>JALGBA010000082.1:0-2462500 GCA_023970755.1 Azemiops feae | reverse complement strand
CTGGCATGATCTGTTCTTGATAAACCCATGTTGGCTTTTGGTAATGACTTTGTTTGCTTCTAGGTGTTTGCTGATTCATTGCTTGATTATCTTTTCCAGAATCTTCCCAGGTATTGAGGTCAGGCTGATAGGTCTGTAGTTTCCTGGATCCATTTTTTCCCCTTAATTACAGGTCTTATATTGAAAGACCTAAAGGACCAGATTTGCTCTTGTGTGTTTTGTTTTATAATCCATTGATCTGCACCTCTTCAATTAAATTCTCAAAGATGATATTTGCCTTGTGCTGGGCTTTTTCAATGGCAGTGCTATTGTCCTGTCTAAAGGATAGTAGTATCCATCAAAACTTATTGGTAGATTTCTCTTTTCCTTGGAGAAATTTTCAACCAATTTCTTTAATTACAAGCTTTATAGGGGATTTCTATAGTGTATTTGTAATTCAGCTCTAGCTTAATAAACATATGCAAGTAAAGGAGTGTAGAAAGAAAATTTTTCATCAGGGTCCAGTCCAAGCGGGGAATAAACAAAGTGGAGACTGCTTTAGAAAGAAGGTTGGAGTTTATTGAAGAGCAAAGCCAGACAGAAGCGTGGCTCTGGGAAAGCTGACCACATGTTGCTGGGAGTGGTGGGTTTTTATACCTTCTGGGGCTCTTGAGATTGTTTCCCGTTCCTGTTTGAGGCTTTGTATTTCCTGTGTCATGTACTTTGACCTGAGTCTGAGTGTGCCCTTTTGGTATTGGTGGGTTAATCCTATTATGTCCCCAAAAGTCATGTCTTTTAGAGATTGGGTGGGGTATGTAGATTTTAGAGGTCTTTGTCTTCCTAATCTCAGCTTCTAGCTTCCTGGCCCCAACCTTCCTGAATGGATTATTAAATTTGTATTTCTAAAAGCTGGCCTCTGCCTAGTTTCTGCTTGGGGCTATTAAGAAAACTGGGCTTGCTTTTCTGCCTTTAAGATCTTCTCCATTATTCCTTTGGATAAATATATTCTGCCTTTTTAATGTTTCCCAAAATATTTCTTTCTTTGGATTCTTCCCACAGGATCAAAGTATATGATACATGATAAGTTCTGGACAAACCCCATAGACTTTTTTTTAAAAGATGATATAAAACAGGAGATATTTGCAGGTGTTATCTGCACCTGCATATAATGGAATGAACACACCTGTAGTGTGGAGGAAAGTTTGTCCTAAAACAAGTAAATAAAGGCAGACTTAGTTCCTGAGTTGGGGTGGAATTATTTAATGAAAAAACAACAACCTTGCGTTAAATTTGGTACACTCATTAAAACCAGGACCAAAATCTCCAATAGGCTTCATGAGTGAACAACTATTGAGTGTCATTTACCAGATACACTACACACTAACCCAATACTATGCTTTCCCTAAGAGCCTCT
The DNA here is from genome assembly GCA_023970755.1 of Azemiops feae. NCBI lineage: Eukaryota > Metazoa > Chordata > Lepidosauria > Squamata > Viperidae > Azemiops > Azemiops feae. The sequence goes on along the minus strand of JALGBA010000082.1, from coordinate 2,461,107 downwards.
TCAGTTGGCAATGTGCATAAATTGCTGAAAGAACTTGAATTGAGAAATGAGATTCACAAAATTAAAACCCTGGTAGTGGTACAGTTTGAATCCATTGACCATATACAGGTAATCCTCCACTTACAACTGATTGCTTAATGACTGTTCAAAGTTATTGATCATGGTCACGTGATCATGTATTGCCATTTTCCCAGCAAAATATACCCACTGCATAAAGTGGGCTTGCACTTATGATCACGTGGTTTGCTTAGACACATAATTTGCTTAATGACTGAGGTGACTTGTCATAAAAACTTTCTGGTCTTGAGTCTGGTCGCGTGGTGCCTCAAGTGATGACCCCAACGTGTCAAGCGCACAAAATCAGGAGCCAAGATTGTTCAAATGAGTACAAGTTTATTCCATGCCATCTCTCTACAACAGCAGCCCCCAACCTTTCTGGCTCTGCAGATCAGCAGCAGCAGCATCAAGGGGGGGGGGAGGGAGGAGGGAAAGGGGATGGCTTTGCGTGCACAACCAAATTCCTGCACATGCGCAAATGAAGCTTCGCACACTTGCCCACTGCTTGCATGGCCTGGTTCCCAACAGGCCATGGACTGGTAACCGGGCCCTGGACCGGAGGTTGGGGACCCCTGCTCTACAAGAATCTGACCTATTAACAGACAAGGCATATTGACAGGAGATAAGAGTCCATGGAACTCAAGGAGAGCTGGAGTTAGATCTCTTGTGGGGATGAAGGGACTCCAGACTGATGATGCATTTGACCCTTCCCTTGGGCTTATCCTGGTCATCTCCTACACAATGACTTACAACCCAAATTCCCATCCCAACTGGGGTCGTAAGTCGAGGATTCCTGTAATATAGTTTGCATTTATATGGGCTTTCTGGAACGATCCTGCAGACCTGCATTTGTTTCCCCTTTTGGAAATCTTCCACTAAAGCTGCTGCTGGCTGCAATGAGCGCATACATGTGTGTGCACTATAAGTAGCCCCTTCCATCAGGGAATCCTCTGAATGCCTTTGCTCCTATGCCAGGCTTCTTTCAGGAAAGTCCTGTAGCATTCCACACATGCATGCATCAGCTGCCTTCCGGCATAATTCAAGAGCTCCATGGAGAAAGGCATTTCTCAACTTCACACTATGCAGGACTCATACTGTCCAGCTATCCCACCGTACACTACCCAGAAGTCGTCCCTTATAAAAGGCATTTTCTTTTTTCAGTGCACATTTCTGGAATAAGGACACCCTGGGAAACTCAGAGAGGAGATCTGATATCGTTCTCGGTTTCTATCTCACCAAAGTTTAGCTAGGTCAGACACACAGCACTTGGCAAAGGAACGGTTCATCTAAATTTATCTCTGCACTCTCCACCCAAGCAGCTTAAATACTCTGGTAAACTGGGCAGGGTGAGGTAATGATCAGCAGGGATTTTTTTCTTTATGTTGCCCACAAGGCCACATACTGCCAGCTAAATATAAACTTGCTGCCACAACCACATAAGAAGAAAACAAGCTTGCATTCTCTCTGCTGAAGCAGCTCTAAGGCATCCCACAGACTGGCTGCATTCACACATCATGTAAAGCTGTACCATTTGGATAGTTGGTGAGTTTGGATGTGACTTAATGTCTATGTCAATCCAGCTGCAGAGGTTTGTAAAATACGGTTTATGATTTAGTGTCACAGTTCCCAAACTTTGCACTGCAGGGCTCCAGGGCTAGTCACAGGGGCACTACAGGATATTTTAAAATTTTAAGGAAAACATAGAAATGTTTGACATCTGTTGGACGCCATGCAATCTACTAGCGTAGGGGGGCTGTGAAACCATTACTGAGACATTTAGGGGGCCATCAACCTAGAAAGTTTGGGAACCTCTTGTTTAATATGTTGTGGAAATCTAACCAATTGTAGGTTATTCAATAAAATATCACTAAGCAAATCATAATTTTAGGACAATGTGTGAACCCAGTCTTTACATAACTAATCAGCATTTGCTCCAGAACATGTTAACTCATAATGTGGTTTGTCTGAGTTTTGACTCAGTTAATTGTGCAAATCCAAACATTTTAGTTTATAAATGATGATTTCAGTACAAAGGATGAACCCAGACAAGTTTGATTTATTAAATAAATCATGATTAAATAAACCCTGTCTTGGTTGTTTGAAAGTACATTCCATAAGCAGTTTGTTGACACATGTATTTGAGTTTTACAGTGCTATTGGAGGCCTATTTATTAAATGACAACCCTGAGGCTTTGGCTTCTGAAATACATATATAAAATATAATAATTGAAGCATCCCCTTTTGTTTTTGCATTTAGATACCCTACTGGTCTCCAGTAGAGCCTACTCCAGCCAACAGAACTCCAAGATGAAGTGGATTGAGCTTCTTGACTCAGAATATTTATCACTTGTCTCCCCAAAATTTAAGGCACTTTACCAAAAATGGGATGGTCTGAATCTTAGCACAAATGTTAACTTCCCTAGAGAATCAGCTTGGGCTTCTGAACATCATGTCAGAGCAAAACCTTTGCTAACAGGCCAGGTAGAGAACTTTTGATACAATAGCAGTCATTCCCTGGTATGACAATTTCAAATGTGTTGACTTTTAATTCCAGAATTTTCCACCCATCACGGGCTACGGGCGAGTTGATATCTATACATTTGGATGTTAGAAAACACTGCACCATGGCAAGCCTATTGCCACCCCAATCTGTCCTCATCAGCATAATTTAGACACTAATATTTGAATTCTTGTTCCAGAACTTCTCCTGGGGAAGAAAACTGAATTGCTTTAGAATACAGAGATTCTCCCTCCTAAATCATGAAGTGGGCTTAACATTTTCACACACACCAACTGCCCCCAATAACTCTTGCAAGATTTTCAACAATTGAACTGAGCAGAAAATGTTGCCTCCTCTCCTCCACCCCATTCCGCCCCTTAGCCAAGCCTATGTTGATGCTATATCTAAAATCTAGGCACATCTAGATAAGATCAGCTCTTCACAGCTTAGCCTCCAAACCTTAGTAAGGCAAAATAAGTCTGCTCTTTTTTCAAGACCAAATCGTGGATAATTGATTGCTTATTATCAACCAATCTGGCATTCACTAATGCTCTCATAGAGCCTTAGGGCAAGCTGTCAGGTCAACTCTAGTTATCATGGAAATGGAGAAGAATGACAAGTTCCCAAGATCTTATCTTTCCCCTCTTATTTAAATACGTCTGGTGCCTGCATAATCCGGAGCACTATAGCCACCCACCCATCTGCTTACCCATTAGTAATGGAACAAAGGAGTCTTAGTCTCTTTTCCTAAGTACTTACTTACCCAAGTGCAATTTGTACTAAAATTAAAATGTGAAGGTCAATTTAGTTTTTTCTACTACATGTTCAAAAACATGTAAGGTCAAAATATCTACAACTTTTCTGGGACTGATCAATTTGAAAACCTCCTAAGAGCTTCCATGTGACTGCAAATCTGGAGTAAGAACTATTTGTGACATTTCACAGAGGTGACAATCCATGAGCACTATCTATCTAAATAAATAAATGCATCCTACTTTGAAAATGTTAAGAGATATTTGAAAATGTTACTTGGTGGGAATGCTGCTTTTCTATAAGTAGCTGCAATCACACAACTAGATTCATACACAGCAATAACCTACTGTTTGAATAAGTCATAACTGGCTGAGTTTACTTAGCCATAAGCCATGGGTTTCCACACCATAAGGACTCCATTCACACAACATACTGTGTCAATACCCCCTCAAATCCTCTTAAGTTATGGTTATTGTTGTGTGGAACACAACATAACTAAGATTACAAAAGATTCAGCACTCTCTCTCTTTGTTCCTCTTTCAATTTTATTTATTTTACAATTTATGACCACCCATTTTAGGGCAGTGACTTGGGGCAATAGACAAAGTTAAAAATAACCATTTAAACAATTCAAGTCATAAATGATTGAAGTCACAAACTTATTCTAACTTTTAATAAGACAACATAAACTCAGAGAATTTGCTTTAAACCAAACTACTGTGTCCTACTACAGTGCATGGACTCTGCCAACCCAGTTCAGCCAAGATCAAAGCAAATGTCCTCCCTTCCATAAATGAAGGGGTTTAAGTTGGATTCCCAGTGAACTTTGTGGATCTCCAAGTGATTAGAGTTCCATTCATTTGGTAGTCGTGAGCAAATAGTTGCAAGATCTTCTTCTTTCAGTCCTGTTCTCGAAGGCACTCCCTTCACCTTGTAATCTTTTGAAAAAGTTGGAAATCCATGAGTCAGGCCTGGAGAACATGGGCTGAATGCCTGCATGCTGCTCAGAGGTAAGGAAGCTGACTGCAGATTTAATATTACTTTCATCAGAGTAATGCTTATTTGTACATGCAAGTTTGGGCAGGAGAAAACAAAATATGAGTTGGCTTTGTTTATGCCACTGCTTTTACCCTGAGATTGAAAGTATTATCAGGTGTTCCTCGACTGGGTAAAAACTGCCTGGGCATGTGAATGGGTGGGGACTGAGCACTCCCTCCCCCCAAATTCCTTCTGAGTTTTTATGACATCTGCCTTTTTCCCACCCTTTTGCATAAACAGGAGTATTGCCAGGCTCAATTTGTTCAATGTTACAAAGAGTTTATCAAGGAATAAGGTAAGAGCCATTCTTCCCACAGGGAGGGAGGGATGGTTTGAACTCTTCGACATTATAAAGGTTTTTGAAAAGAAAACTGGTTAATTAGCCAACACCTAAAAACACAACCTGGCTTGTTGGTTTTGACTTAATGCACTACATGAGCCAAAACAATGGTGTTTGGAAATGATGGTTTATGGTTCAGCATATTGTGCAAATCCAATCGATGCTATCAGTGACAAAACGCATTGTATAAATGATGCAATTGATGCAACCCATGCCAATTATGCCATTTATATTGTTGTGTCCTGAGCTTTGCTGAGTCAATCAGCAAGGCACCGGCAGCCTGCAGGGTAACTGCAGAGACCCGGGCAGACCACGTGTTTGCCCGGGACCGGTTGTATAGACCCGGGCAGCCCATAAGTTGCCCAGGACCCAGGCAGGCTGTCTCCAGCCTCGTGCGCATGCGCGAGGCGGGAGAATGGCCTGCATTCATTGGTTGAGCCTCCCCTTGCAGGGGAAGTATATAAGGGCATGTTGCCATTATCTCTTGTTTCTGTTCAGTGCAAGTACCAAATAAAGAACATCTTTTTTGCATCAACTGCCTCGTCTTCATGTCTGTGTTGCGAACAGAACATTGGCGACGAAGGTGGGATCCTCCGTTGGGGATCCCGAAGAAACAGAAGTAGGCCTACTCACCGAGGCTAGGAAGAGAAGCACGGCGTCCAGGAGGAGCAGCTGCCGGCCAGCATACATACGCTGGAGGCGGGCTTGGCTTCGTCGGACCCCTTCTCAATTCCTGACGGCGAGAGGCATGGACGAGGCCATCTAGTTGAAGATGTTCAAGCTGGGCCGTCTGGGCGAATTCGACATCGCGCATCCTGAATGCTGGAGCTCGTACACAGCTCGCGTTGAAAATTACTTTAGAGTAAACAAAATCCAGGAAGACGGCCTGAAAGTGGCTACCCTACTTTGTGTGTGCGGGCAAGAGACATTTGAAATAGCGGAGAATCTTGTCTCACCGGCATCATTAGAATCAATCGCATATGCCGATTTGAAAAAGATGCTGCGAGAGCACTTCAAGCCCAAGCTCTCGATCATTGCATGGAGGCATCAATTCGAGCAAAGGGACCAACGGCCAGGCGAATCAGCTGGGGATTTCGTCGCGGCCTTGAGGCAGGCCACACGCCCTTGTGCATTTCAAGACTTGGAGGAAAGGCTCCGAGATAGACTGGTGTGCGGGTTGCGAAGCCGCGAAGTACAGCAGAAACTGTTTGCGAGGACGGACGTCACTTTCCAAGATGCTCTCAGAGAGATTGCAGCAGAAGAAGCAGCCGGAGGCGCCGTGAAGGCCTTGCAGTCGTCGAAGAGTCATCCAGTGACCGTCCCGATCCACCAGGAGGCCGCCCGTGAGGCCTCGGGAGAAGACTCCGAAGAGGAAGAGGTGGACAAGATCCAGGCATCGACGGAGAGACGACTACCGGGTCGGAGAGGGCCACCGCCTGCATCCTTTCAATGTTTCGGCTGTGGGGGTCGCCACAGGAGGGCCGACTGCCGATTTCGATCTGCCGTCTGTCGAGCGTGCGGAAGGCAAGGCCACATAGCATCGGCCTGTATGGGCCGTCCAAAGAACAGGTCCCCAGAATTGCCTCTGAAAGGTACCAAGGTCCCCAGCCAAAACAGGGTGGTTTTTTGCGCGTCTAGGAGGGGGGTGTTCAAGACAGGAACGCATAGGCCCCTTAAGAAAAAGCTCCGCATTGACGTAAAATTGCAGGGAGTTCCCCTGACTATGGAGCTGGATACAGGCTCCGCGTTGTCTATTATTTCAATGTACACGTTCAATAAGATTTGTTTCCGGAGTGGCTCAAGAGTAAAGCTCAGGCCTTCTAACCTTGTCCTTACTGATTTCCAAAACACGCGAGTAAGCGTAAAAGGGGAAGCCACGCTCAGAGTGCAGCGGAAAGGTTTCAAGGGTTCATTGGATGTAGTAGTTGTTGGGGGTGACAGAACGAGTCTCATTGGACTCGACTGGTTTGAGGCACTTGGGATCCAAGTGACAGGTCTGAACCAGCTGCAAACCGCTAGCCTTACGGGCGTCTGTAAGGAGTTTGCAGATGTGTTCAGCTCGGAACTTGGATCGTACAAGGGGCCTCCCATTTCATTGAAATTGGATCCAGGCATTACACCCATAAGGGTCAAGCCAAGGAGGGTGCCTTTTGCCTTAAGGAGCAAGATCGATGCTGAGTTGGACAAGTTGCTCCAACAAGGCATTCTGGAACCTGTGGACTCGAGTCCATGGGAAACCCCCATAGTAACTCCCTTAAAATCCAATGGGGAAGTCCGCATCTGCGCGGACTATAAGTGCACGCTGAATAAGGCCTTGCAGCAGCATGCTTATCCTGTGCCCGTAGTGAGCCACATTCTGGTCTCACTGAAAGGAGGAAAGTACGGACTTCCGGTTCCGGTCGCAGCGCCTGCGGACGTGCAGAGAACTCGTTCTCTTGGCCGTCCGGTTTCCCCCCGCCGGTAGACCCTGGATAGGGTCGAAAGTCGCCCTGGAGGGGCGACTACCGTAGAGGAGGGCACTCGTTGATCGCGGAGGGAGCGGCAGCTCCCTCTGCGGTCCGAGAAAACCACCTTTGGGCCGACGGGGAAAAGATCGGCCAGTAACATGGCCGATCACTCAGCTGCTCCAGCCGAAAGTCACAGCAACACCTAAGCGAAAAGAACCACCGTGGAAGATCCGGGTGAGACCTTTCCTTCCCTCTTGTTAATTTACCTTTTTCCCTGCTAACAGCTTTAAGAACTATTTCCCTATTTTGAGAAAGCAGCGTTTGATTACTGGGGAAAACGGGCTTTGGAAAAACAATTATTGTTTTTTTTACTATTTTATTTTGTCTACATAAGCAGTTGGAACTCGAGCATCCGGGTTATTGTGACTTTCTCTTTTGGCTTGTTTATCTTCAGTTTAGGTGAAAATCCTTAGGGAGGGGGTGGAGTGTTCTTTTTTTCTCCCCCCCCCCTCCTGAACAGTACTGCCTAAAAAACTTTTTGCTCTCTGGGCGGACTTATGTAGATTCTTTTGGATACAATGCATCCTGGGACTTGGCATGAAGCCCAGAAACTATGACTGATACAATCTAACTTTCTCCATTTGAACTCCCATTTCCTGATTTTGGCGTGATGCCCAGACTGGATTACAACATAACAACTGACTGCCAGTTTTTATCTCTGTGCTGGACTTGACTATTGGTTTTTTTTTTTCTCTATCTTTCTTTGGAAATATATCTCTGTCTGCATTTTATATTTTATAACGCTGCAATCTATTCTTTAAGCTGAATTTCTTTAAAAAAAAAAAAAGAAGATGGAATCCTACTCACAGATTAATTATGGACTTATAATCTTGGAAATGAGACTGGAACTTAAAGAACATATTAGATCGCTTAGTTTCAAGGAGGACTCAGAATTAAAAATTGAAGCTCAACCTTTGATTGACTATGATACACAATCAGATCTACAACTTAATGAGATGGATGGAATACATTTACAATCTATTGAATCTACTGAATTTATTGAAGAGGAAGAGGACACATCCTACATGATGGATTTCTTTGATGATCAAAGGCAGAACTCAACTAAAACATTTACAACTTTAAAAGCAACAGGATTGGACTTCCAAATACGAGGCAAAAAAACGTTGACAACATGACAGTACAGACAACACTGGATAAAAGAGAAAAAGAATATGATTGGACTCAATGGTGGGAAAAGGCTTTTAGCCAGTTACTAAGATGGGAGGACTTAGAGGCCCTGTTGTGGAAACCTGGCACAAAAAGAAAGCTAGAATTAGATTTAAAAATAAGAGTTAAAATTTTATTTGATGGGTAAAAAGGGCTTCTGGACGTTGATTGAACTAATATTTTTGAGATCTTTAAGGTTACTTTGGTATGAGTCAACACTAGATTTAAATTATGGATTTGATTATGATTTGGAATGGCAATAAGAAAAATTGGAAAATTTATAATTAAAGGAGTTAGATTGAGATTGAGACTGGTGAAATATTATTGATATTTTTATTTATAAGAACTGAATGGTAATTAGTGAGGTATTAAATGGATTAAATTGAAACAATTGAGGAATCTTTTAGGGACGTGGACTGATCTATGAAAATATTGGATAGAATATATGAAATAGAATATAGTTGAGAAATATTAAGATATAATAGTTATATTACTGGTTTATGATAGAAATAATTATTGTCCTATTATTATTATTATAATGTTATTATATTACTATGTCTAATGCAATAGTTTTAAAATATATAAATTCATGTTTATTTACATAATATGTATGTGAAATAGAATAAGAGATATAATTTGATTGAGAAGCATAAATTGAAATTAGAATAATAGATAGAGGTGAGAAACAATTTATATTTTAGGAATGCTCGAATTGTATACCATAAGAGGGAACTTTTAAAGTAGTAGTTTAAATTGTATATGTATGACTGTATTTTTTGTTGTGTTCTATGGAGTGCCCTATCTCCACGATGTGTTATAAGCACTTGGCTGTAAAACAAACAAAAACTAATAAAACTTGTTATGGAAAGGAGGAAAGTACTTTGCTAAGCTTGATTTGGCTCAAGCATATCAACAGTTGCCTGTTGATGAGGCGACTGCTAAAGCCCAGACCATAGTCACGCACAGAGGTGCGTTCAAAGTAAAGAGGCTGCAGTTTGGGGTCAATGTAGCCCCTGGCATTTTCCAAGGGGTGATGGAGCGAACGCTCCGAGGGATTCCCGGGGTCTGCCCCTATTTTGATGACATCCTCATTGCAGGAGAATCATCAGGAAACTTAGCCGAAAGGCTGAGGGCTGTCTTGTTGAGGTTCCGCCAAGCTGGGCTGAAGCTTCAGCAGGACAAGTGTCAGATCAGTGTGTCATCCACCGAGTTCTTGGGGTTCCGCATCGATGCAGATGGCATCCACCCCGCGGAATCCAAATTCAAGGCCATCCAAATGGCCCCTAGTCCCCAGTCAAAAACTGAGCTTCAGGCTTTTTTGGGCCTTTTGAACTTTTACCATTCCTTTCTGCCAAACAAAGCTGCTGTGGCTGAGCCGCTTCACAGGCTCTTAGACAAACAGGCTCCGTGGGCATGGACAAAAGTCCATGAGGAAGCCTTCTCAAAGGTCAAAGCCTTATTATCCTCAAATGCTGTACTGGCTCACTTCAATGAGCAATTGCCAGTGTGCATCGCATGTGATGCTTCCCCTTATGGAGTAGGAGCAGTGCTAAGCCATCTCAAGGAAGATGGAACACAGGTCCCTGTGGCCTATTATTCTAGGACCCTCTCATCTGCAGAGCGAAATTATGCACAGATTGACAGGGAGGCCTTGGCAATAATCTCAGGCATAAAGAAATTTCATGATTTCTTGTATGGACGCCATTTCACAGTCTATACTGACCACAAGCCTTTGCTAGGGTTGTTCACAACCAACAAACAAACTCCCCAGATAATATCTCCTAGAATGCTGAGATGGTCTATCTTCTTAGCAGCGTATGATTACACACTGGTTCACAAACCAGGTACTGAGATGGGCCATGCAGATGGCCTAAGCAGGTTACCTCTTAAGCAAATAGAGGCAGACCCTGCCCCAGCTGTACATATTCTGTCCATTCATGACTTACCAGAATCTCCCCTCAATGCTAGGGATGTGGCTGCAGAAACTGCCACTGATCACACGCTTGCACGCGTGCGGACATGTGTGTTGTCAGGATGGCCTGACACGTGTCCTGGCGCTGAATTCCAGAGTTTCTGGCGCAGGAAGCACGAATTGTCCACATTTAAAGGGTGTATCCTGTGGGGCAACAGAGTAGTCATCCCGGCCTCATTGAGGACTAGAGTATTGCTCTCTCTTCATGAGGGACATCCAGGAATAGTAAGGAGGAAGGCACTTGCGCGCAGCCATCTGTGGTGGCCTGGCCTAGATAAGGACATCGAGGCCCAGGTTCAGAGCTGTCAAGTGTGCCAGCAATCACGGCCAGAAATGCCCCAGGCCCCTGTACATAGGTGAGAGGAAACGCTCACTCCTTGGTCATGTGTCCATATAGATTATGCTGGGCCCTTTCAGGGGCAATTCTTCCTCCTCCTTGTGGATAGCCATTCCAAATGGCTAGAGGTTGTTCCTGTGCCCTCCACTACTACTGCCAGGACCATCCAGGTGCTCAGAGGAATCTTCACTTCACATGGCCTTCCTGATGTTTTAGCTTCAGACAATGGTCCACAATTTACTTCTTCTGAGTTTCAGGCATTCCTACATGCCACGTCTGCTCTTTTTCATCCTGCCACCAACGGCCAGGCTGAACGCATGGTGCGCACCACGAAAGACACATTAAAGAGAATCACTCAAGGACCCTGGCATCACAGGTTAGCTGATTTTCTTCTCACACACCGCACCACACCATGCACAGCCACTGGAAAGAGCCCAGCCGAACTCCGCTGGGGTCGCAGACTTATCACAAAGCTGGACAAGCTTCACCCAGACCGGGTGGCTTCACAGGTGTCACAGCCATGGGCACCTAGGAGACTTCAAGTGGGTGATCCGGTTTGGACCAGGAACTATGGGCAGGGGCATCTCTGGGTACCTGCTGTCATCTCTAAGGTTTCTGGGCCGTTGTCCTACGAAGTGGTCTTGGATGATGGGCGTGTCCTCCGGTGCCATATAGACCAGCTGCATTGGCGGCTGCCAGGCCGGCATTCCTCCCCTGACTCCACTCTCGGGGGGGAGGGGGACCCCAATTACAATTGTGGATCACAGGCTCTCCAAGCAGAGGGGTCTCCACATGCTCCAGATGAGGGTCTTGCCATGGAGGCGGATCCTGACTCTGGCATAGAAGCAGGGAGTTCTGCCTTGGAGGCGGCTCCTGACTCGGGCAGAGGTCCCTGGCTAAGGGCAAATGGCCGTAAATCGGCTACTCAGGGCACCCCTGCTGCTGGCCTTGGGCCCGAAGGACATTGCTCCCTAGGGGAGTTCCAAGGGTTTTCGGGGAACTCCACCCCACCAAGGAACTCGGGGAACTCCACCCCACCAAGGAAATCTGGTTTGGGTTTAGCGGACCCAGCCAGTCAACAGTTAGGGGGAATCCCTGAGTCTTCTGGGCGACAAAGTCCTGGTTTGTTGTGTGCAGACCGGGAGCCAGCACTCCAGGCACCCAACTTACTTCCCCCAAAGGTCATCACACCTGACCCTACCTTAGGTCCGCGAAGGTCGGGGTGGATTAAGGCCCCGCCTAAATATCTGAATGAATATGTGAGGTCCCTGAGGGGAAATTATTTTCAAAAAGTGAAAGAATGTGGATTGACTTGAATTCCATGGGAACCAGGGTACAAAGGGATCCAGGAAACAGCTAGGGTGACAATTGGATTAAATGTTACACGGTACTGGTATAAGCCGGGACGGCATTGTCTCAGCCTGGGGGGGGGTGTTGTGTCCTGAGCCTTGCTGAGTCAATCAGCAAGGCACCGGCAGCCTGCAGGGTAACTGCAGAGACCCGGGCAGACCACGTGTTTGCCCGGGACCGGTTGTATAGACCCGGGCAGCCCATAAGTTGCCCGGGACCCAGACAGGCTGTCTCCAGCCTCGTGCGCATGCGCGAGGTGGGAGAATGGCCTGCATTCATTGGTTGAGCCTCCCTTTGCAGGGGAAGTATATAAGGGCATGTTGTCATTATCTCTTGCTTCTGTTCAGTGCAAGTACCAAATAAAGAACATCTTTTTTGCATCAACTGCCTCGTCTTCATGTCTGTGTTGCAAACAGAACATATATGTTTGGGCAATAATGCCACCACGTTACACATGTCTATGGAAGTAAATAGCTTGTAACTTCTTGAGCTCAGTCTAATTCAGGGGTTGAGGACCTTTTATCCTAGAGCAGGGGTCTTCAAACGTGGCTCTTTTATGACTTGTGGACTTCAACTCCCAGAATTCCTCAGCCAGGCATGCTGGCTGAGGAATTCTGGGAGTTGAAGTCCACAAGTCATAAAAGCGCCAAGTTTGAAGACCCCTGTCCTAGAGGAAGGTCTGAGAAGAGATGCACCATTGTGGGAAACAGGACTAAGTACACAGTGGGAGGGTCAAAAATGCGATTTTTACTGATAAAAAGAGGAAAATGCAAACTTGGCAGCCAGAACAATACATCTTAGCACAATCCATGCATGTTAGTATTCAGAAAAGTACCAGCACCACTATATAAATCAGCTGTGTTGCAATTTCAGATTCAGAATGCAAGCTGTATAAATAACAGTAATTCTCCTCAGATAAAATAAGAATAATGTAATGTATGCATCTAAAGATAATAGATAATGCTCAACCTTTCCAAATGAACTTAAATAACTCTCTGGATTTATTTATTCAGGCTAACTCATGTGGCAGTACAAATCCCCCAGAACAAAAGAAAATGCAGTCCCAAAGATCTAGAAATGCAAAGTGCTTCTTAAAGGTCATCAAAGACAGATCAATTCAGAATCGATCCAGAATGCATGGGAAAATCAAACATTATGAAACAGAACAGAAATCTCAGGAGAAGCTCAGCAGATAAGAGAGCCTTGCTTGTATCACCCTCTTCCAAGCCTGAACACCCATCCTTTAAAGAATTTTGGTAAAACAGAGAACTATTCTCAGCAGATTATTTTCCAACTCAGATGTCTTTCACTGTTCCCTCCCCCCCCGCACCTTTTTTTTTTTAGCTTTTCTAATTTAACAAAAGATTTCCCCCTTAACCTCTGAATTTAACAAGAAACAGTATACATTATATACACCACAGTTGTACAAATATTAGTCATATGCTACTGTTTTTGTTCCTTTGTATAAACCCTCTTATTTTGAGTAAAAGACTAGATGCGTTTAGAGATAAATTCTGTGCTCACTACTATGAGGGAGACTTCACTTCTGGATGACATTATATTGAACTTCTTTCATGTCCTCTTCATCTTCTTTTTCGTTCCCCACTTTTTTCTGCCTATTTCATTTCTCTTTTAATATTTCTATCTCCCCTTCTTTCTTGTTCTCCTCCGTCTTTTTATCTCTTTTTCTTCTTCACTTCCATTCAGACCCCATGTAGCACATAAATTTAGAAAGAAAATCTGATGGTGATCTTTATTCTCCATCAAACTACTTGCACAAGAGTTCAGATTTTAAAGCTCTGGCGTAAAAGGAGAGGAGAGAAAAACTTTTCATCCACAGTTGTCACGCACCTGAAGGCAAGACAAGAAGCAATGAATGGAAACTAATCTAGGAGAGAAGCAACCTAGAACTAAGAAGAAATTTCCTGACAGTGAGAACAATTAATCAGTGGAACAACCTGCCTCCAGAAATTGTGGGTGCTCCAACACTGGAGGTTTTTAAGAAGAGATTGGACAACCATTTATCTGAAATGGTGTAGGATTTCCTGTCTGAACATTGTGTTGGGCCACTAGAAGACCTCCGAGGTCTCTTCCAACTCTGATATTCTGTTATTCTATTATTCCTCCCTCTATCCAGGAAGTTTCTTTTTCTTCTTTTATTCAATTATGTTCAGTTCACAGAGACTGCCTGGACAGATTCCCTGCAGTTTTCTTGGCAAAGTTTTTCAGAAGTAGTTTGCCATTGGCTCCTTCTTAGGGCTGAGAGAAAGTGACTGGCTCAATGTCACCCAACTCACTTTGTGCCCAAGACAGGTCTAGAACTCAGGGAAGGAGACCTTCAGAAAAAGGACTGATGGCCTTTCAAAAACAATGTATTCCATTTGCACTTTCCACTTGATGAAGACAAACCTTGAACAGAAATTATAAATTGTTTCATGCAGCCTTGATGGAATGAGAAAGCTATCATCTCTCCAGAGGTTGAAACCACTGGTTCAATTTTTCTTCAGATGGGTACATACATTGTACATTGTCTGAGGATGAAACTCGCCTAAAATACGTGTTTGAATCATTTCAGTGATTAAACTCTGCCCACAGGCTAAAAAAATATAATCTGGTTATTTAGAACAATAACCTCTTTTTGTTTCTCTATTTCCTACCCCACTCCCCCACCCCCATAACAATTTGCAAACAGTCCACTCAGGGTGATAGGGTGGGAGGGTGACTTTATTACCGTGGTGCTTATTTTTTTAAAAAAATTTGTGGTAATTTGAACAAATTACTCAGATGGCTGATACACAGATTGGGTATCCAGAATGCATGGGAAAGGACTTGAATGTTCCTTTTTTGAAAAATGCGGAGAAACAAGATGTGGAAAATTCAGAAGAACAAGTTTGGCCTGAGTGCTTTTTTCCCCTGCCACTCTGCTAACAATATAACTTGCTGCTGAGAGTTGTGGGCGTGAGGAGAGATATAAAAACTACTGTTCCTCTACATCAGGGGTGGGGAATTATGGACCCTTCATGACCCGGTTCGGGAATTCTGGGAGTTGTGGGGAAAAAGCCCTAAATCATGGTGTCCCGTGAACTTACTGGAGTTCCTTGAGATTTTTCAGCTCCTGACAGAGTTTATAAAATAAGAGAACAGCAAATAGATACAACATTTATGAACTTTGATTTTTACAGGTGACAAGAACAGTTTCAATCATCATAGCTTGTGGGACTGAAAAAGCCCCTTGTATTAATGTATTAAAATGGGAATATTCTCCCTGGCAGATCTATTCCATTGCTAACTACATTTTTTTCTTTTTGTGAGAAGCTGTCCCCAGATGACACCTATACACATACCATCCTACCTTTCTCTGTTTAAGGAAACAAAGTTACCTCAGTTTCAGCATATATTTTTTCCCCAACAAGTTTTATTGGTATTTTTAGTTTTACATCAATGTGCCTTAAGAATCTCCGTGGAGATAGGGTGATCAATCATCCAAAAAAACCCAATATAATCAAACATAGATAATTCAATAATTCCTTAACATTACTTCTCTGTTTCCCTAAAGCTAAAACCTAATATTAATACATATCTAGATAAAATTCAATCATTATATATAAAAAACAAAAATATCGCTAGTAATTCACATATCAGTCAAAATCCTGTTTTTAGGTTGAACTATTTTAAAACCATTTTACATTTTAGCCTAAAATAAACACATAAGTTACATTTCGGGTCCCTCAATTTCCCATAAAACAATAACAATTTCTAAAACACATATATAGTATAACTATTATATTTTAATACTTCTCTCTTATATTCTATCAAATATATATTTTATAAGTCAATCCAAATCTCTAAAAGTTCCTCAATTATTTTAACCTAGTTAGATTAATGCATTTCTAGTTAGCATTCAATCATTGTAAATAAAAATAACAGTAATATTTCACTAATATCAATCCAACTCCTTTTAAATTTAAGATTTCCAATTTTCCATATTGTCATTCCAGACCATAATCAAATCAATTCTCTAAAAGCCTTTTTAACCCGTCAGATAAAATTTTAGCTCATTTTTAAACCTAATTCTAGCTTTCTTTTTGTGCCAAACAGGTTTCCACAATAGGGCCTCTAACTCCTCACATCGTACTGCTTGGCTATACACATTTTTCCACAACTGAGTCTGGTCGTAGTCTTCTTCTCTTTTTTCCAGTATTATCTGCATTATGTAATCAGTCTTAATCAGTATGGTAATTATTCGTTGTTTATTCATATTGTCAGCATTAATGTCTCGTACTTGGAAGTCAATTCCTGTTGCTTTTAGGGTTATAAATGTTTTAGTTGAAATCTGCCTTTGAGCATCAAAATTTTCCATCATTTGTGTATGAGGTGTAGCATCTTCCTCTTCAGTAGGTTGTAAATATATTTCCTCCATCTCGTTAAGTTGTGCATCTGGTTGTGTGTCATGATCAGTCAAACTCTGAGATTCAATTTTTAACTCTGAAACATTGTCTTTCCTGTGCTTTCTAAAATGTTCTTTTAATTCCTCTTTCATTTCCAAAAAATTTTCTAGTATCAATCCATAATCAAGCTGTGGGTAAGATTCCATTTCAATAATGGAGTAGTCTTCGTTTTTTAGTGAAAATTCAGCTTAGAAGATAGATTGCAATATTATAAAATGCAACATCCAAACAGAAATAGAAAAAAAAACAAAAAATCAAGCCCAACAAAAAAATACAGGCAGCAAAAGTCAAAGTCAGTGTTGTAAATGTCTAATTTGTAATCCAAAATAGTAGTAGAATAAGATGGCTTAAAAGTCAGTTATTAGAAATTTTCTGGGCGTCACGTCACGTTCAGGACAAAGTAGAAGTTCAGCTTAAGATAGCTACTTCGTAGCAGAGCCCTTGAGCTAATTTCACTCAGATAGGAATTTCTGGGCTTCACGCCAAATTCAGCACAGCTTAAACTAAATACTTTGTTACCGCCCAATCCACGTGATTCCACCCCGAGAGCCGAGGGAAAAAATGTTTTTCTTTTTGTTTAAGAAATAAACAGTAATGTTCAGAAGGGGGGGAGGAAGGAAAAAACACTCCACCCCCCTCCCTAAAGGCTTCCACTCGAGCTAAAGACATACAGGCAAAGAAAAAGAGTCACAGTAAGGATTTTTTTTCCCGGATCCCTGAAATCCAACAGCTCAAAGAGACAATAAACATTCATTATTTTTCACAGCTCGTTTTCCCAAGTATCCAAACGCTGCTTTCTTAGAATAGGGAAGTAGTTTCTAAAAGCTTTTGACAGGAGAGTAAACAAAGTATCAAGAGGGAAGGAAAGGTCTCACCCGGATCATCCACAGTGGTTCTTTTCGCTTAGATGTTGCTGTGACTTTCGGCTGGAACAGCTAAGTGATCGGCCATGTTAATGGCCGATCTTTTCCCCGTCGGCCCAAAGGTGATTTCTCGGACCACAGAGGGAGCTGCCGCTCCCTCTGTGATCAACGAGTGTCCTCCTTCACGGTGGTCGCCCCTCCAGGGCGACTTTCGACCCTATACAGGGTCTACCGGGGGGGGAAACTGGCCGGCAAAGAGAACAAACTCTTTGCACGACCGCGAGCACTGTAACCGGAACCGGAAGCCAGTTTCAGCATTTTTGAAGAAGATGGATTGCACATGAATGGCACTTAGAAAATCACCAGCAGAATTCCATCAAAGGCATTTTGTTGGAAATATTACACAGTCTTCTTCCTCGCTGTATAAGTTTACTTTTACTACTCTTTCAGGACATACTCAGTTAATAGCAACACTAGCTAATCAGCATTTGCTAGCAATAGACCATGGTTTCAAACGAGTGCCAAGGTCCTGTGAAATTATTTCCTTTTTTTTTTTCCCCCACAGTATATACTCCTTTTTTTTTTTTTAAACAGCAATTTCGTAACGGTAATCTTCTATTATTTACATTTCCCCCCCTTATTCTTCTTTAAAAAATATTTGTCCTTGTTGTCCCATTGTTTCTTATTTCCATTTTCTTCCTTCATACTATACTTCATACTTAGAATAATACATATTATTACTATACATTATTATACATTATTATACACACATTTCTTTTTTCAAAAAATATTTGTCCTTGTTGTCCCATTGTTTCTTATTTCCTAATTTTCTTCCTTCATACTATACTTCATACTTAGATATAATTATACATATTATTACTATACATTATTATACATTATTATACTGGGCGATCTTTTCCTCCGACGGCCCTAAGGAGAAAAGCTTGAACTGAGGAGAGCTGCCGCTCTTCCCCAGTCAAGCAGGAGCCTCCTCAAGCCTCTACGGGGCGACTTTCGACCCCTGTCGGTGCGACGCTTCCACCGGAAGCCCATTTATTATTTCTAATCTCCAACCAATCATACCACTTATTCCATATTACATAGTACTCTGTGTCTTCCTTATTTCCTATCGGCAATACATCAGGCCACAATGTTTCTGGGTTAGATATTTTTAATTCCCGTTTAAAATTAGCTTCTCAATCGATTCTTTTATCTGGCGTTACTCCTTTAATGTTGGAGAGCAACTGTCCCAGTTTGGAAGAGGGTTCAAGCCTGGACTCCTTATGTAGCTTGGGTGCCCACCCCACCCCCGAATGGCTTTGATCCTTATCTAGTCTTTCCCAGATGAAAACTGCCAGTCTGGGAAGATTCCTGTGAAATAGGTGTAGAACAATAAAGTAGCTAGTTTGAACTCTACACATGTGGGTCTGGTTGTTTGCGCCTGACATTTAATGATTTTTATTCATTTTATTGAATTGATGTTAATTCGGGATTTTTTTTCCAAAGAGAAGTGATATTAATATACTAGTATATTAGATAACAAACAAACAACTATAAACATGAAGCTATATTCACCCTTAAGTCAGGATGAAATCACACTGAATGGACTGATGCACTCCCAACTGAGGAAGATATGTTTAAATCAGAATATTTGCAGCCTGTTACTCTGTTACTTCCCACAGCCCTTAGAACAGGGGTGTCAAACTGCCGGCCCGCGGGCTGGACATGTCACGAGGAAACCGTGCCTACCCTATTGCCTGCAATGGGGGAAAAGTTCCGAGACATCGCGCGACATCACGAGTTTGACTTGTCTGCCTTAGAAAGACTGCTTGCGAGAGGACTTGTACAGATGCTCAGATATTCTTAGAAGATATGCATGACTGGCCTATTTCAGTCTGGTAAGAGGATTGAATTAGCTTTGATTTCCTCTTGATGGACAACCTTAATAGCAAAAGTAAAATCTTGTTAATTCTTAAGAAGGCTATTGGACTTTAGAAATATCTCTGGATATGTTGGCCAGGAAGATGCAGCATAATCACACCAAAACAGATGCATGCATTATAGGCAACTACCTTATTCCAGGGAGATTACCTACTTCAGGTGGGATTGTATTCCTTCTGAAAGAACAGATGGGTAGACTCTGGGGATTCTTCTAAATCCAGCACCCTGAATGGAAGCACAAGTGTTTTTTTCTGGCAAAGAATGTGTTTTTCCAGTTCTAGCTGTTCCTGGATAAAGGTAGCCCAGGCATATTGTCCCTTGTAGTGCTAATCACAAAAGTGATTATTGTGCTGTGATATATGTGACGCTGCCCTTGAGACTGCCATAGAAGTCAAAGTCAATGCATAATTACTTCATTAAACTATTAAAAGGAATAACCTAACCATGGAATAAATAAGGTCTATTTCAGGGAATTGCATTGGCTGCCAATATGTTTTCCCCACCCCTTAAAATTTCAGGAAGTTTATGCTGGGATTAGGATTAGATATGTGACAGACCAATTTTTTCCTGCATATCTGCCTGAGCACTAAGATCTGGTGAGGGTCCCATCATGACAATGTTGTATCTGTCTCGGGGGTTCACTATGTAACAACCTGAGGGGGAACTTTTTGACACAGGTGCCCCAAACTGTGAGACTGTTCCTTCCCCTCTGTTTCATTACAATTAGTCCAGAGCCTATGTAGTAAACTATTGGCACTTTAAATTTGTATTGCTGTGCCCCTGTGTGATTTTAATGTTCTAGTTCTTTTTAGTTGTTTTATGGCTTTTAATATGAGAAAAATATTATTGTTAACATCATTTGTGGCAATGTTTGTATCTTTGCTTCAGCATCAGTAAATAAAGTCTCCTAGGATCTAAGCTTGATTCCAGATGAATTCATTAATACAACCATGCAGTTATATTGGTAGGATTACAGAAATTATGTGCCACTGGGATGTCCTTGGGATTTAATTGTTTCACTTCCCAATCTGTCCTACAATATTCTCCAGAGGAATCCATGCCAAGCATGAACCCAGTCTGACCTTTCTTAGCTTCCAGGCATAAACAAGTTGAACCAGGTGTTGTCTCCTGCTGAGACTATAATATGGATCACGTATAAAGAAAACATGCTTTAAAACATTTAGGCTGTCACATTATACCAAGCCAAAACAAGCGTACAGTGCATTTTAGTAGTGTTAGAATGCCTAGACAAAGCTTAAGTCTGAGGTGGCCCTTCAGGTGTTGTTGAAATGAAGCTCTGAGCATCCTTTGTCTAACAGTAAAGGTTAAGCTCTTAAGTGTTGTACTTCAGGATCATCTAGAAAACTTGATGTTTTCTTGCCCCTAGACTGAAGCAGCCTACTGTTTTCCAGCAGAGATCATATAACAGCTTGTCTCAACTGGGTATCCTCCTAGCCAGTGAAACCTCCGCACACATCAAGAGTTTAACAGAGAATGTTCTGTTACCAACAGACATGGAAATACTGATCTTGTGAAGGCTTCTTTCCAGGCCTGGGAAATTACTGAGGAAAAAAAATATACCTTGGTTTTGGAACAACAAATGCAGAGGCAGGCTATTGCATCAGCAACAGCAGTGCTATAATTCCTGCTTGTATTTAGATTTTTCACCTGGGAGACTGTGAAGACAGATTAAGCAAAATAATAAAAGCAGAGAATAAATAAAATCTTGGAACCATTCTATCCCCAAGAGCCCTTATGGCCTTCATTTGGGACCATCTCCTCTACAGAAAGAAAAAAATTAAAAAACTAGAGACGGCTTCTACCTACAAAAGATGGAAATTTTGCTGAGCTAAAATAGCAAAATAAAAAAATGCTTTACATTGCTACACCTCAAAATAAATGCTTTACTGGCAGCATGATAGTGCTTGCAGTCTCAAAGACTACCTTTACAAGCCACTAGCAAACCCTTAAACTAAACAGAGGTATATTTTCCTCCAGCTTTTGGCAGCTGTCTTTTAAATTGCTATGTGAAAGAAAGAGAACCCATGTCTTCTAAGAGCCTGAAATTATTTATATATACATACATGCATAGACAGAAGAGGGACAGCCACAGCAAGCAAACAAGGACTTCTAAGTTGCACAGACTTTATCTGCATATTTATCTGCTTATTTTGATTAGATCGTGTTACAGGTAATCCTCAATTTGCAGCCATTTGTTTAGGGACCGTTCAAAGCTGAAAAGAGTGACTTATGACTGTTTTGCATAATTAATACTGTTCCAAGATTCCTATGGTCACATGATCAAAATTCAGGCATTTGGCAACTGTCCAGGGTTCATGTTATCACGATTTGTAACTTTCCCAGCCAGCTTCCAACAAGCAAAGTCAATGGGGGGACGTCAGGTTTGCTAAATGACCACATGATTTATTTAACTACCGCAATGATTTGCTTAACAACTGTGGTATAAAGGTCATAAAATGGAGCAAAACTCACCAACCGCCTTGCTTAGCAAAGGAAATTTTGGTCTTAAGTCAAGGACTACCTGTACTGGGTCAGACACCGGGACCAGAGGTTTAGCCTTCCAAGCTTTAGGACTCGTGCTAGAGCCCATCTTCAGGGAACTTCTCACTAGTAGAGTGTGTGTTAGAGAGTAAATAGTACAGGTAGTACTGTATTGTTTGCTATCCATAATAGTATAGTACTATTTATGAAGTCTTAACTAAATTATATTTGAATCTATCTTGATCGTGTAGATTTCCTTACATCCATACTGCCCTATTCACCTTATGTAATCTTACAAGAAACAATGGTTGGAAACTGACCAAAGAGAGAAGCAACCTGGAATTAAGGAGAAAGTTCCTGACAGTGAGGACAATTAACCAGTGGAACAGCTTGTCTTCAGAAATCGTGGGCGCTCCATCACTGGAGGTTTTAAGAAGAGACTGGACAGTCACTTGTTTGAGATGATGATATAAGTTCTCCTGCTTGAGCAGGGGGGCTGGACTAGAAGACCTCCAAGGTCCCTTCCAGCTTCTATTCTATTCTATTCTATTCTATTCTATTGAAAAAGTAGTCCTGTTTTATTGTCTTTCACAGATGACAAATGCATTACATTCATAGCACAAATGCAGAAGTATTATAAGAGATGCATTATAATAGTTACAATAAATTACTGTACTATTCATTTTCAGTTTTATATTGGGAAAATATTATATTATTACATTATAAGAAATATCTCTTTAAGTTTTCTCATGCTGTTATATTTCATTGCCAAAACTTTGATATGAGAATAATAGACCCAGTATCCATATATACAGAAGAAATTTTTAACGAACAGTGTCTATAGAGATGTTTTCTGAATTAGAGGGTATTTGCACTTTGGTATCTCCCCTTTCCATGAAGGAATTAATATTACCTTCCTATTTCAAGATTCAATTTATGTGAACTTCCTTTATTAATTTTAATAGTGGCAAAGGGCACATTTACTATGACGAAGTATGAAGTATGTATATAGTTCATGTTACAAAGAGTTATGCAATATATTGATTAAATATTTATGTACCACAAGCTTGTATCATTTTATCTAATCAGCATATTAAAAAGGTCTTATTTCATGTACTTAGGAAACATTTATTTACAATTACTATCTTTAACTTGAACATTATGAGAAAATTCTTTTCTTTGTTTTAAAAATCACCTGAGGGTATATTTGTGTACTTGCTTCTTATGTAGTCAACCTCACTCTAAATCAGGGGTTCCCAAAACCCGGGAATTGACCAGGATGCCAAATGGTCAAAGAATGGCCTGTCTTTTTCCCTAAGCAGAGAGAGCAAATAATCCATTTTTAATCCCCTGTACTCTGGGATATCCCCTGAATGCTATTTTTTAAAAAATTACCTGGCTGTATATTTATAGTCACTAGCAAGGGCTATTATCCAGCCATGCAGATGACTAGATAAAATGATCCAACTATTTACAGGTAGGCTTTTATCTTTCATTATGCTGACTGAGATGACAAAGCTACAGTTAAAACTTGCATGTAATCAAACCATGGTTTAGCAGAACATTTCCCAATAAAAGGCCTTTCAAACATATTACACGACAATTCCCATCTCACACCCATTGACACAGAAAAATATTGTGCTTTGATTAATTACAGCTCTTCAGATAACAATTCCTATTACCTATTAACAGGGGTTGCCACAAAGTCAAGCTATTCTCCAAAGCACCTGAAGGCAGGACAAGAAGCAATGCATGGAAACTAATAAAAGAGAGAAGCAACCTAGAACTAAGGAGAAATTTCCTGACAGTTAGAAAAATTAATCAGTGGAACAACCTGCCTCCAGAAGTTGTGAATGCTCCAACACTGGAGGTTTTTAAGAAGAGACTGGACAACCATTTGTCTGAAATGATAGGGTTTCCTGCCTGAGCAGGGGATTGTACTAGAAGACCTCCAAGGTCCCTTCCAACTCTATTATTATTATTACCAGTTCATGAGCAGATGGAAGGAAATACTGGATACTGTACATCAAACCTGGGCATTTTATAGGCTGTGGACCACATGTGGGGCTGGCCCTGTCTAGCCCATGGTGGTAGGTATTGTTAGATGGTGGGGTATCATCAGTGGCAGGGGGCAGAGCAATGGCAGAAGGGGCGGGGTGCAGCTCTGGAGAGTGGGGGGCAGCGCTGGTGCGTGGAATGGCATTTTTTGGGAAGCAGGGAGCAGTGGTGGGATGTCGGCAGCAGGGGCCAAGGCAATGGCATCCTTTCGCAATAGTCCCAGTTTCTCATGTGACCTTTTGGGAAAATTAATTACCCACTCCTGTGGAATGGCATTTTTTGGGAAGCAGGGAGCAGTGGTGGGATGTCGGCAGCAGGGGCCAAGGCAATGGCATCCTTTCGCAATAGTCCCAGTTTCTCATGTGACCTTTTGGGAAAATTAATTACCCACTCCTGCTATAGATCCTCCCTTAAGTTCTTACCTCATCAAATGGCCCGGGCTCCACCTTTTAGAACTAACCATGATTTACTGAATAAATCACAACTGCTCAAGCTCGCAGGCCATCAAGTCACAAAGTATAAACTGTCATGGCTGGATTGCACACACTAAACCCAAACCAATGTCTTGATGTCTTGGTATAATTCAATGTTTCTCAACCTTGACAATTTGAAGATGTGTGGATTTCAGCTCCTAGAATTCCCCAGCCAGCAAAGCAAATGACTCAGTCTTTGCCTACTTCTAAACTTATAAAATCCTGCCCTTACGCCCCAGTCAGTGACTGGCCAATTCATATATAATGGGCTGCATTTACCCTAATGTACCTTAAAGAAAATACGAATGTATTAAAGAGGTGACCCATCTCTCAGCTTTATGTATTATACAGGTAGTCCTTACTTAATGATCGCCCTGTTTAGTGACTGTTCAAAGTTAGGATATCTTTGAAAAAATAGCTGTACGATTAGTCCTTGCGCTTATGACCGTCACGTGATTGCGAATGGAACTTTTCTCAACCGGTGGGTGTTTACAAATGTTTTAGTGTCCCATGGTCACGTGATCACCATTTGTGTCCTTCACAGCTAGCTTCTGACAAGCAGAGTCAAGGGAAAAGCTGGTAGTAAAATTACAAGCCAGCAGTAAAATGTTATATAGTTGGCAGTAAAAAGAAATAGACAGTAAAGTTACAAAGCATACTTTTCACTTAAACATGTGCATTCAGTTTCAACTCTTGACTGAGTTGATGCAATTATTTCCTTAAAAAGAAAAACAATGAAAGCTAACAAGCAGGAAAATATTAGGTACTTTAATTATATTTACTGCTAAATAAATGAAAATTAAAATAAAGCATGAAAAGAACCGAAAGAAACAGTAATTAAGAATATGGAGAGACATAGTGATGCATATTGAACCTATATTTGTTTAGCTTGTACAGCAAATATCTTATAAGAATGGAAGGATTAGAAAAGGGCACAATTGGAATCAAAACTGATGACTGGAACCCTAACAGTTGAAGATAAACTTTCCTGGTTGCAAGTAAAGACAACTTAGAAGAGCTTGTTGAAAGATTAAAATGGAATGTGAAAAATTTGGGTTAATGCTAAATATTAAGAAGACAAAGGTAATATCAACCAGTATGCTTACTGAATTCATAATAATTGATGGTTTTCAGGGGCTGGAGAAATACAAAAGGTCTCTTAATCATAGGAGAGAGGCAGTGACAAACATAGGAAGAATAAGGTTATTTCTATGACAAGAAAGATCAGAATCTGCAAAGCAATTATTTTTCCATTGTGCAAGTATGAAATTGAGAAAGACAGAGTAGGAAGAAAGACATAATTGATTTACAAAGATGGAGATGGCTGATAAGAATAAGATGAACCACAAGATGAATCAATCAATCACTCCTGGAAAAAATAAAGATGGCTCCCTTGAGATGAGGTTCAACAGGCAGAAGAAACCTGCTTATTATGAGCATGAAATATGAACAGATGACAAATAAGCAAAAACTATTCTGTTTGGTTGAGAGAAGCAGGAGAAGGGAAGACAATGGGTAAGGCAGATTTTTGAACCAAAGCGATTTTTGAAAAGTTCACGGAAAAAATAACAAACTGTCGCCAGAAACATGTTAAGATGGTTTGGCCAAATTTAACATTGTCAACATTTTTGTTTCCCTTTTTGAATCAACTGGACATGCAGAATCTTGGAAGGAACAAGCATACATAGTCCCCGATGTACGACCACAATTGAGTCCAAAATTTCCATTGCTAAGCAAGACATTTGTCAAGTGCGTTTGGCCACTTTTATGATCCTTTTCGCCACATTTGTTAAGCAAACCACTGCAGTTATTAAAAGAATTGTGCTGTCAGTAAGCAAACCTGGCTCCCCCCATTGATTTTGCTTGTCAGAAGCCAGCTGGGAAGGTTACAAATGGTGATCACATGGCATCAGGATGCTGCCACCGTGGTAAATGCCTGCTGGTTGCCAAGATTTTGATCATGTGACTCTAGGGATGCTGCAACGGTCATAAGTGTGGAAACTGGTCATAAGTTATTTTTTTCAGTGCCGTTGTAACATTGGATAGTCACTAAGCGAATGGTCGAGGATTACCTGTATCTTAGGTACTTGTCCAGAATCCTTACATTTCTGCCTAATTTTAAAATGAAATGCTAATGTAAGTGTTTAGTACATCATAGAATAATAGGCATTTTCATCACTAAAAGCACCCTGAATACTGTATGTATTTACATTTGCCCAGGGCTTTTTTTCTCATAGAACGCTCAGAACGGAGTTCCGGCACCTTTTTTGGATGGAACCTTGTAGGGTAGGCAAGGTGGGTTGTATGACATGTGTGAGTTCCGGCACTTTTTTTTTTTTTTTTTACAAAAAAAGCACTGCATTTGCCCATTAAGCCTTACTGTGGGTTTTTCCACCATTGTTTAGGTTGAAGTATTATCCACCCATCCTTGAACGGGCCAAAGTTATCCCGGCATCAAATCCACTGTCTGTTCTGCCAAACCATCCTTGTCACTGTTCCCCACTGCATGAAGAACAGGGGTGACTAATATAGCATGTAGCTTGTAATAAATGGAGAAGTGTTATTAGAAGTACAGAGAAAGGATGAGTTAAAGCTGCCTGGCTGCCGGGCTGGGAGGTAGATGAAGGCAACCACATGGGAACACCGCAGAAAAAAGGATGTTGCCATGGCATATGTTGGGCTGTGGCGAAGTGCGGATGGGGCCCGTACAGTTGCAAACACAGACAACGCCACCCCCTGCCCTCCCAAGGCCAACCTGTGGAGTTCTGCACACCAGGACTGCAATGAGAAGGGCTTCCTGTGGTTCAGGGCACATGCCAAGATGCCCTCTGCTCTTAAGATGAGGAGTTTATACAGACAGGACTGAAAGCTGATTCCAGGAGGACTAAGTTTTAAGCCACGTTTAAGCCGGCTTGGAGCCCAGTTGATGCCTGGCAAGGACCAAGCCAGCCCCAGACCCTAGTTCAGCAGGGGGTGGACCCCGTTGCTCACCCCCCCACCACCACCCCAGGTAGTAACTCACTGTGGTTCAGGGGGTGTCCATTCCGGTCGGCCAGCACCACCAGCTCCAGGTAGGCTGCGCAGAGCCCCACGGCCAGCAGCCCGAAGACCAGCAGGAGGCGAAACCTTCTCCTTAGCGCCTTGCCCAGAAAGAACGCGAGGGTCCTCATCCCGCCTCAGTCGAAGCCGGAAGAAACGAACATGCTGCTGCGGCTGTTGCCGTGGCAGCGTTCGCCCCGGTCGGCTCCTCCGCGAGGCTCACCTGCTACGGCGCCTGCAAGAGTTCGCCGGCGCCGGGTCGCTGCTCCGGGACCCCAACATCGAAGTTGTCCCGCACGCGCTCAAACCCCCCTTCCTTCCTTCCTTCCTTCCTTCCTCCCTCCCTCCCTCCTTCCCTCCTTCCTTCCTTCCTTCCTTCCTTCCCTCCGGAGCCTCTTCTCGCCCCTTCGGATTGGGCTCCGAGCCCTGCCTGCTTTCCGGCCACCTTCCGCAGGTATCGTCCTGCTCCCTTCGCTCCTCGGCCAGGCGATCTGCCCAGGTCCCACTTTTCTGCCTGCCTGCCTGCCTGCCTTCGCTGGCCCCGCTGCCAGCGCCGAGCGGGCTCGTCTCCTCTTCTTTCCCGTCTCGTCCACGCGCTTTCTTCTTGCCCAAACCCAGCCAGCCCGATGCAGGGGCGGGATCTCCTCCTCCCACAGCCTCCTCCTCCTTCTCCGACGACAACGACTCTCCTTCCCTTCCTGCTCTCCTCGGGCACCTGTGCGCCGCCGCCCAGGCGCCCCGTCTCCCGGCATCCTGTCCTTGAACGGTTCCTTAAGGCTGCGCTGACGGGGGTCCGAGGAGAGCCCCAGATCCCAGCACAAGCTGATCTAAAAGTCACGGAAGAGAAGGGACCGCGGAGGAAGGACATTCGGAGCCCCCCCCCCGCCCCCCCACCTCCTTCCTGAGGGCGAGAGGAACGGTTGGGAAGCCACAGTCACCCAAGCAGGGCTTAAATCATCTCGTCCGGTTCTGTACTTCCTCCAGGAATCCGAATTAAAGCATCCCAATCTCTTGCTTGTCCAGCCTGTGCTTGAATGCATCGCCTTATTAACTCTCCGGGGTTGGGGATCTACTGTCCAACTATTCTTATTGCCAGGAACACGTTGGGAACGCCAACATCTGACTTCCTCTAACTTAAAACTGCTCCTGCTGACAAATGGCCAATGGTGGAAAGGCCTGCTTCTATCTGGCTTTCACCTAAGCTTGGGCAATAAATTTCTAGAAGCTCAAATCCCTACTTTGGAGCTAGCAGCGAAGCACAAGAAGATAGGTATTCTCAAAGTCAAAATGGTGATTGCCATGCAGCTATTGAACTTCCCCCCCTAAGGCAGGGGTCTCCAGCCTTGGCAACATTATGACTTGTGGACTTCAACTCCCAGAATTCCTCAGCTGGCAATGCCCTGTCTTGGTTCCTAGGCCAGTGGTGGCGAACCTATGGCACGGGTGCCAGAGGTGGCACTCAGAGCCCTCTCTGTGGGCACGTGCGCCGTCGCCCCAGTCCTAGGCCTTCAGCTGGGTTTTATAAAACCTTTTCCCTTTAGGCCTCCGCCGCCATGTGCAAAAAAAAAAAAAAAGGTCCAATCAGTCAATTTCAACTTCTCGTGGGAAAAAAAAATCTTGCAAAGTTGGAATTGATTGATTGAACTTTTTACTCCCACCCAGTCTGCCGTTACCACCACAGCCACGCCCACCCACTGGGCCACGCCCACCCAATGGGCCACGCCCACCCAATGGGCCACACCCACCCGGCACTCGACGATGCATAAGTGGGTTTTGGGTTGCAGTTTTGGCACTCAGTCTCTAAAAGGTTCGCCATCACTGTCCTAGGCTAAGGGTTTTTTCTCTGCCTTTTCTGATTCAGAATCGTTTTACCAAGAAAAATAAGAGAGACATCAATGCATCTTGCACCTATCAAATACTAGGCTTTTAGGGAAGCAGCTTTGTCCTCTCCTTGACTTGCAAACCTAGCTGAGGCGATGGACATTTCCCTGTGTCTTCTCTTCTCTATGCCAAAGGAAAATCTCCAAAAAAGTGAACTTGTTATGAGCTTCTGGCAATGCTATAGCTATAGCTACATCTGAGCTTCGATAGAGGGAGAGGGAGAGTGTTTGGTGTAGTGGTTAATATGCTAGTTTAAAAACCAGGAGACTGTGGGTTCTAGTCCTGCTTTAGGCATGAAAGTCATCTGGGTGACTTTGGGCCAGTCATCTCTCTCAGCCCAACTCACCTCACAAGGTTGGGGGGGGGAGAAATAGGAAGGAGTAATATTTATGTTTGCCACTTTGGGTTATTTATAAATTAAGAAAGGCAGAATAAAAATCAAATAAATAAATAAGTAATATATAATCTTTGCCATCCATGACTCTCATTCATGGTTTATTTTCTTTGTTTTGGAGTGGGGGAAGGGTTGCTCCTAAAACTTAGCTGCTTATCTCATTGGATTCATTTATGATATTTCTGCAAGCCCTGAAGATTCCTTCTGACAGCAAAGCTGTCATCATTCTGGGACGTGGGAACAGCATTCAAAGGATTTATGTTAATCAAACAATCTCCTGACCTATTGCATAGAATTTTAAGCTGCATGGGACTTTGTCCCCTGTCATCACCGTAATCGAAATGGGCAGAAAGGAAATTAATTCTCATGAAAAATGATGAAGGAAGTGAACGGGAGAGAGCAGGCATTATCCTAGCTAGAAATAAGCTTCATCTCACTGATCCCTTGGCACAAAGAGAAGAGACTAATGGAATATACAGGTAAGGTAGTCTTTGACTTAAACCCATTTGTTTAGTGACCGTTCAGTGTTATAACAAACTCTGAAAAAAGTGACTAATGACTGTTTTTCCAACAACCATTGCAGCATCTCCAGGGTCACGTGATCAAAATTTGGACGCCTGGCAACGGGGTTCATATTTACGACGGTTGCAGTGTCCTGCAGTCCTGTGATCACTTTTTTCAAACTTTTGACAAGCAAAGTCAGTGGGAAAGCCAGATTCACTCAACAACCATGTTACTAACTTAACAACTGCAATCATTCACTTAACATCTGGGACAAGAAAGGTCTTAAATTGTGGCAATTTATCAACTGTCTCTCCGAGCAACAGAAATTTTGGGCTCAACCCCGCATAAGTGAGGA
Organism: Azemiops feae; assembly: GCA_023970755.1. Classification (NCBI taxonomy): domain Eukaryota; kingdom Metazoa; phylum Chordata; class Lepidosauria; order Squamata; family Viperidae; genus Azemiops; species Azemiops feae. The sequence continues at coordinate 2,430,628 of JALGBA010000082.1, read as the reverse complement.
CTACCTGTACTGTACTATAAAACAACTGAGAACTCAAAGTAGTTTCAGAAGCTGAATTTTGACCCAGGGAAGGTCCAGCCAGAGGACAAAAGAGGGCAGACCTCTTTTGTTAACTTTCTTGGCATCCACAACAAAAATTACAGTGAAAAATGAAAAAAAAAGTACTTAGGCCTACATGTATATGAAACTACTTTTCCCAGCATCAAAAAACCTATTTTTTCAATCACAATATTTTTCCAACAACTCTTTGCTTTAAAAGAATATATGTTACTAATAATGTTGAATTGACAGTGATGCATTTCCATATTTCACCATACAAACCATGCAATCTCCACACCATAGTGACCATAGATTTGAAGGCAATTGCTGAAATCAAGAAATAAATCAAAGTAAATCCAGGCTGCCAATTCTGTCAATCAACAAGGGAAAGAAAGAAGCAGACAATTTATAAGATCATACCCTGGGCTACAAGTATTCTCCTTCATCGGTATCATAATATATGAATGGCTGCTGTTATGAAAACAGTAAAAAAGCCCACAAATTTGATTTTAAGGGTATGCCTGCCAGACAAAAGACATGAGGACGAAAAGAAGAATATGCCTTGCTTTTGCCATTCATCTATTAACTCTAAGAATTTTAATTTTAGGAATTAACTCTAAGAATTTTAATTTTAGGAATTAAAAGAATTTTAATAATATTTAATAATCATAGAAGATATTGCAATCAAATAAGTATATTTTAACAAAGATCACTGTGAGGATCACTTAAATCCCAAAGGTGCTTTTTCAGGAGGCAACTGGACTTTCTTGTTTTTTTCTTTGAAGACGTTTCGCTTCTCATCCAAGATGTTTCTTCAGCTCTGACTGGATGGTGAGGAAAGGAACGATTTATATTCCTTGCAGACAGCTGGTCATTTCCATTCTTTTAGAGAGTTGTTGAGGCCATTTGGAGGTTTACCTGTGTCCTCAGGGTCACCTGAGCAGTACAAATGTGGAGCCTTCTTGGCTGCAGTTTTCTGCCCTGTGTCCCTTCACTGTTGAAGACAGGTGCAGGCTGTTGGGGATGAGTCTGTGTTGCCTGCATCTCAAACTGAGGCGCAAATGGTTCCTGTAGTCTGCAATCTTTTCTGGAAATCCGTTCATAATACCGCTTCTTAGATGGGAAGTGAAACGTCTTCAAAGACAAAACAAGAAGGTCCAGTTGCCTCCTGAAAAAGCACCTTTGGGACAACCATGACTTGGATGACTGAAAATCTCTATAGACATTTAGCTATGCACTTTGGGATGAACAGCCTTTGAATGGTGCGAGATTATGAAAGGATTTACAGAAAACATTGCAGACTACAGGAACCATTTCTACCTAGATTTCGAAAATGCAGCCTGCCTCCAATTTATTTCTCCAGTGTCTTTCTGCTGGCTTGGAATAGGACACGGACCAGATTTTACTTCCAACACTAGTAAAGTGCATCCATGAACATCAACTAGCAGTCAGAAGACATGATGAAAATTCCTTTGTTATATATCACATGGACAGACTTAATCATAGTTTCAACTGGGATATTATGAGCATCCTAGATCAAGCTAAGTCCAAAAATGTGAGGGAATTCTTGGAAGCTTGGCACTCAGACAAATCAGCCATCAACAGAAGTGACACCAGAAATACATAAGAGTTGTTACCTAGGCAAAGTGGTTTGAAATATTCTTTAAGTCCTAGAAAACAAGGTAAGTACCAAAGGAAAGGGGACATGTTTGCTATAATGCATTATAAAAAAATTGAAGTGGAAGTGTTTGTCTACCATGAAATGAATCACAGCTAGTGAAGTATACAGAAGTAGGGAGATGACCTTGTGGGAAGAATCCAGAGAAAGAAATAGTTTGGGAAATATTAAATATTAAAAAGGCAGAATATATTTCCCCATTTAAAGGCAGAAACCAACCCCCTCCAAGTCTCTCTGCCCCAGACAGAAACTAGGTCTGCAGAAATGCAGAAGTGATAATCTTGTCAGAAAGATTGGAGTCAGGAAACTCGGATTAGAAAGAAAGATCCCTAGAATCACACCAAAAACCCCAACAGTCATCAGCCCCAGCCCCAGGGAAGCAGGATATGACCCTTGGGACATAATAGGATTAACCCACCACCATCAGAATACCAGAAAGGCACACTCAGACTCAAGTCAAAGTTCATGCCACAGAAACAACTCCAAACAAAAGCCCAAGAAGGTATAAAAACCCACTCCCTACTACATGTGGTCAGTTTTTTCCAGAGCCATCTTTCTGTCTGGTTCTCCTCTTCAATAAACTACAACCTTCTTTCCAAAGTAGTCTCCATGTTTGTTTATTCCCAGATTGGACTGGACCCTGATGAGGATTTTTCTTTCAACCACCTTAAGAAGCAATATAACAGCATTTAGGTCAGGGTCCCCAAACTCTTCAGCTCATCAATCCCTTCATGAAGTTTCAGATTGGTCATCAACTTCCAAATATTTATATGAAAATAATCCAATAAATACAACTTTAATTTATAGTATTCTGAAGACCTTCAGACATTTATCAATCCCTTAGATCAGGGGTAGGGCACGATGGGCCTTTTATGACCTGTGGACTTCAACTCCCAGAATTCTTGAGCCAGCCATGCTGCCTCAGGAATTCTGGGAGTTGAAGTCAACAAGGGGCCATCGTTCCCCATGTCTGTTTTAGATAGTCCCATTGAAACCTGATGGTCAATTTGGGCCATTTGGGGGAACCCTACATTAACTAAACAGCAGCTTAGGTATGGTAGGAATGAGTGAGTGAGAAAGTAACTCAAAAGTACCTGACTGCTCACTCTCTTGATTCTCTGGGTATAAGATGGGAGAGAAACACTCTGTCTATTATAACCTTTAATAATAGAGTTCCAGTAGTTCTTGTGGTCCCTATTTCCTGATTAAGCGTATTTCAAAAGGCCAATATGACCCAAACAGCACCATCTCAGCTGCCACTAATCAAAAAAAGACAGGCAGAAATTACCTTCTATTGGGCTGAATATGGATAGAGGGTGACATTGTGCATTCCTACCCTGGAGAAATGATCAATAGCCTGTTCCTCACAGTGGGACAAACAGGTCCTGCTCCCAGATTGTTAGACCTTTGAAAGTTGTTAAAATCCTAATTGTTTCAGACATATTGTGAATTGTTTGGATTGATTGGAGATGTTTATCGTTTTGATTTTCTAATTTATCTAATGAACTAATTTTTACAGTAGATGGTTTATTGTACAATCTTGCATATACTTATAAGTCCCCAAAAGTCCAATTTTGTAACACATATAAATTAGATAAACATTAATAAATAATAAAGTATATGGCAATTGCTTCTCCATTATTGACACTCATCTGTGTGAATTGGATGAAAGTGGAACCATCAAGCAAAGCTGAATCCTAATCTAACATATTTATGGCATGAACGCCACAATTGTATTCAAAATATTCAGGAAAAATAAGCCCATTCCTGTCTGTCTGTCTGTCTGTCTGTCTGTCTGTCTGTCTGTCTGTCTGTCTGTCTGTCTGTCTGTGTCTGTCTGCCTGCCTCTATCTATCTATCTATCTATCTATCTATCTATCTATCTATCTATCTATCTATCTATCTATCTATCTATCTATCTATCTATCTATCTATCTATCATCTATCTATCTATCTATCTATCTATCTATCTATCTATCTATCTATCTATCTATCTATCTATCTATCTATCTATTTTCTTCTTAATGAAAACAACAGAACTGAGGACTAAAAGTTAACAAAACATTTGTTTTGTGCTCTCTTGGTTGACCTTCAGCTGGTTGTTATTCTGTGTAGTCCCTTGGAAAATATCTTTCTACAAAGTCATAATTACAGAGGGAGATAAGTCTATATACTTTGGGGGCTACCTTGAAAAATGACCTAAAATCAAGTATTCTCTAATGAATATGGATAATGAGCAAGATATTTTGTTCTTAATGGCCACCTGACTTTTTCTATTGTTAGGAAGGCAGGAACCTGCCATATTTTCTCACTGAAATGTTCAAATACACACACAAACATACACACACACATATGAATGTAACAATTTGGTTTAGCTGAATTGGGGCAATTTTTTTTTTCATATAACAGGCACACTGTTCAATGATACAAAATGATATGGGAACTTAAAATATAAAATTAAAATTGTTGAAATCTTTTGAGCTTTGTGCAGGAACACTGAGATTTTTAAGATTTGGGGCATATTTATTTTCATTATTTTTCATTTAATTTGGGCATCTGCTAGCACCATTTTAGGCTGGTTGGTGATACCTATGGTTGCCACTTTTAAGCAAATTTATGATTCGCTTCTTCTCCAAATTTATATGGGATTTAAGTTAAATTCACTTAAACTGGATTTCATTGATTTACACTAATTATATTTTTTTCTTATATTCTGCCTTTCATCATAAAACAGTCCCCAGTTAATCACAACCTACAAAATGTCAACATAAAACATTCATTAGAAATAGCAACAGTCAGATCAAGTCAGAGCATGTTAAATTTAGTATAATATCCTTCTGCTTTAATACTTAATTGCATGATTGACTAAAAGACCTGAAGGAAAGTAATAATTTTCACTAAGGGCTCATCCAATCTCTGTGGTTGGAAGATGCCTCTTTAATTCCTTAAGATAGTCCTCCTTAAGGCAGGTTCTAAGGCTTTGTCTCATTCCCAGCTCACCACTGAGATCATCTAAGCATATTTATCTTGATCTAGTGATATACTGTAGTACTGTTTCTCATCTTCTAACACAAGCCCTGCTATATTTGTAGTGCTTTGTGGCAACTCTGATGGCAATAGGGCAGCAGCTGGGATTGTTCAAGCTACTATTGTTGGTACTATTGGTGGAGGCTGATACCATTCCTCTCCAGTCTCTGGTAACTTCCGACCATAAGCAGGAGTGATCATGCTCTGGACTACCCATATAAAATGTAATTAGCATATTGCAAAGAACTGGGTATGTCTAGTTTAATGAAGAGAAGGACTAGGGGTGACATGTTCCAGTGTTCCAGTATCTCAGGGGTTACCACAAAGAAGAGGGAGTCAAGCTATTCTCCAAAGCACCTGAAGGCAGGACAAGAAGCAATGGATGGAAACTAATCAAAGAGAGAAGCAACCTAGAACTAAGGAGAAATTTCCTGACAGTTAGAACAATTAATCAGTGGAACAACCTGCCCTCCAGAAGCTGTGAATGCTTCAACACTGGAAGTTTTTAAGAAGAGACTGGACAGCCATTTGTCTGAAATGGTGTAGGGTTTCCTGCCTGAGCAGGGGGTTGGACTAGAAGACCACCAAGGTCCCTTCCAACTCTATTGTTTTTGTTTTTGTTATTATTATTATTATTATGGTTCCTTTTCATGGTCTACTGTTTTATGTGAGACTGCTAGAGACATAAAAAGACTGCTCAAACGGACTGGTAGATTTTGTCATGGAGCATTGTGGGCTGAAGCATCGCTCAATAGCCCTCCCTTCAGTCTACTGTTCAGCAAGGAGTAAGTGAACAACACAAAAGATGAACAAGAAAGAGACTGTGGGAATGTGATAAAGGTATATGAGCAAGAGACGGAGAGAACAAGCAAGCGAGAGAAAGTAGGGAAGACCAAGTGAAGAAGCAAGAACCTGAGAGAGAGAGAGACAGAGTGTGGAAGACTATCAGAGGAGAAAAACTGGTGAGTGAAAGAGAAAAAGGCAGAGCGAAAGACCTGTGAGTGATATAATGAGAATGCAAGAAAGTCAGTATGCAAGAGCACGCACAAGGAACAGAAAAGGGATTTGTAGAGTAGGTGGGGGCTTCCCAGAAAAAAAGGAGTGGATCAGATTCTGAAAGATGGATAAACTCATGGGTGTAATCCTCTGTCAAAATTCACCTCCTCCTCCAGCAATTGGTGGTTGTTTTTCCTGGCAGAAAATCCACCAATTCCTTCCCTCAATTTGTCAGACATTAGAGCTTCCAGGACAGCACCACTCGCAAGCCTAATTAGTGAGGCAAACCAGAGATTATTTCAGGCCCAGCCCACAAATGACATAGAACAATCCAGACAAAGTTCTTTGTTTGTTCATACTATATAAAAAGAATCTTGCCAGATTAAAACTATACAGGTTTCTAACAGGAAGTTTATGGTAGATCAGGGCTGGACAACGTTTTCGTAATGACGTGGCCCAGAGGTATTGTAGTTGGGTAGAGATACAGCATAGTAGCTAAACTAATATTTCTGATTTATTTGGGATGGCAGAATTGGTTGAATTACTGTTTTAAAAATTATTTTAAACCTTGAGTTCTGTGGTCAGAAATGGCTGTAGGGGTCATTAAAAATGTTTAAGGAGTTGTTTAAGCCCTGGGCTCCTAGGTTGACCTCCTGGTGATATATGGACCACCAGGAACCATACAGTTGAAGCAGATATGCTGTATAATCTCCACCTGCCTCTGTTCTCCTTAATAGGATTTCAGAGTGGACATGCACACATTCTGCTTAGGAGAACTTTTCACCACTAGTTCTAACTAGACAACCCCTGCCTCAATGGGTTATCATTTCATATTTCTTTACCTAAACAGAGAAATGGAATAACCATGGATGGGGCAGGGGGGAAAGCATTGAGAGCAGAAGCAATTCCAACTTTCTGCTGGCTTCCTCATATAGGAAATTTGTCAGAAAGTGCTGGAAATGACAGTTGCATGACTGTGGCTGACTGCGGTATTGAAGCAGCCACAAGTTTGCCATATTTCAACTCCACAGTCATGAGTCCTTTTTGGACAGAATTTTGGACACATTCTGTAAATAAGACCATTTGAGATATACTGATTCAAAAGATGTTACCCTAAGATGCTTCATTTCACCCAAGACGTTTACAGACATTCAGACAGACATGAGAGTTTTAGTAGTATATAGATTTAATGAGTGGACATGTAAAACTTGTTCTTTAACCTTATCTGAAAGTAACCCCCTCAGAACACAGTGGAGTTTTCTGCTGAATATCTGTGGAGATTCTCAGTCATCCAGGTTATAATTGTCTCAAAGGTGCTCTTTTCTTCAAAAGGCAACTGGGCTATTTTGTTTTCTTTGTGGAAGAAGAAAAAAACATTTTGCTTCTCATCCAAGAAGCTTCATCAGTTCTGATGGCAGGGGATGGAAGGATAGGTAATGACCGTTGAGACCGGATGGTGGGGGAATGGAAGAATAGGTTCTGATAGGATGGTGGTGGTGATGGGAATGGAAGAGACTGTATTTCTTTGCAGTCAACTGGTGGTTAGCACTTTGTAGTGCTAACTTTTCTTCTGAATAGTTACTATGGACTACAGGTAGTCCTTGACTTACAACAGTTCATTTAGTGACTGTTCGAAGTTGCAACAGCACTACAAAAGTGACATGACCATTTTTCACACTTAGGACTGTTGCAGCATACTCCATGATCACATGATCAAAATTCAGATGCTTGGCAACTGACTCATATTTATGACGGTTGCAGTGTCCCAAGGTCATGTGATCACCTTTTGCAACCTTCTGATAAGCAAAGTCATTGGGGAAGCCAGATTCACTTAACCATGTTACTATGTGGTAAGTGGAAGATATCATGGAAATCTCAAAAAACAGCCAATGATTTATAAAGCTTGTATAAATCAGATACAGTGACCACCAGGAGGCGTCATCTGACTGGTTTCATCCTTAACATAAATCCTCAGATGGGTAGCCAGATAGGGATCACATTGTCTACCAGAGCTGGACTCATGGATCTTCACATTTACAGTAGATGATTACATACAGTGTGTTAGCTTTAGAAGCATTTGTCTCCTATAGTCCTTTATTCATTTAGCGGCATTTAGCAATTGCACGATGGGATATCTAGAAGCTATTAGAATGGTATAACCAGAATAACAAACCAGAAGCAACTTTTAATACTACTTTGTTATGAAAGCAGCAGCATTTTTTCATACTCAGGCAGAAGTTTGAAAAATGTTAAATTATTTTAATAAATTAGCAAAAAGGTTTGTGTGAAGTACTTCTAAATCATTTTCAAATCATGCTCATACATACTTGAAGATAAATAACTACATTGACTACGAAAGAAAAAATGTGTATCGAGATTGTAGTTTTACACTGGTCTACAAATTTTGGGAAATTATCGATCTCCAAGATAAAATGTGTTAATTTGTACATATTTTGATTAGATGAATTAGAAAACAGGTGATAAAGGTGCTGGTTGGCTAAAGCTTTCAAGATATTTCATAATAAAGATTTATATACAGGTTTATATTTGCCTACAAGGGAAAGAGGTGTCTAATGATCATGATGCCTTGTAACGTCTCAACAAAGTACGGTAGAACAATGAAAATGGTACCACATGGAAGTGTATAAATTTATCTTCACTTTGAGACTAAAAATTATTACCTAACTGTAATTTATTGTTCTTTTATTGCAAGGTACATTTGTCTTGGTCAGATCTACGCATCATACAGTTACATCTGGTGGCTTGTGAAATGTTATTGTCTAACATTTCCAAGAAACAGTTGAGTGATATTTTCCCTCAGAAGCCAAGATGCCACAAAACTGTGTAAACAATGCAGATAACTTCTGCTACGTTGTGGCGAGGTTACATTTGCATCTCAAAAGTGCAGTATGATGGCAGTGGTAAAAAAAAGGCATACCACCCATATTTTGGAAGCAAAATAGGGGAACAGGACAAGAGTTGGGCTCCTCCTTATTGTTGCATTACATGTGCAACTTATCTGTGTCGCTGGCTAAACAAGAAGAAAAAGTCCATGCCTTTTGCAGTTCCAATGGTGTGGAGGGAACCCACCAATCATAGTAGTGACTGCTCTTTTCGCATGGTTCCCCAATTGCAAGAGTTCTCAAGAAAGAAGTGGATTGTGGAATATCCAAACATTTCATCCGTACTGTGTCCTGTACCCTATGGTGAGGACTTGCCAATTCCAGATCCGCCAGAATCCTACTCTCCAGAGTAGACTCAGATGATGATAAAGATGATGAGCATGATGGAGCTGATCTGGGGCCGTTGATGTCAGTGGACCCAAATGTTAGCCCAATGTATGCTCCTCCTGAACCACATCTAATTTCACAGTGAACTAAATGACCTGGTCAGGGATTTGGAATTGCCTAGGAGTAAGGCAGAGCTACTGGGCTCCAGATTACAACAGTGGAAACTTGTCATTTAATCTGATCTTAGAGTTTGTCAGTTTTTCATGCAAAAAGCATGAAGATGTTACATGAAAAACCAATAAGTGAATGGAAAGTTATGTTATTGTTATCAATAAAAAGATAAATTTATAATGGTTGGTGTGGCACCATTCTCATTTGCTACATCACATTTTGCAGAAAAGCGATGGAGCATAATTGCACATCCCCTTCGTAATTTTGAATTATTTTGATGCAATTTTGACCTGAAGCTGTATCTTGGAAACTGGAGCCAATTAATACTCAGGACTTAATTTTCCTTTATTAGTGACCCAATTCTAGTAAAATTAAGCTACTTTCATTCCTGAGGCTTTCTCCTTGTAGACCAGTGCTATCTGTAGTAACCTCATGAAGTCTGGGGTTACCATACCTGACCTGCAAAAATCTATGAAACCAATAGGTAGCGGCAAGGAAATAAGGAAATAAAGCCTTTTCTGTCATCTAGTGCTCTTCAGAAGTTCCATCAGTAGAATTCAGACCATTCATTAGCAACTTATATTTTTAGACAGAGTGAAGGAGATTTTTTTTTAGATACACACATTGGTTCTGTATATCATGTATAGAAGTGGGATTTGTGGGGTTTTTTCTTTCTTTTTTGGTTAAAACAGCAAGCCATAAAATAGGCAAATCAGAAACATTCTAAAGAACATTTTTGAAAGCATTAAGTACTTTTGGAAAAATAAAACTTTTCATTTTCCAAGCATTTCTTTGCCAGAAAAAGATACGTCTATTGGAATATATGTTGTAATTGACCATACAGTACTTGTACCCTCAGAAAGCATATGCCTAGGCCAGGGGTAGGCAAGCTTGGCTCTTTTATGACTCGTGGACTTCAACTCCCAGAATTCCTGAGCCAGCCATGCTGAGGGGAAAGGGAGAGGTTCCAAGCTGAGCCATGCTGGCTCAGGAATTCTGGGAGTTGAAGTCCACGAGTCATAAAAGAGCCAAGGTTGCCTATCCCTGGGCTAGGCCATGGGTGTCAAACTCGATCATGTCATGTGACGTATCATGACATATCGTGACACTTCTTGCCTTTGCGGAGCCGGGGTGGGCGTGGTCTGCGCAGGACACCTCTGGCTCATGGGCCGCCAGTTTGACTGACACCCCTGGCCTAGGCAAAAAAGGCTAGGCAAAAACTTTGTTAAAACTCTTAGAACATAAAGAGAGCCTTGCTCCCTCAGACTGAAACTCAATCCATTTGCGTTTCAATGGCCAGTCAGATCCACTTGGACATGAAAGTAATAACCCCAAATTACTTTTATAATTCAACTGCAGATGTTGATTTTACAAAAACGATGACAGAGATTATCTACCTAAAGGCCAGTTGAGCGTGGATTTAATGTCAATATATCTTGCTGTTTGCTTCCAGAATATTACAACGGTACTAGAAATGTCTCTTTTTCCCCTAGACAATTAATCTGTCCAATGAATGGTGGTTTGCATAAGATGCCAGATCAGCCAAGAAAACTAAAGTAGGAATAAAGAGGGTTGCACGGAGTTACTTCTTACTTAACTAATTTTTCTATGATGTAATCTACTATCTCTGGAGGACATGTTTGGAGAATGTGGTATAAAAATTTAAATAAAATAATAAATAGGATGGATTATGTTATGTTAGATACAACATAACATAAAAAACAGGCAGAGCTTGAATCAGTCATGGCCACCATCTTGACTTATTTGACCATAGCCTGCAAGATACCTGAGTTACATTCAAGAAGTTCACAAACATGGCGAGCAAGATTAGAATCACTCTTCACCAGGGTTCCCTAGCAACTTGATATTTAAATCACGTTGTCTGTGATTCTGGAGGTAGTAAATTAGCATAGAGATTAATAGTCTTTAATTAATAGTCCAGTCTGCCATGATTTCAGAGCTAACTTTTTCAATCATCTAAATAGGCAGGCATCATTTTGGATGAATGCAAATTTCATGGTTTAGCTATGTATTCTGTAATCATACAGTTTTATTAGTCCTGAAAATTGCATACTTTAATGGATGATACCATTTAAATGTGAAATTAGAAAGTGCTGGAGTTATAAGAAAAATGACAAGGAAGAAAAGTTCATTTTATACCAGGGGCAAAAAAATGGCCTTTGTAATGAAAGACTACCTATCAGGAGTTTCTGCTCAAGAAGTATTTATGGAAATCCTCAATGTTGAACAAAGAGGTTTGAGAAAATTCAGTGTGAAATTGCACTGTTACAATTTAATTCTGGTTTGATTCTCTTCTTTTGGGCGTCTGTCAAAATCAGGATTTCTTTGCATAACTAAGGCAGGAAGATGGTATATTAGCTACCACTTTTGGCAATCTTCACTATATTTATCCCAGAACTGGAGAAGGGTGGCCTATAATAGGTAGTCCTCAAGTTACAACAGTTCATTTAGTAACTGTTCTAAGTTACAACGGCATTTAAAAAAGTGCCTTATGACTGTTTTTCACACTTACGACTGTTCAAGCATCCCCATGGTCACATGATCAAAATTCAGATCCTTGGCAATTAGTTTATATTTATGATGGCTGCAGTGTTCTGTGATCAACTTTTGCAATCTTCTGACAAGCAAAGTCAATGGGGAAGCCAGATTCACTTAACAACCTTGTTACTAACGTAACTGCAGTAATTCACTATCAATTGTGGCAAGAAAGGTCATAAAATGAGACAAAAGTCACTTAACAAATGTCTCACTTAACAACAGAAATTTTGGGCTGAATTGTGGTCTTAAGTTGAGGACTACCTACACTGAATTATGAAACCTTACAAAAGTGGTTCAAGGAAACAATATATAATCTTCAATCTCTAAACAATTTAGCCTGATTTGAGATCTAGCCCCTGTAACTAGATCAGGCATTTCAAATTCGCGATGTCAAATGACGTCGTGCGATGTATCGCGACTTTTTCCCCATTGCCGGCAATGGGGTGGGCGCAGTTTCCGCGTGATGCATCCGGCCCGTGGGTCGGCAGTTTGACATGCCTGATCTAGATTTTCCAGTTTGGCTAACATAAAAGACTATATGATAGATTTTCTTTTATTAGAAGGAACTTGCTCAAAACTAGCTGCACAAGATAACTGAAATTGCCAATGATCTACAATCTATAATTATGAAAATCAAGGAGCAGTGGGACTAAAATTAAGCATGAAGAGGACCAAACTAATTGCAACAGGTAGAACAATCAGTCTTAGAATTGACAATGAAAAGCTAGGATAGCTAGGATCTTTAGGATTTACTACTTTTAGGATTGACTATCAACAATAAATCAAACAGCAGGGAAGAGATACACAAGAGAATAACTACGAAGGCCTTGGGAAAGATATTAAGATATCAACAGCAATGGTACTTAGACTTATATACTGCTCCATGGTGCTTTTACAGCTCTCTCTACAGAGGGGTAAGAGTCAACAAATTGCCTCCAGCAATTTGGGTCCTCATTTTGCCAACCTTGGAAGGATTGAAGGCTGAGTCAACCTTAAGCCGGTCAGGATCGACAGAATCAAACTCCTGGCAATGCGAGCAGAGTTAGCCTGCAATACTGCATTCTAACCACTGCGCCACCACAGCTCTTCAGATGCCTGAATTTGAATTGTGCAGGCAATGCTTTTCCAACTGTGACATTCTATGAAAGTGAAAGTTGGACTTTGAAGAAGCAGGATAGGAAGAAAATTTGAAGTTGGAGTTGGCGTTGGAGAAGACTCCTAAGAATATCCTGGACTGCCAAGAAAACCAATAAACGGATCATCCAGAGTTCTCACTCATGGCACAAATGAGCAGATTCAAATGATTAGACACATATGATAACTTAGCTCTCTCGAGAGGTCTATAGTGCTGGGAAAGATGGAGAGAAAGAGGATGACCATTAGCAAAGTGGATAGACTCAGTTATAGTGACAGTAGATGCACAACGGAAGACCTAAATGACTGGGTTGAGGACAGATCCTCCTAGAGAAAATCTAATAAGATTTTAATAATAATGAATAATGACCTTTTATAATAATAATGGCCTTTTAATAAGGACACTAAGTAAGGACAGTGACTTGATGACACATACAAGTAGTCTACTACCATAATTGAGCCCAAATTTTCTGTTTCTAAGTAAGACAGTTGTTAAGTGAGTTTGACAATCTTTCTTGCCACAGTTGTTCAGTGAATCACTGCAGTTGTTCAGTTAATTACAGAGATGTTAAGTGAATCTGGCTTCCCCATTAACTTTGCTTGTTAGATCACAAAAAGTGATCACATAACCCGGGGATACTGCAATCATCATAAATACATGCCGGAAGCTAAGGGTCCAAATTTTGATCACATGACCAAGGGGATGCCGCAAATGTCACAAACATGAACAATGACCATGTCACTTTTTTTCAGTGCTATTATAATTGTGATCCCTAAATGAATGAATCTAAGTTGAGGACTACCTGTAATTAATTGTTCTTATGTTGTTTTTATAGTGAGACACTGTGGTTTTTCCATTATCCCAGAACTATCCTAAACATTCCAGCATACTATAAATCAATGCAAAGCTTTGAGTTTTTGATATTCGTCTTCGAAATCTATCAATCAAATGTTGCTTTAGTCTCAGTATTTGCATTTTTCCTGCCATTCTTATAATTTGTCAATTGGATTGGATACTTTTCCCTTCAAAAGCTTATTAGCTGACATTACATGCCCTATTTTAATGAGAAAGCTGACAGTTCTAACTTAATACAGTATCAAAAAATCTGAAAAATCTTCTAGTTCAGGATGTAAGGTACAGTGGAAACATACCTGTTCTGTGGTACCTGCTAAATAAACCAGCAGAAGCCTGTTCAGAATATGATCCAGAAGTTATATTGCCAGTACAGACAAGTATGTAATACATCTACAGTTATATTTATAGTGTAAACAAAGCTTTCAACCTCATCCACATTAGATTTCATCTAAGAATTCTCCAAGGGCAGAACATACGGTTTGCTTAATCATATTTTTGCTTTCTCGGCTTCCTCCATACTCTTAACACTGAATTAATGATTGGAATAAAGCAAAGCAAAACAAACAACAAACAACAACAACAAAAACCAAATTAACAAAATAGCTGTCTGTATTGATTTTAGGGATAATTTTATGTAGAACAGATTGGTCCTACATTCAGTAGCATTTTGAAACAAGCAGATTAAGTATCAAGGGACAAGCCCCCTTCTACTCCAAACCAGGAGGGAATCATATAAATGTTCAGATATCACAAGTAGTCCTCAACTTACAACTGTTTTGTTTGATAACAGTTCAAAGTTACAACGGTCACAGTGGTTTACAACTCGTCCTTGGACTTACGACTGTCACACCACCCCGATGGTCATGGGGTAGCAATTGGGGCACTTGGCAACCCCAGTGGTTATGTGATCACGGTTTGCAACCTTCTCAGCTGGTTTCCAACAAGCAACTTTAGTTGGAGGAGCTGGATTTGCTTAATGACATGATGACTGTGCTGCCCTGCTCTCCTCATGCACATACATGCACATGCACATACAGCAAGTTCTACATGTGTTTATTCACCCCTTCCCAAACCAGATCCTCAGAAAGCCCCCCCCCCCGTTGTGCAGGTTCAGATTCTGAGCTCAACACTGCAAGATTCCAATGGGCACACATGAAAGTCCAGGAAAGCAGTCCACACGTCGAGCGGGTCAGGATTCACGGCATGAGCACACAAGGCAGGGAACTGGGCACGGTGATCCAGCAACACTCAAGTCCTCGGGGTGAGATTAAGTAGGCAACGCCAGTGCAGTCCTTCATGAGTGGCAAGGTTGCCTCCTTGTGAATAATCTAGCTGACTGGCCTTGTGCCTGTCTCCTCTCTGCCCTAGTTGTCCTTGGATCGGGAGGAGTTGTGGATTCTACAGTACCTCCTCCTCCTCATTAACAGGTGGCAGCTGCTCCTGGAACTCACCTAGAGCAGGGGTGTCAAACTGCCGGCCCATGGGCCGGGTGCATCATAGTGAAACCGCGCCCACCCCATGGAAAAAAAGTCACGATATGTCGCGACACATCACGTGACGTTGCAAGTTTGACACCCCTGACCTAGAGCCTCCTGGACAACTTGCTGCAGCTGTGGCTTGCCTCGCTCAGCCTCAGCCTGTCGTTTGTCCAATCATCCCAGCTGAGGCTGCTCTGTCAGGCTAGCACTCTCTGAGCCCCGATCCGGGACATTGCTCAGCCCTGCCCTGCGCTTTCCTCTGCTGACTCCTCCTCCTCCTCTGAACTCGAGTCCAGAGAAAGCTCTGGGGGCGGATCCATGACAATGACTCACTTTACAACTGCTGTGACTAATGGCAGGAATTCCAATCCCAATTATAATCATAAGTCAAGACCTTTCTGGCATGTCGCAGCATGCCAGACACCAGGCCGCACAAACAAGTGAAGCCCCATCAGCGGGATGGAGGCAAGCACGCCCCCTCCGGTCCACAGAAAAACTTCTCCATGGAACTGAACCCTGTTGCCCAAAAGGTTGGGGGCTGCTGCTCTTGAGTACAGGTTCTCCTCGGGGCTGCGTCCCAAGTCCGCTATTTTTCACCCTGCTGATCCATGGCTGTTGTGCAAGATCACTGTCGATTTCAGAAAAGGCAGGCACAGCCACACACCTCTGTGTATTAACAATTCAGCTCTGGAGGTGGTTAGTAGTATCAAGTTTCTGAGTGCGCAGCTGACAAGGTTAGCTTGGTGGGTCAATAGTGAGACACTGGTGAAGCAGGCACAGCAGCACCTGCATTTTCTGCATCGTACGAGAAGAGCACAGCTTCCTTCCCTTGTCCTTCCCACTTTCTATACAGGGACTATTGAAAGCATCCTGTCAAAACCACTGTGTGATTTGGAGACGTTACTGCTTCGGACAGAAAGGCTGTGGTGAGATGGCAGAAAATAAGATTATTGGAAGTTCACCTCCTTCTATCCAGGACATAGGACATAAGTGATGCGTGACCAGGGTCCACAGTATTGTCATGGACGCTACGTATCCTCTCCATGACCACTTTTCTTTGCTACCTTCTGGGAGGCTTCACAGTATCCGAAGCAGAAAATCTAGATTCGGTTACAGCTTTATACCACATAATATACACATTAACTCTTAAGACTTTTTTTTCTGCTATGTATTCTAAATGGTCTGATTAATATATAAATGTATACATATGAGAGTATGTATATGTATACTGTATATATTGCATATGTATATATATATGTGCATGTAAGTGTATGGGTATATATCTTCTTTTGAGAGTGGGCATCAGAATTTATTTTTTAATGTGTGCCAGTGTGCCTAAATTTCTTTGGCTTACTATTTTTTACTCTGATAATTCCGGAATATTATGCAAATATACATGTATGCACATAGTATATATGCGCAAGAGAAAGCAAAACTGGGCATATTGAAGTTAGTTGTACCATTAACAAAGTAGATTGATACAATTATCTTAAACTGTCCCAATTTTTTTTTTCTTATGTGGAAATTATTAACTAATATTAAATGGCCTATTAATAGCCTAAATGCAGGCTATTAAATAGTTTACATTAAACCTCTGGAATTGCTAATGATCAACAAAAAAAAGAATACCAAGCAAATACTGTAATGTAAGTTTTAATGTTCTACACCAGAGTATAAACAATAGATGCATCATAATTCTTTTCTGGGTTCAGAAAGATTTCTGCAAAATAAAAATTATACTCATGAAAACATAAAATGACCCCATGCTAGGAAGCATTTGTGTTATAACTTAATCCTTAATTTTATTCAGATACAAGTTTCAGCTCAATGGGCCTGATTCCCCTTTTAGTGTACACAGCAACCACGTACACACTCTTTATCCTGGGTGATAGAATTGTGTTTTAGACTGAAGCTGCCACTTATGAATAGAGTTCATCTTGATCCATGCTACAAATCTGTAGAGAATTCAGGAAAGATTCAAAGAACTAATTTGAAAAACGGAATTAAAACAGCCTTATGGCTCACTGTAAGAGATTCTCTTCTCTATATAAATTGGTATCAACCCCTTCTATACTGTCCAGTTTGAGAGTCATTTGGAAATTCCTTTCTTCTCTATAATAAACTAAGATATAGAAGGTACACGGTCCGCCTAGCCACTTTCTTGGGACCCCTGCATAACATATCATTCTTAGCCAGTGAAAAGTTCTTATAGATCACATCTCTTCTAGGCACTGCAAAAGCAATCACCAAATCTCTCTGTCCTGATTCTGTGTATAAATCAACATCACAAGAGACCAAATCTAGATGCTCATTCAAAAGGATAAACGGAGTTTCTTTTCAATTCTCACACAAGTTTCAATTCTTTTCTTCTGCCCTGGAATGTAAAGTATACGTTACACTCACTGCAAGCCACACATTTGTAAAAAAAAAAAAAGTAAAGAGTTTGTTGTAGCGGCAGGTCTTTATCAACATCACTCATATTGATTGACATGTCATTATCAATAAACTCGTAGGTCATTCTCCAGCCCATATATCTTTGATTTTAAGTTTTTAAGTTGTCCTTGTATCTTTTTAGTTCTCTTATTCCCTTGGCGAACTTCATGTAGAATTGCAAGATCTTGGTCAGGTCCCACGTTCATTATCACCTAGAAAGAAAAACAATTTCAAAGAAAGAACAAACAGGTTTTGAAAATAGTTTGATTTTGGAAAAGGAATATAGAAAGTTTTGAGTAGATTTTATTAACCAATTGACTGAAAGGACATATGGTTGCCCATCTTAAGTGCAACCTTGGGTGGCTCACAAAAATAGTAAAAATGTGACAAGAAACAATGGAACCACCATCCAAAGGTAGTTCCCAGAACCTCCAAAACACTCTTCTAATCATCAACATTCAACAATCATTGGGCTCCAGCCACTTCCTAGCCCAATGTTTGGGAGAAAGAACCAGCTTTTTAAGGCCTTCTGGAAGGCTAATAGGTAAGGGCTTATGAGATCTGGATGTTGCCTAGGGCAGGGGTTGCTATAGAGAAGGCATAGTTCCTACGTCTCGCCAGATGACATTTAAGGAAAGAGAACTGGGACATGCCCATCCTATCTAACCTGGTGTAACCCTGGGCAGATATCCTCAGGGAGAGGCAGTCCCATTAATAATTTTGCCCTGTACCAGATACAGCTTTAAAGATGATAATTGGCACCATGAAGTGGACTCAGAACAAAAATGGTATCCAGTGAAGCTCAAGCAGTGGTATAATACACACAAACTACAGGGTGCCTAGAAGTGTATCTGTAGCTGTATTCTGGCCAGTTTAACTTTTGGATGGTCTTCAAGAGTAACCCATGCAAAATATATCCCCATAATCCAACAGGCAGTGATCAGGGCATGACTAACCATGAGCAAGGCCTCCTGGTCCAGGAATGGCATAATGGCATAAATGGTGCACAAGATGGATCTATGCAATTCCCTTGCCCCCGTCCCCAGCCATGGCTACCACCTCAAGCCCAGGACAAGTTTGGTATAATCTCTGTGTGCTACCCTGGCAAGAATCAAAGGTGACACCTCACCAGAATGAGGGGACGGGGTGTGTGCGTGCAAAAACCAGACCCACTGTGTCATGTTATGATTGTGTCACAGCTGGTTTCTTCCCAACCAGACCCACACAACCTTCAGGGATTGGGTCCGAACCCAGATGGCATTGCCTGGCTGATCAGGGGAAAGATTTATAACTGGTTATCAGCATATTGATGATATAGCATCCCATGCTGTTGATGACTTCCCCCAGCAGTTTCATGTAGATACTAAAGAGTGGTCAGAGATCTGAGTCCTGAGGCACCTCACATTGCAAGAATCTAAGGTCAGACCTTCCCCATAACCCTGGGAGGACTAGAACTTGCAACTTTCTTCACAGTCTCTTTAGCCCCACACCACATTGGCTCTTGGTAAAACCCCCGTTAATCAAAAATAGATTCTGTTAATTATTCTTTCAGAAGTTTGGAGATTTGGTTTCAGCGCATTATTTTGGAGGGATTGTTATTTTAACCCTTGCTACCTTGAAAAGTTGCTTCTCCACATCCTGCAGCTTTTGTTGGAGTTGTTTGATGTCAGTTTTAAACCCTTCCACCTCCATGACACGCCTTTTCTCCAGGGCCTCATAGCGCTGGGTCATTAGCTGTAGACGCTTCCCCATCTTTTCTGACCGTTGCTACAAATGTGGGGAAAAAAACCATTAAGATTATAATGTAATAATCAGATATCTGTGAGCAGTTTTCATAAGATTTGCAAAGTTGCTGCAACAGCAGCAAAAACTACTTACCTTAAACATCTCTTGACCTAAATTTCCTTCCTCCCGAATCTTAGCCAACTCCTCTTCCAATGAAACACACTGTTCTCGATACATATTTGCTAACGTCCGCTCCTGTGTCAATTGATCTTGTAAACCCTGGAGGTGAAAAATAAAATAAAATAAAATAAAATAAAATAAATAAGCTCAATCCTTATTTGGGCTTCTTAAGCAGCTGGAAGAAATACAGAAATGGTCACATCAATAAATATTTAAGAGAAAGCAGTGACTGGCAAGAAACGTTTAACATTTCAATGCAACCACCGCATCATAGTGTTGAAGTCGTATGGCATTATATTTAATCTTCAGAAACAACCTGATTCAACATAGTAGCCATTACCTTAATCTCTGCTCCATATACTTTATGAATGCCATGCTCTGCTTGAGAAACACATCTGGCAGCTCTTGGTTTCCTCTTCCTGAAAACTTCAAGCTTCCCACTGGGAGGTGATCTCTTGGTGAAACTCTGCTGACAAGGACTACTTTCCCACTCCAGGCTAGTGTCCTGTTTCTCTGGGCTAGCAGCCCACCAGCTTTGACAACTCTCGTGACTCTGATTGATGGGGTCCTGGACTGGACTACCGTACTTACAAATCCTGCTCGGTTTGTGTGCACATCTACATTTGTCCAGCTTCCTCAGCAGAGTGTCCTTCTCTGCCATCCAGGATTTTTCATTTGCTCGTGCATCAAACTTCATCTGCAGAAAATCTTTGGTACTCTCATGTAGCAAATTTTGAGCTTTATGGTACCTGGGGAGAGGCAGATTACAATGAATTAGTAAATGAGTTATTGGTCAATTTATACTTTAACCCCACTATGAGGGTGAATCAGGATGTGGAATGTGAAGCAACAGCTTCAGTATATCGGCGTGTCCTACGTTTAGGTCTGCATGGCTGTTTTGTCACCATCTGTATTCTGGATTTGAGTCTACATGGATCTGGATCCTAACCCAGATTCGATTAGTCATCTAATCTAAGACACTCTATTCTAATTTGCAGCTCTTCAGGATTGCTAGACAAAGATTTATCATAGAACCAATATTAAGATCTTTTCTTTGGGAATTTTGGTGATTGAATTTGGAACTAATTATTCATGTAATAGCTAGGCTCAATTACAATATTAGGACTCTTTCTCAAATAATAACATTATCTAGAAATAATCACTTACAAAACAATCTGTCCCACATATACTGTAGCAAAGGTTCAAACCAGGAACATCAGATTTAAAAAAATGATATTTTGCCCAGGGCAGAATAAAATGCTTTTACAAGACCCAATATATCATTCTTTTTAGTAGGTGATCTCAATTGGTCTTTTGCACGTACTTTTCAGTAGTGTCTTTGATCTTTTCCTGATCCCTCTGATGCTGCACCTGAACTTCTTCTATTCGGATGCGTCGATCTTCTAGCAGTGTTTCAATCTGCTCCTTTGACAGCTTAGTCTGTTCTTCTAGTTGAGCCTGAAGAGCTTCCACCTGAATCCACAAAGAAAAAAAGATCTGAAGAATATGCTATAATGCAAATAAAATAAAATCTTTCCCTTGCAAAAACCTGTTTGCAGGTTTTAGGCAGTTTGGTGTAATGGATTAAGGTGTTGGACTAGAAGAAAGGAAAGTTCTAGTTCTCCCATAGGTACAGAAGCTGGCTGGGTGATTTAGACTCTCCAAGTCCAACCCACTGTTTTGTGAAAGATTATAAGAACGAAGCATTATATATTCTTTTTTAGAAAAGCATCACAGTTGTTTTTCCAACCATTAAATATCAAAGATAAAATGATTACTTAAAAGTGTCATCCACCATTAATCACTTGCTCTTTCTTTGGACCATACATTCCCAGATTTGCTCCTCCTTCTCCCAACTGCACTCCCCTCATCTGTCTCAATATTTGCACAGTCACAATATGTCGCACAAGACTAAGGGAAAAATGACAACTCACTCTTGTAATAAAGGCAAACCTGTTAGGTTACATTGTACTAGGAGCCCAGCTCGGAAGAAAAGTGGGGTCCCCTCAAAATCCCTTCAATGATTGTGACCACTTAATAACATTGGTGAATAAAATGATGTTAAGGTGAACCCTGGGTGACTTTATCAGATACCTTAGTGTATAAGGGCGTGGGAACATACATCTGCATAGCTAAATTCTGATGAAATAGTGATATATCACCAGGAAGAGAATTAAATAGAAATGACTCCCGAGTCATCAATTCTTGCTCCTGCACAATTCCTTTTGTCAGTCAAATGAAAGTCAGAACTCTTGGGGCTATTAACTTGTCAGGCTTCTCTTGATGGATACCAGATCTAGAAGTTTCCCCAGTGAGCAATTCAAGGCTGCAGATCTCTTAAACTTTCGAATTGCAAAACCAAGACAGCATCCCAGCAACCGTTGAGTTTAATATGTAAGTTCTATTAAGAAATCTACATTCAATTCTTGTGCCATTTTCTTCCGCTCACATCTTGTCATGTACACTGCATGCTTCTGAGTGGGAAGAACGGTTCTAATGGTTCCATTATGGCTAGTCTAATTTCAGGTAGTTCTGCTTCTCTCCTTGCCAAGGCTGTTTCTAGCGTGGCCACTTTTGCAATCTTTTGTTCATGCCTGAAGTAAAACAGTAAGTCAATCTAGGTGCCTGCGAAATCACTATCCTCTTAATGCTCTTTTGGTACTTTCTACCACTTTCTCTTTCCCCCCACTTTTCTCAGGGAGGCACACCCGAAATGGAACAGGTTAATGCCCTTAATACCAGATCTGTCTATAATAGATCCAACTTGTACACAAAGAAATGGTGGATTAGAGGGAAGACTGGCATCCATTACCAAAACCTGGCTAGATGAAAATATCCTTCACTAAGATCTGTTTAACTGGGGTTCAGTCAAGACTCCAATGCAGGAGAGGTGGAATGTCAATAGTATATCACCATAAAGCGTCAACATGTTATCATACACACATTCTTTCATTCCTTCTTATTAAAAGAATTGATGCCGAATCTGAGAAATTGAAATCCAGACCAGTACTACAGTTTTTCATGTCGTACTACCAATTACCTGTAGTAGGAGTGTTTGGTTGTCTCTTTGGTATCTATCTGCACTTTCAGGCTTCTCTCCTTTATTTTTTAAGGCAGAGCTTTTAGAACCTACAAAGAAAATAACTTTAAGTAACAAGATGTTATTTTATTAATCCGAAAGGTTCCTTGAGGTAATGTTTTAAGGCAACAGTAGTTAGCAGAATGGAACCATGCACTTACTATGAAAATTCTTTTTCTGTACACTGAAAAATAGGTTGCACTTGCTCCAAAAGAAATAATTAAATGCCTGAAACAGGGTAAACAACCTCTCTTAAAGTTGCAGGATAAAAGAAGAGGGAAAAAACCCCAATCAGAATGAAAACACAAGATAGTTTTTCCCTATGATAAAAACCATTATCGAACCAATATCTTCATCTGCTGCAGAGAAATAATTTTCGCAATCATTTCTATTTCTCTTTTCCTACAGTGGAAGGAGGCATCCTGAAAACTGTGATATATTAACAGTGTCCAAGAGGGGGGAATTGCAAGAACTTTAGGAAAACAGATTGTAACAGATTTGCATATACAGTAGCAATTATGGGAACCCTGTTAAGAAAAAAAATATGCCTGAAGTAGCTACACCTTTTACAGAATGGGTCACAACTCTCTCCAAAGTAGCAACAGGAATAGGAATATTCTTTATTGGCCAAGTATGACTGGACACACAAGGAATTTATCTCCGGTGCATAAGCTTTGCCTCAAGTATTTCCCCAGAACTAGGATGTCATAATGTATCAGTGCGGTATATGTGTGAATCCAGGCAACGTGGCCTTTCGTAAATGGCAGATGGAAATTTTGTAAGTGCACACTTTTTCTAAGTGCTATCCAAGATATTTTGGTATAGTACCCAGAATGCCAATAACCAGAGGGACCAATATGGCTGGCTTATGCCATAATCTTTCAACTACAATTTCCAGATCTTTATACTTTGTGATCTTCTCCAATTCTTTGTCTTCTATTCTACTATTCCCTGGTATTTCCACATCAATTATCTTTTTTTTTCAACAACAGTTAAAGCTGGTGAGTTGTGAGCCAAGCCTTTATCAATTTATATTTGGAAATACCACAATATTTAACCTGCTTATTTTCAGCTACTTTTTCAACTGTGTTCCTACCAATTTTTCATGACTGGCACATGATAATTTTTACAGACCTTCCATTGAATCACTCTGGTGACCATGTTATGTCATTGCTTATAATCAATTTGTGCTGTTCTCTTGCATGAGCTAAGTATATGATCTACTGTTTCTTCTGCTTCTTTGCACAATCTACACTTTGAATCATTTGATTATTTTTCAGTTCTGGCTTTGACTGCATGGGTATCAAATAGCTTGCTCTATTTTATTATTATTTTATGAATTGCTATATTACTTTATTATATAGGTAGTCTACAGCTAGATTTACAGTCTAAGACTTGTAGAAACGTAATAATAACTCAAGTCCTAACCAAAGACCTAAGAATTGTTAAGGTAGTGTCTAAGAATATTTATCCTACTTTTTAAATATATAACTTGAGGCAGCAAACGTAACTAATACTCCTGCCATCTATTTTCCTCACAACAACCCTGTGAGGTGGGCCGAGTGACTGGTTCAAAGTCACTCAACTGGCATTTCATGCTTAAAGGAAACTTATACTGGTTTCTAGGCCAGCACCTTCACCACTACACCAAACTATCTAATTCTAATTTTACATGTGTACCTATTGCTAAACATAGGCAGAACAGCCTGAGTATTTCTGGACTTATTGCTTACACCAAAAGTTCTTATTGATGCGCCCCAAAATTATATAGAGGTAATCCACTGGTGGTTACTCCATTATGGCTGAAATCAAAGTGATTAGCATAAAGAGGGGTACTGATGGTTCTTCACATAGCACAGCAGGTGAACTGCTATTTAGAGTTTGTCTCCTTTTGATTGGTAGTCACAACTTCCCCTGTTGGTGTTCTGCCTGAGAGATTCCTGAAATAACCGATAAAAACTTTTAGGTTTTGCTTTCTTTAAAGAATGAATATAACCAATTCATTCAATTAACCAGAATAATTAACAACCGGAGTAGCTTGCCTTCAGAAGTAGGTGCTTCATCACTGGAGGTTTTTCAGAAAAGACTGGACAGCCACCTGTCTGAAATGGTATGGGGTTACCTGCTTGAGCATGGGGTTGGACCAGAAAACCTCCAAGGTCCCTTCCAGCTCTATTCTAATCGAAATTAATAATAATAATAATAATAAAGTTGGAAGGGACCTTGGAGGTCATCGAGTCCAACCCCCTGCTCAGGCAGGAAACCCTATACCATTTCGGACATGTGGCTGTCCAGTCTCTTCTTAAAAGCTTCCAGTGTTGGAGCATTCACCGCTTCTGGAGGCAGGTTGTTCCACTGGTTAATTGTTCTGTCAGGAAGTTTCTCCTCAGTTCCAGGTTGCTTCTCTCCTTGACTTGTTTCCATCCGTTGCTTCTTGTCCTGCCCTCAGGCGCCTTGGAGAATAGCTTGACTCCCTCTTCTTTGTGGCAACCCCTGAGATATTGGAATACTGCTATCATGTCACCCCTAGTCCTTCTTTTCATTAAACTAGACATACCCAATTAGTTTGAGATTCTTTGGGAAAAGAAGCCCACATAATTTTATGCAAAGGAGCTTAGCAGGAAAATCACTGAGAATGTTTTCTCTCTCTCTATGGCTGTTCTAAATGAAAAGAGTAACCCAGCTTTTAGGATATCAGAGGAGAGGAGAGGAGAGGAGAGGAGAAGAAAGACTTCAGCTCACATCATCTAGGAAAAATTAAAGCACAGTCCCCAAATTTACAGGCACCATCTTGGGAGTTGTTGCAACACATCCACAGAGTACCACAAAGGGGAAGGTTGAATAGTCAAGCAGGCAAATCCAATAGAGTTAGATCTTTTCCACAAAACCATATGGTATCTGAATGTTATCTCTAATGTTTACTCAAAGTAATTTTTATTTTTCCACTGACCTATTTTTGAAGTGTATTTGGCATATCTATCAAAGGAATCTCTGCTCTTAGTTGGTAGCTGATGTATAGTGACCTATAAAAACCAAAACATTGCTCATTTTTTATTCTATCAAAGCATTTCATATACACATTAGACATTGTAATTATAAGAAATAAAATATATAGATAACAATGATCTTGTAGTTCAGTTTCAACTGCTAATTTTTATGCTTGTATCTTAATATTTCTCCATACATTTTCCTTCCTCAAGTAAACTTTTTACCAAAATACACAAATTAACCTACTTGTTCTAATTAATTTTCCCCATTAATCACAACTACTCTGGTATTTTATAACTTAATTTTCCAATCCATGTTGTTGTGTTATACAATCTAACATATACTGCAAAT
The DNA here is from genome assembly GCA_023970755.1 of Azemiops feae. Taxonomy (NCBI): domain Eukaryota; kingdom Metazoa; phylum Chordata; class Lepidosauria; order Squamata; family Viperidae; genus Azemiops; species Azemiops feae. The sequence continues at coordinate 2,404,704 of JALGBA010000082.1, read as the reverse complement.
CCTTCAAGTCTCAGCTAAAAGAAGGCATAATCTGCAGATAAGTACATTCACGTTTCCAACTGATAAAAGTCTAAAATCACTATAAGCATTCTTATATATTTTTATTAATGTATTAATACATTAAACCACCAGGGGGACATCACACAACTTTGCCTTACACCAGGGGTAGGCAACCTTGGCTCTTTTATGACTCGTGAACTTCAACTCCCAGAATTCCTAAGCCAGCCATGCTGAGGGGACAGGGAGAGGTTTCCAAGCTGAGCCATTCTGGCTCAGGAATTCTGGGAGTTGAAGTCCACGAGTCATAAAAGAGCCAAGGTTGCCTACCCCTGCCTTACACTGTGTAATGTCAAGCTATTATCTATGCTTTCTGTTTTCTCTTGCATGCTTTATTTCCTTCATGTACCACTCTTAAAGCATTCAGCAACCAATATCCAATTTCATAATTGTGTAAAACACTCCATGCTTCTTCACTTTAGCAGGTGTTTTCTCTAGATTAACAAATATAAACTTTCTTTTTCAAATAAATTTTTCAATGATCTATTGAAGAAAAAAAAAATCTGATCTCTGTTCACTTCTCTGCCAATAAAATGCTGCATTGCATTCCCCAAATCTTTCAGTCAGCATTCTGCCAGTTTCCTAGCACACTTAACAAATTCATTTGCTTCTGACTGTGTTAGTAGACCGCATATACTTCCAAGCTGGTAAGATACGGGTATAATATTACATCGGCTTGCAATATAATCTCTAGATTAGATATCCAAGTTTGCTCAGAATACTTGTGGCAAAACTGGAATTTGGTTGTACTTGGACACTAATCAAGTCATGACAAAACTGACCAGTGCTGTCCTTAGCATTTATAGATACTGTTGTAAGTAGCACAGCTAAACTTTCTCTTATCACTAAAAGCCATTACTGTAAAAGCTGACCTATATAATTATTTACTTTTAACAACTTGACTGGAATTATAGATTGACCAACCTTGACTTACAAGGCTTTCTGGAACTGTCACTTGGGAAAGTACTGGATTTAGGCCTATGAGGCACAAATTCATCAATTTCATTTCCATTATCTTTTGCCTGAAAATTTATGGGTGTGATTATGTTTATATTCTGCTCTTTCTCTGAGAACTAAATGGTACTTTTCACTCCAAAAATATATTGCAGTTCCTTGAATATATTTTGCTGCCTTTTAAAAAATACTTTGTTGCAGCTACATTTTATACAATTATTTAAATCTTTTTAATAAGCCATAATCAGTAATGTAAGTAATGTATTTTATAAAATAAAATACATGCAGTAAAAATATCTAGGTTAATTGATGGTCATTACCTTATTTGGTGGTTCCTTGTGAAAATAGGTAATTTCACCATTGTCTGTTCCTAATAAAGCCAAAAGATGTTGAATCTTCTTTCTGTCCTCTAATTCCCTATACAGTAATGCATTGAAAATAAAGCAATTTATTTCTATTCCTAAATGCTGATGTATCCTGCACTTTTTGTTGACTTCAAGGTTCACCTAATCTTTGAAAAGCAAACCTTTTATTTTATATACTCTAGAAGTTCTTTCTTGTAGAATCTGACCACACAGGTCCTCGTGAAAACTCTATGGCAAACCAATGGTTGGAAACACAATGTCTTAAAAGTAATTTCTCCTCTACTGAAGATAATTCTCTATTTTTTTTCTATTTCAGAAAGAACTAATAGAAAAATTATAGTAGCATCTTATTACTAAGAATGTGAACTTGAGCCTTTAGCCACCAGGAGGCAATGTTACCAAACCATTTTATAAATTAGAGACCGTTTAAAATCAGACTCTTAAATTATTTTGGGGGAAAATACCAATGTGAGGCTTTGGAAGAGGAGGTTCCATATTAGTACTAAGACATATGTATAAGTAGAAATGTTCGGCATGACTCCTGAAACCTGTATCAGTCCAGATAGTAATTGTAAAATGCCTATCATCATGAGATTGCAAAAAGTAATATCCCACAACAGTGGAAGATATCCTCTGTACTGGACTTGCAACAGTGAAAAGCTGATAAATATGAACTGTCCATATGTGAATGAGGTTATTGGTTTTTGTTTTTTTTTTTTAAACAAAGGGTCAAGAAAGAATTCTGAGAATCTGATACAATTTCTTGGAAATGATTTTGAGCCAGCAGTGTGCTGCAGCTGCCAAAAAAGCCAACACAGTGCTGGGCTGCATTAACAGAGGGATAGAATCAAGATCACGGGAAGTATTAATACCACTTTACAATGCCTTGGTAAGGCCACACTTGGAATACTGCATCCAGTTTTGGTCACCACAATGTAAAAAAGGGTTGAGACTCTAGAAAGAGTGCAGAGAAGAGAAACAAAGATGATAAGGGGACTGGAGGCTAAAAGATATAAGGAACGGTTGCTGGAATTGGGTATGTCTAGTTTAATGAAGAGAAGGACGAGGGGGGACATGATAGCAGTGTTCCAATATCTCAGGGGCTGCCACAAAGAAGAGGGAGTCAACTATTCTCCAAGGCGCCTGAGGGCAGGACAAGAAGTAATGGATGGAAACTAGTCAAGGAGAAGCAACCTGGAACTGAGGAGAAACTTCCTGACAGTTAGAACAATTAACCAGTGGAACAGCCTGCCTCCAGAAGCGGTGAATGCTCCAACACTGGAAGTTTTTAAGAAGAGACTGGACAGCCATGTCTGAAATGGTATAGAGTTTCCTGCCTGAGCAGGGGGTTGGACTCGATGACCTCCAAGGTCCCTTCCAACTTTATTATTATTATTATATTTTTATAGGAAATGGAACCCCTGGCCCTTTTTTGGGGGGGGGAATGTTTGATTAGTAGTCTATTAACTTGAACAAAACAGATACCTCTCTTACTCAACTGTATTTATTTAAAAAAATTCTAAAAGACAAATGTTTTATGTACGAGAAAAATAGTATATTTGGGATCCTTCACTGATATACAGTGTACCGCAGTTCAATTTGTATTCCAGTGAGAAAAGAGAAGCTTCATTTACAGTTTTCTCAAGAAAACAGCAGAGGAATGAAAGGTTTTTTAAATTGATCCTATCACTGACAGTGTGCATCTTTGTCATAGATCAGTGGTGGCGAACCTATGGCACGGGTGCCAGAGGCGGCACTCAGAGCCCTCTCTGTGGGCATGCGCGCTATCACCCCAGTCCTAGGCCTTCAGCTGGGTTTTATAAAACCTTTTCGCTTTAGGCCTCCGCCGCCGTGTGCAAAAAAAAAAAAAAAAAAAAAGGTTCAATCAATCAGTCAATTTCAACTTCTCACGGGGAAAAAAAGATCTTGCAAAGTTGGAATTGATTGATTGAACTTTTTAGTCCCACCCAGTCTGCCGTTACCACCGCAGCCACGTCCACCGAATGGGCCCCGCCCTCCCAATTGGCCACACCCACCCAATGGGCCACGCCCACCCGACACCTGATGATACATAGGTAGGTTTTGGGTTGCAGTTTGGGCACTCGGTCTCTAAAAGGTTCGCCATCACTGTCATAGATCTTTTCTCATAAAAGAAGCAAATACCAGTTACCTTCCTATGTCATAAAATAAAAAGTAAGGAAGAAGCAAATTGTTCTCATCTACATTCCGTCCTTGTACATCTTATTTTTGTCCATGTGCAAAATTCCAACATATTTCAAATCTATAGATTCCATCAAAGACAATCTCTTAGCATTTTTCAGTTCTTTCAGGACACAAACCGGATTTTCAGTCGATCGTTTTCAGCATAAAGGCGGAGAACCTGCTCTCTTTCCTGGAAAAGGTACACCTGCATGTCACTCAGTGCCTTCTGCAGTTCTGCAATTTCTTCCTCTCGCTGACGCATTTCCCAATGAAGCTTGTGCTGCACAGAAAAAAAATATTATTAATTACCTGGCAGCTGAAGCAAAAGTAGAATACAGGTTTTTCTCATTATCACATTCCATCTCAAACCCAAGGCAACCTCTTGGCAGAATGCTAGCATTTTAACCTGTCAAAAAGGTGCTTAGTCAAGTTCTGCAACTTGTTAACAAATGTTTTCTCCATGCTTACCATCTCTTGGGTTTGCTGAGAATGGTCTTCTAGACCAGAGGTATCCACCTTTTCTCAGTTGGTGGACCGGAGGGAAAGGGAGGGGGAAGCATTTTACGTCCGTGTTCGCACACACAAACGGGGCCGCGAGCATGCGCGACGCAAACGGGGCAGTGCTAGCGCCCGCGTGACACTCGCTAGCACTGCCCTGTTTTCGCCGCGCGGTGCTCCATTTGTGTAGCAGCAGTGGCACTAGTGCGAGCGGGGGTGAGCACAAGCACACACATGCGCGCACTGGCCAGCCTGTTCCGCAGCCCACTGGCCACGGCCCGGTAATGGGCCGCGGCCCACAGGTTGGGGACCCGTTCTAGACTTCAAACTTCAATGGCAGTTCAAGTAGCTTTTGACAAACTATCCATGCCTCTCTTAGTCCTATTACAATAATTACTTTCCTCTACACTTCTAATGTTTGTCCTATTTTCTATTTAGTTCTACTTTTCATCCTGCTTGCTTTCTAAATTCACCTCTCCACCAACCAAAATTATATATTATAAAAAATGAAATATAGTTTTGACTTAATTAGGCCAGACTAGAATGTATTCTCTTGTTAAGACTGTGAATAAAAAAGAAAGATGGAAGCAGGAGAATAATGCTTCAGCCCATGTTGATTCTTTTAAAAACTAAGCCGGATAAAGATTTCTTTCACTATCAGTGATTTAAAACAGTTTTTTAAAAGTATGAGGATTCAGATAAATATAATGTAAGGAACCAGGTTCCAGATAATTCATATTTCTCTTTAATACTTTTTAGTGAAAATGCCTTCTATGTAGCTTTTGCAGAAAATTCAAAGCAATAAAAGTATCATGACTGCATTATGAAAAAGGACAAAGGAATAAGCTTTGAAGCTTCCTTATGTGGCTTTCCAGATCACCTGTCTCTTGCCGGATTATCATTTCCTTTTTCTTACCTGTTCATCATAAGATGCTTTGTATGCCTCCAACCGTTTCACCAGTTCTTCATGCTCTTCATCAAATTCTGCAATTTTCTTTCGATAGTACTCCAGCAGCTCCCGAGAGGGGCGAAGATAGGCCAGACGTTCATTGATTGAAGGAAGAGGGGTAGAATCATTTTGGTGAGGAGAAGGGAGGAAACCACCCTTGGAAGCAGCACGTGGAGTGTTTGATCTGAAAAACATTATATATATATAATTTTAATAATAATAAAGTTGGAAGGGACCTTGGAGGTCATCTAGTCCAGCCCCCTGCTCAGGCAGGAAACCCTATACCATTTCAGACAAATGGCTGTCCAATCTCTTCTTAAAGACTTCCAGTGTTGGAGCATTCACAGCTTCTGGAGGCAGGTTGTTCCACTGATTAATTGTTCTAACTGTCAGGAAGTTTCTTCTTAGTTCTAGGTTGCTTCTCTCTTTGATTAGTTTCCATCCGTTGCTTCTTGTCCTGCCTTCAGGTGCTTTGGAGAATAGCTTGACTCCCTCTTCTTTGTGGCAACCCCTGAGATATTGGAACATAGCTATCACGTCCCCCCTTGTCCTTCTCTTCATTAAACTAGAAGGGTTAGAAGGATGGGAGTGGTCCCTAAAACAGGATTCCTACCCATTCCTACCCACAGCCCAGATTAGGATTGTTCTGTTAAATGAGAACTTTTGAGAGCATTTATTTTCATTTTATATGGAAAAAGGTAGAAATTAGGTAACTATGCACCTTAATGAAAGAATGCAAACTTGTTTACTCTTATGGGTCCATTGCTGGTTACTACCAGGCACAGCTGACATTTATATACAGAATACAAACCCCTGTATTCAAAACACTTCTCTAGGTATTTGTTGTAGGTTTTACTTACACTGATCCAAAAGCTATATTGGGGTGAGAATCTTTCTGACCTTGGTCTACAGCAGGGGTGTCAAACTGCCAGCCCATGGCCGGGTGCGTCATGCCGAAACCGCGCCCACCCCATTGCCAGCAATGGAAAAAAAGTCGCGATACGTCACGTGACGTCGCGAGTTTGACACCCCTGGTCTACAGAGACAACCAATACATCATGGCATCTCTTGCATTGGCAGGATTAAACTTTATTGTATTTTGTAGGAGTTTTGGGCGGGGGTGTTAAAGGCATATTATAATATGCAGTTTTAAGCACCCCAAAGAGAAACAGTGGACTGACTTTGAAAAGAGTATCATACCTAAAACAACAAATAAATCCATAAACTTCAACAAAGGCCCAAAATTTCAGATTTGCCTATTCCTGAGTATGTTGCTCTGGAAACTAAAAATGGTATGCTGGAAGGTCTATGAATCATGCTTCGCAAGATTCTTATTCTTGAGATAAATGAAGAGGAAAATAACAAAGACATTTGAAATCAGTACCTAATTCTTTGACTTACTTTTTGGAAGGTGTTCTTGGAGAAGTAGTCATGGCGCATATTCTCACCATCTGCAATGCATTTAATATATTGAATTACTGAGCCTGAAAACATTTCCCAACATTTCGCCTTTATTCGAAAAGATCAGAAAACAAAAACATTTCTTAGCCATTTTTTCACAATCTGTCCCTATATGCCAGTGGTGGCGAATCTATGGCACGTGTGCCAGAGGCGGCACTCAGAGCCCTCTCTGTGGGCACGCGCGCCATGCCCCGGAGATGGCAACTGTCCCTCTTCAACCAGCCGCCCGCTAACAAGCCAAGGTCCCACGTGGCTGGATGCATCCCAGCACCCATGCACTCGCTGGCCTCTGTGTGTGGGGGCCGATGGTGTCAGGCAGCAGCCGCCCCGGCCCCTGCCTCGCCTTGCCCTGCGACAATGGCACCCCCACCCTGCCTCGCCTCGCTTCACCCCGCAGGACGAGCCTCCTGCCCACCGCCCCACCTGCCAGACCCCCTGGATCTCCCGCAATCCTGCCCGGCCCCCACATGCGTCCCTCCCCATGAGCAACATCGAGATGATCACGCCCACCTTGGCCACACCCACCCAGTGGGCCACGCCCACCTGGCACCCGGCGATAAGTAAGTGGGTTTTGGGTTGCAGTTTGGGCACTCGGTCTCTAAAAGGTTCGCCATCACTGCTGTATGCCATAATAAAGAACTTAAGGAGAGGAGTTACACCAATGGTAGATGTAATTCAACTCAATAAAAATGGAATAGCTCATGGAATACTGTAGATTCAAATAAGATTAGTCCAATTCAGCTCTGATCTGTAACAGCTCTAAAAACCGGTCATTTAAGTTGTCTTGGGTTTATTTGTAACAACTGCTATAGAGCTATGGCTTGGTTCATATAATGCAACTATGTGGTTTCTTTGGTTTGTCTTAGCACGCTCTATGAAGTATTGTGGCTTGAAAGGCATGGTTTATGGATGAAAGTCTTTTGTGGATAGAATCAATTGTGGCTTACTTGTAGTTAAGGAACAATGATTGAAACAATGTGGATATGACAATAATGTTTGTATTATTGGAGCTCCTCCATTAATATTTAACTTAATTAAAATGTTCCAATCATTAAAAACAAACAAATCCTCCAAAATCTTTAATATAATTTAAGAACTTCACTCAAGCAAGTGAAGTTCAATTCATATTTACTATTCAAATTGTATGGAAAAGTTTTGTTTGTACTCCAATTAAAGTTATTTTCTCTTTTCAGTTTGGGTAATCCTCCAATGAACCTCAATCGTTCAACACACATTCCCATAATCCACTTAAAGGTTTCTGTCAGAATCCTTGGGATTTATTTAGCCCACTTTTAAATGCATAATTTCAGGTCTGGAATACGTTAAATAAGAATATCTCGGTACATAAAGCCAATAACCTCATCAATAGGGCATAATACAACATTTATGTAAGCACAATCACATACAGCTTTTCAATGAACACAATATATGCCAAATATATACTCACAAGAAACTTCATATATTATAACATATACATAAGGGTTTTGCTGTGCACACCGTTCACCATAAAATTAGACTGAAACTACAAACTCAATTTTACTCAAAATAAACAACCAAGATCCCTTACTAGTCCATATTAATAACCATATAAGCATCATAAATCTATTGTTCTATCTCTGAGCATCCAAGACAGCATCCGCAAGTTAGAGTGTCCCCAGCATATTCCTTGGTGCTTATCGTATCCAGGTGTCTTACCCTATACAAATTACTCTCTCTTCAGGTTCTTTTTTTAAGAGTGAGAAACTAATATGCTGCAGCCCTAACCGGTTTAACAATGTGTTTGAAACCTACATAGATCTTGGAGACATTCTTAGAAAATAAAATGGTGGGTAATTGCAGCACAGTGCTTTATATCAGTCTTTGTATGAAGCAATCCCTACTTTCTACTATAAATACAGAGGATAGTTTGTTTCTGCATAAAGGGCACACACATTCTTTGCAAAGTTTAGTCCCATCTCTTGTGCTTTTGAAAATTAAGGACTGATATTGAACTGGATTGGTCGGAAGACACAAAGCAAGTTATTCCCTACAGTCCTGTAGAGTTCACCATTTCACAATGATAAAATAGAGTCCACTTTGTATTTAAATATCAAATATGTAGTTTCCTAACTCTTAAGAACACATACATGTATATTATAATCTGCCTAAACAGAGGAAAGCCAAGGATCTATAACTATAACCTGCCTCATCATCTTCTAATCCATTCAAATTAGCAAGATATTAGTAACAGAATTGGAGAGCAGACAGCCTACAATGTTAAAGGATTTGCTATACTATGCATGGTATAAACAAAGCCCATAGTAGCTATTGGGGGAAAAATGGCGGTTATATTCAAGATAACCAAGTGAAGTGTGTGTGTGTGGTGTATGTGTGGTGTTTGCAAGGAAGTTTAAGTCCAACAAATAATGGAAGATTCATTGCTGGTAAATTGCTTCTGAAAAGTGATAATTTGCACCCAATAATCTTGAGTTTGGCTACTGAGGGAAGGTTACTACGCAACTGAAAAGGCATCTGACTCTCATTCTCCGCCAGCTGAAATCCCACATCAAAACTGTCATACTAATGCAGGTTCCCTTAATAAGAACTGGAAATAAAAAATGAAGCACGTATAGCCTAGTCGTTTACTTGGTGGAGACAGTCTGGGTCTTCCAACCATCTGAACGGGATACTTCTGGTTTAATGTAAAAAAGGACGAAAGCAACCAGAAGCTACACTATTTTCCCCTTATCCTACCAGACCGCCGTGAAACCCCGTGACGCACCCTTCTCGGTCCCATTCGGAACCAGAAGTTTACACTTTCCTTCTAACGCGCCGCTAACTCCGCTGTTCACTCGGCTGCTACTGCGGGTCTCAACGGAAAAACCAAAAATCAAACAACAGGCTGCGAAAATCCTCCAATCAGGAGAAAGGAAATAAACGATGTCCGATATTTTGTCCAATCACCACCTTTTACTCATCCGCGCGGCTTGTCTGCTAGACTTCTGTGGGTACAATAATGAAGTCTTGGCTACAGAGTAATGAGAGTCAGTACAAGTCTAAATAGTTTCCTTGGATCATTTTGACAACTGGATGATGAACGGAAAGTACGGGTGGTTTTAGTGCAGTTACATAGTCGAGAGCACTAAGTCTCCTTAAGGCTGCCTGGCATTTCCATTCCTCGTCTAGTAAATAATTTCTGTATCACTTACTTCCAGAGAAAGACCCTTATTCGCTTTGTTGCACTAGCAAAAAGCTTGTGGCACAATATTACTAGAGATAAACAACAATGAACTGCCCACAAATTGTCTTTTTATCCTGTGATCTAGGACTCAACAGCACTAAATAGGATAGGATTTAATTTTGAATTTACATGCAGAAGTTAAATCCTTCCTGGTGCAGGATAAGATTAAAGCCTTTTTTAAAAACTTAAGTTATGTGTTATATATTGTGCTATTTTAATATCACTAGTTTTCATAATTTATTTTCATGTGGAAATCCCTTGAAGATTAGAATTGACATATTTATATATTTATATGTATTTCCAGGACTCCACCAAAACATAATTGAGAAGTAATATGCACAAGTTCATGAGTTTGATAAATTTAGTATAGTTTATCCTGTCTGATTAAAAATAGAGATTAACAACCACTGGGCAGGCATGGCTTAATATGGTACCTTATAAGTTGTGTAACCATCCATCTCTGAACACATTAACCAATGTGTTGAATAGATTTGGCAAATTGGCTACAGGTTAAGTACAGTCAAGGTTAATTGTAACTTTAAAGATTTTTAGCAATTATGTTAGTAGCATTACTTTTTGTCCTATAAAGCAAAACAATTATGTATATTTATTGGGAAAAGACTAGGTATAGATCTTATTATTCCATATTTATTACCTGCATTTTAGATTTTGTAATTACCATTTTATTACTTCTACTTTGTGATATTATTGCTATTTTTCTGGTAATTGTTCTATAAGCAGTGTTGGAAGGTAGTTTATAAATCCTTAAATAAATTGTAATAGCTATGTAGAAAAGATTTTTATTTCATTGCCCAAAGCAGAATTGTAATACTAAGGAACCTTTCCTGGAAGTGATACCACCTTCCAGAAAAAAGAGCATGATTTCTAGCAATTGAGGTATTAATTTAGCCCCAGATCTTGTTAGTAGGAAAAAATATAACAATAAATGGAACTATCAGCTGCTTGAAAATCCCCTTTATCTTTGTTTAAGAAATGAAAATCATTGCAATCCCCCCATTTCATCTTTATTTAAAGCTGATAGAAATGGCAGGAAATTTTAGGCTTTGTTTCACAGATTTAGAGAGTACTTCAGGAAAGCACCTAGAAAGTGTTTTACATTATTTGGAACAATGGTACCTTTCCAGATTTGAAGGCACTCAACATAAGAAAGACTTTGGCATTTCTCCCTCAAAGAATCCTTTTCAGGATAGAAATGAATGAAATCTCCTTTGAAATGAATGAAATCTCCTTTGGCCTACTTCATGGCCACATCCATACAGATTTTGGGACAAAGATTACAACATGGTTTGCTGTTGCTTCTGTTGTTTTCCTTCCCTGGTGTAGCCTGTAGTCCCAGTGGTCTTCCAACTAAGTACTGACCAAAATCTATCCCTCACTTGCAGTCAATGCCATATTTTTTTTCTTCTGTGTCTGCAATGTTCTCTTCACCCCATGAGTAATATTGACAAAAGTAATCCTCAGTTGTTTTACAGGTAACATTTTCCCTTTATTCCAACACGGCTGAGGATGTGCAAGACCTGTATACCATCACTCATGACCTTGAAGAGCTGTCAGGTGACTGGCAGTGACTTGGAACAGAGGCAGGATAGAGATCAGTAACAGGGCACCAATTTCACGCTAGTGCAGTTTTCTGCTATTTAAAATGCAGGTAAATAGTATTGTCACTACAGTAACCATATTTTCTTGGAAAAAAATAAAGGACAAATCTGAAGGGTTCATAAGTATATATATATGTGTGTGTGTGTGAGAATATATATATATATATTTATATATAGATATGTGTGTGTGTGTATATATGTGTATATATTTATATATATAATAAAAAAGGGCAAATTTGAAAGGGTTAATAAGACTATTTTTTTTAACTTGGCTTTACAAAGGAAAAAATAAATCCAAGAAAACTATATTGAATAAGTCTGTACTGTATTGTGAAATAAAGGGCTGTCATTTATAATGAATATGTCATTTATAATTATGTCATTTATAATTAATATAACAGCTCCTGTAACTACAACTGAACAGCAGCTAGAAGACCCAGGTCTGGCCCTACTTAAGCTTTTTGAGCCACCAAAAAAAACAGGTGAGCCATAATAAGACACCACTTTTTTCAGGAAAAGAGAGGAAAACAATATCTTTGCACGAATATTCTCTTCAGCCGGGAGTTGTTTTATAGCATGGAGTTCCAAGATGCTGAGGGAATGCTAATTACAGTTTTGCAGGAAAAAAAAAAAGCCCTCTTCTCTCAGGGATCCGACAACAGCAGATCCCCCCGAGGAAGTTGGTTGAGGGACTGCGAGGGGGCCAGGGCGCTGCGGTGCCGTGTTTTTATGGGGGGGGGAGAGAAAGGGACAGTTACTGTGGAGACAGAGTGGGCGGGGCCTATGGAGAGTTCAGTACTGTACTTGGAGAGGCTTGTGGGACTTTCAAGTGGGCGGAGTCCAGGTTTCTCTTTGTCGGCCGGACGGGAGAGGAATGCGAGGATAACTGACGGGATAGTCTTGTGGGAGAGGAGCGCGCGACAGTCAGCTCGCGGCCTCGCAAAGATTGCACGGAAAGGGGCGGGGCAGAATCTATTCCCACAGAACCAGAAAGGGGGAAACGAGCTTTCGGCACCGGAAGTTCTTGTTGTAGAACGACTCCGCCGAAAGAAAGACCTGCGCGCAGGCATACATATCCCCCTCCCCCCCCCACACACACACACTACTCCCACACACCCAGCCTCTGCTCCCCGACTTCGAAGTCCTTAGCGCCCTCGGCTCTCTCCTAGCATTTGCCGGGGCATCCATAGCTTTGTCGGATGAGGTGCTAAAGCGGATAACGCAGAGCGAGAAAGAAGCGCTTCAGACCGAGACCAGTAAAACACACACACACGTACACAACAACAGAGCCGGGACTAGATACATTTTTTAAAACAAGATCAGCGGAAGGATATGATTAGTCGCTTCCGCAAGAGAGGGGATTTAACTGAGACGCGTCACTTCCGCTGAGCCTCAAGAAGGGGAGGAAAAGGAAAAGGGGAAAAAAAACATACACACACGCAAAGCAGCAAATCCTTGCGAGGGGGGGGGCGAACAAAAACAAACGGGGGCCTGGACCGGCCTGAGGGAGCTGCGGCCTTGCCTTCGAAGGACGGCGTTGCCTCATCGGCCGGGATCGCCTTTGCTTCTCGCTGGGTACCGGGATGTCCCTCCGCCTCCTGGTCCATCTTTAAGCGGTTTCGCCTTCCCTCCTCCCCCCCTCCCCATCCCCGCGAGCCGAGCTCCTTCGTCCGGGCCCTGAGGCAGCGGCAGGAACGACGGCGCCGACGCCATGTCGGGGGACGACGACGGCGGCCTCGATGGGCCGCACTACGTGGCAGAATTCGTGCCTCCGCCCGAGTGCCCCGTCTTCGAGCCCAGCTGGGAGGAGTTCAGCAACCCCCTCGGCTTCATCGGCCGCATCCGACCCTTGGCTGAGAAAACGGGCATCTGCAAGATCAGGCCGCCCAAGGTACGCCGGGGCAGAAGGGCCGGGCCTGCGGGATGGATGGAGACGTCTCTGGCGTTCGCGGGTATCCTCGGACCTGGGTCTCCGCTCTCTTAAGAAGTTGCTTTTCCCTCCCCCCCCCCGCCCGTGAACTCCTCCAACGGCCGCCCGCCGTCTCGTCCTTTAATTCGGATGGCGCTGAGCGAAAGGTGGGGAAGGAGGGAAGAGGGGCGCCCGGGCGTTTCTCGAGGGTTTGGGACTTTTTCTCCGAGGTCTTTTGATCCTTTGCAGCAATGGCGCCTCTGTCACGATGGGCCGACGCTGAAAGAGCGGGGGGGGGGAGGAAATCGGGGTTAACTTTGAAACGTTTTGGAAAGCAAGAATGAAGTGGGAACGATCTGTTAGGTGAAGAAGGATAAATTCTTACTTTTAGGGAAGTACAGCGAGCTCGTAATTAGTGATGTTTAAAATACCGTATTTATGATCAAGTCTAGCCGGCTGGCTTAATTTATCGGGAAGGAGGGATTTGCAGTCGGTGTTGATTTGCGAAGTGGTGTGGTGGCTAAGTTCTGTCAATCCACGGTAAAAAGCGCTTAGGCTTTGAAACTGTATGCTGGCCTCCATAAAAAAAAAACAAACGCATTTATCTCCTGTATCGGTCTGAGTTCTCCATTAAAATAATTTTGCTTTGTATCTCTTTGTCTAGAACTACATAGCTCCTATTGTACTGTATTGTACAGCCCCAGTAGCGTTGTGTGTGTCTCTCTACTCATTTTCTTGGTTGTAAATATTTTAAAAATACTCCGATTCTTTTTCTATTCTATATTAAAGAGCTCTTGTAGGTTAAACCGTCGTGTTAATTTGAAGAAAATCTCCTTAAAAGAGATTAGAATACATAGTCCTAAATAACTCTCTTCTAGTACCTGATAGACACTCCCCTTCATCACCCAAGGTCAGTCTAGATCAAGGCTTCCATCTTTGCTCCCTTTTCTGTGCAGTAGCAGTTTTATTCACCTTGCTCTTTTTAACTCTAAAATGATGAGATCAGCTTGAGATTCGGCTCCCTTTTCCTTCTTTTATGTCTTCTACTCCAAGAATCTGGATAATGGGGAAAGCAATTATAAGTCATAGTACTTGCCAGTTTTTTTCTTTGTCACTTAGTTATTAAGAGTTATCATAATCAAGAATTTAATTGATGTTGATGGAGTTTTAGGCTTCAGTTTGCAAAGTAGATTGCTTTTCAGGTATAAAAAGATATATATTTAACATAGAACAACTACAATAAGTAAAATAATTCTTTGGAATGAGAAGTCTAAGCCATGCAGGTTCTTTAAGTGCAGGAAAAAAACAGCCATTACATCTGTATCTCTTGTGTTTTTTTCAATAGCTTTGTGTTCAAAGCTATGGAAGTCATGTATTTGGCCTTGTGACATATTACGCTGAAGGAATGCTTATTTTTGGATCATGTCAAGTACATTATATTAAAATATCTGTTGGAATGAAACAATCATTCACAGTCTTATTCATTTTAAATGTTTCATTTTAACTTATTTAACACCCGCATAATGAATAGGTTACACGGTCAGACAACAGCTTAAAAAGTAATAACCAGTGATGAATAACAGATGTTCTGATTCATATTATTAAAAAGTTTAAAATAAACTGTCATTCTATATTCCAGTATAGCTGGCTGCATTATAACTCATTGCATAATTACAGATACATTTACTTAGAGAAATGCTATGCTGTTTTAAAACAGTCATGAAAAGTAGCAATCACTTTAGTTGTATGAGAGAAAGGGGAGTTACAAAGAAATGAGCAGCTGCTCAGTGATATGCCATTTTTAGAGTATAGATTTGTAATTTGGATCAATATATTTGTAACACTTTTTTGATTAGGAACATGCAAACAGTTCAATGCACTGATTGTTCTGTGTATGGAGTGGGCAAATTTGCAAAGTTCAGGCATAGAGAAAGATACATGTTCTATCTGGACATGGACCTAAAAAAACATTCCCAGGATGGGAAACAGAAAAAGTCAAAGTTTTTGATCGAACAAGGCAGCAGCTAAGGAAGGTAGTGGGGAAATGGGGAGAGGGCAGATGAGCTAGTGGAGTGTGCCATGCTTGAAGTGTGGCTTATTGGTGCCCTGGCCATGTGGAAGAGGAATCGGAGAGGGTAAAATACACTACCCTTGTTCTACTTATCATGAAAAATGCCTCTGAAATTTCTCTCCATCAAAATCCAGAACAATACAGATACTTTACTTTTGGCCGAACTGTACCATGCCCCAAACAATCAAGTTAAAGTTCAAGAAAGTCAGATTCTAAATAGGGTTGCAACATTGTGAATCCTAGCTTTGTTCTAACAATTTTGTATGTTTTTTCTTTCTGTATAGTGATAAGCTACTGTATATGAGTTCTGGAGTTACTAGGATTACAGCATATATAATAGATCATATGAAAGCTTATTCATTTTGTAATAACTTTCTACCTGAAATATTTTCAACTTTTAATGGAATGCTTGTAAATCATTCAAATGTGAAAAAAAGAGAATATATGAGTGATGTGTTCGTTGTTTTATTGAAGGCTTGCATTTTAAATGTAGCATTCCTTGTTTACCCCCTTAGGATTGGCAGCCTCCTTTTGCATGTGATGTGCAAAATTTTCGTTTTACTCCACGGGTGCAGCGCTTGAATGAACTGGAGGTAAGTTTCTAGTCCTCAGAATTGGACTCTTTAGAATTTTTTGGTGAGATGTTTCAATGAATGACCTGAAAAGCCCATACAGTTTCTTTGTTATATTGATATAATTATACAAAATAACTCTCCCAGTATTTATGAGTAAATTTTTATTTTATTAAGTGCAAATGTTAAATAACTTTTTGGTGCTCCAGTAAAAATGACAGTTTACTAGAACTAATTTCTATCTGGATTCAGTGGCTCTCTTGGACACTCCTTATTATGACAGGAGGAAAGCATAAAAGTATTCATTATTTAACCATTATTGCATTCTTGATAGTTCTGCTTTGCAGCCCTTCATGAGTTAGAATATAGCACAAGGGCCTGGCTATGATCCTTTTATACTGCAGGGGGAATCTACAGGAATATATTAACCTAAAGCAGTTGAAGTAGAGGAGCTAATCAGTGTATCTTATCTCTTCTACATTATGCAGTAGAGAGCACATGAGAGAAGACCTGATCAGCACTCATGTTTCATGGATTTTGGTGGAACTTAATATTGGTAATGACCAATTCCATAGTAATGAGTATCTGTGGAAGACGAACCTGGTTCAGACTTAATATTAAGATATAGTTTAAGATTGAGAGGTTATACTGTATTATTTTGCTCTTCTTCCAATCTTGCCAGTATTTGCTTTTATCTTTATCTTGTCTTGTTTGGGCTTTATAAACATGGGATTTATTTCAGCTATGACTTGTTTTAAACAAGTGATCTTTAAAGTAGGGTTCCAGCTAATCATTATTAGGATTAATCACAGCTTTGATTTCAGACAATTTGAATGATTGCCTTTAATCTCCCCCCTCCCCTAGGCAAGAGAGAAGCAACAGTCTCCTAAAATTTACTTAAGAGGAACTTGAAATATGGAGATAGTTATATAATTTTTGGTATACCTGTATATTATTTCTTGTCTGTTTCCAAAACTCTTTAATGATTTCCCCTGCTCTTTTTAGCCTTCACTAGAGTGTGGAATTTATTCATTTATCATATATTAAGACACACACACATCCTTGCGGACTTCATAGCAACTCCATAAGTTTGATATTCAGTGTTTTCTCTGAAACAGCTGAAATGGCCTTTATACATCAAATTTATATGATATCTTTTGCTGGTTTGATTAATAGGCAATGACTAGAGTGAAGTTGGATTTCTTAGATCACCTAGCCAAATTCTGGGAACTTCAAGGGTCTGCACTGAAAATTCCAGTAGTAGAAAGAAAAATATTAGATCTTTATTCACTGAGCAAGGTAAGTTGAGATTCTGTAGTGCAGGCATGTCAAACTGCCGGCCCATGGGCCGGATGTGTCATGCCGAAACCACGCCTACACCATTGCCAGCAATGGGGAAAAAGTCCCGATACGTCGTGCAACGTCATGTGACATTGCGAGTTTGACATGCCTGCTGTAGTGGTTTGGTGTGGGCAAGTGATGGATATCTGAACTAGTTTTTCCACTGTAAAGGGGGCATAACTCTTTTATAAAGAAAGTATTCACATTATGGCCAAGGTAGTTTGTAACATACATCAGTGCATTCTTGTAATCAGAACTGCATTACTTTTATCTAAGGCAGCAAGGGTTTTTTGTGCCTATAACCTGTATCAGCAAGCTATAAAACATTGTTTTAATCTTTAAATAATTACATAATATATTTCAAGCATTCTTCAAATAAATGTTACACCAGTGTAACATTAATTTCATTTGAGAAATTAAAGAATGACTGGATGGGCAGAGTAAGAGATCTGTTGAGATTTTTGAGAAGTCATTTTTGTTAGTTTACTATGAAAGCAATATATCGAAAGGTTCATTTTAAAAGTGTTAAATCTTCATTACAGTTCCATAGTTGGCCTAAATTAATTAGTACTGTTTATTCTTGATCAAATCTTTGTCCACGATTCTCCCAAAACAACATTTCACGTTTTTGCTTCTATAAAGGTCTTTCTGTTCCCTCCCTAGTACATGATATATTGTTACTTAATTGTTACTGTTGTGCCTTCTACTTATTTAAAACAGTTTTAGCAAAATATAAATAAGACGTTATTAAGTCCTCTATTTTAAAATCAGTTTATTTGTAATCAGCTATGTTTTCACTTTTTTCAAAGTCTATCCTTCACAAATCTTTTGGTTGTTTAAACCAGAAATATTGAGTTGAAGAGAACAACAACAAAAAATCATTTTTACCAAATAATAATGATGGCAAACTTCATCTTGAAGGAGCTATACTATACATGCTCTACTTTGCTGCTTTAAGACTCTTGACATAAACTCTCACATGAATTCCAGATTTTCTGAATTAAGATAATTGCAAGTTAAATTAATGTGTTTCAGAACATGACTAATCAGACTGAATATTTCAGGCTCTTGTGTGGCTAAATGGCAGGTGTGCAAACTGCTTAGCTAGTTATTTACTTATGTAGTAGATAAGAGAGAAATTTTGGAGGATGAAAATTTCTAGATTGTTGAAATGATGTTTGGAGTTTTATATCGCAGATGTAACCCTAAGCCTAACCCAATCTTGATCTGTAGAAATCTGCAGCCACATTGTTTTTAACTTTTTGTTTTAGATTGTTGCCAGTAAAGGAGGATTTGAAATGGTCACTAAAGAGAAGAAATGGTCTAAAGTGGCCAGCCGATTAGGTTATTTACCAGGAAAAGCAACAGGTTCACTTTTGAAGTCACACTATGAACGGATCTTATATCCTTACGAACTTTTCCAGTCTGGTGTCAGCCTTATGGTGAGAGTATTTTATTTGCAAGAAATCAAATATACACTTTTTTTTAGTGTGTACAGGTAGTCCTTGGCTTACAACAGTTCATTTAGTGACCGTTTGAAGTTACAATGGCACTGAAAAAAGTGACATGTCCGTTTTTCACACTTACAACCATTGTAGCATCCCCATGTTCGTGGGATTAAAATCCAGACACTTGGCAACTGACTCATATTTATGACAGTCACAGTGTCCTGGAGTCATAACCTTCTGACAAGCAAATTCAATGGGAAAGCCAGATTCACTTAGCAACTGTGTTACTAACTTAACAACTGCAGTGATTCACCCAGCTGCGGCAAGAAAGGTCGTAAAACGAGGCAAAACTCACTTAAATGTCTCATTAACAAGAGAAATTTTGGGCTCAATTACCATAAGTCGAGGATTACCTGTACTAGGTGGACATGTTGTCTAATGTGCATTTACTTTATTTAAAATATCTTGCTAATGAGAACCACATTATTTGGTTTTTTGGTCTCTTTATTTGTATGTTTTTAGCTAGATAGGATGGGAACACTGTTGAAAGAAAGTCAAACATGAAGGGTTTTTTTTTTTGCTAAATAAAAGCATTTGGAAAATCCGTTACGTTTCATGGGTGAATCTGTCCAAATGACATATATAATGTGTCACTATTGGCAGGCCTTTTTCTCTCAGTAACTATGTACAGTTTGAAACCAGAGTGACATCCCAGATGTAATCAATCTGTTATTGTTTTGTGTTGTGACGCTTTAGGGCATCCAAAAGCCAAACTTGGATCTTAAAGAGAAAGTGGAAGTTGAAGAAGTTGCTGTTGATGTTCAGTCTCCTCCAAAGCAGGCTGCAAGAATGAATGTTGTGCTGAAAAGAACCAGACGCATCAAGTCCCAGGTACTCAGGCTCTTCGCCACTATAGATAGACTGCTTTTAAGTTTAGTGTAGCGCAGAAACATTAAAAATGCTGTGGCTTTTATCTGGTCATAAGATTTATACAAGCAGGCCACAGTGGGTCTTTTCAAAGTAAGTATGTTAGATAAAAATGCAGCAATCTAATTAATAGTTCTTCAGTTGATAAACCTGTTTAAAAAAACAACAGATTTTATTTGTGATAGCTGTTGAACTTTGCATGAGCGTCATCTGGTATAGCATATGATTCAAACTACAAGCTGGGAAGTTTGATTTTCTCCTCTAAAATAAACTGTCTTAGAGGCATTAGGCAAGCTAATTCTCAAACCTAAGTCTAAACGTGCTGTCTTATGACATAAAGTATGACATGTTCTATCTTATACCAATTAAATATGTTTATTGAATGACATCAAAACATTTAGTATAACATTCACAACTGTATTATTTCTAAGCTTGCTCTATATGTTAATCTTTTGTGTGTGTATAATTTGGGTGTACACAAACTGTGTGTGTGTGTGTATGCTTATGCTATATCAGCATAAATAAAAGACAAGAAGTTTGGGTTCTACTCAGACTCTATTCAGATTTTTAGTGTGAGAAATAGTAAAACATTTTACAATACATGGTTGCCAATTAAAGTAGGAAAATGCTGGCAGCAAGGAGTATTTTCTAGACAGTGTCTGGCTGTTCTATATAATTTTCCCTGTCTTTAGTAAAATAATTATTTTCTCCAATGTGAGTTAGGAGACTTTTCATCAGAATTGTGTGCTACCAATAATTATTTAAATTCCATTCTCTTCCTGTTTGACTCCAAAAAGCCCAAGAGAAAAGTTGTGCGTAGCTTTGGCCACAAGTTCCCTTCCCTGCAATTCTTAAAACTAAAAACTGATGTACAGCTGAGTTACTCAAACACAACAATTGTATATGTAGGAATAATAGAAGGATCAGACAAAAAAGGGAGTAAAGTTAGGCAAACCACAACTATGGGTTGTGAACTTTATGCTTGAAGAGTCCTACATTTATTGTCAACATTTCATTCAAATTTCTAAGAAAAAATTGATTTTGATGTTTTGTATTTTTCCCTTGTTTACTTCCTCAGGAAGTTCAAAACTCTTTCATTATAGGTCTGTTTGCTTCCTATCCAATTCTCAGGGTTCATCTTGTTTTGCAGCTGTTTTTGGAATTGGATATTTAAATTAGTTAGACAATTCCCACTGGCATACTTTTGTAGATTAGAGTGGTTTTCTCCAGAGTCTGCTTAAGTTTTCCTTCAAGGTTAAGGCTAAAAATATATTTTTAAGAATCTTTTCAATTCTTTAAATCTGGATTTTATAATGCATTTGTTTTGAGAAATGTCCTTTAAAGCTGTGTGCCTTTTAAAATGTATTAGTTAAGGCTGAAAGAGATCATTTCATTCTAGCATTTGAATGGCCATTTTTCCCAAATTGGAAAAGTGTATGAAATACAAAAATAATTTCAGTTGTATTTATGTAGCTTTAATAGTAAAATGTTGATAGTTTTAAGGGACATCTGCACTGTATCTTTTTACAGGCAATTCAAACAAACAGCCAAAATAAGCATCAGTAACTCCACTCCCTACTGTGAAGATTATAATTAAAATATCAGGATACTTCCCCAGTAATCTTTGTACCACAGCTTCTTAAAACACAGTTGCTGTCACTAATTAGCCTTAATTGGGATTGTTGTAGAACAGAAGTAGTCAGGTTGTGACCTTGCTATCTTCTGTTAAAACTGAGTTGTGTAGATAGAAAACTTGGAGAGGCAGTCCTAGCCACAACAAAAAACAACCCAGTTACAAGCTCTTTTGTTATATTAGTATGATTTGAATATTCAGAACAAAATTAAACAGTTAACTATTTTCAGAAATACTTGCCTTGTGGATAGAATTATAAAATTATTTCAAAATGTTAAGAATCCGGCAAACAGTTCTGTATGTTTGACTGAGAATTTCTGTATGCAATATCTGGCTGTGAAATTGATCAATTTTTTAAAAAATTGTAGTTACTAATAGAATTGTTTTCTTTCTGTGGTTTGAATCAAAACTGGTTTTGAATCTTTTTCTTTTAAGCAGTTACTAGGTTTTAAAATTGGATAAGGTAAAAAAATCATTTTAATCTGATTTTTCTGAGTCTCGGTTTGTCTTCTGGTATTTCACATCTTTTCACCACCAAGATTTTCAGCATTTTCTTAAGAATATGACATGTTAAAAAACATTTATTTAGGAAATCTGTTTAAAATATTTAACTTGTGCAAAAGAAAGCAATTATTGGATGTATAAGGAATTGTAGGTTAGAATATCTTATCAGATAAACAGTTGATGCTTATTATGGGCTATAGGTAATTGTATTTTTGCTCATGAGATACATAATAGAATATACATGTTTTCGGATCTAAAGCAAATTAGGATATAAATGACATTAAATGCAATATCAAAAATTGGTATTCTTATTTTTTCAACACTTTCCTTTAATAAATAATATCTTTTTTCCTAACTGGTTGGGGAAAGTTCTTTTTAAAATGCATAGTAGATGGTGTCTGTATGTAGAAGTATGCAGTTTAATTATCTTCTATTAGTAGTTTGAATGCTATTGCAGGAAGGATAATTTGTTTCATTAGTCTGAAACATGTTGAACATAGCGTTGGAAATTAAAATAATGTTTATCCTTTGAAGTGTCTTAATAGCATTGTTCTTGAAAAAGATATCTGTGAAAGTCGAATTTGATCCAGCTCATAACATTTAGCCATCCAGCATGGAAAGTAAATACTTTCAGCCTGAAAAATACAAATGGTGAGTTTATGTAATCTTGTCTTTAGGGAGAGGCAGGAGAGATGAGTAGAAATACTGAATTGAAGAAACTTCAGATATTTGGAGCAGGACCAAAGATGATGGGATTGACATTGGGGGCAAAGGAAAAGGAAGGTAAGATTGCAATTCAATTAACTGTTGACTTTTAATTATTGGGAATGCAGAATTTTACCACCATTCATATAATTCTTAACAACTGGTGTAATGCTATGAGTGGCTCATCCCACTCGTGCCGGCAGAGGAAGCATACTGCAGGTCCCATCAGCCCAATTATTCCGGCTGGTGGGATCCAGCAGAAGGGCCTTCTCTGCTGTTGCTCCTGTCCTCTGGAACATCTTGCCCCCCCCACCCCCCAATATGAGGTTGGCCCCAACCCTTCTATCCTTTCGTAAAGGCTAAAGATGTGGCTCAAGATGGGGAAACAACACAGTGAAGGTGGTTGATTGAGTAACAACAGATCCCACCTCCCCCCAGTCCACCCCACCCTGCCCACATGTCCTTAGATTTTAATGTTTGATTTTAATTTATTTATGTTTTAATGTATATGTATAGACATATTTTAATGACTTAAGCTGCCCAGAGTTACCCTATGATAAGATGGGCAGCCAATAAATTTTATAAGTGAAGAAATAAAATGATTAAGATATTTTCAGTCCTGACACTGTAAAATGTTTGTCTCCTTAGCTTCGTTTAAGTGTTGTAAATACTGGATATTACACAGTTGTGTATATGTAATTAGTTGTCATTTCTTGGAGCAAATGCAAAATGAATTAATGTGAGGCTTCTAAGGTATCCAAATAGTGTTGTGGCCTCTTGTAAATTCCATATTCTTGGTTTAACAAAATAATGGGGTATCTGTTAAAATGGCATTATATAGGCATAACATTGTGAATGAACTAGTAAATTAAGGGTTTATTGCAGTTGGAAAAGATATGTTAACTGTACATTTTAAGTTAAATTTAATTGGGAGGGATTAGGTAAAAGACATTGTCTTGGTGTAGGGTTGTGGATGCTTAGGATATTCTGTTTGTGAATCTAGCAACTGCTGACCAAAAAGAGCTTCTGCAATTGTATATCTGGATTGGCTTTTCTCAATCCATTCTAAAAACACATTTCTAGGAATAGATTTGCATGCTTTGGTCTGAAAATCATGATCCCCAGATTTCTCACTTTGCAGTAGACTGGTTTGTGCAGTTATCCCACATTAAATAATATTATGGAAAAAAAGCTAGAGATCTGTCCTACCCATATTCTTCTGGCTTCCATTTTTTTTTAAATATATGATTTTTTAAAGATGAAAGACATGAATCATTGAGAACCTGTTTTAGATTCCCTTGGCAAAATGTTTTGTGAACTGCTATGTTGTTGCCCTTGTTGCAGTCATGTGACTAATGAGTCATTCTCTTTTTCAGATGATGTTCCTCGGAGACGCAAAGGTACCAGATCTGAGGCTTTTGGTATGCAGATGAGGCAGCGGAAAGGGGCACTATCTGTCAACTTTGTAAGTTTGCTTTACAACATGTCACTCATTGATACCTTGCTCCTTGTCTAGGCTGGGAAGATGTAGGTAAAGGAATAAGAAAATAAAATGCCTTCATTTTATTAAAGTTGTTTGAAAATTAGGGAAGTAATATCTATTGCTGTGTTTATGAATAGTAGTCCTTTATTAAAATCTGTAGTTCAGTCTACAGTTTTTGAAGTTCAGTTTTTACTCAGACTAAAACTCTAGTTTGTACATTATCTTCCCAAGAACTACTGACAATGTGACAAAATGTTTTATCCTCACCAGTGAAGTGTTGGACAGCTGCCAGGTTTTGCCTACTAGTCAGGTTTAATTACCACTATGCTTATAGCTAGGGAAAATTACTCAATTAATCATTTTTTACATTGTTGTCAAGTAGAATTGGGTGCTGTACAGCTTTATTACTGTATGTTACCAATATTTCAAGAGCCTATGTGAAATGAAATCAAAATATTACCCTTCCAAATTTTGGAGCCCATGAACATAGATCTAATTCAGGTAGTCCTCTTTTAAGGACAGTAATTGGGACTGACAACTCCATTGCTAAGCAGTACAGCTGTAAAGTCCAATGTCAGATGACCATGCCAACCTAGGAAAATACTAGCAGTTCCAATTGCTGTTGTTAGGCAAAATTGCAGTCGTTAGGTGCAATATCATGGAGTCACTGAAGCAGTAGGCGTAAGCTTAAATGGACTCCAGAAGATGGTAGAGGACAGGAAGGCCTGGAGGAACGTTGTCCATGGGGTCGCGATGGGTCGGACACGACTTCGCAACTAACAACAACAACAACAACAAGGTGCAATATCACATGATTGCCATTTGTGACCTCCTACTGGCTTCCCCAGTGACTTTGCTGGTGAGAAGCGGTCAGTGAAATGGCGATCACAGGTTTGCGAGATGCTGCAACCATCATAATTGCCAGGCAACTACCAAGTGCCCAAATCATGATCATGACTACAGGGATGCTGCGATGGCCACAACTACAAGTTTTAAAACTCATTACAACTCAACAGTTGTAAAACTCATTCAGCACCATCATAACTTCAAACAACTTTTGAACTAGTAGTTGTTAAATGAGGACTACCTACACTAAGTATGAATTTTTATTTTATCCTAGATAGTTTTCCAGTTTTTGATCCTAACTGAGCAATCTTCCCCTAACTGAAAATTTCGTCTGTTGTAGTTATGAATCACTGGATAATTGTGTTATGAGCCATTTTTAATAATGAATTTTCCCTGTTTGTGACTCTACAGGTTTTTAAATGTTGAAATCCAGTATATGCTTTACTTGATTTCTGTAAACCCCTGGATTGAATATTGTTTAAATATAGAAACATAGAAAACTGATAGAAGAAAAAGACCTAGTAGTCCATTGAGTCTGTCATTTGGGTTTTTACTTTTTGTCGGATGATGGGTGTTTATCCCAAGCGTGTTTAAACTCAGTTACTGATGATTGACCCACTGTCAGCCTGAGCTTGACTTTTGGATTGCAAAGATGCACTGTGGTTTGTTTAGTTTGGGCCTCACGTGTAGTATAAACTCAGCTGTTGTGCTTTGCAAACTATATATTAGTGACTTAGTATGGCCTCTGAACCATGTATTTGTGGCTTATTTCGCAAATCAACAAATGGTTAGAGCAAACAAGAACTATAATGCTCAAGTCTAAACTTAATTTGCTTTCTGAATCAAAAAAATTGTGTTCTAGTGTGAGCTAAGATTTGTTAAAAGAGCATTGCCCTGGATTTTGAAAATTGAATTGTAAAGTTCTGACAGTGTTAAATTTCTCACTAAAATGTATAGGTTGCAAAACTAGAAATATTTTTTCACTAAAATGTACTAAAATTCAGAAATGCAACTAACATTGGCAAATTCATACACAAATATTTCATTAATACAAAGATAGGGGAATTAGATTTTTAATTAAAGTATCTCCACAGGGGATGTTTACGAATGTATAAAATAACTCAACATTGAGATGTTTTTATATATATGGTAACCCATTTCAAGTGTCCAAAACATCATTTTGAGCATCTTGGAAGTGGTTTATAGCAGCAGTCCCCAGCCTTTCTGGCTTGGTCGACTGGGGGGCGGGGGGGAGAGGGAATGGTTCCATGTGAGTGGCAGGCTCATGCAAATGGAGTGCACACGCAACATTCACCCTGCCACTTGCGTGGCCAGGTTCCAGGCTGCGGCCCAGGGCTTGGGGTCCCCTGCTTTATAGCTTGGAAAAGGATATTTTATCCTCAAAATATCTGCTTTCAGCAGATATGCTGAAAGCAACCTATTTTTTCACTTTGTGGAGGGACATTCTGAACTTCAAAGGGTTCACATATCCCTATTTAAAAATAACTTCCTGGATTAGAGAGCCAGTTTGGTCTAGAGAGCTAGTGGTTAAGGCACTGGGCTAGAAAAGGGAAGACTAGGTTCAAGTCCTGCCTTAGCCGTGAAAGCCAGCTGGGTGACTTTGGGCCAGTCCTTCTCTCTCAGTCCAACCCACTTCACAGGGTTATTGTTGTGGGGAAAATAGAAGAAGGAAGATGTGTTGGGTATGTTCAATGCCTTGGGTTGTTTCTATTAATAAAAAGTGGCATACAAATAAATAAGTTCAGATTTCTGATTTCTTTAGAATTGGTATGGCAGTTGCTGCAGATGTACAGCTCCATCCCTCATTACTGTCCACTGTAGAGAACCAGATGTTTCCCATTTAAGTTTTGGAAATTAACTGTGGCATGAAGGATAGAAATGCATTTATGTAATAACTGTCAGATTATATATAATGTCATGAAGTTACAAGAAGTTTTACCTTTCTCCAGGTTGACTTATACGTCTGCTTGTTTTGTGGTCGGGGAAACAATGAGGATAAATTACTGCTCTGTGATGGGTGTGATGACAGCTACCACACTTTTTGCTTAATACCTCCTTTGCCTGATGTTCCCAAAGGTGACTGGAGATGCCCCAAATGTGTTGCTGAGGTACAGTTTTTCTGACACATAGCACAAAATACTCATATTGCCAGAGAAAAACGTGTGGCTTATTTCATTCATGCATATGCATGTATGCACATATACACAAGGAAATCTCTGTTAATTATGGCTATCTAGGCTTCTATAGCAAATGTAGTAATATCTGGCATTTGGTGCATTATTTTTATGTTTCTAATAGTAGGGGCTTTCTGTAAAATAATTTTGCAGAATACAAAATAGTAAGTATAAGGCTTAGAGAGCCTGTAGCTGAAAAAAACTTGTGAGCTTAGCTTAGTTCGAGATGATGCTAAGGAAGCTGTGGAACCTGCTGCTGAATGACTGTGGCAGATATTGGTGTCTCTTCAAAATTCACAAATTGAACTTACGTTTGTTTCTTAACCTTCTTATTTCTATAATGCACTGCAGTAAGTGGAAGCTTTAGATTTTGGAAAACATGCCTATCTCTTTGATAGTCTAGTTGGCCCCTCTTCCCAAAATCCCAGTCTAGAATTGTTTTATCTGTAGAAATTAATTGCAAACTTTATTTTTCTCAAAATTTGGTGAGAAAAAGATAAAAGAGATAGTCTGACATAATAAATGCTACTTTTCTTCTTCTTCTAGGAGTGTAACAAACCACGGGAAGCCTTTGGCTTTGAACAAGCTGTTCGAGAGTACAGCCTCCAAAGCTTTGGTGAGATGGCAGATAACTTCAAGTCGGATTATTTCAATATGCCAGTTCATGTAAGTGGGTCATTGTTAATATCTTCACGACAGCAGGTTATATGTGTGTCCTTTTGTACTGAGAGATATGGTAAAATTCAGCATGATATGGTCCAACTTGTTTGTACGTGAGTCCCTCAAATTCTGCAAATTGTAGAAAGTTTTATGAATAATTTATTTGACAGTTGATACATTTTTACGACTTAAATGCTTTTAGTTATCTTTTAGAATTATATTAATTTTATAGAAATTGGAAAAGGGGAATTGGGTTTTTCAGGACAGCGTGGATTATTGATTGTTAATGGCCAGGATATCAGAGCTCATTGGTGTGGTCATGTAAAATAAAATTTGATGTACTGTAGTTCTCTCCAAAATGATAGATGTTTATACAATATGCAGAAAATCTTTTTCTTTAAATTCCAATCAGCATTACCATAGCTTTGTCAAACTTTGAATGTGACCACCTTAATAAAACTTGCCACAGCAAAGTTCTTCCTAAGTCCTACTTATCTATCTTATAAACTTTTCATTGGTGTTATCATGAGATTCATATCTCATCTTTATTTTCTTCAAGACAGCATACATAAAACTCCTTTCTCCTGTTTTTGCCATAGCAACTGCGACTTTTTGAGGTGGGTTAAGCTGAAAGAGAGTGACTGGCCCAAAGTCAACCAGCCGGCTTTTTTTGCCTGAGGGAGAACTAGAACTCATGGACTCCTAATTTGCAGTCCAGCAACTGTTGCTCCAATAGTCTATGAATCTCTTCTTTAAAGTTAAAATAACAGCATAGAATTCAACTGGTATTTTCAGCTGCACTGTGTGAAAAATAGCCCAGGACAAATTACATTAAAACTGCCTAAAGCCCAAAGAAAATGTACTGATGCTTTCTTTACACCTCTTTTTATCAATTATGAATACTGACCCTACAGCAGGGGTTTCCAGCTTTGGCAACTTTAAGACTTGTGGACTTCAACTCCCAGAATTCCTCAGCTGGCTGAGGAATTCTGGGAGTTGAAGTCCACAAGTCTTAAAGTTGCCAAGGTTGGAGACCCCTGCCCTACAGTATTCATTAAAATGCAAACAATTTAAATGTGTGCTAAGAAAATTAACACAAATTAAGTTATAAGTACTTGCAGACTTAACTATGGCTTGCAGACTTCGAAACCCGAGCTCCTCTTGATGGTTTTCTCCTGGTCTTTTCAGATGGTTCCTACAGAATTGGTGGAGAAGGAATTTTGGCGACTTGTGAGCAGCATTGAAGAGGATGTAATTGTGGAATATGGAGCTGATATCTCATCCAAAGACTTTGGAAGTGGCTTTCCTGTAAAGGATGGGAGGCACAAGCTAATGCCAGAAGAGGAGGTGTGGCCAGGATATACAACCTTGATGTAGTTTGCATGCTAGAAGGCAATATTTTAACTAGGTTTAGGTTTAATGCATTTAATGGTTTTCCAATATTGAGAAGAGATAAGATGTTTAATGTAATAGTTTAATGTTCTTTCTGTTGTTCTGTTGGCTGTAATTGCATCTGGCATCAGCGTGCTGGGTTCCTATGAGGACGGATTGATGTGCCTGATCTGTATTGCATAGTGCTGAGTAGAATACTCAGCCCATAGATGTGGGTTTGTAGGGATGTGTGAACTGGTAATTTTGCTTTGGATTCCATACTTTGGCCAACTAAGGAGTGATAGAGTGATAGTGCCAGTGTACGGGGTGGAGGATGAGAGAGTTCAGAGGCAAGAGCAGGATATACTGTACTTATATGGCTTATTGAATGCAACTGGTCTAGACCTGGGCCCTAAACCCATAAGACAGAATTTAGAGTGAGGCAGTACATTATATGGCATAGCCACAAAATATAAATGCTAAATATATTTGTGATTTTGAGCAGCACACTGATTTCTTCCTGGTCACTTTTTTATGGACTTTGTTTCGTTGGCAGGAATATGCTCTTTCTGGTTGGAATCTTAATAACATGCCAGTCCTGGATCAATCTGTCCTTGCACACATCAATGCTGATATTTCTGGCATGAAAGTGCCTTGGCTTTATGTGGGAATGTGCTTTTCTTCTTTCTGTTGGCACATTGAAGATCACTGGAGCTATTCCATCAATTACCTGCATTGGTATGGAGTGTGTTATATATATATATATGCTTCTAATGATAACAGAGATAAGGATTGGCATTGTTTCTTCTCCCCCCCCCCCCCCCCCCAGCAAAGTGTAAATCGGGTCTTTGCATAGGATTGAAGAATAAGCATTTGCCTCAAGTGTCTGAATATAGTGTGGGAGTGGACATGTGTTCTCACAAACCATATAGCTACATGCTAGTACTGGAACATGTATGTTGTGGAAATATCAGTAAGAAAGGAAATTAGATTAGAAATTAAATTTGATCCACAGTTGGGCTCCCGTCTTATAACTGGTTTGCAAATGTTCATGTTCTTAAATATGATTTGTGAAAGTGGCTAGGAATATTAGATAGGTTTTATGTATATTCCTATGTCCCATACATTCCTGTATGCCAGGAAAGGGTGGCCTCTGATCTTCCATTTGTAGTTAAATTATAACCTCCAGGATCGTCACAGTTTGCTCATCCCTGGCATTTAGTCCAACCTAACCCAAAAGATTATGATCTGATCTGATTATGCTTTATATTAAAGCTATTGATGGTCTATAAAAATAAATAATAAAATATGCTGGAAAATATTTCAAATACATCAGGAGGATAAAGTTTCTTTTCAACTTTTCAGATGCGCAGAGTAAATACTGCAAATTGAATAATTACTTTTTACCATTTTATATAATTTGGTTGGTTGCAGTTCAATTATGGAAAATTATTGATTTTCTTTCTCAAGTCCATGCAGGAAGCTAATGAGCAAGTTGTCAAACTCTTGGCCTGAAGTATCTTGATTTTGGCCAGGCTGCAGCACTTTTTCTGAAATACATTTGCATTTGTTGATTATAATTGGAAGTTTCAGTAGAACATACCTTATACCATCTGTTTTCTTTTGGATAATGGACCGTAGGGGGGAACCAAAGACGTGGTATGGAGTGCCTTCCCATGCAGCAGAACAACTGGAGGCCGTTATGCGAGAACTAGCTCCTGAGTTGTTTGAGACACAGCCTGATCTTTTGCACCAGTTAGTCACTATCATGAACCCCAATATCCTCATGGAACATGGTGTGCCTGTAAGTAATGCAGACTCTTTCTAAGTTTAACAATTTATGTGCCACAGAATAAGTTAGAAGATAATTGTTAAAACATTTCAGTTCATTTTCATATTCTGTGTGCCAGATAGTGTCTTTGTAGATCCACCTATGGATATTCTGTAATTGTTGGTTTTCTGAGCCACTCTGCCTTTCAGTACTGTTATCTGTAGACCCCTTTATGGTCAGAATCTACACTGTTCATTCCTCTTTGAAAAAGCAGTTTTAAATCTAGTGCACCTGTCTTTAGAGAGGATGGACCTGGCCATAATACTAAATGAACTCTAAATGTAATATATTTTTTCATGCAACAGACAAAATTGGTTCATACAAAGTATGCTTCCGTGTGTGCCTAAAATTGCATTTGTCATTCTGCCTAGGTCTAAAATCTATTCTAGATTCTACTTCGGCAGTTACCCATTTCCCCATTAGTATATTGAGGGTTTATTCTGCATGCTTTATTTATATAAAGACTAAATCGGCATGGTACACTTTACTTGGTTCCTAAAACTAGATAAAGCTTTGGATCATTTTCTTCAATGAATAAATGAACAAGCATGTATTTGATTTATTTGTTTAATTGGTTTCTCTTGTCTAGTTTTAGCACGTGAAAGATTCACAGCTACTGTGAATCTTTTTAGCAGAAATATAGGATATAAATATTTAAAGAAATGCTTGTAGCTGAGGTGTTACCTTTCATTTTCAGTTATGTAAGTGTGGCTGTTGTGATCATGTATGCTACATAAAAGTTGCAGTTCAGGTTTTGTAGAAGTTGCAACTCGCACAAGTGATGCTGATTCATTTATAAATTGGCTCAGGATCTAGCACTGTACAGTAAATTGCTATAATTGAAGTTGAACCCTTTAAAAACAATGCATTTAATATTTCAGAAATAAGGTCACATAACATAGATATATGAGCATCAATCTTTTTTTTAAAACGGGCATATTTTGGAATTAAAAAGTGTTGCCAACTGCTAAATGGTATTCAAATCTATTTTGTATTTTATCAACAGTTTCTCTATTCTTTGTTAAGACAAAATAACATATGCTGCAACCCAAAAGCTTTTAACCTTGAAGTAGGATTTATCTTCCACGTAGAGGAAAGATTTTTTTATTTTTTTTTTAGAAATCCGTAGCATGGGATTCAAAGCACATGTAAAAATGAAATGGAATCTCTTTTATATTCTGTGCCAGTTGAAGTAGCTGCTTGTTGAATAGACTCTCTGAAGTCCTTGAGGAAGTACAGGAAGAGATGATGTGCATGTGATACAGGAAAAGTTCAAGCACATGTTAGGTTTCCCTGCTAGATCTAGCATCTAGAGAACATCTTACAGTCATTCAGAATAAATGACTGCCATGAGGTAAATCTTGCCTGTTGATAGCGTGAGTGCTGCAGTGGTTAGTACCACTCCCAAAGCACGGTGATTTATCAACAGACAAACTGGTGATTTGCTTCTGGTTGCCTGTTGCTACCCAAGATATGCAATTCCCAGCTTATTTTTATCCTCTTTCTGGGTAAATGAGTATAATTATAAACAAAGTAGTGGCGTGTAGTCAAGAACCAAGGGCCTCCCAGAGCATTCTTGGTAATAACATTAATTTGTTAGCAGTTTAGCTGGTTGTTTAATTCTGCTTTGGAAGATTGTTAATTGTGCAATGTTTATATATATTTTTTTCTTCAAAATTTTTATTTCTTGTTATTTAGGTGTACCGGACCAATCAGTGTGCTGGCGAATTTGTTGTGACTTTCCCCCGTGCCTATCATTCTGGATTTAATCAAGGCTACAATTTTGCTGAAGCTGTGAACTTTTGCACTGCTGACTGGGTCTGTATGTGCCTAGCATAACCTAGATTACTACCAATAATTTTCCTGGGCAATAAAAATTGATGATATTTTAGTAAAGGGAAATTAAATAGAGCTCATCTGAAAGATACTTTGGCCAAACTTTAAACAACAAACTAGTTTGTAAATGGATTGCGTTGGATAGTATTTTAACTATTTGTTAATTGGTTTGTCAGTTTCCATTTCTTTAGTTTCTTGCTGCTAATGTGGAACTAGGCAGCCAATTATAATTTGACATACAAAATTATGAAAAGTGTTTGCATCTTCGTGTCTACTCACCTAGCTCCTTTGTATGCCTCACACTCTTCATACTTCCCAGTCATAATATTGTGATAAATATTTACGGATAATGGAATGATCAAAAGCAGTTTTAAAGTAATATTCTCTTCAATCCAAAACCTAGGAATTTGAAATCCTGCAACATTTCTAGCAGTTGTGAGATGTAATATTGGGGCTGGTATGTGGAGGTTACACCATCCATTTGAAAGTTAAATCCTGTGCACTTTGGATAAATAGAGATATGTTCACTAATAATTTATTGGTCCTAAATTGAAGTCAATGAATTGTATTATAGAATATATGAATTGGTTATTCTATCAAATAGTTCTACTTTTGTGCTGCTTGAAGTAAGAAAGATAAATTCATCAAGATAATGTACTGAAGAAAGAGGCATCTTGTGCACTATATTTGCATTTGGCAAGCATACAGAAATAAAATAGGAAAATAGACAAATAGCTTGCAGAATGAGTTTATTTCTAGTTATGATGAATGAAGAGAAGTTCTCGTTTTATGAAATCATTTTTAAGGTGTAATATTGACTGCCTATTAAATAATATGCAGGCTATAGGTATCTTACTGGATGAACAGACTTGTTGTTGCCCTGCATCTATATTAAACAACACAGTATTACTATGTCACTGATTTAAAAATGAAATCTATTGCTGTAATGGCTGTTAAGATTTTGGTGTAGGGCGTTATTATATATACAACAACGTGAAATCACAGCTTCCAGTCTTTAGCTGGTATTGGCCTTTATATGCACAGAATTATTTTATATTTTTTTATTTAGTTATCAAATTTATTTGCCATCCATTTCACGATTCAGGTGACTGAACGGCTTAGATCAAGATAAAGCAAATATGCAGCGATTATAAATATAAAATTGATTAAATTATAAAAATTAAAATAAAGCTTAAAAACAAGGATTTGGAGGGGAGAGGTAGGGAGCCTTCTCTGTTAGTACACCAACCATCTTTAGGCAGCAGCTTGTCCTTTAGGACCCCGTGCCATTTGACATAGCCAGGTTTTAAGTCTTTTCCAGAAGGCTAAAACGGGGCGGATCTTGCCTCCTGAGCCAAAATGTGCATAGGAGCCACTTTAAAATAATATTTTATTTTATTATTTCAATGTTATTACCAGTATTTAGTATATTTAAATATTTGAAATATTTAAGTAAATTGTATATGTGCATTTAATTTTGAATTTACTATGATCCAATAATTTTGGATTAGGTTCCCTGGGTTAATGTGAAAAGCTGGGGTCTTGTTGCGTTTATTCATGTTTACTGCACTGTAGCTTTTTTGGGTCAACTGATGGAAAAGAATATATAGCTACAGTCCGGAAAGGTTGATTGGAGATTGGCAATTTCAGGCTTGTTAAGATGAAATTACATCTCTTGAAATCCATTTCCTGCACCCAATCACGCAACCATTTTCCTTGTCATTATTTTCCATTTCATTGAGGAGTTTTAGTCACTATGACCTCTAGAAACATTATCCTTGGATATTGAACTACACAGTGCCTGACGTAATTTCCCACGCCTTTAGTTAGTACCATTTTATCTGTTTTTCTGTTTTGTCTTTTAATTTCCTGTATGTCAGGCCAGGAGCAAAAATCGGTCGGCAATCTACTAGAACATTGTTCTAAATCAAAAGCTGTCCTGTGTACCTTGCATTTCTAGCTTCCAATTGGACGGCAGTGTGTAAACCATTATCGACGCCTGAGACGTCATTGTGTGTTCTCTCATGAGGAACTAATCTTCAAGATGGCTGCAGATCCGGAGTGTTTGGATGTTGGGCTGGCTGCCATGGTCTGCAAGGAAATGACTCTCATGACAGAAGAGGAGGCGCGCTTAAGGGAGTGTGCTGTACAGATGGTGAGCTTAGGGGGATTTTGAAGGGGTTGGGGCTGAGCAGAGAAAATGTATGGCCCCCTTTAGGGAAGACTCACAATTCTTGGTTAAGAACTTTATCAGATCTTGCCTATTTTTACTCCAGGGAGTGCTGATGTCAGAGGAGGAAGTGTTTGAGCTGGTTCCAGATGATGAGCGGCAGTGTGCAGCCTGCAGGACCACCTGTTTCTTGTCTGCCCTTACATGTTCCTGTAATCCTGAGCGACTCGTTTGTTTGTATCATCCAAACGATTTGTGTTCATGCCCTATGCAGAAGAAGTGTCTAAGGTACGATTCCCCCATATTGCTCAAACATCCCCGTCTTTAAAATAGGACAATCTTTTCTATTAAAACAGCAAGGAATCCTTGGCTTTGTATATTGTGACCAGCTTCAGAATGGTAACATCTGTCCCACTTCTTCCTCGATGAGCGCTGCAAGCTCTTTGAAAGCTCTTTGTTTCCTTCCAGATATCGATACCCACTGGAAGACTTCCCTTCTTTGCTATATGGAGTGAAAGTCAGAGCACAATCTTACGATACTTGGGTCAGCAGGGTCACAGATGCATTGTCTGCCAATCTCAGCCACAAAAAAGGTTAGATGCACTTTCGTTTCCTAGAAAAACGTGTTCAGGGAAATCCTGGATAGTAAATTAAAATGTTCCAGCTTAACGAGATCACATTTCCAAACCGAAGGTGAAATGTGAAAGTTGAATCAATTTAAGAAAATTATTTCCACATAGGTATTGATGTAATATGTAGAACGTTACTTAAGGAGCAGAGACACTTGTGTTTCAATCCCGTTTAGCCTTTTAACCCAACCGCAAAGAAGTAGGCAGATAAGAATATAAAATCCGGAGGCATGGGAAAAACCCATTCATGTAAATTTATCACCTCATCCATCTGAAATCTACCCAGATTGCAACATACATAATAAAATGCAGATAATCCTTGCTTATCTGCCTACTTCTTTGCGGTTGAGTTAGAACAAATTGATTGGGACCAGCAGCGCCAAAACTAAGTGATGCAGTTGTGAAGCAAAACATCATGTGAGCCCACTGACTTACAATAACAGTTGTGGAAATTCAACTTGCTCTCTCATTAGGTGAATTCTGCATGATCACCGTTTGCAAACTCTTGCCTACTGACTGCTTGTTGGTAGCTGGTAGTGAAGCTTGCAGATAGCAATCATATGACCCTGGGACTTGTTCAGAGAAGTTTTGGATTGTAGATGGAAATGTTTTGGCTTAAGGATTTCACTTTTCCCAACCCAAATTTGGAGGGCAAAGAAACATGAAAGTGAACCACCAGTTCACTTGGTAATTCCAAGCTGGTTGCCAAGCACCTGAATTATGATCACATGACCATGGGGACACTGCAGCAGTTGCAACTACGAGGAATAGTGATAAGTATCCTCGTGCAGTGCTGTTACAACTTTAAACAGCCACTAAACAAGGGTTCACTGAATGAGGACTAACTGCTTAACAGTTTTCATTTAATAGATAATAATATATAATAGCATTCTGTGCCCCTCAGCATATAGTCACGCTGGCCACTTGACCACAGAAGTGTCTTCAGACAATGCTGGATCTTCCGACTAAGAAATGGAGATGAGCACCTCCTCCTCCTCCGAGTCAGACAGGGAAAACCTTTATTTTTATCTTTAATATTTAATAAAGCTATAATATATGGTATGTGTGTATTTTTATTATATACACACACACATATATAAGCACACAATGTTTAAGAAAGCTAAATGTAACACTATTAAAATTACATTGATATATGCCATCCTGAGCTCCTTGGAAGAAGGGAAAGATGAAAAATCAAATAAATTAATAAATTTAGCAGGCATACAATCCTTTTAATTCTTAAATATTGATGAAATAATAGGTTTATTTCAAACTATAATCATACATGAATTTCAAGAAGGTTAGACTAACTGGTGTCCAACTGGTACACCAGTTGGTAGTTCAAACTTGCATTAAGCAAAGTCATATGCACAGGTATAAGAATCTGAAAAAAAGGTCTTAATCAGGAAAACCTCTATATGATACTCTAGAATCAGTAAATGATATACATAGGTCCCAAAAATATTAATCAGGTACTATGTTTGGTTCTTTGAAAAAGATTAATATAGGTTTTTAAATTTTCTTAGCCGTTTCCTTTAGGGCATTCTGTAAAATCTGTATTAGAGCGAATGACTTAGCAGCCTATTTTTTTGCAGATGTGATTGAGCTGAAAGTAATGTTAGAAGATGCTGAAGACAGGAAATATCCAGAGAATGACCTCTTCCGTAAGCTGAGGGATGCTGTGAAAGAGGCAGAGACTTGTGCTTCAGTAGCCCAGCTGCTTTTGAGCAAAAAACAAAAGCACAGGTATGAGCAGGCGTTTAATTTTAAAACCAGCCACATGAAATGTTGACGGCTCTTTGATAAAATAATAAATTGCACTTTGCCAGATGGACTCTTTTCGAGTGGAACAAATCAGCTGATATATTGTCAGAAGGACAAAAATAATGGAAGCAATATTTTCAGTTGTCTGGTGAGTGGTGCTCTGAAAAAAAATTAGAGTGAGCAAATTGGAGAACTTGTGCAATGTTTTAATAAGTGTGCATATTAAAAATGTTTGCAAATTTATTTAATAAACTTGTTGCAGTATTGGTATTTGGGAGTTGCAGTATTAATTATTTTTAGCCAGTTTTTAACGAGCAACTAAAGAGAGAGAGGTGGTCTTCCTACTACTAAATCTGCCCTTTGTCAAGATTATTTATGGAAAGCCAATATCTCACCGTCAGAACTTACAAGCCACTTCTCCTACATGGTGCCTTGACTTGAAATATCTCCAGTATGCAGACATGGTGCTGATTTAAGCTTAAGCTGATTAATTTTTTCTGAACATTTTTATCTCTTCACTTATATATTTAATGTTATTATTGTGTAATAGAGAATTAATAACAAAACTTAAAAGTACTAAACTATAAACATTTGTGTGAGAGTGGAATAACACAGCCTATTCTTCAAAGACATTAATCAAAATGACAATTCTGTAACAATTAAGAGGTCTTTTTCTTCATGGCACTTGTCTAACTTCACTGAATGGCCTATCCAGTGAAGAGCTTCTAACAATAACAGAAATGTCCAATCGAATATACAAGTAGTCCTCAGTTTATGAGGGCAATTTGGAATGGAATTTCCATCACTAGATACATTGTCACATGACCACGTTGCTTACCAGAGTCAATTGCTGACATCCCAGTTACCATCGTTAAGTGAAGATCTCATGTGACCTCAACTTCCAACTTCATGCTGGCTTCTCCATTGACCTTGATTGTCGGAAGCCAGCAGAAAATGTTAGAAATCACAATCACGTGACTGTGGCTAGCTGTGATGTTATTATCATGAGCTGGCTGGAGATGCTACAATGGCCAGAACTATGAGGACACATTGAAAGTATCCTTTGTTCAGTGCTGTCATAACTTTTGAATAGTCAGTAAATGAATGGTCATAACCTAAGGACTACCTCTGTATGGGAAGACACTTTCCTTTAACTATGCCTACCTCTTAAGCCATTCTAGCTTTTAAGACCAACGTCAACTTTGATTAAGCTTGCTTAATTTTGTCTACTAAAAGATTGTTAGTCTTTTCAGCATTAATTTTGATGGATACTTCTTAAACTAGTAAGTTTATGAATCTTATTTAAGCTTTAAAGTAAAAATCTCTATAAAATTAGTAACAGGAAATATACATGCAATTTACACTATTCTCTTTTATATAATAGACTGAATTCAGACAGTGGAAGGACACGGACTAAACTGACTGTAGAAGAACTGAAAGCTTTTGTTCAACAGTTGTTCAGTCTCCCTTGTGTCGTCACTCAGGCTCGACAAGTAAAGGTGAGTTTTTGGAGAAGGCTGCATTTGGATAGAGTTAAAAGTTGCTATAGAAATACTTCTTAAAATGAAATTTTTATAAAATAATCCATTAGAGTCTCTTGACAACATTTTAATGGGGAGGTTGCAAATATTGCTTCCTGTTCTGTTTTGTGTAGGGATTTTTTTTTTTTGAACTGTCGTATAAGTTTAATTTTAACAATTTTTGTGCACTTGAAGCGCAATGAAAATTAAAAAAAAAAGATTGATATTCAGCTGACAGTGGATGTTTCTCATTTAAAGGGCTGAATTAAAACAAATAGTAATCAATTGACTATTGCCGTATTCCAGGAAGCCCAAATGTGTGCAGGGATGAAAGTATTAATTTCAGTAAATTAATTTCAGCAATTCCATTTTAAGATTTGGACTGTTGTTTTGAACTGAGGTACTTTGGAGCAAGTGAATATTTTGTTTCTAGGTCCTCTCAAAACCCTCAAAAAGATATTTCCATTACCGTGAATGGTTGATTTGATATTGTTTGCTGCAAGAATTGTTTTAAGAATACTATTTATTTTTTTTGCCCGCCTCAAACAAGCCTAGCTAAAAACATTCAGATATTCACTTGATGTCTGTTACTACGTCTATCACTGTGCTGAATGGTCACTTTGCTCTAAACCCTTTTAAAGAACCTGCTGGATGATGTCGAAGAGTTTCATGAGCGTGCCCAAGAGGCTATGATGGATGAGGTCCCAGACTCATCCAAGTTGCAGACGCTGATAGACATGGGCTCTGGACTCTATGTGGAACTTCCAGAATTACCTCGCCTGAAGCAAGAGCTTCAACAGGCACGTTGGCTGGATGAAGTGCGGGTGACTCTCTCAGATCCTCAGAGAGTCACCTTGGATTTGATGAAGAAACTGATAGACTCAGGGGTGGGCCTAGCACCACACCATGCAGTGGAGAAAGCCATGGCTGAATTGCAGGAGGTGCTTACAGTTTCAGAGAGGTGGGAGGAAAAAGCCAAAGTCTGCCTACAAGCAAGGTGAGGGGTGTTTTGTTCATTGTCTTTATGGGTCCATCAGGAGTTGAGGGTGTTTCAAAGGCTATCTACCAAAATGTGGTATACAATTTTCTTTGGATAAAGGGAATCTAAATGGGTAGAATTTTTTTTTACTAATGAAATCACCATGTCTGAAAAGATTACACGGCTAAGCCTTTCTAAAGATACTGTTAGGAAAGTCTTTTGAGATCATGTTCATATGTTCTAGCTTCAGACTCTTGAGTTAGATTGGGTAGACTATTTGCTCGAGGAGTCCTTATCTGTGTTAAACTTATTGATCCAATTGAGCAAATCATTTTCAGCCTTGACGGTGTAGGTCTTTACCACTTATCTGGATTAATGCAATGTGCTGTATGTGGAGCTACCTTTCTAGACTACTCAAGATGAAACCAATCCTCAATGCTCTGCCTTCTTTAGTAGGATTAGCTCTTGTCACCAGCAATTTGGATTATATTACACCGGCACTCTGGACACAGCCTGATTCCCAAATCTAATTCCAGATTCTAATCTGGAAAGCCCTGTATTGCTTGGTATCTAGATATATGCAGGACCAGTTTTTCCATCTGGAATCAATTTGTCCAACTCTTACATCTTGGGGAAGTCTGTCAATTGTGATAGTGATAGTGTTCTATTCCAACTCTCCCTCAAATTAGAAACATCTGCCCTCACTGTTTTGGCCTCCTGGATCTTTTGAAAACTGAATTATTCCAGAGAATGTATTATGAGTGCTTAGGCACAGTTGAATTATTTATGAAATTGTTAGCTTTAGGTTAATTCTTTTTGATTATGTGCCATGAAGCCATTAAATAAAATAATATGTGAGATTAGCATTATTCCTGATGTAGCTGAGGTGTTCAATGCCTGGTATAGTCCTGTTTTATAACAGATGTATTTTTGATTTGGACCAGGAAATAAGGATGTGTTCCAGATGTTTTTTTCTTCTCTACTCTTAGACCTCGACAAAGTATTGCCGCTCTGGAGAGTATTGTGAATGAAGCAAAGAATATTCCAGCTTACCTGCCCAACATTCTGGCATTGAGAGAAGCCCTGCAGCGTGCTCGAGATTGGACAGCCAAAGTGGAGGCCATTCAAGTATGTTTAATTCCACAGAGTTCAGCAAGAGTTCAGATACTGCCTTTGCCTTTCATTATAAAGAGTCAGATAGTAACATTGTGATACTCTTGATTCTTGGCTACAAAAGGTATCTTGTTTCACATAAAGTGAGGATTCTGGTTCAAGATACAAGTTAATTTTAAAATTTAATTATAGGGACTCATACTGGGTTAATTGCCGAGTCTGAATATTTTTTAATAAAAAGCCATCTGCTAATTAGGAGAGCAATAATGCGCAACTGCACTTGTCTCATTTAAAAATGTAGTTTGGACAAAACCCCTTGTTAATTTCACACGCCCTTCCTTAAAATAGAAAGTTTTATTCTGCAATAATTTTATTATCTTGCGTTCATGTTTATTGGGATGTTTTATTGTATTAACCCATTTTATCATCGGCTATCCTGGTAGTAGCTACCTGGAAGACCCAACATGTGGTTTAAAATAATGCAGTGATTAAAATCACGTTTCAAGTTGTGACCGCTTCCTTTTGCTCTATTACAAGAGCGCATAGATGAGAATGATTTGTTTTTATCCATGCAGAATGGAAGTAATTATGCGTATCTGGAGCAACTTGAGAATCTGTCGGCAAAAGGCCGCCTCATATCTGTCCGTCTTGATGCACTCCCCCAAGTTGACTCACAGGTAGCAGCAGCCCGTGCATGGAGGGAACGCACCGGCCGAACGTTTCTGAAGAAGAATTCAAGCTACACACTGTTACAGGTTAGTTGGGAAAACATGTACACTAGGATCCAAAGCAGCCAGTTCTAATACTCCCAATTGTTGATGATGATTTTTTGTGTGTGCAAGTGATTGGCGTAGCCTTAAAATGTAAGTTAAGAGTTTAAAAAAACAGCAGTTTTGCATAGGACTGAGGGGATAAAGGTAGTCCTCATCTTACAACCATTCTTTTAGCAAGCATTCAAAGTTAATAAAGAACAGAAAAAAAGTGACTTATCATCAATCCTCGCACTTACAACGGTCGCAGCATCCCCACAGTTACACGATCAAAATTCAGGCAACTGGCAAACTGGCATGTATTTACAACGGTTGCAGCATCCCAGGGTCATGTGATCACCGTTTGTGGCCTTCCCAGCCAACTTCCCACAAGCAAAGTGAGGCGGTGCATTTGTTTTATACCGCATGATTCACTTAGCTGCAGTGATTTGCTTAACAACTGTGGAAAAAAGAGGTTGTAAGATCAGGCGCAACTCACTTAGTTTCCTTGCTTAGCAGTGGACATTCGGGTCCCAATTAGGATTGTAAATTGTATAGAATTGTATTGCTGTGTAAGCAGATTGCCTCTTGGAAAACTTAACTCTTTTTATTGAAACTGAAAGCAGTCTCAATTTGATTAGCACTCTCTGTAAAAGTCTTTCTAAAATTAGCGTAGCCCAGATCCCGTTGAAATTGTGGCCAAGTCTGAGTTCTAACGAAATGTTTTGTAAAAACATTTGTATGTCTGATCTTTTACTGTTTTTGTTACAGGTCCTTAGCCCTCGAACTGACATTGGTGTATATGGAAGCAGTAAGAACAGACGAAAAAGAGTAAAGGAGCTGATAGAGAAGGAGAAGGAAAAAGATCTTGACATGGAATCCTTGAGTGAATTGGAAGATGGAGTAGAAGAATACAGGGATACTGCAGCTGTGGTGAGGGCCCATATTCTTTTAGCCATTCTTTTTCCCCAATAGGAAGCTCCTGTGTCTTTTACTTTGCTGTGAATCTAAAAGCCTGTTACTTCTAGAACAGGCATTAAATCTTGATTTAATGGACCTCTTGGAGGAGAAGCTTTCTATTAAATACAAATATCCATTAAATCAGAATTGTATTGATGTAATTGCTTCATTTATGTAATGATATAAGTGATGCTTCTATATATTTTCTGTTAAGTTTATATCAAATTGACGCAGATAACATAAAATAACTCTGGACTTTAAACAATTAATATAAATTACATCAATTATGCAGAAGGTTCCGAAGCAAGAGAGTTGGTCCATTATTTGGGGGTGAAATCTGAAGTAAAAATTTGTCTGCTCTTTGGAGGTTAAGAGAATCCAGATTTTACAGGACTAGAACTATTAGAATAGTTATTACTTATAACTAATAGCTATTAGAATGCACATATTGCAATAGAAACTCCATTAGATGTCAGAATGACATTTTTTCACTCTGTTGGGAAGATCAAGCCATTGACAGGTATTCAGTAGAATTCAATCTGAGTTTTGTATTGCTAATAATTCCATTGCTAAAATGATAGAATTTTCAAGGTTTACAATCTCACAAGCTCTCTTTTTTTTAAAAAAAAAATGGAACCATGTGTGCTTATGCTATAATTATTAGCCTTAATTTTTAGAAGTTAATTTTTTTTGAAATTGTATTCTTATTGATAAGAAACTTCTAAGAATTGCATTTTACATGTGCAAATCTTTTGAAGTTTGATTTTTGATTATGTGTCATCAGGTTGTTGTCAACTCTTAGACATTACTAACAACACATCTCTGAGGTTTGCAACTATTATTAAAAGTAAGCATCCTGTATTTTATTTAGTTGTCAACATTTTCATACTTTTACACTTTTAAATTGGATATTAGAGATAACACCTGATCCTTAGAGATAACATTTGGAATTGCCCATAGTTATGATTTATAAGTGACTAGTAGAGCTTATTGATATTATAATAAAGCATATTTTTGAACCTTAAAACCTATTTTATGCTTTCTTGAGTTTTGAAAATGTCGTACTTTGCTGAACATCCTGCTAGATCTTTACTCTTGAGCACAGAATGAACATTGCAGTTGTGCAGATCATTTTAGCAAACATGAAT
Source organism: Azemiops feae (assembly GCA_023970755.1). NCBI lineage: Eukaryota > Metazoa > Chordata > Lepidosauria > Squamata > Viperidae > Azemiops > Azemiops feae. The sequence goes on along the minus strand of JALGBA010000082.1, from coordinate 2,361,015 downwards.
TCATTTTGTAATAATTACAGAATCTACTGACCACAAATTGATTTTTCTTTGTAGCTCTAAATTTATAGCTACCATAATTGTGAAATATCTGTCAACTCACCAAAGCCCACCTATAGAACTCGGCAAGAGAGATTAATATGGGGACATTAAGTTTTATAGCTCAATAATTTAATTACTAGGCAAAACTCAACTGGAGAGATGATAATACTGATGACACTGAGCTCTATATCTTTTTCAATCAATACCAAGAAGGCGTTGGAAATCCTAAATCTGTTTGGACACAGTGAGCAGTTATATATTATTGTGTTAACTGGCCTATATAGGTCAGTTAACACAAAGCCTTGATGGTCAATTGAAGTCTGGGATTTGGAATTATCACATGTTCTTGCTGGAGTACCACTGTGAACAAACGTGTAATCTGCAAGTGCTTTGGGATCTGGCGCTGTGTAAGTAGTTATAGCTGCTGCAGAAAATCTTAGCCATCTTGCAAGGTACATTTATTTGCAAGGCTAAATTACATTTAGGGCTAAATTTTGAAAATGGTTTGGAAGAATCTTCCGGAATTTGCAAAGAGCCTAGAAACATGGGTGGTTGCTTCAATTAGTTAGTGCAGCTTCATTTTTTTAAGAAATTACTTTAAAAAGGCTCACATGGTTTGAGGGTCACTTATAGTCTTTCTTATGCATTATAAGACAGCTCATATGAAGCATGTGCGGTCCTACTTTACATAAAACTGATATAATAGAAGGGTTGAGCCCATAGGTAAAAATGGTGGATATCTCTAACATTTTTTCTAAGAAGCCCTCTGGATTTTCATAGCCACCTCTCTATATATACATATTTATATCACATATATCATATCATACCATATAGCACATCATATATTATTATATAATAATAATGGAACCTCCTGGCTCTGTAACGTATAACTCTTGGTAACTTTAGATGTTAAGATGCAGAGTTTCCCTGTTAAAGAAGATAGAGCTGTCAGTCAGCAGCCAAACAAACATCCAAAGACAATCCAAAATAAAATGGAAAAGATATATTCCAGCCATATCACAAGAGGGCAGCAGTCTGCTACAAATGCTAAAAAATATTAAAAAAAAAAAACTTTAAAAAAGAGACAGAGATTGGAGAATACCGGATTCTATAGAAATATTCTAGTTATACAAGTAAAACTTTCCCTAATTTGTGCGGAAAATAGAATCAGGGGACTTTACCACCGAACAATAATACAAAGATGCAACACATCTAGCAGTTTCCCAAAACAGGTGTTTCCTTTTTAAAAATTATTTTTGGATTTCCTGGAAATTCCAGTAATTCTGAGGCTCCTGGGGAGCGGAAGAGAACCTCATTATTTTCTCCTGCTTCTTTCTCCAGTTTCTCCTCTCCACTGATTCTGTGCACTTTTTTTGTTTGGAAAGAACAATTCAAGCAGTCTTGTCTCTGAGGGAATTACTGGGTTATCTCTCTATGTCAATATGACAAGCAGCATCTTTTTCTCCTGAAGGTATTGATTTTAGGTCTGTACCTGCCTGGCAGGTAGATTGGCAGGCTGTGGTTATCGGCTTGTAACTTGTCATTCACATGAACTGGTATGAAACTGCCTAGTACTGTGCAACCATCTTTGAAAGCCCTCTTCTGTTTCTTGTCTCACGATGAATGAAGTTAGGTTGATGGATATTTGGAATAAGATTTTTTTCTGCAGCAGTTTATGAACTTTTTCCACATGGAAGCCAGATTAGACCTTCATAAGTAAGTTTCAGATGGTAATTAAAGATGATACAGGTAGTCCTCGATTTACGACTGCAATTGAGCCCCAAATTTATGTTGCTAAGTGAGAAATTTGTTGAGTGAGTTTTGCTCCATTTTACGACTTTTCTTGCCACATTTGTTAAGTGAGTCAGTTAGTAACACACCTGTTAAGTGAATCTGGCTTCCCCATTGACTTTGCTTGTCAGAAAGTCCAAAAAGGTGATCACATGACCCCAAGACACTGCAGCCGTCATAAATGTGAACCAATTGTCAAGCATCCAAATGTAAATCATGTGACCACGGGGATGCTGTAAGTGTGAAAAACAGTCATAAGTCACTTTTTTCAGTTCCGTTGTAACTTTGAACAGTCAGTAAATGAACTGTTGTAAGTCGAGGACTACCCGTATTCTATTGAAAATGTTAATGATTTTAGATTCCACATATAATTATTTTTCACAAGTCTTTTTTAATTTGATTCAGGTATATTAATTTTTTAAAAATGTTGCAGCTTGGAACAAGTATTCTGTTTGTTCATTTATGCTGTGTAGCACAGTGTGTTAAAAAAAAAACGTTGGACCAGTCTAGGAATGTGAGTCTTGCCAATGAAATGCATTGAATGCTTCTCTACTATTCTCCCCTTTGGAAAGGTGGCTGTCTTCAAAGACCGGGAGCAGAAAGAGGTTGAAGCCATGCACGCCCTCAGGGAAGCCAACCTGGCCAAGATGACGATGGTGGATCGCATTGAAGAAATCAAGTTCTGCATCTGCCGCAAGACGGCCAGCGGATTCATGCTACAGTGTGAACTCTGCAAAGACTGGTTTCATAGCACTTGCGTGACCCTTCCCAAAACGAGCTCCCAAAAGAAGGGCTCCAGCTGGCCTGCCAAAGAAGTCAAGTTCTTGTGCCCGCTTTGCATGCGATCTCGAAGGCCTCGTCTTGAGACAATTTTATCTCTACTAGTGTCCTTGCAAAAACTCCCAGTACGGTTGCCAGAGGGGGAAGCATTGCAGTGCCTGACAGAGCGAGCTATGAGCTGGCAAGATCGGGCACGGCAAGCCCTGGCCACCGATGAACTATCTTCTGCATTGGCCAAACTTTCTGTGTTGAGCCAGCGTATGGTAGAACAGGCAGCACGCGAGAAAACGGAGAAGATAATCAGCGCGGAACTCCAGAAGGCAGCTGCCAATCCTGATTTACAGGTATTAGTTTATTTTTTGAGTGCATTCTCTCTTCTCTTCCTGTGGATAAAGACCTTATTGCTTGAGCTTTGTCACCTAGTTTGATCTGAATGCTCTCCTTCTGGAACCCAAAAGTTGATGTTTTTGTATAGACTTCTTGTTATTGTTAGTTGCGAAGTCGTGTCCGACCCATCGCGACCCCATGGACAACGTTCCTCCAGGCCTTCCTGTCCTCTACCATCTTCTGGAGTCCATTTAAGCTCACGCCTACTGCTTCAGTGACTCCATCCAGCCACCTCATTCTCTGTCGTCCCCTTCTTCTATTGCTCTCGATCTTTCCCAGCATCAGGCTCTTCTCCAGTGAGTCCTTCCTTCTCATTAGGTGGCCAAAGTTCTTGAGTTTTAACTTCAGGATCTGGCCTTCTAAAGAGCAGTCAGGGTTGATTTCCTCTAGGACTGACCAGTTTGATCGCCTTGCAGTCCAGGGCAGGAGTCTTCTCCAGCACTATAGTTCAAAGGCCTCAATTCTTTTGCGCTCAGCCTTTCTTATGGTCCAACTTTCACAGCCATACATTGCAACTGGGAAAACCATGGCCTTGACTATACACACTTTTGTTGGCAGGGTGATGTCTCTGTTTTTTAGTATGCTGTCTAGATTTGCCATAGCTTTCCTCCCCAGGAGCAAGCGTCTTTTAATTATAGACTTCTTAAACCAAATGATAAAAACACAGTTTTTTTTAAGAACATAACCGAATTCACATTCACTAGCAGGGGCTTTACACTTTACAAAAACTAGGAACAAATAGTTATATTCCAATGCAGGAAATTCCAAAATCTTACAAACAGCACAGCTTTTCAAACATGAATACAGTAGATTTTTATCACTCAGGAATTGCACTTCTAATAAAAAGTTAATGTGACATTGTTTTTTTATTGGCTATTCTTTTTTCCTACTATAACTTATCTCTTTGGGATTTGCATCTCTATACGCTTAATACTGAATTCATTTTTATTCCAGTATCTGTGACCCTTCAGGTACTGAATGCATTAGCATTCCTAGCATTCTTTGCCATTAATTTCCTTGACTAGAGGTGTTAAGATATGCAGTCCAACAATTGTAGAGTAGCCACATATTGCCAATTTATTATGTATGCCTCCCTTTGCTATGTATTGCAAAGATAGGGGGGACTGCCTTTTATTTGGAGATTTCTGCTCACTTCCCAGCAAGAATTACATAAAAAGATATTTTTTTAAAAGGTTTTAATTGTTTTTTCTTTGTTCAAGCAATGTAATTAGCATCTTATAAATATAAATATATCAATCCCAAATGATTACTAATAATTCTCACTGATAAGTGCTTTCGTTTGATGTCCTCAGTGACTACAAAATTCTAATATTTTCAGGTACTGTATCAATTACCAAGTTCCACATATATTTCAGACAATGGTTATAAAAGTGAAGAAGCAGTTATGGTGTTCTCAGCATCTGTGAACAAAGGAGAGTATTTATAGTTGTGTCTTGGAAGCTTAGAAATGAAATTTCAATTCTTATTGTTAGAAATATAATTTTAAAGCAAATATTAGTTTCCTGTAATCTGATTCGCAACTGTAAATCGACTCAAGTAACTTTTGTTACCTTGTACAAGTTTTCACTGGATGCTTTTTTAACTCAGGAAGTATAATTTCTTCACATAGGGTCATTTGACTAGTTTTCAGCAATCTGGGTTTAATCGGGCTACAAGTAGTGTATCTTCATCTCCTCGACAGACTATGGATTATGACGATGAGGAGACAGATTCAGATGAAGACATAAGAGAAGCATATGGCTATGACATAAAGGTTAGTCTTGCAATAACATTTCTGAGCTCACAATTGTGAATAATTGTTTTATTCCTTCAGTGAGACTTCACCAGTAACAAAGTTTGCAATCATAACTGGAAAGTTGTTTGATACAAAGAGATGATCAGAAGCCTCTTGGGAAATTTTTATTTTTTTAAAAAAAAGTTAGTGCAGAGTTTACATTTTTAGAAAAGCAAAATGCATTATCCTCTTCTTCATTCTGCTATAACTATCTAACCATATATTGCTGTAGTAACTGAAAGAAAGCCCCTGGCTTAACCCATGTTTAATGTAATTCTGTTAACAAACCTGTGGTGGGTTGTATTAAAATGATTAGATCCCACTCCATAATCTCATGTTTCTGCTGTACTTTTCTTTAGGACAATGCCAGTGTAAAGTCTTCTAGCAGTCTGGAGCCTAACCTCTTCTGTGATGAAGAAATTCCAATCAAATCTGAAGAAGTAGTAACACACATGTGGACGGCTCCCTCTTTCTGTGCTGAACATGCATATTCATCAGCTTCAAAAAGCTGTTCTCAAGGTAATTATTTTTTTCTACATAGTATTATACGTACAGTGCCACTTATTTGTTATTGCAATTTATAAGCTCCTCAATTCACCAAAAATTCTCTAAGCAGCTTATAAATTAAATTAATAAATGAAGCGCTCTGGGGCTAAAAATTAGTGGTGAAGCCAAGTTAAAAACTAGATTTGATTAAATTCATTGGCAAGCAGGCAGGCAGATAGATAGGATACTCCAGACATACGCTTTGTAGTGTGTTTTGAATGCCATGTGAGTATAGTACTTAATATTATTAAGTACTACAGTCCTGTATTTTCCCAGGCTTCTGCATAAACCTGAAAAAAATGTAGCTATCTTAATGAATTAAAATGATTCTTAAAGCAGTGGTAACTTTTTTTTAAACTCACATAAAAATCTGAAAAACAGTGTGGCGATTAATGAATAATAGACAGGTGATTGCCCAAGCTTCTTCCAAATCATTTTCAAAACATGACCAGAACTAGTATTTAATCATGTTCTGTTTCTGCAACCGTAACTGTAACTGCAACTTTTGAAGGTTTCAGAAATTGTATGTATCTCTGGGGTCTTAGGTTGTGTACTCCAAATAAGTGCTTAGTGGCACCTGGGTAACAACCTAGAGATTCTGAGTTTCTTTAGAGTCTTAAACCATCCAAATGTCTTCATGTCATTTTGCATGTCTATAACAAATGACAACGAGGCCATCAACTACTAGGAAACTGGGTACTTGAATTTTTTAAGAAATCGAAACTTTAATCCTTGCTACCTTTCATATTATGTTATGTTTTCTGTCCCTTTAGTCTTAAACATCGTTTTTTTCCCTTTGTGCTTCTTTTTGAAAGGTTCCAATACCCCAAGAAAGCAACCCCGTAAAAGCCCTTTAGTTCCTCGCAGTTTAGAACCTCCTGTGCTTGAACTGTCTTCTGGAGCCAAATCACAGCTAGAAGATCTAATGATGATAGGAGATATCTTAGAAGTATCTCTTGATGAAACCCAACACATCTGGCGGATTTTGCAGGCCACACACCCACCCTCTGAGGATAGATTTCTTCATATCATGGAGGTAAATACAGGCATTTTCTATCGTTAAATAGCAAAGTCATATGTAAAATTAACTTTGGCAAAATGGTATTGCAGGTGATTCCCACTGCTGTTATTTCATCTCTTGATTGGATTGCCTCCTTCTAATTTACCTTTGGGATTTGCTTCCTTACCAAAGTCTTCCTTGAAGCCCCTATAAGCTCATTACATTTGTCCTTCCACTCTTATTTACTCCCTTTTCTATTTCTCACTAAATCCATACAGTGGAATATTGTCTACCACAGTGATGGCGAACCTTTTAGAGACCGAGTGCCCAAAAAACGGCCATGGCCCCGCCCTGCCGCCCGCACCCGCTTTGCCCCCACTCCACCCCCCACCTCACCCACCCTGCCAACGGCCACCCTGCCCCACTCCCAGCCCGCCCACCCTGCCCTCCCGCAGGGCCATTCACTGCTTCCACGGGCCAATGCAGATCGCCCAGGCGGCCCTGCAGCGCCATGGCGGCCACGCCCTCTGCCCGCACCCCGCAGCATCAACTGCGCGCGAAGGGGTGTGAGGGCAGAGTCTTGTCCCCGCTGCCTGGCTGCCATATCCTTGGCTGCGCCGTTCCGTGCAGGCAACACTTGGGGGCGACTCTCTGGGGGGCCTGCTGGTGAGGGGGCCATGGGGGGGGGCTGGGGCGACGGCGCAGGTGCCCACAGAGAGGGCTCTGAGTGCCGCCTCTGGCATGCGTGCCATAGGTTCGCCACCACTGGTCTACCACATATTTCTAGTTGAAAAGTCATGAGCATCCTGGCATAAGCATCTCATAATTTGATGCAAAAATATCCTGTCTCCATTTTAAGTACCAGGAATGTTGGGACACTCCCATTCACATGCAGCAAAATGCTTGTTGATTGCCATTAGCAGAGGGAACCCAGCAATCTAAGGCTCCATATGTCCATGTCCATGAACATATATATCCCACCTTTATTATTTTAATAACCCAAGGCTGAAAAAATATCTAAAATACCTTCCTCCTCCTACTTTTCCCACAACAACAACCCTTTGTGGTGGGTTGGGCTGAGAGAGAGAGAGTGACTGGCCCAAGTCACTCAGCTGGCTTTCATGGAAAGGGCAAGACTTGAACTCATGGTCTCCCACTTCTTAGATATTGAAAGTAAAATGGTCATATCCAGCCTCCTGAAAAGAATTCATTTGTTGAGGCTGAGGAAGAAGAAAAGTCTAGAGTCCTTCCCACTCTAATCCTAATGACTGACCTTTCTTAGGAAAGCAGATTACCAGCTCTGGCTATACGTATATTATCTTACAAATTGTGTAACATCCACTTGGTTCCAAAATAGAGCGTCCCACTTTAGACTTTATGAAGTAAACTGGCATTGTGATTAATATTTACTTTGCCTCTTCTCTCCTGTTAATGAGCTTATTCACTCAGTGAAAGTGCTGTGTGCTTATGGAAACTAGCTTCTTCATTTTGCTTTTATGATATGCCAGGGAATAATCTGGCAATTATCAACCTCCTCCTTTTGTTTCTTGAAGGATGAGAGCATGGATGAGAAGCCATTAAAAATCCGAGGAAGAGATGCTTCAGAGAGGAAAAGGAAGCGCAAACTAGAGAAAGCAGAGCAGTTCTTTGGTGACCTGAAGCAGAAGTCTAAAGAGCTGAAGAAGTTGGAGAAGCCAAAGAAAAAGAAGCTGAAACTGACAATGGACAAGACAAAGGAGCTGAACAAACTGGCCAAAAAGCTGGCTAAAGAAGAAGAACGAAAGAAGAAGCGTGAGAAAGTGGCTGCAACAAAGGTAGAGCTGGTGAAAGAGTGCACTGAAAAAAAGAGGGAGAAGAAAGTTTTGGACATCCCCTCCAAGTATGACTGGTCAGGAGCAGAAGAGTCAGATGATGAAAATGCCGTGTGTGCTGCACAAAACTGCCAGAGGCCCTGCAAGGACAAGGTGGGTCACCACGGTTGGATGTTTTGAAAGATCATTGCTAGATCATTGCTTCAGACTCCAGGGCTTTATCTTTGAAAGTTTTAGCCATACTTTATTTAAAAAGCAGAAACCATAACGTATTTGTTCTTTGATAAGGGATTGTTATGATTTATTCATTTATCCATCAAATTTACACGGGCGCCCACCTCACCAAAAGTGACTCTGGGCGGCATGCAACAATTAATTAAAATAAATATATAGAAACAGTCATTTAACGATTAAATATAAAAACAGTCATTACTAAAAAATAAAAACCACACTGCCCAGGAGAGAGTGAATCTCAGCTATAGTGATGGAACCATTGTAAGATATGACTGTTCTTCTGGAAACCCCAGGCCTAACTACAAAGCCTGGCCTTGAGGGACTTCTTGAACATTAACAGGAATGAAGCTAACTTAATTTTGGATGTTGGGGATGTTCCATATGGTTGTAGCCACAGCAGAGAAAGCCTGTCTCCTGGAACCTGCTAAGCATAGATTTCTACTGGCAGAAACCAAAGTGCACCTTCTCTTCCAGACTTTAATGGAATGATGAAATACAGTCAGGGAGTGACAGTCATTCAGATAACCCAGTCCCAGGCCATGAAAGACTTTAAAGATTTAAAACCAGCACCTTGAAATTGGGCCCAGAAACAAATTTGGCAACCAGTACAGACTAGAAGCACACATAACTATTCCACTCTGCTGCATTCTGCACCAGCTGATGCTGGTATATATATATTATTTCAGTATGTATATTTGATGACACTTTGCTAAAGCAGATTCAGTCACGTCCACTGGATTTTACTCTCAGCAGACTATTAGTAAAGAAATTGTGAATTTGCACATTGTTCTTCCATTTATAAGTTTTTCCCATTGCCTCATCTGCTTCCCTGATGATGTTGTAGAAACCTGCTGATATCCAGAATTCTGTATTACAATACTGTTCCTTCGTGCTGAAGTCCCTAGAATGGCTATCTTTATGAAAGAAAATTAATCTTCCAAAGGTTCTTGCACAAAAACTTTTAAGTCATGTGTTTGCAGGTTGAAGGAAGCCACATGCCCTGTTCTATTCTTCCTGGTAGTAAACCTGCATAGGTTTTTTGAAATGATCAGATTCAATTATAGCAAATTTCATTATTTTTCCCTTTGGAGACATTTTGCAGGTCTGCTTGCAATGGCTATGGATTCTAGTCAGAAACATTCTGCTTGGAGCAGTATTCTCAGGAGTTTTGTGATTTTGTTTAGGGAGCTTCCCACAAATCAATTTTAGATATATGTATGTGTGTATATATATATGCATGCTGCCAAGATTTATTTCTATTTCAGCAATGCCTTAAAGATCAGCTAATGCGTATGTGCAATAATATACTTTATCATGCTTGGGAACAAGGGAGATTAAAAGTGTATTGTCCAATAAGAGAAGAGTTTTAAATGAACAAATAACAAAAGCTGTTCTTTGTGGGAAATGTAAATCCTGCATAAGGACTGAAGCTGCTGCAAAAATTTCCATATGCTGCAAAAGACAGAACTTTGCTGCAGGGCTTAACTGCAGAAACTTTCTGAAGAAACTAAATCATTTTGTTGTATGAACTAATCACATGCACAATAGATTAATATATACAATGCACTGGTTATTTCATTTTGTATAAACTTTGTAAATACTTGTAGAAATTAATTTAAAATATACTACTAATTTATGCGTTTTTATTAAATGCTTGTCCAATTCAAAACTGCCAATTGCCAAGAGACTGGTAGATTTTTACAAATCACAGGAAAACCATTTCATGGCAGAAGGCAGTTAGGTATCCTTAACTATATTATTATTATTATACTTAAGGTATCATATTGGTTAATTTGTTTAGATCTCATGCCTTTAATGGTAGCCCTAAGGAAGCATAATAACTCATTATAATGACTCATAATAATAATAACTTATTATAATGACTCATTTCAGGAAATGACCTGTAATGATAAATTTAAAACAATCATTGGAGTTACTGCTTTAGTACTCCAGCTTCAAGGTTTAATTTAATGTAATGTATTAAATTTGTAAGAACATCCAATTCAAAATGACTCTGGGCAGTGTACAATACTAAATGCAGATAAGATTAGCTATGCAGAAAGTTTAGCATATCCTGGCAACCAGGGTAGCCAAGAAGCAGATGTGTTACACGGGCATAGAGAAGCATCTGGGCTGCCACATTCTGGACTATCTGTAGCTTCCAAGTGGTCTTCAAGGGTGACTTCATATACAGTGTGTTATGGTAATCCACACACAAAGTAACCAGAGCATGAGTGACTGTCCCAAGGCTTTTCTGATTCAGAAATTAGTGTACCTGCCACACGAGATAGATCTGCATGAAGCAGGAAATGGGGTCCAGGAAGACCTCTAAATTGCATGCCAGCTTTGAGTGAGCTAAATCGCTCATTGATTAAGACTAAAGATGTGGAATCCTCGGACCCCATAGCCTTGCCAGGGTTGAGTCTGAATCTGTTGCTCTCGCCCAGACTATGAAGATATAAATAACTCCCTAATTTTTAATGAGAAGGAAAAGCTATAGGTGCTTTAAGAAGTAAGATGTTTAAAAATATCTCTTGATAGCTGCAACAAGCAGTGCTCCAAATTTAAGCTGAAATGAGCCTGAGAAGTTGCCCACTCTAAAGTTCTTTATTGAAGGAGTTGTTTTAACTGACTTGGTAGTCATCAAAGGACTGTTAATCATGACCACCTTGGCTGTACCTGACTTTTAGTTGCATTTTCCCCTTCATATCTTGTCTCTAAACATAACTCTACATCATATATATTGAATAAAAATCACAGCTGTCTCATCTGCACATGTATAATATCAAGTACCAATTTGTATGCATATCAGTGATATTTAGTGATATATTTCGCTCTAATTTCTTTTAGTAGCGAGAGTGCAATCTGTCCTGTAAAGTTTATCTAATGGAAAGGCACAACTGACCTAATTTGCAAGCCTTTGAGCTTTCACCTGTCATAATGAACAAAATATCTAAAGTAATTTTATGAATACTAACTCTGCAGTTATCTTATAAAGCTTGTGTGTATGTGCGCGCACACACACACACACACACACCCATCCACCCATCCATCAAATTTGTAAGATCATAAAACACCATAGCAACTCTGGGTGGTGTACAATATTACAAATGAGTTAAAAAAAGTATTATCTTGATAACATTTAAAGGTGCAGAGAAAGACAAGAGAGACAATGGAGAAGACTATAGATAATAATTATGACGACTGTTTTCTCTAGTATTAGAAGGAAAGTGAGTAAGAAAACATTCACATTATAGCTGAAATCTGTAATCTTGTGGGCCAAAGTAGGAGCAGGATGCTAGGCTACATTCACCTTTGAGATGATCCAGAAGAGATGTTACAGGTAATCCTTAATTTATGACCTCAGTTGGAACTAGAATTTCCATAGGCAAGCAAGGTGGTGGTTAAGTGAATTGTGTCCAATTTTATGACCCCCCCCCCTTTTTTTTTTTTTGGCCACACTTGTTAAGCAACTCACTGCAGTGAAGTGAATCATACCCACATAAGTGAATCTGATTTCCCCTATTGACTCTGCTTGTCAGAAGCCAGGTAGGAAGATTGCAAATGGTGATCACATGATCTCTGGATGCTGCAACGGTCATAAGTGTGAGAACTGGTCATAAATAAAAAAATGCCATTGCAACTTTGAACAGTTGCTAAATGAATGGTTGTAAGTCGAGGACTTTCTGTTTTTACTTCCTGGCTAATTGTTCCAATCTGCAGAATAAGCTTACAGAGATATATATATGCAATACAAAGACATCACGCAAAAGAGTCACAATCTTGGTCTTTATTATGTTAGTTACAAACAAGTTAATAGAAAAGATAACTGTAGCTTCCAGGGTGTGTTTCTTGAAAATACACTCGCTGGATTATTTTTTCCAGATAACAGTGACAGCAGATAGAAACACAGATAAAATAGTATCTATTAATTAGTTTTGAAAACACTTGTCTCTTTACTCTTACTCCTGTGGTATTCACAAACCAGAATGTGTGCCAATATTTAAGATAAAATAGTTAATTGGGTACAACTGCCTGAAGGCAGCTTATTGTTTTTCACACTAATCAGGCCATTGACAAGTAAAAAATTAGTATATTCCAAGAGATGTAAAATCTTTTATGACAGATCTGTAGCAGCTCATTAACCCAGTTAAGTAAATATAGAGCTGGTTCTCTTTTCAAGATAGTGATATCTGCCCACAATAAATGTATTTGTAATAGTTTATCTTGATTTCAGATTTGGACAAAATGGTGATATATAATGATGATGATTTTATCTATTCAGTTGTGTCCAACTCTTGGCAATTCTACGAGCCAGGTCTCTCCATGTCTTCCGAACTTGCACTACCTCTTTGAGTCGTTCTGTGCTCTGGCTGGTGTCGGCTTTGATGGTGTTCAGTCACTATGTTCTTTGGCGGCCTGGTTTCCTTTTACTGCTAACTCTTCCAAGCATAATTGCTTTTTCCAGTGAATTCCCCCGAATGACATGGCCAAAATAAGTGGGACACAGTTTTGTGATTTTGCCTTCCAGTGACATGTCTGGTGTGATGCACTCCAGAACATGCTTGTTAGTCACCTTTGCTGCCCAACGGATATGCAGGAGCCTTCTCCAGCACCACAGCTCAAACGAGTTTGGACAAAATACGATATTGAAAGCTTCTCTCCCCCTTCCATCCCCCTTTCTAGTCAGTCTTGAGGAACTATATGGACGAACACATTAATGGAGTTAATTATTAGGACAGACCTAGGATGATCATGGAGACGCAGAAGTTGGTTGATCACCCTGAAAGTCTTGCCTTGATGTAGATGTTGGGACCACCCATTTTTTGGGGGGGGGGCAGGGGGTACCCATTACCAGGGAAATGTATTCACTGGGTGAACCTAGCATCAGATTATTTACTGTAGAGATGTAGTGTTGTAAAAATAACTGCCACTTTTCTCTCTCACTGCAGTTTGAATCGCTGAACAAAATTAAAGCTTTTTCTGTCATAAAATGTAAGCAAGACTACTGTGTTAACCAGAATGAAATACAGATTTAAATTCCTGTCCCTCAGAATGCTCTGCATTGGCGGGATGTGAATACAGGATAGCATCTTTTTTTAAAGCTGCTACTGCAAGTGAACTACTTAGAGACAAGATAAAGTAAAGAAAATGGGATTGGATGTCAGTGTTGGAATATTTCCCTCACTGCTACCATTTTAACACTTCCACCTACTTAAATTTCCTTCTTTGTCCCAATTCTGCCAGTGTATAGTGGCCATTAATCTTCTACTACCTCTTTGCAAACAAAAACAAACCAGGAATCCCTTGAGTATAAGTATATGTATATTTATAAGTACTTGTGAAAATCAAAAACTGAGATTAAAGCAGCAAAAGGAAAAAAGATCAGCATGGATAAGAATTTTACAGTTAGGCCTACAACCACTGTGGGTTAATGATGAAGCTTCTTGGATGGGAAGTAAAACATCTTCAGAGAAGAACAAGAAAGTCCAGTTGCCTCTTGTCCCAAAGCACCTTTGGGACAACCATGACCTGGATGACTGAGAATCTCTATAGACAGTTATCTAATACTTTTTTTGTTACATGCTCATTCTTGGATACAATCCACTCAACCTCTAACCATGGTGTTTGCTAAATGATGAACCATGCAGTTTAACTAACACGCATATATTGTGTCTTACAGGTAGACTGGGTGCAGTGCGATGGTGGCTGCGATGAATGGTTTCATCAAGTTTGTGTTGGTGTCTCACCAGAAATGGCAGAAAATGAAGATTATATCTGTATTAACTGTGCAAAGAAACAGAAGCAAGGAGCAGGTAGTCCAACGCCACCTCATTTCCTGCTGACCTACAAGCTACCCATGGAAGACCTCAAGAAGACAAGTTAGCAGCTACTCGGTCTTGATGGGACTTGAGGGAAATGGAACACTGAGAAGGTGTGAAGCTAATACGGCCGCTTGGAAAGCTGCACTTCTGGCAAACATACAGCCCTATAGTGGAGCTGGCCATACGTAGCTGGCTTCCATTACATGAAGCGGATGTCACGGGCAATGGGGTACTGGCCCAGCTATGCAGATATCATCTTGTTCGAAGGCCCAGTCAGTATTTTTACTCCCATGTTTCCTGCGGAAGGCTGAGTGTAGCTGCTGCCTTCAGACTAAGCAGATGTGAGGCCCATGGATTTTTTTTGTTTCGGTCTCAACAGTTTAAATTGAGAGCACTCTGGAGAATCATGAGCCCTCTTGAGTTGCCCCATAATGGCATGTTGGTTGAGAGGAGATGGTTTTCCTTCAGCCTGTTCAGGTCATTGAAGCAATGTTACTGAACCTGCTTTAAACACCACACCAGGAGGATAGAAAACTCCTTTCTCTTCTGTTTCTTGAAGCAGAAGGAACTGTAGCTCTCAAAAACATTGGCTTTGTATTTGCCCCAAAGAAATTAGGATCATAGTCCTGTCTTGGGGAAAGCTCACGTATAAATGAATTCGGAGCTAAGGCATGTTACCTTGGCAAAGCACTCCTTCCTGCTTTGGTAGCTATTTTTCTCTGTCTTAAGCTTTACCAACACCCTGTCACTAAATTGTTTAAAGCAAGGTGCAGCTGGTTATGGGTATCATGAGTGCATGAGATTTTCTAACGGGTTGCAAGCAGCCCAGCTTTTTTCTTGATTCTGCACTGATATGTCTTCTGTGAAAATCTTACGTCACAGTATCCTCAGCATCCTCAAGTTAGTCTTGCAGTCCATAAGATGCGGTTTGCTTCCTCGCCTTTAGTTGTTGATGAATTTAAAGGCCTTCACTTGGCCACAGATCCACTTTAACTTCCCTGCCCCTCTTGTTTTCTGGAAGATAAGGTGGCCGAGGAAGGGAGGGGAGTATTCCCAAATAACAATTGTTTTAGTAAACCCATTTTTTTAAGGACTGGTTTTTACTTTTTTCTATGTCTTGGACTACTGACTTGTTCTACAAAATAAATAGATTATTTTTCTTTGTTTTTATACTTACCACGGTTACCAGCAGCACAGAAAGAAAGAAAAGAGGCTCACTAAACAAAAACCTGCCTGCAGGCTTGGGTTTTTTTACTTCATTCCTTCCTTGTAGTACAAGGAACTTAGCAGTTACTCCCCACATCCTTGTTCCCCCTGCTACCTGTGTTTTAAATAGGTAAAAAAAAAGAAAAAGAAATCATGTGCTACTTTCCTATTGGGGTATGTTTGGTTAGCAAGGCATCTTCGTCCTTGCTATGTTCCAGTTTATGCTGGGTTTTCTGTAAGTAAATGGCTGAAAAAAGCCATAGTGGTGTCTCCCCCAGCCCCATTTATCTATTGTGTTTCCATTCTTCTACAGCTCTAGATGTGTTGTAACTATAGCGTCCAGTCTTCTTAGCTGCAAGGGTTGGGATTTTCTAAAACATAAAAACTGTAGTGTTCTGCCTTGCCTGTTTTGTGTCCCTTCTGTTACACCTGGAATTTACAGAGTTCATTGGTAAACATCACTTGTCACGAGGCACTGCATAAACTTCAGCATCTGTACGATTCAGATAATACAATCAAAATGTGGTATCAGAGAAGGATTTTCAAGCTGGGAGTTGCACTTATGGCCTATAGTTGCAAGGCTCATGGTTTTTCCTGGGTGCCTTCATTTGATCTTGAGACTGCTGTAAAAAAGAAAATTGCTGACACATTTCTTATATATTTTGATGACATGCTAAAGAGGCAAGTTACTTGTGCTTCTGTTTTAAAGTTAAATTGAAAAATAGCTTACCTGTTCAGCAGCTCAGTGGTTATAGCTGACATTTTGAAAAAAGATAGGAGATTTTCAAAGTTCCTTGTTCTTCTGCATTAATGCTGGTAGTCTTTTTTTTTAATGCAAATTGAGCTTTAATTCACATGTTCCTGGCAGTGGCTGTAAGGTAAGAAAACACAATGGTTTACAAGGAACAAAGAAAAAGAATACCAATTTTCAATACCACAACACCTTTTAACAACACGTTAAAAGTACCAAGTTATAATTGGGATCTCCAGCTAACATATTTTGACCTGATGCCGGTTTATTCCAGATAGGTGATTTAATGTTTAAAAAAGCATTCAGAAGATTTGAGTGAAGGAGGTTGAGTGTTTACTTGTCCAGTCTTTGTTAAGTGGTCTTCATTTGCCAATAGAAATTAAGATGAGTCAAAATTTTATTATCTTTTTCTCTTACCAAAAAAAAATAATTTACGAATATAGATTTACATTCTTCCTTTAGTTTTCCTTACTTTTTATGTCTAACAGCCTTTTGACATTGAAAGAGCTGGATTCTTCTCATTTTTATGTTGTTTGATTCATCCAACCCATCCTCATCTTTGTGATTTGTTTTTTTAAAGTTTCTGTTAAAAATAGGACTCTTACTGCCTCAGGCCTTCTTTCAATGACCGAGGTAGGGCAAGAAAGCAGTGACTGGCACGGTTCTCCAACCATGCTTAATGACGGTCATCTGTTGGGTTTCTTATTAGCTAATTTGCTCAGCCTGAATATTAAGATCTCATTTGATTTGTCAAGTCTAATGTACATAATACCGAAGAAGAGTACTAACATATCCGTGTCAGAAGCACCAAAGTACTTTCATGGTGAAACGATTTACCGGTGGCATCACCGTTGCCCAGGGGACATCCAGTTGGGGGCTCTTTTGTGTCCCCGTGAAGTTGCCCACCAAAGTGGTACCAATTACTCTACTGGTTGCCCGCTTTTGACCTGCTGGGTTTGCAGGAGCTGGAGCACGTGACGGGGGCTCACCCCATCCCCAACCCACCAGCAACGGGCCCTGAATGCAGACTGCCGATTTTCAGCCCAGCGTCCTAATCTCGTGAGCCACCTGGCTCCTGCCTAAGAAGAAAAGTGTCTTGCTGAATTGAGTGGAGGGTTTTCTATTCACAAGGTTCTGTAGCACGCAGTGGCCATTCGGATGCCCCAGGAAGCTCATGAATGGGACTCGTGAGGATGTTCCTTTTCCACTATTGACGACTGTTCATCCACCAAAGAAGTCCTGTCTTTTATCAGTCTTGAAGTTCGCCACATTTAAATTAATACGTACTGCTTCTCCTACTGTGAGAACTGGAGAAATGTACTGTATTCACATTTTGCAGACCACTTACGGTGTCTTATGAGTCGGAAAGGAAAAAAGTTCTGCAAAATGTGAACACAGAATCTTTCTCAAGTTCTCTCATCCATCTGCTAGTCCCTCCCCCCAACCACCAATTATCCTTTCTGCACTAGCCTGCCTGTCTCTTTTCTCTTCTTCTGAAATCAGCACAAGGGAATTGCTCTCCAGCCATGTGATTCCCTTGGACCATGGATTTACTGGCTTGGCCTTAGGTGGTCAGTTGTGTTGCATGTATGTACTCCTTTCTCTATAGCAGTCTGCTTTCTAGAATTGGTATGAAGCTGTACAAGAAACCCTTGGGATGTATATCATACATGAATACTTTTAGGGTTGTTGCATAATCCATGTGTCCCGTTAAAATTGATTCTGGGGTGAGAGATATACATTTTTTTCTATGGCTACATCAAAAGAGGGGAAAATGCCACCATTTGGAAGAGATTCAAGAAAGCAATGAGCTTTCTTCCACAACTTGGAATGTATATCACACATGAATACTTTTAGGATTGTTGCATAATCCATATGTCCCGTTAAAATTGATTCTGGGGTGAGAGAGATACATTTTTTCCTATGGCTACATCAAAAGAGTGGGGAAAATGCCACCATTTGGAAGAGATTCAAGAAAGCAATGAGCATAATGAATTGAATCCTTCAAAGAGAGATGGTATAAACTTGGTATATTAGTCTTGATAAAAGGATATGATATTACTATTGAACTTTGTGCATTGTTATGTGTGTGTGTGGGGGGGGAAATACCTTGCTATCTATTGGTTCTCATTCCAAAACGCAGGACATGAAACCTAATGACAAAAAGGCAGTTTCTGTTTTAATATTGGAAAATGCTTTCCAGCAGAACAGATCACCCATGGAACCAGACCCTGAGGCCTCCCTTTGAATGGATATATACAAGAAGAGGTTGCTTTTAAAAGGGTTTGTAAACAGTAACTTAGCTAATCTAGATCAGGGGTGTCAAACTGCGGGCCGGGCGTGTCACAAGGAAACTGCGCCCACCCCATTGCTGGCAATGGGGGAAAAGCTCCGATACGTCTTGCGACGTCATGTGACGTCGCGAGTTTGACATGTCTGATCTAGACGGATGTATACATTGGCAGAAGCAATGGAGTTAACTGCTGCCTTCTTGCTCTGTTTGAGACATTGTGGAGCTTCCTGGTTGCTGTTGAATAAGGAACGCCATAAAATACAGCTTAAATTGTGATTACAAAACTATTCATTTTATGTCATTATGGTAAAATGACAGATGGATCCAGGAAGGTAAGGGGGGGGGAGTGGGTTGTTACATGATATTCTATAGTGATCAAGCATACATTGATAAGTCACTTCACAGAGTTTACATTTTAAAATAGTAAACAATAGAATGGGAGAGTTTGCATCTGTCATTTTTGGTCCTATAGTGCTCAGGTGTTGAAGAGGAAGCAATGGTTGTGCAACTTAAAGGGCTGGTGGAGTAAAGAAATGGCAAGTTGTGCAAAACACACCCTTTATATCCCAAGGTGTCTACAGGAGCATTATAGTGACTATAGGTGGAAGATGATGGGGGAGAAAGGCAAGGCAACAAATTCCAGTTCCGTTGCTTACTAGGCTTAAGTGTGCCAAAAGTGTTATGGTTAGTCTCTACCCAGGTCAGTAGAAATGGATGTAAGAATCTGTTACTATCTTGTGTTCTCTCACTGACAGACTAACCTATGCAGGAAGGAGTTCAATCTTTTGTAACTATTGGTTCCCTATATTTTTATATTTGATTTTTGTATTGCTATCTATGATAGACATTGGATGAGATAGCCAAGAATTTAAAATGCAACCAATTTGTATATTTTGCACATATCTTTTGATTGCAATAATGCATCTTATTTTGTTCTTATTAACCAGCACATACCAAACCTCTATATCACATAAACAACACTTAAGTGAGCGTTCAGTAATAGTTCTGTAACATTTGATATAGCTGACGAAGACTAAAATAGATTTTCTGAAGGTTCTATAATAATAAAGTTGGAAGGGACCTTGGAGGTCATTTAGTCCAACCCCCTGCTCAGGCAGGAAATCCTACACCATTTCAGACAAATGGCTGTCCCTTTTTAAAAACTTCCAGTGTTGGAGCATTCACAGCTTCTGGAGGCAGGTTGTTCCACTGATTAATTGTCCTAACTGTCAGGAAATTTCTCCTTAGTTCTAGGTTGCTTCTCTCCTTGATTTGTTTCCATCCATTGCTTCTTGTCTTGCCTTCAGGTACTTTGGAGAATAGCTTGACTCCCTCTTCTTTGTGGCAACCCCTGAGATATTGGAACACTGCTATCATGCCTCCCCCCCCTAGTTCTTCTCTTCACTAAACTAGACATACCCAATTCCAGCAACCATTCCTTATATGTTTTAGCCTCCAGTCCCCTAATCATCTTTGTTGCTCTTCTCTGTACTCTTTATTGAGTCTCAACATCTTTTTTACATCGTGGTGACCTGGATACCCCTAGGTATTTTTTTAAAGAGATGAAAATAATATGTAACCAATTCTTAGCTATTTAGATTTATCATTTAGAAAACCTCAACTAAAATGTTAATTCTATAAAGATACACGTTTACTGAAAATCTTCAGCCACATAGTCTATTTCCAATTATTTGCATCTTACATTCATTTCTCAAACAGGGATACTGGAAAGTTATGGTTAAGGTCTGAATATGTGAAGCCATTTTAATTTGTGATGAAAGATTTAACGTAAAATATGATTGTGAAATTTTGGTTTATTTTAAGACCAACATCATGTGGCTCAATATTCCAAAGGATAGTCATAAATACATAAAAAGAAAGAAATACATACATACAAATAGTTGTCACTTTATACTCCATCTTCCTATGTATAAATACTATAGACGGCTTAAAGACTGAGCTACATGTAGTTCTCAACTTACAACAGTTAATTTAGTGACTGTTCAAAGTTTCAATGACACTGAAAAAAGTGACTTATGACATTTTTCCTACTTGTAGTATCCCCGTGGTCACGTGATCAAAATTCAGACTCTTGGCAACAGACTCAAATTTATGACAGTTAACAAGATTCCAGGGACATGTGATCACCTTTTGCGACCTTCTGGCAAGCAAAGTCAATGGGGAAGCCAGATTCACTTAGCAACCATGTTACCAACTTAACAATTGCAGTGATTCACTTAACAACAGTGGCAAGAAAGATCATAAACTGAGACAAAACACTTAAATGTTTCATTTAGTAACAGAAATTTTGGGCTTAATTGTGGTCGTACGTCGAGGACTACCTGCACATGCCAACTTTGAGAATGAAGACTAAACTATTATAGGCTTTCATAGAATACCAGTAACAAATGGCTTTTCTCCTCTTGAATCTCTACTGCCACATGGACATCCTTTGATTTCTCTTAGGTGGCCCTGAGCTTTCCGTATTTGCCTTCTCAATATGATTCCCCATTAAATATGTTAATGATCAATACATAATACATAATTGGGTGATTAGAAATCAGGGTGCCAGGACAAGAACGTTACGGCCAGGATTGAAGAAGAACAAAGAAATTAGGCTGGACATTTCTGCATTCCTGCATAGTTTTTTTTTTTTTTTTTTTAAAGTTACAGCCATAAGATGAGAGTAACTTCTAGTAAGGAGCATCCGAAGTCCTGTGTAGTTTAGTGAGCAGTCCTTTTTTTTGGGGGGGGGGGGGATTGGAGGAAGGAATGTGGGTTGGGCAGAGTCTAGAATTACACCATTGCAGAATTGGTCCCCCCCCTTCAATGCTTTAAATAGCCAGCACCTTTTTTTTAAATGATTGCTTTCACATTTCCCCAGTCAGCCAGATCCCTGACCGCTCATTTTTAAGGTAACAAAAGAATTCCATACTTTTTTCCTTTTGTGACCTATATGTATGTAGTCATGAAGTGACAGGTGTGTTTGTGTGCATTGCTGAACTATTTTCACTTGGTAACAGTGTATTTCTATATGCTTCCTTTGGCTAAGTATTCCTCAACTTTTGCAGCTGTTTGAACTGTAGTATTTGTTTAAGGGCACAGGAATCTTGATTTTCTTCACAAAGGAGATTGTTGGTCTGACAGAACAAATTAATTTAAAGGGTTTTGGTCCTGATGGAGAGGGACCTCAACCAATGGCATGCTGTTTAATTTATTTTTTAGATTGATATCTTTACTCTTAACCAGATTTCCAGATTCATGGATCTCCTTACCCATGATTTATTGCTTGACATCTGATGGATCTGTCATGTCACGGATGCAAACCAGACTTTGATGTACTTCTAAAGATACCTGGATAGAGAGAAAGACAGACAATATGATGTGGGAAAAAATTAAGATTTGGGGGGTACTTAATTAACATTTTGAAAATATGTATACTTAAACCTTGGAATATGTTTCCAGAGTAGAGATCATTCTCTAAAAATTTCTGAAGCGATTACATGTAATGTTTAAATGATGTTCCCCAATCTAATACAACCTCCAAGCTGTACTGGGCTAAAACAAGAGGGTGGTGGGAGCTCCAGATGTTGCTGAAATACAATTTCCAATATCCCCATGAAGCCTTATAAATCAGCATTGGTCGGATGGGAAGAAGGTCACCAAGTTGGGAGCATTGTAGAATGGATTCCAGTCACTTCTACCTTCCTCTCTTGGCGAGTTTATAAGATGCTGTTTTTCATAAAAGATCAAAGCATCTATCAGCAAAAAGAAAACTGCTTCCGAGAACCTCAGAACTAATATTTTTTGGTAAAAGGGAAATTTCTGAGAAAATTCCAAAAGAGATAAAAAAATTTAAGTATTAATTAAGTGTTAAATTACATTTCAAAAATAGCAGTCTGAATGGAACTAAGTTTCTAGTGAACTTTCAATAGCTGGGTCCATGCATCATGCTGCATCAAAATCAAGAAATCGCATTGTCTTAGTGAAAAAGGCAATATTTGCTGCTAAGAAAAAGTAATATTTACTATTACCCTCTTCTTCTAAAAGGGGCACATAACCATCTTGGAAGCTACTACTTAGCCTTGTAAACTGCCAGTGAACCACATAAAATCTTCTGAAGATACTATTGGAAAGGCAGCAAATGGACATATATATTTTGCTCAATTTTGGCATGGAAAAAGTATGTACATGCAGCTCAATCCTGTTTCAGAGTATATATCCAATCCTATCCTTTCTGGGTCTTCAGCCTTTGACAGCACAAGAATATCATACAAAATGAATATAATCTGTATTTGCGTACATCAGTCGGAGTAGATTTTTCTATAATGGAATTCTGCCTGATCTGTATAGTTTATAAAACCAGGTACACAGTTCCAGTACTTTAGACTAATCTGCACTTATTAGTTCCCATCATTTATTAGTTATACTGCTTAAAAACAATCAGTCTGAAACCCCCAGATCTTATTAGGTACTTGGTGCTGTTCATTGGGCCCTCAGGACCCATAACAGTCACACATCACTGCCTTTCTGGCTTTTACAAAAATACACAATTAATTGTGTTCTTTCTCTCATTGTCTGCAAGAGGAGACAATATCAGCCAATCAACATATAAAACAAGCATATTCACTAGAATTTACCATATAGATGCTGAGTTCGCATATTGAAGCAATATAATTTCAAAAACCCTTTGAGGGTTTTGAACAATCCCACGTCTTCCTCCATTGGGCTGTAAAACAAACATAAACACACACACCCCCAACACAAACCTCTAGCAAAGATTTCTAGAAAACTAACTTTGATGCCATGCAGTTGTTTGATGCCATCTGGAGTTTTGCAACTAACATATGACAGCTTTAATATATGTGCCAGTTGAATATTCACCCAGAAATAATAGTACCGTGAACTTTCACTAAATATTCTTGACCATGGTTTAGGACTATTATAAATGGCCTTTTTTTAAATAAGGTGATGATGCAAAATACTATGTAAACAAGGGGCTGTCACCAAAATCTTTTTGATAAACTGATTCTAATCAAGCTGTCCCTAATCTCTACTGTTAAAAATGTGCATATCTGAATCAAAGAAACTTCATGCATTGAAGATCGTGTCTTTATTGGTCTGGGGCCATAAATAAAATGAAATGAAAATGATGCAGTCTTCTGTAAGCAGGGATTCAGCTTTCCAGGAAAATTAGGTAAATATATTTGTCCTTCTCAGATATCTATACTCAGAGCAAACCTGGCATGTGTCCCATTTTAATTGGATGGAAGATTGGGATGATACATTGTCTATAGATGGAGCTATTTTAATTTAAAAATAAAACATCTTCAATAGAATAAAAATGGACTCTGCTTTGTGAATGAACACATAAGAAATTCTAGGTAGTTCCTGTAATGGTCAGTTCATTTCATAGGCTCATACATGTTGAAAAAGTAATGTTAATTTTCATTCATTTTAAGACTTTTGCCCAGGATACTTTCCAACATACTGAAACAAGAAATACAAAAATATCAAAAATACTATTAAAATATCATTGAAAAGTGTCTATGGAGATTCTCAATCATCCAGGTCACGGTTGTCCCAAAGGTGCTTTTTCAGGAGGCAACTGGACTGTCTTGTTTTTCTTTGAAGACGTTTCACTTCTCATCCAAGAAGCTTCTTCAGCTCTGACTAGATGGTGGGGAATAGAAGGATTTATATTCCTTGCAGACATTGAAAAGCATTTGAAAACCAAAACTGGAAGGGTTTCCCACTAAGACCGGGAAATGTAGGAATTGCCTAGTGTTGAAAAAACAAAAACGAGTGCACAGAAAACATTGAAGAAGACATTTGACTCTTGGCTAGGGTGCCACCACTAAAAAGACCTTTCCTTATTTACCTCCTTTTAGAGGAGCTGGGCTTCCAGAGAAGTCCTTAATATAAACAAAGGCTAATATGTATAATCGGGCTAAGAGATTTAACCCTGAGTAATATTATAACAAACATTAGGATAACCACAAGTTAGGGCATTCGATGACTACAAAATGGATCTGAGAAAGTAAGGATGGACCAATAGTAATGACACATTATGGTCCAAAAATGCATTTGAACTTACCAATTTTGGGATGACTATACTAAAGTAAACAGAGTTTGCAGTGTTTTCACTGGACTGTTGGTTCAAGTGAAATAAATTAAGAGAGTAAATAAAATACTAGTGGTGTACAAAATATCAGGACACGTTGGCTGAAAAGATGCGCTGTGAGGAACCAGAACATTTTGAAAGAAGTCTCTTAAAATTTAAGCTGTCAGTGTTCTTTGAATCCAAAGTAAATACCTCCTACCTCGGTGAAGTCTGTGGGTACATGTTGTGCACAAGGAACATCAACATTTCCAGCTGTTGTTAGCAAGTCAACTGGGCTGTGAACTCTTGAGCAAATCCCTGAGTTTGTTTCTCACTTTTCTTCCAGCTTGAATTTGATTGTTGTAAGCATAACAGCGGGGGAGCAAAAAAATAGCACTGGGCTTTTGAAGGTGGAATGGATTACAACGTACCTGGGGCAGTGATCAATGGAGAAATACATGCACAACTCACTGGAGAAACAAAGAAAAAAGAAGCAGGGAATCAGACTCTAGAACGGGATCACTGGAACAACAAGCTGGAATATGTGCTGTCTGTGGCAGGAGAAATCATTGGTTTGGGGAATGTTTGGCGGTTCCCTTATCTCTGTTATAAAAATGGTGGTGGTAAGTTCAACTTTTGTTCTATTTGCATTGGTGTATGATAAATTTCTTGACTACATGCCTCTTAGTGATCCAAAGGCAGAAGCCACAGTTGAGCAAAACTTTTATTAGGCCCAATCAAAATGAAAGATTTTGAACACTTGAACACTTCACAGAGCACATACTTACAAAAAACAGGGTATGGGTGAGAAGGAAGCAAATTCCAATATTAGGTAAGACGTTATAGCAATGATATCTGCTTGAAACTGAAGTCTTCAGCTCTTACATTCTGATTTATACTCTGCAGTCTCGTCTTAATGCAAAGAAATGATAAATGCTAGCAATATCAAACATGCCAACAATTTTCTAATGTTAAAACCATTCCTGCACACCAGGTAAGTTGGGATGAAAAAGAGAAAATTACATAAGCCTACTCATAGTTACCTATCCAAATCCAGTGCCCTATTTATTATTCATTTTTCTATTGCACATAAGATTCCATTCTTTAATTCCTGAAACAACAACTGTAGTATGCTGTAACTAGTCAAAATTTACCCTGGGAGCTTCCATGGAGTAAAACCTGATCTCTGGTACCACTTAGTGTCTTAACCAATGCAATCTACCTCTCTTTTCCAAATCTAGGACCTCTCTATCTG
This sequence comes from Azemiops feae, assembly GCA_023970755.1. Taxonomy (NCBI): domain Eukaryota; kingdom Metazoa; phylum Chordata; class Lepidosauria; order Squamata; family Viperidae; genus Azemiops; species Azemiops feae. Next base: position 2,335,199 of record JALGBA010000082.1, on the reverse strand, counting down.
TGCAGACTTATGGCAATGCTTGCTGAAAATTTTGGGAGTTAAAATCTACGTGTTTGGAGATACCACAGTTGGGAAAGGCTCTCTGTCACTTCAAGGCTGTCTGTTATATTACTAAATATACTTTGCCTTTTTTATGGATCAATTGCAATTCTATTGAGAATCACAAAACGATCAGCAGTTTACAGTAACAAAAGGCATAGGAAAATATAATATCCACAGTAAACAATAATATAAAGACCAATTATATAATCATAAAGCTATAATTACAATCATCCCATCTAAGCATCAGCCATTAGCATAAGTAAAACACACCATCTTTCCTTTTAGAGGATATCTGGCATCTCCTGTCATTTATCCTCACAACATAATCCCTATAAAAGTAGGTTGGATTAAGTGATAGTAACTGAGACAAGTTCATCCATGTTGACTGGTGAGTTGAATCAGGATTTTCCTGCTGACAACACCTACACCACAGGGGCTCTATCTAAGAATTGATTCACACATAATTTGGGAAGTCTTTCAACTTCGTATACATGAACAAAAAACCTTAACACAACTGTCCAAAAGGTGCTTTTCCAAAAAGGCAACTGGACTTACTTTTTCTTTTTCCTTTGAAAACGTTTCACTTCTTATTCAAGAAACCTCTTTTTTTTTTTACTTTTTAATAATTTTATTAAATTATAACATAAAATATGAAAATACAAAAACAAATAGTAGGGGACGACAATAGGAAAAGGGAAAACGAAAAAGTGTGGAGAAGGGGAGGGGAAGAAGCAAAAGGCATTGACTTTCGACTCCCTCTGTTGCAGTAAAATGAGACATTAAGAGAAGCAAAACCTTTTCAAAGAAAAAAAAAAGACAAGAAAATCCAGTTGCCTTTTAGAAAAACACCTTTGGGACAGCCATGACCTGGATGACTGAGAATCTCCATAGACACTTAACACAACTATACGTAAAGATTTCTGCTTCAATCCCAAATCACCAGAGCATGGGAAGAAAAGGCTTTATTAGTTATCAGCTAGCATATAGTATAGTCAAGGCCATGGTTTTCCCAGTTGCAATGTATGGCTGTGAAAGTTGGACCATAAGAAAGGCTGAGCGTAAAAGAATTTGAACTATGGTGCTGGAGAAGACTCCTGCGAGTCCCTTGGACTGCAAGGCGATCAAACCGGTCAGTCCTAGAGGAGATCAATCCTGACTGCTCTTTAGAAGGCCAGATCCTGAAGTTGAAACTCAAGTACATTGGCCACCTAATGAGAAGGAAGGACTCACTGGAGAAGAGCCTAATGCTGGGAAAGATAGAGGGCAATAGAAGAAGGGGACGACAGAGAATGAGGTGGCTGGATGGAGTCACTGAAGCAGTAGGCCTGAGCTTAAATGGACTCCAAAAGATGGTAGAGGACAGGAAGGCCTGGAGGAACGTTGTCCATGGGGTCGCGATGGGTCGGACACGACTTTGCAACTAACAACAACAAGCTAGCAAAGTTCCAACATGCCCAATGGCACTGAGGCCCATCTCTGAACAGACGGTGGACAGCACTAAGGCACCATTTAAATTTCCCATAATACCCACAGAGATGTTGTGCTGGGCATTGCAGGAAATCTAACTAATAAAAGAGAACATTTGTAGCTCAGGGTTGTACTGCAGGGTGGGTCCTTGGTGGTCTCTGAGCTTGGTGGTTTTCTGTTTTGTAAGGCCTGTCAGGTAAACCCCAACCAGGAGCTCTTCAATTTAGGAAGGCATCTCCCACGCTTGGAGCCTGTCTAAATTAGTCTGGTGTTTCTGCACATATCTTGTTCTTGGTTTTCCTCCAAGTCCCCTTCTGAATACAAGGCATATGTTTTATACCTGTTCTTAAAACTGCCTGCAGATTATTATATCAAAAGCAGCCATTCTATCCAATCTCACGTAAACAACCTGGAAATGTTTCACAGGAGGGTTAATACTCAATGCCATTTTTTTCTGCTGGGAATTCATGCCTGCTGACCTCCCCCCCCCACACACACATTTTTTAAGTATTAGCAGCTTTGGAGCAAAACACAGATTTGGAGGGGGTTTTCAATGAGAAAGGAATAAGAGCCCCTCCCTTCCTATCATAGTTGATGCAGATTAGGCTGGCTGCCATTTTGTTTCCAAGGGATAGTTTCTTAATTAGGATCAAGGGATAGTGTTCATTTTTTTTTAAAGTTAATAAAGAATGTGGTTGTTCTTTTGACATATATGTACGGCAATTACAAAGAAACTTGCATTTGAGCTTTTAGAATTGTTGGAGAATTTATCAGTATCCAACTTTACTGTTTTATTCTAATCAGGGGTATTTATTTTAATTTATTTTAATGGGGGGGGAGTCAGCAGAGTGTGATCAAAATAGGAGCTTCGACAGTGTGATTGAAGCTTGCCACAATATACATAAAAACCAGTGCACCTTTGATTGTTTGATTGTGACCATCATCTAGATCAGAGCTCCCCAATCTTTCCGACTTGGCTGCCTGGAAGGAAAGGGAGGATCAGGGAAATATGCACGCATGCACAAACAGACCACTAACACCCGTGTGACGTTGGGGGTGGTGTTAGCACCCCCCGCGCATGCGCAAATGAAGCTGCTAGCGCCCACGCAGTGGCGCTAGCACAAGGGGGGGGAGTGCGCACACACGTGCATGCACTCTCCAGCCATTCCCACAGCCCGGTGGCCCATAGGTTGGAGACCCCTAATCTAGATGTTTCGACCACATTTGTAGACATCCCTGATTTTATTGCTGCATTTTAACATTATTATGTGATAGAAACATTCAAGTTAAGTGACTCATGAGCAGTACAATTAGAATCAGTGATGGCTAACTTACAACCTATTAAATTTAATGGCATTAATTCCGAATGCTATCCATTAATTCTAGAAATCTGACAGTAGTCAACACAGTATACTAGATTTTTTTTTTGGCAATAGCAATAGCACTTAGATTTATATACCACTTCATAGTGTTTTACAGCACTCTCTAAGCGGTTTACAGAGTCAGCATATTGCCCCCAACAATCTGGGTTGTCATTTTACTGACCTTAGAAGGATGGAAGACTGAGTCAACTTTGAGTCAGTCAGCATCAAACTCCTTGCAGAGTCAGCCTGCAATACTGCATTCTAACCACTGGGCCAACATGGCTCATTTTAAAAAACGATAGTGTATTTCAGTAAAGTATTGACACAAATAATACATTATATAACTTGCCTTGTTTTGAAGCTCCCTTTAGTTTGCAAAATTAATCCAGATCAGCTTCCTACCCCCTTAACTATGCTGTCAATAGTGCTTGTAAGCATATTTTCTTACAAAGGGATTTGACCTGAGCCTTCTTATCTACATTACATATAGCTTCCTTTCCTATTTCTAAGGATGAACTTGTTTTAAACATTTTAAATATTTCATTATCCACTGTCTGTCTTTTAAATTCTGGACACTAAGCAGGTGTCTTCAATGTATGATTATGGGGAACTAGCAGGGGATGGAAAAAGTGATTGCATATGGGAAAATTTGGCCAACGGACAGCCTTAACAATCAAATAAATCAAGCCATAGAAAAATATTTCTTCCTTCTTGTATAAATAACATGCGCTTATAGATTATTTATATCTAACATCCAAGTGTTGAAGAAGTTGTCAAAAAAGAAGTTGTCAAAAAAGTCAAAAATGTCCCCAGAGCTAGGTTTATTGTATTTATTTACAAGATCAAATCATAAGCTTAAAAATAAAGTACTTATTATTTATTTAATCTTAACCAAATTAAATATTGTGCAACATTGGAAAATGCTAGAATACATAACATTGAGTTGAATTAATAAGGCCTTATCCGTTGCTGCTTTAGAAAAAAAATAGAAATTAATGAAAAACCAAAAACAGGCACCACAGTTTTATCAAGCTTGGATGAAAGTTATGCTTTATCTCAATAGCAATAGGTTATAATAGAGCAGGGGTCTTCATAACTGGCCCTTTTATGACTTGTGGACTTCAACTCCCAGAATTCCTCAGCCAGGCATGCTGGCTGAGGAATTCTGGGAGCTGAAGTCCACAAGTCATAAAAAGGCCAGGTTTGAAGACCCCTGTAATAGAGCCAGTTGGATCTAGTGGTTAAGGCAGCAGGCTAGAAACTGGGAGACTGTGATTTCTAGTTGTGCCTTTGCCATGAAAGCCAGCTGGGACACTTTGGGCCAGTGATTCTCTCTCAGCCAAATCCACCTCATAGGGTTGTTGTTGTGGGGAAAATAGGAGGAGGAAGGTGTGGATATCTGCCTTCGCTGCCTTGAGTTACTTGTAAAAATAATAAAGGCATGATACAAATAAATAAAATGTAAAAAATAAACAATGGGAAGGAACACCTGTTGATTGGCTGCATTCACACTTACTTCAGCCTGCCTACTATCTGAATGGAATGAGGCCTACAACAAACTGCAGTTGTTGAAATATAGCCCAACATTGCTTACCCAACCCAAACATCCTTTCTTATCTGCTGACTTCTAGATGTGTTGGGACTTCTAGATGTGTCAGCTCTCACAATCAACACATCTAAAAGGTACCAGATTTGGAAGAGAGATTTCTGATGGTGTCCATTGGCAACAAAAGGACAACACCAATCCCAGCTAACCGGTGCAGACAGGTAGTTAATCCACCTGTCTAGCAAAAGATGCTGGAAGAATAGTATTAATTTTTGAGCAGCTATTTATCTGGGGAGTTTCCAGCTTGGGAAACTCTCCTAATAAGTGCTCCTTCTGGGGAAATCTGACATGAACGTGACTTTTTTTCCCGAACACCTGGGACTAAAAATCAACACTTTTTAGAGAAAGGGCCTGTCTGTGGTTCTAAAAGAATGAAGCCAAGGATATGTTTTCAGTCCTGAAAGGTGAAATTATTTGCAGCTGAGAGGCAGAGATGTTCATCTCTAGCAGCTCTATTGATGCAACAATTGCAGCAACTGTTTTGAGTGGGTTTTTCAACCGGAAGAATAATGAACCATTTTCTTTTCTACTGCTAAGAAACCTGGTACACTTTTGAAACAAATGCATGCTTAAACCCCTTCTCAGATGGATACATATGTAATGTTAAAAAGCAAGGGTAGCAATCTGCTGCAGTACAGGGATCGTTCGCCTCTTATGACAGAGAGAGAGAGAAAGGGAGGGAGGGAGGGAGAGAGAGTTTGGATGTGTGTGTGTGTGTGTGAAGAACTCCACGAATGACTAGGGAATTATTTTCCCCGTTTTGTTTTTTTACAAGTCTGCCTTTAATCTGACTTTCTGGAAGCTTGGGGGAACAAGAGGACTGTACAGATGGAGTTTTCATAGAGGAGATTTTGATCTCTGGCCTGAATTTGCTTGGATTTGCTTCACAGACCTACCTAAACCGCTTTCCCATCCTAACAGCATGAAGTGGATTAGCTAGTTTCACACGGCCCTGTTTTTGTTTTTGTATTTAGTCTTTCTCTCATGCTTTCAGGTGGAATTTAAAAAGTGGGTTCTTTTTTTAGTTTTGTTTTTATAAACCTGGCATGTTTCTAGCTTTGGATTTACTTCTCCCACAGCTTCTATAAAAAAAGCTCTCTCTCTTTCTTGGGCTAAGGTCTACTGAACTGTTTTTCTTACTAATAAATATGCCTCAATCTCCTAACAGTTTCTCATAGACTTCATGTCTAGATTCAGAACCAGAGAATCCAGTAGCACCACCTGCATGGAAGAAGGGGAGAGAAATATAGCTCTGTTTTTTACAGCAGGCTATTGAAAGCTGTGGGAAGAATCCAGAGAAAGAAATATTTTAGGGAATATTAAAAAGGCAGAATATATTTCCCCAAAGGAATAATGGAGAAGATCTTTAAAAAGACAGAAATTTCTCCTCCCCCCTCCCCCCCCACCCCAGCCAGACAACTCAGCAGAAACCAGCTTTTAGAAATGCAGATGTATAATCCATTCTGGAAGGTTGGAGACTTCCAGCTAGAAGCTGAAGAGATTAAGAAGACAAAAGACCCTTAAAATCTCTACCCAAACTCTAAGACAGGACATAATAGTATTAACCCACCAATGCCAAAAGGGCACATTCAGACTCAGGTCAAAATACATGACACAGGAAATACAAAGCCTCAAACAGGAACAGGAAACAACCTCAAGAGCCCCAAAAGGTATAAAAACCCACTCCCTGCTACATGTGGTCACTCTTTTTTCCAGAGCCATCTTTCTGTCTGGCTCTCCTCTTCAATAAACTACAACCTTCTTTCTAAAGCAGTCTCCATGTTGATTATTTCCGGCTTGGACTCGACCCTGATGAAGATTTTTCTTTCAACAAAGCAAAAGGGTACATACTGTATTAGGGGCAGTGGTGGGATTCAAATATGTGAACAACCGGTTCTCTGTGTGGATGCCACTTCTGGAAGTCCATTATGGGCCTGGGCAACAAAAAATTAGCTACCGGTTCTGCTGAAGTGGTGTGAACTGGCTGAATCCCAGTACTGATTAGGGGTGAGTGAATCATCCAATTTGAAGTTCAAATAGAATTTTGATGCAGATAAGGATGTGGGGAGAAGCCTTGAGCTTCTGAAAGAAAAGCAGGCTCAATCTTTAATAAGTAAGGTAAAGATAAAGGTTTACCTGTCAGCCATATATGACTCTAAGGCATGGTGCTCATCTCAGTTTCTTGGCGAGGAAGCCAGCATTGTCTGAAGACAATTTAGGTGGTCATGTGGCCAGCATGACTACATGCCAAAGGCGCACGGAATGCTGTTACCTTCCCACCAGAGTGGTACCTATTAATCTACTTGCATTTGCATGCTTTCGAACTGCTAGGTGGGCAGGAGCTGGGGCAAATAATGAGAGCTCACCCCGTTGCGCAGAACCCAGGCTGTCAGCTCTTTAATGGCTGAGCTACCATGCCCCAGGGCTTTAATAAGCAAATAAACAATATAAAACCAAATTATACCAGATTACCAAACCCAAACAATTCAGTTGGATTTGATTCATGCTCACATAATGTCTGTGCACATGCACAGAAAATCTCTGTATTAGTCTGAATTGGACCAAATACACTCGAGCACATTTGATTCAATAAATGGGTCCCCTTTGCTGATTTATCAAACTGAATTCCTTTGAACACATTTGATTCAATCAATGGGTGCACTTTCATGATTTGATTTATCCAGTTGATCCAATCATTTGAACTAACCAAATCTTCATGGAGTCAGATTCAAACATTTGAATATTGGCACAACCATAGGGCTTGCTTCAAGGAAGATGACAGATATTTGGAGACTGAGGGAGATTGGCACATATTCTCCTGCCTATCCCCACCTTCATTCATGCCAAGTTGTATACTATATAAAAATCTAGGGTTCTGACATGTGATGCAGAAAACCTTTCAAAGATAAATTTGAAATGTACAACAACCCATCAAATAACTATAATTTTCTCTTCTTTTCCTATGTATTATTTATTAATATTATATTTTTCATTGGTACATTCATTGCCACACAGCTAGATCCCCACACCTGGTGACAAACCAAGCTTTTAAGGCCCTGTGAAAGGCTGACGGGGGGGGGGACAAATGAATCTCTGGTGGCATGATGTTCCAAAGGGTGGACACCCTGATTCTATGATCACATTATTTTCAGTTTCATTTATTTCCCTACCAGAGTGGCTTTTACAAGAAAGTTGTGAAGCAAGAGCAGGGGGCACAGGTGCCTAGTGGTTAAGATGCTAGGCTTCTTGACTGGAAGGTTGGCAGTTTGAAACCCAAGTACCTGGGTGTGACTGGGTGAGTTCCTGTTCTTGCCCCAGCTAGCAGCCCAGCTAGCAGTTCAAAAGCATGCAAATGCGAGTAGATAAATAGGTACCACTTCGATGACCATTGAAGCATCGCTGGCTCCCTTGGCTGCCTTGGAGATAAGCACCGCCCCCTAGAGTTGGAAACAATGGGACAGGGGAAACCATTATCTTTACCCTAATTTTTTTTGTGTGTGAAGCAAGAACACTAAAAAGCAAAAGAAATCATGTACTTCTGAGATTCCTTGAAGTCTCTCAGACCAACATTCATAACTTGCTATTGCCAGCCAAGATGTAAAATGCTGCATTAAGACTATAGCTTTCCTACCGTTCACAAAGAGGGATTATATTTTGTTTACGGATTGGATTAGTCATCTTTTTGTGAAAATGAGGTATGCTGCAGTCCGTGCTTTGGAGATTGACTCACTAGAGTTTCAAATACAGTTTCCCATTGTAGCAGGAATAAAATATAGTCAAAATATTCTAAACTCTACCTTTGATTTAGCCTCTGGGGGCTGCTCTAAGCATTACTGTATTTGCAAAGCATTTTGAACACACCAGAGTGCTCTCAAGGTGTCAGCTATTGCTCTTAGCAACAGCATTGTAATTCAGCACAATTGCTTTGTATTACTGCACAAGTCATCATTTCTCACAAAACTTCTACCACTATTATAAAGAACTTATTGCTATCATAATATTCTTCCCTCCAAAGGTGACTATCCAATATTTAATTAGATGGAAGGAAGCCGTACAAAGCTCGGTGGGATTCCAGTAAGGCTTATCACATTGTGGCAGCATTGTAACTTACAGAAAAGCCAGCTATGCTGGTTGAGGAATTCTGGGAGTTGAAGTCCACACATCTTAAAGTTACTAAAGGTTGAGAAACACTGTTGTAGAATGTCTCTTTAATGTCTGGCCATGTCTCTCTTTTTCTGAATCTGTAGGTGCCTTCTTCATTCCCTACCTCATCTTCCTTTTCACCTGTGGAATTCCAGTGTTTTTCCTAGAGACAGCCCTGGGACAATATACCAGTCAGGGAGGGATCACTTCCTGGAGGAGGCTATGCCCTCTTTTTGAAGGTATGTTAAATCTTATTGTCAAGCACCAGAAGAATCAGAAGATCTAGGCAATGGGTATAAAGATTTATTGCAAACTTAAGCTCTCTACAAGAATCTGAACTACTAACGGCCAAAGCAAATTCGCGGTAGATAAGAGTCAAAGGAATTCAAGGTGGGCTGGAGTTCTGTCTCTTGTGAGTGTGAAGGGACTCATAACAGATGATGCATTTGACCCTTCCCTCAGGCTTAGCCTGGTCATCTGCTACACTTATGGACCAAGCTGGTTGACTGAATGCAATTTTATATGAAAGAATTATCTTACCAAACTGGGAAGATTTTTCATTCTATCATCACCATCCATCCTTACAAGGATTTCATTGGTTCTTTTATAATCCTCCTCTTTCTTCCCTCATTATTTCTTTTGCCAAAAATAACATGGAATTATGGTTTCATTGGTAGCAGAGAAAATCTTGCATCCGAAAAGATGTCTAGTCAAGTTGAAACTGAAAAGCGCTAAGCGTGTGTCAACATCTGAATTTTTTAAAAAATATTATTCATGATTCTCTCCTTAATAAGGACTTAGATTAAAGCAGATGGGGAAGTCAACTTTGAGTCTTTCCTTTGATGCCGTATAATTCCTTCTAAAAATCAAACATGGTAACACGTTACTTCTCTTAGGCCTTTTTGCCACTTGCAATTTAAATAGGTACCTATTTGCTAGTTATCTGGTTACCTTGTGGTTTGACTATTGCAATGTACTGTACTTGGGGCTTCCCTTGACCACCACCCAGAAGCTTCAACTGGACAAGAATGTGGTGGTGCAAGCAGTAATGGGCATGCCTCTGTACACCCATGTAACACCTCTGCTTCATGAGCTGCAATGGTTACCAGCTTGTGTCCAGGTGTGGGAATGGGGCAACTCACTGCAGTCAACTCATCATGGCCAACTCACCATGACCAACTCACCACAACCAATTTGCCATGGGACCACTTGCCGTGGCCAACTAGCCATGGGACAGCTCACTGCGGGATAATTCAATAATTCAAATTAATTATTTAAAATAATTTAAAAAAATATTTCAATTTTTGTCATTCACATTTCATTCTGTCCTTTCTTTGGCATCCTTTCTTTAATGATTCTTTGCTATTTCTTTGCTATTAGTGTAACTCTTGTCCTGCAGTGAGTTGTCCCACAGTGAGTTCTCCCCAGTGAGTTGGCTGCAGCAAGCTGGTCATAGCAAGTTGGCCACGGCGAGTTAGCTGTGGCAAGTTGTCGTAGGCTCTCCAGGTGCAACCCAATGTGGGTTGCCTGTTTCCCATAATGTCTGCCTGGTCAATTTAATTCTGCAAGATTGGTACCCTCCAGCTTCCTTCGATTAAACCATGTCATATCTCAGGACCCTAGAAACATGCTCTCCCTGTAGCAACACCTGCCCTCTGGAATGAAGTCCCCCCCAAGATCCAGATCCCCACTTGGCTGTTGTTTAAAAGAGCCTTGAAGACCTGGCTCTTCCCAAGCTCTCACTTCACCACACTTACCACCTCTTACCTTAATCTTTTATAGTTTATTGAATTTATTATAATTTCTTTGATTTGTGTGAGCTGCCCACAGTCGTTAAGAGTCAAGAGGCACATAACTTAAATTAAATAATTAAATAAAATTAGATTATCACATTCCAAGACCTATATTTTTTAAAAAATTTGCTGGTACTTCCCATTCCAGAAAATGATCAGTACAGGTAGTCCTTGACTTATGAGCACAATTGGGATCAGAGTTCCTTTGCTAAGCAAGACTGTTAAGTGAATCAGCACCTGTCACATGGTACCTTGGCACAAAAATGGTAAGGGGGACAAGTGATGAAACATGGTTGGCTATGTTGTAGTGTAAAATTCACCCCTTTTTTATGCAATGAGGAAGTCTGCATTAGGACATCTTTTTGTCATAATCATGGCTACGTGAATGTTTGTTTGCCCTAAACTGTGCTGCAAACCCATTGTAGTTTATAAATCAGGGTTAATGGTCTATCATATAGTGTGATCTTAGCCAAACTGAACTTATTAAATAAATCAGAGTTAAGCACAATATGTGAACTCTGTGAGTATATTTTGCGAGGTTTCTAACGTCAGATGTGTGTCTAATATTAGAACAGTATATTTGCTTGTTCAGATAGGGGTCTGTTTTTCTATCCACTCTACCACAGGACATTGATAAGAGAGGGTGTGTCAGGCGCAAACAACCAGACCCACACATGTAGAGTTCAAACTAGCTACTTTATTGTTTTATGCCTATTTCACAGGAATCTTCCCAGACTGGCAGCTTTTACATGGGAAAGACTAGATAAGGCTCAAAAACATTTGGGGAGGAGTCAGTATTGACCCTCTTGTGTTTAACTAGCAAGGCCAGACTAATTCCCTGCTTGAGTCCACCTCGTGATTGGGATGGTTGCTCTCCAATAGAGTAGTTTAAAGCAAATTAGAACTTTTGAGAGTGTCTTAAAAATAACAATGGAGATAGACTCTGTGGGAATATTCCATATGTTCTCAGGAGAAAATTCCACCTGGGGGATAAAGTAAACAAATCAATAGACTCTTGTGAACTAATACTCATTTCTTTCGTTACTTCAAAATATGCTAGGGAAAAAAAGGATTACCACCCTCCCCCAAATTCCAGAATGCCATTTGGATCCCAAAGGTCTAGTAGCATTGTTGCAAACTCTGCTTCTAATTGGAACTCAAATATTACTAATTGGATGCTGTTTATTATCCCAGGAATTGCTACCCTTGCTATTTGATTAAAATAACCCAAATGCCTTAATCTGAAAAAAAAAAAGCTGAATATACAGAACGGAGTGAAATCTGGTAGAGATAATTTAAAATGCTTACACGAAAAGCTCTAGCAATTTTAGTTCAAATTGCTGGGTCTTGGTTTTGCCACCTGCCGGACACAAAGAAATGGAAATGACTGCAGTTACTTCTGAAGCACTTATGGCCACAATTGGGATCAGGATTTCTGTTGCTAAGTAAGGCAGTGGTTAAATGAGTCACACCCAATTTTCCAATCTTTTTTGCCATGGTTCTTAAGTGAATCACTGGAGTTGTTAAGTGACTCACATGATCGTTAAGGGAATCCGGTTTCCCCCATTGACTCTGCTTGCCTGAAGCCAGTTGGGAAGGTCACAAATAGATATCATATGACTCCAGGATGCTGGTTGCCAGGTGCCTGAATTTTGATATGTGACCATGGAGACGCTGTGACACTCATAGGTGTAAAGACCGGTTGTAAGTTACTTTTTTCAACATCATTGTAACTTCAATCAGTCACTAAACAAATGTTTGTAAGTCTAGGACTACTTATACGTGCACAATGTATATACAAGATGGGACAGCTGACCTTTCCCAGATCCATTAAGTGAATATTGGCTCCAAATTTGTTCTTCTCTGAACTTTGTTTACATGTGAAAGCATAAGATACTCAAAGGTTATCTTGGTATGTTCATTTTGACCATTCTTTCTTTCCAACTGTTAAGCTCGCTGGGGGTTAGGATGGGATCTTGCTATACTTTGCAGATCTTTATTTAAGAAGGTCTCGTTAATTTGTTTCTAACATGTAATTTTTGTTCCTGGTTTGTTTTTTTCTTTCTGTAGGGATTGGGTATGCTTCTCAAGTGATTGTGGTGCTCCTTAATTTCTATTATATTATTGTCCTGGCTTGGGCCTTGTTTTACCTCTTCAGTTCATTCACCATAGATCTCCCGTGGGGCAGCTGTGATCATGAATGGAATACAGGTAACATGGCAGGCTGTTTATGTCCTTCTACAAGGCATCTAGCTATGCTTTCTCTGAACAGAGTCTTCTTTTTTTCTTAAATCAATGGCCTTTGATATTATTTCATGTTCTGTTGCATTTGCCTTTCATGCTTCCAGACTCACTCATTACTGATTTCCTTAATCACCTCTTTGTATAATCCCCATTATAAAAAATAAATGTTTATGAGAGATGAAAGGTGAAAGAAATCTCTTTACAAAATAACACCAAAACCTTGTTGCAACTCAGACAGTTGCATAGAATAGCTATCATCTGATTTTCATAGAACAGAGTTTGAAGGGGCCTAAATCGTATCTCCTGTTTGCTCCATGCAAGAATCCAAATTAAAACAGCCACAGAATCAGTTTCTCTGGCACCTTTCTGTGGTCAAAAAAACAAAAACAAAACACATCTCTTTCTGAAAGCGGTGAAAGAAACAGGACATATGTTTCTGAAACCCAAGGACAAAAAAATTCAGGTGTTTGTTTTAAAAAGCTTTATTAAATGCAACCTATCCTTTCCATTGACGAAGAGAATTGTATTCTTAGATAGGAATACAGCCATGTCTGAAATGGACTCAATTTTTGAATATCCTTTCAGCAGCAGTAACAAATCTGTAATCTTAAAAAAGCTGATTTGATACAGTCTTTGACTTAACTGAAAAGCTCTCTGCAAGTAACTGTTTTTACCAATGTTCCTCATTTCTTCATTTGTCCACTGGTTGGGAAAAAGGAAGTGTGAGAAGAACAAGTCTTCCCTTCTTTTGGTTCTGGTCCTACCTTCACATAAGGCCCTTCACATAAAAAGTGTTCCTGCCCCAACTTAAGGTTTTGCAATTCTGTTGCTTCCTTTTCCTAAAGATGATTGGTTGACCCCATAACGTATTTTATTGGATGCATTGAACGTCTGTGTGGCTTACTTTATAGAGAATTGTGTGGAATTCCAGAAGAATGCCTCTCTAAACGTGACACTGGAAAATGGCACCTCTCCTGTCATTGAATTTTGGGAGTAAGTAAAAATCTTAGCCCTTCCTTCTGCGGTACTTCTCTTTTTCCAATAGTGGCCATCAGCAATTCATGTGCTTTTTCCATAGGACACACTAGCATTGATACGCTATTCCTGCATATGTTCAACTAGCATAAATATTACCAAAAGTCCCTTCACTAATTTCTTACCAAAATCAAACAAAGGTGCCTTATTGGAACATCTCCCACCAAGAACAGGGAAAGGTCCTGTCAATATATCAAAATGGATCCTCCCCTAATGTGATTTTCCCCAGCCTGTTAAATATCTGTCCCAAACATCTGGAAGGTGCCAGCCAAAAGAAAGCTGTTGCAAGGCACCGTGTAAAATACATTATGGAGAAACTAGAAAATTGCTTTTTCTAGGACTACAAATGAAGCAAAACGTATTCAACATTTTCATTCACAGGCGGAGAGTGTTAAACATTTCTGATGGCATCGAACATTTGGGCACAGTGCGTTGGGAATTGTCGCTCTGTCTTCTTCTGGCCTGGATCATCTGTTATTTCTGCATTTGGAAAGGTGTTAAGTCTACAGGCAAGGTAAGCAGCTTCAATTCTTTTCTAATTTCTAGATACCTTAATGTCAGGCACAGAGAATCAGGACCACCCATCGGGTTGCAGGATAGAAGATTTATTCAAGATTTATTCAAGCATATACACAAGAATCTGGTCAACTAAAGTTCAACACTAAATTGGCGCCATATAAGGCTCAACGGAATTCAGCAGGGGTTCGACTTGGGAGAGTTTGTTGGGAATGCAACTACTCTAAGCTGATGATACATTTAGCTCTGCCTCCCCTCTCCCAATGCCTGCCTTTCTTCTACTCTTGAATGACGATTCCTTAAAATAGTTCATCCTTGGAACCAAATGGAAGGGAACAACCATGATGACCATGGTATGAGATATAATTTTTGCAAAACCAGTAGGAAAAAGTGACCCTAATGCCACTGTATTTAGCATTTTTTTGTAAATGGGACACTGCAGGCATGGTCCAACACTGTCACATTTGACTAAAAGGAGAAAATTCTTAAAAAATGAAGGGATAGGGTGAAATGTAAATAGAAAGAAAAATGAAGAGAACCAAATCATAATGCTTGGAGGTTATTTATTTGTTTGTTTGTTTGTTTGTTTGTTTGTTTGTTTGTTTATTTGTTTATTTGTTTATTTGTTTATTTGTTTATTTGTTTATTTGTTTCATGCGCCGCTGACTCACTCTGCAAAATGATTCTGGGTGGCTTACAAATTATATATATAAAAAATATTAATCACAATAGATTAAAAACTAAAAAAAAGCCAAGATAAGAATGGCACATTGGTGGCATTTTCCCTATTAATCCACCAGTCACCTCTAACATAGAGCACCCACGTCAGAACCCCAAGTCAACCGGCAGAATCAAGTTTTAACACCCTTCTGGAGGGACAAAAGGGTGTGGGGGGGGCAGATCTCACCTCATTGGTGGGAGATAGTCCAAAACCCTAATCAGTTTCTTTTTTGCCTTTTCAACATTGTATTAGCTGGATGTGTGGAAGTTATGACTTAAAGTAGGCATCAAAGACTACTCAATATCTAAGCCTAAAGCTTGGCTTGAATAGAGTAGAATAAAGCAAACAACGGCAAACTAATGAGGCTGAACCAAGCTATCTTTTTAAGAGTGGGATGGCACCTCTGCTTCATATCAACACAGTCTTTATCTGACACCCCCCTTACTTTGTACAAAATACTGTGGCCGTTTGGGCTTATAAGTGTATTTTTCCTATATTTTCTGCGCCATTTCCAAGCAACATTCTATTTGGAGCACCAGGGAATAAAAAGTAATGAGAAAACAGCCTTCTTCTGATAAAATGGAAGCCAAAATGTGGTTTATTAGATCAAATGAAATAAATGCATAGCAGATGATTATATGATTTTCCTTCACTGGAAAAGAAAAGATTGTCCAGGACAGACTTGTCCACAATGATGAAAGTTTGCTAAGCGACTCAGGTGATCAGGTTTATAGTAAGCCCTCAAATATGTAAAAATATATATTCTGTGGGCATAAAGAAGATGATCATATATAGGAGGAAGGAGTATCAGAAGTGAACCCCATATACAGTGTATTATATAAATTACATTAAATATTTGAATTGACTGCCATTTTCTTTTAAACCTTTCCTTACTCATTGGATACATGTCCTTTGAACATTCCTAAGTAAGTACTGCAACATTTTCTCAGTAAAAATATTGATTAATAAAACTTATTGTAACTGACCCATGAGGTTTGGCTTTTGGTACCTCATGTACACATATCCTGAATACACACATACACACACACTCAACCTAGATAACTTTTAAGAAATGTGGATTATTAATTCTCAGAATTTCCCAGCCAGCATACGATAAAGTAGAGTGAAATCTAATTGAGTCCAATCCTTTATTTGCTTACACCTAATGGACAGAATTCGGCCACACTAAAGCCATAATCTTTAAACCATGATTTATGAATGAAGATGACTGTGCAAAATGTTTGGTCATAGAACATTTTTGACTCTTCTGGGTGTCTCGAAAGTGTTTCAAAAGTTTTCGGATCCAGGATAGTTCATCTGGACCACTTCTGAAAAGATTGGTGGAGCCCTTCCAAGGTTGGAATATTCCATGATGGAACATTTTGCACATCTCAGTTTTTGAACTAGCACATTTTGGTCATTCAACAAACCATGGTTAGGTAAACAAGGTTTTAGCACGATATCAGGATCTATCCAGAGAATGCATTACTCTATGTGATTCATTCATATAGCTGCTGCAATGCAGCATTTTTTTTTAGCAGATAGTAACTGGATGCCAAGTTGGAGTGGTGACTAAGCTGCATCAATTTCTTCAAGATTAGAGAGGTCTGTCAAACATGGTATGCCCTGAAACTCCTTAAGTCAGCCTGGTGGAACTTGGGGCCCTGATTCCATTATTATATATTCAACCCCTCTCTTGGCTTCAGTAAACAGAGTGTAAATGTGTGAATATGGAAAAACTGAACCGGTTACCCTTTACAAAAATGTGTACAGGTCAACATTTTGACAGGTGTAGCCTGGGTGACATCTGGAAGCCGATCTGCCAGAGGGATAATGTAGTAAAAGTTTGAAAAACAGAA
Organism: Azemiops feae; assembly: GCA_023970755.1. Lineage (NCBI taxonomy): Eukaryota > Metazoa > Chordata > Lepidosauria > Squamata > Viperidae > Azemiops > Azemiops feae. The sequence goes on along the minus strand of JALGBA010000082.1, from coordinate 2,318,409 downwards.
ACAGTAGCCTCTTAAAGTCTTTGACCACTATTTCCTGAGTAGAAAGTAAATGTTTCTTAGGGGGAAACATCTTATTTTGAGAAGTGAGAAGTGGCAGTGGACCCATAGTTATATTGATTTTACACAGTGTTTTTCAAACTTGGTAACTTTAAGATGAGTAGACTTCAACTCCCAGAATCCCCCAGCCAGCATGATGGCTGAGGAATTCTGGAAGCTGAAGTCCATAGTCCACAATGAGAGGTACTTAGTTTCTACTTTATGTACTACTAAGCTCTCTATTCCAGACACTTTTTACAAAACAACATGTGTTCTTTGTAGAAGGTTTCCTAGATTGTCCTACTTTTTATCTTCCAGCAGAAGCCCATGTAACAGAATCCCATATAACCCTCCCTCATCAAATGTGCCTGCCTATTTCACAAGACCTCTTCCTCTTCTTGATAATACTTAATAATTCATGGGCAGCTTTTATTTTCATTTTAAATAGAAAGAGTTTCCTAGTCTGGAATGATACAGTTCCCAGAAATTTATAGCATGTGGTAATTCTACTTCTCCTTAACTCTGGAATAAGAAAGTGACTTAAAGGTCCAGCATTTCTTGCATACATTTAATTATGTACTTTCCATGACATGGTTGGTGTAGAGTAGGCAGCTTTTTTCACAATTAATGCAATAAAATGGGTGTATGTGTTAGTCTACTGGAAACTGATTTTTTTTTCTTTAATAGTAATTTATTAAGAATTATAATTACAACAGTATAAACTAATACAAACTTTAAAAAAAACCTGAAAAGAATAAAAAGTAAAAGTAAAAGGTGCATGAAAGAAAGAAAAAACTAAAAAAATAGAAAGGGAAAAGTAAAAAAAAAATATAGTAAAAAAAAAAGAAAATTTATAAAGAAGGGATTTCCCACCTTTATCACAAATATAAACAATTTTAGTAACTGATTAACACCTCTTAAAATACAATAAACAATCTTTTCTCCCCATATCCTATCTCTTATTTATAAACAAATCTGTAAAACCTCCTACTCAGCAAAAGTCCATTAAGGGTTAACAGAGATAACAATATATTTATTTTAGCCTTGACTATATAAACCAATTTTATATTCTTTTCTTTTACTTCTAATACTGTAATATTGATCTTTAGTCCCTTCAAATAATGTTAACACATATTTTTATGTGTTTCACTGTCCCTTCTCACAAAAATTTTCAAAATTTTAACGTCTCTTTTTATAAATCCAGTATAAGAAAACTATTCAGGTCATTCTCTTGGTTTGCTTATCTTTTAATTATTAAGAGATCAGTCAGTGTACATCTTGTATATCCAGTGCAACATGTCTTTCCATGTCATTCTTGTAGCCTATCATTTTAAATCCACTTTCAACTCAGTCTCAATCTTGTCAAGTAGAATTTGTTCCATAGCATCTTTTCTGGGACTATTGATCAAAAGTATCTTTAAATACGTCCAATCTTAAAATATTTTGCTTCATTTTGTATTAGTAATTGAGTTCTCCTTTAACTATAATGTTTAGTTCCTTCTTGTTCCCAGTGTCCAGTTTTTAAAGGTTTATGTTATTAAGTTCTTTTTAATTCAAAACAAAAGCATTTTTGCATTTTAATTAATTCCAAAATCTTACTTCAAATTTAAACAGACCCTTAATCTGTTTGTAACTTTCTAAAATCAAAGTTTTAATCACCATTTTGCTCTTAATTCTCTCCCCATTTTTAAAGTTCTTAAACTTGAAATTAAAACTTCTTCATTAAGGTTTGAAGCAAATTCACCAGTGTTTTCAGACATATTGATTCAAACATTTAAAAAAGACTGAAAAGTACTTAATAAGCAATGTCTGAATGTGATTAGAAAGGAAGTATGCAAACTTAATGTCCTTTCAAAAATGCAGACCATTGTTTGAGCAAGATGACTATTCCTTCGTCTTCCAGAGCTCTTAACCGCCAAAGAGAAAACTCTTGCAGTTTTCTCATGGGGAGCAACTGTCTGGAGCACTTGTGGGCAATCTCAAATCCTCTCCTTATCTGGAGAGGATTTTAAAGACCCTGTCTAATTGATGGCTCCTTGTTCCACCATGGTCACCAGCTCTGCTTTTTGCAAAGCCATCTTCAGTTTATCATTTCTTCCCAAAACATCCTACAAGCTGATTTTTCTTTTCAACTAGATGTTTGCATAAGGAATTCATGATTCATTGGATGTGGAGTGGAAATCACTTCTGTTAAAAGCAAATCAGGATGTGGTTTATAATTGTACTGAAAAACCCTGATTTATGTTGACATTACTTTGTATAGGATATTTCTCTAAAGGGTCTGCATAAGAGGACTATATCTTCTGCATTAAGTATCAACATCTTAGAAAGCTGCCTTAAATCACTTCTGGTTATCTACATAGCCAGAGTCTTCCTGCATAAGTAGTCTACTACAGCTCTAGAAAGGTGTATAAAAGTTCAATTTTTACATCAAATTCAAATTTGTAATCCCAAATCCATGATTAACGTTCCTCTCATTTCCTGGATCTGTTTGCTAACCCTTAGTGCTGGGAAGCAGTCTTCCTCTTTCAGGGGTGTCAAACTGCCGGCCCACGAGCCGGTTGCATCATGCCCACCCCAGCTCCGGCAATGCAAAAAAAGTCACGATACGCCACGACATGTCACGTGATGCAGCAAATTTGACACCTGTGCCTTAGATGAACACTAATAAGTTCATGCTTTCTCCAATCCTCAGACTTTTTCCACAGGTTTGCAAATCCTTAGCTTCGTTTCCTACCTTCATGAAGTTAATTCACCAAGCTGACAAGCAATTCACCGTTCTGCATTTAGACAAATTAATCTGCTACAATCCCAGTTGGGTAGCGCTAAGAGACCAAAAGTCCTAATATTGTATTTTGAGCAACAATCCAGGTTTTTGGAAAGACTTCTCTTCCTTCATTTGCTTTCTAAGCGATTAGAAAGGGGTTTATTCGAACTCAGAGGTCAGCAATTGTCAGCTCAAGGCTGCATGCAGCCCCCATTCTTGATTCAAAGTTTTGCTTTAAACCTCCAAACCTGATTACCCAACTCTGATCACAGCTTTGCTCCTGAGGTTCTTGGAGGCTGATTTTAAAGAAAAATGTGACCTCCACCTGCAAAAATTATTCAGCCTTTTTTATTGGCGATATCAGAGCCTGCAACTAGCTATCAGTATGCAAAGCATGTATTACACATTTGGGAGAACTGAAGCAGCAAAGATATCCTTTAAAAGTTTCATAATTAGTCCATAAATGCCTTTTATCCAAGATTTATTTTCCCATTTCTCATTATTTTTGTTTTTCAGTTCTCTTTTAACATATGGATTTTTTTTTCTTTTTTGTAAGATACATCTATGTAAATATCATTTTATACCGTAGCAATATACTCTTAAGATAACCTGAATAATTTTGGAATATCTTCTAAAATCAGATTAATTAAGAGAAAGGCTATGTCTGCATTCAGCATCAGCTGACCAAAAACAATCCTGCCTTGGATGCTTTTCCTAACACATGCTGGGCTCCCCCTGTGTAAGGAAATGGCACACGATGAAAGAGTTTTCTTGCAGTTCTGAAACTCCAACGGAGGAAAAAAAAATGATTAAGGTAGTAGAGGGGAAAAACACTTTTTCTAAAGTTCACAAGATTTGTTTTATCATCCTAATATCCCACATTGGGAAGGAACATTAGAGTTAATTCTTGCTTACTTATGTAAATGGTGCTATGTAACATCTGATTAAGGATTAGGAGTTGGAAAGGCCCAGTTTTAAGTCTATTTTCAGCAATGGATGGTTTTGGACCAGTCTCAACTCAACGTACCATATATATTTGTTGTGGGGAAAAATGGAGAAGCTTCTGGATAAAGAAGGAGATAAGCAACCTGGAACTGAGGAGAAACTTCCTGACAGTTGGAACAATTAACCAGTGGAACAACCTGCCTCCAGAAGCGGTGAATGCTCCAACACTGGAAGTTTTTAAGAAGAGACTGGACAGCCATTTGTCCGAAATGGTGTAGGGTTTCCTGCCTGAGCAGGGGGTTGGACTTGATGACCTCCAAGGTCCCTTCCAACTTTTATTATTATTATTATTATTATTATTATTATTATTATTATTATTATTATTATTATTATTATTATTATTATTATTATTATTATTATTATTATTATTATTATTATTATTATTATTATTATTATTCCTGAAAAATTAAAAAAATAATATTCTGGAAATTCCAACTTACAATAGATAATGTAGGAGGGGAGTGATCCATATTTTTAGGCAAAAAAAATCTAATTGCATTTTTCAGACTTATTATGCGTGTTGGTAAAGCAACATTAGAATCATCATTAAAAAGGCAAAATAAAGAATATTCTTCCTATGTCGGCTCAGGATGTTCAGACTGCCTCAGAAGCTATTGATACAGTTTTACAGAGGAGTTATTGAGTCTGTCATTTATATTTCTGTAACTATCTGGTTTGGTACAGCAACCAGGTACACCGATCCCAACAGATAATTAGGACTGCAGAAAGAACAATTGCAACCAGTTTGCCGTCCATAGAAGACCTGTATATTGCATGGGTCAGAAGAAGGGCTGAGAAAGTATCTACAGACCCTCATATCCTGGAGATAAACTGTTTCAACTCCTCCCCTTGGGATGCTGCTATAGGACATTGTATGGCAAAACAACTAGACACAGGAACATTTTTTTCCCTTCTGCCATCATTCTGCTGAACACCTAATTCTCACAGTAGTACCTAATGTCTATGTATATTTATCCATGTTGTATGGCTGTAGTAATATTATCCTTATTATTATCTTCTTTATTACCCCCTCTTATTGGTATTATTATTATTGGTATTATTATTGATCATCGCACAGTCAGTCAGATGTTCAGACTGGATTTTGCATTTTTGTCTACCTATTGAGTCCTTACCAAGGACCTGGGATAGACAGATGTGGATGTTTGAATTAATGGTATTACAGATATTGTCGCAGGATGGAAGCTGTTCCTAGTAAGGCTGCCTTTTGCAATTGACTGATGGTGAATTTGTCAATGCCAACGGTGTCCAAGTGGTGCTCCAGTTGTTTTGGGATTGCACCCAAGGCGATGATGATGATGATGATGATGATGATGATGATGCTTTGCATGTACACCAAGAGCTTCTGCACTGGAGACAAATTCCTTGTGTGTCTAATTAAACTTGGCCAAATAAAGTATTCTATTCCGTTCCATTCCATTCCATCCTTATTAACTACTAGCAATAGCTCTAAGGATCACTATTAGTTGTAAATTTCAAATAGCAATGTTTTGTGGCATAAGTATTCCCAGATTATCTATTTTTATTTTCAGGCAGAATCTATCTTTGGTGTTTATATTTGGAGGTTGCCCATGTTTCTGAATTTTGTGAACACTTTTTCAACTCTGATTCTTTAAAAAAATTCCATCCATTCCTTAATTCCATGTATATGTTTTCTTCCCTGATCTTTTGCAACTGTCGCCAGCGGGTGGCAAAAGAATCAACAAATCTGGCAAGTTCTCATCTCTGATGTAGGGGTGTTTTAGAACAGCGGTCCCAACCTTTTGGGCATCATGGTTCCGTGGAGAGACATTTTTCCCCGGACTGGAGGGGGCCTGGTTTTGTGTGCTGCCTGCATCCCGCGGATGGGGCTTTGCTTGTTTGCGTGGACCGGTTTCTGGCGTGCCGAGGACTGGTGCCGGTCCATGGACCGACGGGTGGGGACCCCTGTTTTAGAAGAAAGATCTGTGTTTTTTAAATCAACTGGTGCTTTAGTTAGAATATGAAGACCAAGCTAGAAATAATGTAGGAGGAACCTGGGCCAAAGAACATTCATCTACCATGACAGTTACAAGTCACAATAAAAGCTGTGTATCCCTGTTCAAAAGGTAATATTTCTCTTCGTGGAATACAATCACTAGAGGGGAGCAGTTATAGGAAGAAGCAATTGCCTTTGAGTCTTACTGCAATGAACATCTGGTAACATCTGTAAGCAACAAAATACTGGACTTCAAGGTGTGACCCAACAAAGGTCATACAGTTTTACTTTCTTATCTGTGATATTATGTTCTGATTATTTTTAAAGAGAAAAGATGTAAAAGTAACTGTGTGAAGGAAGGAAGTTGGTTTGTGATGTTGGAGGAGGCTTAATATATTTCAGGGATTTTCCCGTTTCAATCATCCTCCAAATCTCTCCTGAATATTAGAGACTCAAGGATAGTATATTGCACTAAACTCCCCCTCCCCACTTTCTGGAGAGTAGAAACAATTAAACTGGACAAAAGAAGTGAAGGCGAAATTTAATTCTACTCTTTTAACTGTGCAGTCCCAAACTAATTGCACCTGTACCCAACTGCTTGGAAATATTTCACTTTGCTTCTTTTCAGATGGACAATGTGACTTTTAAGGGAAAGAAGGCATGATAGTGGTAAAAATCTCTGTGAAGTGTTCTCAAACATGTTCCACTTCATCACAGCAGTAGCTTCACACATCTAAGAAACTTGTCAAGGTATTTCAATATCAAAGAAGAAAACACTGGAGGGAGACTTCAAGTCCCCCTTCAGATGAATGGCATGGTATAAGTCATTTGGCAAAAACCATGTGAATTGGACTGAACAAAATTAATTTTATTACACAACACCATGAAGCAGTGAACAATATTTTGATCACAGTAGGCTTTCTAGAAGTGAAGTCCCTCCGAAACACTGTTTTGGAAATAGAGAGAATAAAAGGTCAGATCTAAGCCAAACATCTGTTATTGCTTCTTTGAATCAACATGAATCAGCAGTGTTGGATTTTTGCCAGGCATTACAACAAAGCAAATATTCTGCTGCTTTCTGGAAGCCCATTCCATGTCACCAGATTCATTGGTAACTTCTAGAAAAATCCTAGAGCCAAAAGTCTTAAAATGCAAAGTATTATAACTTTCAGAGGATGGCTTGAGTCTGATAAAGTACAGATGGGAGAACATCAGATGCAGTGGTGTCTCCATAGCTGCAAAGGTAGATCACTATTGAAAGCCCCAAGTGCTGAAAGATGCATAAAATTATGCACATCAATCAGAAGACAATATTTAAGAATCTGATCAGTTTCTTATGAGATTTGCTGCCTTGAGCTCTTAAACCAAAGGTGGGATGTAAAATCTAACAAACGAATAATAATAACATTGATAATGAATGAAATTAAATTGGAGATGGGTGGGAAGATTCTAGGAATGCCTACACATAACCATATGTTACTTTTGTATCAACTGTAACTCTCTTGGCTTCCCTCTTTAAAATCCTAGAAATGGTAATACGTCAAAATTTGTGAGGTTCCTTGTGAGGTACCCCTAGTTCTCCTCCTGCCCAAACTCCTAAAATTCCCAGGACTCTGGAAAAGAAAAAAAAATGACTAGAAATATTACTTAAGAGCATGATGCAGATTTGTCTTTTGTGTAGGCACCAGGTGAGCAAGGTAAGTTGTAGCATTCCATGCAAACCATCCATCACCTAAGAGCATTTCTGGCTGTTTCCCCTTGATTTAGTACCAGTTTCTCTGACACATCTTTTTTATTGTATTGGAAGGAAAGTATTTCATATGTTGTCCACCTTAGGAATACTTGTCAACCTTCCCAAGTAGACCAGACAGAAAACACAACCAGGTGAACTAATTCTACTTTATTGTAAGGCTATATTAACAGAATCTTGCATGTCTGAAAGTACGGTTCTCCCACTGTCATATGTACAACCCGAGTCTAGGACAACTCTCTGTGGCCATCTCGCCATGGCCATTTCGCTGTGGGACCACTTGCCGTGGGACAATGCACAAGGGATAACTCAATGCAATAAATGTTATCTGCCACTGTTTCTTCTACATTATTTCCAATTTTGTCAATAGAAATAATGTAGAAGAAACAGTAGCAGAAAATATTTATTGCATCGAGTTATTTGTCCCCTGGTGAGTTGTCCCATGGTGAGATGGCCATGCCAGGTTGGCCACTGCGAGATGGCTGCAGCAACTTGGCCATGGCAAAATAGCTACAGAAAGATGGCCATGGTGAGTTGGCTGCAGAGCATTGTCCCATTCCGGTACAGCCCAACAACTTAGTTCCTCCTGAGCTTCTTAATCTTCCCACTATACAACTCTGGGCTATGCTCCCTCTTATTGACTGTTCCTTAGGCAGTAACACTTTGCCCAGTCTCTCAAGGTCATTCCCACATACCATTGCATACTATGTTTAGTTGTTTTCCCTCCTATCTTTATTTATTTAAATACACATCATGTTTACCTACCAAAACTGTCTGCACAATCCAGGATTGTATAATTGTGATTGCAGTATGTCTTTTGGTTGAACAGAGAGGCAGCTTTATCATTTCTCTTTACCTTGAGTGGGTTTCTCCTTTCTCCATGGCAAAAATAATGAGCAAAAGATGGGCATGGAGTCTTGATTGGATGTCAGTTTTTGAGTTTCATTATTGATCAGCTGATGGGAGTGTGGTCAGTTCATAAATATAGGTGAGAGAACTTGATAAGAACAAAAACGTTTCTGAGGGTTTAGGCAGTGAGAGTACTGAGAATTATTTGTTTTTATTCCACTGGGTGAAAAGGTTAATAAGTCTTTGGGAGGGAGATTTGGCTTAAAGGGATTTGATTTATGCTGTTTCTAGCTCACAAACTAAAACTCCAAATTAGTATAAAAGCTTGATTGTTTTGTTTTTATGGCAGGGAGAGAATATCTGTAGACATGGAAAAACACAGAAGCAGAACAGGACCGTGATTAATTTTTTTTCTTCCTTCCTATTTTTTCATTCAAAGTAAATGTCCCATCATTCAAGAATGCATTGAATACATGGTTTATTCTTCATGACAGTATCTAAGGTTGCTTTTTTAGGAGCAAGAGTGACAGAACCTGGGGGTGGAGTCAAAAGAGAAATCAGTCTACCATCTCTATGTAGCCACAAATGGACTTAGTCTAACCCCTTTTGAATTCCGTGGGCCTTATCTAATGCTAAAATAGTCCTAACTGTTAGTTGAGTAGATTCCTGTGCATAGGCATGAACAGTAATAAATCAGTTTATTTGGAACGTCACATGTGGTTCTGATCTTTCACGTCTGATAGGTTTGGAACCATTGATAGCGCAACTATCTCGTAGGATACATGGATGGTGAGTCAAGTCATGCTAAGACATAAGGATAATATGACCCATTCCCTAATCGACTACATAGCCCTATCTATAAGTATCTGTTGTGGTTCAGAAGATACTTGGTTCAACTAACAGCTTATATTAACAAAGTAGCTCTATTTTTTGGAAGCTTCATTCATTTCTGGAATTAGTATCTCATCAAGCATTTGTAGAAGTGTATGCTACTTTATCTTTTAAGGGGCCATTGATTGTGGTGACTTGAGGACAATGGGTTCTTTCAATGTTTTGGTTTGGCTATATTTCAGATCATATAGTAATTTCCATGCTGTACTTAACTTAATCTACAAAAAGATTAAGTGTTGAGCCAGCCACGTGGCCATTCATGACAAACTCTTTTTTTGCCCTGTAATTTCAATCCAACAATAAGTGAGAGAAAACCCCCTATGTGGATATATTCTAAGCCAAATGGGTCAAGGAATTCAAAAGGGTTTTGTTTTAGAATTCTTGTTAATATATATTTTTCCAACTGAACTATAACTTTTATTTTTCAAATGGAAAAATCATGAATGAAGAAATGTTCAGTCAGAAATTTCAAAGCTTTAATGATTCATTGTAAGTTGAAGGCTAAATGTAATGAATGGGTTTCACAAATCAGAGTAATGTTTAATTATAGTCTGTTGAGAAAGCTTCATTCAGGCATAACACCAAGGTACAAATCTTGGTTAGAAAAACACAATTGCTGGATTTACAAATTATGCTAAATCCAAATCAAGCCATTTTCTGGCTTTATGTAATGTGGCTGTGGCTTTCTATTGCTCAGTGATCAATAGTCATTTCCATCACCAAATCTCATATGTAAAAAGTTTTGAGTTCAATCTCCAGCAATTCTCAATTAAAAAGAATTCATGGGTTAATTTAGGAATAAGTTTTCTGCAGAAGAAAGATATTCTAGCAGTTAAAATAAATCAAAATTCTTAAATTTTGTTCTGCTGCCTGTTATAAGTTATAATTTTTGTTACAGTTTGGGAAGAAATACATCACTCTTCATAATATATGTTTAATCTACGTATCAAAATAATAACAGAAGCTTGAAATCTTATAAAATAAAATATTGTCATTGGAAAAAAACAAACTAAAATAATATATTTTGAAGGGTAAACTTGCTTAATTTTGTGTCCTTATTAAAATATTATTTTTGAGACAGCTACATATCACATTTATTTTGGATCAATGTTTGCTGTTTGCAAAAACAGATTGTTCTTTGTAATAAGATGTAGTGGATGGAATTCTTTACCCACAATGCCACTGCATCCTCTCAGGGACATCCTCTCTCATTTTCCTTTTCACATTCATTTCCTTCCTCACCCCCCTTCCCCCCCCCACATTTTTCACATTCTCTGTCAAGCAAGAGGCTGCAGGGAAAGAACAGATGATTCCTACTGGTGTTCTGAATTGATTTTTGCAGAGACCTTTTGAAGTTAGCCAGAGGTCAGAAGCTCAGGAGGAGTCCGGTAGCACCTTTTTCCAACTAACAAGTTCCAACTTATATATCTTTGAATAAAATTTGTGAGCCAGAAACGGTGGTTTTACATTGCTGAATTTTACTATCACAGACTAACTTGGCTATCTTCCTACAGAAAGCTGTATGTGATGGTAAGGCTGCAGGCAGCTATCCCTCTATTATATCAGATCCGATCCGATCAAATCAGTCTTTATTAAGGTCAAAGACCAGCATCATTGCTCTATAAAAAACACTGGTTCCTTTAACATTGTTCCTAATTGTCCTATATGATTTCTTATTGGTGCAAACAGAATTGCTACTTGTAACCAAGAGACCACTCCTAAGATGCTGGGGAGAAAAGCCCAGGATTTCAAAAGTGTCAGATGTGGACAAGAGAGGAGACATTTTGCAAAGGGAGGGATGGCATTTTATTAGTAGCTCCTCAATATGCCAGCAGGAAATGCTGCTAAAGATTGCCTGCCAGTTTTGGGGCAGAAACTGGGCGCACATCCGAGTGATGAGCTATTTATCTGCAGGTATTTCCTTCAAATGGACCCAAAGCTTTTGATTCTGTTCTTTTGGAGTTAATAGGAAGAGGGGGAAATGCAGGTAGAATTTTAAAAAGTGCTTTAGATTGAATTTCTCTCTTTATCCCCGACTCATGATCTGTTCCTAGTGCCTGTTTAAAATTATTAGGGCCCATCTTGAGAAGAGATTTCATGTCTTCTGTTTCTCTTTGAGGTTTAAACTTTATATGGAAGGAATGCAGAAATGGAATAAAATATTAGTGAAACTAGAAATATACACAGTAAGATTTAGTATGGTCATTGATTGCATTGCTTTCCATTGCTTTTAATTGCTGTTGTGGCCTGCTGTGCTAGATATTGGAGTATGGCAAGGAAGGACACTGCAGAATGAGGCACAGGATACGCAAGGCACCGGATGAGGCACAGGATACGCAAGAGCACTTCAAGATATGGGGTCTCCAGAACATATTGGAGCCTCCTGCACTATCTAGACATATTTTCAGCTGTGATTTCATTTCTACTTATTACATAGTTACCTTACCCAATCAGGCATAATTATTAAGAAGTGGGATATATGCCATTCACTGCTCAGACCTAATGCCTGGATAACTGACATTTGCCAATTTCAAGAATGACACATAACCCTAAAGCAACTCTCTTCTTCTTTTTATCCTTCTTTACCCTTTTTTGGCCAAAGTTGAACAAGTAAAGTGATATTGCCTAGTCTTCTGCAACCTGATGCCTTCCCAATGGGAGGGGATGACAATTCCAAGAATACCCAGCCAACATTGCTCTTCACATTTTTCAGAGTGGCTGTCCCAAAACATCTGAAGGACATTGGGCTAAGGAAAGTCATCATAGGCTTGCCGAAAGCAGCATTGGTCTGTGGCAACCTGGTTGTTCTGCATAGCAATTATTTACAATGAGTGTCTTTTGGTCTTTACTAGGTAGTGTACTTCACTGCCACCTTCCCATACCTCATGCTGATTGTTCTGCTGATCAGGGGGGTCTCCTTGCCTGGAGCATCTAAAGGGATCCTCTTCTACCTTTACCCAGACCTCACTCGACTCAGTGATCCTCAGGTAAGTTAAGAAAAAGGAGTGTCTCTTTCTGCTAATGGATCTCTTTTGTAAAACTCTCTGTCTCTCTTTTACCCAACCCAATATAACCCAACCCAACCCAACCCAACCCTTTTCACTAATTCCAACTTTCATTGCATTTATAGCCAACTGTTCTCTGAAGCAGAAGGCATCTCATTCCCTTTCTCCTACACTCCACTGACAAAGGACAACTTTAATCATAGTTCAGAATCTTAACCATATTGGCTTTTGGTATAAATTAAACTTTTAAAAACATTTTATTTTAACTTCTGCTTTTTAGTGTTCTCCTTCCATCCAGAGTTGTTTCAAACCAAGATGTGCAGCACGTAAATTTAATAAATAAATAAATAATAAAATAATGAATAAATCTCCTGTAGAGAGCAGTCAGAGAAGAGCTTTACATTGAGCAATGGAGAGCCAGTCTGATCTAGTGGTTATGGCATCAGGCTAGAAAACCAGGAGACTGTGAGTTCAAGTCCTGCATTAGCCACGAAAGCCAGCTGAGTGATTTTGGGCCAGTCACTCTCTCTCAGCCCAACCCACCTCACAGGGTTCTGGTTGTGAGAAAAATAGGAGAAGGAAGATGTGTTGGATATTCCCTGCCTTGAATTATTTTGGTCTTTTATCAGGTAGTATATTGAGTTATTTGTAAAAATAATAAAAGGTGGGGATTTAGATAGATAGACAGACAGACAGACAGACAGATGTAAAGACAGTGCTTAGGGGACTTAGGAAGGGATCCTTAAAAGTATGCAAACATTGCTATTTTTCACTTGGGAGCTATCTCTGTGACTGATTCTTACTTCCTGGTTATATCTTTATGCTCATAATTATAAAATGGGAGGAAAATGCTGAGTTTTGCAGCATCTGTAACCTTGCAGCAGCCTGGAACTGCTTTCTACTCCGTGGAAAGTCAGTTAGAGTTAGTATCAAACCTTGCTGTTACAAAGACATCTCTTTCCCTCGTCTGTCAATCTCCAGCCTGTTCCCTGACTTTCTGTCTTTAACCTTTTGTTTTGCAGCATTTTGGAATCACAATAATTCTGCTGACTTCCCTGCTTTGCTTTCTGCTTATAGTTTCTTTGCTGAGTCTGTACATTATAACCCCAAAGGGATCTTTCCTCTTTTTTTTTTTGCCTTCACTTTGCTATTATGGATGGACACCATGTTAATATCCTCAGGCTTAGCTTCAAAATTCATTTTCCAAATAAAACCTTATTCTTAGACAGTGATGGTCTAAGAAAGATGAAGAGGACTCCAGAACATGTTTAATGTGGCTTTCCTTTGGGTCAACTCTCCTTCTTTGGGCAGAATGGAGCTGTTGCATAGTCTTGCTTTGAGGGCACTAAAAGGAACACAAATTAATCTATTTATGTTTCCCATGGATTTTTTTCCATAGGATTTTTCCCATAGGTGCTAAAATAACTTGCCCAGCTTTGGGCAGTAAGCACTTCAGTAGAGTGAGGGGACCATTTTTTTATCCTACTTCAGGCAGAAAAACATCATTGGGGGGGGGGGAATATTAGTTAAATAAATACAACTGTACGATCCATAATCCCTATTTTCTGTTTTGCCGGTTGGATCCTTTCAGCCAATCTCCATCTCAGTTTGTAGAATTCAGGAGCATTGAGTTCCAGGGTTACCCTTGTGATTTTTCTCCATCTCTCCTCATATAAAGAAAATATTTGCATGTAATGACCAAAAAGACAGTTTCACAATGCTTAGAGGCACACCACACATGATAAAGCGAGTGTTTCAAAGGAACAGTGATCAGCTTGTCTTCCTAAAAGTTCTTTGCCCAACTGTGTTTTTAATCTTCTCAGGACAAGTTGCTCCATGTCAAAATCCAGGTTCCTGCTGAGCTGCTGTACCAGCCTTTTGTGCTGAGACGGTGTCTCCAAAGGAGATTAAAGGGATGTGTGCCTGAAAAAAAAAATAGGTCAGCAAAACCCTTCATAACCTTTTAAACTCCTCTCAAGCTAGCCTAAAATCTAGCAAGCGCTTGGCAAAACCATATAGTTATCCCACTGTGTAGCTTTACCTCATTCCTCATCCCAAGGCTTGATGTCAGTCGAAAAAGTACATTTTAGTTTACCTCTGGACTAGCACGCTTAGATTTGCAAAACCAGGCTGCCAATTACTAGGCTTGTGCTGATGGGAGATTCACCCCCGTGACCTTTTGGTGATTTTCTTTTCTCCCATTAAGATTTGCCTTTCAAATGAAGAAGAAAATGATTGCTGTTGCAGGGGGTCAAAGAGGAGAAGAGACAAAGGGGAGGTGAATCACGCCTCATTATCACAGGCGTACAGATTTTTGCAATGAAAAAATAAAATTGGTGAAGTTCCTCAACTTCTCCCATATATTTATTATAAGGAGTGCATCCTATCACTTTCCATGTTCTAAGGTGTTTTTCAAAAGGCAACTGGACTGTTTGGCAGTGTGCTGCAGCTGCCAAAAAAGCCAACACAGTGCTGGGCTGCATTAACAGAGGGATAGAATCAAGATCACGTGAAGTGTTAATACCACTTTACAATGCCTTGGTAAGGCCACACTTGGAATACTGCATCCAGTTTTGGTCACCACGATGTAAAAAAGATGTTGAGACTCTAGAAAGAGTACAGAGAAGAGCAACAAAGATGATTAGGGGACTGGAGACTAAAGCATATAAGGAACGGTTGCTAGAATTGGGTATGTCTAGTTCACAGGTCGGCAACCTGCGGCTCCGGAGCCGCATGTGGCTCTTTGAGCCTTCCCCTGCGGCTCCCAACCTCCTCTGCTATTTGCAGACAGAGACAGAGACAGAGCTTGCTTCTCTCTCTCTCTCTCTCTCTCTCTGTGTTTGTGTGTGTTTGTGTTTGTGTGTGCGTGTGTTTGTGCGTGTGTGTGTGTGTGTGTAAAAAAGAGTAGCCTCACCCTGTTCCGAAGAGCCGACAAGCATACTGGGCGAGGCTCCTCCCTTTCCTGCGTCTCTGCAGGAAGCAGGAAGCAGGAAGGGCAGGAGAGATCTAGCTAGCCCAGCTATGCTGACTCAGGAATTCTGGGAGTTGAAGTCCATGAGTCATAAAAGAGCCAAGGCTGCCTATCCCTGAGCTTGTTGCAGAACAGCTTGAAGCCAGCTTGCCAGGTGAGCAGAAGATCGGAGAGAGGGAGAGAAGGGGGGGGGAGAGACAGAGAGACAGAGAGAGAGACCCTTTTGACATCTAAAATGAAGATAACACTGCATATATCCTTTTTTACCTTTATTTTATATATATATATATATATATGTGTGTGTGTGTGTGTGTGTTTGTGTTTATGTATATATATATATGTGTGTGTATATATGTGTGTGTATATGTGTGTATATATATATACACACACACATATATATACACACACACATATATATAAACACACACACATATACACACACACACACACACACATATATATATATATATACGTACCTATAATAAAGGTAAAAAAGGAAATATGCAGTGTTATCTTCATTTTAGATATCAAAAGAGTTTTGCGGCTCCCAGTGTTTTGTTTTTGGTGGGAAACGGGTCCAAGTGGCTCTTTGAGTGTTTTGGGTTGCCTACCCCTGGTCTAGTTTAATGAAGAGAAGGACAAGGGGGGACATGATAGCAGTGTTCCAATATCTCAGAGGCTGCCACAAAGAAGAGGGAGTCAAGCTATTCTCCAAAGCACCTGAAGGCAGGACAAGAAGCAATGGATGGAAGCTAATCAAGGAGAAAAGCAACCTAGAACTAAGGAGAAACTTCCTGACAGTTAGAACAATTAACCAGTGGAACAACCTGCCTCCAGAAGCGGTGAATGCTCCAACACTGGAAGTTTTTAAGAAGAGACGGACAGCCATTTGTCCGAAATGGTATAGGGTTTCCTGCCTGAGCAGGCGGTTGGACTAGATGACCTCCAAGGTCCCTTCCAACTTATTATTATTATTATTATTATATTATTATTATTATTATTATTATTTTATTATCATCATCATCATCATCATCATCATCATCATCATCATCATCATCATTATTATTATTATTATTATTATTATTATTATTATTATTATTATTATTATTATTATTATTATTATTATTATGTTTTTTTCCTTGAGGAAGAAGAAGACATTTCGCTTTTCATCCAAGAAGCTTCCTCGGTTGTGACTGGAAGGTGGGGTGATGGAAGGATAGGTTTTGATAGGATGGGGCTGGTGGTGGAATGATTGTATTTCTTTGCAGTCATCTGCAGTCCATGGCATCTGAGTGCCATGGACCACGGATGGCATTCAGTTAGCACTCAGAGAGAGTGCTAATGACCAGATGACTGCAGAGAAATAATTCTGACAGAACCTATCCTTCCATCCCCCCCATCATCCAGTCACAACCGATGAAGCTTCTTGGATGAGAAGCAAAATGTCGACTTCTTCCTCCTCCTCAAGGAAAAAATAGTCCAGTTGCCTTTAGAAAAAGCCCTTTGAGACAACTATGACCTGAATGACTGAGAATTGCCATATACTTTTCTCCATGTCCTACTTCTCCAAAACGAATCCTGTGAATTATAGTTTGCTAAAAATGTATAGCTGGATCGATTAAGCCCTTTTTGCTTAAACTATTAAAATACCTATTGAAGGTCAGCACAAGTTAGTCATCCCTTCCCTACACAAGGACAGTTCTACACATGCTTTTGTAAGGAACCCCCTTATCTGGTCTCCTCTGCTCCCTTCTACTTTTTGAAACAGAATAGAATAGAATAGAATAGAATAGAATAGAATAGAATAGAATAGAATAGAATAGAATAGAATCTGGAAGGGACCTTGGAGGTCTTCTATTCCAGCCCCCTGCTCAAGCAGGAGAACCTATACCATCTCAGACAACTGACTGTCTAGCCCCTTTTTAAAAATCTCCAGCGATGGAGCACCCATGATTTCTGGGGACAAGCTATTCCACTGGTTAATTGTCCTCACTGTCAGGAAGTTTCTCCTTAATTCCAGGTTTGATCAGTTTCCAACCATTGTTTCTTATCTTGCCTTCTGGTGCTTTGGAGAATCGAGATGCATTTCATTTCTATAGTGGTATCTGAACATCCTCCCAAACTTTTCTGAGTTCTTCTTTGCGCACTTTGATGGTCTGGATCTTCTTTGAATGTTTGAATATTTTCCAACTCTTTCTCTGAATTTGTTGAGTTTTGTTTGACCCTCAAGGATATTAGATTTCTGACGTAATTTTCAATGTTTTGAGTATTGAGTGGTTCATACTGAAGCCGTTTAGTATTTGACAGTACTGAAGGTACTGTACTGATAAATAAAGATACAATCAGAGTAGCTTCCAGTTGCAAGTGGGAGTCATGCATTGCAGAGAAAGATCAGTTGCAGTAGGTATTGTATCTCAGTGAAGAAACTCTGGAAGTATGCAAGATTCAATAGTTCCTTAGAAAGTATAGTTGAACTTGAACATGTGACTTTAGACCTTATAACCTGCTGATTACAAGGACAATGGGATTTAGATAAAGAATGAGAGATTCTCTCTTTATCTCCTGAACTTTGCTTATGATCTTGGTAATCTTATGGTCTTCTCTTAACCTCTGTTTCTTAGCCATGCATACATAGGAATCTCCTCTCAATTATCTTCTGCTAGGATTGCTTTGATTACAATGCAGCTTATGGTGCTGTTTTATTTAAAAAAATATTAAATATAGGATTTATTGATAAATTTCTATAATATTAATTAAAGTCACTTAGAATTCTTGTTTGGAAAAGTAACATAAATTTGATATAAATAAAATCAAATTATTGGATGCATTTAGTATGCAAAATTGTTGCTATATTGACAATACAGTATATTGGAAAGGATTTGATAATTCTGTTTTTTTTTTTAAAAAATGTAATAACTATTAGACGTAATAGATGTGTAGCAAAGAGTCTTCATTAATCTGACATTGGACGATCCCTTCCCCCTATGATGTTACCTAGTTTGAGTAATGAAGCATCTGCAAGAAAACAACCAAGGTCAGAGAGCATCAATGCCCCTTCATTTCAACTATTCTCCTTTATTGATGATCTTTTCATCCACCGTCCTTCTTCAGTGGCCTTCCCTAGACCCACACAGAATTATTTCAGGAGTCTTTACCCAAGCTCCTTGAAACAGACAAATCTGCAGCACTGAACGTGAACTAGAATCCATTTTGATCTCCTTCTTCTTCTCCTTCTCCTTCTCCTTCTCCTTCTTCTTCTTCGCTTCCTCTCCTTCTCCTTCTCCTCTCTTCCTTCTCCTTCTCCTCCTTCTTCTTCTTCTTCTTCTTCTTCTTCTTCTTCTTCTTCTTCTTCTTCTTCTTCTTCTTCTTCTTCTTCTTCTTCTTCTTCTTCTTCTTCTTCTTCTTCTTCTTCTTCTTCTTCTTCTTTCTCCTCCTCCTCCTCCTCCTCCTCCGCCTTCTTCTTCTTCTCCTCCGCCTCCTCTCCTTCCTCCTCCTCCTCCTCCTCCTCCTCCCCTCCTCCTCCTCCTCCTTCTTCTTCTTCTTCCTTCTTCTCTCCCTCCTCCTCCTCCTCCTCCTCCTCCTCCCCTCCTCCCTCCTCCCACTCCTCCTCCTCCTCCTCCTCCTTTTTCTCTTTCCCCATTACCTATCTCTTTCCTGTGAGAAAGATTTGTTTTACCCACTCTTTCAGTCAGTGTTATTAAAAATGAAGAATCCTTATTGTCCAGGAGCATCCATGACAGAATGGCAGGCAACCTTGAGTCTCTACATACGTTTATAGTACCTTTAAAAGCTGATGGACCCTTATGGATTCTATTCTTTTGTTGTTGTTTTCCTTGCTTATAGGTATGGATGGATGCAGGCACTCAGATCTTCTTCTCATATGCCATTTGCCTGGGGTGCCTAACAGCTTTGGGCAGCTACAATAAGTATCATAACAACTGTTACAGGTAACTGACGTGCCTCTAGCATTCATACCCCTTGTCCTCTTTGCTTGCTCCTTGTTTCTTAAATTTTCTACAACTCATCTCCATAGCAGAAGCAGGGTTGAAGAATTCCTACTTGCTTTCAATAACCTTTAGGGTATACCAAAAACATACCTCATATCCGATATTGCTCACTTGAAATGCACTAGTTTAATATGTAATTGTTATCTTTATGTACTTCATTTAATTGGTTAGGGCAGCCCAATCCACCAAATAATTTCGCATATTTACTTTTAAGAGAATCCAGATAATGTAAACATCAATTAAAGGATTTCTCTTTTTCAGAACTGGCTTGTCGTAATTGTTAAATTTAATAGAGAATTGTATCTGGCCAATAAGATTTTTCAAAGTGTGACTGACTTTCTACAGGCCATTTAATGATTAATTAAATCCATGTAAATTAGTTACATCCACCTGAACCACTAGAGCAGGGAAGCAAGAAATGTTATGAGTCCCTTCTCCTAAGGAGGTACATCTGGCAGGACCCAGAAGAAGGTGGCTCCCTCCCTTTGGAACATCATCCGTGCAGGATTAGACTGACCCCGACTTTGACACTCTTTCATATGGCCCTGGAGACATGTTCCAAAGATGCTTTTTCAAGAGGCAACTGCTGAACAGTGAATGGACACAGGGCAGAAAACATCCTGCAGAAAGCACAGCTCCACAACAGTCTTTTTAGCAGTTCCAAGAAGGCTCCACACCCATTTGCACTCCTCAGGTGACCCTGAGGACACAGATAAACCTCCAAGTGGCCTCAACGACTCTCTAAAAGAATGCAAATGACCAGCTGTCTGTAAGGAGTATACAACTTTCCATTCCACACCATCCAGTCAGAGCTGAAGAAGCTTCTTGGATGAGAAGCAAAATGTCTTCAAGAAAAGCAAGAAAGTCCAGTTGCGTCTTGAAAAAAAGCACCTTTGGGACAACCATGACCTGGATGACTGAGAATCTTCATAGACATTCCTGAAGACTTGGTCCTACCAGTGGGCCTGAGGAACCCAAAATGGCATGGAGCCCATCTAGTAGCTTGTTTGATTGTGTATTGTTGCTGTGTGTTTGTGTGTATGTGTGTTACTATTTCGTATTCTTTTATGTTTGGTTTTTTATTGTTTGTAAGCTGCCCAGAGTCACTGTGAGTGAATCTTCTAAATAAATAAAATTCAATAAATAAATGTATATCTAAATTAGCTTCCTCTTTGCAGATGACTCTTTCATTGTTTTCTGTTTTATGTGGCAACAATATTATCGATGCTTTAAGTACAACCTGGGCATAGAGTGATGACAGAATTTAATCATTTCCAAATAAAACATTTATTATACAATTATACACTACACTTTTATTATATTTCAATCATAGGCAATCATGGGCAATTAAAACTCTGCACCACAGTGTGCGAATCTGAATAATTAAGATTTAAGATCTTATTCATCACTAATTCTTTAGTCATGCATTAATTGAAAACAATAAGAAGAAGTGTAAAGGAAGATACAAATTGCCAGCAGTGTCCACAGGGGAGGCAAAGGACGGCAGAGAGCAGAGTCAAACCATCCCCACACAGAACTTGGCCCTTTTCTTATATGCATCATAACACTGCTTGTCTACGTGAAAGGGTGAAGGTTACATTGTGATGCTGCTTTTATTAGTTTTATGGAAGCATCAAAATCCTGCAGATGTCTAAAAATTATATGTGCAAAAGGCTTTGCTGAATGAGATGTACTTCTGAGCATTCATCATGGATTCTAATCAATAGGATAAATAATATTGTGCTGTATTAAATGTCACATTGAATCATTACTAGTATAAACAAGAGCTTCAGTATTTATTTTTCAGTTGATTAATAATCTTTTAATTAAGGAAATGTCCATAATAAACTGGGTAGCTGGTTTTTAAACAGCCTAATTTTTTCAGCCATAAGTCCCTTGAATCTCTGTGTGACAGGTCCTTCCTTCCTTCCTTCCTTCCTTCCTTCCTTCCTTCCTTCCTTCCTTCCTTCCTTCCTTCCTTCCTCCCTCCCTCCCTCCCTCCCTTCCTTCCTTCCTCCCTCCCTCCCTCCCTCCCTTCCTTCCTTCCTTCCTTCCTTCCTCCCTCCCTCCCCTCTCCTCCCTTCCCCTCCCCCTCCCTCTTCCCTTCTCAGGGAAGACTTCTATCAGGGTGCCTGGAAAATTAATCCTGTATTTTCCCCCAGGATTATTATACTTACATTCAAATTTAAAACCTATGCAACTAGTTTTAACAACCTCAGGACACAGCATGCACATTTTCGTACAAACATTTCATTCTTGTCTAGATACCATGATGTTAGATGTCTTTGCAAACTGTTGCTCTTTCCTCATGTCATCTCTCACTCTTCTCACCTTCTAGGGATTGTATCGCTCTGTGTTTTTTGAACAGTGGCACAAGTTTTGTGGCTGGCTTTGCCATTTTTTCCATCCTGGGTTTCATGGCAGAAGAACAAGGAGTGCTTATTTCAGAGGTAGCTGAGTCGGGTGAGTAGCTCATGCACATGAGGCTTACCTTGAACACAATGAAAAGTGGTTGGTTAGGAACGTGCTGGTTATATGGCTTCAACATATTAGCAATTTTTTCTCCACAGGACCTGGTCTGGCTTTCATTGCTTATCCACGAGCTGTTGTCATGCTGCCTTTCTCCCCATTATGGGCTTGCTTCTTCTTTGTTATGGTGGTTCTCCTGGGATTGGACAGTCAGGTAAAGATGCTACAAATGGGCAGACTCAGTCCTGTACTTAACCCATCCTTCTTATCCTGTTGCCCCTATGCAGTTAAGTTTGTTATTCCCATCAACCTTGAGCATGAAAGTCACATGTTGACTGGCTTGTGGGTAACAGATGTTGTGGTTACATGTAAGAAGAAGGTCAAGAAGGTTGTCCCACTTGCCTGAGACACAGACCATTTTTTGTCTCTGCCTCCTAGATCAGGGGTCCCCAACCCCCAGTCTGTGGACTGGTACCGGGCCATGGCATGCCAGCAACTGGTCCGCACAAACAGGCAAAGCCCCATCTGTGGGATGCAGGCAGCACACAAACCCACGCACTCTCTGGTCCACAGAAAAACTTTTCTCCACGGAACCGGTCCCTGGTGCCCAAAAGGTTGGGGACCTCTGTCCTAGATAATAGATAACTACTTTGCACTCCTTGTTAAAGATGCTTAGCTTACATAATGTAGGTGCTTAGAAAAGGGATCTACTTTTTCTAAATGATAAATGCTGCTTTTCTAAATGCTAATTTGTACACGTGCCCCCAGTAATACTGAACTGATTAACTTCAAAAGTGATTTGAGATTTTGTTTTATAGAGATGGGTAGAACGAAGGTAACTAATCTGAGTTAATCTGAATTCAGGCAGAAGTTAATTGGCCTGCCTAGACGGGCCGTTATGGAAATAGAGAGAAGGTCTTCAAGATGGCTCCAGAGTTACTCAGCAACTGTCCTCAGTGAATGTTTCAGAAATAAGCAGTTGGTAGCTATTTTTTTTAAAATCAAACTGATTTAAAAGATTGACCCCTTTTAAATTGACAAAACTGAGTAAAAAGTAAAGGAGATTATTTCAATATAGAGCCATGAACTAATAACAGGACTGTACTGGCAGCTTAGTGCATATAGAGTATGCTTGATACTTCATAATTGCCTGTGATCAGACAGGACTTCTGGCTTTTTGAAATGTTACAGAAGTTGGCAGAAGTTTGAATTTACCAGAGGCAAATTCTCGGTGAAAAAAAGAAATGATTACTGTTTGTCTCCAGCCAATGTCTTTCAGAATTGTGTGTGGTTATGACAGGTTTCAGATTGGTATCTTGTAATCTTTCAATGAATTGAAGGATATGCAAGAATGAAAATCTGAGAAGATCTGTGATGGAAAGAACTGAAGGCTGCTTCAATTCTCATTTCCCTAGTTTGTCTGTATGGAAAGCCTGGTCACCGCTATAGTTGACATGTACCCTGGAATCTTCCGGAAAAAGAACCGCAGAGAAACTTTAATTCTTCTCGTCTCCATCCTCTCCTACTTTGTGGGTCTGGTCATGATCACAGAGGTAAATACATTGGGAAAATAATATATAATTGCTAATTCTATTGCCTTTGAGTTGAGCTTGGTTCCTGATTATTGTATGGGGGGTTACCTATTTTAAATGTATGATTAAGGAAAGAGTTCTTTAATGAAGAAGTCAGAGGGAATTTGTTGCCATTTTTATTATTTCTGAAAATAGTAAATCAGAGTTGTGATCTGAAGGCACATTCTTTTTAATAAATATACAGACATTTCTAAAATTCTGTTTTCATTTGTCATTATGGGGCACTGAGTGTAGATTAATGAGAAAAAATGAATTTCAACAAGTGTAGAATCAGGCTGCAGCATAACAAAATTGACAAACGTGAAGGGGTCTGAATACTTTCTGAATGCATTGTTTGCTTGAGGCAATATTACATAAGATGTGCCATAATGAACTAATTTTCTGCTTACTTTTATGGTGGAAAAACCCATTTAAGAACACACCAAGAAATGGACAGAATCCAAGAATTGTTTCATCAAAACAAGCAAGAGGCAGTGGTCTTTTGCTGTTAAGTATGAAGAACACCACCAAGTTCTTATGTAAAGAGATTGAAGAAGAGCACACATTTGAACTTCAACAAAGAATTATTTTACAACTGTTAAGTAGTACAGATGGGGATACATACAAATTTGGGGTTCCTTGTGTCCAAAAAGAGAATATCAGTATCCTGGGAATATTGTAATTTATGGAGATATATTATTTGTGAATCAAAGGCCTTTCATTGATGTAACAAAGGTTACAACTCTAGGAGGATATATGTCATGACTCATGAGGAAATAGCTGTGGCGTGTATACAGAGACAATGAGTTAGCAATTAAAGCTAACTGTGGCTTGATACATTGACTTTTCCATTAAAAGCTAATTGTGGCTTAATTGTTTACAATGAAAGACTAAAAGAAGATGATAAAAAGTGCTTCATACAGGACAATCATTATTTCATAGTATCAACAATGAGCAAAGAACTTGGTGGTGTTCTTCATCCTTAATAGCAAAAGAATCCAAGCGAAAAGCTACACTAATAGGTGCTTTAATTATTCTTTGCCAACAACAGAAGGGCCAAAGGGCTGTAGCTGTTCTGTTCTTGGCCAATAATCGGCAATTACAGGCAGAAAACAAGCTGGCTAGGCTGGCTGGCTTTTTTGCTAGCAAACACTGAACAAGGTGTGCTTTCACAGTGTCTGAGCATGTGCAGTGAAGTCATTACACAAATCCCACCCTACAGCAATATAGGACACAGGACGTAGGCAAATAAAGAAGAGGCATATACAGTGATGTCACTGAGGAATGGGGATTGTCATCAGTTGGCTTGCTTTGCTGTGGGTTGAATGTGATACGGATGGTACAGTATATGATGGAAATTAAGCAAAGGCGAGAATAAATGGTATCTTTAATGAATGGCACAGCATCAAGCAGGGAGTGAGACCATTCTCTTGAATGCTTAATGCATTTATGAATAAATGCAAAAGGAATGCTGGCGGTGATAGAAGAGGTGAAGACATGAATGTAGCTGTTCATTCTTATGCAGATGATCCAGTGCTATTGGCTGAGCACCCGAATGTTTTGCAGTGAATGTTAGACTGTTGATACAATGAGAAGAGTGGATCTGAAAATTAATGTATCAAAGTCCAAGGTCATTATGTTTGACAGAAAAAAATGGAGTGAATGATCACAAATTATACATAAATGGTGAAAACCCGGAACAAGGAGAGGGGGTTTGTGTTCCTTGCATGGAATGTTTACTAAATGGATTGAAAGAAGAATGTGCAAACATTAGCAGAAAGCGAGTAGGTCATATGTGTTGTGAGGAATGAATGAATGAATGTTTGTCACACAAAAAAGAAGCAAAAATGACTGTTTATATTTTTACCAACTGTTGTATGCAAGTGAGAGACGGGTATGTGGCAAGAAAAAAATATATATGTGAAATGCTGTGACAATGGATTATAGGACGTGAATTTCTGTGGAGAAACAAGAAGAGATAGTTACAAAAAAATCAATGGGTGCTGAATGGATGTAAACTGAGTGCAAAAGTGAGAGACCAGTGTGTGTGAAAGAAGCATGTTGAAAAGAAGGAACGTGGATCAATTTAAAAAAAAATACAAAGATATGAAAAAAGACTTTACAGATCAAGAGGAGGGGATGACCAAGTTAGCTGGTGGTTGCATGCAGCTGATAATACCATGTCTTTAAAAAGAAAGAGGTCAGAAATTTAAAGAACAAAAGACACTAGGAAAGGAGCTAATGGAATGATGGGAACAAGGATGATTTGCAAGGGTAAAAAGTATGGAGTGGTATGGTGAATGTTGGTATCGGGCAAATTTTAACTACATTTCATTTCCTATACTTATTTCATGCCTTAATTTATGAGATAGTATAATAGATAAACAGACAGAACTATTTCTTACTCCTTTCTATACCTTGTGTAATATTGGTTATCCTGAAAAAGTATAGTTTGATGGGTATGTATGTATGCATGTATGTTTGTATGTATGTATGTATGTATGTCATAGTCTGGAAATGAAGAGGTTTCATTCTTTGTCAGTTTGTCTATTGATTCCCCTACCTGCATATTACAGAGACTTTTGCAAGTACATTACAACGAAGCATTCTGTTAATGTAAGGCAGTGTTTCTCCACCTTGGTGACTTTAAGACATGTGGTTTTCAACTCCCAGAATTCAGGGTGGATGGGAAATTCTGGAGAACTTAAGTCCACATGTTCGAAAGTTGAGGAACTCTGATGTAAAGCAATAACTAGACTGGTTAGATCAATCCCTGAAGCTAAAGCCTATCAGATACTCCCTTGATTTGTCAACTGCGGCTCGCTTTCAAATAGACTCAGCCAATGTTTATGCTTGGTATTTTTGGAGCTGACAAAGGTTGCTTATGATTCCCATCCTGTTTTCATTTTAGATCTTTTTGTTTGTTTGTTTGTTATCAACCTAACCAAAGCCAAAGGGATCCAGCTTATTTTTAAGTTACCACTATGCCCCTGATCCATCACCATTTGGAGCATGGCCACTACAACCAGGAATGACCGTGAAATGACACATTTCCTCCTGAAATGTGAAGCCAGCCCAGGAACACCCAGATTTAAAAAAATAATAATAATAATGGGAAGAACACTTTTTTCAGTTGGAATTATTCATGAATAGATAATATCTGGGGAACATGTATTACTTTTTCTTTACTTTAATTTTTATTATTGTTCTTGTCTGACTTGGGCATGTAAAGAAGAAACTGTCATGAGATGGAAAAAAAGGAGAAACATCTGTCATCTTAATGTTCTCAGAAGTATTTTCAAATACAGCAGAGAGGGGAGAAACATCTTACTAAAAACCAGGAGCAACAGACAGGGACAAAGAAATCTTAGTCTAGGAATTTGTGTAAAGTACCAAGATTGAATATAATTCAATATAACAAAAAAAAAAAAACCCACTGCAGATGTTATAACTGTTTTTCTTATTTCAATAATAAAATCTATATTGGTCAGAATAATTTTACTCCTGTTATTGTTAAGAAGTTAGGTATGCAAATTTGTTATTGAATGTGCTGAAAATTGCTCACTTGTCCTTCCTACCTATAAGCTGGTACAGGGGTGTCAAACTCGCCGCATCACGTGACGTGTCGCGATATATCGCGACTTTTTTCCCCTTGCCGGAGCTGGGGTGAGCGCAGCTTCCGCGTGATGCATCCGGCCCACGGGCCGGCAGTTTGACACCCCTGAGCTAGTAAGACACTAGGGAATTCTGGGAGTTGAAGTCCACATGTCTTAAGGTTACTAATGTTGAGAAACATTATTCATGGATATTAATTGGAGAAAGTTATAAAAACATGTAAGTCCACCCCATTTGCTTTATAAAACCATTACAACTCCTGTATATAGGTAGCCCTCAACATACAATCGTAACGGAGCCTGCGGCCTGCCTATTATGGTTATATGCTGTAAAGGTAATAAAACAGGTCAGTCATAACCGACTCAATTTTTATGATCTTTTTTGCAGTGGTCATTAAGTGAATCCATGGTCATTAAGAGAACACCATGATTGTTAAGTGAACTCATGGTTTGCTATGGGTGTGGGTTTTGCCAAAGTGTCATTTTTCAGCAAAACTGATATAAACTGTGGTCATGTGACCACGGGACACTGCAAGTGACTGCACATGTCCTCGTGTTGCTGAGTGCACGAGGTTTGGTCATGTGACCGCAGAGGATCGGTCATAAGTTTGAATGGTTGCTAAGCAACCAGCCGTAAATCAAGGATTACCTGTATGAAGACAACTGTAAGGGTTTTTTTCCCTCCATCCTTTCCCATTTCCCTTCAAAGTAAAATAGCGAAACTGCACAGAGTTTGCTCTAATTTAGAAAGCAAGAAGCCTCTAGACTCTTTTGCTTTCGGATTGCACCCTGCTGACTTTTGAAACTGTAATTGTTGTGCACAGACTTTGTCTAAATACAACATAGTGCAGGGGTGGGTAACTATGGCCCCCTTACGACCTGTGGACTTCCACTCCCATAATTCCTGAACAACTGGCTCAGGACTTCTGGGTGCTGAAATTAACAGGTTATAAAGGGGTCATCGTTGCCTACCCCTGGTATAGTGTATAATATTTATTATTTGAAAAGGGTTGAGGCAGGAGAAAATTGGGGACTTGGCTGAATAATTCCTGAGTCACTCAAAAGTCAGATCTCTTCTGCCTGTTTGTATGTAGGCCCGGCGAAGCTATATTTATTAAACAACATTCAACTGTGTTGTTTGTAAATGTTTCAGTATTTCATTCAGCACTATATGAAGAATGAGTAACAAAACGTGTCATTAAACGCCACTGTACATGCGTATGGAGCCCTGATTGGACCAGGAGTCTCACAGACATTTAAACAGATATTTAATTATGTTCTCTGTCATTTAACACTTTTCTTGTTTGATGTAGGAAATGAAGAACAGAGAATCTATGGCAGTCACAATTGGTACAAAAACAGGAAAGCCACCTACCAACCATCACTCATGTGCAGCCCAATTTCCATACCGAGATCTGCTTATTTTTCATGTGGGAGAAAAAGTAGCAGTTCTGTTGAATTTTCATTTTTCAATCCTATGACACTAAAAAAAATTAACATATTTCACCAGACTAAAATTTCATGTGATTATAGAAGTTGTGCAATAATGTATGCAAATGGAATATATATATATATATATGAGCAAAGGGCAGAAAAGCAAGTTTTTCATATATCAATACTAAGAAATAATAAACTTAAGTATATTGACCATAGGATAAACTTTGTAAAGATTAAATTTTGCAATTAGGAATGTGAAAAAAAAAATTAGTATAAAGAATTAGCCAGGCAAGTCTAATTTTTTACACGGCATGTTCAATACATCAGTCATAAAAGGCCCTGCAAGAGCTTACAATGAAATATAACGGCTTTCCTAACTTATATGCTTCAGTTTATATGTTTAAGGGAAATTAACCACATGCTTTTATTAGGGAACAGATTTCAATGTCAGCACCATGATGGAAAATATCAATGTCAGTCTCAATGTGAGCGCCATCCCACCTCTCCACCATGTGCACCAAGAGATAGCACACAGGGTTGGCCCTTGATTGTGAAGTTTGGTTTAGTAGTTAAGGCACCAGGCTAGAAACAGATGGCCGTGAGTTCTAGACCCTTCCTAGGCATGAAAGCTGACTGGGTGACTTTGAGCCATTCACCAGGAGACGGTGAGTTCTAGTCCCGCCTTACGCATGAAAACTGGTTGGGTGATTTTGGGCCAGCCACTTTCTCTCTCAGCCCAGCCCACCTCATAGGATTGATGTTATGAGGAAAATAAGAGGAAGGAGTATTGTGTGTGTTCATTACCTTGAGTTATCTATAGAAGGGAATATTTGTAGCTCAGGATTGAACTGTGGGGTCCTTGGTGCTCTCTGAGCTTGATTGTTTTCTTGCAGATGTTTCATTACCAAAGCAGTGCACTGATGATGTCACCTAATTAGAAAGAAAACTACCAAGCTCAGAGAGCAGCTCGGACCCCATAGCCTTGAGTTATTTATAAAAACAAAAAGGCAGGATATAAATGAATGAATAAAATAAATTGTGAATGCCATCAGTAACCAGGATTGAGTAAAAGGGCTTTTCCTTCAGCTAGCCCAGCCTCAAACTGCTTTCTATTCCATTATAATAGTTAATCACTATTACAATATTTCCTCTATACTACAGTATAACTATTGTACTGTTACATTTTCTCTTTCTCATCCAAGCAATGTTTTCTTCTTAGAAATCCCGTTCTGCCTTCTGCCTCAATTCCTCTCTTTTTCTGGGATTTCTTTTGATTTTTTTTGATAAGAGTACTTGCATCTTTCCAGCTTGTGCTTTGCTGTGCCTCCATCTTTCTTTTTCCTCTGGACCATCCACTCCCTTTGAAGGGAAAATGCCTTCTTTTATCCAGCTGTTTTTCTCTGCTGGTGGCTGCAGAGCTTCCAAAACAGGTATCTCCTCCCACACCCATTTCAAGATTGCACTTTTTATAGGCAACTCTTTATAGGCAAACTCTGCTGTGCTGGAAAAAAAGCTCAAATAAGAGGGGAGGAAAGCAGCACAAATACAGCAATTTTTCTAAGAGCAGCCTGCTCTTCTACTGGCAGACCCAGGGTTTTCGTGCCTTTGGCGATTGATGGTGTTTACCCATCTCAAGCGTGTTAAACCTATTCAGACAACCTCCCCCATTGCTTTTATTTTTTTTCTTTCTTTTTGAAAAACAGCTTTGTAATTTCATGGTTTGTTGCTGGATTGGCAGCAGGATTCCTGGAGGTTTGAGGGATGTGACAAGCAATGTAGGCTGGCCTTTTAAGGGTGAGCATTACAGGACTTTATCCGCAGTCCTACAGGTAGTCCTTGACGTATGACCACAACTGAGCTCAAAATTTTGGTTGCTAAGCGAGACAGTTATTAAGTACATTTTGCCCCATTTACAACCTTCTTTTGCACAGTTGTTCAGCAAATCACTGCAGTTAAGTTAATAATGTGGTTGTTAAATGAATTTGGCTTCCCCATTGACTTTGCTTGTCAGAAGGTCACAAAAGCTGACCGCATGTCCCCAGGACACTGCAATTGTCATAAATGTGAGTCAGTTGCCAAGCATCTGAATTTTGATCACATGATCCTGGGGATGCTGCAAAGATTGTAAGTGTGAAAAATAGTCATAATCGCTGTTTAGAGTGCCCTTGTGATTTCCCATGGTCACTACATGAGTTGCTTTAAGTCAAGGACTACCTGTATTTTATTTCCCTTGTTTTGGGAATCAATTCATCCCTTATTAGGGATAAATGAGAATGTTGTCCTGTGGAGCAGTGCCTTAGCCATTGTGTCCTGTGCAGCTGTCCAAAATTTACAACTTTGTGTGTGTGTGTGTGTTTGTGTATATTTGTCTTTCTACCTTACCTAGAAATAATACGTAATTATAGTAATAAACTTTGATAATAAGTGAACTGATTTGTTTTACAGCACTATGTTTCTTTACTGGAGCAAATCATAATTAGATGTGGGGGGGAAATAACGTGATGGCAACTGTACCCTCCCCTCCTTTGTACTCTCTAGCAGTTGTTATTCAGAAATACTTTGCCTCTGTTTCTACAAAGAAAATATGTTTATGTCTCCATGAATTTGTCTAATCTGTTTTTATGGCCTTCCGAATTAGTGGTCATTGCCCCAACTTCAGATGTAATTCCCCAGGTTAAAAATGCTTCTGTGGAAAATTCTCTGTCCTGAACTTCACATTGCTCAACTGTATTTGATAACCTTTCAGCATGACTTCTGTTACAGAGGGAGAAAAAAATGCCTCCCTGTTCACTTTCTCCATACCAAGGCAGGCTAGAGATTCTTAAATTGCCATCTGACACTCTGAAATCTTATGCATAGCAACAGTTGCGTCTTCATTTCTACTCTGCTGTGAGAGACGAATGCTTCGGTGCTGAAATCTAAAACTAAAGATGAGAACTAGTTTGAATCCCACATATCAGTACATTGTGATTTAGCTGGAATTGCTTTTTAGGTTATTCCCTATTGACTTTTGAAGTCAATTTACTGTCCTTTGGATGAAAATGTGAGAGAGGGCACAGAACCAATTTTGCCAGAGTCGCATAAGGTAGCTTTGTAGATGCAGTTCTCAAGAATTCACATTTACTCCACATATCCATCCATCCATCCATCCATCCATCTATCCATCCATCCATCTATCTATCTATCTATCTATCTATCTATCTATCTATCTATCTATCTATCTATCTATCTATCTATCTATCTATCTATCTATCTATCTATCTATCTATCTATCTATCTATCATCTACCTACCTACCTACCCACCTACCTACCTACCTACCTACCTACCTACCTACCTATCTATCTATCTATCCTATCTATCTATCTATCTATCTATCTATCTATCTATCTATCTACCTATCTATCTATCTATCTATCTATATCTATATCTATATCTATATCTATCTATCTATCTATCTATCTATCTATCTATCTATCTATCTATCTATCTATCTATCTATCTATCTATCTCCCTATCCCTATCCCTATCCCTATCCCATCTTTCTGTATATCTTTTGCATTCCCATACTATAACTTCTTTTTTCACTCCTTCTCATGGTAATTAGAAACTTAAAAATATGTGAAGACTGCATTCTTGTGAAAACTTGACTTCTCTTTGGAATGTATGTGAGGACAAAGTTTAAGATACAACCTCTGACTTGGTTATGCATGTATATGTACTCTGTGTGTATCTGTGTGTGTGTGTGTGAGAGAGAGAGAGAGACATTTGCAGGATATGGGGATTGAAAAAATGATCCACCTTAGTGTAAGCTAGTTTTCAGAAACTTTCTATCACAAAGGGGAGAAGAACACCCAGAGGTGGGGAAGACAGATGGTTCTATTGATACTAGAAATGAATAACAGGCTATCTTTAGATACATTGAGTTATCAGGCTCTCCAAATACCAGTTAAATGGAGGGAAAATAGTCAGAATCCTGGTATAATATGTATAAACAGAGGACTGCTCATTCACTCCCACTTGGTGCTTTCTACCAGTAGAAACTAAGTAGGAACTGAAAGTTTATTGAGTCACCACAAGTAGTTTTAGTTTAAGAGAAAAAAATGTCTAGGAAAATATTGTCTAGAAAACACTAGAACATGTGTTAAAAAATGAGAATTATAATTTCCTGAACAGATATTTCTGGAAATGAAGTCTCAAGGTTAAAGTTGTCTATATACTGCTAAAATTCTTGTCTTCATAATCTTTAACTGGGCAATGCATTTGTCTATGGAGATTCTCAGTCATCCAAGTCATGGTTATCTCAAAGATGTTTTTTCAAAAGGCAACTGGACTATGTTGTTGTTTTTTTCTTTCCTTTTTCCTCGAGGAAGCAAAAAAAAACATTTCACTTCTCATCCAAGAAGCTTCATCAATTCTGGCTGAATGATTGAAAGGGATGGAAGGGTTAGTTCTGACATAGGCAATAGGTTGCATTATAGAGCGAAACCTTTCAACCAAGGTACACCTCAAATGGGCTAATGTACAGATTGTGTCCAACATCTGGGACCCATGATTTCCATGGAATTGAAAATTAGCAAATTTTATAAACTTTTATAAATTTTATAAAGCATTTTCTGGCATAAAATTTGTCATAAAACAGTTTATGCCATAATACAAAATGTCAAAAACATTTCCTGTCTTGATATTTGATTGTGTAATACAGTTCGACATAGCCCATTCTCAAGTCAGATACTTCTCTGTATCCCAACTTTTCCAGTGAAGGCTGTACATTAAAAGTTCTGTCACTGTTGAAGGCACTGAGGAATCTGGTATGGATATATCTCTGAAAGGATGACTCAAGGGTTCACAGGTTGTCTAGAATTATATATAAAATCAATTCAGTGCTTGGGTACTTGGCAGTGTAAAAGACATTCATCTAATCATCACATTTTTAAACTATCTCTCTCCTCCATCTCTTTCCCAATCCCCACTGTGTGGACATGTGCCCCTCTTTAGGGTGGGATGTACGTCTTCCAGCTCTTTGACTACTATGCTGCCAGTGGGATGTGCCTACTCTTCGTTGCCATTTTTGAGACTCTGTGCATTGGCTGGGTATATGGTAAGTACAATTGCAACAGGAAACAGATCTTACTGATTATGTGTCATCACATTGGGCTCAACTGTTAGCAATCACATA
Organism: Azemiops feae; assembly: GCA_023970755.1. Lineage (NCBI taxonomy): Eukaryota > Metazoa > Chordata > Lepidosauria > Squamata > Viperidae > Azemiops > Azemiops feae. The sequence continues at coordinate 2,284,884 of JALGBA010000082.1, read as the reverse complement.
GATAGAGCTAGGTAGAAAACATATGTCTCAAGATACCTGTCAAAGACCAGTCTAGAACATCTCTGGAGCTGGAACACTATCCCTGAACTTTTCCATGACTAGTAGTTCTGTTCTGTTGAAATCTCCAGAATTATCTTCTTATCTAGTTTCATATTTGATATGAGTAGGCAGAGGGACACTAGATGGAATCCAATATTGGTTTCACGTAGGTGCAACTGCTTTCATGAGCAGAATTATAAGGAGGCAATTCCTCCCTCATTTTTCCTTGTGCTCTTCAAGTCCTTTTGAAAGACTGAGTGAATTTCTGGAAAAGATTCTGGAGCAGATGCAGAGGACTCCAGAGAGAAAAGAAAGTCAAGTTTTTTCTTGAGTACTCTGAGCCTATAAGAAGCCAATATAAGAAAAGAAATTATCAGTTTTATATTGCCAATTTAACTGGCCTTGAGAAACTGCTTTTCACTGTTTTGCTTCAGTGGCTTCTCCTTGCTAATACCTTTCTGTTTAGTCTGCTGTGCTTGTTATTTTCTTGATCCTGGTTCTCTTCTCTGTTCCATAGGTGTAAAGAGCAGACTTCTTCTGCCTGTCTTACCATCTATTATTCTTTTCCCCCCTTTTCACAGGTGCTGACCGTTTCTACAATAACATTGAAGACATGATTGGCTACCGACCATGGTCTGTTATTAAGTACTGTTGGTTATTCGTAACACCAGCTGTCTGCCTGGTAAGTGGGACATCTTGATCTGGAGACCAATCCAGAGGGTGCCCAGGGAAATGGGTTGGACTCTTGGGCAAAAGAGACTTTGACCACTGCTTGTGGCTGCTGTCAGGCAACAAAGAAGTAGGAGGAAGTCATGGTGGGAATGGAAATAGAAACAATCCAAAGAGAACAGATAAAAGTAAAATTTGCATAAATCCCATCAGTGAAGTTTTAACTTAGTCAATTAAGTGCTTAAGAGCAGTTCTTCAGCAGTAGAAGCACACATTCAAAGGGGTCTTCCAATTTTGGAAACTTATTGTGACTCCTGCATAGATGCAGCAGATGGACACTGGTACCATATAGGACATTCATTCAGAATTCACCAGTCTGAAATAGTATAGGGTCTCCTGCCTGAGAAGGGGGCTGGTCTAGAAGACCTCCAATGTCCCTTCCAGCTCTATTCTGATTCTGATTCAGAAGTCTGGTCAACTTGGCTCATGGCCTGAAAGGAACAATTGTATGCACCAACTGAATAGGTACACATTTGAATTAGGTATATTATTTCATTTGGGTGGTGGTTGATACCGTTGCTATTTGTCTCCCACAGCCATGTAAATGTCTGCCAGTATTTAAACGTTAGATCTTTTCACCTTCTAATTATATATATGGGGCCTATAGAAGTCTGCGAAGTCTATTCTTACAGAACCTAATGTCAGTAGGAAAAAAATGAACAAAGCAAGCGAACACTTTCATCCTTAAACATCAGAATTAAGGATGAAAGATAGTGCAGTGTTATTTGACACCTTCTAGTTGGTATACATGAGAGGCATGTTGGTGTAGTGGTTAAAGGTTCTAGGCAAGAAACTGAGAGACTGTGAGTTCTAGTTCCACTTTAGGCAGGAAGCCAGCTGAGAGACTTGGGGCCACTCGGTCTCCATCAGAAGGAAGACAAAAATGGCAAAACAGGTGAAAGTTTTGTCAAGAAAACTGCAGGGACTTGTCCAGGCAGTTGCCAGGATTCAAGACTGAGTTAAAAACTCCCACAAAGGCACTGTGTGCAGATTGTGGTTCCCTGCCCAACTTAAAATAGCACAAGCTATGTTGAAGGGAGAAAATGTCCAGAAACAGGTTCCCAATCTCAATTTCTTTTGTCTTACCAATTTGTAAGACCCTGATCGTGTCCATAGACTCTTGTGTCTTATTAGCAAAATCATTAGGAAAGTATTCCCCTGATGCAGGTAGTCCTCAATTTACGACCATTCATTAAGTGACCATTCAAACTTACAACGAAAAAATGACTTACAACTAATCCTTGCATTTACAATTGTCACAGCACACCCATGATCACATGATCAAAATTTGGACACTTGGCCACTGGCGTGTACTTATGACAGTTGCAGTGTCCTGGGGCCATGTGATCACCATTTGCGACCTTCCCAGCCATCTTCCGGAAAGCAAACTCAGTGGGGTTCTCTTAGCAACCACCTGATTCACTTAACAATTGCAATAATTCGCTTCACAATGGTGGCAAAAAAAGGTCACAAAATTGGGCGCGACTCAGTAAACACCTTGCCGAACAACAGAAAGTCTGGTCCCGGTTATCATCATAAGTCGAGGACTATCTATATTCCACCAGGTTGAGTATTCACCAGGTTGAAATCAGGGATGATGTTATTCTGATCAGCACAAAATCAGCAAAGTAGTTCATTAAAGATTGGTGCATCTAATGCTTCCTCCTTCGCTCAATCTTTCCAGGCAACCTTTCTCTTTTCTTTGATTAAATACACCCCACTGACATACAACAAGAAATACGTGTACCCGTGGTGGGGAGACACTGTCGGCTGGCTGCTTGCACTCTCTTCAATGATCTGCATCCCCCTCTGGATTGTCTACAAACTTTCCACCATTAAAGGATCCCTGAGAGAGGTAAGACTGGCATTTTTAGGCTGGGGACTGGGATGCAAAGTGGCTGAACCAGGAAGCCTGCCTACTCTCCAGGACTGATAGGCCTTCAGAGGTAGCATTGCTCTGTTCCAAAATAATGAATGGGGACCTTGCACTAATTTGCTAGGAATCACTCTGTTACTGGCAAGAACCAGTGGCTTTATTGGATTTGAGTTGGCTTGAGGGCTGCACAATCTAAATTGCCTTTCTGGGTGTTTGTTATTAGCTGTATAATACTTCAGCAATGTCACAATTGAGAACTTAGCTTAGCGGTATTCCATCATTTTCTTTCTCCCTCCTATGCTTATTGACTTTCAGTCAAATATCTTATTTCCTGTGTGACATTTGCAACTGGTTTCCTTTGATTATAAGGAGTATCCAGTACAGAATTACTGTAAAAGAAATATCTGTATCATGTATGCGGGAGAGGTTTTTTTGTTTTTTGTTTTTAAAAAAACTAGTGCTGCATTTCAAAGAGCAAGATTCAGCGATCTTATTCAAGATTAAATTGTCCCAAAGTAGTCACCCATAAATGCTACAACTGTATTTATTCTGATTGAAAATGAATACCAAATGATATATTGAAGTTCCACCGTTTCAGGGAAGGGTTCCTTCTGGAAATAATTAACTGAAAGAGCAATTTGTGAACTCCAGTGTTTGGTATGAATTCAACTCAGTTTTAGGATCCAGGGAATGACACTGGACCAGTGGCTGTTTTTCAGTGGAAACCATATTCAATACCTTTAGTCCTCAACTTATAACCACAGTTGGGACGGGAATTTCTGTTGCTAGGCAAGGTCCAAGTTTACAGCCTTTTTTGCCAGAATTGTTGAGTGAATTACTGCAGTGAATTATGCGATGGCTAAGCAAATTCAGCTTCCCCCATTGACTTTGCTTGTCAGAAATCAGCTGGGAAGGTTGTAAATGGCAATCAAATGATCCACGGACATTGAAACCGTTGTAAAGGCTGCATCTTGCCAAGGGCCTGAATTTTAATAACGTGGCTGTGAGGATGCTGCAATGGTTGTAAGTACAAGCACCAGTTGTAAGTCCCTTTCTTCAGGGCCATTGTAACTTCCAACAGTCGCCAAATGGATGGTTCTAAATCAAGGGTTAGCTGTAGGTTGGCTGTTCAAGGCTTAAATCCATTTCTGTGCTTTTGGAGAGGAGGTACGATAGAAATGAGTCAAATATATATCCATTGCTAATTTTTGCACAAAGCATAACCCTTGTTAATACTATATGTTTGGAACTCTGTATTTTGATATGGCCTATGGGCTAATCAATAAACTAAACTAACTTGCACAAGGCATACCCTTAAACATTCACCCGAGACAGAACTACAAGTAATCCTTGACTTACAACCGTTTGTTTAGTGACCGTTCAAAATTACAACGACACTGAAAAAAGTGACTTATGACCGTTTTTCACACTTACGACCCTTGCAGCATTCCCCGTGGACATGTGATCAAAATTTGGGCACTTGGCAACTGGCATGTATTTAGGTATTTATGACAGTTGTGCTGTCCTGAGGCCATGTGATCACCACTTGTAAACTTCCGACAAACAAAGTCAATGGGGGGGGGGGAGCCCGATTCACTTAAAGACCACATGATTCATTTAACAACTCACTTAAGAACAGCCTCACTTAGCAACAGAAATTTGGGGCTCAATTGTGGTTGTAAGTTGAGGATTACCTGTGAATTCTCTGACCACGACTTTCTTGGTAAACAGCAATATTTTCCACCCACCCGTTTTTGTCATCTCTCCATTTCTCTTTTCAGAGGTTCCATCAGCTTGCCTGTCCAGATGAAGACTTGCCTCAAAGAATGTGTCCAGGCCATCATCTGTTCCCCATGACAGAATTAGATTCTCACTGTTAGGAGTGGAACCCTCAATCTCTATTGGACAATCTTGGCCCATGACCAAGAAGAGAGGAATTGGCCACCTCGTTTCACTTTCTTTGAAAGAACCTGGAAAGGCTGCTAGAGAAAGAGGGTTCTCCCCAGAAACTGGGGTGCAAGGCAATGCTGCTTCTTCTGTTTAGCAGCATATTTAGAGGAGGCAATTTAAACCACAATGTTCTCCTATGGGTTCATCTAGGAGTGGAACAGGAAGGACAGAATACTGTGATGGAAACCTTTTAACAGGAGCATAGAATTCCTCTTGCACAAGGTTTAGGGAGTATTCCAGCCCATTTATAAAATCCACATTTCTTCCAATGATTTATTGCTTAGGTGTGTGTGTTTTTAAAAGGAGAAAGAGTCCTTTGCTTCAACTCCAGACTTAATTATTTTTCTATTGCTTTCATTAGTTCTTGAACTTGGTGTAGCATTATTCATAATTTATATTCTTTCTCTTTAAGGGCCACATGATAGATGGGGTTGATGAAAATTTCCCTTGTCGCTGGCCACTTCTGATGGATTTTCCCTGGCTCAATGATGGAGTAGGAGAACTTTTTTAAAAATATATCTGTTACCATATACAGCACAATCCTGCTTACCCACCTTGGACACTATTTCATTGTTTTTTAAATGGGGCTAAAGCCACTAAGGAAAGAATGAGAAAAATGTGGCTAGGCAAATGCTCACGTTTTCACAACTATAGCAGAATAACAGAGTTGGGAGGAATCTTGGAGGTCTTCTAGTCCAACCCCCTGCTCAGGCAGGAAACCCTATACCATTTCAGACAAATGGTTGTCCAATCTCTTCTTAAAAACCCACAGCTTCTGGACTCAAGTTGTTCCACTGATTAAGTGGAAATTATTTTCACTTTTAGAATATCAATGAATTTTGGAAGAATACATTAATGAAATCAGTGCAAAACACAGTGATGGTGCTCCATCACTGGAGGTTTTAAGAAGAGATTGGACAGTCATTTGTCCAGAATGATATAGTGTCTCCTGCTTGAGCAGGGGGTTAAATTAGAAAACCTCCAAAGTCCTTCCAACTCTGTTATTCCGTACTCTGTAAACATGCTTCTTTGTTAATCTATCTGATGAGTGCATTTGCACTATTGAAGTGTACCTGAGCTGCATATCTAGCTAGCAGGGTTCCTGAATCCATGCTATGTCTGGTGCAGCATCTCATTATCCACTAGTTGGTGTATGGTGCTCTCTTCCATAGATCACAGCTGCTGTAGTATCAGCACATATGCTGTAATATTTCATGAGCTGCAGTTACCTGCTATTCCACAGAATGGAAGAAATAAAAGAAAAGGTAATCCTGCTCAGATGTTCAAAGCCAATCTGGTGTTGCTGAAAATCACCACAGTTCTTAAAAAAAAAAAACCCACCCATTTTTTTGTTGCAATTTAAAAAAGAAAATCATTGCAGTCATAGTCCTAGCATGTGTATCTTTGTTATTTAGAACTTCCTTGTTCATTGACTTCATTATTTGGCCATTATGCAGCAATCTCTTTTGAGAGTTGATGAAAATGAAACCGAGTCATATGATCAAGCAGGAGGCATTGAGGAATAGTAGGACAGAATACTAATAGCAATTGAGTAACATTTCCATATTAATAGAACTTTAGAAATGACCAGGTGAAACGTTTATGCAGCTTTACAGATCTGAACTGATCACCTCTTTTCCAACAGTAGGAAATAGATCTTTATTTTTAAATCACAGTCCCATCTATTATTTTGGGCATGAATATTTGTGCAACTATTTAATAAATCTTCTGGAAATCCACTGCTAAGGTCCAATGATGACCTGGGGAGAAATGTCGTGGTAATCTCCCTGCTTCCCAAAACTCTCCAAATAAGGGCAACTTTCATGTGCCAATCCCAATGAATTCCTCATATGTAATTCCTACTTAAAAGAATAAACAATTGCATAGCAGCACAAATTAGATATGCTTTAACATATGGTTAATGTGTTTAATGTATCAGTTGACCTTGGTTGAGCTCAGAAAGCTAAGCAAGGTTCAGCCTTGTTAGGACTGAGATGAAAGTCCACCAGAAGTTACCAGAACTGCAGTAGAGACTAGAACATCAAAAAAGCATCCTAGAAGAAGAAAAATCAAACCACTTCCAAATTGTGGTCCAGAAAACCAAATGGGTGTCTCCATGATATCAAGAGGACAGCAACAGAGATCAAAGGAGAACTGGGTTTTTTAAAAGCTGTTAAAACGGCTCCTTTAAAGACTCCTACATGCAGTAATCAAGACAGTATGTCTTTTGACTTGCGCATAATGGCCTTGAAAAGTGCCTGTGTGGTTCTGTCTCCAACAAGCAAAATATCTTACAGTGGCCATTTTCCATGTTCCACCCATCACAACCATAGATCAGTAATCAGAGCAGATCCCTTAGTGCAGGGGTCTTCAAACTTGGCCCTTTTATGACTTGTGGACTTCAACTCCCAGAATTCCTCATCCAGCGTGCACGCTGGCTGAGGAATTCTGGGAGTTGAAGTCCACAAGTCATAAAAGAGCCAAGTTTGAAGACCCCTGCCTTAGTGCCTTCAGTGATCCTGGACTAAATAATTGCCATAATCTCTTGCTGCTATTTATACTGGCTGAGGCTGATAGGAGTTGAAATCCAAAACAGCTGGTATGCACTAAGTTATCTATTCCTAATCTAAATATTCTATCCTATATGGTGTTTTTTTTTTCCTTTTAAGAGAGTGGGGGCTAATTCATTCCTATTCTTGGTTTCCTCCTATAATAGCCGCATTCATCTTCACCAAATGCAGCGGACAGTGGGATTAGAATGGGTACTGAGCCTCACAAATTGCAGAGCATGCCTTGAAACTGAGTCTCCCATTGGCCTGCTTTTTCCCCTTGTACAATTAACTGAATTCAAATGAAGGAATTTGCAGTCTCAGCTTACTCACGGTTTCATCCCTTTGAATGAGCAACCTGAGACACTTTAAAGAATACTAAATTCATTACGAATGGCAGAGCCAACACCATTATTAGACAGAGGGAAGCAACCCCCTAACGTAGCAAAGGAAAGGAGATAAGAGACAGCTACTTAGTCATTCTGAACTGTTTGGCCATTTTGAAGCAAGCTGTTCTCTTGGAGTACAGTTGTGTCCTTTAATACATGCCTCCCCACTTCCCAAAAGAACAGTGGAGAAGCATATGCTTTTTGAGATTCAGCCCAGAAGTTGATTATCAGACAGAATAAGAATGGAGCATTTGTGCTGCCAGAGTCCATTGTGGTTGGGTGAGTACTGTATAATAAATTTGAATAAATAATAATACCAATGCTGAAAGGAAAATCTTCATCACGGTCCAGTCCAAGATGGGAATAAACCCAAAATGGAGGCTCTTTGGAAAGAAGGTTCTTTATTGAGTTGCAGAACCAGACAGAAATGTGGCTCTGGGGCAGCTGACCACATAGAGCTGGGAGTAGTGGGTTTTTATACCTTCTTGGGCTTTTGTGTTTGGAGTTGTTCCTGTTCCTGTGGCATGAATTTTGACCTGAGCTTTTGAGTGTGTCCTTTTGGTATTCTGATGGTGGTGGTTAATCCTATTATGTCCTAAAGGCCACGTCCTGCTTCTCTAGGGCTGTGGCTGATGGCTATGTCCTGTGTTGGATTTTTGGGTGAGGGGTTGCTGGTTCTAATTCTATCACTCTGCTATTGTTAGCTATCAGTTTTGCTGCAAGGGATTTCAAAATATTTTGTCTTGAATGGTCTTCTGCCTGATACTATTTGCTCATGAATGGGGGCCTCAATCTTTCTGAATGGGATCATCAAATCTGCATTTCTACAGAGCTGGCCTGCTCAGTTTGTTTGGGGCTATTAAGAAAAACTGGGCCTGCTTTTCTGCCTTTTCTGCTGGTTTCCTACACCAACCAAACATTAATCTCTGTTTATAAATTGCTCACAGGAAACCCAGCACTTCTCAGGAGCCAGGAATGAGTGTAGAAAAGAAAGTATCTTAGAATGACATCAGAAAAACGAGTAATTGGTTTGTATTTTAAGATGAATTTAGAAAGTTAATTATATCCACCACTAGATGTCCCTAGTACATTAGTTTCTTCTAGTGATCAATAGGCAAAAATAATTTAGATGAACTTGGAGTGGAGTCATTGTGTATGCAGAGTCTTCAGTAGCAGCAGGATTTATGTCCCGGAGTCCAAAATAGACCCTGAATAGCAAACATAATTCTTATGACCCTTACCTCAAAGCCACATTTTAACATAGTAAGAATTCATTTGGAGTGCTTCATATAGAGTCAGTCAACTCAGTGGATTGAAGGATGATGGTACGTAGGGAAATATAGCATCGTTGTGACAAAATCATGAATTCTTCTATTTTCTTGGATATATTTCACCCTGATGCCGAAGAAATTATTAGGGCTGCGCAAAGCAATTGAGAGGGATGCTTTACAGAGTGTGTTAGCTAGCGCATGCAGCCCACTTTGTACAAAGTACTGACAGTTGCATTGTTTGGAATGCCTGTGTGTATGTGTGCATCCTTCAGTCTTCCTCCTGCTGGTGATCCCAGGATCTATTGTAACGGTTTAAGGAGAAGCACTTGGTTGTACTAACACATATTCTGAAGCATCTCTTCTAAATGCTTTATACAACTCCTCTAATATCTAGACCAGGGGTAGGCAACCTTGGCTCTTTTATGACTCGTGGACTTCAACTCCCAGAATTCCTGAGCCAGCATGGCTCAGCTTGGAAACCTCTCCCTGTCCCCTCAGCATGGCTGGCTCAGGAATTCTGGGAGTTGAAGTCCACGAGTCATAAAAGAGCCAAGGTTGCCTACCCCTGATCTAGACAGAGAGTTCTTGACTTACCACCACAATTGAGCCCAAAATTTCTGTGGCTAAGTGAAACATTTGTTAAGTGAATGTTGTCCCATTTAAGACCTTTCTTTCCACAATTGTTAAGTGAATCGCTGCAGTTGTTAAGTTAGTAACACGGTTGTTAAGTGAATCTGGCTTTCCCATTGACTTTGCTTGTAAGAAGGTCATAAAGGGGGATAACATGACCCTGGGACACTGCAGCTGCCATAAATATGAGTCAGTTGCCCAGCATCCAAATTTTGATCCCGTGACCACGGGGATGCTGCAATGGCCATGTGAAAAATGGTCATAAGGCATTCTTTTCTGTGCCGTTGTAACTTTGAACTGTCACTAAATGAACTGTTGTAAGTCGAGGACTATCTGTACTAGTACAAATGGAACCTAGCAACAAATCTTGTGGGGCAGTTCAACCCCCAACACTGGTCTCCTCTTCAGAGTTCAGCCTGGATGTCCTTCCCCAAAATCCATAATGTATGTTGAGTTCAAGTAAGTTAATTCCATTGCTTAATCCTGTCTCCTATTTCTCTTTTTTCAGCTGACTATGTTCAGTTCTGAGAATTCTTTCCCTCCTGCTCCCCCAAATTCTTAAAAACCTTTCTACTGCAGTGTAAAAAATTATCAAGAATAAATCATCTATTCTTATCTTCTTGAAATACAGCAACAGGCAATTAGTACTGTACCTACTCAAATGGCCTTTGCAGTGAGGGAACTTATTACCTGGAAAGGCTATAATTGCCACACAAAGGCTTTTATTTCAAGCCAAGAGTTTCTCCTTAGTAAAAACCTGCCGGAAAATTCTAGGGCTGTAGACATCGTAGGAAGAGATCTGTGCTAGTCTTATGTAGATAAAAATCAGGGGGAATCTGGTCGTACTTTTTCCACATTTATGAAAAGGCATAAGCTTTTGTGCACCGCAGCCCACTTTATTAAATGGGTCAAGTAGATAAGCTGATTTAGGCTTTAAACTGGGGGTGAGGTGGGGTAGAAGAGTGTGTGGGTATCTGTGAGGCAGATTACAAATATCTTAACAATTAACAGTTATAATGTATTTTAAAAAAAACCCACTGCATTTGTTGAGACTTTTTGAGATAATCCCAAACCTTTTGATGTATGTCACATTTCTCAATCATAGCAACTTGAAGATGTGTGGACTTCAATTCCCAGAATTCCCCAGCCAGCTATGTATAGCTGGCTGGGGAATTCTGGGAGTTGAAGTCCACACATCTTCAAGTTGCTAAGGTTGAGAAACACAGATGTATGTGATCTCAACTATGCTGTTAAAGTCTGCCATGGAGTGTCAGGGGAGATTGTACCGCTCAAATGTTATTTTGTCCTTTTTTTGAATTCTGATGTCAAACTTGCGTCCATTAATTCTTTTGTGCATAATTTGTCAGGTTAGCCTCTGCATTCGATGAAATGAGTTGCAGCTGACAAAGGCTTAGGGCTTTTAATATAATTAGTTGTTTGAAAAGGTGCTACCAGACTCTTTTTGATTTTAGGGCTGTAGGGCAAACGGAGAAACTTGGATTTTTTTAAAAAAAGTAGGCATTAGCCAACAACTTTCAGACAGTTGCCAAGAAAATTACATGGATGTGTTCATGAAGTTGACAAGAGCTGACCTTGATTTACCCACTTTAAAATCAATTCAGAATGCCACGAGTGAGGTATAAGCTGTAATTGGGCAGCAGTGTGCTGACCACCCAAATCAAAATGTAGAAACCAATGCAGGAATGATAGCATCTTAATTCAGTTAATTAAAAAGTGGTGATTTTTCTGAGTTTCTAATCTTTATAAGAAGTTACTTTATCAATGATGTAGATAAAATCCATCAGTGTTACACACATTTGGCAAGAAATGGTATTGTCACTTGTATCCCTATCATTTGGGTTGTATGATGAGGGCACCCAACAATTATTTTCTATCCAGTCTCCTGGTGTGTGTGTCCATATGCACATATACATATACATGAAATGATGTTCATTGAAGTAGCAATATAATTTATTAAGCATCAGAGAGAGTTTTAATGTATGCATGTACAGTGCTAAACAATGCTCCATTATTTGCATGCAGTAGATCCTTGGCTAGTCTAAGCAGAGTTAAAAAGAAGTCCTGCATGAAGACACACAGACTTGCTGACAGTTAATGTGGACAATAATGAGCTAGGTCACAGGGGTAGGCAACCTTGGCTCTTTTATGACTTGTGGACTTCAACTCCCAGAATTCCTGAGCCAGCATGGCTCAGCTTGGAAACCTCTCCCTTTCCCCTCAGCATGGCTGGCTCAGGAATTCTGGGAGTTGAAGTCCACGAGTCATAAAAGAGCCAAGGTTGCCTACCCCTGAGCTAGGAAGAAGTATAATAACACATCTTCCCATGTCTCAATTTTCAATACAAAACCCTATTTTCTGACAAATCATGCAAAGCAAATAGCAATAGCGGTAGCAATAGCAATAGCCCTTAGACTTATATACCACTCCGTAGTGCTTTACAGCCCTCTCTAAGTGGTTTACAAAGTCAGCATATTGCTCCCAACAATCTGGGTTTCTCATTTTACCGATCTCGGAAGGATGGAAGGCTCAGTCGACCTTGAGCTGGTGAGGATCGAACTCCTGGCAGTGAGCAGAATTAGCCTGCCATTCTGCATTCTAACCACTGCACCACCATGGCTCCTCAAATCTTAATATAATATAAATCTTAATTTAATATAAATCTTAATATAAAAGGTGGTGTTGCAAATAAATAAAGAAAAATCCAATGGTGCATTTAAATGGACTATTGCAGAAGTTATATGCATATTGCAAACATATCCTGGAAAATGACAGTTCCCTCACTCCCCTCCATCAGCTTTCTTGTGAACACCTGTGCTTCTTCAGTGTCTTTGGATCTGGTGCTTACTTCTGCAAGAGAAAAAAAAAAAATCCAGGCAGAATAATTCCAGCTTACACATGTACAGAAAAGTTTGGAGAACTGTCACAAGTTTATAATCACAACTGAGCAAAACATTTCCATTGCTAAGCGAGACAGTACTTATGTGAATTGTGCTGCCTCATTTTATGACTTTTTTGCTACAGTTGTTAAGCAAATCACTGCAGTTGTGAAGTGAATTGTGCGGTTGTTAAGCAAATTTGACTTCTTCCATTGACTTTGCTTGTTACAAGGCAACTGGGAAGATTACAAACGGTGAACACATGACCCTGGGATACTGCAACCGTTGTAAATGCATGCCAGTTGCCAAGCGCCCGAATTTTGATCACATGACCATAGGGAATGGTTGTAAGTGTGAAAACTGGTCATAAGTTACGTTTTTCAGTGCTGTTGTAAGTTCAAATGGTCACTAAATGAATGGTTGCAGGTGAAAGACTGCCTATAGTTATTGCATCCAACTGTGACTTTTTGGCTCTACTTAGAAATTCTTCCTTAGTTTGTGCTTCATTTCAAGCTGGTTGTTAGAAGGACATAATATATTTTATGCGTTTTTTTTTAATGTGCTTGCATTCCTACTTTCCTATTTCATTTTTTAAAAATATAACCAGGAATCTGTGGGGGCTTTTTTCTTTGTTATTGCACTTTCATAAGTCCTGGGGGTTCTTTTGTCTAAAGGGCAAGGTAAAAATATTACACGAAATAAAAATAAATAGCACAAGATGCTTGAAGGCAGCCAGAATCCTTTTCTTCTCCCAGCCTTTCAGCAGCAAATCATTCAGCATACACAATTTCTTTTGGGGAAGTGAGTGTTTTAACAATCTCCTTTTACAGAGGGGTAGCATTATTCTTTTCTCCACCTCCAGGTTTCTTATTGAACAAATGAAAAGCAAAGAAAATTGTGATACTGTAAGTCTATTCTAAGCCTTAGCAAATGGATTCGTGGAGAATTGATGCTTTGATTGTTGTTTGTACTTAGTAGTAAATGAAGCTGCTTCCTGAATAATGTGTCAAATTACCTTCACGTTTTAGGAATTACAGTTCTCTTGCAATATTTCTTAGAAATTGTTATTGGAAGAAAAAAATATCTTGCTTGTGCTTGTCTTCCCACTTGTAAATTCAACAAACGGGAGCATCCAAGATGGAGGGGGGGACTGTTAAAAAGGTAATGATGATGACCCCAATTATGATATTAAAGCCTTTCCTTTTGAACATGCTTTGCAGGGACAGGGCTTTTATCCTTTGAGGGTGGTCACCATCTTTACTTTTTTGATCCCCTGTGCTCATCCCTATTAATAAGATTTATTGATAATTGGATCAAGAGTTATACTGTAAGTATCCTTCAGGATTTGCATTTTTCAAAATTTCTCGTGCAAGTTAAAAAAAAAGTAAAATTGAAAACATGTACATTGTGGAAAACCATAAACAAAAACAGGCATATTAATTAAACTAACATAGAAGAAAATGTGATCTTAGAAATTTCTTATAAAATAGCAGGAAGAAGGCTACAACAGTGCTTTTTCAAAAGGCAACTGGAGTTTCTTTGTTTTTCCTTGAAGATATTTCACTTCTCATCTAAGAAGCTTCTTAGGTTCTGACCGAATGTTGAAGAATGGAAGGATTTAAAGAAGTGAAATGTCTTCAAGGAAAAACAAAGAAACTTCAGTTGCCTTTTGAAACATGATTGATTTTGGGACAACCGTGACCTGGATGACTGAGAATCTCCATAGAAAAGGCTACAAAATGTGTTATTTGGAGAAGCAGACTGTACGTTTTGTGTGAACTCTAAAAAATGGCTAGCTAGTAGATGCCTAGAACGAAATAATGGAGAACAAAAAGGTCATCAACATAAAAACTAATCTAGATTTCCTAATAATTTCCACGGTAGCCAGGCATTAGAAAGAGACTCACAGTGGCATAAAAGGAAGAGCGTGAAAACCATAATATGACCTGCCAGATTCTTTTCTGCAGTTTTTATCAATAAACCATAGTTCTAATCATCCTGCTGAGTTGATTTCTAGATGTGTGCTCCACCTTGCAGACTGACGTTGGGAAAGCTCACCCATTTGCACTCTAAATTTTCAAGAAATATTTTTCATATCTTTTTCTCCATTTTCAACAGGCTAAGAAGGAAGATAAGCATACGGAACAATTTTCCTGTAGGTCATCTTACAGGTTACTCATCTGTCAAGGGAGCAGAAAGTTGGATTAGATAAATGTTGTGCATCTGAGCTCTTCTTATATTGTGAGGTAAAAGGTAGAGAGGAATCTGGAGTAAGAATAAATTTTGTCTAGCAGGGAAACAAGTTATCATAGTTGAGAGCAATATCAATATGGTTAAGATTCCAGGAAAAAAAATGCCATACGTGATTCACCACAAGAAAGATGTGTTTAATTTTGTGATCCAGCACTTCCCTTTTCCACTCATTTATATCAGATCAACTGCTGCATTTTGAAGTCCATTGCCCTATCGACATATCCCCCCTTCCCATAGCATCAGGATAGCCTGCTAACCCTTGTTTGAGAACATGCCCTCACAATGGATCCTCCATCTTGGGCCAGCTTGCCACTACGCCATGCTGAAACTGGATCAAACTGATTTTGCAAAATATAGTATTTTCCATAAAACACAATACAGCCTCGTAGATGAACTTTCTGTGGTGTTTTCTGCTTTGACTGACAGGGAAAACCCAAACTCCATAGCAACTATTTTTTTGACAGTAACCTCTGATACTTGATTTTACTCGTTTCTAGCAAACATGGAAGCTTTTTAGAGAAGAGAACAAAGCAGCAAAGTTTTTCTCTTTTCTACCAACTTTTCTCCAGAAAGTCCTTTAAAACTGGATACTTGTCACCCATGGCAACATGATGAATGAATGAATGTCCCTCGCTTAGGTACCAATGGACCAGCATATCATGCATCCAAATGAAAATACCATTTTTTAAATAGTACAATAATATTTTATTGATTAGTCAATTGACCATATCAAAGCATGAGAAACAGCCGCAGAAAAATACAATAAAATGGGGTAAGGTAAGATACAGTGAAATAAGATAAAATAGACTACAGTGAGATAAAATAGAATAAAATATAGCAGGGTAAGATAAAGTAAGATAAAAGAATAAAATAAAGTAGAATAAGATAAAATACAATCCAAGTATGGATAATAAAATGAATATTAAAGTTCAAAGACCGTGTGTGTTTAGGTTAATTCATCATCTTTGCGTGAATTCCAATGTGGTCTGTAAAACAGGTTCTCTGTTGGGTAGCCCTGACTATAAACTTAACAGTTGTACTGATTACATAAATATTTGTGCCCTGAAAAAAAATAAGACAATCTTTTGTTAGAGTCCCAGTGTATGGTTCTCTCAAGTAGTATCTGTAAGTACTAGCTGAGGCATATAATTGGCAATTGAATAGAACATGTACAATGTCTTCTATTTCTGATGCTCCACATTCTTCCAAATGAGAATTCAAAAATTGTATCTGGTATTAGGACAATATTTTGTTAGACATATTCTCCCACACTATAAATTACTCAACAAAATCTTTATCAGTTGAAGATAGCTGAGTAGATAACAATAAAGCTGGAAGCCCCAATATGGCCTTTTGCCTTTGCTCTAGCAAAAGAAGGAAGTTACCTGGGTCATCTCTTAATAGGACTTTCAGAAAGAGACATAAGATGACAAAATCAGGTGGGAAGGATAATAAACTGGACTAGGCTGTTTTGAGAAGAAAGAGCTAGAAGGGGAGCATTGCCAGTTGGCATAAAATGAATAGAAGTGGAAGGGTGGAATCAAGAAACTGCTAAGCTAGCAGTTTATTGTTCCTAATGTTTGAACTACCATTTATTGACAAAGAAAAAGAGCCTGAGAATATGTAACACAGAAAAATCTATTTATTGAGATTAGTCTTATAGACATGCCTGATATAAATAGTCAAGGACAGAAATGAAATTGGAGACATTTTACATAATTTTACAGACGCACCTAGGTGAGATGGGCAGTGTAGAAATGCAATAATAAATACAAAATAAATAGTTACATGCAAATGAGGAATTCTGGGAGTGGAAGTCCACACAAGTTGCCAAATTGAAAAACACTGCTGTACAGTAGCAGAATATTAAATATGCGAGGTATGCCTCATTTTGTGGTATCTAAGTATACATCTAATACATAACTAAATCCATACTTAATATATCAGATGTGAATATAATTTGTGGCTATTTTAAAGGAAACTGAACTGAAGCATCAAACTTTCATTTATGTATGGCAGCATACAATTGATGTGTTTAGCAGAAATGTGATCTGAGTTAATAGGAATATAACCAAGTTTATGAAGTCACCCCATTCAATCCATCCAATGCATTATTATTCATGCAGTCTCCATCAACCTGGTGCCTCCTGGAAGTGTACAGATTACAAATACAGGATTTCCAGCTAGAAAGAATTCTGGGAAATGGAGTCCTAAGGTATTTCAGAGGCAGCACAAAGTCTACCTTGACTGACAGAAAATCACCAGAGTCTCAGATGTTACATTTTCCACCCCATCCTAAAAGTGTCAAAATTAAATCTGAGATGTTCTATGTGAAATGTACATATTCTATTACTGTTGTTCAATCTATTCAGATTTTTCCTTCTCACTCATGCACGTTCTATAATATTCTTATTTTGAAAAACCAGGTCCATCCATTAGTTGAGTGCTTGTAGTTATATCCCTGGTCTCCTTTTTAAAAAAATCTTAGGTTGTGAATTATTTTAGTAAATTACACATTTTAACCAATTCTTTGGTTTAAGTATGAGTGCAGTATGCACTAACTGATTAATGACAGGAACTTTTCCTTGCTTCCAGATTCTTCTAAGCTAACTATAAATGTCATCCTCATTAATTGTCCTCACTATTGGGAAGGAGAACCTTCCTAACAGTGAGGATAATTAACAACTTACTGTCAGAAGTTGTGGGTGCTTTATCACTGGAGGTTTTTAAGAAGAGGCTGGGCAGTCACTTGTCTGAAAAGGTATAGGATCTCCTGCTTGAGCAAGGGGTTGGAGTAGAAGACCTCCAAGGTCCCTTTCAGCTCTATTCTGATTGATTGATTCTAAAATTGGGTCCAATTTTTCCAAGGATGACTCCTGACACATGCAACATTTGACCTTAGACTGTGTGAGATCCTTCTATAACCCATCAGGCCCTGTCCTTGGGAAGTGAGGTTCCCTCTCCAGACAATGTGTCCCTTCCCTATTTTTACCTGGCAAAGTTGGGCTCTGAATCTATAGAAATGTTTCAGAAGGTGAATCTTTGCAAGAGAATTCACAAATCACTAATATTATTTAGTTATGGAGTGAAAATGTTTGCACCCTGCCTCTCAAGAAAATCTTTCTCTTGCTAACCTCAGTTCCAGACATATCTCTGCATCAGATTCTTTCATCACCAATATTTTATACCCCAAGCAATGGAAGGCTATGTAAATTAAATCATTAAAAGTGTTTGTGCAATAATGACTCTTTTTGGAACACAGCTACTGTTCTGTTCTCAACACAGGCATGGAGACGAGGCAGTTTGTGCAAAAAGATGTTCTTTATTTGGTGCTTGCACTGAACAGAAGCAAAGGAGAAAATGGCAACATGCCCTTTTATACTCCCGCTGCAAGGGGAGGCTCAACCAATGAATGCAGGCCATTCTCCCGCCTCGCGCATGTGCACGAGGCTGGAGACAGCCTGTCTGGGTCCCGGGCAACTTATGGGCTGCCCGGGTCTATACAACCGGTCCCGGGCAAACACGTGGTCTGCCCGGGCCTCTGCAGTTATCCTGCAGGTTGCCTGTGCCTTGCTGATTGACTCAGCAAGGCTCAGGACACAACAGCTACCTTTGAAATTAATGAACTTCTATCCTCCATTCAAAGCAAGAATCTCTTTCTAGCAGAAGTGGTTTAAAGTATTTTTTTCTCTCTCATTGTATTTCCTCTTCCCATTTCCCCTTCAGGATAGTTAGATTCATTTTAGGATTTGGAGAGGAGGGATAGCAATGATGAAACGTGAAATGGGGCATAAGACAAAGCAATGGAGAGAGTGGGAAAGGTGAAGGATATGTAAGGTTAACTTCTTACAAATTGAAAACAATGGTTTTTTTTACAGTAAAAATGGTCCTAGTCTCCTTCCCCAACCTGATGCCTTCCTGATATGTTGTTGTTTTGACTGATACTTTGTCTTACTCTGCTGGTGAGCACTCAATGCACCTCACATTTAAAATATAAAAAGTCAAATGCAGTGTAAAAGAAAAATAAATATTTAAATGCATCTTTGTAGATTTTCTAAAGACCAAGAGTGGTCATGCAATACAACTCCCAAGGGATGACCTTCCATGTTGTGGGAGCAATGCAGCAGAAGAGCCTTTCCTGGTGGTGGCCAGAAAGACAAGGCCCTGGCAACGGGTTCTCCTTCAAGAGAACTTGCAATGAAAGTGATATCTCAGCTGAGTACCTGTATTGCAGGTCCAGATCCAATGGCATTGACTCTTCAGCATCTCGTGGTCTGAAAGAAGGAAGTGGTAGGGTGTTGATACAGAGTTGTGGATTTGCTGCGTCCACTCTTTATCACTGTGCCTAGTTGTCTGAGAGACTGCTAAATTCAGACTAGTTCTTTTCTGCCTGACAAAATTTCTATTTGTCAATTGCAAAAGGCTGCACTGTTTGAATCCACACATATAGCACACCAATACATTATGACATCCTAATTTCTTGGAAAGAACTCAATGGGAATGAAGGCCAACACCAGCTAAAGAACTGGCAGCTGTGATTTCACATTGTTGTCCATAATAAGAATAAAATTTTAATTATTGATAGTATTATATTAGTTAGATCAGGGCTTTTCAACCTTTTCACCAACTGTACCACTTTTAGGATATGGCAATATTCAAGTACCACCTAGCAAGGTGTCAAAAACTTGATGACAAAAAAAAAAACCTGTTCAAAGTTGCAATTGCATTGAAATGACTTATGACCATTTTTCACACTTATGACCATTGCAACATGCCCAGGGTCATGTGATTTATATTTGGATGCTTGGCAACTGATTCATATTTATGATGGTCACAGTGTTCCAGGGTCATGTGATCCCCTTTTGCAACCTTTTGACAAACAAAGTCAATGGCAGGGCTGCTGGTGGCCAAGTGCTTCCCTCCCTCCCTCCCTCTTTCTCATGCCCATCTCCTTCTGAAGGAAGAATTTGAACCACCCCCATATTTTCCCTTTTCCATATATTAATCAAACAAGGAAAAGCCTCCAGAGACAGAAAAGACAAGCTGCTGAGTGAACTAGCTTAAAAAGGCACATTCCCCTTTAAGAATTAGCTACTGTCTAGAAGGGAAAGTTAAGGAGTGCAGCTGGCACTTAAGGAAGAAAACAAAAATGTAAGTATTGGCTAAGGCAGCCTCCCCAAATAGCTCCATTCATAAGTAAAGGAATGCTACAGGCAAAATCCATTCAGGAGAAAAATACTTCAAAATCCCTTGCAGCAAAACTTACAGCTAACAACAGCAAAGCAATAGAAGCTAACACGAGACATCAGCCAAATAGAAATTGCCAAACATTCCTTAAGAACACAAAGCCCTCATTGCACAAATCCCAGAACTTCAAAGTCACAAAAGCACATAAGAATCCTTCCACTCTCCATCTTCCTCCCTCCCTCCGTGTCTCACCTCCAGCTGATGCTACCTTTCTTCATTCCTCGTGGAGGGCAACCCCTCCCCTGCTGCATTTCTTGCCTGTTTGTTGCTGCCAGCACAGGTGGCTGCCACAGACGTTGTAGATCGGCTCATGGCCGGCCTGCTTGATCTCATCTCCTCTCCCCCTCACCCTCCTCCTCCTCCTTCTTTCCCTTTGGTGAAACTAGAGCTGACTCCGCCTCCTCCCAAGCCTGCTGCTTTTTCTCTCTCTCCCTCTCCCACCCAAACTGCTTCCTTTTATAGCCTCTCCTGTCTCCGCCCCCTTCCTCCTCCTTTCTCATGGGGGAGGGTGAGCCAGAAGTCTCTGCAGCTCCAGAGGACTCTCTCACAGTAAGTCCTTGCCTGTGCTGGCTCTTTCCCTCCCCACTACACTTGGCTAGGCAGGGCTGCGTACCACCTGCCACTCATTAATGTACCACAAGTGGTACGCGTACCACCGGTTGAAAAGCCCTGAGTTAGATAACAGGAATTTATTGCGCTTATATGCTGCCCAACCCGCCACAATTCTGGGAAGCTCACAATAATGAAACAATTATAGTAAAACCAATGAAATCTAAAAGGTAAAAGATAGCAAAGGGACAGACCAGATAGAATGAAGTGAGGAGTTTTCCTCTCCCTTGCCAAAGGCTCTTAACTTGTCTTCTAAGTGATGGCAGAATGAAGTTATCTGGATCTGCTACATGTACTGAGTACATGAACTTGTGATTCTTCTTCTGATAGGATGGAGTTAGCTAGGAACGACACTTTATTTATTCCTAAAATGCTGTGTTTCTCAACCTTGACAACTTTAAGATGTGTGGACCTCAACTCCCAGAATTCCCCAGCCAGCATCCTTGAAGTCCACACATTTTAAAGTTGCCAAAGTTGGGGAACACTGCTGTAATACATTCCTTCTAAATAAAACTCCTTTGTAGTATAATAATAAAATCTGCTTCCCTAATAATTATACAAATAATGTTTCAATCTCCAATAATCTGATCGAAAGCTACTTAGAGTATTAAGAATCAATGCCAACAAACTGAATTGTGTTGGGCAAGTAATTGACAACCAGTGCAAATATTTTAGTATCAACTTTTTATGTTCTTTGTATCATATATCTATTGGTAGCCTAGCTGCTGAATTTTTGACCAACTGCAACTTCTCAAATCTTCTTAAGGGTACCCAAGGTAGAATATGTTGCATTAATCAAGGTGATATGCAACCCAGGCAACAAACACACAACTACCAAATCCAGATGGCTCAGGAAGGAACTCAGCTGGTCTGCTAGATGCAATTGTGTAAAAGTGTTCCTTGATACAACTGATCCGTGATTTCAGTAACATTTAGGGGACCCATATTTTGAAACTGCTGTTTTTGTGGTAGTGCAACACAATTCCCAAAACAAAGAGAACCTCAATCTTTTGAGTGCACTTTCCTATTTATAATTATATAACCACACTTGTCTAGATTTAATTTCAGATGGTTCTCTCTCATTCCTACTGTTGTAGGCAACATTCCAGGTTATTGATTACTTTCTACAAATTGGATACTAAGGAGCAGTGGAGCCAAGCATAACCAGCATACTGATGACACTCTGCTCTAAAACTCGGTCAGTGGTTTCAGAACAGAAGTTTCATTTCAGGAAGGACAAAATGGAATCCTGTAGGCAACACCTGGTTCCTAAGCAAATAATGGACAAAGCAAGCAGAGCAGCAGCAGCTGAGGGCACACAGACTAATGTGTTTAGGGATAGCTTTCCACAGAAGGAGTTGCTTCTCCAGACAACTGGGCATCTTCAATGTGCTGTTGCTGCTTCCTTGGGCTCAGTATGATGTCTGCCACATTGCACCACACACCATAGGCCATGCTGAGAGATGTGCGCTCCTAGATAACGTGTTAAGAGGACACCCTTTCAACAGACTACTGTCAAGCACAAGGCAAATATTTATTAATGACTCAGTAGGATGTGTTTACAATTGGATAATAGTGTGAAAAACAAAAACACAAGAAACACTTAGAACCAAAGAAAGCAATACAATAACAGGATAACAGAATATATGAAAAAAAAAAACCAATTCATTCTGAATTATGTAACTGTCTATCTCATGACAGTAATCCTGGGTGGTACACAGAGTACTAAAAACAAAGAACTTGATACAACTTGAAAGTACTTGGGTGGAGATGTATAGTTGGATACCACTGGCATATTGATGATATCTGGTCTTTCCCACTAAATGGGAACAGCCAGAGTTTTCATAGAGATATTAAATAAGAGCAGGAAGAGAATAGATTTCTGATTTACTCTGAAAAACTGGTTTTGGCCTAGAGCTCTTCCAATATCAGCTGGAAATGGCCCTGGAGGTAAAAGGAGAACCATTGCAGCACAATGCCTCCCACTTGTAAACACTGAAACCAATCCAGAAGGATATCATAATCAATATTATCAGAAGCCACTGAGAGTTTAAGAAAGCCCTGGTGGGGCAATGGTTAGAGTTTGATCCTGATGGGCTCAAGGTTGATTCATCCTTCCATCCTTCCAAGATTGGTAAAATGAGGAGCCGGATTGTTGGGGGCAATATGCTGACTCTGCAAACCACTTAGAGAGGGCTGTAAAAACTATGGGGCGATATATAAGTCTAAGTGCTTTTGCTATTAAGGAAATCTTGGATGAATGTTGTATCCTCACTCCTGTCTGTAAGGATGATCAGTACAATTTCAGCACATTAATCGAGTCATAAGTTGTAGGAGGTCTAGATATTCCATTCATTTTTAGAACCCTCAACAATCTTCCTTAAAAAAGACTGTTACAGATTGGACAAAAATTGTCTAATATTATTGGATCCAAGGCTTCTTGAGGAGGGGATGGTCCACTGCATTTTTAGGATTGTTTCCTCCCACAAAAATACATTTGCCACTGCCTGAATCCAGCCATGTGTTCATTCCCAGGAGGCCTTAACCAATTAGAAAAGGCATGGATCTAATATACAAGAGGTTGCACTCCCAGCGCCAAGAATCTTGTCTACTTCCTCAGCATCAACAAGTTCAACCTCTTCCCATAGAAATGTGCTATACCAGGGGTAGGGAACCTTGGCTCTTTTATGACATGTGGACTTCAACTCCCAGAATTCCTGAGTCAGCATGGCTGGTTCAGGAATTCTGGGTATTGAAGCCCACAAGTCATAAAAGAGCCAAGGTTCCCTACCCCTGTGCTATACTATGGCTCTTGTCACTTCCAAGAGACCTGCACAGCCAGAATAAATCTGTGTGATTGTATCCAATAGATGCCTAAAGGAGCTTTCATGTTCCCCCTGTCCATTCTTCCCCATGAAAGATGACAACATTGCTCCCATTTGTGGGTCAATATGAGCAGTTATGGCGTGGAGGAACGTTGTCCATGGGGTCGCGATGGGTTGGACACGACTTCGCAACTAACAACAACAAATGAGCAGTTATGTTGTACTGGCAAAAAAAATCCTTCAGTGTGAAATTGAATTAGGCTCTTGTCAGAGTCAGGCAGCAGCTGGAGGTTCTAATCAACTAATTAAGATCACAGAGTAGAGCTTGTTAATATGCAGAGAGCACTTTTTAGAGAACACACTATGCTTCTCTCCACTCTGTAAGGAGTAGGGAAAAGGAAAAAAAAACAGGTCAGGCACAGAACATGAACAGTGATGATGTACATACAAGTCAATGACAAACACATGACTGAGAAAGATGCTACAAAGTTTGTAAATGAGGGCATTGGCCTCAAAGTTACTTTAGATCACAAAGTCACTTTTTCATCACTGTTATTAACTGTAAAATGGTCGCTGTCCAAACCAGTTGCTAATCAAGGACTACCTGTATCCCCTCCATTCCAGATCATGCTGCCACTCTTCCAGAGGAAAAAAACAAGTCTAGTGTTTGATCACTGCTGTCAGGTCCATGATGGTCATGAACTCGCAAGCCCCTTCATAATCTACAGTAAAGGAAGGCAGGTTTAAGTTCTTCCAGCACTAGAATTCACTGCCAATCCAGCCATGTATTCATGTAGTATTCAAGCATTGGGTCTGAAGTGGCATTGATGATATTTCCCTGCATGTGGCACCAGTGATGCAGCATTATGTTGGAATTGCTTGTGTTAGAAGCCCCAACTTTTAATATGATATAATCAATGTAGAGTTAATTTTGTCTCCCCGTCTATCCACAGGAAAGATCTTTGATTTGAATGAAGAGTTCAGGGTGTTACTAGTTTTATTCTTGATCCCTGTTCAAATGGAATTTCCCTTTTGCGATAGAGATGGTAAAGAAAAATAAGACAGTATTTTCATTCCTACTCCAGAACACCATCTTAGACACCTCCCCACTTCATACTTTGTTACTTCATACTTTCTTAGACTGAACTGAAGTTGGCACTGAATACTAATTCATGCAGTTTACAGATACAAGGGGGGGGGGGAGGGCTTTGGGATAACTTGATATTGCTCACTCCTGATTACAAACTGTTATTGTTCATCCCTAATAAAATACAGATCCCCCAAGGAATCCCTTCTTTTGCATCCGTCTGCTATGAGAACTGAACATTTATTCCTATTCTCCACTTTCTATTAACTCAATATTGATCCAAATGTTCTTCTCTATCAAATAACTGTTAAATTTACTCAAGCTTCAGGGAAGGGAACTGATGCCTGATGGGCATAGCAGTAGCCATTTCCCACTAGAGACCCACATGGTCTTCATAGCATCACCCAGTCATTGTTGAGGTGATGCAAAGCCTGTCCTCATTATTTTTATTTTGGCATGATAATCATTAGATAACTCTAGAAGATGCTGTAAGTTCCTAGAGAGAAAATGACCAAAGTATTAAGGCAAGCATCTTGAAATTAAAGTTGAGTCTTCCTGGGCCCAATTGCACCTTTGCAACCTAGCTAGGCCAGGGGTCCTCAAACCTGGCCACTTTAAGACTTGTGGACTTCAACTCCCAGAATTCCCCAGCCAGCCATGCTGGCTGGAGAATTCTGGGAGTTGAAGTCCACAAGTCTTAAAGTGGCCAAGTTTGAGGACCCCTGAGCTAGGCCAACAAAGGCCACCTCTCAATGCAGGTCCTGTATCCATTCAACTCTCTCACTGCTATATCAGCATTGTGGTGGACTGTGTAACTGCATAGCAATATTGGTCAAATCCAAAACTTGCAGCTGCAAGTATGCTGCAATACCATAGGATAACTGCTTGAGAAACCATAGTATTTCTAGTCTTTGGAGTTTTTTTATTTTGTTTATCAGAATCAGTAGTTCTTTCTTTCAATAGGCCTACATGACTTAAAACAATTTAGCTTGTAATATGCAAGGCCATCTTTCCAGCTGCATCCTTCTTCTCCTTCTGTCTTCATCCAGTCTCCCCATCTAAAAGAACTGAACTGAAGATAGGGAAGAGTCCTCTTTCCAGTAATGTTCTGTGGGAAGTCAGCCCCCCAGAGTAGGAAATATTAAAAGAGGCAGAAAAGCATGCCCAGTTTTTTCTTAATATCCCCAAGTCTCCCTCCCTCAAGCAGAAATCAGCTCTGTAGAAATGCAGATGTAAACCATTCAGGAAGGTTGAAGCTAGAAGATTAAGAAGACAAAGACACCTAAAATCTACATACCCCACCCAAACTCTAAGACAGGACATAATAGGTTTAACCCACAGATGCCAAAGAGGCACCCTCAGACTCAGGTCAAAATACATGACACAGGAAATACAAAGCCTCAAACAGGAACAGGAGACAA
Organism: Azemiops feae; assembly: GCA_023970755.1. NCBI lineage: Eukaryota > Metazoa > Chordata > Lepidosauria > Squamata > Viperidae > Azemiops > Azemiops feae. Next base: position 2,259,112 of record JALGBA010000082.1, on the reverse strand, counting down.
CCTCAAGAGCCCTAGAGGGTATAAAAACCCATTCCCTACATGTGCTCTCTCTCTTTTCTTCCAGAGCCATCTTTCTGTCTGGCTCTCCTCTTCAATAAACTGCAACCTTCTTTCTAAAGCAGTTGCCATGTTGTTTATTCCCGGCTTGGACTGAACCATGATGAAGTCTTTTCTTTCAACAGTTCCCCACTGCATAACCTTCTTACAGAGTTTTGCATATCAAATGTTGCAATGTGTCTGATTGTCCCATGGTGGTCCAGACTTATAATCACTGAAACTGGTTGCTGGAGGATTGTAATTCTGTTTACCTTGCTTTGCGTGAACCACTCCATTATCCTCCTTATAGAAAAGGAGAACTTTTGATAGCCAAATCTTTTTTTCCTTTTTTAAAAGCATAACAATGAAAAAGAAATATGTTCAATCCAGTGGAAGCCAGGTGCATTTTCTTTGTTGCTTTTCTTTTTAAGAAATACTCCCCAAAATTACATTGCTTAATATTTTGCCGGTGAATTCTGATAGTGATCTGAAACTCTGAGATCACAAAAAAGAAAGCTCATTCAGTTGAAAGCTACCATTCAATTAACTCTCGGCTATAGAAGAAGAATATATTTCATTTTGCAGGGCTGTTGCTCCCAATTGCCCCTGTATTTACTTATAATCAGAAAAACATTTTTGCAAGTTCTGAAAAGTGGGTGCTTCTTTGGTGTATCATTAACCTTCTCCATTCTCATGCTCATGAGGTTATTTTAATGTAACATTCGAAATAACTACCTTAATTAAGAAATTGTGTGGTTTATGGATAGATTTCTGAAAAACAAATAGACTTTATATTTGCTATGAATGCTAGGTTCAGTTGAATAACTGGAGGTTATAAGAGAGGTGTGGAAATTGTGGCTTTCCAAATGTTTCTTAGAGCCCAACTCTCAATATCAGAGCTGTGGTGGCGCAGTGATTAGATTGGGGTTCAGTACTGACCGGCTCAAGGTTGACTTAACTTTCTTCCAAGGTCAATAAAAATGAGGACCCAGATTGTTGGTGGCAATATGCTAATTCTGTAAACCAGGGGTCCTCAACCTTGGCAACTTTAAGACTTATGGACTTCAACTCCCAGAATTCCTCAGCCAGCTTCTGGGAGTTGAAGTCCACAAGTCTTAAAGTTGCCAAGGTTGAGGACCCCTGCTATAAACCAGGGCTTTTCAACCTGTGGTAGTGTACCACTTGTGGTACATTAATGAGTGGCAGGTGGTACGCAGCCCTGCCTAGCCAAGTGTAGTGGGGAAGGGAAAGAGCCAGCACAGGCAAAGACTTACAGTGAGAGAGTCCTCTGGAGCTGCAGATTTTACTTATGAATGGAGCCATTTGGGGAGGCTGCCCTAGCCGGCAGCCAGTACTTACATTTTTTTTTCTTCCTTAAGTGCCGGCTGGGCTCCTTACTTTTCTTTCTAGCCAGTAGCTAATTCTTAAAGGGGAAGTGCCTTTTTAAGCTAGTTCACTCAGCAGCTTGTCTTTTCTGTCTCTGGAGGCCTTTCCTTGTTTGATCAATATATGGAAGAGGGAAAATATGGGGGGGTTCAAATTCTTCCTTCAGAAGGAGATGGGAATGAGAAAAAGGGAGGCAGGGAAGGGAGGGAGGGAAGGAAGTCCCGCCTTAGCAGTTGGCCACCAGCAGCTTTGCCATTGACTTTGCTTGTCAAAAGGTTGCAGAAGGGGATCACATGACCCTGGGACACTGTGACCATCATAAATATGAATCAGTTGCCAAGCATCCAAATATAAATCACATGACCCTGTTGCTGCAATGGTCATAAGTGTGAAAAATGGCCATAAATCATTTCAGTGCAATTGCAACTTTGAACAGTTTTTTTTTTGTCACCAAGTTTTTGACACCTTGCTAGGTGGTACTCGAATATTGCCATATCCTAAAAGTGGTACAATCGGTAAAAAGGTTAAAAAGCCCTGCTATAAACCACTTAGAGAGGGCTGTAAAGCACTGTGAAGCGGTATATAAGTCTAAGTGCTATTGCTAAGCACTATTGCTATTTCTAGCACTATTTCCTAATGTATAGTGGCTGGAATAGATTGAGGCTGGCATCCAAGCAATACCTGTCTTAGACATAGTGAGGCAGCTGCTTAACGGCAGGTGCTGAAAGGCAGCACTACTATTGTTCTGGCTGTTCCTACTGAATTCTTACTTTGACAGACAGAACCAAATGTACCAATGACTTGCCTTATCCTTTAAACTAGCTGTCCAGACATAGAGTAGAGAGTGCCAGCCTCTAAGAGTCAATTAGCAGTTGGGTCATGTCTATATCTGGAGTGGAAATAGGGGGCTTAATTTGTTCTTTCCCTCAGGGACTGTAACATCCTGTTCTCCCCTGAATCTTGAAGAGGCAGAAGTTATCTAGCTTTGCTCTGTTGCCACCAGTGATCATTAGAGAAGAACTGACAGCTTAAATTTATAGTTCAGAGGTATTTCTTTGGGAGCTCTGATTTCTGAGAAAGCTTGCTTGTGGCAGGATGAACATATGAAACCCTGTGTATTTTTGATACATGCAGAAACCTATATAGAGAGGTTACATTAGGTGACTCTGGTATAACAGATCATAATCTAAATCTAAAGCAGATCTCACAAGTCTTGGATTGCCTTCTCTATCCCAGAGGCTCCAGAAATTTCCAGAGGCAACGTTACATTGTCCGACTGCCAAAATGTAACCTCACACCCGTGCCTCCTTGATAGGGAGAACATCACGTGGTTTTACTAGAGTTCAAATGCAGAGATTAACAACGGGAGTTGGGGTTTGCAAACCTGGATTATGGCATAAGGGCAGTCAGGAGAAAACCAAGCCAAAGGACCACAGAAATCTCGTCATTTCTGAATAGACCATAAATATGCTGTGTTTGCAAAGCTTCAAAGATGGATTGGAGGATTGGTGAGATACCGTATTATATCAAATGTTAGATGGGTACATGAGGAAGAGTTGCATTATTTATATGTGATCTTTATCACAGGTCTGAGAAATGTCAAGTCACATTCTCAGGTATCACTGAAGTGTAATTCTTGGTATTCTTAGCCAGTAATTTTGTGGCTGGGATCCGTTATTCAACCTCTGAAAGGACACATGGTGTTTTATTGGTCATTTTTTTAATGAAAGCTAATGAGACACTGGATTTGTGCATTGAGTAAAGGACAGCCTGGCTATGTCTGGGAGCAATAGAAAGGATCTCTAGTTGACTGCCAGAAATCTTGTTTTTTGTATTTTTTTTGCTAGAATAATAGGATGGTTTCAAATTAAAACAGGATTTCGTACAGGCTATACCCCTTGGGATCCCTTTGTTATTCAGATAACAAAATGGCCATTGTAGTCAGTCTTTTGAAAATGAAGGATGTAAAAATCACATTTGTAATGGTCTAGAGCTGCAAAATAGTTGTCTCAGTGGGCCATTTAAATCTTTGTTTGAGGTTTATACATACATTGCAGCCTTCTTCAATAAGGCGCACTCCATATATATCAGCCATAATCCTTCAGCCAAGTACTGCTTTTATCCTTTTAAGTAGTCTCTTACAAGCTGCTTCTCAATTAAATTTTAATCAATATATAAATTATTGATACTAAGTAGATTTAATGTGCTATATGTGGCTTTGTTGTATATGAGTTATTTATGTTTGGTATCTATGTTCTGTGTAAATGGCCACATACGTATTTTTGCCTTATGAAATGATTGAATTTGAAGTAGTTTGTGAAGCAGTTCTCTATGTTCAGTTTATGAAACATAGAAATCGATTAAAGCTCTTCTTTCAGGATATCACTGATTTATAAAGAAAAAATAGTTATATTCTTCCTGTCTAGAAATGAATAAGTTGGTTGCATATTTTTATGCCCTTCTGCAATATTTTCCCAACATCGAAAATCCCTTAGTTGTTTCCCCACACCTCTTTTTCACATCCTTTTTATAATTCCTGCCCAGGATCCTTGATATGGTATTTGTACAGTCTGGCCCTTCCCGTCTCATTTGGATAGGGATTCATATTCATATTCCCCAAAAACTTCCCTTGCTTTATAACAGACATGTCAAACTCGCGATGTTGCGTGACGTCGCACGACGTATCGGAAGTTTTTCCCCATTGCCGGCAATGGGGTGGGTGTGGTTTCGTGACGCTTTCGGTCCATGGCATGTTTTCACCATGGTTGTGTAGATGAAGTATTACCATTTTACTCTACACAAAATGTGAATCCTAAAACTGGTATTCTTCCAATGTTTTAGAATTCAGTTTCCATCAGCCTCAAATAGTATGGCAAGAAATTATGTGAACTGCATTCCAGAACATTTGAAGATTCTAAATTGCCTTCTCTTCACATAAATATTGTTTGGCAAACCAGGATGGTTGAGAGTACAGTACATAGTTGCTGTGCAATGTAAGTCAAGATGTATGGGGAAGAGATTAAGCGATCTGATGTCTTCAGAATACAACTCCCACAATCCTTTACCATTGGCCTTACAGTCTGGGAGACATCAAAGTATCTTCACGTTTGTGCTTGATTTATAAAACAAAAATGCAGAAGATACTACACCGTGCACCTTGCTCTTTATAATAAATTCCATTTTGTCCACTTTGATGTTTTTAAGACCAGTGCAGTAGTACCTTGGTACTCAACTGCTTTGAAACTCATTGAATTTGGTACTCAACAGCATTTTGATGTGAAAATTTTGTTCTGGTACTCATCGTTTGGTATTCAACACACAAGTTAGATAGAATTTGTCAGTGCTGGCTGCCTTGTAGCTCACTACATTATTCCTTATGGGAAAAATTTGTTTGGTACTCATCATTTTTGGTACTCATTGTGCCTGCTGGAGCCAATTAATGATGAGTATTAGGGTAATCCACTCCTTCATGGATTACTGCCTTGTCGTGGCGAAGGGGCTTGCGCAACTCAATGAAGTTATGAGCTATGCCGTGCAGGGCCACCCAAGACGGACAGGTCATAGCAGAGAGTTCTGACAAAATGTGATCCACTGGAGAAGGAAATGGCAACCCACTCCAGTATCTTTGCCATGAAAACCCCATGGACAGTACTAAAAGGCAAAAAGATATGACGCTGGAAGATGAGCCCCTCAGGTCGGAAGGTGTCCAATATGCTACTGGGAAGAGCAGAGGGCTAGTACTAGTAGCGCCAGAAAGAGTGAAGCGACTGGGCCAAAGCCGAAAGGACGCTCAGCTGTGGATGCATCTGGTGGTGAAAGGAAAGTCCGATGCTGTAAAGATTTTTTCTCCATAGGAACCTGGAACGTAAGATCCATGAATCAAGGCAAACTGGACGTGGTCAAACAAGAGATGACAAGACTGAAAATCGACATCTTAGGAATCAGCGAACTAAAATGGACAGGAATGGGTGAATTTAATTCAGAGGACCATCAGGTATACTACTGCGGGCAAGAATCCCTCAGAAGAAATGGAGTAGCCTTCATAGTCAATAAAAGAGTAGGAAAAGCAATACTGGGATACAATCCCCAAAATGACAGAATGATCTCAGTGCGAATCCAAGGCAAGCCATTCAATATCACAGTAATCCAAGTCTATGCCCAACCACTGGTGCTGAAGAGGATGAAATTGACCGGTTCTATGAAGCCCTACAGCACCTTATAGAATCAACACCCAAAAATGATGTCCTTATCATCATGGGGGATTGGAATGCTAAAGTAGGAAGCCAATAGCAAACACTCTTTTCCAACAACCCAAGAGACGTCTCTACACATGGATATCACCAGACGGTCAACATAGAAATCAGATTGACTATGTGCTCTGCAGCCAAAGATGGAGAAGCTCTATACAGTCAGTAAAAACAAGACCAGGAGCTGACTGTGGCTCAGATCATGAGCTTCTCGTTGCAAAATTTAGGCTTAAATTGAAGAAAGTAGGGGAAAACACTAGGCCACTCAAGTATGAACTAAATCATATCCATGATGAATATACAGTAGAGGGTGACAAATAGATTTAAGGAATAGATCTGATAGACAGAGGCCCTGATAGAACTATGGATGGAGGTTCGCCAACATTGTACAAGATGGTAAGCAAAACTAAAACATCTTACCAAAGAAAAAGAAATGCAAGCAAATGAGGAAAGAAAATGGCTGTCTGAGGAAGATTTGCAAATAGATGAGGAAAGAAGGGAAGCGAAAGGCAAGGGAGAAAGAGAAAGATACACCCAATTGAATGCAGAATTCCAGAGAATAGCTAGAAGAGATAAGAATTCCTTCTTAAATGAACAGTGCAAAGAAATAGAAGAGAACAATAGAATAGGGAGAACCAGAGATCTCTTCAAGAAAATTGGAGATATGAAGGGAACGTTTCATGCAAAGATGGGCATGATAAAGGACCAAAATGGCAGGGACCTAACAGAGGCAGAAGAGATTAAGAAGAGGTGGAAAAATTACACAGAAGAACTATACAAGAACGAGCTTAGCATTCCTGATAACCACGATGGGGTGGTCACTGACCTCGAGCCAGACATCCTAGAATGTGAAGTGAAATGGGCCTTAGGAAAGCTGAGCAACAACAAAGCTAGTGGAGGTGATAGTATTCCAGCTGAGCTATGCAAGTAAAGTTATGCTTAAAATCCTACAAGCTAGACTCCAGCAGTATGTGGATCGAGAACTTCCAGAAGTTCAGGCAGGATTTCAAAGAGGCAGAGGAACTAGAGATCAAATTGCCAAGATACGCTGGATCATGGAGAAAGCTAGGGAGTTCCAGAAAAACATCTACTTCTGCTTCATTGACTATGCTAAAGCCTTGATTGTGTGGATCACAACAAATTGTGGCAAGTCTTAAAGAGATGGGAGTACCAGACATATTATTGTCTCTTGAGAAACCTATATGTGGGTCAAGAAGCAAACAGTGAGAACTGGACACGGAACCACTGATTGGTTCAAAATTGGGAAAGGAGTCCGGCAAGGCTGTATTCTGTCACCCTGCCTATTTAACTTATATGCAGAGCACATCATGAGAAAGGCAGGGCTAGATGAATCAAAAGTTGGAATTAAGATTGCCGGGAGAAATATCAACAACCTAAGATATGCAGATGATACCACTCTAATGGCAGAAAGTGAAGAGGAACTAAAGAGCCTCTTGATGCGGGTGAAGAAGGAGAGTGCAAAGTTGGCTTGAAACTCAACATTAAGAAAACCAAAATCATGGCATCCGGCCTCTCAATTCCTGGCAAATAGATGGGGAAGAAATGGAGGTAGTGACAGATTTTATCTTCTGGGCTCTAAGATCACCACAGATGGGGACTGCAGCCAAGAAATTAAAAGACGCTTGCTCTGGGGAGGACAGCTATGGCAAATTTAGACAGCATACTAAAAAGCAGAGACATCACCCTGCCAACCAAAAGTACGTATAGTCAAGGCCATGGTTTTCCCCAGTTGCAATGTATGGCTGTGAAAGTTGGACCATAAGAAAGGCTGAACGCAAAAGAATTGAGGCCTTGAAACTATGGTGCTGGAGAGACTCCTGCGAGTCCCTTGGACGCAAGGCGATCAAACCGGGTCAGTCCCTAGAGGAGATCAACCCTGACTGCTTTAGAAGGCCAGATACTGAAGTTTGAAACTCAAGTACTTTGGCCACCTAATGAGAGAAGAAGGACTCAATGGAGAAGAGCCTAATGCTGGGAAAGATTGAGGGCAGTAGAAGAAGGGGACGACAGAGAATGAGGTGGCTGGATGGAGTCACTGAAGCAGTAGGCGTGAGCTTAAATGGACTCCAGAAGATGGTAGAGGACAGGAAGGCCTGGAGGAACGTTGTCCATGGGGTCGCGATGGGTCGGACATGACTTCGCAACTAACAACAACAACAAGAAATGAACAAGTGGTGGTTTCAACTGTGTGATTGAAGCCCCAATTCTTTAATGTGTCTTTAATGTGAAATAGGAACAGGACCTTTACTGAGTGTTGACTGCAGCCTTCTTGACTTTTCCGACCCCTCCCCTGAAGATATTCTTCTCTCTCCGGGGCACCTGACATTTGTTTGAAGTTTCTATTTGTTTGTTTCAATACAACTCTGGTTTTAGTGTATGTTTTTTTGTTTGTAATGATGTGGAGTAATGTAACATATTGAAATAACCCAGTGAACTCTATTTTATTTCTTGGTTTTATTGCCATTTTACAATTCTTGCACGAGTCATCAAGTCTTCATCCAGTTTCCGTGACCGTGTAGATGGATTTTATTAATCTGATCTGAAACCAGGAGACTCAATCCCAGTCCTGGGTTATTTTGGGCCAGTCTTTCTCTTTCAGCCATCTTTCTGACATGCAGTTGATAAATGGGAATGGGTTTTAAGTCTCTCGATCTAATGTCCTAACATTGTCAGCTCAAATAAGCATGAATTGTAATTGTTGCTGGTATCTACAAGCTCTCTGAGCAAGTACACTTCCTTCAAATTTTGCAGTTGATCCTCATTCATTCTCTCTTTATGAACAAATCACCCACCCAAATCAAAGTACATTACCATGTACTTTGTAATGGTCACTCACTGGTGCAGTCAACCCACATGCCTTCTTTCACTCATGCTTTCCTGATCTTATCCCACCATGAAATTGTTAACAGAGGTACTTCAGGATAGCATTCCTGCTGCACTGAGATTAATTTCATGTCTCCAACCCTCAGTTCCACGTATTAAAATGAACAGAGACATTCTTCCATACAAATTGAAGGGTTCTGGAACAAAGGGAAATTATTTAGTCTAACTGTTGCTTTCTTGCTTTTTGTAATCAGCTTTTGCACCAGCGAAATCTCATGCAAGCTTGGGAAACATGTATATGTATGTGATATACTGAAGAAGGGAATAAGGGAGTGTACAGGAATGATTGATGTCTTCCTTATGGTGTAATGGCTCTGTTGTCTGATTTTCATTGGCTAACAAAGTTTATAAAGCAATGCTACCAACTTTCTAAGGCGTGGCACTTCTGGACGTAACTCTGTCAGCGTTCCAGATTGATGGCCACCCAGCTGCTTAATTTGATCAAATAAAGTCCTGCTTGATCAAGAAGTTTCCGCTTCGGTTATCTGATTAGATTGATATGGTACCTCAAGTTTAAGTAAGTGACTGGGACCTTACAAAATCTTTCTGCTTATATCAATAAATGTATGATCCCCTCAATAGACTACATGCTACACATTAGCTTTCTATCAGCTAAACAATCTATCATTTTTCTCATCGTTAGTAAATATTCTACCAAGGTACATCCATCTAAATAATAATAATAATAATAATAATAATAATAATAATAATAATAATAATAATAATAATAATAATAATAATAATAATAATAATAATAATAATAATAATAATAATAATAATAATAATAATAATAATAATAATAATGATGATGATGATGATGATGATGATGATGATGATGATGATAATGATGATAATAACAACAACAACAACAACAACAACAACAACAACAATAATAATAATAATAATAATAATAATAATAATAATAATAATAATAATAATAATAATAATAATAATAATAATAATAATAATAATAATAATAATAATAATAATAATAATAATAATAATTCATTTGAATGACTATGTGAATCAAAGTACAGAAAAACTGCTGCAGGCTGTGAAAACAGAGAGCACTATAAAAATAACAGAAACAAAGGCAGAATATAAGGAAAAACGGCTGGATGACAGATTAAATAGATGGAAAACCAAAGCTTTGCATGGACAGCATTTGAAAAACATTGAAGGAAAATGTGATAACAACTTGACATGGGCATGGCTTAAGATGGGAACCATCAAGAAAGAAACAGAAGGCTTAATACTGGCTGCTCAAGAACAAGCACTACAAACTAATGCCATGAAAGCAAAGATACAAAAATCCACTGACAATCCAAATTGCCGACTTTGCAATGACAAAGTTGAAACTGTTTCACACCTAATTTGTGAGTGCAGCAAAATCGCGCAAACTGATTACAAATCTAGACATGACCGAGTTGCTAAATTAATCCACTGTGCATTGTGTAAAAAATACAACTTGCCTATGTCCAAAAAGTCGTGGGAACATAGGGTGGAAAAAGTTGTTGAAAATGGGAGGGTGAAGATCATGTGGGACTTTCGAATACAGACAGATCGCCATTTGGAAGACAATACACCGGATATCGCAGTTGTAGAGAACCGAAGTGTACAGCTGATTGATATCGCTGTACCAGGAGATGCCAGAGTTGAAGAAAAAGAACTGGAAAAAATTATGAAATATCACGACCTGGCCATCAAAACTGCGCGATTATGGATGAAACGTGTAACAGTGGTACCCATTGTCGTTGGGGCATTGGGAACTATGTCCAAAAACTTTGCAAAATACATCAAGAAACTGCAGCTTCCTGCAATAACACCAGCAATGTTACAAAAAACTACGCTACTCGGAACATCTTATATTTTAAGGAGATACCTGGTTGCCACCTAGGTTGATGGTAGCAACCCGTGTCAACTATCAGCGCCAGCCAATTTGAATGTTCAGTTGACTGAGGTTCATGTTTAATGAATAAAAGATAACAATAACAATAATAAAGTTGGAAGGGACCTTGGAGGTCATCTAGTCCAACCCCCTGCTCAGGCAGGAAACCCTATAACATTTCGGACAAATGGCTGTCCAGTCGCTTCTTAAAAACTTCCAGTGTTGGAGCATTCACAACTTCTGGAGGCAGGTTGTTCCACTGGTTAATTGTTCTAACTGTCAGGAAGTTTCTCCTTAGTTCTAGGTTGCTTCTCTCCTTGATTAGTTTCCATCCGTTGCTTCTTGTCCTGCCTTCACGCGCTTTAGAGAATAGCTTGACTCCCTCTTTGTGGCAGCCCCTGAGATATTGGAACACTGCTATCATATCCCCCCTCGTCCTTCTCTTCATTAATGTAGACATACCCAATTCCAGCAACCGTTCCTTATATGCTTTAGCCTCCAGTCCCCTAATCATCTTTGTTGCTCTCCTCTGTACTCTTTCTAGAATCTCAACATCTTTTTTACATCATGGTGACCAAAACTGGATGCAGTATTCCAAGTGTGGCCTTACCAAGGCATTGTAAAGTGGTATTAATACTTCACGTGATCTTGATTCTATCCCTCTGCGCAGCCTAGCAGTGTGTTGGCTTTTTTGGCAGCTGCAGCACACTGCTGGCTCATATTTAAGTGATTGTCCACTAGGACTCTGAGATCCCTCTCACAGTTACTACTATTGAGCAAGGTACCCGCTATACTATACCTGTACATTTGGTTTTTCTTGCCTAAATGTAGAACTTTACTTTTTTCACCATTGAATTTCATTTTGTTGGATAGCGCCCAGTGTTCAAGTCTGTCCAAATCCTCCTGTATCTTAAGCCTATCTTCTGGAGTGTTGGCTATTCCTGCCAGCTTGGTGTCATCTGCAAATTTGATGAGTTCCCCATCTATCCCCTCGTCCAAATCATTGATGAAGATGTTGAAGAGCACTGGGCCCAGAACAGAGCTCTGGGGCACCCCACTACACACTTCCCTCCATGTAGATGCGGTTCCATTGAGGACCACATGCTGAGTACGGCCGGTCAGCCAGCTATGAATCCATCCGGTGGTGATGCTATCTAACCCACATTTTTCTATCTTATCAAGTAGTAGGTTGTGATCTACTTTATCAAATGCCTTACTGAAGTCCAAGTAAATTATATCCACAGCATTCCTCTGATCCACTAATTTTGTCACTTGGTCAAAGAATGCAATAAGATTTGTGTGGCATGATCTGTTTTTGACAAACCCATGTTGGCTTTTAGTAATGACTTTGTTTGCCTCTAGGTGTTCGCTGATTTGTTGTTTGATTATCTTTTCCAGAATCTTCCCAGTATTGAGGTCAGGCTGATAGGTCTGGAATTTCCTGGATCCATTTTCCCCCCCTTTTTTGAAGATGGGAACTACATCAGCTCTTTTCCAGTTCTCTGGTAGTTCCCCAGTGCTCCAGGATCTTTGAAAAATATAGTTCAGTGGTTCTGAGATCACATCTGCCAGTTCCTTGAGAACCTTGGGGTGTAATCCATCTGGTCCTGGTGATTTGAACTCGTCTAGGCTGGACAGGTGCTCACTTACCGTTTTCTTGCCTATCTTAACTTGTGTTTCTTTTTTTTTATATAACAAGTTTTATTGGTTTTGTTTGTTTTACAACCAAGTGCTTGGAACTCATCGTGAAGATAGGGCACTCCATACAACAAAGTAAAAAATATAATCATACATAGACAATTTGAGTTACTTCTTTAAAGTTTCCCTCTATAAGCAAGAAACGAAAAAACAAGTAGAAAAAAACACACACACACACAATATATAATAATATTTCCACCCGTTTTCAGGCTTAACTAACTCACAATTTAACATATTCCAATTTGGCCTTATATAAACATATAGTATACAATTCGGGTACCCATATAGTATAGATTATTTTTAAGATATAGATATTATTCCAGTTGTTCAATTTATACTTCTCTGTTTTAAAACCATTTTAGATTCAAGCCTGAGATGATAAAACAATAATTGTTTCTAAAATAGACTTATAATATGCCTATTATCTATCTATCTATCTATCTATCTATCTATCTATCTATCTATCTATCTATCTATCTATCTATCTATCTATCTATCTATCTATCTATCTATCTATCTATATATATATATATATATATATATATATATTTGTTTTCTGAGGTTTTCACGGGTGTTTGTATGTAGGTCTTTGGTAATTCGGGTTTTCTCCCGCGTAAAATTGGAGGTGTCTTGGCGACGTCTCGACGAAGTCTCATTCGTCATCTTCAGGCTGGTGTCTCTTCAGCCTCGTGCTCCTAGAAGCACGAGGCCGAAGAGACACCAGCCTGAAGATGACGAATGAGACTTCGTCGAGACGTCGCCAAGACACCTCCAATTTTACGCGGGAGAAAACCCGAATTACCAAAGACCTACATATATATATATATATATATATATTAATGTGTCTATATTCTATTTCCTGTACTCTATCAAATATTTTTATAAATCATAGTTAAATATTTCACCAATCTCTATCCAACTCCTAATTTTAGATTTTCCAATTTTCCATCTTGCCATCCGGATCAAAGTCTTGAACCTTAGGAATCTCAGGCATATTAGTTCAGTCAAAGTCTCTAAAAGCCATTTTTACCCATCCAATAAAATTTTAGCTCTGACTTTTAAACCTAATTCTAGCTTTCTTTTTGTGCCAAGCAGGTTTCCACAATAGGGCTTTTAATTCCTTCCATAGTATTTGACCATACACATTTTTCCACAATTGAATCCAGTCATAGTCTTCTTCTCTTTTCTCCACTGTTGTCTGCACTATGTAATCAGTCTTAATCAATATGGTGATTGTTCGTTGTTTATTCATGTTGTCAGCATTTTTAACGTCTCGTATCTGAAAGTCTGTTCCTGTTGCCTTTAAAATTATAGATGTTTTAATTGAACTCTGCCTTTGGTCATCCAAAGTCTCTGTCATTTGTGTATAAGATGTAGTATCTTCCTCTTCAATAGATTGTAAATGTGTTTCCTCCATATCGTTAAGTTGTAGACCTAGTTATGTATCATGTCCAATAAGTTGAATTTCAGTTTTTAACTCTGGGATTTCCCTTTTCCGAAGCATTCTAAAATGTTTTTTTAATTCCTCCTTTGTTTCCAAGATTTTTTCTAATATAAATCCATAGTTAAGCTGTGAGTGGGATTCCATTCTTCGTTTTTTTAGTAGAATTTCAACTTAAAAGCTGAGTTGCAGTTTTATAAAATATAAAATCCAAACAAAAATAGGAAAAAGCAAGTACAAAAATAAAAACAGCAAAAGTCCCAATCAATATTATGAATATCTAATTTATAATCCAAATAGATAATAGCAACTGGTGTCTCAATTATTATATTGTAATCCTAGAGCGAACAGATCCATTTTTCAGGGGAGTATACTTTGTATTATAAAATCAAAAACAGCAGGCAGAAATTCAAACAAGTTCCAAAAGAAATGCAAGCGTCTGGGCGCAATCCACATAAATTCACCCAGGAGCCGTAGCGTTTTTGTTTTTTGTTTTTAAAGTAGATAGCACTATTCAGAAGGGGGGGAAGAAGAAGAACACTCCACCCCCTCCCTAAAGGTTTCCACTTAAGCTGAAAACAAGCAGGCAGAGAGAGAGAGTCACAGCAAGGATCCTTCTCTTCTCCTTTTTCCTCAGGGTCCTCCGAATTCCAGCCGCTCAAACAAACAATAGAAATTAGTCATTTTTTTCTTTTTCCACAGCTCTTTCCCCAAGTGATCAAAGGCTGCTTTCTCAAGGGGGGGGAAGCAATTTCTAAGAGCTTTTCACAGGGAAATGAGTAAAATATCAAGAGGGAAAGAAAGGTCTCACCCGGATCTTCCACGGTGGGTCTTTATGCTTAGATGTTGCTGTGACTTTCGGCCAGGGCAGCTGAGTGATCGGCCATGTTACTGGCCGATCTTTTCCCCGTCGGCCCAAAGGTGATTGCTCGGATCGCAGAGGGAGTTGCCCCTCCCTCTGCAATCAGCGAGTGCCCTCCTCTACGGTGGTCGCCTCTCCGGGGCGACTTTTGACCCTGTCCAGGGTCTACCGGCGGGGGGAAACCGGTCGGCAAAGAGAGCATACTCTTTGCCTGACCGCAGGCACTGCCACAGGAACCGGAAGTCTTAACTTGTGTTTCTATTCTGTTTTTTATGGCACTATTTTTTCTGTTTTTTTTCCCCTTTGTGTAAAGACAGATGCAAAAAATGAGTTAAATAGTTCTGCTTTCTCCCTGTTGCTTGTCACCTTCTTGCCACTTTCACCCACTAATGGACCAATCATTTCCTTCACTTTTTTCTTGTTTTTTACATGTTGAAAGAAGCTTTTTTTTTTTGTTATTTTTTACTTTGGTCGCAAACCTTAGTTCATTTTGAGCCTTAGCTTTCCTCACTTCACCTTTGCAGGCTCGGACTATTTGCTGATATTCTGCCTTAGTTATGTACCCCTCTTTCCACTTTCTATACTTGTCCTTTTTATCTTTCAATTTATCAGAGAGGTCTTCATGCAGCCATGCTGGTTTCTTTTGAGAGCTGCTATTTTTCTTCTTTGTTGGTTTTGTGCTAGACTGGGCTTTTATTATCTCACTTTTCAAAATTTCCCAAGCTTCTTGAGTTGTTTTCCTCTTGAGGATTCTCATCCATGGAATCCTTCCCAAGCCCTCTCTAAGTTTATTGAAATTAGCTCTCTTAAAGTCCAAGACTCTAGTTTGACTGTGTTCTATTGCTTGTGCTTCCATAATGTTGAATTCCCAATATTGCATTATCACTTCCTCCCAAGGTTCCTGTGGCTTCAACACTTTCTATCATTTCGTCTCTGTTAGTGAGAATTAGATCCCAAATGGCTAATCCCCTAGTTCCCTTCTCTACTTTTGGGGAGACAAAGTTGTCTGCTAGGTTTGTCAGGAATCTGTTTGATCTTCCACTTGGTGCAGAGTTTGTCTCCCAGTTGATGTCAGGGTAGCTAAAGTCCCCCATTACTATTGTGATGTGCTTCCTACATACCTTAGTTAGCTGACTAGCAAAAAGTTCATCTATTTCCTCTGTTTGGTTGGGTGGCCTATAGTATACACCTATGGCAATGTCATTCCCCCCCCTTTTTTTATATTGACCCAAATGCATTCAGGACAGTTTTCATTATTGTTGTGCTCTATTTCTGTAGAGATGTAGTTATTTCTTATATAGAGAGCAACTCCACCTCCTCTTTTATTTGGTCTGTTTCTTTTAAATAATTTAAATCCCTCTAGCTGTGTGTTCCATTTGTGGGTTTCATCCCACCATGTTTCCGTAATGGCAACAATATCATATCTGCCCTAATTAACCTGAATTTCTAGTTCACCTTGTTTGCTGTTCATACTCTGTGCATTGGTGTATAGACATTTGAGTCCTTTATGACTGACCCTGTGTTTACTTTCTACATAACCTGTGTGGTGCCTGAGTTCCCCTATTTTCTTACCTCCTATTTGGTTAGTGCACTTTGTGTGGCACATGCTATTAAAAGCTTGATTTTGCTTGACAGTAAGGTCGATATTCTTGTCCACACACACATCTATGTTACATGCACTGATAGCCCTATAATTTTTAGATTGCCAGGGACAGGGATGTTCTATATCAATTAACTCACTGTCCCCGCTGTTTAGTTTAAATATTGCTCCAGAAAATCTGTGAATTTATTGCTGAGTAACTCAGTCCCTTTCTTTGATGGATGCAAACCATCTCTTTTGTACATTTTTTCTTTGGACCAGCTACAGACATAGTGACTAATATAACCAAAGCCTTCCCCTTTACACCACTCCTTTAGCCACATATTGAATTCTGCTATACACTGGCCTTTTCCATTTTGCTCCTTATACACTGGTAAAACCTCTGAAAAAGTAAGCCTACAGCCTATTCCGCTAAGTTCCTGCCCCAAGCTCTGGAAATCATTCTGCACAGAGAGTACATCTTTTTGGGACAGATCGTTAGTGCCAAGATGTACAATAGCCTCCACATCACAGTCCTTGCTGGCATTCTTGATTATTTTAGAAATATGCTTCTTGTCCCTACTGGCAGTAGCACCTGGAAGATACTTGACCTCTTTCGAAACCTCTGTGTCCTTTCCTAAATTTACATCCCTTATAATTGAATCACCAACCAGAAGGTGGCTTCTCTTTTTGGATGCCTTTCTGTTCTTGCATGACTGATGTGTAATACCTGATTCGCACTTCTGTCTGTCAAAAACAAGTTCTTCATCTCAGACCACGATCCCCTGCTCATTTGAGTTATCATCACACTTGTTCCATTCTTTCACCATAAATACATAACTTGCATAATTTATGGATGTCTCCTACCTCTGAAGTTATAGGTTACTTTTCTGATTTCAAAACCCCTGACAAGAGCCCTCAGTGCTCCTGAATTTCTGAGGCACGGCCTTGGAGATCTTTGGGAACAAAATGGGCCTGCAAGTGGTTATGGGAAATTTTGACTGAAGACTTATCTAATCCCTGCTGAAATTAAAAAACTGAATCCTCCTTATGCTGGATTCTTCAAATACAGTATTGCTTGGCCCTCAGTTCTTATTAAAACCCAGTGCATCAATTCCCATTGAGTGAGATATACACAAAAGAGTGTGGATTCTTTCTGCTTGAAATTATTATAGACTGGGAGATTCTGTAGGCTGAATCTTGCTTAGTATTCCCCAAGTTAGCCAGGAGCTGCCTGTTTTTTGTGTCATCTGCTTCTTGAGGGTTTGTCCATATGTTTACTTGAACAGAGTATCCAGCAGTCTTCTCAACTTTCTGCATGTGCAGGTATCACAACTGGACCATGATTTATTGTGGGTCCTGGAACTGAGGATGTACAAAGTAGACTAGATTTAGCAAACTAGCATATTTAGAATTTGAGAAGAGATGCGAAAAGGTCTTTGGAGCAGCAAAAATCACAATAATTTGATCTGTGTCATTAACCTGCTGATGTTGCTGTCTTGTTTGAATGCTCTGGTATTTGGCAGGTAAACTGATGGGAGAAAGATAGCCACCAACTTTTAAATTTGCAGATCAGTTTTTTTTACTGTAGAACAAAAGCAAGCTTTAATATAACTGGATGTTAACGGTAGAATTTGTCTGGCCTTGTATGCCAATCTACCATTGGCAAAAGAATGCTAATGAACAGCTGTCTGCAAGGAGTATAAATCTTTCCATTCCCCACCATCCAGTCAGAGCTGAAGAAGCTTCTTGGATGCGAAGTGAAACGTCTTCAAAGAAAAACAAGAAATTCCAGTTGCCTCATGAAAAAGCATCTTTGGGACAACCATGACCTGGATGACTGAGAATATCCATAGACATTTACCACTGGCAAATCTGCTCTGCCATAAGAATGATTGGTAGCCAGTTCAATTACGTTGGAATAATGAAGGATGAAAGAAAATAAAGCATGAAACAGAGAAAGGCATAATGCACAATGCTCATTTTATTGAAGCAATTTTTGAAGATTTTAAAAAGCAAGGTCTTTCCATCTTTTCCACCCAGAAACCATTTAAAAATCATTGTTTGTGTGCAAACAAACTCATTCTTCCCAATATGTGGAACGCAGGCTTAGAATCAAACTGTTCAGTGTGGTTATATAAGGAATAATATCATTTTCATCACAGGAGGAGGAAGAGAAATGCAGGATCATCAATCTCAGAGCCGGCAGCCACTGGTCCATTTGGACAGATTTTTTCCTTTGCAGTACTTTTTCCAGGCAACCCTTAAGAAAGGAATAAGAATAAAAATAAGCATAGTTCATATCTTTATAGATCACATATGCGGTAGTTTTTTTAACAGTTTCAGATGATGTAATTCTACTTGGAGAGATTCAGGAAACGTCTCTGTGAGCTAGTGGCAACTATCACTCATTCGTCTTTCCTGTTCATTGACTAATAAAGTTCTTTTCTTAGTTGTTTAAATGAATCTCCTTTCCTCCAGATTGAAATAATTGTTTTAGCTAAAATAGTCCTGACTTTCTATTTTTCACAATAAAGCTTACATGCCACTAATGTCCTGTAGATACTTTGGACTCTCTTTAGGACAGCACACAGAATACTTTTTATATAATTCAGATTATTGATCACATAACATTTGTATTCTTTGGTTCTAGGTACTCAGCTTAAAAGTTTTCCATTTAATGATCTGCTGCTGTGCCCCCCTTTACTATTCATTCTATGACTGGAGGCTTCACAAATGATTTCTCCTTGCTTCTCACAAAACTAGGTTCTTTGCCTACCAGTTTTCTGATACTACGCAGCTCATCCATGGAATTAGAATCCTGCTGTTCAAAAGGCCCTCTGCCTAATTCTTCTGCTGCCTGCTTCAACTCGGTACTAAACCCTAGATTTTTTAACAGCTGACAGGCACGGAAGTGGAAAATTGATGTAAAATGACTGGGAAGGAATAATCCAGCTATAACCAGCATCAATAGCCCCCTCTTAAATTGTGTCTCAGGCTACTTTAAAACCAGGAATCAAAAGACTGCTAAACCCATATTTTACAGCAATCAGAATGCAACTATAGCAATAAAAATACAATCTGTAATATTCAGAAAGTATATTTCACTGCCAATGCTAAAAAAGTTTACAATAGTCTAAAGAAAGTAATTTAATTTCATGACTACAAGTTCAGTTGCTATCCAATATTACAAATGGAAGATGTTAATGAGAGATTGACTCACCAGGCATTCATCTTTTGGGGATCACGCACAATTCTCTTAGCGCAAACAATATCAGCTGCGATGTTATCAGTTGTGAAAGCTGCCGAAAGAGGCAAATTAGAATTTATCCAACTCCAGATGCTTCAAAAGTATTTCCAAAGATTTGCATAAACTTATTATTTAAAGCAGAGTCTTACCCAAATGTCCTTTAGGACATCATTAGTTATATACTGTGTGCAATACATTCATATCATTAGCAGTATAAGCTACTATTTACACAGCTGGTGTAAACCATGAAATACCTTTTCTCCTATTCTAACCATGTAGAGTAACAAGTTTGAAAAGTGTAGAGTACTAGGAGTTTGTTTTCGCTTTGGAGTTGAATATGGATATCAAGACCTCCTGACAGTATTATTGCATTCTTGGAAAGGAGCAAGAGAGGAATTCTCTCACTTAAATCCTAAGTTCTGACAAAGGGCAGAAAACACTGGATTGGGCTCCTTAACTGGGTGAGATGAAACTGCTGTCTTTAACTGGTTCCTCTGGAAAGATATTGACTAATTACTGTAAAGATAGGATCATGTGACTCTCTTGCCAAGCAACCCTTTTCATTGCACGTGGAGAGCCTGTTCAGTCTAGTGGTTAAGATTCTAAGCTACAAACTAGGAGACTGTGAGTTCTAGTCTCACTTTGGAATTGAAAGTAGGTAGGGTGACTTTGGGCCAGTGATTTCCTCTCAGCCCAACTCACTTCACAGAGTTAAGTTGTTTTAAGGAAAATAGGAAAAGAAAGAAGGAATATTAGGTATGTATGCAGCCTTGAGTTGTTTATAAAAATAATAAAAATGAAGAAATCTTTAGGAAGCTGAAGAGAGTGTGAGATTGTTAATGTGAGTGGGACAGGGGGACTCATCACACATGAGCCTTTTGCTCTTTAGGTAATACTGTGGTGGATGTTCTGCAGGCAGAAAGCAAGATACATCTGTGTGAAGGAATTTAGAGTAGTTGTGACAGGTTGGGTAACAGGACACTAAATAGAAGAAGGCTAAGAGGCCAACAGAAAGCATAGTGGCTAGATATTATCACTGTTGACCCAGGCAGAAACTCAAAACAATTTTCATAGACAGTGTTGATGAGTCAATATCAATCTTGTCCATCCCCAAAACTACAAAGAGTACATATTACCTCATTGTGTTGTAGAACATAATAATAACAGAATTTTGGAAGCCTGTCACACTAGGTGTCTTACCACTGCAAGGCTTATTGCAGCCATTGGCTGTGTGACCCTGGTAATTGTTGCACCACCAACGGCTGTTTATCTGGAAAATCCCGTAGTCGCGACTGCCATCCGAGTTTGGAGGCCCCACAGCTCGGCTGTTGTAACTGCTCTCATAATAAGCCATACAGATCCCTGGAAAAAAGCAAATGGGGAATGGGCTATAAAAGGTCTGTGCTGTAAATGAAAAGGCTATCCTAATTTTTTAAAAAGAGCATTTATAACACAATGCTTAACTATCTTCTCATTCTTCCCTCAAGGAAGGACCCAAGAAATCCAATACATTTTGGAAACCTTCAGGGAACTTGGAATAAATCTGACTCCTGTCTCCAAGATATTCCTGGAGTTCTTAATCGCACATAAAGCCACCTCTCCTTTCTTTTCTCTTCCTAATTCCAGTCTTCCTGGGAGGAGGTACTTTTTCATTGTGCATTTTATATGTAGAAAATCTTCTGTGATGGCCCCTTCAATCGTATACTGAATTTAAATGATTTGGTGGAATTTGAAAGACCTTATCTTTGAGAGGATGTTTATCCTGGCAGGGATAACCCTTTATTCTTAAGTAAATAAATAAAATATTGTAAATAAAATATTGACTAAGCCATAATTGTAAACAGACAATACAGAGACCAAGGTGGTATAACCACACCCCTGTTCTGCAATTGTCCCAATCAGGCAACAAATTCACCTTGATAAAATCAAGGTTATTAGTGCTGGGAGAAGCGTGAGCTTTCCCTAATCATTTGAGATGGGAAGAAAGCATATCTTCTCATTCTAAGAACAGTCAAAAGATTCATTGGGAAGGTTAGTTGAACTCATTCTTGAAAGATCTGCCCCATTTTGGATCCCCCTTGTAAACCTGGATCTTGCTCAGGCAGAGAGAAAAAGAGAGTAAACTCACAGTTGCCCAAGGGATAGCCGTAATATCCATCCATGCCATTTCGTTTCAGAATTGAAGCCAGTTCACATTTGGAGTATACTTTGGCTTCATTGGCTGCAATGAAGAGGAAGAGGAGGGCGAGCACTAGTGCCTTCATTGCTGCAGCTCCTTGGAAGACTATGTCTGACTTCTCCAGGACAGCTACGGGATTTTATAGTCACAGCGTGAGAAACTGGCACCTCTGGAGAGATGGTAAACAAAGTATGTAGAAATAATTCCTCCATCTGAGGTTAATATGGACTGATAAGCAGGGTGTGCTGAGGGCAAAGATCAAAGAGAAATAATAATTATCATTTTCAATTTTATCAGAAGCCAAAACCAATAAATAGTGGACAGCATTTTTAGCCCCTTGACAGATGCTGGATCAATGAACAAGTGGTGGTTTCAAACTGTGATTGAAATTCCAAACTTTTGTATTTGTCTTACATGTGATGTATGTGAAAAAGGCACTTTTGGGGGGCTTTTATTATGTGGTAACTGTTGCCTTCTTGACTTTTCAGACCTCCATCCCATTGACATTCCTCTGTCTCTGGGGAACTCAACATTTAGTTGGGATTTCTACTTATTTGTTTCAATACTATTCTGGTTTCAGTGTATTATTTTTTTTTGTCTGATGAAGTTTGTGGAGTAATGCAACATATTGAAATAACCCAGTGAACTGTTATTTTATTTCTTAGTTTTATTGCTGTTATACCCTTTTTATATGTATCATCAAGTCTTAACTCTCTGTGATCAATCCATCATGATCTGAAATTGCTGAATTCTGCAACTGGATTCTGTAACTTATTCGCGGTATGGGCCACTGAAGTGAACTTCATATAGCCTGCCCTGGAAGACTACTCAGAATCTACATGTAATCCAGAAGTAGACAGCACAGGCAGGGATGGGCGTAAGTCAATTCAGTTGCCATATGTTTTTTTGGTTTTTATTTGCAAGAGCCCTTCGTGGTCATAGGACCAGTGCTTTTTTTGGAAAAAAAAAAGCACCAGAACTCACACACGTCATATAACCCAGGGCTTTTCAACCGGTGGTACGCGTACCACTGGTGGCACGCGACCACCTGGCTGGTGGTACGCGGCGTCGCCTTCCTCCCCCCCCCGCATCGCCTTCCTCCCCCCCCGCTCCGTTCCTTCCCAGCTCACTTGTTTGTGGAATTCATGCTGCTTGGAGGCGGCCTGCAGGAACCCTACTGAGGGCGTGCGAAGAGCGCAGGCGCAGAGCAAGGCCCCACCCTCCCCAGGGACTCGTGCAGCAACCAGATTGACTTCTTCTCGTGCGGGATCCCTGTCGCCCTTCTGCCCCTCTTCTTACTTCAGAAGCACGCGTGAGCCTGAAGGGGACAGAGCTATCCACTCCCTCGTCAGGTAGGGGTTTGAGACCGCTCGCATTGTGGCCCTGAGCGCCAACCTCACAACTGTCCCCTCCTTCTTTTCCCCCTTCTCTCTCTCTCTGTTGCGGCCTCGCTCTCTTCCATTTTCTTTTCCTCTCCCCCCCCTCCCGCGAGCTTGCGATACCCCTCACGGCCCTCACGTTGCCTCCCAGGGCTCGAGACATTTCCCCCCTCTCCTCTTCCCAAGGTGCCCGGCTTTACGGAGGGCAAAGCAAAGCTACAAGCAAGTTAACTGGGCAGGAGCTGGGATCAGTGTCCAGCTCACTTGCTTGCAGAAAGCCAGCGAACGAGATTGCCGGGAGCCGGTGTAAAAAGGCAGGCGTCTCCTGCCTGCTTTGCATGGGGCCAGGCTGGAGGGATGCAGGGCTGTAATTTGCCTGAAAGTGGCTGGAAGGGTTTGGCTGGGGGGGGGAGGACGGAGGAGGCGAGAAGACGGAGGCTCTGGCAGGTCTTGGGCTGGTGTTGCGCTTTGTGGGTCTGTGTGTGTGTGTGTGTGTGTGTGTGTGTGTGTGTGTGTACACATACACAATGCAGGGATCCTTGGGGGAAGAAGTGTAGCAAGAAAACAACCAAGTTCAGAGAGCACCAAGGACCCCTCATGTCAACCCTGAGCTATAAATACTCTCCTTTATCAGTTGAATCAAAGTGTCATTCTTTTCAATATTTCTCAACTTTACTGCACCCTTCTGGGTTGCATTATCATTATCATCATCTTAACTTTATTGCAATCATTAACCAGAACAAAAGAATTGGCATTCAAATACTCAGAATATCCAAAACTAAAGTGAGAAATTCAGGATGGTTAAAAAAGTACTTTCAGACAAACATTTTGGCTAAAAAACAATATCAAATCAGAATATGTTAAAAGGGCTTATTCATACTACAGATATACAACAAGATGAAATTTAAATATGCAATCTGGATAATATGAACTTGGAATAACACTGTAAAATATGAATGTATGCACAAATACATATGCATATTCATATACATTCTCCCTCTCCCTTTCTCACATATACACACACACACATGTTGCCCGCTTATCCTGGGGCTTCACTTAGCAAGCAGCATATTTGCCCTTCAGAGTATAAACAGAAACATGCCTATTGAAAAGTTTGGTTTCCCTCCTGCCCACTCACAATAGTAACAACTTTTGGGGTATCTTTTATGGTGGGTTGTAGCTCTTACACAAAGGCTGAGATTTCTTGCACCAGAATCTTGGCATGCAATTTTTGCAACTGTTCCTGTAACAAGAGATTTAGGTATTCCTTTATATTGCACTTAACATTGCTCATCTTAATTATTACAGTAGCAGAGAAAGAGAGAGAGAGAGAGAGAGAGAGAGAGAGAGAGAGAGAGAGAGAGGAAGAACAGCTGACCAGCCACCTGACCGTCAAGGTAGTGGTGCATATTAATATGGAGAAATTCCTCATACATTCATCAGTGCAAAAGGAAAGTGATTCAGCAAAGGAACCACCACCAAAGAAATCAAAACTGGCACCAAATCGAAAATACAGTGAAGATTATTTGAAGTTTGGATTTTATTTCCTGGAAGAGAATGATCAGCAGCTTCCTGTTTGTGTTATCTGCAATGAAGTATTATCCAAGCATTCCATGAAGCCTTCTTTGCTCCAGAGACATTTTACAACAAAACATAAAAAGCACACTGAAAAGCCACTAGCATTTTTTGTGAAGAAGAGAGATGAATATATAAAACGCCGTGCTGCTTTCGTGAAGGCCACTACCATCTCCAAAAAATGTCTCGAAGCATCTTACCAATTGTCCTTGATAGCAGCTAAATGAAATAAGCCTCACACAATTGTGGAAGAAGTCGTGATTCCCTCTGCCATTGCAATTTCCTCAATTCTCTTTGATGGAAAAATGACTGGTGCTATTCGTAATATTCCATGTTCTGATAACACCGTCCAAAGACGAATACAAGATATGGCCACAGATGTTATTCAACAAGTGGTGGAAAAAATCACAGCAGCAGAAATATTTGCATTTCAATTGGATGAAAGCACTGACATCGCTGGTGAGGCGCAATTAATTGTCTTTGTGCGTGTTCCTGATTCGGACGATATACTGGAACACATATTATTTTGCCGCCCACTACCTGGCAGAACGACTGGGGAAGAAATATTCACAATAATTGACAATTTTTTCAGTGAATATAGAATATTATGGACTTGGTGTGTAGGAATTTGTTCTGATGGTGCAGCAGCTCTTACAGGAAGAGCTTCAGGGGTGATAGCACGAGCTAAGGCAAGAAACAGCTCCATTGTTTCAAATCATTGCATCTTGCATAGACATGCACCTGCTGCCAAATGGATGAGCCCAGTGTTACATGAGACTTTGGCAGATGCTGCAAAAATAATAAATTTCATCAAAAGCCGGCCATTGAATGGACGTTTATTCCGGCAATTATGCAAGGATTTGGATTCTGAGCACAGCACTCTTCTCTTTCATACAGAAGTATGTTGGTTGTCAAGAGGTGAAACATTATCGAGATTATTCGAGCTACAAGATGAAACGCACCTGTTCCTGACAAATGTTTCATCACCCCTAGCAGAAAAGTTTGAAAATGTCTTTTGGGTATCCTGCCTTGCCTATTTGGCTGACATATTTAAAAAGCTAAATGAACTTAATCGGTCACTGCAGGGCCATGGTCATAACGTTTTTGTTATGGAAGACAAAGTTTGTGCCTTCCACAAAAAAATCTCCCTGTGGATAGGACAAGTAGAAAAAAGGAATATTGCCTCATTTCCCAATGTGTCAGACTTCATTGAACTAAATTCTATAGCTGATACCGAGGGCATTGAAACAGCCATAAAAAATCATTTGGAAAAATTGCACACAGAGTTTGAGTTATATTTTCCATTCGTGTCAAGAGGATGCGATACTAGAATTTGCTGGGTTGCATCACCCTTCATCATGGACAATGTTGTTAACTCTGACCTTTCCTCTCCAGAGCAAGAGGTACTGGTGGAACTAACATCAAACCGCCATTTGAAAGAACTGTTTAATGAAAAAACACTGACTGAGTTCTGGAGCCAAGCCGCAAAACTATACCCGGAAGTTGGGAGAAAGGCTATCGCAGCCTTACTGCCATTTGGTTCCACATACTTATGTGAGAAGGCATTTTCTTCCTCCACATGTATAAAAACTAAGGAAAGGAATTGCCTGCAACTGGAATCTGACTTAATTCTGTCAGTAAGCACTCTCCAGCCACGACTGCAAACATTAATGGCAGAGAAGCAGGCACAGGTTTCCCATTAAAAGTGTGGAAAATGGGTACACTTTTTTCCTGTGTTTTTTTTTTGTTCAATAAAGTTTTTGACACCTTGGTAAGCTGGTACTTGAATATTGTCATGTCCTAAAGGTGGCACTCTCCTCTGCCTCTGCGCGCGCACAGAGAGGGCTGTAATATTCTCCAGGCTGGGGTCTGGGTGGCATAGCGCTGGACAATGGAAGGGAGGGAGGGAAGGAGAAAAGGACAAAGAAGGAGGGAAGAAAGGAAGGAAAGAAGGGACAATGGGAGAGAGGGAGGGAAGGAGGGCACCCACCCCAGTCCCACCCTCCTCCACCAGAGATCCATGGATCCCCCCCACACAGGCACCCTGCAACCTGAGGGAGGGAGGGATGGACAATGGAAGGGAGGGAAGGAGAAAAGGACAAAGAAGGAGGGAAAGAAGGAAGGAAGGGACAATGGGAGAGAGGGAGGGAAGGAGGGCACCCACCCCAGTCCCACCCTCCTCCATCAGAGACCCATGGATCCCCCCCCACACAGGCACCCTGCAACCTGAGGGAGGGAGGGATGGACAATGGAAGGGAGGGAAGGAGAAAAAGACAAAGAGGAGGGAAAGAAGGAAGGAAGGGACAATGGGAGAGAGGGAGGGAAGGAGGGCACCCACCCCAGTCCCACCCTCCTCCACCAGAGACCCATGGATCCCCCCCACACACAGGCACCCTGCAACCTGAGGGAGGGAGGGATGGACAATGGAAGGGAGGGAAGGAGAAAAGGACAAAGAAGGAGGGAAGAAAGGAAGGAAAGAAAGCAGGAAGGGACAATGGGAGAGAGGGAGGGAAGGAGGGCACCCACCCCAGTCCCACCCTCCTCCACCAGAGACCCATGGATTCCCCCCACACAGGCACCCTGCAACCTGAGTGATGAGCTGCCCCCCCCGCCATTGACTTCGCTTGTCAAAAAGTTGCAAAAGGTGATCACATGACCCTGGGACACTGTGACGGTCATAAGTATGAATCAGTTGCCAAGCATCCGAATGTAAATCACATGACCCTGGGGATGCTGCAACAGTCATAAGTGTGAAAAATGGTCATAAGTCACTTTTTTTAGTGCCGTCGTAACTTTGAACAGTCACTAAGCGAATTGTTGTAAGTCGAGGACTACCTGTACTTTATCATTTTTTCCCTTTTTGCGGGGGGGGGGTCAAGTTTTTGAAACCTTGCTGGGCGACTGGTGGTACTCGGATATTGCCTTATCCTAAATGTGGTACAATGGGTGAAAAGGTTGAAAAGCCCTGCCTTAACCCGCTCTAATCTCCATGGAGCCAGATTAGGTGCAGGTGTAGTTGTAGGTGGAGAATTGGTAATAGGTGCCTGGAGTGCCTGCTCCCGGTTTGGGCAAAACAAACCAGGACTTTGTCGCCCAGAAAACTCAGGGGTTCCCCCTGACTGCTGACTGGCTGGATCCACCAAACCCAAACCAGAGTTCCTTGGTGGGGTCGAGTTCCCCGAGTCCCTTGGTGGGGTGGAGTTCCCCAAAATTCCATTTGACTCCTCTTGAGAGCACTGTCCCTCGAGCCCAAGACCAGCAGCAGGAGTACCCTAAGTAGCCAATTTACGGCCATTTGCCCTTAGCCAGGGACCTCTGCCAGTCAGGAGCCGCCTCCATGGCAAGACCCCCGGAGTCTATGCCAGAGTCAGGAGCCGCCTCCATGGCAAGGCCCCCACCTGGAGCATGTGTAGGAACATTTGAATAAGTGCCTTCGTGGAGAGACTGTTGTCCACAATCATAATTGGGGTCCCCCTCCCCCCCAAGAGCAGAGCCAGGAGTGGAAACGTGGCCAGGAAGCCTCCAGCACAATTGGTCAATGTGGCATCGAAGCACACGACCATCCTCCAAGGCCACTTCGTAGGACAGTGGCCAGAGACCTTAGAGATTACAGCAGGTACCCAGAGATGTCCATGCCCATAGTTTCTGGCCCATACTGGATCACCCACGTGGAGTCTCCTAGGTGCCCGCGGTTGTGACACCTGTGAAGCCACCCGGTCTGGGTGCAACCTGTCCAGTTTCATGATGAGTCTGCGACCCCAGCGTAGTTCAGCTGGGCTCTTTCCTGTAGCAGTGCAAGGTGTGGTGTGGTGTGCAAGGAGAAAATCGGCTAACCTGTGATGCCAGGGTCCTTGAGTGATTCTCTTTAATGCCTCCTTGGTGGTACGCACCATGCGTTCAGCCTGACCGTTGGTGGCAGGGTGAAAAGGAGCAGACGTGACATGCCGGATCATGTTGGCTTGAAGAAACGCCTGAAACTCAGAAGAGGTAAATTGGGGGCCATTGTCTGAGACAAGGACATCAGGAAGACCATGGGACGCGAAGATTCCTCTTAGCACCTGGATGGTCCTGGCAGTAGTAGTGGAGGATACAGAACGACCTCTAGCCACTTGGAATGGCTATCCACGAGGAGAAGGAAGAATTGCCCCTGAAAGGGCCCAGCATAGTCAATGTGTACACGTGACCATGGAGTGAGTGTCTCCTCCCACCTATGTACAGGGGCCTGGGGCATCTCAGGCCGTGACTGTTGGCACACTTGGCACCCCTGAACCTGGGCCTCAATGTCCTTATTGAGTCCAGGCCACCAAAGATGGCTACGCGCAAGTGCCTTCATCCTCACAATTCCCGGATGTCCCTCATGCAAAGAGAGCAAGACTCTAGTCCTCAATGAGGCCGGGATGACTACCCTGCTACCCCACAGAATACACCCTTTGAATGTGGAAAACTCATTTTTCCTACGCCAGAAACTTTGGAAATCTGTACCAGGACACGTGTCAGGCCATCCTGACAACACCCATGTCAGCACGCGTGCAAGCGTGTGATCAGTGGCAGTTTCTGCAGCCACATCCCTAGCATTTAGGGGAGATTCAGGCAATTCCTGAATGGAAAGAATGTGTACAGCAGGAGCAGGGTCTGCCTCTATTTGCTTCAGAGGTAACCTACTAAGGCCATCAGCGTGGCCCATCTCTGTCCCTGGTTTGTGAACCAGGGTGTAGTCATAAGCTGACAAGAAAATTGACCATCTCAGCATTCTGGGGGAGATGATGTGTGGGGTTTGTTTGTTTGTTGTAAACAAACCCAGCAAAGGCTTGTGGTCAGTGTAGACCATGAAATGGCGGCCATACAAGAAATCATGAAATTTCTTTCTGCCTGAGACTATTGCCAAGGCTTCTCTGTCAATCTGCGCATAATTACGCTCTGCAGATGAGAGAGTTCTGGAATAATAGGCCACAGGGACCTGAGTCCCATCAGCCTTGAGATGACTCAACACTGCTCCTACCCCATAAGGGGATGCATCACATGCGATGCACACAGGCAATTGCTCATTAAAATGCGCCAGTACCGCATTTGAAGATAGCAAGGCCTTGACTTCTTTGAAAGCCCTTTCATGGACCTTTGTCCATTTCCATGGAGTCTGCTTGTCCAAGAGCCGGTGTAACGGCTCAGCCACTGCAGCCTTGTGGGGGAGAAATGCATGATAGAAATTTAGCAAGCCCAGAAAAGCCTGGAGTTCAGCTTTTGACTGGGGGCTTGGGGCCAGTTGAATGGCCTGCAATTTAGACTCTGCAGGGTGGATGCCTTCAGCATCAATGCGAAAGCCTAGAAATTCGGTGGATGTTACACCAATCTTACATTTGTCTTGCTGTAACTTCAGCCCAGCTTGGCAGAAACGCAGCAAGACAGCTCTCAGCCTTTCAGCCAAGTTCCCAGGTGACTCTCCTGCAATGAGGACGTCGTCGAAATAGGGGCAGACCCCAGGAATACCACGGAGTGTTCGCTCCATCACCCCTTGGAAAATGCCAGGGGCTACATTGACCCCAAACTGCAGCCTTTTTACCTTAAAAGCCCCTCTGTGAGTAACTATAGTTTGGGCCTCAGCTGTTGCCTCATCAACAGGTAACTGTTGGTACGCCTGAGCCAAATCAAGCTTAGCAAATACTTTCCCCCCTTTCAGTGAGGCCAAAATGTGGCTCACCACAGGTACTGGATATGCATGCTGCTGCAAGGCTTTGTTTAGTGTGCATTTATAGTCCGCACAAATTCGGACTTCACCATTGGCTTTTAATGGTGTCACTATGGGGGTTTCCCATGGACTAGAATCCACAGGTTGAAGAATGCCTTGTTGGAGCAGTTTATCCAACTCAGCATCTATTTTACTTTTGAGGGCAAAAGGCACCCTCCTTGGTTTAACCCTGATGGGTGTGATGGCTGGATCTAACTTTAAAGCAATAGGAGGCCCCTTGTATGAGCCAAGCTCTGGGCTGAACACATCCGCAAACTCCTTGCAGACTCCTGCAAGGCTGGCAGTTTGAAGCTGGTTAAGCCCAGTCACTTGGATCCCAAATGCCTCGAACCAATTGAGTCCGATAAGACTCATGCGATCACCCCCAACTACCACCACGTCTAACAACCCATCAAATTCCTTACGCTGTACTCTGAGCATGGCCTCCCCCTTCACACTGACTCAGGAATTCTGGAAGTCAGTGAGGATGAGATTGGAGGGCCTGAGTTTGACTCGTGAGCCACTCCTGGAACAAACCTTCTTTAAGGTGTCACAGAAATAATAGAAAGAGCGGACCCTGTGTCCAGCTCCATGGCCAGGGGAACTCCCTGCAATTTTACATCAATGCGAAACTTTTTCTTAAGGGGCCGGTGAACCCCAGGTTTGAATACCCCCCTATGGGATGTGCAGAAACCCACCCTGTGTTGGCTGGGGACCTTGGTACCTTTCAGAGGCAACTCTTAGAGGGACCTGTTTTTCTGGTGACCCAAGCAGGCTGATGCGATGTGGCCTTGCCTGCCACATGCCCGGCAAATAGCAGAACGAAAATGGCAGTCGGCTCTCCTGTGGCGACCCCCACAGCCGAAACACCGAAGGGATGCAGGCGTCTTTCCTCTGCGTTCTTGCAGTCTGCTCTCCACCGACCGTTGAAGTTTGTCCACCTCTTCTTCCTCGGATTCTTCTTCGGCTGCCTCTCGCACGACTTCCCGATGGATGGGGACTGCAGCTGGAGGGTTCTTGGTTGACCGCAAAGCCTTCACCACACCGCCGGCTGCTTCTTCAGCTGCAACTTCTCTCAGGGCATCTTGGAAGGAAACATTTGCTCTAGCAAATAACTTTTGTTGCATCTCACGGCTTCGCAATCCGCAAATGAGCCGGTCTCGGAGCCTCTCTTCCAAGTCTTGGAACGCACATGGCCTAGCAGCCTGCCTCAGAGCCGCAACGAAGTCCGCAGCTGATTCTCCCAGCCGCTGATCCCGCTGCTCGAATTGGTGCCTCCAAGATATTATGGAAAGCTTGGGCTCAAAATGCTCGCGCAGCATTTTCTTCAACTCAGTATAGGCGATCGACTCCAGTGGTGCTGGGGCTACAAGGTTCTCAGCAATGTCAAAAGTCTCTTGCCCGCAGACACACAGCAAGGTAGCAGCTTTCAATTCATCTTCTTGGATCTTGTTCACCCTGAAGTAATTCTCGACGTGAGCTGCGTAAGAGCTCCAACGTTCTGGGTGCGAAGTATCGAACTCAACAAGATGGCCCAGCTTGGACATCGTTGTGACCGATAGACTCTTCGACATCTCTCGCCGCAAGGAAGGAGAAGGGGTCCCATGAAGCCAGGCCCACCTCCAGCGTCTTCGTACTGGCAGGCGGTTGCTTCTCCTGGATGCCGCGCTTCTCTTCGCTTCAGGCCTTCAGGTGAGTTGGCCTAGCTTCTTTTCCTTTGGCTTCCTTTGCGGCGAATCCCACCTTCGTCGCCAATGTTCTGTTCTTGCAAAGCAGACATCGAGACGAGGCTGGTTCACAACAAAGATCTTTTTATTGAAACACAATCACAGAACAGAAGCAAGAACACAATGGCCATTGGCGTTTTATATTCCCCTGCAAGGGGATGCACATCCAATCATTGCAGGCCATTCTCCCGCCTTGCGCATGTGCACAAGGCCAGAGACAGCCTGTCTGGGTCCCGGGCAGACACGTGGTCTGTCCGGGTCTCTGCAGCCTTCCTGCAGCCTTCCTGAGCCTTTCTGAATGACTCAGCAAGGCCCAGGACATAACAGCCACCAAATTCCAAATTCAGACATTTGTTTTCCTTATACTATAGAGCAAAAGTATTGGGATATTAACTCTAGAAATTGTTTGGCCTTGGATACTAATTTAGAATTTTCATATAAGAATTTCAAGATAGGTTACTAATATTGTATGAAAAAATGCATCAGGATCTCTGTTAAATGAAGTCAAGCTTTGGACCAATGAGGTGTTTACACATGTCTCCCCTGCCACAGGAAAGATTGCTAGCTTATGTGGGAATTGTTGTGTCCTGGGCCTTGCTGAGTGAATCAGCAAGGCACAGGCAACCTGCAGGGTAACTGCAGAGACCCAGGCAGACCACGTGTTTGCCTGGGACCGGTTGTATAGACCCGGGCAGCCCATAAGTTGCCTGGGATGCATGCGCGAGGCAGGAGAACGGCTTGCATTCATTGGTTGAGCCTCCCCTTTCAGGGGAAGTATATAAGGGCATGTTGCCATTATCTCTTTTGCTTCTGTTCAGTGCACATGCACAATAAAGAACATCTTTTGCATCAAACTGCCTCGTCTTCTTGTCTGTGTTGCGAACAGAACATTGGTGATGAAGGTGGGATCCCATTGGGGATCCCGAAGAAATGGAAGTAGGCCTACTCACCTAGGCCAGGAAGAGAAGAGAAGCGCGGCGTCCAGGAGGAGCAGCCGCCGGCCAGCAAACATACGCTGGAGGCGGGCTTGGCTTCGTTGGACCCCTTGTCAATTCCTTACGGCGAGAGATGTGGACAAGGCCATCAAGTAAGAAGATGTCCAAGCTGGGCCGTCTGGGTGAATTTGACATCGCGCATCCTGAACGCTGGAGCTCGTATGCAGCTCGCGTTGAAAATTACTTCAGAGTAAATAAAATCCAGGAAGACGGCCTGAAAGTGGCTACCTTACTTTGTGTCTGTGGGCAAGAGACATTTGAAATAGCTGAGAATCTTGTCGCCCCGGCACCATTGGAATCAATCGCATATGCCGATTTGAAAAAGATGCTGCGAGAACACTTCGAGCCCAAGCTTTCGATCATAGCGTGGAGGCATCAATTTGAGCAAAGGGACCAGCGGCCCGGCGAATCAGCTGCGGATTTTGTCGCGGCCTTGAGGCAGGCCGTACACCCATGTGCATTTCAAGACTTGGAGGAAAGGCTCCGAGATAGACTGGTGTGCAGGTTGCGAAGCCGCGAAGTACAGCAGAAACTGTTTGCGAGGACGGACGTCACCTTTCAAGACGCCCTTCGAGAAATCGCAGCAGAAGAAGCAGCTGGAGGTGCAGTGAAGACCTTGCAGTCTACGAAGAGTCATTCAGTGACCGTCCCAATCCACCAGGAGGCCGTGCGTGAGGCCTCTGGAGAAGACTCCGAGGAGGAAGAGGTGGGCAAGATCCAGCCATCGGCGGAGAGACGACTGCTGGGTCGGAGAGGGCCACCGCCTGCATCCCTTCGATGTTTCGGCTGTGGGGGTCGCCACAGGAGGGCCGACTGCCGATTTCGATCTGCCGTCTGTTGAGCGTGCGGAAGGCAAGGCCACATAGCATCGGCCTGCATGGGCCGTCCAAAGAACAGGTCCCCAGAATTGCCTCTGAAAGGTACCAAGGTCCCCAGCCAAAATAGGGTGGGTTTTTGCACGTCCTGGAGGGGGGGTGTTCAAGACAGGAACGCATAGGCCCCTCAAGAAAAAGCTCCGCATAGACATGAAGTTGCAGGGAGTTCCCCTGGCTATCGAGCTGGATACAGGCTCCGCGCTGTCTATTATTTCAGTGGACACGTTCAATAAGATTTGTTTTCGGAGTGGCTCAAGAGTTAAGTTCAGGCCTTCCAACCTTGTCCTTACTGATTTCCAAAACACTCGAGTAAGCGTGAAAGGGGAAGCCACGCTCAGAGTGCAGCGAAAAGGCTTCAATGGTTTATTGGATGTAGTAGTTGTTGGGGGTGACAGAACGAGTCTCATAGGACTCAACTGGTTCAAGTGACTGGTCTGAACCAGCTGCAAACTGCTAGCCTTGCAGGCGTATGTAAGGAGTTTGCAGATGTGTTCAGCTCGGAACTTGGATTGTACAAGGGGCCTCCCATTGCATTGAAATTGGATCCAGGCATTACACCCATAAGGGTCAAGCCAAGGAGGGTGCCTTTTGCCTTAAAGAGCAAAATTGATGCCGAGTTGGACAAGTTGCTCCAACAAGGCATTCTGGAACCTGTGGACTCTAGTCCATGGGAAACCCCCATAGTAACTCCCTTAAAATCCAATGGGGAAGTCCGCATCTGTGCAGACTATAAATGCACGTTGAATAAGGCTTTGCAGCAGCATACTTATCCTGTGCCCGTGGTGAGCCACATTCTGGCCTCACTGAAAGGAGGGAAGTACTTTGCTAAGCTTGATTTGGCTCAAGCATATCAATAGTTGCCTGTTGATGAGGCAACTGCTGAAGCCCAAACCATAGTCATGCACAGAGGTGCGTTCAAAGTAAAGAGGTTGCAGTTTGGGGTCAATGTAGCCCCTGGCATTTTCCAACGGGTGATGGAGCGAACGCTCAGAGGGATTCCCGGGGTCTGCCCCTATTTTGATGACATCCTCATTGCAGGAGAATCATCAGGAAACTTAGCCAAAAGGCTGAGGGCTGTCTTGCTGCATTTCCGCCAAGCTGGGCTGAAGCTACAGCAGGACAAGTGTAAAATCGGTGTGTCATCCACCGAGTTCTTGGGGTTCCACATTGATGCAGATGGCATTCACCCCGCAGAGTCCAAATTCAAGGCCATCCAACTGGCCCCTAGTCCTCAGTCAAAAACTGAGCTTCAGGCTTTTTTGGGCCTCTTGAACTTTTACCATTCTTTTCTCCCAAACAAAGCTGCTGTAGCTGAGCTGCTTCATAGGCTCTTAGACAAACAGGCTCCATGGGCATGGACAAAGGTCCATGAGGAGGCCTTCACAAAGGTCAAAGCCTTATTATCCTCAAATGCTGTACTGGCTCACTTCAATGAGCAATTGCCAGTGTGCATCGCATGTGATGCTTCCCCTTATGGGGTAGGAGCAGTGCTAAGCCATCTCAAGGAAGATGGAACACAGGTCCCTGTGGCCTATTATTCTAGGACCCTCTCATCTGCAGAGCGAAATTACGCACAGATTGACAGGGAAGCCTTGGCAATAATCTCAGGCAGAAAGAAATTTCATGATTTCTTGTATGGACGCCATTTCACAGTCTATACTGACCACAAGCCTTTGCTAGGGTTGTTCACAACCAACAAACAAACTCCCCAGATAATATCTCCTAGAATGCTGAGATGGTCTATCTTCTTAGCAGCTTATGATTACACACTGGTTCACAAACAAGATACTGAGATGGGCCATGCAGATGGCCTAAGCAGGTTACCTCTTAAGCAAATAGAGGCAGACCCTGCCCCTGCTGTGCATATTCTGTCTATTCAGGACTTACCAGAATCTCCCCTCAATGCTAGGGATGTGGCTGCAGAAACTGCCACTGATCACACGCTTGCACGCGTGCTGACATGTGTGTTGTCAGGATGGCCTGACACGTGTCCTGGTACTGATTTCCAGAGTTTCTGGTGCAGGAAGCACGAATTGTCCACATTCAAGGGGTGCATCCTGTGGGGCAACAGAGTAGTCATCCCGGCCTCATTGAGGACTAGAGTATTGCTCTCTCTTCATGAGGGACATCCAGGAATAGTAAGGATGAAGGCACTTGCGCGCAGCCATCTGTGGTGGCCTGGCCTCGATAAGGACATCGAGGCCCAGGTTCAGAGCTGTCAAGTGTGCCAGCAATCTCTGCCAGAAATGCCCCAGGCCCCTGTACATAGGTGGGAGGAGACACTCACTCCTTGGTCACGTGTCCATATAGATTATGCTGGGCCCTTTCAGGGGCAATTCTTCCTCCTCCTTGTGGATAGCCATTCCAAGTGGCTAGAGGTCGTTCCTGTGTCCTCTACTACTACTGCCAGGACCATCCAGGTGCTCAGAGGAATCTTCGCTTCACATGGTCTTCCTGATGTTTTAGTTTCAGACATTTCTACAAGCCAACATGGGCTTCCTGATGTTTTAGTGTCAGACAATGGTCCACAATTTACCTCTTCTGAGTTTCAGGCATTTCTACAAGCCAACATGATCCGGCATGCCACATCTGCTCCTTTTCATCCTGCCACCAACGGTCAGGCTGAACGCATGGTGTGCACCACGAAAGACGCATTAAAGAGAATCACTCAAGGACCCGGGCATCACAGGTTAGCTGATTTTCTTCTCACACACCGCACCACACCATGCACAGCTACTGGAAAGAGCCCAGCTGAACTCCGCTGGGGTCGCAGACTGATTACAAAGCTGGACAGGCTCCACCCAGACCGGGTGGCTTCACAGGTGTCGCAGCCGCAGGCACCTAGGAGACTTCAAGTGGGTGATCCGGTTTGGACCAGGAACTATGGGCAGGGGCATCTCTGGGTGCCTGCTGTAATCTCTAAGGTCTCTGGGCCTCTGTCATATGAAGTGGTCTTGGATGATGGGCGTGTCCTCCGGCGCCACATAGACCAGCTGCGTTGGTGGATGCCAGGCCGGCATTCTCCCCCTGACTCCACTCTCGGGGGGGAGGGGGACCCCAATTACGATTGTGGATCACAGTCTCTCCAAGCAATGGGGTCGTCAAATGCCCCAGAGGAGGGTCTTGCCATGGAGGCGGATCCTGACTCTGGCATAGATGCAGAGGGGTCTGCCATGGAGGCAGCTCCTGACTCTGGCAGAGGGCCCTGGTTTAGGGTAAATGGCCGTAAATCGGCTACTCAGGGTACCCCTGCTGCTGGCCTTGGGCCTGAGGGACATTGCTCCTGAGGGGAGTTCCAAGGGTTTTCGGGGAACTCCACCCCACCAAGGAACTCGGGGAACTCGACCCCACCAAGGAAATCTGGTTTGGGTTTAGCGGATCCAGCCAGTCAGCAGTTAGGGGGAACCCCTGAGTGTTCTGGGCGACAAAGTCCTGGTTTGTTGTGCGCAGACCGGGAGCCAGCACTCCAGGCACCCAATTTAATTCCCCCAAATGTCATCACACCCGGCCCTACCATGGATCCGCAAAGATAGGGGCGGATTAAGGCCCCGCCTAAATACTTGCAGAAGTATGTGCGGTCCCTAGAGGGCGATTGTTGTCGAAAAGTGAAAGACCGTGGATTAACTTGAATCCCCAGTGGGACCAGGTTACACAAGGGTACGGGGAATGGCCAGGGTGCATTTGGACTAAATGTCACGTGGTACCAGCAAGGCTGAGTGAATCAGCAAGGCTCAGGAAACCTGCAGGGTAACTGCAGAGACCCGGGCAGACCACGTGTTTGCCCGGGACCGGTTGTATAGACCCGGGCAGCCCATAAGTTGCCCGGGACCCAGACAGGCTGTCTCCAGCCTCGTGCGCATGCGCGAGGCGGGAGAACGGCTTGCATTCATTGGTTGAGCCTCCCCTTTCAGGGGAAGTATATAAGGGCATGTTGCCATTATCTCTTTTGCTTCTGTTCAGTGCACATGCACAATAAAGAACATCTTTTGCATCAAACTGCCTCGTCTTCTTGTCTGTGTTGCGAACAGAACAGGAATAATGAAAGATGAAAAAGAAATAAAGCATGAAACAGGGCAGGGCATAATGCACAAAACTCATTTTATTGAAGCAATTTTTGAAGATCTTAAAAAGCAAGCTTATTCCCTCTTTTCCACCCAGAAATGTTTTAAAAATCATCATTTGCATGCAAAGAAACACATTCTTCTGAACATGTGAAGTACAAGCATAGAACCAAGTTGTTAAATGTTGGTTATATAAGTAGTATCACTTTCATGACAGGAGGGGGAAGAGAAGTGGAGGATCATCAGTCTCAGAGGTTGCAGCCCCGAGTCCATTCTGACAGATCTCTTCCTTGGCAGTTGTTTTGCCAGGCAACCCTTGAAGGAAGAATAAAAAGATTGCTTTCCTTTCTACATCACACACGTTTATTTATTTATTTTTGATGATGTAATTCTTTCAGGAGATTAAGGAAGTTTCAAAGTGAGCTGATTTTTCAATAAATCTCCTTCCCCCAAGTTAAAATCAAAGAAAATAATTGCTTTAGCTAAAATAGTCCTGATTTTCTATTTCTCATAATAAAGTCTACATGCCACTGATGCCCAATAGATACTATGGACTCTCACATAAACTTGCCAGAGTCCATGTTAGCCAGGGCTGAAGTGACTTAAGGTCCCAAGTATTGGGTGAGCAATCCTGCCCAAAACCTTAGAATGTCACACAGCAGAGTAAGTTTTAGATAACTGTAATTGTTGAC
Source organism: Azemiops feae (assembly GCA_023970755.1). Taxonomy (NCBI): domain Eukaryota; kingdom Metazoa; phylum Chordata; class Lepidosauria; order Squamata; family Viperidae; genus Azemiops; species Azemiops feae. Next base: position 2,220,616 of record JALGBA010000082.1, on the reverse strand, counting down.
CACATAATGTCTTTATGATTTGCTTTTAAAAGTTTTCCATTTAATGATCTGCTCCTGCAGCCCCTTTCTTACTCATCCTATAATTGGAGGCTTCACAAATGATTTCTCCCTGCTTGTCTCACTACTAGGTTCTTTACAGATCCAGTTGTCTGATTCCTTAGAGCTCATTTGTGGGATCAGGATCCTGGTGTTTAAAAGGCCATTTGCCAAATTCTTTTCCTGCCTGTCCCAACTGGGTGCTAAATCCTGATGGTGAATCTTTGCTTAAAAAGATCTATAAATAGCCAACAAGCACAAAACTGGATAATGGATGTCAAATTACTGGGAAGAAATTATCCCAGCTATAAAAGGCATCAACATTCACCTTGCTAAGCTGTATGTCTATATACTTTTAATCTACTTTTAAGCTATTTTCAAGCTGTGATTTAAAAGACTATTAAACCCAAATTCAAAATACTGTTAAACCAATATTCTAAAGCAATCTGAATGGAAGTATAAAAATAAAATACAGTGTGTCATATTCTGGAAATATATTTCTCCACCAATGTTAAAGTTGTACAATAGTCTAAAGAAAGGCAATTAATTTTCGTGATTACAAGTTCAGTTGTTACTGAATGTTACAAGTAGAACAGGGGTGTCAAACTCCTGGCCGGCGGGCCGGATGCATCATGCCGAAACTGCGTCCACCCCAGCTCCGGCAATGGGAAAAAGTCGCGATACGTCACGACACATCACATGATGTGACGAGTTTGACACCCCTGAAGTAGAAAGATGTTAATGAGAGATTGACTCACCAGGCATTCATCCTATTACGATCACGGACAACTCTCTTAGCACAAGCAATATCATCTGTGATGTCATCATTTGTGAAAGCTGCCAGGAGAAGCAAATTAAAATATGTCCTATCCCAGATATTTCAAAGTTATTTCCAAACATTTGCATAAAATTATTATAAAAAGCAAAAAAAAAAACAACTAAAAGAGATTGCAAGAATGTTGAGGCATGTGGGACATTGGGACCTCACCAATTATGGGTCTGGTGCTCATTATAACTCAGACCATACTGGGGTGGGTGGTGTGGAGGCACAAAAATCAGATATGTCTTTGTGAGGAAAGGTAGACAAGTTGTGAGAAGCTGAGAAATGGGATACTAAGGGGGAGGAGCAGATTGAGGAAGGATAACAGGCCAATGGAAAATATGGTGGCTAAGTATCACAATGACCCAAGTAGGAACTCAAAACAATTTTGAGAGACAGGGTGATTAAATGTGAATCTTCATGAAGTGATGGATGCAATTGGGCAATTACAGAGACCAATAAAGGAGAAGAAGGACTAGAATTTCCCTACAAAATGTTCATATGCGTTGTTTGGCACATTTCACTTTTTTGCTTTTCTAGTGAAACAAGTGTCAGGCCTTGGTAGTAGATCAGGCCAGAAAACAAAGACTACAAGGATTATGGGAATCTATACTACTTCATTGTCATAGAACACAATAATAAGAACAGAATTTTAAAAGCTTTTCTCTCCCACCTCATACACAAACAAGATCAAGGTAGGGTCATTTTCAATCTCTTTCAGATGCCTCCTTCTTTCCCAGGACTGAGTTGTCATCCTTTTCTCATCAACTGTCTCTTAATAGTTCTCCTAACAATCCTTGCATTCCTTTATCAAGGTTATATCTCCGCTGCACTACATAACTTACCACTGCAAAGCGTATTGCAGCCATTAGCTGTACGGCCTTGGTAATTGTTGCACCAATAGCGGCTGTTTATCTGGAAAATCCCATAGTCGCGACTGCCATTCCTGTTTAGCCGCCCCACTTTTCGGGTGTCAAAGCTGCTCTCATAAAAAGCCATACAGACCCCTGGAAGAAAGCAAATGGGGAAAGGGCTACAAAAGGCCTGTTCTGTAAATGAAAAAGCTGTCCTGGTTTCTCGCACAGAACCTTTAAAACAGAATATTTAACTATCTTCCCATTCTTTCCCCAAGAAGTCCAATCATTTTGGAAACCTTCAGGAGAATTTGGAATAAGTCTGATTGTTTTCTCCAAGATATTCCTGGGGTTGTTAATGGGACATAAAGCCGCCTCTCCTCTCTTCCTTATCCAGGCTTTCCAGAGAGGAGGTACATTTCCATTGTGAATATTTTGTATTGCCACACCTGTGGAAAATCTTCTGTGATGGCTCCTTCAACCATATCCTGAACTGAAATAATTTGGGGGAATCTGAAGAATCTTACCTTAGCATCCAAAGGTAAGATCCCTGGCAGGGGATATTATTCTGAGGAGAACCAATAAACTATTGGCTAAGGCACTGATTGTTAAAATACAGAGTGGTCTAAGCACACTCCAGTTTTGCTGTTGTGCCAAAAAGAGAAGGAACTGGATATTGTTCGTTCTCATAAAAATAAGGGTGTTAGTGCAGGGTGAAGTATGAGGCTTCTCCAGTCATTTGGGATGGGACAAAAGCATATTTTACCATTCTAAGAAAATTGAAAAGAGTTTTTATTCATTGGATGGGCTGGATGAACTCATTCTTGAAATGATCTGCACATTTTGGACCCCCCTTGCAAACCTGGAACTTGCTCAGGTGGAGAAAAAGAGAAAGCAAACTCACAGTTTCCCAAGCTGAAGCCATAATATCCATCCATGCCACTTTGTTTCAGACGTGAAGCCAGTTCACATTTGGAGTATAGTTTGGCTTCATTGGCTGCAACGAGGATGAAGAGGAGGGTGAGCACTAATGCCTTCATTGCTGCAGCTCCCCGGAGGATGATGTTTGACTTCTCCCGGATGGCTACTGGGTTTTATAGTCACAGCTTGAAAAATTGGCACCACTGCAATGATTGAAACAAAGTATGTAAACAATAATAATTGCTTAGCCCCAACCTGAGATAATTGTGGCCTGACAAGCAGAGTGTTGAGTGCAAAAGGAAATTTGCATGAGAGGTGCCAAAAATGGGCAAGTGGTGGTTGCAACCGTGGCATTTTTATGTGATGTGTGTGAAAAAGGAAAAAAAGTTTTCATTGTGTGGTGATTGCTGTCTTCTTGACTTTTCGGACTTTTCAGACCCCCATCCCAAAGATATTCCTTTCTGGAGGACCTAAAGTTTATTCGAATTTTCTGTTTGTTTGTTTGTTTCAGTGCAACTCTCGTCTCAGTATATATTTCTTTTGACTGATTAAATTTGTGAAGAAATGCAATATATTGAATTAACCCAGTGAACTGTATTTTATTTCTTGGTTTTATTGCCACATTACCCATCTGAAAAACACACATAGAAGGAGAGAGGGAAAGTTGGGAAAGAGGCTCACCTAATTTTATATTTTTGGATCATATTGCAGGAGATGACCAGGCTGAGGCCGAGGGAAGGGTCAATCATATCTTCAGTTTGTAGTCTCTTTGTGGCCACAAGAGATCTAAGTCCACCCCTCATTGAATTCAGTTGACTTTTATCTCCCACCAATTTGTCCTGACTGTTAGTAGTTCAGCTTCTTGCATAGAGGTAGCATGGAATAAACTTGTACTCATTTGAACAACCTTGATTCCTGATTTCTTGCACCTGACGCATACAGGAGAATCTGACATGGATGCACAATGAATTCATGCATTCTAGGAATTTGCAACTCTTAACAGGATTCTTTATTCAAAGCTTTCTGAAACACAATCTTAAATTCCATTAATGTAATTTAATTTTTAATTGAATTGAATTGAATCGAGTTTGGTTTGTGGTTATGGTGAGAGATATGGATGTGAATTGGGAGAGCAAAAATTATCTTGTTAGAATAATCATCATTTCCTATGAATAACATTGATTGATTGATTGATTGATTGATTGATTGATTATGTGCCATCAAGCCTTTGTCAGCATTTAGTGACCACATTGATAGATTTTTCTTCATCATGATCTCAAATTGCTGAATTCTGCAGCTGGATTCTGTAAATTATTCATGGTATGGGTCATAGAAGTGAATTCTGCATAGGCTGCCCAGGAGGGCTACTCAGAAGCTACAACTAATCTAGAAGTGGGCAGCAGAGGCAGGGATGAGGATATATCAGTTAACTGCCACTTGATTTTGGAGGGAATTCAAGGTGCTGGTTTTTATCTACCAAAGCCCTATATAATCACAGGATGCCTGCAGGACTACCTCATCTCAAATTTTATCTGTCTACCTAGTAAAATCTAACAGGTTTGGCATATTTCATATCCAATCTATTTAACAATAATATCTTTTGGATCCCAGAAAGCAGGAATCTGTCCTCATTCTTCGAGATCCATATAGCTTCCACCCTGCTCTCTTTTAAAAGATTTTGAACCCTTTCTGCTTCCTCATTACTGGGCCTCAGTGACATGACCCCACTTCTGAATTGAAATTATTGTTATGAATGTTTGTGTATCTCGCACCTCCCCATGACAACCTCTAGTCTATGTGGTTTTAAATTGTTGTCATTCATTTTAACCATTGTAAGCTGTGTTCAGAGAAATAGAATAGAAACAACCAAACAAATCCATATCTGATTTCAGCTCAGTTTCCAGTAAAGAAGTTAAAATTAGTTCCCCTTTTTCCCACTTCACCTCCTTTTTATTCTAGGAGATTTATTCTATGCTTCTGTTTGTTCTAGATATTCTTTAGATTTTGGAAATATGAGCAGGAGATAGTATTACACTGGGGACTTTCCATGCTTCTCTTAATTTACAAAGGAAGTTACTATGAGAAAATTCAATTGGGCTTTTTCAGTTGTTGCATCCTATTTTTGGTCAGGTTTTTTCCCCCCAACATTGAGATTTTTTTTAGACTTCTCCTTCCCTTGAAATGACTCCCTTCAACATGCCATATTAAAGATATGCTTCTGGTGACTTTGCTGACTGTAGACCCGGGGAAAATTGCTCCGCTCCCCGGGTCCGAAATTTCTTTGCTGGCGGGCCCATTTGGGCTAAATGCTACCCTGGAGGGGTGGCCACCGAAGGGCGAACCTTTGAGGAATGGGAGCCGGCGGTAGCCGGCTTACTGAACCCAAAGCAGCCCCTGGAACCAGCAAAAGAAAGGCGGATCGCATTTATGCGAGCCGCCATTCCCAGCTGATCGTCGGAGACAGAAAACAGCTGATTTGTAAGGCAAGCAGCCGGGACGGGTGAGAATATGCTTCTTTTCTCTTTATGAAGTGGATTTCATTGAAGACTGTCTTTAAAACGAAGCTGGAAGGCTGAAGGGAGGAAGGAGGTGGATTTGTTCCCCCCCCTCCCGGATAATCGGCGGTTTAAGCGAAAGAACTGACTTGGATTACCTTAAAAACCTTTTTAATTGGAGAAATTACTTTATTTTTGGAAGGAGAGGAAGACCTAATAACTGGGAAAAGCCACTCTGTTTTTTTTTCTGTTATTTTTATTAACTTTAAAGAACTTTAAAGAACCTTTAAACTGTGTTCCCACTTTGGACATTTTTTTCTCTTCTTTACCACCTAGCGGCTACATTGTAATTTTCCTCTCTTTGTTCTCTGATAGCTTTGTTTATTCAGCTGCAAGACTTGGCTGCAAGCCCAGACACCCTTATCTCTCTCAAAAGCTACTGAGAGGGAAGTTCCCTTCTCCTTCTGTGACTGGTCTTTTTAACTAGCAATATATTTTTTACAGCAAATATATATATATATATATATAAGAGAAGGGAATTTATCTTTTGGGTTTTGTTTTTTCTTGTGGGTGACTGTGGAATAATTTTTTTAATTTACAATTAGATCATTTTTCTTTATAATATTTTTGTTTTTACATGACAATTCTTTCTTTTCTTTTTCTTTCTGGTTTTTCTTTTGGATACAAATACATCTTTTTTCTTTTTGGCCTTCTTGTCTGCTTTTTTTACTTTTTCTTTTTTTATTCTCCCTCCTTTTTGGATGGTTGTAGAAATTTTTTGTTGTTCCCTTTTTTTTTCTCTTCTCCTTAACTAATTTTTTGCTGGAATTATTAGTACTTTTTTTCTTTCTTTTTTCCTTTTTTCCCCGTTAAAAGTATGTGTGCCTTGTCTCCTGATAATAGGAGGGCATTGGATTACAATTGGCCATCGGGCCTTCTGGTGGATTATAACTGGCCATTGGGCTCCTCAGTGGATTATAAATAAATACAACAACTAGAAGATGAGCATCTCAAATTTGGCTAAAGGGGTAAAGAAGGGCTCTTCGGCCCCCGCCTCAACCTCGGTGAGCCCAGCTCCTCAAAAATCAATTACTACATTTCTACAACAGGAAACTCAACAAAAAGATACGCAAGCGATACTCCAAGCAATTGCAGACTCCAAAATGGAAATGAAAAAAGATTTGGATAAAAATTATGAAGACTTGAAAAGTGATCTTCTTAAAATGGATCAAAAAATGGAAACTTTCCAACAGACGATGATAGATACTCAACAAAGAATGCAAAAAATAGAGGATAAGTCAGAGATGGTTGATCAGAAATTAGAAGCATTACAAGATGAGAACCAGAGATTGGCACAAGTTAATACAGAATTGGAAGATAGCATCGCTGTTATGGAGATGGAAAGGGCGTCATACCTCTTGAGATTCCAAAATATCATAGAAGAGAAAGATGAGAACCTGTTAGAGTTGATGTGTGAGTTATTGGCGGAACGACTTGGAATGGAAATGGATCAAATGAAAAAAGAAATGGACCAGGTCTTTAGAGTCAATTCAAGCTATGCAAGAAGAAATAGAGTTCCTAGAGAGGTTCACATAAGATTTCTTAAAAGAGCAATACGAGATGAGATTTTGAGAGCAATAAGAGACCAACCACTGAAATATAAAGATAAAGAACTTGTAATTCTTAAACAGATCCCGAAGAGAATAAGAGAAGCACGAAGAGAATATCAATTTTTGACAAGGAAACTGCTGAATAAAGGAGTGAATTTTAGATGGTTGGTCCCAGAAGGATTACTAATTTTTTGGGACTCGAGAAGATACAGATTGGATACCCCACTTAAAGCAGAGGAATTTTTTAATAATCATAGAACCTTTCTGGAAGAAGGCGACATCAGATCTAAAAAACCAGAGGAAGAAGCAGGAGCATCGAAACAAACAGAAGAGGAAGAACCTAAAAAGACCCAATCAGAAGAAGATGTAAGACCCAAGGATCAGAGACAGATAACCTCTCCTAGAAGACTAAGATCTAAATACAACTAAAACTATGGAAGAAATTGAAATTTTTTCAACAAATATAAATGGTCTTAACTCCCCATCAAAAAGGAGTAAAATATTCTATAGATTACAAAAATTAAAAATGGACATAATTTGTCTCCAAGAGACACATATAAAAAGACAACACTTTAGATTTCTAGAACAACCAAAAATAGGCAAACTTTATTTTTCATCGGCACTGAAAAAGAAAAGAGGAGTAGCTTTTTATATAAAAGAGAAGATGAATCCAAAACAAATTTATGCTGATGATGAAGGAAGATTATTAATGGTGGAAATTACATGGAACCAAAAACAAATTTTGATGATTGCGATATATGCCCCCAATGAGAAACAAGACCAATTTTTCCAGCAACTATATGATAAATTAATGGAATTAAACTATCAAAACCTTTGTATTCTTGGAGACTTTAATGCGATAACTGATGCAAAACAGGATTATAAGAGCTACAAACAAGGGAAAAAAGGGGGAAATACCTTATCTAATTCTTTTCTAAAGATGAAAGACGAATTAGGTATACAAGATATATGGAGAGAAATGAATCCAGATAAAGCACAATATACATTTTATTCAAATAGGCATAAATCCTGGTCACGAATTGATATGATATGGACTTCTTATGATTTAAAGACTATGATACAGGAGATTGAAATAGAACCTAATATTTGGGCAGACCATAATCCAATTAGAATGATGTGGAAAGGAACTAGAAAGAAACTAAGATGGTGGCTGAACAAAGCTATATTGAAATAAAAGAAATTTCTGCAATTAGCAACGAAAGAAATGGAATTTTTTTTTTAAATAAATAAGAAAGAAGAAACTTCCACTCAAAATGTATGGGATACAGCGAAAGCTTATTTTAGGGGCATGGCTATAACCTATGTGGCCAAAAAGAATAAAGAAAAGAAACAAACACAACTTAGATTGAAAGAACAACTTAGTAACTTGGAACTGATGCTACGAAATGATCCACAAAAGAAAGAATTGAAGACACAAATGGAATTAATAAAACATAAATTAAATTGATTGGAAATGGACATAAGGGCACAACAGATTAAACGATGTAAACAGAATTTCTTTGAAAATGCCAATAAACCCGGAAGATGGCTGGCATATAAATTGAAAAAAGAAAGAGAAAAAAGACTGATAAGTAAACTACAAGATTCAAAAGGCCAATTGTACTGCCACAATGATGCAATTAAAAAAATTACTACAGCTTATTATGAGACACTTTATAAAACTGAGGTGGTTTCGAATGAGACAATACAGGAATATTTAAAAGAAGCGGATCTTCCAAAGGTACCAGAGAATATGCAATACATATTAAATGAGAACATAACAATGATGGAGATTACAGAGGCGATAAAAAAGCAAAAGAAGGATAAAACTCCGGGACCTGATGGTCTCCCTGCAGAATTTTATATAGCTTTACAAGACATTGTCAGTCCGATTTTGAAAGACCTTTGTAATGAAGCTTTTTCAGAGACAAAAATACCAAATTCATGGAAAGAAGCCAACATTTCTCTCATACCTAAAGAAGACACTGATTGTACACAAATTAAAAATTATAGACCAATATCCTTATTAAACGTGGATTATAAAATATTTACTACAATAATGGCAGAAAGAATGAAGAAATTTTTGACTGAATTCGTCCATTCAGACCAAAATGGCTTTTTACCAAAAAGGCAGATAAAGAATAATTTAAGGATTATTTTAAATGTGTTGGAGTATTATGAAAACCATCCAGGGAAACGGTTGGCGCTTATATTTCTTGATGCGCAAAAAGCTTTTGATAATCTTAATTGGCAATTTTTGTTTCAACAGTTGAAGGAGATGGACTTTGGCGGAAATTTTATAAATGCAATTCAAGCAATTTATAATAAACAATCAGCAAGGATACTTATAAATGGAGATTACACAGACAGCTTTGAAATCAAAAAAGGCACAAGACAGGGATGTCCATTGTCCCCTTTGTTATTCATTTTTACATCGGAAGTGTTGGCTAGAAATATTAGGCAAGATATTGAGATTAAAGGATTGGAGATAAAAGATCAAAAATATAAACTACAGGCTTTTGCGGATGATTTAGTTTTTATTTTGGAGGAACCATTAGAGACAGCTGTTAAACTCTTGCGGAAAATAGAGAAATTTGGAGAAGTGGCGGGGTTGAAGATAAACAGGGAAAAGACTAAAGTATTAATGAAGAATTTAACAGATAAACAAAAAATTCAATTTGCTAAAAAGACAAACCTTCAAATAGCTAAAAAAGTTAAATATTTAGGTATCTATTTAACTTCAAAATATACAACAATAAAAGAAGACAACTATGAGAGATTACTAAAACAAATAAAAGTGGACTTGGAGAAGTGGAAAAATCTTCAATTATCATTACTAGGAAGGATAGCGACTGTTAAGATGAACATTTTACTTAAGCTAATTTTTCTTTTTCAAACAGTTCCTGTCAAGTTAAATCAAAAATTCTTCGATGAATTGAATGCTACAATAATCAGATTTATATGGCAAGGCAAAAAAGCTAGAATTAAAATTAAATTATTACAAGATTCTAAAGACAGAGGGGGCTTTGGACTCCCGGATTGGAGACTTTACTATCAGGCAGCTATTTTGTTTTGGCTTAAAGAATGGATTACATTGAGAAACAAAAGACTTCTTTATTTAGAGGGGCATGATTTGCAATTAGGTTGGCATGCATTTTTTTTTTTTTTCCATAACAAGTTTTATTAGTTTTTGTTTGTTTTACAGCCAAGTGCTTATAACACATCGTGGAGATAGGGCACTCCATAGAACACATAGATTGTCAGAGCAAGGTCTTCAGGCCCTTTCAGAAGTGAAGTGCAGAACTTCCGGTTCCGGTCGCAGCGCCCGCGGACGTGCAGAGAACTCGTTCTCTTGGCCGTCCGGTTTCCCCCCGCCGGTAGACCCTGGATAGGGTCGAAAGTCGCCCTGGAGGGGCGACTACCATAGAGGAGGGCACTCGTTGATTGCGGAGGGAGCGGCAGCTCCCTCTGCGGTCCGAGAAAACCACCTTTGGGCCGACGGGGAAAAGATCGGCCAGTAACATGGCCGATCACTCAGCTGCTCCAGCCGAAAGTCACAGCAACATCTAAGCGAAAAGAACCACCATGGAAGATCCGGGTGAGACCTTTCCTTCCCTCTTGTTAATTTACCTTTTTCCCTGCTAACAGCTTTAAGAACTATTTCCCTATTTTGAGAAAGCAGCGTTTGATTACTGGGGAAAACGGGCTTTGGAAAAACAATTATTGTTTTTTTTTACTATTTTATTTTGTCTACATAAGCAGTTGGAACTCGAGCATCCGGATTATTGTGACTTTCTCTTTTGGCTTGTTTATCTTCAGTTTAGGTGAAAATCCTTAGGGAGGGGGTGGAATGTTCTTTGTTTCCCCCCCCCTCCTGAACAGTACTGCCTAAAAAACTTTTTGCTCTCTGGGCGGACTTATGTAGATTATTTTGGATACAATGCATCCTGGGACTTGGCATGAAGCCCAGAAACTTTGACTGATACAATGTAACTTGCTCCATTTGAACTCCCACTTCCTGATTTTGGTGTGATGCCCAGACTGGATTACAACATAACAACAGACTGCCAGTTTTTATCTCTGTGCTGGACTTGACTATTGTTTTTTTTTTCTCTATCTTTCTTTGGAAATATATCTCTGTCTGCATTTTATATTTTATAATGCTGCAATCTATTCTTTAAGCTGAATTTCTTTAAAAAAAAAAAAAGAAGAAGATGGCCTACTCACAGATTAATTATGGACTTATATTAGAAAAAATCTTGGAAACGAGACTGGAACTTAAAGAACATATTAGATCGCTTAGTTTCAAGGAGGACTCAGAATTAAAAATTGAAGCTCAACCTTTGATTGACTATGATACACAATCAGATCTACAACTTAATGAGATGGATGGAATACATTTACAATCTATTGAATCTACTGAATTTATTGAAGAGGAAGAGGACACATCCTACATGATGGATTTCTTTGATGATCAAAGGCAGAACTCAACTAAAACATTTACAACTTTAAAAGCAACAGGATTGGACTTCCAAATACGAGGCACAAAAAACGTTGACAACATGACAGTACAGACAACACTGGATAAAAGGGAAAAAGAATATGATTGGACTCAATGGTGGGAAAAGGCCTTTAGCCAGTTACTAAGATGGGAGGATTTAGAGGCCCTGTTGTGGAAACCTACCTGGCACAAAAAGAAAGCTAGAATTAGATTTAAAAATAAGAGTTAAAATTTTATTTGATGGGTAAAAAGGGCTTCTGGACGTTGATTGAACTAATATTTTTGAGATCTTTAAGGTTACTTTGGTATGAGTCAACACTAGATTTAAATTATGGATTTGATTATGATTTGGAATGGCAATAAGAAAAATTGGAAAATTTATAATTAAAGGAGTTAGATTGAGATTGAGACTGGTGAAATATTATTGATATTTTTATTTATAAGAATTGAATGGTAATTAGTGAGGTATTAAATGGATTAAATTGAAACAATTGAGGAATCTTTTAGGGACGTGGACTGATCTATGAAAATATTGGATAGAATATATGAAATAGAATATAGTTGAGAAATATTAAGATATAATAGTTATATTACTTGTTTATGATAGAAATAATTATTGTCCTATTATTATTATTATAATGTTATTATATTACTATGTCTAATGCAATAGTTTTAAAATATATAAATTCATGTTTATTTACATAATATGTATGTGAAATAGAATAAGAGATATAATTTGATTGAGAAGCATAAATTGAAATTGGAATAATAGATAGAGGTGAGAAACAATTTATATTTTAGGAATGCTCGAATTGTATACCATAAGAGGGAACTTTTAAAGTAGTAGTTTAAATTGTATATGTATGACTGTATTTTTTGTTGTGTTCTATGGAGTGCCCTATCTCCACGATGTGTTATAAGGTTGGCATGCATTTTTGTGGTATGAGAAAAATAAAGTACATAAATATTTTCAAAATCATGCTATAAGGAATATATTGTTTTCAGAGTGGGAAAAAATTAAACATAAAATTTACATGAAAATACCTGAGTGGATTTCGACAATGGAAGCCTTTTCCTATCCAAATTTAATTAATTATGATAAACTCGTTAGCTATAAAGATATTTTGGACAAAGACGGGAAACTTAAAGACAGACAAATTCTTCAGCAACAGGGTATTGACTTAACATGGTGGTCTTAATTGCAAATTCAGACAAGATATGAAAAAGATATAAAGTCTACGGGATTTTATAAAGAACAGACACTGCTAGATAAAATATTGTTAAAAACTGATGAACATTTGATTAAAAAACTCTATAAATTTCTGCTAAGATGGAAGATGGAAGAAGAGCAAGTAAAAGAAACAATGATAGTATGGGCTAAGAACTTTGGATACTCTATAGACTTAGAAGATAGGCAAAAATTATGGGATCGAAATGTTAAACTTACTAAAGCGGCTGCATATAAGGAGAATTTATATAAAATGTTTTATAGATGGCATATGACACCAGTTAGACTAGAGAAAATGTTTAAAAATGTATCAAATAGTTGTTGGAAATGTAAACAAAAACCAGGAACTTATTATCATATCTGGTGGATATGCCCTAATGCAAAGATATATTGGCTTAAAATTCACAGATGGTTAGAAAAGATGACTAAGATACAGATAGAATTCAAACCGGAATTGTTTTTATTAGGAATATTAAGATCTAACTACGGAAAAGTGAATGAATATTTAATTTTACATATATTAACAGCTGCGAGAATAGCATTTGCCCAATTTTGGAAAAATGAAAAGATACCACCTGACCAGATTATTATTATGAAAATATTGGAATGTGCAGAAATGGATAGATTAACTTTAGAAATTAAAGAGAAAGAAGATACAATTTTCTTTAAAACATGGGAAAATTTTTATCAATGGCTAGCAATAAGATAGAATGAAAAAAGATGGTGAAATTAAATAAGATAAATGATGTACTTTTTCTTGAATATTATTTTTTAACTTTTTGGTTAGATGTTTACATTTAACTACAATTAATTATAATTAATAAGCGTTATATCGGTATTTATATGTAACTATATTTACTTAGTAATACATCACTAATAGTATATTGATTATTGTTACTTATAGAATGAATGATATGTATTGGGTTAAGTTTTTACCATTAATAGTGATAAATTTATTAATATAGCTTTTTAGTATTATGTTAATTATGCATACTTAATATGTATACCCGGACGATAGTCTGCTTGCTAAAGCGTTGATTTATTGTTGGGGGTAACCCCATTATTGTATCTACCCCTACCCTTGGTTTAATCCTTGTGTTTTTTTTTGTTTTTTTTACCCTATGTTATACCTTTACCTACCCTTCCCTTTCTATCCCGATAAAAATAATAAAACATATTTAAAAAAAAAAAAAGATATGGAATAAATATAAGCCCAGGTTGTGGTCACAATTACCTTGAGGCCTCTCAGCTCAAGAAGCATATTATGGAAGAGAAATGGCAGACAAAGATAAATAGTTGATATATCAAAATTATTGGTAAGCCATCCCGGGGAATTTAAAATCAGATCAAGAGTGCAATAAGTAGCAGAAGGATATAATTGTCAATGATTTTCCCATTTACAGTCATCTGAAAGATTTAAAATGGATAAAAGGACATAGTATAAAGCAAAGAGAGCCAGAATTTGAAATATAATTGTTTTTTGATGATGAACATGAACTGTAATTATAAAAAAGTACAAACATTTGTTGAGATTTGAAGCAGAAGAAGAACAGGTTAAAAATGCATGATAAAGTGGGCTAAGAATTTTGGTTATAATATACTAATGGTTAGTGGGAAAATACTATGTATGGTCAATAGGGTTGAAATAACATTATGTTATGATCACAAAGAGAATTTTTATAAAATGATGTCTCATTGGTACATGAAGCCAGAAAAATTATCTAGAATGTATATAGACTCTTTAAATGCATATTGGAAATGTGAACAACATAAGGGGACATTTTTTCATACTTGGTGGTCATGTAAAAAAAACTAAAAATACTTGGCTTCAAAGGCATACTTTGATGCAGATGGTTTTATAGATCTATTGAAGCCAGAACCTTCCCTTTTAGGATTAATGGATAAACAGTTAGAAAAAAAGTCATGAAAGATGTATTTCAGTATATCAGTATTTCTCAAGAATTCCCCAGCCAGCTGGGGAAAACCACTATTTATTATTATTTAGTGGATTTCTATGCCTCCCATCTGACTAATACAGCGTCTCTGAGCAGCTTACAATATAATAAAAGTTAAAAAGTGCAAAATCAATTAGTATACAAATTAAAAATTAAAAATTAAAATTAAAAACCAAGATGATGGGCACCTGGGCATGAGAATCTTCTCTATCCCATCAGCCACCCTTCATATAGTGAGCCCCGTCGATAATATTATCTATATTTATTGATGATTGAAAGCCTCTTATGGAATTTTTGCATAAAAATAAAAAAGGAACATGATTTATAGTTTGGATGATTAGATAGGATAGACTATGGGGGGGGGGAAAGAGGAGGATCGTGTAATTTTAGAAAGCAAAAACCTATTACTTTTATAACTGCTGTGAAAAATATCAGGAACATTTTTTTCTTCATTTTCTGTTTTTCCTCAACTTTTTTCTTTTCTTGCAGTTTTTGTCCCCTTTGCTTTCTTCTTTTTATTTCTTCTTCCTTACTTTATATTAGTTTGTATCAGTTTTTAATCTTCTTGTTTAATACTTTTAATAAAAATTATATACAAAAAAAGGAAGCAAATTACATTTCCCCAGAAGGTGGGAGGGTGGAGTGTTTTAGGAGACTGAATGTGTAGGGGTTGTCCCTAAATCAAGTAGTCATTCTATTTTATTAGGGTAAGTGGAACAACTGGTTTGGTATAACGGTTAAGGCATCAGACGAGAAACCAGTAAACTATGAGTTCTAGTCCCACCTTAGGCACCAAGCCTGCTGGATGACTTTGGCTCAGTCTTACTCTGACTTGTTAACTACATCCTGAAACTGATAATGCACTGAATAGACTATAACATATCTATCCTTTGAAAGAAGGTAAGATGAGGACTTTGGAACCGCATAAATCACAATAATTTGGCCTCTTTAATTTAATCTGCTAATGTTGCTTTCTTGTTTGGATACTCTGGCATTTGCCAGGTGAATGGATGGTAGTAAGATGGCCACCAAATTCTAAATTCAGACACAAGTTATACTGTATAGCAAAAACCAAGCCTTAATATAACTGGAGGTACATCCTAGATATTGTCTCCCCTTGAATGCCAATTTAGAATTTTCATGTAAGAATTTCAAGATAGTTTACTAATATTGTATGAAGAGATGCATCAGGATCTCTGTTACGTGAGGCCAGGTTTTGAACCAATGACATATTTGGTTGCACAGTTCTCCCCTGCCATAGGAAAGATTAATAGCCAGTTCAGTTATTTGGGAGTAATGAAGGGTGAAATGAAATAAATGAAAATGGCAAAATGCACAATACTCATTTTATTGAACATTTTCAAGCAATATTTGAAGTGTTTAAAAGAGTTTTCAAAACTCTTTCTCTCTTTCCTATCCAGAAACATTTTTAAAATCATCATTTGTATGCAAAGAAACTTGTTCTTCACAACTTGTGGGGTACAGGCATCGAATTGAATTGTGAAATGTTGGTTATATAAGAAGTATCATTCTCATCACAGGAGGAGGAAGAGAAATGCAGGATCATCAATCTCACAGCTGGCAGTCATCAGTATATTGTGACAGATCTTGTCCTTTGCAATGTTTCACCCAGGCAGTCCTAAAAGTAAGAATAAGAATATTGCATGTCATTCCAAGCCACATGCATAGTTGTTTAATTATGTAAATCTACTTCAGGAATAACCGAATATGAGAATAACAGAATTGGAAGGGACCTTGGAGGTCTTCTAGTCCAACCTCGTGCTCAAACAGGAGACAAGAATTTCCAGGTGAGCTAGTGACAACTATCTTTCTTTCATCTTTCCTGTTTACTGACTGATAAAGTTCCTTCGCTGGTTTATCACTGAATTCGTTTCCACCAGGATCAAATGTAACATTTTTTTTGTGTTTTAGCTAAAATAGTCCTAACTTTCTATTTGTCACAATAAGGCCTATATGTCAGTAATGCCCAAGGGATACTTTGGATTCCACGTATCCTAGGTAGGGTCTATACTAGCCAGAGCTAAAGGGAGTACAAGTCCAAAGTCTTTGGTGAGCACCAGTGGGCTCACAAAATCCTACCCCATATCATAGAATCCCTCAGAAGGGCATACAGCAAAGTCACTTTTAAATTATTGTAATTTTTGCCCACATAATACCACTATTGTTTGGTTCTAGATGCCCAGTTTAACAGTTTTCCATCTAATGATCTGCTGCTGCAGCCCCTTGTCCTTTTCAACCTATGATTGGCGGCTTCACAAAGGATCTCTCCCTGTTTCTCTCACTGCGTACTTTATCTACCAGTTCTCTGATCCCATAGAGCTGGTACCTAGGATCAGAATCCTGGTGTTTAAATCTGCCAAATTCTTCTGCAACTTGCCTCAGCTCAGTACTAAATCCCAATGCCGAACCTGTGATAAAATATTTTAAAACAAGTGAGAAGCACAAAAGGGTATAATGGATGGGAAATTGCTGGAAAGAAATTATCCATAGAAAATAGGCATCAACAAACCCCTCTAGTAAGTAGTGTGCCTGGCTACTTTTAAACCTGAGTTTAACAGACAATAAGACTTATTTTTTTAATGCAATCAGAATGTAGCAAGAAAAATACAACTTGCCATATTCAGAAATTGTATTTTACCATCCAGGCTAAAAGTTGTACAATAATTTAAACAAAGATAATTAACTTTCATGACCGTTCTATTGCTACCCAGTGTTACAAGTGGAATATGTTAATGAGAAATTGACTCACCAGGCATCCATCCCTTGGGGATCACGGACAATTCTCTTAGCACAAACAATATCAGCTGTGATGTCATCATTTGTGAATGCTGTCGGGAAAGGCAAATTAGAATATGTCCCAACCCAGATGTTCCAAAAAGTTTTCCAAAGACTTTCATAATATTACTATTTAAAGCAGATTCTTACCCAAGTGGCCTTTTAGACGTAGGACCTCATTGGTTATTATGTAATGCATTCACTTCTTTAACAGCGTAATCTACTTTTTATACAGCTGGTGTAGACCATGAAATGCCTTTTCTCATCCTCTAACTGTGTAGAGTAACAAGTCTGAAAAGTGTAGATCACTAGGAATCTGTTTTCCCCCTGGAGCTGAATATGCAGACTTCCCGACTGGCTTATTGCATTCTTGGAAAGGAGTGAGAGAAGAATTGTCTCACCTGAGCCCCAGAACTAGATTTCTCCGAAAAAGGGCAGAGAGCACTGGGTCAGGTTCCTTGCTAGTTTGTGTGCTGAAATTGCTGCCTTTAACTTGTACCTCGGGTAAGACTTTGACTAATGGTGTGGTGGGTGGTGTGGAGGCACAAAGTGAGATATGTCTGTGTGAAGGAAGTTAGAGGATTTGTGACAATTCGGGAAATGGAGTACAAATTGAGATTGAGGAAGGAGAAGAGGCCCACAGAAAATATGGTGGCTAGATACTATGACAGATAACCCAAGCAGGAACTCAACATTAATTTGAGAGACAGGGTGATTCAGCGCCAAACATCATGAAGCATCAAATGAAATTGAACAAGTACAAAGAGCAATAAAAGAGAAGAAGGACTGGAACGCCCCTTCAAAAGTTTCATCTGACTTATTTGGGACATTTCATTTCTTTTTCAGTATAATAGGTGTCAGCCCTTGGTATTAGGTCAGTTCAGGAAAGAAACACTATAAGGATTGCAGGAATACTACTTCATAACAACAACAGCAACAATAACAGAATTTTGAAAGCTTGTCAAAACTTCTCCCTCCTACCTCTTATACCAAACAGAATCAAGAGTTATTTTTACTTCTGGAGATTTCTTTCTTTCCTAGACTGAGCTGTCATTATTTTCAACTTTATTTTAATAATTCTCCTAACAATTCTTGTATTCCTTCATCAGAGATAATTTCTCCGCTACACTAGGTGTCTTACCACTGCAAGACTTGTTACAGCCATTAGCTGTAGGGCCCTGGTTATTGTTGCACCACCAGCGGCTGTTTATCTGGAAAATCCCATAGTCACGACTGCCATCTGTGTTTGGTGGCCCGACAGCTTGGCTGTTGTATCTACTCTCATGATAAGCCATACAGATCCCTGGAAGAAAGCAAACAGGGAAAGGAGTATAAAAGGCTTGTGTTGTAAATGAAAAGCTGTTGTAGTTTCTTATACAGAAATTTTAACCATCTTCAATCATTCTTCCCCCAACCAAGGAAGGACCCATCCCTCTTGAAAATCTGGATCAGGCTAAAATAGAGAGATAGAAAGAGTAAACTCAACTCACAGTTGCCCAAGGCATAGCCGGAATAGCTATCCATGGCATGACTTTTCAGTACTGAAGCCAGTTCACATCTGGTATATACTTTGGCTTCATTGGCTGCAATGAGGAGGAAGAGGAGGGTGAACACTAGTGCCTTCATTGCTGCAGCTCCTCGGAGGAGGATGCCTGACTTCTCCAGTGTGGCTACTGGATTTTATAGTCCCAGCTTGTGAAAGTGGAAACTCAGGAGGGATTGATAACAAAGTATGTAGCAATAGCATTTCCCAAAATTGAAGCAATAACTAGAACAGAGTGCTGAAGACAAAGAGGAAGAAAAAAAATTAACTGTCATTTCAATTTCATAAGAAGACAAATCCAATAAAAAAATGGATGAGAAAGGCATTTTTAGCCCCCCGAGATCCTAGGTCAAGGGAATGAGGTTCCAAAAATGAAGAAGTGGTGGTTGTAACTGCTTGATTGAAGCCCCATCCTTTTTTGTGTGTGTTTTTCATATGTGATGTATGTGAAAAAGGAAGAAGGCTTTTATTGTGTGGTGACTACTGCTTTCTTGACTTTTCAGATCCCAAAGACATTCCTCTTTTTCTGGGGGACCCTTCATTTAGTTGCAGTTTCTGTTTCTTTCTTTCAATACAACACTAGTTTCAGTGTATTTCTTTAATCTCATGAGGTATGTGGAGAAATGCAACATACTAAAATTACTTGGAGAACTGTATATTATTTCCTTGGTTTTATTGCCTTAATTATCGTCCTTGAGGGCACATGAAGAGGGAGAGCGAAAAAGATGGGGATGAGGCTCTAATTTTGTATTTTCTGCTCATACAGGAGAATCTGACATGGAGGCACAATGAATTCATACCGCTTAGCAACTTGCACCTTTTAATAGGATGCTTCATTAAAAAACTTTCTGAAACATGATCTTGAATTCTGTTAATTTAATTTAATTTAATTTAATTTAATTTAATTTAATTTAATTTAATTTAATTTAATTTAATTTAATTTAATTTAATTTAATTTAATTTAATTTAATTTAATTTAATTTAATTTAATTTAATTTAATTTAATTTAATTTAATTAATTTGGTTTGGTTTGGTTTGGTTTGGTTTGGTTTGTGGTCATGGCGAAAGATATGGACGTGAATTGGTAGAGCAAAAATTACCATGTTAGATTAGTCATTGTTTCTTATGAATAACATTGATTATGTGCCATTAAGCCTTTGTCATCTCTTAGTGACCATATAGATAATTTTTTTTCTCCATCATGATCTGAAATTGCTGAATTCTGAAAGCAGATTCTGTAAATTATTCACAGTAGCAGATTCTGTAAATTATTCACTGCAGTGAACTCTACATAGGCTGCCCTGGAAGACTCTTCAGAAGCCAGATCTAGTCCAGAAGTGGACAGCAGAGGCAGGGATGGGGATATGTCAGTTAAATGCTACTTGATTTCTGGGGAATTCAAGGTGCTGGGTTTTATCTACCAAAGCCCTATATAATCACAGGATGCCTGCAGGACTACCTCATCTCAAATTTGGCTACGGGAAATTGCGACTGAAGATATACTGTATCTAGTTCTGCTGAAATTAAAAACTGAATCCGCCTTATGCTGGATTACAGAATAGCTTGGTGCTCAGTTCTCACTAGAATCCAGTGCTTCAAATCCCATTGAGTGAGATCTCAAAAAGGAATGTGCATTCTTTCTAGTTGAAATTATTACAGACTGGGAGATTCTGCAAGTTGAATCTTGTTTAGTATTCTTCAGGTTAGTCAGGATAGTTACCCACTAGCTTTTGCTGCTGTCTGCTGCCTGCTGTTTTGTACATGTGTTCACTTGAACACAATATATTGCAATCTTCTCAGCTTTCTGCATCTGCAGGTATCACAGATGGATAATTTGTTGACTACATCTTGGAACTAAGGATGCACAGTATAGACTAGATTTAACAGAATAGCATATCTAGACCTTGTGAGAAAATCAGATCCGGATTTTGGCACACCAGACATCACAGTAGTTTGGTCTGTATCATTAATCTGCTGCCGTCACCCTCTTGTTGGGATGCTCTTTTATTTGGCAGGTGAATGGATAGGAAGAAGATGGCCACCAATTTTTAAATTCAGAATCAGTTTTTTTAAAGATTTTATTGATTTTTTCTTACATACATATAATAGTTTTTCAACCAACGTGCTATCTGGGTTTAAAAAACGCGAATACATATTTAATTCCTAATCCTTCGTTCTTTCCTCTAGCCATTGATAAAATAAGTCCCAAGTTTGATAATATTCTGTTTCTTCTTTTTCTTTCAATCTCATAGTCAATCTGTCCATCTCTGCGCATTCCAGTATTTTTTTAATTATTTCTTCCTCTGGTGATATTCCAATATTGCACAAACATTATTCTTGCAGCTGTTGTGACATGTAGAATCAAATATAGGCTTTGTTTGTTAATCTTTTCTGGCATTATACCTAGTAAAAAAAAGTTCAGGTTTAAAATCTACATGTTTTCCCAATATCTTTTCTAACCAAGTATGTATCATTTCCCAATAGCTCTTTGCTTTATCACATGTCCACCAAACATGATAATACGTGCCTGAGTTGTTTACATTTCCAACATCTATCTAACATATTTTTAAACATTTTTGCTAGTCTTGCTGGTGGCAGGTGCCATCTATAAAATCAGTTTTTCTTATATTATGGAGCAAAAGCCATGCCTTAATATAACAGGAGGTTAACCACAGAATCTGTATTGCCTTGAATGGCAATCTAGAGTTTTCATATAAGAATTTCAAGATAGTTTACTAATATTGTATGAAGAGATGCATCAGGTTCTTTGTTAAGTGACACCAAGCTTTGAATCAATGATGCATTTGGTTGCACAGGTCTGCTCTGTTGTAAGAATGATTGGTAGCCTGGGTGGGCTGGGACATGGGGTGCTTTCTTTGCTGTCCTTTCATGACCCTGCAGCCAGTTCAGTTATGTAGGAATAATGAAAGATGAAAAGGAAATAGATAAAGCATGAAACAGGCTTCATTTTATTCAAGCAATTTTTGAAGATTTTAAAAAAGCAGTCTTTCCCTCTTTTCCACCCAGAAACCATTTTTAAAAAATCATCATTTGTGTGCAAAGAAGCTCATTTTTCCCAATGTGTGGAGCACAAGAAGAGAATCAGACTGTTCAATGTGGTTGTATAAGGAACAATATCATTTTCATCACAGGAGGAGGAAGAGAAATGCAGGCTCATCAATCTCAGAGCAGGCAGCCACGAGTCCATCGCGACAGATCTCTTCCTTTGCAACTGTTTCTCCAGGCAACCCTAAAAATAAGAATACAAATTAAAAATAAGCATAATGCATGTCTGTGTACAACACACACGTTTGTTTCTTTGACAATTTCAGATGATGTAAGTCTCCTTGGAGAGATTGAGGAAGGTGAGCTAGTGGCAACTCTCCTTCATTCATTTTTCCTATTCTTTGACTTTCTTTCTTAATTGTTAATCTCCTTCTCTCCAGGTTAAAATGAAAGGAATTACAATTGTTTTATTAAATAGTGCCGACTTTCTATTTCTCACAATAAAGTTTACATGACACTGATGTCCAATGGATAGTTGGGACTCCCACATAACCTTGAACGGAGTCCATGCCAGCCAGCGCTCAGGGGAGTTAAGATCTGGAGTATTGGGTAAGCACTAAAAAGCTCACAAAATTCTATCCAAAATCTTAATATGTGCTTGAGAATAGCACATACCAGAGTAATTTTTGAATAATTCTGATTATTGAGCACATAACCTTTTTATGCTTTGCTTCTAGATGCTCAGCTTAAGGGTTTTCCATCTAATGGAAAACTGCTGCAGCCCGCTTTCCTATCCATCTTATGATTGGAGGCTTCACAAATTATCTCTTCCTGCTTCTCTGGAGCTCGTTCCTGGGATCAGAGTCCTGGTGTTTAAAAGGCCATTGGCCAAATTCTTCTTCTACCTGTCCCAATGCTGACCTTGTATTTAAGAGATTTTAAATGAGGCGAGAAAGACAGAAATTGAGGGTGGATGTGAAATTACTGGGAAGGGCATCAACACTCACACTGGTAAACTGGGTGTCAGTCTACTTTAAAACCTGGATTTAACTGTCCACTAATCCCAGGTTTAAACGTCTGTTAAACCTATATTCTAAATCAACCAAAGTGCAAGTATAGAAATAAAAATGTAACTTTCCAAATATAAAAAGTGTATTTTTCCACCAAGGCTAAAAGTTGCACAATAATTTAAAGAAAGATAATTAACTTTCACGACCACAACAATAAGTTCAGTTGCTACTGAATGGTACAAGTGAAAGATATTAATGAGAGATTGACTCACCAGGAATTCATCCTTTTGGGATCACACACAACTCTCTTAGCACAAACATCATCTGTGATGTCATCATTTGTGAAAGCTGCCGAAAGAGGCAAATTAGAATATGTCCAAGTTTAGATGTTTCAAAGGTATTTCCAAAGAATTGCATAAAATTATTATTTAAAGCAGATTCCTACCGAACAGGAATTTTAGTCATAGGACTTCATTAGTTATATATGCAATACATTCACATCTTTAACAGTATACAGCTGTACAGCTGGTGTGGACCATAAAATGCCTCTTCTCATGTTCTAACCAGGTAGAGTAACAATTCTGAAAAGTATAGACACTAGGAATCTGTTTTCTCTCTGGAGCTGAATATGCTGGATATGCAGGCTTCCTGACAGACTCATTGCACTCTTGGAAAGGACTGAGAGAAGATTTGTCTCACCTGAGTCCAGGAACCAGATTTTTCTGACGAAAGGCAGAAAGCAGAGAATTGAGTTCCTTAGCCAGGTGGCATTCTGGTGCTGAATTTGTTGCCCTTAACTTGTGTCTCTAGCAAGATATTGACTAATTTCAATGAAGTTAGGATTAAGTGGCTCTGCCAGGCAAGCTACCCCTTACATTGCAGATGGAGAACTAGTTTGGCCTAGTGACTCCAGTCTAGAAAAAAAACAAGAGAGATTGTGAGACTGTTAATGTGGGACGGGAGGAACAAGGGAACTTCACCAAGCAAGAGAGATAGTGAGACTGTTGATGTGGAACGGGGGGAACAGGCGAACTTCACCAAATATGTGTCTGGTATTCATTAGAATTCAGATCACACTGAGGTGGGTGGTGGGGAGGTACAAAGTGAGATATGTCTGTGTGAAGGAAGTTAGAGAACTTGTGACAAATTGAGAAATGGGGTACTAAGTGGGGGAGCAGATTGAGGAAGGATGAGGCCAACAGAAGACATGGTGGCTAGATACTATCAACCCCTTTTATGATCCAAGTAGGAACATAAAAGAATTTTGAGAGACAGGATGATTCAATGCCAATCTTTATGAAGCATTGGATGCAGCTGGACTACTACAGAGAGCAATAAAGGAGAGGAAGGACTAGAATCTGCCTACAAAATTTCATCTGACTTAGACATTTCACTTGTTTTGCTTTTCTAGTGAAATAGTCAAATAGATAGCAGGTCACATCAGGAAGCAATACTGCAAGGAGTACAGGCATACCACCTCATTGTGTCAATTCTTTTGAATTTTGAAAGTTTGTTAAAATGTGTCTCTTTACCTGTCCATTGCAATATGCGTCTTACCACTGCAAGGCTTATTGCAGCCATTAGCTGTATGGCCCTGATAGTTGTTGCACCACCAGCGGCTGTTTATCTAGAAAATCCCATAGTCGCAACTGCCATCCCAGTTTCGCTGCCCCACAGCTCGGCTGTTGTACCCACTCTCATGATAAGCCATACAGACCCCTGGAAGAAAGCAAACAGGGAAAGGACTATAAAAAGCATGTGCTGTAAATGAAAAAGCTATCCTAGTTTTTTAAATAGAACATTTAAAAAATAATGTTTAGCCATATACTCATTCTTCCTGAACCAAGGAAGGACCTAAGAAGTCCAAAACATGTTGCAAACCTTCAGGGAAATTTGGAATAAATCTGAATCTTGTCTCCAAGATGTCCCTGGGGTTGTTAATGGCACATAAGGTCATCTCTTCCTTCTCTTTTCCTAAACTGGGCCTTCCAGGGAAGAGATACTTTTCCATTGTGGAACTTTTGCACTGCCACAAATGTGGAAAATCTTCTGTGGTGGTCTCTTCAACCTTATTCTGAATTGAAATGATCTGAGGAAATCTGAAGGATCTTACCTTTGAGATGATGCTTAACGTGGCACAAATAAACACTATTCTGATGAGGACAAATCTAAGCCAGTGATTGTTAAAATACAAAGACCGCAGTGGTCTGAGCACACTCCTGTTCTGCTCTTGTGGCAAACAGGGAATGAAGTGGATACTGACCCCCCCTTTTTAAAACTAAAGGTGTTAGTGCAGGGTGAAATGTGAGATCTTCCCAGTCATTTGGGTTGGGGCAAAAACATATTTTACCATTCTAAGAAAATTGAACAGAGCTTTTTATTCATTGGGTGAGCTGGATGAACTCATTCTGGGAAGGAATTTCCTCATTCTGCATCTGTCTTGCAAACCTGGATCTTGCAAAGGTGAAGAAAAAGATTGAGTAAATTCACAGTTGCCCAAACTGTAACCATAATATCCATCCAGGCCACTTTGTTTCAGAAGTGAAGCCAATTCACATCTGGAATATATTTTGGCTTCACTGGCTGCATTGAGGAGGAAGAGGAGGGTGAGCACTAATGCCTTCTTGAAAGATGATGTCTAACTTTTCCAGGATGGCTACTGGATTTTATAGTCACTGTTATGTCCTGGGCATTGCTGAGTTATTCAGCAAGGCTCAGAAAGTCTGCAGAGAGGCTGGGCCTTGCTGAGTCATTCAGCAAGGCTCAGGAAGACTGGAAACGGGTTGCAGAGACCCGGACAGACCACATGTCTGCCCGGGACCGTTGCAAAGACCCGGACAGACCACGTGTCTGCCCGGGACCCAGACAGGCTGTCTCCTGCCTCGTGCGCATGCGCGAGGCGGGAGAATAGCCTGCATCGATTGGCTGAGCATTCCCTTGCAAGGGAATATAAGAAGGAGTGGCCAGTGGTTAGTAGCTTGATTCCTGCTTATGTTCCTGTTCTGTTCAATCTTAGCTCCATGCTTCTGTTCAGTGAATGTATTCAATAAAGAACATCTTTTGTACCAACTGCCTCGTCTTCATGTCTGCTGTGCAAACAGAACAGTCACAGCTTGAGAAATTGGCTCCTCTGGAGGGATGGTAAACAGAGTATGTAGCAATAAGATTTCCCCAATCTGAGGTTATTATGGATTGACAAGCAGAGACAGTTGAGGGCAAAAAACCAATGAGGAAGAAAAAGAAAGTGCACGGATGGTATGGAGGGTTGTGGAACCACTGGAACACAAAAGGTTTAACTGTCATTTTCATTTTTCAGGAACCCCCACCTCTCTCTCTCTCTCTCTCTCTCACACACACACACACAGAGAGAGAGAGAGAGAGAGAGAGAGAGAGAGAGAGAGAGAGACACCCCACACAAATATTTTCTATATTTGTCTTTTATACATGTAAAAACTCTTAATAAAAAGAAAAGCGAAAGGCCTTCCATCCACTCAATTATTTTTTTACAGAAATGTGGGAAAAAAGTTATTTTTTTTCAATACCAAATTTCTACTTTTATGAAGCATCCATACATGCCTAGTGTAACAGAGAACAGAAAAGTGGCAAAGGCACACATCATAATAGCATAAGCCAATAAGTTCATCTCCTCGTCCACCTTGATTACGGTATTGGAAGCCCTTACACAAACAAGATAGAAGAATAAGCTTGGAACTGAACTCTGGGAGTTCTTCCAGTTTGCATGTTGACCTGGTTGAATTTACACAATCTGAATCAATATAAACACTGAAGACCCTGCTCCTAGATCAGGGCTTTTCAACCTGTGGTATGCATACCACTTGTGGTACATTAATGAGTGGCAGGTGGTACGCAGCCCTGCCTAGCCAAGTGTAGTGGGGAAGGGAAAGAGCCAGCACAGGCAAAGACTTACAGTGAGAAAGTCCTCTGGAGCTGCAGATTTTACTTATGAATGGAGCCATTTGGGGAGGCTGCCTTAGCCGGCAGCCAGTACTTACATTTTTTTTCTTTCTTAAGTGCCTGCTGGGCTCCTTACTTTCCTTTCTAGCCAGTAGCTAATTCTTAAAGGGGAAGTGCCTTTTTAAGCTAGTTCACTCAGCAGCTTGTCTTTTCTGTCTCTGGAGGCCTTTCCTTGTTTGATCAATATATGGAAGAGGGAAAATATGGGGGGGTTCAAATTCTTCCTTCAGAAGGGGATGGGAATGAGAAAAAGGGAGGCAGGGAAGGGAGGGAGGGAAGGAAGTCCCGCCTTAGCAGTTGGCCACCAGCAGCTCTGCCTTTGACTTTGCTTGTCAAAAGGTTGCAGAAGGGGATCACATGACCCTGGGACACTGTGACCATCATAAATATGAATCACTTGCCAAGCATCCAAATATAAATCACATGACCCTGTTGCTGCAATGGTCATAAGTGTGAAAAATGGTCATAAGTTATTTCAGTGCAATTGCAACTTTGAACAGGTTTTTTTTTTGTCACCAAGTTTTTGACACCTTGCTAGGTGGTACTCGAATATTGCCATATCCTAAAAGTGGTACAATCGGTAAAAAGGTTGAAAAGCCCTGTCCTAGATGACTGAACTTATTGGCCAGTGAATCTTTTTAATAAAATCAATGCCAGGCATACTTACTGGAAACTTTGGCTAAAAGATATGCCCCTTCTAGCCAATGAACAGTTTTAGACTCTACTGTGTGCCAGGCCAGGGCCTGATACTCTCCTGACTGTACTATTTAGACAATGGAACAGTACTACAAAAACCATGTTTCAAGTACTACAAAGTCCATCCTGTGTGGCCCTCACACCTGACTGAAAAATATACTCAGTCTTCTAAGATCCCTTTATCCACTTTGTCTGTATACCTGAAGCAAACTTGTGATTCAGTTTTCAGGGAAACCGTTTAGCAGTGCTGTCTCAAGACTGCATGGCACTCCTAGGCCATGTTGAGTGATGGCAGCATTTCCACCTGATGCACTCCCTAAGTTTTGGTGTCTTAGTGCAGTGCTTTGCTTTAGCTGACCCAGCTGTTTAGCACAAACTGGACATTTCTCAGATGTAGTGCAAACTAGTAATAGACTTAAGCAACAGTATATCCTGAGCAAACTTAAGTCCTTGGAAGACCTAGAGAAATTCAGCAGCAATTCTTGCTTCTTCTTCTTTTTCTCCAGAAGCACACAACTTTGCTTTGTGAATATCTCAGGACACACCGTTGGCCCAATTCCATATGGAGCTCAGTTAAATCCCATTATTGATTATACTAACCAGGAAGAGTGCAAACTAATTTCTTAAACAAACTGTTCAAATAGGAAAATGTATTTAGCAGCCCTGAGGCAGGAGGCAGGTCTGCTAAGAGCTGAAACACAAACAAGGCTTAGTGGTTTTTAAACATTAATTAATGATTAATTTTCAGTTCCAAGTCTTGACTTCTCTTGCCAGAAAAATGCTTGCCAGAAAAATGCTGTTCTCCTTCAAAGATTGTATTGAATATAAACTTCCAAAATTGGGATGCTCTGACACACGGTGACAAAATATACTCTGCAATTGGAAAGAGGACAAACTAATTGCTACTCCAAAGGGGAAAAGTGCTCATTCTCTAGAGTTACAGATACTCACTGAATGGTTTTCATGTGGTGAGAGACAAGTATACAAGAGGGAAAGTGACATTAACTGCATTCAATTAAATATAAATGAAATTGATGGAAAATTAATGGAAACCAATGCAAATTGGTTTTGCTCCTGGAACTATTCTGGGCTGGCACATCTGCTATTCATTACAGAATCTGTGGTCAATAAAGCCGAAACTATAGAGTTCCACTGGCAAAACAAGGCTTTGGGACAAGCTGAAAAACATAAATTTCAAGGCTCAAGCTCCAACTTAAAGTTGAACCAGTGTTCTGCTGAAGTACTGTTCTTTGTCATCACCTAAATTTGCTTCCACATTTTCAGAGAAAGGGCTCAAGGCAACCTTTCAGGCAATAGATTGAACATGGTCCTGCTGATAACCCAAGGATTTCATATACTGTATCAAGGGTAGTTTAAAAAAATTGTTCTCAGATATGCATTATGCATTATGCAGGATCACATCTAGTAAAGAGAGGCCCTAAACCAGCATAGCTGACTCGGGAATTCTGGGAGTTGAAGTCCACGAGTCATAAAAGAGCCAAGGTTGCCTACCCCTGCCCTAAACCAACCCCATGTTTGGTTAGAATCCTCTGTTTGAATTCGATTATTTGGGGCATTAAATCCAATTCAGTGCAAACAACCAAAGGAAAATATCCCTGGTGGATGCTGTCTATTTTCTGCTTGGACAGATCCAGCAATGAGGAGCCTACCCTTGTGTTTAACTTTATCATTCTTCCTGGTTTAAAAAAAAAGCCCATCCTCTCACTGTTTCATAAATAAACTACTAAAAAGGAATTCAGTGTTACCCTGTAGGAAGATGATAAAAGGTTTAATGGTTGAGTATTCCCAAATCCTAGACACATTTCTCTTGGCCTTAGTAATCCTAGAGACATGCATGAAGCAGAAAGTGTGGTTTCTTCCATGCATATAACAAACACATTGTGGTAAAGGTCCAGGCAGTTGTGGTTTGGCCAATCTGAAACACATAACAGAAACTCAGAACCCAGCAACAGGTGGTGGGTTGTTGTTTTTTTGCAGGTTGAGTCACTCACTAAAGGTGAGCCCCCCCCCTTGTGATTAATTATAAAGCAGCCTGCTTTCTTCCATTGTGTTTATATTATGTAACAACTCTGATGACAAAAATCTTTTGAAGTTAGCTGTTATCCAAACATCATGAAGCACAGAATCCGGTACCATGCTATGGAGTACATTTCTTATTGCTCATGTTACTAAAGACATGCTAGTTAATGGCCCTTGTGCATTTACATAATGTTAAATTTGATCCAAAGGGCAGAGCTTTTTTTAAAAAATTTTAAATGAGATTGCAATCCTGTAGACATTTTTAAATGTCTAATTGAACTCAGTGGGTCTCAGTTCTCACAATCCCACATAGTTTCCAGGTTGTGAAGAGGTTTCGAGAAGATACTTAGTAAGTAATCAGTAATTCAAAAACTAAAGAACTAAAGAAAGTCAGGAAATGCATGTGTTAACATAACTGCAATATGATTAGTCTTGGGGGCAATTATGAAAAGGTACAAACAAACCTGGAAAGATAAATATGAAAATCCAGGTATCTAAATTATACAATTAATCAAGGATAAGTCAAAGTCCAAAAGAGGAATGCAGTTGTACACAATAAATTTAAATAGGTAATTTTTATTTCTTTTCTTTTTTTAAAAGATTTTATTAGTTTTTTCCATACATAGAATAATACTTTTTCAACCAACATGCTGTCTGAGTTTAAATACGCTAATACATATTTAATTCCTAATCCTTTATTCTTTCCTCTAACCATCGGTAAAATAAGTCCCAAGTTTGATAATATTCTGTTTCTTCTTTTTCTTTCAGTCTCATAGTCAATTTGTCCATCTCTGCGCATTCTAGTATTTTTTTAATTATTTCTTCATCTGATGATATTCCTTCATTTTTCCAATATTGCGCAAATATTATTCTTGCCGCTGTTGTGACATGTAAAATCAAATATAGGCTTTGGTTGTTAGTCTTTTCTGGCATTATACCTAATAAAAAAAGTTCAGGTTTAAAATCTACATAATGAATTAAAATCTTGGAAAAAAAAATTCTCAAGTTTTATGGGTATTGTTTGAAATAAAAATAAGATTTTCGGCAATACGTTCATTTTCACTAGCAATTCTCCCTAGTATTGAAAAATTGCAAATTTTTCCATTTTTCCAAATCCAGTTTTATTTGATTCAATAATTTTGTGTAATTATCTTCTTTTATTGTTGAACATCTTGCTGTTAGATGTATACCCAAATATTTAACCTTTTTAACTATCTGTAACTCTTTTTTTTCTGACATTTTTTTTCTTTGTTTATCTGTAAGATTTTTAACTATTACTTTAGTTTTTTCTCTATTTATTTTCAGACCTGCCATTTCTCCATACTGCTCTACCTTTCCCAGTAATTTAGGAATCATCTCCAAAGGTTCTTCTAAGATAAATACCAAGTCATTAGCAAATGCTTGTAATTTATATGTTTCGCCTTTTATTTCCAGTCCTTTAATTTCTGTATCTTGTCTAATATTTCTATTTAAGATTTCCAGAGTGAAAATGAATAACAATGGAGATAGTGGACATCCTTGCCATGTACCTTTTCTTATCTCAAAGTTCTCAGTATAATCTCCATTCACGATCACTTTCGCTGTTTGTTTATTATATATTGTTTTTATCATATTTATAAAATTCTGTCCAAAGTCCATTATTTGTAGTTGCTGAGTCATAAATTGCCAGGAAACATTATGAAATGTCTTTTGAGCATCTAGAAATATTACTGCCAGCTGTTTCCCACATAATCTTTATTTCTTGTCTGCCAGCAACAGTGAACTGAAAAGGCTCTTTACCAAACAAACAGTTCTTAGGACACACCGAGATACATACAAAACACCCACATTCAGGAATGAGGAAATTTCCCACTTTTGTTTGTTAATTTGCCTTCAAAAGATCGATGAACTCATTCACTCATTCTTATCATCAAGATTATACTAGGATTAACTGGACCTTGTCTATTTACATCTCAGAAATTATATTTGACATTGTTTTGAAAGGCTCAATTTACTTAACTCATTACAGTGTCAATAGCCTCCAGTACCTATTGTCTGAATAGCACTGTACCTAGCTATTATCTGTATTCTGTTATGTAATAATTTTTTTTTTTTAAGGTTGAATTCCCCCAGAGACTTGCCAAGCAGAATTTCTTCCTGTTCCTGTAAAATTTAGCTTTCTCAAGCCTACTTCTACCAAAGGGGAGAGAGCTATAAGGGGAGATTTACGTTTTACACCTCTAATCCTAATTTAGTTACATGATTAGGAAATAAAATACAAGTATATGTAAGGCACGAACACTGGTATAGTAGGGTAGACTTCATTTGGTAACCACAAACAGTTTCTCCTATTATAAAGATAAAGATCTTTCATATGCATTAACTGACTAGCTGGCCAATTGGGGCAATGCCTAGTCTGAAGAGGTATTTGATGGGGTTTCATACTATTTTTTTCTCCTCTGAGCGATTCTGATTCTGATACATTTCCGTTGAGAAGTTTTCCTAATGCCAAAATTAATAAATGAGCCAGGTAGCCAACCTGACTCTCCTATTTCCCAATCTTGAAATAACTAAGATATGGTAAGGAGAAAGGATGGGGAATGAAACTAGTAAGTGGTAGATTTAAGATGATTTGCTAGAAATAAGAAAAAGAAAGAACAATCTGATAATTAATAATCTTTTCATCTGACCTCTGGGGAAGTCCTGTAAATGCTTCTGAGAATCAGGACTTCCCCAGAGGTCAGATGAAAAGATTATTAGCTACCAGAGTGTTCTTTCCTTTTCTTATTTCTAGTAAATTGTAAGCCTACTGGTTTTGTCTTTATTTCCTTCCTCTATTCTTTATGAATTTCTAACTGAATGTATTGCACCATTCACCCGCCACTAGGTTATAGGTCTCAGTATCTGCTGGGGATTCCTCACAAAACCCTAAAGTTTCATTTGCTTGTGGGATCTTCAGGGGACTGGAGGCTAAAGCATATCAGGAACGTTTGCTGGAATTGGGTATGTCTAGTTTAATGAAAAGAAGGACTAGGGGTGACGTGATAGCAGTATTCCAATATCTCAGGGGTTGCCACAAAGAAGAGGGAGTCAAGCTATTCTCCAAGGCGCCTGAGGGCAGGACAAGAAGTAATGGATGGAAACTAGTCAAGGAGAGAAGCAACCTGGAACTGAGGAGAAACTTCCTGACAGTTAGAACAATTAACCAGTGGAACAACCTGCCTCCAGAAGTGGTGAATGCTCCAACACTGCAAGTTTTTAAGAAGAGACTGGACAGCCATTTGTCCGAAATTGTATAAGGTTTCCTGCCTGAGCAGGGGGTTGGACTCGATGACCTCCAAGGTCCCTTCCAACTTTATTATTATTATTATTGTTTCCTCATTATCATACCTATAGTTAGCATCTTCACACAGTAAATCGCTAGAATGACCAAATTGTGAATATCTTGAAAGAAAGACATTTTGTCTCTAAAGAGGATTGGATTTTTGAGAAGGGTTCAGCTGTTGGGGGAAGATACATTTTCCCCCAACATCCCCTTAAATTATCTGTCATTCATGCACTACAACCCCGCTACAGCTCCCTCTCCACTCATAGTAAATAGTACAATTGCTGATTGTGTGAATGCTTCTACCCATTCCCTCCAATTTTATATATAACTCTATCATTCAGGCAAGATTATTAGTTGTTGTCGTTTTAAAGTAAACATTTCAAAGATTTCTCAAGCAAGTTCAAAGGCTTTAGCCATAACAATACTGTAGAAAATAATAATACTGTAGAAAATATTGAGTAGAACTGATTCTATGAATTTTGGTAGTTTTTATTAAATTTTGCCCCTGATGCAGTAAGCATAATATTGCATATTTGTTAGTATATTGGATACAAAGAAACGCTTTTATAATTTTTTTTATAAAATATCTATAAAATAGTCGCTGGCATTACTATTTGGACTATGCTTGTTTAGATCCCTCAGTTGCACCTAAAATGGAATGATTATTCATAAAATGGAAGAAATCCTCCCAGCTATGTCAAAATTTCACAAATGCTGAAATATTATATGAAATCTCATGATATGGCAGCATGTTTGCTTAAAACTCATTTCCAGTGACTAAAATTGTAATATTTTGTAACAGGATATTCTTGGTGTATATGCAATTGTGCAGGACTGTTCAGAGTTCAAGAAAGTTGGTAAACCTGCTCTTTTGAAATGTATGTCAGGTATGTCAGAAGTGAGATTTCAATAGAAATGAGATTTCAATCCATACCAGGAAGAAAAGTTCCCAAGTAAGAAGATTGATTGATTGAAATGGTTGTGTTCTTGATTCATCTAATTTTGATGAAGTCATTATTTCAATTAATTCTGAATTCATCTGATTCATCTTTCTGATATATAAAATTCTGTTTTCACTTTGTAATTATGAGGTACTGAGTATAGATTAGTGAGAAAACAATGAATTTCAACAACTGTAGAATCAGGCTGCAGCATAACAAAATTGACAAAAGTGGAGGGGGTCTGAAATACTTTCTGAATGCATTGTATTTATGCATGTGTGTGTGTGTGTGTGTGTGTGATATTATATTGTTATTAAATTATAGCAAAATATAAACAATCTTGGTCAAAAGAAGAGAAAGAACTGTTTCTGGCCAAACAACGTTTGCTGAAGTAAATGAGTCTGAAAATAGAAGAAATTTAGGGGGGAAATTAGTGGGAAAGACAGATTCATCATGTTCTTGATAAACAGTTGATCAGCTTTCCTGAGACACACTACTGATCCTTAATCTCAGAGGTAAATATGAAGGATGATTTATCATATGATATCTTGGCTGTCCAGGATATAGAATATGGCGGCGCCTTGCTTGGCTGCAGCTGCTTCAGCTCTCAAAAGTATGGGGGTTAGGGAGGGAAATGAACGATCCGGACTGAAACACTTTTCAGAAATAGGGACAACTAAGCAGAGTTGGGCTGCTAAACTTTCATATGAACGTCAGTCCATAGTGGAGATGAGGAAATTCAGCGTGAAAGGAACGGTGGGAAAAACTGTTCAGGAGAGTCTGCATGGCCTCGGATTACTATGGAGGAGAAAATCAACAACGGAGATGCCGGTGGCTGACATGGAGGGTGAGAGATCGGCTGCAATGTCTGGAGGAGCAGGGAGGAAGAAAGAAAATTGCTGGAGGTGGAAACAGCATCGTGCTCAGTGTTTTGAGCAGTGAAGGCAGTGTTTCGGGCTGCAGGGGCAGAGTGGAGGAGCAGCCATTGCAGCTGGGAAGTTTCCCTCCGTTGCTGACCATCTTCGGAAGAAAAGGAGGAGGTGTGACTGCAAGAGGAAACGTGGCAAACGCGGAGGCCTAACATCTAGGTTAAAAGCTAGACCAGTGATGGCGAACCTTTTAGAGACCCAGTGCCCAAATAGCAACCCAAAACCCACTTATTTATCACCGGGTGCCGGGTGGGTGTGGCCGCGGTGGTCATGGCAGACTGGGTGGGCGGGGCCAGGGCAGTGGGGGCCAGTCCCTTGCCATCTCCGGGGCACGGCACACGTGCCCACAGAGAGGGCTCTGAGTGCCGCCTCTGACACGCGTGCCATAGGTTTGCCACCACTGAGCTAGAGCGTACAGAATGTCTCTTCCATCTATTTTGTTTGCAAATTCTCGCTCCTTAGAACCAAAAATGGATTACTTGAGGCTGAATTTAACAACAAACTGGGAGGTGAGAAATTGCTGTGTCATTATTGCAACAGAAACTTGGTTAAAGCCCTCTGTCCCAGATAGTGCTGCTGTTAGCTTGATAGGATTTTCAACATTTCGGCTGGACAGGACTTTTGCCCTTAGTGGCAAATCCTGGGGAGGGGGTGTCTGTTTTTATATAAATGACAGATGGTGTAATAATGCCAAGGTGGTTTCAAGTCTGTGCTCCCCAGATGTGGAGCTTATGAGCATCAAATGCAGACCCTTCTATCTGCCTAGAGAATTCTCTGTTACCATCATCACAGCTGTGTATATCCCCCCTGATGCAAACAGAGAAGAGGCCCTGAAGGATCTCTGTCATACCATCAGTGACTTACAAACTACTCACCCAGAGGGTGCATTTATTGCAGTGGGGGACTTTAACCAAGTGGATTTGAAAGCTACCCTGCCACATTTCCACCAATATGTGGATTTTGCAACCAGAGGGGACAATACACTGGATCTTGCTTATTCCAACATCAAGAAGGCTTTCAAAGCTATCCCCTGCCCCCACCTGGGCTCCTCTGACCCTCTCTCAGTGCTGCTTATTCCAGCATATAAACCTTTATTAGTCAGAGTGAAACCTACAGGAAAGCAGGTGAGGGTTTGGACAGAGGGAGCTATAGAAGCATTACAAGACTGCTTTGAATGCACAGATTGGGGCATGTTTAAGGAAGCAGCTACTGATAACCAACATACAAATGTTGAGGAGTATGCCACCACGGTGTCTGCATATATCCAAAAGTGCATAGAAGATGTCTGTGTCCTGAAAAGCTTTGTTGTGAGGGCTAATGAAAAACCGTGGCTGACTTATGAGGTCCGCAAGATGCTGAAAGCACAGAATGTGGCTTTTAAATCTGGTGACATGCTGGCACTTAGAACAGCCAGAGCAAATCTGAAAAGTGCCATAAAAGGTGCAAAGCAAGCCCATTGCCAGAAAATTCAGAACTTTTTTCAGGACCCAACAAACACCAGGCGAATGTGGCAAGGGATCCAGGCCATCACGGATTACAAGGTGACTCCATCGAGATGCAAGGACGACACAGACTTCCTAAACAAACTGAATACATTTTTTGGTAGATTTGAGGCATCAAATAGTACTCCTGCTAAGAAAGCTGTGCCCCATCCTGACGAGCAAGTGCTAAGCTTTGATGTCACTTCTGTCCGGAAAACACTGCAGAAAATTAACATTCGGAAAGCAGCAGGCCCAGATAACATCCCTGGACGTGTCCTCAGGGAATGCGCAATGTTGCTGGCTTGTGTTCTCACAGATATTTTCAATCTCTCATTGCAGCAGGCAGTGGTCCCATCATGTTTTAAGATGGCCATCATCTTGCCAGTGCCAAAAAAGTCCACAATTACAGGCCTCAATGATTACCATCCAGTTGCATTGACATCCACCATTATGAAATGCTTTGAGAAGTTGATAAAGGACATTATTGTATCTAGCCTCCCGCCAGCATTTGACCTGCTTCAGTTTGCCTACCAACCAAATCGCTCTACGGAGGATTCTATTTCTTCCGTTCTCCATCTGAGCTTGAAGCACTTAAAGGAAAGAAATACGTGTGTTTGTTGTTTGTTGACTTCAGTTCGGTGTTTAACACAATCATTCCCCAGGATCTAGTAGACAAACTGGGCCTCTTAGGCTTAAACACTCCTTTGTGCAACTGGATTCTTGATTTTCTTACCAATAGGCCCCAATATGTGCGAGTTGGAACAAATACTTCTAATACCATTTCCTTGAGCACAGGTTCTCCTCAGGGCTGCGTCTTAAGTCTGCTGCTGTTCACCCTGTTGACCCATGACTGTTGTGCTAGGTTTGCCACCAACCATATTGTGAAGTTCGCAGATGATACAACAGTAGTGGGCCTTATTCATGATGACAAGGTGGAAGCTTACCGCAAGGAGGTTGAGGGGTTGGTGAACTGGTGTAAGGAAAACAGCCTAGTTTTAAATACCAGAAAAACCAAAGAGATCATTGTCGATTTCAGAAAAGGCAGGCACAGCTACACTTCTCTGTGCATTAATGATTCACCTGTGGAGATGGTTACCAGCATCAAATTCCTGGGTGTGCAGCTAATGAGTAGGCTGGCTTGGTTCCCTCCCTCCCATCTAGGACATAGCACAGAAGCGCTGCTTGAGCAGGGTCCGTAAGATTATCTGGGACACTACACATCCTCTTCATGAGCTTTTTTGCTTGTTACCTTCTGGGAGGAGGCTTCATGGTATCCGCAGCAGAACATCCAGATTCAGCCATAGTTTCATTCCATACAGCATTAACCTTGTGAACTCTCAAGCTTCCTCCTTCCGTTATATATTCAAGATGGACAGTATTTAATATTTATTTGTTATGTATACGTAGGGGTGTGGGTCTATACATATGTTGTATATAGTATGTTTAGGTGTGTGTCATGTATGTGTTTCACTTTGAGAGTGGGCAACTAAATTTCATTTTTGATGTGTGCCGTTGTGCCCACAGTAAAAAAATGACAATAAAGTTATCTTATCTCTTCCTTAATAACTGCTCTGAATGCAATGTTTGCTAGATTTCTCTTTCCCAATATTGCCGTCTCAAACCAATTTCATCTCCCAAATTTGATGAGAAACAACTGAGTTGGAACAAAGAAGGTCCAGGAAAGGAAGCTCCAATAAAAACTATAAGTTTTCTCTTTCACTTACTTCTTGAATTGGAAACATGTTAGCATAGAAGAAACCAAAGACTGTTTTCACACTACAAACCTAGCCTGGTTACTCAATTAACCCATTTTCTGAGGTTGTACAATACATTGGACCAAAACTCTAACAAATGTTAAAGCTAACCAAAGTTAGCATGTTGTACTAATCCAGTTACTAGATTTGTAACTAACCTGGGCAAACATATTGATTTAATGCACTGAATGAGTTCCTCTGTCCCTGGAAGGCAAATCAAGAAACAAATGTCAAAAATTTCCTCATTCCTGAAAACAGGTGGATTTTGTGTATCTAAGTGTGCTTTAAGAATCATTTGTCTGGTTAAGAGCCCTTTCAGTTCTCTATTGCTGGCAGCCACGAAATAAAGATTCTGAACTTAAATTGTTTGGATTGCGATCAAGTGCATTTATCTTTTGGATTTTGATTGATCCTTAATTAATTGTGTAATTTAAATACTTGGACTTCATATTTATCTTTCCATTTTGTTTAAACACTTGTATTTTCTCATAAATGCCCCCCAAGATCAACTGATACTGCAGTTATAACTATTAACTATTTCCTGACCTTCTTTAGTTTTTAAACATTAACCACATTAACCACTAAGCATCTCCTCAAAAACTTTTTACAAACAGCCCAAACTATATGGGGTTGTTAGAACCGAGAGCCAATGAGTTCAATTAGACTTATTTAAAATGTCTACAAGATTGCAATCTGATTTTAAAAAATAAAATAAAAGCTCTGCCCTTTGGATCAAACTTAACATTATGTAAATACATAAGGGCCATTAGCCAGCAATAAGAAAAGTATTGTGTAGCGTGATACTGTAGTCTGTTTTTCATGAGGCTTGGACAGCAGGAGCTTTAACTGACATTAGTAGCTCGCTGAGTAGTAGGAAATGGCTAAACAGCTTCTCACCAGGAAACCTACTTATGTTCTATAACGTAAAGTGGTGAGATGCTATTCTTTTTTTTAAAATAATATTTTATTAGTTTTCTGATTTTACATTTAAGTATTTAGAAAGCAACGTGATGGCTGGGTTAATCAATAGTTCAATAACATACATAAATCTTTAGTACAAATCTCAAGTTACAACATCAGATATTTCCTCTCTTTTCCCCATTAATATCTACTATCTCATATTTAGACTGAGACAATTCTTATTATATCGACTAAGTAAAAACATCATTATTACATTTATCAATAAATTTTTAGCTTATACATATCTTAATTGTGTTTACCTTCAATCTTTATAGACAATCAATGTCCTATTATTGGTTTTTTCCCAATTTTAATTTCCCATCAATATTCAAATTAACATTTGATATTTATAATTTCCAAGCTTTAGGTAACCAAAGTTTCCCTTATCTCAATTCATAACAAAATCTAATATTCAAAATACACATCTTATCTATTTGAGTATAGTCTCATTCTATTTTCTAAAAGTTATCTATTTTCCACCATATTAAATCATCTAATTAATAATACAGTATCCTCTTCAATAAGTCAAAACCATTATGTATATTGTCTTGGTTAACCAATAAATCAAACATATTCATAGTTTTTTCATTTGAGTCTAATTTTTAAATATTAAACAAATAGAATCCTTATTTTCAGCTGATTTCCAAATATTTTAAATTAAATGACCAAAGTTCCCCTTATCTCAACTTCTCCCTTTTCCCCTTCTCATGCCAAAATCTATTAGTCTTGTTACACATCTTACCTATTCAATTATAATGATACTTTATTTTCTAAAAAATTTTTGTTTTCCAGCATATTCAACCCTCTAATTAATATATGAAATCCCCTCTAATAAATCAAAACCCTAATTTTCTTCAGCCTTATTCTGGCTTTCTTCCTTTGCCAACTCGCCTTCCATGTCAATGCTTTTAAATCATCAAATAGATCTCCCTCAATTATTATATATATTATTTAAAATAAGAGAGACCATTTAGTTGCCATTTTTTTGGGAAGGACTAGCCAATTTGTGTTCATTAGATCGTCTCGCTATTAGTCCAATTTCCCATGATTGTCTTGATATGTTTATCTTCCATTCAATCTATTCTTTTTCCTTCTCCTCAAATTTCTTCTGATTTATATAGAAAGTCTTTTCCATTTTTCAGTATTGTCACTCCCTTTTCTGGATTTTCCATTGACTGGGTTTGTTGATCAATTGAGTCCTCTGTCTTAGTATTTGCTTGTTCCACTTCTCCTGTTGTTTTCTGTGTTGTTAGTTCTTTGATTGTAGTCAAGATCTGGGTATGTATATCTAAACTGGCATCTTGTTCTTTTACGTTGCATCTTATTTTGTCACAAGCTGAAAGAATGGTTTCATGTATTGCTTTCAACATGAAAAGGATCTTTTCCTGATCTTCATCCATATTCTCTTAATAGCAATTCCGCACATATAGCTCTGAAAGTCAGTAAAGGCTTACATTCACAGTTCAAACAGGCCAATTATGCCACCCAGAAATTCTCTTTACAGCTGGGTTTCTCACAGGTGATATCTATCAAGGTCGAAAGAGTTTTATCTGAAGTCTGGGCTTCAAGCCAAGTCTCTTTTAAGCAATAACAAGTTGTAATACCAGACTTCACCACAAGATGTCACTGATGCCATTTAAAGTTTTTTTAAGTCCAATTTTTTCCCCCTTTTTCCAGTTTTATTTCCTTTTTAAAAAAAATAAAAACAAAAGTGTCCAGTAAGAATAAGAAAAACTTTTGGTCCCCAGATTTCAGAAACATATAAATCCAATTAGATTAAAATTGTTCTTATAGTGCTTTAACTCCCTTGGGTAGTCAGTCGCCGCTGTTCTTAGAGGGTGGAGTAGAAATTCCCTTCCCTCTCTCCTCACAGGGGGAAAAATACTTTGGGTAGCTTTTACAGGAAAGAAAATACTTAGAGTCTTAAAGAAAAGATCAGATCTCACCCAGTTTCATCCGCGTTGCTTTAAAAGTGCTTGATGGTAAGTTTGACTTTGGCTGTCTGCAGCTTAGTGATGAGCCATATTGCTATGGCCGGTCTTTCCTCTGCCAGTTTGGAGGGCTGCCCCGGATCAAGCGGAAGGGCTGCCACCCTCCCGTGATCAAGCGGGGGTCCCCTCCTTGCTTGTCACCCCTACAAGTTGACTTTCGACCCTTTCCAGGGTCGCCTTCCAGCTCTTCTTTGATATAGAACCAGTGACAAGCTAGTCCTTTAGATGTATCAAGAGAAATATTATTCTTTGCAAAGTGTTCATCTTCATTGGATGCTGGAATACACAGAGAATGTAACAGAACGTAACAGACGGCAGCTTTGGCAGCCAGTGTTGGAGAGCTTGGTTAGAACAGTTTTATGCTGGATTTACTCCCTCCAAGCAGATTTTCTTGGGGTTTCACTCAATTTATTAATCCCTATTTATCATATGTAAAGACTGTTGCTTTAAATGGCAGAGATAATCTTGCCCCAAGAGCTTCTCCCACTACAGTAGTCTTCATGGTTAAATGAGTGCATGAGTGCATGAATGAATGAATGAATGAATGAATGAATGAATGAATGAATGAATGAATGAATGAATGAATGAATGAATGAATGAATGGATGGATGGATGGATGGATGGATGGATGATGTTTATGATTAGCATATGGTGTTGTTACACTAGCCAGAAGACCACAATGCTATTGCAGAGTAGTAGTTTGGCTTGCCAAGGTACTAGCCCTGTTGTAAGACATGCTTGCATGCTTCCCAAGGTGTGCCACAGGTGGGCGAGCTGGCTTCACACCAGAGGGGGGAAAAGTGGCTTTTCCTGCAGTGTTACCCAAAGCCCCCTCACTTCCCAGAGCTGCCTCACAAATGGGAATTGCAGTTGGGAAGCTTCAGAGCCATCAGGAATCTGACAGTCTGCAAAGAGCACCAG
The DNA here is from genome assembly GCA_023970755.1 of Azemiops feae. Lineage (NCBI taxonomy): Eukaryota > Metazoa > Chordata > Lepidosauria > Squamata > Viperidae > Azemiops > Azemiops feae. Next base: position 2,178,846 of record JALGBA010000082.1, on the reverse strand, counting down.
CTCATCTCCCCACCAAAGTGGTACCTACTGTATCTACTACTTGTATAGAATATGCTTTTGAACTGTTAGGTGGATAGAAGCGGAGGCAAGTGACAGGAGCTCACTCTGCCACACAGTGCCTGGGCTCGAACCGCCGGAGCTGAGACCATCTCCAGCGTCACTAAGCCACTAAGCCTCAATGTGAATGAATGAATGAATGAATGAATGAATGAATGAATGAATGAATGAATGAATGAATGAATGAATGAATGAATGAATGAATGAATATTCTATTGAGATGATCTGTATTCCCAATTTTGGAATCTTCATTCTTTTGACTTGGGGTGATCATCACACAACTAAGGTCTGAGGGAAATTGTACGAAATCCATTTCCTGAACAGATATGCCAGTTTTCAGAGATTTCTAAGTAAACTGTAGTTGTTTTCTGGTGCCATTATTATCTTTAGATTAATATTGAAGTGTACCTCATTCTAGTCAACATTGACCAGCAGCCCAAATATACAGAAAGATGGTGGAGATCAACATGATGCAAACTTGGTTGTTACTCTTCCACTTTTTCTTTTTTTACTTCAAAGCATTCTGTTAAATTCCAAATTAGATCCAGTATTCCTCACATTCTGTGACATGTTACTTTATAAGCTTTTCCATAATGAATATGTGTGGTATGTTGCATGAGTGAATGTTAAAATGTTTTCAAACTGTATACTTGCTGAGTGAAATGGAATAGAATAGAGCTGGAAGGGACGTTGGAGGTCTTCTAGTCCAGCCCCCCCGCTCAAGCAGGAGAACCTATACCATCTCAGACAAGTGACTGTCCAGTCTCTTCTTAAAAACCTCCAGTGATGGAGCACCCACGATTTCTGAAGGCAAGCTGTTCCACTGGTTAATTGTCCTCACTGTTAGGAACTTTCTCCTTAATTCCAGGTTGCTTCTCTCTTTGATCAGTTTCCAACCATTGTTTCTTGTCCTGCCCTCTGGTGCTTTGGAGAATAATATGATCCCCTCTTCTTTGTGGCAGCTTCTCAAATACTGGAATACTGCTATCATGTCACCCCTATTTCTTTAGACTAGCCAAACCCAAGTCCTGCAGCTATTCTTTATATGTTTTAGTCTCCAGGCCTTGGATCATCTTAGTTGCTCTTCTCTGAACTTTTTCCAAGGTCTCAACATCTTTTTTGTAGTATGGTGACCAAAATTGGTTGCAGTATTCCAGGTGTGGTCTCACTAGGGTTTTATAAAGCGGTACTAATACTTCATGTGATCTTGATTCTATGCCTCTGTTTATGCAACCCAGGGTTGTATTAGCTTTTTTGGCTGCTGCTGCAGATTGCTGGCTCATGGTCAAGTGATCATCCACTAGGACTCCAAAGTCCCTCTCACAGTTATTGTTTTTGAACCAGGTCTCACCTAATCTGTACTTATATCTTTGATATTTCCTGACTAAATGTAAAATTTTGTTTTTCTCCACATTAAAACTCATGTTGTTGGATAGGGCCTATTGTTCCAGTTTGTCAAGATTTTTTTGAACCCTGAGCTTGTCTTCTGGGGTGTTGGCTATTCCTGCCAGTTTAGTGTCATCTGCAAATTTAATGAGTTCCCCTTCAATTCCCTCATCTAAGTCACTGATGAAGATATTGAAGAGTACTGGGCCTAGGACGGAGCCTTGTGGTATACCACTGCTTATTTCTCTCCATGTGGATGTAGTACCATTGAGGACTACTCATTGAGTATGGTTTGTCAGCCAGCTTCAAATCCATCTGGTGGTGATGTTATCTGTTCTGTTCTCAACACAGGCATGGAGACGAGGCAGTTGTGCAAAAAGATGTTCTTTATTTGGTACTTGAGGACTACTTATTGAGGTACGGTGTGCACGAGGCTGGAGACAGCCTGTCTGGGTCCCGGGCAACTTATGGGCTGCCCGGGTCTATACAACCGGTCCCGGGCAAACACGTGGTCTGCCCGGGCCTCTGCAGTTATCCTGCAGGTTGTCTGTGCCTTGCTGATTGACTCAGCAAGGCTCAGGACACAACATTATCTATTCCACCTTTTTCTAATTTACCAAGCAATAGATTGTGGTCTACTTTGTTGAATGCCTTACTGAAATCTAAGTATACTATGTCCACAGCGTTTCGCTGGTTTACTAATTTGGTCACTTTATCAAAGAATGAAATAAGATTGGTTTGGCATGATCTGTTTTTAACAAACTCTTGCTGGCTACCAGTTATAACTTTGTTTGCTTCTAGTTGTTCGCAGATCTCTTTTTTATTATCTTTTCCAGGATCTTTCCAGGTATTGATGTTAGACTGATTGGTCCGTAATTTCCTGGGTCTGTTTTTTTTCCCTTTCTTGAAGATGGGAACCACATCAGCCCTTTTCCAATCCTCAGGTACTTCCCCGGTGCTCCAGGATTTTTGAAAGATATGGTGCAATGGTTCTGAGTTAACATCTGCCAGCTCCTTCAGCACTCTGAAACAACATGGATGGTTTTTGTGACTACAGCCTGGGCAATATAAACTTGTTCCTCTAAGATTATGCTGAAATGGAGCATTTGTTTTCAAGAAAGAATTGCCTCCTTGCTCAGCTGGAACAAGCTAGTCATGTCAGAGAGAATTTTCTCCACTCCATGGAAGGCCATGGAGAGGACACCCATCAGCAGTGCAGTCTTGGTCTACAGGATTTACTTTGTTATTTTGTACAGCAGTGCCTTTTGTCTTGTTTTCATTTAGTTTAAGAAAGGACGATGTTGCTATCATTCCAAGTATGGAGAAATTTCCCACACAGATGGTGATAATGGAGACGTTTCACATTGAGAAAAAATGACCATGTACAATGCTGAAAACATGAAGCAAGTGGCAAGGAAGGAAAACCCTACAGGAAATCCTACTGTAGAATAATTTTTACTAAGCTATTAAATAATAAAATGGTAATTCCAAAATATGCTGAATTTCAGTAAAAAGCTTTCCCTGCCAGCCCAAATGAACACTAAAAATGCCCTAAAGTTATTTCCTTTCAAAATACTAAGCTTAGTTTAAGTCACATTTTCTCTTCCACGATCATCCCTGCAGCAACCTCTGCTGGCCAGTGTCGTTGCATGTCAAATACCAAAATAAATGAACACTAGAAAAGACACCAAATGCTAATAATTAATAAAGATTTATTAAAACAGTCTTTACACTGACAAGATCAGAGACTGCCCACCTCACATCACCGGAGGATAGTGTCCCATGGAAACGACTAAAAAAAAAAGGGGGTCACCTTTATGGGGTAGAACTTATAGCCCCTGACACACTCAGCGTGGAAAACACTGCTGTGTTCTGAGTTTCTGTCCTGAGTTTCAGATGGGCCAGACCACAACGGCTCGGAACTGCTTCAACGGAACTGAACAATGTGTTTGTTCTATGCAGGAAAGAAAGCTCACTTTCTGTTTCAGACGCATTTCTAGGATTGTCAGGATCAAAGGAAGCATGTCTAGAATTTGAAAATACTCAACCATTAAAACTTTTGGTAACTTCCTATATGGTAACATTGAAGATAAAATTGAGTATGCAGTGAAACTGGTGACTAATTCTGGAATGGATGCCTCATACATTCATCTCTTATTAATATCTCTCCATTTCTAAAATCAGGACTAGGTAATCTTTACATTAATATTATTATGCTGGGTTGCCTTCTTTGATCTGGATTTACAGGGGAGTAATAGTGGACTGAAGATGGCTCCACAAGAGGGGAACTGATGACCATGGTGAAATAAGGAGCCAGTGGATAGATTGGCTCCTCAGAACTTCCTTTTGGATTAAGGAAATGATTAGGGTCACCTACCAGTTTGCCCCATTCAGAGCTTCCCTGCAAATAGAGAGTAAAATAGGGATCTTCAGTAACTCTGGGAGACAGCGGAAAAAACATCTTGCCTAAGCCACATTCAACACCTTCAAAAAGTCACTTGGTTCACTTATAATATCTCTTATGCGTTTTAGGAAGTTGCTTCTTAATGAGTTTTTGGATGTTAAGAACTTTCCAAAAGAGAAAGTGTTTTACACCGGGAGAATCTCCTTCTTACCTGGACATAAAGATGCTCTAAGTAAGTTTAAGGATTAACAAGGGTTAATCTTTGGAAAACAGCAAAAAAAGGGAGCTAGAATGTTGATTTTGGAAAGTTAAGGGGATGGGATATTTCTTATGGAGCATTTAAAAATGTATAAAACAATATAAAAATTTTGAAATTAACTGTCAGAAACTGTCCCTTGGGAGAGGGAACTTTAAGGTTGGTTATAGGGAGTAAGAAAGAACAATGTACAGTTAAAGTGACCCTTTAATACTATGGAGCAATAATGACTATACAAGAAATTAAGGCTATTTGGGAACAATGTACTCAGGAATTACTTACGTGACTGTCTGATACTATAACAGAGGATATAGAACAACATTTTATTAGATAAAATAGAGACTGAGGCTAATTTGAATACGGAATTTAAAAAAAAAAATTAAAAAAAATGCTTGGATGACAAAGGTAATATAGAAAAGGATCTTGTGGATCTGAAATTGGCTTTAAAAATGCCAAAGTATAAAAGTGATTTGGAAAAAGATGCTAAAATGGAGTTACAAATGAAACCAGCTAATGTCTTCATTAAAAAAAAGTGGATATACAAATAATGAATCAGAAGAGTAATTTGGAAAGCTTTTTCATGTTCAATTTACAAAAAAAATGTGTTAAACTAATAAAACTGTGTTCCAATATCTAAGGGGTTACCATAAAGAAGAATGGGTGAACCTATTCTCCAAAGCACCTAAAGGCAGGACCAGAAGCAGCGGATGGAAACTAATCAAGGAGAGAAGCAACCTGGAACTAAGGAGAAATTTCCTGGCAGTTGGAACAATTAATTAGTGGAACGAGTTGCTTCCAAAAGTTGTGGGTGCTCCACCATTGGAGGTTTTTAAGAAGAGACTGGACAACTATTTTTCTGAAATGGTATAGGGTTTCCTGCTTGAGCAGGGGGCTGGACTAGAAGACCTCCAAGGTCCCTTCCAAGTGTTATTCTGTATTCTATATTCTGTTCCTGAAAGGGTTATATGTTTTGATTTATGGTAGTTTATATTAATTTTTTATCTGTACATTTCTAGACTTTAGTAAAATAATAATAAAGGTTCAGCTTTTTGGGGTGACTCAGTCAAATGCAAAATACTGCTGGGTTCTGAGTTTCTGTTATGTTTTTCAGATTGGCCAGACCACAACTGCCTGGTTCAGCTGAACCCTTTACCGCATAGTGTTTATTTCTATGCATGGAAGAAACCACATTTTCTCTTTCATACATGCCTCTAGGATTATTAATTTCCATTAATTTCATTTATATTTAATTGAATGCAGTTAATATCACTTTTCCTCTTGTATACTTGTCTCTCACCACATGAAACCCTTTCACTCACTTTCAGTGAGTGTAACTTTGGAGTATGGGCACCTTTCCCTTCGTGAGTAGAAACTAGAGTGCCCTCTTTCCAAGTGCAGAGTATATTTGGTCACTGTTTAGCTCTGAGCAGCTCTGGCACAAGTACCAATTTTGGAAGTTTATCTTCAATACGATCTTTGAAGAGGAACAGCAATTTTCTGGCAAGAGGAGTCAAGAGTTGGAATTGAAAATTAATCATTAATTTATGTTTTAAAACCACTAAGCCTTGCTTGTGTTTCAGCTCTTTGCAGCCCTGTCCCCTGCCCCAGGGCTGCCCTGGAATGGATTTTCCTACTTAAACAATTTGTTTAAGAAATTGCACTCGTCCCGGTTAGTACAATCAATCCTGGGATTTAACTGAGCCCCATACAGAGCTGGGACAACATTTTGACCTGAGATATTCACACATTTTGCAACATTTTGTGCTTTTGGGGGGGGAAAAGAAGCAAGAATTGCTGCTGAATTTCTCTGGATCTTCCAATAATTTAAGCACCAGAGGCAAGGACGAGAAACAATGGTTGGAAACTGATCAAGGAGAGAAGCAACCTGGAATTAAGGAGAAACTTCCTGACAATGAGGACAATCAACCAGTGGAATAGCTTACCCCCCAGAAATCGTGGGCGCTCCATCACTGGAGATTTTTAAGAAAAGACTAGACAATCACCTGTCCAAAATGGTGAAGGTTCTCCTGCTTGAGCAGGGGGCTGGACTAGAAGACCTCCAGGGTCCCTTCCAGGTCCTATTCTATTCTATTCTATTCTATTCTATTCTATTCTATTCTATTCTATTCTATTCTATTCTATTCTATTTGTTCAAAGGGTTAGGTTTGTATACTAATTAAAGAGCAACAATATATAGCAAAATTTTCTGTTTTAGAAACTTACTTGTTGCCTTCATGCCATTTCATACCATGAAAAAGAAAACGTAGAAAACTGAGCATATTTTTCAATCAGGCAGGAGAGTATCAGGCCTTGATCTAGCACATACCAGAGTTTAAAACTGTCTATTCATTGGCTAGAAGAGTTACATCTTTTAGGCAAAGTTTCTAGTAAGTATGCCTGGCTTTGATTTTATTCAAAAGACTCACTGGCCAGTAAGTGCAGTTATTTAGGAGAAGTGTCTTCAGTGTTTATATTGATTCAGATTGTATCTCTTGGGCATCAGTAGCATGTAGGCTTTATTAAGAGAAATAGAAAATCGGGACTCTTTTAGCTAAAACTATTATTTTCTTTTCATTTTAACTTGGGGGAAAGCAGATTTATTGAAAAACTAGCTCACCTTGAAACTTTCTGAATCTTTTGAAGTAGAGTTATATCATCAAAGAAACAACCATGCTTGTGATATAGAGAGAAAAGCAATATTCCTGTTCTTACTTCTAGGAGGGGCTGGCAAAACAACTGCCAAGGAAGAGATCTATCAAAATGGACTTGTGGCAGCAATCTGTGAGATTGATGATCCTACATTTTCTCTGAAAATGATGCTATTTCTTATAAAACCAACATTTAACAACTTGATTCTATGTTTGTATCTCATATGTTGGGATGAATGGATTTCTTTGCATACAAATGATTATTTTTCAAAGGTTTCTGGGTGGAAAAGAAGGAATGAGTGTGCTTTTTAAAATCTTCAAAAATTGCTTCAGTAAAACGAGTGTTGTGTATTATGACCTTCTCTGTTTCATGCTGTAATTATTTTCTTTCGTGATTCCTGCATAATTCAACAGGCTACAATCATTCTTCTGGCAGAGCAGATCTGGGCAACCACATTATTAAAGTTAAAGCTTAACTTCACTTGACAGAGATCCTGATGCACCTCTTCATACAATATTAGTAAACTATCTTGAAATTTATTTACTTACTTACTTACTTACTTACTTACTTACTTACTTATTTATTTATTTATTTATTTATTTATTTATTTATTTATTTATTTATTTATTTATTTATTTATTTATTTCCAGCCTTTATTATTTTTACAAATAACTCAAGATGGTGAACATATCCAATAGACCTTCCTCCTCCTATTTTCTTGCACAACAACCCTCTGAGGTGGGTAGGGCTGAGAGAGTGCAGCTGGCCCAAATTCACCTAGCTGGCTTTCATAGCTAAGGCAGGAGGACTTCAACTCACAATCTCCTGACTTCTAGCCTGGTGCCTTATCCACGAGACCAAACTGGCTTTTCATGAAAATGTCAGGCCCCAAATCAAGAATGACACATGGTCATTTTTCCAGTGAGTTCTTTACACAGCTACAGACAAAATATTTCCGAACTAAAAACTCTACTATCCACTTCTACTATGTAGTCTATAAACTATTAGGGGCATTTTTCTCTCATATATAATATCTGGACTGAATTGTCTTTTATACCTCTGGAATATGGCCCCTCCCTCTTCGGAATCCACCTCCTCATTACTTTCCAGCACAGGTATTTTGGGTAGAAAATTGAGGATCAGCTTATTGATGGATGGCTTATCTGTGACCACAAATGGGCTAACAAGTACTTTTAAAAAGTATTACCATATATTCTTGTGGATAAGCCCATCCATCAATAAGCTGAAACCAATAATACATTTGGGGGTGTATTTTGGCACCTAAAATTCTCAGATTATTTGTGAATATATTCCCCAACCTGATATTCTCCAAAAGTATTGTGAATCTAGTCCTTGAAGTCCTAACACATTTGTCCTTAACATTGGGCACTGCTTATGCCCTCTTGGGTTTACTAGGAGCGGTAACGCTGGTTATTAAGTTCCTTTTTAAAAGATTACTAGAGATTGTCAGCAATAAGAACCTACATGGTAGATGGTGAGCATAGAGTATATATACATTACATTAAGATTTTTCTTTGAACCAGCATCCAAAATGCCCCCTTGACATCCTTGTTTCTCAGGCTGTAGATCAGAGGGTTGAGCATGGGAGTCAGAGCCCCGTATGCTAAGGATATGACCTTGTCCTTTTCAGAAACGGATTTCCCTTCGGGTCTCAAGTACATGATCATGATTGTTCCGTAAAAGACACTGACCACAGCAAGGTGAGAACTACAGGTGGAGAAGGCTTTTCTGCGTCCCTGGGTAGAGCTTATACATCGCATAGCAAGGCCTATGTGGGTGTATGTCACCACTATGAAGCCAAAGGGAGGGAATAGCAGAAAGAGGCTGGAGATATGCATAAAGAGCTCACTGACTGTGTTGGAACAAGCCAGTTTGAGTAAGGATTGCAGCTCACATGCAAAATGGTTGATGATGCGATGCCCACAGAAATCAGTGGGCTGCAAGAGCACGTTGACCAGTGTCGTCATGAAGGCAGCGGCCACTGACATGGCTACTAGATAAAAGCATAATCTCCAACTCATGATCTGCATGTAGTATAATGGCTGGCATACAGCTGCCAAGTGACCATATGCCATGACTGCGAAGACAACGCATTCTGCTACAACCAGAAATAAGCCAATGTACATTTGGACCAAACATCTGGAGAAAGAAATTGTGGACCTGTAGATGAAGCAGTTCACCAAGATCTCAGGAAGTGCATTGTTGGTAAGAATAAAGTCTATAGTGGAAAGGACACAAATGAAGAAATACATGGGGGTGTGAAGCTGAGGGTCAGCAATGCTCAACATGATGATGAGTCCATTGCCAAGAAAGCTAATGAGATACACCATCAAGAGGTACCAAAAGAGAACAATCTGAGATCTGGGATGTTCTGATAATCTAATCAGAATGAATTCGGTCACGAGTGATTCATTTGAAGTTCCTACTATATTTTCTCTTATTCTCTCCTGCAGGAAAGAAAGAATGATGTGATTACTGACTACAGTCAGGAAACATGCAATACCTTCACTTTAAATGTTTAGGCTGCCAAAACTACATAAAAATTAAAAACACAGCTGAAGATTGCTTTGCACATCAGGCTAAGACAGAATTTGTTTAACCATGACTTATTTAATAAAGTTGCTGGATTCCCACATGGGTGGGTTCACGCTGATATCCAAGTATGGCTTCTAGGTACATGCCTTGGTATTCTAATCCCAATTAGACTACGACACAAGGAAGGTCATTTAATTTACGATTTATTTGAAATGTTTCAATTAAAAACGATTCCTTTTAGAAGGAGGAACCCAGAATAAAAGTTTACATTATGTTTACAACAAAGAAACCTCAAAGTAAAAGTTGATTGGTTTAGGAAAAATCATCTGTCCAGTTACATCATAAGAATAAGCATCCAAAAATATTTAAGCATAACCGTAGAAAAGAGCATTGTATTGTATTCTGAATAGAAGTAAAAGAAACACTTGCAAGGGAAAACGTCAGAGGGGATTTGTGTAAGATACATTGACAGAGCACTGGGCTCAAATGTTTGCTTTGTGCATCAGTTTTATCCATAATATATCAAACACTTCAGCCAGTCGTAGTTTCTAAAAAAAGGGCTTCTTACATTCTTCTTAATAATTAAGGCTTATGGCAAGATATTAGCGATGCATAAGGCAAACTAAAATACAAAAAAATCTATGTTAGCAGTGCAACAGTACTATGAAACCCAGGTTTTATTTTATTTCAGGTATTACAAAGTCCATCCTATGTGCCATCTAAAACACTGCTTTAAGGAATAGATTCTTTGCAAGCTGTGATTGCATAAAATGCTAAGTCAAAGCTGATAAGCTACATATTAACCTGAAATATCTCTATTAAAGTATCAGCCTTAGCCTTCGTTTGCTTGGCTTTGTCGGGTTACAAACAGTGCATTGGTATCTGTTGGTTTCCATTAATCTCATATATATTTAATTGAACGCAGTTAATATCACTTTCCCTCTTGTATACTTGTCTCTTGCCACATGAAACCCTTTCAGTGAGTGTAACTTTGGAGAATGGGCACCTTTCCCTTTGTGAGTAGAAACTAGTTTTTCTTCTTTCCAAGTGCAGAGTATATTTGGTCACTGTTTAGCTCTGAGCAGCTGTGGCACAAGTCCCAATTTTGGAAGCTTATCTTCAATACAATCTTTGAAGAGGAACAGCAATTTTCTGGCAAGAGGAGTCAAGACTTCTACTCCTTTCGTGAGTAGATACTAGGGTGTCCTCTTTCCAAGTGTTATGTGCTCCTGGCCACTTTCCTTCGTGACCAGAGGCAAGCTCACCTGACCAATAACCAGCCAAGACACAGTGAAGGCCTTTTGTTTCGTTTATTGCAATAAGTGGTGAGAGAAGCTATCAAAGCTTAGTTCTCTCCAAAGTTTCAACCCAAAATATTCCCTTCTTTATACAACCCTGTCCCGGCCGCTACATCCCTCCTCTTTCCCCATTGGCTGAGGTACTATGAGATTACACTCTTTCCGACCACCTCCTATTTACTTCCTGCTACATACTAAATCATACATCACATATACATTAATAATATAAAATATTAGACATATTCAATTGTTGGTTTTGAGTTCTGGGCCCCTTAGAACAATAGGTTCTTTCCTGTTTTTCAGTTTAGTTAAGTTTTCCTGGCTAGCCATTTCCTCTTACAGATGTTTTTATAGCTTGTCTTCTTCCTTTCCCACTCTAAGACCCAGCTAATTTTTGCCTATGTATTTATCTTACATCCTGCCTTTATGCTATCCTTTCCTGTTTCCCAGCCATTATAGTTTTTGGTAAGCTTGTTTGTCCAAGCAGTAAGTTTCCACTGCAGCAAATTCAATTTTAAATTTCTCTTTCAACATTAAATTTTGAAGACATTTTCTTTACTTCTATCACAAGTGCAGAGTGTATTTGGTCACTGTTTAGCTCTGAGCAGCTCTGGCACAAGTCCCAATTTTGGAACTTTATCTTCAATATGATCTTTGAAGGGGAACAGCAATTTTCAAGATTTGGGACTGAAAATTAATCATTAATTAATCTTTAAAAACCACTAAGCCTTGCTTGTGTTTCAGCTCTTTGCAGCCCTGCCTCCTGCCTCCTGCATTTTCCTACTTGAATAGTTTGTTTAAGAAATTAGTTTGTGCTCTTCCTGGTTAGTATAACCAATACTGGGATTTAACTGAGCCCCCATACGAAGCTGGGCCAACAGTTTGACCTGAGATGTTCACAAAACAATCCTGTGTGCATCTGGGGGGGAAAAAGAAGCAAGAATTGCTGCTGAATTTCTCTGGGTCTTCAAAGGGATTAAGTTTGTACACTAGTTAAAGAGCAACAACATATAAGATAACCTTCTGTCTTAGAAAGTTACCTATTCGCTTCATGCCATTTCATACCCTGAAAGATAACAAAAGACTTATAAACCATCACAGTAATATTGCATGTTCTTTATTTATTTGAAAGGCCTGGAAGTTTTGCTTCTATCAACTTATCCTTCCTCCAAAACTCGTGCCTGAAACCCACTAGAGAAAAAACAAAAAAAAGTTTGCCAAGGTTTGTTAGCAGGTAGAAAGGGAGAAGGAAGGATAAGATAACCTTTATTGTCATTTTTATATGGTGGGCACAATGGCACACATCAAAAATGAAATTTAGTTGCCCGCTCTCAAAGTGAAACACATACATGACACACCCCTAAACATACTATGTACAACATATATATAGACCCACATCCCTACATATACATAGCAAATAAATATTAAATACTGTCTTAGAATACTTCTAATTCATAATAATATTTAGGAGAAGTGTCTTCAGTGTTTATATTGATTCAGACTATATAAATTCAGCCAGGTCAACATGCAAACTGGAAGAAATCCCAGAGTCCAGTTCCAGTCTTGTTCTCTCACCTTGTTTGTGTAGTGGTTTCCAACAATCAAGGGGGAACGAGGAGATGAACCTATCGGCTTATGTTATTATGACATCTGCCTCTGCCATTTTTCTGTTCTCTATTGCATTGGGCATGTATGGCTGCTTCATAAAAGTAGAAATCTGGCACTGAACAACTGAACTCTTTCTCCACATTTCTGAAAAGAATAATTTAATAGATGGAGGGTTTTTCTTTTTTCGTTAATGTCATTTTAATTAAGAGTTTTTAATACATAAAAGGTAAATATATAAGTATAAGGAAGCAAGCAAGCAAGCAGAATCAGAAAAAAATAAGTGACTTCCCACCTTTTTAACAGTTCTAATGAAACTCATTATTCTTCCCCCTCTTGCTAAAATCCTTTCAGCCCTTTATTTAATTCCATTTCAACTGTCACATCCAGAAATCATCATTTCACTTTTTCCATAAAGTCCATAAAAAGTTTTCAGTCTTTGTTAAAATTACTTCAGTTCTTGACTAAACAGGTTCATTCTGCTAATTCTGCTAGTTTCACAATCTACCCTTCCTTTGTGGTGTCTTAGTATTTCTCCATTATTGTGCATATAATAATCTTGTTACCATTTATAAAATCAGTTATCCGCAACACTTTTCTAACTGGCTGTCCATAAATCCCAAATAAAGAGTTTGGGGGTTCTTCTTAATATTAATCTTTAAAATTCTTTGTATCTTTATATGTATTTGTATCCATTTTTTATTTTTATTTTGCTTTTTTAAAAGTCTGCCGTGCAGGATAACATGTCCCTTAATGTTTTTCACATTTCCAACATTCACTAGAAGCATCTTTATACATCTTTATACATCTTTTTTCTTTTTTTTTATCTTTATTTCATTTGTCAACAGGGATAAAAACAAAACAGAGAAATAGAAAAATGAACCTCCAATATTAACAGTGAATAAAAGGGGGGGGGAGTGTTTTTTATATGTACAAAAAAAGGGAGGGAGGAAAAAAACCCCAAATGTCAAATATATCTAACATTGAACATAAAGTGTCCACCACGGCTGGGATGCTGAAAAAAAGAAAAAACTGGTAGTTCTCTTCTCCTTACAAAACAGGTCTACAAATAGTTATGAGCTATTTCCAGCATTGACTAGAAGTATCTTTATACATTTTAAATAATTTCTCTGATGTCATATACCAATGATACATCCTTCATTAACATTCTCTCTTAAATTAGAACACAATTGGATTTTCATACTATTTAACTAGACTTTCTCCCATTGATCCATTTGTATATTATAATCAAGATTCTTAGCTCATTTTATCATGCAATTCTTAATTTGTCCCTCTTCAAATGTCAACAAAAATTTATACACTTTTGGAGTCACATGTTCATCATTTGTACATAGTTCATTTTCAAATTCTGTCTTATGTTGTTCAATTCCTGCCATCTTTTTATCTATCTTTCATTTTCTCTTAATTGTGCATGTGAAATCCATTGAAAACTAATTCCTCTGCAGTGAATTGTTCTCTTGACTTCATCTTAAATTTTCCAAACTTTTGTGCTAATAGATCTTGATATGTTAACCATTTTCCCTTTGCCTCTTTTCTATAAAATGCTTCCTGCTCTGAGACCAGTAAAGGTATTTTTGGATTGTATCCTTAATATGGCCCCATGAAGGTCCTTTCTACAGCAATATCACTAGGACTGTAAACCAAACTTGGTTAAATTAAATTAAATTAACAGTTAAATTAAATTAAATTAATGGACTTTAAGATTGTGTTTCAGAAAGCTTTTAATACAGTTCATGTAATGACCATTCTAAGTTACAATGGCACTGAAAAAAAGTCACTTATGACCATTTTTCACAGTTACAACGTTTGCAGCATCCCCATGACCATGTGATCAAAGTTCAGATGCTTGGCAACTGGTTCATATTTATGACTGTTGTTGTGTCCCAAAGTCATGTAATCCCCTTTTGCGACCTTGTGACAAGCAAAGTCAACGGGGAAGTCTGATTCACTTAACATTCAGATTATTAACTTATCAACTGCAGTGATTCATTTAACAACTGAGGCAAGAAAGATCGTAAAAATGGGGCAAAACCCACTTAACAAATGTCTCACTTAACAATAGAAATCTTGGGCTCAGTTGTGGTCATAAGTTGAGGACTACCTGTAAAACATTCTGTTAAAAATGGCCAAATCCTAGAAGGTATGAATTCAGTTTGAATCCATGTCAGATATTCCTAGACCTAGGTGATCAGATAGTACAAAACTAGAGCCTCATTCCCATCTTTCTCTTCCTTTGTCTCTCTCCCATTTCTATGCCTTCAAGGAGGGTAAATATGGCAATAAAATCAAGAAATAAAATATAGTTTCCTCAGTTTTCAGTATGTTTCTTTTCTCTACAAAATTCATGTGACAAAAGAAATGTACACCGAAATCAGAGTTGTAATTGAAACAAACAAATAAACAAACAAACAGAAAACTGCAAATAAACATTGTGTTCCCCAGAGAGGAATGCCTATGGGTGGGTTCCGGAAATGTCAGAAGCCACCACACAATGAACGTTGTGTTTCTTTTTCATAAAATGGTTGAGGCTTTAATCACACAGTTGCAGTTGCCACTTTTAGTTTTGTTACTCCTCTTCAGTGGTGGGATTCAGACGGTTGTCACCACTTCAGCAGAACCGGTAGCTAAATTGTTGTTGCCCAGGCCCAGAATGGACTTCCGGAAGCGGCATTCACACATAGAACCAGTTTTTCACATATTTGAATTCCACCACTGCTCCTCATGCAGATTCCCTTGACCCAGGATCTCTCAGGGGGATAAAAATGCTCTTCTCCTCCATTTTAGTTATGTTTGACTTCTTATAAAATTTAAAATGACAGTGAATTCTTTTTTCTTTCTTTTTGGCTATTGCCCTCAGCACTCTCTGCTGGTCAGTGCATAATTACTTCACGTTTGGGAATTATTATTGCTACATACTTTGTTTACAATGTCTCCAGATGTGCCAATTTCTATGACTATAAAATCCCATAGCTGTCCTGGAGAAGTCATACATTGTCCTCCAAGGAGCAGCAGCAATGAAGGCACTAGTGCTCACCCTCCTCTTCCTCTTCATTGCAGTCATTGAAGCCAAAAAATACTCCAGATGTGAACTGGCTAGACTTCTGAAACGAAGTCTCATGGATGGATATCATGGCTACAGCTTGGGCAACTGTGAGTTTACTCTCTCTTTTTCTTCACCTTAGCAAAATCCCGGTTTGCAAGAGGGATGCAAAATGGGGCAATTCCTTTGCAGGGAAAAAAAAACCCCAATGACTAAAAAGCTCTGTTCAGTGTTCTTAGAATGAGAAGATACCCTTTCTTCCTATCCCAAATGACTGAGGAGATTTCATGCTTCATCCAGCATTAACATCTTAATTTTAATGAGGGTGAATGTTCTCTAGTTGTTGCCTGTTTTGGATAAGAGCAGAACTGGGGTTTGTTTAGATTACTTTGTGATCTCTGTATTGTCTTTTAACAATAACTGGCATAGATAATATTTTATTTATTCGCTTAAGAATAGGGGGTTATCCCTGCCACTATAAGCATCCTCTCAAAGGTAAGATCCTTCAGGTCCCCGCAAATCATTTTAATTCAAGATACAATTAAAGGAGCAATCCCAGAATATTTTCCAAAAGTGCAGCAATGCAAGGCCTGGATTAGGAAGAGAGAAGAAAGGAGAGGGGGCTTTATGTGTCATTAACAACCCCAGGAATATCTTGGAGACAACAATCAGACTTAATCCAAATTCTCCTGAAGGTTTCCAAAATGTATTGGACTTTTTGGGTCCTTCCTTGGTTGGGGAAAGAATGGGAAAATAGTTAAATATTCTGGTTTAAATGTTCTGTGTGAGAAACCACGACAGCTTTTTCATTTACAGCACAGGCCTTTTGTAGCGCTTTCCCCATTTGCTTTCTTCCAGGGATCTGTATGGCTTATTATGAGAGTCGCTTTAAAACCGATGCTGTGAATATAAATGACAATGGCAGTCGCGACTATGGGATATTCCAAATAAACAGCCGCCATTGGTGCAACAATAACCAGGGCCGTACAGCTAATGGCTGTAGGAAGCCTTGCAGTGGTAAGCCATGTAATGTAGAAGAGAGATAACTTTGATAAAGGAATGCAAGACTTGTCAGGAGTATATTAAGTTGATGAGAAAGTAATGACAACTCAACCATGGGAAAGGACGAAGCTTCTAAAAGAGAAAGAATTTTTTGTTGTTTACCTTGATTCTGTCTGATGTAAGAAGTGGGAGATACAAGTTTTGACAAGTTTTCAAAATTCTGTTCTTATTATTGTGTTCTATGACAATGAGGTAGTATGGATTCCCATAACCCTTGTAGCGTTTGTTTCCTGACCTGATCTACTACCACGGCCTGACACCTGTTTCACTAGAAGAGCGAAAAAGTGAAATGTCCCAAGTAACTTATATGAAAACCTTGTAGGGAAATTCTAGTCCTTCTTCTCCTTTATTGGTCTCTGTAATTGTCCTATTGCACCCACCACTTCATGAAGATTCACGTTTAATAACTCTGTATTCACAATTGTTTCAAGTTCCTACTTGGGTCATTGTGATACCTAGTACATAGCCACCATGTTTTCCTTGGCTTGTTATAAAAAGTGAAATGTCCCAAGTAACTTATATGAAAACCTTGTAGGGAAATTCTAGTCCTTCTTCTCCTTTATTGGTCTCTGTAATTGTCCTATTGCACCCACCACTTCATGAAGATTCACGTTTAATAACTCTGTATTCACAATTGTTTCAAGTTCCTACTTGGGTCATTGTGATACCTAGTACATAGCCACCATGTTTTCCTTGGCTTGTTATATTTCCTCAATCTGCTCCCCCACTTAGTACTCCATTTCTCAGCTTCTCACAACTTGTCTACCTTCCCCCACAAAGATATATCTGACTTTGTGCTGCCACACCACCCACCCCAGTGTGATCTGAATTTTAATGAGCACCAGACCCACATTTCCAAAGGTCTCCTTGTCCCACGTGCCTCAACAGTCTCACAATCTCTCCTACTTGTTGTTTTTCTGCTCTATATAACAATTTTATCCAAATATTTGCAAATAACTTTGAAACATCTGGGGTGGGACATATACTAATTTGCTTCTCCCATCAGATTTCTTAAATGATGACATTGCAGATGACATTGCTTGTGCTAAGAAAGTTGTGCATGCTAAACAAATGATGAATGCCTGGTGAGTCAATCTCTCAGTAACATCTTTCTATTTGTAGCATTCAACAACAACTGAACTTGTAGTCATGAAAATTAATTGCCTTTCTTTAGACTATTGTACAACATTAACATTGGTGATAAAATACAGTTTCTGGATATGGCAAGTTGTATTTTTATTGCTATATATGCGGTTGCCTTAGAACAGGGGTGTCAAACTCAATTTCATTGAGGGCCGCATCAGCATTGCGATTCCCCTCGGGGCGGCCGGGGGTGTGTGGCCAGGGGGTGTGTGGCCTACTGGGTGGGCATGGATGGAGTGGGTGTGGCCTACTGGGTGGACATGGCCAGCTCTACATCGTTCGTGTCAAGGGTGCCTGTGGGGGCCTGGGCAGGAGTGGGACAGATCTAAGGGTCTCTGGCAGAAGGTGGTGGGACCAGGGCAAGTGCCAAGGCATGGTCCACTGGAGGAGCCTCCCCAGCATGCACCCAGGGGGCGGGGCCAATGCGGCAGGGGCTGGTTCCTCGCTGTTTCCAGACGGCCTTGTGGAGCTAAGACTGAATGCGTTTCAGCATAGATGGCCACCACAAAATTGTACATTGGCTCCTGGCCAGCCTGGGCCAGGGCCAAGGCAGCGGGGGCCGTTCCCTCACTGTTTCCAGGATGGCTTCGCGGGCCACATGAAACCACTTCGCGGGCCGCATCCGGCCCCCGGGCCTTGTGTTTGACATGTCTGCCTTAGAATATGGATTTAACAGTCTTTTAAATTTGGGTTTGACAGTCTTTTAAATCCCGGTTTACAAGTAGATTAAAGGCATATTGGCACATAGCTTAGCAGGGTGAATATTGACGCCTATTATAGCTGGGATAATTTCTTCCCAGTAATTTGACATCCATTATCCAGTTTTGTGCTTGTTGGCTACTTATAGGTCTTTTTAAACAGGTTCAACATTGGGATTTAGCACCCAGTTGGGACAGGCAGGAAAAGAATTTGGCAAATGGCCTTTTAAACACTAGGATTCTGATCCCACGAATGAGCTCCAAGGGATCAGAGAACTGGATCTGTAAAGAAGCTAGTAGTGGGACAAGCAGGGAAAGATCATTTCTGAAGCCTCCAGTTATAGGATGAATAGGAAAAGGGGCTGCAGCAGCAGATCATTAAATGGAAAACTTTTAAGCCAGCAATCGGCATTTAAAAGCAAATTATAAAGAAATTATGTGATCAACAATTCGAGTTATCTAAAAGTTATTCTGTTGTGTGTCCTTCTGAGACACTCTAAGATTTTGGGCAAGATTTTGTGATCCTCTGGTGCTCACCCAATACTTGGGACTTTAAGTCTCTTTAGCCCTGGCTAACATGGACTGGCAAGTTTATGTGTGAGTCCAATGTATCTATTGGGCCTCACTGGCATGTAGGCTTTATTATGAGAAATAGAAAATCGGGATTATTTTAGCTAAAACTATTATTTTCTTTTCATTTTAACTTGGGGGAAAGGAGATTTATTGAAAAATTAGGTCACCTTGAAACTTCTTGAATCTGTTGAAATAGAATTATATCATCAAAGAAACTATCATGCTTGTGATGTTAAAAAAAAAAGAAGCAATATTCTTATTCTTACTTCTAGGATGGGCTGGCAAAAACACTGCCAAGGAAAAGATCTATCACAATGGACTCGGGGCTGCAACCTCTGAGATTGATGCTCCTGCATTTCTCTTCCTTCTCCTGTGATGAAAATGATGCTACTTCTTATAAAACAAACATTTAACAACTTGATTCTATGCTTGTACCTCACATGTTGGGATGAATTGATTTCTTTGCATATAAATGATTATTTTAAAAAGGTTTCTGGGTAGAAAGAGGGAATGAGTTTGCTTTTTAAAATCTTCAAAAATTGCTTCAATAAAATGAGTATTATGCATTATGACCTTCTCTGTTTCATGCTTTATTTATTTTCTTGCATCCTTTATGAATTCCTGCATAATTGAACAGGCTACAATCATTCCTCTGTCAGAGCAGATCTGTGCAATCACATATTTATTGACTCAAAGCTTAACTTCACTTGATAGAGATCCTGATGCATCTCTACAATATTAGTAAACTATCTTGAAATTGTTATTTATTTATTATTTATTCATTTGTATCCCACCCTTATATTTTTACAAATAACTCAAGATGGTGAACATATCTAACACACCTTCCTCCTCCTATTTGCCCACAACAATCTTGTGAGGTGGGTTGAGCTGAGAGAGAGGGACTGAGCCAAAGTCACCCAGCTGGCTTCCATGGCTAAGGCAGATCTTGAATTCACACTCTCCTGCCTTCTAGCCTGGTGCCTTAATCGTGAGACCAAACTGAAAATGTCAGGCTCCAAAGAAAGAATGACACATGGTCATTTTGGCCAGTGAGTTTTTTATTGTTTCACACCTACAGACAAAATCTTTCCAAAGTAAACTCTATTACTCAGGGCTTTTTTTCTCATAGAACGCTCAGAACGGAGTTCCGGCACCTTTTTTGGATGGAACCTTGTAGGGTAGGCAAAGTGGGTTGTATGAGATGTGTGAGTTCTGGCACCTTTTTTTTTTTTTTACAAAAAAAGCACTGCTATTACCATTTTCCACTTCTACAATGTGGTCTACAACGTGTTAGGGATAGGCTGTCTTCACCCATTTTTCTCTCATTCAAAATATCTGGACTGATTTACCCCTTATTCTTCTGGAACACCCCCTCTCCCTCTTCGGAATACACGTCCTCATTACTTTCCAGCACAGGTATTTTAGGAACAAAATTGAGGATCAACTTATTGTTGGATGGCTTATTGTGAGCACATATGGGATAACAAGAACTTTAAAAAAGTATTACCAAATGTACTTGTGGATAAGTGCATCGATCAATAAGCTGAAACCAATTATGTATTTTGGGCTGCATTTTGGCACCTAAAATTCTCAGCTTCTTTGTGAATACTGTATACTGTCCACACACACACATATATATTAATGGCATTCACCAACCTGATGTTTTCCAAAAGTGTTGTGAGTCCTAGTTCTTGGAGTCCTAACACATTCCTCCTTATTCAGTGGCCAAGCGATCATATGCCATGACTGCCAAAACAATACACTCTGCTACAACCAGAAATAAGCCAATGTACATTTGGACCAAACATCTGGAGAAAGAAATTGTGGGCCTGTAGATGAAGCAGTTCACCAAGATCTCAGGAAGTGCATTGTTGGTAAGAATAAAGTCTACAGTGGAAAGGACACAAATGAAGAAATACATGGGGGTGTGAAGCCGAGGGTCAGCAATGCTCAACATGATGATGAGTCCATTGCCAAGAAAGCTAATGAGATACTCCATCAAGAGGAACCAAAAGAGAACAATCTGAGCTCTGGGATGTTCTGATAATCCAATCAGAATGAATTCAGTCACCAGTGATTCATTTGAAGCTCCAACCATATTTTCTCTCATTCTCTCCTGCAGGAAAGAATGAATGGTGCGATTACTGACTACATTCAGGAGAGATGCAATACCTTCACTTTAAATGTTTAGATTGCCAAAACTGCATAGAAAAAATAAAAACGCATCTGTTTGAAAACTGATTTGTACATCATGCTTAGACAGAATATGTTTTAATCTCCTCAGTTAACTCATTAGAAACAATGCAGTAGTGCTCAGATAATTCACAAAGCAAAGTAGGACCAGTGCTGTACTCAAGGAGACCATCCTTTCCTCTTTGGATCTGACAAAGCCCAAAAAGGAGTGGTACACAGGGTACATTGTAAGCAAGTACAATTTGTTGCTATTCAGAATAGAAAATAGGCTGATGCTTTAATTAGGGAAAACTAATCACATACTAGGTAGTCCATTCGCAAACTGTCAAAAGCATTTGTTTGTGCTGTACTAGAGTCCAAAGGAGAGATTATAAAGCAAATTCGTGGCCTCTTCCCCCAGCTGTAGTTTACCATAAAAGATTGCAATTGAGAATAGTTACAGACTAAATCTCACAAAAAGAAAAAGATTCTTGGAATGAAAGGTAAAGAGAGAAGAAACAAGAGAATTTAGCAACAAGTCCAGCCTTAGCAGAAAGATAAGCATTAGAATAACCAGAAGACAATACAATTCATTTCAGCCACATTTCCATTCTCATTCTTCTTCTTTTTTTGCATCAGCCTTCTGTTTTATTAAAATTTACATCTAAACTTCCTTTTTCTGTCCCTTCTTAGCCTTTTGAATTAGTCTTTGTTCAGATGGATAGTTTAAAGGTCATTCGCCCTATTTCTGCCTCAGATTCTTTATTTAGTGGCAAACATAAGAAATAGTCCTGCTCTGTCTGTAGATATATGCACACACAAATATAGATTCACAAACACTCCCCCCCCCAACACATATGATAAAGTTTGGCATCTGCATGTTGTGCTCATTTTGCATATGCATATGATTGCCAACAGGCAAAGCTGCTTCTAAAGACATGGCTTCAAAGTCTCCTATTTGGATCAAGGTCTCCATGAATTCAAGATTTCTTTTACAGATACAAACAGGGAACAACCTACCCACTTAAATTGCCTTCTATAGTTGTCTTTTTAATTCTGAAGTTTTGCTTACCCAGTTCCTTCAATGATAAATAGTCAAAGTTTTTTTTTAATGTCTTCCAAAGTAATTGTGAAGAGCAAAGTGGGAGAAAATGGTGCTATTTGCTTTCAAAGAAACTGGGGTTTTGATGAAATTTATTTCTAGCATCACCTTCACATCATCTATTTTTTTTTGTAACAAGTTTTATTAATTTTTCAGTTTTACATCCAAATATTTAGGAAGCAGCGTGGTGATTGGGTAATCAATAGTCCAATAACAAAGTCTTTCATACATATCTCAGGTTACATCATTAAAGGTTCCCTCTCTATTTCCCTTAATTATTATATCACATTCAAGTTAATACATTTCTGATTATAGCTCAATCAATCAATACATTTATCAAGTCATATACATATCATATACATATCCAAGTCCTGTTTTGAGGTTTTACCTAATTTCAATTACCATATTCCAATTTAGCCTTTAATATCCATAATATTTAGACTTTGGATAGCCCAAATTTTCCTAATTTCATTACAGAATAGTTATCGTATCTAAAATACACATATTATTCAGTTAATTACATTCTTACTTTATTTCACAAGTATATTCTATTTCTCATCCTAGTACCTCATCATTTACTGATAAAATATCTTTTATTGTCACAAACCAACTTCCATAATACAATTCAAAACTATACTCTAATGGCTAATTTTCATTTCCCTTATAAATCTAAGTCCTAAATATTGAATCAATCGATATCTTTAAAAATCTCCTTAGCCCATTAAGTAAGATTTTAAGCTCTTCCATTATCAGTCAACAGAAAAAAAGGAGGGGGAGAAGGAAAATCCCATTTTTAAATCTAACTCTAGCTTTCTTTTTGTGCCAAACAGGCTTCCATACCAGTGCCTTTAAATCCTCAGATGTGTCTCCCTTCATTCCTACACATGTTATTTGAATCAAGGGAGAGCATCCAGTTATCAACTTTTCAAAGGAACTGGCCCCTTTGTGATCATTAGATTGTTGCCCTAATAATTCAAATCTCCATGTTTGATTTAAAATATTTGTAGTCAATTCAGTCTGGTCTTCTTCTTCTTCTTCCAGTTTCATCTGGCTAGAATAAGAGGTCATGTCCAGTGTTGTGGTTTTTATTTGATTGTCTCGGTTGTCTAAGATCTCAATATATTGTGTTTGTTGATCTTTAACGTCCTCCATCTTAGTGTTGCTTTCTTCAGTTTCTGTTGCTTTTTGAATTGCAGATCCTTTAGTTGAAATCAAGATTTGAATGTCAAAGTTCTCAGTAAATTGTACTTGTTGTTGAGTAGAATCCTCTTTAATATTAGTTTGTACCTCTTCTGTTGTTTTTTTGGATTATAGGTTCATTAATTGGAATCTGGGCTTCAATTTGTGATTTTAAGGTGACATCTTTGTCTTTCACTCTGGAATTCATTAGCTCAGTGGCTTCAAGGATTTTTTTAAGTATGAGTTTATAGTTGAGTTATGGGTAGAATTCCTCCATTTCTGTGGTGATTAGAGATAGTCCTTTAGTGAAGGCTATGTTTAATAAAAGTCAGCAAATGTTCACCTCCACTATCCCTAGAAGTTATTTTCACCACCCAGCTGTTTCAAATTCTTATCTTTTTTAGATAATATGAAGGACAAATCTAGGGACTAAGCAAGCCTCACAGTCAAAGAAATTCACTTGCTATACCAGGCTTCGCCACAAGATGTCCCCAATAGCATGTAAAATCTTTTTCCAGACACCAGTTAGGCTTTTATCCAATTGAAAAAAAACTTTTTTTTCCAATTTAACAAATAGATAAGGTAATAGGTCCACAATAGGAACTTTTTGGGACCCCAAATATCCAAAAAGTACAAGTCCAGTTATTTAGTTGTTTAGGTTAGTTGTTCTTTTCTTTTCAAAGCTTTAGCTTCCCAGGGTAGGCAGACGCCGCTATGTTAAAAGCGGGGAAGAAATTTCAGGAGGCTTTCACAGGAAGATATTTGGGATACAAGAAAGGTAGAATAAGGTCTCATCCAAATCCTCCGTGGTGCTTTCATTGTGCTTGGTAGTGATTTTGGCTTTCGTCTGGCATGGCTTAGTGATGGGCCATGTTAATGGCCGATCTTTTCTCCGACGGTCCAAAGGAGCTGCCTCAGATCAAACGGAAGGGCTACCGCCCTTCTGCGATCTATTGAGGGTCCTCCTCACGGTCGTCGCCCCTCCAGGGCGACTTACGACCCTTTTCAGGGTCGCCCGACGAAGGGAAATCGGACGGCGGAGAGAGCGCTCCCCCCGCGTGTCCGCCAGTGCCGTGATCCGGAACCGGAAGCCATCAATTTTTGATAAGGGTAGTGTTCCTCATTGTGGTAGTTTTTACTTCTGAGTAACCATTTGAGAAGAAAAACCACCGCTTGAAGGGAAAAAATATTAGCAGAAGGAAAATGTGTTAGATCTGTCCTTTGCTTTGGCATTGAGAACAATACTGCCAATTCCTTGAGGTAAAAGGGTTTTTTGATTCCCATCTTTTCCCTAGTGGGGAATAAATGGCATTTCTGCTGGAAGAAGGCCCATATAAAATTCCAAGGACAGGTCTTTAATTAAATTTCAAAGGAATTTCCCGCCCATTAGGTTTTAATTCAAAAAGATAAATTATTTCATTATTTAAGTTCAATGGTGCCATTCTATTCCAGAAAGGCAGTTTTACATAAAGCCAATATTTTTTAGCTTCTCAGAGACTGACAACATTTATTACATACAATGATTGTGGAAGCCACTGTTTTGGTGTCCTTCACAATCAGAAGTCAATCCAGGGGTGAAGAGAATAGTTTAATGCCCATATTGAAGGGGCAGTCTCATAGGAAGCTGGCCAAACCAATAGAAAACACACCTTTGCTGATATGGAAACCTTCATTTCGGACCCTCTCCCTTATTCACATCATTTTTCTCTTTGCAGAGTCTGAAGGTGGGATAGGATGAGGGAAAAGCCAGCACATCTTTGGTAACATCAGCAATAAGAAATGTACCATGCAGGCTTCCAGTTTGCCGACACAGCCACCATGGACGCTTGTGAGATGAGCTCCGTCTCACACGTCCAGTTTTGCATCGCTGGGGGCCCCTAAAAGGATCGAAAAGTCACCCCAAAGAGGCAACCAGCAAGGAGGGGCTCTCACTGGATCGCGGGAGAGTGGTAGCTCTCCTGTTAGAGCCAGTGTTCCCTCCGAACCGGCGGACGAAAGACCGGCCATAGCAATATGGCCGGTCACTAGGCTGTGGACAGCCGAAGTCACACTTACCATCAGGCAACATTAAAGCAGCGTGGAAGAGACTGGGTGAGATCTACCTCTCTTATATTCTAACTTCTTCTTTTACCTACAGAAGCTGTTAAAGTATTTCCCCCCCTGTGGAGAGGGAAGGGGGATTTTAGCCCTCCCTCCAGAAACAGTGGCGACTGACTATCCAGGGGAGCCTAAAACGTTTGTGGATTAAAAGATTCTTTATTATATATATATTTTATTTACTACTTCTATTGAAGATTGGGGTTTTTCCTCATAAAATAGAAGAAAAACTCAAAGGATTAAAATAACTTTGAAATTTAAAGGAAATTTTTTAAATAGTGGGGTGACATCTTGTGGCTAAACCTGAAACTGCAACCTGTTATTTTTTAAGAGACTTGGCTGACAATTCAGAAAATAAGATAAGATTTGTGTAACCTTGAACACCAGCTGTGAGAGACCTAGCTGTGCTCTTTATCTATTGAGAGAGAAAAAATAAAACTGTAAAAGCCTTTAATTTAATTCATTATTATGGAAGAAGACCAGGAACAAACTTTTCTTATGGAGAAAAATTTGGCACAAATTCTTCGTATGTTAAAAACAACCTATCAAATCCTTCTTACAGCTGGTGATGAAACGAGAGCTTTCAGAGAAAAATGAGAAAGCTCAGATACTATTCTGGAATGTAGGCGGTTGCTTCTGGCCATAATCCAGATAGAATAACTCCACGGAATGGTAATATGCAGAATATTTATTGATCAGGAATTCTAAACATTAACTCACAGTTATTGTAGATACATCTGTCACATGTTTCATATTCTGTCCATTCACGCAGATAAAAAGAGAATAATTTTCCTCCATCTTCATGAAGCTCACATGCTGCTCTGGTTGAACTCAGACAAAGAACTTTTACAGCCTTGGCATGTAGCCAGGAAATCCGGTAATAAAGGGCAGAAGTCCTGCCCATTGACCAGTTAGAACCCAGATATAACCAGGTAACAAACTACATTACCAAGAAGGCTATTCCTTAAGGGAACAGCATTTTAACCCTTAAAATGCTATTTGCTCTACACACAGTTCTTAATTCCTAAGCTAGCTAACATACTGGACCAGCACAGATACGCAGACTCAAACTTTGATTATAACTAAACAATCAACTATACAGAATGCTATAGAAAAAGTGGAAAAAGTGGAAAAGTGAAAGTATCCTGAACACCAGATATTGTGGGGAATTGTGACAAAGGGAATTGGGGCCATTTAAAACTAAATGATAAATATTAAACGTTAAACTTAAATATTAATGGAAAATTAAAACTGGGGAAATTTATTAGGTTATTGATGGTCTAAAAGATGGAATGTTAAAACAATTAAGATATACATAAACTAAAAATTATTGATAAATGTAAGAAAGCTATTTTGTATCTGATCGATAGAATAAGAAGTATACTAATAAGAGACAGTACATATTAAGGGAAAAAGAGAGGAAATATTGGCTGAATAGTTGGAGACTTGTATTAACAATATCTGTATGTAATTGAATCATTGTAACTCAGCCGCCACGTTGTTTTTCAAAGATATAATGGTAATATTAGAAAATAAATAAAAAGTTTAATAATAATAAAAAAAAGAAATGTACCATGTAGAATGATACTTTATTCTGTGTTTCATAATGCTTGGAGAGCATCATGAAACTTGGGACTTGGAACCTGGAACAGAGGTTGGAACTTCAGCTGATACTTCAGGTAGTAGCTTGCTGGGTGGTAGGGAACGCTAAACAGTTTCTCATCAGAAAACCTGCTTATGGTCTATAACATAAAGTGGTGAGATTCTATTATTTGATATAGAGCCAGTGACAAGCTACTCTTTTAGACATATCAAGAGAAGTATTATTCTTTGCAAAGTGTTCATCTTCATTGGATGCTGGAAAGCAAAGAGCATAGAGAATGTAACAGGCAGCAGCTTTGACGGCCACTGTTGGAGAGCTCGGTTAGAACACTTCTATGCTGTGGGAAAATTTTTATCAATGGTTAGCATTACGTTAGAGCAAAATTATATTTAATTAGTAAGCCTTTATTTTATGACTATTTTTAGTATTAATGACTATAATTGTTTAGTATTGTATTAATTACTGTTATTCAATACGTGTACCCGGACGAGAGTCTGCTTGTGTAAGCGTTGGATTTTTTATGTGGGGGTAACCCCACTACTGTACCTATCCCTACCCCTATTCCCATCCCTATCCCAACCCCACTCCCTAACCCCATCCTTTACCCACATTATCCCTATCCTTCCCACACCCATATAAAATTTAATAAAATATATTTTTTAAAAAAAGAACACTTCTATGCTGGATTTACTCTCTCCAAGCAGATTTTCTCAGAGTTTCCTCACAATGTATCACTTTATTGATCCCTATTTATCATAAGTAAAGATTTTTACTTTCTTTTACTTTAATTGACAGAGATAATTCTTTCCCCAAACCTTCTCCACTACAGTTGTCTTCATGCTTAAATGAGTGCATGAAAAAACAAAGAAACATACTATTTAAGATGAAGCTGTGTAATCCCAGTATGGGAATCTGACCTTTATTGGTTTGACTGGAGGTGAGCCTCACACAAGTAAGATCTCAAGGGAATTGCATGAAATCCATTTCCTGAACAGATACACCAATAGTCAGGGATTCCTAAGTAAACTGTAGCTGTTTTCTGGTGCCATTATTATCTTTAGATTAACATCTGAAGTGTACCCAATTCTAGTTACATTGACCAGCAACCCAAATATACAGAAAGACGGTGGAGATCAACATGATGCCATCTTGGCTGTTCTTTTGTTCCATGTTTTTTTAATTTTAAAGCATTCTGCTATATCCAAAACTAGATCCCTCACATTTTGTGACATGTTGCTTTATAAGCTTTTCCATAATGAATGGGTGTGTTGTGTGTGTGTGTGTGTGTTAAAATATTTTCAAAATGTGTACTTGCTGAGTGAAATGGAACAGCATAGATGGTTTTTGTGACTACAGCCTGGGCAATATGAACTTGTTCCTCTAAGATTATGCTGAAATGGAGCATTTGCTTTCAAGAAAGAATTCCCTCCTTGCTCAGCTGGAACAAGCTGGTCATGTCAGAGAGAATTTTCTCCACGCCATGGAAGGCCATGGAGAGGACACCCATCAGCAGCGCAGTCTTGGGCTGCAGGATTGACTTTGTTATTTTGTACAGCAGTGCCTTTTGTCTTGTTTTCATTTCTTTTAAGAAAGGACGATGTTGCTATCATTCCAGGTATGGAGAAATTTCCCACACAGATGGTGATAATGGAGACGTTTCACATTGAGAAAAAAACGACCATGTGCAATGCTGAAAACACGTAGCAAGTGGCAAGGAAGGAAAACCCTACCGGAAATCTTAACATTTCCTTTAAGACTATTGTAAAAGAATTTTTACTGAACTTTTAAATAATAAAATGATAATTCCAAAATATGATGAATTTCAGTAAAGAGCTTTCCCGGCCAGTTCAAGTGAACAGTAAAAAATGTCCTAAAGTTATTTCCTTTCAAAATACTAAGCTTAGTTTAAGTCTCTTCCACGATCATCCCTGCAACAACCTCTGCTGGCCAGTGCCATTGCATGTCAGATACCAAAATAAGTGAACACCAGGAAAGTCACCAGATGCTAATAATTAATAAAAATTTATTAAAACAGTCTTTACACTGACAGGATCAGAGACTGCCCACCTCACATCACCGGAGGATAGTGTCCATGGAAATGACTAAAAAAAAAGGGGTCACCTTTATGGGGTGGAATTTATAGCTCCTGACTCACTCAATGTGCAAAACACTGCTGTGTTCTGAGTTTCTGTCCTGAGTTTCAGATGGGCCAGACCACAACAGCTCGGAACTGCTTCAACAGAACTGAACAATGTGTTTGTTCTATGCAGGAAGAAAGCTAACTTTCTGTTTCAGACGCATTTCTAGGATCAGGGTATCAATCTATCATGGTGGGCATACTTACAAAAGCAAGTTAGATATAATAAAGATGTTAAACTGTATGGATTCTATAAGGAGCAAACCTTGCTTGATAAGACATTATTAACCTCTGATGAGAAATTAATTAAGAAAATTTATAATTTTCTATTGAACTTGAAAATGGAAAGCGAACGTTAAAGAAACAATGATAACATGGGCAATTTTTTTTGGATATAATATAGAATTAGAAAAATGGCAAAACTTGTGGGAAAGAAATTATAAATTGACAATGTCAACTTCTTATAAAGAAAACTTATATAAAATGTTTAGATGGCACTTGCCACCAGCAAGATTAACAAAAATGTTTAAAGACATGTCAGAGAGATGTTGGAAATGTAAACACAAGTCAGGTACTTATTACCATGTGCCAAAACAAAGAGGTATTGGGAAAAAATACATACTTGGCTAGAAAAGATGTTGGGAAAATGTAGATTTTAAACCTGAACTTTTTAAATTAGGTATAATGCCAGAAAAGACTGACAAACAAAGCATATATTTGATTTTACATGTAATAACAGCGGCAATAATTATATTCGCACAATACTGGAAAAATGAAGAAATACCATCAGATGAAGAAATAATTAAAAAAATACTAGAATGTGCGGAGATAGACAGACTTACATTGAGGTTGAAAGAAAAAGAAGAAACAGAATATTATCAAGCTTGGAACTTATTTTATCAATGGCTAGAGAAAGAATAAAGAATTAGGAATTAAATTTGTATTAGTGAATGTAAAACTCAGACAACACATTTGTTGCACAAGTGCTATTGAATGTATGAAAAAATCAATAAAAACTTTACAAAAAAAAGAAACTGGTGACTAATTCTGGAATGGATGCCCCATACACTCATCTCTTATTAATATCTCTCCATTTCTAAAATCAGGACTAGGTAATCTTTACATTAATATTATTATGCTGGGTTGCCTTCTGTATGGGCTTTGATCTGGATTTCCAATAGTGGACTGAAGATGGCTCCACAAGAGGGGAACTGATGACCATGGTGAAATAAGGAGCCAGTGGGTAGATTGGCTCCTGAGAACTTCCTTTTGGATTAAGGAAATGATTAGGGCAGTGATGGCGAACCTTTTAGAGACTGAGTGCCCAAACTGCAACCCAAAACACACTTATGCATCGTCGAGTGCCGGGTGGGTGTGGCCCATTGGGTGGGCGTGGCCCACTGGGTGGGCGTGGCCACGGTGGTAACGGCAGACTGGGTGGGACTAAAAAGGTCAATCAATCAATTCCAACTTTGCAAGATCTTTTTTTTCCCCGCGAGAAGTTGAAATTGACTGATTGAACCTTTTTTGTTTTTGCACATGGCAGCGAAGGCCTAAAGCGAAAAGGTTTTATAAAACCCAGGTTGAAGGTCTAGGACTGGGGCGACGGCGTGCGTGCCCACAGAGAGGGCTCTGAGTGCCGCCTCTGGCACCCGTGCCATAGGTTCGCCACCACTGGATTAGGGTCACCTACCAGTTTGCCCCATTCAGAGCTTCCCTGCAAATAGACAGTAAAATAGGGATCTCCAGTAAGCATCCTGCCTAAGCCACATTCAACACCTTCAAAAAAATCACTTGGTTCACTTATAATATCTCTTATGTGTTTTAGGAAGTTGCTTGTTAATGAGTTTTTGGATGTTAAGAACTTTCCAAAAGACAAGGTGATTTACACCAGGATGAAAGATGAAAGATGCTCTAAGTAGGTTTAACAATTAACAGGAATTAATCTTTGGAAAACAGGAGTTGCAATGTTGATTTTGGAAAGCTAAGGGGATAGAATATTTCCTGTGGGGTATTTAAAAATTTACAGAGATGCTAAAATGAAACCAGCTAATGTCTTCATAATAAAAGTGAATATATAAATAATGAGTCAGAAGAGTAACTTGGAAAGCTTTATCATCTTCAATTTACAAAAAAAATGTGTTAAGCTAATAAAACTGCCTAAGGGGCTGCTACAAAGAAGAAGGGATCAACCTATTCTCCAAAGCACCTGAAGGCAGAACAAGAAGAAATGGATGGAAACTAATCAAGGAGAAACTAACCTAAAGTAAGGAGAAATTTCCTGACAGAACAATTAACCAGTGGAACAACTTGCCTCCAGAAGTTGTGAGTGCTCCAACACTGGAGGTTTTTAAGAGGAGATTAAATAACTATTTGTCTGAACTGGTATAGGGTTTCCTGCTTGAGCAGGGAGTTGGACTACTAGAAGACTGCTAAGGTCCCTTCCAACTGTTATTCTGTATTCTGTTCCTGAAAGGAGACAAAGAGAAAATGATAAATCAATTTGTGGGACAT
Organism: Azemiops feae; assembly: GCA_023970755.1. Classification (NCBI taxonomy): domain Eukaryota; kingdom Metazoa; phylum Chordata; class Lepidosauria; order Squamata; family Viperidae; genus Azemiops; species Azemiops feae. Next base: position 2,147,294 of record JALGBA010000082.1, on the reverse strand, counting down.
TATTTGATGGGATTAAAGATCAAACTTTTAAAAAGTAAACTGGAGGCTTATAGAGTGAATCTATCTGATTACAATTAAAATATATATCAGGGGTCTTCAAACTTGGCCCGTTTATGACTTGTGGACTTCAACTCCCAGAATTCCTCAGCCAGCGTGCCTGGCTGAGGAATTCTGGGAGTTGAAGTCCACAAGTCATAAAAGGGCCAGGTTTGAAGACCCTTGATATATATGTTTTGGTTTATGGCAGAATCAATGAGACTTCTTTTTAATCAGGAATGAATGACGAAGCTGTAAAGATTGGTTTATAAGGGAAGGAAGTTTCCTTTTGCTTTCTTTTTTACAGTGAATGATAAATTGGATTAAAAAATAAATTTATTTGATTAAGGTGAAAATATTTACTATATGTTAGTATTTCTGATAACGATGTATTTTGGTTGTTTGGGACTGAATTTGTTTTTCAATTTGATTAATAATAAGGGATAAAATATTAAAATATTGCAGAAGGTGTTAACTTACTGAAACTATAGTAGTTTGGAAGGAGAGGAGAGTGATCTTTTATAGATCTTTTTTTTTTTTCTTTTTTCAATCCCTTTGTATTTCTTTTTTACTTTTTCTATTTTTGTAGTCTGTATTAATTTTTAATCTTTATATTTCCAGACTTCATTAAAATAATAATGAATGTTCCCCTTTACGGAGTGACTCAATCAACCTGCAAAACACTTCTGAGTTCCGAGTTTCTCTCCTGTGTTTCAGATGGACCAGACTACAACTGCCTGGATTTAGTTCAATTGAACCCATTACCGCAATGTGTTTATTCTATGCATGGAAGAAACCACACTTTCTGTTTCAGGCATATCTCTAGGATTATTAGTGTCTAGAGCAGGGGTAGGCAAACTTGGCTCTTTTATGACTCGTGGACTTCAACTCCCAGAATTCCTGAGCCAGCCATGCTGGCTCAGGAATTCTGGGAGTTGAAGTCCACGAGTCATAAAAGAGCCAAGGTTGCCTACCCCTGCTCTGAGTCTAGAGAAGTGTGCCTAGGATTTGGAAATATTCAACGATTAAACTCTTTGTCAGTTTCCTACATAGGAACACTGGATTCTTTTTTCTTTTTTTTTAGTATTTTATTGATGAAACAGTGATGGGCTTTTTTAAAACCATGAAGAATGATAAAGCTAAACACAAGGGTAGGCTCCCCATTGCTGGATCCGTCCAACCAGAAAACAGACAACACCCACCAAGGATACTTTCCTTTGGATGTGTGCACTGAATTGGATTTAATGCCCCAAGCAATCCAATTCAAATAGAGGATTCTAACCAAACATGGGGTTGATTCATGGCTTACCAGTTTGGGATCCTTCAAATAATGCATAATACATATCTGAGAACAATGTTTGTAGATTACCCTTGATACAGTATATGAAATCCTTGGGTTATCACCAGAATCACATCCAATTTATTGCCTGAAAGCTTGTTTTGAGCCCTTTCTCTGAAAATGTAGAAGTCAATTTAGGTGATGACAAACTTCAGCAGAGCACAGGTCCAACTGTAAGCTGGAGCTGGAGCCTTGAGATTTTCAGCTTGTCTCAGAGCCTTGTTTTGCCTGTGGATGTCTATAGTTTCGGCTTTATTGACCATGAATTCTATAATGAAAAATAGCAGACATGCCAGCCTAGAATTATAAAAACTCAGTAGCTGCACAGGAGAAGTCAGACATTTTCCTCCAAGGAACAGCAGCAATGAAGGCATTAGTGTACACCCTCCTCTTCCTCTTCATTGCAGCCAGTGAAGCTATAGTATACTCCAGATGTGAACTGGCTAGACTTCTGAAATGAAGTGGCATGGATGGATATGAGGGCGTCAACTTGGAAGATTGTGAGTTTACTCTCTCTTTTTCTCCACCGTAGCAAGATCCAGGTTTGCAAGAGGGATCCTAAATGGGGCAATTCCTTTCCAAAAAATTTCATCCAGCCCACTCAATGTTCAAAAAACTCTGTTCTATCTTCTAAGAATGAGAAAATACCCTTTCTTCCCATCACAAATGACTGAGATTTCATGTTTCATCCTGCGCTCTAGAGTCAGAAAAGACAGGACAGGAAAACCTTTACTTTTTTTACCTGCATTAGCATCCTGATTTTAATGTGGGTGATTGATCTCCAGTTTGTCACCTGTTTGGGACTAGAGCAGAACTGGGATTTCCTTAGAACACTTTGGTCTCTATATTGTCTATTAATAACTAGCTAATGTTATATTTATTCACTTACGAATAGGGGGCTATAAGCATCCTCCCAAAGGTAAGATAATTCAGATTCCCCCAAATCATTTCAAGTCTGGATACGGTTAAAGAATATTTTGCACAGGTGCGACAGTGCAAAAGATCCACAATGGAAACATATCTCCTCCATGCAAGGCCAGGATTAGGAAGGGAGAAGAAAGGGAGAGGGGTCTTTATGTGCCATTAACAATCCCAGGAAAATCTTGGAGACAACGATCAGACTTATTCCAAATTCTCCTGAATGTTTCCAATGTTGAAAGAAAAATCTTCATCAAGGTCCAGTCCAAGCTGGGAATAATCAAAATGGAGACTGCTTTAGAAAGAAGGTTGTAGTTTATTGAAGAGGAGAGCCAGACATAAAGATAGCTCTGGGAAAGCTGACCACATGTAGTAGGGAGTGGTGGGTTTTTATACCTTCTTGAGCTTTTGTTTGGAGTTGTTCCTGTGGCATGAACCTTGACCTGAATCTGAGTGTGCCTTTCTGGTATTCTGATTGTGGTGGGTTAATCCTATTATGTCCCAAAGGTCATATCCTACTTTCCTGGGTCTGTGGCTGATGACTATGTCCTGTGTTGGATTTTTTGGTTTGAGGGATTGTTGATTCTAGGGATCTTTGTCTTTCTAATCCCAGCTTCCTGGCTCCAATCTTTCTGACAAGATTATCACATCTGCATTTCTGGAGACCTGGTTTCTGTTTGGGGCAGAGAGACTTGGGGGGGGGCGGTTGGTTTCTGCCTTTAAGATCCTTCAGGGAAATATTATATTCTGCCTTTTAATATTCCCAAAAATATTTCTTTCTTGGGGGGGGGGCTGACTTCCCACACCAAAATGTAATGAACTTCTTGGGGCCTTCCTTGGTTGGGAAAAGAATCAGAATATAGTTAAATATTCTGTTTTAAATGTTCTGTGTGAGAAACCAAGACAGCCTTTTCATTTACAGCACAGGACTTTTATACTTCTTTCCCCATTTCCTTTCTTCCAGGGGTCTGTATGGCTTTTTATGAGAGCAGTTATAACGCCCAAGCTGTGAGTCAGATAAATGACAATGGCAGTCGTGACTATGGGATTTTCCAGATAAACAGCCGCTATTGGTGCAACAATAACCAGGGCCGTACAGCTAATGGCTGCAATAAGCCTTGCAGTGGTAAGATATGTATGCAGAGGAGATATAACTTTGATAAAGGAATGCAAGAGTTGTTAGGAGAACTATTAAGAGAAAGTTGATGAGAAAAGGATGACAACTCAGTCCTGGGAAAGAAGGAAGCATTGATCCTGTTTGTGTATGAGGTGGAAGAGAGAAGCTTTTAAAATTCTGTTCTTATTATTATGTTCTATGACAATGAAGTAGCATAGATTCCCATAATCCTCGTAGCGTTTGTTTCCTGACCTGATCTACTACCAAGGGCTGACACTTGTTTCATTAGAAAAGCAAAAAAATGAAATATCCCAAATAACTTATATGAAAATTTTGTAGGGAAATTCTAGTCCTTCTAGTCCTTTATTGGTCTCTGTAATTGTCCTATTGCACCCACCAATTCATGAAGATTCACATTTAATCACCCTGTCTCTCAAAATTGTTTCGAGTTCCTATTTGGGTCATCTAGGCACCATGTTTTCCGTTCGCCTGTTATCCTTCCTCAATCTGCTCCCCCACTTAGTACCCCATTTCTTACCTTCTCACAAGTTGTCTACCTTCCCCCACAAAGACATATCTGACTTTGTGCCTTCACACCACCCACCTCAGTGTGGTCTGAATTATAATGAATACCCGTGGTGAGGTCCCAGTGTGTCACATGCTCAACATTCTTGTAATCTCTCTCTCTCTCACTCACTCTCTCTCTCTCTCTCTCTCTCTCTCTCTCTCTTTGTGCTTTATATAATAACTTTATGCAAATATTTGGAAATAACTTTGAAGCATCTGGGATGGGACATATTTTAATTTGCTTCTCCCAGCAGCTTTCACAAATAACGACATCACAGATGATATTGCTTGTGCTAAGAGAGTTGTGCGTGACCACAATTGGATGACTGCCTGGTGAGTCAATCTCTCATTAACATCTTTCTACTTGTAGCATTCAGTAGCAACTCAACTGTTGCTCATGAAAGATAATTATCTTTCTTTAGACTATTGTACAACTTTAACATTGGTGGACAAATATACTTTTAGAATATGACACACAGTATTTTTATTGCTATACTTCTGGTTGCTTTAGAATATTGGTTTAACCGTCTTTTGAATTTGGGTTTAATGGTCTTTTAAATCACGGTTTGAAAGTAGATTAAAGGTAGATTACAAGTATATTGGCACACAGCTTGGCAGGTTGAATGTTGAGGCCTATTGTAGCTGGATAATTTCTACCCCGTAATTTAACATTCATTATCCAGTTTTGTGCTTGTTGGCTGTTTATACATCTTTTTAAACAGGTTCACCATCAAGATTTAGTACCCAGTTGGGACAAGCAGGAAAAAAAATGGCAAATGGGCTTTTAAATATCAGGATTCTGATCCCACGAATGAGCTCCAAGGGATCAGAGAACTGGATCTGTAAAGAACCTAGTAGTGAGACAAGCAGGGAGAGATCATTCATGAAGCCTCCAATGATAGGATGAATAGGAAAAGGGGCTGCAGCAGCAGATCATTAAATGGAAAACTCTTAAAATAGAAATCGGCATTTAAAGCAAATCATAAAGACATTATGTGACCAAAAATTAGAGTTATCTAAAAGTTATTCTGCTGTGTGACCTTCTGAGACACTCTAAGGTTTTGGGCAGGATTTTGGGAGCCTTCCAGTGCTCACTCAATACTTGGGACCTTAAGTCACTTCAGCCCTGGCTAACATGGACTCTGGCAAGTTTATGTGAGAGTCCATAGTATCTATTGGGTATCAGTGGCATGTAGGCTTTATTATGAGAAATAGAAAATCAGGACTATTTTAGCTAAAACAATTATTTTCTTTTCATTTTAACTTGGGAGAAAGCAGATTCATTGAAAAAACGGCTCACCTTGAAACTTTCTGAATCTCTTGAAGTAGAGTTATATCATCAAAGAAACAACCATGCTTGTGATATAGAAAGAAAAGCAACTGCCAAGGAAGAGATCTATCACAATGGACTGAGGGCTGCAAACTCTGAGATTGATGATCCTACATTACTCTTCCTCCTCCTGTGATTAAAATGATGCTATTTCTTATAAAACCAACATTTAACAACTTGATTCTATGCTTGTACCTCACATGTTGGGATGAGTGGATTTCTTTGCACACAAAGGATGATTTTTAAAACATTTCTGGGTAGGAAGAAGGAATGAGTATGCTTTTTAAAATCTTCAAAAATTGCTTCAATAAAATGAGTATTATGCATTATGACCTTCCCCGTTTCATGCTTTATTTTCTCTCATCCTTCATGATTCCTGCATAATTGAACAGGCTACAATTATTCCTCTGACAGAGCAGATCTGTGCAACCACATACGTTATTGACTCGAAGCTTAACTTCACTTGACAGAGATCCTGATGTATCTCTTCATACAATATTAGTACTGTACTGTAAATTGTTATTTATTTATTTGCATCCCACCCTTATTATTTTTACAAATAACTCAAGACAGCACACATATCCAACACACCTTCCTCCACCTATTTTGGTTTTGGCGCAATGGTTAAAATGCAGTATTGCAGGCTAATTCTGCTGACTGCCGACTGCCGGCAGTTCAATCCTGACCGGCTCAAGGTTGACTCAAACTTTCATCCTTCCGAGGACAATAAAATGAGACCCAGATTGTTGGGGGCAATATGCTGACTCTGTAAACCACTTAGAGAGGGCTGTAAGGCATTGGAAAGAGGTATATAAGTCTAAGTGCTATTGCTATTTTCCCCACAACAATCCTGTGAGGTGGGTAGGGCTGAAAGAGTGATTGAGCCAAAGTCACCTAGCTGGCTTTCATGGCCAGTCTGCTGCCTTCTAGCCTGGTGCCTTAATCGTGAGACCAAACTGGCTTTTCATGAAAATGTTAGGCTCCAAATCAAGAATGACACATGGTCATTTTTGCCAGTGAGTTCTTTATTGTTTCACACCTACAGACAAAATCTTTCCAAACTAAAAACTCTACTATCCACTTCTACATTATAATCTATAAACTATTAGGGGCAGACTGTCTTCACCCATTTTTCTCTCATACATAATATCTGGACTGAATTGCCTCTTGTACCTCTGGAATACGGCCTCTCCCTCTTCGGAATCTACCTCCTCACTGCATTCCAGCCGAGGTATTTTGGTTAGAAAATTGAGGATGGATGGCTTATCTATGAGCACATATGGGATAACAAGTACTTTAAAAAAAATATTACCATATATACTTGTGGAAAAGCTCGTCCATCAATAAGTTGAAACCAATAATGTATTTGGGGGTGTATTTTGGCATCTAAAATTCTCAGCTTATTTGTGAATATATTCCCCAACCTGATATTCTCCAAAAGTATTATGAATCTAGTTTTTGAAGCCCTAACACATTCCTCATTAACATTCGGTATTGCTTATGCCCTCTGGGGTTTACTAGGAGTAGTAATGCTGGTTATTAAATTCCTTTTTAAAAGGTTTCTAGAGATTGTCAGCAGTAAGAACCTACATGGTAGATGGTGAATACAGTATGTGTACATTACATTAAGATTTTTCTTTGAACCAGCATCCAAAATGCCCCCTTGACATCCTTGTTTCTCAGGCTGTAGATCAGAGGGTTGAGCATGGGAGTCAGAGCCCCGTATGCTAAGGATATGACCTTGTCCTTTTCAGAAACGGATTTCCCTTCGGGTCTCAAGTACATGATCATGATTGTTCCGTAAAAGACACTGACCACAGCAAGGTGAGAACTACAGGTGGAGAAGGCTTTTCTGCGTCCCTGGGTAGAGCTTATACATCGTATAGCCAGGCCTATGCGGATGTATGTCACCACTATGAAGCCAAAGGGAGGGAATAGCAGAAAGAGGCTGGAGATATGCATAAAGAGCTCACTGACTGTGTTGGAACAAGCCAGTTTGAGTAAGGATTGCAGCTCACATGCAAAATGGTTGATGATGCGATGCCCACAGAAATCAGTGGGCTGCAAGAGCACGTTGACCAGTGTCGTCATGAAGGCAATGGCCACTGACATGGCTACTAGATAAAAGCATAATCTCCAACTCATGATCTGCATGTAGTATAATGGCTGACATACAGCTGCCAAGCGATCATATGCCATGACTGCCAAAACAATACACTCTGCTACAACCAGAAATAAGCCAATGTACATTTGGACCAAACATCTGGAGAAAGAAATTGTGGGCCTGTAGATGAAGCACTTCACCAAGATCTCAGGAAGTGCATTGTTGGTAAGAATAAAGTCTATGGTGGAAAGGACACAAATGAAGAAATACATGGGGGTGTGAAGCCGGGGGTCAGCAATGCTCAACATGATGATGAGTCCATTGCCAAGAAAGCTAACGAGATACACCATCAAGAGGAGCCAAAAGAGAACAATCTGAGCTCTGGGATGTTCTGATAATCCAATCAGAATGAATTCGGTCACCAGTGATTCATTTGAAGTTCCTACTATATTTTCTCTCATTCTCCCCTGCAGAAAAGAAAGAATGGTGTGATTACTGACTACATTCAGGAGAGATGCAATACCTTCATTTTAAATGTTTAGGCTGCCAAAGCTATATAGAAAAAATAAAAATGTATCTGTTTGAAAACTGTTTGCACATCATGCTTAGACAGAATTTATTTTAACCATGATTTATTGAATACAATTGTTGGATTCTCACATGCGTGGGTTCACACACTGCATTAAGGAGTATATTGTTTGCAAACTGCAGTGACTGCATAAAATGCTAAGCCAAAACTAAATAAGCTACATTCTCTCTCATAGCTAGGTATTCAAATCCAATCCCAGATTGGAAATGGAGAAATCTCTTTCCAAAAGTAATGAAAGCAGCAAGCTGAAAGCAGTAGCTTCATCCCCATCCCGGTTACTGAAACCAAACAAAAATGTCCTGAGTCAACTCATTACAAGCAATGCTGTAGTGCTCAGATAATTCACAAAGTAGAACCAGCGCTGATTGCAAGGACACCATCCTTTCCTCTTTGGATCTGACAGAGCCCAAAAAGGCTCTGTACATTGTAAGCAAGGTACATTGTAAGCAAGTACATTGTAAGCATGTACACAGTGTTGTTACTAAACCTGAGGCATCTCTATTAAGATATCAGCCTTAGCTTCATTTTTCTTTGCTTTATTATGTTATAAGCAGTGCACTGATATTTTTTTCTAATGATAATACTTTGGAATTATTGTTAGTTAAATGACGATCAGAATTTCACTTAATGGCACCAGTTAATTCTTTGGGAGGGTGGAAATATTGGAGAAAATTATTGATCTATTCAGAATAGAAAATAGGCTGATACTTTTATTAGGAAAAACTAACCACATACTAGATAATCCATTCTCAAACTGTCCAGGACACTTGTTTGTGCTGTACTAGAATCCAAAGGAGAGATTATAAAGCAAATTCTTGGCCTCTTCCTCGGGCTGTAATGTACCATAAAAGATGGAGATTAAGAATGGAGGTTGGTTAGAGACTAAATCTCACAAAAAGAAAAACATTCTTGGAATAAAAGGTAAAGACAGAAGAGAGAGAAGAGATACTAGCAACAAGTTCAACCTTATCAAAAAGATAAGCATTAGAATAACCAAAAGACAATAGAATTCATTTCAGCCACAGTTCCATTCTCATTCTTTTTTTCTTTCTTTTTTTGCATCAGCCTTCTGTTTAATTGAAATTTACATCTAGACTTCCTTTTTCTGTCCCTCCTTTTTGAATTAGCCTTTATTCAGATGGATAATTTAAAGGTCATTCGCCCTATTTCTGTCTCAGATTCTTTATTCACATTTAGTAGCAAACATAAGACATAGTCCTGCTTTGTCTGTAGATACATGCACACACAAATATAGATACACAAACACTACCCCCCAACACGTATGATAAAGTTTGGCATCTGCATGTTGTGCTCATTTTATAGCAACTGCATATGATTGCCAACAGGGAAAGCTGCTTCTAAAGACATGGCTTCAAAGTATCCTGTCTGGATCAAGGTCTCCATGAATTCAAGATTTCTTTTACAGATACAAACAGAGAACAACTACCTACTTAAATTGCCTTCTGTATTTGTCTTTTTAATTCTAAAGTTTTGCTTACCCAGTGTTCTTCCAGTGATAAATGGCCAAAGATTTTTTTAATGTCTTGCAAAGTAATTGTGAAGAGCAAAGTGGGAGAAAATGGTGTTATTTGCTTTCCAAAAAACTGGGGATTTAATGAAGTTTAGTTCTAGCATCATCCATTCATACGATCTTTGCACTGTGTATTTTTGCTAAAGGTAGTGTTCCTCATTGTGGTTGGTTTCACTCCTGAGTTACCGCTTGAGAAGAACAACAACCACTTGAAGCGGGGGGGAGGAATTAGCAGAAGGAGAATGTGTGAGATCTGTTCTTTGCTTTGGCATTGAGAACAACACTGCCAGTTCCTTGAGGTAAAAGGCTTTTTTTCATTCTCATCTTTTCCCCAGTGGGTAATAAATGGCATTTCTGCTGGAAGAAGGCCCAGATAAAATTCCAAGGACAGATTTTTAATTGAATTTCAAGGGAATTTCTTGCCCATTAAGTTTAAAGTCAAAAAGATAAATTATTTCATTATTTAAATTCAACTGTGCCATTCTTTTCCAGACAGACTGCTTTACAGCAAAACCATTTTTTTAGCTTCTCAGAAATTTATAGCATAAAATGGCTGTGGAAGCCAGTGTTCTGGTGTCCTTCACAACCAAAAGAGAACCCAGAGGCGGGAAAATAGTTTAATGACCACATAGAAGGGGGCGGTCCCACAAAAACCTGGCCGAACCAATGGGAGACCCACCTTTGCTGACATGGAACCCTTCATTTCAGACCCACTCCCTTATTCACATCAGTTTTCTCTTTGTAGAGTCTGAAGGTGGGATGGGATGAGAGAAAACAGTCCAGAACAGACTGCTTAAAGCTATCCTCAGGGTGCCTCAGCTGCAGATGGGTGATGAGGTACAAGTAGTAGTGGCATGTGGATATGTTCATTGGAGGTGGCTAATGGGCCACTGTCACTCAAGGGCAAGGAGTACTCTGGATTTGTCATAGGAGGTATACAAATAATGTTAAATCCTTCAAAACAATACTACTTTATAAATTTTAAATTACCTTTTTCTCCGTGTCTCACTTTTCCTCCCTTTCCTTCTACTCTCAGGCTTTCCTAAATGAGAATGATTATAGAGCTTCATTCTAATCTGGATTCCCAACAAGGCAGTGAACCAAAGCAGCTTGGAGACCATCCTGGACGGTCTCTTTGTCATTTCTTTTTATTCTGAATGCCTCAGAGTGAACCATCCCAATATAGTTGATTTGCCATGTTCCCCTCCCATTCCAGAAGGAAGCCATGTTGCCCTAAACTTTGTTGCCCTTCAGTGTCCTGACCACTCGCTTGGAACAAGTGTATGGTGTGCTTCTGACCATATAGTTTTAATGTGCAATATTCTGAGGTTGAGATTGGGGGTCCTCAGGCTAAAATCCTAGACTCACCCAACACAATCCATTATCCAAGCCTCCTCAGAGCCTTCTGAACAGTTGCTTCCAATTCGAAATCCCAAATCTGGAATTTGGTTATTTGTGAGCAATGTTCTGATCAATTTTAAAAGGCAGCCACTACAAAGGCAGAGGAATAGTGCAGCACTAAGCAGTTCAGAGGTAGACATATTTTGTTACTTTTTGAACGATTGAAAGAAGAAATGAAGTATGTTCTCCTGCCATTCAAGTTCTACAATATCTTTCAATTGCAGGGCAGGAGTAAAGAGCAAGGGTCTGAATGGGGAGGACCAGGCTTCAACTCAACCCTGGAAAGACAGAGTGACTTTGGGTTCTTGGCCACCTGTTCTGTTCTTAGGAAGGTAGAAATTGAAGAGACTTACGAGTACGAACAAGGTTTATTCATCACACAACAGAAAACAGAACGGAAAGAGAAACTGGCTCCGCCCTTTTATACCAGGAGCCCTGGGTAACTGTTAACCAATCGTTGCACGATTTTCTCCCGCGCTAAACAAGTATTCCCGGGTCTCCAGACATCCAGTCTCCATAGCAGCCACGTGGCCGCTAGCTTCGCCTGGTGCCCGCCCTGCACCTGCTGTCTTAATAACTCAGTACATTACACCCCTCCCCCCTGGGTTGGAAGCATAATGCACCCTAATAATTTCGGCCTCCCTATGGAGGCTCTCCAAATCACTCCCACTAACCTCGGCCCAGCCTGAGACCTCCGATCTCCTCGGAGCTGCAGCTGATGCCCAGCCTGCAATCTTGCCCGCTGGGCTTGGCAGACCGGGGCTTAGGTATCCGCGAATTGCGGTTGGGATTGGGGCATGCAGGCTGGCCGGTTGGCCCAGCTCTGCGTGCCGGTTTGGGGTGGTATTCCCCTGAGGGGTAGTATTCCCCTGAGGGGTGGTATTCCCCTGGTTAGCGTTCCGCTGCGGGGTGGAATTCCCCTGAGCAGCATCCCGCTGTGGGGTGGAATTCCCCTGATTGGCATAAGTAGCCGGTTGGAAGTTCCTCTGTAGAGTAGAACTTCCCTGGTCAGCGTTAGCCAGTGGTTGGGAGCGATGTCCCACAGGTGCAAACCCCCCATTGGAGAGGCTTGGAAAGCTGATTGCGAGTAATGTCCCAAGGACGTGGTGCCTGGGTCAGGAGCCACCTCGCTGTCAATCCCTTCTGGGTGATCGTCTCGATCCGGATCGAGGGCCCCCTCCCCCCTGAGAGCAGAGCAAGGAGTGGAAGAGTGGCTCGGCAACCGCCAACGAAGCTGATCAATGTGCCAGCGCAGCACATGACTGTCTTCCAATGCCACTTCGTAAGAAAGTGGCCCGGTGACCCTGCAAACCAAGCTACCACCCACAAGTTGCCAGGGCCATAGTTGCAGGCCCACACCGGATTGCCCAAGTTCAACCGCCGTGGTGCCCATGGCTGTGACACCTGCGACGCAACCCGGTCCGGGTGTAACCGATCAAGCTTGGTGATAAGACGGCGACCCCATCGGAGCTCGGTGGGGCTCTTGCCCGTAGCTGTGCACAGAGTGGTGCGGTGACAGAGGAGAAAGTCAGCCAACCGGTGATGCCAGCTGCCGTGCGTGATCCTTTTCAATGAATCTTTTGTTGTCCGCACCATGCATTCCGCTTGGCCATTCGACGCAGGGTGGAATGGCGCCGACGTAGCATGGTGAATTAAGTTTGCCCGCAGGAAGGACTGAAACTCCGATGAAGTAAATTGAGCTCCGTTGTCGGAGACAATTACGTCAGGGAGGCCGTGAGTGGCAAAAATGCCACAAAGCACCCTGATGGTGATAGTGGAAGTTGCAGCGGACACTGGAACTACTTCCAGCCACTTAGAGTGACTGTCCACGACAATGAGAAAGAGTTGCCCCTGAAAGGGGCCAGCATAATCAATATGGATCCTTGACCAAGGAGCATGTGTTGTTTCCCACCTATGGATGGGAGCTAGGGGGATTTCTGGCCTGGACTGCTGACAAATGTGGCACCCTTGGACCTGGGCTTTGATCTCTTTATCGAGCCCTGGCCACCAAAGGTAGCTGCGCGCAAGCGCCTTCATGCGGACTATTCCCGGATGTCCCTCATGCAGAGAAACAAGGACTCTAGTCCTCAGTGAGGTCGGGATTACTACCCTACTGCCCCACAGTATACACCCCTTAAAAGTGGATAGCTCCAACTTCCGCTTCCAAAAATTCTGAAATTCTGTGCCCGGACACATGTCCGGCCATCCTCATAACACCCAGTTCAACACGCGTGTTAGCGTGTTGTCAGCAGCTGTCTCTGCAGCTACATCCCCTGCATGGAGAGGGGACTCAGGCAAATCCTGAATAGACAGGATGTGGTTTGCCGGTGTAGGATCAGGCTCTATTTGCTTTAAGGGCAATCTGCTGACGCCGTCTGCATGGCCCATCTCTTTGCCTGGCTTATGAATCAGGCAAAAATCATAAGCAGAGAGAAATATTGACCATCTCAACATTCTAGGAGAGATGATTTGGGGCGTCTGCTTGTTCGTTGTGAACAACCCCAGAAGTGCCTTGTGGTCTGTAAAGTCCGTAAAACAGCAACCATACAAGAAGTCATGGAACTTCTTGATGCCCACTACGATTGCCAGTGCTTCTCTATCTATCTGCACATAATTACGCTCCGAGGCAGACAGAGTTCTCAAGTAATAAGCTATAGGGACTTGAGTCCCATCTGCTTTAAGCTGACTTAAAACAGCTCTGATCCCATAAGGGGAAGCGTCGCACGCTATGCTAACAGGGAGTCGCTCATCGAAATGAGCCAGCACCACATTGGAAGAAAGTAATGCTTTAATTGCAGCAAAACTCTTCTCGTGGACACGTGTCCACAACCATGGAGCCTGTTTGTCCAGGAGCTGGTGTAATGGCTCTGCCACGGCTGCCTTGTGGGGAAGGAAGGCATGATAGAAATTTAGCAGTCCCAAGAACGCTTGAAGTTCTGCTTTTGTTTTGGGACTGGGTGCCTGCTGAATTGCTTCCAGCTTGGACTGAGCAGGATGTATGCCTTCCGTGTCTATGCGAAACCCTAGAAACTCTGTGGAAATGACCCCAATTTTACATTTGTCCTTCCTGCGCTTCAGGCCCACTTTGCAAAAATGCAGCAAAATGGCCCTGAGTCTCTCAGCCAAGTTTTCCACTGATTCCCCTGCGATGAGGACATCATCGAAGTATGGGAATACGCCCAGAAGGTCTCGGAGCGTTTGCTCCATGACACTCTGAAAAATACCTGGTGCTACGTTAATTCCAAACTGTAGCCTTTGCACCTTGAAAGCCCCCCGATGGGTCACAATCGTTTGTGCCTCTGCCATGGCATCATCCACCGGCAGCTGTTGGTAGGCCTGGGCCAAATCAAGTTTTGCAAAAATGCAACCCCCTTGTAGAGATGCCAGAATATGGCTGACTACTGGCACGGGATAGGAGTGTTGCTGCAGAGCTTTATTCAGCGTGCATTTATAGTCAGCACAGATTCTGACTTCTCCGTTGGCCTTAAGTGGCGTAACTATGGGGGTTTCCCATGGACTACTGTCCACAGGCTCTAAGATGCCTTGCTGCAAAGGTTTGTCCAATTCCGCATTAATTTTATGCTTGAGAGCGAACGGCACCCGACGAGGCTTGATCCTAATCGGTGCGACAGAAGGATCTAACTGGGGCCCCTTGTATTCCCCTTTCCCGCGACCTAAACAAATGGCGGCAATGTGGCCTTGCTTGCCACATGCTCGGCAAATGGCTGTATGGAACTGGCAGGCAGCTTGTTTGTGCCGTCCCCCACACCCCATGCACCTAGGGAAGGGATCTGCCTTCTCAAGAGGTCTAGGAAGTCCTTTCACCGGGGGTTGTCGCACTAGGTCGACTTCCTGGTCCAACTCGGTCTCTTCCTCTGGTTTGATGTCCTCATGGTGGATGGTTTGCGATGGCTGAGGGTTCTTTGAGAGCTGCAAAGCCCTTACAGCTCCGCCGGCTGCTTCTTCTGCTGTGACCTCTCACAACGCGTCTTGGAATGAGACGGTCTCTTTCGTGAAGATCTTCTGCTGCAGATCTCTGCTCCTCAGTCCAAAAACTAAATGGTCTCGTAACCGTTCCTCCAGGTCCTTGAATTCACACGGCCTCGCTGCCTGTCGAAGAGCAGTGATGAATTCTGTGACGGACTCTCCTGGATGCTGGTCCCGCTGCTCGAAAGCGTGTTGCCATGCAATGACTGACAGCTTCGGCTCGAAATGCTCCTTGAGCATCTTTTTTAAATCGCCGTATGTCACAGTCTCCAACGGCACAGGGGACACTAGGTTCTCCGCAATATCGAAAATGGCTTGGCCACAAACACAGAGCAGCGTTGCGGCCTTCAACTCGTCTTCCACAATCCGGTTTGCTCTAAAGCAATTTTCAGCCCAGGCGACGTAAGAGCTCCACCTCTCCGGGTGAGCGACGTCAAATTCAGCAAGCCGCCCTATTTTCGCCATGATAGGGTCTCTTCTCTACCATGTGCTGCACAATCAGCTGGAGGGTTTCCGGGCAGTTCCTCACAGCACTCTCCCCCAGCATTTGCGTGCTGGCAGGTGAGTGAGCTGAAGTAGGAACGCCGTCCCTCAGTGCGGTCTGGCCTTCCTTCAAGGTGAGTCGGGCCCTTCGTTGTTGTGGCAGCACAATCCCACCTTCGTCGCCAATTGTTCTGTTCTTAGGAAGGTAGACATTGAAGAGACTTACGAGTACGAACAAGGTTTATTCATCACACAACAGAAAACAGAACAGAAAGAAAAACTGGCTCCGCTCTTTTATACAAGGAGCCCTGGGTAACTGTTAACCAATTGTTGCACGATTTTCTCCTGCACTAAACAAGTATTCCCGGGTCTCCAGACATCCAGTCTCCATAGCAGCCACATGGCCGCTAGCTTCGCCTGGTGCCTGCCCTGCAACTGCTGTCTTAATAACTCAGTACATTACACCACCCAGACTCAGATGATATTCCATCCTTGACTCTGGAGAGTGTGACAGCTCCCTAGACTGAGCTGGTGTGCAATTTGGGTCCTTCTGAACCCACAGCTCCTGCTCAAGAACAGGTGGCAGCCATGGCTAGGGATGGGGGTAGGACTTTGCACAAATTTATCTAGTATGCCAATTACATCCCTTCCTGGATTGCGAGGTCTTTCTCACGGTAATTCGTGCCTTGGTCACCTCCCCTTCAGATTACTGCAATGTGCTCCACATGGGGCTGTCCTTGAAGACCACCCAGAAGCTTTAATTGGTCCAGAATTTATTTACTTACTTACTTACTTACTTACTTACTTACTTACTTACTTACTTACTTACTTACTTACTTACTTACTTATCAATAAATTGATATACCACCTATCTTGCCTAGTGGCAACTCTAAGTGGCCTACAGACATAAAAATGAAATAAAGCCATGAAACTTTAAAACAATATTAACACTAAAATTGGTTTAAAATTGACAAGATGGTAAGGATCAAATTGCGCACAGAGAGCAGGTGGGATCTTATTTTAGTCCATTAACCACCTCCAGGAAGATATGCTGCACTGGATTGTCAGAGCAAGGTCTTCAGGCCCTTTCAGAAGTGAAGTGCAGAACTTCCGGTTTTGGTCGCAGTGCAGGCGGTCGCGCAAAGAGTTTGCTCTCTTAGCCGGCCGGTTTCCCCCCGCCGGTAGACCCTGGATAGGGTCGAAAGTCACCCTGGAGGGGCGACCACTGCTGAGGAGGCCACTCGTTGATGGCGGAGGGAGCGGCAGCTCCCTCTGCGATCTGGGACAGCTCCTTTGGGCCGACGGGGAAAAAGATCGGCCATTAACATGGCCGGTGATCTAGCAGCTTCAGCCGAAAGTCACAGCAACATCTAAGCGAAAAGAACCACCGTGGGTGATCCGGGTGAGACCTTTCCTTCCCTCTTGATACCCTATTTACCTTCCTGAGAAAAGCTTCTAGAATTATTTCCCTATTTTCAGAAAGCAGCGTCCGGATACTTGGGAAAACCAGATTTGGGAAAAATAATTAATTTTTACTGACTATTTGAGCTGTTGGATTTCGGGGATCCTGAAAAAAATCCTTATTGTGAAGGTGGATTTTCTTTCTCTTTGCCTGCTTGTCTTTAGCCTAAGTGGAAGCCTTTAGGGAGGGGGTGGAGTGTTTTTCTTCCTCCCCCCCTTCTGAACATTACTGTTTCTTTTTAAAAAAATTCGGCTGTCTGGGCGGTTTTTTGTGGATTGAAGTGGCAAGAAAGTATCTATTTTAAGCTGATAACTTTCACTTTGCTTTGTCGGATGCGTATTCAGCCTAAACTTGGCGTGATGCCCAGACATTCCTATCTGTATTGAAACCAGCTGAAGGGCTTCATTTTTTTCTTTCCTTTTCTTTCTCCTAGTAGTTTACTTTCACTTTACAATACAAAATATATTTCCTAGAAAAATTGATTTTTCTTTTTTTGGATTACAAGATAATAATTGACTTTTAAGGCACCTTTTTCTATTACTGTTTTGGACTACAAATTGGATACTCATAACACTGACTTTGATTTTTTCTGCCTTTATCTTTTTGTTTGGTTTGACTTTTTTATTTTTTCTTATTTCTGTTTGGATATTACATTTTATAATTTTGCTACTATAGAATTCCTATTTGGCCTGACTTTTTTGCTTTTTTCTATTTCTGTTTGGATCCTATACCTTATACTATTTCTACTACAGAATTTTTATTGTTGTATTTACCTTCTAAGCTGAACTTTCACTAAAAAAGTAAGACTACTTTATTATTGAAATGGAATCTTACCCACAGCTTGACTATGGACTTTTACTAGAAAATTTTTTTGAATTGAAAGAACAATTCAGAAGGGACATGGAAGATGATGCTCCAGAGTTAAAAATTGACTCTCAAACTTTGACTGACCAATTTATAGACCAAGGAACAACAGAGGAAGAACAGATCAACCCTAAAGAGGCTGATATACAACTACATTTACAACTTAATGAGATAGAGGAAATATATCTACAATCTATTGAAGAGGAACCAATCAACACAGAGGAAGAGATTATATCACATATGCAAATTATGGAGAATCTTGATGACCAAAGGCGGATTCCAACCAAAACACCTATAATCCTAAAAGCAACAGGAATTGATTTTCAAATACGAGGCATCGAAAACACTGACAACATGGACAAACAACGAATAACTACCATACTGATTAAGACCGACTATATAGTGCAGATAACATTGGAAAAAAGAGAAGAGGACTACGATCAGACTCAATTGTGGAGAAATATGTATAACCAAACATTAAGATTTCATGAGTCAGAGGCTCTTTTGTGGAAACCTGCTTGGCACAAAAAGAAAGCTAGAATTAGGTTTAAAAATGAGAGTTAAAACTTTATTTGACGGGTTAAAAAGGCTTTTAGAGATTTTGACTGAGTTAATACTATCGAGATGAAAACTATGGATTTGACTATGGTTGGGATGTAATTTGACTATGGTTGGGAAATCTAAGATGGAAAAGGTGGTAAACAAAAAGTTAATAGATGAAGAAACAGAATACAGATTGGAAAGGAAATAAGGTGTCTGGTGGAATAATATGTTTTCTTTTTATAAGTATAATGATTTTGATAGGATTTAAATTTTAGGTAAGGAGTTAAAAAGGGGTTTTAAAGGTATGGATTGATTTATAAGATATATATTTGAAATAGAGTAGAATAAGAGATAGAATTTAATTGGGAAGTATAAATAGAATGGTTGGAATAATATGTATATTTTAGAAGCAATTAATATTTTATGAAATAAGGTTCAAAAGGCTTAAGATTTTGGTTTGAGATAATGCTACTGAGATGAAGATTGTTGATTCGATTATGATCTGAAATATTACTGATATTTTTTCTTTTATAATGATTGAATGCTAATTAGAAATGTATTAATTTGATTATGTTAAAGTAATTGAGGAATTTATAGAGATATGGACTAATTTATAAAATATATACTTGATAGAGTACAGGAAAGAGAATATAGTTGGGAAGTATTAAAATATGATAGTTGATATAATATGTATATTCTAGAAATAATTATTGTTCGATGGGAAATTGAGAGACCCGAAATGTAACTTATGTGTTCATTTTAGGCTAAAGTGGAAAATGGTAATTGTAAAATACTTAAACTTAAAAACAGGATTTTGATTGATATAAGTTAATTACTATTGATACTCTTTTTACAATGATTGAATTTTATTTAGAAATATATTAATACTAGGTTATAGTTTGAGGGAAATAGAGAAGGAACTTTTAAGGAATTATTGAAGTATTATGTTTGATTATATTGTGTTTTTTTGGATGATTGATCACCCTATCTCCACGTGGATTCTTAAAGCACTTTGATGTAAAACTAAAAAATACTAATAAAACTTGTTTTTTAAAAAAAGAAGAAGTGAAGTGCGGATCTCACCTCAGAGCCACAATATTCCAGAGGATGAGAGCTACCACAGAAAAGGCTCTTCTCCTGGAGCCCACCTGTTGGAATTTATTGATGGGGTCCGCAGCATGTCCCTTCTGCCAGTGAAGGTGTAGCGGGACGATCCCCTTGTGATGAGCGGTTCCTCAGGTAACTTGGTTCCATGCCACGAAGGGCTTTAAGGTGATAACCAACATCTTGAATTGGATCTGGAAGCAAATTGGCAACCAGTGCAGCCCGCAGAACAATGATGTAACATGGGCCACCTAGGGGACCCAGGAACTGTCTGTACCGATGCCATCTGCACCAGCTATAGTTTCCAAATACTCTTCAAAGAAGACCGTGTTACAATAGGCCAAGCATGAGATGACCAGAGTTTGACTGACTGAGTGCAGGGACTCCCGATCCAGGAAAGGACACAACTGGCATGCAGCACGTGGTTGTGCAAAGGTCCCCTAGCCATGACTGCCACCTGTTTTTTGAGCAGGAATCACAAGTCCAGGAGAACTCTCAAATTGCACACTGGGTCTGGCTATAACCCAATCTAGACCTAAAGATGCTAAAGTCCCCGGTCCCAAACCTCCACACATTCAAAGCCATTTGATCTTATCAGGGTTCAGTCAAAGCCTGTTGTCCCCCATCCAAACCTTCACAGCTTCCAGGACCATGAGAGGGCAGCAATAGTATCACTTAGGTCACCAAGTATGACAATGTAAAGTATATAAGAATGATGTAGTGTGCATAGTGATGGGGGCCCCTAGGTTTATCCATGTAACACCTCTGTTGCACAAGCTGTACTGGCTTCCTGTTTCCTTCCAGATTATCACTTTTAAAGCCTAATATGGCACAGGGCCAGGTTACCTGAAGGACCATTTTCCACTAAGGAGATTTACCCAGGTTAGATAGGTAGGCACATTCCTAGTCCTTAAGCTTTACCACATTATGGAATCTAGAAAGTGTTCTTTTTCCATGGCAGGCCCTGCTGTATGGAACAGTCTTCCCTTTGACGTTTGGTAGGCCTCTACCCTCTAACTTCCATAAAGCAGCCATTTGTGTTTGCTTATTATTTCTCATTTATAAAATGCTTCTTGTGCTGAGAGCCACATAGAAGTTTTCGGGCACAACCTGGAATTCTATGTATTCCATATTCTCAATATGGCACGTCTAATAGAATAATTTTTAAAATCCACATTAACTTTGACTTTGTTGTATAACAAATATCCATGTCACTCACATTTCAGGTCATATCCCTCTTACTTTACAAACATTCTATTTCTCAGCAATATCTCTCATCCAAACCAAATGGCAAGCTGCAAAATACAGCAACAAATCAGCTAAACCCAATCCTCCTCTTTTCTTTGCATCTTGTAGCACCTTATATTTAACATGCGGGGGTTTTTCCCCTGCCACACAAATTTAGATATATAATTCCATAATTGTTTAAATGGTGCATCAGATGTCAAAACAGGTACTGTCTGGAACTTCATTAGATTTACAATGCTTCAATCAAGAAAGAAACCAAATCCCTACCAAAACTGGTAGAGCAAGCTATTATATACTGTATACAGTAAATAGGCAGAAGACCCCACTCTCAACTACAAAAATGGGGAGATTTTTGAGAGGGGAGATTTCACTGTTTTCAGCCAGGTATGAGTTCTGTGTAGGGTATTGTACCATGGTTGAAACATCATTCAGTGATAATGGGAAAAAGCTAATTTTTACTATCTACAATAAATAGTTACCTGCCAGCTACAGGTGCCTCTGGATAATACACAGAGATGAACACTAATTTAATCTGATATCTTTTTTCCAACCAGTTTCCAAAAAGCTCCCTTCACATCCCTGTTTCTCAGGCTGTAAATTACAGGATTCATCATAGGAGTCAGAGCTCCATAGACTATAGATAGGATCTTTCCCTTGTCAGAAACTGATTCTCTTTCCGGAACCATGTACATTATGATGATTGTCCCGTAAAAGACGCTGACAACAGCAAGGTGTGAGCTACAAGTGGAAAAGGCCTTTTTGTAACCCTGACTTGAGCGAATGTGCATTACAGCCCGGCCTATGCGACCATATGTCACAACTATGAAGCCAAAGGGAGGGATTAAGAGAAAAAGGCTGGAAACATTCATCAAGATCTCACTGATATGTGAGTTGGAACAACCCAGTTTGACAAAAGATTGTAGCTCACAGACAAAATGGTTGATTATGCGATGGCCGCAGAAGTCAGTGGGCTGCAAAAGCCCATTGATCAAGGTAAACATGAAAGCAAGGGTCACGGATGTTGCTACCAGGGAACTGCATAATCGCCAACTCATGACCTGCACATAATGCAAGGGCTGGCATATAGCTGCAAAGCGATCATATGCCATGACTGCAAGGAGAACACACTCTGTTGAGACAAGCAGCAGACCCAGATACATTTGAGACAAACATCTGGAGAACGTAATAGTGGCCCTGTAAATGAAGCAGTTGATGAGAACCTCAGGAACTACATTGTTGATGAGAATGAAGTCTGTCAAGGAGAGGACACAAATAAAAAAATACATAGGAGTATGAAGCTGGGAGTCCATAATAATTAATGTGATGATGAGACCATTGCCAACAAAACTAATGAGGTATGCCATCAACAGGAACCAAAAGAAGATAACCTGGGCTCTAGGCTGGTCAGATAATCCAATTAAGATGAATACTGCTGCTACTGTTTCATTTGTTGATGCCATAGTAGCATTAGATATTTCTGTCTCCTGTGGGGAAAAATGAACACTTTTTACAGGTGACCATAGAAGAAATTAATTGATAATCTCTAAAAGTGGAGGACATTTTCTTTATCTTTTCCTTTTTATTCAGTGATTGCAAATAAATATGGCCATAGGTTGCCATCAAACTCCCCATTATTCACAGTGAAGATAAAGTATGCATGTTATATATAAACTGTTGTTCATTGATACAATACTCAAACAAACAAAAAGAAAATTCTAAAACCAGGATGAAGATATCCAATATATGTATTTATAGTACACATTAGATAATGCTGTGCATATTTGTGGGTGGGGATATCTCTGTGTTAAAGAAACTAGTGAGTGCAATGGATGCATATAATACAATACATGTTGGATATAGGGTTTACTTAGGATCTGGGTAAAATATTCTAAGTTGTTCAGTAAAGCTGTAGATCTATTGATCAATACAAGTAAGTAAAACTCCAGCTCAGGTCAATATTCCAGTCTGACCAACTCTTGGGTTTTAGCTAATTAGAACAATTAGAACAATTCCGAAGAGTACTAAGAGAGTAATATATTCTGAAAACATAGCTCAAGCTCAGTCTGGGTTGGACTGAGAACATAAGATAGGCAGATCTTGATAGTACTTGGATAGGAGACATCTGAAAAATCACTGAGCTGGAGGATGGACTGGGGTGTGATTAAAATAAAGCAGAGAAAACTGGTGACAAATGTTCATGGACACATCCATGAGCCGGGCTTCACCCACTGATAGTTATTGTCTTAGGCTTCATAGACCCATGAAACTGGATACTAGGTTGATGCCTTAACAGAGGTCATCTATGATACACATTTACCATACATTTCAAGAGAACATTGGTTTAATCGTTTTAAAGGTTTTGAAGTGATGAATGTGTGATAATGTGATAGTGATAAATAAACCACAATTTCTGTGAGTTGAATTGAGGCTAAAAATCATTCTGTCATGGAATTTAGTGGATGCAAATGTGGGTGGTTCCTGGCCTGTAGAATATTGGAAGGATAAATATTATGGAATCAACTTAATATTCATTCTTCCATGAAAAAAATCTACACTGGAGTCAGACAGAGGGATGCTCTCACTTTGTAAAATATATGAAGTGAAGTGAGGAGTGATTCGAAGCATCCTGCATTAGCCTGGCCACCATGACAATATTACATATTGATATGACTATTTCTACAAGCTGTAGAGAACCGTTTACTATGCAAAGGGGCCCCTGCTGCTATTCTTTCAGACCACAATTCTGGATCTCAGTTCTGATCTTACCTTTTTTTCCCAATCAATTAAAAAATCAATACCCAAATGTCATAGATCTAAAAACCTCTTCCCAAATCTGAAGACTTTGGCCGAGAAGACCTATGGTTTGGTCCACTCAGTTTGAATCTTAGGTGGTGCAAAAAGTCTGATGAGAAATTCATGAACTGAGTTAATGTATTGTGGACAGGACTGTATTTCTTTGCAATATGTGGGCTACCTCCTCTTCCTAAGCTTACCTGCTGTCTTTAGGCTATTGTGGAGGATGTCATCTTTCCAATGTGGAAAAGAACCTGTTGTAGTCTGGTTATTTGTTTATAAAGAAGTTGGGTGGCCTTGTCCCTGGCTTCTGTTAAGCTGTTGCCTGTCCCCAGTTCCAAGTGGTTTCTTCTTAGGGAACGTTTGCCAAAAGGTATAAACAGAATGTTTATAAATAAATGATATTCAAAACTTAATAAAAGGCAAGCCAAACTTGCAATTATGCTGAAATCATAAAAACTCATTTAGTTAGAAAGAACCTCATACTCAACAATATGGGGCTTACACTCAGGTATAGGTTTGTAGTAGTAAGCTTTCATACTTCTGTTGCAAATGTGGAATCATTTACCTAATATTAGTTTCAGCAAAGGTGGCCTGAGATGAGATTCAGTTCTTTTGTAATATGTGCAATTTAGTCCAAATTACTTTTGAAGGAGAAGAAGATTAGGACTGATATACAAATATGTTTGCTGAGCAACAATATCAGTTGTAAAGGAAAAACACTATCTATGGGAAAAAAATACAGATATTGATGTTCACTATAGCAGATATTTTGAAAATAGGTTCATGGAAAAAAGTACTTACATGATCCATTCTTCATTTCTGCCCCAACAAAAGCTATCTGCATTTCTAGAAAAAGGAGATGATGATTTTGATCCCAGCTATTCCTTAGTGAGTCACAAGCACTGTTACTGCTGATGATCCACCTGGAGTAAGAAGGGTTGGCCCAGAAGTGATTTAAGGACTGGACTCTAATTGAACTCCATGAGGAATCTCTTTACTCTCCAAGCTTACTTGCTATTGTGCACTTTCCTGAACTTTAGGAACTGTGCAAAACTGGCCCCGTTTACCTTGCATCTATAGATAGCAATGTGATAGGCATAGGACACAGAACCAAAGTTTGGCATGAATAAACATTCCAGTTTTCTCTTCCTTCTTTGGCAAGGCCCATTGGAATTTATTATTATAATTTTAAATACAATGCTAGTTTAAAGAACCAAAGGAAGAAGGAGGAAGAGAGAAGGAGGAGGAGATATAGAATTATGACTTTGTCTGAAATGGTATAGGGTTTCCTGCCTGAGCAGGGGGTTGGACTCGATGACCTCCAAGGTCCCTTCCAACTTTATTATTATTATTACTTCTGCCCTTCTTTCTATATGAAATTACCATCTTACTGTTTATCCTCCATTTTTTTCTTACTTACTAATTCCCTTCCCTTTTAGCCCTTTTTAGTTCCCAAAACCATAAATCACAATTCAGGCTTTGTTGAAAAAAAGTATATATAGGTTTTCTAATTCTTAAAAAAAAAAAAGTATTTATCTTTTTTCCCTGATCAAACTGTTAGCTTTGCCATTTCCGCAAGCTTCATCAATTTTATAATCTTTTTTTTTTTTAAAACTATGGGCATTCCATTTTTTTAAACTATGGGCATAGAATAATCTTGTATTTTTGTATGGATTTGTGCCCAAAATGTATTTGCTTCTTCACATGCCTACCATACATAATATAAGGTCCCGTCTTCCTTTTCACACTTCCAAGACTTTGATATGTGTTTTATATTCCTTATACATTTTTGACACAGCAAGCTCCATTGAACTGAGGGTTTACTTTACAGTATTTCCCTGCTCAGAAGGATAAACTGTTCTTAAACCTACCTGGGCTCTTATTTGAAACATACTCAATGTTTTAACATTCATTTAAACATTAAAATGTTTTGCAAGTTAATTCATCCTTGGGAAAATGCCTTGTATATAAGTGAGTAAGCCATTCATATCAGTCAACGCTGCTAACATCGGATGTTCTTGCTTTGACAACAGATGGAAATGCAGCCATTTTTCTCTATTGCTTTTAGAGTTAGTTGATGCTGGGAGGGGGAATGCGGATGAGAGTCCAGCTAGTCATAACACTAATAACTCAGCCGTGGGAATCCAAGGTTATTGGGCCCAGAGTTGATAGAGTTTTGGTGGGCTGGAGAACTGGAGAGAAAGCCCGCGCTTCAAGCTAATTGGGGAATATGATTTATGACTGTTTATTGGAGGAGGGAATTGTGCTTTGATACTTTGTATTCAGGGGACGGGAATTTAGTTTTTGGTTTCGACTATGTAGTGCCGATACTTTGTTTCTCGAATAAAAGATTCTTTAAGGTAAACAATGCCTCGAAGTTCTTTTGAAGAGTTCCATCTGTCGGAACCATGACATACACATTTTTCTCTGTCTTTGTCTATCAAAAGAAATGGGTCCAGGTTATCTGAGGAACCATCTCCTTCCAATGGGATCACCCCACACCCCTTGCACTGGCAAAAGGGGCATGCAGTGGATCCTATCGGCCAAGGACTTTCGGTTGGGGGGAATTCAGGAGAAGAGCCTTTTCTACCATGGCTCCCACCCTCTGGAAGTACATGCCCCTGCCCTCTTAGCCCTCCATAAAGGCCTTAAAACCTGGCTCTGCCCGGATAGGGGCATGTCATCCTGGAGGTAGTTACTGGATTAAATGAAAGGTCTCACCTCTATTCTATGGTATACCCCATGCTATTTTAACTATCGCTTGTTAATTTTAATGTATTTAGTGTTTACAATTTTTTTCTTTTATACTATAGTTTTATCAGATTGTAAGCCATTCTGAGTCACACTACAGCAAGGTGAGTGACAAATAAATAGATGAGATAGATAGGGTAGATATCATGTTTGACAAGGAGAGCAGTCCACTCCACCCCTCAACCTCCCTGAAGGCTGTAGGATGCTGTCCCAGAAGCCAGTGCCATTTCAGAGTGTCTAGAATTCATAATGGCCACTCCTAAAATGGTCTCCACTTCCAAGATAATGCCACACTACCTCTATGGTATAGGAAGGCTGTGCAGCGGAGTGGCTACTTCCCAAAGATCTATCCAAAAGGTAAGTGACTGATCTATGACAGGAATGAGGAAGAGGATGGGAAGCTGGTGCAAGGCCTGCAGGGATGGGGGTAGATGGGTAGGGAGAGACCACTGCAACATTCCTGCGGTTGTAAGAGTGGGCAGATTGGCGGCTTCCGGTTCCGGATCACGGCTCTGGCGGACGTGCGGAGGGAGCGCTCCCTCCGCCGTCCGGTTTCCCTTCATCGGGCGACCCTGAAAAGGGTCGTAAGTCACCCTGGAGGGGCGACGACCGTGAGGAGGACCCTTGATAGATCGCGGAAGGGCGGCAGCCCTTCCATTTGATCCGAGGCAGCTCCTTTGGACCATCGGAGAAAAGATCGGCCATTAATATGGCCGATCACTAAGCCGTGCCAGCCGAAAGCCAAAATCACTACCAAGCACAATGAAAGCAACGCGGAGGATTTGAGTGAGACCTTATTCTATCTTTCTTGTATCCCAACTATCTTCCTGTGAAAGCCTCCTGAAATTTCTTCCCCGCTTTTAACATAGCGGCATCTGCCTACCTTGGGAAACTAAAGCTTTGAAAAGAAAAGAAAAGAACAACTAATCCTAAACAACTAAATAACTGGACTTGTACTTTTTGGATATTTGGGGTCCCAAAAAGTTCCTATTGTGGACCTATTACCTTATCTATTTGCTAAATTGGGGGGGGGGATTTCCAATTGGATAAAAGCCTAACTGGTGTCTGGAAAAAGATCTTACATGCTATCGGGGACATCTTGTGGCGAAGCCTGGTACAGCAAGTGAATTTCTTTGACTGTGAGGCTTGCTTAGTCCCTAGATTTGTCCTTCATATTATCTAAAAAAGATAAGAATTTGAAACAGCTGGGTGGTGAAAACAACTTCTAGGAATAGTGGAGGTGAACATTTGCTGACTTTTATTAAACATAGCCTTCACTAAAGGACTATCTCTAATCACCACAGAAATGGAGGAATTCTACCCACAACTCAACTATAAACTCATACTTGAAAAAGTCCTTGAAGCCACTGAGCTAATGAATTCCAGAGTGAAAGACAAAGATGTCACCTTAAAATCACAAATTGAAGCCCAGATTCCAATTAATGAATCTATAATCCAAAAAACAACAGAAGAGGTACAAACTAATATTAAAGAGGATTCTACACAACAAGTATAATTTACTGAGAACTTTGACAGTCAAATCTTGATTTCAACTAAAGGACCTGCAACTCAAAAAGCAACAGAAACTGAAGAAAGCAACACTAAGATGGAGGACGTTAAAGATCAACAAACACAACATATTGAGATCTTAGACAACCCAGACAATCAAATAACAACCACAACACTGGACATGACCTCTTATTCTAGCCAGATGAAACTGGAAGAAGAAGAAGACCAGACTGAACTGACTACAAATATTTTAAATCAAACATGGAGATTTGAACTATTAGGGCAACAATCTAATGATCACAAAGGGGCCAGTTCCTTTGAAAAGTTGATAACTGGATGCTCTCCCTTGATTCAAATAACATGTGTAGGAATGAAGGGAGACACATCTGAGGATTTAAAGGCACTGGTATGGAAGCCTGTTTGGCACAAAAAGAAAGCTAGAGTTAGATTTAAAAATGGGATTTTCCTTCCCCCCCCCCTCCTTTTTTTCTGTTGACTGATAATGGAAGAGCTTAAAATCTTACTTAATGGGCTAAGGAGACTTTTAAAGATATCGATTGATTTAATATTTAGGACTTAGATTTATAAGGGAAATGAAAATTAGCCATTAGAGTATAGTTTTGAATTGTATTATGGAAGTTGGTTTGTGACAATAGAAGATATTTTATCAGTAAATGATGAGGTACTAGGATGAGAAATAGAATATGCTTGTGAAATAAAGTAAGAATGTAATTAACTGAATAATATGTGTATTTTAGATATGATAACTATTCTGTAATGAAATTAGGAAAATTTGGGCTACCCGAAGTCTAAATATTATGGATATTAAAGGCTAAATTGGAATATGGTAATTGAAATTAGGTAAAACCTCAAAACAGGACTTAATAATAATAATAATAATAATAAAGTTGGAAGGGACCTTGGAGGTCATCGAGTCCAACCCCCTGCTCAGGCAGGAAACCCTATACCATTTCAGACAAATGGCTGTCCAGTCTCTTCTTAAAAACTTCCAGTGTTGGAGCATTCACCGCTTCTGGAGGCAGGTTGTTCCACTGGTTAATTGTTCTAACTGTCAGGAAGTTTCTCCTCAGTTCCAGGTTGCTTCTTTCCTTGACTAGTTTCCATCCATTACTTCTTGTCCTGCCC
Source organism: Azemiops feae (assembly GCA_023970755.1). NCBI lineage: Eukaryota > Metazoa > Chordata > Lepidosauria > Squamata > Viperidae > Azemiops > Azemiops feae. The sequence goes on along the minus strand of JALGBA010000082.1, from coordinate 2,118,469 downwards.
TCAGGCGCCTTGGAGAATAGCTTGACTCCCTCTTCTTTGTGGCAACCCTGAGATATTGGAATACTGCTATCATGTCACCCCTAGTCCTTCTTTTCATTAAACTAGACATACCCAATTCCAGCAAACGTTCCTGATATGCTTTAGCCTCCAGTCCCCTAATCATCTTTGTTGCCCTTCTCTGCACTCTTTCTAGAGTTCAACATCTTTTTTACATCGTGGTGACCAAAACTGGATGCAGTATTCCAAGTGTGGCCTTACCAAGGCATTGTAAAGTGGTATTAATACTTCACGTGATCTTGATTCTATCCCTCTGTTAATGCAGCCCAGCACTGTGTTGGCTTTTTTGGCAGCTGCAGCACACTGTGGCTCATATTTAAGTGATTGTCCACTAGGACTCCGAGATCCCTCTCACAGTTACTACTATTGAGCAAGGTACCCCTATACTATACCTGTACATTTGGTTTTTCTTGCCTAAATGTAGAACCTTACTTTTTTCACCATTGAATTTCATTTTGTTAGATAGCGCCCAATGTTCAAGTCTGTCCAGGTCCTCCTGTATCTTAAGCCTGTCTTCTGGAGTGTTGGCTATTCCTGCCAGCTTGGTGTCATCCGCAAATTTGATGAGTTCCCCATCTATCCCCTCGTCCAAATCGTTGATGAAGATGTTGAAGAGCACTGGCCCCAGAACAGAGCCCTGGGCACCCCACTGCACACTTCCCTCCATGTAGATGCGGTTCCATTGAGGACCACACGCTGAGTACGGCCGGTCAGCCAGCTACGAATCCATCTGGTGGTGATGCTGTCTAACCCACATTTTTCTATCTTTTCAAGTAGTAGGTTGTGATCTACTTTATCAAATGCCTTACTGAAGTCCAAGTAAATTATATCCACAGCATTCCTCTGATCCCTAATTTTGTCACTTGGTCAAAGAAGCATAAGGTTTGTCTGGCATGATCTGTTTTTGACAAACCCATGTTGGCTTTTAGTAGTGATTTTGTTTGCCTCTAGGTGTTCGCTGATTCGTTGTTTGATTATCTTTTCCAGAATCTTCCCAGGTATTGAGGTCAGGCTGATAGGTCTGTAATTTCCTGGGTCCATTTTTTTCCCTTTTTTGAAGATGGGAACTACTTGGATATGTATAAGTAAAATTATATTGATAAATGTATTGATTGATTGAGCTATAATCAGAAATGTATTAACTTGAATGTGATATAATAATTAAGGGAAATAGAGAGGGAACCTTTAATGATGTAACCTGAGATATGTATGAAAGACTTTGTTATTGGACTATTGATTACCCAATCACCACGCTGCTTCCTAAATATTTGGACGTAAAACTGAAAAATTAATAAAACTTGTTACAAAAAAAAAAGAGTGGGCTGATTGCCAAGAGCCAGAATTTTGTTTATGTGATTGTGAGGGTGCTGCAGAGGCTGTAACTTTGGGCAGGGGTCATAATGTTCATTGCCATAATTTTAAATGCTCACTGAACAAGCAGTCATAAGTCAAGGACCACCTGTAATTAATTGTGTTGCAGATTAAACAATTACGATATGTTTAATAAAACATATTGTGAAGGGATAGGGTATCACCTCTTCCAACTAATGGCTAGATTGATGCAGAGTTTAAATTGGAATGAGGCAGGAGGGAAGGGAGAGGTTGACAAATTGAATATGTAGATGCAGGCTACATATAAGATCAATTACAGGGATTTATCAACAATTGTAGTATATTAAAACCCCAGTATGTTTCTTTGAGTTCATTTAAGATAGCCTGACACGTTTTCATGTAAATTCAGCAATTATCACTTTGTGCATCTTGTAGGTGGAAATGCTCTGATAATACTTTGTCCTTGAGTCTTGATGTCAAACTTGTGTCCATGGATTCTTTAGCACAAAGTTTGCCCATTCATCCTATGTACAATCCACAGGGACATATGTCACATTGTTTATTAAAATGGTCATTGGTTTGAGTAGCAGTTGAGTATATTGCTGGAAGACAATTACACAGTAGCAGTTCAGAATGAGGCAACTAGATTTATGGACATTACCAGGTTGATAAATTTACTTCAACAGAGGCTGTCTCTAGGAACTCAATCCTGCAGTTCTTAACCTTACTGTAAGGTATCATTCTAGTCACAGAATGTAGAAAATGGCTTGACAATCCCTAGCAGGTATTAAGGATGGTGGTTAGTATTATAGTCCTTTCCTGTTTTGTCAGATGCTTTTTTTATTGCTCAAGTCATTTACTGTGGGAATGTACCGTATATTTACTTATTAAGTTTTAGGATTAGTAAAGGTGTGAACATGTATGTATAATTCTAATATGGATTCAGCCCAGGATGAGTAAAGAGGGAGATGTCCCCCTTCCAGAGATCAATGTCTAAGGCCTTTGTTCCTGGATGGAAGAGGTAGAGTTAACTATTTCCTGTCTTTTCCAATCAGATGCATCTCATGGTATATACAAGGTCAATTTGTTTGCTGCCATTTTCCATTTCTATTTCATGAAAAAATGTGTTCAGAAATAATTAATTGGGATAATAAATATTCTAGAATGAAGAACTTTGATGACATCTCTGACTGATCACAATTAGTTTCCTAACTTCATGGTTCACCAGTCTGTTTAATGGTTCATATGGTTCATATCAATCTGTTTAACCATGTCCACTATTAGACCATTTGTGATGTTGCTGATAGCTAAAAAAAAAGTGTCCTCCACCTCCAACAAAAAACTGAAACAGATCCAAAATCATTGAGAAAAGCTTAATTCAAGGGCACAATTCTTCAACATCAGTTCTGCAGTACTCATGAACAGGAAACAATTACCACAGTCATCTGATATTTATTTTGCCTGTGATGGAGAGAATGGTTTTTAGCCTAAGAAAATTGCTGATGTCTGATTGTCACAAATCTTTCTCTAACACACATGAGGAACACACACATTTTCAATTAGACCCGATTGCTATTAGGAAGTGTATCTTGCTTGAAATGACCATACAAAGAAGGTGGAAGGAAATAATCTTTAGAGACAGTTGGTAAATGCTATTGCCTCTGCATTGTACAATACAGGACCCTTCAATCTATCCTGTCTTCTTTTGTCTGATCAGTTTCCAATAAGCTCCCTTCACATCCTTGTTTTTCAGGCTATAAATTATAGGATTCAGCATAGGAGTCAGAGCTCCATAGACTACAGATAGGATCTTTTCCCTGTCAGAAATAGTTTTTCCTTGAGGCATCAAGTACATGATCATAATTGTCCCATAAAACACACTGACTACAGCAAGATGGGAGCTACATGTAGAGAAGGCCTTCCTGCGACCATGGGATGAATGGATACGCAATACAGCATGACCTATTTTCCCATAGGTCATGGCTATGAAGCTAAATGGTGGGATTACAAGAGTGAAAGTGACAATTTGCATGAAGATCTCACTAATCTGTGTGTCAGAGCAAGCCAGTTTAAGGAAAGACTGCAATTCACATACAAAATGATTGATGACATATTGACCACAAAAGTTAGTGGGTCGCAATAATGCATTGGTAAGGGTTGTCAGGGAAGGAAAGCCTACAGACATAGCCATCAGACAAATACATAATCTCCAACTCATGATCTGCATGTAGTGTAAGGGTTTGCATATAGCTGCAAAACGATCATAAGCCATGACAGCAAGGACAACACACTCTGTTGAGACAAGCAATAGACCCAGATACATTTGAGACAAACATCTGGAGAACGTAATAGTGGGCCTGTAAATGAAGCAGTTGATGAGAACCTCAGGAACTACATTGTTGATGAGAATGAAGTCTATCAAGGAGAGGACACAAATAAAAAAATACATAGGAGTATGAAGTTGGGGGTCCACAATAATTAATGTGATGATGAGGCCATTGCCAAGAAGACTAACAAGGTACACCATCAACAGGAGCCAAAAGAAGATAATCTGGGCTCTGGGTTGGTCAGATAATCCAATTAAGATGAATTCTGTTACTACTGTTTCATTGGTAGATGCCATAACAATATTATATACCTCTTCTTTCCTGCATGGAAGAAGGAATAAATTGTTAGAAGTGGCAGGTTAAAGAAGAGGTTAGATATTTCTGCTAATACATGAGAGGGAGTAAAACAAGTTGACTCCTGTGGTGGATATATCTAATAAGATCCTCAATATAAGACTTAATTTCAATCCCTGAAAGAAATCCTACTTTATTCAATAGAAATTGATGGTGTGTTGATTAATAAAATTGGTGAAATTCAGCATTTCAGTCTCAATTGGTCTTACATTCAAGCAGTAAATGAAGATAGACAATTCTGCTTATTAAGACAAATCTGAACAATTATATAGTGCTATCTTTAGTAGAAAAGCCAAACTCCCAAATTAGGTAACAATTTTTCCTTCCTTATCCCCCTCCTCCTTTTTTAATAGCATATTTGGGCTATGAATTATAATTCATCAGGATCATTCTGCATATCAAATTTCAAAATATTAATTCAATATTTAGCAATTCCAGAAAAAAAAGTAAGCCTTAAATAGGTGATAATCTACTACTGAATGCTACTTTAAATATTGTTCAATAGTATTATTTTCTTGTCCTTAAGAGTCCTTAAGACTGTTTACATTTTAACAGAATAACAGAGTTGGAAGGGATCTTGGAGGTTTTCTAGTCCTACCCTCTGCTCATGCAGGAAACTATAACATTTCAGACAAATGGTTGTCCAATCTCTTCTTAAATACTTCCAGTGTCAGAGCATCCACAACTTCTGGAGGCAAGTGATTCCACTGATTAATTGTTCTAACTGTCAGGAAATTTCTCCTTAGTTCTAGGTGCTTCAAAAACATTCATGCATTTTGAAAGTTAGAAATTTTTAATGAAAAAACAAATAAGATTTTTATGAAAAGAGTAATAGTGAAGGAATCAACGCAGACTGTCAATAAATATGTTCAATTAGATATATCATATATATCTACCTGTGTCTGGAATTTTCAGTCCAGTCATTTCAATTATCTCAAAACAGCATGGAATTAGCAATGTTTAAGTCTAATTTATTTTTTTCTTTCTTGTAACAACTTTACGTGATGTAAAATAGAGAAATTACTGACAAAAATCTTACAGAATGGAAATGACCAATTGCAACTTTTGTTCAGCCTTTCAACTTAGTTTGAAACTTTCCCAGTTTTATTCAAATTTAGGGATTGTAAATTTTCCTTTTTAAATCCACATTTTCAGAAAATTACAGAATAATCACAATTCCCACAATTTATATGCATTTGGACAGTGTTTGTAATGCTTTATTGAAATTTTTGATTGCAAATGACTGCATATACTCTGACACTCAACTTCTGTTTTTGTTTTTTTTTAAACTATAGAAATAGTTAAATTGCAAATCTATATTACTGGGGAAAAAATATCTCAGGTGACAGGAAAGTCTTGTCCCTCCATTCTGAGGACAGAGGGGAAAAAATGAATCCAGAATATAATAGAGTTCTCCTGAATCAGAAAAGGACATGTCAGGCACAACTTATTGTATTATACAACAGTCAAATAAATCCAATATCAGGAACCCCAATCCATCCCTTTTAGATTTACAATAAAAATAGAAGGGGGTTATTTTACTTTCTACAAAGCACAAGGTGATCTATGGGAGACTCAAAGCTATCTACTCTACACACAGCCCCAATGTGCCTAATGTGATGAACTTAAGAGCTTAACACACACACAGAGAGAGAGAGAGAGAGAGGCAGGCAGGCAGGCAGACAGACAGACAGACAGATACAGAGAGAATGATAGAGGAAGAGGAAGGAGAGAGAGAGAGAAAGAGAGAGCAATCTCAGCTACTTGGAACATTTCAGAAAATAAATCCAGGTAGCATCATCAGCTCTTACTTTACCTTACCACTACACCAAGGATATTGAATTCGAAAGTCAATACAAATAGATCTGGATCAGAAATCTCCCTTTGCTTCAGAATGCTTGCAGAGGATAAAAGCATTGGCATTTGGGCAGAAGTGTCAGTCACAAAAGAAATACATTATGAATGGGAAAAGTAAGGTGAGGTGTTAATGTTTATTATAGCAGATGTTTTCAAAAATAGGCACATGGAGAAAAAAAGTTATATGATCTGTTCTTCATCCCTGACCAAAAAAGCTCTCCACATTTGTAGTTAGAAAAGATAACAATTTTGCTCCCAGCTACTCCCTGATTGCTGACAAGTTCCGTTACTGCTGATGGTCCACCTATAGTAAGACTGGCTGGCCCAGAACTGATTCAAGGACTGGATTCTAAATAAACTCTGTGGAAAATCACATACACTTTGCTTTTAAGGCAGAAGGCCTATTTATTGTCTTTACAAACACCTCTGTTTTCATATGCATTAGCAGCATTGAGATGGGTATAATTCACAGAGTTAAAAATACCTTACCAATCTCTCTATGCATGTATCATTATAACAGAATTCTGCTTAACAGAATTTTAAGCAGAATCAATACTGGGCAAGGAAGAGACAGTACCGTGTTGGTCATGCCTGTTGATGACCTTTGGAGACACTGGTGGTTGGAAAAATCAGAGGCAATCAAAAATGGGGTATGTAATGAGCAACAGTTGTAGGTGGCCTGTTGTGGCTGCAAAATTTGAGCAGAGGTGATGAGAGATCTGGAGCTATGTCAGGAGCAAGTAAATGCAGAAGTGACAGAGAAAAAGCAACAGATAATGAAGATTTGGCATCTGCTAGGCAGTCCCTTGCTGGTAATGAGTAGGAACATCAAGGGCTATGAAGCCCAGGGCACCAGAGGCACAGAGTAGCAAGCCTTGATAGTCTCCTAGGAGAAATGGCTGGTGTTCTGTTCGCAACACAGACATGAAGACGAGGCAGTTGATGCAAAAGGTGTTCTTTATTGTGCATGTGCACTGAATAGAAGCCAGAACAGAAGAGAGCGAAATAATGGCAACGTGCCCTTTTTATACTCTCCCTGCAAGGGGGGGCTCAACCAATGACTGCAAGCTATTCTCCCACCTCGCGCATGCGCACGAGGCTGGAGACAGCCTGTCTGGGTCCCGGGCAGACATGTGGTCTGTCCGTGTCTCTGCAACTTGTTTCCAATCTTCCTGGGCCTTGCTGAATGACTCAGCAAGGCCCAGCCTCTCTGCAGACTTTCTGAGCCTTGCTGAATGACTTCAGCAAGGCCCAGTACATAACACCCCTCCCCTCTTGAATGAAACAATACTCACAAGGGATTAACACAGTATACACAGCAATATAACATCAGCCAGCCGGCCTTTATACATACAGCTTTTATACATATGGGCACCTTAGAGACCTCCATCTTCTGTACTTGCTTGGAGGACTCTTAACCCATTCTGCTGCGTGGAAACAGACTGGGTTTAAGTAAGGTTGTACTTATTTGAGGTAGGTGTTGCATAGGCATAAGTGCCTGGAGTGCCTGTTAGGTGTTACAATACCCCAGGGCCTTTCCCTCAAACAGCTCAAGTGTTCCCCCTGCCAGCTGACTGGCTGGATCCGCTAGACCCAACACCAGAGTTCCTTGGAGGGGTTGAGTTCCCCCAGTCCCTTGGCGGGGTGGATTTCCCCAGATTCCCTGGGACTCCTCTTGGGAGCATTGTCCCTTGAGCCCAAGACCAGCAGCAGGATTACCCTGAGTGGCCCATGTACGGCCATTCGTCCCTAGCCAGGGACCTTTGCCCGAGTCAGGAGCCGTCCATGGCAAGACCCCCCCCCCCCCCCCCCGTCTGGAGCTGTCCCTAGCCAGGGACCTCTGCCAGAGTCAGGAGCCTTCCATGGCAAGACCCCCCATCTGGAGCATTGGAAGATGCGCCCTCGTGGAGATACTGTGACCCCCAATCATAATTGGGGTCCCCCTCCCCCCCAAGAGTGGAGCCAGGGGAGGAACCGAGCCCTGGAAGCCACCAGCATAACTGGTCGATGTGGCGTCAAAATGAGCCACAAGATGGAAAAAAGGATTTGGATTCCTCCCATTGAATGAACGCCCTATGAATAGAATGTGTCACAATCGCTCACCCATCCTGAACATAGGGGCAAGAGGAGAGTGTATAAAAATTTGCAAAATTCTTACATGAGGATTCCATGCAGGTTTAGCCTCTGTAGCCTTAGCAATGGTATGTACACGATAATACAGGCTAAGTTGGAAGCATACATTCTGCAATGGTGAAACCCTTGTTTTCTCCATGACTTCACTGATGTGACTCTTTACTGTGACTAACACATGTACAGCATAGGCATTCTCTTTGGTACAATAAGGAGATGGCTTTCCTTTACAGTAACATGATACATACAACCAAGTGTTAAGGTAACCCCTTTATTGATGAAACCACTTGGAGTCCCGAGGTGCCTGCAGCCGTGACACCTGTGCAGCCACCCGGTCTGGGTGCAGTCTGTCCAGCTTCGTAATGCATCTGCGACCCCAGCGGAGTTCAGCTGGGCTCTTTCCTGTAGCTGTGCAAGGTGTGGTGCGGTGTGCAAGGAGAAAATCAGCTAACCTGTGATGCCAGGGTCCTTGAGTGATTCTCTTTAATGCGTCCTTAGTGGTATGCACCATGCATTCAGCCTGACCGTTGGTGGCAGGGTGAAAATCAGCAGATGTGGCATGCCGGATCATGTTGGCTTGGAGAATGCCTGAAACTCAGAAGAGGTAAATTGTGGACCATTGTCTGAAACTAGAACATCAGGAAGGCCATGGGAAGCGAAGATTCCTCTGAGCACCTGGATGGTCCTGGCAGTAGTAGTAGAGGACACAGGAACGACCTCTAGCCACTTGGAATGGCTATCCACAAGGAGGAGGAAGAATTGCCCCTGAAAGGGCCCAGCATAATCTATATGGACACGTGACCAAGGAGTGAGTGTCTCCTCCCACCTATGTACAAGGGCCTGGGGCATTTCTAGCCGTGATTGCTGGCACACTTGGCATCCCTGAACCTGGGCCTCGATGTCCTTATCAAGTCCAGGCCACCACAGATGGCTGCGCACAAGCGCCTTCATCCTTACTATTCCTGGATGTCCCTCATGAAGAGAGAGCAATACTCTAGTCCTCAATGAGGCCGGGATGACTACTCTGTTGCCCCACAGGATGCACCCCTTGAATGTGGACAATTCGTGCTTCCTGCGCCAGAAACTCTGGAAATTAGTACCAGGACACGTGTCAGGCCATCCTGACAACACACATGTCAGCACGTGTGCAAGCGTGTGATCAATGGCAGTTTCTGCAGCCACATCCCTAGCATTGAGGGCAGATTCAGGTAAGTCCTGAATAGACAGAATATGTACAGCAGGAGCAGGGTCTGCCTCTATTTGTTTAAGAGGTAACCTAATCAGGCCAGCAGCGTGGCCCCTCTCAGTGCCTGGTTTGTGAACCAGTGTGTAATCATACGCTCCCAAGAAACTTGACCATCTCAGCATTCTAGGAGATTGGTTGTGTGGGGATTGTTTGTGAGTAGTAACAACCCCAGCAAGGCTTGTGTGTGGGGATTGTTTGTAAGTAGTAACAACCCCAGCAAAGGCTTGTGTGTGGGGATTGTTTGTAAATAGTAACAACCCCAGCAAAGGCTTGTGGTCAGTATAGACCGTGGAATGGTGGCCATCGCATTCCTCACGCTGAACTCTTAGCGTGGCCTCCCCCTGCACATTGATTCTTGAAACCTGACAGGGAGAAAAAACCTGGAGGGCCTGAGCTGGACTCGTGAGCCCCCCCTGGAACAACCTGTATTAAGGTTGTCAGCAGCAATAGGAAGAGCGGACCTTGTGTCCAGCTCCATAGCCAGGGGAACTCCCTGCAACTTAACAACCATGCGCAGTTGTGTCTTAAGGGGCCTGTGAGTCCCTGTTTTACACACACACCCTCGGGACGCGCAGAAACCCACCCTGGATTGGCTGGGGACCATAGTACCTTTCAGAGGCAACTCATTAGGGGGCTTGTGTATCTGGCGACCCAAGCAGGCTGATGCGATGTGGCCTTGCCTGCCACATGCCCGGCAACAGCAGAAGGAGAACGGCAATCGGCTCTCCTGCGGCGACCCCCACAGCCAAAACACCGACAGAATGCAGGCGGTTGTCCTCTGTGCTCTTGCAGTCTTCTTGCCGTCCATGGTGGAAGTCTGTCCTCGGATTCGTCTCCGGAGGCCTCTCGCACAACTTCTCAATGGACGGGGACTGCAGCTGGAGGGTTCTTGGTCGCGAAGTGTTGGACTCGCTAAGACGGCCCGATAGCCTCGTCCACGTCTCTCGCCGCAGGGAAGGAGGAAGGAATGGGAATGAGTCCCCCGAAGCCGAGCCCACCTCCAGCGTTTGCGTACTGGTAGGAGGCTGCTTCTCCAGGACACCACGCTTCTCGGAGAAGGGGTCCCACGAAGCCAAAAGCCCACCTCCAGCGTATTCGTACTGGCAGGTGGTTTCTTCTCCTGGACGCCGTACTTCTCGGAGAAGGGGTCCCACACAGCCGAGCCCGCTTCCAGCGTCTTCATACTGGCAAGCAGTGGCTTCTCCTTGATTCCTTCCGCTTCGAGGCATGAGAAGGGGTCCCTTGAAGCCGAGCTCACCTCCAGCGTCGTCATGCTGGCAGGCAGTCGCTTCCATCAGACGTCGAACTTCTCCACTCGTCAGGCCTTTAGGTGAGTAGGCCTAGCAGCATCGTGGCAGCCTTCCAATGCGGCGAATCCCACCTTCGTTGCCAATGTTCTGTTCGCAACACAGACATGAAGACGAGGCAGTTGATGCAAAAGGTGTTCTTTATTGTGCATGTGCACTGAACAGAAGCCAGAACAGAAGAGAGCGAAATAATGGCAACATGCCCTTTTTATACTCCCCCTGCAAGGGGGGGCTCAACCAATGACTGCAGGCTATTCTCCCACCTCGCGCATGCGCACGAGGCTGGAGACAGCCTGTCTGGGTCCCGGGCAGACATGTGGTCTGTCCGGGCCTCTGCAACGGTCCTTGGCAGACATGTGGTCTGTCTGGGTCTCTGCAACTTGTTTCCAATCTTCCTGGGCCTTTCTGAATGACTCAGCAAGGCCCAGCCTCTCTGCAGACTTTCTGAGCCTTGCTGAATGACTTCAGCAAGGCCCAGTACATAACAGCTGGCATAGCAGTTGGTTGGCAGTGGCAGCAGCTGGACTGATATGCTGAGAATCCCAGCAGGGGAGGTTTACAATGGACCTGTTTAAGGCACGATAGGCAGCAGAAGTGGAGTCTACTGGCTAACAAGTGGTATAGCACTGGATTAAATCACTCAGTTGGCTTCTGGCTGGGGAAGTCTTACAGAATTGACTGAGGAAGAATTTTGTCCTATTGGGAAGAGTTTGAGACTCTGAGTCTCAAAAAAATAAAGAGGTTCTTTGGCAGTGTTAGTGCTGTGACTAACTCATTAGGTCCTTGTCCTTCCTACTTGGTCAAAGCAGTGGTTAATTCATTATTCAGTGTGGGTGTTGTCCCTCTTTCCATAAAGGAGGGGTTGGTGTGTCTCCTCCTCAATAAACTATTATTACACCAACCAGTTTTAGATGGTTTTTTACCTGCCCCTAGTTTCCTTCTTGAGAAGGTTTGTAGAAAGATTGCATTTGAGGATGACCATTTACCTATTTATTAAATGTATGTGCCCAGTCATCTCAAATACATTGCTCCAGGCAGCTAACAATTAAAATAAAAGAGAGCCAGTTTGGTCTAGTATTTAAGACACCAGGCTAAAAGCCAGGAGATTGGGAGTTCTGTGGTAGTTCCACCTTAGGCATGAAAGCTGGCTGGGAGACTCTGGGACAGTCACTCTCTCTCAGCCCAACTCATCTCACAGAGTTGTTGTGGGGAAAATAGGAAAAGAAAGAATATTAGCTATGTTTGCTGCATATTATATGCTTTATTATAAACATAATAAAATAAATAAAAAGCAGAAAGCAAAGCTATAAATAAATAACATAAAATAGCTGTGAAGCAGCCAGATGTAATAGACAACTGCTTTCCTAGTCTTGAGAAAAAAACTACCAAGAACGGGACGAGTCTCTTTGCAATAATCTCACCACACAATAAGATTTGATTGTGACCATTCTGTTTCCTGAATATGCATATACTGCTATAGTAGTAGCTGATGTAGTTTTTAGTACTGGTAGTCTTTCGTTAGTGACTGCCTCATTTAGCAACTACAGTTACAGTTACATCAGTGTCATTACAACAGTGACAGGTTTGTTGAGCAAAGAAAAGATGAAGTAAGATCCTAAGCGCAGTCACAGATTCACTTAGTGACTTCTTCACTTAATGATCAAGTTGCTGGGGCTTTTTGTGGCCACTTAACAAGGGTTGCCTATAATTGATTTATACATTACTGGTAGTACATGGGAAACAACAGGATTATTTATGATTCCCACTTTAGACTAAACCCTGGTTTGACCAAGTATAATTCAAATAAAAAGATAATAAATATTAGATGATAGATAATAAATATGTGAGCTAGGCTACTGAATGGCCTTTAATGAGTTTGTAGTCATATTGATTTGATTTTATTTCAAGTTCTAAAGAAGTTAACATGACTAATGTTGTTTTGCTTCAACTAATTGTAATCATGGGATATGGTCTCAATGGAATCAAAGCAACAACATGGTATTCTTGCATGAAGTTTCTATATGCTTATTAATTTAAATGTTTCCATAAAATCTATTCTTTACTCTGTGAAATTTTTTTTTTCTAAAGATCTAATAAGTCTCATTTCTATTTTGAGGTACTCCCCCTACTTGTGAACTATAATGCAATTAAAGAACTAAACATACACTCTACTGATATCGGCATTTTGGTACATTTTTTTTTCTTTTTATTTGTAATTGTACCAACATTTCAGAAAAATACTTATTTTGATTTTTAATAGAGGCAGTTTTAATATGAATTACTTGTTTTACCTTTCGTGTGTTACCCCCAACCTTAAATTCCTAACAAAATTCTTAGGGCAACTTTGAACAGATGAGAACTATAACTAAGACAGAATGCAATCTTAATGTGATTTTCTATTATTCAAAAATACCATAAGATAGAATAACAATATAACTAAATTGTGCTTGTCGATTTGTTCAGTTGATTTGAAGTTCAGGCTACAATGTTTGTCTTCTTACATGGTGATTGTACTGGTTTATTGCGGTACCTCAGGGTTCTGTCTTGGGCTCAGAGTTCTTCAACATCTTCATAAATGAGGTAGAGGAGGGGATTGAAGGGACAATCACTAAATTTGCAGCTGACACCATGTGAGGGAGAAATGCTAACACTTTACAAGATAGACTCAAGATTCAGAAGGATCTTGACAGACATGAGGAATGAGCCCTTTCCAACAAGATGCAATTCAGTAGTGAGAAAAGTAAGCTCCTGCACTTAGGTAAGAAAAACCAAATGCACAGGTATAGAATAGTATCTGGCTCAATAGTAGTGCCTATGAGAGGAATATAGGAGTACTGGTGGACCACTGCTTAAGTATGAGTCAGCAGTGTGCTGCAGCTACCAAAAAAGCCAATGCAGTCCTAGGCATCAAGATCATGGAAAGTGATAGTACCACTCTTGTTGTGTATGAACCTTAATTCAGGGTATTGTTAATAGCGGGCAGTTAGTATGTTTAGTTCAAATCAGCAACTGTCTGTGTCTTTAGTTTCGCGCCTGTAATTTAGGCGCGAGTGGTTGCTTTAATGTGATTGGCCGCCGCCTAGTGGCGGTCTGTATAAATAAGTGTCAAGCGGCTGCTAGAGCCGCTTCTGTGTGGAATCAATAAACTTGCTGTTACTTTCACTCTTGCGTCTTCAATGCCTCACTGTTCCCGGAACATAATAGTGGCGAACGAGGGTGGGATCATGCTGCTAAGGAAGAAAGAGCTGGAGGACTAAGAGCTATAGTCACTAAGGGGTAAGACCAGGCATCAGCGCCCTGGTAGGAACAACGTTCCCCCTCTTCTGCCTGCCAGCAAGCAACGCTGGAGGCATCACAATCCTAAGGGATCCATCCCTAGGATACCCACAGGAGCCCTTAGCAGCATAAGGCATTGGAACGCAGTAACAGCCGGCATGGCCAGAGTTGGAAAGTTGTCAGAATTTAACATCTCGCACCCAGAACAGTGGAGTTCGTATGTCTCCAGGGTCGAAAACTACCTGAGGGCAAATCAAATCAGAGATGATGGACTCAAGGCTGCAACATTGCTGTGCATATGTGGTCAAGCCACTTTTGATATAGCGGAGAATCTAGTTGCTCCCACTACATTAGAGTCAGTCACCTTCGCTGACTTAAAAAGAAGGCTCAAGGAGCACTTTGAGCCAAAGCTGTCCATCATCGCATGGAGACACGCGTTTGAACAGAGGGATCAGCAGCCCAGGGAGTCTGCTGCTGAATTCGTGGCTGCCCTGCGACAGGCATCCAGGCTCTGCGAATTCCCCGATTTAGAAGATCGGCTCAGGGACCGACTAGTATGTGGCCTGAGAAGCAGGGACCTACAGCAGAAGCTGTTCGTAAAAGAGTCCCTGACATTCCAAGATGCCCTGAAAGAGGTGATGGCAGAAGAAGCCGCAGGGGGAGCCGTCAAGGTTTTACGTCCCTCAAAGAAGTCTCCCAGCCAAACAGCAGTTCACCACGAAGAATCTGAGAGAGCAGAAGACCCTGATGAGGACATTGAGGTCGATAGGGTGCAGAAGCTCCCAGAGAGAAGGCAGTGACCGGCTGACAAGGCAGCCTTCTTCTCTAGATGTCAGGGCTGCGGAGGACAGCATCAGCGCTCCGAATGCAGGTTTTGTACGGCTGTGTGCTGGGCATGTGGCAAACAGGGCCACATTGCAAGCGTCTGTAAAGGTCGACAGAGGGAATCTCCACCTGAAGACTTCCCCAGGAGAGGTAACGGGGCCCCAGGGCAAAATAGAGTAGGATATTGCTCCGGAAGGAAAAGCATTCTCAGAACTGGAGCCCATCGCCCCTTAAAAGAAAAGCTTAGACTAAAGGTCAAGCTACAAGGAGTTCCATGCACCATGGAACTGGACACTGGGTCAGCTGTATCTATAATGTCTTAGAAGACTTTTAATTATGTTTGCAGAAATGGCGGGAAACGAGCCAGGCCCAAGCCGTCCGATTTAATTTTGACAGACTTTCAAAATTCCCGCGTAGCGGTTAAAGGAGAAGCTACGCTTAAAGTGAAATTCAAAGAGTTTGAGGGTCCCCTCAACATTGTGGTGGTGGAAGGCCAGCGCACAAGCCTCATCGGCCTAGACTGGTTTGATGCTCTGGGCATAAGAGTGACAGGCATCAACAGAACCCAAACAGCGGATCTGGCAGCTGTCTGCCAGGAGTTTGCTGATGTATTCAGCCCCAACTTAGGGAAGTACAAAGGAGCACCAATTGCTCTCCACCTTGATCCAACCGTAACCCCAATCAGGGTAAAGCCTCGTAGAGTGCCTTTTGCCCTTAAGCATAAAATTGATGCAGAGTTAGATAAGCTGGTTCAACAGGGAGTGTTGCAGCCAGTTGACAGCAGTGTGTGGGAAACCCCCATAGTCACACCGGTTAAGTCCAACGGGGAGGTGCACACCTGCGCTGATTATAAGTGCACTATTAATAAGGCACTGCAACAGCATGCGTATCCAGTACCTGTAGTTAGCCACATCCTGGCATCATTACAAGGGGGTCGCTTGTTTGCGAAGCTAGACCTGGCTCAAGCTTATCAACAGCTGCCAGTAGATGATGCCTCAGCTGAGGCACAAACTATAGTAACCCATAGAGGGGCATTCAAGGTTCGTCGCCTGCAGTTTGGGGTCAGTGTAGCCCCAGGGCTCTTTCAGTGCGTGATGGAGCGCACGTTAAAAAACATTCCAGGGGTGTGCCCGTATTTCAACGACGTGCTAATTGCTGGGGACTCAGCAGAAAAATTAGCAGAACATCTAAGGGCTGTTCTTCAGCGCTTCCGCAAAGCGGGGCTGAAGCTAAAAAGGGACAAATGCCAAATTGGAGTGAGCTCAACAGAGTTCCTTGGTTTCAGGATTGATGCTGCTGGAATACACCCAGCAGAATCTAAGCTTAAGGCTATTCTGCAGGCTTCCCGACCCAAGTCTAAGGGGGAACTGCAAGCATTTTGGGGGCTATTTAATTTCTATCATGCCTTCCTTCCCCACAAGGCAGCATTAGCAGAGCCTCTGCACAGGCTCTTGGATAAAGGGGCACCCTGGAAGTGGACTAGCATCCACGAGAAAAGCTTCACAGCAGTCAAATCACTGCTGTCTTCAGACTCTGTGTTAACACACTTTAATGAAAAGCTGCCTATCAGCATTGCTTGTGATGCTTCATCATATGGGATTGGAGCAGTTTTGAGCCATTTAATGGCTGATGGGAGCCAAGCTCCCATAGCATATTATTCAAGGACACTTTCCCCCGCGGAAAGAAATTATGCCCAAATAGACAAAGAGGCACTAGCCATAGTGGCAGGAATAAAGAAATTCCACGATTTCCTTTATGGTCGCCCATTTACGGTCTTTACAGACCACAAGCCGCTTCTAGGTCTGTTCACTGCAGACAAACAAACCCCTCAGATCCTGTCTCCAAGGATGCTGAGGTGGACAATTTTTATGGCAGCCTACAATTACAGGCTTGTCCATAAGCCAGGCAAGGAAATGGGCCACGCTGATGCACTCAGCAGGTTGCCTCTGCCTGAGTCAGGACCAGACCCCGCACCTGCTGCACGCATCCTGTCAATTCAGGATCTGCCAGAGTCTCCCCTACACGCAGGGAATGTGGCTGCTGAAACAGCCACAGACAAAACACTCAGCCATGTTTTGAACTGGGTGCTGAGGGGGTGGCCAGGAACAAGTCCTGGGACAGAATTTCAGAGCTTTTTCAAACGACAAGATGAGCTATCTGCATTCAAGGGATGCATTCTATGGGGTAGCAGGGTAATAGTCCCACACACATTAAGAGCCAGAGTCTTAGAATCTCTGCATGAGGGTCATCCTGGAATAGTCAGGATGAAGGCACTCGCGAGAAGCTACCTGTGGTG
Organism: Azemiops feae; assembly: GCA_023970755.1. Classification (NCBI taxonomy): domain Eukaryota; kingdom Metazoa; phylum Chordata; class Lepidosauria; order Squamata; family Viperidae; genus Azemiops; species Azemiops feae. The sequence continues at coordinate 2,101,462 of JALGBA010000082.1, read as the reverse complement.
GCCAGGGTTGGACAAGGAGATAGAGGCTCAAGTGAATGGATGCCAGGTTTGCCAACAGACCAGACCTGAGATGCCTCAAGCCCCAGTACATCGCTGGGAAACAACACAAAAACCCTGGTCTAGGATTCACATAGACTATGCAGGACCCTTCCAAGGACAGGTGTTCCTCATTGTAGTGGACAGTTTCTCCAAGTGGCTGGAGGTAGCACCTGTCCCTACTATGACTACTGCCATGACCATCCAGGAACTGCGCAGGATCTTTACAACTCATGGCTTACCTGATGTGATAGTATCTGATAATGGGGCACAATTTATGGCGGCTGACTTCCAGTCCTTCTTGAGGACTAACATGATAAGACATGCTACCTCAGCCCTGTTTCACCTGGCCTCGAACGGCCAAGCGGAAAGGATGGTCAGGACGACCAAGGAAGTGCTCAGGAGAATTACCAAAGGCGATTGGCATCACAGGTTGGCAGACTTTCTGCTCTGCCAACATACAACTCCGTGCATGTCAACGGGTCGATGCCCAGCGGAACTGCGATGGGGACGTCAGCTGACTACAAAGCTGGACCGTCTCCATCCAGACCGAGCAGCGACTGAGATGGCACAGCCCAAAACCCCGAGGAGCTTGCAAGTCGGCGACCGTGTTTGGGCGAGAAACTATGGTCAAGGGGCACCGTGGGTGGTAGCTGTGGTTGGTAAGATGTCAGGACCACTTTCTTACGAAGTGGTCCTGGAAGATGGGCGTGTTTTGCGCCGCCACATCGACCAACTACATTGGCGGAAGGCTAACCAAACCCTGGCCACCGATCAAGAAGAGAGCCGAGAGTTAACTGACAGCTGCGGCATGTCAGAATTGCCGGGACCTGGAAGGACTTATAGAGACATCCAGGACGACACAACTGTGGCTGAGTCGCCCCCAACTGAAGGGACATTGCCTCCCGAACTGAACTTGCGAGCGGACAGGTCTCCCAATCGTTCTGGAACGGCCCCGATCACGGACAAGCGTGCTGGTCTACCAGGTCAGGCCAGCCAAGGCGATGCCAGTCTACCAGAGCTGGTGGGTCGAGGAGCCCTGGTCTACCCAGTCAGCCAAGGGTAGACCAGGAACCTCCTGTGGAGATACGGTGGTCTGAGCGGTCGCACAAGCCGCCTGAATACCTAAAAGACTATGTACATTCCCTGGGTGTGTAATTACCTAGGGCGAAGGGGTGTTGTGTATCAACCTTAATTCAGGGTATTGTTAATAGCGGGCAGTTAGTATGTTTAGTTCAAATCAGCAACTGTCTGTGTCTTGTTTTGCGCCTGTAATTTAGGCGCGAGTGGTTGCTTTAATGTGATTGGCCGCCGCCTAGTGGTGGTCTGTATAAATAAGTGTCAAGCGGCTGCTAGAGCCGCTTCTGTGTGGAATCAATAAACTTGCTGTTACTTTCACTCTCGCGTCTTCAATGCCTCACTGTTCCCGGAACATAATAACTCTATACTGCACTAAAGAGGAATACTGCATCCAGTTCTGATCAGCATGACACAAAAAAGATGCTGAGGCTCTAGAAAGAATGCAGAGAAAAGAAACAGGGGATAAAGAGTTTGATGAATGGCTAATGGAACTAGGAATGTTTAGCCTAAAAAAAAAGATTAAGGATGATATGATAGCCATTTTCCAATATTTGAAGAACTGTCACAGGGAAGAGGGGGATAAATTATTCTCTATAGCACCTGAGGGCAGGACAAGAAGCAATGAATGGAAGCTCATCAGAGGGAGATCCAACTTGGAACTAAGGAGGAATTCCCTAACAGTGAGACCAATTAACTAATGGAACAGCTTGCCTTCCAGAGTTGTGGCTGCTCCATTACTGGAGGTTTTCAAGAATAGATTGGATGAACATTTGTCTGGGGTGGTATAAGGACTCCTGACTTGAGCAAGAGTTTGGACTAGAAGACCTATGGTTCTATTCTCACTATATTTCCTCAGCAACCTTTCCATCAACATCTGCTGTATCACCACCAATGGTCACCCAGGAACTGGCACACTGCTTCACAGATAGGCCAATCATTCTACTGTGCTAGTGTTATGGACAAACTAATATTACTATTGTGTGTGTGTACATTAGGACCCGAGTTTCTTTTGCTGGCTGTCATGGCTTATGACCCTCTGTAGCCACCTCTAATATAGTTTTAAAGTGGACAATATACATAAATCTAATGATCAGCTTCTGGGCTATGATTTCATCATGACCATTATTTCATTTTTCTCCATGTATCCCCATTTGTGTGAGAAAAATGTACATACATACATACATACACACACACATATATGTATGTATGTATGCGTGTATGTGTATATGTATGTAAGTGGCTAAGTGGTTATTATATTGAATAACCCTTTCAATAATATTTGTTAAACAAAGCTATAGTTTGTGAAAGCTTATTCTTTTTAGTAAAACGTGTTAATCTGAAATAGTGCTGCCAGATGTCTTCTGGGTTTTGGCTGCTGTAGATCCGAGTTTTTCAAACTTGGCAAGTTTAAGATGTGTGGACCACTTTACAATGCCTTGGTAAGGCCACACTTGGAATACTGCATCCAGTTTTGGTAACCACAATGTAAAAAGATGTTGAGACTCTAGAAAGAGTGCAGAGAAGGGCAACAAAGATGATTAGGGGACTGGAGGCTAAAGCATATCAGGAACGTTTGCTGGAATTGGGTATGTCTAGTTTAATGAAGAGAAGGACGAGGGGTGGATGATAGCAGTATTCCAATATCTCAGGGGTTGCCACAAAGAAGAGGGAGTCAAGCTATTCTCCAAGGCGCCTGAGGGCAGGACAAGAAGTAATGGATGGAAAACTAGTCAAGGAGAGAAGCAACCTGGAACTAAGGAGAAACTTCCTGACAGTTAGAACAATTAACCAGTGGAACAACTTGCCTCCAGAAGCGGTGAATGCTCCAACACTGGAAGTTTTTAAGAAGAGACTGGACAGCCATTTGTCCGAAATAGTATAGGGTTTCCTGCCTGAGCAGGGGGTTGGACTCGATGACCTCCAAGGTCCCTTCCAACTTTATTATTATTATTATTATTAACTCCCAGAATTCCTCAATCAAATCTCCTTGAATTTTTTTTGACTTAGGATAAATAACAATGTACTATGTAGTTTCTTTCTTAAAGCAAAAATAATCTTACTTAAACACACTTGCCGAGGTTGTTGTGAAAGTGTAATTGATGCATATCTATGCATTTTGCCTTGACCCACTGGGAGATTGGCAAGATTGGTATGTAACAGAGAAATGAATGTATGTTTTGCTGAGTGAGATGGGATTATTCTTTTTCATAAAATAAAATTATTGGAAAAAGTGCACCTACTGTATCTGGTACAATTCATTAGCCTTATTGCTCTTTTCTTGAAGGTTCATTGAAACCCTTCTAATTGGTTTTATAATTTTGCTTGCAGCTGCAGCTGCAATTTTGGGTGTTAATTCTATTTTCTAGGTAAACACAACAGGCAAAAGCAGTGTTTTGATGCCACAATCTTCTATGTTTGATATCAGTATCTTGTACTTTTTAGCTTTCACCAATTTGGTACCCTCAAGATAGCTTTGACTGTAACACTATTATCTTTAATCCATTATTCCAAGTAGGATAACTCTTGTACTGAATAAACCCTGCAGATACAAAAGGTTGATGTATATGCTTGTAAAGTTTGCTCTGTGCTCTCTTTGGTGAAGAATCTCTGAAGAACCTCTGAAGGTCAGCCATCCAAGTCCCCAAAGATAGTTCACATCTTCAGATATAATGTGATGAATTTAAAAATCTCCAGAGACAGTATAAATATTTGAGGAACAAAGTGACAACTTTTATTTGAAGTGTTAAATTACTACAGTGAGCTGATCTTTTCCCAGATGATGTCAGTGGATAACACTTGGTAGATAGAATCTGTACAAAAACCAATCATTTTCAGTATATATTATATCATGCTGGAAGGACTGTCTGAAAGGTAGTAATGTATGCTGAATTTTTTTTAAAATAATTATATGAATCAGAGAAGAGTAATGAAGTAGATATTAAGAGCATTTCTTTTTTGATGTTTACTTTTTTCTATATTTGTGGTAAGTTAACAGGTGTTCATTAAGACAATTTTCAGAGTTGTTATTGATTTAGGAATTGAATCTCTTGAATCTTGGAATATATATTAAGAAATAAAAGTTTAAAATATATAGCAAGAAAACTGCTAATATTAAAGGGGAAAAATTGTAAAAAGATTTTTCTGTTCCACCTCCCCAGGATTTTATAATTCAAAATTGATCCCCAAAGTGTTATTATCTTAGTAGTATATTAGTATTATATTAATACTTCCATTGTATTTGCTTTATTAATATTTGTTTTGTAAGTCTGCCTTTAGGGCATTTAGGTTATCAGGATAAAAAAAGGAAAATACCAAAATAAGAAACTACCTATTGATCAACAAGATTAATTATAAGGGGTATGTGAGACCTTTTTGGGATTCATTAAATCTTGGGGGAAAAGGAATGTGAAAAAGAGATTTTATTTGTGATTCTAAAATTCCACAAGGTAAAAAGAATGCTACTTATGGAGGTTTTCTTAGAGGTTTATATATCCTACAATGAAATAGTATATGAATGAATCACTGTAAATAAGGCAAATGAGTAAACTAAAGGAAAGAAATAAAATGGATGTGTCTATTTTATTTAAATTGCACTAAGTACCATGGTTCTTTGCTATGTTTTAAATAATGTTACCATACAGTATTGAAAATATGGTTTTGGAAGCAAAATTTAAAGAGCTCTGGTGGCACTGCTAAAACTTTAGGGAAATCTCAGCTGGTCCACACATGGATGATAGTTGCTTGATACCATTTTGCCTTCTTCCAATTATCTGGGGAGGTCTTCTTAAATACAAAAGTCAAAGTGTTGTGAAATAAAATAAAAAAGCATGGGCTTCTATTTAAAAAAGAGCAAGAAAAAATATTTCAGAAAGATTTGAATAGAGGGAGAAAGTCTCTATAAGGCTTGCATGTCTAATTCTTCCCTCCCTATCACATTTTTCTCTGAATCATAGCTTCCCAAAGTTAGTTTCTTCTCTTAAAAGCAGCTCTTCCATTCTTATAAACCCCTGTTTGTGCTCATCATTTAATCAGAAGTCCACTCATTTTATCATGTTCTGAAAACTGATTTCATTCTTACAGGTGACATGGAAAAATGTGGTACTTTGGTGGAAAGCAAAACTCAGTAAACTTGAATCTAGTCTTTGGGTAAATATTTTTACTTGCTGGTTAAAACTTCTCCACAACCCTGTTGGATGGTCCAGTTAATGCTGGCAGGTAATGTCAAGCCTCCTAGTAAAAGGCAATCCATCTCTGGTTTTTTCAGAGATATTATTTTACTATTAGAACTATATCAAGCTAAATTAGCATAAAAGCAACGGATTTTAAACATAGAAGATCGAACATGATAGTTTAGAAATCAGTTTTACTTCACAAATCAGCTTCATATTTATATCAAATTTCAGTCTTTAAATGCAGGAGAACTTTAACTCTAGCTTATTTTAATGTGATCTCCACAGCTGTTTAGGAAGCTGAATACCGGAAAATATCTTTTGAAGAAGGGGCCTGGGACTTATAGAAACCGTGGCCCTTCACATTCTTTTCTATGGTCAGTTTTATAAGGTTATTTGTTGGCCTTTTTTATTTCTTTATTCAGGACATTCTGATAACTTTTAATTTCATTGTTATATGATAAATGAATTTCATCTTTTTAAAAGCAGCAAATTTTGGTATATTGTGTGCAAATTCACTTGTGAATGGCCAATAGAACCATTAGTGTGACTTGGTGCTAATTATTTTATTTAACAGTTTATTACAGCTATCTTACAGTTACACTATGATTCCCTGTGATTCATACTCTTAGGCACTGGAGCCATTAGAACAATTAATGCAACACCCATATATTTGTGGGGTTATCTATACAGTACATTGTGTGCATATTTGCTAGACAAAAATGACAATAATGATTTTCTTAAATAAAAATCCTTTGTGATATTTCAGGTAATCATTTTTGTCATCTAGTAAATAATGCAAATAAAACTTACCAGGATGCTCTATAATCCTAGATAGAATGGATCAGCTAAAAGCAGATATCTGTATGAGAATAGGAAACCTAGAAGGCTGTGGTCTCTATGGCTCACATGAAGATTTACAGTGGAACAGAGAAATTATGTAAAAGAATTCTATACTTAGCTGTTTTCCCCAACTTGACATATCTATATATCCCTGAATCATTTCCTCCAAAAGCTAGTTTCCTCTCTTAAAAGCAGTTCTCCTATTCTTAACCCCCATGTTTGTGTGGAATATTTATGAAGAATTCCAGGAGAACTTACAGTACCTTTAAATTTGTTTCACTCTTACAGGTAACATGGAAAAATGGGGAAATGCAACCACAGTGACTGAATTTGTGCTTGTTGGGCTCTCTAAAAATGTCAAAGTTCGTGCTGGATTGTTTGTCCTCTTCTTGGTTATCTATCTCATTGCTGTAGCCGGCAATGGCCTCATATTGGTGCTGATTATCATAGATTCTCACCTCCACATACCCATGTATTTTTTCCTTAGCAACCTCTCCTTTATTGACATCAGCTAAATCACCACCTCTGTCCCACAGATGCTGGTCCACTGCTTCATGGACAGACCTACTATCCCATGGGGCAGATGTTTTGCTCAGATGTGTAGTGCTCTCATTTTAGCTGTGGTGGAGTGTCTTTTGTTAGCTGTGATGGCTTATGACCGTTTTGTGGCAATATGTTACCCTCTGCGCTACAACCAGATCATGACTCGCAATTTATGCATCCAGCTGGCTGTGAGTGTGTGGGTTAGCACCTTCCTTTTGACTATTATACCCTTTTTCACCATGCAGGCAACTTTGTGTGGGCCAAATGTGGTGAATCATTTCAAGTGTGAACTGCAGGCAGTCTTGAAACTGGCTTGCTCTGACACCCATGCTAATGGAATTACCATGATGATAACCAGCGTCTTTACCCTAGCATTCCCCTTCTTCTTTATCCTGGTGACCTATGTCCGTATTGGATTCACTGTTTTGCGTATTCATTCTGCCCAAGGTCGGAGCAAAGCCTTGTCCACCTGTGGATCTCATCTCACGGTAGTGAGCATATATTATGGCACCATCTTGGCCATGTATTTGAGGCCTCAAGCCAAGACATTCTCTGATAGGGAAAAAGTGGTGGCAGTCTTTTATGGAGTTGTGATCCCCATGTTAAACCCCATCATTTACAGCCTGAGGAACAGGGATGTGAAGGGAGCTTTCTGCAGACTGGCTGGGAAGAAAGTAGAGGAGTAAACCACCCAGGAACCAGGCTGATAGATCTTCCACAAGCAAGTCTTTTTTTACATATGGTTTTGTCATTATATAATTGAGGACCTTGTGAAGTGTCGTTCTCCAAGTATTGTCATACATCACCTCTATTCCCCCTTTGTCCATGCTAGCTGAGGCTGATGAGTATGAAATCATTGAAGAATTGAGCTGAATGCTACTGTGCATAATTTAATGTTACAGGTATACTCATGATCAATATGGTTTTAAGCAGGGAGAAAAAATATAAAATATCATCCTATAATTATGATACAATATTTCCAGAAAAGGAATAGATAAGATCAGTACAAGATCAAACTTCAAGAAACTGGATGCAACTGGATTAATCACAGAAGATCTTAAAGGTTAAAGTACAAATAAAACCAGACATGTTTCTTTCGGGATTAATACAGGCAACTAAAAGAAAATCATGGAATTTTGTTTTTATGTATGATAACTGCAGCAATACCATTATAAACTCAAAGGGGGAAGGATTGACCCTACCCACAAAGGAAGAATGGCCGGTGAAGATGATGGAACTTGTAGAGGTGGCTAAATTAATCTTTGATTAGAGAAAAAACAATATATCTTTAACTGCCTAGAAACCTCTGCTAGATCTTTTGCATGAAACAGAAAAAAATGCACTCATGATTTGTGCTTTTGATGACTGGAAAAAAAATGGATAAGGGAAATAAGTGAGTTTTTCTGTATTCATAGTTAATATTGTAGTTGCACTTATATTTGCAGCAGAAGAAAGCAGAAGCCTCTATTTCTTTTGTTTCTCTCTTTTTGCACTTTTTCTTTTCTCTTTCTTCTTTCTTTCTTTCTTTCCTTCTTTGTCCTTTGCTTCTATTACTGTTTATTCATTGTATTAATGTTTATATTTGTGTGTGTGTATGTGTGTATATTTATATGCATATACATGTATACATATAATGCAGCAACAATGATAGTATATCGTTAGAGTTGTTGGAGTCACTTCAGTAGTTTAATATCTGCCCCCCACCCCCACCCCAGCAACTTCAGTTATTATCTGAGCAAGGAAAAGTGTCCTATGATTCTGATCCTGATGCAAGTAAAGAGGTAACTGGGCATTTTCTTTCTTAGAAGGGGTCCGTACAAATAAGAGATCTGGGGGGAAAAAAGTAGGAAGAAGTATGCCGTTTTAAAGAATTTTTATTACATGGAACATTATTTCCTAAAAAGTCACAGAGGTCTTAAGAAAATTTAAAAAAAATTCTAAACAGTATACTTAAGTAAGATTGAACTAAAATAGAATATAAATGCAGAAATATTTCTTTGTTTATTTAATAAACGATCACTATGTAATTAAATACAGAGGAACAGCTTGGTTGATGCACTGCTTTAAAGGGAAACTACTGATTGTATCTCATACTTTGTGTTCATACCACCATCCTGTTAAATAAATTTTGAATTACTTGTGCATGTTATATATGTGTCTGCTTCTTAATGTGGATATGTTGTTCTGATTTATTAGAGTTTTATTCATGCAATCTTTGGGACTAACCAATCTCCCCCAAACATTTTCCCTGCTGTTTCTACTCCTCTATTATAGACATTATAACCTAAAATGGAAAAGAAGAGCCATGTTGCCCTACATAGCATTTGAGCATAGAGTTATATTTTGTAAAAGAAATTGGTCCCCTCAAAAAACAAGAGAGGCAATTTAAGATACAGCTTGCATTTTTTGAGTCTCACTTCCCGTCTTTCATCCCTGACAGGCAGCTGTCACTTCCCCAGCTTTAGTTAAAGATGATTTCTGGGCAAGAAGACCTGTTGAAACCCAGGATTGTTCTGGCTTATCCAGGATACGTGGCAAAGGTGGTGACTTCACATAGCATTATGCATTTATCATTAAATCAATATTTGTTTGTTTGTTTGGACAAATTTATTTGGCCATCCATTTCACACAAAGTGGTGTACAATAAAACCTACAAATAAAATATTCTACAGAACCAATTGCAAACAATTAAAAACAATCAACCCATGTAAAACAAGACAATGAGAGTGAAGTGATTAATATTTATATGTAAGGGTGTAGGTTTGTACATATGTTGTATATACTAGCATGCTTAAATGTGTTATGTATGTGTACACTCTTGAGAGCAAGCAACCGAATTTCATTTTTAATGTGTGCCAATGTGCCCCCAGTAAAAAATGACAATAAAGGTTATCTAATCTAAAAATATTGCATACAATGCAGTCAATGCACAGGCTCCCTTTTACCAAGGGTTCTCCAGACTTCCTGGAGGAAAAAGGTCATTTGAAGGGCCTTGCAGCATGCTATAAAAGTTGGGGATAACCTCACCTTTGAAGGGATGCTATTCCAGAATTGCAGGGGCCACAGCAGAAAAGGCTCACTTCCTAGGTCTTTTACAGACAGTACACATAGCATGCTTTTCCTGTCCAACCTGATGGGATGGGTAGATGTCATTGGGAAGAAGCGATTCTTAATACTATATACACATTTTATTTCTTAGTTAATGATCATAACACCTAGCTTGTAACTGGTCAACCCCAAACAATCAAGAAATAAAAACTTACCATAACAAAGCTAGGTTTTGATATGTTCTCTATGACATTATTTCATCATAATGAAGAAATTGCAGAGTAGAAACCACAAGAACTGGTAGGTTGGAAATGAATTATCCAGACAGAGGTATCAGAAGCTTTTCTTTTTTTTAAAAAAAAAAGTTTTATTAATTTTCCAGTTTTACAAACATCCAAATATTAAGGAAGCAGCGTGGTGATTGGGTAATCAATAATCCAATAACAAAATCTTTCGTACATATCTCAGGTTACATCATCAAAAATTCCCTCTCTATTTCCCTTGATTATTATATTACATTCAAATTAATACATTGCTAATTATAACTCGATCAGTTTAAGACATTTATCAATATATTTTAACTTATATATATCCATATCCTGTTTTAAAATTTTACCTAATTTCAATTATAGTATTCCAATTTAGTTTAATATCCATAGTATTTAGATTTCAGGTAACCCAAATTTCCCTTATTTCATTACAAAATAGTTATCATATCTAAAATACACATATTGTTTACTTAAATAGATTCTTACTTTATTTCACAAATATATTCTATTTCTCATCCTAGTACCTCATCATTTACTAATAAAGTATCCTTTATTGTCTCAATCCAACTTCCGTATTATAATTCAAAACTATTATTCTAATGGCTAATTTTTATTTCCCTTGTAAATCTAAGTCCTAAATATTAAATCAATTAATATCTTTTAAAATCTCTTTAGCCCATTAAGTAAGATTTTAGGCTCTTTCATTATAAGTCAAAAAATCCCATTTTTTAAGTCTAACTCTAGCTTTCTTTTTGTGCCAAGCAGGCTTCCATACCAGTGACTTTAAATCCTCAGTTAGATCTCCCTTCATTCCTACACATGTTATTTGAATCAAGGAAGACCATCCAGTTATCAATTTTTCAAAGGGACTGGCTCCTTTGTAATCATTGGATTGTTGGCCTAATAATTCAAATCTCCATGTTTGGTTTAGTATATTTGTCATCAGTTCAATCTGGTCTTCTTCTTCTTCTGGTTTCATCTGGCTTAAGTAAGAAGTCATGTCCAATGTTGTAATTGTTGTAACATCATTTCTATGATGTTTACAGATAGTCCTTTAGTGGAGGCTGTTTTTGATAAAAGTCAGTGAATGTCCACCTCCATTATTAAAAGTTGTTTTCACCACCCAGCTGTTTCAAATTCTTATCTTTTTTAGATAGTACCAAGGACAAATCTTGGTCTCACAGGTCTCACAGTCAAAAAGAAATTCACTTGCTATACCAGGTTTCGCCACAAGATGTCCCCGATACCATGTAAAGTCTTTTTCCAAACTCAAGTTAGGCTTTTGTCCAGTTTAAAAAAATTTTTCCAACTTAACAAGTAGATAAGGTAATAGGTCCTCGTAGAAATAGGAACTTTTTGGGACCTCAAATATCCGAAAGGTGCAAGTCCAATTATTTAGTTGTTTAGTTTAGTTGTTCTTTTCTTTTCTTTTCAAAACTTTATTTTCCCAAGGTAGGCAGACGCCGCCATGTTAAAAGGGGGGAAGAAATTTCAAGAGGCTTTTACAGGAAGATAGTTGGGATAGAAGAAAGGTAAGGTAAGGTGTCACCCAATTCCTCTGCGGTGCTTTCGTTGTGCTTGGTGGTGATTTTGGCTTTCGGCTGGTAAGGCTTAGGGATCGGCTATGTTGATGGCTGATCTTATCTCTGTTGGTCCAAAGGAGCTGCCTCGGATCAAACGGAGGGGCTGCCGCCCTTCCGCAATCTGTCAAGGGTCCTCCTCATGGTCGTCGCCCCTCCAGGGCGACTTTCGACCCTTTACAGGGTCTCCCAATGAAGGAAAACCGGACGCTCTCCCTGCGCATCCGCTGGCACCACGATCGCAAATCGGAAGCCAGTATCAAAAGCTTTTCAATGAAGCAGAGAGGACTTCCTTACTGGCTGCTATTTTTAAAGTTGAAGATATACTAGAAGCAAACAGTTAACTTTTGGTCTACTCTAGGGAAAACACAGGACATCGGCAATGTAGCATAACAGCGGATGGCAGTAAAAATGAATTGATGGCACAGTCTTATATGGGATCTGATGATGGTCCATCTTCTATAGAATGAAATATGTTCCTCAGTGTAGGAAGAGAAAAGCCTTCTGCACTGTACAGAATAGAGTGACTGTTATTTTTCAGATGAAACATTTTAATTGTATTATCAAAACCATTCTTTATATGAACGGTTGCAGGAATTGGGTATGTCTAGTCTAGTGAAAAGAAGGACTAGGGGTGACATGATAACATTATTCCAATATTTGAGAGGCTGCCACAAAGAAGAGGGGGTCAACTTATTTTCCAAAGCACCAGAAGGCAAGACAAGAAGCATTAGATGAAAATTAACCAAGAAGAGAAGCAATCTAGACCTAAGGAGAAATTTCCTGACAGTGAGAACAATCAACAATGAAACAGCTTGCCTTCAAAAGTTGTGGGTGCTCTATCACTGGAGACTTTTAAGAAGAGACTGGACAGTCATTTGTCTGGAATGGTATACAGTCTCCTGCTTGAGCAGGGAATTGGTCTAGAACAGGGGTCCCCAACCCCCAGTCCATGGAACGGGACCAAACTGCAGCATGCTAGCAACTGGGCTGCACAAACAAGCAAAGCCCCATCCTCAGGATGCAGGCAGCACACAAAACCACGCCCCCTCCGGTCTGCAGAAAAACCTTTCTCCATTAACCGGTTCCTGGTGCCCAAAAGGTTGGAGACCTCTGGTCTAGAAAGCCTCCAAGTCCTTTCTGATATTCTATGTTCTAAATCTATTGACTTCTAAAATTCTTCAGAGCCAACAGTGCTTTTGGTTTCAACCTATTCCAGAAACACTTAGCTCATGTCCTTCTTTCATCATGAATCACACTCAAAGACTTTTAGATATTTGTTATTGCCTTTAGCCCAGACTTTTTGGATCTGAAGATTTTGTTATTTTGAAATTTACATTTGTTAAAGGTCCTTGAAAATTCTAAATCAATAAAATTTAAATAAGCTGAAGAGGGTAGATGAAATAAGTACAAACTTGAACATTGTTTTTTGTAGCTCCTGAAATAGTGCCCTTGAATGCCTTGTTTTCCAAAGTATGCACTTCTCTTTTTTCACCTCACAATGTGTTAAACACAACAGAAAATATAGTTCTATATGAAGTTGGCATGTCAGAGAATATCAAAGAAAATCTGGTTAAGGTAAATTTCCTTTGGAGATGTGAATACATGGTAAGTATCCAAAATATTGATTATTACCAATTGTAAAAGTGAACTTATTTGGAGCAGCTGTTTACTCATATATCTTGCATGTTGAAAAATCTGACATGGTCTTTTTTTGAACAGAGGGCCAAGGAAGAAGACTTTTGAGCAATCTGGTCAAATGCCCTTGAAATACTTTAGTAGGTAAAAATTTCGTGATTTTTTCTTCTTCTATTTTTAATGTTATGCTCCTTTATACTGTTAATATGAATGATGCTTCAGTATTCATATTCACATTTGAAATCCTTTTTTAAAAAAATTATCATGCCATTAGTAGCATTTGTGATATAACACACAAAACTCTTGTGAGGCTAAAACTTGGAGTAGCATTATATAGTTTGGCTTGAGTTCTTGGAGGACTGAAAGGGCTTACGATACGGCTTAAATGGCAACAAAGAGACAAATGAATGAATTCATTCATTTGAATGAATTTGCCTTTTGTTGATTAACATCGGATTCTGTTTTATGCAAAACCAAGCAGCAATTTAAAATTAATAGGAATGTATTTTCTAAACGGCGGCAATCTGATTAAAGTTCCCTCAACAGTTGCTTGAAATCTGACTTTCCTTTCAACACTGATTTCATATTTCCTTAGGGCTGCAATTTCTCAGTCATAGTTCTAACACAGAGGCAAAAAAGTGCTTTCTTTTAAGCCAATTTTGCAACAAAGGAACTAGACTTGACTAGAAGTCTCATCATCCCCAGCACATCTTGTACTTCGAATAAACTTACAAACTCTTAAAGTATCTTTTGTAACTTGGTTGGTACACAAATGATGTATTTGCTTGTAATATTTGTTCCGTGTTCTCTTTGGTGAATAATCTCAGGGGGTGACCATCCAAGCCCCCAAAGGCAGCTCACATCTTCAGATATGGCATCATGAATCTGAATATCTCCAGAGACAATATAAACATTTGAGGAACAACACTGCAACTTTCATCTAAGCAAGCACTGACTTACTACAGTGAAATTATCCTTTCCCAGATGACACCAATTAATATTTGTTGTTTTAGGGAGGTGTTTTAGGAATTTTATCATTAATTTTCGGAAACTGTCCATATGCAACTGGATAGTATGTAAAGAGTACGATGTATAGGTTAGTTGGATTTAGGTATCAGGATTCAAGGGAAATTATTTGATAGAATCAAACTGTAACTTGCCATTTTCCCTCTGCTGATCTCAGATCACAAATTATGGTCCTGTTGAAGGAGCAGCACATGTTTTAAGTGATACCTCAGCTACCAATGGAAACACTGGGTTGGTTTTTGGCTTTGGATTTTTTGGACAGATCACATTTGTTCCCTTAGAAATATAGAACCTTTGAGAGCTGGAAGACAGGTACGTACAACATTTCAGGATGGAGGTATGTGAAGGTTGGAAGGAATGCCGGAGACCACAATCCACACCTTGACTAGAACACAAAAGTTAGTTAGTTTATATTATTTATATGGCTGCCCACTCTTCATGGCATACAAAGTTAGCACAACAATTTAACACAATTTAACAATCCAAACCACAACATGCAAGTCAAAACGTAATCTCGACATATAAAAAACAGCATTAGCCAGTAAGAGCTTGACTAACTTTCTGGCCAAACACCTGAGAGAATAGTCAGATCCCCAATGCCTTGCAACATCTAATAGGGTTGGGGCTACTTGAGTTTCTAGAGAGATGCTTCTTCCACAGGATAAGCATTGCCACAGAGAAGGCACAATTGCTGAGTCCAACAAGATGGACCCATTGTTTGATGGAAGAGACACAGAGCATCCTGTGGCTGATCGATCTAGCGGGGCAAGCAGAAACAATGGGACTATTCTTACTGATACTAAGACAAAATTATATTTCAGTGCATTTAAATGGTCTTAATTTAATAGTTAATATGATTACTGTCCGTGTATTAAATTATTATATTTATTGTCCTGTTGGAGACTTTAGCGTTGGAGACAAAATTTAAAGGAATCTGGGGATCATACTGAAATGTAGGGGTCAAGTACCACTCTGGAACGTCAGCTTATCCACTTTGGGTTCATCTCTGCTATTGCCATGCAGAAAGAAATAGAGTCCAAATGACCAATTTGCAATGTTCCACCAAACTGAGAGTTTACCTAGATATAAAAGGGAAATGAGTGTACCAATAAAACATAATTTGGCTTGATTGGCTCCAATGTTGGCTTCACTTTTAACAGCGATAGATCACCCTGCTAAGATTTCTAAGAACTGAGACTTGGCTATGACTATACAAGAAAAGCAATCAAGACAATCCTGCTGACTTCCATCCAGTTAGCTGATTAAGTTAAATTAGCAAAATAATTTTATGAGCCAAATTTCTTGACTGGCTTGAATTTGAGGTCACTTTGAGGGATGAACATGCTGGAGGGTAGGTCGATCAATGCTAAACATGCTGTGGTGTTACAATATTGAGTAGAAACATATATATGGATATGTGGCTCATCCCTTTGTGTAGCCTTTCTTGATTTTAGAATAGCTTTTTATGCAATATCTAGATCTAAACTGCCGTATCAACACCGAACAACAGATGAACTGGTGGTTTTTCTTGTTAAAATTCATGAGTATTAAAAATTGAAGTCAGATATAGTAACTGAGGATACTTAACAAAGAAAACATAGATAAGAAAGTATATTAAAAGGAAAGGCTCCATTATATTTAATTTATTGTATAAATTCACTAGTGGCTCTTAGGTAATTCTGCCTCCCATCTTCCTGAACTACCTCATAAGCATATCAGTGTATTAGTCTATGCTGATGATGCACTATAGTAATTTTAATCTTTATGTTTATTGCTCTTAAAAGAAACTTGCTGTCTCTCATCAACTACTGAAATATGGAGGAATAATACACTTTGTCAAGACCAAAATCCTTACTTTCTTTAAATATTTAAGACTAGTTTTTCAAGTTTCTGAAAGCTGAAATGCTCACCTGAATTATGTACCACATCTCAAAATGAACAGAGATCAACATTACTCAGCCACGTTTTTATATCTGCTACAATGAAGTTATTTGCAGCTAAAGTGGGTTTTGTGGGCTCAACCAGAACCACAGAACCACCCCAGAGAATGTCGAAAGTCAGTTCTTGAGAAGCATTTTCTAGGTTACCTGTCGCATGTAAATGTGGTACTTTGGTGGAAAGCAAAACTCAGTAAGCTTGAATCTAGTCTTTGGGTAAATATTTTTACTTGCTGGTTAAAACTTCTCCACAACCCTGTTGGATGGTCCAGTTAATGCTGGCAGGTAATGTCAAGCCTCCTAGTAAAAGGCAATCCATCTCTGGTTTTTTTCAGGGATATTATTTTACTATTAGAACTATATCAAGCTAAATTAGCATAAAAGCAACGGATTTTAAACATAGAAGATCGAACATGATAGTTTAGAAATCAGTTTTACTTCACAAATCAGCTTCATATTTATATCAAATTTCAGTCTTTAAATGCAGGAGAACTTTAACTCTAGCTTATTTTAATGTGATCTCCACAGCTGTTTAGGAAGCTGAATACCGGAAAATATCTTTTGAAGAAGGGGCCTGGGACTTATAGAAACCGTGGCCCTTCACATTCTTTTCTATGGTCAGTTTTATAAGGTTATTTGTTGGCCTTTTTTATTTCTTTATTCAGGACATTCTGATAACTTTTAATTTCATTATTTGTTATATGATAAATGAATTTTATCTTTTTAAAAGCAGCAAATTTTGGTATATTGTGTGCAAATTCACTTGTGAATGGCCAATAGAACCATTAGTGTGACTTGGTGCTAATTATTTTATTTAACACAGTTTGTTACAGCTATGTTACAGTTACACTATGATTCCCTGTGATTCACACTCTTAGGCACTGGAGCCATTAGAACCGTGGTGGCAAACCTATGGCACACGTGCCACAGGTGGCACGCAGAGCCCTCTCTGTGGGCACGTGCGCCGTCGCCCTAGGTCTTCAGCTGGGTTTTATAAAACCTTTTTGCTTTAGGCCTCCGCCGCCGTGTGCAAAAAAAAAAAAGGTTCAATCAATCAATTTCAACTTCTCGCGGGGAAAAAAAAGATCTCGCAAAGTTGGAATTGATTGATTGAACTTTGTAGTCCCGCCCAGTCTGCCGTTACCACCGCAGCCACGCCCGCCCAATGGGCCACACCCACCCAATTGGCCACACCCACCCAATGGGCCACGCCCACCTGGCACCCGACGATACATAAGTGGGTTTTGGGTTGCAATTTGGGCACTCGGTCTCTAAAAGGCTCGCCATCACTGCATTAGAACAATTAATGCAACACCCATATATTTGTGGGGTTATCTATACAGTAGACCACTACTGTATCAATAGTAATACAAATTTATGGGTATCATCTTTGTCTGATCTCTCCAAACATCTATGAAGGAAGGAATTAGGCTACTATGGTTACAGACCATGTCCTAATAAAATAAGTACCCCCCAAAAAAAACCCCATTCACTGGCAATTGTTCACCATCTGGAGAGGAATTTGCACACAATGTGACAATCCTTTGTGATTGTTACATTGTGTGCAAATTTGCTAGATAACAAAAATGATTTCCTTAAATAAAAATCCTTTGTGATATTTCAGGTAATCATTTTTGTCATCTAGTAAATAATGCAAATAAAACTTACCAGGATGCTCTATAATCCTAGATAGAATGGATCAGCTAAAAGCAGATATCTGTATGAGAATAGGAAATCTAGAAGGTTGTGGTCTCTATGGCTCACATGAAGACTTATAGTGGAACAAAGAAATTATGTAAAAGAATTCTATACTTAGCTGTTTTCCCCAACTTGACATATCTATATATTCCTGAATCATTTCCTGCAAAAGCTACTTTCCTCTCTTAAAAGCAGTTCTCCTATTCTTAACCCCCATGTTTGTATGGAATATTTATGAAGAATTCCAGGAGAACTTACAGTACCTTTACCTTTAAATTTGTTTCACTCTTACAGGTAACATGGAAAAATGGGGGAATGCAACCACAGTGACCGAATTTGTGCTTATTGGGCTCTCTAAAAACATCAAAGTTCGTGCTGGATTGTTTGTCCTCTTCTTGGTTATCTATCTCATTGTTGTAGCTGGCAATGGCCTCATATTGGTGCTGATTATCATAGATTCTCACCTCCACATACCCATGTATTTTTTCCTTAGCAACCTCTCCTTTATTGACATCAACTATATCACCACCTCTGTCCCACAGATGCTGGTCCACTGCTTCATGGACAGACCTACTATCCCATCGGGCAGATGTTTTGCTCAGATGAGCATCAGCGGCTTATTAGCTATCACTGAATCTGTTTTGTTAGCTATGATGGCTTATGACCGTTTTGTGGCAATATGCTACCCTCTGCTCTACAACCAGATCATGAGTCGCAATTTATGCATCCAGCTGGCTGTGAGCCTGTGGGCCAGCACCTTCATTATTACTATTGTCCCCTTTTTCACCATGCAGGCAACTTTGTGTGGGCCAAATGTGGTGAATCATTTTAAGTGTGAACTGCAGGCAGTGTTGAAACTGGCTTGCTCTGATACCCGTGCCAGTGGAATTAACATGATAATAACCAGTGCCATTACCCTAGCATTCCCCTTCTTCTTTATCCTGGTGACCTATGGCCATATTGGATTCACAGTTTTGCGTATCCATTCGGCCCAAGGTCGGAGCAAAGCCTTGTCCACCTGTGGATCTCATCTCACGGTAGTGAGCATATATTATGGCACCATCTTGGCCATGTATTTGAGGCCTCAAGCCAAGACGTTCTCTGATAGGGAAAAAGTGGTGGCAGTCTTTTATGGAGTTGTGATCCCCATGTTAAACCCCATCATTTACAGCCTGAGGAACAGGGATGTGAAGGGAGCCTTCTGCAGACTGGCTGGGAAGAAAGTAGAGGAGTAAACCACCCAGGAACCAGGTTGATAGATCTTCCACAAGCAAGTCTTTTTTATATATATGGTTTTGTCATTATATAAGAGAGGACCTTGTGAAGTGTCATTCTCCAAGTATTGTCATATGTCACCCACATTTCTCTTTCCTTATTAATCATGGTGGCTAAGGCTGACGAAAGTTGTGGTAGCAGCAGTCTGAAGACCAACCCTTGAGAGTCACTTTTGAGCTGTATGGTCATCAAAACGTCTCAGAACTCTTGACATTGCAAGAATATGGCCTCCCCCAAATGTTCTTTCTACCAGGTTCACCTACTTCTTCAATATAGTGGAATAATTACCTGGTAAACTGCATACTCTATATCTATGTTAGCTCAGAGATATATGGTAAAACAAGGCCACATTGACTAATGGTGTCACCCACCACTGATGTGAAGCTCCACTTACTATGATGTAAAGATTTGCATTTTTAGAATTTAACATTTTATGTCCTTACAAAAATGCTCATTTTAGGTATTACTACATTAAATATAAAATTAAAAAATACACCTTTAAAAAATAACCTTTAATTCAAACCAAAATGATAGTACACAAAATATGTCTACAGCATATTAAGTAGCACCTCTGGACTGTTTATGAAATTTATTAAAAGTTTTGATAATTAGAACTACAGCAAAATGTAAGATAGCTTATCACTTCTTGTTTTCTTTCCCAGAGAGTTTCTTTTTTTTTTCTTAACAATTTTAGGTAATTAAAAAACTCTGGCAAAATTAATCTATGTAATAAATGAAGAATTTTCATATATACTGTGTATATGTAATAAAATATATTAAGAATATGAATAATTGATTCTTTAAAGGTTGATAAAATGGGAACTGTTTTTCTTGTGGTCTTTATTTTCAGTGGGGGAGATGTGGGGCAGTGCCTAAATTTTGGCACCCTAAGCCAGTATCTAATCAGTCTTAGCTTTTTAAAGTCAGCCCAGGCCTATTCAAGCTACCTTATTTTAAAATAAAATTTTGATTGATGATATTCAACTTATTGTGATTGAATTTTTAAAAAGCTTCAAATAAATCCCGCCTCTCTATTTATTTATCTGTATCTGTCTCTATCTTTTGATAGCAGAAAGATTGCATAGGAGAGTCAATCATATCCATATACAATGAAACTTCAGTATGTAAAATAGGATATCATCTGTTCCAAAATAAAACTAGAGCAACATTTTGCAATGTCAGTCCAAATATCTTGCTTCATTATTACGGAAAAAGAGGTTGTGTCCATGTCAGTTTGCTTGCTTTTGAAAGTCACTGAGCCCAAATATGATTAAAAAATCTAAATTAAGATCATAAGCACAACTGCAGTTTCATTTAGCAACTATTTCACTTAATGACTGTTGCCAGTACCAGTTGTATTTGCTAAATGAGGACTACCTGTATTTCTGGCTTTAAGTCTACAACTACTACTATCTCAAGAATTCCTGCTTAATGATGTCTGAAATTCTTCTAATGGCTGCCAAATTTTCCTTACACCTACTTCTACATGTAATACAAGATACATACACAGGACAAATGTACCAGATCAACTCTGTTCTACTTGCAAGGATTGGCATTGCATGGTTTCACTACAAAAGCAGTTTTGACCATTATTCTGCTCCAAACAACCCATATTATTTGGGGGAAGAAAGAGAACGAGTTTGCAAAATGGTCCAAGTCAATCCAGTTCATTTAGCTATTTATTTCCAATAACTATGGGCAATTATTATCTGACTTTTTCTTCAGGTAGAAGAGTCTGGATCTTCTTCAGTTCTGCTTTGATTAAGGAAAATTATTTCACATTTCCCTGCTTCCCACCCCTAGAGATACATGCTAGTGCGGCCGTTAAAAAGGAGGAGGGTGGAGGAGGAAAGTAGCTGAGGCCCTGCTGATTGGACCTCCATTGCATTTAAACTGCCCAGAGGTTGCTGGGAAGAGCTACAATCTGTGAGTTAAAAAGGAGGAGGGTGGAGGAGGAAAGTAGCTGAGGCCCTGCTGATTGGACCTCCATTGCATTTAAACTACCCAGAGGTTGCTGGGAAGAGCTACAATCTGTGAGTTAAAAAGGAGGAGGGTGGAGGAGGAAAGTAGCTGAGGCCCTGCTGATTGGACCTCCATTGCATTTAAACTGTCCAGATCCAGGAAACTACAGACCTGTCAGCCTGACCTCAATACCTGGGAAGATTCTGGAAAAAATAATCAAACAACGAATCAGTGAACACCTAGAGGCAAACAAAGTCATTACTAAAAGCCAACATGGGTTTGTCAAAAAGAGATCATGCCAGACAAATCTTATTGCATTCTTTGATCAAGTGACAAAATTAGTGGACCAGAGGAATGCTGTGGATATAATTTACTTGGACTTCAATAAGGCATTTGATAAAGTAGATCACAACCTACTACTTGATAAGATAGAAAAATGTGGGTTAGACAGCATCACCACCAGATGGATTCATAGTTGGCTGGCCGGTCGTACTCAGCATGTGGTCCTCAATGGAACTGCATCTACATGGAGGGAAGTGTGTAGTGGGGTGCCCCAGGGCTCTGTTCTAGGCCCAGTGCTCTTCAACATCTTCATCAACTATTTGGACGAGGGGATAGATGGGGAACTCATCAAATTTGCAGACGACACCAAGCTGGCAGGAATAGCCAACACTCCAGAAGATAGGCTTAAGATACAGGAGGATCTGGACAGACTTGAACACTGGGCACTATCTAACAAAATGAAATTCAATGGTGAAAAAAGTAAGGTTCTACATTTAGGCAAGAAAAACCAAATGTACAGGTATAGTATACCATTTCAAACAAATGGCTGTCCAATCTCTTCTTTAAAACCTTCAGTGATGGAGCACACACAACTTCTGGTGGTTAGAATGCAGTATTGCAGGCTACTTCTGCTGACTGCCAGTTGCCAGCACTTCGGCAGTTCGAGTCTCACTGGCTCAAGGCAGACTCAGCCTTCCATCCTTCCAAGGTCGGTAAAATGAGGACCTAGATTGTTGGGGGCAATATGCTGACTCTGTAAACCATTTAGAGAGGGCTGTAAAGCACTGTGAAGTGGTACATAAGTCTAAGTGCTATTGCTGTTGCTATTCTGAAGGCAAGCTGTTCCACTGGATAATTGTTTTCACTACAGTGAGGAAATTTCTCCTTAATTCTAGGTTGCTTCTCTCCTTGATTAGTTTCCATCCATTGCTCTTTGTCTTGCCTTCTGGTGCTTTGGAAAATAGGTTGACCCCCCTCTTCTTTGTGGCAGCCCCTCAAATATTGGAATGCTGCTATCATGTCACCCCAGTCCTTCTTTTCACTAGACTAGGCAAACCCAATTCCTGTAACCGTTCCTCATATGTTTTAGCCTCCAGCCCTCTAATCATCTTTGTTGCTCTTCTTTGCAATCTTTCAAGAGTTTCAATATCTTTTTTATAATATGGTGACCAAAATTGGATGCAGTTTTCTGTGGTCTTACTTCTCCCTCTCCCACGCCCTCTCCCTCTCTCATATGTTTATTCCACCCACCATTAGGAGCATGGGCTGCGACATAATTAGACATTCCCAATTCCTGCAACTGTTCTTCCTATGTTTTAGCCTCCAACCCCCTAATCATCTCTGCACTCTTTCCACAGTCTCAACATCTTTTTTATATTGTGGTGACCAAAACTGGATGTAGTATGCCAAGGGTGGTCTTACCAAGGCGTTATAAAGGGTAGTAACAGCAAAGGTGAACACTTTGCAGTTGAAAAGGTTGCGATGGTGGTCATGACTGCATGATTAACGCCCTGACTTTAGTACATGTATGAAATATTGACAATATGTACAAAAGGAGGAAAACTTTGATAGTATGGTGAAATCCAACTTCTTCATTTTTTTTTATCTGCTCTTGTGGATGATAGATTTTTAGAGCCACTTCTAAACATTCAGTGTAATATACTGTATATACTCTCTTCAGGTTTAAATTCTGAAAAATTGATTTGACATCTTGGCAGCAAAGGCAGCTATGATTAGCATCACCAATTGTACATTGTCTCAGAACAAATTGCGCGCTCTCTCTCTCTCTCCTCTCTCTCTCTCTCTCCCTCGCTCCCTCCCTCCATCTCTCTGTCTCTTTCTCTTTCTCTCTGTCTTTGAAAAATAAGGTAATGATTGAGAGTTTAAATGAACAAACAACATAACTTTTTAAAAAATAAGTGAAGAATTTATTGTGAGTTGTTTATTGAGAATTAGGGCAATATGATTGGCACATAATGTTTAAAACTAGGTCCTGTAGAAAGCTCGGATTCACTGAGAACTTGATGAAGTTTTATGATAGAGTAAAGGCAAAAACAAGAAAAGTCTATCACTAGAGCTTTTTTTAATGAACTGGTTCCATAGCCTGAAAAAGTTTGAAAACACCTGCACCTGTGCATTTGTGAGTAATTATGCTTCTGGACCCACTTCCCTCCAAAATGCACTTCCTGCCTCATCTCTATGTATTCTATAGGTGGATTAAAAAGGGTTCTTTTAAAGATAAATAGGAGCATAACTGCTTTAAATCTGTCTTCTCAGTATGATGTCTTCCATACATGCTGGAATTAGAACTCTCAGCAACCAGCCTGGCTAATGGTTATATTGGCTGAGGATTTGGGGAAATGTAGTCCTAACACAAAATGGAAGGTTGTTAATGTTGGGGAAAGCCTAAGATAAATATTCAGACAAACAAAAATTCCTGAAGATTCAGTCAGTCATTTTATTACAGTCTTAGGCCAATACAATTTTGATGGTTTCATAATCATTTCCTAGTTTTATTCTAAACAATCTAGATTTTAAAAATGCTACTATTCAGAAATTGGTTATGAAGCATCTGATTTAGAAATTCTCACACCTAAATGATGTGCAAGGCTGCAATATCTGAAATCAACTTACTGCAAGTTACTAATTAAGCTCCAGTTTTCAAAAACTTTTTAAGTTACTCTTCCAACCTTAGTTGCTTCTGCACAATAACTACCATTTGAGTATTTAGCACAAATGGATCCTTAGAATGTTTATTACTCAATTACAAGTAAAGTAATTTCTCTCAAATATACTCAGAAAGACAGATACTAAGAAAGAAGCTACAAATCTTGACAGTTAGGATGCAAGTAGATTCTCTGGGATCAAAGCATGGATAAAATCAAGAAGTTTCAGATTGCCTCAAGAATAAAATCTACTGCATTGGAATATTTAAAAAACCCAAGCAAAAGTTATTGATTTAACATTTCTTCTTGGTTAAAGAAAAAATAGTCAGATCATTTTCTCCTGGCAACTGGCATGTCAATGTTTCATCTGTTTGTTTTCCATGGAAATAAATTTCTTTTCCCATAGTCTCTTCAATGCACCTTTGACTTCCTTATTACGGAGGCTGTAAATCATGGGGTACATCATAGGTGTCACATTGGTGTAGATCAAAGAGACCAATTTGTCTTCATTCAGGGAGTAGCTGGCCTTAGGACGGATGTAGATAAAGATGGCACAGCCGTAGTGGAGGATGGCCACAATCAAGTGAGCAGCACAGGTGGAGAAGGCCTTTTTCCGGCCTTCAGCACTCTTGATCACGAGGATGGAATGGGCAATAAAGATGTAGGAAATCAGAATGAGCAAGAATGGAACGAGTAAAATCATTGTGCAGACAAGGAACACAGCCACTTCTTTGTCATGTGTGTCGTTGCATGCCAGGAACAGCAATGGTGGGATGTCACAGAAGAAGTGGTTAATGTTATGTGAACTGCAAAAGGGAAGACTGAAAATCAAAGTGGTGAGTCCCAGTGAGATTGTGAATCCACTGATGCAGGCTATCGCCAAAAGTTTTTTGCAGAGATTCTTGTTCATGATGAGAGTGTAGCGCAATGGGTTGCATATGGCCGTGTATCTATCATAGGCCATCAAAGCCAATAGAAAGCATTCAGAGCCCCCAAAGGCAATGAAGAAGTACATCTGTGCTGCACAGGCAGTCAAGGATAGACTTCTGCTCTTGTCCAAGAAGTTGGCAAGCATTTGAGGCACAATGACCAGAGTGTAACAGACCTCAATGAAAGACAGGTTGCGCAGGAAGAAATACATGGGGATGTGGAGGGCAGGATCAACTAAAGTTAGGACCACAATGGCCAGGTGGCCTGAGAGGGTGAGGAGGTGCATTAGAAGGAACAAAGCGAAAAGTACAAATTGTAAAGTTCTACTGGTATTGAATCCAAGGATTATAAAAGTATCCTCCATGCTGTTATTCTGTCTGTGCATCTCCATCCTACATCTTGTAGTTGGAAGCTGATATTCTTAGGATGCAAATTCTCCTTCACATTGCACTCAGTTTCTACTAATGGGTATGTTTTCTCAGCAGCAATATAAATGTGAATTCTTTCCCAGTTCCCTATCTACTCTGCTCTGCAGTGTTATTCTCTTAGTCTTCTCTTAGCCCAAAGGCTTAGTTTTTGGTGATCAGCCATGATTGACTTAATATTGCCACCTAGTGGGTTATAAGAAGAATATATGATTGTTATTAGCAAAAACAAAAATGATGTAAATATGTCTGCTACCAGGAATGTTTATATTTGTTCCTCAGCATCAGAGGGATTTAAAACCTGTTTGTCACTTACCTTTTCAATTGTCTTTACATACTATCTATAGGGCTTTTTAAGCATGTAAAGTTGTTTTGCTTGTGTTTTTTTTTTAAAAAGCAGATCTACATGTATAACAGAATAACAATTGGAAGGGACCTTGGAGGTCTTCTAGTCCAACCCCCTGCTCAGGCAGGAAACCCTATACCATTTCAGAAAAATGGTTGTTCAATCTCTTCTTAAAAACTTCCAGTGTTGGAGCATCCACAACTTCTGGAGGCAAGTTGTTTCTCTGATTAGTTGTTCTGTCAGGAAAGTTATCCTTAGATGCTTCTCTCCTAGAAAAGTAACCAACATATCTTCCATTGTAGAATTACAGGCAGCACCAAAAAAACAAAAGAAATAAAAAACAAAAAAACCCTCACAGATATGTCCCCATTCATTGACAGGCCCTCAGAAATCTCGATCTGCATTCCTTTTATGGCAAAAGGAACTGAAGTGTACAGAGTGGCTAACAATCAGTTGTAGGATCCATTCCTTTCATTCCCCAAGATGGGCAATTATGTGGGCTTAGAAATAGATATCTGGACAAAATAAGGATGTCTACATTATCATTAAGAACCAGCTTGGTGTAGGAGTTAAGGCATCCGTTTAGAATCAGGGGACTGTGAGTTCTACTCCTATCTTGGGCATGAAGCCAGCTGGATGATCCTGGGTGAATCACTCTTCCTCAGTTGTAGGGAGTAGGCAATGGCAAACCACTTCCAAAATCTTGCCAAGAAATTGCAGGAACCTGTCCAGGGCAGACACCAGGAGTCAAGATAGACTTGAAGGGACCAAAGAAAGGTCATCATTGTATGAACTGCATGCAAACGAATGCATATTAATCAGCTGCCTAAATTGACAGTTACTATCCCATCTAAAGAAAGAGAAGGATATTTCGAGTCTCAAAAATTAAGTCTAAACATTCCGCAACAAAAACTACTTTTACCCAGACAGAGTCTTCTTTCATGGATCCAATGGCACCACAGCCAGTCTGGAAACTTCTTAGTTAAAGGGGGTCATAGGGTTGGCCACCGTGGAAGAAGGTAATAGATTTGCAATAGTAGCGAATATCTGTAGCTCGGGTGTAGGATGAGGGTGAAGGTTCGTTCCCCAAGCTCCAACCCACCAACTCAGAGAACGAACCTTGATGTAGATGTTTAGCTGCTTTTAGCACTTAAATTCCTTTTAATTTACAGTACTTACATAAAATCTCCCCCTTCCCCATCATGCTTTCAATTTTACTGTTTCTGTGCATATCTCTCTCTGTAACAGTAGCACCTAACAAATTTCCATTGTTAATACTATAGGATGTATATAGACCTTTCTGTGACTATAGCAAGGAAACAATAGAGGATGGATCGATGGATCGATGGAAGGATGACTGGACAGAGAAATACCACACCAATCAGTCTATAGCTTGAATATTTGCGCATCCTTCTTTTCGAAAGCATTGGGCTCATTGCCACATCGGCAAATATCTGTATTCCATGACCACTTTGCAAAGGATGAGGGTAAGTCTAAGCAGTCTTTAAAAGTCTTACAAGAGATTAAAAGTTTAGGTGATTGGAAATTTGGGCACAGATTCCCATCCATGATCACTCTGAAATAAAAACCACTGAATCCAGTGGGAACTATTTTTGGTAAACATACTTAGGGATTCTGCCTTTCTTTAAAAAAAATTAATTTGATTTGTTTGTTTGCTAATTGCTTTGATTGATAAGTGCACGCCATTGAACAGAGCATTCATAGTCTTCCTAAAGTTATTGACTGCTGCAATCATCATCCATGAATATGCAAATGTTCTTCATACCAGAAAAACATATCCAGACATTTCAGTATGCTGCTTTCAAGCAGGTTTGAACTTGATGCCATATCTATGTAAAACAAGACATTTAATTGTGACTCACATCTTAAACTGGATGAACATTGTAGGACTTCCATACAAGTTACGCGTGGCATAAAATCCTATCCTATGGTAGACATTGCTTCAGAAATATTCAATCTTTTTCCAGGATCACCATAGCACTTTCCTATATGAGATGCTTTAATAGACATTTCAAGAAAAATTATATTCCCAATTGATATGGTTACCTTGCAATGAACAAAATGTTTGGAGTTTGTCAAAGTCCTTCAGGTGAAGTCATAAGCAGTTACTGAAAGATACACAAGTGGGAAAGATTATATTGATTTCAGAATGTTGCCTGAAAGTTGAACCATTTGGATATAGAAATGTAATTGAGGTCGAGCCTCCAAATTTAGATCCAAGATTTGAGAGCAAATTTGGAGTTTATAAGAAAAGTCCAGTGCAAAAGCTGAGGAGTCATAGTGTCCTCTAAAAACTCTCTCCCAGCCAGCAGTATAATGTGGTAGTTATAGATCAAAGAATATGGAGGGTACCATATTACCCACTCTAGTGCAGAAAACAATAGGAATGGCTGTAGACTCTTTTTTAATACCGGTAGTCCTTGACTTACGAGTGGTTGCTTAGCAATCAAAGTTATGTCCCTGCCTCACAAAAACTACTTAGAACCTGATTTCAAAGTTACAACAGTCACAATTACTCCTGGTCATGTGATCCCATGATCACCTTTACAGCTGTCTGCAGTGACCTGCAGTGCCCTGCAGTCACATGACTGCAATTTTTGACATTTGTTATCGGTTTCTGATGTTTATTTCTAGTTTGCAGCAAAAAAATCAATCAATCAGAATAGAGCTGAGAGGGACCTTGGAGGTCTTCTAGTCCAACCTCCTGCTCAAGCAAGAGACCCTATACCATTCCAGACAAGTGACTGTCCAGTCTCTTCTTAAAGACTTCCAATGATGAAGCACCACAACTTCTGAAGGCAAGCGTTCCACTGGTTAATTGTCCTCACTGTTTCTCCTTAATTCCTGGTTATAAATAGTCATTGGGTGAAATGGATTCACTTAACAAACATGGGACTCGTTTAACTAGTACAGCAAAAAATGTTGTAAAATTTGATCCAGTCATGTGGTGACCCACTTAATGACCGCAATGACATGACCATAATTTTGGGCTCAATTATGATCATAACTCGAGGATTACCTGCACTGTATTTGCAGAGAATAAATACATATGGCATATTAGTTCTTTTGAGTCTAATCATCCTACTGGAATTATTCAGAATTCTTTTGTTCAGGTAACCTACTCTAAAAGGCCAGTATTACAAATATAAAGCCATTTGTTTCTTGTCTACCAGCTTCCTCAGTTCCTTCTCGAAAAACTAGCTGTATAATTACTGTCTTTCCATGAAAATTAATTTCCTTTCCCCTGTTCCCCTAAAGTGCTCCCTCGACTTACTTGTTTCAGAGACTGTAAATTATAAGGTACAACACAGGTATGAAATTGTTATAGATCAAAGAGATCACTTTGCTGTGTTCTAGAGAGTAGTTGGCCTTCGGACAGATGCAGATGAAAATGGTACAACCACAGTGGAGGATGACCACAACCAGGTGAGCAACACAGAGAAGGCATTTTCCAGCCTTCAGAACACTTGATCTTAAAGGTAGAAGTGTCAGTAAAAATGTAGGAAACCAGGATAAACAGGAATTGCATGAGCAACTTTGTCAGGCAGACAACAAAACCAGCCACTTCGTTGGTATTTGTATGGCTACACACACCAAAAACAAGCACTGGTGGGATATCCCAGAAGAAGTGATTAATGTTATGTGAGCCAGAAAATGGAAGACTGAAAAGACCCAAAACTGCACGAAGACATTTCTGTTCATGACGGGGGGTATACAGCACAATGGATTGCATGTGGACACACAATTCCACATCCCCAAAAGCAATGAAGAAATTCATTTGTATAGCACATGCTGCCATGACTTTTCTTGCACTATTCTTGACCAAGAAGTTGACCAGCATTGGGGGCACAATGACCAGAGTATGGCAGATCTCAATAAAAGAGAGGTTGCACAGGAAGAAATATATGGGTGTGTAAAAAGCAGGATCAATTAAATATATGATCAAAATAGTCATGTGTTCTGACAGTGTGATGAAGAACATGAGAATAAAAAAAATAAAAAAATCATAATCTGCAAAGTTCCATTAATATTGAATCCTAGAAAAATAAATCCAGTCTCCATGCTTTTGTTCTCTCTCCATTCTACATTCTGCAATTAATAAATATTGTCAATGCATTCATCAGTCTATATAAGAAGGACAATGGACATAAAAGAGCAACAAGCTGATTATTAGTAAAGGCAGAAAGCAAGGATGAAGGAATTATACTGATTATAATTATTCAAAAAGATTTTGGGGGACAGTGTTAAACAGTTATTTTTCTTGATGTTTTCAAATTGATGGCTGTAGTATCTTAGTGGGGAACATATTTTTTTAAACAAGTGTGCATATGCTATGATTTAAGAGGTGTTTTCTCAACAGATTTTCTCAATCCTAGTTTAAACTCATAGCCTAACATAGATAATGTAATTCTCTGCCATGTATTTTTTAGTTTCCCCTTTCCTTCTTTCTTTTCTCACTTTAAGATTTTGGAAGTTTTGCTTACTCAGTCTATTGGCGCCATACCTTTTAATGCTGACAGATATAATCCAATACATCTCTTTTATAAAAGAGGGTCCTAATGGAGAATAATGTAAGGAACACCTCTAAAGGACATGGCAATCTACTGAAATGATTGGTGTATGTTTCCAGTATCTCAGGAAAAAAGGTTTAAGGTACAAGTAGTCCTCGACTTACGACCACAATTGAGTCCAAAATTTCTATTGTTAAGTGAGAGATTTGTTAAGTGAGTTTTGCCCCATTTTATTACCTTTCTTGCCACAGTTGTTAAGTGTATCACTGCACTGATAAGTTAGTAACCCGGTTAAGTGAATCTGGCTTCCCCATTGACTTTGCTTGTCATAAGGTTGCAAAAGGGGATCACATGACCTTGGGACATAGCAATGGTCATAAGTATGAACCAGTTGCCAAGCGTCTGAATTTTGATCACCTGATCGTGGGGTTGCTACAAAGATTGTAACAATGAAAAATGGTCATAAGCCACTTTTTCCAGTGCAGTTGTAAGTTTGAACGGTCACTAAATGAACTGTTGTAAGTTAAGGACTACCTATAATTACTTTTCATTTTTCAAACATCCTTTTCCCCAGAATTCCAAACATCTCTCAAGGAGGTTCAGCTTTCGAAGAGATGCTTAGCATATTTTGTGTAACTTTCTGTGTCAAAAGTCCAATGACCACTTCTACTGTGGCAAAGATTCTTGCGAAGACACTTTTGAAGCTCTGTTCTCCCAGACCAATTCTAAGTGGGTGTTAATTGCAGCAGTCAGAACGGAAATGCTTCTGCTAGAAAAACAAGTGGGGGAGGAGATGGAATGAACTAAGCCCAAGTATCTTAAGAATCTCCTCTTCAAATTGCATCTTCCACACAGAAAGAACAATTAGGCTTTTATGAACATAATTCCATATAAGAGCTGTTGTTGCCTTTGATGCGCTGCCCACAACAAGCTAGCAAATTGTTTGTAAACTGAAGATCCGGGAATTATGAACTATGTTGAAAAGTATAGGGTAGATATCATTATGCCGCAGCCAATCTCCTAATGGTGGGTGGAATAGCAGACAGATAAGAGAGGGAGAGGGAGAGAGAGAGAAGAAAACTGCATTCAGTTTTGGTCACCATATTCTAAAAAAGATGTACAGATTCTGGAAAGAATGCAGAAAAGAGCAACAAAGATTATGAGAGGGCTGGAGGCTAAAACATATAAAGAATGATTGCAGGAATTGGATTTGCCTAGTCTAGCGAAAAGAAGGACTAGGTGTGACATGATAGCAGTGTTCCAATATTTGAGGGGCTGCCACAAAGAAGAGGGGTCAACCTATTTTCAAAAGCACCAGAGGCAAGACAAGAAACAATCAAGGAGAAAAGCAACCTAAGACTAAGGAGAAATTTCCTAACAGTGAGGACAATTAACCAGTAGAATGATTTGCCTTCAGAAGTTGTGGGTGCTCCATCACTGGAGGCTTTTAAGGAGAGACTGGACAGCCACTTGTCTGGAATGATATAGGATGTCCTGCTTGAGCATGAGGTTGGACTAGAACAGGGCTTTTCAACCTGTGGTACGCGTACCACTTGTGGTAGTGGCAGGTGGTACGCAGCCCTGCCTAGCCAAGTGTAGTGGGGAAGGGAAAGAGCCAGCACAGGCAAAGACTTACAGTGAGAGAGTCCTCTGGAGCTGCAGATTTTACTTATGAATGGAGCCATTTGGGGAGACTGCCTTAGCCGGCAGCCAGTACTTACATTTTTTTTTCTTCCTTAAGTGCCAGCTGGGCTCCTTACTTTCCTTTCTAGCCAGTAGCTAATTCTTAAAGGGGAAGTGCCTTTTTAAGCTAGTTCACTCAGCAGCTTGTCTTTTCTGTCCCTGGAGGCCTTTCCTTGTTTGATCAATATATGGAAGAGGGAAAATATGGGGGGGTTCAAATTCTTCCTTCAGAAGGAGATGGGAATGAAAAAAGGGAGGCAGGGAAGGGAGGGGGGAAGGAAGTCCCGCCTTAGCAGTTGGCCACAGCAGCTCTGCCATTGACTTGCTTGTCAAAAGGTTGCAGAAGGGGATCACATGACCCTGGGACACTGTGACCATCATAATATGAATCAGTTGCCAAGCATCCAAATATAAATCACATGACCCTGTTGCTGCAATGGTCATAAGTGTGAAAAATGGTCATAAGTCATTTCAGTGCAATTGCAACTTTGAACAGGGTTTTTTTTTTGTCACCAAGTTTTTGACACCTTGCTAGGTGGTACTCGAATATTGCCATATCCTAAAAGTGGTACAATCGGTAAAAAGGTTGAAAAGCCCTGGACTAGAAGACCTTCAAAGTCCCTTCCAACTCTGTTATTCTCTAATTTGTGTAAATGAATGTATACATGTATTCTGCCTTCAGATTCTAAGCAGAGCTGCCAACTCCTATGTGTGTTTTCAGTGTCATCTCCAACTATCTCAAAATTCATGCTGCTTGCTTTGTTCCCTCTATTCATAAGTTACTCTGCATATCAACATTCCCCAAATCCATAAAAATATCCTTATTAAAATTCAGTTAAATGTTTATACGGTACATTTTGGAAGGGAAATGTAGAAAAGCACTGTTGCCATTGTGGGAAGTCAGCCCCTCAGAGAAGGAAATATTAAAAGGGCAGAAAAATATATTTCCTCAAAAGGATTTTAAGAGCAGAAGCCAACCCTGCCCCCAAATCTCTCTGCCCCAAGCAGGAGCCAGCCCTATACAAATGTAGATGTAACCATCAGGAAAGTTGGGAGCCAGAAGCTCAAGACAAAGACCTAAAATATGCATACCCCACCTGAGATGGGACATAATAGGACTAACCCATTACCATCAAGAATACCAGAGAGGCACACCTAAACTCAGGTCAGAATATGTGACACAGGAAATAGCCTCAAAGTTCATGCCACAGGAACAGGAAACTATTCCAAACAAAAGGCTAGAGAGGGTATAAAAACCTACTCCACATATGCTCAGTCCTTCTCCTTGATTTCTCCTCCTTCCTGCAAGAACCATCTTTCTGGCTCTTCAATAAACTGTAACCTTCTTCCCAAAGCAGTCGCCATGTTGTTTTATTTATCCCCGGCTTGGATGAACCAGGATGAAGACTTCTCCCCACACCATGATTAAAAGAAATAAGAATCAGAATGGTTGGAAATCCATTCACACACAAACATGGCTTTGTCCATAGACACACATGCACATACAGAGAGAGAAATAAAATTGCTGGATCTAAAATAGTATCTGGTGCTTCCAGCCCACCAATTTCTTACACAGAGAGTAGGGGAAATATTCCCTAAAGGGTGAGTAGGGATCTAAAATATAGTCTGTTGGGAAACCTGCAGAACATAGTAGTTATAGTACTTTTGTATTAGTTTTGCAGGAACCAATCTGGATCGGTTACAGGGACCTGAGGTTTTGTCTTCCGAGCTTTCGGACTTGTGCTGGAGCCCATCTTGTATTGGTTTTCAGTTTTCAGTTTTATTTTACAGTAGTTCCTCCCAACCTAGCACCCTCACAATACATTAATTGCCATTTTCTACAGCTATCCCAATTCATGCTAGCTGGAGAAGAAGGCTGTAGTTCAGCGCACTTAGAGGGTGCCAGTTTGAGAAAAAAGACTTTCAGAAAATATTGAGGAAAATGGTGTGATACGGTTGAAAATCCTGTGCGTATTCTTCTGATCTTTTACAATTAAATAGGCCTATTCTTCTCTCTTTTTTTGTTAATTTGTGTTTTTATTATATTTATACCTTTCCTCTAGCAACTGATATGGAAGGCCTTTCCTAATTCTATGCCAGGAATAACAACCTCTGCAAGATAAATTATGCTGAGCAGCAATGATTACTCCAAAGATAATTTATCACCTCCATGATCCAAATCTCAAGTCCTTAACCATTACACTATACCTTAATCATCCTACAATACACAAAGAGCACTGAGGCTTTTACTGGTTATTGCAAATGGGCACACATTAACTGCCTTATTACAGCAGGCACTAGTACAGTATTAGAATCCTTTCCGTTTCCCCCCCCCCTCTAAAAGTAAGTGGGGGCAAGGTCACAGATGTTATTATTGGAGAGTAGGGTCCAGCTTGTGCGGAGACTGTTGAATCGGGTTTTATCATGTATAACAGAAAGATATTTTGTTTACAGGAAAGAGATGAGATAGGTGGAAAATCCAGCACTTAGTTACTTACCATTCAAGAGGAAAAAGGAGGCTTGGGAAGAAAATTATCTTATGCCTGAATCTCATAAATAAAGAGTTGGCAGAGTAAGAGATAAAGAGGACTTACAGACAGAATTCCTAATGTTCTCGTTTTACCTCACTGCCCCTTGTGATTGGCATGTTGTGAGATAGTGTCTCTCACTCACATCCTCAAAGGTTATTCCCTTGTCACGATTGTTGTTTGTGTACAATGGCAAAACTTCACTATCATGCTCCTTTGCACTATAAACACCAGTTCCTCTGTTTTAATTCCTCTACCCATTGATTGAAAATTAGGTACAGTGAGAGAAATGTCAACTTAACCTTATTCTGTACGATGAAAGCAAAAGAAGTCTCTGCCTGGAAAGTCCACTATCTCAGCTTTTCCAGGAGAAAAGAGATATTCTGCTCTACTCTAGAAATAATATAAAAGGTGAAGTCCTGATATTTATTTATTTTTTGGCCTGTCAGATACCAGATTATTTTTACTTATTTTTTTCCTCCAATAAGATTCATCATTCCACTGATCAAACTTTAGCAGCTATAGAGTTCATTTCTCATGCCCAAACTAACTATGGTAGAAGTTGTAAACCTGGAGATAATATAGGAGGAAAGTATTCCTCATTCTACTCAGACCGTTCATAAATAGCAATAGCAATTACATTTATATACCACTCTATAATGCTTTACAGCCCTCTCTGACCGGTTTACCCCCAACAATCTGGATCCTCATTTTACCCACCTTGGAAGGATGGAAGACTGAGTCAACCTTGAGCCAGTCAGGATCGAAGTCCTGGCTGTGGGCAGAGTCAACCTGCAATACAGCATTTTAACTGCGCCACCACATCTCTAAACAGAAGAACATGCTGATATTTCCTGCAAAGTGGTAAATATGTGACATCTATTTAAGTGACTGTGGTCCAGGTAGAGATGATCTCCAAGTGCTAATTTTCCATAAGTCCCAGAGGGCTTCATCATGTAGCTGGATAAGAATGAGTGAGGCTGAAAGATTTATCTCTCCCCCCCCAAAAAAAAAGTAAAGAGTGGGAAGAAGTGTGCATAATACCTTCAAATCCCACAAAGCCAGAATGTTCATTAACTTATCCTGGACTAGTTTCTCCCCATTAACATAAATGATAGAATTGTGAAGATTTGTATTTTTTTTTTTAATGTTTTTCTCTTCAAAGAATGGGAGTCAAATGTAGCCCCTCTAGCTTCTGGTTTTGGTTCTTCTGAGAAGGACACTTCTCTTAAAGCCTCTTATACAAGATACTTTAAACAACAAAGGCAGAAAAGAAAGTGCTAAAAGTGAAAATGGTTATTATCTCCAACTTTCATCAGAAATTGAAAGGGAATTCTTACCTATTTTAATAAACTTGAATAGAGGAGATCCAAGCACAAAGGGTACATTAAAAGTCTAAAAATATAAAAAGCTAGAAAATATAAAATATATATAAATTAAAAATTAAAGGTATATATAAAAAGCAAGAATCTAAAATTATCTTAAAATTATTCTCCAAGATATTCTAGGCCCTTTCTTCATACCTTTTAGTGATGGGAATTCAATCATGCTCAAGAACAATCTCTGACTTTTCCCCACAATCAAATCAAATTGTTTTTTTTCTCCTGTCAATCTTCCCAAAATCATTTTGGTTCAGCTAAGGCACTTGATCAGTAAATCTAAGACTGGGTTGCAGTGAAACAAAGTAGTTCAAAACTGAAGATCCTGACTCTGACTATATTAACATTTGAAAGATAAAAATGAAAGCATTGTGCCCATCTTCAGGCCAAAAACCAGGGCCAGGAAGTAGAATGTTGAACTATATTTATCTATTTGTTTATTTATATCCTGCCTTTTTGTTATGTTTACAAATAATTCAAGAAGCGAACATATCCAACACATCTTCTTCCTATTTTCCCTGCAACAACCCTATGAGGTGGGCTGGGCAGAAAGAGAGTGACTGGCTCAAAGTCACCCAGTTGGCTTTCATGGTTAAGGTGGGACTTGAACTCACAATCTCCCACTTTCTAGCCTGGTGCCTTAAACACCAGATCAAAATGGCTCTGTTATATGCGTCATTACTCATTCCTGCCAAACATTCTTGAAGGGCAGATGGCAGCTGTGGCCAAGAAATCCTTTACATAACCAAATGCATCAATTGTGCACGTTTATTGACCCAACAAGTGACTAGTTATAGTCACTCACATCTTACTCACTTCTGGTTTGGACTATTATAATGTGCTCTATGTGGAGCTGCCCTCTGTACCTATGTAACACCTCTACTTTGTGAGTTGCATTGGTTCCCAGTACATTCTCTTTTGAGGCAAGCAATGTATGCAAAAAAAAAAAAAAAGGGAGTGGAATGAAGAGCAAGTGAATAATTCAATAAATGTTTTGGTCTGGTGTTTTCCTTACGTTGGAAAAACAATTAAAATTGCTGAAAGGAAAAACACTGAAACTGGAGAAAGATTAAAAAATCAAATTCTTTTAGGAAATATTGAGAGTTGGGTGTGTATAACTTGAAAAAGGCATTATTGAAAAGCAAATAATGTAAGCTGAAGCTCTTATTATTGATAATGGAGCAAATGCATTCTTTGTTTTGTTTCGGAGAATTACATTACAAGACACCTTTTAGCAAGAAAACAAAGCCTTCCTAATGATCTGCGGTATTTGGAAATGGAATAGAATGTGTTGAAAGCGATGGACTCTCCTTTATTTCAGGTTTTTGTTTTTTTTTACATAACAAGTTTTATTGATTTTTTTTGTTTTACAACCAAGTGCTTAAGACTCATCGTGGAGATAGGGCACTCCATGGAACAAAGTAAAAAATATAATCATACATGAACAATTTAAATTACTTCTTTAAAGTTTCCCTCTCTATTTTATCACTCAAGAAAAAGAAAAAAAACAAAGAACAAAAACTATCAATAATATTTCCACCCGTTTTCAGGCTTAACTAACTTACAATTAACATATTCCAATTTGGCCTTACATAAACATATAGTATACAATTCGGGTATCCATATAATATAGATTGTTTCTAACATATACATATTATTCCAATTATTCAATTTATACTTCTCAATTAAATTCTATCTCTTATTCTATTCTATTTCACATACATATTTTATAAATGAACATAACTTTAAGTATTTTAAAACCATTTTACATTTTAGCCTTAAATAATAAAACAATAATTATTTCTAAAATAGACATATAGTATAACTATTATATATATATATATATATATATAAATATTTCTCAACTATATTCTATTTCCTGTACTCTATCAAATATTTTTATAAATCAATCCAACATTCAATCATTGTAAGTAAAAATATCAGTAATATTTCACCAATCTCCATCCAACTCCTTTAATTTTAACTTTTCCAATTTTCCGTAATTGCCATTCCAGACCATAATCAAATCAATAATTTACATCAATATTAACTCAGACCAAAATCTTAGACCTTAGAAATCTCAAAAATATTAGCTCAGTCAAAGTCTCTAAAAGCCATTTTACCCATCAGATAAAGTTTTAACTCTCATTTTTAAACCTAATTCTAGCTTTCTTTTTATGCCAAACAGGTTTCCACAATAGGGCCTCTAGCTCCTCCCATCTTAGTGTTTGGCTATACACATTTTCCCACAATTGAGTCCGATTGTAGTCTTCTTCTCTTTTTTCCAGTATTGTCTGCACTATGTAATCAGTCTTAATCAGTATGGTGATTATTCGTTGTTTGTTCATATTGTCAGCATTTTTAATGTCTCGTATTTGAAAGTCCATTTCTGTTGCTTTTGAGATTATAGATGTTTTAGTTGAATTCTGCCTTTGGTCATCAGAAATCTCCATCATTTGCATATAAGGTGTATCATCTTCTCTTCAATAGATTGTAAATATAATTCCTCCATCTCATTAAGTTGTAGATCTGGTTGTATGTCATGATCAGTCAAAATTTGAGATTCAATTTTTAACTCTGGAACATCCTCTTTCCTGAGCGTTCTAAAATGTTCTTTTAATTCCTCTTTCATTTCCAAAAAAATTTCTAGTATAAGTCCATAGTTAAGCTGTGAGTGGGATTCCATTCTTCATTTTTTTAGTGAAAGTTCAGCTTAGAAGATAGATTGCAATATTATAAAATATAAAATCCAAACAGAAATAGGAAAAAACAAGTAATCAAGCCTAGCACAAAGATAAAGACAGCAAAAGTCCCAATCAGTATAGTGAATATCTAATTTATAATCCAAAGTGATAATAAAAGAGAATGCCTTAAAAGTCAATTATTATATTGTAATCCTAAAGCGAGAGAAAATCCATTTTTCTGGGAAGTATATATTGTATTATAAAGTCAAACGTACTACAAGTAGAAAATTGAGCAAGTTCCAAAAGATATACCAATGTCTGGGCATCACGCCAAGTTCAGAGAATGAAAGTTCAGCTGCAAATGGTTACTTTGTTACAATAGAGATGTCTGGGCTTCATGCCAAGTTCAGAGGTACATTGTAACCATACAATCCACATGAATCCGCCCAGAAAGCCGAAGAGTTTTTTTTTTTTAAAGTAGACAATAATGTTCAAAAGGGGGGCAGGAAGAAAAACACTCCACCCCCCTCCCTAAAGGTTTCCACTTAAGCTAAAAACAAGCAAGCAGAGAGAGAGAGTCACAGTAAGGATTTTTTTTCTTCTTTTTTTTTTCAGGATCCCCCAAATTCTAACAGCTCAAATAAACGATAAAAATTAGTTATTTTTTCAAAACTTATTTTCCCGAGTATCCGAACGCTGCTTTCTCAAGGGAGGGAAATAGTTTCTAAAAGCTTTTCACAGGGAAGCAAATAGGATATCAAGAGGGAAGGAAAGGTCTCACCCGGATCTTCCACGGTGGTTCTTTTTGCTTAGATGTTACTGTGACTTTCGGCTGGAGCAGCTAAGTGATCGGCCATGTTACTGGCCGATCTTTTCCCCGTCGGCCCAAAGGTGATTTCTCGGATCGCAGAGGGAGCTGCCGCTCCCTCCGCGATCAACGAGTGTCCTCCTCCACGGTGGTCGCCTCTCCGGGGCAACTTTCGACCCTGTCCAGGGTCTACCGGCGGGGGGAAACCGGTCAGCAAAGAGAACATACTCTTTGCGCGACTGCAGGTGCTGCGACCGGAACCGGAAGTCTCCTTTATTTCAGGTTTTGATGGATGGCCCATCTATTAGGGAAGCTACTGTGGTTATGTTGCGATGCCAGCAGTGGCCAAGGTCACTCTTGAGGCTTCTTCCAAATTCCTAATTCAGGATGAAATAGGATAATTCTTGAGCTTTCAGATCAGGACAAAGAAGCCACATCTTCCATTACAGGATATGGCTTCCAACAAGTTTGATTCTCGGTGTTTGTTTGAAAAAAATATACTGTTACCAAGCTTCTGAAGCTAGTATGCGCATTATTCTAGAATCCTCCTCTTCACCGTTTCATCACAAATGTCAAATAGTTACATCATTATGCTGTGTTCCAAAGTTACTTTCCACAATGGTTTGAATCAATCCTGTGCCAGGAAAATCCAGGATTACCACACCCCAACACAGAGCTGGTCCAGCCTGAGACTTGAGATATTGATAACAACGTGGGTTGATGTCTCTGGCTAATTTCTCAGGATTTGTGAAGAGGCCATTACCAGAACAAAAGGTAAGGTGCAGGACAGTTGGGTCACCAGTGGTTGCCAAGTCAAGATGCTCCTTCACTTGCTCCCATTTGCACTCAGGGCAGAAAACATGCCACACATCACTAACACTCAATTCTTCATATGGAACACCTAGCACTTCTTTCTCAAGTTCCTCCAAAATAATAATCTTCCCCCGAGCCTGCCTTAAAGTGGGAATGGCCTCCTTCATCCAAACTTTATTCTGGCCTTCTTCAGCTAAATAACGTTGGAAGCGAGAAGCGTAATCTACATCGGGAATAAATGGGAGTTCTTCTTTAACCCGCATAAGTACCGTTTCCCCTGGGTGCTGGTTGAGGAAGCTCAAGGTGCCTTCCAGGACATCAGAAAAGTCTGCCTCCTGGAAAGTGTTGACATGGTATATAAGGAAACGGCCATTTTCCAGCTTACAACGGATATCCAAGAAACGCACCCCAGCAGCTAGCTGAGCCTCAAGTGGCCAAGTCTGACAACAGATCCTTGGGCCTCCAAGCACGCTCATGGAGTCATGGGTGCCAGGGATGGAGATTTTGGAAAGAGAAAGGTGGTCAGGTAAGCCAGACATCCAGTCAGAGAGATAAGAGGCAGGCCAGAACGTATTGTCAAATGCCTCTGTTTGCTGCCTCTTTCCACATTCCATAGTGTTCATCTGGAAAGGAAAAAAAAATATCATGATCTTCTGCAGAGCAGAGCTCATCCTGCTGTAATGTCAGCTAAGTTAGGTTAAGAAAGATTTCCAACTGAATGCACTTCTATTGGCAAGTGATCAGCATCTCCCAGCATACCTGAGGGCAGCGGGCTCTTTAATCAGAGAATTCCCATTTCTCTCACTACACATCTTCAAATATACATACTTGATTAGTATACCAGCCCATGGACTCAAGAGGCTACAGTATTCCCAATCTGTGTCCTCCAGATTCCAGATTCCAACTTTGGAATCAACATTATTTATTTATTTTATTGATTTCTATAGATGCCCATCTCAACAAGTGACTCTGGGAGGTGTACAACATAAAACATAAAAACAATTAAAAGAGTACAAAATAAATATATGGGATATAACAAGGAATGGGATATATGGGGTATAATATATAGGATATAATATACATTATGGAACTTGCTCTCCCAAGCACTAGGCTGGAGAAGATTGATATATGCTATCTAATAAATATATCTAACAACAGTCTGTATGACTTAAAAACAAACTTTAAAAAAAAAAAAAAAACCAACTAGATGGCTATGGCAATTATTCCTATTCTTTTTTATTCTCCATTTGGAATTGAGAATCAATCATGCCTCTTTTTACCATAAAAAATACCATTAAAAAGTACCATAAAAAGTAGATTCAGTACCATAAAAAATAGATTAGAAACGTAAGTTAAGATAGGCAAGAAAATGATAAGTGAGCACCTGTCCAGCCTAGACGAGTTCAAATCACCAGGACCAGATGGATTACACCCCAAGGTCAGAATATCAGCAAATAGCCCGAGCCTGCAAAGTTGAAGTGAGGAAAGCTAAGGCTCAAAATGAACTAAGGCTTGCAACCAAAGTCAAAAATAACAAAAAAAAAGCTTCTTTCAACATATAAAAAACAAGAAAAAAGTTAAGGAAATGATTGGTCCATTAGTGGGGGAAAGTGGCAAGAAGGTGACAAGCAACAGGGAGAAAGCAGAACTATTTAACTCGTTTTTTGCATCTGTCTTTACACAAAGGGAAAAAACAGACCCACCTATCAAAAATAGTGCCATAAAAAACAGAATAGAAACACAAGTTAAAATAGGCAAGAAAATGGTAAGTGAGCACCTGTCCAGCCTAGACGAATTCAAGTCACCAGGACCAGATGGATTACACCCCAAGGTTCTCAAGGAACTGGCAGATGTGATCTCAGAACCACTGAACTATATTTTTCAAAGATCCTGGAGCACTGGGGAACTACCAGAGGACTGGAAAAGAGCTGATGTAGTTCCCATCTTCAAAAAAGGGGAAAAAATGGATCCAGGAAATTACAGACCTATCAGCCTAACCTCAATACCTGGGAAGATTCTGGAAAAGATAATCAAACAACGAATCAGCGAACACCTAGAGGCAAACAAAGTCATTACTAAAAGCCAACATGGGTTTGTCAAAAACAGATCATGCCAGATTGCATTCTTTGACCAAGTGACAAAATTAGTGGACCAGAGGAATGCTGTGGATATAATTTATTTGGACTTCACTAAGGCATTTGATAAAGTAGATCACAACCTACTACTTGATAAGATAGAAACATGTGGGTTAGACAGCATCACCACCAGATGGATTCGTAGCTGGCTGACCGGCCGTACTCTGCGTGTGGTCCTCAATGGAACTGCATCTACATGGAGGGAAGTGTGTAGTGGGGTGCCCCAGGGCTCTGTTCTAGGCCCAGTGCTCTTCAACATCTTCATCAATGATTTGGACGAGGGGATAGATGGGGAACTCATCAAATTTGCAGACGACACCAAGCTGGCAGGAATAGCCAACACTCCAGAAGATAGGCTTAAGATACAGGAGGATCTGGACAGACTTGAACACTGGGCACTATCTAACAAAATGAAATTCAATGGTGAAAAAAGTAAGGTTCTACATTTAGGCAAGGAAAACCAAATGTACAGGTATAGTATAGGTGTACCTTGCTCAATAGTAGTAACTGTGAGAGGGATCTTGGAGTCCTAGTGGACAATCACTTAAATATGAGCCAGCAGTGTGCTGCAGTTGCCAAAAAAGCCAACACAGTGTTAGGCTGCATTAACAGAGGGATAGAATCAAGATCACGTGAAGTATTAATACCATTTTACAAGATGATTAGGGGACTGGAGGCTAAAACATATAAGGAACGGTTGCTGGAATTGGATATGTCTAGTTTAATGAAGAGAAGGACGAGGGGGGACATGATAGCAGTGTTCCAATATCTCAAGGGCTGCCACAAATAAGAGGGAGTCAAGCAACGGATGGAAACTAATTAAGGAGAGAAGCAACCTAGAACTAAGGAGAAATTTCCTGATAGTTAGAACAATTAACCAGTGGAACAACCTGCCTCCAGAAGCAGTGAATGCTCCAACACTGGAAGTTTTTAAGAAGAGACTGGACAGCCATTTGTCTGAAATGGTATAGGGTTTCCTGCCTGAGCAGGGGGTTGGACTAGATGACCTCCAAGGTCCCTTCCAACTTTATTATTATTGTTATTGTTGTTGTTGTTGTTATTGTTATTATTATTATTATTATTGACTGTGAATTAATCTGCTATGCAAGAACCACACCTCTGTAGAATATCCATTGTTCAATACTGAACAATGCATGAGGTGCATAGATAATTGATATTAACAGGACTGCTATAATGTTCCTCCTATCAATTAATTCACACTGCTACAATAACACAATATGGGGAGGGCAGAGAAAATGAAGTCTACAGTCTTGGTTACAAAAGATCTAAATAAAATATTTTGAACACTTAAAAATATCAATATTGAGAACACTAAAGCATTAGGAGGATTTGCTAATTTTGAATTCTAGAAAAATTGTTTCTAACTTGCATAGAACCACCAAAATGTGATGCAGTCTCAGCAGTTGGCAAGAGTTTCACTGATCTTGCCTGGGCTCAAAATCCAAGCTGCATCAGGCTTGGATGGAAGACCATCAGGAAATTACAGAGCTATATGCCAAATGAGGAAGTTAAAAAAAAATCCCAAAGGAAAGCAAAAAACCTTTCCTGTAATATTGCCAAACACATTGCATACTTGTATGCATTTATCCATCAGGAATGGAAAATGACTTGAGGCTATCTTACATTTACATATACACATCCAGATATATCCCAACGACTTATGCAATGTGTCATCTACACAAGCTCCACCTAACTATGCAAAGTTCAAATTCAGTGCCATGGCTTTCCATAGCGCAGTCTCTTTTTGATGTGAGCTTATTGCCCTTTTTCAATTCTGCTCTATCTTATCTAATATTGCTGCAATCTATGTTCAGCCAAGAGGTTTTTAGTGTTTTGAATTAAATCCCAACTTCTATCTGAAGCCTACTAACCTACCTGGAAATCGCGTTCCTCTCTTATCTGTCTCTCTTCCAGCTTCCGAAATTCAGAGGTGGATTTACTTGCTAGGATGTTATAAATTAATCAACAAACCATCATTAAGTGGGTGTCAACTAGCATACTTGGTCTGGTATAACTGGTTTGTTTTTGACAGCTTATGCCAAAAGCTGTCAGAGCTTTGTAATCATCTTGTAATATCGGGTCAACACCC
This sequence comes from Azemiops feae, assembly GCA_023970755.1. NCBI lineage: Eukaryota > Metazoa > Chordata > Lepidosauria > Squamata > Viperidae > Azemiops > Azemiops feae. The sequence goes on along the minus strand of JALGBA010000082.1, from coordinate 2,057,037 downwards.
TTTTATTTTAATTTTAATGATTAACTTAATCATTTCCAAGTGGACTGGATTGTAAACAGCTGGGAGATACTTCAGTTAGAATGCAATTCATTGTTTCAAAGAGATGGCATGTACCGGTAGTCCTCGACTTATGACCACAATTGAGCCCAACATTTATGTTGCTAAGTGAGACAATTAAGTGAATTTTGCCCCATTTTACGACCTTTCTTGCCACAATTGTTAAATGAATCACTCCAGTTGTTATGATAGTAACTCCGTTGTTAAGTGAATCTGGCTTCCCCATTCTTTGCTTGTCAGAAGGACACAAAAGGTGATGATCCCAGGGCACTGTAGCCATCATAAATAGGAACCAGCTGCTGAGCATCTAAATTTTGATCATGTGACCATGGGGATGCAATGGTCGTACGTATGAAAAATGGTCAAAAGTCACTTTTTTCAGTGATGTTGTAAATTTGGACGGTCACTAAATGAATTGTTAGAAGTCGAGGACTATCAGAATACCATTTTAGTTGCTTCTGAGGTTCTGTCATGGAGATCCTGAGCACCAAAAGATTGTGAAAGAAGAGGGGGGAAATGTAAAGGGTTGTCTTTAAAATTATTATTAAAATTAATAATCCAAACATTGGGCTGAACAACAGCAATCATGGAACAATCATTTAGATACAACACTAGGTAACTTCCCAGACATTAGTGCCTCTGCTTTCCAGCCCTTTCCCCCCAGATTCAATCAGAATGTGTAATATTCCTTATGTAGGACTTGTTTCTTCTAGAATTCATTGTAAATTTCTCACATTTTTTTCCACTTATCAGAGGCCACAAATTTTTGACCAAGATGATTACATTCCAACAATCATATTTAATATGTAATATTTGAAAGCATATAAAATACACTTTTTCCTTTGTTCACCTATTTTTTTTCTTTTGAATGGTTATTCATCTTATTAGTATTAAAAATATTTGATCACTAATGACAGTTCTACACTTAATTTATGAAGAAGCACCAGCTGCTTGGACCTGTTTTTGACATTGTGTCTGTTCTTGTTCTTTGTTTCCATTGGGCCATTTATTTGGCCCAATTTTTGGTCTGCCTGTTCTTCGTCTTTATTCCCCTGTCTGATACCAATTCAAACACTCTGTTAGCATCATCAACAAAGTATAGAAAAGCTTTGCCTCCATCCTCAAAGACCTTCAGACAAAATGGAGTTGTCAGTTTCTAAATTTTTTGTCCTGAAGAACAACTATTAAACTCTATATCTACAAGACACATATGATAAACTCTCAAATGTTGCATCACCAAGTTATAAGGCAGTTTCTCTTATTTTCAGTTACAGCCTTTATAGCCTTGAAATATGTGAATTTAACAAATATATTCCTTGGCAATTTTCTCCTTTATGCTACCCAATAATTTATTCTATGGATTTCTTCAATTTTCAGAGTTTTATCTATGTTGAGGTTAGGATATGTCAATTTTTCAATTCTTTTTCTAGACCTCTTCCAATATCTCTACAGTCTAAATTATGTTTATGTATTTCAACTCATTCTAATTTGGCTTCCAATTAATTTCTGGCTGCTGAGCTGTCTCAATTGTAGACAGTTCCAAAGATCCTATCTGCAATTCTTTACTTTGATGTACTAAGTCATCATTTGGGCCATGGTGTCACAGTGGTTAGAATGCAGTATTGCAAGCTGACTCTATTCACTGCTCACTGCCAGGACTTTGATCCTGACTGGTTCAAAGTTGGCTCAACCTTCCATCCTCCAAGGTTGGTAAAATGAGGACCCAGATTGTTGGGGGCAATATGCTGATTATGTAAACCGCTTAGAGAGGGCTGTAAAGCACTGTGAAACAGTATATAAGTCTAAGTGGTATTGCTACTGTTGTTTTACTGTATTTAATAGGAGCCTTGAGAGAATGACATGTTGTTTCTAAATGTTGATATATTTCCTTAACTAATTTAGAGAGACTGTGTGAAGTTTTCCTGTAACAAATTAATAATAATAATAATAATAATAACAACAACAACAACAACAACAACTTTGGAATCAGCAAAAATATATGTACATTTTTGAAAGCAAATATGCAAAAATGGAAAACAGCCCTAACAGTAAATGGGGAGAACATTGGTGAAATCAACATCAGACGAGGAATTTTCCAAGGGGACTCACTTTCACCACTACTATTCAATATCGCATTAATTCCATTGACAATAATCTTACGAAACACAAAACTGGGATACTACATCTCAAGCCAGCATAGCAAGATAAACCATCTGCTGTACATGGATGACTTAAAACTGTACGCGAAAAGCCACACTGAACTTGAATCAATACTCAACGCAGTCCAACTATTTAGCAGCGACATCAGAGTGAACTTTGGACTTGGGAAATGTGCTGTACTATCCATGCAATGAGGAAAAATGGCAAAAATAAAAGGAATAGAACTAGGAAATGAAAGTATTGTAAAAGCACTAGCAAAGGATGATGGTTACAAATACCTAGGCATGTTGGAAGCAGATAACATCTTAAATAGAAAAGTCAAAGAGTCAACGCAAAAGGAATACATCAGGAGAGTCCACAAATTTTTAAAATCAAAGCTGAATGCTGGAAACATAATTAAAGCCATCAATACATGGGCAGTCCCAGTGATATGCTACTCAGCTGGAATTATCAACTGGACTTTGGCTGAACTGGAAAACCTAGATCGGAAAACACGTAAACTTTTGAATATGCACCATGCTATACATCCACGAAGTGACATCGACAGGTTGTACCTGCCAAGAAAAATAGGGGGCAGAGGACTATTGCAAATCCACCAAACTGTAGAAGAAGAAAAACGAAGTTTGAATGACTACGTGAATCAAGGTACAGAAAAACTGCTGCAGGCTGTGAAAACAGAGAGCACTGTAAAAATAACAGAAACAAAGGCAGAATATAAGGAAAAACGGCTGGATGACAGATTAAATAGATGGAAAACCAAAGCTTTGCATGGACAGCATTTGAAAAACATTGAAGGAAAATGTGATAACAACTTGACATGGGCATGGCTTAAGATGGGAACCATCAAGAAAGAAACAGAAGGCTTAATACTGGCTGCTCAAGAACAAGCACTACAAACTAATGCCATGAAAGCGAAGATACAAAAATCCACTGACAATCCAAATTGCCGACTTTGCAATGAAAAAGTTGAAACTGTTTCACACCTAATCTGTGAGTGCAGCAAAATCACGCAAACTGATTACAAATCTAGACATGACCGAGTTGCTAAATTAATCCACTGGGCATTGTGTAAAAAATATGACTTGCCTGTGTCCGAAAAGTCGTGGGAACATAGGGTGGAAAAAGTTGCTGAGAAGGAGAGGGTGAAGATCTTGTGGGACTTTCGAATACAGACAGATCGCCATTTGGAACACAATACACCGGATATCGCAGTTGTAGAGAACCGAAGCGTACAGCTGATTGATATCGCTGTACCAGGAGATGCCAGAGTCGAAGAAAAAGAACTGGAAAAAATTACGAAATATCGCAACCTGGCCATCGAAACTCCGCGATTATGGATGAAACGTGTAACAGTGGTACCCACTGTCATCGGGGCACTGGGAACTATGCCCCAAAACTTTGCAAAATACATCAAGAAACTGCAGCTTCCTGCAATAACTCCAGCAATGTTACAAAAAACTGCGCTACTCGGAACATCTTATATTTTAAGGAGGTACCTGGTTGACACCTAGGATGCTGGTAGCAACCCGTGTCAACCATCAGCGCCAGCCAATTTGAATGTTCAGTTGACTGAGGTTCATGTTTAATGAATAAAAGATAATAATAATAATAATAATAATAATAATAATAATAATAATAATAATAATAATAATAATGATAATAATAATAATAATAATAATAATAATAATAATAATAGGCGCCTTGGGTGCAATCCCACTTGAACACCATTGGCATTGACAAATTCGCCATTAGTCAATTGCAAAAGGCGGCCTTACTAGGAACTGCTTCCATCCTGCGACAATATCTGTAATACCATCAAACATCCACATCTGCCTATCCCAGGTCCTTGGTAAGGACTCGATAGGTAGACAAAAATGCCAAATCCAGTCTGAACATCTGGCTGACTAGCTCCAACCTTCCTGATGGTTTACATCTGCATTTGTACAGAGCTGGCTTCTGCTTGGGGGAGGGAGACCTGGGACTATTAAGAAAAACTGGGCATGCTTTCCTGCCTCTTTTAATATTTCCTTCTCTGGGGGACTGACTTCCCACACAGCCATGCTGGTTTCTTTTGAAAGCTGTTATTTTTCTTTTGTTGGTATTGTGCTAGACTGCACTTTTATTATCTCACTTTTCAAAATTTCCCAAGCTTCTTGAGTTGTTTTCACCTTGAGGATTCTCATCCATGGAATCCTTCCCAAGCCCTAAATTTATTGAAATTAACTCTCTTAAAGTCCAAGACTCTAGTTTGACTGTGTTCTATTGCTTGTGCTTCCATAATGTTGAATTCCAATATTGCATGATCACTTCCCCCCAAGGTTCCTGTGGCTTCAACACCTTCTATCATTTCCTCTCTGTTAGTGAGAATTAGATCCAATATGGCTAATCCTCTAGTTCCCTTCTCTACTTTTTGGGAAACAAATTTGTCTGCTAGGTTTGTCAGGAATGTTTGATCTTCCACTTGGTGCAGAGTTTGTCTCCCAGTTGATGTCAGGGTAATTAAAGTCCCCCATTACTATTGTGATATGCTTCCTACATACCTTAGTTAGCTAACTAGCAAAAAGTTCATCTATTTCCTCTGTCTGGCTGGGTGGCCTATGGCAATGTCATTTTTTCCCCTTTTATATTGACCCAAATGCATTCAAGACAGTTTTCATCATTGTTGTGCTCTATTTCTGTAGAGATGTAGTTATTTCTTATATAGAGAGCAACTCCACCTCCTCTTTTATTTGGTCCGTTTCTTTTAAATAATTTAAATCCCTCAATTTAGGTTGAACAAACAGAGGAATCAAACTGGACTACTTCCAATTTGGGAACATCTATTATGTCTCCTTTTACTTATGTTAGAAAAATAATAATGCTTAGAATTTCTATCCATTTAAATAATAGGTTAAAATGCTAAGAAAAAGAAATTAAAGAAACTCTTCAGAACTTCCAATGGCCAAATAGTACAATATGAGAGGAAAATAGTAGCTTTAACATACAAATTAAATTTCATTATAATTCTGAGCATTTCATTTAATTTTGTTCTTTGTCCTGGAGCTCCTTTTCATGGCTAGAAAGAAAAATCAAGAGTAAAAAAATATGATAAATTAACAGTGTATGTCTGATCACAGCAAATGTAATCATTTCAAGTAATTTAATTAACTTCAATTAATTTGTCTCCAAATTAACAGAGTTCTTAGCTGTACAGCTGCATTGAAGAGTTTAATAACAAAGCAGTGTTCCCTTTTGACTTTCTCAAGAAAAAGAAAAAACTAAGAACAGATAGATAAAAAAACAATAGTTGCTACATTCATTAAATTAACTGTATTGCAGTTATGCCGGTAGTAGTCATCCTTGTAGATAAAAATCACAGTTTTATACTTCATTATTTTAAAGAAGATCTCTAAATGTATCTTATTAAATTCGTCGTAACTTCTCTTCTGTATGAGGCTCGGGGTGGCTTGCAAACTCCAAACAATTTCGGCCATAAAAGAAACATAACGGAGAGGGAAACTCATCGGTTATTCCCAGAAAATCCAAAAAGATCAATTATTTGGAAGAGAGGCATAATGTCCTTTAGGTAAGCCCGCTCTGAGAAAAAGCCACCAGCGGCAACCTCGCCTCCAGGAGGGAATCCCTTTCAGCTAGAGGCAGCACGGTTCTGCGCATGCGTCCCTTCGCCGGCAGTGGCACGCGGGAGTCCGCACCCCTTTCTCTCTCTCGCTCTCTGTCAGGGCTTCTCTCCGAGACTTCGTGGCAGGTGAGCGATTGGCGCTTCCTTTGCTGGGACAGCAGCCGAAGCCCCCCCCACTGGGTGGCCAGTCCAGACGCCTGAAATGCAACTGGAGCCTGGGACGTAAACCAGGTGCGGTATTTCTGAGTGTAAAGATGGTTGCAGCAGGGTTTTTCTCTCTCTCTAATTAGGCTAGTAGGAGCTTCTCCAGAGAAGTCCTGGGAGGAAAAAGTTGCTGGATGTTTTGCCAGAAGAATGAGAAGGACCCCGGGAAGGACAGCAAGGAGAAGGCGAGAAGGGGTTGTTTGCCCTGGTGCGAAAGCGATGTTTCCCCGTGGGCCGTTCCTCGGGGGGAAAGAAACCGCGTTCTCAAAGAAAGACAGCGAGGCCTGTGGTTCAGTGACTTTTAATGCGAGGGAAATTATTTCTTAAAGGAAAAATAGCTGCTTGTTTTCCTTTATCAATCTGCCCCGCCCTGATAGCCGGGAGCGATTTCTAGATAAGTTGCCGAACAACACTTCCCAGCAGCTGCAAGCCGGTGGTGAAGGATTCTGGGATATGTAGTTCAACAAGATCTGGAAATCTGTTGGTTCTTGGGTCGCTCTTAAATTAAAAAAAAAAAGGCATAGTATGATACCGTACACTTCTCAGAAAGAAGGAAAATGCCCATTCTTCACTTATGGGAAGGTAAAACGTAGTAATTTTCTTCCAAATACAGAATCTTTTAGCTATGTACTGGTTTAGGCTGTTCTTATAATCTTAATATAACAGCCTACCCCAGTACAGGTAATTCTAGACTTACAATAGTTCATTTAGTGACTGTTCAAAGTTACAACGGCATTGAAAAAAGTGACTTATGACCATTTTTCACACTTATGACTGTTGCAGCATCCCCATGGCCTTGTGATTAAAATTCAGATGCTTGGCAACTGGTTCATATTTATGACGGTTGCAGTGTCCCGGGGTCATGTGATCACCTTTTGCAACTTTCTGACAAGCAAAGTCAACGAGGAAGTCAGATTCACTTAACAACCGGGTTACTAACTTAACAACTGCAACGATTCACTTAACTGTGGCAAAAAAGTCGTAAAATGGGGCAAAACTCATTTAGCAACATAAATTTTGGGCTCAATTGTGGTTGTAAGTCAAGGACTATCTATATACCGGTAGCTATAATATTGCCTAGTTCACTGACAGCATAATCTCATCCTTAATTTCTGGTCATAGATCTTGCACATGGCATGCCATGATCATATGATGGCCTGGCAGTAATTGTAAAAGTTGTTTTTGTTTTTGGTGTACAGTATGGTTTTGCTTTGATTTGTTTTGGAGAAATTAAACACTACTTGTTCCAACAATGCTGTGTTTCCATTTTCATTATCAGTTTTCAAATAATTGATTTCTTGTGAAGTTGAAGTTGCAATCCTGTATAGTTTTATTTGGGAAAGAAATTGTCACTGAATCTTTTGGGACTAAACATCTGCATTACGTAGAGAACTGAATTGTAAATGCCATTTTAAAAAAAAATCACTGCTTTTTTTTGCCAACAGTATGGCGGTTCCCAGTTCAGAAGAACAGAAGAAACAAAACTGTTTCATCTTGGGTGCTTCTGGAGAAACTGGGAAAGAATTGCTACTTGAAATCTTAAAGCAGCAAAAATTCTCTCGTGTGACCCTCATTGGCCGCCGAAAGCTAAATTTAGAAGGGACTCTTTACAGTAATGTGGTAGGAAACAAAACATTTTTTTTAATTTTATGTTTTTGTCCACCTTCTCATTGCCTTTAGAACTGGACAGAGATTTAAAGCTGGGTCTCTGGACCTAATTTGCATTCTAAATGCTAACCACATGGATTTTTGTTATATATTATTATAGTCATCCTCAACCTAGTGCTCAGAAAAAATACTGTAAATCTATGCTATTCTATCAAAAACATAAGTAATTGAAAATATTATTGAATACTCTATCCAAAATATAAGACAATCAAACAATTTTAAATACCTACTGTATAAATAATTATTCATTTACTAACACTAATGGTTAAAGAATTTGGAAATCTAATTATGTAGGACATAATATAGTACATAAACAATGTAAAGAATATGGTGCCATGAAGAAAACTGCCATATAAAAAAGAACTGGATGAACCAAATTGTCTTCAGTCTTTTATGTAGTAAATTATAATATCCATCACAGAGTTGCTGGTATTTCAAGATACTGGAGCCTCTTTTTATATGGTGTAGCTCTTAAGTTAGCTTACTGGCACTTTTGATTCAGACATTTCTATGCTCCTTCTTTCAATTAAATCTTAAATGGTTTACATAACTGTTTACATATAGATATAAAGAATAACAGAATAACAGAGTTGGAAGGGACTTTAGAGATCTTCTAGTCCAACCCCCTGCTCAAGCACTAAACCCTATAGTACCATTTCAGACAAATGGTTAGCCAATCTCTTCTTAAAAACCACCAGTGTTGGAGCACCCACAACTTCTGGAAGCAAGTCGTTCCACTGATTAATTGTTCTAACTGTCAGGAAACTTCTTCTTAGTTCTAGGTTGCTTCTCTTCTTGATTTGTTTCCAACTTATCTCAGGTACATGAATCTATTCAATTCTTCAGTCCCTAAATGTTCCCAAGAATAACCATAACTTAACTAGCTTCTTAAACATCAGCAATGAGGGTGCTTTTCTTATTTCAGAGTGTAGCTTATTCCACAAGAAGGGAGCCTAGTAGAAAACATTTGCTTCTATGCTCCCTCTTATCACACCACACCTGGAAGGAAACTTCAGCATTCCTTCTCTGCCTTGTCCAGGTTGTGCATTTTAATATGTACATTTTATTGATTGTTTGATAATTTCATCTTGGCTTCTCAACATTAGTTGAGATTTTGTCATTAGTCAGGAGATGTTCTGTCTTCATTTGTTTTGGGAAGCAGGGAGATACATATATTTCATTTTCTCCATTGGAGTTTCCAGTTCTTTCTTTCATGTCTGGTTTTTTGGGTGTCTGTCCTGCCTGTTTCCAGGTCCAAGAAGTTGTTGACTTTGAGAAGCTAGATGAATCTGCTGCTGCCTTCCAAGGACATAACGTAGGATTTTGCTGCTTGGGGACAAGCAGAGCCAAAGCTGGAGTGGTGAGGAGAAAAAAATAGGTCAATACCTGGGTCTGGGCGGAATTGAGAAAGGTGGAAGATTGAAAGGAAGTTAAGAAGTATAAAATATACTTTAGAGTGGAATTTGCTGGCAGGTGGGATTTCATGGATTGTTTCAGCCTTTCCCAACTTGGCATCCTCCTGTTATTATTGGACTACCGTTCTAGTGGCTCTGGGTACTAATGGTAATTGCACTTTCCATATACTTAGAGGAACCAAACTGGAAAATGTGAGTTCCTTGGGATCTGAGAGACAGAAGATTGAAGTGGCTGATTGGCATTTTAAGGGAATGAGTTGGCCTGATGAGGAACAGGTGTGAAGACTTTAGAAGTTTACTATGTTTCTTCCAAAGTGCTAGAAGTGCATATCAACATAGCTTATCTTTTGCCCATGGTAGCCCAATTTGCCCACCACCTTTTCCAAATTTCATAGTTAACACAAGATTTTACCCAAGTCACCCAAATTGTGCATTGTACTGGCTGTTTACAAGTTTAATTTTTTGGGAGTTATCTTGCACCTCTGGTGGGACAACATCTTCTGGGCCAATGGTTGCACTTAATTTGAGTGCATGAGAAGGGTGGAGGAAGATCCAACATATCAAAAAATAAATTTGATCTCAGTTCATTTGCATTTACATTTACATTTAATTAAGCATAATTATACATTATGCTATTCTCTGATCAGCATGTATTTAATTTTTTCTTTCCACATTAAAATTAATAGCAATTTTTGAGGTGCCTGATTGTCATAAACATAGTTTTGGAGATGAAACAGCCCTGACGTCTCAGGTTAGATAACTCTTGGTATGTCATCTCTTGATATGTCAAATAGGCTCTAACTCATTCCAGGTCATTGGAAAGGGGAGACTTTTTCAAATAAGTAAACACTACTTTCTCTAAATGCAGGATGGATTTGTGCGTGTTGACCGTGATTATGTTGAACATGCAGCAAAGCTAGCCAAAGCTGGTGGCTGCCACCACTTTATCCTAGAGTCAAGCAAAGGTGCAGATAGCTCCAGCAGATTCCTCTATCTAAAGACCAAGGTATGTCTGATGGGCTGCAAAACGAGATAAGCAGAGGGTGAGAGAACCAACTGGTTTCAGAGTTCTCCCTTGGTTGGGTCCCCAGGTTCTGTTTAATTTTTATATACAGAGATGCCAGATCTTTCATTCTACTGCCATTTGGGATTAGACAGAGAAAGAGGCTTCTTATTTAATGTATCCTTCAAGAAGGTCATGATTATATAGTTGGTTCTTTCCTCTACTCTTAATTTAAGCCTGAGGAAAACTCCCTATGAGTTAGTTAGGCAGAGCTGGGAGCTGAATTTGAGTTTTCCCAAGTGTAGACTACCACTCTAATTCCATAATAGGCAATTTGATGCCTTCTAGATACATTCAGAGACAAGCTCCAACAGGCCCTAATAAATATTGCTTCAGCAGAAGAAGCAAGTCCTTTCTAGAGCAATGGCTCCAGGAGATACTGTTCTTTATTACAACTGTTATTCCAGGTTGTTCAAGTAATATGTGCAAAGGAAGCACTTTGACCTGCAGCATAATGTAGGTGGCAATACATTTTCACGAGAAAGATGTTTCTTGGCTGAGGATCTATGGTTTGTCAAATTCTAGCCATTACAGAGCATGCAGGTTAATTTTTTTCTGCAGTTTATAATTCTAAGAGTGTAACCTAATAGTACTTGTGAAGATATATCTCCTCTGTCATATGAGGATCTTCAGCAATCCTTCCTTCTGCTTTATTTTGATGTGTATACTTTTCAGCTTCCGTGTGTTTCTATGTACAGGAGAGAGAGCTCAACCAATGGAGGTTGTTTTATTCCTTCCCTCTTTAGGGTGAAGTAGAAAACAGGATTAAGGCACTTGGATTTGACAGATTCTCCATATTTAGACCAGCGTAAGTATATTGTATATATGAATCTGATAGAAGAACAAGGATGCTCATTCCATAACATAGGAAGTTGTATTAGTCGTGAGTGTTGCTGATTAGTTAAGATTTGAAGTTTCTCATTGTAACAAAATTAGTTATTTAATTCAACTGCTTGTTTAGCTGTTGCTTTAAAAAATTAATAACCTTACCTCTTGTAGGCTGGTAAAGTCAAGGGTACACCAAATAAGCAGCGTAGATGTAGAAAGGTTTCATTGCAATGTATCCGATTTTAAAATGTTGCTTTGATCTCCAAGAATGGAAGTACGAGTATACTTCCATTCACACATGGTTAGGAAAATTGGGTCAAAACTAATACCAGTGATGATTTTGAGTAAATTTGAGAACCTAAACCACAGGTATCATTTATGCCGAGTCAGATTTAAGAGTTTATTTTGTATGTAATTGGGGATGCAGTCCAAGTCACAATGCTGTGAAGCAGATTAACATACAAATGGGTAAGTTATTTATTTTGTTTTTCATTGATGAGCAGAAATTTAAGCCCTGGCCCTCCCAAGGCAAACCCAAAATTCACACTGCAGGTCACAGAAAACCATTTTCCTTCACCTGTGGCTGTTCAACATATTATTTGAACCACACAGATTCATAGCAGGAATTAACAACAGCCTCTCCCAGGGCCTTTGCTTTCTCAGCCGAACTATATATGCAGCTACCATGGTGTGGCTGTCCTTTCCTAACTTGGGCAAATACCTTTGTCCTACTGGAAACACAATTTATATTATCATTTTCTCTTTAAGGATTTTTCTATGGTTGGTTAGTTTTGGCATCCCCAGCAACAGATGTTGCCTTGTCAAGACGTTTTATTTCTTCACCATCTCTCTGGTCTTGAATGCACCTCTTCCCAACCTTGAAGAAAAAGAAGTAAAATCAACCAATAAACTGCTGAGTGCACACAGGATTTTTTTTCTGTTTGCCAGTAGGGTACAGATTTACGTGTGTTTCAGGATGAAGCAGTGCATAACTGTTTTTGACAAAATTCTTAGAGCGTTATTGAAATGTGCTTTTTCCCTCTATTATATAACCAAGGAGATGCATTAGAATATTTCCATTCATACAGAAGAGCCAATATGTTGCTCTGGGACAAAAATCAATTCAGCTAGAAGCACCATCTTAAAGCATTAGTACCATATAATGTTACACTTGTAATCAAACTTTTCAGTACATTCTATTGACAGGCAGGTAAATTTTATCAAGCGTTGTATCAATAACCAAACAATAACTCAATTAAAATGAAGGCTTTCATGTATTAAAACCCACTGTTCCTATCTCATCCTTCTGTGGCTTGTTTTGCAATTATCTTGCTACAGACTTCTTTGTTGCGAATATCTTCTTGTTGCTGCTTGGCTGAGAGCGATAAAACCCAGGTAACATATAACTAAGAAAAAAGAAGTTCCTTTTCTGCCTCTCTTCCCTAGGGTGCTGCTATGCGATCGCCAGGAATCTCGGCCCGGTGAATGGATGGCCAGGAAAGCCCTAGGAGCGGTAGCCCATTTCTTTCCCACGTATATGTCTATCCCTGTCACAACAGTGGCCCGAGCAATGGCCAATCTTGCAGTGATGCCAGCAAAAGACGGGCAGAAAGTGGAGGTGCTGGAAAATGCAGCCATCCATGCCCTTGGTCAGTCAAAGTAATCAAGAGAGAAGAAGGGATGTTTCTTGGATAGCTTTATAATGAAGGGGTTTCGTTGATTCCCCAAAGCCCAGCTTTACTTGTAGTTTTTTTTATACTGCAGAGGGTCTTTGAATAATAAGTACCTATGAATTGCATTTGAATTGCCTTTGATAGGATTGTTGCATCAGGAGCATGTGATCCTGAAATAACTAAAAAAAAAAAAAAAAAGCCTTAATGTCATTGGTGCTCTTTCAAAAGCTTTAAACGCGGATCCTGCCTCTTAATAAAATTAATTAATTAGCTACGGAATTGTGTATGGTCTGTTGATTAAACACTAACATGCTAAGAGTGCAACTTAAAAATGCATGGTGGACGGAATGAAGATATGAATGTATAAACTTTATTATGGTCAAAATCCAGGAATATCAAGCAGAATGCAAAAACATTTATACCGTAGCTATATAGAGACTCCCTGTAACAAAATTCACTAGTTTTATAGGAATGTTACGAAGAGCTCCTTTTAATCTCATTTCAGGCCTTATATGCCGCTGCAGAGACTTCGGCTTATTTGTTGCCTAGGTGCCTATCTAATACACCAACCCTTCATTTAGTGACTGCGTTCTGGTCCAGCAACCAGGCCATTAAGCAAAATGGTCATTAAGACTTTCAGAAATAAGAAATCTAATTCTTTGCCATTTGCATATGGACTATAGGGACCCTGAATAAACAGATAAAGGGGAGACACAATCCACTAACTGGTTCATGAGACTTCTCACACCACCAGCCTATGCTTGAGACTGTCATAAGGCAAACCTATGGCTGACGTTCAACCATTTCCATCTTCCAAGCTACCTCATGGCCAAGATCTTCCTGCTCAACAGATGTTTCATAGCCTCTTTCACATCTTTGTTCCTCAGGCTGTATATGACTGGATTCAGAAGAGGTATCACCAGAGTATAAAACAGAGAGACCACCTTGTCTTGATCTTGTGATCCATCCTTGTTCCTTGGCTGGGCATATATGAAGATGGCAGTGCCATAGAAGAGGCTCAGAGTGGTCAGGTGGGAAGAGCAGATGGAGAGGGCCTTTTGTCCTTGAGTAGAGTGGCTCCAGAGGACATTCCACAAAACCCGGAGATAAGAGACAGAGATGGTAGTGATGGTTACTGTGGCAACGACAGTTGTGGAAACAAAAAGGATTACTTCAGAAAGCCGAGTGTCAGAGCAAGAGAGCTTCAAGACAGCAGGGATATCACAGAAGTTGATATGGCTTGGCCCACAATAGGACAACCGGAAAGCTCCACTAGTCTGAACGATGGAACCCACTAAACCACAACTGTAAGCCCCCAGCACAAGGCAAATGCAATTCTTGTGGGTCATGAGTAAGGTATAGGTCAAAGGGTGGCAAATGGCCAGGAAACGATCATAGGCCATGGCTGCCAGGAGAAAACATTCTGTTGTCGCCACAGTAATAAAACAACATCTGAGCTGCACAAGATGGAAGGGAAATGGAAGCCTTGCCCTGTTGTAGCTGAGCCTCCAGTGCCTTGGGTGCAATGACCGAGGAATAGCAAAGATCCAAGAGAGAGAGGTTGCTGAGGAAGAAGTACATTGGAGTGTGCAGACGCTGTTCAGTTCTGATCAAGGTGACCATCCACCCATTGCCCAGTACTGTAAGCACATACAGGAGAAGGAGCATGCTGGAGAAGAGAGGACTCAATTCAGGTTTCTCTGTAAAGCCCAGGAGGATGAATGTGGTCACAGTGCTTCTATTTTCACCTTCTGAGGAACTGTGGCTGGGCCGATGAGATCTTCAAACAAAACCATAGATATGGTACATCACAATAAATAGGCATAAGGTTAAAAGTAACTGCAAAACTTAAAATACAAACCATGAAACACCCCCCCCCCCAGTCTGTGGATTTTTTTCCCCCAGTGAACTGGTCTCCAGTGCCCCAAAAGGTAGGGGGCTGCTGGTCTATAAGTAGTCCTCAACTTATGATCACAATTGGGCCTGGAATATCCATCACTAAGCGATTCATTGTAAAGTCTGACATCACATGACCATGTTGTTTAGCAACATCGATCCTGGCAATCCCAGTGGCCATTGTAACTCTAGATGAACAGGTCGTTCAGCAGGAAGCAGGAAGTTGAGGGACTCCCAAAGAAGCGTAGGAGTACCACAGGGGGATGGGGAAGTCCTGGGAGGCTCAGCGCAGGCTGCACATGGGTTGCGGCTGCTACAGTGCGGCACAAGCTTAGGGAATTCCGGGGAAAGAGAGTGTGAGGTGCATGCAGGCATGTATATGAGCGCAGGAAGGTCATTGAAAGAAGGCACTACAGCTCAGGAGCTTCCTGGGGTATTGCAGCTCTGGAGCTCCAAGAAGCCTCTGAGTTACTATGCGGCACTAAGCTGCAGCCACCCCTGTATGCCTCAGCCACCCCGTCCAGCAACTCAGCGCAAAGCTGCTGTGCCCTGGGAAGCACCAGCAGCATGGCACAAAGCTGTGGCTCTGGGTCTACAAGAAGCCCCCAAGCTGCAGCACAGTGTAAAGCCCAGCCCCAGCAGCACAGGACAAAGGGGCTTCTTGGCACTCTGTGGCATTCTGGGTCTGCAAGAAACCCCTGGGCTACAGCGTTGTGCAGTGCAAAGCCCAACCCCAGCTCAGCAGCATAAAGCAAAGGGATTTAATAAAGATATAGATCTGCATATTAGAATGGCATATCAATTTGGAGGTTTAAATCAATACTAAAATAAGTAAAATGTTAAAGCTACAGTAATTAACTGTAATAAAGATGATTCAAACTGTAAGTTACAGACTGTGATTTTAAAAATTGCAATAATTTCTGCCTAGTCAAGAAAATTGGGGGAATTTAACAGATCATAATATAATGAAATATTTTAATTTTATGTTAGGAAAGCCACAAACCTGGGTTATAATACAACCCATTTATAACATTTTAATCCAAAACTAATTTCCAAATTGAGTTATGTTCTATGTCAGATTTGTTTTTCAGATATGAAATTAGTTTTGACACCAGCGCATGCTTCTGTAATTTAATGAATCATTCTTCTGCAGAAAGGATTGTTCATAATTTCCAGTAAGAAGCATAAAGAATCCTAGCAGTTGTTACCATGTAAACATTTTGTTTTGTATTCTCTGTAGGAATATTAGTATTAATAATAATTTAATTAAAAATTAGCAATTAGATTTTTCATGGCTTCAGAATCTAAGGGACTGGTTTGGACAAAACTCAGCAACACTTTTTCGTGCGGCTGCTGGTAAAAACAGGATCGCCAACATGATCACCAACATCCGATAACGGATATGGCAGAAGAAGAAGAAGAAGAAGGAGGAGGAGGAGGAGGAGGAGGAGGAGGAGGAAGAAGAAGAAGAAGAAGAAGAAGAAGAAGAAGAAGAAGAAGAAGAAGAAGAAGAAGAAGAAGAAGAAGAAGAAGAAGAAGAAGAAGAAGAAGAAGAAGAAGAAGAAGAAGAAGAAGAAGAAAGAAAGAAAGCCATCTTTAAAGTTTGTTTCATTCTCTGACAAATCATTTTTCAAAATCACTGGGTTTTACAACACTACTAACTGATACGAAAAAGTGATTCAACATGATTGTTACATTTCCAAATAGTGCAATGAATTGTTTATTTCCACAATCAACACTGGAGTAATAGATAGAACATCTTATACCAATTTTCTCTATGCGCAGTATTATAATGGACAGAAGGAATAACCTTGAGGGACAACAGTCAGATAAAAGAAATTTGAGTCCAGAGCAGAACTATAACCTAACAAAACATCTCCAACAAGATCCTGCCTCTCACGAAGACAACAGGACGGAGGGGGGAAGCACATTTCAGACTTGCAAGACTCTGTTATTATAATCTTATAATAAAAATAATATTACCCTGCATGGTTTTGGTTTCCTAATCTGGTCTACTATGGATGGCTGACAAATATTGGCTGCAAATTTGACCGTTTTCTTCCATTGATATTCCCATTGTTGCATATCAATTATTCTATTTAAACTATGCATCCACTTTAAATCATATGGTCTTTCTGATCTGTTCTTCACCAGCAACTCATCCATTTAAGTGTAAAGTATAAAGTGTAAGTCTACAAACTTTGCCATTACTTTTATAATATAATACTTGTCATTCTGTTTTAAGCAGTTCATGCATCATTTTCATTTTCCATTATAAATATTGCTAATTTTTGCCATTGTGGCTTTGGAGAGGCTTTGGGGCTCCATCCTGCTCCATCCTGCTCCAAGTTAGACTCCAGATCTGTGGCTGCTTTTACAAACTCTGTTTCCAGATCCCAGGAGGAAAAAATATACTGAGCCAAGCTTGCATCTTTAATAATATTTTCCAAGTGATATTAGTGTATAATAAATACAGTAAACAATAAATAAGTAAACATTCAGCTCCATCCAGTTGCCCCGACTCTACCTTGAAATAAGGGATTACAGAGTCATAAAAAAAGGAGTTACTGTATAATAAATATGCCACGTTAATTATGCATTTAGGTGAAAAAAATAACACCTAAAAACTGTTTATCAAGCGTTTTGTTTTATTTGTATGTGTATCTAATGATTAGGTACAGTTTATTTATTTATAAAACATATTTGTTGCCCATTTCGTATCCGTAGACTGCGCAGCTTACAACAGTGAGAAGGGCTAGGAAACTAATAGATTTCATTTTAAGCTGGTATTTTGTAACCTACACATTGTTTATCTGGAAGGCTGCCAAGGGGTAAATAGATGACAAGGGTAATGCAACAATGCACGAACTCAGAAGCTTCCACCCATGCTGAGCCCTCTGTCTTTGCCTGCCCCAAAAGGACAAATGAACAGGTAGCAGCATGGGAGGAAGCCCTGCTGTGTTTGGGTCAGGTTGGAAAGAGGTTTGATTATTTTAGGAAATGAATTATGTACATTTGCTAACTTTTAGTAGACATGATCGGTATTTTAAAATACTAGAAAGGAAAGCAGCTTCCGAACGTAGGCTCCTGCTCCCTGCTTCCATGCCTGTTTCACTTTGATTTCAGCTTCACTCCAACTTCGGCTCCAGATTTTGAGCCGGCTTCGGAGCTCAATCATTCCTTCTTTCCATTCCTTCTGTTGGGAGGTTTTTTGGAATATTTTCTTAAATCCAGTTATCACCCCTTTTCTACCTCCTGATTTCATTCCAGTGAAAGGTAAAAAGGAAAGAACCAGGGATGATTTGGGTTACAAATTGTGCAACATACTGAATAAATGCCATATAGTTACTTTTCTACACTACTGATTTCTTGAAACTCTATTAATCACAGTTTTTAGAATTCATTTTAAATGATTGGCAGTGGCAACCCACACAATCCCGCTGAGTAGGAAGAGGATCTGTGGTGGATTATTTCAGATCAGAAGTCCTACAAGACTTGCACCAACTTGTAAGGTGGAAGGCGGGTTTAATTCAATAAATTTAAATTTAACAAAAGTATATTTCTGGATCTGATTCCAACAAGAAGAAAAATTAACTATTCCAGCTTCAGAGTTGATATGACTTCTCCCCTATTTGGGGCATCACATTCAAAATTTAATGAGGTTTTAGTTCTAGCAGGTTGAAACCTGCTCAATTTTTTTATATGTTCCTAGCATACCTTGTTTTTACTTTGAATTAATCAAATCAGTAGCAAGGCTGTGAGAGAAATGGAGCTTTTTGATCATGGTAAAGGAGAAATCTTTTTACAGAAAGTCTGACTGGATCCTGTATTCTCCCAGAGACTATAGGATTGCATTCTTAATTGCCTTTATTTGATTGCATTAAAATCAATTTCTTATGAATATCAAGACTGGCTTTTTCAAAAGCAAACTGGAAAGATTTAACAGTTTAAAAATCATTTTTAAATTTTAATAATGCATAACACAAAACAAAACATTCCAGCTAAGCTCTGTAAGATAAAGTTGTTTTAGTGACTCACCTGTCCATGATTTCTCATTGAACATGTATCAGCAAGCTGCAAAAGAAGAATCATCAGATCACTTGATGGCAAGGAGCAAAAGGGGCAATGGAGGATGCCAGCGTTTGAGAAGATCATGATGCTAATTTGGGAAAGATAGAATGTTTCGCCAGCTAGCACTGGCATATTGGAAGTTTTCACATATATTTTTTAAAAAATAAAAAAAATAGTGTGCACATTCTTGAGTTTCCATTGAGGATGGTTTGTTTTATTTCCAAAATAATATTTAAATATTTAAATTTCAAACATTTTACCTCAGAATAAGACTTTTTAAATGTTGGGTCCTGGAATCCTTCAGCAGTAAAAAGTGTCCAGATTAAATAACTCTGAAAGACCTTCTCCTTAATCATAGCATTGGAGATAGAGAGAAGTAAAGATGCTCAGGATATAACCTTTCTAGTCATAAATCATTTCAGTTGAATGTGGTAAAAGATGTAGCTGGACAATGGCTGGAAGATACAAGTTTTACCCTTGGCTCTGTGGGAGAGGATGCCTTTTATTTTAGAAGTGAAAGAAATAGATGTTACTTTCAGTCCTTCAAATTTTTGACAGTAGCTTCTGGGAACTAGTCTAATGCAATTACTAGCTGTGCAACCATTCATTCATTTATTCATTCTTTCGTTTGTTTGTTCATTCACTCAATTTCTACTAAAAACATTGTAAAACAATAAAAACAATGAAAAACAATAAAAACAATGAAAAACAATAAAACATCCAAATTAACTTAATAATGCATTAAGCTAGATAATATTTCAATCATCTGCTTGTTAGGTTATTTGCATACTGTGAAAATTAGACCACCCAGATATGGAATAAGGCAATCCTTGCTTCACCTATAATTGGTTTTCAGGCAGTATTCATAAAATCATAAATTGGAAGGATCCAGCGCACTGCTCAGTGCAGGAATCCGAATTAAAACGTCTCATATAGATGGCTGTGTAATTTCTTCTTGAACACATCCAATGAAGATGATTTACCATGTCTCTAAATGGTCATGGCTAACTGCTTCCATTGTTGATTTGTTCTTAATGTTAGGAAGTTTTTCAAGCAGAATTTCCTTTTCTACAATAAAGACAAGTATTCCATGTCTGGTATTTTGGAATGATATGTGAATAGCGATAGTCTTCTGTATGACATTTTTTCAGGTACATAAAGAGTGCTCTCCTACTGTTCTTCTATCCCATGTTAACATTCCCACATATATAAGAAAAAGCATGAAAGAGAGTTTAGTATAATAATGTGACTATGGCAATGGTGAAAGAATATTTAAGAAAGACCACAGTGTCAACATACACTGGCTCTTAAAGCAATGCCCTCTGTGGGAGACTTACTTTCAATACAAATTAGCTACCAATGAACAACAAATCAGCAACAAATGCATTTGAGAGAGTTTAGTTCTGGACCTTGACTTCTCTGGTCTTTTATGAGAGCTGTGCCAGATGTACAAATCTGTGATGTATAACCTGGCCTGAAAGCTCCATTAATTGTGATGCATCTGTGAGCTTTTATTTATGATCTCACAGGAACTGGGGGAGGTATAACCTGGCCTGAAAACTCCCATTAACTGTGTTGCATCTGTGAGTGTTTGTTTGTGATCTCATAGGAACTGGGGTGAGGAAGGATCAAGAGAACATTCCAGGAAAAATACCAGCTCTGATTAATTCATTACCTAAGAACAGCAGCAAATGACAATTACATCAAATTCACATATAGGGAAAAGAGGGCAAATTCAGCTTCAGTCTGGCAAGATTGATGTCAGGCCCCAAATCAAGAATGGCAGATAGCTGTTCTTTAAAACGGAGTTCTTTACCTATAGACAAAATCTTGCCAGACTGAGCACTCTGCAATCTGCATCTACAATATATTCTGTGAACTCTTAGGGAGGGGCTGTCTTCACCCTCTTTCTCATACACATAGTATCTGGGTTGAGTTGCCTCTTACTCCTCTGGAATGCACCTCCTCCCTCCCTGGGGACCCAACTCCTCACTACACTCCATCACTTCATTAAACACTACACATGATCTATATCCTAGAAGATAATGCATAATGTTTCACAACCACCATGCTGGTTCCCTCAGCTAAGAATGCTGGTTCCAGACAATGCTGGTTCCCTCAGCTAAGAAACAGATGAGCAGCATGCCCTAGAATCGGACACAATTGGCAGGGAAATATTTACCTTTCTAATAAGTTACTAAAATTATTTATAGGGAGATGTCATATATACATATGCATATATATATACATAAACATATACACTGTGTGCACAATTATTAGGCAAATATTTTGACCATATCATCATTTTCATGCATATTTTCCACCTCCAAGCTGTATAAACCTGAATGCTTAGTGGATATAAGCATATCAGGTGATGTGTATTTGTGTAATGTGGAAAGGTGTGGCCTAAGGAGATCAACACCCTACATCAAGGTGTGCATAATTATTAGGCAGCTTCTTTTCCTCAGGCAAAAGGGGGCAAAAAAGAGATTTAACTGACTCTGAAAAGTGAAAACATGTAAAAAGTCTTTCAGAGGGACGCAGCATTCTTGAATTTGCTAAGATATTGGGGCGCAATCACAGAACTATCAAACGTTTTGTTGCAAATAATCAACTGGGTTGCAAAAAACGTGTTGAGAAAAAAAGATGCACGTTAACTGCCAAAGATTCGAGAAGAATCAAACTATCCTCCAATGCTGTCATATTCCCAAACTGCAACCTGCCTGGAGTGCCCAGAAGTACAAGGTGTTCAGTGTTCGGAGACATGGCCAAGGTAAGGAAGGCTGAAACCGGACCACCACTGAACAAGACACATAAGTTGAAATGGCAAGACTGGGCCGAGAAATATCTGAAGACAGATTTTTCAAAGGTTTTATGTACTGATGAGATGAGAGTGACTCTTGATGGACCAGATGGAGGGGTCCGTGGCTGGATCAGTAACGGTCACAGAGCTCCACTTTGACTCAGGCCCCAGCAAGGTAGAGGTGGGATACTGGCAGGGCTTTTTTTCTCATAGAACGCCCAGAACGGAGTTCCGGCACCTTTTTTGGATGGAACCTTGTAGGGTAGGCAAGGCGGGTTGTATGACGTGTGTGAGTTCCGGCACCTTTTTTTTTTTTACAAAAAAAGCACTGGATAGGCTGGTATTATTAAAGATGAGCTAGTTGGACCTTTTTGGGTTGAAGATGGATTCCAAATCAACTCCCAAACCTACTGCCAGTTTTTAGAAGACACTTTCTTCAAGCAGTGGTACAGGAAAAAGTCTGCATCTTTCAAGAAGACCATGATTTTTATGCAGGACAATGCTCCATCACATGCATCGAAGTACTTCACTGTGTGGCTGTTCTGTCCTTAGAATGGTAGGCATTGAAGAGACTTGCGAATACAACAACAAAGTTTATTCATCACACACAGAAACAGAACAGAAAATGAAACTGGCTCTGCCCTTTTATACAAGGAGCCCTGGGTAACTGTAACCAATCATTGCACGGGTTTCTCCCGCGCTAAAAGCAAGCATGCCCGGGTCTCCAGACATCCAGTCGCCGCAGCAACCATGTGGCTGCTAGCTTCGCCTGGTTCCCGCCCTGCACCTGCTGTCTTAGCAACTCAGTACATTACACCCCTCCCCCCTGGGTTGAAAGCATAATGCACCTAATTAAGTTCTGCCTCCCCATGGAGGCTCTCCAAAATCACTCCCACTAACCTCGGCCCCGGCCTGGGACCTCTTAGGACGTGATGCCGCCATAGGGCAGGCATTGAAACCAAGCAAGGTTGTTCTTTTGAGATTGCTCTGAGTGCTCGGCTAGCAAGGTTGTTCCTTTGAGCATATTCTGAACGCTCAGCTAGCAAGGTTGTTCCTTTGAGCATATTCTGAACGCTCGGCTAGCAAGGTTGTCCTTTTGAGTGTGTTCTAAATGCTAGGCTAGCGCCGACAGGACCCTCACGTATTCCTGTAGGAATTTCGGCAGCCTTCTGGCCCTTTCCGATCTCCTCGGAGCTGCTGCAGATGCCCGATCTGCAAGCTTGCCCGCCGGGCTCGGCAGACCGGGGCTTGGGGACCCGCGAATTGTGGTCAGAATTGGGGCATGCAGGCTGGCCGGTTAGCCCAGCTCTGCGTGCCAGTTTGGGGTGGAATTTCCCGGAAGGGTGGTATTCCCTTGAGGGGTGGTATTCCCCTGATTAGCATTCCGCTGTGGGGTAGAATTCCCCTGATCAGCGGCCCTCTGTGGGGTGGAGTTCCCCTGATCGGCATAAGTAGCCATTTGGAAGTCCCTCTGTAGAGTAGAACTTCCCTGGTCCACGTTAGCCTGCGTTTGGGAGCAATGTCCCACAGGCGCAAAACCCGCCATAGGAGAGGCTTGGACAGCCGATTGCGAGTAATGTCCCAAGGACGTGGTGCCCGGGACAGGGACCGCCTCGCTGTCAACCCCAGTTTGATCGTCTCAATGATCGTCTCGATCTGGATCGAGGTCCCCCTCCCCCCCGAGAGCAGAGCAAGGAACGGAAGGGTGGCTCGGCAACCGCCAACGAAGTTGATCAATGTGCTGGCGGAGCATGCGACCGTCTTCCAAGGCCACTTCGTAAGAAAGAGGGCCGGTGATCCTACAAACCACAGCTACCACCCACAAGTTACCAGGGCCGTAGTTGCGGACCCACACTGGATCACCCAAGTTCAGCCACCTCGGTGCCCATGGTTGTGACACCTGCGATGCAACCCGGTCTGGGTGTAACCTATCCAGCTTAGTGATAAGCCGGCAACCCCATCGGAGCTCGGCGGGGCTCTTGCCCGTAGCAGTGCATGGAGTGGTGCGGTGGCAAAGGAGAAAGTCCACCAACCAGTGATGCCAGTTGCCGTGCGTGATTCTTTTCAATGAATCTTTCGTTGTCCGCACCATGCGTTCCACTTGGCCATTCGACGCAGGGTGGAATGGCGCCGACGTAGCGTGGCGGATTAAGTTTGCCCTCAGGAAGGACTGGAACTCCGAGGAAGTAAATTGAGCTCCGTTGTCGGAGACAATTACATCAGGGAGTCTGTGAGTGGCAAAAATGCCTCAAAGAACCCTGATGGTGATAGTGGAAGTTGCAGCGGACACTGGAACTACTTCCAGCCATTTAGAGTGATTGTCCACGATGATAAGAAAGAGTTGCCCCTGAAAGGGGCCAGCGTAGTTGATATGGATCCTCGACCAAGGATTGTGTGTTGTTTCCCACCTATGGATGGGAGCTTGGGGCATTTCTGGCCTGGACTGCTGACAAATGTGGCACCCTTGGACCTGGGCTTCGATCTCTTTGTCGAGCCCAGGCCACCAAAGGTAGTTGTGCGCAAGCGCCTTCATGCGGACTATCCCCGGATGTCCCTCGTGCAAGGAAACGAAGACTCTAGACCTCAACGAGGTCGGGATTACTACCCAACTGCCCCACAGTATACACCCCTTGAAGGTGGATAGCTCCGACTTCCGCTTCCAAAAACTCTGAAATTCCGTGCCCGGACATGTGTCTGGCCATCCTGATAACACCCAGTTCAACACGCGTGTCAGCGTGTTGTCGGCAGCTGTCTCAGCAGCTACATCCCCTGCGTGGAGAGGGGACTCAGGCAAATCCTGAATAGACAGGATGTGGTTTGCTGGTGCAGGATCAGGCTCTATGTTCCTTAAGGACAATCTACTGAGGCCGTCTGCATGGGCCATCTCTTTGCCCAGCTTGTGAATCAGGCAAAAATCATACGCAGAGAGAAATATTGACCATCTCAACATTCTAGGAGAGATTATGTGGGGTGTCTGCTTGTTCGTTGTGAACAACCCCAGAAGTAGCTTGTGGTCTGTAAAGACCGTAAAACGGCGACCATACAAGAAGTCATGGAACTTCTTGATGCCCGCTACGATTACCAGTGCTTCTCTATCTATCTGCGCGTAATTACGCTCCACAGCAGACAGAGTTCTGGAATAATATGCTATAGGGACCTGAGTTCCATCTGCTTTAAGGTGACTTAAAACAGCTCCGATCCCGTAAGGGGAAGCGTCGCACGCTATGCTGACAGGGAGTCGCTCATTGAAATGAGCCAGCACCGCATTTGAAGAAAGTAATGCTTTAACTGCAGCAAAACTCTTCTCGTGGACACGTGTCCACGACCATAGAGCCTGTTTGTCCAGGAGCCGGTGTAATGGTTCCGCCACGGCTGCCTTGTGGGGAAGGAAGGCATGATAGAAATTTAGCAGTCCCAAGAACGCTTGAAGTTCTGCTTTTGTTTTGGGACTGGGTGCCTGCTGAATTGCTTCCAGCTTGGACTGAGCAGGATGTATGCCTTCCGTGTCTATGCGAAACCCCAGAAACTCTGTGGACGCGACCCCAATTTTACACTTGTCCTTCCTGAGTTTCAGGCCCACTTTGCGAAACCGCAGCAAAACAGCCCTGAGTCTCTCAGCCAAATTTTCCACTGATTCCCCTGCGATGAGGACATCATCGAAGTATGGGCATACGCCCAGAAGGTCTCTGAGCGTTCGCTCCATGACACTCTGGAAAATACCTGGCACTACGTTAATGCCAAACTGTAGACTTTGCACCTTGAAAGCCCCCTGATGGGTCACAATGGTTTGTGGCTCTGCCGTGGCGTCATCCACTGGCGGCTGTTGGTAGGCCTGGGCCAAATCAAGTTTTGCAAAAACGCAACCCCCTTGTAGAGATGCCAGAATATGGCTGACTACTGGCACGGGATAGGAGTGTTGCTGCAGAGCTTTATTCAGCGTGCATTTATAGTCAGCGCAGATTCTGACTTCTCCATTGGCCTTAAGTGGCATAACTATGGGGGTTTCCCATGGACTGCTGTCCACAGGCTCTAAGATGCCTTGCTGCAAAAGTTTGTCCAATTCCGCATTAATTTCGTGCTTGAGAGCGAACATCACCCAACGAGACTTGATCCTAATCAGTGTGACAGAAGGATCTAACTTCAAGGCAATTGGGGGCCCCTTGTATTTCCCTAACTCTGTGGTGAACACGTCTGCGAATTCTTTGCAGACCTGGTCCAGGCTGGCCGTTTTTAGACTGTTCAGCCCTGTTACCTGAATTCCCAGGACCTTGAACCAATCAAGCCCGATTAGGCTTGTCCTGTCCCCATCGACCACAACGATGTTCAACATTCCCATGAATTTCCAGAATTGCAGCCTTAGTGTGGCCTCCCCCTTAACTCTGACCGGGGAATTCTGAAAATCGGTTAATATTAAATTTGAAGGCCTGAGTTTCACCCGTTGGCCACTTCTGCCACAAATCCGGTTAAGAGTGCTCTGGGAAATGATGGACAGGGTGGACCCCGTGTCCAGTTCCATCCTCAATGGAACTCCTTGCAACTTGACTTCTATTTGCAACTTTTTCTTTAAGGGCCTATGTCCCCCGGTTCTATGGATACCGCACCTGCTGGCACAGAACCCTACCCTGTTCTGGTTGGGGACCCTGGTACCTTTCCGAGGCAACTCTTTCTTAGAAATTTCTTTTCCGCGACCTAGACAAATGGCAGCGATGTGGCCTTGCTTGCCACATGCTCGGCAATTTGCTGTCTGGAACCGGCAGTCGGCTCATTTGTGCCGTCCCCCATACCCCATGCACCTAGGGAAGGGATCTGCCTTGTCAAGAGGTCTAGGAAGTCCTTTCGCCAGGATTTGTCGCACCAGGTCAACTTCCTGGTCTGACTCGGCCTCTTCCTCTGGTTCGACGTCCTCGTGGTGGACGGTTTGCGATGGCTGAGGGTTCTTTGAGAGCCGCAAGACCCGTACAACTCTGCCGGCTGCTTCTTCTGCTGTGATCTCTCGCAATGCATCTTGGAATGAGACGGTCTCCTTCACGAAGATCTTCTGCTGTAGATCTCTGCTCCTCAGCCCACAAACTAAACAGTCTCGTAACCGTTCCTCTAGGTCCTTGAATTCACACGGCCTTGCTGCCTGTCGAACAGCAGTGATGAATTCTGTGGCGGACTCTCCTGGACGCTGGTCCTGCTGCTCGAAAGCATGTCGCCATGCAATGACCGACAGCTTCGGCTCGAAGTGCTCCTTGAGCATCTTTTTTAATTCGCCGTATGTCACGGTCTCCAACGGCACTGGGGACACTAGGTTCTCCGCAATATCGAAAATGGCTTGGCCACAAACACAGAGCAGCGTTGCAGCCTTCAACTCTTCTACGATCCTGTTTACTCGGAAGTAATTCTCAGCCCAGGCGACATACGAGCTCCACCTCTCCGGGTGAGCAACGTCAAATTCCGCAAGCCGCCCCAGATTTGCCATGATAGGGTCTCTTCTCTACCACGTGCTGCTGCTCTGCTGGAGGGTTCCAGGGCAGTTCCTCGCAGCACTCTCCCCCAGCATTTGCGTACTGGCAGGTGAGTGAGCCGAATTAGGAACGCCGTCCTTCAGCATGGTCTGGCCTTCCTTCACGGTGAATCGGGCCCTTCATTGTGGTGGCAGCACAATCCCATCCTCGTCGCCAATTGTTCTGTCCTTAGAATGGTAGGCACTGAAGAGACTTGCGAATACAACAACAAAGTTTATTCATCACACACAGAAACAGAACAGAAAATGAAACTGGCTCCGCCCTTTTATACAAGGAGCCCTGGGTAACTGTAACCAATCATTGCACGAGTTTCTCCCGCGCTAAAAGCAAGCATGCCCAGGTCTCCAGACATCCAGTCTCCGCAGCAACCAGATGGCCGCTAGCTTCGCCTGGTTCCCGCCCTGCACCTGCTATCTTAGCAACTCAGTACATTACAGTGGCTAGCCAGTAAAGGACTCAAAGTTGAAAGAATAATGACATGGCCCCTTTCCTTACCTGACCTAAAACCTATTGAGAACTTGTGGGCCCTTTTTAAACAGAAAATTTACGGTGAAGGAAAATAGTACACCTCTCTGAATAGTGTCTGGGAGGCTGTGGTTGCTGCTGCACAAAATGATGATCGTCAATAGACCAAAAAACTGACAGACTCCATGAATGGAAGGCTTATGATTGTTATTGAAAAGAAGGGTGGCTATTTTGGTCACTGATTTTTTTTTTTTGAAATGTCAGAAATGTTTATTTGAACATTTTGAGTTGTTTGTTTATTATTCTCTCTTTAACAGATGCAAATAAATGAGTGAGATGGGCAAATTTTTGTTTTTCATTTAGCTGCATGATAATTCTGCACACTAAGAGTTGCCCAATAATTCTGCACACATAGATATTCTCCTGAGAAAGCCAAAACCTCACTTTCACTTTCTTAAATATTCAGGTTTGAGGTTCATTAGCATTTTAGATTGACCGAGAGCACTGTAGTTGTTCAGTAAGAAAATTAATCCTCCAAAATACAACTTGCCTAATAATTGTGCCCACAGTATACATTTTTTATTTACTATATTCTTTTTTTCTTCTCTATTTTTCTTCCCTTTTCCCTGTCTGGGCTTTCTGTTTTTTATTTTTATTCTTTTCTTAGTGTTGTATTAATTTTATCTTTTTATTGTAATTTTTAAAAATGAAAAAAATAGCTACCCAACCATCTCCAGTCCAAAACACACAGTAGAACATGCAACTTTCTTGTCTTCTCATTAAAAATAATAATTGTCTATCCAGAGAATTGATATAACAGAGCTTATTAGCAAGATGTTCCCTTAAAAAAGCATACTATATGTGACTGCACCAAGGGCCTTATTAAAACTTTGAGGAAGTTTCTAACATAAAGTAGGATGGGGGGAAAGAAAACTTATTTATAAGTTCTCAGGGGAGATCACTTTGTTTTAAAGTAAGCAGGCAGGTCCCATGGATACTAAAAAGATTGGTTTAATTTAATGAACCAGAAAAGAGTTACATTCTGGGGGAAAAACCTCCCCCTGTAATAAGATCCTATGCTTGCACAGATGAAACTTTTTAAAATAAATAAAATTTCCAATTAGCATCCTAATTGGAAGCACTGACAGGATTTAGCAGTTTTCACTGATTCAGAGCTACCAAATGTCTAAACCATTCAGGTACTTAAGGCTTCTTTGAAGGATGTCTAATTCCAATGCTCTCTTGAAAGATGATAGAAATCAGTCTTTTTCATGGGAATCTGTTCCAGCATTTGGCCCTATCTTTAATAATAATAATAACAATAATAACAATAATAACAACAACAACAATAATAATAATAATAATAATAATAATAATAATAATAATAATAATAATAATAATAATAATAATAATAATAATAATAATAATAATAATAATAATAATAATAATAATAATAATAATAATAATAATAATAATAATAACGATGATAACGATGATGATGATAATAATGATAATAATAATAATAATAATAATAATAATAATAATAATAATAATAATAATAATAATAATAATAATAATAATAATAATAATAATGTTGGAAGGGAACTTGGAGGTCGTCTAGTCCAACCCCCTGCTCAGGCAGGAAACCCTATATACCATTTCAGACAAATGGCTGTCCAGTCTCTTCTTAAAAAAATCCACTGTTGGAGCATTCACCGCTTCTGGAGGCAGGTTGTTCCACTGGCTAATTGTTTTGTCAGGAAGTTTCTCCTTAGTTCTAGGTTGCTTCTCTCCTTGATTAGTTGCTTCTTGTCCTGCCTTCAGGTGCTTTGGAGAATAGCTTGACTCCCTCTTCTTTGTGGCAGCCCCTGAGATATTGGAACACTGCTATCATGTCCCCCCTCGTCCTTCTCTTCATTAAACTAGACATACCCAATTCCAGCAACCGTTCCTTATATGTTTTAGCCTCCAGTCCCCTGATCATCTTTGTTGCTCTTCTCTGTACTCTTTCTAGAGTCTCAACATCTTTTTTACATCGTGGTGACCAAAACTGGATGCAATATTCCAAGTGTGGCCTTACCAAGGCATTGTAAAGTGGTATTAATACTTCACGTGATCTTGATTCTATCCCTCTGTTAATGCAGTCTAATACTCTGTTGGCTTTTTCGGCAGCTGCAGCACACTGCTGGCTCATATCTAAGTGATTGTCCACTAGGACTCCAAGATCCATCTCACAGTTACTACTATTGAGCAAGGTACCACCTATATCCTATACTATACCTGTACATTTGGTTTTTCTTGCCTAAATGTAGAACCTTACTTTTTCACCATAGAATTTCATTTTGTTAGATAGCGCCCAGTGTTCAAGTCTGTCCAGATCCTCCTGTATCTTAAGACTATCTTCTGGAGTGTTGGTTATTCCTGCCAGCTTGTGTTGTCTGCAAATTTGATGAATTCCCCATCTATCCCTTCGTCCAACTCGTTGATGAAGATGTTGAAGAGCACTGGGCCCAGAACAGAGCCCTGGGGCACCCCACTACATACTTCCCTCCATGTTGATGCAGTTCCATTGAGGACCACATGCTGAGTACGGCTGATCAGCCAGCTACGAATCCATCTGGTGGTGATGCTGTCTAACCCACATTTTTCTATCTTATCGAGTAGTAGTTTGTGATCTACTTTATCAAATGCCTGTTAATGCAGCCTAGCACTGTGTTGGCCTTTTTGGCAGCTGAAGCACACTGCTGGCTCATATTTAAGTGATTGTCCACTAGAACTCTGAGGTCCCTCTCACAGTTACTACTATTGAGCAAGGTACACCTATACTATACCTGTACATTTGGTTTTTCTTGTCTAAATGTAGAACCTTACTTTTTTCACCATTGAATTTCATTTTGTTAGATAGTGCCCAGTGTTCAAGGATAAAACATAAAACATCCTTGATTCAGCTATTAAATGCTGTCTGTTTTGGAGGGAATGCAATTTAAAAAACAGAATCAAAAAGTAGATGGCGCATTCTGGAAGAAGGAATGCATCTTTGGAAATCTGTGTAGATATTGCGTAATGCAACATTTCACTGCTTAATTTCCTTGTATTTTTAAAATCATTTAAATGAGCAGCCCTCAGAAGATCCTCTGGTGGCAACTTCCACAGGGATTATACAGAGCAGTTGGCATTAGGAGATGCTTTAATACAGAGTGGGACAGGTAGTCCTCGTCTCACAACATTTTGTTTAGTGACAGTTCGGAGTTACAACAGCACTGGAAAAAGTCACACTTGCGACGGTCACACATCACACTTGCAACAGTCACACATGCGACCATTATAGCATTCTCATGGTCACACGGTCAAAATTCGAGCGCTTGGCAACTGACTCCTATTTATGACAGTTGCAGTGTCCCAGAGTCATGTAATCCCTTTTTGTGACCTTCTGACAAGCAAAGTCAATGGGGAAGCCAGGTTCACTTAACAACCATGTTACTAATTTAACAAGTGCAGCGATTCCCTTAATGACTGGGGCAAGGAAGGTCGTAAAATGGGGCAAAACTCATTTAACAAATGTCTCGCTTAGCAACAGAAATGTTGGGCTTAATTGTGGTCCTAAGTCGAGGATTCCCTGTACTTTACCGTGTAAGAAACTAAAATCACTCAGTTTTACCCAAACTCTATCTAAAACATCATTTGCAATTTATTTCCAGCTTGTGAAACGGAGAGGGAGGACGGAGGGAGATTGCATATCATACAACATTATACATTTTTTATTAGAGGGCATACTGTATTTGAAAATAGTAAACCACATTTCCATAATGCATATCTTTTTATGCATTCTTTACATTTATGGGACTCCCCCTCTCCAAAGGTGCACTATATGATTCCCCCCCCCAGAAAGGAACAATTTGTGGGAAATGAATTAGAAAAAGAGTGTGAATGTGACTGGCCTGTAATCACAACATATTTTGTACAGCCCTTTGGAGATATAAATCATAGGTCTTGGCTGTGGTTTGTTCTCCAAGCTTGTTTCAATATAATTCCTGAACGTTTCGTTACCAAACTAGGTTACATCATCAGCAGGATGTTCCTGTCCTATTCTCCTTAGCTCATAAGCGTTTTGTGTGCCAGTGTGGTCAGTTTTTGGAGCTATATTTGAAGTCCGAGCAGCTGATTGGTTCTCTTGTTGATCAGCACTTCGAATGATCATATAACTTTGAAATAATAGGAAATACTTGTAGTTCGGGTTTTAGATTTTTCTATTATTTCAAAATTATATGGGCGTAAATGTATTAAGACCTGATATTCCACCAAAGGCACAGTTAACAAACATATTGATTTAGATCCAACATATCAATATGTAAGAAACCAGACCATTAGAAGTGCCAATCAACAGGAGAACCAATCAGCTGCTCAGAATTCAAATATCGCTCCAAGCAACTGACCACACTGGCACACAAGACGCTTATGAGCTAAGGAGAATAGGACAAGGAAATCCTGCTGATGATGTTACCTAGTTTGGTAATGAAACGTTCAGGAATGAAATTAAACAAGCTTGGAGAACAAACCACAGCCAAAATTTAAAACGCGGGCTACATGTATTTCCTATTATTTCAAAATTATAGGTCTCCCTGCTTCTAGTCAAAGATTACATTAGGAACAAAGAATCAGTGAACCTTCAGATAATCTTGAAACATGGACAGAGAAAAATATCACAGTGATATAATAGGAACAAGGCTCTCCAGATGTTACTGCACTACCATTGCCCAAGCAGGCCAAAGCAGGTAGAGGACTATTGGTACCTTTTCTCTCTTTTAGGATGTTCTGTTTTATACCATTTTGTACCTTGCTCAATAGTAGCAACTGTGAGAGGGATCTCGGAGTCCTAGTGGACAATCACTTAAATATGAGCCAGCAGTATGCTGAAGCTGCCAAAAAACCCAACACAGTGCTAGGCTGCATTAACAGAGGGATAGAATCAAGATCAGTGAAGTGTTAATACCACTTTACAATGCCTTGGTAAGGCCACACTTGGAATACTGCATCCAGTTTGGTCACCACGATGTAAAAAAGATGTTGAGACTCTAGAAAGAGTACAGAGAAGAGCAACAAATATGATCAGGGGACTGGAGGCTAAAACATATAAGGAACGGCTGCTGGAATTGGTATGTCTAGTTTAATGAAGAGAAGGACGAGGGGGGACATGATAGCAGTGTTCCAGTATCTCAGGGGCTGCCACAAAGAAGAGGGAGTCAGCTATTTTCCAAGGTGCCTGAAGGCAGGACAAGAAGCAACGGATGGAAACTAATCAAGGAGAGAAGCAACCTAGAACTAAGGAGAAACTTCCTGACAGTTAGAACAATTAACCAGTGGAACAACCTGCCTCCAAAAGCGGTGAATGCTCCAACACTGGAAGTTTTAAGAAGAGACTGGACAGCCATTTGTCTGAAATGGTATAGGGTTTCCTGCCTGAGCAGGGGGTTGGACTAGAAGACCTCCAAGGTCCCTTCCAACATCATTATTATTGTTGTTGTTGTTGTTGTTTTGTTGTTGTTATTGTTGTTGTTGTTGTTGTTGTTGTTATTTAATCCTCTCTGGAATGGATTGCTTTGTGTGCATGTTCATAACTTCAAACAGTAGCCTTTTCCAAGCGTTAATTTGTAGGTACTGAGTCAAGATTAAGTTTTGAAAGCAAGCCTGACTCCTGGTGATGCAGAGGATATAGTTATCTTGTCAACGTTAAGACTGGTTTTCTATTGCCATTTTCCAGATGTTTCAACTTCCTGATTAGCCTATAGCTCTGACCTAGGATTCTCAAAGCTCCTCTTGGTGGCAAAGAAATCAAGAGTCACATAGCATCTTTTCTGATTAACAACTTTTATTAAAAGACATAGGCTTTTCTGAATTGCAGCTCCCCATCAGATATGGTGCTTTTTCAAAAGGCAGCTGGAATTTCTTTGTTTTTCCTTGAAGACATTTTGCTTCTCATCCAAGCAGCTTCATCTCATCTTCATCTCATCCAAGTGGCCTCAGGCTCTCAGAAAGAGTGCTAAAGAGCAGATGGCTGCCAAGAAATATGATCCTTCCATTCCTCTCATCCTGTTAGGACTAATCTTTCCATCCACCCCATCATCCTGCCAGAACTGATGAAGCTTCTTGGAGTGAATGAAGAAGCGAGTGTGGAGAAAACTACAAAATAAACAAGGTGAGGATTGACTGGAGGGAGAAAGGGGCCGACAGGAGTCACAGCCCATATTCATTTCAAATTACAGCAAAGGCAGTATTACCTCCATCCTCTAGTTTTTGTATAGAAATACCCTGTATCAAGCTCCTTTCTATCTAATTACTATATATCAAATTAGTCAGGAAAATATTTCATAAATTGAAGAGGATGAATATCAATGTATACCTTGAAGATTTAATTCATCCCTCTCCATCTACAGATTCAGGAAGACAATGCTTACTCCTTTAGGAGTTTCTCACCAACATAGAATAGAGTAGAGTAGAGTAGAGTAGAGTTAGAGTAGAGTTAGAGTAGAGTAGAGTAGAGTAGAGTAGAGTAGAGTAGAGTAGAGTAGAGTAGAGTAGAGTAGAGTAGAGTAGAGTAGAGTAGAGTAGAGTAGAGTAGAATAAGAATAAGAATAAGAATAGAATAAGAATAGAATACAGAGAACAGAACAGAACAGAATAGAGAAAAAATAGAATAGAATACAGAACAGAACAGAACAGAACAGAATAGAATAAACAAAGTTTGAAGGGACTTTGGAGGTCTTCTAGTCCAACCCCCTTCTTAGACAGGAAACCGTATATCATTTCAGACAAATGGAAACAATTCTCATTGTTTCCAGTTAGCATCAGAAATGTTAAGAATGAAGTTCAGCAATATCTGAAAATGCTAGATTCAGAAAGGCTGCATTATGGCCAGAAAGGGGAATCCATGTGGTCTTCTATATATCATTCAATTACAACACATAACAGCTTGGCCAGGGGCAGGAGAGGCTGGAATATTGTGGTTTCAGCAACATCTTGAGAACCATGTTCTTCTTGTATTGTTAGCTTTCTATTAGAGAAGTTTATTATTTTCAAAATTAATCTGAGGGTGGTGCATAAAGTTGCTTGTTCTTTGCCCTTCAACCCTGAAGGTTTCTTCCTCATTACCTGCTTTGTATTCTGAACCTACCAGTGCAGAGAGGAGGCATAGGAAGAAAAGAACTCTGTGGCTGGTGGCTAAACTTGCCAATTTTAGTGGCTGTAAAGTTCAGCAAGGAAGAGACCTCTCTGATATAATCTACAAACAAAGGAACCAGGGCTTGGATTTAACTGAGGAGATGAGGTGAGGTGGGATGATGAAAATGTGAAAGAAGAATGTGATAAGTCTTTATATTGTTATGTGTAAATCAGTCGTTTACACATTTATTCTGTTTGTTTCATAACTTATATAAAGTATTGCGGAATGAGTTGCTTCTCTTTGAAATGCCAAGCAAACAATTTCAGGTATCTTCCACCAGCAATTTTCTTATCTCTTCCTGAGAATCCAACACCTATGCCACTTTCTCAGTTTAAATTTACCTGATTTGGAGAATAAGTCAATCCCCTTCATCTCTGTGACTGCCCCTCAAGTATTGGAAGACAACTATCATATTATCCCTAATCCTTCTCTTCATTAGGCTAGGTATACCTTAACCATCATCATACGATTTAGCCTTCAGATCCCTTATCATCTTTGTTGCTCTTCTCTGCACTCTTTCTAAGATCTCAGCATCTTTTTTTATTATTATGATGACAAGAAGTGGATGTGACATTCCAAGTGTGGCCTCACTAGTGCGGTATTAGAGCAGTACAATCACTTCTTGTGATCTTGATGCTATCCCTCTGCTGATGCAGCCTAGGATGGTATTGGCTTTTTTGGCGGCTGCAGCACATTGGTGTCTCATATTTAACTGATGGGCCACTAGGACACCCAGATCCCTCTCAAAGTTACCACTATTGAACCAGGTATTGCCTCTTCTATACCTACGCATTTGGTTTTTTTCTGCCCAAGTGTAGGATCTTACTTTTCTTACTACTAAACTGCATCTTATTGAATAGGACTCATTGCTTTAATCTACCAAGATCCTTCTGAATCTTAAATCTATCTTCCACAATGTTAGCAATTCCTCCCAGCTTAGTATTGTCTGCAAATTAGATTAGCTGCCCTTCTATCCCCTCATCTAGGTCATTTTTGAAGATGTTGAAAAGCCCTGGGGCCAAGACACAATCTTGAGACAACCCACTGCATGCTTCTTCTCTCCATGTAGATGTAGTTCCATTGAGGGTTACACACTGAGTGCGGTTGGTCAGCCAATTTCAAATCCATATGGTGGTAGTATTATCTATCCCAACTATCTTACCAAGAAGTAGGCTGTGGTCTACTTCGTCAAATGCCTTACTGAAGTCCGAAGTATTCTCATGCTATTTTTTTTGTCCATGTTGACCTTCTTTCCTGTTCTGTCTCCTACAGTGCTGCTTTTGGTGGGCTGGACTATTTTTCTTTTTGCATGAAGAAGGAATTAAGCAGTTCCTCTTTTTCCCTGCTGCCCATCATTGTGTTGCTATCTTCTCCCACTAGTGGACCTATCATTGAACTGTCTTCTTATTCCTTACATACTAAAATAAACTTTTTTGTTATTTTTTGGCATTTGTTGCAAATCTGAGTTCATTCTAAGCCTCAGCTTTCCTGACACCACCTTTGCAGATTTGGGCTATTTGCTGATATTCTCTTTTAGTTATGTGCTCCTCTTTCCATTTTTTAAACTTGTCCATTTTGTTCTTCAGTTTGTCAGAGAACTCTTTATGCAACCATGCTGGTTTTGTCTGGATGTCTTTTTTTTTTCCCTTTCTTTGTAGTATTGTGTTTGATTGGGCTTTAATAATCTTGTTTTTCAGAGTTTTCCAAGCATCTTTAATTGTTTTCCTCTTCACCCTTGTGAAGTACATCTCTTGCCAGAAGCCCTTCCTATAAGTAAACCATAGTCTAGAAATCCAAATTTCTCTTGAGGTGCCATCTCTTGAGCCAGTGGTTTATTTCTGAAATCTTGTTCCTTCATTGGGTGTTGACCTACAGTTGGTAGTATGGGAAAAGACTACCTGTGCCCTGTATTGTTTTGCTTTCCTGCTTAGTTGCTCATAATCCCTAGAGGTAATCAAGAAGGTATCAAGAAGGCTTTCAAAGCTATCCCCCGCCCTCACCTGGGCTCCTCTGACCATCTCTCAGTGCTGCTTATTCCAGCATATAAACCTTTATTAGTCAGAGTGAAACCCACAGTAAAGCAGGTGAGGGTTTGGACAGAGGGAGCTATAGAAGCATTACAAGACTGCTTTGGGTGCACAGATTGGGGCATGTTTAAGGAAGCAACTACTGATAACCAACATACAAATGTTGAGGAGTATGCCACCACGGTGTCTGCATATATCCAAAAGTGCATAGAAGATGTCTGTGTCCTGAAAAGCATTGTTGTGAGGGCGAATGAAAAACCGTGGCTGACTTATGAGGTCCGCAAGATGCTGAAAGCACGGAATGTGGCTTTTAAATCTGGTGACATGCTGGCACTTAGAACAGCCAGAGCAAATCTGAAAAGTGCCATAAAAGGTGCAAAGCAAGCCCATTGCCAGAAAATTCAGAACTTTTTTCAGGACCCAACAAACACCAGGCGAATGTGGCAAGGGATCTAGGCCATTACGGATTACAAGGTGGCTCCATCGAGATGCAAGGATGGCACAGACTTCCTAAACAAACTGAATGCATTTTTTGGTAGATTTGAGGCATCAAATAGCACTGCTGCTAGGAAAGCTGTGCCCCATCCTGATGAGCAAGTGCCAAGCTTTGATGTCACCTCTGTCCGGAAAACACAGCAGACAGTTAACATTCGGAAAGCAGCAGGCCCAGATAACATCCCTGGACGTGTCCTCAGGGAATGCGCAGAGGAGCTGGCTTGTGTTCTCAGATATTTTCAACCTCTCATTGCAGCAGGCAGTGGTCCCATCGTGTTTTAAGACAGCCATCCTCTTGCCAGTGCCAAAAAAGTCCACAATTACAGACCTCAATGATTACCGTCCGGTTGCACTGACATCCACCATCATGAAATGCTTTGAGAAGCTGATAAAGGACACTATTGTATCTAGCCTCCCGCCAGCATTTGACCCGCTTCAGTTTGCCTACCTACCAAATTGCTCTACGGAGGATGCTATTTCTTCCATTCTCCATCTGAGCCTGAAGTACCTAGAGGAAAGAAATACTCATGTGCGTTTGCTGTTTGTCAACTTCAGTTCAGCATTTAACACAATCATTCCCCAGCATCTAGTAGACAAACTGGTGTAAGGAAAACAGCCTAGTTTTAAATACCGGAAAAACCAAAGAGATCATTGTTGATTTCAGAAAAGGCAGGCACAGCCACACTTCTCTGTGCTTTAATGATTCACCTGTGGAGATGGTTACCAGCAACAAATTCCTGGGTGTGCAGCTAACGAGTAGGCTGACTTGATCGCTCAACAGTGAGAAACTGGTGAAGCGGGCACAGCAGCGCCTGCATTTTCTGCGTCGCATGAGAAAAGCACATCTTCCTTCCCCTCTCCTGACCACTTTCTACAGGGGGACAATCGAGAGCATCCTGTCATACAGCATCACAGTCTGGTTTGGAGGCATCACTGCTTCAGACAGGAAGGCGGTGCAGAGAGTGGTGAGAATGGCCGAAAAGATCATTGGCAGTTCCCTCCCTCCCATCCAGGACATAGCACAGAAGCGTTGCTTGAGCAGGGTCCATAAGATTATCTGGGACACTACACATCCTCTTCACAACCTGTTTTCCTTGTTATCTTCTGGGAGGAGGCTTCGTGGTATCCACAGCAGAACATCCAGATTCAGCCATAGTTTCATTCTATACAGCATTAACCTTGTGAACTCTCAAGCTTCCTCCTTCCGTTATATATTCAAGATGGACAGTATTTAATATTTATTTGCTACATATATGTAGGGATGTGGGTCTATACATATGTTGTTCATAGTATGCTTAGGTGTGTGTCATGTATGTTTCACTTTGAGAGCGGGCAATTAAATTTCATTTTTGATGTGTGCCATTGTGCCCATAGTAAAAAAAATGACAATAAAGGGTTATCTTATCTTATCTAATATTTCCAGGCTTTGGATTGTATTGTTCGTCCCAGCATGAAGGAGGAGAAAGGGATAATAGTCAGTGGGCTTGATTATTTGGTAAGCCTCTCTGATACATCTTCGATCTTAGCTCCAGGCAGACAACTTACTTTCCTTACTTCCCTAGGTTATCTAGTCTACTATAGATTTCTGGTTCTGTTTCTCTGAGAAGTGGAACTTATCACCAATACACTCCTTTTTTTCTTTGGGGAAGCCTGAGCTACTGAAACACTTGAAAGAGATCCTTCTCCTGATGTTTGCATGTTTTCCTCTAGGGTGAGGTTATGAAAATGTTTGTTGAGCTCCAGCAGTTGTGGGGAGAGTCTTCTAATTATTTTGTCCTACAAATAACATGCTACCTATGGTCTTGATCTTGGGGTTCACTTTTTCTGATAGTTTCTTCATTGTTTTGCTCAGTTTGGATACAGGGTTTCTTTGTCCTAGTAGTTGTTTCCTTATTGCTGTGTTTAGTTTTGATACAGACCTGTCATAATAAGTGCGTACATGTTGAACCACAATTCCAATAATTTGTAATCTTTGGACATAATGCTGATGGGAGTAGGAGTCTGTTTCTATTGTGATAATGAAATCCAAAACTTCACATTCCCTTGTATTGCTATATTAAAATAATTAGTGGAAAGAAGAATATCCACTATCACTCAACTTCTGATTTGAAAAGAACTTCAGATTAATGTGAATTTGAATGTATCAGTGTGGTATAGTGGCTTTGGTGCTGGGTTGACACTGTGGAGGATTTAATTCCCCCTACCCCAATTCCTTGCTAAAATCATTGATGTCAAAAGTTGGCTCCAGTTAATACCCTTACATTGGGCTACATCAACTGTTCAATGGTGTGTTTTTTTTCAGGGAGCTTGCTTTTTTGATCAGTCCAATTAAAAACTCCTAAAAATATAGCTAAATTGTACCATCCAGAACAAGGGGAAAGTATTAGAGGCTCCAGAAAATCGTAATTGCTCCAATCTATATAGCATCCATTTCTAGGCCTTTAGCATCTTTTAAATATTAAAAACTGTCAACTGATTTCAACTACCACAGGAAGTAGAAACTAATCACCCATTCCTGTTGAAAAAGAAGAGTCATGGATGGAAATCCCAATAGCTGCACAGAACACTCAAGGCAATGCAGAGATATGGTCCAAAGCTGTATACCTAAACCAACGTTGGCCTTGCATCTAGAAAACTATCTTCTTTGTATTTGCCCAGTCGTATCATCTCATTCTAACTCAGCTGTACATCTGCCTTTGTTGAACAGGCAGCTGATTTATCTGAAATTCTGTTAAAATCGTGAGGGCAAGTGTCTGCATATTCTCTCTTCCTCAAATTAATGATCTATGCAAGATTGCACAAAAGGTCCTGCTGATGCAAGATCAAACAGCAGTTGGGTGCTTGTTCTCCTTCACACCAGTCTTCAGAGATACAAAACTTCTGGACTAGTTCTAGCTTTTGGTTTATCTGCATAAAGAAATGTGAGGTCAAAGCACATTACCTCCATCCCAAATTAGTCAAGGCATGATGCTACATCAGATGCTTTTGTATTCCATCCCTCTCACTTTTCTCCTAGCTTCTCTGATGTTTTTCCAAACAGGGCAGGCAGGTGCTCTGATCCTCCACATGTCATTGAAGCATAATCCCCAGCAGTCCTTATGCTGTAATAAGATTCTGGATATGATAATTCCCCACTTCTGCTGATGATGTAGGCCTTCCCTCTTCCCCATTACAAAGCACTGTTAAAAATTTACTATAATTAGTACCATCAGTTGTAAGCCTGTTTTTTTTTAATAAAGTCTGTGGCATCCGATTCTATTAATGTTAACTACAAATATCAAAGCAAATGTAATCAAAGGCTGCTCCAAATATGTATATTAGGCCCATGCATCATTCATCGCTGTACCAGCGTATGTGCTAAAGAATACTTCTGTTAGAAAACAGAGGCAGGAAAAGATGGGTATTTCATTAACTTCTTCATAGCATAAAGGGGACCAAGTGAGACATAACTAGATGACTACAAGTTTGAGTGTAGACATAAGTAGCATGAAGCAACGAATCACTTAATGCGTGTGTGTGTGTGTGCAAATGCATGCATATCTTATGACTAAGTAGGATGGTCAGAAATTTGGGGCCAGAGGTTTGACAAATCATGTACAGAATATAGAGGCAACATAAACTGGAGACAAAAAGCTTTATAAACACCGCAGCACACACCTGGATATGAATGCCATATCTGAGGAGGTTTCTCTCAGATGCCATCCAGCTGCAATATCATCTACATCGTGGGCTATCCATCACATAACATTGACCAAACAAAAATGTAGTTATAGGACGAGGCACATCCTGTACCACAAAGACCTGGGTGGGGTTTGCTAAGTAAAGCAAGCACACCTGCACATTCTGGGGCATCTGTACCATCACCAGAAGCTCAGTCCATGGTGGGAACATCAAAATTGTACCTCGCTTTCCCACATGGTAAAGGAATAGCCAGGCTGCCATATAGAGAGAGAGCATTCCATCAATTCTGGATCCTGTGGGACGTCCACATTCAGACAGATAGGCAGGTACTAGCCAATCAACTGGACATCATGGTAGTAGACAAGGGCCAGAAGGCAGCAGTGGTGATAGATGCAGCAGTGCCAAGTGACAGCAACAACCGGAAGAAGGAGAAGTCGGAGAAGTACCAGGGCCTGTAGGAGGAACTACAGAAGAGGTGGAAAGTAAAACCAAAGTGGTCCCAGTGGTGGTAGGGCAACTCCTGAACTGGGAGAGTAACTACAACAGATCCCAGGAACAACATCAGATCTCTCTGTCCAGAAGAGTGCAGTGCTAGGAACAGCTAAGATACTGCGCAGAACTCCCAGGTCTCTGGCAGAGGACTCAGGATTGAGGAAGATACATACTTCCCATAGGGGTGAGAATTTTTAATACTGTATCAAAAGTCAGACCCCATAGACAATTTACAACATAAATGATATTAAATATTTGAATTGGCTGCCATTCTCTCCTAAACAATTGATACATGACTTTTGAATATTCCTAAGTACAGTAACATTTTCCTCTGGGGAAAAAACCCCCGAATAAAGCATGCTGTGATTGACTAATAAGGCCTAACTTTTGGTAGCCCATACTTGAGACTTCAACACAACCAAGGAACCAGGGGAGAAAAAGGTCAAGATTCTTCTGAAAAAAGGTGTTCTTGGAAGAACTTTTACATAAAATTAACCTAAATGTTTTTACTGCCTTAAACCAATTGAAATGGTCTTCGTCGGATACAGAGCGTAATGGCATCGAAACCTGCTGAGCTGAGCTGCATCTGTTCAACATGTCCCCCTCCCAACACATGGGAGTCCGTGTAAAAGGCCTATGATTAGAGAATAAAACTTCTCAAATGAGTACTGCAAGATTGCCTCCGCCCCGCATTCATGCACAGAACAGGAGAGCAGGAGATGGTGGAACTAAGTACAGGCCACCATTTCCATATCAGGTTCCTCAGGCTGCAAGGGACTGAGGCTTCCCATAGGCACTGCCAGGAGGTTGTGATGCACCCCATTGTTGACATCTGAGAGAATCAACCCATAAACCCTGAGACGAAGAGAAAAGCTTCCCCTTGCACCGTCTCTCTCCCGGTCCCCTTCTTCAGCATCCACGCAGGGTCATAGCTCATCCCGGGCTGTCCTGTCGAGTGAGGACTGGAGCACATCTGAGTTTCTGGCTTCATTCCTCAACTCCTGCTGCTCCTTCATTTTCTGGGACTTGGCCCGGTCCCAATCTGTTTTGACATTCTCATTGTTCCACACCACGGAGGTCTCGGTGTCGCTGATGTAACCAGCATCCCCTGTATAGTGTGTTGGATAAACCAGCAGGGGCTCCACTGAGAAGGCCAGCAAATTCTGGTTGTCAAAATGTTCCATGTATTCAGTACTGTTGAATAGGAAATGAAAGTCGGGTCAAAAAAGCACCTTCCCTGGATTTGGGATTGCTACAAAATACATGAGTGAATGAAGAAGCGAGTGTAGAAAACTACAAAATAAACAAGGTGGGGATTGGCTGGAGGGAGAAAGGGGCCGACAGGAGTCATAGCCCATATTCATTTCAAATTACAGCAAAGGCAGTATTACCTCTATCCCCTAGTTTTTGTATAGAAATACCCTGTGTCAAGCTCCTTTCTATCTAATTATATATCAAATTAGTCAGGAAAATATTTCATAAATTGAAGAGGATGAATATCGATGTATAGCTTGAAGATTTAATTCATCCCTCTCCATCTACAGATTCAGGAAGACAATGCTTACTCCTTTAGGAGTTTCTCACCAACATAGAGTAGAGTAGAGTAGAGTAGAGTAGAGTGGAGTGGAGTGGAGTGGAGTGGAGTGGAGTGGAGTGGAGTGGAGTGGAGTGGAGTGGAGTAGAGTAGAGTAGAGTAGAGTAGAGTAGAGTAGAGTAGAATAAGAATAGAATAAGAATAGAATACACAGAACAGAATAGAGAAAAAATAGAATACAGAACAGAACAGAACAGAACAGAATAAACAAAGTTTGAAGGGACTTTGGAGGTCTTC
Source organism: Azemiops feae (assembly GCA_023970755.1). Taxonomy (NCBI): domain Eukaryota; kingdom Metazoa; phylum Chordata; class Lepidosauria; order Squamata; family Viperidae; genus Azemiops; species Azemiops feae. Next base: position 2,013,863 of record JALGBA010000082.1, on the reverse strand, counting down.
TAGTCCAACCCCCTTCTTAGGCAGGAAACCGTATATCATTTCAGACAAATGGTTGTCCAATCCCTTCTTAAAAACTTCCAGAGTTGGAATATTCACAACTTCTGAAGGCAAGTTATTCCACTGATTAATTGTTCAACTGTCAATATTTAAAATACTCTACTTGGTGCATAGAAAACTTCACTTGGCTTTGCTCTGAAATTACTTAGTAATTAGGACACCTAGAAAAATCAGGATTTTTTCCAAAAGACAAACGTCAGGAGGGAAACCAAAACTTTATATTTAAGAGCCATCTAATAAAAAGCTGAGAACCAGTATGGTGTGCTATGTAAGGCACCAGGGTAGAAACGGGGAGACCATGAGTTGTAGTCCTATCTTAGACCCAAAGCCAGCTGGGTGATGTTGGGCCAGTCACTCTCTCAGCCCTGGGAAGCAGGCTATGGCAAACCACTTCTGAAATCTTGCCAAGAAAACTGCAGGCATTTGTTCAGGCAGTCGCCAGGAGTCAAGACACAAAATAAATGAATCAATAGTTGTGATATTCCACTTGTGTCCATTCTCCAACAACACAGTAATCTATCCCCTCCATCCAACCAATTTAACTTTTGGGGCTATAAATTCCTTAGGGTAATGTGGAGAATCTGCATTTTCTAACAGGGAATGGACAGCTATATCTATTTAGGAGCTTCCTCTGAGAGTTCTCAGAGCAGGCAGTGATAGTGTCAAAATGGCCGAAAGCAAAGATTCTGGTCTGTTTCTTAAGAGCCAAAACTGCTATTGACAATGGCTTTTATGCTGCCAAATCTCAGCAGTACTATCCTAGGGGATTCGGGAAAGGAATGCTGATTGCATTGCCCATCTTTTTCTACCAGTTAGAAGATCTTTTAGCTCCATTGTAAGAAATAAAAAACTTATGTAAGCTTCCATAACGTTCTCATTTTGTTTTGTTTTGTTTTTTCACAAAAAGGCAAGCCTTACACAGGGTGTTTGTTAAACATGACTGGAAGAAACTCATCCACTGGCAGCATTTTGGAGAGGGGTTCAGCATCCAGCAGTTTCTTGGCCCCTTGGAGGGAGATGACATAGCCCAGTGTCCAGTAGGAGTAGTCAGCTTCCACCAGATTGCGGATGTGGGGCACAGCTTTCTCTGGATGCTCTACCTGCATGCGCTTCCGTCCAATGTAGCTAGAGGGGGATAGAGAGCAAAAACTCAGGAAGAGTAGGCATAGCATGTATGAAGTTGTTGCCTTTAAAAGGATAAGTAGAACAAGTGAAAAATTCCTCTTGAAAATTGTCTTAGACAGCACTGGATTTAGGGTTTTCTGATAATGCAGCTGGGAAAGTGGGGGGGGGGGATCTGTTTAGAATTAATTGCGTCTCTCCTTTCCCTTAATGTAGTTATTAGGTTTGAAATGAATACGGTTTCATTCATACTTTTCATTAATATTGTTGCATGTACTTATACTTTATTCTGTTAGTTTTGCACAATAAAATTGTTTTTTAAATGGCTTTTATTGCTACTTGACTGTTGTAAAGACAGTATAACCATCATGTATGGTGCTACTCTATAAGCAAAATATCCAGAAAACTGGACTGAACTATTTTGGTACAATTCCAATTCGTACGTTTGGGGCTGAAGTCTACAAAGAGGCTCTGAAATTCAAATTATACAACCCCATATTAGGATTCTTCTATTCCCAGTGTAACTAAAACTGCCCTCAATGAGTTTATGCTTTAATTTCAAATTTCAGCTGGAGCCTTCTTAGAAAAAGTGCATTGCGTTGTCCCCACCAGTTGATTTTAATATTTAAGGTGCTTATTTTAATCATACTCAGGTTCAGCCACCTGCATCCATAGTTCACCAGTTCACTCATTCATCCCACCACTTATATAACAGGTGAGGTTGTATATTTGCACAAGCAAGGCAAAAAAGAAATAATGTTCTGTGGGAAGGGGGGGGGGAGCAAGATTTCCTAGCCAGCAACAACCTGAGCATGTTCTGCACTCACATTAAATCCCAGTCCAGGCCCTCTTCTTCTAAGTCATACATGAGGTTCATCATGCGCCGTTTGAAGAAGATCTCAAAGCGTAGGTCGTCCTCAAACACCACCGACTTCTCCAGGCCTCTCTCAATGATCTGTTCAAAGCAACAGAGTGCTGCTTAGCTCCTTTTCTGAGGATTCAACGTATTTAATAGAAACATTCTCATCTTGGTTTTCCTAGCAGGTTTAAACCATTCAGCTGCTTTTTTTTTTTTTTCCTTATCTCCCATTTCAAACGTCTATGGAGATTCTCAGTCATCCAGGTCATGGTTGTCCCAAAGTTGCTTTTTCACGAGACAACTGGACTTTCAAGTCTTGTAAATAAAAGCACCTTTGCAACATCTCCCATTTCAGTTCTAGAAATGGAATTGGCCCACACCACTCATTCTGACACAAAGGGACCCTGTCTGTCAAGAAATTTCGGTTCAGGAGAAGAGCTTTTTCTGCTGTGGCCTTTAGAACATCTTGCTGCTGTAGGTGAGATCCTCCCCACCCATTTGACCTTCCAAAAGGGTCTTAAAGCCAGGCTCTGTCATTGGCTTGGAGCTCCGATGGGGGCACTCAATGCTGAAAGTGGCTAGTGTAGTAACAGAGAAGATGTTTGTTTTATTAAACTTATTAAATTTATATGCCTCCCTTCTCACTATCCAAAGCGACTCTGGGCAGCTTACAATTCAATAAAAGCACGAATATAAAAAAGAATTAAAATTACTTTATTAGTTAACTAATAAAGCTATTTTAATTCTTTTTTTATATTCGTGCTTTTATTGAATTGTAAGCTGCCCAGAGTCGCTTTGGATAGTGAGAAGGGAGGCATACAAATTTAATAAAACAAACAAACAAACAAACAAATCAGGGTTCCATAATCAAGTATCCTCCAGGTAGGTAAAATTGCATTTCCCATAATTCCTAGAGCTACTACCTAGAGTTACAAGGCAACACACCAACTAATTTTATTTTACTTATTCATTCATTTTTTTATACCGCCCACCTCCCCTGCAAGGTGACTGCAGGCAGTTTATTTATAAATAAATGCTGGATAATTCATGCACTGGTTGAGAACACTGAGCTTTGTAATATGGAAATTGGGGAACACTCAGAATAGGGAAGATTAGGGTTCCCTCGCTCACTATCTTTATGCACCTTGCAGTTAAAAACATGGGGACTTATATTTGTCGCTGATGGAATAACCTGACCTGACCAATAGATGGCAGCCCAAACCAAGAGATGCAGTAAGATTCAGATCCAGTGAATTAGTTCCTGAGTCTTCATGTATTCTTCTTGCTGTTTTGGCAGACAGAGAGAAGAAATCCCAACCACAGTTTGGTTTTGCTGCCAAAAAGAGCCAACACCCCAGCAGTGAAAGTACACCATCTACAAAGGTTCTTTTCAGTGCTCATAAGTCGGAGCCTGAAACAGCTGCTTCTTCCATTAGCTTCCCTGCCTCTGCTTACTGAAATAGTCAACTTAGGTAGAAGACACCCAGAACATGATATTCAGTAGCTTAAAATAAATTCATCCATTTTAGGCTGGTCTGTGACTACAATAAATTATCTGATCCGATTAAATCCATTCATTAAAATCCTGATCCTCACTCCACAACACAAAGGGCTGAATTCTGCAAATTGACTGGCAGGCTTAATCATCAAGTGACAAACTTTCTTTCTTTTTAAATAAACAATGGAGATTTGGGGGGAATTGGATTTAGAGCTATTGCAAGTAGTTCTGTAGTTCTCATTGCATATGTTTTGTGTTTCTGTCTGCATATGCACAACATACCAAATCCATCTTTTAAACAACGAAGATAATGGTTTCTGGCTTTTATTTTGCAGTATAAACATTGTTTACCTCTTTCCAAATTTTATAGTGGCTGAGAAAGCAACCCAATTCTCCCTTTGTGAGTGGACGTCCATGGTATGGGTCCTTGTAACCTGGCAACATCTTGATGCCCATGGCGTCCACTTGGCTGCTATTCATTGCCCTGAACCAAAGAGAAGAAAAAAAGAGAGAAAGGGTAATTGACAGGAGAGGCACTACCTGAGAACTGGATGCAAACCCAACATAGTTTAAATTTCCAAATCTCTGCCACAGACACCAGCTGGTGAAACAAAAGGAATCATTTGCAGGAAAGCAATTTTATCTAGATCAGCCTGGGAATTTTGGAGAGTGTCAAGCTGGAGAAGTCCACATACCTCAACTTCAGATGGAGCAGAAGCTTCCAACTAGCATAGAATTCTTCACCCAAGTAGCTGAATCTCAGTGCAAAATTCGAGATAACACAAAATCTTGTGTACTATTATCCCACTTTAAGATCATTTGCCAACCACCCTTTGCTCATGGGCTGGAGCAAAAAGCTTCTGATTCTCACAATTCAGACCAAGAGAAGACGTTGATGTTCATCAAATTAGATTTGCCCCAAACTTTTTGCTCTTATGAACTGGGGCTCTCCAAAAGGAATCTCTGGCCCAGAAAACATCACTGACTTAGTGCTCCTAGCAACCCCAGAAAAGCATCATCCATGGTGAAAATGCTGAACAGAGTAGTTCAGCAACTTCTACAGGGCCACCAGTTCACCTACACCATAGAAAGAAAGAGGATGGTCTTACTATCTGCTGATTGAGATAAAAGCCAGAGAATCAGCATAGGATTTTCAATATAAGAAAGTTGGGATCTGCCCCTAGGTTTGAGCTACTTGTTTTAATTGGGGCATGGTTAAGGGTTGCCCACTCCCATACAACGATCTAAGAACCTTCAATCACTGTGTGATTGGACTCAGACTCCCTACTCAATTCTGGGGACAAAGCCACTAAGCTTTGTATTCTCCAGCAAGGCTTCATCTGACGACACTCACTTCCCATCTACAGCTTCAACAATTTTGCAGTCAATCTCCTGCTCATAGAGGGTTTTCAACATCCGTTCCCTTCGATCTGTCCGACGTTTGAGATTAATCATGAAGACCTGAGGAGAAGAAAAACAACAACATGGTAAACAGAACTACAAAGCAAAGGACACATGGGCAAAACTAACAGTTCAGTAATAACTAGGTCATGGAATTCCATGGGAATAGAGAACTATGGCTTCTTACAACTTTCAGCCGCTCTGGCTGGTACTGCGAATGGTAAGGGATGCTATGAGGCCACAATCATTGGAGAGTCACAGCTTTCTCCTTCCCAATCCAGAAAACTTCCCAGCGCAGCAATTTATTTGCAAATGTCGCTTTTATGCAGTGATCCTCCCCACTCAAGTTCAATTATTATTATTATGTTTTCAGTACAGGTACTCAAAGGTTGTAAGGGCAAGGATTGATCATAAAGTTACTTTTTCATCACTGTCATAATTGTGACAAGGCAGTCACTAAATGAGGAGTAGCTGTACTGCATTCTGGGTCTAAGGATGGCAGACCTAGATTAAATTCCAAAATATCTAAAGCATTCCTTGGTCAATTTTAGAAGAAGAGAGATGAATCAAATCCCCCCTCTAAACAATGTTCTGCTCTGGCAACACAGCTGAAAAACATAATATAGTGCACAGACATAATCTTAATATTTGGCCAGCATTTGGGAATTAAATTCTACTGATTTGTCCTAATTATTTATAGTTTCTATAAATGTATCCCAATTCTTCATTTCTTACCTCATCAAATCCCATCTTATCTGGGATTTTGGGAAGCAGAGACAAATACTGAGAAAGTTCCAATGGAGGATTCTTAACTGTAGAGAAAGTCAATACAATGAGATGCATGGTCTTTTCCGAGGAGACATTTGTTTTTAAGGAGAAGGAGCTAATCCCAGATTCTTGGTCCAATTTTAGGCATAAAGCAAGCAGACCAATTAGATTCATCTCTATGAATAGCAATGAAGCCAAACAGCCCATGAGGCAAATTCAGATGGGGTTTTTAAAAAATGGATTTCCTACTCAAAAAATGAATTTTTAACTTCTTGAACCTTGGGACTCTAGTATGGTCAAATTTACACCAGGATTGTAAACAGAACTTCGATGCCTACAATAAATTAATTTATGTACAAATAAGCAGTGAAACTTTATAGAATGTAAAATATAATAAACATAAAAAATAATAATTATTGTATTGGTATATTAGAAAAATCCTGTAATTGGGTAATATTTTTTATTAGGGCTAACCAAAATGACACAAAAGACTGTATATGCCAGTACATTTTAAAATCAAATGTATTCCTATTTTAACTCATCCTTTTTCTCTCCCCAGGATTACTTATGACCTAGATTCAAAATTCCAGTGGCCACCCTTCCTGCGGTCACATGATCACATTTTGGAAACCTGGTAACTGGCCTGCATTAATGGCCATTTGCAGTGTCCTGCAGTCATATGACTGGTATTTTGCACAGTTTTTGCCAGAAACTAGCATTTACTTCCAGTTTCTAGCAAAAACACCTATTATGGACAATGGATTTACTTAACGACCACCGCATTCACTTTACGCCCATTACATTTGCTTAATGACCGCCGCAAAAAAGCTCATAAAATTGGTGAGGTCACATGGTGACCCATTTAATGACCAGAATGACTTCCACTGTAATTCTGGACTCAACTGTGGTTATAAATCGAGAACTACCTGTACTGCAGTTTATTTGTAATAATAAATAATAAAATAAGCCTCTACATATTTACATACAGAGACAATGAAACATTAAAAGTAACCTCCATCGATGGTACAGTGAAGTCTTTTAAACTACAGAAATGCTTGAAATAAATACGGGCATGCCCATTTATTAGCTTTGTTTTCCAAAAGGAACAAGTCTTTGAAAAAAATCCAACATCCCAGAGCTTAATTTTTTTTCCCCTGATGGTCTCCCAGGTTTCATGTGCAGAAAAGCTTAGACATCAGAAAGCTTCCATGCAGCCTCACTAAGTCTTAGAAAACATCCTTTGAAAAAGACTCCTATCTACTGAGCTTCTCACTCAATAGGGTGACCTGTTGTGTTTAGACCTCATGAATTCAATGTAAACAAATAAAAGGGGGGGGGAAATGCTTGGCATACTGAATTACCCTTTCAGTTCACAAAACAAACAAGTTATCAATGAAAAGTGATTGTCCTTTGAGCTAGCTCCTCTTCCACATTGACTGTATTTTCTCAAGTGGTGGCAAATTCCCCTTTAAGGGCAGTTGAAATTTTATAAAAGGATTGTTGTGGAGCCAAGGACATACAAAGAATAACTGTGAAACATCCCCACAAGGAGAATTCAACCAACTCCTTGAGACAGCCAAGATGGTGGGTTGCCTCAGAGGCCTCCCTGGCAACAGAGGACATTCTTGGGACAGATCCAGACTGTCCAATGGCTGCCATGTTCCCTGGCTTGTAGATCTGCCAACTGGAGGTGGAGGAGGGACGGAATTGGCCATTTATAGAACAAGTTTGCCAAACCTTTATCTAACCCTTTGCATTCTTTCACTGATAAGCAGGAGTAGAATTATACAAAACAGGAAAAATGAAAATCTTTATCAGCTATATAAGCATTAATAAACAACTCAGCTTAAATAACAACAAACCTGAACTGTGCCAATGCCAGATTCTTATTCCTTGATTTTGACTCCGTGGACACGTGACATTTTCTAGAACAGAGGTGGGGAACTATGTCCCCTTTATGACTTGTGGACCATGCTGGCTCAAGAATTCTGAGAGTTGAAGTCATAAAAGAGCCATGGTTCTCCACCGCTGTTCTACAAGAAACCAGTGGTGATATCACAGTATGGCTGGCTATCTCGCTTTTCTGAAGCTTCATAACTACCTTTGTGTTGTGGAAAGGTAATACTTCATCAAGCATCTGATTTCCTCAACTGCAATTTTCCCCTATCGTACAGCACACTCACCCATGACCTCCAGCTGCACATGCATGAAGCTCTCAATTTCATCACGCAGGGTGCCATGAGATCGTAGAGGCACCGGGAGGGAACCATATTCTTCTTTGTTACACACGTACATCTGAACTTCTAAACCAATTGGGAAGGGTGGAAGAGTGAATGCACAAAACCAGATGACACAAGGTAATACAAAATCCTACGGCCTTTCCCTTGGCAGGACTGAACAATTGGATCATCATTATGCTTCATCTCTATTTAATAAACTCGGGCAAATGATTTAAAGTCATTCCCACCACACAAAAAAGCACAAAAACTCAGATTTAGGTGAGTAGCCAATTAAACCCAAACATGGAAGCTAGTTAAATAGAGAACCAGAACTGTTAAAGCTGGACATGAGACCCCATCATCAGGAGGCCATCATGTAGGAGGATGAGGGGGGGGGGGAAATCAGTTTGAAAACCTGTTTGTTTGGGGACTTTTAGTATGGCATACAGAGAATCCCATTGACACCGAGGTGTGAAGATTATAGTATCTAAGATTTAAAAAAAATGCATTTACAGATTCCCAAGATCATCAGCTTGGATTGTTAGATATTTTTAGAGGCTGTCCTAAACTGAATTGAGTCAGGCAGAAAATTAAGTTTATCTGTATTGCTCTTGGCTCCTGCTATTGCCACTCAAGTCTCACTCTATTACAGATCTCTCTCACATGTATACCTTCATCCAGCTAACGCCAAAAGGGTAACTGAGAAAACACAACAGTATCTTGGCAACTGCATTTTCTTTCTCTTAGGAGACCTGCCAGGTTTTAGAGGTCAAAGACAGATTTGCTTGCCAGAATCCTGCTGTTTGCAAGTGGGAGAGAGTAGTCAAAACTGCTGAACCATCTCTCTTATGACAGTCTTCCCCAAGCTGAAGAAGGGAGAGTTGACACCCCAAGAGAACTGGGAAAGCCAGACCAATTGCAAATGGACAGTATTGAGCTGAAAAGCCAACTCAGCTTGGGATAGACTGACAATCATATGCATAAAGCTCTGTAAGGCAATCAAAGATATGATTTGTCCTAACAAACAATGACTCCGGCTTAGCTCATGAAAAAGGAGATGCTTGTACAGTAGATTGACCAACAGGGTTAACAATGTCTTCCTGACCAAGGAAAGGCAGCATTTTTCTCACCTGCCTGTCTGCAGGCAAATGCAAAGACGATGATATCATCAAAAGCCCAGGTATAATCTGGGTGGGGAGGGTAGAAAACAAGGTTTTGGGAGGCCTCTTTCTGTAGGTTGATGAGGAAGGTAGAGTGCACCATGGGTACAGCAAAGCAATCACGGCGATCCCGCTTCCGGATGGGGATGTAAGCAGGGGTGCGCTTATAATAGCCCTAAGAGAAGGAGAAGGAAAATTCCAGGTGAGCTTTGCTGCAAAGAGACACAAATGGGGAGCCTAACTTAGGACAACTTGTAACAGCAACAACTGGGGAGAAAAACGCAAAGCCTCATCGTAAATGTAAATGAATAACGTTTTAAAACTATAATCTTAAGAATATGTAATCTAGCACATCTGCCAGCAGAGGAAGAATTGATAGGCCATGTGAGGCTATGGGGTGACAATGCTCAAAGACCGTCTGGTTAACCATCATTTCTAAAAGCATCTCACAACCCAGAACTGCATCAGGAAAAGGAAACTCTGCTGATATTCCTGATTTCATTCTGGAGTGGCCTTTCTGACCTTGAGGCATCACTGAGGTCTGGATGAACAAGGATGGTGGTACAAACCCATCTGCCAATTACTTTGCAATGAGGCAGCACAACCCTGCTAGTGTCCACTATCATGGAAAGTTGTCTAGTGGTTTTATATGTTTGCAGCTGACATGGAAAGTTCAGAACAGGTTAGGGCTGTAGAGCCTATTGCCAATTTTGCTTCCTAACATGCTCCCTGTTAGATGGGTGGTTATTCTCTTGAGTAGCAATGGTGTCTTTAGGACTTACTGGAACTGGTGGGAGTTGGACATTCATGGATGGTAGATCTGTCAAAGGGAATTCATCTTGAAAATTCATTGTTATCTCCAGACTGGAGACAGCATGCATTCAAACACCATGTGCTGGGGAACCACAGCAAGAGAATGCCACGACTCCATGTCTGGCTTGGAACAGCTCAGACGTACCGGTATTTAGCTAGCCACTGGGAGAAACAAAATACTGGAATAAGAGGACCCAGCAAAGCTATTCTTGTGTTTCTATCCAAGGATCATCCTGAGGAATCCCTGGTAGTCGTGAAAGCCACAGTTGAGTCCAAATAGTAACTGGAGGCACTCTAGTCAGTAAGCATTGGCTTGACCTTGTATTTTGTTGGAAATAAGGAGAAAGCAATCCAGTTGAGGTGGCAGCAGAAGGACTCCTCCTGTCATGACCAGTGCCTGATTCGGTCTACATTGCCATCATTGGCTGTGGCCTCAGCTGCCAGAAAACAAAGCCCTGGAATTCGGCCATAGCATCTGAATCTGCATACCTGTGAGGTCATCCCACACCAGAAGTTTGAATAGGCTGCTCGCGAGTCCAGCATTGGTGCCACCACAGTCTTGTTCTCAGCTATCAAAAGGCCCAGAGTGTCAGGGTTTGTTAATAGATTGTCTGCATCCACAAACTGCATAAAGGAGCATTAAAAAAGAAAGCAAAGTGAATTCTACATCAGCCAATTCTACTGACGGTTATGAGTCTGTGTAATAACTGGTCAGTATGCAACCTTAACTGATCAAGTATAGATCAAGAGAGTGATTAAGTTATTGGGTTAAGAGCAGGGAGAGCCAGGTTGAAGTCCATCCTTAGTCACATAGTCATGGGTTAAACCTATGCCGAGCTGGTCTTGAACCATAATAAAGATACTACTGCTATTACTACTACTGCTACTACTACTACTAAATTCCTGTGGACCATTCACTCTTCTCAGACCAAGTTACCTCATGCATAGCTTTTCCTTAGGCCAGGGGTAGGCAACCTTGGCTCTTTGATGACTCGTGGACTTCAACTCCCAGAATTCCTGAGCCAGCCATGCTGAGGGGAAAGCGAGAGGTTTCCAAGCTGAGCCATGCTGGCTCAGGAATTCTGGGAGTTGAAGTCCACGAGTCATAAAAGAGCCAAGGTTGCCTATCCCTGCCTTAGGCAGTAACTGGTATAGAAACAAAGGGTTACAAGTGCACAGAAGGATCTCTCTCTTCAAATGTGGAGTAACAGAAATACATGATTTATGTTACAATTCAGCTGTAGGGGATACCCTGCACAGCCTGTTCAGAAATCTCAGACAATGAAAAATCATTCAAGGATGACGCAATGTAACCAGAGCCAGGTTCTGTTCCCAGAAGCTCAGGAGCAATGTGCACAATGGGAGTCCTATCAAAATAAACCTGCCAATGTGAGTTCCACACACACACACACACACACACACACAAAACCCTCAAAGAAACCTGCCAGCAGATCCAGATACAATTTCTGTAGGTACTACTGCTTTTCCTGCATCGGCAGAGAAAACATAATCTGTATTTAGCCTCAGTGAGAAAGATCCATTTATACAAGTTATCCACTGCCAAAATAGCTGGGCTGGAGACCAATTCTTCATTTCAGAACGGAAGTATCAGTCCTGAGCAGCCAAGAGGCCAACCCCATCAAGACCAGCTGTTCTACTGGCTCCCCCTATGCTCTGAAATTTCAGGGCAGCTGCTCTTGTTGGGAGAGACAAACAGAAAAGGAATGGGAGGCGGGAGGGGAGAGGAGAACACACAATGGACGGGCTAAGGAACCTCAATTACATTCACAGAGCCTAAAGTGTCAGATCCAGCCAGCTTCAGAAGGTAATATCCAAACCAAAGGAAAAACAATCAGCCTTCAGTCCTGTGATATTAAATTCCATATATTGGGAACGCTAATACTGTATAGCACACTTGTCATACTCTACATCTGATAGTTTTCTTTTGGGTGGATTTGACGGCATTTCAGAAAACATCAAATGGGCAAAAGGAATGAAGTTGTAAAAAGCACTATGAACACAGAGGGACGATGACTAACAAATAATGAAAAAGAGATGACAAGAGTTTTTAAATTTTATTCCTGTCTTCCACCCTCAGCCGTTTTCTATCTCCTTCACTCTCTAAAAGCATCAGAAATTAATGCATGGCAAAAAAAAATAAAAAATGAACATCCTAGTAAAACTCACCTGGATGAATTTGGCTTCCTGGCCAGTTAAAGAAAACAGGTAAAATACAATACAAAACAGAAGCCTAATTTCAAAAATATCTACTGTGTTCCAAGAAAATATATTTATTCCTCTCCAGAGCCAAGATCTAGGCAAACTAGTGTCCTTCAACTATTTTGAACAATTCTTATAGTCGCCTGCTGCTGAGTATGCTAGTTGCAGCTAATAAGAGCTAAGTCCAAAATAATTGCAGGCTACTAGATCCTTCTCCAAACTTAAGCAGAAATTCATGATGCAATAGACTGAGTAACCAACTCCTAACAAATCTCTATCTCGGTTGCCATATCTTATGTTCTTTAACTAAGATCACATCAAAGGGTGCTCCTATTTAAACTGGAAGCAAAGAATTATGTAAATGTGTATGCACAACACACACATACAATCATACTGTTGAGAACTACAAATTGGCAAGCATCATCATGGAAGCAGACCCAGGAAGAAGGGACAAAACCTTTGTCTCTGATAAAGCCCACATGCAAAAAGCAACAAATGCACTCTTGCACCAGAAATATTGTTTGGATCCTACGCAAAATGAAGCAGCCTCTCAAAAAGACCCACATCTGATTCAAGGATTAGGTTTACACATTGAGCCAAAATTAGGATTCTTTGTGGCTCAGTGAGTTGTGCAAGTCCAACTTTATTGGCCAAGCATGACTTTTGGCTAATACTTACAGCTTAATATTTGACAAACAGTGGCAGAATCTAAACAGATAATGCAACGGAGTGAACTGGTAAAGTTAATGCATTATTTTAAAAATGGGCAAGTCCCAATGCCATATATGGACAGTCCGGAGTCTCTGAGCCTCTCGGCAATCACTTAGCTGAGCAGAGGATTAAATACAGGCTTGTACAAACCCCGGGACTACAACAACACAACCTGTGCTGATGCTGTAAGGAGAGATCCCAGAAAGACAACAATCCAATCTGAGCAAGGCACTCAGTCCTGCCACCAAGCTTCCTTTCTGAACTTTCCTTACCAGGATATAGTCGGCCCAAATGTCTCGGGCAGACTGCAAAGCTGCTTGTCGGAGCTTCATGATATAGTCATAGCGTGAAGTGGACCAATCTTTGGGGCCTTCTTCATCTGGATAGAATCTGTAAGGAACATTGAAGTTTGGGGCTTTGTAAAGAATAATTATCTATCCCAACATATGCAAGATAGGATTCATAACCAGTAATATGTTCTGGTGTATTTCTTGGCAGAGTTCACCCAATGACCCGTATGTTAAAGTGGATTTATTTCTCATTCAATATTGTTCCTAGTTTTTGTATGAAAATTAACAGAAATTAACCACTATTCAGAATTACTCCAATTCACAAAGTACACAAAAGAAGCCAGAAGAAAAACACCCAAACCAATATTTGAAAAGGAGTTACTGGGCTTCAAAACCCCTCGACTGGAATATCCCAGATTTTGATTTGAGTCTTATAAACAATTTGCAATATCAAATGAACAATAACTTATTCCAATCTTCCACAACTTGTACATTCCCAGTTTGCTGGGATTGTACAATTCAATACTGCCTTTTTCTCCAATGCTATGCAATTACTGATTCATTTGTGTGTGTTTTTTCTCTTTCCTTTTCCAAGCTACTCTTTTTGCTTTGTTTCTCCTTGGTTTTTTACTTACAGTAATCCTTTGGTAAACCTTTTCTATCTCATGTATTTTAATGGCCCTGATGTTTTGAATGGTAGAATTGTAATCTAATAAATTTGGAAGATATGAGATTCAGGGAGGAGGATGGAAACTTTTATATCTTTAAAAAAAAATGAATGTAACGATCACAACAACAAAACAAGCACTAAAAATTGTATCGGAGAAATAAAATCAATAATAATAAAGCTAAATTCATCAGAGGAAACTACAGGTAGTCCTAGACTAACCAACACAGTTGCGACCAAGTTTCTGCTCATAAGTCATTACGGTCATATGTCATAAGTCACGTGACTAGACCAGATTGTTTTGCGTTGGTTGCTATGTAATCGCTGCAGTCCTTAAGCAAATCCATGGTCATTAAGTAAAAGTTGTGGTCATGTGAGCCCATTTTGTATGGGGGTTTTCTGCCAGAAACGGGCAAGATCTGTTACAAACCAAGATCTCGTGACCACAGGTCACTGCAGCAGGTTGTAAAGTTGACCCAATTGCCAAGCATCCTAATGCAGTCATGTGATTGGGAGGGGCATACATTTTACAATAGCCAGTAGTGCTTTATGAGCTGTAAAGCATTCTTCTGGATCGTTGTAATTTCCAACAGTCATTAAGCGACTGCTCGTAAGTCAAGGACTACTTGTAACTCCAAAGATCTGCCTAAATAAAAGATTCAAGAGCCAGTCACAGATTAGGTAGAATGGAGGCCTCAAGAAACTACGTGGGAGATTATTCGATCTATTTAAAAGTCCCCTTTCTACTACCCAGATCTCATTTGGTAAACGAAAGAGCATTGAGGAAGCAGAGTTCCTGCAAGTCAGCAATTGATGAATGTATATGAAAGGTGTACATTTAATTTTTAAAAACTTTTGTATATTTTTTAAAGTTACGCTTTTTAGTTCTTATGGCCACATATTCACTTAAAAAAACTAAAAAAAACCTGCTGAAATCTGAGAAATTAAAAGAATAGTTTTAAGAACAATTTGCCACGGCAAAGTTGACAGTTGAAATATATGAAGCAAAAGAACACAAGTTCTGGGTATATGTACAAAATGAAATGACCAAGATACATACAAGTCACTTAATGTATTTCTACAATGACTTCTTGCGGTGAAAATGCAATTACTTGGCATTCGAATTTATTTATGCACTTCAGTGCTAGGACCCTTTCCCATATATTCCCATGGGATTTGGCCACTCTCTTCAATTCACTCATTGCTACAGTTTTTGGATGGTAGTAATCTCTGATTTATAATCTTGTATTCCTTGTCCACGGGTCCCTCAGGTGCTAATCCCAAACTGACTGATTTATGCAATATTGCCATTTCTCTTTTTGCAGGTTATCCATTCCAACAAGGCTCTCAAAACTCTAACACATTTGCAGTTATTTCAGTTTCTCCTTCAGAACTAGTTCCATTTTCAACTCCAGCTTCCACTTTTTTTTTTTTTTGCCTTCCTTGCCTGCTAAGAGGTCAGCTCCTGTGCCATCCACCCCAAGCTCACCTGGGATGATCCATGGGCCGCCACTCCACTGAGTGATACATGCTCTGAACGTTCATGAGCCATTCCCGAAGCACTGCGGTTGTGTTATCTATGTTGTGATCTGTTGCCACCCTGAAAAAAGAGGTTTTGAAAGATGAAATACTACCTTACACTGAGCGGTTTTGCAACTTGTATCACCTGCCCGAGGATAAGCCTTTTTTTCTCCCATCTCCATGAGGGTCAGATTTAATGTCAGATTTGTTTTATGCAATTCTGAGCATGGGAGGTACTTTGGAGGGCCTGCCAAACTTCAGCTTTGAAAAAGAGAATATGCTTTGGAACACGGGTGGTCAGGCATGTAGCATCCGTCGGTAATGCTTTTTCTGGGATCATGTAGCATCTGCAAAAAGTCAGCCACACAGTCCCAGGAAAATATGTACAGATAGTTCTCGACTTACAACCACAATCGAGCCCAAAATTTATACAATAATATAATAACAACTTTATTGTCACTTTGAATGTACACCAATCGGCATACATCAAAATGAAATTTCGTTGCATACAGCTCTCAAAGGGTCACCACCTTCAATAGACACTCCTTGTTCGTGGCCAGCTCAAGTTTCAGATCGTCCATTTTAATCTCTAGGGAGTGAACGATGGCAAACAGGACAGATGGAAATGGAGCTCCGTGTGGATTAGCCCTCAAATTAGCTTGTATTCCTGCACAACAACCTCGCCTCCTTTCCTTTTTCTGATCCTGACTCTTCCACCTTTTCCTTACAGAGGCTGTGAAGAGAAACATTTGTGAAGTGAGTTTTGCCCCATTTTATGACCTTTCTTGCTACAGTTGTTAAGCGAATCACCACAGTAAAGTTAGTAACACAGTTGTTAAGTGAATCTGGCTTCCCCATTGATCAGCAAAAGCTGATCCCATGATCCCGGGACACTGCAACCATCATAAATATGAACCAGTTGTAAAGCATCCGAATTTTGATCACACGACCAAGGGAATGCTGCAACGGTCGTTTAAGTGTGAAAAATGGTCAGAAGTCACTTTTTTCAGTGATGATGTTAACTTTGCACGGTCACTAAATGAACTGTTGTAAGTTGAGGGCTACCTGTACAGGAAAAAACAGACAAACATGGTCTGATAAGAAAGAGAGGAGATACGATAAGGGAAGGAACGAGGTTCATGATACTCTTTAAAGCCACTCCTGGAGATTAGATGGGTCTCTCCAGGGCAGGGGTCTTCAAACTTGGCCCTTTTATGACTTGTGGACTTCAACTCCCAGAATTCCTCAGCCAGCATGCCTGGCTGAGGAATTCTGGGATTTGAAGTCCGCAGTCATAAAAGGGCCAAGTTTGAAGACCCCTGCTCCAGAGGAACTGCCTTTCTTGCAGGGGCCTTTCAAATCAGCCCCACCACTGCTCAACGAGCTCTGTGCTCCTGAAGAAAATGCATTTCTCTCTCTCCTTGCTGACACCTTAGACAGGCGGGGTCCTTGGGGCTCTCCGAGCTTGCTTGTTCTCTTGCAGACGTTTCATTACCCAAACTGGGTAACATCACCAGCGGTAGCTCATCAACCCCGAGCTACAAATATTCTCCTTCGTTAGTACCTTAGACCTCTCCATTCACGAGCGAGGCCAACTTCAGAGAGGCAAAAAGTCTAGAGAGGATCTACTGATGTTAAACGCGCCAGGGTGTTGCCAGCCAGCAAATCTTTCTGCCCCCCAGTGGATAGCCGCGATCCAAGGGAAGAGAAGAGCTGGAAAGGCTACACGTGGAAGGTAACGTCATCTGCACCCTCAGGAGAATTCCAGACTCGGGGCAGGGTGGAAGCCGCCGCTTCATCCCCCCCCTTCCCGCCGCCGCCTCCTTTCCCACCAAAGCACAGCCTCCTGGCGCCGAGGCATTGGCCGAGCGGCGAGCGCAGCAGGGTCCGCCCGCGAGCCACTCACCAGAGCGCAATGCGGTCCTTGGGATAGCTGAGCCTCTCCAGGCAGCCCAGCGTCGCCGGCAGCGAGTGAGCCGCGTTGCGGGCGAGCAGGGCCAGCAAGACGCGCGGAGGCCGCAACGGGGATTCGGGCACCCAGCGCTCCTCCGGGAAGTAAGCGCCCGACCGGCGGGCACTCCATGTCGCCAGAGCCAGGAGGCAGAAGCAGAGCCACCGGGGCTTCATAGCCGCCGCCGCCGCCGCCACTCCCTCGCCTGCCCTCCGACAGGAAACACGCTCTTAAAGGGGCAGAGGAGAAACTCCTCCCAATCCTGCCCTCCGACAGATACGTGGAAGGAAAGGCTTTGCCGAGGGCGGTGGGCAGTTCCTATAAGGAGGAGTTTTGCTCGCCCCGAAGCAGCGCTCCCGCTTCCAGGTTTCTGCAAAGTCAACGTGCAAACTTTTTTGGCTGCAAAAGCCAGCCAGGCAGGCAAGCAGGCAGGAAGGCATTTGTCCGCAATGGTATATAGGGTCTCTTCTTGAGCAGGGGATTGGACTAGATTAGAAGACCTCCAAGGTCCCTTCCAACTCTGTTGTTCTGTAATTCTGCAGTTAGATTCCTGTAGAAGGAAGGAAGGAAGGAAGGAAGGAAGGAAGGAAGGAAGGAAGGAAGGCATTTGTCCGGAACGGTATAGGGTCTCTTTCTGAGCAGGGGGTTGGACTAGAAGACCTCCAAGGTCCCTTCCAACTCTGTTGTTCTGTAATTCTGCAGTTAGATTCCTGTAGAAGGAAGGAAGGAAGGAAGGAAGGAAGGAAGGAAGGCATTTGTCCGGAACGGTATAGGGTCTCTTTCTGAGCAGGGGGTTGGACTAGAAGACCTCCAAGGTCCCTTCCAACTCTGTTGTTTTGTAATTCTGCAATTAGATTCCTGTAGGAAGGAAGGAAGGAAGGAAGGAAGGAAGGAAGGAATTTGTCCGGAACGGTATAGGGTCTCTTTCTGAGCAGGGGGTTGGACTAGAAGACCTCCAAGGTCCCTTCCAACTCTGTTGTTTTGTAATTCTGCAATTAGATTCCTGTAGGATCAGGAAGGAAGGAAGGAAGGAAGGAAGGAAGGAAAGCATTTGTCAAAATGCTGGGTACCCAAGACCACTGAAGCAAGGTACAGAGAAGATGAACTTATTTAAATAATGTCTTCTCACTATAACAAGAGTCCTGTTGCATCTGGCCAAGGCCTGTCCTTATCCCACCCTTGTTTTCTTGCAGCTGGTTGGTATTTGAGGGCTGTTGCCCCAGTCCAGAAATAACATTATCCAGAGATAAAGCCCTGCATTGCATGGATCCAGGTTAATTGAGGAACCAGCACACCCCATTAGGACTGTCCCACCCTACCTGTCCCACAGAAAAGGCAAGCTGCAGGCCCCATCAGCCAAGAATTTTCAAGCTGATGGGGTCCAGGAGAAGAACCTTTTCTACCATGCCTCCTGCCCTTTGGAACATTTTACATGTGACCCACCCCCCCAGGTGAGATCTGCTCCCACCCCTCTGAACTCCATAAGGGCCTGAAAACCTGGTTCTGCCAGCTGGCTTCGAGCCCCAATAGGGGAACATCATGCTGGAGACAGTTGGTGGATTAAGAGAAAATCCTACCTCTGCCCACTGCACATCCTGCTTCCTCCATCTCCATCTTTTAACTCTAATCTTTTTCTGATTGCACTGCTGTTTTTATTGTTCTTAGAAATAGCTTTGTGTTGTGATTTTATAGCTTTGAATGTTATAATCCATCCAGAGTAGCCCCAAGGCGATATGGGCAGCAAACAAGTTTTATAAATAAATAAATTCAAGGATCATCTGTGTTTCCTGTCCTGCTTGCCCTGGCAAGAGGGTGGCTCATTAACAATATCTCAAGGACAGGAAGGCACAACATTGTCCACAACTCTATGATGTGTTGATTTTGTTTAGATCTAAATAGATCTAGTTTAGATTTGGGCTGCCCATTTGGTTTAATGTTTTTTTTTTTGCTGATCTTATGTTTTTTACGCCATCCAGAGTCCATTGGAGTTGGGCAGCCAATAAATATGATTGATGATGATACAAGCCTTGGCTTGTTTTGTTCTGCTTTACATTCACTGTGGTCTTTTCAAACATCTTCCCCCTTAATGGTGCTTTGCAGTCTATTCGCTACATTTTATTTCCTTGCAAGGCTGTTATATGGTGTGGTGCCCACTCCCCTCTATGGCGATTTTATCCTGGGCTCCTGGACCAGTGAAATGATGAACATTTTCTTTTTAACAAGTATGTAGTGGAATCTGGAAGAAGGAGCCCTTTAAAACCACTCATTGAGTGAAAGGTTGAAGCTCTGTCCCCCTTTTTTTTTAACCATTTGAATTCTGCCAGCCTCCTTTTCTAACCCAAGAAATGGAAGTAATGGTAAAACTGTGGTCCTTCCTTCCTTCCTTCCTTCCTTCCTTCCTTCCTTCCTTCCTTCCTTTCTTCCTTCCTTCCTTCCTTCCTGTCTCCAGGGGATGCACCAGACAAAAAGGTGTCAAGTATGAGGGGGACTCCTACAAAAGGTCAATCATTATCACATGTCTTCAAAGATCATCTAGAAAGAAAAGAGATTGGGAGTTTGCTTTCCCCAACACAAATGGGTGAAGGTAGTGATGCAGGAGAATCCATCCATTAGTCAGACGCCGCGTAACTGTGGTGTGGAAATACCACCGGACCCTCAATGCAGCCAAAGCAGAGAATAGGGTTACAAGGGATATCAGAAGCAATCTTTGCTTCCTATCTGTGGGGTTGCTAAGAGTCCATGATGACTTGATGGCATGTTATCAGTCAGTCAGTTACTCCATAGAAGTCAAGCAGCTTAATTCTGCAGTGTGGGTACCCCCATGTTTCAAAACTAATTGCCCTTGATGGACCTGTCTTCTGTGCGTTTTAAAAGATGATCTCTTTAAAACCACTCAAGTTAGTAGCTTTCAGCATATCTTGGTCTTGTGAATTCCATTTTTCAGTCATGTGCTATGTGAAGAAATGCTTTCTTTAGTTCAAAATCTCCTTTCACTCAGCTTCAACTGGATCGCTGTCACCCTAGTGTTTTGAGAGATGGAGAGAAACTTCTATTTTCTTTCTATTTCCCCCCTCCCCCAATTCATTTCCTCCATGCCATACAAGGTTTTGCACCCTTGGTAATGTTTTCCCCACAGTCACTTGTTTTCTGAGCATGAGAGTTCCAAATGTTCAAACTTCTTATAAAGAAAGTTCTTGAGCCCCTGTTTTACACACACACACCCATGATGAATCTTGACACTGCAAAACAGGTCTCTAGAGGTTCTACAAAGTATTACTAAAATAAAGCATAGTTTAAAACATCTTGTAAAGTCTGTTTCTAGGTCCTTCTCAAATCAGAACATTTAACAAGCTTCAGAAGAATTCAAATTGAAAGTTGGGCTGTTTCAGAGGAGTGCCAATTCAATCTGAATATCTCTTTGAATCAGCCTGATTAGATTCAGCATCAGGTTCAATACTATCTTCTCTGATTGATGAAAACTGTACACATTTCAGGAAGAAAATGGTTGTTTTCATCCTCACCCAATCCCTTTGGCTGGAAATGTATTTTTTTATTCAATTTCTATAGCCACCCACCTCAATTCGATTGACTCTGGAAATGCCAAGAATAAATCTGGGATCCAGTGCATATAAAGGTAGTCTCCATCACTGTGATGATGCATTAATTCACAATTAAAAAGCTTTGTACATATTGGACTGGTTAATATTATAGGACAGTGGTGGCGAACCTATGGCACGAGTGCCAGAGGCGGCACTCGGAGCCCTCTCTGTGGGCACGCGCGCCGTCGCCCCAGTCCTAGGCCTTCAGCTGGGTTTTATAAAACCTTTTCGCTTTAGGCCTCCGCTGCTGTGTGCAAAAAAAAAAAAAAAAGGTTCAATCAGTCAATTTCAACTTCTCACGGGAAAAAAAAATCTTCCAAACTTGAAATTGATTGATTGAACTTTTTAGTCCCACCCAGTCTGCGGTTACTACCGCAGCCCCGCCCACCCAATTGGCCAAGTCCACCCAATTGGCCACACCCAGCCAATGGGCCACACCCACCTGGCACTCGACGATGCATAAATGGGTTTGGGGCTGCAATTTGGGCACTCAGTCTCTAAAAGGTTCGCCATCACTGTTATAGGACATTTAATTACTCTACAGATGATTTTCAACTCCAAGAATTGTTTGAATTCTGCAAACATGCTAATATATTTTGCATCCAAGTCTAGAATCTGGAGAAGTATTCCATTGCTCTAAGATTTCGATGTCAATAACCTTGTAAAACAATAACTGAAAAATACAGGATTAATTATTTGAAACTGACCCTCTGCAAATGTGGAACAGGTTTAGGAGCATTTCAGATTTCTTCTCGCTTATAAAATCATTCAATTAAACGTTTTTTTCAGTTTCCCGCAACATCTGTCTTGCTAGGAGCTGTCAGTTAGACATTTTTAGCCCCTTGATTCATTTCTTGGAATTATTTGATGGCAGAAACTGCAACTGCAAAGAGCATCCCATA
This sequence comes from Azemiops feae, assembly GCA_023970755.1. Taxonomy (NCBI): domain Eukaryota; kingdom Metazoa; phylum Chordata; class Lepidosauria; order Squamata; family Viperidae; genus Azemiops; species Azemiops feae. The sequence continues at coordinate 1,992,105 of JALGBA010000082.1, read as the reverse complement.
ATAAACACAACCTCAGTTAACCAGGTGGGTAGCAAAGCCATTGAATCAGATGTTATGAGCAAAACAAAATCATAGTTGGCCCAGTTGAACATCTGGAGTTGCATCAGAACAAATCTGAGCTCCAAGCACACTTTCTTCCAGTACATTCATAACAATTTCCTTATTCAGCCCCTAGATTAGAACAACAGTTTCCTAGTTATACACATCAAAAGGCTGTCCTGTTCAGTGCCTGTTTTTTTTTACAGTTTAAAAATTCAAGAAGTATTTTGAGCCATAGCGAACTATCTTCGGTTAGTTATCTTATTATGTGACAAATCTGTTCAGAGGGAAACTATACCCTTAATACTTTGTCCTGTCCATGTTTAATTAAAAGTAAATACTACACAATTTAAAGTTGCTTTTAATTGCTACAGTATGCCCCAATGCATGTACTAGGAGTTATTGGTAAGTAAATGTAAATCAGAACACCAAAGCTTGCTGTTGCAGCAGTATTAGTACTTTATAATTGCCGTTGATGTCTTCATGGTTTAAATGAACTGATTACATTTTACATTAGCAATTGTATACTTAGGAAAAGTCAGAGGATTTACTTCCACTCCTCTTCATAGAACAGATGGTCTACCCAGAAGTCCCATTGAATTCAGTAACGCGAACACCGAAGAACTGTGCTCAGGGCAGCCAGTGCAAAGCAGACCTATCCAAATATATTCAAAAATGAATTCCACACAGTTCAGTGAAATTTCATCCTCAATAAATATGTTTAGGATTGCAATCTTTTTTCCGACTATGTAATGATTTGGAATCATATCCACATCTTAGCATATTTAGTTACACCTAACAACACACAACTGGATTTAAATTTGGGATTGGGAAGGACACAAGCATTCAGCAGATGAAATTCCTCTCTTTTATTTTTTTTAACATGAAGATGCAATAAAAGGTAGTGGGGAGAACCCATAGTTGCCTATGGCTTGTAATCCCCTCAGCCTTCAATCCCACCGGGGAAAAAAGAATAGTCATAGTCTTTGATTTTAATCACTGGGGGAAATATCAGGAAAGATGAAAATAGAACTTGCGAGTCTTACAAATACAGCAATGTATATGCACTGTGAGGAACATAATAAATGCATCCTGCAGAAACATGGGGTCATTACTTTAGCCATCCTTGAGGAATCAAAGCTGATTGTCAGGAAAGATTTCAGTCTCCCAAACAATGTGATGTCGCAGAGCAGACAATCCCTTGATTTCTCCTGTTCCAGATATATTGGATTACAGCTTGCAGAAATTGACATCATTTGACTGATGTCATGCAGAAGAACAAACTTAACACAAATTGCCTTATTTTGTGTGATGATACAAATTATTTAATTTCTGTCATTTAAGTAATGACATTATTATGCGAACGGTGTGAGTCACAACAGAAATGCTGTCCCTTACAGTGTCTCTGACACTGAGGTACAGTATAACATAGTTGGACTAAATTTTTGCAAAGCCAGTGGTGTTAAGTTACACAAAGGATATTTTAAGAGTAAAGAGCTGGTGCATCTCTCTTGTAATTTGCCATAAATAAAAGAAGAGCAAAGCAGCACAAGAAGAAGACGGAACAAGGAAGACACTTCTGGGCCTGCCCTACCATTAGGCAGAGTGAGGCAACTGATTTACTGTTGGTGGAAGATACTTGAAGTATCTTCTCACCTCATTCTGTCTGGATACTTTACATTACCCTGCTCTGTGCCCCCAATCAACTATGTAGTCCTATTACTAATGCTAGAGTGAAATTTAACTGACCCTGAGCTGCAGATGCATTTTTGTAAATGAAATTATGGGGAGCAAGATTGGGAGCCAGTTTGGTTTCGTGGTTAAGGCACCAGGCTAGAAAGCAGTAGACCAGGAATTCATGACCCACCTTAGCCATGAAAGCCAGATGGGTGACTTTGGGCCATCACTCTCTCCTAGCCCAGCCCACCTGACAGGGGGGTGGTTGTGGGAAAATAGAAGGAAGGGGCGCTGGATATGTTTACCACCTGAAGCTATTTGTAAAATAATGGTGGGATACAAATAAGTAAATAAAAATGTCTTGGTTAGCTCCGTGAAAGGTCCTAGTTTGGAAGAAAAAGGGTTGATTGTGAAGGAGCTTCATGCCTTTAATGTATAATCTATTCTGAGCCACTACTTTGTTCTGTTCGTAATCAGTTCACCTCCTGCACTTGACAAGATGTACAGTGTTTTGAAAACTTGATACCATCTTCTAAAATAACTAAGATTTCCCAATTTATGTTCCACCAAAAGAACCAGCAGATTCTATTTTTGAATCCTGAGGCTATTACAGGATTAAAGATTATAGCAAACGGAGAAGAAGCTTTAGTAACGTTTATGGGTGGGGAAGGCAGGGTAAGTTCAGATGAGGCTGGTAATCCTGGGTGAGAAACAAAAGGTGAGAACACAAAACACAAAAAGGTCCCTGTTTTCCTTCTTCAGAATATTGGACCATCTGAGCTTGTGCATTTTGCACTTCCAATTAGAAGTCAAGCTCTTTCCAAAGGAATCTTCTTCAAGAAGGTTTTGGCTCTGTAGCTCTTTCTTTTTCTCACCAGTTACATCCTAGCCAAATTCATCCTTGGCATAATACTGTATTATGGTTGGGGAAAAAAAACACTTTGAGGTCAGTTCCCTTATACAACAAATAAAATCTCTTAGTAAATCTGTGTCTGGACTTCAGAGCATTCTGAGTTGCCCATTTAGCAATATTTTTATGCTGATTGTTAACCAGTTATTCTTGCACTGTAATCAAATCAGAATTATAGGCAATATTGGCATGCTAATTATGGATGGCTTCGTATTTTGGCACAGCGAGGCCTTCTCCAGCTTGAGGCTTTTCAGATACATTTGAGAAGAACATGCCTTGGCACCAGAGAAGGCACTTCCTTAACATCTTCCTGCTGGAGGAAAAGCAAAATAAAATGAATCTCTTTCTTAAGTCATCTCTCTGGAGAATAGGTATCAAGTAAATATTTGCTCTTCCTCCATTGAAGGAACAAAGATGATCCTTGGTGTGCTCCTGGATGTTGTTTCCAATAGTTTTGCTCACTCTGGGCAAATGGCATCACTAACATCTCATTTCCATTGCTACCATTTAACTTGGCACAGAGCAAGTGGGTTCAACTGGAAACTGGTACGTTCACATTCAGAGGGGAGCACACTGGCGAAGGTGGACACAGCTGGTTCCTGAGGAAGAAGAACCAAGAGCAACTCATCTTAGTCAAACCAATTGAAGGAAACAAGCTGTCTTTTTCTGATGCAGCCTTATGTTGGTGGACATTAAGAGAGATCCGAACCATCACAACGGAGAACTGATCATAGCTCAGCAGAAAAGCAGGCTTTGCGTGGAGACATTACTGGAGTCAGTTTTAATCTCTAATGTGGTTGAGATTTTGGAGAGATGCCAAGATGGTCCGGTATTTTGATCATACTTATAGTCTCATATTTTCCTGTTCAACAAAGGCTCACACAATTGAATCCTGAAACTTATAAATATCCCAAACTAGATATCAGCTGAAGGAAATGTAGTGCTCTTCTGCACATACACATTTTCTTTAATATCCCCATCACCGCCATCAGAGAACATTTTATTCCAGAAGCCCCCAGCTACGGTTTCAGAAGCAAGATAATCCACCTGAAGTCTGCCACCTTCTTGGCTGTTTGTGAGAAGCAGGCCTTCATTAGATTCCAATTATTCTAGACTGGCATTTTTGCAATTAGAAATGTAATCCTTCCAAATTGATACATGATGCCATGATGAACAAACATGTTTTTACAATGGTGTGCCACGAATCAAAAATCCCAGAAAAGCACACCTGGCTAGCTTTCCTGCAAAATACAGGAATGGTTATACACTGATCATTTAAAAAGATATAATTTTGTGGTGTTTGCAGAAGTAAACCCTAAATGTGCATCTTTGTAATTTTCAACTTTTATGATCGTGCCAAAGTGATTGGTACCAGATGATTCATAATTGTATGATGGGCGAGAGAAAATGATTATTTTCCACTAGTGCCTGAGGCCAAGGTCCAACTTCTGTCAGCTACCAGTCGTGCTTTCCTATTTTTTATCTCTACGTCTAGGACAGGGGTAGGCAACCTTGGCTCTTTTATGACTCGTGGACTTCAACTCCCAGAATTCCTGAGCCAGCCACGTTGAGGGGAAAGGGAGGTTTCCAAGCTGAGCCAAACTGGCTCAGGAATTCTGGGAGTTGAAGTCCACGAGTCATAAAAGAGCCAAGGTTGCCTATCCCTGGTCTAGGATAACCTCAGCAACTCAATCTTCACTTTTGTTAATATTATTACGGGTAGTCTTCGACTTACAACAGTTCATTTAGTGACTGCTCAAAGTTACAATGGCACTGAAAAAAAGTGACTTATGACCGTTTTTCACATACGATCTTTCCAGCCTCCCCATGATCATGTGATCAAAATTCAGATGCTTGACAACTGATTCATACTTATGACCGTTGCTATCTCCCAAGGTCATGTGATCCCCTTTTGCAACCTTCTGACAAGCAAAGTCAATGGGAAACCAGATTCACTTAACAACCGGGTTACTAACTGCGGTGTTTCACTTAACAGCTGAGGCAAGAAAGGTCGTAAAATGGGACAAAACTCACTTAACAAATGCCTCCCTTAACAACAGAAATTTTTGGCTCAATTATGGTCGTAAGTCGAGGACTACCTGTATTATGATGATTATGAAATTATATCTCATTTTTTAAAAACAAAAGCCAAGTACCCAACCCAACAAACAAATAATGAAAAGCAATTTACCAACAATCAAATAACAGCAGTTAAGAAGTCGTAACTTATTCATTCCAATCATTTTTATTCATTATTACCACTTCATAATGCTAGTAACATATTGCCAATAATATCAAACCAAAATAGGTGCTAAACTGAACCGGATGCTTAAGAATATGAACAAAATTGTTGCTTTAATAACATTCTGTGTGTTTTGGAGATGTTTATTTTGCTGCATATTTTAAAACAGTTCCAGAACAGAATATCTTTTCGAGAGTTTTTATTTCTTTTTTGTTTAAGTGGGATTGGCTTAATATCTTAAACCCTAGGGGAATGTTTGCCAAGGTCTTGGAAAGATGCTAATGCTATTTTTGTTGTCACTTACACCAAATGTAGTTAACATTTGCAACATTTCATGGCCATGAAACCAATTTTAGTTTAATATTGAAAGAAGACAGGACTGAGCTGGATCTTTTTTAATGCAAGAATCCTCTTCCTTCCAATAGTCACACCTGGAAATAACTTTTACCACAGAAGCCATGGTGCATACTGTACACTTTTAATTTAAATTTTAAATTAAATTAAATTTAATTTAAGCAGAATTAATAACCACAGTTTCTGGTCTGAAATGTGTTGTACTGCTACAAAAGAGTAAAAGGGAGAAGGGATATTGTGCTTACAAGACTCATTTAAAACATTTAGTAAGACTCCTCAAACACAATTTCATATTTTGGGCACTAATACCACTACAGATCAGTGCATTAAAATAAGTAAATAAGGACTGTACGCGAGGTAAATTTGATTTATGATTAAAAATGCATCTTAAAATTTCAAAGCATCTATTAGGAAAAGCTATTTATAATGCAGTTTGACACACAAAATTAGCACATCTAATTTTTAGTTGTGAGACAGGCAGAAATTCAGTGAAATGAAGTCTTGATCCCTGTAATTCCAGAGCCAGAGAAAATTCACCCATTGTATTTTGGTGTGCTATAAAAGCAGCAGAATTCACCTTAGGCAAATGTTTTAATATCCATTGTATCTTCCCGTTAATCAAATGTCATTTTTCCAGTTTAAACAGATTTATCATCTCGAATCCATTTTTTTCTATTCTGTTGATTACAGGTGACTTGGTGTACTGCTGCTGGTCTCCAACCAGCATCATTTTTAGTTGCAAGTGAGTTTAGCTGCATTGCTCTCCTGCTAGAACATGGAAGAGAAAGCAAAGCCAGAGGAATCCATAAATCTTTTCCTTAGTTTAGCTTGCAATAGATATGTAAGGGCAGCATCTTCTATGGTGCTGTGGCATAGCAGGAATTAGGAATGGAGGCAATATAGTTTATGCAGGGAAATGATAATATTTTCAACACCTTATATAAGACCTAATTAACTTGAGAAGTCCATAATACTGGCAAAGGTGGAAAGAAAGGAAAGAAGAGGATGACTAGCAAAAACAATGGGCTGAGTTACAGGTAGGATCCGTGCACACCATTGGAAGACCTGAAGGATCTGATTGGAAACGGATCATCTGGAGCAAATCTATCTATCTGTTCGCTAAGAATCAATAGCAATTTGATGGCATATTATCATATAGCATTTTAGTGCAGCTATCTTAAAGAGACTACAGTATACTGTACAGAAATTATGGGAAGCAGAGGGAAATATATGCTGTATAAATGGAGTTGAATTAATTAGGTATGATTTGAAAAGAAAGATGGATGAAGATAAACAGGAATCTACCATCCAAATATGAAGTCTACTAATGGAAAATATGAAACTAAATAAAAGTCAACAATGGTGCCAAGTCATTACAAACTGTGGAGCAACATGAAGTAGGGTTGCCCAACAGGGCCATCTGGTGGCCAGCAGTGGAAATAAACCATTAGAAACGTTTAGAGGGGCAATCTGTAATATGTTTTAAGGAAAACAGCTATTTGAAGAAAATGGCCCAGTATTACTAAACAAGTGGAAAGTGAAGAAAAAAAAAACATTTTTTCTGATAAAGTAATTAGACAGTTTTACCTAACAAAAAAAATCAGGAGTTTGGTAACACATTTTTGGAAAGGCTACAGTTCAGTTCATCAAATTCAGAAGTGGCTAGAATGATGTAGGGGATAAATTGGGGTGGTATGGGGACAAAAGGGGGAGAAGGGGAAGCTAAATTGATTATGTGGGTGTAGGTTACATGCAAGATTTATTATAAATCATATCAGTTAACAGTTGTAACATGTTAAAAAAAACTTACTATGTTTCTTGAAATCTTCTGAGATTTCCTGTAAGTTTTTGATATATTAGCGAAGTCAAAAATTCCTTGATTAATGATGCTGGTCAGCCCCAATTTTCCAAAACAGCCATTTTGAGGTCTGCTGTGGAGTGTCCTAGGAAGTTGAAATACTCTATCATTTTGTCCTTGTTTTGAGTCCTGATATCAAACTTGTCAATGAATCCCTTTGTGCGAAGGGTGTTCTGTTTGTCCTACACAGAATTCAAAGAGGCATTGCTGGAAGATGATGGCAGATAGCATCTTAGGGAAAGAGCAGATATGAGGGCACCTATAATCTTCTGTGTACACTTGCTGTGTCCTGTGATGGTGCTGTTGGTATAGATGAGGGACAAAGGAGAAAATTGGGCTCGTTACAGGATATTTTGGGGATGGAGGTTTAGACTTTACTTCACCAATCACTCTTGGCAGGAGATAAATTTTGAAACATAAAAGAAGGAAGAATGAGGGTTCTTAAAAGCCAGTGTTAAGATATAGTGAGGAAACATTGGCCATGCTCTCAAGCACCATGATGGGATTCACACACCATACAAAGCCAATTTTCTTTTAAATATTGATCAGCCGTAGAGGCTTGTTTGGGCAAAATAGTAAACTGTCATAGTCATGCATGACATTAATCCAAAAATAAAACCACATTATGGTTTAGCACATGGTGTGAGCTAGGTGAGCGGCATCATATATCCTTGATTTTACTTTTCATTTAATAGATTTTTAAACATTGGCAGCTGCACACTTCTCCCCAGTAGTCCAGCCCACAGAAAAAAGGAAGCACATTCAGCTCACCCTCTTACGGTTTTTCAGCTCTTTTTTCTTCCTGCCGCATCACATTTTTTGACTTTCCTGTTGCATTTACAGGTAGTCCTTGACCTACAACAGTTTGTTTAGTGACCGTTCAAAGTTACAACGGCACTGAAAAAAAGTGACATGATCGTTTTTCAAGTTACAACTTTTGCAGCATCCTCGTGGTCATGTGATCAAAATTCAGACCCTTGGCAAAAGGTTCATATTTAAGACAGTTGCAGTGTCCCAGGGTCATGTGATCAACGTTTGCAACCTTCTGACAAGCAAAGTCAATGGGGAAGCAGATTCACTTAACTGAGTTACTAACTTTATCAGCTGCAGTGATTCACTTAACAACTGAGGCAAGAAAGGTCGTAAAATGGGGCAAAAGTCACTTAACAAATGTCTCACTTAACAACAGAAATTTTGGGCTCGATTGTGGTCGTAAATCGAGGACTACCTGTACTTTTAAAATTATATATCTGGGATGTTAAAATGTGGGTGCCCACTAGGTGGCAGCAATGAATTAGGATTTTCTGTATCTCTTTGCCGCTACAGCTAGACAATGGTCAACCGGATTTTCATAGTCCAGATGTGGTAGCCCTGAAGAGACATGTCTTCTGTAACCTTCATCTTCCATTCTGCTGTTGGTCCTTTGTGGAATTACAAAAGAAGCCTAGGAGACTACCATGCAAATTTACCACAAGAAATATAATTTAAAACATAAATCCTTGGAAATATATCAACAATTGGCTACTATATTGTAAATATTTACTTGAGGCCATATATTAAGATCTAAGTTGTTTTCATTTCCCAGTCTAGTATTTTCTAGACTCTCCTGTCCGAGCACTAACCAAGTGAACCCTTTCCTGTGGACAAATACTAGATGTTGCTGGGGAATATACGGTCTGGACTTGCTACATGCGGCTTATTTCAGTTTGCTATGAAAACCCCCAAAGTTGGATTAACTCAGTAAACCATGTTTGTAGTTCTGCTTATAGTCTGTAACACCTAGATTTAAATAAATAGCTCTGTTAATCCACTGGTTCACAATCACTTTCCTGACAGTGGAAAGCTAGGATTTTCTAGATTAGGGGTTATAAAACCTTTTCAGACAGTAGAACCTATAATTTAAAAAATAATAATTTTGGAATACCTAATCAAGAGGCAAAGTGCTATTAATAGCAAATTGACATATATATATATTTTGCTCTTTGTCTCTTTCTAATGGAATCCTATCAAGTTGCTGTAGAATCCTAGGGTGTTCTGGAATATTGTCTAAAAACCCTGTTCTAACATCCTTGCTCAGCTGCTTCAAGTGGAAGCTGAAGTCCATTAATATCTAAAGAGTTGTAGATTTCTGACCACTAGGAGAAAGTAGGTAAGTCATAATATAGGGTGGCACTGGACAAAATTGTACTTGGGTTTGAAGCAGGCTCTTCTATTCTGCTTTTAGACAGGCAAAAAAAAAATATCCTTTTTTTTTTGTCTGCAGTTATCTTTCAGGTCTTCCTAAACTGACACCAATTTGATGAGATTGCTGTGAGTAGCAGTTCAGAAAAATCTGAAAACTACAGATATTGTGTATTCAGAAAGTATTCAGACCCCTTTCACTTTTGTCAATTTTGTTATGCTGCAGCCTGATTCTACAGTTGTTGAAATTCATTTTTTTTTCTCATTACTCTACACTCAGTACCCCATAATGACAAAGTGAAAACAGAATTTTAGATATGTCTGTAAATTTATTAAACAGAAAGCACCCTTTGGCAGCAATTACAGCCTCGAGTCTTTCTGGGTATGACGCGACAATCTTTGCACACCTGGATTAGTGGATTTTCTGCCATTCTTCCTTGCAAATCCTCTCAAGCTCAGTCAGGTTGGATGGCGACCGTTGATGGACAGCCATTTTCAGGTCCCTCCAGAGATGTTCGATAGGGTTCAAGTCAGGGTTCTGGCTGGGCTGCTCTAGGACATTCACAGAGTTGTCCCTAAGCCACCCCTGTGTTGTCTTGGCTGTATGCTTAGAATCATTGTCATGTTGGAAAGTGAACCTTCGGCCCAGTCTGAGGTCCTGAGCACTGTGAAACAGGTTTGCATTGAGGATATCCTTGTTCTTTGCTCCATTCAGCTTTCCCTCAACCCTGACCAATCTCCCAGTCCCAATCCCTGCTGCTGAAAAACACATGATGCTGCCACCGCCACGTTTCACTGTTGGGATATTGGGCAGGTGATGAGCGGTGTCTGGTTTTCTCCAGACATAATGTTTAAAATTGAGGTGAAACAGTTCAATGTTGGTTTTATCAGACCAGAGAATCTTGTTCCTCATAGTCTGAGAGTCCTTCAGGTGTTTTTTTGCAAGTGGGCTTTCGTGTGTTTTGCACTGAGGAGAGGCTTCCGTCTAGCCACTCTGCCATACAGTCCAGATCGATGGAGGGTTGCAGTGATGGCTGTCCTTCTGGAACTCTGTCCCATCTCCACACAGGATCTCTGGAGCTCAGTCAGAGTGACCATCGGGTTCTTGGTCACTTCTCTTACTAAGGCCCTTCTTCCCCAATTGCTCAGTTTGACTGGGCAACCAGCTCTTGGAAGAGTCCTGGTCATGCCAAACTTCTTCCATTTGAGAATTATGGAGGCCACTGTGCTCGAGAACCTTCTGTGCAGCAGAAATTTTATTGTAGTCTTCCCCAAATCTGGGTCTTGCAATAATCCTGTCTCTGAGCTCTGCAGGCAGTTCCTTTGACCTCATGGCTTTTGCTTTGTTACAGCATGCATTGTCAGCTGTGAGGCCTTCTAGAGAGGTATGTGCCTTTCCAAATCATGTCCAAGCAATTTAATTTACCACAGGTGGACTCCAATCAAGGTGTAGAAACATGTCAGCAACGATCAAGAGAAATGGGAGGTGCCTGAGCTAAATTTCAAGTGTTGTTGCAAAGGGTCTGAATACTTATGCCAATGTGATATTTCAGTTTTTTTCTTTTTAATAAATTTACAGACATTTCTAAAATGTTGTTTTCACTTTGTTGTTATGGGGTACTGAGTGTAGATTAATGAGAAAAAAATGAATTTCAATAACTGTAGTATCAGGCTGCAGCATAACAAAATTGACAAAAGTGAAGGGGGTCTGAATACTTTCTGAATGCACTGTATATGTATTTTCCTTTATACATGTGGAGTATGCAGTATTTGCTCTATATACAAAAGTAAACACAGCTGTTTTAAATCTGAAACTCTAGACTATTCTCTACCATAGAAAAAGTGTTGTTCTTGTTCTTCATCAGCTAAACTTTTCTTCGGCAAGCTTATTTAGGAGCTTTTAAGTACCGGAGTAGGAAATGTCTCCCGAAAATTGGACTGAAAGCCCCAGCCAATTTGAATAAACAGCAACAAAATCTAAGGCAAGCTTGAACTAACAATTTGGAAAGACTGAACAAGATTTGGTGCGGTTTCTCCCAGGAAAATACAGGCTTTCTGCCTCAGAGTAACAAGTAAAAGCTTCAACCAAGCCTGAAGAACACAGAATATAAATTGGGTACTCCTTTATTTCTGCCTAGTGCAACTTCTTTCTGTATCTTTTCCCTTAACATGCAACATTTCCTATTATTTTAATGATACAAATTCCTGTTTTACATAGGAAAAACTAGAAGAGACACAATAAGCACAGAGCAAAACTAATGGAAACTCTTAGCAGAATTACTTGCTTACAAAGGAAGGTCTTGTTGCATCTCTGCATGTTAATAGTCTCATAATGATTGTAGCATATCAAATAGCACACCCAGATAAAAGTTGTTTGCTTTTCACAAAAAAATTCATTGTTTATTTAATTCACTAAATGCATCTGAATCTCATTCTTCATCCAAAAAACCTCTTGGACAAATCAGTCAGCTAGTTAGACAGTCAAAACATACCTTCGACCATGTCTTCATATCCAAGACATTTGAAATAATGAAAGTTAGGATTTGATTGTGCATAAATTACTTGTTTTGTGCAACAACTTTTATTTTTGTTTGTGTGTGGGGAAAATGAGCTCTTGCCAGAATTACAGGTAGTCCTCAACTTACAATAATTCATTTAGTGACTGTTCAAAGTTACAAAGGCGTTGAAAAAAGTGACGTGTGACCATTTTTCACACTTACGACCGTGGCAGCTTCCCCGTGGTCGTGTGATCAAAATTCAGATGGTTCACATTTATGACAGTTGCAGTGTTTCGGGGTCATGTGATCCCCTTTTGCGACCTTCTGACAAGCAAAGGCAATGAGAAAAGCAGGTTCACTTAACAACTGTGGGAAGAAAGTTCCTAAAATGGGCCAAAACTCACTTAAATCATCTTGCTTAGCAACAACAATTTTGGGCTCAGTTGTGGTCGTAAGTCAATATATTACTCTTTACATTAAGAGTAATATATATATTACTCTTTATATTAAGGATAGCAAACTGTAGTTCTGCAGAGGTTGTTGAACTGTAAATCCCAGCAGTCTTTTCTGGCATAACCACTGGTGAGAGATACAGTAACTGGGAATTTATTCAGTAACATTTGCAGGGCCTCAAATTTTCACCCCTGTACATTCCCGTATGAAAAATTTCATCACTTTCATATTCCACCCTTATACAGCCTATGGCCTCATTGTCCTTTTTCCTCACAACAAATGAGGTAGATTTGACTGAGGGATTGACCTAGGACAGGGGTAGGCAACCTTGGCTCTTTTCTGACTCCTGGACTTTAACTCCCAGAAATCCTGAGCCAGCCATGCTGGCTCAGAAATTCTGGGAGTTGAAGTCCACAAGTCATAAAAGAGCCAAGGTTGCCTACCCCTGACCTAGGACTACCATAGTTTCACGGTTGACTGTGGTTTTGAACCTAGGTTTCCAGTTATAATGCAACAATTAAACTGGCATAGAATTCTGTTTTTAGTGCTCAGATGAGGTATACCTGCCCCGCATTGCTGACATTTGTTGGGCCTGTGTGACCTTCTATGCCATGAAATATGGTATTCCCCATTACTTTATCATGTAAACAAGCAGCCATTTTAGTTTTTCACAAACCAAAAGTTCTAACCTACAAGTCTGGGAAAGATTGTGTATTTTTGTGGCCCTCCAAGGTTCCTAGTGTATGCAAGCTTTCTATCACAACCAAAAAAAATTCATCACCAATGAATAGTTGGACTGTGCTTTTTGTCTAAAAGCCTTTTATGTATAAAAAGGCACTGAACTGGATGGTACTTATTAATTTTCCATTACTCAACTGCTAATGAAATATACATTCAGCCTCACAGACCAATTAAAATAATATTCCCAGAAGCTGCCCACCATTTTAATTCATTCTTCCTAGTCTAGCCTAATTAATTCCTTTTGTTAGAAGTCTTTGAAAGCTGCTAAGTAGCTAATAAAAAACACTGATTTCCATGCTCTCTAAAGCCAGCCATTTCCATGCTTCTCAAGAACATTTCAGGAAGCACTACAACTTGGACTTACAATGAACCAAATCTAGGACAGCTTTTAGTAGACCAGTCTTCCCTACACAATTATGCTGGATTTGAAATTTCCTAGTTGAGTCAAGGAATTGTGGTATTTGGCCTAACAAATTTAATGCGGCTGGTGTGAGCCTTAGTGGTCTTTCTTCACTCTCTTTATCAACTGCCTATCACCCTGTGCCCATGATTTTTTAAACAAAATTATCCTGCCTGCATTATGTATATTCTCATTTGTTGTGAGGCGAATAAATAATTCAAGGTGATGAATATATCAAATACTCCTTCCTCCTCTTATTTTTCCCCACAAAACAACCCCATGAGGTGGGTTGGGCTGAGAATGCATGCCTGGCACAAAATCACCTAGCCAGCTTTCATACCTAAGACAGGATTAGAACTCACAGTCCCCTGGTTTTTAGTTTTGTGCCTTAACTGCTGGAAAAAATGGCTTTCACATTTTCTGCGATCCTTCTGTGTTAGGGACAGCCTCTTAAATATTGGGCCACCATATGTGGGCTTTAACATCTAGACCAGTGGTGGCGAACCTATGGCACGTGTGCCAGAGGCGGCATTCAGAGTCCTCTCTGTGGGTACGTGCGCCGTTGCCCCAGCCCCGCCTCCCCCCGCAGCCCCTTCCTCACCAGCAGCCCCCCTGGAGGAGAGTCACCCCAGGGCGCAAGCCCACACGGAGCAGCGCAACCAAGGAAATAGCCGGGCAGCAGGGACAAGACTCCGCCCTCGCGCCCCATAGCATGCAGATGATGCTGCGGGGTGTGGGCAGAGGGCGTGGCTGCCATGGCACTGCAGGGCTGCCTGGGCGATCTGCGGCGGGCCACGGAGGTGGTGTGTGGCCGGGTGGGCGGGACAGGGGGTGGGCGGGGGCGGAGTTGGCAAGCGGAGGCGGAGCGGGGACGGGCGGTTTTTGGGCACTCAGTCTCTAAAAGGTTCGCCAGCACTGATCTAGACACTCATCAGATGGTAGCAAAAAAGATGTAGAGAGTCTTAACTTTTTTCTGCTGTTAACTATTATCCAGAGTTTTGCAGTCCAGATACAGTAGCTAAATGGATGTATCCATAAAGTAATCAGGACCTAAACTCAGTTTGAGGGAATCTTAAATCTTTACTTTAAACAGAACTTGGCTGAAGCACAATGGATATAAAGAAGACATAGGAAGTTTATGGAAGAATTAGGTGGACTGATAGTGTTCAGTGGAAAGAAACAGGTAAGCTTACAGTATGCTGAAGTTATGAGACGCAAGACAGTATGACACAGTGCAGTTTCTTCCAAATCTCAGCTTTTTTAAAAGTCAAAATGTGGAATGGAATATAACTGAAAATGCACAAGCAACCTAGAGAAGCATCTGACAGGATTTCTGGAATGTAGAAACATCCTCCAGATATGTTAAAGTACAATTGTCATAATTCCTAATCATCATTCAGATTCAGAAATAGAAGCTGTGGTCTAATCCTAAGGAGTGCATGGGTGAGGCAATATGCTAATATGATGAGTATTAAATATCTACAGGTTCAACATCATAAATTTAATCTGCCATGGCAGATACTTTAAAAAAATAAAATAGGCCTCATCACTCCCGTTACTTAATGATTAAAGAAAAATCACACCGAGAAGAGGAACACATTGTGCCAGCACTGAGTGACTTTAATTTACACCTTTAATTGTGCATCCATTTTACACCACATTAGACCATTCACATGATAAAGACTGTAACCAACTCTCTTGATACCTAGTAGCTGGACCCAAGCATTTCCCATGTCACACTTTGCCCTAGTTAAGCAATAATCATATTTGTTACACCGTGCTCCACAAACTTACACTTCTTAAAATGTAAAAAAAAAAAAAAAAATCAGGGGAGGGGGAAAAGTAAAGGAAGAAAAAAAGAAAAAGAAAAGAAAGACAGTGTTAGTTTAGTGCTGCTCCTTAGCGCTACGACCAGACGTGGAGACCGTGACCTGGAATGTTAGAGGGTGGGGCTCTACCCACACCCCGTACTTGGTGGACTTCTCCCAACCCAGAAGGCTGCAAGACATGAAGCTCCTACAATATGGAATGCTTCTCAAAGGGAATGGTCAACTCCTTTGCAGCTGGCTCATCCAGGAACCAGTAAAGCTTCCCAGTGTGTGGCTGGACAAGGGCAGCCGGCAGTGGGTTTTCCTCGTTGCCTTCCAAAATACGCTGTGGCAAGAAAGAAAAAGATCAGGCACCCACGCTTTCAAACTCTACACTTTGCATATGGTATTCGAAATACATAACATAACAGAGGCAACATATTTTAAGTTGTGAGCTGCCCAGGGTCACTTTGGAACCAGGCAATGTCTAAGGAAATATATGCATAAATAAAGGTCTCCCCCACACACACACTTTCCTTGCTAGGCGGCACTGGGAACAGTCATAGGTGAATTACTGCCAAAGGAAGAGCCTTACTCTTTCTTAGAAAATTCTACAATAGAAAGAAGGCGATGTGCAGCCATCATTAAAAAGGGAAAATGTGTGAACTGGACAAAGCCACAATTCAAATTGAAGCAAACAAGTTTGATTCCTCAGTGTATTAGCTCAGCATAATTAATTACCCTCCAGCTCAGCAAGCCAAGGGGGAACGAACAAAACCTTTTTGCAAGAAACTTTTCAGAGCAAAACTGAAAAACTGGAGTGGCAATCCCTGTCCACAAGCTATATTTATATCTTCTCTGCAGCCCCTAGAAATTTTGTACCATCAAAATTTGGGGATATAATATGGGAATTTGATGGCATGCCATTGTGATTGATTAAGGAGGGGGATGCCTGAGAAAATAAAGGAAAGGTGGACTAAGGTTTGAGGGGGGGTTTTTACAAATTTTACTCCCTTATTAAAAAACATTTCCAAAAGGCTGAATATTTTGCCCCACTATGATGACATCACTACCATATCGCCCACAGCACTCAATAGCTGGGGAATAAAAAGGGAAAATATAGTCCTTCCAAAGGACAGTACCTTTATCACTGCAGCCTTGTTGTCCCCTGTGGCAACGAACACCACACTCCTCGCTGCATTCAGCACAGGCAAAGTCAGTGTGATCCGCTCTGAGGGGGGCTTTGGGGAATCGCTAATGGCAGCCACAATCTTCTCCCGCTCCTGACACAGGAAAGTAAATATATGGACCGTAGTGAGGGAACGGAAAGATAGACCTTGGAAACAGCATGAGCCAGAGCTAGGTTTACCTCATCTTTATCCATACAAATAAAGCACAGTATTTAATTCTCAAAGTCTTAAACAGAACAAATTATCTTACAAGTGTGCACAGTGTTCAAAATTAACCAGCTCTTGGAATGTTTCATTTTCAAATGGTCCTTGACATAGAACATCTCTGTGTGGCCCAAGTCCATAAATCTTAAAGTTGTCAAACTTGGAGACCCCTGCTGTAAGAGGATTTTCCCATGGAATACAAGTATAGATTATCAAACACGAACAAAGTTTGAGGCATTAAAGTTGTTGTTTAACCAATTGATGCTTTAACTGTTGGGGATCAGTCTCAACTATAGCTGATGTACTAGTTAACTGCAAACTCATAATGTTGGAAGCCACTTCAATTTTACTGTGTTATGATAATATGGAACACACACACACACCTTCACATTTTCCCCCTTTCTAAAAATCATACAATCACCTTTAATTTGCCCAATCACCACTTTCTTCAAAGGTACTTACACCGAAGCTCCGATATACAGTAGGTATCTACATTTTAATCTAATTTATGTAGCACTTATAGGATTGAAAATTAAGCAGTCCATCTCTAAATTGGTCAGTACCAAATATTTTCAAGTTTCCATTTCAGTGGAGTCTAAAGTGTTGCTCAGATCAAATAAAGAAAGGGTCAGAAATTACAGGAACAGATGATGCAAGACCAAAAGGAAAGCACGGAAAAGGAAAATTTTTATTAATACCCACAAGAGAAGCCAATCCATGTCTATTTCAAAAATCTTTATGGCTTCCCCAACGGCTGGATATTCTACTTGTCACTAGATCGGCTCACTTGCATCCTTGAGCCATCTATGAAAGAAGTGCAGGGAATCAATTATACTTACGTTCACAAGGTTCTTTTTACATTTTGCCATTTGTTACTTTCTTGATGGTCCCAGCTAGTAATAGGCATCAGCATGCTAGGATAGGCAACTTTTTGGGTTTGGAGGGCATGACTAGAATTTGAACATTAAAGTTGTACCGTAAGAGTTCCTCAAAATGGATCCTCATGGCAGGAGATCTTGCCTATTTACAAAATAGCTACTCTGGGACATGTGGCCAATGGCAAAACATCTGTTTAATAGAAAGCAAATTGAGGAAAATGCTCTCTTCTATCCTGCCCTTCCCTGGCAGTTCTCTGGCTTTCTGTCCCATTGTTCTCTGTTATGAGTTGGGAGTTTAACTAAGGACAGCAGAGGCAAAGTTGTCTCCCATATTTCCCCCAGGCAGATCAATCATACTGACAGACATTTTAATACTTCACAGTAGCCATTAGACATTAGCTCTGGCTCTAGACTTCTTTAAAAAGCAAGACTCTCAGAATTAAGGATAACTCTTGTTCTCAATGCACATTTGCCCAATTATTTCCTGCTGCTGCCCAAGGAAAATCTATTTCAATGGACTTGTTATAACACATCACTTTTTAGAAGGATAATCTGTCAATTACACTAAATTTTAATCTGATTACTGTGGGCTTCCTCAGAATAGCCAGTAGGATTTTTGCTCCTTCAATCTGCAACAGCCGTGACTCCATCTAACAGGATCTTCAACCCAAGCAGCAGCAGCAGACAAAAAAAAAATCACCTACAGTTCCTCTCTTTGGCTCACCTGTAGTAGGGGATGATCTGGAAAAAGAGAGCAGGTGTGTCCATCTGGTCCTACTCCTAAGATCAAAAGGTCAAATACAGGCATATCTTCACCCTGGAAGGCCTGTGGAACAGAAACGCACTTGAAGGTTGAAATATCACATTCACTTATCTATCTCTTCAACTTTTATACTGCCCCTTGGCGTGTGTTTATTAAGTAGTTTTCAAATAAAAATATATTATGAAGAATATAAACACAGGAACAACTATCTTTCCCTCCAAACACAATCTAGAAAAATGAAAATGTCTTTGCTTGGTATTTAAAAAGTACTAAAATATGAATCAGTTGGCATTATTGTGTTAAAGAGTTTCCATGATCTAGTTATTATGAATTTTAATCCTTTAGGACAACATATTTTCCCACCATCAGTTTTGGCATTATTATTGTCCTGAACTTGATCTGAGATTTCAAGCATTTGGAGGAATTATCCCTATTTGCACTGGTTAACTAGCCCCAAGTAGTCTGATTGGATAAAGACAGGGCTTACCTTATTCTACCACAGCATCATATGGAAGATGCTGTAGGATTACAGTTTTTGGAACTCAGGGCTAAAGCGCTAAACACAGCATAGTTGAATTGTTGTAATAACTGCATTCATCATACTTTCATTTTAATCTACATTGATTAGCTTGCTACTAACTGTTCAGTTTGTCCAAGGCCTTTGAAAGGACATCAGCCAGAAATTTACAATGAGCAGGCCTGTTACAGGTCTGGGCTCAAAACTGTGTCATGAACTTATATTCAAAGTTAGTGGCTCATCAACATTTTGTCAAACATCGGGGAACTTTTATCAGTACTGAATGGCAAAACAGCAGATCAAACCAGGAGGAGCTACTGAAAATAGGGAATTCTTGAGAGAAAAAAATCCAGTTAGGATTTAATCTCATTTCCAACCACTGTACTTTGCCTTTAAGTTACTAGCAACCTGCAAGAAAATCTGATCATCTGTGGCAAATAAAAATACACCAACTCCCAGCCATACCTTTTTCAGCTTTTCAGCGTAATCTGCCGCTGCCTCTTCTACTGATAGCGAAGGATTGATAACAACTATTTGGTCATCAGGTATAGCAATTTTAGAAAGGAGGTATGTCTGAAACAAAGTACAAATCGTATTACAGAATGACAAAAGTAACTGTGGTCATGCTTACTTATATTTTTTGCTCTGCTTTCACACAGACACAAAAATAGGTTGGAATTGAGATGAGACTCTCATAGAAAGGAGAGGTTGCCGTTTAGGAGGACAAATTGAGGGGGGAGGGGAATAGAAGGCATCTACTGCATTATCATTATGCTCCCCAAGAACCATCCTAGTGAACAGAAGGACCCTTTAAGAATGGGAAAAGAAAGTTGCAGGGATTGAAATGGGATGGAATAGATAGGGGATAAATTTCCATTCTATGCAATCTCATAGAATCTGTTTCCTCTGGCAGAATAAAAGCAGGATCAAATCTATGAAATCAAATCTATGACATGCACTTCTTCCTATTTCGCTTCCTTTTTTCACTATAGTTGTAAGCTCCATGCAGCCTGGGTTTGATTGTTTTTTTCCTCCTGCTTGTAAGTGCCATGATTCTTACTCGTGTAATAAAAATAAGAAAATAAACACCCCACAAATGAACCTTCCATTACTGTATTTCCACGCTAGCATATATTTCCCTTGTGCAACTGTGATCTTCCATACAGCAGTTAAAGATATAAGACTCCTATCAAGAAAAAAAAAGGTAACTTTGTCATGGTCATCTACAGGCAGTCTTTGACTTACAACAGTTCACTTAGTGACTGTTAGAAATTACAAAGGCACTAAAAAGTGACTTATGACCATTTTTCACATTTACAACTGTTACAGCATCCCCATAGTCACATGATCAAATTTCAGATACTTGGCAATTGACTCATATTTATGACGGTTGCAGTGTTCTGGGTAATGTGATCATCTTTTGTAACCTTCTGACAAGTAAAGTCAATGGGGAAGCCAGAAACAACCATGTTTCTCAGTTAACAACTGCAGTGATTCACTTAACTATGGCAAGAAAGGTTGTAAAATGGGGCAAAATTCACTTAACAAATGCTTAACAAAAGAAATTTTGGGCTCAATTGTGGTCATAAGTAGAGGACTACCTGTATTCCTAAACAGAGCTCAGAGAATCATCATTTACACCTGGAGTATTGAGTTTACGGAAGGACAAGGCAAATCTTCCAGAATCTGGGAGTTTCTCCTTCGGCAAATGATTTGGTCCAATTGTTAGATTACTAAAGAACAGGAATGATTTCTTACTTTTCCACAAAAGTAGACAGAATGTAAACTAACACACCATCTGCCCATTGATCAATATGTTTGACAGTCAATTGACTCTCCCATCTGACAAAAGATTCTAGGCTATTTAGATTGCAGCCTAACATTGAATATGCACATTTTTAATGTGAGCATCCATACACTAAATTGCTGTAATTTAAACAGGTATTCCTGCTATGTAAATTTAATACCCATAAGCAAACTACAGAGTTTTTAGTTAAAAAGAAGAAGTGGCCCAGGCAGACAGACGGAAGTCATCCCACCCTCAAAAAATTAAGCAACAAGCTACAGACACTTGTTTTCCAATACAGATTCACAGGCAGATTTCATACAGCTCCATGCATGGCTTGGGTTTTAGGGTATGAATCGACACAGACTCATATTAATCTGCTCCAGCTTTTTGTAGCGAAAAGCAGCAAATATGGTTGCTGAGGGGGGCGTCACAGATAGGATGCTGAACAAAGGAGATTTCAGTCTGGCTCCGCAAGGCGTTTGCAGCACCAAAGGGAAAAAAAGAGTTGTTATTTTTTGGGGGGTGAAGCAGTGTGGACAGGTATCGCAATCCGCGGGGATTGCAGGTGAAAAAAAATGGAAGATCAAAGCTTAAAGCAGCCACCAGCCCATCCCTCCTGCAGTCTCAGGTTTACCGGCATCACCCGAGGGAGTTCACGCCCAGCCTTCCTGGCCGGGAAGAAGAGCCGCGGCCAAGGAAACACGCTTTCCCCCCCCCCCCGCCCCGCCCCAGGGATCAGCCCCAGCACCCACCCCGGCCCTCCTTGAGGCCCCCCTCGCCCCTCCTGGAGAGACACCTTGTAGGCACCGAAGTTGCTCTCGGGGTCGTTCAGCGGGACCCGCCGCTCGTCCACGAAGGCCAGGAGCCACCGGGCAGGGCAGGCAGCGGCCGCGGGCAGCTCCTGAGCCAAGATCCGCACTAGGCTTCCACCTGACAGGCCCAGGGAGAAGCGCCCACCCGGGCCGGACTGAGCTTCCCGCTGCGCTACCAGCTGGGCCAGCGCCGAGCCCAGCTCCTGCGGCGAAGGGAAGACCGAGATTTGGGGAGGCGGCGACGCTGCAGCGGCCGGAGCGCGCCGTGGCACCGAAGAGCCGGGCATGGCGAGTGAGGTGAGGCGGCAGCTGAGAGGAGGAACGAAAAAACCCGGCAGCGAAGCCGAGAGGGACCCATGATGAGAAGGCGAGCAAGCCCGGGCGGAAGCGACCGCAGTCGTCAATGGCACGCGGGCGGAAAGGCTCTTCTTTGAAGGAGGAGTTAAAGGGCAAAAGCGGCGGAAACATATGCAAGAAGCCACCGGAAGCCGGTGAAGCCGGCACTCCCCCTATATTTATTGGCAGGCGGAATTCTTACATACTGCAGAGAACACGAAAGTAGAAGTTGCAATGGACCCAAAGATTTTCGTATGGCTGCATTACGAAATGAAATAGTGGATTAAAGTTGGGGCCATATTGGAGTTCCTTTGAGTTTTCTTCATTAGAGGGCTAATATGGGGCGGGAAATCAAGGATGAAAGGCAAAGACGGTAAGAAAGGGATTTATTTCATGAGGTTTATAATAAGACACTCTCGCTTAGCTTTCCTGAGAACTCTGTAAGGTTGAATAGGGCTGACAGGTGGCCCCAAATTGGGCCTGAACCTAGGTGGGCCTGTCTTTACTGGCCAACATCTTAACCATTGCACCAAAGCCAATGTCCTGGAATTGGAAGGAGGGTTTTCTTATTTTAATTTGATAATGTTCAGGTCTTTGGTTAACCGGGTCGAATAGAAACACCAGCATTTTCCAAGTATTGTCACTTTGGGCACCAGCTATTCAAAATCAAAATTTTGAAGGTTTTTTTTGAGGTTGTCTTGTAGCTAGCTTTTAACTCGGAGACTGACTGAATTAGTTATTAAAGCTATTTCATTAGGAATAATTTATCATGACAAGAAACATCAGGCTATGATTTTGAAGGCTCTAGTATCTTCTGAAATTTATCTTTAAGCCTATTGTGTTGTTAAATTTTAGCTTCTGTCATCTGTTTATGGTTCAAGATATTGGTAAAATCCAAAACTGGGTTGAGTAAACTAGTTTACTTAATCTTCATAAATGGGCAGTGTATATAGCCTGTGTTTGAAACAGCAGTTCCA
This sequence comes from Azemiops feae, assembly GCA_023970755.1. Taxonomy (NCBI): domain Eukaryota; kingdom Metazoa; phylum Chordata; class Lepidosauria; order Squamata; family Viperidae; genus Azemiops; species Azemiops feae. The sequence continues at coordinate 1,969,478 of JALGBA010000082.1, read as the reverse complement.
TAACAACAGCCTCATCAGACAGCACAGAAAATTTAGGGTGACTGATGCGAAGTGGACGAAGAAAGCATACATTTCCTGAGCAAGCAAAGTCAGCATACTGCAAAACCATACTGACGTGAAATGCAAATTAGCTGTGCCATTTTGTTTAGTTAGAGTTTGCCTCCAGTTAACAAACTTCAGAGATTAGATATTGCCATATTACTTGGATTGAATAGGAAACATACTTGTAAATGCCCTGGGAATAAAAAGAGAAAAGAAAAACAAACTGTCCCTAAGCAAGGTAAGTACATTTTGGAGAAACACTTATGTTGAGAAGGATTGGGAAAGACTTTTAAAATTATAGTTCAAAGGTTTTATAAGTTTCAAGTTACACAGAATCCTATACATAAACATATACACTGAAGTAGACAACTAGTAATTTATCTGTTTTTGTGGCCCTCAGATCCCCATTTGGCTAGGATTGAAAATTGTTAAGTGTGGTTGTGTCTACTTGAAATGATATGCCAGTGGTGGCGAACCTATGGCACGCGTGCCAGAGGCGGCACTCGGAGCCCTCTCCGTGGGCACACGTGCCATTGCCCCAGCCTTGCCTCCCCCGTGACCCCCTCAGCAGCAGCCCCCCTGGAGTCACCCCCGAGCGTGGCCCACACGGAGCAGCGCAGCCAAGGACATGGCAGCCAGGCAGCGTGGATAAGACTCTGCCCTCACGCCCCATCGCGCACAGTTGATGCTGCGGGGTGCGGGCAGGTTGTGGCCGCCAGGGCGCTGCTGGGCTGCCTGGGCGATCTGCGGCGGGCCCTGGAGGCGGTGAGTGGCCCTGAGGGCAGGCAGGGCGGGGGACAGGGTGGGGCGGAGCAGGGGGTGGAGCGGGGGCAGGGCCAGTTTTTGGGCACTCGGTCTCTAAAAGGTTCGCCATCACTGTGATATGCCTTTGCTCTTAAGATAAGCGGGGGGGGGAGAGAGATTTTATGTCTCTAAGTGTGGTAAATTAATTGTGCTCCATTAAAGTAATGTTAGAACCAGATTAACAAAATAATTGAGATCAATGGGACTTGAGTGGCTCAGAAAAATGCAACATCATTTCAATCAAATCAGTCTCTTGAGGGAAGTCTAGAATAGACACGAATGCTTACTGGGCAGAAAGACTATAGAAGATCCAGTTTGACGGAAGAGTGATATGTTTTGCAAAGGTACAGCTTACGTTACAGTCATGTCTATTTTTATTTGGAAGCAAGGCTTCTTGTGTTCCAAGAAAGTTTACTTCCAAGAAGCGGGGGCTATTTAGCTACCAACCAAAAGCTTCTGAAATAGATGTGAAGTCTGACTTCAGAGCTGTGATGTTTGCTTTGGGTCAACCCCTTGTACAAGTTATATTTCTTGGAACAAAAGATTAATTTGGAGATGGGCATCTTGCCCTTGGGATTGCAACATGGATTGGGCTGGCAAGAAAATAGTATTATTGCCCATCTCTGTATCAATGACCTACTACTGTATGGCTTGAGGTAAATCCTTTACTAAAGTTATATTTTTATGCAAACTAGGGAGACATAAGAGCTATACTGAGTGGTGACTTTTTTGCTTGGCTAGTACTGTTTGGCCAGGTTAATAAAACTGACAGAACAAACAGCACACTTGAACATGAAATGACAAACACACTGAACATTTTCATTAACAGAATAGATATGCACATAACGCAGAAATAAGTTCTTTTAAGGTTCTTTATTCTTATAAGGTTTTTCTCAAATCAGTGTTATGTTTTGGCAATAGTGACTCCAATAACAAAATGTAACATTGCTTCAAAAAATTCAGTTAGACAATGCATGATTCGTAAAACCAGGCGCAAAATTAGTTTTCATTTGCTTTTTTAAACAAATATTTTTCTCCAGATCAGATCAGTTAGCTGTAGGTATGTTTATTTATGCAACAACTAATACATCTTATGTTCATAACAAAATTGTTAACTTGTTTTAACTTGTTCTGAAGAGAAGTTGGAAAAGGCACATTCTGGGTCTTATAATTAAAAAAGGGAAACAGATGACTCCCATGGCTTCTAAACTGTTATTTATCAATTGCCTGGCTAGTACAATACTTGGTGTACAGTACTCAGAAATATAAAATAACATTGTTCTGTACATGTCTTTGTAAAATACTCTTAGATGAAATTCTATTTCTGCCAAAGAGAAAAATATCAAGGAAAATTAATTTGATCTTAAGTGATTCAGGGTACCTGAAACATTTTATTCACAATCATATATCAGGCCAGTAGTGTATACATTGGTAACAGAATATTTCCATATCACTGTATCCCAAGAATTACAGCTTCTTTGAACAGGCAGGCAGTCAAAATTCAAGCAGTCCATTCGTATCGTCTTTATATAAATTCTTAGTGCCATCTACCCAAAGGGCACTAATGAAGCAAAGTTATGAATGTCCAAATCAGATATTGCTGGAAGATCAGTGTGAGAAATGTGTTGCAAATGGTCTTTGATGAGCTGACATGCTTCCTATGTTGGTCACAAGAAATTAGTAAGTCCAAAGACTGAAAAGTATCAGACATCCACTTCTTTCAGGGTTTAATGGAACTGTTTTTTCAAGATTCTGGAGCAGTCAAATAATTATTTGAAATATCCCATTCCTCCAAACTAACGTTTGTTTTAAATAAGATGATTTAAAATAGATTAAAAGAATATACATCAATTATTTTCCCACAGGGTATAGTACGTAACAGCCAATTGATATGCTGTAGGTAAGTGGAATTTGAAGTACCACAATATCCTTCTGCTAAAAGAGCATCCAGAGAACATTTCAAGAAGAGTTTCCGAACCAACTTATTTTCAATATACTTATATATCGTTTTAAAAAAATAATACTGTTATTTCATCTGATTAGTCCTGTTTCTGGTTTTTCTATTCAACATCAAGTTTCTACACATAAACTCTTGCATTTTGACAGTCAGTTCCTTAAAGCTACAAATAAAGTTACAAAGAAACAATGGGAGGAACTCTAAATTTGTATGTTTGGAACCTGGAAAGTCTAAAGCAACTGAAGGCTTTATCCCAAACAATTATTCTCTGCTTTTAACACAATGAAATATAGCCAACTAACACAGAAGAAAATAATTTGATCAGTGTTGCTACAACAGGTTTAGTCATCCCTGGTATATTGAGGACATTTAATAATGCAGATCAGAAATCATTCCCGTTTTCATGTGGAATTCCCTATCACAGTAGTTATAAGGAAGAAAAAGGCCTTTCTAAAAACTGAACAATACAAAAAGAGTTCTGGAAATGGTTAATGTGCTTGCTTTTTTTTAAAAAAAAAAAAAAGGGGAGGAAAGCCATCTTGCTCTCCCACCATAGTGGGGTTTTTCCCTGTTGCATATTAAAACCTTGTTTTGCTTATTTATTCAAGTCTATTTCTCTACCAAAACAAGATCTTTCGACATCAGGATCTTTACGAGTCGTCTCACCGATTAAATCAAAGAGACATTTTTCCAGTTTGGATCCTCTCAAAAATGCACTCATCTATTGGTAGGTACTTGCCAAGTTTCACATCCAAAAAGTACAACCGATCTGACATCTGGTGTGGATTGTAGCCTTCTCTTTGTAAACGGGTCTTCTGAATCTTGAAAGTGCCTAGTGGAAAAAGAAAGAAGATAAGAAACAGATTGTTGACAATTACATGCAAAAGAGGCAAGGCAAGGCAAGGGGGGTCTAGGCCAACTCGCCACAGCCAACTTGCTGCGGGACAATTCAATACTATATTAATTGTTTCATTCAGTTGCTTTTACAGGTGTCCACACTTTCATTAAAATTATTGTAACTTTTGTATTTCTGGATTGACTTTCTTTTTGTTATGATTATTATTGGCCACGGTTCCATTCAAATTAATTTAACTTTTGTACTTGTTGAATTGTCCCGCTGCAAGGTGGCCGTAGAGACTTGGCTGTGGCGAGTTTTGTCCCATTCTGAAGCAAGGAGTAGCACTTAGGACAAAGACAACGATCAGACTGAAGATGTTTTATTTGAAAAAGAAGACTATAGGAATAGCACTTAAGACTTATGTACCACCCATAATGCTTTACAGCACTATCTGAGCTGTTTACAATGTCCGCATATTGCCCCCAATAATCTGGCCCCTCATTTTGCCAACTTTGGAAGGCTGAGTCAACCTTGAGCCTCGTCTGAATCAAACGCCAGGCTCTGGGGCAGAGTCAGCCTGCAATACCGCATTCTAACCGCTGAGCCACCAGGGTTCGTTATCGAAACATATTGCTGCGAATTCCAATCACAACTCAAAACTGAGCAAAATTCAGAGGAAGATTACTTCTGCGAGATAAGAATGACTACCTCCTGACAAAGGTTTTTCTCCTGCTAAGAAGAGGAATTAAAAAAGAAGGGCTGGGAAAAGGAAATGGACTTCTGCAATGCAAAATGCGGTATTTTAGTCATTTGGCCACTACAGTACAACTGAAAAGGACTGGTTTGGACTATGGAACAGGCCCGTAGCCATTCTTACAAAGAAGCTGGGGTGTATTTGGCTGGAGAACTCCCATCTCATCCATACAAACGTTTCATGTTTTTAATGTTTATCTACAAAATAAAAGAATGTCTGTTGATACAGTTACTTTAGATCAGTTACTTTAGCAAAGAAAGAAAGGGGATCCTTGTTTAGACTGCACAAAGTTATTTGTTAGAAACTGGAGGATAACTTAAATCTCACTGGTGGACCTCCTCTTCCAAGAGATTCCCAATAAAAGAATTATGAAATGCTGCCATCAGACAGTGAGCTTCCTCTCATACCCTTGTTTGTCTAGCTGAGGAGTTTTTTGCCCTCCTTCCCTTCATCCCAGCTCTCAAAAAATCAAAAGTGCTTTGAATCTTCTCGTCCAAAGCCCAGAACAACAAACCTAATGCCAATTCACAAGAGGTGACTATGTAATTGCATGATCTTTCATGTGGACAAGCCCTTACAATTCCTTTAAAAAAAAAACAATTAAACCAAATGTCTGAGTTTATTAAGAAATGGAGGGAATACAGGAAAGTGATATTCACATACACAAAGAATAGCTAAACCTGCTCTTGAATAGCAGGGCATGTTTCATATTCACTGCAGATCAGATAATCTGGACGTTCTATCTGAATATTGTCCTTTTTTCCCCTCTCACATGTCTAGAGTACCACCCTCAGTTTAAAAGAATATGGAAGATAATTAAAAGACAATCTCTTTGTGGAGTCTAGTGCTTTGTCCAATCAAGAAAAATACTCCATCTCTGATATCACCAGACTATCTAGTAAAGTAAGAAGTTATCTACTTTTGAACACACGTTTCTGACTTCCTTCAAGGTTTATTTCAAAGACAGGTACAGAGCAAGACAATTAACAATGTTTAGAAGTAAAAGAGAAAGGTTAGACATAAAACACATGCTAAAAGAAGGCTGCAGTGGTAATAATAGAATAATAACAGATCCCCCCTCTCATCTTGCTCCCTCCCCTCCCATCTTTTAGTTATAATTTTGTATTCTTATTATGATTTTATCACTTTTAATATTGTAAACCGCCCAGAGTCACCTTGTGGCGACATGGACAACAAATAAATTTAATAAAAATAAATACTCCGTATTATCTTTTTAGTATCTATTATATATCCCACCTTGGTCCTTTAATTTAAACTCAGGCACCTTTTTCAGTTTGTATTACCTGTGGTGTCAACCTGTGGCAGAAATCGGAGGAAGATAGGCCGTGCATATGGAGGTAAGGCTTTCTGTATCTCCAAATATAGAATGTTAGGATTCAGTTTTGCTTTTGGGTCAGCAATAGCTGCCATTCCAGCCTTGCCTTCCACTCCTAAAATTTAAAAAAGGAAATAAGCAAAATTATATCAAATTTTTATTATGGTCACAGACCAGCATAAAGCAAAATTATAAAGACTACCCACTCTAATGTGTACATTTTCACGAAGAAGCCATTGGCAGCCAACTAATTCACAGCTGGAGATCCAATCCAGATGTGCACCCCAGCTCCACAGCTAAAGAGCCTAGCTGCAGAGAATAAGCACTGGAGGGACTTTGCTTTTCTCCTTTTCTAAATAACTCTCTTCCATTGGTCAGTGGATCTGTGACTGCAACAGGAAGACTTATTTGGCTATTGCAGCAACCAGCTAATGCAGCAACCATATATCAAATGATTTGAATAGGCTGCAAGTATTTATTGCAACTTGTTTCTTCACCCTCTTTTTCCTGCCTCGCTTCCTTTTTGTATTCTCTTGCCTAAGTTCTTAGTTGGTAAACCACCACAGAAGATTCTGGGTCTTCCATTTGTGAATGGCACCTGTTCCCCATTAGCGCAGTGCACTAATATTTAATTTATATGATGAGACTCAGTGGCTAGAAAGTGGGATAAATGTATAATAACTCAGCCAATTACATCAAATAATTCACCTAAGCTGTTTCCTGTCATACATTCTCCATGTGGAAGGTTAAGGCAACTTTGCAAAACAAAACAAACTCTATTACTCCATGGCTACTGTTCCAGATATTTTTTTTCCAGCCCTAACATACATATAAATTAATGATTTTCAGTGTTACTATAGGTGTATGTTTTGAGCTGCCTTTGTTGTTTCTTTTTATTATACAGTATCTCCCATCTCCAAACCCAACAGTACCAACTGATTTTGAGCTTGACAGACCTGCTTGCTGAGTTTTTAAATTCTAAATTACCTGGTACCTCTACCCCATAAACCGCCACATCTGTCTTGCTGAGAATATGGCTGAGGATTCCCTCAACTTCTGTGGTGGAAACGTTCTCCCCGCGCCAACGGAATGTATCCCCACTGCGGTCTTTGAAATACATATAGCCAAGATCATCCATCACTAGGACATCTCCTGCAGGAAGAATAGGATTTCAGTATATATCACGAAGCCTGTGCTTCTGCCAAACTGTATCTTCCAGCTGGGAGTTCAACCAATGAGGATAAAGGCAAAAGTTTCTCTGTCCAGTTGTGTCCAACTCTAGAGCGCGGTGCTCAACTCCATTTCTTGCCTGAGGGAGCCAGCATTGTCCAAGACATTTTCTGTGGTCATGTGACCAGCGTGGCTATATGCCAAAAGCGCACGGTAAATACTGTTACCTTCCCACCAAAGTGAACCTATTAATTTGCATGCTTTCCAACTGCTAGGTGGGCAGGAGCTGGGGCAAGAATGGGAGCTCACCCCGTTGCGTGGCACTTGGGTCTCGAACCCGGGCTGTCAGCTTTCCAGTTGAAAAGCTCAGCATCTTTAACCGCTGAGCCATCGTGCCCCCTTCAACAAATGAGGACTAGAATACAATAAGCATATGGTTTCCCAATTACCGATACAACAGATGGATCAAGAACAAAGATGCAAAAATGGTTCGGTAAATGGGAGAGAAAGACCATCCACATTATACCTAAACTATCTCTCAGGAATGATGATGGCCAGAACTAAATCAAGAAACTCCTTGTAGAAGAACCACCTCCATCCATACTGGAAAGTAATTCTATTCATCCCAAAACAGAGCAAAATCAATGATGTTGATAAATACACTTAGGCAATAAAAGTGTTTTATTTGCACTGCATTGTGCTTTTAAGCCATTGTCAACGGTTTTAAGTTAAAGTAAGTGAACAAACAATAGTGGGATGCTTACAAAATACTGCTTCCCTGAATCGTCATGCATAAGAAGCAACAACTTTGGATTCAACATAGCATTAAGTGATTTTATTCAGGTTCAGATATTATTTCTTTTAAATACTACCACAGGTCTATGCTTAAGGAAGAATTTCAAATATCTGAATATGTCTTTAATTTCTGAGGAACTTAAGATACTACATAATTTTGTAATTTTGACTATAATATATGAATAATTCAAAATTACAAAATTATCCTTCTAGGACACAAAGGGACCAAGACAACTGCATGAAGAATACCTGTAAGATAAGCCTGATCTCCTTTTTGGAAGACATTATAAGCTATTTTCTTGTTAGTTGCATTCTGATTGACATAGCCATCAAATCTCCGCAAGGGGTCTTCTTGGTTTATCCTGCCCACAAGAAGTCCGGGTTCTCCTAAATAAAGGAAGAATTTTTTTAAAAATTAATATATTCTGTGTTACAGCATTATGGATACCTGGATGGATTCTTTATATTTGCTATTACCTTAGGCACAACATCGCAACAAAAATTGAGACACAAATATTACAATTTACTTCTTTTCATCTAGCAGTTCTATAACTGATCTGGTTAAGAATCTTACTGAATAGTCATTTCATTTAAATTTTGTCTCTTACTATCTTAACGCATCTTTTAAGTCTTCTGCAGCAATATTCTAGCTGAAAATTGCAGGACTGAAATAAATGCTGATTTTTTTTAAGTGCATATTTCAATATAAAATGTTATTTGATTCCATTATAAAGTAAGATTTTCTAAAAGGATTGTGTATTTGTATTTTCAAACTCATCCTCTCCTAAATATATATTTCTAAATGTGTCTTGCCCCCAAAGTACATTCTCTTGTAATGGTTGCCTTTGAGCTCCCCCCTCCAAAAAAAAAAAGAACTAAAAAGAAAGTTATATTCTGCATCTCAATTGGTCAAGGAAATTCAAATCAAGACCATCTGCTTCAAATGCAGCCCAAACAAAATTCATGAGTATCTGTAATCTGTAAATCAAAGTACAGATGACATATATAGTCTGTAATTAACTAATTTGCTAAGCTGAATCGCTGGCTATGTATGGTCACCTTTTCTTTAGTATTTTTCTTAATTTAATTGCTTTTATCCTTTCTATATGATACTGTATTTTCCATGTCTACTCAGCCTTTCTTCTTTAGGCCTCTCTTAAATATACTTTTTTATTATTATTTTTTCTTTCAAATATCAGTGATTAACTTTGTTATTTCACAAGTTTCCATTTGTCATTTGCTTTGCTTCATTTACACATTTGCTTACCTATCTTTCAACTATTCAGATTGTGGAGGTAGCTTTAAAACATTGATTAAATATTGTTCATGGCGAATGGGCAAAAGGCTTTGTACTCTTGAACATCGATGCTTTTTCATCTCCTATCTTTATAATGGCATACAGATAGTCCTCGTTTAAGAACCACTCATTCAGTGACCAAAATTACAACTATTATGGGATCATGATCTGGGAGTTTAGTGACTGGCTTGCAATAACAATGTTGCAGTGTCTGTGGTCACATACATTAATTGCCATTCGCAACCTTCACAAGCAAAGTCAATGGAGAAGCCAGCAGGAGGTTGCAAACAGTGACCATGGGATGTCATGCTTAACAACTGTATGGGACTTGCTTAATGATAGCAACTAGAAGTGCAGGAACTGCCTTCACTAAGTGGTGTGGTAATGTGACATCACACTTCACAACCACATCACTTGATGAGAGAAATTCCAGTGCCAATTACTATTGTTCAGCAAGGACTACTTGTATTTGCCTCAGAAGCAGATCAAAAAGTCGCCTCGCCGGTCCTGTAAATTCTCCTGCCTTTGATTAATTTGGGCACAATAATAATAAACAATATCCAGACCAGCTATAGTCCTGGACAATTGGCATTGTGTAGGAACCTCTATTCTCCAAGTTCCAATTAAGGCATAAAGCATTTTCAGACTTATTTACCTGGTTGACAGGAGATACAAAGTCCATTTGTACCACGTATTAGCTCCATGGTATCCTCATTAACTTTCACCAAGCGGATAGGATATACATTTGGCAAAATCCGGCTATGGAAGCCACAGGCTCCCACCTGTCAAGAGTAAAAAAAATTAAAAGCAAAGGAGGCCTCCAAAAGCTGCACACATTTCTCTAAGGAGGTTATTGTTTACTAGGAAAATATTCCGTGAATTTCCAAGCTCTACAAAATGGTGAGATGTGACTTGAGGGGACCAAGCAAACAAGAACATTGGGACTGGCCCGTTCCACTTGCGCTGGCAGAAAAGGGCATCCTGCAGACCCCATCGATCAAGGAATTCTGGCCTGCAAAATCCAGGAGAAGGATCTTTTCTGCCATGGTTCCTGTCTTCTGGAACATCAGGTCCCTTGAGGTGAGATCTGCTCCTACCCTCTTGGCCTTCTGTAAGAGCCTCAAAACCTGGCTCTACCAATTGGCCTGTGGCTCTGATGGGGACATTCCATGTTGAAGGTGGATTAGCAAAAGATTATACCTCCACCTAGTAGTATTGTGGTTTTTTTTTTTACATTTAATCTCTGTTCATTTTAATATTGAATGTTTTAATATTTTGTACCTTTGTTTTTATGATGCTGTAAACCACCCAGGTGCTCAATAGTGAGATGGGCAGGATATACTTTAATTTATTAAATTTATATACTGCCCATCTCACTATTGAGCATCTTAAATAATACAATTAGAAGGTTAAAAATATTAAAACACTGGGCATTAAAATTAACAGCAAACTAGATAAAAAGAACCAATGTATAAAAGGGGTGGACGTGGAATCTCCATCTAATCTACTAGCCACCTCCAGAATGGGATGCCCTCATTGGGGCCCCATGCTAGCCTGCTCAGGTTCTTGGCAATATGTATTTAAAATCCAGGAATGGGATGTAAATTTCAAGGAGAGCAGTATTCCAAAAAGTGAAGTTTTCTCCTCCTTGTATTATATAGGGATTTGGGGAAAGACAAAAAAAAAAAGAACACTTTGTTTTCCATTTTCTATGTACCAATAAACCTGCAGGCTAAAGTCTCTAGTGCTACATAGCACAGCACAGGAAAGACTTGAGGTCTGCCATGAGAAAAAAAAATGATCTCTATGGTTCCTAGACTTCTAATCAGGAACATTCCTCTTAAGGGATAGAATATATTGCAACATGTTACTGCAACCCCAGTTTTTGCAATCTGTAAATTAAAACAAAACACTGATAAAAGCCCACAGCATTAAAGAGAGAATGCTATTAGCCCTGACCTGGCAACAAGCAGTAGTAACTGCTTCAGGGTAGTAACTGAACCTGCCAAGAGTCAACACATAGTTGTCATATCTACAGTAATAGTGACCTTCTCTGTGAAGGGATTTTCCTACTAATCCAATCACTTCTTCAGTGACTTTAAAAACCCAGCTGTCTCCCTTCATATAGTCACAGCACTGTAGCCTCTGACATCCAGCCAAGTGGTTTTAAAGGGTACGCTCCCTCATTGCAGACGGGTAGCTATGCAAAAAATGGCACATTTGTGGCTGCAAAAGTGAAGCTGAGAAAGCCCACATGCTACAGATTTTGCAAACATTGCCCCATCCTTACATGTAGAGCTTGATACAAAAAACAAATTATCCGAAGTCTAGAAAGACAACTTCTCAATTTACCTTTCCATCTACATTAGCAATGCTACAGTTGCACTCAGTAGCCCCATAGAATTCTCCAATCTGTTTGATTCGGAACCGCTGTGTGAAGTCTTCCCAAATGGTGAGCCTCAAGCCGTTTCCAATAGCTAGCCGCACCTGGTGCTGCCTTTCTGCCTCCCGCACTGGTTGGTTCAGCAGGTATCTGCAAATCTCCCCAATATATTGGATGATCTTTGAAAAGCAAGAAAGACACAATTTGAAAGAGTAACCTTGCAAAGTCCTGAGGAAATTGGATAATAATGCAACATATTCACGGTACACTGCATCTTGATCCAATTTGCTTAAGGAGTTTTTCTGGCTTAAAATGAAAAAGTAATTGAGTTTGCAAAATGCCCATAGTTCTGTTTTGTTTATAAAGCGGATTTGTTTATATAATTAGAATACTTAGAAACATTTTAAATGTGATTAATCAAAACCAGCAGTCTGCTTAAAAAGTATTAATGAAATAGTTGCAACTCGTAGATTGAAACCACTGTCTTAGAAATAGGAAAGCATGCTTTTTCTGAGGCAGAATTTGTTGATACAGCTATGTATTATTTAAACATTTCCCAAACTAAATTTCTCTTCATACATAGATAACTAATGAAAGATAACATGGTTGACTATGGAATCATAAAAAAATAGTACTGCTAAATGTTCACATGAATGTATAAATGTTTGCATACTCCGCTCGAAAACCACAATATAATTACAAGCTGATGGGGATGCCAAGAAGACTTTTAAAAATGCTTTTTATGTTTTTACTATTTTATTACTACAGTGAAATGTCAAGGGTTATGCTATAGAGTAGGGGTTCCCAACCAAGGGTGCTTGCACCCCCTGGGGGTGCGAGACGATATTCCAGGGGGTGCGAAAACTTGGGTTTTCAAAATTATAGTGTATATGCATAATTTGTTGCCGTTATTTTGAACTTTTGTAAGGGGTGCGAGAATACATCAGAAACGTTCTAGGGGTGCGGGCTATAGAAAAGGTTGGGAACCACTGCCATAGAGGATGGGCAGCTAAATAAATCTTTTAAATAAATCACACAAGTTAATTGAACAATAAAAAGTATCATTAACCCTGTTTACTAGAGTCAGCCATAACAGTGTTGGATTCCAGCATGAGGAAGAATCCTAATTTTTCCAAACTGCAAGAAATGTTTCCTGCTTCTTACTTAAAGGCAATCTTTTAACAACACATCGGACAAAGCAAATTGCTCAAGAACAGCCACTCTTTCAATATAAGCTTTTTTGTTTTGTTTACTGGGTTATTGTCCAAAAAAGCATGTTTAAGTTTGGCTATTCACAGAGTAATTAAAGATTAAATAAAGAGTAAATAAAGGATTAAAGTACTAGAATAGAGGTTACTTCTTGTTTCAAACCTCAAAGCACAGGAAAGGCAAAGTCAGTTTGGTGCCTCGAAGGGCGGCATGCAAGATACTGAGAGGAAGCAGATTTGACTTTTTCACTTTTTAAGCTTGTGTTATCCAAAATGGCCAAACTTATAAAAGGATGGCCAGTAAATCAAGGGATTTCCTATTGGAACCTTCTTTTGCAAAAAAAAAAAGTAAGTCCCCAGTAGGTCTGCAGATTGAAGTATACTACCCAGACTGCAGCAACAACATAAGCTTAATGACATATAGCCAGGAAAAACAGATAAAACTAGGTTCATCTCCACTCCAGAAAAATGAACAGGTTATTTCTCGATGCTGTGAAATTGATGGCATCTGAGGGGCCTGTTGATCTGCTCCTGGGCCATAACCTACTGAGATTCTGGACCTTTAACTCTGCCCGTGTCCATGTCCTAGACTGGTCATTGATTTGTTTCTGCGGCAGCTGCGTTTAACGCATAGGTTTAGTAGCATTTACAATAAATGACTTCTGGTTATGCCTCAACTTCATAATAGCTTCATAAAAGCTTCATAATAGCGGTGATTCAGTGACTGAATAGTGATTACCCTTCCGTGGTTGCTATTGCTTCTAGTCTTTCTAAATCTGGTTGAGACACCACTTGGCTAGAAGCTGGACAAAGAAGTTTTGGGAGTAACCTATTAAAAGTATTACGTTGAACTGTAAGTGAGATATTATAAGGCAGTGATGAACTTTCCACCTGAATGGCCATGGTCTACTTTTCTTTTGCCCTGGCATTTTGCCAGCACCTGTGGCTGGTCAGGGCAAAAGAAAACTAGTTTACAGCCATTCAGCCTGAAAGCACATGACTGCTTCATTGATGCCCAGCTATGAAAAACTACACCAGTATATCGTTAAGCAAGGTAATTTCTCAGTTTGCCCAGATCCCGTTACCGTTGCCTTTTCTTGGTTCTTTATTTTTCTTTTTAATGTGTAACTGTCTTGCCAAGCAGCCTTCCCCAAAGTTGCATTTGCTCCCACTTACTAACTGTGGTGCCTACAAGCAAGAGTTCAGAGATCTCCTTACTGTACACTTGTATTTCACACAGTCATCCCAGAAGCGACTGGCAGAAAATTTCTTCTTAATCACTACCGTCAGACCGTGAACCACACACTGGCCAATACCCATGATGTTCCCTAAGAGACAGAAAGAGAGACTGTCAGCAAGGTATGCTTGCCAGGAACCCCGGGGAACATTATCAGAGTGCCCCTCTGGTAATGCCCAAGCCAACCTCCACCCTAAAACATGCAGCCGTAATGCCAGCCTACCTGCTGAGTGGTACAGTGGTAGACAGTTATAGATTATGTCATCTCGGGTCACTCTGTAAGCATAATAACCAAAAGCAGAAATTCGGTAATATCTGCAATAAAAGAAAAAAATAGGTATGAACAGAGTTGCACTTAATTGGTACTAGGTAACACAAAAGATTTGTGAAAATTCTTCTAGGATCAAAGGACAGTTTCACCTTGCAGAAAACCAGTGATGCAAGTACTGGAGTGCAGTATACAACAGTGCTCAGGGTGGTCAGTTGGCACCTAGACGGCAGCGCATGGATACATCTCAGGAAGATATACAGGAGAAACTATGGGTCCTCACTTAACAACAGCAACTGAGTCTGGAATTGACCTTGTTAAGTGATGCAGCCATAAAGATCGATACCATGTGACTTCATCGCTTAAGCAGTGGCAAATCTTGGAAGTTGTTGTGTCATCGTAAGGATTGTGGGCCATGAAGTGAGGACCTCACCTGACTGGGACTTGTGAATTCCTGCCAGTTTCCAACAAGCAGTCAATGAGGGACCAGGCAGGAAGCTGCAAGCCTTGGGAAAAACAAGCCTTCCTTTAAAGGGCTCACAAGCAGGCCAACGGGGGCACGTGAAGGTTACGGACTGCCGCAGGATGGAGGAGGGGGTACCCTGCTGCAGCATGTGCTGCAAGGCCAGGGGTCAGGCAGCACAGTACAAATGTGGCTGGGCAAATGATTACCTGCCCACCAAGGACTCACACTCACCCTACTACCTGGGGGCTCCTCCTGGGAGAAAAAGTGATGGGAGTGGGAATGACTTAGGACAGGGGTGTCAAACTGCCGGCCCGCGGGCCGGTTTCATCATACCGAAGCCGCATCCACCCCATTGCCGGCAATGCAAAAAGAGTCGCGATACGTCGCGACACGTTACGTGACACGGCGAATTTGACACCCGTGACTTAGGAGAATGACTTGTGACCTTCCTTATTAGCTTTCCCATTGATTTTGCTTGTGGGAAGTTGGCAGGGAAGGTCGCTCAAAGAGTGAATCCGTATTCTCTAACTGAGACTACCTGTACACTCAATAACTCAATTGCACGAAGACGATGGGAAGATTATTTTAGCTCTCAAGTCATCCAAACTGATTTTGCAAAGTAGAGGGGAAAGGTTGTTTTAAAGAACTCTTTCTTCATGAGTAACTCTTAAATTATTATTTAGTTAAATCTTCTCTTTTGTCATTTTAACTCGTCATCTATTTACTTTGCTATTGTTTGTTCAATTAGCCCTTATCTGTTTCTCTCTGTGTAAAGAAATACAGAGGCGAACCAGATCTTGTGAACAGAATAAACTCTATCGAGCCTCTTTCCCAAGAAAGTTGCAGTTGTACTTTTACAGTGCAACTGCAGCTTTTCCCTGTATCCTCCAGTGCCCCCCACTATGAGTGAATCATTTTTTTACATTTATATTTTTTTCCTTCAGGAGCTCATGGCTGCATATTAGTGCTATGCATGTTTCAAAAATGATTAGGAAAATTTGATTTTGTGTGAACATAGCATCTCTACTATTCATTAAAGCTGTTCCTTCTTTTTTAGGCTTTGGGAGAAATTTTGAGAGTGATCATTATTATGACTCTCAAAGCAGCCACACTAATTTTTTTTTTTTTAAGTCTATGCAGAAGCCCGGGGAGGGGGGGAAAGCTGCAGCATTAATGAATAGCATAGAGGTGATGTGCTCATGCTTATGTGAGGTTTGAAATGTTCCTTTAAAATTATTGTTGAATACTGCTGAATTTATAATCCTTGCCACTTGTTCTATCACCTTAAAAACCTGTGAAACATTTAGACTACGAAACAGCTATACTTCCAATGAGTTATAGTAGGGAGTTAGTAATAGTGGGGAGTTATAATTATAATAACTAAGTGGAGATTTGAATCTGGGTCTCCTAGAAGTAATTAATGCTCTAATTGCTACACTGTCTGATCACATATGAGGCCAGACTTCTAAGACTTCTTGAGCCATTTCCAAATATTAGCTTCTTTCAAATCCTTTTGTTTACATAATAGTCCTTGCATACTTCCATCAAGGCTTCCATTTTCCTTGCTCTCCACAGAAACAAAATGGTAATACCAAGGGCGTTTGGAGGTGTGTTTGTGTGTGCGTGCGTGCGCGCGTGCACACAAATCTTTCTTCTATAGGAGAAGTATCCACATCCCAAAGCCTCCTTCATTTATCCACATAATAAAAATCTCCAGAAATAAAAATATCGAATATTGGCAGGTAACGACCAAGGCCAGGTACTGTTCCTCACCTACTGTGCACCACAATGGCAGCTTTTGGCATTCCAGTTGTTCCAGAGGTGTAAATGTAGAACAGCCGATCTAGGAAGACAGCACAGCAGCGAGGGATGAGTTTGAGATCAGCTTCTCTTTGTTATTTCTACCTAACAAGTTACCCATCTCAGGGAGGCAGCTGCTTCAAACGCAGAGCACAGACCCCCAAAGCAAGGAGGTTAAGGATATCTCCCCGAAAATAGTTCCCAGCCTGGGTTGTCAGAACCTGTTTTGCTCATCTGAACCAAGTACACAGCCCTAAAGGTGCAAATTTTTTTACCTCCGCCTCTCTGTGGAACTAGGCCAGGACAACTAGTAACATGAATATAGAGGAAAGGTCACATAAAACTCTCCCTGCAGCACACCTCGCCATGAAGGTGGGGGGGGAGGAGGGAGGGGCAGGAACTGCCAACACCCTAGGCTCTTTCTCTCTCCATCAGAAGGCTGATTGCAAGGAAACATACCATCTAATCCCTTGGTTGAAACATGAGTTGGAGGGGATTTCGATGTCTGCGCCAGCAGAGGGTCCAAGTGCTTAGTATCTGGAGGGCAGGATTCAGGTACAAAGTCTCCAGAACAGAACCTAGTCATATTTTTTCCCAGGATGCCGTTCACTTCAGAGATTGCTGCAACATAAAACCAGCCCTTTTGATTAAAAATGTAAAATAGATGGGTGCTCATTTCCATAACCATAAGAAAAAAAAATATCAATAACAGTATTCAAATTATGATGACTGCTCGCAGATTATATCCTGTCTTGCAATAGCTTACCATCATATCAAACACTGCCATATCCAACACTGGAAGTTTTTAAGAAGAGACTGGACAGCCATTTGTCTTAAATGGTATAGAGTTTCCTGCCTGAGCAGAGGATTGCACTAGATCAGGGGTCCCCAACCCCCGGTCCGTGGACCAGTACTGCCAGCAACCGGTCCGCACAAACAAGCAAAGCCCCATCTGCGGGATGCAGGCAGCACACAAAACCACACACTCCGGTCCGCGGAAAAACCTCTCTCCACGGAACCGGTCCCTGGTGCCCAAAAGGTTGGAGACCTCTGGACTAGATGACCTCCAAGGTCCCTTCCAACTTTATTATTATTATTATTATTATTATTATTATTATTATCCTGAAAAGTTTTGTCTTTTTAAAATTGGGGTATTCTTGCTACTCTTTTCCAGTGTGGATTCGATTTGTCTGTTTTTGAAAAACAAAATTTGCAACTATTTCTGTTTTTCCACGTGCAGATTAACATTGCAGTTCTTCATGTGGTTAATATTACAGGTAGTCCTCGACTTACAGCAGCCCACTTAGTGACCGTTCAAAGTTACAACGGCACTAAAAAAAAGTGACCTGACCACCCAGGGTCACGTGATTTACATTCGGATGCTTGACAACTGATTCATATTTATGATGGCTCCAGTGTCCTGGGATCATGTGATCACCCTTTGCAACATTCTGACAAGCAAAGTCGATGGGGAAGCCAGACTCGCTTAACAATGGTGTCATTAATTTAACAACTGCAGTGGTTCACTTAACAAATGTGGCAAGAAAAGTCGTAAAATGGGATGAAACTCGCTTAACAAATATCTCATGTAACAACATAAATTCTGGGCTCAGTTGTGATACTAAGTTAAGGACTACCTGTATATAAGATTGCCTAATTAAATGTTACAGTTCTGTTTTAATTACTATTCTTTCAAGCCATGCAGGGGAACACACAACTGTTATAAGAGTCTAAAGTCCCATACTGGTTCATGTGGAAAGAGACTGTTTTGAGTGTTTTATATTCTTCCTAAATCCATCTACCCCAAAAAGCACGCAGCCCAGAGGACTACAGTCCAAATTTAACAGAAAGTGAATTTATGTACTGAAGGCTTTGTGGAAGATGTCTTTGGAATCAAGATATACTTTGCATTCAGAGACAAAGGAAATTGTATTTCTTTCCTCATTAGTTCCCATTCTTTTGTCATAGTTGAAAGTCAAATATATGGCCTCATTTTATAAGTAGTCCTTGGGTTAATTGGGACTAGAAAGTATTATAAGTTGAGGTACCCACATAACCAAAAGTTTGGGGGTTTGGGGCCTTTTTCATAGTGGTCATTAAGCAAAAGCCAGGGTTGTTAAGCAAACCCATTCACTTTAAAGGACATTTTTTTTGCCAGAAACTGGAAACAAATGCTGGAAACTGGCACACCACAACTGGTCCTAAAGCTGACCCAGAGCTGGGGATGCTTTACATTCTGTAGCTGTCATTACTTCAGTCATATAACAACTAATTGTAAATCAAGGACTGCTTGCATTTTCTTTTTCCCTAATCATTTTTTCTCCCAGGGATTAACATGGCAATGATTTTTTTCCCCATGTTTGCTGCTTTTATTTCTGTGCTAGTCTTCCCCTATCTTTTGTTATTGTTCAAAAAATAATATATCTGATATAGCAAATCAAAAAGTGTGAATTTCCCTTCCTAAAGTTTTAAAATCTCTCCTTGGAGAAAGAGAAGAGGCCCAACCTTGCTACAGGATCTCAGAGAACCCCCTTATAAGCTAGGTTTTATAACAGTATCCTCAAAGGTTTAGGTTAGCTAGCATATGTTTCATTTTTAAAGGCAGATCTTTTATAGTACTTTTAAAAAAACTGATTTTTTTTTGTGCTAACTTTACTGAATGAGAAAGCAGCACTGATTTAATTATTTTGTCTGGTCTGGTAATAAGATGATGAATAAGTCATCTTATTCAAGTGCCACACAACAAACTACGTATCTACCTGTTTTTTTAATTAACATAAAGGAAACCTTTGGAAAAGGACACCCTATCCCAGGGGTAGGCAACCTTGGCTCTTTTATGACTCGTGGACTTCAACTCCCAGAATTCCTGAGCCAGCCATGCTGAGGGAAAAGGGAGAGGTTTCCAAGCTGAGCCATGCTGGCTCAGGAATTCTGGGAGTTGAAGTCCACGAGTCATAAAAGAGCCAAGGTTGCCTACCCCTGCCCTATCCTATTTCATAGAAGCAAGCCACAGATTTGGAGAATCATCTGTCTAAATGAAATGTTAATTATTACTTACAACAAAGGAAATATCTATTCCTCAAATGTATAACAAAGGGCATCTGGTAACTTCTCCCTGTCTTGAATGAAAATCTTCCAAGCAAATAAATATATTAATAATACAGAATATATATCTGTGCTGGGAGAGGCAGTCTGGCTTATTGCTTAAGGTATTGGCCTATTAATTTGGAGACACTGAGTTCTAGTCTTACCTTAAGCACAAAGTCAGCTGAGGGGACCTTGGGTCAGCCAGTCAGTCTCACTCAGCCTTAGAAAGGGCACACCACTTTTGAAACAATGCAAAGAAAACTTCTGGGACTTGTCCAGGCAGTTGCCAGGATTCAAGGCTGAGTTGAAGCACAGACACACACACATACCTCCCCTGTGCTGACTGGACTGTATTCTGGGAAGTAGAATGGAAACTGTTGTCCAAGATCTTACCAAGCAACAATCTTGCTTCATTATGAGCAATATTCAGACAAATAACGTAGAATTTCTCCCCTTTCTTCTACTGTAACACTGAGCATGTCAGCATTGCTTGAAATGAACATTTCATGATTAATTAACCCATTCAATCCCAAAGACGCTTTTTTTCATGTTTTTTTTTCCTTTGAAAACATTTCGCCTCTCATCCAAGAACCTCCTTCAGTTCTAACCTGAATTAGAACCACGACTGGGATGATTGAGAATCTCCACAGACATCCCCAATTCAATCTAACGACAAGGGCAAAGAGGTCATTCCCTTTGGCAAACAGGCGTTTTCTCTAAAGAAATTAATTTTCTCCTCACCAGACTATATAGTTTCAAGACAAGAATGAAAACAGCGGAGGTTAGGAAATCAAACCCAAATCTATATCTATCTATCTATATATATATATCATACCTTCTGATAGCTCCCCACCAAAGATGATGGCTTTTGCTTCTGAGGTTTTCACACAGTAAGTCAAGGAGTCAAGGCGCAAGTTGAAGTTGATGAGAGCTGCCTCAATACCCACTTTGGCCATCCCTAACCAGAAGCCTACAAATTCTGGTCGGTTCTCCATAAAGATAGCGATTACATCGCCCTCACGAAAGCCCTGCTGGTAGAAGAAGTTGGCCACACAGTTGGAATATTCATCCAGTTGCTGGAACGTCCACTTGTCATCAGTAGCTTCATAAATCAAGGCCACTTTGTCTGGATGTTTCCAGACCACTTTCTGGAATATCTTGGGAATATTATTTTTGGCTTTCCTGTGATGATACAGTTCATATTTGACTCGCAAGAGCACCGAGAGTCCTCTGAAAAAGGGATAAGGAAGTATTAATTATTATACCATAGTGGTTTTAATGTTGTTTGAGGCATAGATACAATGCATGAGACATCTGCTTGGTCAGTTCCTCAGCCATCCTGACAAAGAATCTGATTTTATAATAATTAATACCTCTTGTATCTGGCCTACAATCATATTCAGGCCAAAGCTATTACAATGGTGTATCCAAGCAATCCCCAAAAGAATACATTTTAGATAAAGTTGCAGAATTCTTGCTTTACTCTATTTATTAAAAAAAAAGCTCAGCAACCCATATAAACACTGATTTAGTCATCTATTATTACGCAGTTTCGAACATATTGTGGCAATTTAAAAGATTGAAAACTAGGGAAGAACTAGGGAAGAAGGGAAATCAAGATGCTCAAAATGTGATGCAAAACTCACATTCCTCAAATTAAATCAAGCTCATTTCTGAATGGATGGATTCATCACTGCGTTTTGAAAATATTTCCTAATGAAGTCAAGTATTAAAAGAATGCCAATTGCTTGCTAGCTGGGAAAATTTTTCCTGTGATGAAACAGAATACCTTCACAATTAGGAAGGTAGCACCCTACAAATTGGTGGATGGGAGACAGCTACAGCAGGTTTGATTGTTTCAATTTATAGTATATAACCATTGGTTTCAACATTTGTGACTCTGGGCAGCTTCCAATTAAAATATAAACAATACCAAAAAAACAAGTAATAAAACAAATATGCCATCAATACAAAATGTTAAAACAATGAAAACAATGAAAAGCATACAATACAATCACTGGGAGAGCATATGGTAATTCAAGAGCCATACCATCATTTTATGGGCTTCAGACTACTCTCTGGTTCCCAGACCAGATAGAAAAACCACAACAGCTACTTCTTGGTAAGACAGAACAATGTGGGATAGAGCGTATCACCACTAGATGGATTCACAAATGGCTGACCAACCACACTTAGGGGGTAGTCCTCAGTGGAACTACATCTACATGGAGGGAAGCATGCAGTAGGGTACCTCAAGGTTCTGTCTTAGGCCCAGTATTCTTCAATATCTTCATAAATGATCTAGATAACTCATCAGATTTGCAGATGACACCAAGCTGAGGGGAATAGCTAACACTTCAGATGATAGACTCAAAATTCAGAAGGACCTTGACAGACTGAGCACTGGGCCCTATCCAACAAAATGCAATTCAATGGTGAGAAAAGTAAGGTCCTATACATAGGCAAGAAAAACCAAATGCACAAATATAGGTGGCACCTGGCTCAATAGCAGCAACTGTGAGAGAGATCTACGGTAGGTGTGCTAGTAAACAATCACGTATGAGCCAGCAGTATGCTGCAGCTGCCAAGAGAGCTAATGCAGTCCTACGGTAGGTTGCATCAACAGAGGGATAGTTTCAAGATCGTCGCTTTACAATGCAGCGGTGAGACCACACTTGAAACACTGTGTCCAATTCTGGTCACCACAATATAAAAGAAGATATTGAGACTCCAGGAAAGAGTCCAAGAAGAGCAACAAAGATGATAAGGGGTCCGGAGGCTAAAACATAATCAACAACTGAAGGAACTAAGTATGTCTAGTCTAAGAAAGAGGAGGACTGGGGGTGATATGATAGCAATTTTTTCAGCCTGCTTGACACGCTGTCACAGAAAAGAGGGGGTCAACTTATTCTCCAAAGCACTTGAGGGCAAGTCAAGAAGTAATGGTGGAAGATCATCAACGAGAGAGCCAACCTAGAATTAAGGAGAAACTTCTTGATAGAGCAATTAATCAGTGGAACAGCTTGCCTCTGGAAGTTGTGGGTGGTCCACCACTGGAGGTTTTTAAGAAGAGACTGGATCACCACTTGTCTGGAATGGTATAGGACCGTGGTGGCACGCAGAGACTGTGGGCACGCGCGCCATCGCCCCAGTCCTAGGCCTTCAGCTAGGTTTTATAAAACTTTTTCGCTTTAGGCCTCCGCCACCGTGTGCAAAAAAAAAAAAGGTTCAATCAATCAATTAATTTCTTGCAGGGAAAAAAAGATCTCGCAAAGTTGGAATTGATTGATTGAACTTTTTAGTCCCACCCAGTCTGCCATTACCACCGTAACCACGCCCACCCAATTGGCCACACCCACCTGGCACCCGACGATGCATAAGTGGGTTTTGGGTTGCAGTTTTGGCACTCGGTCTCTAAAAGGTTCGCCATCACTGGTATAGGATATCCTGCCATGGGCAGGGGGTTCGACCAGAAGACCTAGGTCCCTTCCAACCATATTGTTCTATGTTCTATATTCCAACTTCAAGCCCTTCCAGAAGGCAATCAAGGTCAGGGCCAGCCAGATCTCAAGGGGAATAATGTACTATAGGGCAGTGGCAGGAAGGGCCCTAGGTCTCATCAGATGACCCTTTCTAGTGGACTGAACCCGCAACAAGCCTCTTCTGCTGAACCCAATAGAATGAGTAGATGCCACTGAGGAAAGAAATCCTTTCAAATAACCCAGCCTCATGCCACGTTGGGCTGAGGGTTAAAATTTAATTTTTGAATCTAAGAAAGAAAATATAGGGAGAATCTTGCTGGTTTTAGCAAATGAAAGTGAGCTAGCTGAAACAATTATTATTTGGGGAGGGGGGAGAATGGCTAAGCACAGACAGCAGCTACGCTGTGTATTTAGGGAAACATTTCTGCTTTCACTATGCTCTATTTATATACTTGTAAATATCTAAAGGAATTTAATTTCTAAATACTGCCACTGGAACTACTATCAATATATGTGGCATAAACATGTATGAGTACTCAGATTTAGCTCAGCTTATATAACTCTGCACACAACCGAGGACAGTGATTAAACAGTTCTTACACTAAGAACACACTCCACAGCTTGTCTCTTTCCTGCTCATAACTACTATTCAGAGCTATTGACATATAAAACCAAGGAATGAAAAAAAAAAGAGAAATGCTTCAGTCTAAGTTCAGTGTTGCAAGCATCACATTCCAGACTATTTTCAACAATGAACAGCTTCAGCGATACAAAGAAAACGTAACTCAAAAAAGAAGTCTTAGGCAGTTTGTGAGAATAAGAAACGTAACAAAAGTGTAAGTGAAATGAGTTATATAAAGAAGGCATCTGAGTTTGTTTACTTTTTTAAAAAATATATATTCATCTGCAACAATAAAGTTAGACTTTTGGGAAAATGTTTCCAACCAATTATTTTGATTGCCAGCTAAACCATGACCTCTGCTTGCCATTGCAAATGCTACACGTAGAAAACTCAGTAACTGGGAGATATTATTGGCCACATTTTTTCCTACTTGTTCCAGCCAATCTCATTTAGCTCTGTTCCCTCCCATGTACATCTATATCTCTGTTTACTAATCAAACAAAAGATATGAAATACAATAGAGGTAATTAATTCAGAATACCCTTCATCCCAAACTGAGTAAGGTCTCAGGTTCAATCCCTTGTAAAGCATGACTGGGTAAAGCCTGTGGTCCAGAAGCTGTGGAGTTGTGATTTGTCAGAGAAGGCAATTCTTTTATCAAGTGGACCACGACTCATGTGTTATAAGGTCATTTTAGACATTCCCATGGGGCTGAAACATACGTATGGTATAACTTTGAACAAATGGAGGCAAAGCATATTACAAGCAATGCAATATCCACTTCTAAACATCAAGCAGTCTGACTCTGTCCACATTCCTTGATATATTTAAGTATATTTAAGTATGCCTTATGATGATATTCCTTTATCACAATTATCGCATTGCACAAAAAAAGTTTGGTGTTAATTCCCAATGAACACTTCACAGAAAATCTTACCTGCCTGTCCACATTTTATATTTGTTTTGATCGATGTGAAAGATCGATCGGAATGAGAACATGGTGCAATTCAGAAGCAATTCAAAATTCAGTGTTGAGAAAAGGTCAAGACAGTGACTAGCTGTACTGCACTTAGCACATTTATTTTCCTCAAACGCGGAGTAATAATAGAAGATGTACTTTTGTTATTGGTTAAAGAAGAACATAGAAGATTCCACAGAGGACCGAGCAGTAGCAGAGATAAATGACCTCTTAAAAACTCATCTATCCCTCCTCACTGTGAATGCCCTAATCAGAAGCTTAGGCAGATGAGGAAAGAGAGGCTGGTTTAGTAATAGGCTCTTGGCATTTTGCCCGGCAAAGCTGGCCTATCATAGTGACCCAAGCTGTGCCAGGAAGGAAACAGAGGAGCCTTTTCAGGCATGAATTGCCCTTTCCATATTCTTAAGAGGCGCTTTATTCTCTGCTGTTATTTCTCACTTGCCATGCAACTGGGAGGAAGTAGAGATCCAGAGGGCACTGACAGTCACTATAACAGCCTTTGTAAGAGCAACAGCCCTAAATCCTTTTAACAAGAAAAAGATCCTAAGGGGACATGCAAAATACTAGGTGCCAAATTCAGTTACAGAGCAACAGGAAAGCAAAGTGTTGGACATAGGAAAGATATTGGGAAGATCTCACAGAGGACCAAACATTAGGAGAGATGAATGACCTCTGAAAACTCATCTATCCCTCCTCACTGTGAATGTCCTAATCAGGAGCTTAGTCAGACGAGGAAAGAGAAGCCCCAATTAAAAAATAATAATCATCTGTGTAGAAATAGTAAGAAACCAATTAAGTACACGTAGACGTAAGATTTCATTTCCTAGATAAACATTATAGCCAAGAAGTGAAATCCACTCCCATCTTGACACAAGCATACATTTTCTATAACATATAAATAAGAATTCTCTGCTACTGGCTGAGCATAAACTTCATATTATGAATAGTTACAAAATTCTTCAACTGTACACAAGTCTACAGAAAAACCAAAGGAAGAAGCAGCAGGTAATGTCTACTTAATCTTTTTTTTTTAAAATGGTTTTCCCTCCCAGAAAGAAAGCAGATTGAGAATGGTGGATTTAAACAAAATCTGGCTCACATATCACCATACTAAGCTATAATATGGTTTACTTGATTCATATTTAGCACATGGCATATGCTAATACCAGACATATTTTATTCAATAAAACATGACTATGCAAATTGCGGCTTCACATAACGTACAGATTCAGCCCTAAACATGTCTCTTGCCCTTTTAACTTTCAACAAGTGCTTTTCCTTTAAAAAAAAAAAATGCAAGACAGCTGATCACAATAGGTATGGTCTGGGGATCAGCATTTTATTAATACTATTTATACACTTTAAATGTGTGTTTCAACAACCAGCTATCTTGAGTCCCCTCAAAAAGAGCATTTCTCTTTAAGGTACTTATGAACATTATAGTATTTGGCTTCTGGAACAGACAGGTTAATCCTTCACAGGCTGTTTCCTTACCTATTTTATACACACAAGATTTAATAAACAGAAAAGAATGGCTTGGAATACTATCATTCCCACCTTCCTCTACTTAACAAAGTCTATTTACTATAAGCATCCATTTATACTTCTATGACTTAAAAAAATTCACATTTGGGAGGATAGTTGGGAAGAGAAAGCCAAAAAGTATTTATAGTAGTCTTTCAAAAGAGTAGTTATCAGAGCTCTTGATCAGGGGAGAATCCACATCCTCGTCCCATGAAGGGATTGAGGCTATACAGATTCAATAGCTGGGGCAACCAACACCTTTGATGAAAACAAACCATCCTGATATCATAAGAAGACATTGTACTTACAGTAAATCTCTCAGGGCTGTTTTAAAGATGATGCGGAGAAAGTTCCACCCACCACTGCCAATATAAATGCCCAAAGTGACTGCAATACTCCATGTCCAGGACACACCGAAGAATCGCATGAGGCCCAGTGAGCCAAGGGAAGCAGTACAAACCCCAATTGTGTGCATTCTGCAAAAAAAAAAAAAAAAAGATAAGCTTCATGTAAGGTGCTAGGGTAATTTTATTGTAAAAATAAAACCACAGTTAAAATAAACAGAAGATGATCGCAGGGAGACAGGCAAACTTGACCATATAATATGGATGGAGCAAAGGTGAAAGGAGCAAATGAAAGGGGCAGGCTAAAGTC
The DNA here is from genome assembly GCA_023970755.1 of Azemiops feae. Lineage (NCBI taxonomy): Eukaryota > Metazoa > Chordata > Lepidosauria > Squamata > Viperidae > Azemiops > Azemiops feae. Next base: position 1,942,775 of record JALGBA010000082.1, on the reverse strand, counting down.
TGGATTTATTTATTTGGTTTATATTCCACTTTCCTCCAGTACAGGGAACCCTCGACTTAAAACCACAATTGAGCCCGAAATTTCCGTTGCTAAGCGAGATGTGACGTTTTGCCCCATTTTACAACCTTTCTTGCCACGGATGTTAAGTGAGTCACTGCAGTTGCTCAGCTAGTAACACGGTTGTTAAGCAAATTTGGCTTCCCCGTTGACTTTGCTGGTCAGAAGGTCGCAAAAGGAGATCGCATGACCCTGGGTCACTGCAACCGTCATAAACATGAGTCAGTTGCCAAGTGGCTGAATTTTGATCATGTGATTATGAGGATGCTGCAACGGTCGTAAGTATGAAAAATGTGTCACTTTTTTCAGTGCTGTTGTAACTTCAAACGGTCACTAAATGAACTGTTGTAAGTCAAGGACTACCTGTATCTCAAAACAGTAAGATTAATACTCTTTCCTCCAATTTTACCCTAACAGGGATCCTATCAGAGAAGCTGTGTTGAAAGATAATACCTGGCCCAAAGTCCTCCACTGAACTTCCATGCCTGAGTGGAAACTTGAACCTGGTCTTGGTCCAGCATCCTCATTATATACCACATTTCTTTATCAGAGAAAATAAAAAGTACACAACTACCAGAATAAATTCAGAAAGACCTTTCCGGGTCAAGTTACACTGCTGTAATGTACTAAGATTGTGGTTCCCGTTAAAAATTATCCAGAAAGTTTAGCTGATGTTGTCCACTGTACTTTTTCAAAAACTGAATCATAGTTATTTGATTTACTGCAGTATCCTCTGTGTGCCTGCAACAACTATGGCAAGTATCTTTTCTTCCCCACTTTTAGTGTAATATTGTTATGATGTTTATGTAAGTGTGTAAAGAAAGGTCTGTGGTAACAAAACGTGAGTTTAAATAATACGTTTTAAGAAGATATTAATGGAAAGCAGTAATACAGTATAGAAGTATGAACAATTTGAGAACAGTTCATAAGTGATAGAAAAGATGGAAAGTTCATTCAGTTTTTTGCCTGAAACCAAATTCTCCTATTCTTTCCTACTTTTCTTAATTGAAGTCAGAGGCCAAAGGTCTAATTTATTTTCAAACACTTTTCTGATCACATAAGGGAAGCATTCACCTTTCCTTTCCTGCAGAGTTGGCTATTTTTTACCAGTTGCAGCTGTACTCAAAATAACGCTCAGTTTGTCATATATATGCTGAAGATGCTCAGCACAGGAATTTATGGTCCTCCCACAAATGCTTTTATGCGGAAATCCACTCCTATTTTTTCCAAGCATTATTTGTCAGTAATCTAGTCTGAATGGAAAATGCTTTTTAGTTGCAACTGTTACTAAGAGTTCATCTCCACCGAAAAAAAGGTAATTATTTTTTTCATCAGTAAACAATGAAGAAATACTAGTCACTCCACTGCAACTTATCCAGCAATTAACCAGTATAATTAGTTCATCCTTCCTTAAATTTTAATTATTAAATATTTACAATGTCTCTGAAGTCATGCAGTCTGATTTTGATCACTTCCCTAATCTCAGTTTCAGTGTAATATGCAACAGAGAGGCTATAATAGCAGCACTAGAACTCAGAGCTGCCTCAAAGAGAAAGAGAAAGCCAGGAAGTCTAACAAATGTGATCAAAGTGCTGGTTTTTTAACATTCAAACCCTGAAAGAAACTAGAGACCATTTTATTTAAAAGAATGCCACAGACTCTAAGCTCATCAAGGGGGTAATTCCTCTGCTGCACAGACTCACATTTTGTGATCAGAAGATAACTGAATAAACAAGTCCTTACAGACAGGACTTTCTGTGAAATCCCAATTGAGACAAGTCCTTTGACAGATAATTTATGGTATGATTCTATTTGTTCTACACAAAAGAAAGTTCCACTGAAATAAATATTTAGTCTCAGGTAATTGAACAAAGAATTGAGGCCAGACACTACTATTTAGACAAGTAGACTATTGTCTTTACTGCAAAACCCCTTGTTAAACTGCTAGGAAGGAAATGTATTTTTTAAAGAAAATACATTCTGTAAGCCAAATCAGCAAAACTACAAGTTAGATAATTGCAGTTATATCACATAGTAAATACTAAGAAATGATATCAAAAGTAGCAAGAGTAAATTATCTCTGGTGCCTTCCAGTTTCAAATATAATAAAACTGAAGCAGTATGGCCAATCGGCATGGATATAGGGATTGGGATGGCACCCATTTGGCCTACTAATGAGAATTCGTATTATTCTGCTGAGATGTTTCCTGCTGCTTCCAAAGCACTTAACTAGGAAAAATGGGACATTGGCAAAAGTTGGGCCAACAAACCAGGTGTGTACAAATCCTTGAATGTATTTTGAGAATGTCTGGCATTTTGTCACAATAGCCAAAGAATGATCTGAGGGATCAGGAAAGTTGTTAACTTAGAATTTTGAAAGCAAAAATTAAATATATGCATATAAATATATATATATATATGCATATAATATATATATATGCATATAAATATGCAGTTCTTTAATTTTTGTTATAAAAATAAACTATCAACTTTATAAATATATAAAGTTTATCAATATTTATTTACAATGTTTGTAAAACATCCCAATCTGAAGACTCTAGGCCAGTGGTGGCGAACCTATGGCACGGGTGCCAGAGGCGGCACTCAGAGCCCTCTCTGTGGGCACGCGCGCCGTCACCCCAGTTCTAGGCCTTCAGCTGGCTTTTATAAAACCTTTTCGCTTTAGGCCTCCGCCGCCGTGTGGAAAAAAAAAAGGTTCAATCAGTCAATTTCAACTTCTCGCGGGGAAAAAAAGATCTTGCAAAGTTGGAATTGATTGATTGAACTTTTTAGTCCCACCCAGTCTGCCGTTACCACCGCAGCCACGCCCACCCAATGGGCCACGCCCACCCAATGGGCCACACCCACCCAATGGGCCACGCCCACCCGGCACTTGATGATGCATAAGTGGGTTTTGGGTTGCAGTTTGGGCACTCAGTCTCTAAAAGGTTCGCCATCACTGCTCTAGGCAATATACTGGTAGTCCTTCTTTTGTTACTACAACTGGAGCTGGCAATTCAGTCATTAAATAAATGAAACTGTGTGAATATTAGTCAAAGTTACTTTTTCATTACCATCATGACTACAGACTACAAACTACAAACTACAAAGACAGTCACTAAACAAGAGCTACCTGTATAACAAAGTAATTATATAAAAAGCAGCACCATAAAAGTAATCAACTCCCCAAGATGAATGTTCATCAACATGTATTAGGATTAAAAGGAGAATGGAATGCCAAGAAGGGAGATGCTGCAAGAACTTCTTAGGGAAATGAAAGCAAAACAATGGGGACCACAATGGAAAAGTCCTGCTTTCTATTTCTCACATGGGTGGAGACTCTCAGCAGGCTTTCTCAAAATATTTCAACCAGATGTGCAAATTCAGTCCTAGTAAGATGGTCCATGGTATATCCAGGTGATATGCCATCCAAGACCTTGGAGGTGATACTCAGTATTTTTGAGTTGGATCTGGAAGCCTACTGTTAATCAATGCAGGAATTTCAAGGAGGGTGTTGCCCCTTGTTGACTTGCCAGTTGTTTATGCATCATGTTCTGGTCCAGGTGTGGCTTCTGGATCATCGCCAAAATTGCTCTATGTGGAGCACACTATAGTAAACCAACTATAATCAAGTTCTGTCAACACCCTGGTCCACATTGGGTTATAAGGGGTGCAAAGGCCCTCCTGGAAGGCCCTCCTAGAAGTCCAACCAGATCACAATCAACTTCTCTAGGAGAGCTCAACCCTATCAAGAGTAGTTACTGCTGTTATCAGATTGCACAGATGTTTACTGGCATATAGCAGCTCAATTCTTACAGGATTTAATCTGAACTTGTTTCATCCCATTCAATGTGTGCTGTGATTAAAAGAGAATATCAGACAATCCTAACAGAATAAATCATCCAAAATTTCATCTTCCTTACTATAATCTAAAGATGAACCTTCAGCTTCTCAGAAGAATTGTAGCAGAATGGAACGGTATTTCACACCTTCTGATATAAGGTCTTGGAAAGGGGTTAAGTGAATTTTCAAAGGACAAGAAACAGACAAGTGATTTATACAATTCCCCATAACTTACTATTATTCACCGAAGACTATTCTTAAATTCAGCTTCTTTGTCACTCCCTTACCATAAAAAAAAATATCAGGGCTGAAAGCAAACAAATTATAAATATGAAAGCTTTATGGAATTTATTCTGTAAATATCAAGTGCAGATAGTGGAAGTCTAAAAGACGTGTGCAATTTGCATAAAGCTAAAGTATCTGCTCTGAGAAACTTCACCCACCTTGGCTGATCTCAAAAAAGCTGGAGATCAGGAAGCAATGAAGTGTATTCGTTAATGGCTCCTCACTAATCTGAAAAGAAGTAACAAATGGAATAACACAATGTCCTGCCTAGGCGCAGTACTGACCTTTATAGATAATCCGAATAAAGGAGGAAAATAGTTCTGCAAAACAACTCAAAGTGGGTAGGGGAGTTCCATATTTAAACAGTCAATTGCATAGATCCCTGATGGCTGACATCTTCCATGACAGCAGAGGATGTGAAAAAGATTTGGGCCATTTAATAGAACACACTAAACTTTAGCACCTATAATGTGCAGTTCCAATAAAAGGTTCCATTCAATTCTGCTTTGGTTAAATTTTACCTGGAGTACTGCATGTATTTTTGAAGACTATAATTTTAAACAGAATATTGACAAATTGGAACATGTCCAGCGCAGAATAACATAAATTGTTACAGCTAAGTTATTTGTGCAAAGGTTAAAGAGACTGTTCTGTGTGGAAAGAGAACTAGGAGATGACATGATATTTATCTCTAAATACCACAAGGCTGGCAAATTTATTTCTTTTCTTCCACAGGGTAAGATCAGAATTATTAATTTCCAATGATAAGGAAAAGTACAGTATTTAGATTTTCTCTCGAAATAAGTTTTTCAGATTGTGGAACAAGCTATATAATGGCAAGTAAATTTCCTTTTGAAAATTTAAAAGAAGGACGTTAGAAACATGTAATTACTTCTACTGCATCAGGTGATATATGATATTTGAGGATGGAAACATGGAGCTTCCATATTCAGAGGCAGCATTCCTATAAATAACAGATGACTGAGCCAAAGATAGCTGTTAACTTAGTACACTGCTCATAACATCTTAAAAGAATTTATCCAAACAGAAAGTTAGATCAGATTGGACTTTAATTCATTACAGTAATTTTCTAATGTTTGTAAGAAAATATTAAAGTTGCTTTTATAATTATTTAGGATTTTGCTATTTCTGGCCATAAGAAGCAAGGATCTATATTCCCAATTAGTCAAGTTTCTGCCAGTAAAGTTTACAGCAAACCATACTGCAATTCTGCTTTATTATACCAGGAAATAAATCAAGTTGAAACAGGGCAAATTTTCCACTACTATCTTGGAACAGTACTTGAAAGCAAACTGTTGTTACTCGGGGCAGAATCAAAACAAGCACAGACATATATATAGTTTCGGAAAGAGATATACATCTACCTGAAAAATACTATCTCTGCCAAGATAGTGAATAGCTCTAAAAACACCAACAGCTAGATTTCTAATCCAAATCAGATTAAAAATATCACCTCAGATTTAAACCACCCCCTTTGAATTACAGCACAAAGAACAGTCTACCTCCATAAGCTTGTTATATATGTTATCATTTTAATAAATGAATCTCAACATCTTGTGCTTCAGTATCATTTGTGTAGCAAGCCCCTGCTCTTATTTTGTTCATTAGACATAAACAAATCTCAGGATATTATTTTTCTGCTCTATAGGCTAAGGTGATCAATATCTTTTTCCCTGAGACTATACCCAGCTTACATTCAATAGTTGCAGAGCACTGTTCTTTTGAAGCAATTTACTATTTTTATTCAGTATGCATTTACATCTACATGCAAGACAAGACCTATTCTCAATGACTATGGAGATTCCCAGTCACCCAGGTCATGGTTGTCCCAAAGGTGTTTTTTCAGGAGACAACTGGACTTCCTGGTTTTTCTTTGAAGACGTTTCGCTTCTCATCCAAGAAGCTTCTTCAGCTCTGACTGGATGGTGGGGATCCACTGCCCAGTCCACCATCCAGTCAGAGCTGAAGAAGTTTCTTGGATGAGAAGCGAAGCGTCTTCAAATAAAAAACAAAGTCCAGTTGCCTCCTGAAAAGCACCTTTGAGAAAGACCTACGGTATTCTCCCAACACAGCAACCCTGCGAGGTCGACTAGGGCTGAAAGCGATTGATCTCAACCGCCCCTTCCTCGAGTTTCCATAAGCTAAAAGAGGACTAGAATCTTGGTTTCCTTGCTCCTAATGAAAACTTTCACCAACACCATCACCAGATCCTCAAAGAATCCTCAATAAACACCAACTGATCCCAGTTAATCAGGGCTCCCCTCAGCCTAGTCCGCTTCTATGACAAACATACAACCACATTAATATTTTACGCGTTGATCCTTTCTGTCTAACCATGAAGACCGCCAGCTGACTGACCCACAACTGGGATCGTCCCTGTTAGCTTTGCCAGCGCCCCCCCTTTTTTTGGCGCCAATCTGGGCACGGATTTCCATCCCCGCAACATGTGTTCCCGGTTCCGTTGCCAGAGCAACGTTCCAATTCCCGGCTCCCCTCCCGTCGCTACGGTGTTGCGACGCTGAAAGCTGCTTTTCCATCTCGCGGCCAGCCGCTCCTTCTCAGGTGGCAGCCGCTTATTCCCGTCTCTCTTCCCCCCCCCCGCCCCCATCCTCCGCCCGCCAGGCGAATCCCCTCGTCCCCATACCTCGCGCCTACAGCCTTCGCACTTGAGATTCCTACACCTTCGTTCCCCTTCACCCGACTGCTTCTCCTCCCGCTGTGGCCACAAGCGCCCCTTCGAGGCGCTTGGAGGAGGACCAGGGAAGGAGAACTCCGCCTCCAATCATAGAGTTGCAGCGCGGCTGCCGCAAAAACTGGGTTTTTTTTGACAATAGAGAGGGCGAAGGGGAGAAAACAGAACAGAAACAGAACTGAGGCCTCACGGGAAAGCACGCTCTTGCAAGGCTCGGTGACCATGGCAACAAAGCTCATCGCAACGGAGGGGGGAGGCGTTGGCATTCAGTCGCCGTAGTCTTCGTTTGTTACGAAGTTCCGTTTTTTCTTTCCGCGGTTTCCAGCTCCCGTGTTCTCAGATCGCCGAGTTCTGATGTGTCTTCTGCTTCTATGGAGGTTCGGGTTTTTTTCCCCCCAGTTACAGAACTGAATCCAAAACGTCAAAATATCACACTGACAACTTTTATTGCGGCTCACTTCACCAGATGGTAGCTAGCCGATACAGGATTTGAAGTGGGGTGAGGCGGAAGGGTGTGAGAGAAAGGACAGTTATGCGGATACAGGTTACATAAGTATATTAGGGTTATTAAATTAATTAGGTTAATACCATTGCAGTATTAACCGTTGTAATATGTTAAACTCCCTTTGGGTTTGCTGAGTTCTGAGACTGCCTGAAGCCTTTTGATATATGTGACTTCAGCAGCCTCTTGCTCAATGAGGGAGCGAGTATTGTACTGTTTTTTCCAAAATAGTCACTTTTAGGTTTACAGATAGTCTTCGGGTTACAAGCATTCACTCACAACTATTCAAAGTTAGGATGGTAGCTGGGACTTACGACTGGTCCTCGAGGTTGTGTCCATCACAGTGCCCCTATAGTCAGAATTACAGAGTGAATAAAATGAATATAAAGATGTTGAGACTCTAGAAAAGAGTGCAGAGAAGAGCAAAGGTGATTTGGGGATTGGAAATTAAAGCACAGTTGCCGGAATGTCTAATGAACAGAAGGACTAGGGATAACATGATAGTAATCTTCCAATATTTGAGGGCTCTCACAGAGAGGAGGAAGAGGTCAACCTATTCACCAAAGCACCTGAGGGCAGGACAAGAAGTAATGGATGGAAGCTTATCAAAGAGAGATCTAACCTAAAATTAAGGAGAACTTTTTGGTCATTGACAACAATTAGTGGAATGGCTTTTCTCCAGAAGTTGTGGGTGCTCCATCAACTGGAGGTTTTTAAGAAGAGATTAGACAGCCACTTGTCCAAAATATAAGAGTCTCCTGCTTAAGCAGGGGTCTGCACTAGAAGACCTCCAAAGTCCCTTCCAACTCTGTAATTCTGTAATATTTACTGTACAAAAGATACCACGTACAATACACGGCCTTTTACATTCATGTGAAAAATATGGAAAATGAATTGTCTTTTTAAAGTAAGTTTACATAAGCTGATTGGTTTAATATTTTTATTAGAATATACATTTTTGTAAAGATTTTTTACAAACATTTTGCTTTGAATTTTCATTTGTAAAGCAAAATTATAAATATAATTTTTTTTAAAAAAAATATTCTTATAAACCTTTTTCAGGTTTGTCCTTTATTTTTTTCCAGAAAAATATGTCACCGTAACTGAAGCATGCTCTGGGGAGGTTAAAGCACTCTGATACTAGTTTAACTTGGTTTGAGTCCTGATGTCAAATTTATGTTCATTAATTCTTTTGTGCAACATGATCCTGTTTGTCCTATTGAAAATCCAGAAGGACATTGCTGACATAATGGCATATATCCTATTACAGGGCACATGTGAATTCGCCTACATTCTTATGCAAGTACTTGTACCTGTAATAGTGCTGATGTTGTCAGAAAAGGTGCTACCAGACTTTTTTTTTTTGCCACTATGCGGTAACACTTATCTCGTCCTTAAATTGTAGTTTAAGGTAAATTGACTAGCAGCTATAGATAGTCCTCGACTTACATCCAGTTGCTTAGCAACTTTTTGAAATTATGATGGATCCCCAAAAGTTACTTACAACCTGATTCAAAGTTCCAGCAGCTGCCTCCCTAGTCATGTAACTGCATTTGGCAATCAGCCCGCATTTACAGCCATTTTCAGCATCTGTGGTCACGTGACTATGACAGTTCTGCCAAAAAGCAGTGTTTACTGCAGGGTTTTTTGCAAAAACAGTTCATAGCAAACAATAGGTTTGCTTAACAACTATAGTGTTCACTTAATATCCACAGATTCATTTCACAACAATGAAGATTCTCTTAACAGTTGCTGCAAAAAAGGATTGTAAAATCGCCCAGTCACATGATGACCTGCTTTATGAGCATCATGACCTACGGCCATAACAGGCAGGCTCTATTAAGGTCATAAGTTCCGGACTACCTGTATCATTTTTGCTTGTAAACTTAGTGACAATTTAGACAGTGATTTAGAGTTAGACAGTGAGATGGGTAGCTGGAGCCCTGGTGAGAATGCAGTATTGCAGGCTGACTCTTGACTACAGTCTGGAGTTCGATCCTGGCAGGCTCGAGGTTGACTCAGCCTTCCAACCTTCCAAGGTCAATAAAATGAGGAACAAGATTGCTGGGGGCAATATACTGATGTTGCAAACTTCCCAGAGAGTGCTGTAAAGCACTATGGAGCAATATATAAATGATATTGCTATGGGCAGTATCTAAATTTGATAAATAAAATTAAGTAGAAATCAAACACATCACTACCGCTAAAAGTTCTAGAACTAGAAATATTCTAGCTAAAACTGTAGGCTTCCTGTCCAATTTCATCCATATCTGCTGAGTTAGAGTTGTACTCTAACTCACTTGTATTGCAAGTAATACCTTAATTTTTGTATATTTAGTTATCTGATTTTTGTAGTATTATTTATTTTATGATTAGATGAGCCAGATATCTGATGCAAATTTTTGCCATTACTATTTCTCTTTCTCTCTTTTTTTTAACTTTGTTTTATTATTTATTATATTAGAATTCAAGGGATTGCCCATTTTTTACCTTAAAGCAACATTGTGAGGTAGATATGGTTGAGTAATGTTGATTTTTTAAACTCATTTCTTAATCTTAATTGATTAAGCAGAACTTTGTTTATATAATTATCATCGGTTTGGATGATGTTTGATTATTTATCAAACATCATTATCATGACTATTCATACCTGGGATTCTCAAATCAGTGCAACAATTTAAAACCAAGAAATAAGATAGCCTTCTGTTATGACATAGGTACACAAACATTTTGGGCCAAAGGTCACATACAGGCCAGATCAGGGTGAAAAATAGTAAACACTGCATATGTTTCTTAACTATGTTTCTGGTTTTTTTTTTCTAAGCTTGGAATATATAGCATTAGAAACAGATTACTGTAGGCCCATTTTGTGTCCATGGTCCACAGACTGACTTTCCTCAGTTGTCATAATGCATAAACATACCACTGTGGCTACTATAATTCATTGTAATTTGAAATATTTGTGATGACCTGCAATTTGAACAAGCTTCTAAATAAAGAATATTTTGAAGAGACATTTATTTTCAAGAGAATGTGCATATGTCTTTGACAGCATATTTGCAGCAATATTTTCTTTACCAGAACAATTACAAAACTTCGAAAGAACACAATGTTCAGGTTATCTTTGTTTTCTGCTTATAATGCAAAGAACTGATGCCATTCCAGTGACCTTTACTGTACTTCACTTCAAAAGTACTCCTAATTCCTATTAGTATGGTATTTATTGTTTCAGGATTCATGATTTGTTTGGGGCAAAACATTTCCCAGTCTTACATTATTAAATTCACAAAGAACTACACTGTCCTCTTTGTGGTTCAGGACTATAAAAAAAAAAAAAACCAACTCCTAGCCATAATTTACTGATTATGATAACCTCCACTGTTTAATGCAACCAGAGAGCTTAAAAATAAACTCCCTCATTTTTATGTCATGTTCCCAAGTACAGGGTTTTATATGACTTAGACGGTCACTCTCTTGCGACAGGCGGTTGATTTTCTATTTTTACACAGTGTATATATTCTGTGTGGTATTTTCGGTTACATTGCTCTTCAGGAGGTACCACATGACCAGTGTCATTCTATTGGGTAACAACAACCACATCAACAACAACATATTACACTTATATTTTTCCCTGACTCTAACCAACTCTGGGCAGCTCACAAAAATCAAACAAGGAAATCAATAAAAGATATAAGATAAAACATGGCAAGCTCCACAAAGCGAGGGGTCTCACTCCCCCCCCCATCAATGATTTGGATGAAGAGCCAGGTTTTCACAGCCGTTCTAAACAATAGCAAAATGGGAGCAGTCTGGATCGCAGGGGGAATCTCAGGGGGCAGGCACTGCTAAAGAGGAGGCATGCTACTAGGGTCTCAATACATGACATTGTTTAATCAAAGGAAGCCAGAATGCACCAACCCTGCAGGTTTGAACAGTCAGGAAGATGCTATGGGAAATAGGTGGTCCCCCAGTAACCAGAACCTATGCCATGAAGGCTTACAGATAACAACCAGCAGCTTTTGGAAAGACTGTTTTAATTGTTGGTTTTCTGGTATGCCAGCCAGAACCACTCTGGGAGAGATGTGCAGCCATATAAATTTTGATAAATAAATATCATTTATTAAATGAACAAAGTTTCACCAAGATGTTGAACAAATCATAATAGCTAGATTCACATAACATGCTAAGCCAAGCCCATAATGTGGCATAGCACAATATTTAAACTTCGTCTTTGCCTCTTTTTATGTTAGATACAGAGAACAACGTCTGCATCAGGGGTCAAAATTTGCAAGATGGCAGGTATAACACACGATCCAGGTCTCACCGTTGCCATTGAACACATGCAAAGGGATAAGGATGGGAATATGATGCTGTGCCCCTCATTTTCCCCACCTCACTGCCATGGACACTCCTGAATAGCAAACACATATTGCATTATGTATCTGATATTACTTCCATCAAGGTCAATCCTACAAAATTATGCAATTAAAATGTTACATCACAGTAGCAGTCAGATTAAAGGCCTCTGGTGGGCTTGCAACCTAGATACCTATTTTCTTGCTTATGAGCCTATCTATTAAAATAATAATTAAAGGTTATTTTAGGTATCTCATACATAAAGTAAATTGCTTAGAAAGAGAAATATTTGTTTGCTTGTTTAAGTTTATCTGCTGCTTCAATCACAATTACAACTCTCTAGGCAACTTACATAATACATATAATTAATATTAAACCACCGCACCCCAGATTCTTCTCTCGGTTATTCTGCCTAGCCCTAGTGGGATAGGAGAATTTCCTTTTCTTTTTGATGTTCTTTTGGATTTGTCAAAACATCATTTTTTTATTATTATCAGGGACCACAAATATAAGCTGTGTATGTGACTCTTGACAGAGCTTTTTTTTATTTTGCAGTTTTATATGCTATTTCATCTCTTAGCTGATTTTAGATTGCTAACATTTTTAAAAACAGCCCTTAATGAATGCTAGTTGCTTTTTATAAAGAGGACAGAATTTAATGTTTTAAATTGATCAATTGATTCAATTGTGCAATAGGTTGCCAGTGTTAAGAATAAAAGTACTAATGAAGCGTCTAATGATATGATTCATTGGCCCATAATCTGTTAGCATGATAAAGTGACAAGCAAATTCATTGGTCATATTCTTTCCAAATACCTACTGTAAGAAGATTAAAGTATTGGCTGTTTCTTCTATTAATAGGTAGGGAGGTAGATTCAGTAGGATAGGTTATTAGCATCAGCCGTGAATTAAAGTATGGGAACAAAGTACTGTCTTTTAGACTGTGAAGGACCTTCCCAGTGGTCTGAAGACCTGAAAATAACGGCTTACTACCTTCCTAACAATGAGGTGGCTTTGAGGTGAGACGAAATCAAACTGAATTAAAGCAGGAATGGCTTGTTAATTTTTGCAGAGACAGCAAAGTCCCCATCTTTGCCTAGGAATTTCATTACACCTGGCATCTTTAATAAATATAATCTATTTAAAGATGTAGATATTTGTTTCTCCTATTGGCAAGACCCAATATTTTCAATAGCCTGCCTGTATGCTGTAGTACCAGCCAAACCATTCTCTCTAGTAGTTACTATCATACAATAGCTTTTAATAGGGACTTTTATAATGATTTACTTTTCCTGGCCCAACCGTTTTAGTTATCGTTAGTGCTAGGCTAGGACAACAAGAAAGAGAGACCTGCATAGAGCTGTGCTGAGATTTGAATCTGGGTTTTAATGCCCTTTTCATTGTATTTTCTTTTGGGATTAAACTTTGGAGAAATGAACCCTCCCTCTATCTCTTTAGCTGAATGAAACAGCAGATTGCCAAGGTGATAGAACAAACTATCGTGCTTCCTTTTAACCGTTGAACAAGTAGAAAATTAGCAGAGCAGGAGAGGTTGGGCTATTTTTTTCCTTCTAAGGATGCCTTGTTTCTTTCTTTCTGATGACCCGACAATTTTTTTAACATAAAGCAGCATTTAAAAAAAGGTTGCCTTCCTGTGCAGTGGGGCTGGCTGCTGTTTTGTGTCCCCATCCCACCCGACACAGACAATAAAACCTGTTGACAGTGATAGGGCACGTCACAGATTAGTGTACAGTATTGTTTTTCGGGTTTCTCCTTGTGCTTCCTGAGCCTTTAGCGCAGGAGGCAGGATATACAGCAAGTTGCTAAATAAATGATGAGGAAAACAATTGACAAATGTTGTCTTCCTTTTTTTTTTTTCCTTTTCAGTGCTGATCTGGGGCAGAGCCTAAAAATGGTTCTAGTTTAAATGTAGTAGCCCCCTTGTGGCCATGGCTGCCCTTTTTTCCCACAAGAGCCTTGTTGTGAACAACAAGGACAATGATGAGCTGGAGTTGGAACGGGAGCTCACCCGAACGTTAGAGAACAAAGTAATGCTCCTCTATTTTGGCTCTGGTGAATGTCCTCGATGCCAAGAGTTTGCGCCCACCCTGAAAGAATTTTTTGTGAAACTCACAGACGAGTTTTATATGGAGCGAGCGTCTCAACTAGTTCTCGTCTATGTGTCGCTGGACAAAACAGAGGAAAAGCAAGACAAGTTTCTGAAGAAAATGCCGAAGCGATGGCTGTTTTTACCTTTCCAGGATGAGTTCAAAAAGTAAGGATCTGAGAATTTAGTTAGGAAAACGCTAGGGACTGAGGCTGGGCTCACAGACATATTAAGCCACAACATGGGTTTTTTTGGCCTTGATTCAGCCTTTATAGCCTATAATATACACGTTATAATTATCAATCATTTGTCAGTCAACAAATTGTGGTGTGAATCTGCTTTAGTTGAATTAAGCATATTTATTGTGCATAGTTCATTGATAACTATTCAGTCAGATGTAGATATGCTAGCAAGAATGATTAGCATGCGATAATTATCTTTTTAAAACTAAATTTTATTAAAAGTTTTTGGGAGAACATAGAAACTAACACAAACCAAGGCAGAATGCAAAAACAAAACAAAACAAAAAATAGAAAAGCTTTCAATTTTCTTTGCAGCAAAGACAAGTAGGACTACAAACGTATCTTACTTTACGATATAAAGAAAAGCTTTCTTTTTTTCTTTTACCCGTTTTTTTCTCTGCTACAATTCTACGATTTAACTACAAGCATAAATGCATTTTTTCCTGGTTCACGCAAAAAGTCTATAGAAAGTTTCCAGTCAGTCATAAATATAGATATTATCTTTTCTCTGATCAAGAAAATTAAAGTAGCCATCTCTGCAAATTCCATCATTTTCACCAACCATTCGTCCATTGTGGATAGTCTAAAACTATGTGCATATAATAGTCTTGCTGCATTTGTCATATATAAAAACAAGTTGCCTGTCCATTAGTCCCAAAAGAATACCTTCTGATTTTAATGCTACTTTAATCTTTAAAATCTCCTTACTTAATGTATGTATTTATATCCATATTTTCCGGCTTTTTTACATGTCCACCAAATGTGATAAAATTCCATGTTGTTCATATTTCCAGCAAAGATTCAAAATACCATTAATACATTCTAGAAAATTTCTCTGGTGACAAATACTAATGAGATATCATTTTATAAAAAAAATCTTTTTAAGGCTAGAACATGATGTAAATTTAAATCCTCTGAACCACTTATTTTCCATTGATCATTTATATATTATAGCCAATGTTTAAGTCCATTTTATCATACATTCTTTCACTTATTCTTCTGTCTCATATTTCAGCAAAAAATTATACATTTTACCAATAATATGTTCATCCTTAGTACATGCTTCTATTTCAAACTCAATCTTACTGATAATTGTGCCTTAAGAAAACCATTGGCAACTTTATCCTTCTGTTATCAAATCTTCTCTTGATTTTATTTTGCAATTTCCTTGGCATCGTGGTACATCGTGCTGAATTAACCATTTATGTTTACTTATCATTTCTCATCTATGTTTCTTGTGCTGAAAGCCACAAAGGTGTTGCCAAGCACAATGTAGACGTATATTTCATACTCTAAGAATAGCCCGCCTAAGATAATGATTTTTAAAATCTACATTAATCTTATCTTTATCATACCAGAGATATCTATGCCACCCAAATTTCAAACCATGTCCTTCTAACCCCAATAGCCATCTATTTTTTAAAAACAATATCCACTCTTCCATCCAAGCTAAGCCTGTCTTCTGGAGTGTTGGCTATTCCTGCCAGCTTGGTGTCGTCTGCAAATTCGATGAGTTCCCCACTTATCCCCTCGTCCAAATCGTTGATGAAGATGTTGAAGAGCACTGGGCCTAGAACAGAGCCCTGGGGCACCCCACTACACACTTCCCTCCATGTAGATGCAGTTCCTATTGAGGACCACACGCTGAGTATGGTCGGTCAGCCAGCTACCGATCCATGTGATGGTGATGCTGTCTAACCCACATTTTTCTATCTTATCAAGTAGTAAGTTGTGATCTACTTTATCAAATGCCTTACTGAAGTCCAAGTAAATTATATCCACAGCATTCCTCTGGTCCACTAATTTTGTCACTTGGTCAAAGAATGCAATAAGATTTGTCTGGCATGATCTGTTTTTGACAAACCCATGTTGGCTTTTAGTAATGTGTTTGTTTGCCTCTAAGTGTTCGCTTATTCGTTGTTTGATTATCTTTTCCAGAATCCTCCCAGGTATGGAGGTCAGGCTGATATGTCTGTAGTTTCCTGGATCCATTTCCCCCCCCCTTTTTTTTTTTGGAAGATGGGAACTACATCAGCTCTTTTCCAATCCTCTGGTAGTTTCCCAGTGCTCCAGGATCTTTGAAAAGTATAGTTCAGTGGTTTTGAGATTACATCTGCCAGTTCCTTGGGGTGTAATCCATCTGATCCTGGTGATTTGAACTCGTCTAGGCTGTAATCTGGCCCCATTCCAAGCAGTGTTTAAAGGTGACAACCAGCACCTTGAATTGTACCCAGAAGCCCAATGGAAGCCAGTGCAGCTCATGTATCAGCAAAGTTATGTCATGGTGTGCCCAATACTGCAAGTTATACTGCATTCTGGATCAACTGAAGCTTGAAAATGCTCTTTAGTGATAGCCCCATGTAGAGCATATTACAATAATTCAGTTGGAAGGTAACCAAGGCATGAGTTACCATGAGCAGTGGCTCCCAATCTAGAAATGGGTACAATTGGCTCACAAGATGTAATTGTGAAAGGTGGCCTAGATAATGCCACCACTGCACCTCAGGCAGGAGTTATGAATTCAAGACAATTCACAGATTATATACCAATTCTGCCTGGGGTAGTGTTACCCCATTCAGAGTTAATGATCAAAATCGCTAAATACTTAGGACACTAACGCCTCCAAGAACTGAGAAAGCACCTTGCAACATCATTTGGATGGCCCAGAGCAGAGATAAATCTCACTTTTTTTAACCCTGGGTTGAAAGATGACCTAATATTAGTTTTCATGTTAAATAGGAGGAGGAAAGACCTCACACCAAGAAACAAAAATCTAGGAATGGAATCTCCCACATCCAACAACTGGAACCATCTTCAGAGGAAGGAGAACCACCAAAGGCAGGTGGACTCTCCCTCTCCCACAAGGACGCATTCAAAACTATTTTGGCCCAACTGCATGTGACTTCTTGGGAAGTCTTAACCAATCAGGAAATACATGCGTCTAATAGTCCCAGGGCCATGACCATTCTCTTGGATGTCACTGAATTGAACTCAGCTCAGATAAATGTTCAGGAATAAGCAACGACCATTTCCATAGAACCAGCAGAATGGGATGTCAGTTTCAAGTGAATCTCATCATACTGTCTTTTTATTACTAGGGTCTCAAGATCTGAAATTTGTTAGGGTACTTCACTGACTGTGGCTTCTTCTTCACCTCTGAACACCCTTTGATGATGTATATTGAAGAGCATATACATCTTCTGGTTCTGGAATTTTACCATTTTTGGTACTGGATATGATAGCACTATCACAGACAGGCCCGCCAGTCTGGGTATCCTAGACACATCACTCCTGTTTGAGGAGTAGGTGGTAGACATGGCTAAGAGGGCCTTTGCACAGCTTTCTGATGTGTGCCAGTTACACCCCTTCGTAGATTATTAGGCTCTACTCACTATCACTCATACCCTAGTCACCTCCAGAATGGATTACTGTAATGCTCTTTACATGGGGCTGGCCTTGAAGAACACCTAGAAACTTCAGCTGGCACAGAATGTTGTGGCCCCTGCCCTCAGGAATGTTATCCCCTCCAGAGGAATAATATTGCCAGAGGTGAGGTTAGTCCCACCTCTGTTAACCTCCCAGAAGGCCCCTGAAACATTTTTTTTAGATCCCATGGAGAGGTTGCAAGGTGGTTGTATGAGGTCACCCGATTGTTGTTCTCCTGTAATAGTTGGATTTTTTAAATTTTTATTTGTTTGATTCTTTGATTGTTTTTATTATGTAACTGTTATATAAAACTACTGTGTACCTTTGAACTGTTAGTATGTTTGTATATCACGCAGAGTCAAGTCTATGTGACATGGACAGTACTATAATGGCATATTTTGCATTTCCCTTCTCTATATTGTCGCTGGAAGCAGGAAGATTAATTATATGATGATGTCACAGGGCTAAGTAAGAGATCCAACCTGTTATTGGGAAAAGGGAAAGAAGTTTACAGATAAATGCTTTAAGGAAGGGTGACCCATGCTAAATTTGGGGGAATTAGCAGAGTGCATTGTTAAAAATACAGTCTGGTAAATGTAACTTTGAGACCTTGGAAGACGGCAAGGAAAATGTGAAGAGGAGACCTAAAGAAGGTTCTACTCACAGCAGCCTGAGGGCATTAATCATTTTTATCTTTCTAAACTAATTTATTTTCAGAACAGCAAAAAAAAAAAGGTGAAAGCACTAGGATATCTTTGTTAGACTACTAATAAAGACTTTCCTTGCGCGCCCCCGCCCCGCGCACTGCAGGTGCAAAACCTCTTCTTAATATGCTTGGGACTTGTATATGTTGATGGTAATGTCCAATTGTTGTATCTAAGTATAACTATACAAATAAATGAATCATTGTAAAACATTAATATAGTTTTAGACCTTTTCAGCTCTCCTCCTATGAAAATCCCAATATGTTCTCACCATGTTCCAGCTCAGAACTTTTGAAACTTATTCTCTTTCTGCAACATTCCTAGGGAGCTGGCATTAAGATTTTCAGTGACTCATCCCCCTGTGGTGGTAGTTTTGAAACCAAATGGCGAAGTCATTGCCCACAATGCTGTGGAAGAAATCAAACAGCAAGGCACAGCTTGCTTCAAGAACTGGCAAGAAGCAGCTGATTTGGTGGACAGGAACTTCCTTTTATCTCAAGACTCCGAGGATATGACCCTGAGAAGTATCACTGATCCCATTCGGCGGTTCAAGTACAAACTGGCCAAGAACAAAAGGAAAATGAGAAGTAGAGATGGTAATAAGGGTGAAGTCTCCTGATGAGATGTTTCTTCTTCTTGGAACTTCAGGTTGGTGAACTTGAGTATTCCCAAACCATTGCCTATGAACAGGCATATGTGTCCATTAGATATCTACAACCGCATCAACCAGACACAGCATTTTTAATTGCAGATGTATTTCTAGTTTTGAAAATCTAAAATATTTTTTTTCTAAAATCTAGAACTTGCAGCTATGAAATTATTAAGTATGTATATAGTGTTTATTTGTAATTGGAGCCTGGAATGAATGTATGCCATAATGCACTCAAAATACTCAATAGGTCTGGGAACGCTTTGAAAATAATTTGGAAGAGCTTCAGACCTCACATGCACACAACATCTCTCTTTCTTCAGACTTTCTGATGAACCTGAAAAAAACCTTGTCTATTGGAAAGGGTGAAATTATTAAAGTCACTGTGACCCTTAAAGAAGCTACAACTTTTTAAATATACTTTAGGCAGAATTCTGAAGATGAGTAGATGTTTTAATGAATAGCTGACTTGCCACAGATCTAAAGCACTTCTTCCACACTAATTTTACAAGCATGCATAGCTCTAGGACAGGGGAGTCAAACTGCCGGCCCATGGGCCGGATGCGTCATGGCGAAACCGCGCCCACCCCATTGCCAGCAATGGAACAAAAGTTGCAATAAGTCGCGACACGTCACGTGACATTGCGAGTTTGACACCCCTGCTCTAGGAGACCATCAGGGTTGCACTGAGATTTTTTTCCTGGAATAACAACAGAAACCACACAAGATAAAAGTGAAAACAGCTTTGTTTGCATACTTTACCATAACACTTTTCATGCAGATCTGCCTTCTGAAAGAATCCACCAGTATTTTGTTGTTTGCAACATCTCATTTAATTACAGTTGGGGGAAAACACTTTGTTGCCAACTCTCAGCATTTCTTTTGCTTTTCTGGCACCCAACTTTATCTCCTTGCCAGAGTCAGAGTTCCTAAGCTGATAGTCTTCCTAGTAAGCAGTTCTTTTTGGGCAGGCTGCCACTAACTCTTTTAGCAGGAGAGGAGGTTTTTCTTCCTAGATGAACCAGGAAGTCTCTGTATGTTGTAACTCTCAGGTTTGCAGTGACTCTAAACTCTAATTGCTTGTCTTGCTGGTGGGTGCCACTTAAGGGACTAGCCTTGCAATAGGCAGTATAGTCAAGCATATAAAGGTGTTTTAAAAGAATGAATCCAAATATACGAAGCCTTATTGATGACTTAATACCATCTCTTCTCTACAATATTCTTGTTGGAATACATGTTAAAATGTATTTTGTATTGCAACAGCTACAGAATTATTCAGCCAGTAGATGGCAGTGTTTAGTTTGCAACTATGGTTATAATCTATGATTTCTATAAGTTCTGAGGAGAGTTTCCTGTGACAGTTAAAAAAAACCATTAAGCAGCAAAGCTCATGGTGACTGTACATTGTACACTTTATTTTGATCTGTCTGACTATGTAACCATCCTCTGCTACCATTTCTATAGAATAAAACAGAATTTCTATACAATAAAACAGAATTTCGAATACTTCTCTATTACCTTTTTTTCACAGGAACTCTTGATTAAAGGAGGACCTTCCCACTTTCTTTCAGTCACCCATTGGCCATGCTCAACTTCCAAATAACTCTTTCTCCTAAGTGCCAACATCCTTTCTTAAGGACCCAATGAAGCCAGAATTTTAATTCTGTAGTACCATCAGCCCGTATAACAATGCTATATTTTGATCAATGAAAATCTAACTGTTGTTTTTAGAGACTGATTGTACATTTTATTTTATCTGAAAATAGAAACTGTCCAGAGCAGGGTTAGGCAGAATTTGGATTGGAGGAGTAATAATAGAATAGTGTTGTTTGTTAACAAGCAGAAGTAAAAAAAGAAACTTAGATAGTGTTAGTTTTGTGACCTTTGGAATAATGAGTGAGAATTGTTATTTCAAGGAAATTTAATAAATTTAATAAACACAAGCAATGCTTGTGCCAATGATATCAAAGTCTTAGATTTTAAAAGAGCTGATTTTAACAAACTCTGAGAGAACTTGGGAAAGATTCCTTGGATGAAAATCCTAAAGGGGAAAACAACTCAAGAAGCTTGCGAAACGGAAAAATATGATCGTAAAAGCCCAATTCAGCACAATACCACTGAAAAAGAAAATCAAGAAATCTAACAAGAAACCAGCATGGCTGCACAAAGATCTGATAAAGACAAAAAGGACAAGTACAAAAAATGGAAAGAGGGACACATAACTAAGGAAAGCAAAGACTCAGAATGAACAAAGACTTGCAACAAAAATCAAAGATAATAAAAAAAAATATTCAGCATATAACTAACAAGAAAAAAATCAAGGAAACAGTCATCCACTAAAGAGAGAAGATGGCAAGGAAGTAACAGGCAGCAGAGAGAAAGCAGAGCTACTAACTCATTCTTTGCATCGGTCTTCACGCAAAAAGAAATTATAGCCGAACCCACCAAAAACAACTGAAAAAGACAGATTAGAAATAAAAGTTAAAATGAACAAAAAAATGGTAAGAGATCACCTGTCCGATCTTGATGAACATAAATCACAGGGACCTGACGGACTACACCCGATCCTGAAAGAGCTGGCAGATGTCATCTCAGAACCACTGTACCATATCTTTCAAAAATCCTGGAGCACTAGGGAACTACCAGAGGATTGGAAAAGAGCTGATGGGGTTCCCATCTTCAAAAAAGGAAAAAAGAAACAGACCCAGGAAACTACAAACCAATCAGCCTAACATCAATACCTGGGAAGATATTGGAAAAGATAATCAAAAAATAGATCTGCAAACATCTAGAATTGAAAATCAAATTCCAAAATGAAATTCAACGTAGAGAAAAGTAAAATCTTACACTTAGGCAAGAAAAACCAAAAGTACACATATACGTAGATTGGGTGAAACTAGGCTTAATAGCAGCAACTGTGAGAGGGATCTTGGAGTCTTAGTGGACAATCAATTAAATATGAGCCAACAATGTGGCGGCAGATAAAAAAGCCAATGAAATCCTAAGTTGCATTAACAGAAGGATTCAATCAAGATCACGTGAGGTACTAATACCATTCTACCACACCTAGAATACTGCAACCAATTTTAGTCTCCACACTATAAAAAAGATGTTGAGACTCTAGAAAAAGTGCAGAGAAGAGCAACAAAGATGATTAGGGGACTGGAGGCTAGAACATATGAAGAACGGTTACAGGAACTGAGCGTGGCTAGTCTAGTGAAGAGAAGGACCAGGGGAGACATGATAGCAGTGTTCCAATATTTGAGGGGCTGTCAACCTATTTTCCAAAGCATCTGAAGGCCAGACAAGGAATAACAGATGGAAATTGATCAAGGAGAGATTCAACCTGGAAATAAGGAGAAATTTCCTGACAGTGAGAACAATCAACCAATGGAACAGTCTGCCTTCAGATATTGTTGGTGCTTCATCATTGGAGGCTTTCAAAAAGAGACTGGACTGCCACCTTTCAAAAATGGTGTAGGGACTCCTGCTTGGGCAGGGCGTTGGACTAGATGACCTACAAGGTCCCATCCAACTCTGTTATTCTAAAAAAAAAGTGGCAGTTAACACATGCCACACATTTTTTAATCAGATGCCTTAGAGAACATATAACCAGTCTTCGAGAGCATACAACCAGAATTAGTTACAATTTCCCTGTTCTACGACATGAAATTCAGGAGTTGAAACATTCGTGTAATTTGGGTTTGTATTGTTATTGCTATATTTTGATCTAAGAATCATAGTACTATTTATTTATTTATTTAGAAAATTTTCTAAATTAAATAATTTTTTTCTAGCTATATTCCTAATAATTGAGATCTACTGAGATATCAAGAATTATGAATAATACATCATCATCACAATCATGAAAACCTACAAGCATTATTTTGTCTAACTTGCTACAGTGATTATTTATTTTTAATTAGTATGGGTCCTGCTGTTTTCTGCAACATGAATGCATAGTAATCCTGTTGTTTGATTAAATAGAATTTAAAAAAAGAATGTTGCCTAATTTCTTGTAGTTCTTTCCATCGTGATATATTTTCATGCAATTGTTAAAATGTTTTCTTTTTTAGATCTAATACAGTGTTACTTCATACGTTCTTAAATATTATCTTCCTAATTTAAATCATGTGGTACTGAAACAATCTAAAATCTGTTCAAATTGATGCTAGGCTCCTCTTTTCTTTTAAATTTAAGACTGTAAAGAAAGGAAGAAAGGGGGGAAAAAACCCTTTACCTGCTGGTTTTTCCATACTGGACCTCTGTTCCAAGAACAAGAACAAGCTAGGCTTTTTAATTTTGTTTTTATCTTTTCCCAGGCTAGTTAAGAACATTTTTGTTTTCTTTTTTGATATAAATGTTTTTGTTCCTGTTTGGATTATTTACAAATGAAAGGCTTTTGTTCCTGAATTTGAATAGCATCTTAATCTTGCAAACTGAGCACATATGGCACAGTGTTTAGTTTTAGAAAGCTGTTGATCTGGATTTAACTTCAAACAATGAATTCACCATGTGGTCTTAGCCCATCTTCCATTCTCTGAGAAGTCTCAACCCCAATCTGCGTATGGTATCCGGGATCTACTTTATGGGGATGATACTGCATCGTAATTAAATATGCAGAATTTTAATATTGGAAAACAGTTGGCTCTACCTCAATATATATTGTCTTAGTCTTGCAACAGCCCTGCAAGGAAGGACAGGCAATCTTGTTAGTTCTGAGGGCTATGTCAGGTATCAGGCCACAAAATGTGTGCACGTTCAGATAAAACACATGCACAAATATTCATTGCATGTAGAAGCACACACCTGACTTTATCTTGCAATAAATTAATATTGTCTCCATTCTGAAGAGAGGGGGGGAGTCATAAGATACTTAGTGCCATTTTCCAGATCATGGTGTCTTCCAGATATTTAGGACTTCAGTTCTCACCATTCTTGAGGGTATTGTGATAGAAAAAGCTTTCATTATTCATGGTACTGGAAAGATGTAAACAACATTCAATTGTGACTCCCGTTTGGAAAGGTTCCCCTTCCACCCATGGCCTTTGAACCACACCTTGAAAACTTTTCCTAGGTATTCAGGTAGGAAGTGGTTAATAAGAGAGAGTAAAGCAGGAGCATTGTCTTCCTTTCAAGTAGTACAGAGATACTGTGGGAAGAAGCCTCTGATTTCATCACTCCTGCAAAAGGAATGTGGAAAAGCCGCACTTGTCTGTCGTTCTTGTGTGTATAACCCAAATGGCTCATCCATTCCTCACAGATAGGGGACGTGTCCTGGCATTTCCGCATCTAGTTCTCAGGTGAAATTGAGAGCAAGAATGGCAGGTTGCAGCTGGACACGTTCTGATCTCTAAAGGTACAACATTTCAAAGAGAAAGTGAGCAGGAGATTCACTTTTTGGAAAAGGTGAGGCATTCTTCTCCAGAATTAATGTCACATTCTAGGAAACACTTTTCTTCAATAATCTTTTGGGGAACTCTGTAAAGAACAATTTCCTCCCTTTTCCAGGAACCGTATTTGTTTCTCTCTACAGAAAATGCAGGCTTGCTTTGGATTGTGTTTCACAAAACTGTCAAGCTGGACGTTTTAATGGAAAACATTGTGTTCATCTTAATGCTGAGAAATTGAGGACATCTGTTCCTCAACCCATCTAGATCGCTGTCCTCCTAACGTTCGCTCGAATTATGAAAATTTTTCAGCTGCCCTTAATGGACTCTGACTTGCCAGAGGAATTGTTAGATTTTTATAAAACTACAGGAATATCTTTCTGGAAACTGAGGATAAGGCACCAAGGAAAAGCATAAAGACCTGGAGACTTGAGAATTAATTGGGTTGATGTGCTACACTAGGTTCTGAAGCTAGCCCGAATACAGAATTTGCTAGCATTGAGGAACAACAGTGGTGAATATAAACTCTAACTGGAGTCCGAGGATGGATCCCAATGATTTTAGATACCCTTGCAATGGCAAGCAATCAGCACTGGGTGTTCAATCCTTAGCCAATAATCCAGAACTCCTGAGTGCAACTTGGGCCACCGCAGAAGTCCTGGGTGGTAGTAAATTCTGCTCTAACAGGCTCCTTCAAGTCACCAAGAATCTACGAGACATAGATAAAAAATTCCAGTGTTTTCGGGAACTTTTACAGCAAGATGGTAAGTACTAGAAGTTTTTTATTTACTGGTGTGTGTTTTGTCAATTTCATCTTGTGCATTTATTTATTAAACAAATTTATTTAGCCACCCAAATCACACACAGTGACTCTGGGCCGTGCACAACATTAAAAATCTGCAATTAAAAATTCACAATTTATCACTGTCCCCCACATACCCTCCACCCCATGGTGGTGACAGCAGAATCAGACAAGCCACTTAATTGGCTTCAAATGGGATCTCCAAGCCTGCTGACCAAACCATGGCTTCAAGGCCTTTTAGAGAAGTAACAAGTTGAGGCCAATCTTATCTCTGAGGGAATGATATTCTATTATTTATTAAACAAATTTAATTAAACATTCTTTAGAAGATCAGAAGAGACTACTACCCCATAAGAACCCTATGGTGTAGGATGCCAGTTTAATCTCTTATTTCAAATTCTGTATTTTGTTTGAACCACAGTTCTTTTTGGTTCCCAGAATTTAATTTCTCCCCCCCCCCCTCAAAAGATGTATTTAAATATTGGTTTTTTTCTTTCTCTCAAATATATATCTGAATACAAATTGTAAATTTTTTTCCTTCTCCCTACAGTAGTGCTTTGTTGGGTGTTTGTTACAGCACTGATTTTTCTGTGGCATTTTGGAGAGATTCTTGTTTAACAGGTGGGATTAAGGTGGATTGATGCAAAATTCTGTATTGATTTTCAAATCAGTCAGCATTCCCACAAGATGGTAGACTTTAGATACGTTATTCTTGAGGTTATGATGGGCAATATAGAACAATAACAGCTATGGGGTGCCATGTTATCAATAGCTGTGATATAATTCTATCAACCCATGAGGGAACAGAGGAGCCACAATATGGTGGCACTTCCTCATGGAAACAGTCTTTTCATATAAAAGAGAACCTTTTTATTTTTTTTCTTTGAGAGAATAATTTGAATTCCTTCCTAGCAGTGGGTTTAGATATCATAATAAAAAAAAGAATAAGAGGTACTAGATCTAATTGGTGAGGCACAAGCAGACATGGTTTCAGGTTTATATGGGATGAGTAATTGACCTCTCCCTAGACATTAGATTATTGCAGCTAGGCCTGGCAGTCTTAGACTTGTTGACTTTCCCTTTACACACACACAAACAAGCGTGAACATAAAAAGGTGTGGAGCAGCTGCCTGTTTCTTTTTCCATTCATTATACATTCTCATTCACAACCTTGCCCGTCTGTTGGGCAAGTGCTGTAGTAGGCCAGAAGCCACATATCTCCAACCACTATTTGTTTATCTTATTTTATCCTGCCTTAAATATTTTTCTCAATGATTATAAAATAATTGTTTCATAACTCATGGCAGTGATCATACCTGATACTCCTTCCTCCTCCTGTTTTCCCCACAACAATAATTACAAACCTCTAATAGCAGATAAAGCCACAAGTATGCAAAGGGAGATGGAGGGGGGAGTAAGTGTATAGTAGCAACATTAAGGGAGCAGATTCTACCTGGCCTTAGGGTTTTTCCACACTGAAGCCTTCAAGTGCTTGTCTTCCATGATAAATAGGCTGGAAATCAGTTTAAGAAATCCTTTTCTGGATTTCAACCCCTTTGTTTTAGCCACAATGATAGCAATAGCACTTAGACTTATACACCACTCCATGACCTGATATTCTTCCGAAACCATGTTTATCAGGTATACAGTTAGTGAAAACTCCCTTGGTTTGGTAAATAAATAAACAAATAAAACCATTATTTTGCCATTTTTCCTGTCCCTTGGATGCTGCCTAATGTAGCACTGTTACAAAGTAGAAGTTTCAGACATGCCAGCATCCACAGGTGGAATGTTAAAAAAGGGTCACAGAAGCTTTCTCAAAATGGCCACCATGGCTGGATGTCAGTCATAGAGCCGGATGAAAAATAAATTCTTTGGTAGAATGATAAACTAGGGAAATTAAATGTCGTAATTTCCCAAGATTAAATGAGGATAAGGAGGAGGCTGCCGACACCCAACACAAAACTGCATCTTGGAACCACATTTTTCTACTTTAGCCAAAAGCCATTTCTTTCTGCTAATGCTAAAAGAGAATCAACCTCATCCTACATGTGGAATGGCCTAATGGCCGTGAACACTTTGAATTTTGTAGGTTGCTCTGGGACTGAAAAATATCATGAATGAGGCCTGTTATTTGCATAAATATAAAGCACATGGAAAAGGATCACCAGATGGCGCCAGCAACCAAAAATTGCTCCTGACCTGATTTCCCCCCCCCCTCCCCAGCATCTCCCCTTCGCAGTACGCTTACAACCTGTCTGTTCCTGTCCTCTGATCCAATATCTAATCCATTTCTTTTTGGTTAATAATGTAAATTTCACTAATAGTATTTTAAATAACAGCAAAAATGAGCTTTCATAGTACATTATTTCACTGACAGTTTTGTTTTAATGCTTGCAAACATCAAGTAGAAGCCAAGTTAAAGAACCAGGGGAAAATAAGTATTTCTTTGATGGTACTGTCAAAAACATTCAGTGATAATGCAACAATGGATCTAGTGAAAATTATGTGAAATAGCATATTACCAAGTATCATTTATATGTGCGATACAGTATGTGTAAAACAGAAAAACAGACTTCAGGATATCATTTATCCTTTGTTACAAAATAAGATAGTAGTTTAAATCAGGGAGAGTTAAATTAGTGTCCTCCAGAAGCTTTTGATTAAAACCATCAATCCTTTGACAAGCAGAAACTAATGGGTACTGAAGTCCAAGAATCCAGAAGTCACAAAATTATCAATCCCTGCCTTAAATTATATGAAGTTCGGATTCATATATTTGATATCATTTCATTGTGGGTAAAGCAATTTATTTTTAAAAAGTGAGGTGTACAAGTCCACATTTTAAGCTGTACTTGGGCACTTAATTGTAATACAAAATTGGCAGATGGCAAAGGGATGCTAAACACTTCACTAGATCTATTATTCTCTGTCAGAAATAACCAGAGACCATTTTTATGCAGTGTATGTCCCAACAAGGCTTCAAACATCAGTATTGAGCCTGACCTGGCAGGAGATAAATTGGCCCTTAACCAGACATTGCACAAGTAAATATCTGTAGGTTTTGAATCAGTGGAGGCTCCACTTTTCTAACTTGATGATTCCCTTCTGCAAATGCATCCTTCAGTGCTTCCTTATGTTATCTTGGCAAACTCATAATTAGAAATGGGCATTTGCTAAGATAATGTGTCATTTTAGATACAAACAAAGGATCTGAGGCACAGAATACAATATTCTATCTACTCTCACCCCAAAAAACAGTGGCTTGAGAATTGCAAGAAATAATGCATATACACTCTGCCAAATTATTAATATTCTGTATTGTTATTATTGATAGCTATTTAGACAAAGCATTAGGCTAGCAACCGAGAGACTATGAGTTCTAGTTCTGTGTTAGGCACAAAGCCAACTGACTGACCTTTGGCCAGTCCTCTCTCAGCCCTAGGAAGAGGCCAACCACTTCTGAAAATGTAGCCAGGGAAACTGCTGGGACCAGTCTAGGCAGTTACAGCAATCAACAGGGACTCAAAGGCACAAAATAAAAGTGATGCTGATTTAATCATTATTATGGTTATTATTACAGGAGGCATGCTTTCAGGCCCTGCTGAAATTAAATTGTTTGAATTGCTCCAGTCTGTCTCCTGCTTTCTCAGCAAGTATCCGGTTTTGAATGCTTGCACCAGCCAGGCAGCCATAGCCTCTCTTATCACATGTGTGAATGGTAAGTTTCTAAGTTTAGACTCTCTCAGAGCTTCATTAAGAATAATAGCAATAAACATTAAGATCATCTTTACTTGAATCAAGTTCTCTTCAAATTTATTAGACTATCACCCAAGACGGCTAACATCCAGGGAGTCTATACTGTATACATGGCATCATGCTTTTCCCTTTGGAGATTGGAATGCGATAACTTGGCACAGCTAACTCGCCACAGCCAACTCATCATGGCCAATTCACCACAGCCAACTCGTCGTGGCCAACTTGCCAAGGGACAACTTGCCCCAGGATAATTCAACAATTCAATGTAATTATTTAAAATAATTTAAAAATTATTTTAATTTTTGTCATTCCACATTTCATTCCGTCCCTCCTTTTGCATCCTTTCTTCAACGATTCTATTCCACCATTTCTTTGATATTAGTGTAAGTCTTGTCCCTTGGTGAGTTGTCCCATGGCGAGTTGGCCATGGTGAGTTGTCCTGTGGCCAGTTGGCTGTAATGAGTTGGTCGTGGCAAGCTGGAGATAAGTAAAGCTATGCAAATTGCAGAAAAGGAGTTGGGAAAAGTAAGTAAAAGGCACTCGATAAGAAAAAAAGAAAAGGAAATACCAGTGTGTGGATCCTTCAATTCTGCTGCCCATTGTGGCTTTAATCAATCAGTGCTTTCATGTAATGCTATTTTTTTTAGTAACATAGAGAAGGTATAGCTTGCTGGCTTTATTGACACTGTGTTATATGCAGCATTTCCTGCTGACTGCAAGGGCACATTATTGGTCACTTTGAATACATTTTGACTAACCACAGGCCAGTTTTATCTCAAACATACTTACACTATTCTATGCAAACCAGGATAACTAATCAACAAACCTGCAAGCCAAGATACTGTTCCTTGCATTCCACCAGTACTTTGCATCAACAAAGAATTTTAGTGTGCAGCCTATTATGATAGGTGACACTTGTCATAGGTCTCTAGTCAGATACTTCATTTTATATATTTATATCCATCCTTTTCTGCAGGGAGCATGAAGTAATGGGAATAGTTTCACAGCCTTATTTCTCTCTCAGTAATAGGCTGAGAAGAGCATGATTTTTTCAAAATCACTTCACTTGGGCTTGGTGACTGGGGGCCTTTCCCCATATGCCACTAAGCAGCCTCTTTTTTTCTGCCATGTCTTCGTGACACTGCATTACTTCACATCCAGACCATTCTTAAGGCCCATAAGCATTCAGGGGTTAAAATCACCATGCAACAAGTTCAGTAGCTTTGCTGTGGATACAGTCTGATATATTTCACAAACAACTCTACCCGTGGCTCTGTTAAAATGACCCCATCTGGCACCTATTGACATCTGTAGATTGGGGTGGACTTCTTCATTCCTTTGACACTGCCCTCAAGGACCCTTCTGTTGTGGGAATGGGACAGACAGGGCTTTTCAAATTGGGCTCTCTCCAAGCTAATTCTGGTTTGGAGATCTGGGTCAGCCCAAATAGTAGCTGATCATCCACAGCTGCAGAATGTCTGTGCAATGAAGGAGGAAGAGAGAGCTGCTATTTGCTTTGGCACTTCATGGCACCTAGACCTCTAATCTCATATCATGCAATTGCTGTCCTGACTGCATTTGAATATAGGCTCAGCACTCTTCCTGGGTTCAAAAGCAGCCCAAAGAATTGAGAGGCCAGGGTGGGGATGGTATCAGCCAGGAGGAATCTTCCACTGTACTTTGCATCCACCATGGACCCTTTAGCAACTGAGAGAAGCATAAGGATTGTACAGGACAGCAGGATTCTTGCTACATTGTACAACCTTCCTGCATGCTTGTCAGATTATTTTTAAGCACAAGTAAAATTAGCCATGCTAACAAGTGATGGGATGTTACACGGTGTAACAGGGGAGCTCTTTCATACCACTCTTTCCCCTTCCCCCTCGCAAGCCTTTTCCCTGTTAGTTGGACAAAATCTAGATATCAAAACTCATCTTCTGGGTCTCAGGTCTATCCTCATATTGAGAGTGACTGCTGTATGTTTTCCCAGGCTGATGGGGTTTGATGGGAGAAAAGGAAAACACCTTTGAGGTTATCCACCCATCTCTTTCCTTAACAAGCTCTATATTTAATGGCAGTATGCCTGTGGCAAGATAGAAATTGGCAATGGGGACAAAGCATTTTATGCCAGTATAGTTTTTTTGTTGGTTCAAGGGTGAGTTAGTAACCATTTAAATGAGTTTTAAGGAACTCATTAAGTTTAGGGCTTCACAACCCATATGATTTTTCATATGATCTCAGCGTCAATGAAATAGTAATGATGTAAGCCAACAGGGTTTCATATTTGCCAACCAAAGCTCATGAAAGGAGGCTGTCAGAGGAAACACAAACATACAGCTTTCTTATTTAATAAGCACAGTTGCAAGCATTATTACACATACATAGTAAACAGGAGGGGATTCATTTCACATACCTTTGTTTCTTTGGAAAATGAATTGCCAAGACTTTATGGAAAAAAACCACTGAGCAAACAGAGTCCCAGAGATATATCAGAGGCAGCCCAGAGGCAATCAATGCATTATGAGTCTGTAACCAAAGTTCAACTAAGAGATACCCTGAAAGACTAGAACTTTTAAGCCAATCTAGAATCCTGGAAGAAAAGCTTGTTACTGTGATGTCACTCTAGACTTTACGTTCCACAATGAGCACCAGTTTTCAGTACAAAGCTCTGGAAACTATGGACCAAGCATTGGTGTATTCATAGAATCAGATGCTAACACATCCCTTTGCTTTAGCCAATAAATTGTTCTTTATGTCACTCATCTTCAAGGCCTTTCTGTCTGCCAAAATAGATGTTGGCTTAGCTAAGTGTGTGCAAAAGAAAGGCTTTCACACATTCACACAGAAATGGGACCTGTTGCTGTTAAATCTCTGTATTAAAGATGAGATCCAAGTCATTATTTAAAGGAAATGTACATTAAAAAAAAACAGTTGGGGGTCAGAAAAGTTTCTTATCTATCTTTTGAACTCTAAGCCACATCTTAATAAATCTTTTCTCCCTTTGTTCTCTGAGGATTGCCTCCAAAGAAATAGTGTGGTGAGTCCATAACTGCTTTCAGACATTTTTGATGAAGCAATTGTCTCTTTTCTGACTGCCTAAGGCAGGGATTGTGAGATGATATTCCAGGGGGTGCGAAAACTTGGGTTTTCAAAATTATAGTGTATATGCATAATTCGTTGCTGTTATTTCGAACTTTTATAAGGGGTGCGAGAATATATCAGAAGCGTTCTAGGGGTGGGAGTATAGAAAAGGTTGGGAGCTGCTGGCCTAGGGGCTTTCTGAGATAGGATAGGCAACATTATCTTCTCTGAGGAATAGATGTAGCTCTTGTTCCTTTTTTAATTCTCGGAGACCCCAGAACTAATTTTCAGTATTGCTTTCATAGTGTATTAAATCATAAATACATATAAAAGTATTCTTGTTTGTCTGTTCAACCGATTCAACAGATTTCAACTATCTGCTTTTCTATTCTTAGGGTATTCAAGGCAACTAGCAATAAAACAAAATAGATCTCAATAATGCCATATAGATTATAACTCAACTAGCTTCTTGAACTTAATCCATATAGCCATTTAACATGTATGAGAAAAATCTATCAGTGGAGATCATCGTTTTCCATCTTAGCATTCAAAAACAGAATTTTTCATAGTACTTTCTTTTTCTTTTTTTATAATGTAAGCTGCCCAGAATCATCTGAACTCAGGCAGACTCTAAATGTAATAAAATAAATAAATAGTAATTGAGGAGGTGATAGAGACAGGCTTTCATCACCATCCTAATGAACATAGTTATTGATGTAAGTAGGTCAGGAATGGATTTTGATTAGGCTTCAGTCCTATCCTGCTTGTGTCAGTTTATGTACTTTTAGAAACATAGGTAAGAGTTTTGTTATCCCAGATGAGATTATTTGGTGACTTGAGTAATCATCATTGTTGCAAACAACTAATCAAGCTTTCCCTCAATGTGGTTGTGTTTAATAGTTTAGGGGTGACCCCCCCCCCCTTTTATGGGGGGCAGGATTCTTTGTGGATTTATATGCTGGCAATGCATGGGACCAAAACCTGCATAGGATTTTTTAAATATTTTAGAATTTAGCTTCATCTTTCTCTATATCATTTCCTCCTTTCTGTACTGCTGGCCCTTCAATTATTTCTTGCCAACTGGTGGCCAAAAAGAGTTAGATAGTTCCTGTCCAAAAAAAAAAGAAAAAGAAAAACCACACCACTTTTAACCAGTTGGTTATAGAGAGTTTTTGAAATTAGGCAGAGGTTTGAGCATTATACTAACTTTGGGTTAAGAGAGTTTGAAATATAATTGGCAAATAAGACTTGGAAAGATGGTAGATGAGATATTTTTTGTGGCTTCAAGAATGCAGAAGTAGACGCTCAAGACCTTATTTCCTCCTCTTGACTCACTTATCATTAACAGTTAACAGTTCTTCAAATCCAGCTGTGTGACCTTGGGCTAGTCATTTTCTCTCATCTCTAGGAAGGAGGCAATGGCAAGGACTTCTGGGAAAAAAAAACCTGCTTGTCCAGGTGGTCTGTGAGAATTGGACATGACAGAACGGAAG
Organism: Azemiops feae; assembly: GCA_023970755.1. Taxonomy (NCBI): domain Eukaryota; kingdom Metazoa; phylum Chordata; class Lepidosauria; order Squamata; family Viperidae; genus Azemiops; species Azemiops feae. Next base: position 1,909,366 of record JALGBA010000082.1, on the reverse strand, counting down.
ATGGATGGATGGATGGATGGGTGGATGGACGGACGGACGGACAGACAGACAGATAGATGGCAGGCAGGCAGACATCTGCCCTCTCAACTATGTGACTCAGGGTGGCTAACAAAAATTAAAAACAGGAAATAGACCAAAAAATTAAAACACATTGCACTGAAGACAGTGCATGTCAGATCTTTAGAGTGTAATACATACTAGCTTGTTATGGGAGATTCTAAACTGAAACCCTCCGTATTATCCTAGAAGGCAGATTTGTTATTACCCAGAATACTTTGGGGGCATTTTTAAAGTCTGTAAAATAACATTACAGCAGCTGTCGTGACTTCAACAAATGTTGAAAGTTCTGAGCAAATTCTGCAGTTGCACCGCAGAGGCACAAATTGTTGTTTTCCAGTCCCTAAGTTGTGTCCAACTCTTCGCGACCTCATGGACCATATTACGCCAGGCACCCGGAATCCTCCACGGTCTCCTGGAGTTTGCCCAAATGCGTGATCATTGCATTGATGACACTATCAGAAGCACAAGATTTGGCATTAAATTAGATTCAACTTTTTTTTTTAAAGTATAGTTTTTCTTGCATCCGGGTAAATGCTCATATTTTCCAACTATTCTTACCAGGGACAGTATGGTAATTAGGGACAGTCCCTAATTTGAAGAAATCATTACTAGTAAATCACTGTTCTTATTTTGGCTTTCCCAGAGACTGGGGGCTGCCTTCTTAAAATAAGCCCAGGATGTAACCCCCAATGGGCATAATAAAATAACTTGCCTGAGCGGAAGTTATTACAGCACAAAAAGTGTACAGCAATGGTACATAAAAGGTAGACTGCACTCCATCTCATTATGCTTGCTAGTCTTTATGATTGTTGTAAGGAATGCCAGATGAAATAAGCTATTATTTCATCCTTTTAAATCCTTTTAAATTCTTAAGATCAATATTTAGATAGATTATACCTTTAGTGGTAAAAGATTCTATGTTCCTATTGTTACTTTGTAAACTGAAATATCTAAATTCACCTTGCAGATTCAACGACTGGATTCACACATTGTGCCAAGCCATTTTTAAACCATGGTTTGCTGAGTAAACAATAATTTGGTTGGATTCACATAACAGACTAAGCTATGGTTTTAAATCAAGGGGATAAGTCCACATAGTGCAACAAGTTGAAATAAAACAAACAGCATCCTGGTTGGTCTCTAATGCCTTCTAATAAGATCACCTTGAACGGAAATAATCATTTGTAGGATCATCATCATCTCCATGTTTACAAATTTGCCTTAAACTTATATTTTTATCTTGTATTTTATTACCCAACTATATCCTTCGTGTTGGAATTCCAAAGGGAAGAGATGGAGAATCTTTGGTAATTAAGAACTACACATCACTTTTTTTGGATAGCATAACTCCATTTGATTGGGCCATGTTATCTGCAAGGGCAGAGCCAATAGATGTATATTTTCTGGCTTCTGGGGATGGATATGTTTTTATTTCTTTGCTTTGCTTTTCAGTGTGATTAATGTGGCCTCTCTCTTTGAACCATCTTTAGCCAAGAAGTTTGCAGGTTTAGTGAAGACATGGTGCAGCGCAGTAACTAAGAAAACGGGACAGCTATAGACTAATCTAGAAAAAAAGGAACGAGTGCCTGCCTGATTAAAATGGTCTTCCAAAATTATTTCGAAGCAGATGAAGGAAGTACGATTAGAACCTCTGTGTAAAACAGATCCACAGTTTTGATATCAGACCTTAAAGAATGCCTTGTCTCTGCCCCAGCACTAATGCCATCAAAGGAATAAAATGCTGAACACTATAACACTTTTATAGTATAGTTTTCAGATGGTTGTTTTCTTAACAGAAACTAAGGTCAGTAATCTGGCATGGGCTAAAGGCAGACTTTATGCATTAGATTTACCACCAGAGGTTGAGGGGCTCTTATTTGTAAACTGAAAAATATGCAAATGAAGAAACAAGTAAGTTTCTTGATACGGAAATGTAGTCAGCAGGAAGCAGTGAAGTTTCGGTGGCTGTGGGCTCAGAAACTCTGCAAAGTATGCAGTGTCCCTGGGGCTGCCTACCAGAGTTAGTGGCTCCTGAAGTATCCAAGGATTTGTGCTGGGGTCCAAACCTGGGGGTCCTGCTGAGGATTTCATCATGGCAGAGCCTCAGTCTTCTGGTAGGTAAAGCAACCTTTTTATATTTTTATGCAGGGACTTTGAAGCCTTTTTTCAGCATACAGCAAGTCATTGCAGACGGTTAACCCTTGAAGTTTTTAGGTTGGGGCAAGAAATGATTGCTTTGAGGTGTCTGATCTCTGAAAATAAAACTTGGTTCAGTGCAACTACCTCAATAAACAAGGCCTAGAGAGGGATATATAGATATATATATTTCAGAGCTGACATTGGTAGACAAGAGAGCTTTCTATTGTATACAGTATATAGATATTCTCAGGATGAATAGGCTTTTTCCTATTTTGAGTATTGAAATCGGTAAAATGTGTTTTGAATAAAGATAGATGTGGGCCAAAATTTATGACTGTGTGACAACAACTAGATCATATCGAGGAGAGCCTAATTCAAATCAGTATATGTTCCTTAACTAAATGATCAAATCTATCTCTGTATCTATCTCTGACTTCTTTTCAGTTGAACTTAGAAATGCGTATGAATCACTTCAGAAATCATTGCTGTATTTTAATTATGTGTTCTAAATTAAAGATGATGGTTAAAATGTACTTAAGATTAAAAAGGGAGCATGTTTTCTTTAGGATCAATAACTGTTTTTAAAAAGTACTCTCTCACACATTTGATTGTCTGATAGATATGTACACTAGTTGGAATCTACTTTAACCTTTGAAATTATATTTTTATATATTTTCTGTTACAAATCCAGCAGTGTGACATGGAGATTTTTAAACACTTGTTTAAAATCTCTATAAATTTGATTCAGCTATGGCCCTACAGTTGATGTTTTAAGAGAAAGCATTTAACAACCTGTGAAGTGTTATAGGGTGTTCATTCTCTGTCAGCCATGTTCAAAATTGTAATTTGTGGAAGTACTCATTTCCTGGCCTTTTTTTATTTTTTATTTGCCTAACTGCATGATATAGTGCAGGGGTCCCCAACCTGTGGGCTGCGGCCCAGTACCAGGACGTGGCCTACTGGCCAGCGGGCCACAGAACAGGCTGGCCAGTGCGCACACATGCGTGCACTCACCCCCACTCGTGCTACCGCCGCTACACAAACAGGGCACTGCATGGTGAAAATGGGGCGCCACATGGGGAAAAGGGGGTGAAAACGGGGCACTGCGTGGGGAAAATGGGGCATCGGATGGGGAAAAGGGGCAGTACTAGCGAGTGTCATGTGGGTACTAGCAGCACCCCATTTGTGTCGCGTGTACTCGTGGCCCCGTTTGTGTGCACGGGTGCACGTAAAAGGCTTCCCCCTCCCTTTCCCTCTGGTCTGCCAATCAAGAAAGATTGGAGACCTCTGATATAACGCACATGCCTGCATACTGGATGGGATGCTTGCTTTACAAATGTTGTTCCACATACTAATCCTGCCACTATATTTTGTGCCACCAGCAAATGCGTCTTCTTGTAAGAAGCAAGAAATAATTTAGAAGGGGGAAAAAATCATACTCAGTTCTTTGCCAAGGATTGCTACTGATTTGGGGAAAATTTAAATTCTTCTTTTGAAATCCTGAGAGGTTGCCCTTTGCCATGTGCACGTGAAAATAAGGTATCTACGAAAAGACTAGAAGCAAAAGAAAATGATATCATTACAACTGATCTATTTGTAGTAAGTATTTGTAATATTTAAACTCTTAATTAACAAATGACAAATAGATCACTGTGATGACAACGTTTTCTGTGAATGCCCTTTCACAGCAATTCTCAAAGACTAATGAAAAAGAATGACTGTTGGATGGAGCACATTTTTACAAATAAAATGGATCATGAGAATGGAGATGTTGTATGTACACAAGAAGAAATCAAGAGATACTTCCACATAGTCACCATTACCACTCTTTAAACTTATTAACTATTTTTCCAACAGACTATGATTGTCTTCATCACAGCCACTGAGAACTTAAAATAAGCCAAGCAGCACTTCCCAACTAATCAGTGGGAGAATGAAAAGACAGATATCACCTAGCAGCATATCTTTTTCTTTGGGAGAAGTAGAAAACATGCTACTTTGCTTTATTTAGGAAGCTCAATCTGAGAATATTATAGCAACATGGCAACTTACCAGTTATGGCTGGGTGGGGTGGATAATTGAAGATTAGGAAGTGGGCTGAAGCAAGAGTTTCCCCAGTGAGAAACCACTTATTGCTAAGCTTCAGAAGCAGTGTTTCTCAAACTTGACAACTTTAAGATGTGTGGACTTCAACTCCCAGAATACCCCAGCCAACCATCAGCTATACCTGAGTCAGAATGAAATATATTCTGCGATCATGGCAGAAAACGACACAGTGTGGTTCTAAGCTATGACTGAGACCAAAGACTCAAAGGATTTACTTTTAAAATGGGTGGTTATCTTACATTCACTAAGAATATGATATTGGTAGACTATTTTTCTATATATTTTTTGTTTGGTAGAGATTGTTTCAATTTCAAAATCTTTCAGATAAATACAGTAATCTTTCAAATAAGTATTTTACTGTAGATTAGATTAGATATATGATTAAATAGGATATATGAGCAAGTGCAGAAAAGTAGCTTGTGGATGTAAGCCAGTGTATTTTGCTTCTGTTTCGGTATTTTTGTTTTATACTTTGTTAAATTCAAGATAGATAGATAGATAACCTTTATTGTCATTTTTTGCTGTGGGCACAATGGCACACATTAAAAATGAAATTTAGTTGTTTGTTCTCAAAGTGTAAACATACACAACACACATTTAAACATACTATATATAACATGAGTATAGACCTACACCCTTACATATAAGTAACATATAAATATTAATCACTGTCCATCTTGAATACATAATGGAAGGAGGAAGCTTTAGAGTTCACAAGATTAATACTGTATGGAACAAAACTGTGTCTGAATCTGGATGTTCTGCTTCGGATACCACAAAGCCTCCTCCCAGAAGGTAACAAGGAAAACAGGTCGTGAAGAGGATGTGTAGTGTCCAGGACAGTCTTGCGGACCCTGCTCAAGCAACGCTTCTGTGCTATGTCCTGGATGGAAGGGAGGGAACTTCCAATAATCTTTTCAGCCATCCTCACCACTCTCTGCACTGCCTTCCTGTCTGAAGCAGTGATGCTTCCAAACCAGACAATATGACAGGATGCTCTCGATTGTCCCTCTGTAGAAAGTGGTAAGGACAGGGGAAAGAAGATGTGCTTTTCTCATGTGACGCAGAAAATGCAGGCGCTGCTATATCTGCTTCACCAGTGTCTCGCTGTTGAGCGACCAAGCCAGCCTACTTGTTAACTGCACATCCAGGAATTTGATGCTGGTAACCATCTCCACAGGTGAATCATTGATGCACAGAGGAGTGTGGCTGTGGCTGCCTTTTCTGAAATCGACAATGATCTCTTTGGTTTTTCCAATGTTTAATACTAGGCTGTTTTCCTTACACCAGTCCACCAAACCCTCAACCTCCTTGCAATAAGCACCCTCATTGTCATCTTGAATAAGGCCCACTACTGTTGTATCATCTGCAAACTTCACAATATGGTTGTGGCAAACCTAGCACAACAGTCATGGGTCAACAGGGTGAACAGCAGTGGACTTAGGATGCAGCCCTGAGGAGAACCTGTGCTCAAGAAAATGGTGTTAGAAATATTTGTTCCAGCTCGCACATACTGGGGCATGTTAGAAAATCAAGAATCCAGTTGCACAAAGAAGTGTTTAAGCCAAAAGAGCCCAATTTGTCTACTAGATGCTGGGAAATGATTGTGTTAAATGCTGAAGTCAACAAACAACAAACGCACATGAGTATTTCTTTCCTCTAAGTGCTCCAAGCTCAGATGGAGAAGAGGAAATAGCATCCTCTGTAAGCAAACTGAAGCAGGTCAAATGCTGGCAGGAGACTAGATACAATAATGTCCTTTATCAGCTTCTCAAAGCATTTCATAATGATGGATGTCAGTGCAACCGGACGGTAATCATTGAGGCCTGTAAAAGACATTTCATATTTAGCATATCAAGTATTTGATGGATCAACATGCCCAAATACTATATCAGGAACAATTGGTTTTTGTTTTCTAATTAGTAGTACAAATCAAGACTCATTTGAAGCATCTTGATGTTAAGCCATTTGAGGCAAAATACTATTAACCTCAAATGGCCCATCTTCACAATTTTCTTTTATTTTTTATTTATTTAAAATATAACAGTTTTGATGACCTATCCTCCCCCTATTTGAGGGGTCTCCAAACTTGGCAACTTTAAAACTTGTGGACTTCAGTTCCAAGAATTCCCCAGCCAGCATGGCTGGCTGATTGAGGAATTCTGGGAGTTGAAGTCCACAAGTTTTAAAGTTGCCAAGTTTGGAGACCCCTGCCCTATTCCAACAGACAGATGGAATGTCAGTTGTATATTTGTTAAGTATAGAAGGTATGTTGAAACAAACATGGTGTGGAAATGAATGGAAAAATAAGAAAAAGGTCATACATTGCTTTCTATGTTAGATGGGTTGGATCTTCGGATCATTCTAACATAAACATATTTATAACTCCCACTGGCTGATTTCATGAATACAGTTATTCAAGACCAAAGATGCCATATTATGGCTTAGCAGTGGATCAGCGTAATTGGTAAATTACTGATTATGGTTTGATTGTATAATTCAAATCAATTAATTTAACCATAGATATCCTGGTTATGCAAGCCATATTTTAGCACATTATGTGAACCAGATTGTAGATTCGCTCATACAGTGTTCAACTAATGTATTATAGAATTCTTGATCTTAGTTCAGACCAGCATTGGACTACATAAGGATAAATGCCTAAGTAAAACAGACCACAGCCTTTTCTGAACGTATGTTTTTACATTTAATTTGTGCTCGGCAAGAAGGCAGAAGTTCTACTTCCTCTTCTTCTCCCTCTTACCTCATTTCACAGGAAATATCAGAAAGTTCTAAAAAAAAAATCAGCATCTTTCCTTCATTAGAACATTACTTCCAGTTCAGTTCTGACACGTTCAGAATCACGTTGACACTGGCAAACAAATGAATGCTCAGAGAATAGTACAGGTTCCATCCCTATTTATATAATTCTTATATGAGTGAAAATCCTTCCATATGCAAATGATTGTAGATTCCTCATATAGATCATGTTATGCAAAACGGAATAACCATCAGACTAAGATGCATAGGTATTAATTTCTATGCAGCAATTAGAAGTATTCTTTAAAAATAGAACAATTTTTGATGATTCACTAACAGAAATTTGTCTAAGCATGGGATGGAAAGCAATAACAAATAACAGCTGAATTACTCTATTTCATGATATTCTATCAAGATTCTTTGTGATCCCTAACTTCAAAAAATGATGCTTAATATGGGGGTTTGGCAAAAATGAATCTTGGAATTCAGAGGATACACAATCATGTTTAAAGAAGAATAAAATGTAAATATGAACATTAGTAATAATGGCAGAAGGAAGGACTCACTGGAGAAGAGCCTAATGCTGGGAAAGATTGAGGGCAATAGAAAAAGGGGACGACAGAGAATGAGGTGGCTGGATGGAGTCACTGAAGCAGTAGGGATGAGCTTAAATGGACTCCAGAAGATAGTAGAGGACAGGAAGGCCTGGAGGAACATTGTCCATGGGGTCGCGATGGGTCGGACACGACTTCGCAACTAACAACAACAAAAGTATTGGCAGAGTGAAAGGAATGAGAGACTGTGGATATACTATGGTTTGAGTTGCTTGAAAATGCATATAGGTAATCCTTGATTTATGACCAGTCGCTTCATGACTGTTCGAAGTTACCCCAAAGGTTTTTACAACTCAGTTCCAAAGTTTCAATGGACAGTCACATGACCACATTTCAGGAATTCGGAAACTGGCCTGCATTTAGAGCTGTTTGACCATCCTGCGGTCATAATGAACACAATTGATGATGTTTTTGGTCAAAACCAGCATTTACTTTGTTTTTGACAAAAATGCCCCATAGCAAACAATGGGTTTGCTTAATGACCAGTGCAAATGGTCATTAATGACTTACAACCATAATGGGCAGGTTCTGTTATGATTATAAGTCAAGGGTTACCTGTATAGCAGGGAAGATGAGAGTAAATCCTGTGTGTATGTGTTACAGAAATTTACAAGCGATAAGGAAGAGATTACAAGAGATTAAGAATAAGGAATAATTTCAGGCCCTTCCTCTCGAAGTATATACAAGGGGTATATTGAAATACATAAAGGAAACACTGAATTAAACATTAAGGACTCAGCTTTTCTTGGTAAGAGAACCTGTCTTTCTTTGGAAATAAAATACTGCCTGTGTTGTAAACTAACCTGATTGCTCATGTAATTTATATTTCTGCAACAATACTGTTGAAGTACAAAACTTGATACAAAAACAACCCAGCATTTTGTATCATAGCATTTCAGCTTCCTTATTTTCCATTTAATATATCCTCATACAAGTAACAAGCCTAAGGATGTAATTTGGGAAAATCTTAAATAAATAAATGTCTTTGCTGCCCAACTGTCAATGAGTCTGGGTGGCTCACCGCAATCAAATAACAAATAGGATTTGTAGTAATTTCATTATTTGCAAAACTATTCATTTCCAGAAGAAAAAAAAAAGAAAGAAAGCTGGTTGGAATCAATTTGGTCAAGCATTCCTGGTCACAAGAAAAGGCAAACAAGCTTTCAAAGCTGTCCAAGATTTGGCAAGAAGTAACAGGTGGAAGATCATTAAAGAGAGAAGCAACCTAGAACTAAGGAGAAATTTCCGGATAGTGGGAACAATTAATCAGTGGAATGGCTTGTCTCCGGAAGTTGGTGCTGCCCCATCACTGGAGGTTTTTAAGAAGCGATTGGACGGCCATTTGTCTGAAATGGTATAAAGTCTCCTGCTCAAGCAGGGGGTTGGACTAGAAGACCTCCAAGTTCTCTTCCAGCCCTGTGATTCTATGTTCTATTTTAAGAACCAATTATGTGATGATATTAAATACAAGCCTCTTTTTCTTCCAATTAACCTTTATTCTGACAGTCCACATAGCTCTGTAGGAAGGCAAGGAAAGATAACATTTAGTTGGGTCAGAAGGTCTCAGAGAAGTGCTGCCTTTTCTTCTGTCCAATGAATAAGCTTCTCATTGCTGCTTGATGAAGCAACCCTTTTAAGACAACCACATCCTGTTTCTGGGGCAGAGGAAAGGAAAACATGAAGATTTTGCTCTGTTAATATCACAAGCGCATGACTAGTAACATTTTCTAAATTCTACAACTATAAGCTTCCACTTTTGTTTGCTGCATAAATAAATCAGAGTTCAGCCAGAGTCGCACATCAAGATAGTTTGTTTGATATGGGGTTCATGGTTTAGTGTGAACTGTGTGATGATAGGTTGATCCACAAACTACAGTTAAAACATGGCTATATACTTTAGAATAAGAATCTAAGGTATACAAGCAAATAACAAATTATGAAGGATTATAGCCATACAACTTAATAACACTAACCATAGGAATTCTACCTATTGTTGATTTAAAACTATGAAGACTAAGATAAGGAGAATAAAACAGAGCAGCATAAATAAATGGAGTAAAATAAAGATAGACCAAGACATTTGACAGATCAAACAATCTAGGATATGTTGTCATTTTCATGTTGATTGCATGATATTGATATCATAAGTGAGCCCATGAAATATTATGTCTTAACCATTGAGTGGCAGCTCAAGCTGCACTCTAAAAAGCAAATAAATTTGCTATGCTCCATTTACAAACAATCCCAAGATATTTTAAAGGTGCCAGATTGAGAAAGACATTAGCCTTATGCTACCTTTGGCCTTGCTTTTTAGTCCCTCCCATCTTCCATTCAGCACACCCTTTAATCTTTCTCTCTCATTTATTTTCTCATTCCTAATTGTCCTTCTCAGTAATTTCAGTCTCCACTGGGAATAATATATTCGATTTTTCCACCCTTTCCACGCCCATCTCTTCAGTGTCCCCATAATCCTCCTCTCTGCTGATTAGCTTTCTATCCCTTGTTGGTACTCCAGCATCTGTTTTGCTTGGAACTGTAGTTTTTCCATTCCTTTGCATGTAAGATAGGATGCGTTCTAGAGAAACAGGCCAGGGCTCTATTCTATGTGGGGTTTTGGCAGAGTGAAATAAGAGTCAAGGAAGGCCAACATATGGTTTGCGTACGTAGACTTATTTTGGTCCTATATTTTCTGAATTAACACTACAGTTTGTTTGGGACATGTGCAACAGAATGTCACTACAGTACATTGGCAGAATCAATACATTATCTTCTAGAAATTATTAGGGGAGGAAGAATTATTTCCTTCCAAAATAACTATCCTGGAGGAGGAGGGGTATAAGACATTTTCTGACATTACTATAAGTGTATTCATTGTTTGATCTTCTCTCTGTCCTCCTCCAGCTTTTACTTTCATTCAGTTAGTATTGATTACTCCCTTTCTGTTTTGCTTATCCCAAAAGGGAGTAGCATGATAGTTATCTATATATAATTGTACACAAATTCTTTGTGAGTGTAGAGTCAACTTCAAGCTTTGGATGAATTGGGAGCTGGAAATGGTGCCATGTAGAAAACCTCTGATATGAAAAAGATAATTCATTATAAGAAGAAGCAGAAATGAATAGAAACAAAAGAAGCATGGCCCAAGCATAATTAAGGGGGCTTGGTAACATGGATCTTTTCTCATTTATCCAATCTATTAAATCATAAAACATAGTTCTGAAACCATGCTTTCTGTGTTTTTCTCTCAGCCTGCCCCTCTTTTTATTTAATGGAACAGCCAGCTGGAAGAGCATTAGTCTTGCAAAATTGCAGTTTTAGAACATTTTACTGGGTCCCAGTAGTGGTATTACTACGTTAAAGTTTCTTTCTTTTTTACTGTAATCATACAGTAAGACAATAAGACCGGAAACCTGCTAAAAATATAACAGTGTTTTAATTGTTGGCTACTTAGCTTGTTTGTGTTGTCATTTCATTGCAAAATATTTCATAGTCAAAATAGCCAAGTGGCTCAATCATTCTTGCCACACAGAATGTTTGCAATATAATGAGTGCTGGTTTGTGGAAACTTATTTCACTTTCTGCCATTTTCATTAGTGGTGCACAAAATTAGCTCTAGGGACCCATAGCTGAAAATGAGTAAGCACATGAGATATTTACTCCTTAACAAATACAATAAATTACATCAGCAGCCCTAGTTCCCTGATTATAGTCCTTTGTTCCTCTCCAGCTAGCTTTTATGGAAGTCCTAGGGTCTTACCTCATTTGCATCTAACCTTAAAGTACTGCTGTAGAAACACACCCTGACTATTTATTTACTTTGTGTGTCCCAACAACCACAACACAGCCCAATCTTGTTTTTGGCTTAGACGGGAGCCTGGCTTAAGTTGTCCTCAGCCATTTACTGTAGGTTATAGTGTCCCCCCCCCCGCCCCGAAGCTTGTAGTAAAGCTGTAGTAGTATTAAGGTGGGTAAAACCTGACACATTTTACCAACTATTCTGGCAGGGTTAACGTCAGGTGATCTGTAGGAAGCAGTGACAATTAAATGTCTATTCGCAACTTAAGCTAATATAGCTACACCATCTTCCCTGGGTCCTTGGAAGTCTCTTCTGCACCATTCTTTCATATATATTTTTCTCCAGGGAAAAGAACAGGACACACTAGTAGTTCCTTGAAGTCTGCTGAACAGACTGTTGGCAGCTGGTAAGGGAAGAAACTCAGCATTCTCAGAGCAGGGGATTTGAACTCTCCCGCTACCATACTGAAAAATGTCTAGCCAGCTGATCAAATATTTGGCAGACTTGTTTTGACTAGAGATTTAGGGTTCTGCAGTTGTGAAAGAGCACTAAATCTACTGTCAACATAAGCATCTTGTTTTCAGCTTCTCCTGCTTTATCAGGCAGTTTATTCACCCTGTGATCAAAGGCGATAGAGGTAGGCTAGAAATAAGATGTAGAGATGATAAATGTACAGGTACAAGTGTATCTTACTTCCATTGAGCTATTAATCTGGTCATTCTGGAAAATGTCTGGTCCTGCAACATCATCACTACTTCCACTTCCACTGCAACCTCTGAAGCAGTTCAAAGCCCACCTGCTATCAACAGAGGAGAGATGGGGAGAGACTCAACAGATTCGGAATGGATATGAGAGCTACTTAAAAGTACTTCTGTAGAGACAAACATCAGATCTGGTTGAATATCAATATCCGTAAGGTATTGCTCGATTACTGCCTACTCACATCCTGGCATGTGGGTCCTATTCTCCAAAGCCTATCCTATTCTCAAAAGCACCTGAAGGCAGGAGAAGAAGCAATGGCTGGAAATTAATCAAAGAGAGAAGCAACCTAGAACTAAGGAGAAATTTCCTGACAGAACAATTAATCAGTGGAACAACCTGCCTCCAGAAGTTGTGAATGCTCCAACACTGGAGGTTTTTAAGAAGAGACTGGACAACCATTTGTCTGAAATGGTATAGGGTTTCCTGCCTGAGCAGGGGGTTGGACTAGAAGACCTCAAAGGTCCCTTCCAACTTTATTATTGTTATTGTTATGTAAACTTGAATTAAAGCCCTAATATAGTCTGTAAGATTCTGACACATGGTATTTTTATACAGGGATTCTATGACAGTTTTAAAACAGTTCCAGGTCTTTGTGATGTCACAATATTATTTATGTTACAAAGCCAAGTTTATTTATATTTGTTTCAATTCTAGTAGAAACTATAGTAGAATTGTGTCTGCGCATACTCTCTCTCCATCCTCATCTTGGCTTTGTGGAGTCTGTTTTCCCATTTGCAGAAACTCTTAACTCACCAGTTTTCCTGAGCTTCAAAGAAATAGACAACTTGACACATTTTCAACTCCACCTCATAGAAATCATAAATATCCTTTGGTAGGCAACCACACAAATGCGTACAATGTGAAGTAAGGATGTGAATGATATGTGTGTGGAAGGGGGTCCTCCGTGCTCTCTATCAGGTTGTTTACCACTCAGGGAAGAATAAGCCTATCCCTTATTCGTCTATAGAATAGACAGTGGAGGAGGATATATTTCTGGGTTTCTACTTTTTCCGTAGCACAAGGGCAAAGCCTTGTGCTATTACTGGGCAATGTTGACCTCCAATACAGAAGATGGTAGTATCTGCCACCTTGCCAGTGTAAAAGCTTTTCTATGGTTCAATGTTTCTGATTGGGAGAGGTATCCCATAGGAGTCACTAAGTAATTGAGCCACTCCAAGGTTAAAACAACTGATACCTTCCCAGTAACTTTGTTTAATGGTTAGCTTAGCTCTGTCATGATCCATCTCAAGGACTTCCAGAGGGGAGAAGTCCAGGAGGCTTAATTGCAGTCTGACTGCTTTGATGCATAAAGATTGATGGGGGTCCTGGAGGATAGAGATGGGGGCAATCATCTAGAGTTATATGCTAATTTCACCACAAGTACCTCCTTAGGGAGGTGAGAATACAGCTGACCTTCATTTTAGTCATGCCCACCTCCAGCCAAAAGATGGCATTTGGGATACATTCAGAGTTCATTGGAGTCAGGCGGCCAATAAATTTAAATGCATAAATAAAATAGCAAAACTTCTCTAAGAAACATAGACTGCACTTGTTCTAGAGGGGCAAAATAAATTAGGGCTTTATATTTTCTACTTAACTAGTTAGAAGATCCTTTTGCTATGCATAATATGGTATCTCCTTCCCTCTAAAATCTGCTGCATGTGGGAAAATATGTTATTAGCAACAATATTTGTCTTCTGCTGTACCAACTTTAAGAAAAATATCTATTTATAGTCACCAGGGGAAGTTCCACTGTAATGATCGACATTATTTAAAGAGAAGCAACTATGGGCTTTTGACCTGTCGGTTTCTTTTTAACACCCAGGATATTTTCAGAGCAGTTGTTATATGGCCTTACCAGGCTGAATGCTGAACCCCATCAGGCTATCCTGTCTGCCTTTGCCTTCTCACAAGTTATAAATGTGTGGTTACTCTCTTAAATTTTATATTTCTAAAGTTCAGCATTCATGTTTACTCATTTTTAGTCCCTTCTTCATCTTGGCGTTGGACTTCAGCTTCCAGAATTCCTAGACATACAAGTATGTCCACTTCTTGTAAGTGAATTAGGTAGTTTATTAATAGTATTAAGTGATGAAGTCTATTTCATAGGTTCATATTCAGGTTACTTTTTCTTTTATGAAAATTTATTTTTAGAGTTGCATAAGCATTCAGTTCAGAGAACTGAGTTTGGTGACATTACAGGTTGTTCCTCATGATCAAATTAAAAATTTGTCAACCAGTCCTTCAGCAAACAGAATGCTATACAGTACTAATACAAAATAGCCTGTCCTCAATGGTGAGTCTTATCCTGCCACAGACACAATTACAGCAAATATTTCTGTTCTTATTTTATAATTTCCTTCCACCAAATGTCATTAAGATGTGGAAAACATCAATTGATCATTCTCCTTAAAGCGGGAGGGGCTGGGAGGCAAGCTTAGGTATAGCTAGTTAGATTAGCAGGTTTAGTCATCTGACAAAGCTTACTCTGGTCTGGTACAAATATTGTGCACACCTGAATTCAAAAGCAGACTGAATATGAGCTGATATTTTTGGATGATTATGATTGGTCATAAAGACAGCCAGATGTTTAGCCTAGATTTCGCTTTTTTGTCACCTATCGAGTCCTTCACAATGCCTTGGGATAGGCAGATGTTGTAACAATAACATTAAAGGTAACATTGCAGGATATAAGCTGTTCCAAGTAATGCTGCCTTTTGAGGGTGAAGGTTCGTTCTCCAAGCTTGAGGGTTGGTTTCCGAATGTTCCGTTACCAGGCTAGGTAACATCTTCAGCAGTGTTTAGTGGATGTCTGTATCCAGTGGTGGGATTCAGCCACTTCGCATCAGTTCGGCAGAACCGGTAGCTAATTTTTTGTTGCCCAGGCCCAGAATGGACTTCCGGAAGCGGTATCCACACAGAGAACCAGTTGTTCACATATTTGAATCCTACCACTGTCTGTATCAGTATTCTACTTATATAAGGGCTTCAGGTGTGGGAGTGTCAAGTGAGGGTCTTGTGATGGGCCAGGTGTGAGTCATCAGAGAGAGGCTTGTGATGGGGAGGTACTTCAGGTAAGGGTCATTGGAGGGTGTGAATTAGTTGGTCAGGAGTGAGACATCAGTGGGAGGCTGGTAATGGGTCTTGAAGTACCTGAAGTACCTCCCCATCACAAGCCTTTCTCTGATGACTCACACCTGGCCCATCACAAGACCGTAAGGCAGAAGCTTGTCTACCCCAAGGATAAAACACCCAGACACAAACTGAGCAATGTGGTATATGCAGTACAATGCAGTGAGCCATGGGCAGATCTGTACATTGGTGAAATGAAACAACAACTTCATAAATGTATGACACAACATAGGAGAACAAACCCATCAGGACAAGATTCAGCAGTCCATCTGCATTTAAAAGACAAAGGCCACTCTTTCGAAGACAGCAAAGTCCACATTTTGGACAGAGAGGACCACTGGTTTGAAAGAGGAGTCAAAGAGGCCTTCTATGTCAAAACTGAACAGCCCTTTCTCAATGGAGGGGGAAGGATACGACATCATCTATCTCCAGTCTACAACACAGTCCTTTCAGCAGTTCCAAGAAGGCTCCACACACATTTGCACCACTCAGGTGACCCTGAGGACACTGATAAGCCTCCAGGTAGCATTAACGACTTGCTAAAAGAATGCAAATGAACAGCTGTCTGCAAGGAGTATAAATCTTTCCATTCCCCACCATCCAGTCAGAGCTGAAGAAGCTTCTTGGATGAGAAGTGAAACATCTTCAAAGAAAAACAAGGAAGTCCAGTTGCCTCGTGAAAAAAAGCATCTTTGGGATAACATTTCCATTATGTTTTATGTATGATTAAGCCATCTGCTTGCATCCATCCATCTTAAGAATCTTCTTGCTTCCATCCCCTAGTGGAATAATGTTTGCCAGTAGATTGAATTTCCTCTCCTTCCTAACTCTGCATGCCGCATACTCCACAGATCTGTTCTGGAGCTCCTGGGTGACATTTTGAAATTGGTTAGAGTGTATGAAGGAATGCAGCAGGAAGGAGAGCTGAGCAACAGGAAGCTCCATTGCATCAGTGGAAATCTATATAACGTGCTAAGTAACCTATTGCTTGAACTTGCTGAAATTTCTTTTTAATTTCTTATTTCTTTTTCAGATCTCAACAGCCAAGTAAAAGGAACTGAAAACAAAAAACGCTACAGTGAGATTTTCCGAAGTTTGGATGCCCTTGAAATTTCAATTGGAAATGCGTGCGTATTTTGTGTCATTGTTGTCCTCAGCAGGCACTAAAGACATTTCTTAATGCTGTTGTGAATGTGGTATGTGATTGTGGAGAGATAAGTTCTTGTAACCTGAAAGGTCCAGGCCATGAGTCAATACTCACCTCTGTGGGTAATGGTTACTAGAAAACCAAGCAGTACAGATTGGGATTATGCTGTAGAGTTGACACCACCATAATTTTACTGAAGTTATATACACAGAATACTATATTTTTTTCAAGGATACAGAGCCAGAAGATGTTGCAAATGGAGGTGATGATAGAGGTAGTTGGTGTTATATTGCATGTACAATGTTTAAGGAACAAAATATTTTATACTATTTATTCTGCTGCCATTCTTCTGAAGTAAATCAACTAAAATGTATATAAAGAGCAAACTGTTAAGCATAATTTAAATGTCCCGCAATTCATGATTTAGTAGAGATGGGCTGAAGCAGTTTACTATAGTGATTTACTATCAGGACTGGCTTCTGCAAGGAAATGATACTTCTTTCCTTGACCTCAAGAAGTGTTTCAGTCTGAAGGCTGCATCAAGACTCACACACACACTCTGAGTGTTAGCACATAACTCTTGGCAGAGGATAAGTCTGTAGCCTTCAGTTGAAAAAAGTCTGCTATTGGATCCTGAACATGACTTCCACTATACTTATAAATTAAAGTAATTTGAGTTGGTGGCATACTTTTTCTTATTGTTGCTATTATTATATTCTTCTTTGGGGTATGCATACACTTGCCTAGCATTTTCAATTCCTGTAGTTTTTGTTTTGGACAGAGGAACTAACAAACTACTATTGTGGCACTGTAAGTACTACCGTAGTTTTCATAGGAATGAAAGGATGTACAATATGCTAAATCATAGTCCTTTTCAGCCCGATCTGCTCTCCACTGGGACAGAGTTTGTGGTGGCTCACAAATATAAGAGTTACTTATAGTCTTTGTTTATTGGAGCACGTTGCCTACTGTTCTACAGATGTTTCCCAAGTCTGATGCATCCTTCCTTAAGCTATGATGTATAGATATTAGATTACAATTGCCGTTATCATTATGCAGCCTGGATCAAGAGCCAGTTGGAAAAGACGGGTTTTATTTTGTAGACACCAAATAGTGGCGATTTCTTATTGAAAGGCCATGTATTTGTATGTAAGTTTATAGTTAGAACAAATGTTGTAAACCACGGTCATACAATTTCATTTGGAAAACTGGATGGCGATATAAGACATTTTCAGTTTTATTAGTTTTAAAGTAAATGAATGCATATTTGCCCAGTTCTGCAGGTTTGAAATAAATTGTATGTTTATTTAAAGCTGTGCAGGTGCACATTAGGCGCACACTAAAAATAAAAATGCATACATTAGGTGCACAGTAAAAAAAAATCCACTCCCCTCCAGAAATGTTGATCCACTACTTTTGTCATTAATGATATATGATATAATCAGGTAATTTCCCATCCTCAGATGCCTTTGCTTACTCCAATCAAAGGGAGGGCTGTGAGAAAGTGCTGTAAACCTGTGTGTTCAGCTTTGAGCATATTGCATTCTTAAGATTTGTTATATTTTTTTTCTACTGCTGAATTGTGTCCGATTCTTGGAGAGATAAGTCTCTGTAGTTTTCTTGGCAAGGTTTTTCAGAAGTGATTCGCCATTGCCTCCTTCCTTGGCTTGAGACAAAGTGGCTGGCCCAAAATCATCCAACTGGCTTTGTGCCTAAAGCGGGGCTAGAACGCATAATCTTCCAGCTTCTAGCCTGATGTCTTAACCACTACACCAAACTGTAGTGCCCAAAAGGTTGGGGACTTCTGTGTTAGATGATTATAGTTTTCCAATTGAAACTATGGTTAAGTCTGTCCATATGTTGTGAAATTAAGAAGTTTTCATTGTGTCTTCTGGCTGCTAGTTGGTGTTCATGGGTGCACTCTGCTAGTCTTCAGCCTGTCTGTCCTATGTAGTGACTGTTACAGCCCTTACACTGCATGTCGTAGATGCCTCCTGTTTTTCTTCTTCAGCTACTGGTCTTTTGTTTACTTAAGATGTTTTGGAGGGTTTTAGTTGCTTTGTATGCTATGGTGATGCCAAGTGGATGTAATATTCTATCAATTGTTTCTGAGATCTTTTTGATGTATGGGCAGTGTTGTCTTTTTCATAGCTTGTGCTGATTGTACTGTAGGGGGTTGAATAGTCAAGCACTTTTGATAAAGTTGCGTGGGTATCCATTTTGTTGGAAGATGTATAAACAGTCGGTTTCCTTTTTCTAGTGTTTTGGATTGCTGCAATGTGTTTGTGCTCATCTGAATAATGTTCTTACTCAGATCCTCATGTGGGAGGTTGGGTTGTAATTTTTGTAATGGAGCACTTGGTTGGTGTGGGTAATTTTACAATAGACTTGTTTGCCGCCCTTTCCTCTGCCGATGAGAATGCTTGGGAAGGGTAGTGTGTTGTTTTCTTCTTCCATTATGAATTTTATTCCTTTGAAGATGTTGATTTTTTAATGTGTCTTCCCTAGTTCATGTATTTTTATTCTAGCAAAGGTGTCATCCATATATCAGATTCATACGTTTGGTTATATGTGTGAGAGTTCTATAGTTTCTGGACACTTCATTACAGTCACTGTTGTATATTCTAAGACTGGTAATCACATTGATGTTCATTTGTTGGTA
Source organism: Azemiops feae (assembly GCA_023970755.1). Classification (NCBI taxonomy): domain Eukaryota; kingdom Metazoa; phylum Chordata; class Lepidosauria; order Squamata; family Viperidae; genus Azemiops; species Azemiops feae. The sequence continues at coordinate 1,890,188 of JALGBA010000082.1, read as the reverse complement.
TATTTGCCCATGAAACTGAAAATAGACAGTGAGGCAGAGGTGAGTCAGGTCCATCATTTTGAGTAGTTCGGTCTTAGTGTATTTGGTTAGGTTGTGTGTGTATATGTGTGTAGTGCTGCTGCCATGAATTTTTCACTAGTTCTAGGTTTATGGATGTAACAAGTGCTCTGACATTGAATAAAACCATGATCTCCTCTTGTTCTATTATTAGGTCTTTGATTTTCTGTTGGCACAGTTGTGGGGAGTTGATAGAATATTCACTCCCCTCTGTGAGATGTGCAAGCTTTTTTGTCAGTTCTTTAGTGATGTTGTATGTTGGGGTCCCTGATAACGATGTGATTGCATGAAGAGATATGCCGGGCTTGTTTTTGGCATCCATAAAAGCAGGGTGGAGGAGTCCACTGCTTTTCACCTGCCACTATTCTTCTTTTGTGATTTGACCTTTCAAGATTAGGTCGTTAAGGGTTATCTTGGTCAAGTTGTCTAGTTTCTGTATTGGGTTGGTCCTTACTGGAATATAGGTTTCTTTGTCCTCCAGTAATTCTTTGGGGCTTTTTGTATACATTGTGTTTTGTCCAGGGTAACCGTAGTAAGGACTTTGTCTGTTGAGAGGATAATGATGGCTTGGTCTTTCTTTAGGTTATGTCCTCTGCTTTGAGTTGGTTCTAATTTTATTTTCTTCTGGTCTGTGGTATAATTGTATGCCTTATATTTTCTTGAATCTCTATGGAAAGCTCTTAAAAGTGCTGCTTCTAAGGCTGCAAAGAATTATAACTGATTAGCATCACTTATGTTATAATTGAGGCCTTTGATGATGATGATGAGGAGGAGGAGGAGGATAATGATCATGGATGCTCACCTCAGATTAAATAAATACCAGCACTGCCTAGATAACCTTAAGGAACAACTGGAACAAACTGTGTTCCCAAAACACACAAAAATGCTGACAACCACCATGAACACCACATCCCTAAGACAAGCTGGAAAAAAGAAAACGAAAGTCCAAGCCAAACTGCTCAAGCTAAATTCCACAAACAAAGAGGTACCTGAACTGGAATGAGTTGTCAATATGTCCAATGGCTCACTATCCATTGTAAAACACAATACCCTACAGAAAAGCCTCAACTATAACATAGATGATGCTGTGGTTGAGGTGGATTGAGATGAAAAGAATCCTAGATGATAATAAATATAATAATAAGTAGAGAAGGATTTGCTTTCCTGCATTAGGGCTCAATTCTGTCTCCCAGCTTTGCACAATGGTATGGGCTGTTCAGTACTGTTTTGTACTAATGAAAAATAGTGCATTTTGCCTTTTAAGTAATTTCTCCTATTGATTTTTTCCAATTTCTAGGGCAATTGAAATGTTTAGTGATGATGCTGATGACAACAGGAATGAATCTTCAAACCCGCAGTCTGAAAAAGTACAGGTAGAAATAAGTTATCTTAATTCTGACTAAGAATAATAACAATGTGTGCTGTTTTAAGTTTGTGCCATTTGAGAAAGAATAAATATATTTTTTTCCTTTACAAGATAAATTACAAGATCTGACCCAGTTATGGATCTGGCAGGGATATACAATTTTCTTTAGGAAAATACGCATGCCACATCTAGTTGACATAACTTTTTTAAAAATATTTTTTTTTCAGTTATACCTATTATCACACAAGTATCTGCTAATAGGACTGTGTCACATGCATTTATGTACTGAGGTGATGAAATCTCTGGAAGTATTCAGCTGCTCTTGGGAGTTCTTAGTTGATAGAAGATTGAAAAGTTGGGCACTGGATAGTATTTTTGCATGTTTCTTTCTTTCTTTCTTTCTTTCTTTCTTTCTTTCTTTCTTTCTTTCTTTCTTTCTTTCTTTCTTTCTTTCTTTCTTTCTTTCTTTCTTTCTTTCTTTCTTTCTCTTTCTTTCTTTCTTTCTTTCTTTCTTTCTTTCTTTCTTTCTTTCTTTTCTGCCAGTACCTAAGAGGATGGAACAAATATGCAACCTCAGTAGCTTTCTTATTTGCAGAATTAGAAATGGTCAGATACATCTTCTATATCTTAGATATCCCTCACTAATCTGATATCACAGTACAAACTAGTGATTAATGCAGTGATTCTCAGCCATATTTAAAAGCTGTATCTTGCACTGGATAAAGTTTTCAACCAGGTAAACCAAAGTAGAGATTGTTATCCTCTAGATAATAATTGAAAGTAATTGATAATAATCTGGAAATGCACACTATGCCTGCCTAAAATTTTTTATAATAGATAGGTTTGCCAATAAGGAGTAAAACTAAGATGATAATAGTGATGAGGATATAGTGTCAAATAAGAGTGGAAATCTGAGTGAAAAAGAAAAAAAATCTACAAAATGTAAAACAAGATGACTACAAAAACTAAGAAATATTGTTCCTTTTTAGATAGTAATGAGACTTACTTGTGTACTGATGAATTTAATCCTACTCCAGAATATGTCTTTTATGCTGAAGAGACATTTTTTGATCAAACATAGTCCTCTTACTGGCACACCTCAATTTTACTTTGAGAGACTTTTACATTCTAGAAAATATCAGTTTGAAATTTGCTAAAACTCAGTGTCAAATAAACCAGCTTTTTAGTAGCTGAATTGATAGCTAAGATTTTGAAACCTCATCCAAGCCCAGAGATGCTCATACTCCCAGTTCACCATGCTGAATTAAAGACAGGATATGATGGTAAGACAGTAAAATACAGATAGTCCTTATTTAGAGACTGTCTCATACAGCGACCAGAAAAATAGCTTTACAACCAGTGCTCAGATTTATGACCTTTGTAGATCTGTAAAGGTAAAGGAAAGCTGGAATAAGAACATAAGCACAGGTGGTTTCATTTAATGACTGCTTTGCTTAACAATCAAGTTGTGGTTCCAATTGTGGGTACTAAATGAGTACTACTTGTAGTTTTTCTGTTGTAAAAAACTTGAGGGAACAATAATTGGTTAAGATGTTACTACCCTGATATATATATATATATATATTGATTTGCTTTGGAAATTCTGTGCTGCAATATTTACATTGAATACCCGTGTTCCTCTGAAAATAAAACCAGGTCTTATTTTCCTTTTCCTCCAAAAGAGGCACCAAGTCTTACTTTTGGGGGATGTCTTATTCACCTCTGGCACCAACATCCCCACTCAGCAGGCCCATTTCTTCTGGGGCCGAAGGAGCAGCTTCATTCTGCAACTGCATTCCGGCCTGCATTTTGCAGTCAGGCCTTTCCGGAAGCCTCTGCAGCCGAGTACCAAGCTATGGATTCAATACATAGCTTGGTCCTCGGCTGCAGAGGTCTTGCAGAACCGAGCTATGGATTGAATCCATAGCTCAGTTCTTGGCTGCAGTGGCCTTCCAGAAAAGCCTTTGACTGAGAAATGCAGTCCTGGCTGTAGGAGACACCTCAGAAGAAGTGGGCCAGGGAGGAGAGGCCTGGCTGCAAGGTAAGTGGGTGCAGGGCGCGTGAGGCAGCTCCACAACCCCACCCCTGCCCCACCTTGATTTTTAATGTGCCTCGCCCCAAAACTAGGACTTATTTTTGGGGTAGGCCTTACTTTCGGGGAAACACGGGTATGTTGAACTTTCCTTGGTTGGGACAATAAAATGATTTATTTGGTTGGGGAAAATGCATTGTAATTACATGTTGGTTTCGGCTTTGTAAAGCAAGTCGAGGACTCCCTATATCAGTTTTTCTATTAGAACCACTAACTGCTCTGTCCCAGATTCTAGATAGCATTTTAGTTTTTGAGGCTTATGCCCCCAAAAACTATGCATATACATATGGACAAATACATAAATGATGGAAATGTATCTTACTCCAATATTTCTTTGCTTTGTCACATGTCCACCATAAGTGATAAAAAGTCCCTTCTTTACATTTACATTTCCAACATTCATTTGAGATACTTTATCTCAAGTTATCATTCTAGATAACTTATCTGCTCTTAAATACCACGATACATCATCTTATAAAAAATTTCTTTTAAATTATAATTTAGTGTGAATTTTAAGCCTTTCGTCCACATATTCTCCCATTGTTCAAGCATCATGTTATATCCAAAATTCCTTGCCCACTGAATCATACAGTGTTTTACATGTTCACTTTCCAAATTCAATTTCAATAACGTTTTATAAATCTTAGCAATAGTATGTTCATCACTACTACATAGTAAAATTTCCAATTCATTTTTAACAAAATCAAACACATGTCTTTTTATCTAGTTTAAATCTTTCTTTCAGTTGTAAGTATGTAAACGATGGCAGACATGACCTTCTGATTCTAACTCTTCCTTAGACTTGAGAGTGGGGTCACCAAAATTAAAATTATTTTACCATAAGTCTACCAGTCCGGCTTCACCACTATTTCTTTTCTTTAAAAAAAGCTTCTTGGGGGGAAACACCCAAAGAGGCAACTTTGTAAAGAAACTTGTTTTGTATTTATTACAAACTCTTACTATGGCATGTCTAACAAAATGATTATTGAAATCAACATTTACTTTAACTTTATCATACCATAAATAACCATGCCATCCAAACCTTAATTAATGACCTTCTAAATCAAGTAACCTCTTTTTCTGGAGATTCACCCACTCTTTAGCCAGACCAAACAACAAGCATCAAAATTCAATTTCAAATCTGGTAAACCAAACCCCCCTCTTTCCTTAACATCTTGCAATAACTTATATCTAATTCTTGGTTTCTTCCCTTGCCATGTAAACTTGGAAATATCCCTCTGCCATTGTTTAATGGAATATCAGTTCCATTGTTTAATGGAATATCAATTGCAAGTATTGGTAATGTCTGAAACAGAAAGAACATTTTTGGTAAAACATTCATCTTAATTACAGAAATTCTATTCAGTAGTGATAAATGTAATGTGTCCCATCTTTGTAAATCTTTTTTAATATCATTCCAGAGAGGACATAATTATTTTGAAAGAGTTTTGTATTTGTGTTTGTCAATATGAACCCCAAATATTTCATCTTTTTCTTGACCTTAAAACCAGACTTTGTAGTCAATATATGACAATCCTGAGAAGACATATTCTTAATCAGCATTATTGTTTCTGTTTGTTTATTTTAAAACCTGCTAAAGCCCCAAATTTATTTAATTTCCTCATCAAATATACTATATTATTTTTGGGTCTTGCAGAAATATAACCAAATCATCAGCAAATGCCCTCAATTTATAAACTTCTCCCATTTTATGACCTTTCTTGGCACAGTTGTTTAAGTGAATCTCTGCAGTTGTTAAATTAGTGACTTGTTAATTAACTGAATCTGGCTTCCCCATTAACTTTGCTTGTCAGAAGATTGCAAAAGGTGATCATATGGCCCCGGAACACTGCAACCGTCATCAATATGAATCAGTTGCCAAGCATCTGAATTTTGATCATGTGACCATGGGGATGTTGCAATGGTCGTGTGAAAAACGGTCATAAGTCACTTTTTTCAATGCTGTTGCTGTCACTAAATGAACTTTTGTAAGTCGAGGACTACCTGCATTAAATCACTAAAGTCAAGCATGTCTCGTCCTCCACCTAAGATATAAACATCTTCTCCCTGGAATTCTATCAATGACTGATCGATTGGGTCAGATATTTTAAAAAATATCACCCAAGTTGCAGGGAAGGGGTAGCAGAATAATTTATAAATTGCACATTTGGAATTTTTGTTATTTCATTTTAGTGCATTTTATTTTAATGTTTTCATATTGATATACTGAGTAGGCATTTGATGTGTAATAACATGATTCGCTCATATGTCGAACTTTGGGAATCTAGTTATTATCCAAATTCCATAAAATGCCTAAAATATAAAATGGGAGATTTATGTGACCAAACTGATTTGACTGGGGTTGGATGGGAAGAATGTCATTTCATTTATTTATGTAATTCTCATTCTCAGTCATATCAGCTTGGATGTCTACTTTGTAATCCAGTACCAGTTTGGGGAAGTCTGTTTCATTTAGGATCTTTCCCACTAAAATAATATTTTTTAAAAAACAAAATCCACATATTTTTATTTTGCAGCCATATGAACTTTTCTGTAAATATGAAAGAAATTTGGAAGCAGCAGATCCAGCAAATATGTCAGGTATCTACAAAAGAATTTAATTGAAATATTTGGCATGAATTTTGATTTCCATGATTATTTCATTTCAAAAATCATGTATTGGTTTTTGCTATTACTTTGCAATGAAGATGGTGGGATAAAAGAGTGACAGACCATTGCCCTCAAATCCTAGGTTTGGATTCCAGGTCACATATTGACTAACTATTTTGGAAAGCTGGAGAATGGAGTAGTTGAAGCTTTAGCCTGATAAACAGCAAGTTATGAAGTTCTTAGTTTGATGACTGAAGATGTTGCCAAAGAAATTATAAAGTATCTTGATTATCATTTAAAAAATCTGTATCATATTTTTACCAATAGCCTACTACTACCTGAACCAAATGGCAACCTGCTCATACAGGGTACCCAATGTCCAGAGTTGTTATGAGATGGGCAGCTTTTGTGAATGTGATTTGTAAATAAATAATTTACATGATGATAATTCTGTTTTATCTATGATTACTAAAAGTGTAGTCTAATTAATTTATCTCTAGAAAGCACCAAATTGGGGACCAAATTAGAGCTTCTGATCAGGGCCAAGAAGAGTTAGAGTGTTTGCAAAGGAGGTTTTTATTATGAACTATCTCTTTTTCAGTCACATATTAAGTTCAGACAAGATTTTTCAGCTAGAAAGCCAGACTGAAAGGCAGGTAGAAATTGTATTTTGGAACTGTGAATTGAGGGTGGTTTCAAATAATTTATACAGATCAGGAGGCCTGTGCAGAAGATAATAAGACTTCTAGAAATAAAAGGATTGATGGGGAGGAAAGCAAGATCAAGCAGTGGAAAAGCATGGAGGTGTATTGTCAAACTGACTGTTTAAAATAGAAGAAAATACAAAGACCGAAAGGGGAAGTAATGAGTTTCCAAGGAAAATGAGGACAGAGAAAGGTTGCTATAGAAAGCTTACAGTTGGCCCCAGAAGGCTTACAGTTTTCCATAAAAGCATTGCCTGGGTTTACACAGGGTATTAAGATATAAACCAGTTTACAAACCATAATGAATGTGTTCACAGATGCTAAATCATGTAAACTATATTAAAGCTTGCTTCAATGTGTGAATCTAGCCACAGTAGTTCTGTGTTCAGGTCTAGGCTTCAGATATGTTTGTCCTGAATATCCCTGACACAAGAAACTTACTCAGATTGTGGGATCTTTGGCCTTCCAGGTATTGCTGAACTGCAGTAAGCAGCTTCAGTCAATATAGGCGTATGGTGAGAGATTTACATGTTATATTCAGCAACAGCTAGAGGGGCACAGGTTTCCTGTTTGGCCAATAAGAAATTCCTGTACCGTTAACAGACGAGTCCTTTGTTAATGAAAATACTGATTTTGTTGGCTATGTTCTAAAATCAACCTGTTAATTTTCTCAGTTGAAGAAGCTGATGAGATGCTGAACAAATGTGAAGGTGGTGTAGAAGCAGCCTTAAGATATGCCAAAATGTGGTGCAAATACATCAAGGAGCTGTTGAATTGGATTGACAAACGTATTACTTATGGTAAGTATATATATTTTTTGTCAACATCTATGCTTTATGGAAACTTGGTAGATGTCTCTGACCCAGTCATTCTTCCCCTCATAGATTACTTATTCAGACAATATACTTCTAGATTTCCTCAGTAGTGGGACTATTCCCCCAGACCATCTTGAGGTTAAGGAAACAGAATTTTGCATTAGAGTGGGTGCACAACTCTTCTTACAAACTTCCTGCTCTTATCATGGATTTCTGATGGGGATTCAATCCCTTTATGTGTTGGTTATTTGCAGAAATTGAATTTGCAAAGAACATTCTGAAGATAGCCGAAGCTGGAAGAAATATCACTTTTTCTCAGGTAATGGTTCCAAGTTTTGTCTTCTGTGTGTTCATTTTGCAATCCATATCAAATCACTTTGGTGCAAGTGTTATAGAGAGTTTGTACACAAACATAAGCATTTTCTTTTTAAACCATCCTTTATATTTGTTGACATCTCATTTTCAGGCCCCATTTTAATAACAAAAACATTTTAATAACAATCTTAATAATGAATTCATCCCTAACCACAGAAGAACGGGCAATTATTTATATAGAAATAGCACATGTTAAAAATGTCCCATTGTAGTTGTTGAGGTAAAATGGACTTTGCCCTCATAAAAAGACCAAAACATTGGATGAAACATTTTAAATAAATGTTTGTGCTCCTGATAAATCAAAAGCCTGGCACCAATGATGTTTTAAGTATTATTTACATTTAACAGTATGAACTGAACTTATGTAACTAAGAAAGCTAAGTAATATTCATCCGTGTTCTATGGCAGAGTTTCCCAAAGAGATCAATACTCCTCGACTTACAACTGTTTGATTAGTGGGCAGTTTGGAAGTGGTCAGGTTTCATAAAACTTCATACTGTCAGGTTTACTTCGTATTCTGGCAGTTGCGGTCAACCATTTTTGTGTGGTTGGCAGTCTTAACAAAAGAAATTCAATCTCTTGGAAGCACCTGTGCTAGTGATGCACAGAAAGTTGTTGTATTACTTGGAAATTTACTCAAGCTATCCCTGTGCCACACAGAAAGATGTCAGCATAAGCCAGTGATGGCGAACCTTTTAAAGACTGAGTGCCCAACCCAAAACCCACTTATGCATTGTCGAGTGCCGGGTGGGTGTGGCCCATTGGATGGGTGTGGCCCATTGGATGGGTGTGGCCCATTGGGTGGGCGTGGCTGTGGTGGTAACGGCAGACTGGGTGGGACTAAAAAGTTCAATCAATCAATTCCAACTTTGCAAGATCTTTTTTTTCCTCGCGAGAAGTTGAAATTGACTGATTGAACCTTTTTTTTTTTTTGCACACGGCGGCGGAGGCCTAAAGCGAAAAGGTTTTATAAAACCCAGCTTGAAGGCCTAGGACTGGGGCGACGGCACGCATGCCCACAGAGAGGGCTCTGAGTGCCGCCTCTGGCACCCGTGCCATAGGTTCGCCACCACTGGCATAAGCTATGTCTTATGCATAAGGATTGAGCCTAGTGCAGGTATCCCCAACCCCCAGGCCACGGTTCTCTACCGGGCCGTGAGCTGTTCAAAACCGGGCTGCCCGAAGCAGCAGGCAAGCATGTGCACGCATAGTCCATTTGCATGAGCAGCGGGCATGCCACTTATGCAAATGGAGCTGCATGCACGCATGTGTTTGCCTGCCGCTTGCACGGAACCATCCCCTCCCCCCCCGCCCAGTCAATAAGCCGGAAAGGTTGGGGAACTCTGGCCTAGGAGTTCCCCAGGCTAGAGATGATTACTACGGAAACATGTCTCAACTACCTAAGACTCATGCCAAGGATCAAAAGCCTGAAGTTTAAACCATTGAGAATGTGTACATGTTCCTTTCATCTTTGCAAGGCAGTGAGAAGCAGCTGTTGTGTGTGTGGCTTTGCTCTTGTCTCCTATATGGATTCTAATCTGTACTAATCCCAGGTGGCAATGGCACTGAGTGCAGAATGAAAGCATGATACTATAAAACTGAAAAGGGATGTGTGTTGTTACTTTTAATGCTGGATCTGACAGAGAGCCTGGGAATGACTACCTCCTATTAGCTAGAACGTGACTATTCCACACCGAGCAATCTAACCGCTTGAGCATGTTGATCAATACTTTTGTCTTCCCCAGAATGGTATGCCTCTCCAGACCCTCTACACCATGGTTATGGAGCATGACATAAAGGCAGGGAATGTAGCCATCGAAACAGCTGGAACTTTGCATCTGAGAGAATATTATGAGGTACATCATTTTTCTGATTTAGATAAAGCATCCCTATGCCAGAGCAGCAATTTAAAATGCCCCGTGAGTCTATGATGCTAGAATCTTGGTCCTAAAGAGATTGTGGCTGGAACAACTGCTTTTGAAGAAGATGGGACTGGGAAATAGAAATGAAATATTAAAACTGGGGGAATTGGTTTGATCAATTTTCATCAAGCACCCATATTAATTCAGCATATGGGGTTTTTTCCCCCCTGAATGTCCACTTAATATTACATTGTCTCCTGCTATGTACACCTAACAATCCTCTTTCTGTTTTAGCCTCTTTGGGCCAAAAGGAATGAAATTGAGAAATGGCGGAAGGAATTCAAAGATCAGTGGCAGAAAGAACAGAAAAGGATGGTAAGAACAGAGCAGGGGATGAAGTTGCAATCAGGTTTGGTCTTTTGGCAGATATGCATGGGCCAAAGGTGTTAAGGTACTATAAATGCTGCTATACATTCAGGATTTTAAATAAATTTCTCGGCAATTGAAGTTTAAGTTGGGAGATAAATTAGGAAAACCTTTTTTAGGGAGACTGGGAGTTTTTATCCCACGCTTAGAAAGTACCAGGACAGAGAGGGATGGACAAAGGGTCACATCAATGGCTTCCATGCAAAATCATGTTTCTTATAACCCAAATAGTCCAGATCTTCACACTGAAAGAAAGCGCTCTATTATTTTTCCAGGGAGTCTGTTCTCAGGAACATTATTTCATAACTAAAGTTTACCTTTCCTTCTACTTATGATGGTAAACTACCAAATTCTACTTATCCATCCATGGCAAATGTTTGAGTGTAATGGCTGATGCCAAAATGAACCTTTCAAACCTAGGTTGGAATATGGCTTTACATTCATGTTCATATCCAGGTTATGATAGCTAATGTAAAGAAACTTAGATGATTGACATAAGTTGATTTAGGCACGTGCATTTAGGTTTTTTTTTTAAAAAAATCATTGCTAAACTGCAATTCTCTTGTATGGATTAGTCCAGATCTGCAAACCTATGGTTTCTAAAAATATTAAACATGATTTTAAAAGTGAAAACAAATCAAGCATAGATTGACACTCGGAAGCTGAATCAGATAGGACACCCAAAATGAGGAAACTGTGCTCTTTTTTCAACACACCCGTTTGTATTTTGAAGTCCATTTAGAATACAGGTAGTCCTTGACTTAACGACCACAATTGAGCCCCATATTTCCGGTGCTAAGTGAGACATTTGTTAAGTGAGTTTTGCCCCATTTTACAACCTTTCTTGCCATTGTTGTTAAGTGAATCACTGCAGTGGTTAAGTTAGCAACACGGTTGTTAAGTGAATCTGGCTTCCCCACTGACTTTGCTTGTCAGAAGTTCTCAAAAGGTGATCATGTGACTCTGGAACACTACAACTGTCATAAATATGAGTCAGTTGCCAAGCGTCTGAATTTTGATCACGTGACTATGGGGATGCCACAATGGTCATGAGTGTGAAAAATAATCATAAGTCACTTTTTCCAGTGCCGTTGTAACTTTGAACAATCACTAAATGAACTGTTGTAAGTCAAGGATTATCTGTACCTTGCAAAGAAGTCGCTTCTGATTTCTAGGTGTCAAAATATTCAGTTGTCCTACTGTGCAAGCACATGTATCATAGCCGGTTAAGATTCTGTAATGCTTTGAAAGTAAGCACAGAGATAAATAAACAACCTCCAACTCTGACAACTTAGCAAAATCTTTGTTCCATCATCATCTAAGAACAATTCAGAGTTGTGATTATTTTTAAGCTGCATTTGGAAGGTTGGGTTGCAAGAATTACTCATGAACGAAGGGAGGCGTATGTGTCCCAGGATAATGTTGCAGGGTTCAGTCTGGATCGGTCACCAGGATCAGATTGGATCCTGCTACAAGAATCACTCTTTAAGCCTTAAAAAACACAATAACTTAGAGAGGGCATTTATTATTAACATTATTACTAAGTGCTGGGACAGACTACTACCCTTTGTTTTTTTTCTGAGAAATTCATGCCAGCTGCAGATGACCATGTGAAATAAAACTAGATAGGACCCTGATGAAAGTTCTAGCTGGACAGGAAATATTAAAATCAGAACTAAGTAATATAAATAGATAAACAAATAACGTTAAAAATAGTCAATTTTGAAAAAACCCAACACTTTAGCATCTACTGAAAGTTGTTTATAAAAAACAAAATAAGTTGTTGTTTAGGGACATTCTAAATATTTTTGTTCCCCTTGGCTTGTGAGAATCTCTAATGGTAAAGTCAAATTAATTATCCTATTTAGTACTATATTAGGTATTTTCGTATTATGTTTTACATGGTTTTACTTGACGATATTCAATTGAAAAAAATCTGCACAGTCTGCACATGATAAGGGATAGATAATTATTTGAATTGAATTGAATTGACTTTATTTGGCCAAGTGTGATTAGACACACAAGGAATTTGTCTCCAATACAGAAACTCTCAGTGCACATGCAAAGCAGCAGAATAATAATAATATTAATAAAAGGAGGGAGTAAAGAAGATAATAAGGATAAATAATACTATATAATATGTGGCTAAATATACATAGACATTAGGCAGCACTATGAGAATTAGGTGTTCAGCAGAGTGATGGCACAAGGGGAAAAACTGTCCCTGTGTCTAGTTGTTTTGGCATATAATGCCCTATAGCAGTGATGGCAAACCTTTTAGAGACCGAGTGCCCAACACCCCCCCGTCCCCGCTCCGCCGTGCCCGCTGGACCACTCACCATCTCCACAGCCCGCCACATATCACCCAGGCAGCCCAGCAGTGCCATGGTGGCCACGCCCTCCGCCCGTGCCCTGCAGCATTATCTGCATGTGATGGGGTGCAAGGGTGGAGTCTTGTCCCCACTGCCCGGCTACCATGTCCTTGACTGCGCAGCATTGTGTGGGCCGTGCCCGGGGGCGACTCTCCTCTGGAGGGCTGCTGGTGAGGAGGGGGCCATGGGAAGAGGTGGGGCTGGGCGACGGTGCATGTGCCCACAGAGAGGGTTCCAAGTGCCACCTCTGGCACGCGTGCCATAGGTTCGCCATCACTGCCCTATAGTGCCATCCCAAGGGAAGGAGTTGAAACAGTTTGTGTCCAGGATGTGAACGATTTACAGATATCTTCTCAGCCCTCCTTCTGACTCACACAATACACAAGTCTCCTATGGAAGGCAGGCTGGTTGCAATTGTTTTTTCTGCAGTCCTAACTATCGGTTGAAGTCTGTGTCTGTCCTATTTGGTTGCTGTACCAAACCAGACGGTTATCAGAAGTACGAATGACAGATTCAATATTTCCTCTGTAGAACTGTATCAACAGCTCCTGGGGTGGTCTGAACTTCTTGAATTGATGCGGGAAGAACATTCTTTGTTATACCTTTTTAATGATGATTCTATTGTTACGTGTCCATTTCAAGTCCTTATATTTTATAAAATATTATAAATGATATTTTATATAGACTATATTTTATAATCAGCATAGTAATTATCAAAGCCACTTTGGAGTAGTGGTGAGGGCACCAAACTAAAAACCTGGAGACCACGAGTTACAGTCCCACCTTAGGCACAAATGCAGCTGGGTGCCCTTGAGCCAATCAGGTGCTGTCAGCCCTGCAAAGCAAGCAATGGGGAAATCACTTCTGAAATCTTGCCAGGAAAATTGCAGGGACTTGTCCAGGCAGTCGCCAGGAGTCAATACTGACTTGAAGGCAGTAAAAAAGACAAAGTAATTAGAGTCAGTTTGATTTAGTAACTAAACGGTTGGCCACTACACTTTGCATGATTATTGTTGGTAAACATTAGAAGAGGAAGTGTTATATACTTCTAGGGTAAGGCAGGATATAATACAGGTAGTCCTCAACTTACAATCACAACTGAGCCCAAAATTTCTAATAATAATAATAATAGTAATAATAGTAATAATAAAGTTGGAAGGACCTTGGAGGTCATCTAGCCCAACCCCCTGCTCAGGCAGGAAACCCTATACCATTTCAGACAAATGGCTGTCCAGTCTCTTCTTAAAAACTTCCAGTGTTGGAGCATTCACCGCTTCTGGAGGCAGGTTGTTTCACTGGTTAATTGTTCTAACTGTCAGGAAGTTTCTCCTTAGTTCTAGGTTGCTTCTCTCCTTGGTTAGTTTCCATCCGTTGCTTCTTGTCCTGCCTTCCGGCGCTTTGCTAAGTGAGATAGTTGTTAAGTGGATTTTGCCCCATTTTTGCCACAGTTGTTAAGTGAATCACTGCAGTTGTTAAATTAATAACAGGGTTGTTAAGTGAACCTGGCTTCCCCACTGACTTTGCTTGTCAGAAGATCACACAAGGCGATCACAATGACCCTGGGACACTGCAGCCATCATAAATATGAACTAGTTGCCCAGCATCCAAATTTTGATCACGTGACCGTGGGGAATTCTGCAGTGGTCATAAGTGTGAAAAACAGTCATAAGTAATTTTTTTTCAGTGACGTAACTTTGAATGGTCGCTAAGTGAACTGTTGTAAGTCGAGGACTACCTGTATTAATAATAATAATAATACAGGCTTCCGGTTCCGGATCGCGACACCAGCAGTCGAACGGAGAGATCTCTCTCTCCCACCGGCTGCTTTCCCTCCGCCGGTAGACCCTTAATCGGGTCGAAAGTCGCCCCGTAGAGGCGACCACCATTAGGGGAGGCTCCTGCTCGACTGGGGAAGAGCGGCGGCTCTCCCCAGTTCGAGCTTTCTCCTTAGGGCCGCCGGAGGAAAAGATCGCCCAATAAAATGGACGATCACTTCGTCGCACCAGCTGAAAGCCAGAAGAACATCTAAGCGAAAGAACCGCCGTGGAGAATCCGGGTGAGACCTTTCCTACCCCCTTTTTTCTTTCCCTAACTACTTTCCTGTTAAAAGCTTTCTTTGAACTATTTCCCTGTCGTGAGGAAGCAGCGTTTGGGCAATGGGGAAAAACAGCGTTGGGAAAAAAAATATATAAATAAAAACCAGTTAATTTTGATGGACTATTTAAATTTTGGAATACTGAGGGGACCTGAAAACACTTTATTTTTGACTATTATTGTTACAACTACGCATTTATTATTTTGAACCCTTTCTTCATCTTTTTCAACACGAAAAATAAAAAATCTATTATTTGGAAAGGAAAAAAAAAAAGATTTTTTGGTTTGCTGAGGACATCTTGTGTCGAAAAGTGGTACTGCAATTATATTTCTTTATGGCTGGGAATGGCTATGACCCTGAAAGAGTGATAACTACAAGATAACGGATGCAGCTGGCCTATTGAAAATTGAAGGTGAATGCTTGCTTGATTCTTATGAAGTAGAGCCTTCTTTAAAGATTAAAGATTAAAAAGCCTTATTACTATCGATATGGAACTTAATACACAACTGGACTATGAACTTATATTGGAAACAATTTTAGAAGCTGCAGAGGATGTGAGCTCCTATTTTCAATCCCTTTTCCCTACACTGAGAGAAACCGTGGAAACCACAAAACAAACTAATTTTATTCAACTTCCAACACAACCTATCGAGAAGTCTGATGACTATACAACAACTTCAACAGAGATGTCTGAAGCATCAATACCAATACCAACAGAGACTGACACTCAGATACAACTTATTGAAAATCGAGAAAAGGTGGATAAACAATTGGCAAATATAACATGGAATAAAACAGCTTTTACCATCCAAAGGCTATTAGAAGAAAGGAAAGAGAACTTTGACCAATTTGAAGCGTTAAAGAATATGGACCTTTTAATATTGTGGTTTGATTATGTAGGAACCTTACTATGGAAACCACTATGGCATAGAAAGAAGCCTAGAGTTAGATTTAAAAATGTATTTTAAAGTCTTATTTAATGGGATTAAAAAGGCTTTGATTTCTTGACTGACTTAACAACTAATGGAACACGTGAAATTTTTAAGAGGATACCCTTTGTAATATTACTCTGTTTTAGATATGATATGTATTGGAGAAGTAAACTTTATCTACTGGTTTAAAAAGATTTTTATAGATATAGAGGCATTGATAGAATATATATTTAAATTAGATAGAAATTTATTTGTTGGCCTGATATTTTTATTTTAAGAGAATTATTTGGAAATAAAAGGAGAATAAGAGGGATGGGTGATAAGAGAAAAAAATGGTATCAATGAAGAAGATATGGGAATGTTGTTGCGAGAACAATATACCAGATATAATTATGTAAAAAAAAAAAAGGGCACCCGAAGTGTTAATAATATGTCTATTTAAGGCTAATTGAAATATAGTAATTGTAAGTTAGTAAAGCTTAAAAAACAGGATTTGGATTTTTAGAATTGAAATGTAACTGATATTTGATAGGATCGTTTGAAACTTATATAGAATTTATTAATTTGAATAAGTAAAATTAAATGAGGGAATTAGAGAGGGAAGTTTAAAAGATTTGATTTGAGTTATATATTTGTGATTGTCTTTCTTTTTTTGGATGTTTAATATACCCACCTCCATGGTGGTTCCTAAGCACCTTAATGTAATCCCTGTACCCCTATAAAATCTAATAAAATATATTTAAAAAAATAATAATAATAATAATAATACAGATACCTTCAAAAAGGCATTCAGAAACAAAGCCTGTGGTAGAGCTACTGCTCAATAACAATTTGCCTCCTCTAATTGCAGAATGATTCCTTGTCTTCGATGCGCAAAGCTCGCCTCCATTACCTCCAGCGCTGTGAGGATTTGGAAAAAGCCAAAGTGCAAAGCGCCAAAGCAGAAGAAGAGTTCCAGGCTATCACAAGTAGTGGAAACAAGCAATTGGAAAAACGGCGACGTTATCGAGATGAGGTTCAGTCAAAGGTAATTGGTCTTGGGGCTTAAAAGTTAAACGTTCTGCCTCTTCACTCTGGTCCCTGAAGCAGATGTCAAGTTTGAGGATTCAGGTCCTCATGGCAGCAGGGAAATAATGTAGAAATGTATGGGGAAGACACAGAAATGAATTGCAGCTTTTTGTAAGCTTGCTTATAAACTTTTGTTTTTGTGCACCACATATTTGTCTGGATGCCGTTGATACAGCAACGGGAAAGTGATATGTGGTAAAAGTTATTATATCGTCAGCAGTGATTTTTGAGATGAAATAAAACAATGACAGCTGCTGAACGTGAAGAGTCGTAGCGTTAATTGTTCTGGTTCCTGACTTCTGCAGATTCTGCTCAAGTCATTGGACCTGCCACAATTCTGTCAGACCAGGAGTCTCAAAGGTGCTTTTTTTTTCAAAAGGCAACTGGACCATGTTTTTTCCTTGAGGAAGAAGATGTTTTGCTTCTCATCCAAGAAGCTTCATCAGTTCTGAACTGGATGAGAAGCAAAACATCTTCTTTGAGGAAAAAACGTAGTCTAGTTGCCTTTTGAAAAAGCATCTTTGAGACAACCATGACCTGGATGACTAAGAATCTCCAAAGAGACACTGTCAGACCAGTACTTTGCCTCTTTTACTGAAGTCCTGTCCTCCCCACTTATGAACCTGTTAAAATTGATGTGAAAGAACTGGCTACTTAATCTGTACTAGCTGATTGAAAACCCAATGAAAACCCAATGGCCCCGCAAGTGGATTTGGGGCCTCTATAGAGCCCATTCTAATCCTTCGCTAGCAAGCATAGGTCAGTAAAGCTCCTTTTTAAGTCAGTTTTTATTTTACTGGGTCTTCAAACCCTAGCTCAAGTTTTATTGACATACATTTTAGGATTGCTTTCCGATTACAGTTGTTCTTTTTAACAACATTGATTTTCTTTTTATCGTTGTTTTTATAACGTGAATGTGCTGTAACATGCTCAGAGTCTTTTGAGTTGGGTGAGCTATTATAAGAGTTAAATAAATAAATCAATAGATGGTAGACAAAGCACTGAATTGCTCACATGGTATACTTTCAAGAAAGATAACATGCTGCTTTAAATCCAGTCGAAAACAATGAATTCCACATTAGGTGAGATCAAGCTGTTTGCTTGGCATGTGCATTTACATTTGGTGAACATTTTTCTTGTTGATTTTTTTTTTTTTTGGGGGGGGGGGAGAGGGGACGCTGGGGAAATGTATGTGATCAAAGGGAAATTGGAAGGAACCAAGCTCTGGATTCTAGACTTTTCTTTGATGGAGGGACAAATAAGCTTGTGTGGCTTAGAAACCAGCAATAGTTCCCTGAATGAGGTATAACGTGAAACAAATGAAGTTGTCATGGCCACCAAGAAAGCCGCTCTTGGCAAAATCCTGAATGGTGATAAAAGGAAGGGACTTAGGAGAAGAAAGAAAAACAAAGAACTGTTGATTATGACATGATATAAGGAGATTAATCACGGAATTTCCCCCAAAGCATCTGAGAAGATTACTAACTCATAGAGAATACTTCACTGTATTAGTAATGGAGCTGGCTCATTACATCACACAAACTGTTTTCTTCCCCTACTGTGCAAGTCTTGTATAGCACAGAATGAAAGTTGAGCAGATTTCATGTGAGTGAAAAAAAGCGTTGCTCTTGGGGGGGGGGGACTTACTAGAGCAACTTACTAGACCTTCCTTCCCAGCTACTCCATTGATTTGGCCTAGGAGAAGCTGGCAAAGAAGATTGCAAATGGTGATCATATGACCATGGAATGCCACAAGCGCAAGTGTTGTAAATGTGATCTGGCTGTAAAGCACCCAAATTGCAGTCTGTGATGGCTGGGCAACTGGCCCTTCAAGGACCAGTTGTAAGTACGACTTGCTCAATGCTATTGCAACTTTGAATAGTTGCTAAACAAGTGGTCAATAAGAGGAGATTATCTGTAGTATTTGTGAGAAGGATCTGAGTGTCCTGGTAGATCACAGATTAAGCATCAATCAGCAGTGTACTGCAGCTGCCAGGAGAGCCAATGTAATCTTGGACCGCATCCACCGAGGTATGCTGTCACAATCATAAGAAGTGATAGTTTCATTCTGTGCTGCACTGGTCAAACTCTACTGGGAATACTGGGTCCAGTTCTAGTTGTCTTACAATACAAGAAGGTACTGTAGGAGAGAAACTAGAAAGAATGTGGAGGAGAACAATGACAATGATAATGGGCTTGGAGGTTAAATCCAATGAAGAGTGGTTGAAGGAACTGGGTATGTTTTTTTTAAAGAAGAGAAGAGATGGTTGCAGTTTCCAAAAACCTAAAGGTCTGTCCCAGGAAGTGGGTGTGAATTTATTCTCCATAGCACCCACGGGTAGCAAAAGTAGCAATGGGTGGAAGCTTTATAGAGGCAGATCCACACTTGAAATAAAGAGGAATTTCTTGACAGAGAAAGCTATTAAACAGTGGAACAGCCTGCTTCCTTGGAGTCATGAGTCCTCCATGATTGGAAGTTTTTTAAAAATGCTACATAGCCATTTGTCTGTGAGGATTCCTGTCCCTGGCAAGGGGGTTGGACTGGACCTCCCAAGTTTCTTCCAGCCTTATAATTCTATAAGTGCCCTGAGAAGACTCAATTATAGTTGAATTGGAGGTGGATGTAGGAACATGTAAGAGTCTCTGTTTGCACAAAGGACAACTGCCCAGCTGCCCCCAGTGAGAAGATTTGGACTCTGGCTCAATAGATGATGGTTTTGCTGCAGTGCCGTAGTCCCAAGCTGGAGGGAAATGGTGAGGAAATGAACAGATTGAAAAGAGCAATATGGTGGTTATGGAAATGACTTTATAGCAAGTGATTCCTAAATCCAAATTTGTTCCTGGAAGCTAAAGCTGTAGCCCATCAAGTAAGAAGCATAATGCTTGCATGCATTGCTGAAGAATATGATTCTGCTGATCCTGGTCCTGTGATTTAGACTGAAGAAAAAAATACTATCATGATCATGAATAAGAACTATCAGAATATAATGATAATGGAGACTAGTAATTAGTCCTGGAAACAACAGAGGTGAATCATTAAGTCTTTGAAGAAAAGGAAGAAGGAGATGCTTAGTTTCAGAGTGGATCAGTCCTATTGTAGTATTTTCTATTCAGAAATAAACCACAAAGTGTCCAAAGGCAGGACAACTGCCACACAAATTTTATTTGATGTCAGAATTAACTGAACTGCACAAATGATTTCAATTTATCCCTAAAATAAATTATACAATATGGATGCTTACTTATTTTGGGCGCAGAACTGGCATTCACATCAGTTCTTACTGGCATCCCCACAGTGAAATACTTCATCCATTGGCATATCAGCTTTTCCATTCCTTTCATCAGTTTTTATTTCATGCACATAGGTTCAGGAATCAGAGGTCACATATAGAAGCTGTGTTTCTGAAGCCAACAATCGTCGTTTGGAATTGAAAAAAGTCCGGGAGAGAATTATTTCTCACATTCGCAAGCTAATGTATCAAGGAGATGAAATGCTGATGAGGGTAAGTTGTGATTTATGGCTAGATGTTTCTCTTGACTTCCTCCTTCACTTCCCAACTTCATTTTCCAAAGACAGGGTGAGAAGTGGGGGGGGGGGGGTGTATGTGCTCACTTCTCTCACTTAAGCAGTTATTAAATAGGGGTGAACAGAATAGCCTATTTAAGTCAGTTTAATGCACATAACTGAGACTGAGTGAATTTCCAAACTTTTACTATCGAAAGATAAGTAGGGAGATACTGTGGTAGATTCTCTCCAAATTTCAAAAATAATTCTAAATTCTAAAAATCAAGGAAATGTATTCATTTTGTATGTGTATATCTTCAGGTCTCCTTGAGGATGTTCAAGCTACAGCATGCTCAAGCAGAACGAATCCCTGTAGGATACCAGAACTTGACTGAATTCTGCAAGCCCTACAAGATTGGTGAAAAATATCTGGAATTTATTCAAAAACTGCCAAAAAAGGAGCTTCCCGTTGAGGTGTACAGATTTGAAGAATTTGCAAATTATTCAGGGCAGAGGTAAGGAAGCATAACCCTTTTTCTTCTGTCCTCTGATCATCCGTCCATGAGCATTCCCATCCTCTTATGCCAGGGGTAGGCAACCTTGGCTCTTTTAAACTCGTGGACTTCAACTCCCAGAATTCCTGAGCCAGCCATGCTGGCTCAGGAATTCTGGGAGTTAAAGTCCACGAGTCATAAAAGAGCC
This sequence comes from Azemiops feae, assembly GCA_023970755.1. NCBI lineage: Eukaryota > Metazoa > Chordata > Lepidosauria > Squamata > Viperidae > Azemiops > Azemiops feae. The sequence goes on along the minus strand of JALGBA010000082.1, from coordinate 1,869,207 downwards.
AAGTTTGCCTACCCCCTGTCTTATACCCATCAGTCCTGATCAAAAAAAATTATTACATGGCCCTGAAGATTTAGGGCAATGGGGAAACATGTGCCCTTCCAGATATTGATGAATTATACTGTAGCTCTCATTAGCCCTAACCACCATAGCCAGTTGTGAAGAAAGCTAGAAATTACAGGTTCCACAACATCTGAGAGCTACAGGCTTCCCATCCCAAATGCCAACAGTTTTAACATGTGAAACATGCATATTGCAGGATTCCTTTGATGGTAAATGTCTATCAGTGATTGGCATACTGAAAACTCAGATTAAGTGTTTTCAGCAGACAAGAGACAAAAAGTCTTCCAAGATCTTTTAGTAATAGCACCAATTATTTCTTGTACTTAACTTTTTTAGACCCAGTCCTTTGATCAACTTAAGCATTTCAGAAGAAGCTTCTTAAAATCTTTAACATATATTCATGTGGTGCTAATGTCATAATGGTATGCCACTCCCTCACACCCTTACACTATGCTGGATCTTACTGATGAGCTCAACTGTCCAACTGAAAACTGAGGCACTAAAGCTTCCGTGTAAATAAGAACTAAACTCTTAAAAATAGCTAGATCATCAAGATGTGTCACCATTTCCAGCAGGGGGCAGTAAAGACTTTTTAAATAATACCTAGAGACAGGAATTGTGCACAGGATGCTGTGGAAGGAGGGAGAAAGAGAGAGAGAAGGTCCTGAAGTCTCCTCCAACCATCACAAAATGGAAAGTAAGGGAGCAGCTAGCATTGAAGACAGAACAAGAAGGAATGGATAACTAATCAAGGAGAGAACCAACTTAGAATTAAGGAGAACTTTTCTGACAGTAGAACTATTAATCAGTAGAACGACTAGCCTCCGGAAGTTGTGGGTGCTCCAATAGTAGAGTTTTTAAAGAAGGGATTGAACAACCATTTGTCTGAAGTGGTATAAGGTTTCCTGCTTGAGCAGGGGGTTGGACTAGAAGACCTCCAAAGTCCCTTCCAACTCTGTTATTCCGTTTTTTCGTCACAAGGAAGTCTCCAAAAAGATCTATTGTAAGTCAGAAGAGTCCAAATCTGATGAGTGCTGGCTGGGACCAGGTTTAAGTCTTCCCATTAGTCCATTATGCCAAATTTTCTTTTTCTTAACTGTGATTTTTGAAGGAACCACAGCACTACGGAGTACATGTTTGATATTTTTGTTTTCTGAGCAAGTGTCCTATTTGAAGGACTAAACATCTCTCTGTAGGATTATCATAGGCTTATTCTAAAGATAAACCTGAATGATAGATGTTTGATTTAAGTTCTCTGTGCTATATTGTATGATTTCAACTTCAGATATTTTTCTAGAGAGAAAATTATATTTATAGTAAAACAAACAAATTATCTGGGCAAAGGAAGTAAATTGCTCCAATATGAAGTAGCTATTGTCCTTTCAAAGAATCTGTGGGCAGAAGTGGATGTTTGAAGGAAAGTTTGGTAGATGGAAATGCCACGGTTTTGTGTATGTGTGTGTGTGAGAGAGAGGGGGGGGAGGGAGAGGGAGAAGGAGAGGGAGAGTGTTTGTATAGTTGGGCTCTGAAAAATGAGGTAAAGAGGCTCAGTAGATGAAATTATGGAAAAAGGGTGCAACTGCAGGGGAAAAAGCAATTGGGAAGAACTACCCACCTGTCTGTTTCTACCGTCCACCGCAAATGGCACTGGAAGAACTGCATTTGAGCATTTCCTCACTAGCATCCCTTGCTTTGACAAGGGAAAATACTGCTGGAATAATGATGAATTGTTCTGACTTTCTTCACTGTCCTCTGTGTTTTACAGTAGCAGATTCAGCAGGATAAAGTTCCATAAATCACCCTTGGGATGAGAGAAGGCCAGCATTGTGGGAAAAGGGGATGACACTGGAGCTGCCAGGTTATTCAAGGGGCTTCGTAAATAACTTACAAGGAAAGTTCTTAATTAGTGCCAGCCTCAGTAAGAGGAAGGCTCTCCCAGTAATAAATGCTGTCCCAGGAATAAAACCTAGAAGGAAAAAAACCCCAGCATTCTTCCCAGATTACCTGTCTCTGAAGCAAATATGATTTCAGTGCAATACTTTGAAGGATCAAAACCATGTAATATTGAAAATGGCTATAAATTCTTAATATAACCATACACACTATATATTACTGATTCTCAAGTTTTAGGGATGCCATAAGACCTTCAAATGATGCAGTGAATTTGTATAACACCTATAGATAAAAGAATTTATTTATCTGAGGCAAAAATAGATTTGCCACTTGATTTGAAGCATTGCGTTTTAATTTACATATCAAATGAAGTAATGACAGACATCTAAACTATTTCATTGGAAATAAACAAACCAACAATCCCTCACACACACACGCACATCCCAATAAAATTTACAACCATCCTTTTAATGAAAAGGTTGAGCTTATTTACTTTTACATAATTCCTGACATCTGGGATAATTTAAAGATAGGCACATTCATTCTATCAGAAACGAAAGAAGGAAAGGAAGCTTTTTGCCTTAAATTAACTTCTCTTGAAATGCTGCAGTACGCAAATCTCTGGCAGGCTGTAAGTTACTTTTAGTGCTCTCTTCCGGTACAACCCCATTGAGATAACTATCATAGGACCATCTTCTTTCTCAACCCACTACTCCTTTCCCCTCCATATAATTTCCCCTGCAGAGTGAGCATTAAGTTACATAGTCAAAGCTGTGCATAGAAGCCTCTTGTGCTCTGGGCACGATTATTCCTCCTTTGTAAATATATTGCGTTTTAAAAAAACAAGCACAAAGAACATTCGGGCCTCATCTGGGGCTCTGGGTGCCATTTTGTATCAAACTAGTAAGGCAGCTGAGGGAGGAGGCTTCCTTCCTTTCATGAATGTTGCACTATACTCACAATTGATTATTGATTTATTATGAGCCATCAAGACAACGTTGACTACTAGCAACCACGTAGATTTTCTCCAGGGTACCAATAGAAAGAAACAAAGCAATATGATGAAGAAAATTCACTTCTTACTGCATCTAACTATTCTGTGTTATATAAAATTCCGATTTTGTTGAATGTTGTTGTAAACAAAATGATTAGTGATTATGTAACACCATATACTGAAGTATAGAAAAGAAAAAAAATATTCAGTTTTAATATTCAATGTTAAAGCAAAGATTGATGTACTTAAAGAAGGTGTGAGGTAAATACTGGGTCCAAACTAGGAATTCAACATAGAATTTCTGTATCTTGTTCATTGCACTTAGAATGTTCAGTTGCCTCTTGAAATATGCACTTAGAATATTTCCAGCTTTTTGTAGAGTTCTTAATCTTGTCACATAAGTTTAATTCAGGTAGCATTAACTGTTACTATTAACACAAGTGTGTACTAGAGTGTGGGAATGTTCTTTAAGACAACAATCATTTGTGAAACTTTTTTGGAACCAAATATCTGGTAATAAGCAATTACCTGTAACTGGAAATATTTTCTGGGAAAACTATAGTAGTTGATGGGCCTTTGCTTTTTTAGGTCACCCTCTTCTGGTAGAAGAAAAAATATTGCACCTGGTACTCGAATTTATTCATCAGCTGCTGACCTCATCAGCTTATCAGAAGAAATTCATGGAAAGCCATCTTCCTCAAGCAGTGAGCAAAGTACAGTCAATTCTATTACAATATACTTCTACCTTCTTCTTTGGGATTTTATAATCCTTGCCGCGGCCTGGCTAGATCAGGACATGGCGTCCAGATCTGGTTACCCAAAATTTCATTACTACAGGTAGTCCTCGACTTACGATAGTTCATTTAGTGACCAGAGGTACAAAGGCACTAAAAAAAGTGACATCATTTTCCATACTTACGACCATTGTGGCATTCCCATGGTCACATGATCAAAGTTCAGATGCTTGGCAACTGGTTCATATTAAAGACAGTTGCAGGGTCCCAGGGTCACGTCGTCGCCTTTTGCAACATTCTGACAAGCAAAGTCAATGGGGAAACTCAATTCACTTAACAACCGTGTTACTAACTTAACAACTGCAGTGATTCACTTAACAGCTGTGGCAAGAAAGGTTGTAAAATGGGGCTAAACTCACTTAACAAATGTCTCACTTCGCAACAATTTTGGGCTCAATTGTGGTTGTAAGTCAAAGACTACCTGTATTGAATGATGTGCCATCAAGTCGTTGTCGACTCCTGACCACCACATATATTTCTCCATAATGGTCTGTCCCTAACTTGCTTTATCTGGTCTTCTAATGGTGCACCCATCACCATTGCAACTTATTCTATCCACCTTGCTGGTGGACATTCTCTTCTTCACTTTCCTTCCCTCGTTCCCAGCACTGAGCCTGTTCTAGAGAACCTGGCCTTTGCATAATCTGTCCAAAGTAGATTAATTTGAGCCTGGCCATTTGTGCCTGGAGTGAGAACTCTAGTGATCACTACTAGATGGCAGGATTAAATAATTTTAAAAAATGGGGGGGGGGTATCTTTGCTGCCATTTTGCAGTTTAGGACTGTGACTTTAATGTAGAATTCTTGAGTGAAGGGGAAAAAAGCAAGCACAGCTAAGGCTTCTCAACAAAAGAAAATCCCACACAACTCCTTCAGTGACTGAGGCAAAAGTTAATTTCTGCATTATCAAAGGCCTCTCCGTTTTCCATTTTGCCTCTCAACACACACCTCATATTTTAGAAGAAAGCTTTAGTTATATACAAGACTATCTTTCTTCCATTTCCAGGTGCCAACCAATCTTTCTACAGTGACACAGAGAGTTTGGGAGGGAGCGCTGAATGCCAATGCTTGGATTCGCCGACATCTAGCCCAGGTGAGAAGAAATTCCCTTTTTGCCTGGAAAATTAAGAAAGTTCATAAGGAAGAGATGGGAGATGGAAGCTTTATTAAAGTATTAGCTGAAATCTTTATGAGAAAAATTAGTTACGTTGCAAACAGACTGTGGCATTCTTTCCTAAACCTATAGCCTTATTCTCCCCATATACTGCTTTTTAATAGATTTTTTTTTAAATAAAAAAATCCCTTCTCCATAATATCAGGCACTTTGACCTTTTAAAGACAGAAACTGTTTGTCTTGTAAATGAATGTTTTTTTTTTCTTTTATACATTTTAAATTGCAACTTGCTTTCTCTATTAAAGCTGACAAAAATCTCTTTAGGCATCTTGATTCCTACAAAGGATTTTAAAAAAAAATTAAAGTGGCAGTATCATTTTAAATGTCCTGAGATCATGAAATTTATAAGAGAAAATATATCAGTTCTGTATTGGAATGATCTGGGAACACATGACACATTTCTTGTTGCAGTTAGATGAATGCTTACCTAATCAGAAAACTAGATTTGGGGGGGGGGGGAGATTTCCTAAAGTGAAAGAGAGAAGGAAAAACCAGAAACTGTACCTGAACTCTGATTTCACTTCTGCAATACTAATGGCTGAATTCGTGCATTGTACTAAGTCAGAGATCAGAATTGTGAACTTTTGTAGGAATGTTGCTGCACCAATGGCTGGACAGCTTCCTACAAAGTCACAAGAAGAGTTTATGATGTCACAGAAAGTGGCAAAGCTGATTTTTTTTTCTTCAACCTGCTTGTGAGGATTTTAAACCAGTGGAATTGAAACCCTGCTTCACTTTAGTGAGTCCCAGTGGTGGGATTCAAGTATGTGAACAACCGGTTCTCTGTGTGGATGCCGCTTCCGGAAGTCCATTCTGGGCCTGGGCAACAAAAAATTAGCCACCAGTTCTGCCGAAGTGATGCGAACTGGCTGAATCCCACCACTGGGACCACCCAGATGGTCTGAGATGCTGCTACTGAATTTTGGAACTGTAGTGCCAGAGTCCTGGAGAAGGGCTGCAAATGAGTTATTAGGCAGCTGTATTCATGCAGCCTTAATGTGGTTTGTTTAATTTGAACTTTATGAAATCGTGTATTAGGTATCATTATATATCATGATTATTATGATGGTAATCATGATTATTATGATTATGCTTGTCTGATGTGTGAACCAGCCATAGCCTCTATCTCATCAAATCACAGATGTAAGTCTTGTTATCAGGTGCTAAAACAAAATATGTAGATTGCAGCAGATTAAATTACAATAAATGTGGCCTTCCCGATGTGGGCGTTAGGGTGCCGATAGAAAAGTGCTGATAATGTTTTATTTAAAAAAGAAAAACTATAAACTGGCCAACTGCAAAACAAAGGGGCAGCCTTTGCATCTTCTTTATTTTCAGAGTTATTTTGAGGTTCCTCATATAGACCCTGTAAACATTTTCAAAAAATTAAAATGGTCAGGTGACTACCTCTCATAGTTGCTTGAAAATGTGCCTATCTTTCTAAATAAAACAAGTATAGCTTCAGAGGTATAGAAAATTGGGGTGGAACAGGAAGCTTCCAAATCAGTTTGCTCTTTGGTGATTTTTTAAAAAAATGGCTGCTCGATAGCCACTGTGGTGCTGCAGAATCCCCACTCCCATGAGAAACCATCTACAATAAGTGTCTTAAAATTTCAGACCTGCCTATCAACCCCGGAAGGCTGTAGCTCAGAGAATAGCTGGTCCTTATTCTTTTCAAACTTATGTTTTAAAACGGCAGTCAGTTTAAACAGTTGAACATGTCTGCACAGATTTGATAGTTAAAATAGCATGTCTCCCCAGTTTGGAAATTCTTGAGTTGCGTTATATTGACAATGCAAACAAGTCTTTCATGAATGCTAGCTCTAGAAAAGTACCTTATTTCTTTCACACAACAAATTAATTTTGCAGAATTCAGTGTGCGGTCAAATGTAACTGTTTGAGGTTATTTTAAGCAGCTTCCATGATTGTTTAAAAGGTTATTTACTTCATATTCAGGCCACAAGAAGTTGCTGAAAGCTCCATCCACTGGAACTGTATCCTCTTCAGAAGACTGTGAAGACAAAGATTTGATACAAGCCTATGACAATGGTGAGAAGCAAAAGAATCCTATGGTTTAACAGAATAAGAAGAAAATCAGAACTCTTCATAGCCTGGGAAAGGAAACAGAGAAGAGAACAGGACTATAGTTAGAGAGCTCCACAACTTATAAATGCATACTCTGTATTTTCCTGGTTTTTAATGAAAACATGCCAAGGATTCTTCATGTTGGGGTTCCCACTTTTACACAATTCTACCACATGTAAATGTTTTTAATTACCCGTAACACTACTTTGAGCTTTCCATTGTCCCTCCTTTTAAAGACTTACAGCTTTTTGAAATCAACTGCCTCAAACTTTCCTGTGAAAGTACCTCTGGAATTTTATTCCCCTAGAAGACCTTCCCTTTTTTTTATCACCCTTCTTTCTGTGGCCAGGCTGTGCTAGATGCCACTCTGTTGTCCACTCTGACCTTTCAACTTTTAGATCATCTTCTTTTCCTTTTTCCTCTCGGCACTAACTATTATTGACTTCATACTCTGATATCATACTCTGATATCAACTGTCATTCACAGTGTAGTGCTTGACCTTTCATTTCCTCTAGCCAGAATTCCTAATCAATCATAATATATCATTAACTAAGAATCAGTGAGGAAAGATTTCCTCTTGCATCTATCACTGCCTATCCTTTTTTTTTTCCTGGGGTTCCCCAATCCACTATAAAAGTAATTGACATAATTGTAAATCTTTTACTAAACAAATTAATTACTACTGTTGCTTGACAGGTTTTCAATTGTGGGATTTTTCACACTGCATTTGGAGATTACCCTTGTGAACACTGTAGGATGTAACACTTCACTGCCATATATAGTATTTTATTTTATCCACTGGGAGATTCAGCCATCCTCTTTGGGGATGCTGCATTATTGAAGAGAAGAAAAGATAACCTTTGTGTAATTTTTTTACCGTGAGCACATTGGCACACATTAAAAATGAAATTCTGTTGGCTGCTCTCAAAAGTGTACACATACATAACACACATATAAACATGCTATATACAACATATACATATACATATAAATATATGTAAATATTAATCACTGTCCATCTTGAATACATAATGGAAGGAGGAAGCTTTAGAGTTCACAAGGTTAATACTGTATGGAATAAAACTGTGACTGAATCTGGATCTTCTGCTTCGGATACCATGAAGCCTCCTCCCAGAATGTTACAAGGAAAAGAGGTTGTGAAGACGATGTATTGTATAGTGTCCCAGACAATCAAGAAGGAGGAATATCTTTCCTTGGAGTATGCTACATTTTTAGATTACAAAATAGGAAATTTGTAATGATCAGGGTTTGCACTTTAACATTTCACCTAGTAAGTACAAAATGGGAGGAATCACATCACATACTTGAGCATGGGCAGGATTTCTCCTATTTAGTAAGGGGGGTGAGTTATTTTATTTTAATTTAATCTGTTTTAATGTTATGTTGAACCTATTTGCAATTTACCTTACTCTTTTGTGTGCTACCTCATTCAAAATTAGTCTCGTGATTTTGGAACACCTCCGACTTTGAATTTAGGGCATACCTTAAAATATCTCCATATTCATTTTTCACCAGGGGTTTTTTTTTTTGTATCTGTATTCAGCAAATATCCATTGTTCTTTAGGGAAAGAAATGATCACATCTAATAGCGAATAATGGACCTCATCCTCTTTTCAGATCTAAATGATGTTGCATCTGAAAATGGCTTGTCCAATTGCCAGTTTAAAAAAATAATCCTGTCAAGTGCTGCTCAGACTCATCGGCTGAGAAAACTGAGGGGCCCTTCAAAATGCAGAGAGTGTGAGAACTTCATGGTCAATGGTATCGAATGTGAAGAAGTAAGTGAACATAAAGGAACCACTTTGCTGCAAAATGGTCAAACAGCCTCCCACTCTCAGTGCAACGTATGACAAAAACATTGGTAGTCAAAAAAAGATGTGAAAGTAATTATTATTTAGGCTTCAATGGCATACTTACATATATGGAGCTAAGCACAAGAAAGCTAACTTTTAAATAGGCATACATCTAAATCTATTAAATTAATTCAATACCCTACTGTAAGATGCGATCCACTGAGCATTAAATCATATCCTCAACCCACATTAACCCTCTAGCGGTTAAGTATCTTTCAGTGGGACTTGACTGCTGATTTGGAAATGTAAGAATAACAGGCATAGGAAAGATTCAGTATGTCTTCTGACTTGTAATGTGCCAAGTGGGTGCAGGAATAAAGGATGCCAGTCCCATTCCAATTGGGATCAGGTCTGGATCATGGTTTGTTGTTTGTTCATTTCTGGCTTTATGACAAGCATCTCTGCAGATCCAGTGTTTAATCTGTGGTCATTCAAAATGATTGCAGAGAGAGAGAGAGAGAGTACTCGTCAAGAGTAGAAAGTAATCTGGGAGAATTTCCATTCCTGTAAGATACAATACATTTTTGAAACAGTATATTTATATTATTGAAGAATAGTAAGAGCTGAAAGAACTTGAAGCTTTAGTTTCAGTCAGTATGTTCCTGAATGACATAATCTGAGTTAGTTAGCATATCTTTGGTCCATTATGAAAAATACCCCACTAAGCCAGAATTTTGAAAAGGTCCAACTTTTGTTCTTTCTTTCTGTGTTCATTGAATCTACTAAAAACTCAGCAGACATTAAGCATCTATTTGAATTTTTAATCCACCGCTTCAGATATCTAAGATCAGTACTGGCAGGAATTTGTAGATAGTAAAGCAAGAAAATGTTTTATATAAGCGCACAAAATGGTGGCCTGTTACAAAAGCTTTGTAACAAAAATACTGTGGTTTAAGAAATAGCTATTTGTTAAGACTGACCCAATACTTTGCATTTTTTTCACAGTGCCTGTTGGCCTGCCATAAAAAGTGTCTGGAGACCCTTCTCATCAATTGTGGTCATCAAAAACTGCCAGCCCGGGCATCGCTATTTGGAATTGACTTCAGCGATGTGCCAAGGGATTTCCCAGAGGAGGTGCCATTTATTGTGATGAAATGTACATCGGAGATAGAAACTCGTGCCTTGGGAGTGCAGGTAACTCATTCTTCTATGCATTCAACAGTTGCATCCCAAGCTTTATTCCTGTTTCAAGGTAAGAGCAGGAACAAAATTTTCATTCCCATCCCTAATACAAAAACCGAATTAACAGTCACCTTTGCATGCCTTATATTTGTCCATTTCTGTGGAAACAGAATTCTCCAAAAATGAGAATTTAACAGTTGGAGCAAACTGTTAATTTAACAGCTGGGGCAAACAGGTCTGCCTACACTTTTGTCTGCACATAGATCAGAAGCTTACATATATTGTAAAATTGCAATGTATTGTTATTGTCACATGCTGGTTTTTCATTAGGCTGTTAGCTCTGAATTTCAGATTGAACAAAATATATCTCCAGGTTTCTGAGGTGGCAGAAGTATATTTTCTATACTAAATTAACCAGAGTTTGGTGTTCTAGCATTTCAGTCTCTCCTCCACTTGCATCTCTGTATTTCTGTATCAGATCGATATTCCGCTTGTCATTTGGGCACCTTATGTATATGTGTTGTTCATCGAACTGGCTTCCCCTGATTTGGTCTCCCTTTGCCTCTCCTCTTTGCAGGGAATATACCGCATTAGTGGGGCTAAAGCACGCATGGAGAGATTGTGCCAAGCCTTTGAGAATGGCCGAAGGTTGGTGGAGCTGTCAGAACACTCACCCCATGACATCACCGGAGTCCTTAAACATTTCCTTAAGGAGGTAAGAAATAAAAACGGAGAGTACCCCTAGCATCACATTTCCCTACAGCTGAAAGTGATTTTCTGAGATGTGTATTTTTAGCTGTGGGGGTTCACAAAGATACATTTTTTCAGACCTTTCTAAAGCAGAAACACACTGATATTAAAAGACAGCTCACAGTTCGTCTTTCCCTTATAACGAACATCTTGTATTGCCCCCAGCTTTCACAATCTGAGTGACTCATATGCTGCTCTATGACTAATTTGATTGATTGGCTCATAGATATCATATAAATTGCAGTTTGCCGACTATTTTTCAGATGTACTCTTAGTTTTGCATCTACTCTTCATTGTCCTCAGTTTTTTAAAAGCACAATCTCTTCTGTGGTTTGCCTCAGAGAAGGACCTTGGCAACTATTTGCTGCTTTTTGCTTCGATTCCCATTTTACAGAACAGAACAGAACAGAACAGAACAGAACAGAACAGAACAGAATAGAATAGAATAGAATAGAATAGAATAGAATAGAATAGAATAGAATAGAATAGAATAGAATAGAATAGAATAGAATGAAGGGACCTTGGAGGTCTTCTAGTCCAACCCCCTGCTTAGGCAGGAAACCCTATACCATTTAAGACAAATGGTTGGCCAGTCTCTTCTTAAAAACTTCCAGTGTTGGAGCATTCACAACTTATGACTTATGACCGTTTTTCACAGTTACGATTTTTGCAGCATCCCCAAGGTCACGTGATCAAAATTCAGATGTTTGGCAACTGATTCATATTTATGACAGTTGCAGTGTCCTGGGGTCATGTGGTCCCCTTTTGTGACCTTCTGACAAGCAAAGTCAATGGGGAAGCCAGATTCATTTAACAACCAGGTTACTAACTTATCAACTGCAATGATTCACTTAACAACTGTGTCAAGAAAAGACGTAAAATGGGGCAAAACTCAATTAACAAATTTCTCACTTAGCAACGTAAATTTTGGGCTCAACTGTGGTCTTAAGTCAAGGATTACTTGTAATACTGTCAAATTAGGTCTCCTCTTTTTATCCTTATATGTTTCATTTCATCTCCCCACATGCAGGCTTTACATTTCTCCCTGTTAATTTTCATTATATTTATTTCAGCCCACCGTTAAATTTCATCCTGTTCATTTCAGCTTAGTTATGCTGTAACCTGTCTGGAAGATTTTTTTTATTATTATTATTTTCTTTTTAAAAGTTAGCTGTTCCTTCTCATTTTGAACATGTGCAGAAAAGGGGCTCTGAGTTCATAAAAGAAAGGTGTAAAATTCTAAAATGTTTTGAAATGCACAGAATTCCATTGCTGCATAGAAGGCAGCTCATGGTATGGGCACATCTTCCTTAAGGGAGATCCTTAAAGTTCAACAGCTCATATTTTCTGATATTCTCAAAATGTGAACTCTTGTTCTGAAATATATGAGAACATGTGAGAACACTGAGAATTAGAAAAGTGCAAGACAGTAAACTAACATGGAAATCATTGATAGAACTAGTCCATGAAACTGGGTAAACATGGCAGGATCCAGTAATATTTGTGATCAAATTTAAACCCAAGGAGTCTGTACCGGTAAAGTATTATGGTGCATATTTTGCATTTTTGCTACAGCTTTCCAGCCCTGTGCTTCCATATAAACTTTATGAAGATTTCATGACTTTCTCAAGAAATTTGCAGAAAACTGAAAACAGAACTGGGGACAATTCTGAGACAGATCCCATCAAGACCACCAAGGATTTGATGAGCAAATTACCAGCATCAAATTATAATACTATAAGGCATCTTATTGCTCATCTGTACAGGTAATGAAAGAAATAGCATTGAATATCCAGCTTTTCTTTTGTAGGACAAATTAGCTCTGTTAAATTTATCTGATCTGGATATCATTCTGATTGCCAACAAATCAACTGTAACTATTATCAGTGAATTCTGATCATATCCTTTTTAAAGTAGATGTAAGTTAAGAGAATGTGACAATGACCTGGAACAGAGATGTTGAAGGAAAAGTCTTCATCATAGTTCAGTCCAAGCCGGGAATAAACAACATGGCGACTGCTTTAGAAAGAAGTTTGCAGTTTATTGAAGAGGAGAGCCAGACAGAAAGATGGCTCTGGAAGAAATGAGAGAGCACATGTAGGAAGTGGGTTTTTATACCCTCTGGAGCCTTTTGTTTGGAGTTGTTCCTATTCCTGTTTGAGGCTTTGTATTTCCTGTGTCATGTATTTTGACCTGTGTCCCTTTGGCATCTCTGTGTTAATCCTATTATGTCCTGTCTTAGAGTTTGGGTGGGGTATGTAGATTTTAGGTCTTTGTCTTCTTAATCTTCTAGCTGGGGGCCTCCAACCTTCCTGGATTTACATCTGCATTTCTACAGAGCTGATTTCTGCTTGGGGGAGGGAGACTTGGGGCTATTAAGAAAACTGGGCATGCTTTTCTGCCTCTTTAAGATCCTTTGAGAAAATATATTTTTCTGCCCTTTTTAATATTTCCTTCTCTGGGGGGCTGACTTCCCACACAGCAAAAAACCTTATTTTAAGTGGCGCAGAAGTGTATGGAATTACACTAATGGAAAGTATGAAAAAGGACATTTGGTAGAATACTGAGGTGAAAGAGATTAAGGGTGAAAAAAATGCATATATGAGCATGATTGCTGCAGAACGTAAGAATAAGAGGAAGACGTCCTGTAGAAAGCATTTAAACTCTTTCATTGGAGTATTGGAATGCATGATCTCACTCTCAACCTGTATTTGGCCCAGTACAAAGGCAATTCCCACCTCATCTTCTATTGTTAGTGGTATTGCCGCCGCCTCTTTAGTCAGTCCTTGCACCAAGCCCTTTGTTCTCAGCTGCTGGGCCATCTGCCTCCTTTTGAAGGGAGCTTGCTATCATAAATGGGTGAAACACTGCATTTTTGTCCTGCTAGTTTCCCCTTTAGTTGGAGTCATAGGAAGAATGATAAAAAATATGATATTTCCTTTCTCTTTTCCTCCCCCCCCCCCCACTGGATGTGCTAAATGGGAAGATTCTGACTACAAAGGGAAACCAACTAAGGGGCTGATACAAATGTCTATCAGTGAAAATCCATATCCTCAGACCCATTGAAAGAGAGAAAATGACTGGCGCTTGCTTTTCTAGCATGGGTGAGAAGAGTAAAGAACTAGGGAAATCTACCAATCAGGGCTGTGCTGTACACCATTTGGACAGTACACCTGGCAGGATCGTCTCCAAAACTGAAGAAATGGAAAAACAATTTCTTAAGCCAGTTTCATTTTTAGCTGGTTTCTGCACAGGAGACAAGTAGCTTAAAACCAACAGAGCAAGGAATGGTTAAAATTGAAAGAGGAACACAAAATGCAGTGCAAGTCTTGATAGAAACATAAAGTTGTTTTGGAAGTGGATAAAAACACCTTAAGAAGAAGCCTCTAGCATGGCGAATGGCATTAAGAATAAAAACAATGGAATTATTTTCAACGAAACTGAAACCAGAATCTTTTAGAGATATAATAATACATTGATGCAAAGAATTATAAGGATACGTTATAGGGTGGGATTTCAATCAGTATTATGTTAGTGTCCAGGAAAAAAATTTAGGAAGGGAAGTCATAAATATTTTGAGAATAATGAAAATAGTAAAGCAGCAGGTATTTTTTTCTTTAGATATTTTTATCCCACATTTTTTTATAAGTAACTCAAGGGCATGGACATAACTAATATTCCTTCCTCCTCCTATTTTCCACAACAACCCAGTGAGGTGAGGTAACTGAGAGAGAGGGATTGGTCCAGGCCTAAGGTGGAACTAGAACTCACAGTCTCCTGGTTTCTAGCCTGGTACCTTAACTACTAGACCAAACTGGTTATCTAGGTTTGGATAGTGTATTTGAGAAATATTAAAATATTAATGTAATTTGTTTACCCTGTGCAACTTGTATGAAGGCTGCATCTGTGCTTAACAACTGAGAGAATACTCTACAGTAATTCCCTTGTAAAAAAAAGGAAAGGTAGCAAATAAGGGTTGACTTGCATAAATGGAATGCTTTCTTTGAGGAAATGGGATTGCAGATGTTAAGGAAGAGAGTCTTCCTGAAGGTTCCTGAAGGTTGATATTTCCCTGTGTGTGTTTCCAACTCAGGCTGGCAATAAATTTGCAATTCACAAAGAAAGAAAAATGCTGATTACTTGGGTGTAGTATTTTTTATCTATGTATCCCTCTATTTGTGAGGAGAATGTCCTGAACCTTGAGAGTTTTCTGAGATTTTCCGCCTCCTGTGCCAATTGGGCTGCCACTGGGGCCACTGCAGAAGGTGGGAGAATGTATGAAGTGTCATTAGTGACAACAGAGATGGCAGCAGGCTTGTCTTTGGGATAGAAGGCTTTGAAACTGGGAAGCCCCAACCCATGGTGGGTCCCTGGCAGTCTTTTGTAAGAAGCATTTTTTCTGGAAGGTGCAGAAGTGAGAAAGCGGAGGGAAAAGTTAGAAGGCATTTTCCTTTCCTGCTGCACATGCTGTTTCTATCCAGCCCAAAACAACCAATAGCTCCAAGAAGATAATGTGCATTATATTTTGTGCAGCCAGCAATTTGTCAATCTCGCTGCAGAGGTGCAATCAATTTTCAGGGTTAGACAGAAATCTCAGGAGTGAGAGGAAAACACAGTGATGTTTCTGTGTGGGTAAGAGCTTTGAATTACACTGCCATCCACCCATATTTGAGTCTTCAGAAAAGTAAATTAGTATGAATTTTGCTGTCCCTTTTGCCAGTCCATATCCTGCGTCACTCAGCTCTGCTCCCAGTTATTTTCCTCCAAAGTGAGAAAAACCTAACAGATTTTTGACATCTTGAGACTGCCCTTGCACAGAGTTGGAATAAGGGGGAAGATGTTCCAGGGCAGCTAAAAATGACATGATCATTTATGAGCTTGGGACAAGATGAAGACCACATCAAAACATAAGCTTTTCTGAGGGTGTGTTTCTGGCATGGTTAGGTGCAAGAGAGGACCCAGTCATAATTGAAAACACACACAAAAATATTTTTTTGTTATTCTGAATATATTACAGCAGAGGTAAAAAATTAATGGATTTAACTGCCCAATGCAGATAATAACATGGGAACCCAGAATTGATTCTGAAGCCACACAAAAATCACGGGGAAAGTTCTCATAGTTTGGTATGAAGAAGAAGTTGGTAGAGGAGGGGATTACTGAAATACATAGCAAGAACCGGTAGGAAAGAAGAGATTCACAAACTGTATGTTAGCACAATTGTTTTCGCACTGATAGGATGAAGTGAGTTGTTCCTTATTTATTATATAGGGGAAACATTCTTCCTTCAAGATGACAA
Source organism: Azemiops feae (assembly GCA_023970755.1). Lineage (NCBI taxonomy): Eukaryota > Metazoa > Chordata > Lepidosauria > Squamata > Viperidae > Azemiops > Azemiops feae. The sequence goes on along the minus strand of JALGBA010000082.1, from coordinate 1,853,162 downwards.
TTTGCACAGATACTGCATTGGTTGATGTTTATGTTGCTACAGTTTCTTTCTGATCATTTCTGCCCCTGCACAATTATTGATGTAAGGTTGAAAAATGGGTATTACTTAATGTGTATCTAAGAGGGTGTATGTGTATGTATGTATGTATGTGTGTATGTGTACATACAGACACACACTTTGGGATAGGATCTCTGATAATTGACTAGCATGACAACTGCAATACCAGCTGGAAACACAGTTTGGAATCTACACACCATTCTGTTCTCTATTCAAGAAAAACTATTGTGCCCAAACCCTTCTAACCCTTTCTAACCCTGTATTTTTCTTTTCAAGGGTGGCTGAAAGATATCAGGAGAACAAGATGTCCCCCAACAACCTGGGCATCATTTTTGGCCCTACTCTAATCCGCCCTCCCTGTAACAATGATGTGTCCTTGTCATGCCTGGTGGATTCAGGATACCAGTCCCAGTTGGTTGAATTTCTTATCCTGAACTATGAAAAGATATTTGGGATGGATGACCTGCCTTCAGCTGGACTTTTTGACTGTGAAAACTCTTTGAAACAGGCAAATACTAATGACGTTCTTTCAAGCAACCAAAGACATTCCAGTGCATCTTTCGAGGTAGGAATGAGCGGTTGCCTATCCTTAAGTGAAATCAATGAGCCTCTTTGAGCAATAGACTGAGATAAATGGAAAACCGGGTTCAAGCCACCCAACCTTGAGTGGCTATGGGTTTTTAGTCCTCCGGGTCCAGATGATATTTCATCTGACTCTGGGCGGGGTGGCACTCCCCCAGATGAGGTGGTGTGCAATTTGGGGTCCTCCTGGACTCACAGCTCCTGCTGTTTGCCCAGATTGGTCCAGTATGCCAATTGCACCCCTTTCTGGACCAGAAGGTCTTGTTTATGGTTACCCATGCCTTGGTCATCTCCTATTTGAATTACTGCAATGCTGCCCTTCAAGACCACCTAGTAACTTCAGCTGGTCCAGAACGCAGCAGCACGCATAGTAATGGGTGCCTCTGGGTTTGCACATATAACACCTCTGTTGTTTTTGCTGCACTGACTTCCAGGTTTTTTTCCCCAGGAGTAATTCAAAGCACCTATATGACATAGGGCCACCTTACTTGTGGGACCACCTTTCCCTAAGGACATTTACCCATCCTACCAGATCAGATAGGGTGGGCATGCTCCTAATCCCTTCCTTTAGATTTTGTCATTTTATAAGAACTAGGAAGTACGCATTTTCTGTGGTAGCCCCTGCCCTATGGGACACTCTGCCCCCTGTCGTTCAACAGGCCCTTACCCTCTTAGCCTTCTGTAAAGCACTGAAGATCTAACCCCCACCCCCCACCCCAAGTGCTGAGATGAGGTGATTGCATATTTTGGCACCAACTTTTAGTTTTTAATGTGATTGGTTTCTATAGTTTTAATGTGATTTTTATCTTGTTTTAGTTTTTCATTAGGAGCCGCCATGGTTTCTTATAAGATGGGGCAGGGCTATATAAAAGTTTTTAAAAACACCGCCACTTTTTTCATTGTGCATAAAGCACACGGTCAGCCGTTCCATGCATATCTCTCTGAGGTGGCCCTCTGTGATATATTCCAAAGAGGCTATAAAAGACTGCATAATTTAAGAATAATAATAAATAGCTGTTAACTGTTATTAGTGGTAGTAATACCATAGGTAGAGAAGATAAGGGGAGCTTATATAGGAATTTCACTTTATTTTACCCAGATAATAATCCTGTAACCTAGACTGGAGTAAGAGTGAGTTTCCATGACTAAGTCCCTGATCTAACCCCATAACCATGACACCAAATGCAGATTCTCGGTGTTAGCAAAACTAAAGTGTTGAGTGGGTATTCTGCCACTTTTGTTTTCTCAAAATACATCTTTATTTTGATATTTCAAAGTACCATAAAAATTATTAACAGAAATGGAAAGAAAAATTTGAAATACAATGGATGTTTTTCTTCAAGAACCTGTAACACTAAAAATTTTTTTAAAAGCGCCACAGATTTTACTTTAGAAAATTACGATGCCTAATATCACCCTATCAATCTCACACACAGCTTTCTTGCTGCAATTAGATAAAATTGGTGGAGGAACTCAAGTCAACAGATTCATAGCAATATTTTTTTTTTCCCCAAACAGAGCCCTGCTTCCAAGCTATGTTCAGGTGAAGATGACTGTGAGAACAGTTCCTTCACTGAGGTCAAACGGAAAGACAGCATGGAGCAAACCGTCAACCCCGTAGGTAATTTTTCTTCTATAGCAAACCATTTCTTTAAAGAATATAAAGTCTATGCTGTTGAGAAATCTGCATTCTATCCCAAATGATTAATTATCTACAATATCATCTTCTTCAGAATGAGAAACAGCAACATAAGGCAGGTTCTGAAATTCCAAGTAATTATGCTATCTAAACTGAGTTAATTAGGATGACTTTTGTCTTCCCCAGTGCAAGAGAGTTTTGAAAAATGACAGCATTCTCCTAAAGGATGCACAGCACGAAATATCTTAATGCTGAAATGTATAAAGGTTTAAACTTATGTTATATGAAAATCATGTATAGGTACAAAATTAAAAATGATCATATTTGCATACCTGACTGCAAAGCTGACTTAGTTTAATTTAAAACAATTCTGCTTAGGTGAGGACAAGGACCTTCATGTTTCTACCAACTGCAGCTCCCCAAATTCTTTGTAGGAGAAGAGCAGGTGGAGCTATGGGGGCAGAGTTAAATGCATCATCAGTTTAGAGTCCTTGTGTTCCCACAAGAGATTGAAGTCCAATCTCTCCTGAATTCTGTTGATCGTTATCTGGTGACAATTTAGAGTTGAACTTTAGTTGACCAGATTCTTGTGTATCAGCTTGAATAAATTCTCTATGCTGCAACTTTACTAATAGTCCTGATTCTTTGCATCTGATATTCTTTGAAGTAAAACCATGGCGTGTTTTCCAGAAGTATCTGGTTAGCTGTGATGCAAAAGAGGATGTTGAGGATGAAACGTTTGGGCAGGTTCAGCTGGTCTATCATGGCTTAGAATAATAAGTAAGCAGCATTAAATGATATGAGTCTGAAATGCAGATACACCAATAAAATAAAAAGGCTATCAAACATAGATGGTTGATGGATTTGGTCCTTTTATGAAATATCTATAACAGAGTTTGTGGCATATGCAAAAAAAACCTAATGCTGCCCTGCTTGTAAGAGATCTGTTTTATCTCATATCAGTCAAAATATGTGGTGAGTGGACAACAAAATGCTTCCTCAAGGAATCCAGCTAATCTTTCACTGCTTTTAGAAAAGCGTCACGTGCCTTTGAACACACGGTCTGCTGGGTGATACATGGAACAGATTGCCTTTCCTCATTCTTTATCAGATTCTTTTCTCTTCTCACTCAGAGCTGAACAGCACAAATGACACAGAGCTGCAAGACTTTATACTTGATCCAGAAGTTGCTCTCAATCCTCAATCCAGGGGACGCTTCAGCCGGATGCCAGTGAAACATCCTCGTACCGTCATCTCCAAAGTTTCCAGTCTGCCCCTGCTGGCTGCTGTTCTGTCTAATTCAGAGGCAGCCAGTAGCTGGTTGGAGGCAAGTCCCAGTAGTCGCAGTGCCTCACCTGACCTCACCTCTGGAAAGCGTAAACATTTTGAAATCACACCAGAAACTGCTAGGATTGTCTCCAAGCTGCAGCCTCAAAATGGAACACAAGATTATTATCAAGCTCAGCTTGGGGCAGCTCTCCAGGAAAAGCCTCTGGATGCACTGGGGGAAAATAAGTCTGAATCCCAAGCTAAAATATTGCTTGGGAAATGAACTGGACAAAGGACTAGAATCCCAGTTCTTGGAGATATTCTGAAATGCATACATCACAAAACATCAGGGCTCTCTAGTGTATTTGGAGAACAAACATACCAGCCCTGGCTAAGTCTAGGAGGAATGAGGTATTTATATAACAGTTTCTGAAGAAAGGGGTGAACTAGAACTGAGCTGCTGAGATACTAGAAACTGTAAACCCCGTGAAGCCGGCTTTTAAGCAGGAACTATTACCACAAAGGCACAGTGGAGAAGCAAAACATTTCTAGGGAAAGTGGTAAGGATTTCGCAGAAATGGACAGAACCTTGGAAATAATTGGTATACCTGCTCCCAGTGGCCATATTTGTGCAGTATGTTAATACAGGATGTGAGTGTTCAAGATGGTTCAGGGTTATGTTTGACAAGAATAATGTGACTGTGTTGAAACCACGTGATGGAAGATTCGATCAGATTACTACCAGAAAAATGGCATATATCTTGAAAGTTTAAAAGTATCAAAATGATCACTAAAGAAAGATAAATTCTATGTAAATTGTGCAAAAAAAAACAAAAACCTTTGAAATCTTGTAATGCCATTTTTCTAGGTTCGGAACAACATGTTTAGACATACGGTATGAACCCTGGAAATGTACTTCTTTTAAAAATGAAATTTATTTTGGGGAAGCTGAGTTCTGTATTAATTGTATATATCTGCTTTTTATTATCAGTTTGTACAGAATAGTCTAAAAAAAGAGTATTGGCTAAACAGTGTAGTGGTTCTATACTGAGAGCTGCTAGTATTATATAGTGTATATAAGAAGGCAATGTATGTTACTTGTAGAGAATGCCTGGATAAGGAGATGGGGCAGGGCAGGTAGATGGATGATAGGGTGTTGCTGGAATACTTTCTTATAAACATGTTAACACATATATGGTTCTCTTTGTGTAGAGTTGCCAGCTGGACATTAGGCATGAATTTTTACAGGCATCTTCCCACTATATATATTTCTTAAATTCCATCAACCATCTCTCCTCACTTTTTGTATAGCATAATTGGTTGAGTGTAATTGGTTGAGTTCACACAGTGCGTTAAAGTTAAACCATGGTGCGCTATAATCTTGACTTGATTAAGAAGCTGTAATGCTTGGTTTACATATAATGTTAAGCCCTAAATCATAGTTTACAAACCACAAAGTGTGTTTATAGCTAAACAATGTGTTTACAAGACTGTATGAAAATTGTAAAAGAGTTGGTAAGAGGACAGATTGGAGAAGCCATGGCTGCCTCAGCTGCCATATCAATAACAGATGTGTGCCTGACCATTATGTGGAATCTGCCACTAATTGAAATTTTTGATTCTATGTATCTGCACTGAAATACGTGTGTGCCTATGTAGTTTTGCTGGCAAACATCTCTCATAGAGATGCTCAAATGCTGCATTCATAGAATTTGCCTTGCAGCAGTGATGTCTGATGAACTGGTGGGTTTTGAAGCTTCTCAATAAGCCACTTAATAGTTCCAAGAATCAATTTTCTCTTGTGATTACCCTGTAACAACCTATTCTAAATTACATTTTGCAAATCGCTAGACAAATGTATATAAATACATGCCAATTAACACATGTTCAGAATGTGTGTGAGTTGTTGGGAAACCATCACAAATGTATTTGTTACTCTGTTTGCAAATGAAGGGGAACCACCTTATTATCAATTCAGAGAGGACTGGAAACTCTGCAAGCAGAACAGGTAATCGTCAGCCTACACCGTAATGGAGCCTGTCCATTACAGTTGCAAGTGCTGATAGTCATTAAGCAAGATGGCCTTGCTTAATGACCCCCACCCACTGCTCTCCCTGATGCGGCTGCTTTTAACATGTGGGTCATTAAGCAGAGCATAGGGTGCCTTGGGTGGGGGATGCTCTGGAGCACAAACCCAGGCCCAACTGTCCTGGCTTCCCAAGCCCCCCCCCCCTGCCTGCAGAGATATCCCGGTCTCCACTTCCTGCCCCTTGAGGTCCCCACAGCCCTTGGGCCTGCTTTCCCCCCACCAGATCCCCTCAGGTCTTTCCATCCTCCTATTGGGCCCCCACAGGGCTTGGGCCTCCCCCACCCTGTCCTCAGCTGTGCATGTACCTATTGAAGATCTCTGCAGCTCTGGTGGTTCCTCAGTGCTGCGCAGACTGCACTGGGGAAGTAGAGCAGAGCAGTCCGTCCCTTCTTCCAGAAGCAGATGCCATTTTGGGGTAAGGGCAAGGAATAGTGGCCATGCTGAAAATAGCAGTCACTTTTGCTGCCTTAAAGTGGTTTACACAGCACCGAGGAAAGCTCTGGAGCTTTCCAGTGCTGTGCAGATTGTGTTAGGGAAGCAGAATGCAGCAGTTCATTCTGGGGCCGCCTGGCTGTCTCCTGCTATTTCAGGATGACCACAAGGATTTGTGGGGGGTGCTGAAAATGGCAGCCACTTCCAGGAGGCAGCCACATAGCCCAGGGATGCATGGCCTGCCCTCCTTGCCAAACATGAGGTTCGGAGATCTTTAAAAGGCAAATGTGTGATGGGTGACAGGTGAGTAGGACGCAGGCCTATAGGCCACCAGTGGGGAGGGGTGGGGGGGGGATGGAGGTGGAGAGGCTGCTGCAGCATCCCTGCAGTCAGTTGTAAGGGCCAATGCCTGCAGGGCTGCTGTAGCAGCCATAATTTCAAAAAGGGGTCATAAGTACCCGGGAGGCAGGTCTGTCATGACTTTCAAAAACCGCTAAGTGACCGGTCATTAAGTAAGGATGATCAAGAGTCAATGTAACATTTGTTTACCCGGTGCAAAGACCAATCAATCACGCAGAGTCACTTTATTTCTGAATTTCGGATACAGAAAATTCAAAATAGCAATACAAGGTTTGTTTACAAATTTCTTATCATCATTAAAGTAGCACGTGTAGAAGTAATTGCTGTTCAGGTTGGAATAGCACATGTACAGGTACTGCTGTTCAGCTATTTTTAACATGACCTATACTGCCAGACCCCTGCCTGCCTCCCAGCTCAAGCTAAATATCGCATTGCCTTACTTTTCCAGCAAAGGATCTTCTTGCAACAAGCTTCTAGCTACTGAACTAACCACATCCTGCAGAGCAAAATATAATTTCTTGCTTTGGTTGAGCAGAGCATTTTGCAGTTTTCTGTTTTATGCTTCTGTGCAGACAGGGTAAAGTGAAGCGAGAGCAGTGTGGAAAGAAAAATGGAGGGGCTTCTGTAAAATGGGTACTTTTAAAGTTGAAGTTTGAAAAGATGAACTTTGGGGTCCCAAAGATGAAGTTTGGGGTCCCAGGCCTACACTCCCCCCTTTTTGACACTTTTAAGATACTTCAATAAATATCAAACCTCATTAATGTGTCACTTGGGAAATTTCATCCTCTCATTCTTGTAACCTACATCTCTACGGGAGAATGGACACAAGATTGCCTTCTTTATTCTGATTTTTCACTCCAGTAAGAGTGCCGCTTCCACTTCCACTTTGTCTTGGCCCCAAATGGGGCACATCTCGGCAAAGCTGTGGCACTGCAGGAGCTTATCAAAGGTTGGCATAACAGACAATGAGTGTCATACTTATGAAGAATAAAATAAAAGTAACATTTTCAACTATTCAGGATTGGAAACCAAGAGTAAGATTTTCTCATAAGCAATGGAAGGGGTATGGAAGAGAAAGACTTGGCCAGTTCAGAGTTTGAGGCTTGATCATTAGCTGGACATTCCAATTAATCCTAGGTTATGGTTGATCTGAGTCAAGCTTTGGTTGGTTATAGCAGGAAAAAACAGGTACCACAATTTTGGTTTGAGATGGATCTGAGTAGCCTGCTCCAGGTAATTGTGTCATTAAAGGTGGGGATGGCACTTGGATTACGGTGGTGGTTTGCTTTCTGGACTCGTGAGTGCGAAGAATTTTTTTCTTCTAAAGAGTAGCCTTTCAAGTGGTTCTGCCTTTCACGTGGATGACTAGAATTTCTCTGGGGGTGGAAATCTTTTTTTCATAAGTGTGATGCACTTAGGACTTGACTCTAAAGAACTTGAGAGAGATAAAGGTCAGCAAAAGCTGGGAGCGTCTTTTCTACTTTAGTTGAAGGGATTCATCATTCCAGGATTTTAGCAGAACTCAGGTCTGTATGGATGAACAGGCTGGTCCAATCCTACTGGTTGGTCTTATTGGATCTCTCTGGAAGGAGAAAGTAAAGCAGCAGACAAACGCAGCAGGCATTGCTCCTTCTAGTTGAGGACAATAGGCGTTTGCACTATAAGGTATGGTTTTCTCATACAGAATCTCAAAGGACTCACTCCCAATCTTTTGCTTGAAGTGGCTTTGCATGCAATTGGGCAACTGGCTGTGTCCGCTAGTAAGTTAAGTAGGGTTCTTGAGCTATTTTAGTTAAGTGATATTTTTAACGGGATCTCTAGCGCTTTCTACTTGACTACAAAAAAAAAAGGTAAAAACAAACACAATTTTGGCTACAAAATGTGGGTTGTTATTGGATCTGATTTTAGTTTATAAAATTCCATATTTAGGAATGATTTCCTTAAGTAGGACTTTTATTACTTATTTTGTTGTGTCTCTTAGGATACGTTACTTTTAAACTGCTTCTTTGTTCATTCTTACTCGAACATGTTAATTCCATCGACATTCAGTTGCTTTTCTGTTCAACACATTCAACATATCCCTGGGCTAGCTGGGGAGAGGTCTTAAAGGGACTGGGCAGAAGCAACTCAAAAACTATTTAATTTACAGGCATCCTGTCCGCTCACAGACTAGGGTTGGTTCTGACAGGAAAAGCTTTTACTTATCTTGGACTTAACTAGAAGCAACAAATATTTAACTTTTTGTTGTTTATTTGTTTTCTTGACAGTTTCATAAAGTCAATTTGTCAAAAATCTTTAGATTCCTTCCCCCACCCCCACCCCTTTGGCTGGGCTTTGAGTAGAGACTGTTTGTTGACTTTAGGGTTGTTCTGTCAGGCAACACGGTGTTTTTCTCTCGTAATTCTCACTGACTATCCTATGACTTGGTGCCTTCCTATTATTCAGTTCAAGCGTCTCCCTTTTTAGTTCCTTTTGCCACTGATAAATCTTCTTGTGGGATGTTTTACAATATCTCACAGCAACTTCTTTAGGAAGGAGTACAACTTTAAAAAGACTAGAAATTTATCGTATGTGTTCTATCTCTGTGGTTTGAGCTATAATCAGTTTTTATTTGATGTCTGTGTAAATGTCTTCTTTTTTTCTGCTGTCAATGTAAGAGCACTTTGGTCTTTTACAGTCACCACACTGATTTTCTCTTGGAGTTTTTCATTCTTGTTGTAAATTTTAATTTTATTTTCTTAAAACTACATCTAAAATCTCTTCCCCATTTCTTCAGCGACACCCTCTTCCTCTGTACTTTTTTGCATAATTTACATTGGAAACACATTTTTTTTGTATTTATTTATACATCTTTCATAAACTATTCTTATTAGCTGTGAGCTGGTATCCTGGCTGCTTCTACATTTTCTTTTAATCTCACTGTTATTTGGACCTATAAACAGTGGGCTCAATGTGTGCGTGTTCGCTGATTTCTCTAGATCTAGATCTGTAAATATTCTAAAAGACTATTTAACAAGGTTTGTGTATTCACCCAAGTTGGATTATGGGTATGGAAAATAAATACAAGCCACTTGATGGACAATGAGATATAAACAAAATACCATTTTTATCTAGTTTACTTTAACCCTAGCCTACTAGATAAGTGATATTTTTTTTCCTCTTTTTAAATCTACATATGGATTAAGATTTTATAGAATTATTTTATTAGGATCTCCTCAATATGAGGGGGCACTGTTCTTCCATTATACAATCTGAAGTAGAGAAAGCAGTATATACCAGAATTATTTGAGGTTGTTCCCCTTGGGAATTTGCTATCGGAGTATGTCTCAGAAACAAGAGTTTGGCTGGCTTCTTGGATCTTAACTCACAGGGTTTCTGAGTAGCCTCACCCACAGGGTCACTGTATGTAGGAGGATTTGGACTATTCAGTAAGTCATCAAATTCAGCCAGTAAAATCAAATTCTCTCCTCCAGAGATGCTCCCTTTTTCAGGATACTATAATACAGGCAGAAACACCCTAACCCACCTTAAGGGCCACCATTGAAGGGTGATAGGCAGGGGGCCAATCCTCCCCATCAGCCTCAAGAACAGCCTGACTTTTTCTTTTGGGTCTGCATGATCAAAATCTTAAAGCATTTTTACAAATCTGGAAAACTAGACAAAGCCATGAATAACTCAACAGACATATGTTCTAATTACCCTCTTAGTTCTTTTACAAAACAACAGTTGCAATATTACATTATAATTTAAACTCTCTTCTGGTGGCCACCTTACTTGAATGTCTATGGGTGTCAAACTCAATCGCGTCACGTGATGTATTGTGACGTATCACAATGTTTTTTGCCTTTGCTGAGCCGGGGTGGGCGTGGCTTGCGCGTGACGCATCCAGTCCATGGGCCGCCAGTTTGACACCTCTGGTCTAGGGGATATTGAGGCCAATCATCCTGGTAAAAGCAAATCAATTTCCTGCACCTATTTCCCTGAAATGCTGCAAAACACAGTTCAAAGAGATCATTCTCCAAGGTTTTGTCTGGCCAGAACCCATGGCCACCATCTACGGTCATGACCCATCCCCACTGGAGCCAGACCTGTTTACCGGCAAAGCCTCGGGGGCGGGGGGGGGGGAGCAGAAGGCTTTCCAAAGAATCAGAAGACTGATTGCCCTCCCCTGGGGACATTAGGGCTTTGTGTAACCCCTCTCCCCCATGAGGCTCCAAAATCAATGGGGGAAGCTGGATTTGTTTAACAATCACATGATATGGTTAACAACTGTTGACAAAAAAGGCCATAAAAAAAGTGTGACTGACTTAACCACTGCTTTGCTTGGCAACAGAAATTGTGGTAGTAAGTTGAGAACTACCTTCATATTTAAACCCTTCAATGCCAAATGGAAGAATAGCATGGGAATGTCTTGCACCAAAGTCATAAAGATTCCAAAATGTCCTCCTATGTCCTCTCTGTCAACATATGCCCGCAAAACTAAATGTGCATAAATGCACCTCTGAATGAGCACATATTCTTTTGTCTGTTGGTAGATACAGCAGCCAAATATATAAATTAAGAAATACCAGAACATCGAGGAATCTGTTAGCATTTGGTTGACCATAAGTTTGAACATAACACATTCATTCAGTTCACACATTGTTCTTAAACATGACTGGTTGAAAAAACCACAGCATCCTAGGACTAAAATCACTATGGTTAGGTTCACATAGCACATTAACACAAAAGGAACAAATGGAGGCTAGTGAATCAATTAATATCTGGAGGTGACTCACCAATACTCTAAAACCTCTAAAGCAGAGATGTCAAACTTGCAACATCACGTGACGTGTCGTGACGTATCTCGACTTTTTTGCCATTGCCGGCAATGGGGTGGGCGCGGTTCTGCTATGATGCATCCGGCCCGTGGGCCGGCAGTTTGACACCCCTGCTCTAAAGCCAGAGGATAGGATTAAATTGGAGATTTCTGTAATTTGTACATGATTATCTGGAAAGAAACAGAGAGGAAAGGTCATGTGGTTGCTTTTTTTTTCCATTTCCTACCACTCCAATAAATTAATATTCAGGGCTGCTCATTTGCCATCATCCCACTCTTCTGATTTCCTGTTGTACAGTCTTGAATATGTCATCATTGTCCTTGTGCACAGATCCAGCTCTCTATTCCTGGCATACGAACCCCCAAGTAATATGTACCCCAAATAGCATATGCTTTTCTTTCCTCCGCCGAAAGAGAAGTGTATGACTATGAAGCTTACGCAAATTGTGTTGTCATTAGCATTATGTATATTTAAACAGTACTAAGATTCCCCTTTGGTATGTGTGCATGTTATGCACAAATAATTCAGATTCAGTCTTCTCAGCTAACCTCCCAGCAGGGGGAGTTTTGCTGCTGGGAATTTCAAATACCACTGGTGTTAGGTTTCTTAAGCTCCATCCTGTTTTTTTTTGTTTTTTTTTAAGAAATAGCAGAATCTCAGATAAGTAAACTAACATATTTATTATGTTGGGGTCATGAACTGCAACCCAGCTTTTCTAACTTGTACGGGATGGGGAAGAATAGACAAGTATTTGCTTCCTCCCACTGACTATTAGGCAAAACAAAGACCATCAGCCCAAGCTTGCAGCCTGGGGTCTAGCGTTGGAAAGAAACAGGCATGGACCAGAACCCATGCAGTTCTACAGATATGTGTTTTATTTCAAGCATTTAAATGGAAGATATTTAGACTACTTCCAGCTGGGGCTGCAGATCCAGAGACAGAGTAAGTGTATGCTCTTTTCCCCAGATGGATCATAGATTACTACTGCTGGGCCCTTATTGCACATGGTCTTAGCTTTCTCCTGCTACAGTTTTGTTTGCAGATGGCAAATATCACTGCAGAAGTAGCATTCAGGCATCTCATGCTTAATGGTGTGGTCTAAGCTAAGCTTTGTGGAACCCCACTGGATGCTGTTCTCCAAGATGATGTGGAGACACATTCTTGGTATGCGATTGTACGCGATCAACACATTCTTTGTAGGCAATTACTGTGATTAAACAACCAGTTTGTGGACCTACCTTATTGTATGCCTACTGTATTTTTGAAGTTTGACAGGGAGAATAGTGAGATGTGGAACCTTGTCAAAAGCTTTGCTGAAATGAAAGTAGATTGTTTCCACAGCATTCCCCTTGTACATCATAGTAGTTGCCTGTCAAAGGAGGAGATAAAATTTGCCTTACATGATTTATTTTTGACAGACTGCTTCTTACCAATCTTAGAATTGTCTTCAAAAGTTCTAACATATAGCCAACTTTATTACATCTTTCCAGGATGCTGTGTTCAACTCAGTGGTTGATAATTATTGAGACCCTCTTTTTTTTCTCTCCTGAAAAGAAGGACTACATTTGCTCTTTTCTACTCATCTGATATCTCCCCAGTTTTCCCTGAGTCTTCAAAGATAATTGACAGGGATCCTGACAGTTTTCTGACAATTCTATCAGAATTCTAGGATGTATTTCATCAGGACTTGGAGGCTTGAAATCATTTAAAATAGCTAAAGGTTCCTTTATTACATCTTTACTGACCTGCACCCTCTTCTATTGTATTCATTTCTAGTTTCAAATCACCCTGCAAAGATAGAGGCAAATAATTCTTCTGCTTTTTCTTAGCCACTTGTTAAATTTTCTTCATTCATTGTTATCTTCTTGCTAATGGCAACGTCCTTACTATTTCTCTTAGTTTATTAAAATTGGCCTAACTCTTCCCTGGTTTTACTTGAAACGTTTTTCTTTCTCTTACTAGAGTTTTGTCTTCAATCAAAAGTAGTAATGAAATCACTACCTCTGCCTCAAGATCCTTTACCCTCCCTACCTAGGCCATTAAGTCATTTGTGCTACACTGGAGACTATGCCTTAAACTACAGTATCATTTGTGCCCACCTGGATGAGTAAGAATGGTTTATTATTAGCAGGTCCAATGACTGGCAGATACATGGCAAGTTCCGATTGGCTGTTGGTCCCTCCATGACTCACAAAGAATTAGTGCCTGTTTCCATAGCATCCGGTCCTGCTAAAATAACCTGAATAGCCTTTCACCTGGATCCATTTCACCTTTGAATAAAGGAGTTGTGCTGTGGAAAGGCTGATCCTACTGTAAATGAGAACCAAAATGCTCTTTGGGCTCTTACATTAGCCACTCCCATTGCCAGTTGAAGAAGTGAGTACTTTGTATATTTTCCTCTGGTCTGTCTCTCCGAGTTGTGTTGTGTGAATTGCAGGGAAGACTGGAAGAGTTAAACCAGGCCCTCACAAAGCTGGGCAGCTGGTTGCTTGCTGATTTGTTTTGAAAGAAGAAAGTGATGTTGACAGATCCAATCTTATACATCAAACTTAAATTGGCCTAGGGGGCTTTTGTCTCAAAATGGAAGGCTAAAGGTTCTGTTTCCATTCTTTCCCTCTAGAAGTGACCTCCTTTGGTTTTGTTTGGTTTTGTTTAATAACATATATATTTAAACTGTTGTTTTATGGGTATACACCTTTCTATGTGCTACAGGCGACTTTGCTTTAAATTTCAAAATATATTCTTCTGAGCACTAAAGCAAAATTAGAACTTTCCCAGTTGTTCATTTGAATGAGAGACATCTTTGGGCAGTAATAGAGATGAGAAAGTGGATGTCTATCTGTGTAACACTATCTACCAGACGACCTTATTTGCAAAGGATTGATGCTCTACGAGAACAGTTTGGTGGCACTTTTAAAATCTGCTTCTATTGCCTTCCCCAGTTCCTCTGCTTTTTAAGAGAACAAGTTTTCACTACCCATCTCCCTGTTTCAAGGACAAACATGTTGATTATGCAGCCACAGCTCCAGCACTGCCGTTCTCATAGATATGAAAGGAGATTCCGTATTTGGATTCATAGTTTGAGCAGTCTGCCTCCTTTTCAGCTTTGCTGTCTATTTTAATTTCCAATAAATATCCACTCCTGAGTTCTTTCTCATTCAAACTTAGCTGGAAGGGAAGAATAACATCTATAGTACTGTAGTTTGTTCCCTTACTACACAGTGTACAATCTGCCAATTTCATCTATCTTTTAAAAAGATTAGACTCACTGTATACTTTAAAGAAACTTACAGAAGCCGTTATATAGCCTTGGAAAGCTTTCCTTTCCTAATCAGTGTAATTGCAGCCTGCATAATATGCAGTATGTTGGAAAGCATCTAAAAAAGAAATTGGAGCAGAAGACATGTTAGTGTACTCTTAAAGTATAATCAGCACTTGGCTTTTCTCTCAAGGTAAGAAGCACTTTGTTGCTTTTAGAAGTAATTCCTCCATTTTGGTTTATATTTCTCCATCTCTCCAGTGCTTAATTTCTGAAAGGCTTAAGCTCCCTTTGTAGTCATTTTCTCTGCCCCGGTAGGTCTCCCTATTATACAGAGATTGGATACACACTGGAAAAAGTATGTTAAAGATACTCCAGGGACCTCTTCTGTTTGTGATTATTCATTCTTTCTGGCAGTGAAGCAGCCTTTCTGCAATGAGCAAAACATTAGTCTTTAGCATTACGAAAATAATACAACTTAGGGGGAAATATGCATTTTGTAGTTTTCCAACTTTCTATTACATGTTTTAACAATAGTGTTGGAACACATTTGTTGAAGAATTGGGCATCACCAGGTTTGATTTCAGATACTTAGGGGAAACAAACTGAAGTCTCCCCTATCCCCAAGGTGATTCCTTCCAACCAGTTGGCAGCATCCTTGCCATCACAACAGAAGGAAGCTGGGAACCAGTACAATTAAAAGACTCAGCAGCACCATCAAGTGATTGGAAGTGGGAGCACCATTCACTTACTTGTGGATTGGAAGTCACATCTGGTACAGCCCACTGTGTCTTTACGTCAATGTTTAAAGCAACAGATGGGATTTCTTTCATTAATAAAGACGTTGTACACAACAGCACAGTCATCTTTCCGTTTAAGGCTAACCATCATCGCAGCCATTGGTTGTTATAGAATAACTGAGGCAAAGCTTTTAGTAAACATGCAGAAGACAAAATGTTAGCAGGTAAACAATTTCTGTCCTGCTTTGTAAGAAAAAGTCACCAAAGTCATTTGTATATCTGGCTGGACAGAAGATACAGCATTCATTTATTATATTCCAAGAATTAGTATTGCCAGTAGCTATAGCTGCCATCATATCTAATCTGAAATAACTTGTAGTCTCTGAATACTTAAAACCCCAAATTTAGCTGTATAGGAATCCTCCCAATATGGTTATATCCAAAACTTTAAGGTACCTGCTCAGTCATGAGCAGATGGGTTTTCCAAAAATCTGAAGTTGGGGCCGTACTACCACCCATTTCTAGCTTTTTCAGGGTACTTTAGGAACAGGAGATGTACAAAGCAAATTGGACAATATCTTTGCTAAACCCGATCAAAATACCAGGAAAGTGTGTGTGTGTTTTTCAAGACGAAGTGAAACAAACAAACAAAAATGCAGCAGGCTAAAAATCAGGAGACTGAGCTCTAGTCTCGCCTTAGGCACAAAAGGCAGCTGGATGTGTTTGGGCCGGTCCCTCTCTCTCAGCCCATCTCACAAAATGGTGGTTGCGGGGAAAATTGGAAGAGGAAGGAGTATTAGGTGTGTTTTCTGCTTTGAGTTATTTATAAAAATAATAAAAGTGGAATAAAAATAAACTCATTGCCTAAGCAAAGGGAGGCAGAATCTGAATAAAACTGATAGTTGTATCTGTCAAAAAAACCCTGCTGTTTAGATGTGATCTGGCAATGGGAATGGGGGGGGGGGCGCTTTCAGAAAAGATCACTCCATCCTAAGAAAGAGGACAGCATTAGAAACTCAAAATAATATCCCCTTGATTTTGTTTGGTATAAGTTGTGGCAGAGAGAAACTGAGAGGCTTTCAAGGTTTTATTATTCTATCTATTCAGTAACAATGGAGAGCATTTCTGGAACCTCTTCTGCCAAGCTTTCTTCATGTCTTTGCCTACCTTGAAGGGTTGATAACAGAGAATGTTAAAACACTACATAATCAATAGAGGTACCCAAAGCTCACAGATCTTATGCATTATCCTCAGAGAACCGACAAGGTGAACATTTTCTAAGGCTTGTTAAAACCCTGTGATTTGTAGAGGCAAACTTAGCTACCTTCCTTCCTTGTTATATTTCAAGGAATTTCTCTAATTTATTTTATTTGGCAAGAAAGTTTTGTTTTGCTTTCAAAACACAGTCACCATCACCCCTATCATGTTTGGAAATAGCATCATCAAACCCTATCATGTTTGATAATAGAGGGATGCTGGGAATTGTATTTCAACAGATCTTTTGGCTTCATTCAGACCAATTTAGGGAATGCTGATCTAGGCAGTTTCTCACTTCAAATGGAACAAACATGGATCTGTCTCCCTAAATCCTCATATAACCTTGCATCACTGCTGAGATGGATTGTCAGAAAACTATACAAGCATGATATTTGCTGTCCCTATTACAGATCTGAACTTGCTTCCATTGTCTCCATTTATCCATTTTAAAATCACCACAGGCAATTGCTTTTCTCCAAGATAATGTGCAACGAAAACTAATAGCTTTTAAATAGTTTGAAGTGGCTTTGAGACACCATTGGAAAAAGAAAGAAAATACAACTTTAACACTGGTATACCACAATTTAAGCCTCTCATTGGTTGGGGATGAGGTAAACATTAGATCATTAGGACACCAAAGAACAATGTTGCCAAAAGATGTTTGTGCTGTGGTTAGGAGATGCAAAAGCCCAGAGATCTTTGAAGTAATATTTCTTTTTCCCTGGCCAATCCCTCTTTTTGGATAGGTTGATTTTGTTGTTGGGGCCACAGCAGGGGAGGAAGGAGTTAAAGCCAATGCATCAGAGTGCCAAGTCCCAATCTGTTATCCTTGACAGATTTGCAGTTCAGAGATTTTTGTTTTAATTCACAAAATCTGAAGCAACATTTTTAGCATTCCGTTACTAATACTCTTCTTATCCTTAAGAAGTTGCATCTGAGTTAGACCAAAATTGCTTCAACAGTTTGTTAGCCACTCAGTTATGTATATGACATGGGGCAGCCATATACATGTTTTAAATATATCAGGTTCAGAATGGATAGATGAGAGGGAACAGAATCAGAACTGGAGTGTACAGTTTCATAGAAAGACCGCTAGTATTCTGCTAGTATCTTTGTAAATATTGCCTCCTCTCTGCTGCTTCCTCATTGAAGGTTAGCAAATGTAGCTGGACACATGTCTCAAGAAAGAAGACTGCTATGATAGAGCCAATAATATCTTCTAAGACAGAGGTTTCTACTATATTTGTTGCATTTTTGTTAATCTAGAGTTGGGCAAATTGAGAGGAGATCTGTCTCTGGATAATACATCAGAGATAGAAGTCATCTTGAGGTAAAATTTGCAAAAGCCTAGATCTTTTCTACCAATATGTCTGGCACCATTCCTTATAGTCAGTAAAAAAAAAAAAAAAAGACAGAAATTGCCTTCTCCAAACAAATTTGTGCAGACCCAAAATGTTCCAAATCACTTAGGATTTGGCTGAGGCCCAGTGAGTTGGAGAGTTCTTATTTCATGAGGCAAAAAAGGAAACAATTGGAGGAACAAGACTCCACATGCTTTCCCCCCCACTTTTGGCAAGAATTATGTCTTGAAAAGGCAGCTTTCCCTCCACTTCTCCATCAGGTTTAATGTCAGATGCCTGCAGTGTCCGAAAAAGTCATTTAAGAGGCCTTTCTGCTTAATGTCTGGAAAGAAAAAAGCATGCGGGGACCTTCTGCTGAACAGCAAAAGCATAAATACTGTTCTACTCCTGACAAAACACACAAGGATGCCCAGATGTTCCTGGTTCCACTCAACTAGGACACCCACTCTAGCTATCTTCTAAAGAACCAGTTTTTAGAAGCAATGGCCCATGTGATAGAGATCCCCCGGGCTCTTTTTAGCATAGGCCTGTAGCCAGAAATAGTGGGAAGCCTAAGGGCTGTGTGGAACAGAGGTAGGGATGGACTAAAAAGTTGGTGGAATATATCTGGCTTTAAAAAGTAATTTGGCAAGCAGTACTTATCAATTCACAATCATGGACATTTTTTTGCCCTAAGACTGGAAAGTTCTGCAGTTGTAGAAGAGGCAACTGGTATGGCTGAGAATTCTCACCAGACAAAAAAGTTATTGCTGCTGGATAAATAATGCATAATGAAAGATTGCTGCTTCCATGGGTTTCCCTTTATTCTAATGACCCACTGTGCCTCCAATACAATTTTAATTTTCTATCCTGTCTTGGGAGAAGTTATTTTATGGATAATGCAGATGATGGGGAAATCATAATCACCCAGCAACATGCAGTGCAGCTACAAGAAAATGTGGAGGAAATGTTGAGGCAACCACCTCTTTTCCACCCTCTGCTTTGCACCATTTTGGAAGAAATCATTTAGGAATGAACCATTCGAAGATCTGGTGTTGTTATAAGCCACTATCATCAATATGTAGTGCATGTTTGTTGAATGTATTCTGTAATATGAATAACTAGTCAAACACTTTTCAGTTACCCAGTATTGACCAATTAGAAGATGTGGAATGCGTATAGTTTGTGGAGTGAAAAGAAACAGACTAGCTTTGATGGTATTCTGCTAGCCAAATGTGTGAATGTAAGATTAATATTTAGCAGCCCAGCCTTCACATGACCTATTTCATCCAGAATACTACCAACCTCTTCTAATTTGGAAGATTAATATGCAGAAAATTGCTGGATCCCACAAAAACAGAACACTTTGGCATTCTGAGGAGTAGTTATTTTTGTAGAGACCTATTTGTTTGGCTTTTTAAGTTAAAAATAAAATTCTCTAGGTGTCAGGCTTAATTGTCATAGCCAAGCCTGGAATATTCCTTGGAAAATGAAATATATATTCAGAAAGATTTTGAATTTTCCTAAGAAGCACAGCACTGCCTGAAAATCTTGTAAAAGAGTTTGTAGACTAGACTATGATTTTGTTCACAGAATTACTCCAAAATAATCACTTAACGATTGTAGTAATAGTTTAATACTGACTGTGCTGCCGCTAATAGAATGAAACATGCTGGTGTTGAGTTTGCACTGAACTTGTGTTGTCTTAAATTGAAATGTGAAGTTTTGAACCTGGAAAAGGGAAATGATCTTTTGATAAACCTTTTAAAAGCTACCAAATAATAGAATAGAATAGAATAGAATAGAATAGAATAGAATAGAATAGAATAGAATAGAATAGAATAGAGTATTCTTTTATTTGGCCAAGTGTGATCAGTCACACAGGGAATTTGCTCTGGTGCAGAAGCTCTCAGTGTACATGCAAAATAACAGAGTAATAATAATAATATAATAATGATACCAATAAGAGGAAAGTAAAGACGATGAGAAGGATAATAATAATAATACAGTCATACAACATGATAAATACACTTAGACATAAGACAGTACTGTGAGAATTGCTGTCATCTCCACTGAGGTGGGGTTTTTTGTTTAAGTTTCCTTGTTTTATTGTGTACTGGTTTTCATCTCCTCCTACAAATGTGTAAGAGTATAATTACAGTTGTTAGTTGCCACCCTTCAATTAAATACAAACTCTCCAAGGGTGAATTACATAATAAGATATTAAACAAATACAGTGAAGCTCAATTTGGAAAAAAGGAATTGTGTGGTACACAGGGCTGTAACATGCAGGAGGAGTCCTGTACAGGTAATCCTTGATTTAATGACCATTTGTTTAATAATGGTTTGATTTATGACCCAATCTTAAAGTAATGATCATTATACCACTCCTGTGATCACATAATCACAATTCAGGTATATAATAACTGGCTCACATTTACGATTGCAGCATCTTGCAGTCACATGATCACAATTTGTGACCTTCCCAATCAGCTTTCAACAAGAAAAGTAAATTGGGGAAGTGGATTTTTTAATGACCACGTAATTCATTTATTCATTCATTTAATAGCCACAATGATTTGCTTAATGACTGTAGTAAAAATAGTCGTAAAATTACTTCACCAAAATTTTGGTCCCAACTGTGGTTGTAAGTCAAGGATGACCTGTATATTGATTATTTATTCATTACATTTATCACAGGTAATAAGTAACAGGAGCTCAAAACAATGCTTCCGCTTCTTCATTTTCCCAATAACAGTTCCATGAGATAGATTGGCCAAAGAGAATCACTGGCCCAAAGGATGGACTACATATCATCCAAAACCTGATCCACTATAGCAGGCTGGTTCTCAATGGGTGTGTTTAAAACCATTAGCTTCTTATTGTTCTCAGAGAAGCAGTAACAGCAAATTTGCATGTTTGCCTTCTAGCCTTGCTCCTGATATCAGCTTGTTCTTTTTTTTATCTCTCTTTATACCTGTTCTCCCATTCTTTCTCTTCCATCCTTCAAACTGTTCGTTTCATTTCATTTTAGTCTTTATTCAATGAAATGGACATGGAAAGAAAAAAAACAATAGAAAAAGCAAAGCATAAACACACACACATAAATACACACATGCAGGCTTCTCATTCATGTATATATGCATCTAAAGTTTCAGTCAACAGTTTGTTTCAATAAAGAAATACCGTACTTCATCATAAACTTCAATACAAAAAGTATGTCTGTAAGCAATTTGCTCATATGTCTAAGTAACATCAGGTCTTTAATCCACTGAGTAACTGGGGTCGTAAATTTATTTTTCCAATGTGAAAGGATAAATCTTTTAGAAATAAGAATGGCATAGAGAATCTACTTCTATTCACCAGCCATCAATTTCCATGAATAGGTGCATAGTTTTTCTTTAATGGATGTCAGGTATATTACACCGTTTCTAAGTCAGATTAATATATCTAATGATTTCTTCTTCAAGTATAACATTTAACATTGCAAAAAGTAGTTTTAATGAAGTGCTGTTTTCATTGCTGCTCTAAGACTATGATAATTTACTTGTTGCTTTCCCTACAAATTCAATTGCCCAATAAGTCTGATGTTTTCTTGTTGCATAAGCATGGTCTAAATTGAATGTTTTGAAAGATATTGATGGCTTCCCACTTTTTGAGACAAAATGGTGATTTCCAATTCCTTATTCCATTCAGTGTTTAAAATTTACATATCAAACTGCATTATCACTAACAAGATTAATTGTGGGCTTTTTTTGTTTTCAAAAGTATTTGTAATCCTTTCTAATAATTTTAAGTATCTCTGAAGCTGAAAATGTTGATCTAAATCAAGATATCAGTAGATGTTGTAAATACTACAAATTTGTGGCAACTGACAAATGGTATTTATCCAACATAGGAAATAATAAAAAATCATTATTATCACCCAATAATTGATCCATAAAAATTACAGCTTCCATCCAAACCTTTTGTATAACTGTGGTTTTTAAAATTAATTTCAATGTGTGGAACAGTGCCCCAAATTGTAAATCCAGTAATTCTGCATTGTTGTTATAGTCCTTATCTGGAAGAAATTCTGAACACTCTCAACGGCCTAAGAATGACTTGATTCACCAGTCAACCTACTCAAAAGTTTTCATTCAATGCTGGCCCTACAATCTGTGATTTACGCCTCAGTAGATCATGCTTTTTAGCTACCTTTAACCAAATACAGAAACCCCTTTAGTGACATTTATTGGATTCTTACAATCCCAACCCACACATAATTAATTTGCAAAAGTATCCCATCCATCATACTGAATTTGTCACCTCTTTGTAGATAGCTTCCCCCCCCCCCATCTCCCCTTTGGAGGGAACATTGAAATTAACATTAAAAAAGAATAGATTGGCTCTTTTGAGAAAACTTTAATTCTAACTTGCAAATCATCTGCTCTATTTTTCTTCTTTTTTTTCTGAGCAGCTCTACCTTTCTCTGTGACAAACAACATTCTCTATTGCTTGGTAGTAAGAAACAAATGAACAACCACCTGCATTCATTAATCAGCCGTGTACAGAGAAAGGTAGATTCATTTGAATGTGTAGTCAATGAAGCTAGCCCATCTCCAGGGCTCTTGTTGCTAACAATCTAAAACCTGCTGCCTAAGCAAAGCCAGAATTGCAGCTTTGCAAGTTCTTTTTTTAAAATAAATGATAGAGCAAAGAGGTGACCACAAACAGCTGGTTGAGAATGATGTTGAGTTTGATCTGTTCCAAATCTGCTCCTTGGCATGTTCTCTGCTTGTTTTCACTAAAGCAAGAGTCATCCAAGGGCGTTTTCTGAATCTGGGGCAGAAATGACAGAAAAAATTGCCAACCCGTGGTATCCAACAATGACTTTCAGGTAGTTAGTTCTGCGTTTGATTTGTTGATCTGGTTTAACATTGGATGTCATTTGTCTGGTTTGTTACGTAAATTTGCCCTGAGGGAAAAAGTGGCCTACTTTGCAAGGGACATTGTTGCCATCTTTTCAGAAATGTTCGATAAATGTTGGCATCATCCACAAGAATGCCACAGATTTTCCTACTCAATACCAGAGTATCGCATAAGTTGTATCTCCTGTTTTCTGGGACCAATGACTTCTGTGTTGTTGTTGTTGTTACTTTAGGAGGAGTTGTAGTTGTTAACTGAATTTTCCAGTAATTTGGATCACCTAAAGTAGGGGTAGGCAACCTTGGCTCTTTTATGACTCGTGGACTTCAAATCCCAGAATTCCTGAGCCAGCTATGCTGGCTCAGGAATTCTGGGAGTTGAAATCCACGAGTCATAAAAAGCCAAGGTTGCCTACCCCTGATTCCTAAAGAATAAGCATTTTGTTTAATATAATCCTTTTCTGTTTTCTATAAACTTGAGATGGCTTACAATAAATTAAAACTTCATTCCTAAGAAGACTTCTAGCCAGCTCCTGCTGTTATCAAAGCTTCAGCTGTCTTAGTAAGACACACATCTGAGCTAATGCACAATTTTCATTACTGTTTGAGCATTCAGTACGTTCAGCCACTTCTCTGATGTGGAATTAATACTGATTACCCAACTGACCAATGATGTTCCTTGCTAAACTCCAGCTTTCCTAGAGCTGGTCTGAAGGGAGACGTTCTGGTTAGAAGAACTAGAAACTCCCCCTGCTGAGTAGCCAAGGGGGTGTCAGACAGTTTGGTCAAACTGATGGTAAGATATGATTATCTTTTACTAGATAACCCGTGCCCCATTGGGTCATTGTTTCAAAAATATTTCCTTACTTAAACAGAGAAACAGAATTAACATGGGTGGGCAAAAAAAGCTGTGGGGGGTGGGAGTGACTTCTGACTTCCTACCAACTTCCCTGTTGAGTTTCCTTATGGGAAAGCTGGCAAGCAGCACCAGAAACCCTTCGCTCCCTCCCTCCCTCCCTCCCTCTCTGATCTCCTGACTGGCCTCTTGTCAGCCTTACAAGATAGCCCAGACAGGAAGCAGACCAAGATGAACTAATTCTAATTTATTGTAAGGTTACATTAATAAAATCTTGCAAGTCTGAAGGAACATTTCTACTCCATTGCCTTTACAGTTCAAATAAATAGGGAGGGTCCCTTCTGATATGTTTGCTATGCCCCATTTCCTTTGTGGGCTAAGCTGTCTTCATCCCACCATGCCCTTGGCTGTGGTTCTTCCCTTTCTCTTCCAAGATCATTCCTACATAACATTACACTTCCATCCTATCAAACTGTCAGGTTTGGATAGAGGTTTACCCATTTTCCAGAAGACTGGTAGAAAGGTTCACTGTTGTCACTTGAGTTGGAAAGGGGATCTGACAGAACTCTTGTTAATTTCAACACAATTCCCAAATGTCCCACATAAATTAGTGCTGTCGTGGGATAGCAATGTTGGAATGGCCACAGGTGCCCATACCTAGAAATATACCATGGAGTATACACAATTGTGTTAGGATAGTCAAAATGGAACTGTCTCCTTTAACAGCTCAACCAACTATGAGGAATTCAGCCAATGCCAGTCTATCACCAGGACCTTGAACGGGTATCGTAATAGCAATAGCAATAGCACTTAGATTTATTTATCACCTCATAATGTTTTACAGCATTCTCTGGGCAGTTTGCAACATCAGCATATTGCCCCCAACAATCTGGGTCCTCATTTTTACTGACTTCGGAAAGATGGAAGGCTGAGTCAACCTTGAACCAGTCAGAATTGAACTCCTGGCTGCAATACAGCATTCTGATCACTGAGCCACCACAGCTCTGTTCCTATGTTCCAATAAATTGTTCCTATACTAAGATTTATATTGGAAGAAGGAAAATGCAACCTTAAAACTGGAACACATAGGGGTGAATTTAAGTTGCCTCCATGGGCTAAGTATGAAGGAAAGGCTGCAAGATGAGGACATGTTCTGTAAAAATGGTAAAAGGAGCATCTTTGTACCCCAGTTGCTAGGATACACAGATGAACTTTGACTTTAAGCTCATTTGCATATCCCACTATTGTATGACAATGTCCTACTAACCAACTGCTAGGATACAAGACAGAAACAAAACAATCCAGCAACTGTTAGCAGCAAGCCAATTACTTTTAAATCCCACATATCAACCACAAATATTCTTCAAAAATATTTACTGACAGTCTTCTCTGTTCATTCCAAAATCATAATGCTGAACAGTAGCTGAAAAGGCCCTTCCCTCCCCTGATTATGAAACGCACACATATATTCACATGTAGAGAACAATTAACAATTCAATAAAAGTTGACTGAACCCAAGGGAAGATATCACAGAGAGAATTTCAATTTAAATCAATACAGTCAGCTTTGCTAACTAGCTATATATTAGGTTTTTGAATACAAGTTTTATAACATGATCATTGCAGAGATTATGTTTGGAGAGAGATCCAGAGCTCTTATTTGGCTGTCTAAAGACAGTTCTTTCTTTTCCCCTTTTCGCTTGATTTCCTCTTCTGAACGTTGGACCTTGGCTTTATAAAATGCAGCTGATACCGTGTTTCCCCGAAAGTAAGACTACTCCAAAAATAAGCCCTAGCTTGATTTTTTTGGGGAGGCTTAATATAAGCCCTAGTTTTGGGATGAGGCACACACTTAAAAATCAAGCTAGAGCAGGAGGGGGGGTGGAGCTGCCCCACATGCCCCGCACTCACTTACCTTGCAGCCAGGCCTCTTCTCACCGGCCCACTTCTTCTCCGGCGTCCACAGGCCTGCATTTCACAGTCAGGCCTTTCCGGAAGCCCTCTGCAGCCGAGAACCGAGCTATGGATTGAATCCATTGCTCGGTTATTGGCTGCAGAGGCCTTCGGGAAAGGCCT
Source organism: Azemiops feae (assembly GCA_023970755.1). Classification (NCBI taxonomy): domain Eukaryota; kingdom Metazoa; phylum Chordata; class Lepidosauria; order Squamata; family Viperidae; genus Azemiops; species Azemiops feae. Next base: position 1,827,480 of record JALGBA010000082.1, on the reverse strand, counting down.
GACTGCAAAATGCAGGCCCAGGCTTCTTTCTGAGCTGCAGAATGAAGCTGCTCCTTCGGCCACAGAAAAAGTGGACCTGCAGGGCGGGGCTGTTGGTGCCAGAGGTGAGTGGAAAAGACCCCCCCCCCAAAAAAAATAAGACCTGGTGCCTCTTTTGGAGGCAAAATAATAATAATAAGACCGGGTCTTATTTTCGGGGAAACCCGGTAAGTGAAAGCAAGCCTCTTTCAAGAGACTGGTTGGTTGTTTCCCAATCGAGGGCAATCCTCCACCTTGGGTGTCTTGGCTTGAGCCAGCAAAGCAAAGTCTCCAAAGCTGAACCCAACATCCTCCGATTATAGCATGAAATTGTAATGGTACGGTCTGGTATCTGTCAGTTCTATCTACGTAAATGGCCTTACAAGGGAGAGTTTTGGGGAGGGAAACAAAAGCCATGCATTCAATTTACCAGATTCTTTGGGGGCATTACTAGAAAGTAGGGAAGTGTCACAATGGATTTGCCCTCTCCCTGAAGAAAGATGTATGTAGACTGCAGGTTTTCCTGGATCCAACCATATCACTGATGGAAAAGCCTACTTTCAAGCTTGTCCACCTGCCCCATCCTGTATAGCTTTCCAAGTATTTCCCAGCCTGACTATTAAGATAATTGAAAAACTCCTTGCTCGTGGCCTATTGTGCCTCACCTCCTGCCAAGACTTAAAATGCTCAACTATGTTTTCTAAAATCTAAATATTGGGATGAGGGGTTTTTCCCCCTATTATTCTATAAGGAAGAAATTTTGTATGTTCTTGATGTTTTCCTTGGTTGCTGAATATAAAACTTCCAGGGTATTTCTTTTCTGGTTTCAGGCAGCAATTCAGGATTTTGGCTTTTCATTTTTTTGATTCCTTGTTATCCAATGCATTATAAATTAGATGAGATTTGCTTTCATCTTGATCCTGCAGAATCCAGTGTGATTGTCCAAAAAACATGCGCTAAGCTCCATGCTTTTTGTACATGTGTGCAATGTCTGGATGCATGTACAAAAATGGCAATTGCTTTGACTTGTTTCTTGTTTGCATTTCTGTATAGCTTAAAGATTTCCTTTTCTGGCTTGACCATTTCAGTACTACTAACGTACTGGAGATGTTTCCTCGTCTTTTGTGCCTCTGCAACCAATTTATAAGCATAACAAGAGTAACCGGAAGTGAGCATGTCGGCTGTAACTTTCTCTGAAGCAGGACACCTGTGGGTGTATGTGTGGGGAGGATGCTGTCTGGAAGCCTAGATTAAAAAAAGAACTTAGATGACATTTCAAACCACCTGATTATCAGAAGCCAAGCCAGAAAATAGTCTCCTCATGAATTTTCAGCCTTGTAAACTGAGGCAATTTGCATTTTTTAAATCAACAGTAAATATTAAAAACGCACCCTGCAAAAACATCACACACAGTTTGTCCCTAACGTGATACATTTAAGAAATCGGTGGGTCATGTTGTTTCCTACTGTTTGTACGAATTATGCCAGTTGCTATTTGGTGAAGAGCAGGTCAAAATAGGACAAAGGGCACACAACCACAGACATGGGGCCATATTTCCCCTGCCTCCCTGCAGATCGGAGGCGCCTGCTTTTGTGTTACACATTTACCAATAGCTCAGCTGGTCACTAAAGCAGCACTGGACTCAGTGGGATTGAACTGAGTTCTAATTCCACCAGAGGTCAGCACATTTAACCCAGTTGGAGCTTCAGTCAAGATCTCTCCAGCTGCAAGGCCTTCAGGAGGCCTTTTATTGACTTGATGATAAGACAAGTTCCTGATTATTTCTCAGAGACAGGCTCCCTTTTACTGAGGGTTGATTATGGACTTGTTTCGTGTCAGGAATTACTATTGACTCCTACAATCTATACAACGTTTAACTAATTCCAAACAAATTTTTGCAAATGATTGCTCCCTGTGCCAGATACCCACAAGGCAGAGATGATGGAGGTAATTTGGAATTGAAAAACAATCTATTATAGGGAAACAGTTGAAAACCTCTACATTTCTACCATTCAGCCATTCAAAATTAATTTCCCTGGACTGTTGTTCATTTTTAAAGAAGTCAGTTTTATTTGCCACTTTTGCACATGATGTGCAATGTACTTCTAAGAGCATAATGCACCTCAGAATTCTTAGCCCAATGACTAGTTCACAAAAATACCCTAAATCAAAATCTGACAAATATCACCTACGCACACCAAGGAATAATTTAGTTCTTTTTCAGTACAGTATACCACAATGGAGAAATCCCTACAAGTTAGGTGCAACTAACAAAAGAAGTTTTTTCCCCCCAAAAAAGTTGACAAAACAGAACCATATAATTTTTCCAGATAATTGATATCAGATTTGGCTCACTGAAGAAAGGTGATGTTGCCATGCCTGTAGTAACTTGGGGCCAAAACACAATAATCTTCTTTGAAATGGAAAGTGTCTTCTTAACAGCTGACAAAAAGATAAAACATTCCATTCAGAATGTCAAAAAGCCTCTAGAAATATAGACAACAAAAAGAGAAAAAAGAGCCTCTGGGGATGTAAATCTTAGTGCAAAGAATTTGTATGTTCTCAATGGATTGAGATGGTGTGGCTCATACCTCCCCAGAGTAGACATAAACTTAAACATTTCACACTCAAGCCAGTGCAAGGTGAAATGCACTCTCAATGCCAATCAATGCTCATTGTATGGAGTTCCATAGATATGGTAAAGTTCCACGTCTCATCTCTAATAGGATGTTCAAAAATTTATAAAATAAAGAATAGTACTACTTAATAGAAGACCTTATGAATTAGGATTAGTTCACTATAACTGGACAGTGACTGGCCAAAAGGAGGTTTGGGTTGAAAATATGTGATTTTAGCTACAGACAACAGATCTGGATAGCCAGAGTTATAATGAGAATAATTCTGAAACATTTTTAACCGTTGATTGAAAAACTGTGTTGCCAAAATCTATGTAACAAAATATTTTGGTGTATTTTAAATTTTTTCAGAAAAGGCTCTTGCCAGATAAATCTACAAAGCAATGAATTAATATTTATTCTGTATTCCAGAAAGGGTTACTAGAACCCTGGCAGATATGGCTTCTATGATGTATCTGGGCACTGACAGTTGGATAATATCACACATGGCTAGGTTAAAATGTGATTAATAAATGAGACATCCCAAAAGTGAGAAAATTGCTAAAGGCAATATTGAATGGTGGAAACCCCATCAAAGCCATCAATACCTGGGACAGATCTGCTATACGATGCATTGCTGGAATTATTAATCTGGATGTAAGCTGAACTGGACTAAAAAAAAACAAAAAACCGATAACTATTCATTATGCATTACATCCTTATAGTGCTATTGATAGATTATACCTGCTCTGCAGAAATGGAGACAGAGGTGTACTTCAAGTCAAACAATCTGTCAGAGAAGAAAAACATGCATTGGTCAATTATGTAAAAGTCAAGAACAAGTACCGATGCACATTAAAAATTGGAACTTAGAATGTACAAGAAACAAAACATGAATATCAAAATAATGCAATAAAAACATGAAAAGAATATTAGCAAGAAAAAAACAAATGGTCTGTTTCTACAAAAGATTGAGAGAAAAGTGGAGAAAAACAAAACTTGGCAATGACTTATCAGTGAAACATTGAAAGAAAAAAACTCTGAAAGATTGATTTTGGCTGCCCAAGAGTATGTATATGAACTAATGTAATCAAGATCAAAACTGAAAAATCATCAAATGATTCAAAATGCATATTGGGCAAAGAAGAGAAAAAACGGCAGCTCATAAACTAAGTTTGTGCAAGGAGATTGCACCAACTGATTATAAACAAAACAATTCACTGGAGTTATCAGCTAAAAATTATCATGTGTCTATAATGAAAAACTGGCGGGAACATATAGTTGAAAAAGTAGTCCAAAATGAGCAGGTTAAAATATTGTGGTATTTCCGAATACAAACTGATAAAGTCTTGATGCATAACACATCAGATTTAACTGTGGTTGAAAAAAACGAAGTGTGGATAGATGATCTGGCAATACTACAGGATAGTAGAATAGAAGATGAAGAATTGCAGAAGATCACAAAGTATCAAGCTCTGAAAATCTGGGTACCATACCAAAAAGCCTTGGACAGTGCTTACAAAATCTCATTGACAAAAATTTCATATCAATTGCAAAAAGCCATATCACAATGCTTGGATCTGCACATATACACCCCAATACTTTATGACACCCTAGGTTCTGGGGAAAAACTCGATATGAATGAATGCCAACACTAGCTAAAGAACTGGCAGTGTTGTGTATATAATAATTTAAAGAACTGGAGAAAATCACAAAATACAAAAATCTGCAGATCGAAGTGGAACAACTGTGGCAAAAGAAAACAAAGATAGTATCAATAGTAAAAGATATTTTGGGCGCAAACTCAAAACATTTGGAGCACCACTTGAACACCACTGGCATTGACAAAATCAAATTGCAAAAGGCAATTTTACTTGGAATAACTTGCATCCTGCGACAATGTCTTTAACACCATTAAACAACAACCTCTTCCTATCTCAGACCCTTGGAAAGGACTCATTAGGTAGATAAAAAAGCCAGTTCCAATACAATCCTCTGACTGATTGTGAGACATCACAATAACCCACTGCAGCTTACAAAACCTTTTTTCATTGAACTTGTGACTTGCCTATATGATAAACTGTGACCCTTATCATTATTCTATGACTGGCAATTATAGTCCAACATATCTGAAGTGCACAAAGCTTGGGAAGGCAGCTTGGAAGTATATTAGCTCTGTCTGCATCTGCTTATCATTGCTTATACAGAAGTTATTCATGTTAAACCATATTATACCATGGCTTACAAACTGCACAGTTCACACAACGTACTAAGCTAAAACTGAACAAACCATCTTCTTAAATGCCCAAAGGCAGTAGGAAATCGCTTGACCCAACAGGGCAATTTTTCATGTTCTTATAAACCTGTCACAAAATCTTCAAGAGTTTATCCTGTAGACAGAGAACTACAGGAATTATTCAAGAGATGGAAGCAAGCTGTGCAGTATGAATTTGAATGAGTTCTGGAGAAGGAGGTAAACATGGCCCTTAAGAAGAAGGAAAACAAAACAGCTTTTCAAAATGCACTTCAAGTTCCAGTGCAACAAAGATGAACTTTTAGAAAGATGTGCATACATTCAGCAACCCAGACTGGAGAACAGGGTCTATTCCAACAAATCCCAATTACTATAGCAAGAATTCATGGTTGCTTTTTGAAGTTTACAGTATGCTTACAGTATTGCATTTTGATGCAATCTAACTTTACTTTTTAACTGCAAGTTAGATTTATATACATGATCGCCCAGAATGATAATCTTCAAACTAAATGAGTGTGGAGTGCAATGTGTTTACTCCAGTCAATTATTTGCAGAATGTCCCAAAATCTTCATAGTTAATTGCAAGAAGTAGTAAAACTGTGAAAAGTCCAAGACCATCAAGTGCTGTTTTTCGGCAGAGATAAAGCTAAAATTATGAGGGGTAAAGTTTCCATTTTTTAATTTTATTCTATGAGCCATTGTGGCGCAGTGGTTAGAATGCAGTATTGCAGGCTGACTCTGCCCACTGCCAGGAGTTCAATCCTGACAGGGCTCAAGGTTGACTCAACCTTTCATTCTTCCAAGGTCAGTAAAATGAGGGCTCAGATTGTTGGGGGCAATAGGCTGTGTGAACTACTTAGAGAGGGCTGCAAAGCACTACGAAACATTATATAAGTCTAAGTGCTATTGCTATTTTCATTTTTCAGAAAATATAAACTCTCCCCTAAGTCTCCCAATTTTAGTTAAATATGGCTATAGCCTTCCAAATACTGTATGTAGCTAGTTAAGATCATAACAGTCTCCTCCTCGGCAATGTAAACACTGAAGGGGAGGGGGAATCTGTTAAATAGTTTGATAATAGAATACAGTGCAGTGCTGAGGAATGGATTGTTCTTCTCAACCAGATTATAGGTCCACTGAGAAATGCAAATAGATATTTTAGGCACCAATTGTTATTAACATACAAAACTTTTCATTTTGGGACTAAACAGATGAAAGATTACCTTCCCCTTTAGATCACTACAGTCATTTGTATATTCAACCTATCCTCCCCTCCATCTATCTCCACTCCACCCCAATTTAAATCCTATATCATTCTAGCCGCTCTATGCATTTGATGAAGTGAGCTGCATTTCGCAAAAGCTTATGCTTCTGAATAAAATTTATCAGTTGGGAAAGGTGCTACCAGGATCTTGAGGTTTTTGCAGAGCTCTCCTCTTACAAAGTTTACAGCCTTCAGGAGAGAACTTATCAGTGGCGTCATATTCTGCAAATTGTCAATGCTGAAACATAAAAACAAACATGATGGATGATCAATGTGCAATTGATCCAATTGGAAAGCCAGTTGGACCAATCTGACCTACCTAGGGCAATATTTTTAAGTAGTCAAGCAACCTTTATTAGACTGCCCAAAACATTTAAATCAAATGACTGTTCTCAAACGCAGCAATACAGTCATATGAGCAAGTTTTAATGCCCCGTAACAGCTGTTCTGGAGAGCAATTTTTTTAAAAAATAAAATCATACAAGCTAAGATCTTGCCATTGCGATGATTGACTCAACAGCCCGTGTTTGTTATGTTGTACTTTCCATATGGCCAAAAGTGCCTATTCGACACCTTCACATCTGTTGAAGTACCCAGATCATTCTGACTTATTTTATATACTCTGGTCAAAATCAATACTGTACAGTTTAGTTTCATTCAATATGGCAAAAAATAGTTGCGTCGTCTGTAAAACTCCACATGCTTTGTTTGCTCAACGATTGCCTGTTTATCAAAGTAGGTGAGGTCAAGAAACAGAATCAGCAGACACTTTTGGGTGTTCTTTATTGTAGAGTATTCTAGCAGAAAAAGTTTGTCAAGAGTTTTTTTTTCTATCACCTTATGCCAAACAAAATTGAGGTGGGGTTATTTTGAAATTCTTTCTCCTTTTTTTTCTTTCCCAGTACTAAGTAATCTTTGCTCAGACTCCACTTTAACAGTTCATTTATCCCATCTCCATTTTCAAGGTCAGATCTACATTGCATTACAACGTAGTCATAATTGTATGTTTGTGAAACATACTCATTTGAAATAGAAATCATTTGTTAATCTGCAGTCCTCATCTATGACCATAACAAAGAACTATACCATACAAAAACGAAATGAAACAAAAACCAAGTTCTTCCATGTATTGTCCCATCCTGTCAGGAACACCCTACCCTGCCTTTTGCCAAATGAAAATCTCTACACCACATCTTCTTACAGTGGTGGTTGAAGAACATCTTTGTGCTTATACCTTCCAATAAAATGGGTGAGTGTGTTTGTCAATATTTACTGTATGGATGTTGTTGTTGTGATAGTTATTCATCCTAATGGCTTTATTATGTGTTACTATGTTATTTTTGCTGAAGATTTAGCTCTTCGTTCATGCTTTCCCCTTGTTATGTGATTGGTTTAGTTTACAGCTTGCTTTCTTCCCCATTACTAAACTAGTAAGATAGGTTGCTCAATATAAAATACATAAATAAACAAAAAAATAAATAAGGAGGGTCATCATCTATACCAGTGGTGGCGAACCTATGGCACGCGTGCCAGAGGCGGCACTCGGAGCCCTCTCTGTGGGCACACGTGCCGTTGCCCCAGCCTCGCCTCCCCCATGACCCCCTCACCAGCAGGCCCCCTGGAGGAGAGTCGCCTGAGCGTGGCCCACACGGAGCAGCGCAGCCAAGGACATGGCAGCCAGGCAGCATGGACAAGACTCTGCCCTCACGCCCCGTCGCGTGCAGATGATGCTGCGGGGCGCGAGCAGAGGTCGTGGCCGCCATGGTGCTGCTGGGCTGCCTGGGCGATCTGCGGCGGGCCCGGGAGGCGGTGAGTGGCCATGCGGGCAGGCAGGGCGGGGAGCGGGGGTGGAGTGGGGGCAGGGCAGGGGGCGGCATGGGGGCGGGGCCAGTTTTTGGGCACTCGGTCTCTAAAAGGTTTGCCATCACTGATCTATACTGTTTTAAAATAGTAGCAAGTATGGGCCAAATAATAGCCTGCTAAGCTCTGGAGACTGAGTATTGTTACGGAGGTTTGCCTTGCCCCTTGGTCGCAGCAGGAAGGCACCGAGGTCAACACTTGAGGTAAACTAATCAAGATCTTAGGTGCCAAAAAAGCCAAAGATAAAAAGAAATAAGGGGAATGAAAAGGAACATCAACATGGTACCTGTGACCTAAATTACATTAGTCTTACTAGGTGACATGCCGATCTTTTTTCATTTCACCCAGCCCTTAACTCATAACCCCTTGCTTCAATGAAGGCATAAATGTAAGATGCCCAGATGACGCAAATCTCCCCAGACTAGTCTAGTTTCTCCTGGAAGCTCTGGTGCCTATTTATTACAACCAAATCCTTCATGTTTTCTAGGAGCTTAAAACAATGTCCATTGGTCTCTCTGTTCCTTCTATTATCTTCAGAACCAGCTTGTGAGATAGATAGATAAGGGCTAAAGGCCGTTACAGAGGGATCAAAAATTTGAACTTAAATTTCCCATATCTCTGTAAAAAGTACAGGTAATCCTCAACTTACAACTGTTTGTTTAGTGACCGTTTAAAGTTACGACACTGAAAAAAGCGACTTCTGATAGTTTTTCACACTTATAACCGCTGCAGTATCCTTGTGATCATATGATCAAAATTCAGACGCTTAGTAACTGACTCATATTTATGATGATTGCAGTATCCTGGGGTGATATGATCACCTGCCACTTTCTGACAAGCAAAGTCAACGGGGAAGCCAAATCCACTTAACAGCTGTGTTACCAATTTAACAACTGCAGTGATTTATTTAACAGTTGTGGCAAGAAAGGTAGTAAAATGGGGCAAAACTCACTTAATAATTGTCTTGCTTAGCAAGAGAAATGTTGGGTTCAGTTGTGGTCATAAGTCAAAAATTACCTGTGCAGTAAAAATATCCTTAAACCTTTTGGCTAGACAGGAATTTGGGGACCATGTTAGGCCACTTACAAAAGGGCTACAGGGGACTTGTCCGTTTAGAAAAGGTGTCATATATAAGGTTACCAGACATCCCGCAAAAGGAGGACATGTCCTCTGTCCTGCAAACATAGCCTTAAAAATCAAATATTGTCCAGCTTTTCTGAATGTCGTTTTAAATTTTATTTTATTTTGGACTGTTTTCACAACTGGCCATTCATATTTTCCTGTACTGTGACCCTGTAATTTTGTCTGCTTCACCAACTGACAGATTCAACAAACTAGATTTACCTTATTTCCTGATTTCATCAATCGGCTTCGATCACACGACTCATCGTATGTTTCTATGGTGAAATTTGAAAATTATGTCATTGTTGACTCTCTATTATTGCTAACATAGGTTCTCGAAAATAAAGATTAGGTTGAAAAATACTGCCATTGAAAAATTAATCTTACTGAGGCTGGAAAAAGTAATTTCATATAAATGTAAACCGATGTACGTGGTTTTGGCTGTAATTTTTTTTTTCCAGATATACTAAGAAAGTTAAGCAATTAGTGTGTCCTCCTCCCCTCTCCCTCTCCCCCCTCCTCCTTTCCAATAGTCGACATCCCCTTTTGCTTATTCAAATGTCTGGTCACTCTAGTCTTGAGAGACCTAGCCAACTACAAGGCACACAATTTACTGAAAGATTATGTACCGACTCCTTCTTCATCCTTCCCTCCAGGAGACATTCTGATGCCTGCTTATTGTTTTTCCTTCCCTAGGCAGAGCACTGGGATTCTTGGAAACAGAAATAATGTTGGAGACTACGAACTTGCTTTGCAAAATATCCGTTTTTTTTTCACTTTTGAAAAAATTGGCAGTTGGGGTAGGAAGCCTGGTAGATGTTTAAGGAGGTATTGGGGGGAGGGGAATCCTGGTACCAGTATTTTACATTAGCTATTAAAGGGAGTGAGTCAAAAGCAGAACAGACAAGGGGTGGCACGGAAGGGATTCACATGTGGATGGCACTAAAGGAAGACAATGTTATAGCTTAGCCCTCCTCCTCTTCCTCCTTGTACTTCTCATAAGCCTTGATGAACGGTGCATGCAGTGGAAAAAATGCTGGGTAAAAATGCAAATGGCATCTCCAATTTATAGATTAGGTATAGTCTATTATAATTGAATTATAAATTGGAGATCCTGTTTGTACTGTTTTTGATACATTTTCCACCGATTGGGAATATGGACCATGTGTAGCAACCTTCCCTAATCTATTATTCTCTGGGTGGATTAGATTAGATTTATTTTGAAGAGATCTGATTAGGAAAGGCTGATCTAGGTGGTTTTTGTTGTTGATGCTTTTAGTAGTTCCCCCCCCCCACATGCTCTTATGGATTTTTAATTGTAAGCCATGCTGAGCGCCATCTGGTGGAGAAGTAGTCACAGATTGTCTATCTATCAATTAATCAGTGGAACACTACTGACTGGAGGGCCTTCTATGGAATTAGTCATAGCAGGCTAAATATTTGTACCATAAAGTACAGTAGAGGATATGTATGACCAAGGAAGCTAGAAAATTCTCTTGCAGAAATATCACAATGAATTACAGTGATTTTGGACTGCAGTTTTAACTTTGCTTCTATAAGACAATTATTAAGTGAGCAACTGTATGTCATACTGCTAACTGCAAAATTTATATGTAACGCAAACTGATGTAACTTGCTAGGTTTGGGCTTAGCTCCAAAACCCAAGGAAAAAGACATGGTTTTTTTTTAAATCACAAATCCTACTTATACTGACCATGTCTGAACCTAGAATACTGGCTTATTCCTGCTCTAACAAACACCAAGGGACTAAAGAAAGCACAAATTAAGAGCTAGCTATTGATTCTTCCAACATTTACATAAGAAGTGCTGTTTTCTAAATCTTCAGATCTGACGCTGACATGCCTAGGAATTTGATTTTTTTTTTCCTATCCATCGAGATAATGTTCCACCCTCCTTCAGTCAGGTTACACTTGCCATCCTTCTTAAGAGAAAATCCTGGCTATTTACTATTATTTTCAGAAAATCTTTATTTTGTGTCATCTTTAGCCTAGAATTGGATGACTCACACCCTGAGAAAGGGGAGATGAATGGAGAAACCTCACGCATATGGCAGCTATTATAGCAAGTTGGTTTTAAATTACTCTAGCTACAGCTGGCTGTAAGGGGGAGGGGGTGGGGGCGGATGAGGGTGAGGGTGAGTTCTAACATCCCTATGGCCCCCTTCTAAAGAAAAAGGGAAAGGGAAAAAAAACTATTCTACTTCCTGCATGCCCTGCAGAAATTTTTGGACAGGAGCGCTATAATTCACTGACTTGTTCAAGAATGGGGGATGGGGCCCCAGCGGGAACTCCAGAAGAGGAGAAGAAAATTAATGGCAGAGCTTCTACCAAAAGCAAAACAGCAGCACTGGAAGGATGCTGGGAGTGGGGTGGGGGCTTGAGGGGAACATGACTTGGCTGATTTAGTGTCCTTTGCAGATAAGGTGCTGCTAAAGAAAAGCAAAACTGAAGCCAATTCTGAAGGCAAAATCAGTGATCATAATTTTAAAGGCAGTAATGAGGCAAAATCAGTGATCATAATTTTAAAGGCAGTAATAAGGCACATAAGGAGAGAGCCCTCAGGGCTTTTAATCAGTACTTCAAGTGCTTAATGCGGTACAACAATTTTGTCTGTTGAAAACTCCCAAGATTCCCCCAAATTTCTCTAATTAGAGCCTTCTTGATAGATTGGGATGATAATTCCCAGAAATTCCAGTCAGACTTGAACATACTGGGAGGGCTCTCTCTCTCTCTCTCTCTCTGACTTTCTGTCTGTCCGTGTCTTGGGAAATATGGGAGATGCTATCAGATTCAATAATACACAAAGGATGAAAAATCCTCAGATCTGCTAAAATGAATCATTCTCAGTGTCTTCTTCAAGTGTCAGCATTCCCTAAGCCTCGTTTCTGCATCACCTCATCGCATCATGCTGTATTCTTTATTAAATATACCGTAAGAGGTTGATGACTGCACATGCTAAGCCAAAAACCAACAAAAACCATATAATGGCTTAGTGCAATGCGTGATCTATGTCACAATCACCTTATTACTTGGAAACCAGGTTCAGGAACTGAGTCAGGGCAGGAGGTCCCACCATGATTTTAGGAGAGGAGGAGGAGGAGGAGAATTTATTTTTTCTTTCTATCCAGTCTTTTCTCTTGAGAAATTGAGATTAGAAAATGTAGGAATTTCCCTTCATTTTATCCAGGCTACAAACCTATAGTAGCATATTGGGCTTCAAGAGATTGATGGAACCAAACTCAAACAGCCCTGTTGTATATGCCTGTATTACAGTATTGAATTTCTGCGTTAACTAGGTGCCATAAAGTTGATGCTGACTCTTAGCAATGACAAGGATACATTTTCTCCATGATGCTCTGTCCCCAACCTGGTCCTTCAGGTCTTGCAACAGTGTTGTAATGTTACCGGAATAAACTCTGTCACCTCTCTGGTTTGTATTTATATAATCATATGGGACAGAAATAACAAACTTTTGACATGATGAACTTGTTTGTATCAGATTTTTTAAAAAAATCTAACTTTCATTATTGAAGAAAAATATTTGAAATGTGCAGAGACTGTTTTAAGTGTAGTCTTGTATTACTAACTATTCACTCTGCCAATGCTTTCTAACTAAAATCCCTGTGTATAAAGGACCATCATTTCCCCTTTCCTCAGCCTACTATACTCACATATGATTAACAGGTAAGGGAACCAACCCATAAATATAACTGCTTCTTTTATTCTCCTTGCTTCTAATGTCTGGACTTAAAATTGCAATTGCATCAGATCAGGCTGCCTTGCTTCAAACTAGCAACCCATTATCCATCATTGGACTGCAGCCTTAATTTTGCTAGTTTGGCTACTTCCACCCAATGACCTTATCTATTTATCCGGAAGCAAGCCTCACTTACTTCGGAGCTTGCTTTTCTTCAACTTAGTGTGCTTAGACATTAGTTCCACTGAGAACAGCAGGATACCTTTCTGAATAAATACACATGGGCCTTGCTTGCCCATTCCACCAAATTTTCAAACAAACACGGAAAAGAGCCGGGGTTCCTAGCTGATTTAAAAAACTGTACCTCGAATTAACTTTCCCCCTCAGAAATTCAATGGGGCTGATTCCCAAATAAGGGTCAAAACATTTCATAAGGCTTAAGATGTGGGATTTCCCACAATCACATGACTGATCTTCTCACAAATCTTGTTTGCAGCAGCCACACCAATTCCTAATCACAGATTTCATCATTTTAATCCCTTGCTTCCTTCCACTTCTCTCTCCAGCATACCCTTCCTACAACAGCCTTCCTAGAAGCTAAACTATAACCTAGAAACTGCTCATCCATAGAAGCACCCTTGAGTAGCAAAGCCAGTTTGATGTAGTGTGTTAAGGCATCAGGGATATGTTCTAGTCCCACCTTGAACATGAAGCCAGTGGGGGACTTGGGTCAGTCCATCTCTCTGAGGAAGGAGGCAAAGCCACTTTTAAAAACATCTTCCCAAGAAAACTGCAGACTAGCTAATGCAGTTGCCAGGGATCAAAAACTAACTTGAAGGCATACACACACACACACACACACAATTTAAAAAATGGGAAGAGGTCACATATTACTTATGTATGTATTAATATTTTGTGCCATCCCAATCAAGCAATTCTGGTCAGTGGGCACACTAATATTAAAGTAAAAAGTGATCTCCTAAAAACATCTCCAGTACAAAAACAATCAGACCAGCATAAAATATAATAGTCACCCAACTTTGATCAGATTAGGTATCCAGTATGTTGAAGGCCTACTTAAAAAGAATTGTTTGTAGGTTTTTTCCTGAATATTACGTTATGTGACATTCCACAATTTTGGCGTTACCACATAGGCGGCCTGTTTTCTGTCCCACATTCTTTTGGGGGAAAAACCTTGAGCAGGCTGTCTAGATAACTTCACAGAAGGAACATAATCATTTGGGACAAGTTAGTCCCTAGATCATTCTAGATATTCTAGATCACAGTATTTTTTACATACAATATAACTTGTTCAATCAGCCACCATGCCTTATGCTAAGTTACAAACTATAGTTTGGAATCTAATGGCAAAGTCCATACAATCACTCTACACAAAACCAGATTGCACCATGGTTTTGCTTTATGTGCTACCCCAGATAAGTATCAACTTTAATTTTTTTTACATAAATTTAAGAAGATATAAACCTAACAAGAAGAATAAACTACTTTGCAGGCTGATACATAGTACTAATTTTGTTTTAATGATGATTTGTTGAATAAGCTACAATGACTGATTCATATATTACAATGAACTAATATGGCTTGCTTGAATCTGGCTTATTTGAATTCAGCCACAGGTTTAATAGACCTATGGTTTGTTCTGTTGTTTCAACATATACATTTGTGTTTACCCAACACACTGAACCACAACTAGGCAATGATATTTTAGCATAGTGTGCAATGCAAAACAAACCTTTATGATTAGTTTATGTCTTAGACTCAAGAGACTCCAAATATTGATGAATTAAATTAAACTTGGTTAATCAGGGGAAAATGTGTCATGCAAACGCAGTCACATAAAATTCTTTAGAAGAGGGGTGTCAAACTCGCAATGTCACGTGTCCTGACGTATCACGACTTTTTTGCCATTGCTGGCAATGGGGAGGGCGCGGTTTCACTATGATGCATCCGGCCCGCGGGCTGGCAGTTTGACACCCCTGCTTTAGAACATCCTTTTCCAACAGGGCACATACAGATGTGTTGGGAGTGAACCCCATCATTCCCAGCCAACATGGTCATAGGCCCTACTGGTTGGAGATGATGAGCTCTGTAGTCCATTACATCTTAAAGGACCAGTTAAAAATCTCAGGTTAGACCTTTTGCTTTCTAAACCTGGGAGCAGAATCAAAATCTTGCCTCGTGTGTAGGTCTCCATTCCTTCTCTGCCCCACCAAACCTCTCTGCCGAGTACAAAGAGGATTCCTACACCCCCTCCTCCATCTCTCTCCACACTCTCATTTAGTAGAAGCCGTTTATCTCTTCCTCCAGGCTCGTTAGGGTTTCCCATTGAGTCCCCTTCCCTCTTCTTCCAAAGCCAGCCAGAACACCGAACCCTCCGTGTTCCTTTGCAGAGCCCCCTCACACGTTCCCGCTTTCCAGGCAGAACTGGACGATCTTCCGAGACAACAGAGGCTCAGCTACCTCAGAACCATATGAAGGCCGTTAACTAGACTCAGGTTACAATTCCTGGGTGGCTCAGGTCTCCTGCTAGCTAGGCGAAGAGGAAGGCGGGCCTCGGGGAGGCCACCGAGAGGGATGGGCCGAGGGAAGGAGGCAGCTTGCAACATTGCCTTGCAGAATCACTCTTTCCAAAGGCGTCCGCGGCGACAAGAGGCTATTCGGCGTGGTAGCGGGGTTTTTCCTTCCAGTTTTCTTGACAAGCCAGGAAAGGAGGATAAAGGAGAGGCCGAAGCTGCCCACCCATGGCTAGGGGCTCCCGCTCCAGCAAGCACCCTCGCTCCCAGGGGTGGGGAGATCAGCGGTAAAAACCAAAACAAAAGGCCAAATCAGCGTGTGGGAGGTGTGCTCCTGTTCTCAGGTAAGGGCTTTCCGCGTCAGTGCAAAGAAAAAGGGAGGGTCGCAGGGCGCGGAAAGTTTGCACTGGCAAGAGCCAGCCAGCCCGCCCGCCCGCAGCTTTTTGAAACAATGAAAAGTAAGGTCGGTCCGCTGGAATTTGTTTTAGCCTCTGCCTGTTGCGGGGTAAAGAAGTCTTTTCTCGTTTCTCTCGGGAAAGGACTCCTCCCCAGCGATTCCGAGTAAGTAGGGAGGGATGCTGGCTGGGTCTTCCTCCGCAGAACCTGGTCTCGCAACTCCAGGTCGGGAAGGAGGAAGGGCAGGGAGATTCATGTTAATTTTGAAAGGTTAGCCTTGGAAAACGAGTCTTAACTTGCTTAGGGGAAATACAGTTTTTTTTAAAAAAGGGTCCAGGAAGAAGGAAGGTGCATTGGTCTCATCAGGCATGGGGCAAGAAATGGCTTCTTCCCCAGCTGGTTGGAATTTTAACAATCTCAGGGTTGATTTTTAAAAAAATGTTTCTGGTCCTCATGGTTAGTAGAGATGGGCTAAGATTTTCATTGCTCCGGTGGTGATGAGGGTACTGTTCTGATGAAAAAGCTCATATCTGCATCCATCATTCCCTCAAACACTGAAGTCCCATGCTAACAATCCTAGTTAATCATCCTTTCCATACAGTACATAAGGGTTAGTTTGTGTGTTGTTGTTTTTTCCAACAAGTGGAGTTGCAGAACTATGTACAGTAATAAGATGACATGAAAGATAATAATGGAGTCCATAGTTAAGAGCAGATTTGTTTGTTCATTGAACGGTTTATTTGGAAGAAAGTTGCCAGCTAGGCAGGATTTTTAGGTTTTGCTGAAGATTAAAATGGAGCCAGGAATCGCAGGTGCTAATTTAAAGGGTTAAGGGTGTGTTCACACAAAGTTTAAAGGTAATATGCTACTAACCATGGGGAAGGTATTTATGTGGTATATTTAGGCTGCTTGAGTGGTATCACTTAAGATGTTGGGCTGGCATGAGGGAGTCCCTCAGCCATGGAATCCCACACAGTGACTTTGAGCAAGTTGCTGTCTCTGAGCCCAGCTTGTGTCACAAGATAGTTGTTGTGGGATAAAGTAGAGGTCCTGTTCTTAGAGGAGAAGTGGGATGTAAATGAAATCTATCAATAAAAAATATGCCCACTGGTCTGGCACCAAAGGTTCAGTTTCTTGTGTAATCAGGACCACAACAATTTTTGCATTGGCTAATTACTGCCAAATCTTGGGTTAATTTTTTTTCAGAGTAAAAAAAAATCTACTGTTTGGGGGGGGGGGGGCTCTCTGGTCACCATGCCCATAAAAGAAATGTCTCCATGAACAAAGGGAAGGGAAGCAGAAGAGATGCTGTACCTAAAGTAAACCTATTTAAGAGTTGTAGCTTCTTGCTTCTAGCTATCCAAGAATTAGCCCTGGATAAAACCCTCCTCCTGGATCTGAAGGACATAAAATGAGGGCAGGCTAAAAGAAAGACTGGTAAAAGCAATTGTGACTTTATGCCTTACTCTTAGTTTTACCTTTACCAGATTTACAGGGCCTAGCTGAGTATATTGTCTGAACATAGGTTTTCTCTTCTAATTTCCCACTGCTCTTCCTTCTTCCACACAACGAATCTGTCCTTTCACATAGCTGAATACGCTCAATATGAAGAAGACCTTAGCTGGTTAATTGAGTAGAATACTCAAATACTTGATACCAATTAGGATAGTTGTTGGTGTGAAGTGATTAAGTCAATTTTTTTTTTTTTTTTTTACAAACTATTTGCTCATTCTAATGAGAGGTGAAATGGTGTGAGGTAAAATAAGATAGTGGTGGATTTTGCTTGGAATTTTCTCCAGAAAGAGCAAAATATCCTGAGCTGGCCTATATATATTTATATTCATATATGCTGCATGTTTTTATTTGGCATCAGTCTTCTTCAGCCAGCACTCCCCAGATGTGTTGGGGAACTCCCATCATTCCCATGTGTCATATGGTCAGAATTCTAGTCCAGCACATTTGAAAGATGCTAGGTTGGAAAAGGCCTATGTCCTTTTCCAGAAAAATCATCACAGGCCATTATTTCTCTTGAGAGCCAACTAATGCATTCCTGACCCCACGTAATGAACATTCTGTTCTCATTTGGCAGTAGTGAATGTTATCTGGATCATAGCACATACTCCATGGTCCTTCATCATCTGTCAGGTTCAGACTGAGGCCTTGAATGAATTTACTCCATTTAGTAATACTTCCGCTGCAACTCCTCAAACAACCATAAATTAATAATTTAATCATTAATTGATTAAAGACAGAGATATGTCATCCTCGTAGCTACAATTGAAGGAGAGGAATTCCAAGATATTGGAAACATTTTTAGTTCAGGGTTTCTTGAACGACTGTCAATAACTGAAAAAATTCATGCACACACACTACCTAAATACTTATTTTTAAGATAAACTAGCAGTTTTCTCATCAGCTTTGTTTTTGGTTAACTTATAAGCATCTGTCATGAAATAATGCATGCAGTAAGGAGATCAGGGAAAACGTCAGTGGCATCTTCTCAGTTCACCATCAGTGCTGGCCAGGTATTTTAAACCTCAGGTAAACTGGATTGATTTTTTAACAAGTTACAGGGATTGGTTGGTGGAAAACCTTATGCAATAATATCCATCTTCTTAAGAAAACCCTCATAAGTACATAGTATAAGAAACCTCCAAGATACATTATTAAACGTTTCTGTAAGAAAATTCCTCTTCATTTATGTTTTTCGGTGTAAATTAACAACCATAAAATTACATGCAGTTCACAGTCCTCCAGAACTTGCTTTCATTTCTTTCTTTTTGACATTTTCTTTTTTTATATTTTATTTTAATCAACTGTACATTTTGATTGGCATTTTACCAGTTTAGCATCAATGTTTTCTAATTTCCTTACAAATCATATTATAATTTCCACATATCCAGCTGACAGAAGATTTATTATCAATTATTCTCCCACTAGAGACAAATGACAAATGAGGGTTTGTCATCCAGTTTTTTCAAGTTAGGAATTTTCTGATATTTTTTCAAGTAGAACTATTGACCAAATTTTATTTTCAATTTTTTTAATTGATAAATTATCCAACTATTTTCAGTGTTGAGCAATTAATAATTTAGCTAGCAAAGCTCCTGGTGACTGCCTTGACTAGTCCCTGCAGTTTTCTTGGAAAGATTTCAGAAGTGGTTTGCCATTGCGTGCTTCCTCAGGCTGGCCCAAGGTCACCCAGCTAGCTTTTTGCCTAAGGTGGGACTAGAACTCACAGCCTCCTGGTTTCTAGCCTGCTACCTTAACCACTAATATATTTTACTCCATATCCTTTCCATGAAATATATGTAAATACATTGGTGTAAAACAATTTTTTGTTTCATTATAACATTCAGTTTATCAAAAACTTTTTTCCAAAAATCGGATACTTTTTCATATACCCATGAAAGCTAAAAAGCTAGTTCCTGTTGTTGTTTTGGGGTAATTTTGGGATATATGGGGAATTCTTTATGAAGGTTAAATGCCACTGATGCAAACTCTTCAAATACTGTATAGTCCCTGAGAAAAACCAACAAATCCCCCAATCACTGTAATGCTTGCCATATATCAAACTCTTTTCCAGATCAATCTCCCTTGCATTTTTCAGACCTAGCTAGAGAAGAGTTTTTTGTACAGTTATCTATTTCCAATAATAACACATACATTTTGGAGATTGTGTTTTACATGGAGAAAGGTCATTTAATATTAATTTCTCAACACTTGTTGACGGGTGATTTGTAAATTATTTTAACTTTTTTACACAAAAATAGTTTATATGAATCCACAAAGCCACAATATTTTATATTCTAATTGCTGCTCTATCTCTTCTTTACTATGAGTTTACGAATTCTTATAACAATCTAATTCTATATACAAGTAGTCCTTGACTTATGACAACAGTTGAGCTCAAAATTTCTGTTGCTAAGCAAGGAAGTTGTTAAGCGAGTTTTGCTCCTTTTTGCAACCTTTTTTGCCCCAGTTGTTAAGTGAATCATGCAGTCATTTAGTGAATTCAGTTTCCCCATTGGCTGTTTGTTGGAAGCTGGCTTCCAAATCTTGTTGCAAATGGTGATGACATCACCCCACGATATTGAAACTCTCCTAAATACATGCAAATTGCCAAGTGCCCAAATTTTGATCATGTGACCATGGGGATGCGGCAATGGTCATAAGTGTAAAAACAGTCGAAAGTCACTTTTTCAATGCATTGTAACTTTGAACAGTCAGTAAATGGTAATAAGTTGAAAACTATCTGAATTGATTTTCATCTGGCCAGTTCTGTATCGATTATAAAACTCACATAGATCATTTGGGATGTTAAAGTAGATACATGCTATAGAATTGCTAGGTACCTATCCTTCTTTGTAATATTGTTTGTTATTTTAGATGTCTTTTTAAAGAATAAATAGCTTAAGTATTTATTCAAATCATATTTCCAACATCTATCACTGTTCTCACTGATCTTATTTTGGATCTTCTTTTATATTTTGGCATATAAATTTAATAAATAAATCTTTCAAAATGGATGGGCTGGGATGACCTAGCTTGAGAATATAATTTAGACGTAGATTCCCCTGTCTTTTTTTTTTGAGAACTACAGATTATCTTTCTATTGATCGTTGGATTGTTTTGAATTGAAATAGAATGTTTCATCGTTCTTTTACCATTCTGTGGAAAACTTTTTCTAAGATCTTCATAGGCGTTTAATTTTGAAAAGGCCATTGTTTTACTTGCAGCAATTCTGTAATTAAATATTGACACAGATCTTTGTTTCAGTGCTTAGGGTTTTAATCTTATATTAATCAAGCAGCAGAACAAAGAAAATTATGCAAAGCTAACAACTTTTAAAATATGAAAGGCTATGAAAGAACTACTACAAGGAGAATATATAAACCAGAGAATAATAATTAAAGAGAAACCCTCACAATTAGCAGTCAATGAAATCTTGATTGGAAAACAGCGCTTTATTGACAAAATAAATGACAGGCTTCCATACATGAACAGTTAAAAAAAGGAGAAAAATTGGATATTTTAGAAATTAATATCTCCCCAAAACGTTTATTTCTAAAACATTTTTAAAGTAAAAGGATGCTCATTGACCCCTTTTTTTACTACTTACAGAAGTACTGTATATAGCAGTGATGGCGAACCTTTTAGAGACCGAGTGCCCAAACTGCAACCCAAAACCCACTTATGCATCGTCGAGTGCCGGGTGGGTGTGGCCCATTGGCTGGGCGTGGCCCATTGGCTGGGCGTGGCCCATTGGCTGGGCGTGGCTGCAGTGGTAACGGCAGACTGGGTGGGACTAAAAAGTTCAATCAATCAATTCCAACTTTGCAAGATCTCTTTTTTTCCCCGTGAGAAGTTGAAATTGACTGATTGAACCTTTTTTTTTTTTTTTTTTGCACACGGCGGTGGAGGCCTAAAGCGAAAAGGTTTTATAAAACCCAGCTGAAGGCCTAGGACTGGGGCGACGGCGCGCGTGCCCACAGAGAGGGCTCTGAGTGCCGCCTCTGGCACCCGTGCCATAGGTTCGCCACCACTGGTATATAGTTTTAAAAAAGTGTAAAATTATAGAAACTTCACACATGAATAATAAAACCAGACAATTAAATATAGGGAGACGTTATTAACTTATAACGTCTGTAGATGTATTTAATATTAACTTTCTCAAACATGGCACACTCATGAAAAAAGAAGTTGCAATATTTTGCAGAAGTATCAGGTTTAACAATTAATCTAAAAAAGGCCCAAACCTTCAATTACTGTGTATTCGTACCCTCCAGGAATACAAAAAAGTATCCAGTATCTCAGAAATACCTTAGATACATAAGCCTTTGAAATACTTCAGTACAGAGTTAACCAAAAAAAAAAAAAGAATGTTAAACAATCATTTAATAACAACTGTGCCTCCAGCATGACAAAAAATAAACTCCAGAATTTTCTTTCTTTCTTTCTTTCTTTCTTTCTTTCTTTCTTTCTTTCTTTCTTTCTTTCTTTCTTTCTTTCTTTCTTTCTTTCTTTCTTTCTTTCTTTCTTTCTTTCTTTCTTTCTTTCTTTCTTTCTTTCTTTCTTTCTTTCTTTCTTTCTTTCTTTCTTTCTTTCTTTCTTTCTTTTTTTTACTCCTCTCTGCCACATTGGGATTCAAGTCCTGCTGTAAATCCATAAACTGCCTCTTCTTTTCAGCTTCATCTTAGAAGCTAGAACTGAGCTGTCTGTTTTTGAAGAGCAGCTCCGGCTTCTTTGTTTGTCATATCATACCAGTTAGATCCTTTTATTGTTGAGTCTAGGCTTGTTTGTGGCCACCCCCACCCTATGCTCAGTCCCAAGGTCAGCTTCTGCTAATTGCAAAGCAAGGACAGGCATCCCTGCAAATCAGGGAAGGATTTACCTGTCAACAAACCCCCGGCTCCACTCCAACTTTTATCTCTCCTTCCCTGCATTTCAAAGGGATTTCTGAACATTTATTCTGCCTCTTTTGCAGCTGAAGTTTTGGGTCCCTCAAGCAGACAACTTTGCTTTCCGGCCATTGGTTACAAACTAGTAATGTCCTTTAGTATGGAAGGCGGAGTAGCGCCGGTATCTTGTACATCTTGTTCTGTGGCTACCTTCTGCTTAAACATGTTTGGCAGGTTTGGGGGAAATGATGTCAATATTAACAAGCGCCGCCATCACCCCAGTAAAACCTGTTCAGAGGGAAATGTGGGATGTGCAGGAATATGGCAGTGAAACCTCTTTGAAAATGCCCTCAAGTGCTTCTCCGTAAATCACAACAGAAACCCATTCACCAGCCACAAGCTTCTTGAGGATTCGGACCATACAGCCAGTCCCAAAAAAAAAAGGGGGGGGGCCTCCAATATTCATATAAATTAATTACATATTAATTGTCTCATGCCTTTCTGGAAATGACTCGCTGCTGGAAAAGTTGTTAAGTTGAGAAATACAGGTTTGTGTTTCCAGCTTCTGACCTCACCTTTACTATTATGCATGATTTTGGACTTACTGCCTTTTTTTTTTAACCTACACGATTTAACCTTCTGTGAAATGAAAGCTCGTGGCCCTTCTTGGTCTTAGATTTAAATTCTTCAGCAAATTCTTCACATTTTAGTATTTTTGCTTTGTTTCTCTATGGCAGGGGTGTCAAACTGCCGGCCAATGGGCCGGATGCATCATAGCGAAACCGCACCCACCCCATTGCCGGCAATGGCAAAAAAAGTCGAGATACATCGCGACACGTCACGTGACGTTGCAAGTTTGACACCCCTGCTCTATGACATGCATTGGTTGGGGCTCGTTGTATTCACTGGGATTGGCATTTTGCTTTCCCATCCTAAAGGGATGGCTAGAGACCCTCTACAAAGTAAAAGCCATGAGTAGGATAAAAAAAGGTTTTGATTTTTGTCCTGGAGGTTTGTCATTTCTTCACCACTACATTAATGGAAAAGGTAGTAAGGAAGGAAAGAAAATTTCTGGGAAGACTCTTACTCATCTCTCCTTTCTTCCGCTCTGAATTGGTGACATCGGCCCATTGGAAGGACCCTTTGGATTAAAAAGAAAGTCGTTAGAAAATCCCTTGTCCATTCAATATTAAGTTAAAAGTAAATCTGCCAACCTCACCAAACCCAGGCTTTACTCACATCCCTTTGACAACTGCAGTCATTATGACATCACTGAAAAATGAACCAATTATAATTTCTCTTTTGCCAGTTTTATGATTTGCCTCTAACATTATTACATTGGCATTGGGAAGATCTACCTTTCCCCCATTGGTATCTTCCAGATGAGCTGGGACTGCTGGAGGATGCCAACTTGGGAAAAGAGACAGTAGATTTTAAAAGTCCTGTGAAGGGTGGTCAGGTCTTAATAACCCATCTGGCCCTTTCTAGTTATTTTCATCATAACTCACTCAGCACTTTAAAAACAAAGCAATCAGTTGCTGTAAAGCAGGGGTGTCAAACTGCCGGCCCGCGGGCCGGTTGCGTCATGCGGAGGCTGCGCCCACCCCAGCTCTGACAATGCACAAAAAGTCGCGACACGTCACATGACGCGGTGAATTTGACACCCGTGCTGTAAAAGTAATGGTTGCTGCTCTTCTGCTGATTGAAACGGTGTTGTAGTACATTGCAGAGACTGCCAAAGAAAAAGCCCAAATAAAGAAAATGTCTAAAGAAAATTCAATACTATATAGCCAGTGGCCATTAGGTAATTTCAGATTCCAGACTTAATTATGTTTCAGTGCATCTTTAGAGGGCAATGAGCATTGCTTCAAAATGTGTTATGTCCTAATGCTTGGTCACACGCCGCACACTTCTATACAAGAAGTGAATAAGATGCATTATAGGAGCTTTTTCCCCCCTTTAATTAGAGTGAGATGCCTGCTGAGAAGCTGACTCTTAGGGGACACGAAAAGGCAGCAGATTTGTTAGTTAAGAGCCCTGATCTGGATTGTCAGGGTCCTTGTTCTCCAGGTAATAATAATAATAATAATGATGATGATGATGATGTTGGAAGGGACCTTGGAGGTCATCTAGTTCAACCCCCTGCTCAGGCAGGAAACCTACCATTTCGGACAAAAGGCTGTCCAGTGTCTTCTTAAAAACTTCCAGTGTTGGAGCATTCACCGCTTCTGGAGGCAGGTTGTTCCACTGGTTAATTGTTCTAACTGTCAGGAAGTTTCTCCTTAGTTCTAGGTTGCTTCTCTCCTTGATTAGTTTCCATCTGTTGCTTCTTGTCCTGCCTTCAGGCGCCTTGGAAAATAGCTTCACTCCCTCTTCTTTGTGGCAGCCCCTGAGATATTGGAACACTGCTATCATGTCCCCCCTCGTCCTTCTCTTCATTAAACTAGACATACCCAATTCCAGCAGCCGTTCCTTATATGTTTTAGCCTCCAGTCCCCTAATCATCTTTGTTGCTCTTCTCTGTACTCTTTCTAGAGTCTCAACATCTTTTTTATATTGTGACCAAAACTGGATGCAGTATTCCAAGTGTGGCCTTACCAAGGCATTGTAAAGTGGTATTAATACTTCATGTGATCTTGATTCTATCCCTCTGTTAATGCAGCCTAGCACTGTGTTGGCTTTTTTGGCAGCTGCAGCACACTGCTGGCTCATATCTAAGTGATTGTCCACTAGGACTCCGAGGTCCCTCTCACAGTTACTACTATTGAGCAAGGCACCACCTATACTATACCTGTACATTTGGTTTTTCTTGCCTAAATGTAGAACCTTACTTTTTTCACCATTGAATTTCATTTTGTTAGATAGCGCCCAGTGTTCAAGTCTGTCCAGATCCTCCTGTATCTTAAGCCTGTCTTCTGGAGTGTTGGCTATTCCTGCCAGCTTGGTGTCATTATGGCAAGCCTGCTTTTGTAATAGGCCTTCCTTTGTGTTTTGGGTGAGATGGCATGCATCATTGAGATCTGGGTGGGTGTGGTGTACCATTTTGGAAACATGCCTACTTGGGTTTCAGGTTTGGCATCAGCTGAAACCCCAGGACAGGGCTGGGGAGAAAGAGCAGCTAATGCCATTTGGCCAGCTGTGATGGCTTCTACAGGCACTGCACTGCATTATTACGTGAAATTATTTTCTCTGAGTTAAAGTTAAATTTTGGGGACACCTACAAATGACACCACCCGTGGCATACCATTCGTACACCGGTTTTGCACACTGGTGGGATGGAATTGTCAACTTAGACGTATGTCTTTGTAAATTTTAACAGCTTTATTTACCAGAATTTAACTCTGAAAATGTTCTTTTGTATAGAGATCAAGCGGGGAAAAAAGGTTTCCTGGGGAAAATTCTGGCAGTGATCCAAAAAATAAGGAACCATCTGATCAATAAAATTTGTAAATGGCTATGGAAACACTCTGAGAAGTTTGATGTCGCCGATACCATTTAGATGCAATCATTGTGAGAATCCTGTTGCACTTTTCACATTATAGCATATTCTCTATACTTTCTCTAGGGCAGTGGTTCTCAACCTGTGGTCTGTGGACCCCTGGGGGGTCCGCGTTGTCATAGGGGGTCCGCGAAGGCTTGAAGAAATGCTATGATTTAAATCTTGAGTTAAGTCTTGGTGGCCCGTGGCCATGGTCCGTGGCCACAAAAGGTATTTAAAAGGGGTCCATGGTGAAGAAAAGCTTGAGAACCACTGCTCTAGGGGGAAACTGTGAACTTGCTTTAGCCAATAAAGCTATGGCAGAAGTGAAGCTTGAGCCCTGCCCTTTCAGTCTTGCACTTATAATAATCTATATATTTCTGGACAGTCCAAACAGTTATTTTAAGTTGAAACCAGCATGCAATGTTCTCCAATGATACCTTTGCAAAAAAATAAATAAAATAAAATTAAAAGATCTAATCCAGTTGCATAGAAGAATTCCTGACGTTAAGCATCTTGTTTTCGTCTTCCATTTGTTTACGTGCTAGGTTATTTCACAATTACCCAATATACTTTCATAGCCTAATTAGTTCATCCAGAGCTCAGGCAACTCGGCAAGGCCAGCCAGATGCCAAGGGAGAATCTGAATAAACAGATTCCGTCCGGGATGACTTTGGGGATGACTCCTATTACCCAATACGAATGTATCATCTTCCTGGGCAAAGGAAAGAAATTGCAATTACAGGTAGTCCTCAACTTACAACCATTCATTTAGTGACCGTTCAAAGTTACAACACCACTGGAAAAAGTGACTCCTGATCATTTTTCACACTTGCTACTATTGCAGCATCCTCATGGTCACGGGATCAGAATTTGGACGCTTGAGAACTGGCACGTATCTATGATGGTTGCAATGTCTCGGAGGTCATGTGATCATCTTTTGCGATCTTTTGACAAGCAAATGTCAGTGGGGAAGCCAGATTCCCTTAACATCCGCGTTACTAACTTAACAACTGCACTGATTCATTTAACAACTGTGGTAAGACAGATTGTAAAATGGGGCAAAACTCACTTAACAACCGTCTTGCTTAGCAATGGAAATTTTGGAGTCAATGGTCAGTAAGTCGAGGACAACCTGTATAGCAGGGATAATGGAAAATACATATGTATCTTTCAACTATGCTCTTAAAGAGGTCATGTTCAAACTGGAACCATCCAGATGTTCTGGATTTGAAATGCAATATATCCTGAAACATGTCAATTAGGAAGAACTGCTTTAAAGAAGATGGGAAAAGGTGCCTCTTTTGACTGCCCTCCATTTTATAATCACAACAAACTTGTGTGGTAGGACACACTGAAAAACAACAGCCTAAGGCTGTTTGGGATGAATTTAGTGCAGAGTTACTGAACTCTTATTGACGCCAGAAGTTGGGTTCTCGCGTTCTGCTAAGCCAACATTATGCTTTTCAAGCTACAATTGCTGAGTTCATGCAAAATCAGATCCAAAGAAACGCATTGTGGTTTAATGTAATGTGTGAACCCAGCAAGTGGGTAGTTTCAGTTAAACCACCGTTTAAACCCAGGAATCTAAAACTTCAATCAATACAGTACACCATTTAGCCTTGGAAGCATTTAAAATATATATCAGTATCCCGGAACTCCCAAGAATTTTTGAACGATAGCATCCATAATCCTTTTCCAAGAACTGATAGGAGCTGAAGTTCAAAATACCTCCCCCATATTAACATTTTAAACTCTTCTACCGGTATCTTCTTATTATCACTTTGAAATTATTTTTTAGTTTGCCTTTGTCTTATCTGTACTTGATAGCAAATACTCAGCAAGTTTTTGAATCTCTATTATAAAGCAAAGAATAAATTTTACCTGAGTTTCTGGTGATGTGTCACTCTTTATATTTCTTGCAACCAGGCTATACATGAGGTCAGGACTGATGGATGTCTAAAAGGATTAAATGGAGAGCTATGACTAAGTATGGGAGAAGGACACCATCTGGATTTCTACCAATCATTATAACCCAAACCCATTTCTGAAAACTCAAAGGTCCTCTGAAGAAGATCCTTGTGTTACAGAGGATCTTCTTCAGAGGACCTTGTGAGTTTTCAGAAATGGGTTTGGGTTATAATCATCGGTAGAACTATTTGTTATAGGTAGAGGTGATATTCAGTCTATAGGTGTGGTACAATCCAGGGGTGTTTCATTCTGTGTTCGGAACATTTAATTTGTAAAAGATATAAACTATTTCTCCAGAGAAAAAGGAGCTGGTAGAGGTTTTGCTCTCAGACATTTGGGGGCTTCTTGAGTGTCATCCTTGTTCTGAGCAATTATGCAGAGTACAAATAGTCCTCAATTTACAACAGTTCGTTTAGTGACCGTTCAGAGTTCAAACATCCCTGAAAAAAGTGACTTAGGACCATTTTTCACACGACCAAGGCAGCATCCCCATGGTCACGTGATCAAAATTCAGATGCTTGGCAACTGGTTCATATTTATGCCTCTTGCAGTGCCCTGAGATCATGTGATCATCTTTTGTGATCTTCTGACAAGCAAAGTCAATGGGTAAACCAGACTCACTTAACAATTGTCTTATTGACAATTGCAATGATTCACTTAACAACTGTGGCAAGAAAGGTCGTAAAATGGGCCCAAACTCACTTAACAAATGTCTCAGCAACATAAATTTTGGGCTCAATTGTGGTCATAAGTTGAGGACTACCGGTAGTTGCTTTTACTTCGTTCCTCCAGCTAACTAGCTTGACTAAATTATGGACTCTACATCCTGAGATCCTTGACTTTCCTAGTCATCTAGACTGATACGAGATTATCGAATTCGATGCTAATAATTCAGTACTTCGACAAAGTCTGGAACTGGAATGTTCAGGGTCATAGGTCTGGATTGTGATCATCTATCATGTGCTTTGTCTGGTCCTACTTTAGTTCCAGAAAACTAATTTATTCAATAAATCATGGTTAGAAAAATGTCGGCTTAGCAAGCAGCATGAATTCAGTTGTAGATTTCTCATATCCATATAGCAATCACACTTAGCTAGTCTTCTCCAGTCTGGAATTAGACTACAGTTGTCGACGTTCTTAGCCAAGGAGAACTCTGGCCAAAACCTTATACCTAGTTTTTGCAATAAGCAGCATTCCATTTGCATGTTTTGCACCCTTTGAGACTTTTTTAACAGGCATCTGTCTTAGAGTTACTAACTTGTAATGAGTGCCAGTAAAGGGTAGGGGTTGCAGCTGGACATACATGAAAATGAATTGGAATCGTCGTTTCGTTAAAGAGTGATAAACAAAACTTGCAGCATTATTGTTTTTTTTTTTTATATTCTCTGAGTAAGAGCAGCTGTGGTTACAGAAAATCTTTTAACATCTCCATCTCTCCTACATATCCAGTTTAGGGAGGAAATATTTCTGAGGAAGGGTTTCTTATCAGATATGGGCAATTTCCCCCCAGCTTGGCTTCTGTCTTATCCCAAGGGTTCTGCATCTTCAGCAAAACTTAGTGGGTGAAGTGAAGGCTAGTGTGATACTCCCGGTTATTCCTCATCTCCTATCAGCTTCTCATTTCTGCAAACCACATCCTTCTGTTCATGTGCTTCCCCAGTACTACTTCAAATCTAAAGATTTTGGCTTAAAGTGGAAAACTTTGTCTCCTTCTTTAACGCAGATTAGATATTTATGCAAATTTGCAGATTGGTTTACAGTTTTGATTATTAGACAGAATATTGTAGAAAGAAAAGAGTTATGTTGCAACCATTGAGTAAGACATAAATTTATAATTTGGACTTATAATTGCTGTACAGAAGATAGAAGCTCTATCTTTTTTCTTCCCCCCCCCCCCGCCTTTCTTGCACTTTTAGCTTTCTCTTTGGTTTTTTTTTTTTTTTTTCTTACTTTATGTTAGTTCGTATTCGTTTTTCTCTTTTTAAAAGAAATAGCTATGGGTTTTGAGTTGTTTGTGTGTCTATCGTGTACTAGGAAATAAAGCTGTACAGCACTTTGCATTATTGTAGAATGCTAAAAGCTGCTTTGGAGAATATGGGTGAGTGCATATATAGGACTTCCCTGCAACAGTTTAAAGGTGTTTTTTCCCCAGGATCATGCTGTAGCTGCAGAGAACAACCATGCATCTCATAAAAGATGTAGCTGTTTTAAGGAAATTTAAATAGTACTATGAGTACTTCCGTGCATTTCAAAATACTTTTTGATCTTCAAGTCTGAAATGCTGCATACTAGGAATATTTAAAGCATGGGTCTAATTGATTTAATTTCTGCATTAAAAATATGAGTTTTCTAATCTATATCAGTAAGGTCTTCCTTCCTTCCTTCCTTCCTTCCTTCCTTCCTTCCTTCCTTCCTTCCTTCCTTCCTTCCTTCCTTCCTTCCTTCCTTCCTTCCTTCCTTCCTTCCTTCCTTCCGCCATAATTTTACAGGACCTGCTAATCACAGGCAGAAGGGTGTTGAGAGAGGCCATCTGGTCTGTTTACAGTTCAAACGTTTCTCTGGTCTCTACCCTTATAGCCCATGTGCTTTTAGATATTCCTTTTTAGCTGTAAATGGATATATTTTGGGCATTTACATCCTGCAATTTCATTATATTCCCAAAGTAGAAATTGGTAGTTGTTTTTTTCTTTTTCTTTGTAATGAAAGCTGAGATTCTTCAGAAGCTGACATTATAAGAGGACCACGTTAGAAGGAGTCTGGTAGCACCTTTTGGGACTGACCAAAAAAAAAAAACCCAACCAAACAAACAACCCTTTACGATTTTAAAACACCATGAAGCTTATTTTTGCTTTAATTGCTTGACTCCCCCCAAAATCAAAGGGTTTCAGGCAATCTCAGAAGGTCTTAACAAATACAGTGGGCTTTTAACCCATTGTCATTGCTAATTGATCAGGTGCTGGCAATCCTTCTTGGAAAAATGCATGTCAACTGCATCTACATAACCAAACTACTTCCATCCCTGTTCCCATCTCAATTCTAATTTAAATCTTACCTTAGTCTCTAGCCACTCTATGCATTTGATGATGAGCTACAGCTCATGGCAGTTTATAACCTTTAATAAAAACAATCAATTGAAAAAGGTGCCATTTGACTCCTTATCATATTTCCCAAGTTTTCTGCTACTTTCCTGGTTCAAGCAGCTTTCTTTATAGTCTTCTTCTTCTTCTTCTGCCATATCCGTTATCGGACGTTGGCGATCATGTTGGCGATCCTGTTTTTATCAGCAGCCGCACGAAAAAGTGCTGCTGAGTTTTGTCCAAACCAGTCCCTTAGATTTTGAAGCCATGATGTTCTTCTTCTGCCTGGACCTCGTTTGCCTTCAATCTTTCCCTGGAGGATTAAATGGAGTATGCCGTATTTTTCTGGGTGTCGCATCACATGTCCGAAATATTCTAGCTTTCGTTTTTTAATTGTTTTGATGATTTCCCTTGGCTTTCCCAGGCGGCTTAAAACCTCCTCATTTCTGATCTTGTCCACCCAGCTTATACGTAACAGCCGCCTGTAAATCCACATTTCAAATGCTTCTAGTCTCTTCAGGTGGCCTTCTGTCAGAGACCAACTCTCTACTCCATAGAGCAGGATAGAAAAAATATAGCATCTGACAAGCCTGATTTTCAGTCTTAGGCTTATGTCGTGACTGCAGAAGACCTTTTTCATTTTGAAGAATGCTGTTCGAGCTTTCTCTATCCTTGTCTTTACTTCAGCGGTCATGTCCCAGCTTTCATGTAAATTAGAACCGAGGTGCGTGATCCTTTCAACTTTTTCTAGTGGTATTCCTTCTGAATTTATTGGTGGTATGTTAACGGGTTGTTTGCTGACGACCATGATATTGGTTTTTGAGGTGTTAAGCTTCAAGCCGTATTTTCCAGATATTTCGGTGACTCTCTTGATGAGGAGCTGAAGGTCTTCATGCTTACTGGCAAGCAGAACTGTATCGTCAGCATATCTTAAGTTGTTGATCCAAACACCGTTTACTTTGATGCCAGCATCGATGTTCTCCAGTGCCTCGTTGAAGATTGACTCAGAGTAGATATTGAACAACAGTGGAGACAGAATAGTCTACAGTAGTCAAT
The DNA here is from genome assembly GCA_023970755.1 of Azemiops feae. Taxonomy (NCBI): domain Eukaryota; kingdom Metazoa; phylum Chordata; class Lepidosauria; order Squamata; family Viperidae; genus Azemiops; species Azemiops feae. The sequence goes on along the minus strand of JALGBA010000082.1, from coordinate 1,795,717 downwards.
TCTTAAATTTGCAGGTATAATGCAAATGTGTGCAGTGGAGTTTGCTCACATCAATGCCTATCCACAATAGCCTACTACACACTACAGAGTGCTTTGTTGACATAAATGCAGTTGTTTCTCCAGTCTTTTAATGTGGGCAAAGGATTGTTGAGGATCTAGCATCAGACTTGGGAAAGTTTGAGGAAGAGAGAGAGAAATCTTACTCACAGCTGTTGCAAAATGCTTGATAGCTAAGAAAGCACAGAAAACAAATTGGTGTTAAAATGTGTGTATGCAAAGAAGGCAGCACTATGTCTCGCTCTGCTCCTCTTAGCTTTACTGTGCATCTCTGCCAAAGCATAGGAAATTTTATAACATACCCAATTTCTAACTGCAATTAACTAAATCAGCATTACTTATTCTGAACACAAATGTGTGTGTGTGTGTGTTTACATATTATATTCCATTGCATTCCTGCTTCTAATTGCTCGAGCTAATACTAAATGGAATGTAATAAGCATGATATGCATATACCCCATACTCCATTAGGCATTTGTCCATAAAATCTAATTCTCTTACTTTCATTATTAAATAAGTAACAGAATAAGATATAGTACATCATTCAACCATTGCTAAGAGAGACAGGATACAACCAAATCCATTCCAGACCAGCTACAAAATGAAGTAGGAAATGTACTGGCTAATTTATGCATGGTTATAATAATTAATCATAATAGTATCTTTCTCAGGGGCTAATTTATTTTCCCTAAATTCCTCTCCTAACAAGATTACTTTTTCTTAGGAAACAACATGAAACCCACTATCATCCTCTTTTTCTTTTTACCTAATTTACTCCATTGCCTCTTCCAAAGATCAAATTGTTTCCAGGCTTTAAAAATAACTGAATTTTGGTGCAAGACGTGTGTAGACTTAATAACCTGGTTATATCCGTGGAGATTTAAATGGGAAGATGGAAAGCAAAGGCATGAAACTATATTTAACCATTTCTTTCTTCTGCACAACTATGGTAAAACCATGACTAGTAAACCTCTTGAGCTAATGATACATTTCTATATAAACAGATTTTTAAAACTTGGTCTTGTACAATGTATTAGAATATAGAAGAGACTGAATTTTAACTGCCACATTTCCTCGTACCATTATATAGGAGGGGTTGAGTTTTACAGCTCTGGCAAAAAGCTGTGCAAGTTAAATAACTAGCATTCAGGTTTTATGACTGATCACTGAGCACTTATGCTGGTACTACCACCATCTTAATTTCATTTTATTTGCTTTTCTGAAAACCAGAAAGTAAGAGGAAGAGAATAAAAAAATGGGCCTCACAAGAAAACAACGGGTTCTAGGTTTTTTAGAACATGTGTCCCAGATCTAAGAAGACTTCTAACCGATTAAATTTGTGGGTTTCTTCCTATATTGTTAACATCAGCCTAATCAGAGAAATTTCTTCTTTATTTTCTCTTTTGCTCTCTGTAGGTCACCGGCAATGTTGCTGTTTTTATCCTGACAAATAAGAAGCTTTTGTAAACAACAACAAGCCTTGGACAGAGCAGAGGTATGTAACCTGGCACTTTCCAGAACCTTTAGGCTATAGCACCCACCATTCCTTACTACTAGCCTTGCTAATTCGAGCTACATAATAGGAGAGTATTGGATTTCCTTTCTCTAATTACATACATGGAAGATGTCTAATATTTATGAAGTGGGTGTTCTTTAAGACCATTCTCAATTATTGGTAGAAGAGAATGTCTTTAGTTGTTTATCTTCAGTAAATTGGGACATGTGGTAATAATTGTATCAGAGGAATACTTAGTGGTTGGGACTTTCTTAAGTTGAAATTTGGCGAGTGAATTAAGTCCAAGGTGGGCAAAGAACTTGACATGTCTTTTATCCTCTCTTTAAAGGTTGTGTAAACGAAAGACTTCATTTCTTTCTTTTCTCCCTATCTTCTGTTCTCTCTTTAAAGGCTCAGATTGTGTCATTTCGTTTCTCCCTCTCTCCCAATCAGGACTTGACTGTTTGAAAAGATGACTGTGTGCTATTATAATATGACAATAGAGTTCTTCTATAACAACAGTGGAAAAGAGCTGTTCCATGAATGGAGACCCAAGGATATCTTGGTGGTTGCCCTTGGCTTGACAGTCAGCATCATCGTACTGCTCACCAATTTGTTGGTCATCACAGCCATTGTTATCAACAAACGATTCCACTATCCTATCTATTACCTCTTGGGGAATCTGGCTGCAGCTGATCTTTTTGCTGGGATTGCATACATGTTCCTGATGTTTCACACTGGGCCAAGGACAGCTAAACTCTCTCTGAAGACTTGGTTTATCAGGCAGAGCCTCTTGGACACCAGCCTGACTGCCTCGGTTGTCAACCTTTTGGCCATTGCAGTGGAGCGTCACCAGACAATTTTCACCATGCAGCTCCACAGCAAGATGTCCAACCAGAGGGTAATTATTCTCATTGGCTGCATCTGGATAACAGCCCTGCTACTGGGTCTTATCCCTTCATACGGCTGGCACTGCTTGTGTCAGCTGAATGATTGCTCTACAATGGCTCCTCTCTACAGTCGCAGATATTTGACCTTCTGGGCACTTTCCAATCTCTTTATCTTCCTCATCATGGTGGTTGTCTATACTCACATTTTCATCTACGTCAAGCGGAAGATGGCTCGGATGTCTAAGCATACTACATTTCACCCACGCTACAAGGAAACTATGATCAACCTCATCAAGACGGTCATCATTATCCTCAGTAAGTAAAAGTACCCAGTCCATACCCCACTTTATATATCACCTCACTTCTCACCTCTTCAAGAATTTCATCAACATCATCTAACTGTGATTTTTTCAGTTGTCTCCTTCCTCCCAATTTGTTCATTCTACCTTTGTGTATTAGTTTTGCAATTCAGTCCTCATTCATTCTCTCTAAATGATCACTCACTCTTGTATTCAATTCCATAGATGGCATTCTTGACCTTGTATGTTCTTGTTTACCACACTGTTCTTAAATAACTCCTTCCAAACCCAGGTCTTCCATATAACACAATGTTCTTATATTCAGCCCGTTAGCTTCTTTTGTTTTAGAAGGAACATACCAGTAGATAAAGGAGTATTCCTCCTTCAGGGTTGGTTTTTACGAGAACAGGATGTTTGGAACATCATTAATAGGAGCAGAGCTAGCATTTTCTCTTCACATGTCATCCTAGACATGGTGATGGTTTTGGGAATGCCAGAAGACAGCTACATAAGAACATGTCTCATTTTTTTTAATGGAAATACTGGGGACTGAAACAAGAACCTCCATATTTAAAAGATGTAATCCCATCAAGGCATTTTGAAAAATGGTTGATGTTGGAATCTTTTGAACAAATAACTTGAGATTCAAAGCCAAGCTAGAAGTAATCAGAACAACCGGCTTTTATAGTTCAGTAAATCTGCTCTATTTTTTTCCCCTTTCATTTTGTTATTTGAATGGATTATTCTGCTGTGCACAAGAAAAGCAGCAGGAGGCTGTTTTGCCTTAGCTGAAGTTATAGGGAACTGAGCCATATTCTAGCTGATAATTGCTCAAGCTGTATCATTCCCTGAGGACTAAGAGACAGCCAGAAGAATGCAGGGGGTTGCTCCCTCTGTTTTGATGAGCTGTCTTGGCTTTGTGTAGACGTATGTGAAGGTGTGACAAGGTTCCTGCTGGGAGAGAGGATGAAGGAGGAATGCATAACTAGACCAGAGGGCAAATTAACATCATTTCTCAAATGGAAACCTGAACTGTTCTTTCTTTTGCTGTGGATGGATGAATGAAGGAATGTGCTTTTCTTAACAATCTGCATGTGAATGAGAAAAAAAAATTAGGTCTGTATTGTTTTCTGAGTATGGCAGCTTTGGGGCTTGCTTTGGCTGATTATTCTTTTAACATTTGAGAGTCTCAGTCCTAGCTCCAGTTTCATTTTAGGGTTATTAAGTAAACTGTTCCTCAACTGCAAACTCTCCAGCTATGACAGTTTGCGTGGCAGTCTGACTGCCACATTACTGCTGCCAGCTTCAAAGACATTCAAATAGGTATTTCAAAGAGGAACTGGTATTTTTAAGGTGAGGCCAGCCAGTATATGCTAGTTGTGCGGCTCCAGATTGTCCCTTGACATCAAGCCCATTTATCCAAGTTGCAGTAGCTGTGATAGCTGCTACAGTTGTAGGGTATATCATCTGCCCCATCATGCGAGAAGTTCCTTTCAGATCTAAATGTCTGTGGTTTTGCTTTATTGCTGTTCTTACATAGTGCCGTCTACAGTATGTTTAGGCCCTGATAGTGTTGCCTTATTAGGCCATACTATCACCAATAAATAAAATCAAGAAGTAAATGCAAATTTCCCCTAGAATGTATGATTCATAATGTTTACTGTTGTTAAAAAAATAGCTGAATAATACACCAGACAATTAAGGAAGAATGACCTTTAGAAGAATACAAAAAGCTGGGTTTACATGTACAGATGCTGGGAAGTGATATAGGTTTTTTTGGTTTTATATAAGCTCAGCTTCTGAATTAGTGTCCTGTGTGAACTGAGCTACCCTGGTTCAGTGTGATATATGAATTCAGTCATGGTATGGTACTGTTCAAAAAGTACTGTGCTTTGTTTAAGAATAGGCAGAATTATGTGGCTTCTTCATCCATTCACAGAAATTAATAGCAGTTGTGGTAGATGGAAGCCTCCCCTCTACTTGATATACGGTAGAATGGACTATAGATGCCCCATGGCAGAATTTATGTTATTTTGAAAGTACTCTTTCCATAAGCTTTTACAATAATTGTATTTCTTTTGATCCCTAAATGGTGACCACTTAACTATGGTTTATTGTTAAATTCATTTTATAAACTGGAATTTCAGGTTGGATTTCAATAAACCATTATTAAAATTAACCATATTTTTCATTTTGTACACAATACTAAATTGTGGTTAGTTAAAAGCAGGAGCATTTCTGAAGTCATTGCAGCTGCATCAGCAGAGTAGAGAGTTGATGAACTAGGGGACTCTTCTAAAACATGAACACCAAAATATAGTTCAGCATTGCATGAAAATAGAGGGTGCGGTGCCTTGAAGTAAAGACAAAAGTCAGCAGCATGAAATATCTAGAAAGGTTACTGAGATGTTAGCAAGAGTGGTCATTTTTGTGTATGTTTGGATTCCTTTGTGTAAATACATATGCTGTATGTTGATACTGCAGCTTTTACCAGGTGCAGTGTTTTATATCTTCAATAAAAGCTTGATCTGACTTTTTATACAGGGAAGGGTATCCCAATATGAACAGGCAGAATCACTGTATGAAATGCAGAGGTGTTTAAATAAACAAACAGGTCCTCTTCATAATAAGCATTTTTTTTCTTTTGAAAATGCCCATCCTGTTCACAAATGCACTTTGGTTTATTTATTTTGCAATAGACAAGATGAAGAATGCATCGTAGTTTCACAGGCCATTACATTTATGAAGCATTTTTGCAAGTGTGTTGTTTAGCCTTTATGCGGTGGGGATTAAATATCAGATTGAATTTTGTTTCTTCCAAAGTTCACCCTATAAAGAGGGAGATAGGAACAGTGAGAAAAGGATAGTCTGGGTTTTCCTTTTTGTTTTTTTGTTTTTGTTTTTCAGTTTTGGAGCAGCTTGTACAGAAATTGGCAGGTGAAACGTTCCACTGTTTAGAAAATTTTAACTCTTTATGAGGTTACCGTGTAAAAGTCTTGGACTAAAAGTAGATCATAGGTTTTGACTCTTGGTTGGGTTTTTTTCAGTAGTGACTTCCTGTGATCTTCCAGAGCAAGTCCCTTCCTGGTGCCTACAATGCTACAGAATAGATTGATAGATGATGTCCATCTAACCTTCTAAAGGTTGCATGGCTGTCAGTAGGATTTGTTCCACAAGTGTTTGATCCAAGGCTACATTTCATAAACAAGGATGTATGAGGGGAAAGAAAATCCTTTATCTTGATAGGAATGTTAGGTGGGGCGGGGGGAGAACTACTAGCACTGCAAAAGTCCCTGCACTTTTCTTGGCAAAGTATTTTCAGAAGTGGTTTGTCATTGCTCCCTTCCTAGTGCTGAGAGAAAGTGAGTGGCCCAAGGCCACGTTACTTATTGTAACAAGGGCAATTTTACTTAAAAAAAAATAGTATACAGCATTTTTAAGAGTAAAGAACAGTGAAAGAACCACATAGTTCATAGTAAGACTAATTGAGATAAGCTCATTGGATATAATTCCTGCAGGCTGTAATGCTATTTGGGGGTGGGGGGTGGGGGATACTATACAGCAGGGGTGTCAAACTCTCCACGTCACGTGACATGTCACGACATATCACGACTTTTTTCCCCATTGCCGGAGCTGGGGTGGGCGTGGTTTCGGCATGACGCATCCAGCTCGTGGGCCGGCAGTTTGACACCCCTGCTATACAGGGGATCATTCAGTTTCTCGGTTTTTCATATTTCCCCCTGCAAGGCTGGAAAAAGAATATTCCTACTTGGAGAGAAGAGTCCATCCCACCTTGGATTCAGGTGTTCTGTCCCAGCCTATGTGAGTCCTTGTTAAGCTCACAAGGAGAAACCCCTCTTCCAACAAGCAGGCTGGAACTGCAGGAAAAAACCAATCCCCTTTTATTATTCACAGACCTGAGTCAATGTCCAAGGCAAACAAACACAGTTCACAGAAACTCGATCCTCAACATGAACGGCACCTCCCACACCTTCCCTTTTATTATGCACCCAAGGCGTGGCTTCCTAATGCCTTCTTTGCCTTCAGAGCTGCCCCATTGCATTCCTCTGTCTTACTCTCTTTTCTTGCCGGCATTTACGTGCATCCTGGATACCTCCCAGCTGTGATTCATCACTGTCCAACTCAGACTCCCAGCACAGCTGTGTCTCAGCCTGAGCGCAAGTAGAGGGGGCAGTCTCCTCGTCAGACTGTAAGTCTTGGAGCTCCTCAGAGCCTTCCTCTGACTCTGATGTCACTCCAGGCCCCTCCTCCTCCTCTGATTCCTCAGACTCAGCTGCCCGGTCCACTGGCTGGCGAGGAATCACAACATCGGGAGCCTTCAAGACCTGACCAACGGATGGAAAATCATTGACCCCATTGGCTCAAAACTCTACTATATTTGTCTTCATCCTCATTTGGTGAGAAATTTATGGCGGCCTTGAATCTGGCTTAAAAGGTTTCTCAACTTTCAATAAATTAGTATAGAAAAAAAAATCCCTTTTTCTTGCTTTGCTAGGATCGAGTTGTACGGCTACGGAAGCTTTAAAATATCCAGCATTGGAGTTCTCCGTGATTATTTTTTGCCTAAGTGAATTGGCAGTTCATATCTGCCAATAATCTTCCTGAACTCAATAAGATTGCTTTCAGTTGTACTATCCTATTAATAAAGCAGTAAATAAATTGTATATGGATTTTAATAATTAAAAACATGAACAGGATATAATACTGTAGCAGATTGAATGATAGGTACTGAAGTGTTTCCAGAACAAACTGTCTGTCTTCTCCACTAATGAGCTTCCTTTGGGACTTCCTGGTCTCCTTGAAGGTTCTCAAGTCCCAGGTCTTCCACGAAGTTCTGGTAGATAAAAACTTTCTAGGGCGCATTCCATAATTCAGTCAGAGTATCTCTTTGACAGATAGTCCCCAACTTGCAACCAGAATATCTGTTGCTAAGCAAAGTGGTTGTGTAAGGTGAGTCACATCCAATTTTGCGAACTTTCTTGCCAGGATTGTTAAGTGAATCACTGCAGTTGTTAAGGGAATCACTGCAGTTGTTAAGGGAATCACATAGTCGTTAAATGAACCGGGCTGCTCTGTTGATTTTGCTTGGTGAAAAGCCGCCTGGGAAGGTCGCGAATAGCAGTCACGTGACCCTGGGACCCTGCAACCATCATAAATATATACTGGTTGTCAAATGTCCAAATGTTGATCACGTGATTGTGGGGATGCTGCAGGGGTTATAAGTCACTTTTTCCCACTGCCATTGTAACTTCAAACGGTCACCGATTGTAAGTCAAGGACAACCTGTAATCGTTTAAAGCCCTCCATAACTTTTTATAATGCTCCTACCAATAAGGAGTTTATAGGAATTTGTTCAGTGGAGGGAAATCACCTCCAGTCTGTGGGTGCTGGTTAACTTGGGGTCTTGCTCCTTTAGCCCTTAAGGGGGAGCTTAAAAGCATTTTCCTTTGATGGAGCAGAGCCTCTGGAATATCTTCTCGTTAGAGGTCAGCCTATAGATATTATCTGCCTTCTGGGGGAAAAATTCAAAGCTTTTCTAGAGGGCTTTTGGGGTCTTACTTATATTTTTGCTGGATTATTCTGTTTTATTATTGTAAGCTGTCTTATGATTGGGTCTGGATATAAATCTAACTAATAAATAAGGTAAATATGTTTCCACAACAGCTTTAGGAAAACCAGAATTCCTCAAAAGCCAAAGGCCGGATCACTCCAATCTGTGTCTTATAGAGATACGCCCAACGGTCTTTTAGAACTGCTTGATAGCTCTGGAATGGTGACTCCTGAGTGGTCTCCCTTTGGGAAGCAGATGAAATTGAAGCAGCCCAGGGTGGCTTTGTGAAATGAGCGATTTTAGCTTATTATAGCATTAGGGGCAAGGCCACTGTAGGTGTGTAGGGTTGAATCGCATAATGAATTTGAAGCTTAAGCACAATGGGGACAGTAAGAATAGACGAATGAACAGCCACATATACCTGTATTATTCAATTTCATATGGTGTTTGGTTCAACATGCTTTTCTAAAAGAAGGAGTTAAGAGCAAGTGAAGATAAAAGATGGAAAATTGAATGCTTTCTTTAAAAAAAAAACTCTACAGGTAGTCCTTGGCATAACTATAATGGAGCCTGCCCATGTGACTGACCCAATTTTGCAATCTTTTTTTTTTGTTGAGAAAATGTCCATTTTAGCAATCAGCACTGAAATAATATACCAGCAGTAAAACATCTTGCGCCTGCCATTTCTAATATTTCATATAAATCTAGTATTTTTTTTCTGCTAAAAATTCCTATTGCTGCATATCCGTTATTGTGTCTAAATTCTGCATGATACGGTCTGTTTCTGAGTCACAGCTCACCAAAGGATTATAAAGAAAGCCCAGCAAACACTCTGAACTAGCTGCTCAGATCCTTATTGCTCATCCTATCCAAGGTCCGGGAGGAAGAAGCTAAAGGGTCCATGGTCACATTTGGCCCATAAAATTCTGGTTCTCGTCTCATATCTCAGAAGAACGTTTAAAGCTGGAGCCAATTGGCTCTCGTGGTAGCTAGAGTGCTGCCAAGTGTTAAGCTGTTCCTCTAGATACAACTCTATTTTTAAAATATGTCTCTTCATAGATTTTGTTAGCGTTCAAGAATCAAACAAAACGTTCACATGGAAAGGAATGGGGAATGCACACTGACACACTCGTGAAGTGTCCCTGTGTGCCACCCAGAGACATTGAGAGTGAGTTTGGTGGCCATATAAATTTTCTTAATAAAATAGGTTTCTCTCCTTATAGGAAAATAAGTAGGCAACCAGAGGATGTGATTAATGAACATAGTTTTGATTTGCATTATGGGAACATACCAAGAGCCCTGATGGATCATGCTATATGCCTGTGTAATCCAGCATCCTCTCTTATACTTTTGTCTACATTCTGGAAAAATAATTTTAGCTATTGCTCCCTAGCGGTGGATATTTTAAGGCTGTCCTGCCTTGATTTTGGAAATAGCATATAATAGATACTAGCTCTCGATAGTCTAACATTCATTGATTCATTCGTTGATTATGTACCATCAATTCATTTGTGATACTAAGCAACCACATAGTTTTCTCCATGCAGATCTATCCCTAACCTGTTTTTTTCGGGTTTTCAACGGTGCACTTATCATCACTGCGGTTCCCTTTTAGAACTTTCTAAATTGATGGCTATAGCACTGAATTTCATGGTTTCATCAGAAGTTGGGGGGACAAGAGCTTTTTTGTATTTATTCTGAATTTTCTCAAGAAGGGTTTCACATTCTACTAGTATGAGCGAAAAAGCTTCTTGCCCACGTTTTCCCTGGAACCCATATTGCATCTCTTTCTTACATTGTCCACTTCCGTGTTAGTAACACGATTGTTAAATGAATCTGGCTTTCCCATTGACTTTGCTTGTCAGAAGGTCACAGAAGGTGATCATAGGACTCCAGGATATTGCAACCCCCACTAGTATGAGTCAGTTGCCACAAGCCTCTGAATTTTGAGCATGTGACCATGGGAACGCTGCAACCGTCATAAGTGTGCAAAATGGTCATAAATCACTTTTTTCAATCCTGTTGTAACTTTGAATGGTCACTAAATGAACTGTTGTAAGTCGAGGACTATCTGTATTGTTGTGGGGCAAATAGGAGGAGAAAGGAGTATTAGGTAGGTTTGTTGCCTTAAGCTAATTTATACAAATAATAAAGGCAGGATTTTTTTTTAAAAAATCCAGAAATAATTTAAAAGCCCCTACGTGATAGTCTTTTAAATCATTTTGGTTGTCTGTTTTGGAAGAATAATAGGTGGAAGTGCCAGAATATATATTCTTCGTTCTTTTGAAGAGGGACTCTGCCTCCTTGGATCCAGGCCTAAATCTTTGCCTCCAGCTAATCTCTCCCTCCTTTCTGGAAAAACTCTAACCTAGTACTATATTTCCCGATAGGCTGTGACTAGAGCTTCCAGAATCCCCATCCAGCATTGAAGCTGTAATATCTATATTATCTGAAGGGGTTAGGCTGTGGAAGCCATGAATCAGGTGATGTAGTTAGCAATGAATCTTCAGCATTCAGAACAAGTTGGCAGCAGCATCTTCCACTTCACATCTCTCTCCTTGGCAAATGTGCAATTGCTTAAAGCCTTGAATTGCTGTGGATTGATTATTTTTTTTCATAGATTCCTCTCTCTTGCCTTAGGTGCCTTCGTGATTTGCTGGACGCCAGGGCAGGTGGTTCTTCTGCTGGACGGCCTTGGCTGCAAGAGCTGCAACGTGTTGGCAGTGGAGAAATACTTCCTGTTGCTGGCAGAGATCAATTCACTCATCAATGCCATCATCTACTCCTATCGGGACAATGAGATGCGAAGCACCTTCCGGAAGATCCTTTGCTTTGCTTGCTACAGGGTGCCAAAGTACTCCCCTGCTTCAATGAAATCTAGCACCATAGAGCATCGGATCCTGTCTCAGAATGGGCATCCAGTGATGGACTCCACGCTTTAACTTTGCAGTTTCAGGTTGCTCTCTGCCGATTGTCTGAAGCTGCTGGTTTGGATCTGCAGGTGGCCCTTTTGTACGAAACTAGTAACCAAGGCCTACAGTGGCTACAGCAGGACTGGACAGTTTTATTATCTGTGGACTGCTTGGGGATAGAGGGCTGCGTTCTTGATCTATAGCTCCATGCTGCAACGGGGTGTGTGACCTAGCAGAAGCTGTTGTACTGAAATTCTTGTTGACTGATGTCTGGAATACAGTGACTGTCAGTCAACTGAGCTATGGAATTAGTGCATTTGGCCTGTTACAGGCTTGAGAGACACTTTAAACACTCTGCTGCATTGAGAACCAGTTCAGTATTGGTTTCCACCACAGCTTCTTAAAGGCTTTCTTTTTCTCCTTCCACAGGCTAACAAGTAGAGCTTGCTCTAGCTGCTACAAAACCATGGGTGGCCCTTTAAGATAAACTTTATTTGCTTCTTAAACACAAATATTTGGCCAAATTTTACAAACTGGTGGAACAAAAATACCGAGGCACATGTGTATGCATTCTCGTGAACTGCTTTTTTTTTTTTAACCACTGTGTTGTTTTAGTTGAGGGATTGTATCTTCCGCCGTATCAAAGCACATCTCTGAAACACTTCTGTGAAGGATGAAGAATCTTTCTCCTGGCTTTTTAAGTTGCTACTTGCTTTTATGTTAGCATGGCTTCTCTTTGAAAATGCAAAACCTATATTCTGTTTTCTGTACTGAGCCCTTAAGAATTTGTTGCAAACTGAATGAGCTTTTCTGCTAAACTTTTATCCCCCTCCCCCCCATCTGTATAACTCAGGGAGATTTGAAATCAAGATGAACAAAGTACCAGATTTACCGAACTCCAAGTTAAATTTTAGGCAGTGAGAAGAATTATACTAACTCGGATCTGATAGCACAACAGATGTATGAAATAATTCAATGCATAAAGACCACTTTTTAACTTACCGTTTGATGCTCAAAGGTGTTGTGATACAGTTTAGGTAACCACTAAAGCACAATTTAATCTTTCAGGTAACTTTTCCAGCCATGGTTGATTATGTTCACATTTCCTTCTCTGTGGAAAAAAATTATGTCTGTATTTTTGATATTCGGGTGCAGTGTCCATACGGATTGCATCTGCTCACTGGGTTGTCATTTCACAGAGATTAGCTGTGGCAGCATGTGCTGTTTAGGAAATTGTTAAACAACATCTTCTGGGGCCTTGAAATGTTCCATGGCAGATGTTCCATATTATATTCCTCTATGGTCACAGGATGGGGGCTTCTTCTCTCAGGCATTGATTGAGCTCTAGGGCTTAATGTTAGGGGTCCCAAATCTGGGCTAAAAAAATCCAGTTAATCATTAAGATGACAGCAGAGAATTTTTTGTATGTCTTTCTTGCCATCTAGCGATGGTCTAGATCAGGGGTAGGCAACCTTGGCTCTTTTATGACTTGTGGACTTCAACTCCCAGAATTCCTGAGCCAGCCATGCTGAGGAGAAAGGGAGAGGTTTCCATGCTGAGCAATGCTGGCTCAGGAATTCTGGGAGTTGAAGTCCACGAGTCATAAAAGAGCCAAGGTTGCCTACCTCTGGTCTAGATTTTTACCGTCTAAACTTGGCTATTTGAGGTAGGTCTCCCAAACTGAAATTCCTGAAAGCAAGTACCTCAGAGATTCTGACAAGACCCATACATCTGAAACAAGAAATCTGTATATCTCAGTGACCAAAATATTAACATCTCTGTATTTATAACCATGTACTGACTCTCAAAAAGCGCCCAGTGCCACCATACAGTGGCTGACTTTAGACTATGCTATGTTATACTTTTACCATGGTTTAATGAATAAACAGTTAGCTGGGCTTTCAGCCTTAAACCTTGTTTTAGAAATAAGACTGGCTTAACGAGTTGTTTTTTTGGGGGAAAACTGGTTTGGGCTTAGAAAAAGACTGCTCTTATAGTGGCAAACATGGCTTTAGTCCCAGCTACTGATGTCATTCGTTGGACCTCCGTGACTGGGATAGGGGTGAATAATGGCACTCGCTTAACTATGTTCCTGTTCCTAATTCTGATAGAAACAATGGGAGAGTTTTAAAGTAGTTTTCCTGACCTTCCATATTCATTCCTTTCCTTTAGGTGCAAGTTGAAGCTCACTCCTCTTCAGCATTTTGCTGTTTGGTCATTGTTGTTTATCTTCTTCTATATTGCTTAATGTGATAATCTGACTCAAAATCCAACTATCTTTCCCCCATCTCTATTTGTCCATAGAATTATTCAAACTTTTAAAATAATCAAGAAGAATTTCATCCCTCTGTTGATAACAGTCAGCTAGCCTATATTTGTGCATAATGTGGTCTTTTGGCAGAAGCTTATTTTTTGTTAAAAAATGACTAGTGAAGAAGGTTATCAGCTAACCAGAAAAAAAAACCTGAGCTGTTCATGTATCTTTGTGTGCCAGCAATTGTAAGATGTTTCATGCCCTTGAACAGTTTTTCCTAACCTGGTTCTTTCTGGATGTAGTCAGACTACACTGGTGTTGCTGGCTGGAGATGTTGGGCATGACAACTGTTACACATTTGGACAACACACCTTAAGGAAAGCTAGCCTAGAACCAGTTATGCTCATCTGCCTTGTTCCTTTCTTTTCTTTGTAGCCTCTTCCTTCATATCTCTTGCATTTCCCCATAGTATGAGGTCCCTTGTTGTTGGACTGCTTGGAGACAGAAAGTTATATGCAATATATCACGTTTGAAAAAGAGGCAGCTGGGCAGTTTTAACATGCTGCATCTGAACTCTAAAACTCAGTCTGTGCTCTCAGCCCTGCTTAGTGCAAAAAAAACCAAAAAAACACATTTGTAGATAAAAAGGAAGTGGAGAGGTGAGATCCCATGCCCAAATAATAAATTTTCTGGCACTCAGTCAAAAGGCATTGCACACCCATGCTATTGTTGCTATTTTAGTGACAGGGAAAATATGGGAGGATTACTCATAGAGGACTACCTTGTTCAGAAATTCTGTGAGTGAGGCATTTGTACAATTAAAGCCACTTCAGGAAGCATCCTAGAAATGAAGAAAGTTGGAACAGAGATAGAGCAAGAAGTAGTTGGTGACTTATAAGGAGGGACCTCTTTTTTGGCCTTGAGGTAGGAGCATTCATTCATATATTCTCTGACATGGCTCACAAGATTTGCCTTATACCCCAAGCAGCTTTTTTTTAACTACCTTACATTTAGTCTTCTATAATACTTTATTAGTGTAATAAGTTTTACTAGCTCTTCATAAAAATAAATCATGCTTCCTTCAAGTAATTTCCTTTTGCTTGTAAACAGTCCTTGGGGAGATGGCCTTCTGCCAGATTCCAAAACCATTGCCCTGGTTCACTTTTATGTATGAATCTGGAAAGCTGCCAAAAAGTTCAGGATTAATGCTATAGGGGTTTGGAGAGGCAGACATCTTTCACATTGCCCTGCTTTGTGATGCCTTTAATGGGAAAAGCTGGAGAGAGAACTTAAAGTCTTCTGGCAACAGTATATGTCATCTGTTGTTGCGCTATGGTCCTGCTTCAAGTTTGATGATTGAAGCATTATGTCTCACGCATTAGGCTTTCCCATGCACGTCCTATTGAAATGAGAGGGAGTTATATATGAACGTAGGTACAGCTCTCATGGTGGCTCAGCGGTTAAGACGCTGGGCTTGTTGGTTGGAAAGCCGACAGCTCGGGTTTGAGACCTGAGCACCATGCAGCGGAGTGAGTTCCCATCCTTGCCCCAGCTCCTGTCAACCTAGCAGTTTGAAAGTATGCAAATAGGAGTAGACAGGAACTCCCATCCTTGCCCCAGCTCCTGTCAACCTAGCAGTTTGAAAGTATGCAAATGGGAGTAGATAAATAGATACCACTATGGTGGGAAGGTAACATCATGCTGGCCAGATGGCCACGGAAATGTCTTTGGACAGAGTTGGCCCAATGGCCTTGAAATGGAAATGAACACCGCCCCCCATAGTCTGCAACGACTAGCAGACTAAAATCTGCAGGGACTCCTTTACCTTACAGCTCTCATACACTTTAGCAGGGATTGCAAAGACATGGTCTCAGATACATCGCTGACAACTGTGTCAACATCTTCCTCTGCATTTAATAGCTTACATTTAGGAGAAAGACATATGGTGAGTAGGGGTTAAGATTCTGGACTAGGAGAGGGAGACCCAGGTTCTAATCTTCCCTTAGACATTGAAGTCAGCTTGGTTTCTTTGGGCCAGCCACACACACACACAGCCCTAAAGTGCAAAGTTGAAAAAAAGTCTCCTGTACTTTCCAATCCATGTTGCACTAGTGCGGTAAATTATGGTCCATAACTTTCAGTCAAGAGACCTTAATCTTGCCCTGAACTGATATCGGCTAAGGTTTTAGCATCGCACACGTAGAGGAAACTGACCTCCTTGGCCCTGTTGCCAATTACTGGTTCTCCCAAGATATATGGTTGCCTAAGATATTACATTAAACAGTTCTAGGAGATCTGAAGAAGCCTAAGTGCATATATAGCCACAACTATACAGTAATGGTGCTTATATTGGAGACTAGAGGAGCTTTATGCCTCCCTGGGGATGGAGAGGAAGAGTCTTCTTCATAACCGCCTTCTTCATAACTGCAGTAATATGCTTTCTTCCCATAATTGAGGTAGGAGGAAAGTATGTCAGTATGAAAAGCATTGCCCCCAGCCTACCTCCTCAATAATGGAGCCAGTTATTGTTGTGGCCCATATGCACTGTTAATGCAGCATAGTTTCAGAGCGTGGATTGGTGAAATACCAAGATCAACTTTTTAAAACTTTCAGCTTCTAAAAAAATAATACGAGATTTCCAACCTCCAGAGGAGGAGAAATGTCTCAAGTCCTTGGGTATGATGGGAAAAGGGTACCGCCACCTGGGTCCTGTGGAGCCTTTAATTTTGTAGCCCAATGTAACATTGACCCCCTGGAAATTTTACAATCAATCCCCCACAAAATCAATATTATTCTGTCCAAGCAACCACACACAAAAAGGGGAAGAATCAGGCTATGACAGTGAAGTACAGTATCTGCCCCCACATACAAAAAGGCCATGGGGATGCCAAGCCGGCCAGTCAGAAGGAAGGGGGTCAGTCCTGCAGCACTTGGAGCCTAGCAGATTCATGATTTCCAAAAATGGTTCTTCCAAGTGATCTAGATTGTCCACACAGGAGACCTGCTAGCATGACTGACCACATCAAAGGGAATTAAATGAATGTAGACTTGCTAGTCGGCTGCTTGTCTTCACGGCTATACAGAAGCTCCAGGTTCAAAAGGAATTTTCTCTGGTATCCACTGGCTGGACCACAAGAACAAGATTTGCGGTTCTTTTATGTGTTCCTTTTGAAATGTTGATAGGCTTCTGATTGGCTGCTGCAGGATACAGGATGTTAAAACTGAATAATTTTTTCAGACTGCTGCTGTTAATATTTTTATCCACACAGATTCATTCATAGATTAAAAATAAAGACTTATGAATATGTGTAGAAAGGTATTTTTGTTCAGTCCCTCATTGTTTCAATACATGTGCATACCACACAAACACCACACACATATATACTTATACCACTTGTATACAGTGGTGGGATTCAGCCAGTTCGCACCAGCTCGGCAGAACCGGTAGCTAATTTTTTGTTGCCCAGGCCCAGAACGGACTTCCGGAAGCGGCATCCACACAGAGAACCGGTTGTTGACATATCTGACTCCCACCATTGTTTGTATATTTACAGACACATTATCCTCAAATGGAGAACTGATTTCTTTTGCCACAAATTCTTCTAGAATAGATGTAAAAATTGCATCATAGAGCTGCAAAACTTCATATGCCCACCAGATGGCGGTAAAGGGAATACTATCCCCTTGTAAGTGCTCTGTATTTCATAGCTGCCAGAGATTTTTGCAACCCAGATTTGATAGCCTTATTAAACCTTACAAACTGATATTTTTCTGACAATGCATGTATACATTAACATTTTGTAATTTTCCTCGATTGGATCAACGACTCTCTAAAAGAATGCAAATGACCAGCTGTCTTCAAGGAGTATAAATCCTTCTATTCCCCACCATCCAGTCAGAGCTGAAGAAGCTTCTTGGATGAGAAGCGAAACGTCTTCAAAGAAAAACAAGGAAGTCCAGTTGCCTTCTGAAAAAGCATCTTTGGGATAACTATGACTTGGATGACTGAGAATCTCCGTAGACAGATCAATGCACTTGCGCTTATTTTAAGCCACTGAATCCAGAACTTATCCAACCAATCACTTATGAAATATCAAAAACTGCAATTCACATTAGATTGGGTACTTTAAATTGTTATAGTTATTGGATTTTTATTTTCCCCCAAATCTATATATTCCGGTGCTTCATTTTTTTTTTTTAAAGTAAAGTTTGTGGTACAACGCATTATCCCAAACTAGATTCCACTGCTCAGAATTTTCCACTTTGCTGGATAATAATTCAAGAATTCAAGAAATTCTGAACCCAAGACATAGTTTTGGATTCAAAAATTTAACAGAGTTCTCAATCCTTTCAGAAACATATCCATTTGTTAAGGTTTCTCCCTTTCAGCAGCATTGTTTCAAGCAGTGGTAGAGATATACTTTGTTGCTTTTGTTTTTAAATAACTAAGAGCTTAAAATCCTTCTGGACCTACTGCAAATCACCAGAGACCCACCACTAGATCTTAATTTACCATTTGCATATAGAAGTATACTGGGAAATGAGGACATTTATCTATATGCAATTAGTGTTTTTTTTATTTCTCTGTCAGCATTTCTTCATTTTTAATGCTTCAAATTGCACTTCAAGATATGATGGGTCATTGGCTGTGTTCACATGACACATTCTGCATCAACTATTTTTATTTAAATTTCTACAGGAGTTGCCATGTACACAATTCTGGGTGGCTGTAGAAACAGTTAACAGCAAGTGCTGCAGCTGCCAAAAAAGCCAACACAGTGCTAGGCTGCATTAACAGAGGGATAGAATCAAGATCACGTGAAGTATTAATACCACTTTACAATGCCTTGGTAAGGCCACACTTGGAATACTGCATCCAGTTTTGGTCACCACGATGTAAAAAAGACGTTGAGACTCTAGAAAGAGTGCAGAGAGGAGCAACAAAGATGATTAGGGGACTGGAGGCTAAAGCATATAAGGAACGGTTGCTGGAATTGTGTATGTCTAGTTTAATGAAGAGAAGGACGAGGGGGGACATGGTAGCAGTGTTCCAATATCTCAGGGGCTGCCACAAAGAAGAGGGAGTGAAGCTATTTTCCAAGGCGCCTGAAGGCAGGACAAGAAGCAACGGATGGAAACTAATCAAGGAAAGAAGCAGTCTAGAACTAAGGAGAAACTTCCTGACAGTTAGAACAATTAATCAGTGGAACAACCTGCCTCCAGAAGTTGTGAATGCTCCAACACTGGAAGTTTTTAAGAAGAGACTGGACAGCCATTTATCCGAAATGGTATAGGGCAGTGGTGGCGAACCTATGGCACGGGTGCCGGAGGCAGCACTCAGAGCCCTCTTTGTGGGCACGCACGCCACGCCCCAGAGATGGCAACCGTCCCTCTTCAACCAGTCGCCCAAGGTCCCATGTGGCCAGATGCATCCCGCCACGGCTGGTTTCCCTCCCCCCTGTCCTGTCCCTCCTGGCCTCACATGCTCTCCTTTTCTCAGGCACGACCCACTGCATCGCCTCCTCACCTGTCGGCCAGCTATCCAGCTCAGAGGTGGCTTCTCTGAACTGCTAGCGGTGGGCTGTGGAGCCCCAGAGTACGCCATCAAGCTGTGGCTGCTGACAGACACTGTCGGCCCCCATGCGCTCGCTGGCCTCTGTGTGCTGGGGCCGATGGTGTCAGGCAGCAGCTGCCCCGGCCCCTGCCTCACCTTGCCCTGCGACAATGGTATCCCTGCCCTGCCTCGCCTCGACTCACCCCGCAGGATGAGCCTCCTGCCCACCACCCCACCTGCCAGGACCCCCTGGATCTCCCCCAACCCTGCCCACAGGCATCCCTCCCCACGAGCAACATTGAGGTGACTACACCCACTTTGGCCACACCCACCCAGTCTGCCATGACCACCATAGCTATGCCCACCCAGTGGGCCACGTCCCACCTGGCACCCCGCGATAAATAAGTGGGTTTTGGGTTGCAGTTTGGGCACTTGGTCTCTAAAAGGTTCGCCATCACTGGTATAGGGTTTCCTGCCTGAGCAGAGGGTTGGACTATATGACCTCCAAGGTCCCTTCCAACTTTATTATTATTATTATTATTATTATTATTATCATTATTATTATTATTATTATTATTATTATTATTATTATTATTATTATTATTATTATTATTATTATTATTATTATTATTATTATTATTATAGTGTAAACAAGCACATTAAAACAGAAAATAGAAATGGTTATGCTTTGGGATGGGGAATCCTGCAACAATAATAGACAACTTAAACTCAGGGGTGGACTTATATACAATAATATCACATAATTATAGTCTCATGTATTGTGCACACCAATTCAGTGTTGTGCAAATACAGAAAATTAAGTTGTGTAAATCATGGTTGAATTAATTATGAATAAGGTCATTCCATCACAGCACTGGCACTTTGAAATGTAGATTTTCTCACTGTATAGTTTACTCTCAAGTCAAGCAAAGTAGGAGGATCTGTATGTCACTTCTGTATTGTGTAGCTAATGCCTGTTAGAAAGCACCTGCTAAACACTTCATTATCTCTGTACTCTGGTTTGATGCTCCAGCTGTTGTGACTTGCGTCCATTTTGATCTGCTCTACAGTTGCTTCTTTGTAAGTGAGAGAAATATACTGTACTTTAGCTTGCTATATTCCAGGATTAAGCAGTCGCAGTGAAAGTAAGGCTGGGATGGGCTTTGCAGGTGGTTGTTGGAGAAGTGCTCCAGGTAAAAGAAAAATGTGCTCCATGGCACCCTTAGAGAAGAATCAGAGAAGAAGTTATTATTTCTGCTTCTTCAGTTAGTTTTCTCTCATTTTCTCTTTCCTCTTTTTCTTCCTCCTAATCCTAAAAGGATGCTGTGATTAGACTATTTATCTGGGCTAGGTGGGCACTCTAAAGCCAGGAATTCTTTTAAATGAACATGAAAACACCTTTACCACCTTGATATGTTTTATGGCATCCTGGATGACAATTCTGCTGGTGGCGAATGAAGAGATTTGTCACCCAACCCATCTGGAGGTCACTGAGTTGGATGAGGCTGCTTTAAGGGAGCCATTCCTGCAGTGGCAACCTTGTCCACCTGCAGATGGATGGGAGTACAACAATTATCTAACGAACCTATAAGACATATATGCAGGTAACATTTATCTACAAGGATTAATCTATATAGGACAGACATGTCAAACTTGCGATGTCACGTGACGTCGCGCAACGTATCGGAACTTTTCCCCCATTGCCGGCAATGGGGTGGGCGCGGTTTCTTCATGATGCATCTGGCCCGCGGGCTGGCAGTTTGATACCCCTGATATAGGAAGACTACAGATCAGGAATAGAAGCTGGATAAGAATAATCCATTAATAATTATATTTTACAGCACTTGAGATATGATTAAAATAAGGTAAGCCAAAGAAAATACTGCTTGTTTTGCTATTTGACACCTATAGATGCATTTAATGGAAGTTAGCAATGTTTCCTGAGCTGCAAATGTTGCTTCCTCTGGAACCCAAAATCCAGTTCTTGAACACTATGAAAGGAAATTCCAAAGCTTTAAAAGTATGTTGTTCAATGAGCAAACTAATGACAGAATTAGAAATTTTCCCTTAACATTTTATCTGAAATAAGTAGTTAGAATTAACACTGTTAAGGCTGCCTTGTTTTAAATAGCATTTTGCTGATATTATTATTATTACTATTATTACTATTATTACTATTATTACTATTATTACTATTATTATTATTATTATTATTATTATTATTATTATTATTATTATTATTATTATTATTATTATTATTATTATTATTATTATTATTATTATTTCATCATTATCATCATCATCATCATCATCATCATCTTTGGTGGTGCAGTGGTTAGAATGAAATACTGCAGGCTAATTCTGCCCACTGCCAGGAGTTTGATCCTGACAGGCTGAAGGTTGACTCAACCCTCCATCCTTCCAAGGTCTATAAAATGAGGACCCAGATTGTTGGGGGCAATATGCTGACTCTTAGAGAGGGCTGTAAAGCACTGTGAAGCAGTATATAAGTGCTATTGCCATTATTATTACTTACTAGTATCCCAATAAATGATTGTTAGGATGCTGTAATATAATTGAGTTTGTGATTTTGAGAAAGGGTCTTAGGAATTAATTCCATTTTCAAACGTTGCTGTGTTTGTCTTATATATTAGGGCTACTAGATATAGCCTACAAAAATCCCGATGGTCATTATATGGGAGCGAAGACATACAGAAAACTCTGATTCTCCACTGCCATCAAGACTGGCATGACAAGCTCCTATACATAAACAGCCAGCAAACCCTATTCTCCCTTAGACTGATGATGTTACCTAGCCTAATAATGAAATAGTTGCAAGAAAACAATTCAGCCCCAAGAACACAATTGTTCATTTCTTCAATTAAGTCCTGAAGTCATGAACAGTATTACAGTAGATCCATTTGTAATATCTGTCAAATCATGCAGAAAACCTGAGTGTTGAACATTAGCCTGAAGTGGCCATAATGTGTTTTCTTGGTGTGGAATCAAATATAAGACTCAAAAACCAATAATCAAGGCTTACTGCAGTAATTATTTATTTAACAGTATGCACTGGAGGAATTTCCTCCAGATAATAATGGGACAGACTCCTACAGAGAAAAAGATGCACACATATTTATATATTTCAGGAAAGGAGGAGAAAATGATACAGTCATACATATACATAGGTAACTGATGAAGTAAGCATAGATATTCATAATTAGCAAACCTCAAGTTACTTCCCTGGCTTTCTACTGTTATTATCTATCCTCAAGAACACGGGTGTCAAAGTCGGCGTGTCACGTGACGTGTCGCGACGTATCGTGACTTTTTTTTGCATTGCCGGAGCTGGGGTGGGTGCAGCCTCCATATGATGCAATTGGCCCATGGGCCGGCAATTTGACACCCCTGCTCAAGAAAGAATTATGAAAACTGAGCACTTCAAGGTTGCCTCAATTACCACACATTCTTTCTTTGTTTCTATCTTGGTAACAACTCCCCACTCTCCAAAGAACTTCTTTTCCTCACATTGTTTTTTGCTGCTGATTCCCAACTTCAACTGATACATCCACCAGGACTCTGTCTGGAGTAGGATAATACAGTGTTAGTATTCTGCTCAGCGCTCTACTCACAAGTTGCCTGCAGGTTCACGCAGGTTCACGCCTGATTGCAAGGAACTGCCCCTTCCTGGATCACATGTAGTTGATCTCATGGCTTCTCCTGGTCCAGAGAGGTTTCATTTATGGGAGAAGCTTGCATCATCCCTACTGCTTCCCGGAAGTGTGTTAATCTGACAGGTTTCTCTACCTGGAAGTCAATAATCAGGGAGACCCACTATAGTCTTGATGATAACTCTGGCTTGCAGAAGAGTAGCTACAGTTATTGGCCTTCTCAGTAACGCCTTAATTGGGATCTTTCATGCCTGGGGAAATATGATGAATACCAGCTGTCATGTATTGCAGTATTATAATTGATCCTGGAACGTACTTTTAGGCTGTCTTTTAACTAAACACTATTTTAAGTTGATGTTTTTTCATTGTTTTATGTTTTGTGTTATTTGGGTGTTCATTTTCGTGGAAGATGGCTTTATCATTTTTGTACATTTTTCGAGATTGCTTGGGAGGAAGACTATGGCCATCATGTCGCTGTTGTGGATTATAAACCATGATTTGTAGTCTAGTTGTTTGAAGCAGTTAACTGTGGTTTATTCAATAAACCATGGCAGCCCATGTACGAATCAGGTCATTGAAGTTTAGAATGGGCAGCTTTCCTTATCTTTTTTCCATTTATTCCCATGAAGGACGATGCTCCTTGAGTTGTTTCTATCTGTCAGACACAACTAGCTTAGGTTTTGATACATTAATTTTCTGATCCTTGTTGCAGCACACAACCTATATAATATTTGCTGCTGGGTTCTCATCATCCATATACCCATATATATATATATTCATGATGCAACATACAGTATCTTTTGAGACTAAGTATCCATAAAGATATTAATTAATCAAGGGGCTATCACATATCCAGGTTTTATTCTCTGCCTATTCACTTTATCATATGCTTTCTCTAAATCCACTGATATCTACATTTTCTTACGTTGTCTGTGCCCTGCCCCCTTTCCAAAATGCTGATGTACACAACTCCATGTTATTATGACAAGGATTTTTTTTTTACTCACTTCTCTTCTTCCCATCCATGCATTTGTTTTGACCTGCTGAAAGAAAATCTGGAGTGCCCAGCATAAAGTTAAAACTATGTTATCATAATTTGCTCCTGTAGCTTTTTTATTACCATGCCAGCAAATGTTTTCAGCAGCACAAACTGGACATTAGAAAAAACAAATTCAACTAAAACTTTCTGTTAAATAAGCTGTAGTTAGATTGTTACCTGTCACTCGTTATAATTGGAAGAAAGTATATAAATAGTCCTTGACTTACAATCATTTGTTCAGTGACCGGTCAAAGTTAAGGCACTGAAAAAAGTAATTTCCAACCAGTCCTACACGTATGACCGTTGCAGCATCCCCACAGTCACATGATCAAAATTTGTGCGCTTGGCAATTGACATGTATTTACAACAGCTGCAGCATCTTGGGGTCGTGTGATCACCATTTGTGACATTCTCAGTTGTTTTTTGCCAAGCAAAATCAATAGGGAAGCCAGATTCACTTAACAACTATGTAATTCACTAAACAACTGCAATAATTTGCTTAACAACCTTGGCAAAAATGTCAAAAAAATTGGGCGCAATTCATTTAGCAACCATCTTGCTTAACAACAAATGTTCTGGTCCCAATTGGGGTTGGAAGCTGAGGTTGGAAGTGACCAACCAAGGCCTCCCACAACCCACTGAGATATCTCATGCTTTCCCCTCCCCCCCTCCTGCCTGACTGGGTCAGCTACCTTATCTAGATCTCAGTGATCAAAGGAGCTATCTCCTCTCCAGCCTCTCTGCCACGGTTTCGCCTTGAGCAAAGGCTTGCTGAGGCCTGCAGAGACGAGAGATTGTGTCCCTATATGCTCTGGTCATGTTTGCCAAAAGCCTTTGCTGCCGAGAATGGAGGCCGGGAGGGGTGCGCACGTCCCTCCAAGCCTCCATTTAGGGCAGCAAAGGCCTTTATTCAATGAAATATTTCCTCAAAGGAAAGACTTTTGCCACCCTAAACGGAGGGCCGGAGGGATGCATGCGCCCCTCCCAGCTTCCGTTCTCGGTGGCACAGGCTTTTTGCAAAGATGGCAAAAGGCTTTGCAAACAGAAGGGAGGTTTTGGTGCTTCAGGCCTTTCCTCCATTTGCAAAGCCTTTTGCCGTAGATCTCGTCCAGGCCTCCCTTTCCAGAGAACAGAAGCCTAAAGTACTGCGAGATCACGCAAGATCAGTAGCACGAGATCTTGCACTACTGATCTCACGTGATCTTGCAGTACTTTAGGCCTCCATTCTCTGTGACCGCACCGAAGGGCTGAAGCACCGAACCAGGCCAAGAAACCAAAGGCTTGCTAGATCTTTGCAAGGTGAGTATGCACAGGTCCAGTGCCTGTGGAGACCTGGCGGGGAGGAAGGGAAATGGCAGAGCGAAGGTTGCAACATTCATAACTTTGGGACTGGTCGTTAAGTACTGGGGGGGGGGTTATGTCGTAACTTCGAACGGTCGCTTAGTGAACTGTTGTAAATGAAGGATTACCCGTATTGAAAGATCCTTATGAAAGTTCCAGTGTTGGTGCATTAATTTTTACAATTTTCTTTATATACCACACATGACCAAATAGAAGAGGATTGTGCAACAAAAGACATTTTGTCTTTTTTACAGTCTGTTTCTATCAACTCCTTATACTTCCTTGAATGATTCATCCAAAATCATCTATATACTGAAACCATTTTCCACTTTACTAGTTCAAGAAGCACCAAAGGCCCAAATCAAATGCATTGGAATCTAATGTCATCTGTTTCTGGAAGGCACAACTTATTCTTGTGGCCTATGAATTGAACTTACTGACATTTATTCATAGGAAGAAGAGCCCTGCTAGATCATACAAAAAGCCAGTTGAATTTTATTTGATTCTGATGTTAGGCGGTCATAAGCCTCTCTAGAAAGGCCACTAATAGTACACAAAGATAATAGCGCTCTCCTGCTCCTAATTTAGAACAGAGTATATTAAGCACTTTTGATCCTAGAAGTAATGTACAGTCACTATGTCTACTAGATCCTGGTAGCCTTAGTGTGTGAGTGTTATGCCTTTGAGTCAGTCTTGACTCCTGTGACTACCTGGACAAGTCCCTGCAGTTTTCCTGGTAAGATTTTGGAAGTGGTCTGCCTTTGCCTGCTTCCTAGGATTGAGAAAGAGTTACCAGTCCAAGGTTACCCATCGCTATGATGCCTGCTAGCTTCTATCGCTAATCAACTTGCCATAGATAAGGGGGGAACGATAGAAAGCGAAGGGAGGGAATGGAATGCCAAGAAGCCATTCATGGACCGTGAGAACCTGAACCACGCCAACGTCACTACTGCAGGTGCTCAATGGAGAAGTAAACTGTTCCCATAGCAAAAAGAAATATTATGATTGGACAATGTGAACACCTGGTGGGTGGGGCCACAAGAATCTGTTTAACTAAGTGAGCTTTCGTGCGGGAAAACTCAGAGCCGGTTTGGCTTCTTCAGTTTCAAGATGGTGTATCCAATAAAGTTTTACCTTATGGGACTCAATTGCCTTGAGGAATTCTTTTGTTGGGTTCACTAGTTGGATTGTTGACAGTGGGACTATAATTCCCAGTCTCCCAGTCTCTAGCATGGTGCCTTAACCATTATATCAAATTGGTTGTCTATGGTAGCCTTAGATTTTATAAATTCAAACCAACAAAATTAATGACCATCATCCCATCTTCCCAGACAGCCAAGTAGTTTTATGATGTGTAAACAGATAATGCAGCCAAATATGCTGTATACTTTAAAAAATTGTGTAAGTAAACAGTACTATATGCATCTTTCAGTTGACCCAGTATCCTTGCATAGGACATTTGGGCCTAGAGAATGTATGCCAGAAGGCTTGTATTTCTCATAGCCAGTTCCTCGGCAAAGGTCTCAGAGTACTTACTGTTTAAAATATTCTATATGTTTATTTAGGGAAGGGAACTTTGCAGAGAAAAGCCATATATACTGATATGCCTGGATCTGTATGTATATCATGCTAAGCTGTAATGAAGTTTATTTGGCTTGGTTTAGGATATGGAGTGAATCCAGCCTTTCTAGTTTGGAATCTATTGTTTGTGGCTGGGATGAGCAATATGTGGGCCACCAGCATTGAACCAACTTCAGTTATGAACTTTCTTCAGTTAGAAATTTAAGTTGGGAACTGGGGTATGAGATAATGTACTCTTTGATTCAAGTGCCCTTGAAAACTGATGTAGACGGGAAAGAGAAGAATGCATCATGCTAAAGCATGGGTTATTTTAACCACTGTTTACTGAATTAGTCATAATAATTTCATTGACAAGATTAGGTCATAATGCTAGGACATCTTTTTTGGAACTGAAGACTCCACAAATAGATTTTTAAAATAGCAAATACATTTCAGCTCTTAATACTTTAGAAAAATATTTTAGCAAGCAACTGAGTTTTGAAAAGGTTTGTGATAATAAAATCCTATTATCATTATAGACAAAGATTAACACCATCATCCTAAAACTCTCCAGATGATGAAAATGGCATTACATCTGATTTCATAAAAGAAATGGAAAGAAATTAGTGAGAAATAATTCCAAGGAGAACAGCAAAGCTGATTAAAAATTTTTACATGTTTATATATGTTTTATGAATCCTGATTCTAGCAAGGTTTCTTCTAAACTATTTCTAATTTAGTTCAATTCATTATATCACCTAGACACCCTATTTCTAGGCTGCATACACAGGGTTTTTCATAGGAGGAAAATCTAAACAATTGTGTATTTTAACAGAGAATCAAGAACATTAAAAAGAACATGGTGATGGTCCAAGAGTAAGATAAAGAGAGAAGGATTGTTCCCAATAGTCAGCTAGTACACAATATGAGGCATTAAGATTGAAGATGCAGGAAAGAAGATTTCAGTTATGTATTAGAGGAAACTTCCCATGAGTGAGTATTGAATTACTTCATATTCTCACTTCCACAATTCCAGAGGCAGGTTTATGGTCCTTGTAGGCAAAGAATGGGTGTGAATTGAGGTATCTTTTGTAGTAAATTGTGTATAGAATTTACAATGTAGAAGTTGAAGGAATGGGAAAAAGGGATAAGTATGCTCAGCTCTAGGGCTGTATAAGGAATGCTCCATCTAACAAAAATCTTTCCCAGGCCCTTTTTTTCTGATTACTTATTGCAGTTTTCCCATTCTTGGGCCACCCAGTGTGCTGGAACACTAAATCCTCAAACTCTAACACATTTAGAGATACCAGGTTTTGTTGTACTGCCTCCTGTTACAGGTAGTCCTTGACCTACAACCACTTGTTCAGTGACCGTTGAAATTACAATAGCACTGAAAAAAGTGACTTATAACCGATTTCACATTTACAACTGTTGCAGCTTCCCCTGGGGTCCCCCGATCAAAATTGGGACGCTTGGCAACTGTAATGTATTTATGACAGTTGCTGTGTCCCAAGGTCACATGATCATCTTTTGTGACCTTCTGACAACCAAGGTCAATGGGGAAGCCAGATTCATTTAACAACCGTGTTACTAACTTAACAACTGCAGTGATTCACTTAACAACTGTGGCAAGAAAGGACGTAACATGGGGCAAGACTCACTTAACAACTGTCTTGCTTAGCAATGGAAATTTTGGACACAGCTGTGATTGTAAGTTGAGGACTACTTGTATTGTTGGTGTTTCTCAAGTGCACTAAATATATATGTGCCTGGCTAGGTAGCTGCAATTGGTTCCTAGCATTAGTTGTGTGTGTTGCAAAAGCATTGTGGATAATTGTGTTGATAGCTGTAGTGGATTCATCTAGCATTTTTCCTCTGTCATTAATTTATTAGACAAGATGCTCTTTTCCCATCTTCCATTAAGGTTCCATCCTGAACATGATTATATTTACCTGTCTTCTATTGTTGCAACAATAACAATAAAGCTTTATCTACTGTTGCCCCAAACACTCAAAGATACAGTTCCTACAGTTTAGCTGTAAGAGTGGAACGACTTGCCTCCAGAAGTTGTGGGTGCTCCAACACTGGAAGTTTTTAAGAAGAGATTGGATAACCATTTGTCTGACATGGTATATATAGGGTTTTGTTCCTGAACAGAGGGTTGAACTAGAAGTCCCTTCCAACTCTGTTATTTTGTTATTATCCCCCTGAAAATGGCTGCTTTTAAAAAGTCAATAAAAATTAAATAAGACCTTCACAATGAGCCAGTATCACCATCCCACCAACTCTATTTTCTATTTACTGTTTAAAGTAAATTCCATATAAATAATAAGCTTTTTCAAATTTCCCAAGGAGTTTTTTTTAATGTTAATATATATTCAGATATGTTGCAGT
The DNA here is from genome assembly GCA_023970755.1 of Azemiops feae. NCBI lineage: Eukaryota > Metazoa > Chordata > Lepidosauria > Squamata > Viperidae > Azemiops > Azemiops feae. Next base: position 1,766,679 of record JALGBA010000082.1, on the reverse strand, counting down.
ATTGTTATTGTTCCCACTCAGAGGAGATTAGATTTAACTGGATAAAAAGTGCATTTACTCTATAACTGGGGTCATAGCTAAACAAATTAGATCTATTCACTGTACAGTACATGCAGTGGGTTTCCTGCGTGGAGAAGGAGTTGACTAGAAGATCTCCAAGGTCCCTTCCAACTCTGTCATTCTGGTATGATCCTTCGGCAAGCCTAGTGCTGAATTTTGTGCCACTGATCTTAAAAGTATGTGAACTTGGGTTTAGTTGGAACAGTACATACAAAATCCAAAAGGTGCAATTTTAAAATGCTGTGTCTTTAGCTAGCATCTTTGGAAATGAATCCAAGTTTTTTAGTTTGATTAAAATTAGGAAGAGGTACCAGGGGCGGGATAATGTTGCTTTTCCTGGGCTGGATCTAATCTGCAGCCAGCCAGTTTGCCATCCCCATGCTAGGAAAGCATCTAAGCATGCATAGTAAACAGCTACTATAACATCAGTTGGGGGAACAATTACTTTTGGCAGCTGTTATCTTTCTATACTTTATGAGGAAGTAATGATACCCTGTTGGTAGATAAGATAGTCAAGTACTGTTGAACTATAAACCAGAGGCAGCTGCCTCTATTCTCTCAGGGTGGATAGATTAGAAACAATCGTTTAGGATTTGTTCTCCATGATTTTCTCCTATAATCATCTTTTCTTGCTCCATTGGCAGGTGGATAATGGTAGTGCCAAAAGGAAAACTCAGATACTGGAAATCTTTCAAATTTTTCATATTTCAATGGTTTGAACAACTATTTAAAGTTTCCATATGATTCTCAATAAATACTCCTTTTATTTCTTTGTATTTGTTAGGACAAAGAATGCAGTACTGCTCAATAATCTTTCATTGCTTTAAGCCTTTCGTATTAAAAAAAAACCACTCCCTGTAATAACCAACTCTGAAAAACACTGATGTTATATGTCTTACTATAATATAGTACAAGTGGTCTCGACTTACAACAATTCGTTTAGGGACTGTTTGAAGTTACAACAGCATGGGAAAAGTGACTTATGACCATTTTTCACACTTGTAACCATTGCAGCATCCCTATGGTCACATGATCAAAATTTGGGCTCTTGGCAACTGGCATGTATTTATAACAGTTGAACTGTCCTGTGATCACCATTTGTAACCTTACCAGCCAGCTTCTGACAAGCAAAGTCAATGGGGGAAGCCAGGAGTGCTTAACCGCATGATTCATTTTACAACTGCAGTGATTTGCTTAACAACTATGGCAAAAAGTCATAAAATGAGGTACAACTCACTTAACAATTCCCTCGCTTAACAACAGACATTTTGGGCTCAATTGTGGTTGCAAGTAGAGGACCATCTGTAATTATAAGTACAAATTTCTCTATCATGGATTTGGGGATAATCTGCTTCAACAGAACCATTCCATAAAAACAATGCTGTGGGAGCAAAGCGATGGCAAAGAACATTATGAAGAAAGTAAGGATACTATATGAGAAATGACTTTGATATACAGTGACTAATGATGATAAGCAGATGAGAAAGTGGGTAATGCTTGGAAGGGACCGTGGTATCCTGTGCTGTCCTGTTCTGTGTTATTATTTGTCTAAGGTTGTTTTTATCAGCTATTTGGAAGCTCTAAAATCCAAGCTATAAACCTGAGGTCAAAGAGGCCATCTAAAGAAGAGGGAGTCAAGCTATTTTCCAAAGCGCCTGAAGGCAGGACAAGAAGCAATGGATGGAAACTAATCAAAGAGAGAAGCAACCTAGAACTAAGGAGAAATTTCCTGACAGTTAGAACTATTATTATTATTATTATTATTATTATTATTATTATTATTATTATTATTATTATTATTATTATTATTATTATTATTATTATTATTATTATTATTATTATTATTATTATTATTATTATTATTATTATTATTATTCCCAAATTGAACAGCCTTCTCTCAACAGAGGGGGAGGGATACAACATCATCTATCTCCAGTCTACAACACAGTCCTTTCAGCAGTTCCAAGAAGACTCCACACCCATTTGCACTACTCATGCGACCCTGAGGACACAGATAAACCTCCAGGTGGCCTCAACCACTCTCTAAAATAATGCAAATGACCAGCTGTCTGCAAGGAGTATAAATCTTTCCGTTCCCACCATCCAGTCAGACCTGAAAAAGCTTCTTGGACGAGAAGCAAAATGTCTTCAAAGAAAAACAAGAAAGTCCAGTTGCCTTGTGAAGAAGCACCCTTGGGATTGATTTGCAGATGGAAACTTTTTTTTCTCAGTCAAGGATTGCAGTTGCAAAACATTAAACATAAAATATCTGAAAAAAAGTGGGAAGGGGGATGTAAAAACCTGTAGAAAACAGAAAGCCTTCCGTGGAAAATAGTATCTCTTATTTCAGCAGACAGTTTGGCAGGAGTCCTTAGAACTTGCAAAATAGTTTGGGGAGTGCTGAATGCTATCTGAAAGCCAGCAGTTCCACATCCCTAGACCTGAACATTCATGGTAAGGTAAGGGCTCACTACCCTTTCATGAACATCCCTCTTGGCTATTCTCCCTCTTCTGACAGAGTTCCTACCCTCACACAAAAGCAAGGGAAATGGTTTCAGAGGTTGCTATTGAGGCAGCAAGGAGCAAGGAACAAGAGGCTTAGGTGTGAATCCCTTGTCACCACTTCTCACTGTGATGACCTTTTACCATTATGGTGGAGATTATTGGTAGGGATACCAACCTTGTGGAATATTCCACTGGACCCAAAATAAGAAGGCTTTGGCTGCTGGTCATGGTTCTGTTCTCTCTTGGCAGCCAAAGCAGAAATGACAATGAAATCACAAGACCCTGTCTCTTTTGTCTCTGCCTCAACAAGATTCAAACTAGGTGAGAACAAGGCCCCTATGGTCCTGCCATGGACAAATGGAGCTCCCCAACTCACCAAACTTCCTCACTCTCTTCCTTCATGTCACATGGTGTATTTATATAGAGGAGGGCTTGCTCTGTTTTAAACTGGAAATGATTATGTTCCTGCTGGATTCTTCGATGTAGCCTCAGCCTGTCTCAGTGGCTGGCTGTCCTCAAGATGGAGGCTCTGATGTGAGGACAGAGCTAGGGCAAGAGAGCTGTAGGGATAACTCTGACCATGTCTAATTCAGTTCAACTTGTCTTTTGTTTTATGCAGATGTGGCCTTGAATGAGGAATTAAAACTCACATCAAATTTTAATTTCACATTCAATTAATTAAAGTTATATACCTTGCACGTCCGCATTAGAAGTTTCTGAGTCTTTTTCTAGGGCAGGAAAAAAAATAATCCAAACACATTCCCAAACTGTACAAGCATGGAGTAAGATGTGTTTGTTGAAATAGTGTATCACATCATTTCTCATGATAGCAGTAATTATCCATAATGGAAATTCTAACAAATTGCATGGGTCAAATGCATCAAAATAATATACAATCATTTTGATGTCAGTGTCAAAGCCCTAATCCTGTTATTCCAAAACCTATTCAAATGATAGGGAAATAAGGAAAATATTGAATCTACAAGATAAAAATAGGGGTCTTTGTCCTTTGGTCAGTTGCAGGCTTCCAGCTTCCACCTGAAAATAAAATGCCTCCCTTTATGCTGACCTGCAAGAATTCTCTTGTTAATTATGCCCTTGTCCATTTGCTATGAGCGCTGGTAATTTATCACAAGCTAGAAGATGATTCCCCTCTGCTCTCTCAGCACTATCAGTGTGAACTATTGCCCTACAAATTTAACTCTTCTTCATTTCATTATCCAGCTAATACACGCTTATCTATGAGGAAGGAAAAAGATGGTTTACGTATAGCCATTTCAATCCACTCCGTGGAAAGGGAATATAGTGTTCTAAAACACCTAGAGAATTACCTGAAAAGGGGAAAGTATGTGAAAGCTATTATTTAATTAAGAATCAGATTAGGTTTGATAGGTATAATAGATGACATATACTATGTCCCTTTGAAGACTGGGTTTTTTGCCTACTTCTGGGTTCCACTGCACTTATTTCTTGGTTTTGTTCAAACTTGTCTTACTTTAGCCTCCAAAGGGGGAGGGAATAGAAAAAAAACTTCAAGTGTAGAAAGCCAGGGCTATGATTTCTAATTAAGAACAATTACTATATATCTTATTTCTAGTCTCACAAAGAAGTGAGAATTGCTACTTCAAAATCAACTTGTGAGGCAGCAATAAAAAAGATGGACAAATGCTTTTTTTTTTTTTTGCAGTTTCTGTTCACGTTGATTTTAAGCCCAGCAGTAATCTTTAATATACATCCAATGTTTTTAGTCCCTCTGATCTCTAATTCATAGATGGCAAATTTAATGAAATATACTATAAGTATATATTGCAGTCACACAACATGTGTGGTGCTCTGGCTTCTGTTTCGCAGCTAGAATGAAAAAGATGTTCTGAATTCAGCACAGACTTTGTATTTCAGTTCAGTTTATAAATCCTGTTTCTAACCCAACATCAGTTGCCTCATAATATATATACATTGTTTTTAAAAAAAGCAATAAACCAGCCATAGTTTCATTCCGTACAGTATTAACCTTGTGAACTCTCAAGCTTCCTCCTTCCGTTATATATTCAAGATGGACAGTATTTAATATTTATTTGCTATGTATATGTAGGGGTGTGGGTCTATACATATGTTGTACATAGTATGTTTAGGTGTGTGTCATGTATGTGTTTCACTTTGAGAGCGGGCAACTAAATTTCATTTTTGATGTGTGCCGTTGTGCCCACAGTAAAAAAATGACAATAAAGGTTATCTTATCTAAGATTAATAGACAAAAACTCTCATTTTGGGAGAGGCAAATTGGGAGTGCAGTTGGTTGAGTAAACCCATATGGGCTCAACTGCATCATTTCTATCAGTTGAAAAAAATAATATGAATAGCTAGAAACCAACTTTTTTTTTTTAAATTGAATACAAAAGAAAAAAAGAAAAAAAACATTAAAAAACATTGAACATAGTGTATCATCTTTGACATAGATCTTTGTCTAGACATTCCGTATTATACATATACTTTATACATTCCAGATATTCTTCCTCTATTTACATCCCTTCTAATGACCTTCCTTCTTTTTTTTCCTTCCATTTGTAAAATTTATCCCAACTTCAATAGTATTCTGTTTCCTCCTGATTTTTTAATTCTTTAGTCATCTTATCCAATTCTGCGCAATACAAAATTTTCCTTATTAACGCATCTCCGCTAGGCACTTCAGTTGCTTTCCAATTTTGGGCAAACAGAATTCTTGCCGCCGTTATCACATGAATAATTAGGTATATATAATCTTTGTTTATATTTTTTTCTAATATGCCAAGTAGTAGCATCTCTGGTTTAAATTCATTCTAGAAACCAACTTTTAATTGCATTTATCAATAGATTTTTTGCTTTAAAAAAGGAATTAATTGTGCTAGGCAGAAGAAACTGGCAAATTCTCTAAGATTGCAATACTTTCATATTATAAATAAAAGGGGAAAAATAATTTAAAACATCTCTTGTTTATACTACAAGAATAATATTGACAAAACGTCTGTGAAAAATAAATTGAAAAGTCAATTATCAAAGAATTTAATAATCAACGTTAAGTGTTCTTACTCCCTTTGAATGCCAGATCAGCAAACAGGACTCCAAGATTTAATTATTTAGGAGAGATGGTTCAACACATATTATCAAAACACACATGAACATGATTATTTTTTCCCTGCACTATTAACTAGAATTCTCTCCAAATGCATGAACAAAGATAAGGAAGGATGATGGAACAGTGAAATAGAGTTGCTAATGTGTATTGTACTTCTATCATCCTATCAAGAAGTTCTGTTCAGCAATCTACTAGTTTGGGGTGAGAGTAACTAGCTGGGACAGAATGGGGATTCTCTTGTATACTATCCATGCTGTTGGCTAAGTGTGGGCTAAGGAAGTAAAAAAAAATGGGTTCCATGTTTTAAAAAATATTAATTCTCACCATTACTTGGAAATAACTTTATCCTTAGCTTTTAATCAATACAGGTAGTCCTCAATTTACAACCACAATTGAGCCCAGAATGTATGTTGTTAAGTGAGAAATTTGTTAAGTGAGTTTTGTCCCATTTTACGACTTTTCTTGCCACATTTGTTAAGTGAATCACTGCAGTTGTTAAATTAGTAACACGGTTGCTAAGTGAATCTGGTCTTCCCATTGATTTTGCTTGTCAGAATGTCACAAAAGATGGTCACATGATCATGGGGCACTGCAACCGTTCATAAATATGAACCAGTTGTCAAGCATCGAAATGTAAATCACGTGACCATGGGGATGCTGCAATGGTCATAAGAGTGAAAAATGATCATAAGTTACTTTTTTCAGTGCTGTTGTAATGGTCACTAAACGAACTGTTGTAAGTCGAGGACTACCTTATTTAATCTTTATGGAAACTGCTTTGCTAGGTTTGCTAAAGATTTCTAGATCATTTTTCTTTTTACAAAATGTGACTGTCCTTTGTATATTAGGTGGTACCTGGCTGAATAGTACAGTAATAACTGCGAGAGGGAGTCCTAGTGGACAATCACTTAAATATGACCCAGTAATGTGCAGCAGCAGCCAAAAAAGCCAATGCAGTCCTAGCCTACATTAACGAGGGGTAGAATCAAGATCATGTGTAGTGTTAATACTTTATAACACCTTAGTAAGACCACACTTGGAATACTGCATCCAGTTTTGGTCACAATATAAAAAAGATGTTGAGACTCTAGAAAGAGTACAGAGAAGAGCAACAAAGATGATTAAAGGACTGGAGGCTAAAACATACAAGGAACGGTTGCTGGAATTGGGTATGTCTAATTTAATGAAGAAAATGACTAGGGGTGACATGAGCAGTGTTCCAATATCTCAGGGGTTGCCACAAAGAAGAGGGAGTCAAGCTACTCTCCAAAACACCTGAAGGCAGGCAGGACAAGAAGCAATGGATGGAAACTAAACAAGGGGAGAAGCAACCTAGCACTAAGGAGAAACTTCCTGACAAAACAATTAATCAGTGGAACAACTTGCCTGCAGTTCCACACTGGAGGTTTTTAAGAAGAGACTGGACAACTATTTGTCTGAAATGGTGTAGGGCAGGGGTGTCAAACTGCCAGCCCGCGGGCCGGTTTCATCATACCAAAGCCGCGCCCACCCCATTGCCGGCAATGCAAAAAGAGTTGCGATACATCACGATACATCATGTGACGTGTCGAGTTTGACACCCACAGTGTAGGGTTTCTTCCCTGAGCAGGGGGTTGAACTAGAAGACCTCCAAAGTCCCTTCCAACTCTGTTATGTTGTTATTATCCCCTGCAAATGGTTGCTTTTAAAAAGTCAATAAAAATAAAATAATGAGCCAGTATCACCATCCCACCAAGTCTATTTTCTATTTATTATTTAAAGTAAATTCCATATAAATAATAAACTTTTTCAAATTTCCCCGTGAGTTTTTTAAAATGCTAATATATATTCAGAGATGTTGCAGTATTGTTATTGTTCCCACTGAGAGGTGATTAGATTTAACTAGATAAAAAGTGTATTTACTCTGTAATTGGGGTCATATCTAAACAAATTAGATCTATTCACTGTACAGTATGTGCAAAGTGAAGTACAGTAAAGTAGATATAATTCCTTCACTCTGGAAAATGAATGATATCATTTACAAAAATATACATGCAATTCCATGGTACATAAACCAATGTTATTAGTTGCTGCTTAAAAATGCTATTAGCTGCTGGAGAGCAGCCCATATTGCCCTATTTTGATCCTTGTGCAGAACACAGTGAGGCCATAGGGCTTTGGCAGTGCTCCCAAATTGCTACCAAGTCCCTATGAGCTCATATCATTATTAAACCGGTTAGCTCAGTTGCTTTACTTGTAGCTCAATTATGTCTCAACACAACTTGATATTGCATCTCTGTGAATTTTCTCCACTGGTAGGAACTCCTGTCGATCTTGGCTTCTCAGCTCTTTGCCTTTCTTATTAATTTAATAATTTAATTTAATTTAATTTAATTTAATTTTTTAACTTCTATAGCAGTGATGGCGAACCTTTTAGAGACTGAGTGCCCAAAATGCAACCCAAAACCCACTTATGCACCGTCGAGTGCCGGGTGGGTGTGGCCCATTGGGTGGGTGTGGCCCATTGGGTGGGCGTGGCCCATTGGGTGGGCATGGCTGCGGTGATAACGGCAGACAGGGTGGGACTAAAAAGTTCAATCAATCAATTCCAACTTTGCAAGATCTTTTTTTTTCCCCGCAAGAAGTTGAAATTGATTGAACCTTTTTTTTTTTTTTTTGCACACGGCGGTGGAGGCCTAAAGCAAAAAGGTTTTATAAAACCCAGCTGAAGGCCTAGGACTGGGGCAACAGCACGCGTGCCCACAGAGAGGGCTCTGAGTGCCGCCTCTGGCACCCGTGCCATAGGTTCACCACCACTGTTCTATAGCAATAGTAATAGCACTTATATATCGCTTCACAATGCTTTACAGCAGGCATGTCAAACTGCCAGCCCACGGGCCGGATGCATCACGACGAAATCGTGTCCACCCCATTGCTGGCAATGGAGAAAAAGTCGCAATACATTGCGCGACGTCACGTGACGTCGCGAGTTTGACATGCCTGCTTTACAGCCCTTTCTAAGCGATTTACAGAGTCAGCATATTGTCCCTAACAATCTGGGTCCTCATTTTACCGACCTTGGAAAGATGGATCGAACTCCTGGCAGTCGACATAGTTAGCCTGTAATACTACATTCCAACTACTGCACCTCCATAGCTCTTATAGCTGCCTATCTCAGCCAAGTGACTTTCGGTGGTGAAATATTCTAAAACAATTAAAAACAGTACAAAATAAATATATACACTAGTTGGGAAATTTATCATAATAATTGTCAATAAAGCCAACAAATAGGGTGCTTAAGAAATTTGAAATCCCAGAACCGGGCACATAGAAAAGTTTTTAAAGTCTCCTGAAAGACCAACAAGGTCTGGTACAAATACAGAATTGATATTCCTTAAATGGGTGGATAACCAAATTTTCACCTATAGGCATCAATTCTGATTTGGACCAGTTAATAAGAGTATCCTGCTATTTTACTAAAGGCACCTGTCTTTTGCATCAACACTGGGGTAATAGTATGAAGTTTAGACATAAATAATGTCATTTGAAATAAATTTGTGTTCAACTGTACTAGATCTCCCTGTATTGTATAATAACAGAAGCCAAAGATTCTACATAAATTAAAAAGCAACGGTGAAAATGGACATCCTTGTCTAGTTCCTCTAAATCAGGGGTGTCAAACTGCCGGCCCGCGGGCCGGACGTGTCATGCGGAAGCCGTGCCCACCCCATTGCCGGCAATGGGAAAACCGTCCCGATACGTTGTGCGACGTCACGTGACATCACGAGTTTGACATGTCTGCTCTAAATGGTGGAAAAGTAGGAGAGGATATGCCATTAACTTTTACTTTAAATGTTCAATAGTAGTAACTGTGAGAGGGATCTCGGAGTCCTAGTGGACAATCACTTAAATATGAGCCAGCAGTGTGCTGCAGCTGCCAAAAAAGCCAACACAGTGCTGGGCTGCATTAACAGAGGGATAGAATCAAGATCACGTGAAGTATTAATACCACTTTACAATGCCTTGGTAAGGCCACACTTGGAATACTGCATCCAGTTTTGGTCACCACGATGTAAAAAAAAGATGTTGAGACTCTAGAAAGAGTGCAGGAAGGGCAACAAAGATGATTAGGGGACTGGAGGCTAAAGCATATCAAGAACTTTTGCTGAATTGGGTATGTTCTAGTTTAATGAAAAGAAGGACTAGGGTGACATGATAGCAGTATTCCAATATCTCAGGGGCTGCCACAAAGAGAGGGAGTCAGCTATTCTCCAAGGCGCCTGAGGGCAGGACAAGAAGTAATGGATGGAACTAGTCAAGGAAAGAAGCAACCTGGAACTGAGGAGAAACTTCCTGACAGTTAGAACAATTAACCAGTGGAACAACCTGCCTCCAGAAGTGGTGAATGCTCCAACACTGGAAGTTTTTAAGAAGAGACTGGACAGCCATTTGTCTGAAATGGTATAGGGTTTCCTGCCTGAGCAGGGGGTTGGACTCGATGACCTCCAAGGTCCCTTCCAACTTTATTAATATTATTATTATATTATTATCATATAATACCTTAATCAATTTATGAATTCCAAAGGAAATTCAAATCTATTTAGTACAGCAAACATGTATTGTTTCTGTATTTTATCAAAGACATTTCCAGGATTAAATGATAAAATTACAAACTGATCTGTTAGTTCTACAACTAACCTAATCTGCCGTTTGCCTATTTTGTATAAACCCTGCTTGATCATTCTTAACAATAAATGATATCACTTGCTGTACAGGTAGTCCTTGACTTACAATAGTTCATTTAGTGGCCAAAGTTAGAATGGCACTGAAAAAAGTGACTTTTGACCGTTTTTCAGTTACAATCTTTCCAGCAGCCCCATGATCACGTGATCAAAATTCAAATGCTTGGCAACTGGTTCATATTTATGACCGTTGCTGTGTATCCAAAGGTCAAGTGATGCAAGCAAAGTCAATAGAGAAGCCAGATTAATTAACAATCGGGTTACTAACTTAAGAACTGCAGTGATTCACTTAACAACTGAGGCAAGAAAGGTCGTAAAATGGGCCAAAACGCATTTAACAAATATCTCACTTAACAACAGAAATGTTGAGCTCAATTGTGGTTGTAAGTTGAGGACTATATTACTTCTAACATCATTTTCTTGAGCACAGGTTCTCCTCAGGGCTGCGTCTTAAGTCTGCTGCTGTTCACCCTGTTGACCCATGACTATTGTGCTAGGTTTGTCACCAAACATATTGTGAAGTTCGCAGATGATACAACAGTAGCGGGCCTTATTCATGATGACAATGAGAGTGCTTACCGCAAGGAGGTTGAGGGGTTGGTGAACTGGTGTAAGGAGAACAGCCTAGTTTTAAATACCAGAAAAACCAAAGAGATCATTGTCGATTTCAGAAAAGGCAGGCACAGCCACACTTCTCTGTGCATTAATGATTCACCTGTAGAAATGGTTACCAGCATCAAATTCCTGTTAACAAGTAGGCTGGCTTGGTCGCTCAACAGCAAGACACTGGTGAAGCGGGCACAGCAGTGCATGCATTTTCTGCGTTGCATGAGAAAAGCACATCTTCCGTCCCCTATTCTTACCACTTTCTACAGGGGGACGATCGAGAACATCCTGTCATACAGCATCACAATCTGGTTTGGATGCATCACTGCTTCAGACAGGAAAGCAGTGCAGAGAGTGGTAAGGATGGCTGAAAAGATATTGGCACTTCCCTCCCTCCCATCTAGGACATAGCACAGAAGCGTTGCTTGAGCAGGGTCCATAAAATTGTCTGGGACACTCTCCTCTTCACGACCTGTTTTCCTTGTTACCTTCTGGGAGGAGGCTCCATGGTATCCGAAGCAGAACATCCAGATTCAGCCACAGTTTCGTTCCATACAGTATAAACCTTGTGAACTCTCAAGCTTCCTCCTTCTGTTATATATTCAAGATGGACAGTGTTTAATATTCATATGTATATGTAGAGGTGTAGGTCTATACATATGTTGTATATAGTATGATTAGGTGTGTGTCATGTATGTGTTCACTTTGAGAGCGGGTAACTAAATTTAATTTTTGCTGTGTCGTTGTGCCCACAGTAAAAAATGACAATAAAGGTTATCTTATCTTATCTTATCTTATCTCCTAAAACTGCTATTGAAATCTTTGTATCGGCATTAATCAATGAAATAGGATAATAATTAGTACACTGAGTATGATCTTTATTTGTTTTTGGTATAACTGTAATATAAGCCTAATTAAATGCAGGTGATAACATCCATTTAGTCTAGGCATGTGTATATCAAAAGAAAGAACTCAGTTAGTAGCATGTAATAAAATATAGAGAAGTTTTTTTCAGATATCGAATGATGGGGATCATCAAACAGCCTTTGAGGAAAGATGAACACTCTAAAAATGAATATTATTCCCAGATTAATTTATAAATCCAGTTTATATTTCTGGAAAATATTTTCAAAATATACATTCTTTGTTTAGAAAATTTCTTTGGGGTTCATTAATTATAAGAATATCTTTCGCAAAAAATCAATTACCAGTAAGTGAGGGAGGATTCAGTTTTCTGAATCTGGAGTTATATCATCATGCTTACCTATTGTCAGGTATTAAATACTGGAAATCAACAATTGGTGTTAATTTTCCAATTTGGGAATTTTTGAACAAACATATATAGCACCTTTGATTGGATGGACAGTATTAGGATCCAAACATACAGTACTAAAACTCTAATATCTCTGGAAATAGTTATGAGTTAGAAAATTATGACATTTAGTATCTAATAAAACACTTATTAAATGAATCACTGCAGTTGTCAAGTTAGCAACACAGTTGTTAAGCAAATCTTGCTTCTCCATTGACTTGTTTGTCCGAAGGACACAAAATGTCATCACATGATGCAGGGATACTGCAACTATTATAAATATGAGTCAGTTGCCAAGCGTCTGAATTTTAATCACATGACCTTGCGGATGCTGCAATGGTGGTAAATGTAAACAATGGTCATAAGTCACATTTTTCATGCTGTTGTAACTTTGAATGGTCACTAAACAAACTATTGCAAATGGAGGACTACTTATATAAAAAATCATGGGGAAAAAGTGATCTTCATCTGCTGTAAAATTAATTGTAACCATTCTACCTTTTAAGAAACATAAAAGCTTGGGATAAAAAAGGACACAATACATAATCCTAGTCTAATGAAACACCATTGCATACACCCAAAAACAGCTTCTACTCACTTCTTGGCAACAAACTTGGCAGGTTAAAACATGCACATATGGTGGGAAGACCCAGTTTACATTCTGGCATGTCGTCTATTTTCCTTGTTTTAAGATAGAAAATTAACAGATTAACTGTTTTGAATGTTAAGAAGCCCTCAGTATTATAAAATGAAATAAAAGGAGTGGTAAAATTATTTTACATAAATAATGTACCCCATCTACCGAAAACTCTGGAAACAAAGTCCTATTTCTGTTGCACCATAAAGTAATGCTTTAATGGTAACTTCCTGACAGTGAGGACAATTAACTAATGGAACAGCTTGTCTCCAGAAATAGTGGGCGCTCCATCACTGGAGATTTTAAAGAGGCTAGACAGTTACTTGTCTGAGATGGTATAGGTCAGGGGTGTCAAACTTGCAATGTCACGTGACGTGTCGCGACATATCACTTTTTTTCCATTGCCGGCAATGGGGTGGGTGCGGTTTTGCCATGACGCATACTGCCCTTGGGCCGGCAGTTTAACATCCCTGGTATAGGTCCTCTTGCTTGAGCATGGAGCTGGACTAGAAGACCTCCAAGGTCCCTTCCAGCTATTCTATTCTATTCTATTCTATTCTATTCTCCCTGACTCATGAATTATCCATTCAGATCTGCCTGTGCTGTAGAGCACTTTGGGCAATGATTGCTCTCCAACCATTTTGATCAGCTGTACCAGTTTCCATTTCTTCCCGGACAATTCTTATGTTTTGCATTCTATAGTATTTTTTGCGGCTTTTTGGAAGGTCTGCCTCTTTCTTTTCCATCTAGGTGGTATCCAGTACATAGGTGTCTTGGGACAGTAATTTGTCTGGCTAGTGCAGAATGTGGCCATTAAAGTATATCCTGCTGCCTATTAAAATATCCTGTAGCATGATTGGTTTTTTTGCACAATCTCATTATTAAATCAAAGTAATCCCAAGGACCTTTCATAAGCAGCACCAGTGGAAAACATTGCATTTTTTGTGTGTGCTATCCATGTTATTATCTTCCAAATTTCACTGGGGCATATTGGTGTTTTTAGAACAATAGCACTGTAGTTTGATTTTTATTGCAGTCTCAATAGTTGATGAAATTTGGCACATTTCTTGGGATTTCTTATTAATAATATATTGTATTAATATTTTTGGATGTTTTTTCAATCCTATAGTTAGCAACTGCTGCATCTCCATCATTAGAAATTATAGGTAGGTTAACTGACAACCACCAATACATTTCCCTGAGCATTAGCAACTTGAATGGTTCTATTTTCCTGGCTACCAGTTTTGGATTAGCAGTCATGTTCTGTAGCTTGCCATAGTAGTTTGTCCACTGCACCCATCAATCACTCAGGTAGATGCAAAACACCTTATTAGGGACAGCTTCAACCAGTGCTATTGCTCTTCTTTGGTAATTGACAATCATTCCTTTTCTCCACTCACCTGAGGTGTGTTCTATTCACCATCATTCATCCATCAGTCATGTTAGTTCTTCCCCTCTTTATTGTACTTTGTTGTTTAGCCCTGTTCTTGCACTGCACTGTTCTCATCTACCTTTAGCAGTTCAACTGAACTGTACTAATATAACTATTCCATCAGAATTCTTTTGATAGCCTTATACTCATTTTGCAGCATGTTATCAAGCTAAATGACTTTAACCATATGATTGAAAAGGTTTTGTAACCTTAGACTTCACAGAAAATCCACCCCACCTTTCATCCCAATTAATCATTCTCATTCCTAAACCATGTGCCAAAGTCTAATCTAATTCACAACTGCTTCATAAATATTATTGCTGTTGCTACTACCGTTGATATAATATAAAGTGATGTACATGCAGAGTTGACAAGTTCTGTTTAAAAGTGAATTCAACAACTGAACCTGTTTTTAGCCTGAAACTATGGTTGCTGTTCTCTCCTACCCTCATTTAAATGGTAACAATTCAAATGCTTTGTTTTTTTAAAGATACTCATACATTTTCCATATCTACATCTGGACTTGATGGACCTTGCAGCATATATTTTCCAATATGAAGAATACAATCTGCACCTACTTTAATTAATAACTATTTTAATTTTAATTCATTTTAACAGAATTTCGGTAGCCTAATGTGGAAAATTGTAGTTCCCGTTACCTTTTTGAGCTAAAGGTCTGTTAATATTCATTTGTAGAAAATTTCATGGAATCAGCAGAAGTAGTTGCTGAGTGAGTTCCCAGCACACTCCAGGCTTCCCTGCAGAGGATAATGTTTGGTTTCCAGGCAGAGTGCTGTACCTTCCTATTAATATTGGTGCATTTATTGATTGAACTGACTCAAGCTTCAAATCTATAGGGAAAACAATAACCACGAGTAATGTTCTCAATCAATCAAGCCTTCATGTTTATAGCAGTTAGCTTTCTCTGTTCTCACCATAATAACTGGACCTGAGCTAATGTGAATGAATAGAACTGTGTTTCCTTATAATTCAGAAATATTGTTTATGTTAAACATATGAATTTAGTGAACCTATTAGAAATATGCAACATTGAATTCTTATATATCTGTGCCAAGCAAATGGAAGTAATAGGTAACATTTGAGACATAAGAAAAATGTGGATTAAATGAGAGATCCCTTAAATTTGGGGGGAATGTGGAAATGTAAGAAGCATGAGTTCCACCCTGAAATGGCTATTATGAGATTATGATCTGTTATAACATATGTATTGAATATACTGTAAGTGACAAAGGAGCAACAAGAGACTAAGCAAGAAAATACATTTTAATGGACTCAGTAAGTACTGGAGCACTTTCCCATTAAAAAATGGAGAACACGGAGAAATCATCTTTAACAATGTAATGGTTATATTCAATAATCTTTGTGAATATCTTACTGCAGATTATTTGAGGATATGGTTTCTACCTTTTTTGTCCAAATATTTTATTGCATGTATAATAGTATATGATAAGGAAATAAAGTAATAAAGCATAATATTCAAATATTAGCATGCTCAAAGCATTATGTTACAAGCAATAAGATTTGTCCTCTATAGTAATGGAATTATACTTTAACGTCATCCTCTTATAAAAATTCAATTTTTAATGCTTATTATATGTTGGTAAAATTATGTTTTTATTCTATTTGTAAGACAAACATATTTTCCAGTTTTATCTGAAACTTGCTATCCATTAATGGAAATAAAATTAGACTGAAAAATATTTTTTATCAAGTACCTTAAATTCTACCTCAACATAAAAACATCAGCAGTTTGAAATTTTATTAATGTACAGTATGTAACAAATTTCACATTTTCCCAACAGTTTTTTTCTGTTGGATTGGATTGATGTTTTCAGTCTTGTCTTGAAATATTAGATTTGTTACTAAAAATTAAATTATTTTTCTTTTTTGCATTTTGACGTGAGTAGATTTGGACAAATGAACCTGTAGAAGCATTTAGGAAATGTGACATATAATTCAAAAAATAAAATAGACCAGAAATACATTGTATTTTGTAAAAATAAAGTTTAAAGTAAACAAATCACAATGGTAAAAAGTGAATATTGTAGAGAACAGGCAAAATCAGGAAACTTCAGTGAGTCTTTAAAAAGTTTCATTTCTTTATGAATACATATTTATATTTTTATATGTCACATGTGGAAACGGTTGCTACTAGAATGGAACAGAACAGAATCTGGAAGGGACCTTAGAGGTCTTCTAGTCCAGCCCCCTGCTCAAGGAGGACAACCATACCATTTCAGACAAGTGACTGTCTAGTCTCTTCTTAGAAACCTCCAAGGATGGAGCACCCATGTGAGACTGTATAATACTGTAGTATGGAAGGCTGCCCTTCAGCGGCCCAAACTCACGTCATTTTCTAAAATAATTATTCAATTCCATATTAGGTCTCTTCTTTTACATTTGTAATCCCTGGGATTACTTCAAGTATGCTGATATCTCTTTCTTGGTCCCCAGGGGCCCTGTATGGTTTACATAGATTTCTTAATACTTTATGCAGTAGTTTATAAAGAAACTGTGTATGCTTTTATTTTCTTCCTTCCAAACTGTCCTGTCAAAGCAGGACATATATTTAGTCTAATAAAATGATATCTTAACAAAGTACAAAGGAAAGTAGAGCAATTCCATGACTCTGCTGAAATATCAGCTATCTTTTACCATCTCTCAACTAGTGGCAATAATTCCATTAGATTCTTTGAACTGTTTCTCTCATCTGAATGAGTTGTTAGCAATTTTTGTCTATGTTTATAAGCACATAATAGATTCTTTGTGCTAACTTCATAAGCCAATATCACAATTAACATTAACATAAATCTAATGTTAACCTAACAAACTACAATAAAAAGGCATCCACTCCATCATTGTCAAAAAGTTCTAACGAAACACTTTAATCTTAAGACAACTGTTTACCATCAGAATGTGCCAGCCTGGCTTTGGGACAAGCCTGTTCTATAGGACAGAGAGGCAATCACTTCACTGGACCAATAGCTTCTCCAATAAAAAACATATCAGGCGGATCAGGTTCACTTGACTTAATAGATTAAAACAAGATTTTAACTGCATCCAGAAATTAATTGTGAGTCAGTATAAAGCTCATAGAACAGGTGCTATGTGCTTGTGATAACTTTAATCTGCTACATTTCGTACCATCTGAAGTTTCATGTAATTTTCAAAGATAACTCACTTACTTGTGATTAATTTAATTAATGTAATTTTTTAACATTCTCATACCACACTGAACCATAAACTAGTCACATGGGGTGGATTCATACAATCTGCTAAATATGGTTGACTACGGGTAGTCCTCAACTTATGACCACAATTGAGTCCAAAATTTCTGTTGCTAAGCAAGACAATTGTTGAGTTTTGCCCCATATTATAACCTTTCTTGCCACAGTTGTTAAGTGAGTCACTGCAGTTAAGTTAGTAACACTTTAAATGAATCTGGCTTCCCCATTGACTTTGCTTGTCAGAAGATCGCAAAAGGTAATCACATGATCCCATGACACTGCAAGCATCATAAATACATGCCAGTTGCCAAGCATCCAAATTTTGATCACATGACCATGGGGATGCTGCAATGGTTATAAGTGTGAAAAACAGTCATAAGTCACTTTTTTCAATGCTGTTGTAACTTTGACCGGTCACTAAAACAAATGATTGTAAGTTGAGGACTACTTGTAGTATGTGATCTAGTTTGTCATCTGTCTGTAATCTAAAATTGGGTGTCTTGGAATTCCCCCCCCCCCTCCTGGATGCTTCTTTGTGTGTTATGTGTTTTTTAGTTTGTTAGCCTAACAGCGTGGACAGTCATAATGATAATACTATGCTATATAAATAATTTTGAGAATCTTTTTTTTAACTAAAAAGTTAGGTAAAAGTGCTTTAACAAAACAACTATGGAATTTAGTACATAATGAATTAATACTTACTATATTAATGGTTTTAAAAGAGGATTTTAGAAATTAAATGAATATCAAAATTAAGTACATAGTTTGATTATTCATGATTTATTGAATAAACCATTTTCCTGGATTTACAGTTTTCCAAGCTACGGACCAGATTTAAGAACAAATAATAGCTGGATAACACAATGAAAAAGAATTACATAATGATTACTATCATGAACTCACCCAGCATTTGCTTGATCTGGTGGTTGTTTATTACTTCTAGAACTACAGGTGAAAAATTAGAACACTAGTTATTGGTGATATAATACTAGTAGTAACCAGCTCTTGCCTTCTTACTTTGCTTGGAGGCTTTAGAAACAAAATGCCTTTTGTTCAGAGTGCAGGACCCTTACCATTTTTTATTTATTATGAGGCTCAGGCATAAATGCTGGTATGACTAGACAACAATGTAAAAGATGTATTAGCAAGCTGGTCTTAATTCAGTACAAAAATATGGTAGAAAAAAAAAGAGGGAAGGATCCCAAAATGGAATGTTGATTGTTGCAAGAAAAATCTAAAGTTAAAGGAAGACAAATGGAATGAGGATATAGTATTTTGACTGGATCACTAAGAAGATATCATATTTTATTTTACTAGTTCCCCTTTCCACTATAAAATAAGTCAAATATTCAAATAAAACAAGAAATATAAACATAGTAGTTAAAATGAGTACATTTAGTGGTCTTTTCATGCATCAATTATGAAAAGATCAAGACACTAAGGGTCATCCATTCCTGCTTGTTTCCTGTATCTAATAAATAACCATTGGAAATCCTAGTTATAATTGTTAGATTTAGATCATTTTATTTTCAGGAGTTTACTGACATGTATAATAATTTTATCCTGTGATAAAATAAAAAAAATCTTGTGATATCCTCCAAGTATCCTGTGAGCGCAGCTAAGGCCCCTACTCTCTCCAATTTTCTTGTTCCTTTAAATGTGGTGCTGTCCAGAAGGATTCCTTTTCTTTAGCATGTCCTTCCTATTGTATTGACTACTATACCATATTAATAACTGTCATTAGCAGTAGTATAATATATAATAGAAGTACAATTAGAGAAGGAAGCAGCACAAGGCTGGCCTTAGCTAATCTTGAAAAAGCTAAGCAAAAGTTAGTACTTTGATGAAAGACCAGCAGGAAATCCAAGGATTTTGGGCTATACTGAGAAGCTGAACTTCATTCAACTTTAAATAAAAAAGCTAATTAATTTTCTTACAATTTTAATGCTTGAAATATTGATATCCTAAATTGGAAATAATTTTGATAGAAATTCATTTCTTTATTTTTTCTCTTTTAACAACAAAAAAAATCACATTAAAACAATTTAAAAAATCCTGAAAGAAAATAACTCAATTCCATATAATTGTCAAGGAAAAAACACTACATAGGCTCAAATGAATCTTTTCCATTAGAAACTTAAGACATTACTATATATGCAAATAGCTACTATGGTGATGTGCCAGGTCTATTTTCTTTCTGTACATATGATTTTTTTCTAACATTTGTTTAGGTGTGTAGGATGATAATGGTTAGGAAAGTGATGTCTATAAAAACGTATCTAGTAACAGATTTTTCATGGATCTTATGAACTGGCTCGTAGTACAGTATATCATTTACATACTGTACTCATAAAAGGTCTGTATTCAGAATTACAAGAAAGAACATTTAGTTCGGAGCTTAAGCATAACATAACATGCTGCCAAAATGTCTCATTTTTTTTAGCTTAATTGGCACCATTTATTAACTTGTTCAATGCACCAAAACCTATTTTAGGGTAAAGCTGCTAGTTGGTTATGAACAATAACTCCATATTAAACTTTCTAAAACATTGCTTTCCCTGATGCCACTGTTTTTCAAGCTTGATCTTAATGGTAGCGTCGATTTATGTTTAAAATACGTCTAGTTTGCGTGTTTGTTATATTAGCAAAACACATGAGGTTTGGTTTTGGAATTTGTTCAGTTCTTTTTTGTCCCCCTTCTTTTTTTGCCCTTCACCTTTCTGTCCAGATTTTAGTTACGTTACGTTCATCTGTCGTTATTTTAACAAGGTGAATCGCTGAACTGCCCGGGAAAGCCTACTTGTTTCAGATGAAATCGGGTTGAAGGAAAAGTCGAGTCCGCGGCTTGAGTTGAGTGTATTAGGAGCAGCCCCTTCGATTTGCCAAGCCGGAAAGCGACTCTTTCCTTGAGGCTGAAGCCGTGTCAAGTGAAGGGTCAGCCCTTGGGGTAACAATGGTGCTGACGCGAGAAACAACGGTTGGAAAACCGTTTCATTCTCTCATAGGTGCTGAGGCACCAGGCTTTGGTGTCCGGTGAAAGTCGTTAGGCTGGCCCCGACAGAAGAAACTGTTAAGCCAGACAAAAACGTTAATTTTGAACGCGCGGGGGTGGACATGCTCAACTTTGGATCCTGGGGGGATTGTGACGGTTGAGGCTGAGAGCGCGACACAACAGCGACTGCTCCCCCCTCCCCCCCTTCTCGCTTTCAAAGCGGGACGCAGCCTAGGAAAGCAGGCAGGCGGGACGGCGGGTGGGCACGCGCGCTGAGGGGGGGGGCGGTGGGCCGAACTCGGCTCGAGCAGGGAGTTAACCGCTCTTAGCCCCGCCCCCTTTTCCCGGAGGCGGCAATTGTGTGGAAGCCGCCGAGAGACTGGCTTTGTCCCGGAAGGGGGCGGGCAGCTCCAGGAGCTGGGCCGCTGCGCCAGGCGACAGTTGAGAAGGCGGAGCCCCGTCGCGCGGCGGGGGCCGGGGGCGGAGCGGGCGCGAGTGAGGAGCCGTGGGGCCTGTTCTGTGTCAGTCGTGTGTGTGTGTGTATATACGTTGAGGGGGAAAAAGAGACGGAGGGGCTCGAGCAGCTCCCGGAATCCCCCTCCCGCCGCGCCCGAGGCGGCTCCCTCCCTTTACTGCCCTTTTCCCCCCCGCCTCTGACATGGAAGAGGCATCCCGGCTGCTGGCGGGTCTCCCTCCTCCTCCTGGGGCCGCCGGAGATCCCTCGCCCCACAGACTTCAAGCGCCTCCAGGCCCACCCCAGCCAGCCCCCGGACTTCAGGACACGGGTGACATCTTGCAGCAGATTATGGCCATCACCGATCAGAGCCTGGATGAAGCACAGGCCAGGTGAGAAATACCTGGATACGTTCTGGCCCCGGGCACAGGAGTGGGCGGGGTAGGGCGGGGAAGAGAGATCCTGAAACGAGATTGCCTACGTGTGGGGGAGCGGTTTTCCGTGCCTTTTAGTTTGAAGTAACACGCTTTTGGCCTGCTCCCAAAAGCAGGGAATGTTGGATCTTTGAAGATCACGATTGCTGTGATATATATACATATTAGAATATAGAGATTTGAGGCAGGAGGTTTAGTAGGCCAGGGTCGGAGCAAATAGGAACTGGGCACATCTGAAACTTTAGGTTTGGTGAAAGGTACAGGATGTAAGCAAAGACAAAAGGCTTGAGAAGCATTGGAAATTTTAAACCAAAAGTACCTGGCTCTGAATAGTCTTCTTGTGATTACACTGGCTAGGTTTGAGTCCTCACCAAGTCGGTTTAGACATCTTTGGACAAGTGGATGGATCATGTGCAGCACTAAAATGTGTAATGTAAAAAGAGACTCAGAGATTTAGTCCTGAGTGTTGGAATATTGTTTAGTCTGATTTGGTGACAGACTGATTTGGTGACTTCCTTGGTAAAAGGCTCCTGTGATCTTAATGGACTTCCATAATACGAGATACTGTTTATGAAATAAGTCTGCTAAAATCAAACTGCATTGTGGTTATTGTGAGAACTCTTATTACAGTTTTGAACAGGATTTATGGCTTAGCATAAGAAACCAATCAACTTCAGCCAACTGTGGTCATGCAAATTGTGAATTAGTATGGCGTTTGATCTCCGAACTCAAGAGAAAAAATAATCAGGGATGTATACTCTTTATTTAGGAAGGAATTATGACCAAAATGAAAAGAGTATTTGTCTAATGACCTTTTATGCAGAAACAATAATGTGACTTTTGATGGTGAGAGAAAAATTTGAGGGAGGATAACTTTGCTTTCTTGTCAATATGTGGTCAATAGTGTCGAGGCAGTCACAATTATATACTAATAAACTGCAGTATAATGCATGAAATTCACAGAAACATATAAAATTTGTATCAAAATATGCAACACCAGAGCACTATGCAGCATTTTGCTGTGCCATATGAAATAATAATAACCACTAATAAATTAATGTAATGACCAAGAATAGATCTGCAAAAACTAGGGAACTAATGGAAATGCAAGTTAATCTGAAGACTGAGTTGAACATTTGGAGTACAATAGAAACAGCTTCTTATAAGATCGCTTCTTATAAGGATAGTAAAGATTATTATTACACCTGTTTGCAGATTTGCCTCATTACTGTCTGCTATAGGACACAGCTTGAAGAGGCAATTCAAATTGGTTTTCAATGCCTTCAGGGAAATTGTGAGAGTAGGATGGCTCCACAATTACATATACTGTGACCAAACTGAAGACATGAGGAACAGATAGTTATCACATTGGTCAACTTGTTGAATGGTCATTTCTTGAAGAGACTGATTTTTTAGTTAGTGCTATGCATCATTGACAGTACAAAACAATAAAAATAGATCTTTATCTTTTTTATTTAAATATATTTAATTTGGTTTGAACTTAGAAGAATTTAGTCTAAATATTATTAGCTGCATCTACTTTGGTAGAATTTATTTCCATGTATAATGAGTTTAAATTCAATATATGATTTTATTCTTCAGTTAAGGTTACAAACATTTTCAGAGGTGAAAGGAAAGAATGAGCATCTAAGGCTTTTGCTTTTTTTATTTTATTTAAGTAACTAGCATTCTGCCTGAATTGCCTGACTGACCCAGAAAAGAGTGGCAGTGTGTTGTGATTAAAAAGCTATGTCACATATCCAAATGGATTCACTAATATTTTGTGGAACTAAATAGATTATAAAATTACTATCCCCAAATATTTTAATTAACTTATCTACATGTGCTAATTTTGGGGTTAAAAGCAAGATATTCTCTATCTGGTTGCTTGGCATTATTCTTAACTGTTATGTATGCAGAATTTCTTTAGTTCACCCTCTAACATCTCCAAACACCTACATAGAATATCTTTGTGCAAATATTGCCTGTGACTATCAATAGTTTTAGGCTAGATAGATTAATGAACTGCTCTGTATTTCAATGACTGGTAAAGTGATTGTTTAGGACAGTTAGAAACTCAACTACAGAGTTGCCTAAAGCACTTCGAATGATGGGATTGTAAATATGAGTTGTTGCAAGATGAGGGAACCATATAATAAATGATTTAACATGTGCAGACTTTGGCAGTTTCCTTTAGCTGTGAAAATGGCTCACAGTCACTCAGGCCATCGTGGCCTCTCATCTGGATTACTGCAATATGTTCTCCATGGGGCTGCCATTGAAAAGCATTTGGAAGCTTCAACTGATGCAAAATGCAGCTGCACAGGTAGTATAGTAAATGATTTCGGATATTCAACACATGTAACACCATTGCTACAGGAGCTGCACTGGTTGCCAGTGTGTTTCTGGGTGCAATTCAAGATGCTGGTTGTCACCTTTAAAGCCCTTTATGGCTTGGGGCTGAGGGCACATCTTCTCCCAGTTGTTTCTATCCACCCAAATTTGTTTGGCAGGTTGGACATGTTATGGGTCTGGTCAGCCAAGGAATATCAGCTGGCAGAGACCAGAAAACATGCATCTTCTGTGGTAGCCCTTGCTGTCTGGAAAATTCTCTTCAGAGATTAGGATGACCCTGATCCTATTGGTCTTTCCTAAGCCCTTGAGACCTGGTTATGTGCCTGGGCCTGGAGCCTGAGTATGTGAAATATTCTGTTTCCTAGTTATGTTGACATCTAGGATGATAATTTTTCTTGATTGCTATATATATTTATTGTTGTACTATACTGTGATTGTTTTTATGATTGTTTATCGCCCACAGTCATTTGTCTGAGGTGGGCAGCCATACAAATTGAATGAATGAATGAATGAATGAATGAATGAATGAATGAATGAATGAATGAATGAATAAATAAATAAATAAATAAATCATATTGGTGGTTTTTTCCTTCTCCCCAAAAAACAAGTCAAGAGTCAAATAATTCTTTTTGCTACATCATTTGTCTACTTGCAGTTTGACAGAAGTACCAAGCTCATACTTATTTCCAGCAACAAATGGTGTTACTTGTTGAAAGCTAAAATGAGCATATTGTTAAACCATAGCAATGTTTTTTATCTTGTAATGGCTCCTTTTAGTGGAACGTTTTCATTGGACAGTTTTACCTTTTACAGTCAATTGTATAACTGTCTATATCTTGAATCCATTTTGCTGGCTGAGGATTTAATATATATATATAGTATAGAATGCAGGATCTGCTCTGTTTTTGCCGCTAAATTTCTGACTGTTGTAGAGCGAAACAATTTAGAATGGATCAGATGTGTGAAATGCTTGCCTAGTAGCTTGCAGTAAACAATATTAATTTTTTAAGATAACTAGGCAGGAGTATTTTTTATAGATAGGAAGAGAGGTGATTATTATTTCTTTGAATGTGTACTGCAGTTGACAAATGGCACTTTGAAATCTTGAAGATAGACTAAAGAAGAAAATAGGCTAATGCCATTCGATGTTTCTTAGGTTTCTATAGAGTGCGATTTTCTTCTTCTTCATTGTATCTGCTTCTCCTTAGGGATGGGGGAGTGGTAAATACATAGAGAGACGGTGGATATATACAAAGAAAAGTAAAAGATTTGCCTCTCTATCATTCTTGCAGAATTACTTACATTTGTATGTTAATTGGGAGATCTTTTAAAAAAAATAATTGGCTACAAATTACCTGTAAATCTGGATCAAATTAGTTAAATTCAATCCTACTGAAACCCTGTTTGGAAGCCTGTTCCATGGACCACAGTGGGATATTCTTCTGACTAAAACTACACAGGATAGAGCTTCTATGAATGCTTACACTTGCATTAGGTTGAGATGTAAATAGCACATTGGTTCTAGTATTATGCTAGGGTAATAGTATTCTATTTTCAGTGTGATATATTCTCAGTTCTAGTAAAAAACTGTGTATACTTCACCCTAAATTAATCAAAATATTGAAAATATTAGAGAATAGGGAATGGTAAAAATTGCAGGAATGATCTATGTCAAATCTCTCTAGACATTAGTTTTATCTATGCCCCTCCCTCCCTCTGGTATTTGTGGAGATGGATAATAAAGCATGAACTAAATAGAATCTGGTTCTCAACTGAAACTATTGTTGAAAACTCTAGGAAGAAGAGTAAGGTGCTTTTTTAAAATTCCAGTTTGAGAAACACATCCTCTTTTAAGGGGACATGGTTATCTGTTTTGTATTTTCATTTGATTGAAATTATGGGATGTAACTTGCATGATGTAGAAACACCACAGCAATGTGAATTAGCACTCTTTCTGTTATTTGCCAGTGGTGAAGGATGTGATTTCATTTTTAATACAGAGTAATATTTTATGAGTATTAAACATTTTATTATTTTGTAGAATGGTTGATAATATTCTGAGACTAATATTCTGAATTGTAGCTTTGATGCAGGCGTTATATCGGTACACAGATTGAAAGAATACTCCTGAAGTGTGTACTACTACCCTGTAATGATTATTTTTATAACAAAATTATTTTAAAAAAGGTTTCCATACTATTTCAGTGACTGAATTATCTTAAATTAGATTTAGATTAAACAAGGGAACACAAAGGAGATCCAGGTTTAGTCATGATTCTTGGGAATCTATATTTCTTATATCAATTTCCAGCTCAAAGGTTTGCTATTTTTGCTGGGGGGAAAAAGCTCTACTAAACTCAGCACAGTGATCTGATAGTATGTTAGTTGGATGGGATTTTTTCCAGCATTCATATATTTAAAGTCTGTAGAAAGTTCAGGTAACATAGACTTTGCAGCCGTTTCTACTTGCACAAATTGCTTCTGCTAAAAGGAACTTTTACTTTTTTGCAAGTAATTAAAGATTACTGCCTTTATATAGATGCTTGCAAAAATACTTTTTTTAAATTTTTTTTATCTACTTTCCAACTCTGACACATATTCAAGGTAGCTGTTGAAACATCACTGTAGAAGCAAATAACTGACTTGGGTGTATATAGTGTGAAGCGTGTTATGTGTCAATTCATATAGAAACTAATACTTCTATGGTACATTAAATTATAATTTATTTGGTATTAATCTGTGACTGTGGCACCAAAAAGTAAAATAATACTCTGTCCTTTGCCCTACTGCAAAGTAATTTCCAAATACAGTATTGCATGCAAATTACACTTTTAGTATACCTCCAGAAAGCTACCTTTCTTGTTCCTGAATTTAGTGTTTTCCTTTCTTTTCCTCTCTGTTCATTCATATGTCAGTTCCCACATTCCTGTGGTTTGCTGTGCGTGACATAATGCTGAAAGAATTGGCTGAAGGTGAAGCATGAGTCAGGGTGGTATTTGTGCAGCAGAATAGCAAGACATATTCCTTGAGTCCTGGAACTTGAGCTGTTATTTCACTTAGGAGAGAAGGCTCTTGTCCCCAAGAAAATCATCATGGGAATGTCATGAAATCTATTCTTAGTCACGTTAATATTTTCATTTGATTTGTCCAAACATGCTCATACTAGCCTTGAAATCCGCAGTACTGTATATAACTGTATGAAACACCATACACACAATGTATGCAATATGGTCTGACAACTTGCTACCACTCTCAACATTCTACTTTAGAATCTAGAGCAGTGTAGAATGATTCTGTATTATAATATTTCACAATATCTGTTGCTAATTTCTGAGGACTATTTAGTCCTAAAACCAGAAATCTGTTTGTTACCCTCCTCAATCAGAAATTTGATTTTATGCTATCCTGTAATACACACTTGCCCAAGGTAGTTGGCAGCCCTGTTCTTCCGTTAATATGGCTGTTTTTGTCTGCTGAAAATATGAGCCTTGGTGTGGATGTGTTGTTTAGCAGCTGCTTTTGTGCAAAATTATTATATTCCTTGTGGAAGTGATTCCATTTTGAAATTGCACTTGGTTGGAATTAAACTTTTGTAGTCGTGCCAAAGTTTTGCATCTGACTTTCTTTGAAATTAAGCAGTCACAAACTGCTATCTTCCATATGCATTAGGATGCTATCCTGATGAAGTGAGGCATTAGTGTGAGCAGAAGTTTGCACATATTTTGTTGGTTTATTAAATATTTGAATCTGATGTTTTCTTAAAATGTTTCTGGTTAATCTTGAAAAGATAAGCAGCATCAAGCTGGATTAATACTTGAATAGGAGATCATTAGGAAATCTCAGAACTGCAGGCTAGACTGCTGTAATTGAAAAATAGCCTAGAAGGTATGGATAAAACCACTTCTATTTTGTTTCCAAAAAACTTAATGACTGTGTCCATGTACTCCATAGGAATTGAGTTTGCCTTGAAAAAAAATAATAACCAACTAATATTTAATAAATACATATTTAACAGCAGTATATGGAAATGAAATATTACAGACCTGTGTAACCCTTTTGGTGGTTTTCATAAAAATACTGTAGAGTCAAGCTATTATATAATTCCCTTTAAAGAGTGAAGGCAAAGAATTTCAGTGAACATTGATTCTGGAAATGGAAGGATTTTGAATATGAAATTTTGTAATAGAGTCAATTGTATATAATGGCTTGACTCTGTATTTTTGATTATGAGTGTTCTGTCCAGTGAGGTGAGCTATATTGAAACAATTAAGAAAATGGAAAACTTATAATAATTGCAGGCTATGAAAAATCCAATCTGGGAATGTTTTAATAATATTTTTTTTATCATTGTGAACCAACACATGTGAAAAATGCACAGATCTTTCTAAAAATTAAACTTCATATTGTATATTTTTGAAAACTAACGAATAGGGCTGTGAAGCAGTATGGATTTAAAGGCAAAAGGGTTCTTCAGAATAACAACCTCATAGATCTTTTGTCAGGATCATTCTGCAGCTCTAAAGGAAGGTCATGTGAACTTAGAAAAATAGAAATGCTTTAAGGAATTGCAAACAGGTATTATATGAAAGCTTCTGTGCACACCAGAACACCTTTTCCCCTTCAGATTCAAAATATGATTTCCCTTAGCATTCAAGAAGTTTGTGACTGGAGAATGGCTTTCTGTTGGACTTCCAGAAAAGAGTTGAAGATGGCTCCACTGAAAGCAGAGGACCATGGCAGAATGAAGATCCAACAAAGGCATTGGCTTTTTGGGATTATTCCCTGGATAAGGAGTGGATTTGTACTCACCCACATGTGCTCCAGACAGTTGCTTCTCATGAGACTGCCAGACAGCAGTTTCCATTGGGGTTAGAGCTTAGGGCAGGGGTAGGCAACCTTGGCTCTTTTATGACTCGTGGACTTCAACTCCCAGAATTCCTGAGCCAGGCTGGCTCAGGAATTCTGGGAGTTGAAGTCCACGAGTCATAAAAGAGCCAAGGTTGCCTACCCCTGGCTTAGGGAGACAAGAGATCGTCACCATCTTTGCCCAAACAGTGGTCTCTGCCTTTTCAAAGGACTTTGGGTTTGCATATTTCCTTTCTTAATCACTTTTGGAAATTGCTTGTTATCTGCTTTTCAGACGTTAACCAGAGGAGCAACTTTTACTAAGATTTAATTGCAAATTAAGATTGAGTTTCCTTCAATCCGTAGAGAAAATAGGTTTTAAATACAAATATAAGAACTTAAAAAAATTTTTTTTGAATAAACAGCAAAAAGAACATTGATTTTAGGAAGTTACAAATGGACTAATGGTCCAGATGGGTTAGAAATAAGATTTTGAAACTAATTATGAGAATCTTCCCATGGAAAAATGCTGTTGTTTTGAATACTTGAATATACAATAAGATTGAGGTTTTGAAGATTGGACACTTGAAAGAACCAAAGGAACTAAATGTTACAGTTAAAGGAGAAATTGGTCCTATTAATATAGAAGAATATTTGATTTAAAAGTGGATTTAAAAATGCTGGGCTATGGGGATGATGTGAAAGGAGATATACAAATGAAACTGCGAATGTCTTAACAAACCAAAAGAGTTACCTGGATAATTTTATTATATTGGATTTACAAATGAGATTTGTTAAATTGTTGAAGAATTTTGTGAAAAGGGACAAAGATAACATGAGAAGAAATCAAATAAAGAGATTATTTGAGGGGATTAAGGATCAAGATTGTTAAAAGTAAGAGGAAGGAATATAAAATTGATTTATTTGATAAAGGTTAAAATAGATATGTTGTTAACTCTGGCAATTCTTAATGGACTTTTGCTGACCAGGATTGAATTATGTGGCTTTAAAAATTTGTACAGCTTTAAAAGCTGCAAAGATCAGAGACGAGATATGAGAAGAAGAGATCATTTGTTGTATTTTAAGAGAAGATGATAAGTTATTAGCAATAGCAATAGCACTTAGACTTATATACCACTTCCCAGTGCTTTACAACCCTCTCTAAGCGGTTTACAGATCATATTGCCCCCAACGATTGGGTCCTCTTTTTACTGACCTCGGAAGGATAGAAGGCTGAGTCAACCTTGAGCCGGTGAGAATCAAACTGCTGGCAGTCGGCAGTCAGCACAATTAGCCTGCAGTACTGCTTTCTAACCATTATGCCACCACCAATTAAAATTGTTTCTACAGGTTGTTCTTAAAGTACAACCTTTTGTTTAATGCAGGGGTGTCAAACTCAATTTCATTGAGGGCCACATCAGCATTGTACTGCCCTCACGGGGGCCAGGTGGGCATGGCTGCAGTGATCACAGCTGACTGGGCAGGCATGGCCAGGGTGGGCGTGGCCACCTTGCCGTTGCTTGATTGGGGGATGCCGGTGGGGGCCGGGCAGGGTTGGGGGAGATCCAGGAGGTCTCTGGCGGGTGGGGCGGTGGGCAGGAGGCTCGTCCTGCGGGGTGAGGCGAGGCAGGGGGCAGGACGAGGGTGCTGTTGCCGCGGGGCAAGGCAAGGTGAGGCAGGGGCCTGGGCAGCTGCTGCCTGACACCGTCGGCCCCCGCACTCAGGGGCCAGCGAGCGCATGGGGGCCGACGGTGTCCATCAGCAGCCACACTGCTGGCTCCTCAACCGGCGTACTCTGCGAATACCGGGCCAGTCCTCCAGCAGCAGGCGGAGTAGGGGAGGTGGGGGGAGGTGTGTGATGCAGACCGCTGGACGCGCCTACTCTGTCCCATCTATTTTTGCTTGCGGTTGGAGAGCAGGTCGCTGGTCATCTTGGCCTCCTTGCAGATCTTGCAATTGGCCAGTGCGTGTAGCCTGTTCCCCTCACACACCGGACGCACCTTGGCCCTGCCTCGGGCCGGAGCCACCAGCAGCTTGTGCAGGTCCATTAGGCCACCGCCCAGCACAAAGGAGGCGAAGCAGCCGGCTAGGAAGCTCAAGTAGAGGTGGTAGAGCACGCCCACGCTCGGCAAGCAAAAGGCCATGCCGAGCAGGGAAAGCCAGATCCCCATCGGCGCCATGGCCACCCAGTCCCAGCCACAATTGCGTGCCTCCCCCATCTGTGCTGGGGCTGGGTGGCCATGGCACAATGGGGATCTGGCTTTCCCCGCTTGGGGTGGCCTTTTGCCTGCTGGTCCTGGGCGTGCTCTACCACCTCCACTCGGGGCTTCCTAGCCGACCACTTCTCCTCTTTCGTGGTGGGCGGGCCTGCAGCTCTGGGCAGTGGCCTAATGGACCTACACAAGCGGCTGGCAGCCGTGGCTGCAGTGGGTACCGAGATGTGTGAGGGGAATGCGCTCCACCCGCGGGCCAAGGGCAAGACTCAGGGGGCTGAGGAGATGACCGGTGACGACCTGCTCTCCAACCAAAAAGAGATGGGACAGAGTAGGCGTGTTTGGCGGTCCGCATCATGTGCCCTGACTCCATGTGCTGCCAGTGCCACTGCAGCGCTGCTGCTGGAGGGCCGGCCTGGTATTCATAGTGGGCTACACATTCCCTGCTGCTGGACGACGTTGGCCCCCGTGCACTCACTGCCTCTTGTGTGCGTGCCTTGGGGGCTGCCGGCCTGGACGGGGCCAGAGCCAGGGTGGCGGGGGCCAGTCCCTCGCCGTCTCCGGGACATCTCCACAGACCAAATATCGGCCAATAACGGGCCGGATGTGGCCAGTGGGTCTTGTATTTGACATGTCTGGTTTAATGATTGTTTCGTTACAATGACAAGAAGTAACAACAACTGGACCATTGCAGCATACCCACAATCATGTAATCAAAATGTATTTATGAGAGTTGCTGCATCCCAGGGTGATGTGATCCTAATTTGTGACCTTCTCAGCATCAGTGGGGAGAGCAGCATTTGCTTAACAATCACATGATTCACTTAAAAACTGCAATTATTTGCTTAACTATGGCAAAAAAGATCATAAAATTGAGCACAACTCACTTAACAACTGTCTTGCTTCGGAATGGAAATTCTGGTCCCAATTGTAGTCATAAGTTGAGGACTACCAATCATCATATAAAGTTATATATTCCTTTTCTTAAAATTATATTCTTTTCCTTTTTCTATTTTTCTTTAAGCTTTTTCTCTTTTCTGCATTTTCTACTTTTTTTTATTTTTTAGTTAGTATTCTTAGCTTGCTAACTATAATGTTCAATAAAATTACCATAAAAAAGTTCCAAAGTAGCACAGCCTAAAATATCTGTAGTAAGATTACATCAAACACCATTAATTTAACTCTACTATAAAATGGCAAAAGAAAAGTCTGCACCATAAAACATTACAAAAACCTAAAACATTTGCATGTATACATATAAAACATTTGCATGTATATGTACAAAACCAGTATAAATTGACACTAAGTTAAAGCTGTTTTAAAAGCATTTGTAATTGTGATCTCATGGTTAAGAAACTAAGTTTATTTTCATATCCCACTGTTCAAATAAGCTTATAGAATAAAAAAAAAAACATTGTTAGAACCAGCAGGAAGAAATATTCATACCAGAAGCACTTAGGGAAAATGAAAAAGTTCTTTGGCCCATGCTAAATAAAATCAAGGCAGATACAATGCCAATCTCCCTGAAAACCTCTTAAGACTGAGCAGCATTACCAAGGCCGGAAACAAAATCTTGCTATAATGCTGAGGAACTACAGGTAGCCCTCGACCTTTGACCACAATTGAGCCCAAAATTTCTGTTGCTAAGTGACAACATTTTCAACCTTTTTTGCTACGGTTGTTAAGTGAATCACTGCAAGTGTTCAGTTAATAACCCGGTTATTAAGTGAGTCTGGCTTCTCCATTGGCTTTGCTGTCTCCGGGACACTGCAACCATCATAAATATGAGTCAGTTGCCAAGCATCTAAATTTTGATCACATGATCGAGGGAATGCCGCAAATGTAAAAAATATTCATAAGTCACTTTTTTCAGTCACTTCGGTCACTAGATGAAAGTTTGCAAGTCGAGGATTATCTGTATAGGAACTGAAACAATGAGCACTAAAGAAGGAGAAGAGTGCCACTAACCAATCACAGATGTGTGTCTATTTTGGGGGAGTATAATAAGGTATCTTTGGACTCTGGTACAATGGTGGTGTTCAAGGTTATGCATTATATTTTAGGAAAAAATAGGCGAGGATTTCTCTTGATATGTTTGCAAGAAAAACAGTCACATTCACAAGAAGCTTGACTCCCTGTAGAAAAAGGGTCTAGTGAGAGGTTGAGTCCAATAGAGCAACATTCTCAGATTCTTTTGAACTTGTGAATACCTAGAATTTGAACAAGGGGCTCGTGTTATCTATAAACTTGATCCATGCTAAATGAAGCTTGTTTGTGCAGCTAGGAAAGTTGAACTGTATGTTGCTAGAACTGGAAGTGATTAATGCTTCATTGAAGAAGGGAGTAGTACCTAAAAAGTACAGCATTTGAAGATCCCATCTCTCAATCCAGCTACTTTGGACAGCCATTAATATGATGATCAAATAGTTGTTAGGGAATGTATTGGAGAAAGTAGTGGGGATTCAGCTACAGCAGGGGTGTCAAACTCAATTTCATTGAGGGACGCACAGCATTGTGGTGCCCTCAGGGGGGACGTGGGGGTGTGGCCCACTGAGTGGGCATGGCTGTGGTGGTCATGGCTGACTGGGTGAGGTTGGCCGGGGGCATGGCCACCTCGATGTTGCTCGTGGGGGGTTACGCTTGTGGGGGCTGGGTAGGGTTGGGGGAGATCCAGGGGGTCTCTGGCAGGTGGGGTGGTGGGCAGGAGGCTCGTCCTGTGTGGTGAGGCGAGGTGAGGCAGGGAGCAGGGCGGGGGTGCCGTCGCCTCAGGACAGGGCAAGGTGAGTCGGGCCAGGGTGGCTGCTGCCTGACACCATCGGCCCCTGCACACAGAGGCCAGCGAGCACATGGGGGCCGACGGTGTCCATCAATAGCCACAGCCTGCTGGCCCCTCAATCAGCACATTCTGGGGCTCCGCAGTATGCTGCGAAAACTGGGCCAGCCCTCCAGCAGCAGGCGGAGTAGGGGAGGGAAGGGGGAGGCATGTGATGCAGACCGCCGGACACGCCTACTCCGTCCCATCTGTTTTTGCTTGCAGTTGGAGAGCTGCAGCTGGTCACCTCGGCCCCCTCGCAGATCTTGCCCTTGGTCCGCACGTGGAGCCTGTTCCTTTCACACACACGATGGACCTCGGGCCAACGCTGCCAGCAGCTCGCGCAAGTCCATTAGGCTCCCACTGCTGCCTGGAGCGGCAGCCCCACCCAGCACAAAGGAGGCGAAGTGGCCAGCTAGGAAGCTCCAGAAGAGGTGGTAGAGCACCCCCATGCCCAGCAAGCAAAAGGCCACCCCAAGCGGGGAAAGCTGGATCCCCATCGGCATCATGGCTGCCCAGTCCCAGCCATGATTGCGTGCCTCCCCCCATCTCTGCTGGGGCTGGGCGACCATGGCACTGATGGGGATCCGGATTTCCCCGCTCGGGGTGGCCTTTTGCCTGCTGGCCCTGGGCGTGCTCTACCACTTCTATTTGGGGCTTCCTAGCTGACCGCTTTGCCTCCTTCATGTTGGGCAGGCCTGCAGCTCCGGGCAGCAGCCTAATGGACCTGCACGAGCGGCTGGCGGCCATGGCTACGGCGAATACCAAGGTGCGCGAGGGGAATGCGCTCCACCCGCAGGCCAAGGGCTCAGGAGATGACCATTGATGACTTGCTCTCCAACCAAAAAGAGATGGGACGGAATAGGCGTGTCCGGCGGTCTGCATCACATGCCCCCTGACTGCGTGCTGCTGTTGCCGCCACAGCGCTGTTGCTGGAGGGCTGGCCCGGTATTCACAGTGGGCTACGTAGCCCCTGCTGCCGGAGTCCGTCAGCCCCCGTGCGCCCACCGCCTCCTGTGCTTGTTCCTTGGGGGCTGCCGGGTTCAGTGGGGCCAGGACGGCAATATTTGGCCCATTGCGGGCCGGATTCGGCCTGCAGGCCTTGTGTTTGACATGTCTTAGCTACAGGGACCCTGGAAGAAGTGGGTTTTCTGAATACTTTTCAGACTAGATGTAGGAGAGAAACGGTATTGATCATGCTAGTTGATAACTTTGTCGGGCCTTGAGTAGAGGGTGTGCATCTCTCTTGATTTTTTAATGCCACTGAATATTCCTCTGGATTTTCTGCAGGAATTGGGATAGACTCCCTGTTACTCAGAGGTTCTTCTTCTTCCTAAGTGGGTGATTTGAGTTGATGTGTCGGGGGGGAAAGTAGTTAAACCTGTGAATGCTTCGGTTCGGGTAGTGTTTGTTTTTCACAGTTATATACCTGCCTATTTCACAATAAAGTGACTCTAGGTGGCTTACAATAAAAACAATCATAATATCCAAATGTTAAAAATAACTGCAATTAAAAACATCACCTATATTATTATTGATAATGGAGAGAATTGATGTTAAAACAATGCAGCCATCTCATCAGTTCACCATTGCCTTGAGATCTCCAGGTCTGCTGACACAGCTGTTTTTTAAGGGACCTCTGGGAGGATGTCAAGGAGGGTCAGTCTCATTTTGGAAGGGGGGGGTGATGATGTTCCACTAGACAGATGCCATAGCAGAAAAAGCTTAGCTCCCGGTTATCTGCAGGACTATCTATCCTATCCAACTAGGTCTGCTATATGGAATTTTTAAGGAGAACAGTGCTGAAGATACTAAACTGCCCTAGCGAATTAGACTGTCAGTGGTTATAATTCCTGCATTTTTATTGTATGGTACTGAAAACTACATTGAACCCTTTGGAAAATTGCGGGTCATAAATCATTGTTTAAATAAATGAACAAAAACCTATATAAGTGTTCAGGTGCCCATGTGTCCATCTCACTGAATAATTGCAATCTTAGCTCCCCCGTTGCAGTTGTGCCTTGGGGTGAGGAAGACCCTGGGAGGCCCTGTGCCTACTGGCATGCAGAAACCTGCCATGGGCCAGGAACCCCACCGATGCATAGGTCTTCCCCCTGCCCTATCACTTTCCTGGAAGACTTGAGCCTTCTTCTTGCCCCACCACTTTTCCAGAAGGTTTAGGTCTTCCTCCTTCCCTATCACTCCCAGAATGCTTTGTCCTTCTCTCCACCCCCTTACTCTTGAAGCCCTGGGAGGCTGCAGAGTACAGGAGGGGAAAAGGGCATAGATTGGGGGGAGACGAGGTGGGAGTAAGTGAAGCACCACTTTGGTCGTAAATGCAAGCAGGCTGCCAAGCACCTGAATTTGACGTGACTTCGGGAGCCCTGCAGTGGCTATAACTTCAAAAATTGGTCATAAGTTCCTGTGTTCAGCACCTCCATGACCTTAATAGTAACTGAACGAATGATTTTAAGTCGAGGACTTCCTGCAATCTGTTTGATTATGTGTAAATAAAGTCTCAGTTCATGTGGGAGGTTGCTGTTCTGGGAAGATGCACTTTCATACAGAGCAGAGAATTCTACCCTAGAGATAGAAATTTATAAAACCAGAAGCCTAGCTACAGTTATGGCAAAAAGCTTTGACACAATATATTTTGGTTTATGACTTCTTTGTTTAGGAAAGATTAAAAAATGTAAACAAACTGGTTACTTTAGAACAAAATCTTCTTGATTCGGCCAGAAATGTGTAAGAGAAAAATTGTCTGTTGTACAAGTGATTTATCAGTTCTGATTTGGAGTCTGTGTTCGTGTCATGAGTCACCATGTAATTATATAAGTTTAACTTTTGTGGTGTTTAGTTAATATATATATAATACAGGCCTTGAAATGAACTAGCAGTCAATATGGTTTCCAGCTTTTGAATGAAATGCATTGCCTCTTCTTTGTTTTCATTTTTTATTCTTTTTCTCATTCAGTCTGTTTTTCCTTTCTCTCTTTCTTTAGGAAACATGCCTTGAATTGCCACCGAATGAAACCTGCTCTTTTCAGTGTGCTATGTGATATTAAAGAAAAAACAGGTTTGTTGGCATTTCCATTTATTTTTTTTATCTGAAAACTAACAGTAGCAGCTAATAAACTGGTTGTACAACAATATCCTAGTTCTTAAACTGACTGCTGATATTTGAACCAATAATTAATTAGAAATTATTTAGGACTTTGGTGACCTAAGCCTTTGTATAGGACTCTGTTCCTAAATTATTTGTAAACTGATTATTTTCAGGCTACAAAGTATTGTGCAACTTTGTGCAATAGTTTGTGTTTGGTTTTGAACAAAATACTAATAGTTCAGAAGAGGTCTTTTGTTTCTGTTGCCTTTTTAAATAAAACAGGTACCTAATATATTTTCATCATTCAAGAAATCAAACTGATACCAACCTGCATTTACTGGCCCTCTCTCCATACTTATTGTATTAATGGCATTTATTTAATATCACCCACTGCGATCAGCTGTGCATTGACAAGTGATGTTCAATCACTTTTTTCAATGTTTTATTCTGCTGTGTTAAACGTTTTTGTTTTTTCTTTTGATTGAATTTGAATTCAGTATGACGATTATTATCTATAAAATTAACCTTTTTACAGACAAACTTAATTTTATGGCGTAAACAACTTGTTGAACACCAAAGGCCACAATGGAAATGTCTTGCTCTAGAGAGCTGTATAACTAATTTGTATAATTTAATTTCTGTATAATGAATATAATTTGCATATCATTCATATTAACACAGTCACCATGATAATAGCAGGTGATGCCTTTTATGCTGTGTCTGGCATAAAATCATTTAGCAGTCTCAGGTGACACGACATAAAGATCTGCAAATAGCAGATAATGTTGGCTGTCATTTGGACTGAAGGGCTTCTAAAATTCGTATGAATGGCATATCTCACATACTGCTTTTTCCCTTTTTAGTGAATAATTCATGTGTGCTTGCAAGTTACGTGAAGGGGTTTAGCCTGTCCTTCATGCCAGAGAATGGTTTAAGTAAGGAATAGCTGCTTACCTGAAATGAATGCTTAGTTCACTGGGAGTTATTGCGGATGGTTGGATTGTCTTCTGGCCATTTGAGATTAACATATGAATTTCTGATATTTGTGGACCAAATGTACAAGAGGACAGGGCTCATCTATCTCTAATAATTACCCCGAAGAAGGAAAATTATCATGCAGAAATGAAAAAAAGTTGTCTGTTCTTCAGGCCCCTTCTGAACAGTTGTTCATATAAATCTTCTCTTCCTTTGTTTATTCTAGAATTAGCACTTGGGCATCTCTGCCATTTCTGAATCAATCCCATACCTTTATGATCTCAATGTCTCTCTTTGACATCCGAACTAATTTATTTCTGGCTAAGTGGTAGTTCCACAGGAAACTATAGTTAATCCAAATTTCTAATAGATGTTCAGGATCTCATTGGAACTTGAAAGTAGGCCATTCTCCCATGAGTTGAAACTCTTACTTAATTCTGTTTTCTGGATTTTGCTTCTTTCTCACAGAAATTAAGTTGCAGTAATTAGGAAGTTGTAGTGCCTTGCTAGTTTTGTAGGTCCCACTCCCAGTTTTGAATACAGATGTTTTGAACGTTAAACTGAAAATACCATAAATAGAGATATGGCTTTGATTAAATGCCTTTTGTTTCCACCTATTAATAGATTGCATGGGCATTGATTGCTTTATGTACCATTCTCTGTTTGAGAGCATCAGTGGTAAGAATTACCACAGTTAATTTAAACCATTTCTAAGGGTTTGGTGAGCAAAAATAGTGTGAGGAGGATATTAGTATTAACAATAGATGAGCAAGAGTATTATTGAGTCCCTTTTCAGTAGAACTTGCACAGAACATTTTTTGTGATGGATTGTAACTTTTGCACCACATTCATTTATCTCTCTAATGATAGTGCTCAGATTAAGTGGTCTGTAATTAATTGCCTTTTTGTCTTACATCCATAAACATTTCTTTTCATTATATTATTCTAAGCATCTTCTTAAAACTTCTTATGTTACTTTCCACATAAAATGCATATGACCTTTAAGTATTCAAGGTGATATGGAAATTGCAATAATCCTAATACTGAGTGTGTAAAATAATTACCGTTATATAAAATCTTGTCTGATAGCTGAGATAAGATTTTACATCAGATAATTTATTCTTCTAAAGGAGAGAGAAAAGAATCAGGAACTGAGGGGTGATACAACAGTGGCTTTCTTTTGTGAGGTAAATTTAGTCATCTTTCTATCTGCTATCTCATTTTACAGATGTTTAAAAAAAGATTTTCAAAACTTGGTAAACCAGGGATTGCCAGATTATCCTGCTGGATCATGTGCAACCCTATCAAAACTTGCTTTGGGGGTTTGCTCCTTATTTAGTCTGGGCCAAATTGCCATGGGCAGTTGTAGTGTTATTCATATAAAGAGAATTACACAAATTGTTGTATCTTTGTAGGGGTTCATATATTTTAAAGTTTCAGAACCCTGGTATTTTAAGAAATGGAGATATACATAATGAAAAATAGCATGCCTCTTCCATTCTCTTCTATTTTATCAATATTTATATCTAGTTTTAGATTTGTCATTTTAAATTTGTCTATTCATTCAGATCAGGTACATTTTACTAATTTCCTGAGACCAGAGGTTCATGTAAGATGTTAGTGGCCAAATTTCAAATGATTTGCAAATTCTAATTTTGTGATATACATTTTATACATTATTATATATAATACATTATTATGTATATGTATCAGTATTATGCATTGATACGTAGTACAGGCAGGTAGCTTTGCTTTTTCCAGGTGACTTAAGTGAATACTAAGATGGGCCAGTGAAAGACAATTTTCTTGATGGCATTTCCCTTTTGAAATGCCAGGTGTTCCTTAGAAGAAAAGAGCCAGCATTGGCTATATTGATTTTTCTGAGTCTTTTTTAGACCATAGAAACACTGAACAAAAAGGAACCAGGCATGTTGGTATTAAATGAGAACTTACCAATAGCTTTCTTATAAAAGCAATTGCCTTTTATGGCAGGATAGCTCTGCAAAATTAGAAATGTGCATGTTTAAATTTCTCTCTTTTTCCACAGCTGAAAAGGCACTGATTTAAAACCTCTACTCTAATGAAATGTGTTTCCTGCTAGAACTTAAGCTCTCTGGCTGGGCAGTTTGTATTTTTTTAAACCCTCAAGTTGCAATTCATTTTAATGTGAACATATTTGGACTAAAGGATTGCAGCCCCATAGTTACAGAGGATTTGTTTAGGTCTCATAGGTTTTTGAATGTCTGATGGCCTGTCTGTTCCTTATTTAAATTATGGAGAGCAGATGTTATGGCTTTGAGCAAACAAAGGCCTGATCATACTGTAGTAATAGGGCTGATGCTCAGTTTTAACTATTTAGGTGCCCACGCTTGCTTTTAACTCGAAATCAATGTTAAGTATGTGGCTTTTTGTTTGTGTTCTTGTTGTCTTTCCCTTTGCTATCTTCTAGCATCTGCACTCTTTACCATTGACATTGTAAGAACAAAACAGTGTGGTGGTTCTGTCAGAAAATACATTCTGTTATTTCTATTTATATATTCTGATGGTTTCTTTGCATTTTGGGTTTGATGTTTAAATGTGTGAATTAATACAAGGTTGTTATATTAATTTTAATAATACATGTCCCTATTGTATTTTGGGGTGGGATGTCATCAGAATGCACTGTTCCCTGAATATCCGGGTGTACAGTATGCTCTATTTTCTTTCTTTAGTGAAGAAATAGAGCAAGTGAAATGTGTTAAAACAATTGCAGAAGGTTCTGCTAAGAAAAAAAAAAAGCTACTTCTATGGCCTAGATATGTCTATGAAGCAATTCCATGTGGATTGCTGTAACCATATCACAGTTTCAGCAAGCATGGTAAAATGTGGCCATGTTTATTTTAAGAAGAATAGAAAAGTAAGAAAGAATTAATTTACATTTTAATGCTTGAGTAAGCTGCCTGGCGATAAGAGAAAATAATTATTCAACAAAATATAATTTTTGGCTGCAACATGTCTAAAAAACAGAATCTCTGGAAATACAGATGTTATTTCTTTGTTTTTAAAAAGCACTAATATAAATTAATACAGTACATGTGCTAGAGGAAGGGGTTCAAAATAAGGTAGTCTAGTGTGGAATGATCCTCCCTTTTAGCTAGATTTTCAGATTTTGGCCAGGTAAATACAGTATTGGAATCTTATCTGATCCAACTGTAGGTACAACTAATAGTTCAGACTTCGTCAGAATTATCTGGGTCTGAAGTAATTTTACCTATCTTTAATAAAGTTGGATGAAGAAAATTACTTGAAATTAAAAATCTTATTTCATTATTTGTTGAAACAGGATATAAAGCATTTTTTAAAATAAAATGATCCTTTACAGAAATCAGGGCACAGCAATAGAAGCATCTTTACCAGTACCATTGAAAGATGTGAATAGTTTATAGGAGTATGATAAAAAGAGTATATGTTAAAATAATTTTTGAAAACAATATGGTACCTCATCTCTTCACAGTTGTCACCATAATACATTAATTTAGAGTTGCTTATGGCCAATTAAATTATCTCTATTTTAATCACATAAAGAGATGCTTTGTTTTGGGGTGAGCTAGACATCTCTGAAGGAGTAGAGATTGCATTGTGGTGAGATCAGTTACTGGACGGGGTTTTTCTGGCCAGCCAACTCTCTCCAGATAAAGGAAACATCCTGAGATTGCCCATGTGCACTCTGGACAGCTAAAATTGCAGGAACTGATCCTTATTTCTTTATCATAATTTCAATTTGCTTACTTGCTTTTCAACTGTTAAGAATCTTGAAATCCACAAGTCTTACAACACACCAGGTGAGTTTGTTTTAATCCTTAGCAAAATAATTTTTAAAGATTTGTTTAAGGACAGCCCCCCTTTTTAATAAATAGCAAAAAGATGATTAGAATGTTGATTTTCAAAGTTATGAGTGGAATAAAGGTCTAGAGATGGATTTGAAATAAAATTTTAAAATTAATCTTGGGAGTCCTTCTGTGGAAGAATGCTGTTGTTTTGAATTCCTAAAGAAACATGATAAAATGGAAATTCGATCACTGAATCCCAGAAGGAACCAGAGAGAACTTTTTCTTCTCCAGCATGATAGATGGAGAATCCACGAATGGGTTAGCTCTGTCTTCCTGCCCAATTAGACTGAGTCTGTCAAACTTGCCACGCCTCTCCTGGGCCGGACCTCCCAGTCATGACTCAGTCTGGCCCATGACAGGCCGTGGCACACAGCCACAAACAGTACTCCGCTCCTCGTTATCGAGATCCCTCTCAGCCCACCACTGAGATATCTCATTTTTTTGTGATGGCAGACAACACGGCACCTCAGCCTTCACACGGTGCCACTACCAGCACTACTGGCCAAAAGAAGCATAAGTCCTCCAAGCTGGAGG
This sequence comes from Azemiops feae, assembly GCA_023970755.1. Lineage (NCBI taxonomy): Eukaryota > Metazoa > Chordata > Lepidosauria > Squamata > Viperidae > Azemiops > Azemiops feae. Next base: position 1,724,457 of record JALGBA010000082.1, on the reverse strand, counting down.
CTGCTGGAAAAATCAAGGTCAAGGCCAAGGCCATTTCTGGCAAAAGGCCTTCCAAAACGGCAGAGAAACAGGCCAGCAGGAGAGACCAGGCCAGAGGCAACCACACCCTGACGCTTTTGTGCCTTGGATAATTGTTTCTCTGCATTCCGAAGCCCTCTTCGGAGGCAAGCCGCCATCTTGGCCTCGCAGAAGGCCTGGATACGATTGTGAAAGTGTGCTAGCCGTACCATTGAATTGGTCTTGCCATCGCCAATTGCTACTAATGTGCTGGCTGTTACCTTTGAGTGGTTCTTGCCGTCACTAAGTGAACTACATGTGAGTTGGCTGTTACCACTGAGTTGGTCTTGCCGTCACTAAGTGAACTACTTGTGAGCTGGCTGTTACCATTGAGTTGGTCTTGCCGCCACTAAGTGAACTACATGTGAGTTGGCTGTTACCATTGATTTGGTCTTGCCGTCACTAAGTGAACTATATGTGAGTTGGCTGTTACCATTGAGTTGGTCTTGCCGTCACTAAGTGAACTACATGTGAGTTGGCTGTTACCATTGAGTTGGTCTTGCCATCACTAAGTGAACTACATGTGAGCTGGCCGTTATCATTCAGTTGGTCTTGCCGCCACAGTTGAACTGACCTGAGCACTGACGTGCCCTTACTGGTCCTACTGCCATCAGGAGCATTGCATGGGTGAGGGCAGTACCATTAATTTGGTCCTGCAGCCACTTTAACCCATAAGCACACCACTGAGATATCTCTGTTGACATCCCTCTCAGCACACCACTGAGATATCTCCAATTACGATGGCAGACACCGATGCAAAACACTTGAGATCCCTCTCAGCACTCCACTGAGATGTCTCTGCTTGCAATGGCAGACAACGCTGCACCTCAGACCCCTTGAAATGAGCAGCACTCCTAGGTGCAAGAAGCCCAAAATCCTCCAATCAGGAGGGGGCAAGGATCCGCCAAACCAGAGGAGAGACAGTCCAGCAGGAGGCATTATCAGGAGCAAATACCAATGATTCAGAGGGTCACTAGGCCCTCTTCAATGGCTGCCATTTCAGCTCCTGCACAAGGACTACGACTCACAGCCTTGATTGCCTATGCCTCCTTTGTTTACAATTTGTTACCATCATGCGGGCCGTTACCATTAGGTTGGTCTTACCACCACTAAGTGGATTACATGAGTGCTGCCTTTACCATTAATTTGGCCTTACCACCACTAAGTGGATTACACGTGTACGCTAAGTGGCCTGCATGTGGGCTGGCCGTGACCATTGAGTTGGCCTTGCTGCCCCAAGTGGATTGCATGTGTGATGATCATTAACATTTGGTCTTGCCACCACTGTGAGGTTTGCCAGGGCACTGGCTGTGCCATTACTGGTTTTGCTGCCATCAAGAGCAGTGTAGTGCGCTGACGGTACCATTAAGCTGGCCTTGCAGCCACTATTAAACTTAAGGGTGCTGGCTATTTCCATTCGATTGGTTCACAGCCGCTGTCAGGATTGTGAGTGTGCAGCCATCAACACTATCCAGTCCTTGACCTCTTTGGTCGTCCTTGATTCAAATTAAGTCTCTCTGCTCCCTCATTCAGAGCAATTTAGTCTCAAGGGTGACTAGGTCTGCAAGCAGACAAACACCATCAGATTCGGTCTGTCTCTGGGATTCATATCCTATCCCCCGAGACATTTCGTCCCTTGCCCATTGTCCAAAAATCCGACCAAGAAGGCTCTCATGAAGGAGGCCATCTGACACCTCCTGGCTATCCGGGCCATAGAACCGGTACCAGCTGGACAAAAGGGACAGGGGGTTCTATTCCATTCTGTTCGTAGTTCCCAAGACCTCGGGAGGATGGAGGGCAAGCCTCGATTTAAAGGGGTTGAATTCGCACTTGGCACACAGGAGGTTCAAGATGCAAATGCTCCAATCCAGATGGGCCGGCATCAGAAAGGGGGACCTCCTGACATCCATCGACCTCACGGAGGCATATCTACGCATTCCCATCCTTCCCGGTCACCGGAAATTCCTCAAGTTCTGCTACGCAGGCCGCCACTTTCAGTTCAGGGCACTACCCTTGGCCTATCATCGGCCCCCAGGGTGTTCACAAAGGTCCTGGCAGCGCTAGCAGCGCATTTGAGACTGGTTCCGGTGCGCACTCAGTGCTACCTGGATGACATTCTCACTATTCCGGCCGCCCAGTCGGATCTGGCCTTGTCCAACAAGACCCTTCAAGACCACGGGTTCTCAGTGAACTCCCAAAAGAGCCAGACAGTTCCCTCAACCCGCCTTCTTCACCTGGGCGCGGTAATAGACACAAGACTTTGCGAGGTCTATCTGTCTCGGGAACGTCGGGAGAGTATCTGAGCCCTGGTCCTCCATGTCCAAAGGGAGCGAATAGTCACACCGGCCACGCTTTCCCAATTGTTGGGGAAACTGATTTCATGCATGGCGATAGTGCCATGGGCCAGACTACATTCCAGAAACCTGCAATGGTTTTTGCTCCCGTTTCAGGGACTGGGCACCAGCACCTCCAACCAAAGGGTACGAGTTCCTTCTCAGACCCTAAAATCCCTTCAGTGGTGGACCTCCCCAGCGGTAGCCAGAGGGTCATTATTCAAAGAACCCATTCGGCTCACCCTGACGTCGGACGCCAGTCTGTTTGGCTGGGGAGTGCACCTATGGTCTCAGTTGGCTCAGGGCCGGTGGTCCCGGTCAGACCTGAAGCACAACATAAACTGGTTGGAGATCAGAGCCATACACCTGGCCCTACGCCACTTCCGCAAAGCGGTGGCGAGACAACACGTCTTGGTCCTCACGGACAACGTGGCGGCGAAAGCCGCTGTGAACCGGCAAGGGGGTACCCGTTCAAGGTCCCTAATGGCCGAGGCCCAGTTGTTGGGATCCTGGGCAGAGACCAACCTCCCTCAGAGCCGAGCACATCTCGGGAGAGGCAAATCACCAGGCGGATTTCTTAAGCAGGTCGACAGTGGATCATTCCGAGTGGCGCCTGCACACAGTTCTCTTCAAGGAGATATCTGAGAGGTTCGGTCATCCGGTACTGGATTTGTTCGCTTCTCCGGTGAATTCCCAGCTTCCGAGGTTTTTCTCCCGGTTCCCCTCTCCAGGGGCGGAGAGAGCAGATGCCCTCCGCAGCCCGTGGGCCGGGGCCCTGCTATATGCATTTCCCCCTCTCCCTCTGATCCCGGCAGTCATCCGGAAAATACTGCAGGAGCGGGCAGAGGTGATATTCATTGCACCACACTGGCCAAGACGGCCGTGGTTTGCCGACCTCGTGAGCCTTTCAATCTCTCCCCCGTGGAGGATTCCTCCAGGTCGCATTGCACTCAGCCAGGGAGCTCTGCAACATCCAGAGCCCCAGTGGCTCCAGTTAACCGCCTGACGCTTGAGCGGTGGCTCCTGACTCAGGTGTCCTATTCCTCAGGTGTGATCTCCATGATTCAGGCCTCCCGACGGCCTACGACAAACCGGATCTATGACTCCACATGGAGAAAGTTTTGCCACTGGTGTGCAAAGAACCAGTTGGCTCTCTCGGCTATTACCATTCCGAGAATATGGACTATTTATTGGAAGGGCTCACCAAGGGCTTGGCGCCCAATACTATCCGCAGACAAGTGGCGGCTCTATCCACGGTACTTACATATGGCAATTCAGAGCCATTGGCTCAGCACCCCATGGTGCGCTCCTTTGTCAAGGGAGTGACCAACACCAAACCGCCCGTGGTTCATCGGTATCCCTCTTGGGATTTGCCGCGGGTCTTACAGGCCCTCACCTCACCACCATTTGAACCCGTCAGAACCTGTACACTGCGGTCCTTGACAACTAAGGTAGCCTTCCTGATAGCCGTCACTTCGGCTAGACACATTTCTGAACTGGCAGCTCTCTCTATCAGAGATGACTTATGCGTTTTTCATGAGGACAGAGTGGTCCTTCGATTGGATCCATCTTTTATTCCTAAGGGCAATACCTTATTTCACAGACGGCACGAAGTAATACTGCCAGACTTTTGTCCTCATCTGTCCCATGACTTGGAACGCCAATGACACACCCTGGACGTTCGCAGGGCATTACACTACTACATCAAGCAGACGGCGCCTTTTCGCAAGTCGGAAGCCCTCTTCGTTTCCTTTCGGCCTTCTTCTATGGGGCAAATGGTTTCTGCCTCCACTATTGCCAGGTGGATCAGGGCTTGCATTGCAGGGGCGTATCAGTCGCAGTCCCTGTCAGTTCCAAGTCATGTTACTGCTCATTCCACTCATAGCACTGCGACTTCCGCAGCATGGGCGACACAGGCGTCCATTGAGGACATCTGTAGGGCGGCGACATGGTCTTCGCCTTCCCCTTTCGTGAGGCATTACAAATTAGATAGGTTTGCCTCCGCGGACGCCTCCTTTGGCCGGAGAGTGCTACAGCACGTAGTGCCACAAGGTGGGACACAGGCCCAGACTGCTTCCCTCCCGTAGGGACAAGAGCGGCTTTGGTATGTCCCATTTGTGGATTCTCCATGTATCATGCTGGAGAAGGGGCGTTGTCTTACCTGAACGCCTTTTCTCAGCATGATGATGGAGAATCCACACCCACCCCTCAGTGTCCGTCAGGTCCTGTGTCAGGGGTCTGGGAGCCAACACGTCAAACTGTCGTCAATAGCTTCGCCTTCGTCATGACTGGGAGGTCCGGCCCAGGAGAGGCGTGGTAAGTTTGACAGACTCAGTCTAATTGGGCAGGAAGGCAGAGCCAACCCATTCGTGGATTCTCCATCATCATGCTGAGAAAAGGCGTTCAGGTAAGACAACGCCCCTTTTTTGTAGTTTGCTTTATTTATTTGCATAATTGTAATTTTAATAAAAATTATAAAAAAGGATGCTTTGGACAGCATTAATGGAAGGTGGATGCTGAATCCTTCTCTTTCTCTTATTTTACCATCTGTAAGTTTATTGTTCCAATCACTTTGGGTCTTATTTAAGCAGTGAATAATTAAGAAAAGTGACTAGAATAATAGGCTTGGGGATAATAAACTGATGGAAACTAGAAAGACTCTTTGCTTTTTACCAGGCTTTTACTGTCAAAAGAAGATGAACTGTGTTCTATAATTTGCAGGTAAATAGGATAGAAATATGAAAATATATATCTATCACCTTTATCTCAGCATTTATCCCATTTATTGCTGTAACCTGTTCACTAGACTTGAGGAGAACAGCTTGATATGTATGAACTGAATCAATGGTAGTTTTGGTAATAAAACGCTTCCCCACGTTTTGTGATTGCCATTTAGATGCCTTTGTTTTCAATAAGTTGGAAAAAAAAGCCCAACTATAAAAGTCAAAGATGTAACTGTTTATATCCAATTAGATGCTAAAATTATCTTCCATCTTTATGAATGTATACCCCATGCATTTTGATAGTGGTAATACCATCTTAACAACATTAAATATGTAGTGTATCTTGATCTTGTGTGCATTCACTCAGAAAGAAACAATTTTGCATCTCTATTTTAACTTTTGAAAAACAAATTGGAAATATTTATAAAATCAATAGGCTCCACTGAATCTTAAAGTGACATCCTCCAAAATAAGAGTAACGTGAGACTTCATATTAGTTGTATGAAATTAGAATGTTCAATGTTTTAGAAGGCAACCCATTTTAACTGGAACTTAATAGTAATAATAGTAATAATAGTAATAATAATAATGGATGTGGCAGTGCCCGGAGATAGCAGAATAGAAGAGAAAGAATTGGAGAAGATAACAAAATACAAATAGAAATAGAACGACTGTGCCAAAGGCAAGTAAGGGTAGTACCAATAATAATAGGCGCCTTGGGTGCAACCCCAAAACAACTGGAGCATCACTTGAACACCATTGGTATTGACAAATTCGCCATCAGTCAATTGCAAAAGGCGGCCTTACTAGGAACAGCTTCCATCCTGCGACGATATCTGTAATACCATTAAACATCCATATCTGCCTATCCCAGGTCTTTGGTAAGGACTCGATAGGTAGACAAAAATGCCAAATCAGTCTGAACATCTGGCTCACTGTGTGATGATCAATAATAATAACAATAACAATAATAATAATAATAAGTTGGAAGGGACCTTGGAGGTCATCTAGTCCAACCCCCTGCTTAGGCAGGAAACCCTATGTCATTTCAAACAAATGTTTGTCCAATCTCTTCTTAAAAACTTCCAGTGTTGGAGCATTCACAGCTTCTGGGGGCAGGTTGTTCCACTGATTAATTGTTCTAACTGTCAGGAAATTTCTCCTTAGTTCTAAATTGCTTCTCTCTTTGATTAGTTTCCATCCGTTGCTTCTTGTCCTGCCTTCAGATGCTTTGGAGAATAGCTTGACTCCCTCTTCTTTGTGGCAGCCCCTGAGATATTGGAACACTGCTATCATGTCCCCCCTCGTCCTTCTCTTCATTAAACTAGACATACCCAATTCCAGCAACTGTTCCTTTATATGTTTTAGCCTCCAGCCTTAATCATCTTTGTTGCTCTTCTCTGTACTCTTTTTGAACTGAGCAAGGACAACATGCTCAGTGGCTAAGTCAGGTCATTCTACACAATGATTTATAGTATCATCTAGGGTCATCTGGCCATTGTTGTGCCAAAATAACAGTAATGCAGATTGTATATTATTTCAACAATGGCTGATTATGACATGAAGATGCTGTACTTGAGGTTCACTACTGTGGACATGTTTATAGAATGTACATGTTGCTGAAATCTATGCAAATTATTTAATGAAAGCTTTTTTACTTCACATGTATAGCAACAGCTGAGACATTATATTAATGGGAGACTCCAATCCAGATCTCGTTTGTTGTTCACAGAAGAGAAGGTGCTGGAGAGATTCTTCCTTCTTCCTTTTCATGGAAATACAGCTGAGGGTGGATAATAACAGTGAAGGCTCTTGAGGAAAGGATTAAGATGAGAGGATCTTCAAGGGACCAAGTGGAAACTTCTCCAATTTCTTATACCTCTTCTTCTACATTAAGATGTATAAAACATATTTTAGGCATACATATTTTTGTATGATAATTCTTTATATACCCTTCAAACCTAAGCTAAAACCTTACCAATTCTTTTAATGACATGTCCTTCGTAGAACTTTATAATTTACCAGTAGTTGGTTGAAGTGCAAACTACTATAGTATATCAGTTTTATTGACATGAACATCCTGTATTTGCTGCTTGCATATTTCAGTTAATATATTTTTTTCTCTCTGTGAACAAAAAATGTTCTATCATAAGCCAGGAATATGAGCCCTGCTGCTTTTATTGCCGTATGGAAGAGAAAAATCTGGATTGGAAAATGAGCCTCAACAAATTGCATATCATTCTTGTTTTGGCACCAGTGCTCTCATACAGTTCATTACAGCACTGCAGCATGTTAATTAATGATATGTAAATATATTGCAATGATTGCATTTGCATATTGATTGAGGTCTCAGTACCTTAGGTTGTGATGTGTTTTAATTAAGAGCTAATTAGAAATGATGGGAATTTCACTTGGCTCAGCCTAATTATTTTCCATTTTAATGAATATGTAGAGAGTGTTATGATTAGGAATCAGAACAATCCATGGCATATTAGTATATACGACTGCACAGGTTCTTAGGGTTTTATGGTGTTCACAATCGTCCATTAAAAACATCCATAAAAATTAAGGCTGCCAACCAATGGAAAGATTTCTTGAACTATTACTAATTTAATTGATTAATTAGATGATTGGGATAAATATTAAAGTAATTGGTTCAAGTAATATTTTGAGGTTATTTAATGAAGATAGCCGTTTCTCTCCGCTAATTAACAGAGACAAATCTACTCTTTTGTTTGGAAAAAATATTATCTAGTTCACTTACTAACTTGAGTTAACATGCAATAAAAAACCCACATTGTTGGCTGTAATGAATAATTTAATGCTTTAGGCCTTAATAAAAATTATTCATGAATTAGATGCCGTAGCTTTTTTTTTAAAGGCTGACTAGAAGTTTGATGATCTGAATAGTCATAGGAACCCAAGTGTAGATTCTCTCAATGCTCTGATACAACTGATGGTGTTGCAATGATGAATATAGCATAGAACAGGGCTTTTCAATCTTTTCACAGATTGTACCACTTTTAGGACATGACAATATTTGAGTACCACCAGTGCTTAGCAAGGTGTCAAAAACTTGATGACTAAAAAAAGGGGGGAGATTTGGGGGTTAATGATTAGATTCATTTGTTGTTATAGAAATGGCTAGTTTATAATATTATGGAAAAGGAAAAATGTTGAGGTTCAATGTTAATGCTTCCTTCTACTGCAACAGAGGAAGTCTGTTCTTTCTCCAGCATGAAGATGGATAATCCACAGATGGGTTATAGACCGTACTTCCTGCCCAGAGACTAAGTCAATTAGAATAGCCACGCCTCCTGCTATCCTGACCCAGATATGACTTAGTCTTCAGCCCAGTGAAGTCACATGGTGTTGGTTCTCCTAGGCAGGTTGTAGATCTCTTTCCCATCTGTGGATTTTTCCCCTCCGCCCCGGATCCGTCTCCCTTTGTTGGTCTTTTTGATCCGGGCTTGTTAAAGTCCTTATTGATGAAGGCAACTGCCTCGGCCAATATTGACCCAGGTCAGGAACCTCAAGCAGGGCCCTCTACTAGTAGGGATCCTAAGCCTCTCTTCTCCGAGCCTCAGGTGGATGAGAGACACATCCCCTGTCCCCCCTTTTTCCTGGATACCATCAGGAAACAATGGGGAGCCCCAGCCACTTTACCTTCCCCTGGGAATTTAGATAAAAAGTTGTTTTGTGTAGCTCCTTCCCTAGCGGATCTCCTGGAGGTCCCAACAGTAGATGAGGCCATAGCTCCTATCCTCTCTTCATCTACGGCCCCGGCCGACATGGTAGAGGTCCTGAAAGCGGAGGATAAAAAATCTGAATTTTCTCTACGCAGGTCTCATCAGGCTTCGGCTTGGTCGATCAGAGCCTCACCCTCGGCCTCCTTTTTCGCTAGGGCCTCTATCATTTGGCTCCGGGAGCTCCAGGCCTTGATCCCTCCGGATCAGATTCGGCCACACCAAATGCTAGGCAAGTTATTAGCAACTTCAGAATATCTAGCTGACGCTTCGCTCCACGCGGCTCGTTTTTCAGCCAGAGCCTTGGCCTCCAACGTAACTACCCGCAGGTTGTTTTGGCTCAAACACTGGAAGGCAGACTTAAGGTCAAAATGGCGCCTGGCTTCTGCTCCCTATGAGGGTGGCCGGCTGTTTGGAGACGCCCTAGGCCCCTTCCTGGTGGAGGACAAGGACAAGCGCAGGATCTTGCCTCACCTACATAGGAGAGTGGACAGACGTCCAAACCCTTACCCCCGCAGACCATTCTATCGCCCAGGTGCGGGATCAGATTGGTCTCAGCCTTTCCGGCCATTTTTCCCCAGGTCTGATTGCCAGACGGATCGGCCTGCCCCCTGATTCTGTCAGCAGCCCCATTCCAAACGGCCCTTTCGGGGCGCGGGAGGCCGTCCTTTTAGAAGACACAAGTGACTCTTGAAGATCCCTTCCGATTGGGAGCAGACTCACCGTCTTTCTCCCCGAATGGGAAGCAGTCACTTCAGATGTGTGGGTCCTCAACACCATCAGGGATGGTCTCCCCCTCGAATTTCTATCCCTCCCTCCGGAGCGTTTCGTCTCTTGCCCGGTTTCCAGGGACCCGAGCAAGACCCGACTCATGTCCGAGGCTATCAGACATCTCTTAAAGATCACAGCCATAGAGCCCGTGCCAGCTGGTCAGACCTGTCGAGGTTTTTACTCCATTCTCTTTGTAGTCCCAAAGACGTCAGGAGGATGGAGGGCAATCCTCGATCTGAAGGGTCTCAACAAGCATCTGGTTTACAAAAAATTCAAGATGCAGACTCTTCGATCCATTCTGGCCAGCATCAGAAGGCACGATTTCCTGGCCTCCATAGACCTCATGGAGGCATACCTGCATATTCCAATCCTTCCCAGTCATCGCAGGTACCTCAGGTTTTGTTACAACCATCACCATTACCAATACAGAGCTCTTCCATTCGGTCTTTCATCCGCCCCACGGGCATTCACAAAGGTTTTGACTGCTCTGGCTGCATACCTGAGGTTGGTCCCAGTAAGAGTCCAGTGTTATCTGGATGACATCCTCATTCAGTTCACCTCCTTAAGAAAGGCCCGGTCCTATTTGGCCCTGTCGATCAGAACCCTCCAGAATCTGGGGTTTTCCATAAATTTTCAGAAAAACCAGACGGCTCCATCCACCCGTCTACTTCATCTAGGCGCAATCATAGATACCCGCCTTTGCATGGTGTATCTTTCACGGGACCATCAGGAGAGCATTCGGACCCTAATCAGACAATTGCAAGGAAGACTAGTGACCACCCTGGCGGTTCTCTCCCAGCTTCTGGGAAAGATGATTTCCTGTCTGGGAATAGTGCCATGGGCCGGATTCCATTCCAGAGCTCTACAGTGGTTCCTGCTGCCATTCCAGGCACTGGGCACAGGTTCCTCTCATCAGAGGGTGCGGATCCCTCGCCCAGTATTGATCTCCCTTCGGTGGTGGGCGTCCCCAGCCTTGTCCAAAGGTTCCCTGTTCAAGGAACCGGTCAGGATGACCCTGACAACCGATGCCAGCCTTTTTGGCTGGAGGGCACACTTGGGACCCCAACTAGCTCAGGGTCGCTGGTCCCTTTCGGACCTCAGACACAATATCAACTGGCTGGAGCTCCGTGCCATTTACCTTGCCCTCCTCCACTTCAAGGAGACAGTGTCGGGTCAGCACATTTTGGTGCTGACCGACAATGTGACGGCAAAGGCCCACATAAATCGGCAAGGGGGCACTCGGTCCAAGTCCCTGATGACGGAAACCCGGTTGCTGATATCTTGGGCGGAAGGCCATCTGGCCTCCTTGAGGGCGGAACACAATTCGGGGGAAGCCAATCAACAGGCGGACTCCTTAAGCCGAGCCACTTTGGATCCCTCCGAGTGGAGCCTGCTTCCCAGCCTATTCAGGGAGATCTCAGAGAGGTTCGCACCTCCGATTCTGGACCTGTTCGCATCACCTGCGAACGCCCAGCTCCCGAGGTTTTACTCCCGGTTCCCCTCTCGAGGGGCGGAACGGGCGGATGCCCTACGGAGTCAGTGGCCCAAGGTCTGCTCTATGCCTTCCCTCCGCTTCCCCTTCTTCCAGCCGTAATCAGGAAGATTTTACTAGAACAGGCAGAGGTTCTGTTGGTTGCTCCACACTGGCCGGGACGTCCGTGGTTTGCCGACCTCGTGAGCCTTTCCATCTCCCCATGTTGGAGGATTCCTCCGGAGCGCGTGGCACTCATTCAAGGCACCCTTCGCCACCCGGATCCTCAATGGCTCCAGTTGGCCGTTTGGCACTTGAGAGGAGTCTCCTAACACGAGAGTCATATTCGGCAGGGGTCATTTCCATGATACAGGCCTCCAGACGTCCTTCCACCAATCGAATCTACGATTCCTCCTGGAGGAGTTTTTGTCGATGGTGTACGGCCAATAACCTTGCCTTGTCTGCTATCAAAATACCAAATATACTGGACTATTTATTAGAGGGGCTTAACAAGGGCTTGTCTCCAAGCACTATCTGTAGACAGGTGGCTGCTCTCTCTACGGTTTTGACTTGCGATAATGCAGTGCCATTGGCACACCACCCTATGGTACGCTCCTTCATTAAAGGGGCAACTAATGTCAGACCACCTGTTGTACACCGTTATCCCTCTTGGGACTTGCCTCGGGTCTTACAGGCCCTTACCTTAACACCTTTTGAGCCCGTACTGTTCCTTACAGTTTTTATCCATGAAATTGGCCTTTCTTATTGCTATTACTTCGGCCAGACGCATCTCGGAGTTGGCTGCTCTTTCGGTCAGAGACGACCTGTGCGTTTTTCATGCTGACAGAGTGGTCCTTCGCCTTGATCCGTCATTCGTTCCCAAGGTGAATTCCTTGTTTCATAGGGCACAGGAGCTTGTTACGTGGCAGGTGGTACGCGACCGCCCGGATTTTTGTCCCAATCCAACGCACTCATCAAAGCGTCAGTGGCATAAGCTGGATGTTCGAAGGGCATTGAGTTGTTATATTAAGAGGACCTCGGCCTTCCGTAAATCGGAGGCTCTCTTTGTCTCTTTCCAGTCTTCTGCCATGGGACAAAGAGTTTCTTCATCCACCATAGGCAGGTGGATTAAGGCCTGTATTGCAAAGGCATACCAATCTCATTCCCTGTCGGTGCCAGGCCTCACCGCTCATTCCACGCGAAGTGCAGCGACGTCTGCGGCATGGGCGACGCAGGCGTCCATTGAAGATATCTGCAGGGCAGCAACCTGGTCGTCGCCTTCTCCTTTTGTGAGGCACTACAGGATAGATAAGTTTGCCTCCGCGGAGGCTTCCTTTGGGAGGAGGGTGCTCCAGCAGGTGATTTCAGCTAGCGGGACACAGACCCAGACTAGTTCCCTCCCTTAGGGACAGGTCAGCTTGGGTATGTCCCATCTGTGGATTATCCATCTTCATGCTGGAGAAGGGGCGTTGTCTTACCTGAACGCCTTTTCTCAGCATGATGATGGATAATCCACTCCCGCCCCTTGTGGTTAGTCAGGCCCTGTGTCAGGGGTAGGAGAACCAACATGCGGGACGTTCATCCATAGCTTCGCCTTTGTCGTATCTGGGTCAGGATAGCAGGAGGCGTGGCTATTCTAATTGACTTAGTCTCTGGGCAGGAAGTACGGTCTATAACCCATCTGTGGATTATCCATCATCATGCTGAGAAAAGGCGTTCAGGTAAGACAACGCCCCTTTTCCCTTCTCCCCCTCACTTTCCCCCCCTTTGTCCTCCCCACTGTGTCCTACTATTTGCTTTTGTATTTTTGTATTTTGTTCTATAATAAAATATTACAAACTATAGAAAAAAAGGAAAAAAGTACCAGTTTTAATTTCTTCGGTGGCTGTTTCTTTGCTGAATCACTTTCCCTTTGCACTGACAAATGTATGATGAATTTATCCATGTTTATTAATATGCACCACTACCAGCTAGCTCAGGGGTCTTCAAAGTTGGCACTTTTAAGACTTGTGGACTTCAACTTCCAGAATTCCTCAGCCATCATGACTGGTTGAGAAATTCTGGGAGTTGAAGTCCACAGGTCTTAAAGTTGCTAAGTTTGTAGACTCCTGAGCTAGCTGGTCGGCCCTTCTTCCTCTCCCTTCTGAGCTCTCCTTCCACAGTGTAGTAATAATGCACCCCCCCCCAATCCCTTCCCTGTATCCTTAAAGACACAGGAATCAAATGCAAAGCAAGAAAGGCTCACAAAATAAAGAAACACATAAACTCTGGGTTTTTTTCTTTAAGCTGCCTCAGGCGTGTCACCTGTCACAATGTTGCAATCCGAGACTGAAAGGCTCCGGCAATTGCGAAAAGCTTTAGCCTTAAATTAAGCCTGTTTACCTTCAAAGAAAATTTTCTAAAAGCCATAGACAGACTCAAGATAAGGGGGTAAAACTAATTACATTTGTTTAAAGGGATTAAATCTATGGAAGTCAACACTTTGGACTCATTGCTAGCCTAAAATACAGATTAAAATATTCCAGTAACCAAAGCACACAAACCGAGCCTCTCAGTTACAAAACGCTGTAAAAACTGTACAAAAATTCTTATGGTAACCCAATCAAGCTGCCAGGTGATCCAGAACTAAATAAACCCACCTCCTTTCCGACATGCTCGTCTGCCGGCTTTACATTTCATCAGCGCTGATTGCATTCTCCTGGCTGGAGAAAAGGAACCAGGGGACCTTTTCTTCCAGCAACAGCTGCTGCTTCTTCCCTGTCCCTGTTTCCTCCCTGCCTGCTGAGCTCTCCTTCTCTTTCCCTGTTGTCTTTTTCCCCCCTTTCCCGCCCAAACCACCTCCTTTTATAGCCTCTCCTCTCCCCCCCCTTTTCTTCAGTTCAACTCCAGCTCCGCCCTGTTTCCGGAAGTGCCAATCAGCTGAAGCCAATCAGCTGGAGCCCTGCCAGCTCTTGGGGCTTCTGCCGAGCCCAGACAGTCCTGCAGCTGCAGCTGCCTCTCCCTCAGGCTTGGGTCGCTTCGGCTCATTCCCCTCCCCTGCTACACTTCTCTAGGGCGGTCGCGTACCACCTGCCACGTGACAAAGTACCACAGGTGGTACGTGTACCACCAGTTGAAAAGCCCTGGCATAGAAAACTCCAGTGGTGTTGCTGTACTGGTGAGAGTATTTAGAACAGAACAGAACAGAACAGAATAGAATAGATGGAAGGGACCTTGGAGGTCTTCTAGTCCAACCCCCTGCTCAGGCAGGAAACCCTATACCATTTCAGACAAATGATTGTCCAATCTCTTCTTAAAAACTTACTGTATTGGAGCATTTACAACTTTTGGAGGCAAGTTGTTCCACTGATTAATTGTTCTAACTGTCAAGAAATTTCTTCTTAGTTTATTGGAAACAGTATCTTTAACCTGGGAGTGCTTCTTTCAAACATGTAATTGGATTATTTCTTTTAATATTAATTTGTAACCTCAAAAAGAGCCAGATTATATTTAATAAATTCACCAAAGAAATGGTTTTTTTTTATATCTGGAGAAAAAGTAGCCATAGTAGACCACTACATATACTTTGGCCAACGGCTCTCAATGGAAGGTGATACAACAAAAGAAATTGAACGGCGTGTTAAATGTGATTGGCAGGCATTCGGCAAGATAAGCATAATTTTCAAGAACAACCTCCCCCTATGCCTGAAGAGAAAAGTTTTTGATCAGTGTGTGTGCTGTCTGCTCTAATATATGCCGGTGAAACATGGAACTAACCTTACAATCGATACAAAAGCTACGAGTGGTGCAAAGACCATGGAAAGATACATGCTCGGCATTACAAGACAAGATAGAAAGACCTGCACATGGATTAGAAAACAAACAAAAGTATATGATATCATCAAGAGAGTAAAAGAATCAAAATGGAAACGGGTTGGTCACCTAGCAAGAAGAACTGATGGCAGGTGGACCAAGGCAGTCATAGAATGGACCCCACTTGATAAAAAGCATCCACGAAAGAGACCTAAAACAAGATGGATCGACGACATCAGCAAGTATTGCGGGCCTAATTGGCAAAAGAAAACTCAGGACCGTATTGGTTGGAAACATGCAGAAGAGGCCTTCATCCTGCAGTGGATAGACAATGGCTAAAATGATGGTGAATATTAATTACTGTGCTTTCAAGTCGCTTTTGACTCTTAGCAAATGGCTGTATAGATCCCTGAATTTTTTGGAAGTGATTTACCATTTCCTCCTTCCTTGGGGGAAGAGGGAGTGACTGACCCAAAGCCATCCAAGTGGGTTTGAGAAAAGCATGCTTTATAGTTTATACTATTAGTGCTGCTATGTATGTTCCATGTTCAGAGCTATCATTGACCAGTCTATTGGTCTTCAGCTACCCCATTTCTGAATCTCAGTTGGATATTGTCATTGCACAGCTATTTCTATTTCTTGAACTCAGTTGGCTGGGAAAGAATAAACAGGAGGTTGAGATCCAGATCACTGTTGCTAGCCTACTTTATAATCCACATGCTAATCGGTTATGAAAAATCTGCACTTTGCTTGCTTTTGCAAAGTCATTAATATCATACAGATCCAACAGGCTTATGGCATGGATGATGGACCTGAATTGCTTTTGTAATGTGTATATGTTCTATGTGATTTTTTTTTTGTTTCTTTGTAAAATGTTTTGAGCTGCTTAAAGTAGGGTGGTATTGAAATGTTTGTATAAACAAATTATGCTTGTTGAGTTCTTGGTGTTTTTTGAGTGTGGTTTTCTTCTAGCAGATGTTTGATTCCAGATTAAGTAACATCATCAGTGCTCAACCTTACGTGCCATTTTGAACTTCTTTGAAAAAAATAGATATGCAATACTTGCAATGGATATCCATTTGAACAATGACAGATGGGTATTTCTGAGTTTATATCACAAGGGGAAAAAAACCAAGAATTAGATATAAACTTTTGCAAGATGCTAAGGAAAGAGGAGGTTTGGGTTTACCAGATTTAAAATTGTATTTAGATGCTTGCTGTTTGGTCTAGCTAAAAGAGTGGATGAACCTCCAAAATAAGAGGGTCATGAATTAAGATTTGGATGGCATGGTTATCTATAGTATGATAAGGTCAAAGTAAATGATTACTTTAATAACTATTTTGTTAGACGTGTCATCCTAAGAGTTTGGAATAAATATAAAACAAGGTTTCCTGTAAAGATGCCTCTCTGGGTGTTGCCCCAGGAAGCTTTTTTTTAGAAAAGAAATGGTGGCAAAGCCAGACTGGTAGACCTATGTTCAAATAATATCTTTTAATTTTGGTGATCCTATCCTTAAGTCTAAGGAGGAGTTAGAATCAGAAGGACGTGTCTGCCATTGGTTTACATATTTACAATTGAAAGAAAGATTTAAATCAGACAAAAAGAGTTATGGGTTTGATTTTGTGAAAAATGAATTGGAAATCCTACTGTGTGGTAATGTTGAACATATTATTGCTAAGGTCTATAAATTGTTATTGAATTTCAATTTGGAAAATGAATATGTAAAGCACTGCATGATTAAGTGGTCAAGGAACTTTGCATATAATGTAATGCTTGAACAGTGGGAGAATATGGATGAAAGGTTTAAAATTTACACTAAATTGTAATTTAAAAGAAAACTTCTACAAGATGATGTATCACTGGTATTTAACATCAGATAAGTTGTCAAGAATGTATAAAAGTATTTCAAAAGAATGTTGGAAATGCAAATGTAAAGAAGGGACCTTTTATCATGGTGGACATGTGATAAAGCAAAGATATATTGGAATAGGATTCACATCCTAATACAGAAGATTCTCAGAGTGAACATAACTTTTCTTTTGGGTTTAATGGAAGAAAACTTGGGAAAAAATTTAAAACTTTAATGCTATATATTTTGACGGCAGCAAGATTACTTTATGCACAAAAATGGAAGGACACTTTGATTCCCACAATTGATGAATGGCTGTAAAGGTTGATGGAGTTAGCAGAGATGGTTAAATTGTTTAATTAAAGAAAAAAACAAAATTACTTTTGTTTCTACTTGGAAAATGCTTTTGCACTTTGTGTTCGAGATAGAAAAAAATGAAACTTTGAATTTGGGTTTTACTGGTTAGATAGATTTATTGTTATAGAAACGGCTAGTTTATACTATTATGTAAAAGTAAAAAGCTGAGGTATAATGTTATTATCTTATTCTACTGCACCAAAGGGAGTTGGAAGTCAAGAACTTTTCTTTCTTTTCCCTCCCCTATCTTTACTATTATTTTCTTTTGCATTTTTGTTTTTATATTATAAATTAAGAAAATTGATATGAAAAAGAGATTTAGGAAAAAAATGATTTGCCAAGCCCATTTATTTAGGTGTTTTTGCTTTCTTGGTGCTATTCGTACTATGTAAATAATTCATTTCAGATATCATACCTATAAAAAAATTCAGGTACCCAGTATATAGTTGGCGATAGAATACAATATTAACTTTCACAGAAGTTAGTTTTCTGTTGACCCAATAGCTGGAAGCATCTAGATGGTCTTGGCTAATTATTCTATTCTATTCTATTCTATTCTATTCTATTCTATTCTATTCTATTCTATTCTATTCTATTCTATTCTATTCTGGTCTAGTCTAGTCTAGTCTAGTCTAGTCTAGTCTAGTCTAGTCTAGTCTTTTCCAGTGTTCCATTCCATTCCAATATTTTGTTCAATTTCAATATTCTATTTTTATCCGTTTCCCATTCTATTCCATTCCATTTTACTCCACTCCACTCCATTCCATTCCAGCGTTTTATTACATTTCAATATTCTATTCTTATCCTATTAACATTCCATTCCATTCCAATATTCTATTCCTATTCTTATTTTATTCCATTCCATTCCATTCCAATCATACATTCGAAACTTCCATTCCATTCCAATATTCTATTTGTATCCTATTTCTCTTCTCTTCTCTTCTGTTGCGTTTCATTCAATTTCATTCCATTCCTTCCGTCCCGTCCCGTCCCATCCCACCCACCCCACTCAACTCCACTCCAATGTTCCATTCCAGTCCAATATTCTATCTATACCATTCCAATATTCTATTTTTATCCTTTTCACATTCTATTCTTTTCTCTTCCCTTCAATTCCATGCCATTCCAATATTCTATTCCATCCCAATGTTCTATTCTTATCCTATTCCCATTCTATTCCATTCCATTCCAATATTCTATTCTTATCCTATTCCCATTCTATTCTATTCCATTCCATTCCAATATGCCATTCTGTTCCATTCCAATATTCTATTCTTATCCTATTCCCATTCTATTCCATTCCATTCCAATATGCCATTCTGTTCCATTCCAATATTCTATTATACTATTCGCGTTCTATTCCGATCCTATCTGATCCAATCCAATATTCTACTCCTATTCTTATTCTATTCTATTCTATTCCATTCCATTATTCCATTCCATTCCGGTCTAAGATATTCTATTCCTTTTCTATTCCGTTTCTATTCCTTCTCTACTCTACTCTACTCTACTCTACTCCACTCCACTCCACTCCACTCCATTATTCCATTCCATTCCATTCCAATATTCTATTCTGTTCTATTCCATTCCATTCTGTTCCATTCCAAATTCTATTCTTATCCTTTTTCCTTCTGTTCTGTTCTGTTGTGTTCCATTCCATTCCTTCTGTCCCACCCTGTTCCACTCCAGTCCAGTCCACTCCAGTGTTCCATTCCAATGTTCCATTCCAAATTCTGTTCTATTCCATTCTATTCCAATCCATTCCATTCCTTTCTGTCCCACCCACTCCACTCCACTCCATTCCATCGTTCCATTCCAGTGTTCCATTCCAATATTCTATTCTATTCTATTCTATTCTATTCTATTCTATTCTATTCTATTCTATTCTATTCTATTCTATTCTATTCTATTCTATTCTATTCTATTCTATTCTATTCTATTCTAGTCCAGTCCAGTCCAGTCCAGTCCAGTCCAGTCCAGTCCAGTCCAGTATTCCATTCCAGACTCCATTACATTATTCCATTACATTCCAATATTCCATTACAGTCCATTCCAATATTCTATTCTGTTCCATTCCATTCTGTTCCATTCCAAATTCTATTCCGTTCCATTCCATTCCATTCCTTCTGTCCCACCCCACTCCACTCCACTCTACTGCACTCCACTCCACTCCATTCTATACCATTCCATTCCATTCCATTCTTATTCCATTCCATTCAGTATTCTATTCCATTCCATTTCACGCCACGCCACTCCATTCCATTCTTATTCCTTTCTATTCCATTATTCCATTCCATTCCAATATTCTATTCTGTTCTGTTCTATTCCATTCCATTCTGTTCCATTCCAAATTCTATTCTTATCCTGTTTTCCTTCTGTTCTGTTGTGTTCCATTCCATTCCTTGTGTTCCACCCCGCTCCAGTCTACTCCAGTCCACTCCAGTGTTCCATTCCAATGTTCCATTCCAATGTTCCATTCTATTCTATTCTATTCTATTCTATTCTATTCTATTCTATTCTATTCTATTCTATTCTATTCTATTCTATTCTATTCTATTCTATTCTATTCTATTCCATTCCATTCCATTCCATTCCATTCCATTCCATTCTTCTATTCCAATATTCCATTCCAGACTCCATTCCATTATTCCATTACATTGCAATATTCCATTATAGTCCATTCCAATATTCTATTCTGTTCTGTTCCATTCCATTCCATTATATTCCGTTCCATTCTGTTCCATTCCAAATTCTATTCATACACTGTTTTCCTTCTGTTCTGTTCTGTTCTGTTGCGTCCCATTCTATTCCTTCTGTCCCACCCCACTCCACTCCATTCTATACCATTCCACTCCATTCCATTCCATTCCAATATTCTATTCTTGTCCTATTCCCATTCTATTTCATTCCAATATTCTATTCTTATCCTATTTCCATTCCATTCCAATATTCTCCTCTCCTCTCCTCTCCTCTCCCAATCCTCTCCTCTCCTCTCCTCTCCTCTCCTCTCCTATCCTATCCTATCCTATCCTATCCTATCCTCTATTCTTATCCTATCCCTATCCCTATCCCCATCCTCTTCGACTCGACTCGACTCTACTAGATTTGTTTTTTGCTAGATATGTTTGTAATGTATATCGCTGCATGAAAAATGGTACTGACTTTAAAATACTCTGAAGAGGTTTTTGGTTATTATATGTAATTTTCCCAAGATGGCATTTACTGTAATTTTTCTAATGCTTACCTTGTAGCTTCAACTTTTCATTTGGTTCTACATTCTAGTTATGTATGCAACAAAATTAAAATTTCAATCTTTGGTCTTCTCTTCATGTGCTATGCCTCTGCCTCTGAAATCATGTTTACTAATTTCTATGGAAAGAGAAAATGAGGGAAATAATGCATGATTAATTGTCTGTTCCTTATTTATATTTATCCAGTGTTAAGTATACGTGGTATTCAGGAAGAAGATCCCCCTGATGCTCAGCTAATGAGACTAGATAACATGTTGCTGGCTGAGGGTGTCTCCGGGCCTGAGAAGCGGGGAAGAGGAGGACCAGCGGCAATAGCAGCAACATCAGGTGGCTGTCCAAATGACAATAGCATTGAACACTCTGACTACAGGGCCAAGCTGTCACAGATCCGACAGATATACCACTCTGAGCTAGAGAAATATGAACAGGTGATCTTTCTGCATGGAAGAGTTATCCTCTCTGTTTTATCCTCTCAGTTTAAAACAATTAATTGCTTTTCCTTTGTGATCACAGATCAGGGAGTATTCAGTTTTATGAAAATTATAATAACCCAATTATTGTGTGAAATAAACATAAGTTGTATAATTTAGGATTGTCTTTTTATAAAAAAAGTTCAAGACAGTGACCTTTGTTGGTTCTCAATTGCATTAAATGCACTTGCATCAATAGTTTTATGACTTTTTCGCTTCAAAAGTGCTCCAGTTTATCAGATTTTGCATGAATAGTAGCTTTTCTTATCCAGCAGCTGACATCAGCTTTTATGTTTCATAGGGAGATTTTATTTAAGTTGACTGTTAATATTTTCCCTTTCATTATATTGTACTACTACTACCACTACTGTTATACAGGCATTGTTTCATTACCATATATAGTATCTTGTTATAAATAAAAAAAATATAGAAGTAGATATGTTTGACAACTTGAAAGTAGTGGGATATATATATATATGTGTTATTAAAAAAAAGTAACTAGGCAATTTTTTAGTGAGACCTGTCTAATACACTCTGCAGCATATTATACAGTAATTATTAAAGTATCAAACCCAAAATCATAATATCAAATCCATATTTACTGTTGAATTCTTTAATCTAGTTTTAAAATTCTGGTTTAAATGGTACAGGTAGTCCTCTACTTACAACCATTCTTTTAGTGGCCGTTTGAAGTTAAAATGTCTCTGAAAAAAGTGACACGACCAGTTTCCACATTTATGATGTTGCGCTATTCCCCGTGGTTACGTGGTCAAAATTTGGACACTTGGCAACTGGCATGTATTTATGACAGTTACATTCTCAGATCATGTGATCACCATTTGTAACTTTCCCGCCCAGCTTCCAACAACCAAAGTCAATGGGGGAAGCCATATTCGCTTAACAACTGTGACAAAAAAGGTTGTAAAATGGGCAAAACTCACTGAACAACTGTCTTGCTTAGCAACAGAAATTTTGGGCTCAATTGTGGTCATTGATAGAGGACTACCTATAGTCATGCAGTCAGATCTGATTCAAGGGACCTTTTGCTTCAGTTAAATGTGCTTATTTTATACTTGTTTTTTCAGGCCTGCAGTGAGTTCACCACTCATGTTATGAACCTCCTTCGGGAACAGAGTAGAACAAGGCCAATCTCGCCCAAAGAAATAGAGCGTATGGTGAATATAATTCATGGAAAATTTAGCACCATACAGATGCAGCTGAAACAAAGTACGTGCGAGGCAGTGATGATTTTGCGTTCGAGATTTCTTGATGCAAGGTAATATATGATCAAGATTATTTCCTGTGTCCAAGATACTGATAATATAAAACATTATAAGTGTTTTTACAGTAGGCACATAAGACGAGTTAACACCAGGCCATATTGGTAATACAGAAAATAAACTATGTTCCTAATCATTGCTGTTTAAGCTTATTTATGCTCTTACGTTTGGGGTTCAATAGTAACAATACTCTAAGCTTGGGGGGGTGCAATTAACAGATTTCATGATTAGGCACACTAATGGTGAATACTTGAGATTATATGAACATTGGCAGTTGAATTATATTTGCCATGTATGCACATAGCATTGAGTTAGAACTTTGAACTTTTCATAGTTTTCATAACGTTTTTGAGAATCCTTTCTATCAGTTGCTACCAGTTGCTAATTTCATGAGCAAATTAACATTTTATTTATTTAAAACATTTACAATAATAATAATAGAGTTGGAAGGGACCTTGGAGATCTTCTAGTCCAACCCCCTGCTCAGGCAGGAAACCATATACCATTTCAGACAAATGGTTGTCCAGTCTCTTCTTAAAAACTTCCAGTGTTGGAGCATTCACAACTTCTGGAGACAGGTTGTTCCACTGATTAATTGTTCTAACTGTCAGGAAATTTCTCCTTAGTTCTAGGTTGCTTCTCTCTTTGATTAGTTTCCATCCATTGCTTCTTGTCCTGCCTTCAGGTGCTTTGGAGAATAGCTTGACTCCCTCTTCTTTGAGATATTGGAACACTGCTATCATGTCCCCCCTCGTCCTTCTCTTCATTAAACTAGACATACCCAATTCCAGCAACCGTTTCTTATATGTCCCCTAACCATCTTTGTTGCTCTTCTCTGTACTCTTTCTAGAGTCTCAATATCTTTTTTACATCGTGGTGATCAAAACTGGATGCAGTATTCCAACTGTGGACTTACCAAGGCGTTATAAAGTGGTATTGACATTTCACGTGATTTTGATTCTATCCTTAGTTAATGCAGCTTAGCACTGTGTTGGCTTTTTTGGCAGCTACAGCACGCTGCTGGCTTATATTTAAATGATTGTCCACTAGGACTCTGAGATCCCTCTCACAGTTACTACTATTGAGCAAGATACCACCTATACTGTACCTGTGCATTTGGTTTTTCTTGCCTAAATGTAGAATCTTACATTTTTTACCATTGAATTTCATTTTGTTACATAGCACCCATTGTTCAAGTCTGTCAAGATTCTTCTGTATCTTAAGCCTATCTTCTGGAGTGTTGGCTATTCCTGCCAGCTTGGTGTCGTCTGCAAATTTGATGAGTTCCCCATCTATTTTCTCCTCCAAATCATTGACAAAGATGTTGAAGAGCACTGGGCCCAGAACTGAACCCCTGGGGCACTCCACTACACACTTCCCTCCATGTAGATGCAGTTCCATTGAGGACCACACGCTGAGTACGGCTGGTCAGCCAGCTACAAATCCATCTGGTGGTGATGCTTTCTAACCCACATTCTTCTATCTTATGCCTTACTGAAGTCCAAGTAAATTATATCCACAGCATTCCTCTGGTCCACTAATTTTGTCACCTGGTCAAAGAATGCAATAAGATTTGTCTGGCATGATCTGTTCTTGACAAACCCATGTTGGCTTTTGGTACTGACTTTGTATGCCTCTAGGTGTTCACTGATTCGTTGCTTGATTATCTTTTCCAGAATCTTCTCAGGTATTGAGGTCAGGCTGATAGGTCTGTAGTTTCCTGGATCCATTGTTTTTCCTTTTTTAAAGATGGGAACTACATCAGCTCTTTTCCAGTCCTCTGGTAGTACTTCCTAGTACTTTAGGATCTTTGAAAGATATAGTTCAGTGGTTCTGAGATCACATCTGCCAGTTCCTTGAGAACCTTGGGGTGTAATCCATCTGGTCCTGATGATTTGAACTCGTCTAGGGTGGACAGGTGCTCACTTACCATTTTCTTGCCTATCTTAACTTGTGTTTCTAATCTGTTTTTTACGGTACTATTTTTGATAGGTTAGAGTCAGACTGTTTTTTCCCTTTGTGTAAAGACGGATGCAAAAAACAAGTTAAGTAGTTCTGCTTTCTCCCTTTTGCTTGTCACCTTCTTGCCACTTTCTCCCACTAATGGACCAATCATTTCCTTAACTTTTTTCTTGTTTTTTACATGTTGAAAGAAACTTTTTTTGTTGTTATTTTTGACTTTCGTTGCAAGCCTTAGTTCATTTTGAGCCTTCGCTTTCCTCATTTCACCTTTGCAGGCTCGGGCTATTTGCTCATATTCTGCCTTAGTTATGTGCCCCTCTTTCCATTTTTTATACTTACCCTTTTTGTCTTTCAATTGATCAGAGTTTTCTTTGTGCAGCCATGCTGGTTTCTTTTGAAAACTGTTGTTTTTCTTCTTCGTTGGTATTGTGCTAGACTGGGCTTTTATAATCTTACTTTTCAAAATTTCCCAAGCTTCTTTTCCCCTTGAGGATTATCATCCATGGAATCTTTCCCCTTCTCTAAGTTTATTGAATTTAGCTCTCTTAAAGTCCAAGACTCTAGTTTGACTATGGTCTATTGCTTGTGCTTGGATAATGTTGAATTTCAATATTGCATGATCACTCCCCCCCAAGGTTCCTGTGGCTTCAACACATTCTATCATTTCAACTCTGTTAGTGAGAATTAAGTCCAATATGGCTAATCCCCTAGTTCCCTTCTCTACTTTTTGGGAGACAAAGTTGTCTGCTAGGTTTGTCAGGAATCTGTTTGATCTTCCACTTGGTGCAGAGTTTGTCTCCCAGTTGATGTCAGGGTAATTAAAGTCCCCCATTACTATTGTGATGTGCTTCCTATATACCTTAGTTAACTGACTAGCAAAAAGTTCATCTATATCATCTGTTTGCTTGGGTTGCCTATAGTATACACCTATGGCAATGTCATTTCCCTCCCTTTTATATTGACCCAAATGCATTCAAGACAGTTTTCATCATTGTTGTGCTCTATTTCTGTAGAGATCTAGTTATTTCTTATATAGAGAGCAACTCTACCTCCTCTGTTATTTGCTCTGTTTCTTTTAAATAATTTAAATTCCTCTAGCTGTGTGTTCCATTTGTGGGTTTCATCTCACCAGGCAGGCAACAATATCATATCTGCCCTCATTTACCTGAATTTCTAATTCACCCTATTTGTTGCTCATACTCTGTGTGTTGGTGTATAGACATTTGAGTCACTTATGACAGGCCCTGTGTTTACTTTGTACACAACCCATCTTATAATCAACTTTGGGCAGCTCCCAGTCAAAGGTAAAATAACATAAAAATCTTAAAGATAACTATAAACACATTAAAAACAACGAAAACCTGGTGCTAATCGTATCGTCTCTTATTCCAGGGCTTGATGGAAAAGGCAGGTCTTCAAAGTTTTATGGAAGGTTAGAAGGGTGAAAGCTGCTGAACTTCAGGGGTAGAGCGTTCCATATAGCAGAAGTATGCTTCTTAGCTCCCATCAGATGGCAGTATTTAGGAGCAAGGAGCGTGCACACCCTATCTGACCTGGTAAGATGGGTAGATGTCCTTAGGACAAGGCAGTCCCACATGTAACCTGGCCCCATGCCATATAGGGCTTTGAAGGTAATGACTAGCACCTTGAATTGCACATGGAAAGGTACTGGACACCTTTCATATGTTCCACGTTGCATATGCAATGCCTCATGCAACAGAGGCATTACATATGCAAACCTAGGGGCACCCATTACCAGGTGTGCTACTGCATTCTGGGCCAGTTGAAGTTCCAGGTGATTGTTAGTATAGAATGTATGGCAATAATCCAAATGGGAGATGACCAAGGTATTGATGAGCCCTCCTGGTCCAGGAAAAGGTGCACTAGGCGAATCTATGCAAACCCCCCCCCCCCCAATCCTTCCACAAGAGCTTAAAGATCTGGCTGTGCCGATTGGTTTGGGCTCCAAATGAGGGAGTTCCATGCTGGAGATGGCTGCTGGATTGATGGCAGACTCCATCTCTCTCTCTCTCTCTCTCTCTCTCTCTCTCTCTCTCCTCTCTCTCTCTCTCTCTCTCTCTCTCTCTCTCTCTCTCTCTCTCTCCCCCCCCCCTTCTCTGCTCTCTTTTCATCTTTCTTTTTTTGGTAATCATATAGTTGTATTTCTTGTATTATTTTTCATTGTTTATTTTATTTCTCTCTTCTGTTCTGTTCACACTCTTTTTTATCATTGTAAGCTGCCTAGAGTAGCCCATGGCAAGTTAAATAAATTTAATAAATAAATAAATATATATATATTTTAGTTTAACAACCATTAATAGGATGACAATAGCCCACTAGGCTTTATCAATAATTCCAATGTATTCTCAGGCGAAAGCGACGTAACTTCAGCAAGCAGGCAACAGAAGTATTGAATGAATATTTTTATTCTCATCTGAGTAATCCTTATCCCAGTGAAGAAGCCAAAGAAGAACTAGCAAAGAAAGGAGGCATTACGGTCTCACAGGTAGGCTGTGTAGATGAAAACAGATGGATTTCTGATTTCCAAAAATGAGGGACCAATAAGGTTCCTCATCCCAGCAACCTTGGGAATTCCCCGATACAATCTGATACCGTCTCTTCACCTGATAGTATCTAATTGGCATGTCATATTTTCATGCTACTCCCACATTTCTTTTTAAGATATATATGATTGACAGTTCTTGAAAACTCAGGAGATTGCATGTTTTTGTAATTTTGAGCCAAACTAATAAAGGTCCTTTATATTAATAGGGAGTTTCAAATTCCTTTTTTTTTTTCTTGGCCAGCATGGCTACTTCTACTTTTGTTGAATTGTATATTAATGAGTAAACTATTAGTATGGCTTTTGTTTGAATTTAAAAATTTATCTAAATTCCCTACTTGGATCTTTAATTCAGTATTTTTCTTGGTCATGATTTTATAACTTAATAATTTTAAATCAAATTTCACAGATTTAGAATTATGACAACAAAGGCAGTAGAATTCTGTCCTAGATATTGTTATATTATTGCCAGACTCAGGTCTCTGTTCAGTTCCTTCTTTTTAATCGTTCTACCTTGCCACATGTTTGTGTATTCAGAATGACTCTGTATGCCTTTTGAACTCAGTTCCAAAGGAAATTCATCTAGTTCCCTTGTTAATAAGCTGCATGCATATGAAGTCATTTCTATTTAATCAAATAATTTAATGTACTGAGATATCAGTATATCAATCAGATGTATTTTTTTGTGTTTTTTATCAGTTTTTTTTTATATTCAGCTGGGGTTTTTTAATTGTCATTTAATAAGTTTTCAATTGCTCTTACCTAATTTGGATACCATTTTATTGTGTTACTTTTTTATATCACGGGAGATAATATATTTCTCATATGGATTTTATTGGTATACAGCGCAGGCATTTTTTCTGAGCAGGTGGTGTATAGCACAATAACAAAAATAAAAATGAAGCTCAAGTCATAGGAGTTTTTAATATCTTGTTTTAGAAAGAGATTTTATAAAAGACAAGTTCATGTTTCTGCTAAAGGATTTCTGATCCTTTAAATAAATGTGGCGGGGGTATTTATTTTTATCGTGTGTGTGTGTGTGTGTGTGTGTGTGTGTATGTGTATATATACATACACACATATACATACACACAAACACACACACACAGAGATACATATACACACATACACAACTCAAAGCGGCAACTTACCAAATACTTCTTCTTCCTCCTTTTTTTCTCACAACAATAATTCTGTGAGATGAATTGACTGAGAGAGTGACTGGCCCAAACCCACCAAACTGGTTTTTCCTGCCTAAGGTGGGACTATAACTCACAGTTTTCTGGTTTGTAGGGCAGCACCTTAACCACTACACCAAACTTCACCTGGCTTGATGCCGTAGAAATTTAAGGGTTACTGTATTTTGTTCACTTTCATAGTAGCCTTGCTTGTTCTTCCTATCCTTTAAAGATAATACTAGCTGACGAGATAGGGTGATTTGTTTACATACTAATGGAGTTACTATTGTATTACAGGTCTCCAACTGGTTTGGTAACAAGAGAATCCGCTACAAGAAAAATATGGGAAAATTCCAGGAAGAGGCCAATATTTATGCAGCCAAAACAGCAGTGGATGCTACCAATGTGGTGGCTCAAGGGAACCAAACAAGCTCTCCCCCAACCCCAAATTCTGGTGAGTATAGAAAGGCTGCAGTTAAAGAAGGACATCTGCTGGGGAAACCAGCAATAAAAAACTAACACTACTCAGACACTGAAAACAAATGAGTGAATCAACCGGGTGTTTTTGCAAGTGGCTTAGAAACACACTATATGTTTACGTTCTTTTGTTGTTGTTTTCAGCTTTTCTAGTTGCTTTACGTTAGGATATAATAATGAAAAAAAATCAAGATCTTGAGTACAAGCACTCTTCTGAGTGAATTAAAATTGATTGAAGCAATTTCAGCTCCTAACATCTTTGAGTCAGTTGGTATTCAAGGTGAACACTAATAACAAGAACTAAACAAAAAACTAATTTAAAACTATATTGACTATATACCATTTCAGACAAGTGGCTGTCTAGTCTCTTCTTAAAAACCTCCAGTGATGGGGCGCCCAGGATTTCTGAAGGCAAGCTGTTCCACTGGTTAATTGTCCTCACTGTTAGGAAGTTTCTCCTTAATTCCAGGTTGCTTCTCTCTTTGGTCAGTTTTCAACCATTGTTTCTTGTCCTGCCTTCTGGTGTTTTGGAGAATAGTTTGATGCCCTCTTCTTTGTGGCAGCCCCTCAAATACTGGAATACTGCTATCATGTCTCCCCTATTTCTTCTTTCCTTTAGACTAGCCAAACCCAAGTCCCGCAGCCGTTCTTCGTATGTTTTAGTCTCCAGGCCTTTGATCATTTTAGTTGTTCTTCTCTGAACTTTTTCCAAAGTCTCAACATCTTTTTTGTAGTATGGTGACCAAAATTGGTTGCAGTATTCCAGATGTGGTCTTACTAGGGTTTTATAAAGCGGTACTAATACTTCGCATGATCTTGATTCTATGCCTCTGTTTATACAACCCAAGATTGTATTAGCTTGTTTGGCTGCTGCTGCACACTGCTGGCTCATAAAGTGATCGTCCACTAGGACTCCAAGGTCCCTCTCACAGTTACTGTTTTTGAGCCAGGTCTCGCCCAATCTGTACTTGTACCGTTGATTTTTCCTGCCTAAATGTAAAACTTTGCTTTTCTCCACATAAAAATTCATTTTGTTGGATCAGGGCCCATTGTTCAAAGTTTGTCAAGATATTTTTGGATCCTGAGCTTGTCTTCTGGGGTGTTGGCTATTCCTGCCAGTTGAACCAGTTGAAGCTTCTGTATAGGCTTCAAGAGCAGCCGTATGTAGAGCACATCTCAGTAATCCATATGAGAGGTGACTAAAGCATAGTGACCGTGAGCAGGACCTCCCTGTACCAGGCAGAGCAGTTGAAAGCTCCCTCAAATCTGCCACTGCTCTTAACATGTGACTAATGTCATGTGTCAGGCCCTGGAGTACCTGGTGCAGGCCCATTCCTGTCATAATGGTCATGAACTCCCGAGCCATATCTGATCCCAACTTGAAGGCAGATTGAAGGCTCAGGACCCTAAGTCTAGGAAACTCCACTGCCAACGGTTATACGGTCAAGGAGCTCGGGTAGGGAGGTTGCCATGTTCAGGGAGGCTGTTATGAAAGCAACAATTCCAACTGATCCATAGAGACCAATTTAATAAACAGATCTCATATCCAGTAATCAGTGGGGCAGCGCCCATTAAAAACTTTGAGGGGGGAGGTATGCTTAACTGAAGATGGCTCTGTAAAAGCAGAGCCAACAGATGTGGCAAAGGCCAAGGAACCAGCAAGTAGACTGGTTCCTTTGAATTTTCTGTGTAAGGAGAGGATAGGAGATCACCTATATGTACTCCCATGGCTTCACCCTGCAAGGAGACTGCAGGATAGGGGTTTTCCACAGATCCCTTACCAGGAGATAATGGGATTAACCACCTTGCTTGCAACTGTGGCACAGACTTTTAAAGGATACTAAATTCTCAAACCTCAGCTTCTAATCATTTAGGACAGTGGTTCCCAACCTTTTCTATACCCCATACACCTAGAGCGCTTCTGATATATTCTCGCACCCCTTACAAAAGTTCAAAATAACGGCAACGAATTATGCATATACACTATAATTTTGAAAACCCAAGTTTTCGCACCCCCTGGAATATCATCTCGCACCCCTGGTTGGGAACCCCTGATTTAGGATATTTCTCATTAACTACTTTTAAGCTATTAGAGACCTTCAGAAAAACAAGTTTTAAAACATATGTGAGTTTGACTTCAATCCTGAATGAAAAACTTTTATTCATAGCCTTAAGAATTTAAAGATTCTGAAATAAACAGCAAAAATTTTGTTCTTAGAAAGTTATGCATGTACCAAGGGTCCAGATAGAATTGGAATACTTAAACTTTTACAATAAGATTTTGGAATTAAATGTAAAATACAAACAACTTCTTTGGAAAATAGATGCTGTATTGGTTTTTACAGATTAACAAACAATTTCATGATTTCAAAAACCAAACCCTAGAGCAGGGGTCCCCAACCCCCGGTCCGTGGACCAGTACCGGGCCACAGCATGCCAGCAACCAGTCTGCACAAACAAAGCCCCATCCGTGGGATACAGGCAGCACACAAAACCATGCACACTCTGGTCCGTGAAAAAACCTTTCTCCACGGAACTGGTCCCTGGTGCCCCAAAGGTTGAGGACCTCTGCCTTAGAGGGGATTAAATATTTTAAGTAGAGGAAAGATATACAGGCTGTAAGATAATGCAAGTTGTTATGACAATATAAATACTAACAGAGAATTTTGAAGAATGGAATCAGAAAATAGTACTGACAATATCAACAATGTCAGTAATGATTGATGTCTAGCTCTGTGGATAAATGATGTCCAAAAGATGTTATTGAAGAAATGACATATAGAACAAATTTTATTTGACAAGACAGAAGTGCTATCGAAAGTAGATTTTACAACTGACAGGCAAAGAGAATGATTTAGAAAAGGATGTTTTACTGGATCTACAACAGAAACTGGCTAAGGATTTAAATTTTAAGAGGGAAATACAATGACAAACAATTGAATAATGTAGATAATTTTTTCTTATTGGATATACAAAAGAAGCTTATTAAAGCCTTGAAGAACTCTTATGTGATGGGACACAGACAAAATGAAGAGAAACCAAATCCTACGACAATATTTGAATGAGCTAATTATTTAAATTGTTAGAAATAAAAGGAAGGAATACAAAGTTGGCTTATTTGATCAAGGTTAAAGAAACCAGATATTTTGTTACTTCTGGCTGCCGTTTATGGACTTTCTGCTGGACTGAAAGGTTGATGTTACACAGATTTGTTTACAGATAGATGGAATATACAGTAAAGAGACAAATGTTTGTATCTTTAGAGAGGGTAAAAAGTTACTAAATTTGTATACTTGTTATAATGAAAGTTGGAAACCATTTCTGTATCTCTTTTCTCTATTCTTAATTTTTCCTCCGTTTACTCCTATTTGCTTTTTGTTTTTATGTATTTATATTAGATTTTACTATTATAAAAATTAACATAACAAGCATGGATGACAATTGCCACAGCCCTATTCCTACCCTGAGAAATCACCTGATGCCACACCTGAAACCTGGCTGGGCAAAGTTCTGAAACACTCTCCCTCCCTCGAGCCCAATCAGGCCTTAGGAATGTGCACCAGTCCTTTCATCAATTATACATATTACGCATTATTAGTAATATCTTACTGGGCATCTGCTATTGCATAATACAGATCATTGATTTTTATGCTTTGAGAAAACTCCTCAGACTTGTATGCTGTAGTATTTCTGTTGTTTAAAAAAAAAAAAGATGCATATTTTAAACTGTGTATATTTATGTGTGACTTAGTGACTCTCATAGTCTTCCTAAAAGCCTCACCTAAAAAAATCACATCCCTCTCATCTAAAGCTACGGATCGCAGTGGTATATCTGAGGTAATAATTTAATGTCATCGTTTCTGAATGAGATGGTGCATCAAACTCACAAGGGCGCCATGGAATATTTTCTTTTATTACTACCTAGATCAGTGGTGGCGAACCTATGGCACGGGTGCCAGAGGCGGCACTCAGAGCCCTCTCTGTGGGCACGCGCGCCGTCACCTCAGTCCTAGGCCTTCAGCTGGGTTGTATAAAACCTTTTCGCTTTAGGCCTCCGCTGCCGTGTGCAAAAAAAAAAAAAGGTTCAATCAGTCAATTTCAACTTCTCGCGGGGAAAAAAAAGATCTTGCAAAGTTGGAATTGATTGATTGAACTTTTTAGTCCCACCCAGTCTGCCATTACCACCACAGCCACGCCCACCCAATGGGCCACACCCAGCCAATGGACCACACCCACCCGGCACTCGATGATGCATAAGTGGGTTTTGGGTTGCAGTTTGGGCACTCAGTCTCCAAAAGGTTCGCCATCACTGACCTAGATCATTTCTACCTAGTTATCGGATTGCAACTCAGTTGGTAAATGAGAAGGTGTATTGGTGGAATGAAAAGCGAGAAGAACTTGAATTGGATTCATACAATAACCTGAACTGTATTTGGTCGAAATCTGTTCCCTAATGCCTAGAATTTGAGTACTCTGCATGATAGAAAGCGATAAATTGTGGAATCAGATTTCAAGCACAATAGCTGCATTTATGACAGAGTGCATGAAAATGAATGGTTGCTCATATAACTTTAAGTAACTTATTTTTTCCTCTTCAGGTTCCTCTGGGTCATTTAAAATGACAAATTCTGGAGATTCCTTTATAAACCTGCAGTCACTCAGTTCTTACCAGAATTCACCAGTGGGAGCCAATGTGCAGTCTCAGGTAGGTGGAACTATGTCAGGTTAACAATCCTCTGCAGCCATAAATATTTTAATCCCCATAAATACTTCAATCCAGGTGCCCATTGTAAGATAAACAGATTTTAAGATTTCCTGAAGACATTACAGTAAAATATCTAAAGATAGTCCTTGAATTATTACCAGTCATTTCACGACTATTCCCATTTATAACAGCCACAGAATTAAGTGCCTGTAGAGCACGCCTGGCCATTGTAAATGGTCCCCTTCTCCTGATCGTATAATGGCATGTAGGGCACTTGGCAACAATTTACAATTGGTTGTGGCATTTCGGAATCACGCAACTGCCATTTGTGAAATTGTTGCCAGTTTCTGGCAAAAAAAAAAAAAAGCCTTTGAATGAATGAATTTGCTTAATATTCACTGCGTTTGCTTAATGACAATAGTGAGAAATATCAGAAAAGCACTTCTAGTCATAGGAGCTTCGACTTATGATTATAATGACTTACGACTGGATTTCTGGTCCCAATTGTGGCTGTAAGTTAAGGACTACCTGAATGTACAGCTACTAGAAGACAGGGTATCCCATAATTAAATGCCTCCTATGCCTCTGACCTGATCTAAATCTTCAAATGCTTCTTTGGACAAGGAAGGACTTGATTTTTTTCTGTACTGGGCTAAAAACTGGCCTGCCATTTGAATTTTGGGCTAAATAAGTTTGGTTCTCTGCCTGATCTGAACCTTTATAAAATATATAGATAGTATATAGATCAGGGGTGTCAAACTGCCGGCCCACGGCCACCCCATTGCTGGGAATGGCAAAACAGTCCCGATACGTTGCGCGATGTCACGTGATGTCACAAGTTTGACATGTCTGATATAGATGGTCTTTGATCTATGATCGCAATTGGAACCAGAACTTCCAGCACCCAAATTCTGATTGTGTGACTGCAGGGATGCTGCGACAGGCCTAAAGGCAAGAACCAATCATAAGATACTTTTTTCAGTGACGTTGTAACTTCAGTGCTTAGAAAAATGGTCATGAATGGTCATAAGTCAAGGACTACCTGAATGTGGCCCAAATGTCCATTACTGTAATGTTAGTATTCTCTCCTGGATTTCATAGGGAAAGGTAATATTCATGTATAGTCATGCAGAATAAATGTTGCTATACACTCCAGGGGAAGAGAATGGGATCTTGGTGGGTATTTTTTCTTTTTTAAAATTTCTTTTCCCAAAATCTGTGGGCCCAGAGAAACTCATTTTTTAAAAAACAAACAAACAAACAACCTTATCATACTAATAGCAATCTCTTTTGGTAACATGCAGAAAAGCAATATAAGTAGTTATAAATTGAGAATAAATGTGCAGCCCAGCTGGACACCAAAACACTAAAACATCACAGAAAGGAAGTTAATGGGGTTTGGGGCAGTAAATATAGCATTTACATAACTCTTTTGGCACTTTTTTTTGTTTGCTTGACAAATTGGTCATACTGTTACAGATGGATTCCTTACACCATGTCATACACCAGGCAGGAAGATATGACAGCATTGTGGGAAACCCCCTATATTCGACACAGCGCATTGATGTAAGGAGCTTCTGATTTTGAAACTGAATGTCTTGAGCTGCGGAAGTCTGACATGGCAGTGTTGGTTAATGTAACCACATCTGCAGATGCAATTATAATAGAACTCTACTGCGGCATTAACTGTGGTGTTGCTAGCACCTTGCCATAAGACTGCTGCTTCAAAGAGTGGGGGAAATAGGCATCCTGTTGCCATTTTTTATTATTCAGGGAATTTTTAAAAATCCCTCATGCTTAAACTGTAAGAAAATCTGTCTCTGTATCATTCACGGTACTGCGAAGAACCATGAATGGTTAGGGATGATCAGAAAGAGAAGCTGGCTCACCTACTCATCCATATTGGCCCAGTGAATTAGAAGGAAGCATCTTTCTATCCCCTCCCATTGGAGGAGAGTGCTCCCAGTTGAAAGAAGAGACTGCAGGAGAGAGTGAAAGAGAGACAGCAAAAGCATGCACAGCAACTAGCCTCCAGTGAAATCCACACACTGGCCTTGGATTGCTTACTATCCCCAAGTCTGCATTTGGGAACAGAAAAATATGTGGGAGTGTATTCTTCCATCCTGTACTCTGAATTCTTTGAATTGTTTGAGAATCAACAGGCAGTAAAGCTTTAACTATTTAGACAAATTAGCTGAAGAAATTGGGCAAGAGGAAAGGAGTCCCGTTAGAGAGAAAGAGAAGCCATGAAACAAAGGCAGCAGAAGCAGCATTCACTCAATATTTTACCTTCTGTGCCCCAGAAAGTGAACTACGTGTGAAGATGTTTGCTATGAGGCTAATCATAATGGAACAAAGTCTGTGTCTTGCACATGGCATAATGCTCTCCTATTGTGATTTAGGAAATCGTAATCAGAGTGATTTAAGAGGCAAGTAGTAGCATCTTGTGGACTTAACAACAAAATGCCTTTATTCCCTCTTCAGGCTAATGGCAGCTGGCAGGACGCTACTACCCCTTCATCAATCACTTCACCTACTGGAGATCCAGGAAGCATTAATTCAGATGCATCTAATTAAATGTTTTAGGACCTGTTGAGGAGAGGAAAGAGGTCATTAGTGTATCTTGTCAATGTTGCTCTTTTTTTGCCAATACTTTTGATTCTACAACTTGACACACACACAGCTAATTACCTCAGACAAAATAAAAATAAAAAAGAAAACCAATGGAAGATTGTGATTATATATGGACACCTCTCTACCTCTCGGCATGATGTGCTTGAGTTCTTCTTACTTCTGCCCTTTGGGTTCTAAAGGAACTGGCTTCATTTACCAAAACAAATTGTTTTTTTAAAAAAAAAATGAATTACCACTTTTATGCTTAAGAAGTGACTCCATTTTTCCAGTTTTAAAAAATGCAACTGATTTTAATTTCTATGTGTTTTTACTATAAAAATTCTGTTTTAGATGCTAGTTACTAACAAATAGCCCCTCTTGTATTGTAATTGTATGCGTTATCTGTATTGTAATTTTCTAGAGGAAGACTCTATCTTTGAACTCATTAACCAGAACAGGCTATTGCTTTACCAAAATGATTATTGGACTTTGCTCTTTGAATAGAAACTTCATCTTCTATGTCACTCACATGTAGCTCTAATTTAATGTCTTAGAGTATACACAGACTTGTCTGTGAATAGAATTTTGTACATCTAGGAAAATGTTAGTAGCAAAGTCATCACTTTCAGTTTAAATTTATCAAAGAATAAACTTCCAAAGTCTTTTTTTCTTTTCTGCCTTTTTCCAAGTTTTCCTTCATATTTGACAGATGGTATTTACCAGTAGATTGGGGTAAAAATAAGAGATTGGTTCACACTGCAGTCTTTTGTATACCTATTCAAAGATATCCCATCTATGTAATTGGGAACCCTTTGGTCCTCCAGCTCTTTGTAATAGGTAACTACCGGCTTTCCATAGTCATGTTAGCTGAGGCTCTTGAGACTTAATATAACTAAAGTTGATGAAATTTCTTGCCATGGTTACTACTTCCACACATGAATGCATACTGTTCATCTGTTAAAGATCTGATTCAAATGTACTTGTTGTTTGGTATCCAACCATATATTTTGCTTTTTGGAATTAAGCACTTTGGGAAAGCTCTATCAATACCAATCAATAGATGGGCCAGAACTTAAAATGTATCTTAACAGTTTCCCCCTGCAATTGCATCATCAATATTTTGCACTTAAAACAATTTTGAGGAGTGTACTTATTAACATGATCCATTGCTAAACATCACTAAGATGAAATAGACTGGTCTTCCTCAATCAGGTATTCAGAATGTTGGGAACTATATAATCTGAACCTTCTGGAGGCTGCTTAATTGGGAATAGCTGCTATAAATAAAAAGTCTGCCTAACAGTTGTGTTTGAAGGAGTAGAAGGGGGGGGGGCATTGACAATCATACCAGTGACTGGTTTGTTGACAGCTATGGCAATTGAGATTTGAAAATTGAGAGGAATCTTGACTCATGAAGCAGTTGAAACACTTGTGAGGTTTTTTTTATATTTTGTGTTTCTTTTGATGTAAACAAACATTTCTTTCAACTAAGAAACAGATGGTCATTTTAAAAATTTGAAACTATGTGTATCAACTGCTGCAGAAAAGTCTGGGAGAAGAGCAGTGTCCAAGCTAAACATTTTATTTCTGTGATGGACCCTGGATTTGGCTTGTGTACTCATTTAGAATTCATCACTTCCTTCAGTTCAAAGGTATCATGGCAGTTGGTAATACCAGTATACTTATTGTGTTCAACTTCTCTGCTTACAAATGATGTGCAGCGGGATCACTTTTGTTTTGGTTATGCCTCTTAACTATATGGATATTCATTAGCATGTTCTCAGATGAGTTGGTTAAGACTATTTGGGGTAGGGGCTATTTTTGTTTGATTGAAGTGGATAAACTACAGAGCTTTCCTGGTCTTCGGGTGATGGTTGATCATCAAAAGCAATTTCTAATTTCTCTGGCACAAGAGCTTTCAAACAGGCATTTGCACTTCGATACAAAGCTGTTCCTGAATTGAAAAACAAACAAACAGAAAAATCCTTGTTTTGGCCATTTCCTGAGATTGATTCAAATAATGTATTAATTTCCTATAGTCATCTCAATTTCGTTTTTCATATTCTGGCTATTCTGACATTTGCCAAAGGAATAGGGGACATTTACATACTAAGTAGGAGTTCAGGGAGACTACTTTATAAAGCACTATTAAAGTATCCTTTTTTGAATAAGTTTTAAAAAGATGAAATATATTTTATTTTAACATTGTGAAATGAATTTAAAGTTCCTTTCCTGTCTAGCCCTGCTTTTAAGGAATGCCTGCCATTGCAGATTCCATTTTTCCAGTGATACTGTTTTACCATGTAGAGATCATCAGTTCCCACCCCCTCTCCAGCAGCTTTAATAACCAAATGTTGGATGTGACATTGTATTTCCTGGATCTTTTAAGATGATAAGGAAGACCCGACAAATTAAATGCAAATTTTAGAAATCTACAATTGAAATAAGTTGTAACTTAACAGTATTTTCATTTTAAAATGAAAATGTGAGATACTGTAATACAGAAGTTAGTACAATAAGTTTCATTGTTGAGATAATGTATGGCAGACCACTTTTGGGTTATCAGTATAAAAACATACAAAGGAACAGATTTCCTGATTTGCTGGAATGATTGTGAGAGTTGCTCAGAGAAATCAATAGAGAAAAATGGAATTTGGCATCGGGCCAGCAGTGGGAATTTTTTTGTGTGCAATGTCGAAAAATAAAAAGGTTTTTATACAACTAAGTAACAGGCTTAGGCAGAAGCGGGGCGGGGGCAGGTAATTAAAGTGGACCTATGCTGCCAACTTTCAGCCTTTCTGATGTGTGTATACGAGAAAAACAATCCTCCTTCATCTTGTAACAGCAACCGAGAATGAGTTGCTTTTGCATCACAATGTTTAATATGACAAAAAATAACTTTTTCATATAAAATAAAACCTGGTTTTAAAAAAAGAAACCCAACTGCTCCATTGTTCCAGGCGGAGACAGAACTTACGCTATCCGACAGTGCAGAGATCCTGGATTTCTTCGTTTTTCCTGTGCCAGTTTATCTCTTTTCGGGGGTGGCGTGGGAAGAGACAAGAGAGAAAGTATTTTTCTAATTAGAATTCTATGATTTCCAAATAAAAGCATTTTTCTTCTCTCATTCTGCAAACATTGCAAAACAAACGATGGGATGAAAGAAGCAGAGATGTCGAGAGGTGAGTTGTCCAATCAGAGTCCTCCAACGCTTTGGATTATATGGGCCATGGATAATGGGAAGTGTGTTGAGATGTCCCCAAAATTGTCTTAGTGTTTCCTCTCTTTTACACTCTGCTCCTGCAGATGATACAAATGCGCCCAACAAACAAACTAATTAGAAGAAGCTAGTAAATTAAATTACATCCTCTCACTCCAAACAGTTCTGGCTCTATGGTCCACAAGCGAGCCGGTGAGAAATAATACGCATGCGCCCAAGCAGTCTTGGTTTAAAAAAAAAACCGCCTGTCCTAGAAACTTGGCGAAATTGTTGTAAGTGCGCATGTGCTGTGGCGGGCTCGTTTGATTTTACTTAGGCGAAGGCGATAGGAGTCCCGGAGATGGAGGAAGGGGAGCTCCATTCGGGCTGGTAAGTGGAAGATGTCGTCCTGCTTTCCATGTTTCATTTCCATGTCTTTTTCTTCGGGCTCCTAGGCGCTTTTAAATCCTGGGGGAAACCGGTTGCTTCTTAACGGTTCGACTCCCTTCGAATGTCGGATTGTGTTGTCAGGCGGTGATGTCATGGCGTCTCAAAAGAGTGTGCCCCCCTCCCTTTGGAAAAGTAAAGCTAAGGGTATCTAATCGCGTGAAAGTAATTGGACGCTAGAGCATTCGGGGGCGGAGCTTGTAAATCTAAGGTGGTCATTCCGCAGACTCACTGCCACATCGCTTTACAGGTAGCCCTCGACTTAATAAGTGATTTATTACCATTTTTCACACTTAGGATTGTTGTGGCACACGCATGATCACGTGACCGAAATTCAGATGCTTGGCAACTGGTTCATATTTATGACCTTTGCCTGTGACCCGGGAGTCATGTGATCTCCTTTTGTGACCTTCTGACAAACAAAGCCAATGGGGAAGCCAGATTCAACTTAACCATGTTGCTAACTTAACAACTACTACAGTGATTCACTTAATTTTTAAGAAAGGGTGTAAATGGGGCAAAATTCACTTACGGTAACAAATGTCTAGCAGAAATGTTGGGCTCAATTGTGGTCGTAAGTCCAGGACTACCTGTATTTATATTTTTGGTACTGAAAGTGGAGGGTGGCAGAGAATGAAAAGGTACGCAAAAGTAGGCCGCGTTTATCTGCAATACTCCTGGAGATACTTTGACTGAAGCGGGTTTTTGATGTTGATGCATGGTGGGACTGTTAATGGCTTTAATATAAGGCTAATGTATCTATATTGTAATTATCCTTGCAACCAGTACATGTCTAGCAGTTCTCTAGATATTTTCAGCCCAGATGTGGTAGCCCTTTTGACCTCTTTATAGTCAAATATTCAATGGATCAAAGGTTCTTGGCCATTCCTACCTTGTATTTAATATTTGTTGGTTCGGTGGTAAATACAAACAAAACTTTCTTTAGCTTGAACAGGCTGTACTTGCTGACATTTTCTTTCTATGCAAATCAATAGCCTCACCTTGAATTTGGGTTATCTGAGTTTAGTTCCATATGCTGCATTGCAGTTGCTGGAGAAAATGATGATGATAACTGGACACATCATGATTGGATAGTGAACCAACATCTGTAAAATTCCTAAAAGCAATGTTTGACTGTAGTTATTTAATTAATAGTTTTTAAATGATAGGAAACTAGGCTCAATGATAATTCTTTGTTGTTAAAACTTTTCAGCACAGAAAGTATTCTTCCAAAGGCCTTGGCTCAACAGGTAAATGAAACTACCTAAAAGCTTTAAAATGTGGCACTTTTAATGCTCTGGTTGATTTTTTTAGTATTCAGATTAATCCATACATTTTCCTGCAATTCTATTGTACCGGTAGTAGTCAATAATTCAACATGTAGTGGAAGGCCAAAATGTGTCAGTCATCTAAAAAACAGAACAAAATCTACATATTTAACAAAGGCAATTAATTCCTTGTTCTTTACAGTGCAGGAGTTGAAATGCAAAAATTAGGCCGATAGCATCTGATAGGTCCGACTATGCATTCAATTTATTTATGTGGGGTTGGTTATTACCTAAGGGGAAAAAGAAATATCAGGTTAAATGAAGTTACAGAGCTCTTTAAATAGCTCTGGATGGAATATGTTATGCATTTCTTATTAAGCATAGAAATTTTTGCTTATTTTTATATTTGTTTCCCATTTGTATATCTTTAATCAATCCGAAGCAGTAAATCATGTGAAAATTTTACTATACATTGTAGATCTTCTCCATATAAATATTTTATGGAATCAGACTAATTTGGGAAGCAATTATGTTGTGTAAAGTTGGGCACAAAAGCATGAATCTTCAAGCATGCCGAATCCTTTGAATAAGGAGAATGTTCTTGGAGAAATAAAATAATTGTGCTTTTCTATCACAGCAGAAACGCCAAGATAATTGTTATTTTGTAATGTAATGCTTGTGGGGGGGAAAAGAATCTAATGTTATCTATAATGTTTTGTGAGAAATACACATTTTTTTTTTGTTTCAGACCAGTTCTGAAGACATGCAGTCTGCTTCTGTATGTGGAAAAAAGGCTGACACGTTGGGTAAAAGAATTAACAAAAATATTTTTTGTTGGTCTTCCATTACTGCTTCGTCAAACTATGTGTCATTGTAAACTACAGCTTGCTACAATGTGTGAACCCACCACAACAAGACATATAAAGCAGGGGTCTCCAACCTTGACAACTTTAAGACTTGTGAACTTCCAATTCCCAGAATTCCTCAACCAGCACAAGTCCACAAGCCTTAAAGTTGTCAAGGGTGATACCCCTGATATAAAGTAAACCACAGCTTAGCAGAATGTGTGGCCCATTCGTAATTTTGACTGACTTCTCTTAGTACTGTATTATCTTGTGAAAGTTGCCATGGTGGCCTATATTGAAATTCAGTGCAGACGTATATAGGTACTCCTCTACTTGTGACAATGGAGACCGGAGTCTCTGTTAACAAGGTGCTTGTTAAGTGAGTCATGCCCAGTTTTATGACCTTTGACCCATGGTTGTTAAGCAAATCAGTGCAGTTGTTAAATGAATCATGCAGTCATTAAACAAATCTGGCTTTCCTCATTGACTTTGCTTGTCAGAAGCCAGCTGGGAAGGTTACAAATGGCAATCACGTGACCCTGGCACACTGTAACTGCAATACATGCCAGATACCAAGCTCTTGAATTTTGATCACGTGACCATGGGGATGCTGCATCAGCTGTAAGTGTGAGGACTGTTTGTAAGTCACTTTCTTCAGTGCCGTTGTAACTTTGGTCAGTAAGTGAATGGTTGTAAGTTGAGGACTACCTGTATCTATTACTATACAGAAAAGAAATGTAGAGGAAAACCATAAATTGGTTTGTGGATCAATTAGCCTTATCATTTCTAACCAATATTTAAAATTTGCGTAAAAATGGTAATAGTAACTGCTGGGCTGGTTGAGATGGGCTGGTTTAGAAACTAATCTATGAATTGGCCATCTCCGGATATTTTGGGTAGGTTCTCATAATTCTTAGTTAGCATGAGTAGGCCTTAGTGGGCCTTCTAAAACACCAGACTAAGGAGCCTATATAGCTCTTCTTTTCCTACCCCTTTGTTCATTTTTTTTTGTAGCTTTTATATTTCTTATTTCTGTTATACATTGCTTTAAATAATCCTTAGGTGAAAAGGGGATCCAAAATATTCTAATGTAAAATAAATTGTACTGGCAGAGCATTCCCGTGTCAGATTCTTCTCCCCTCT
The DNA here is from genome assembly GCA_023970755.1 of Azemiops feae. Classification (NCBI taxonomy): domain Eukaryota; kingdom Metazoa; phylum Chordata; class Lepidosauria; order Squamata; family Viperidae; genus Azemiops; species Azemiops feae. The sequence goes on along the minus strand of JALGBA010000082.1, from coordinate 1,681,956 downwards.
GCTTACAACCTGTTTGCATGCATTTTAAATTCATATGGTTCAAAAATTCAGTTGTGTACTGAATTTCTTTCCATTTTGCTTTCAAATATTTTTCGGTTTTGACATGAAGTATGTTTTGTCTACTTTCCTTCTTTGTAGAAAATGCGTATAACCAAGAGACGGTGATTGCTGAATGCTTTATCAAACCAGATAATATTGCTAGTTGTAGCAGTGCGATCCCATTTGAAATGACAGCCAGCCATTCAGCGCTGTTGGCCGAGACTAGCAAACAAAAATGCCATCCAGAATGTAGTCTGAAGAATGAGTATTCCCAAGCATCCTCACAGGGCATTGATCCTGAAATACAACGTGCTTCAACTTCATGTAATGTATCCTTTGGACATCTACCTAGCCCAAAAGTTGCACGTCGCTCCATGAGTCGCTATAGTCTGAAACTAGGTGTTAATCGCCGGAAGTCACTGCCACCTCTTCATGTGGATATATTGGGTATGTTTCCTTGAAGCAAACAATGAATCAGCGAACACCTAGAGGCAAACAAAATCACTACTAAAAGCCAACATGGGTTTTTCAAAAACAGATCATGCCAGACAAAGCTTATTGCATTCTTTGACCAAGTGACAAAATTAGTGGATCAGAGGAATGCTGTGGATATAATTTACTTGGACTTCAGTAAGGCATTTGATAAAGTAGATCACAACCTACTACTCGATAAGATAGAAAAATGTGGGTTAGACAGCATCACCACCAGATGAATTCGTAGCTGGCTGACCGGCCGTACTCAGCGTGTGGTCCTCAATGGAACCGCATCTACATGGAGGGAAGTGTGTAGTGGGGTGCCCCAGGGCTCTGTTCTGGGCCCAGTGCTTTTCAACATCTTCATCAACGATTTGGACGAGGGGATAGATGGGGAACTCATCAAATTTGCGGATGACACCAAGCTGGCAGGAATAGCCAACACTCCAGAAGACAGGCTTAAGATACAGGAGGACCTGGACAGACTTGAACACTGGGCGCTATCTAACAAAATGAAATTCAATGGTGAAAAAAGTAAGGTTCACATTTAGGCAAGAAAAACCAAATGTACAGGTATAGTATAGGTGGTGCCTTGCTCAATAGTAGTAACTGTGAGAGGGATCTCGGAGTCCTAGTGGACAATCACTTAAATATGAGCCAGCAGTGTGCTGCAGCTGCCAAAAAAGCCAACACAGTGCTGTGCTGCATTAACAGAAGGATAGAATCAAGATCACGTAAAGTATTAATACCACTTTACAATGTCTTGGTAAGGCCACACTTGGAATACTGCATCCAGTTTTGGTCACCACAATGTAAAAAAGATGTTGAGACTCTAGAAAGAGTGCAGAGAAGGGCAACAAAGATGATTAGGGGACTGGAGGCTAAAGCATATCAGGAATGTTTGCTGGAATTGGATATGTCTAGTTTAATGAAAAGAAGGACTAGGGGTGACATGATAGCAGTATTCCAATATCTCAGGGGTTGCCACAAAGAAGAGGGAGTCAAGCTATTCTCCAAGGCGCTGAGGGCAGGACAAGAAGCAACGGATGGAAACTAGTCAAGGAGAGAAGCAACCTGGAACTGAGGAGAAACTTCCTGACAGTTAGAACAATTAACCAGTGGAACAATCTGCCTCCAGAAGCGGTGAATGCTCCAACACTGGAAGTTTTTAAGAAGAGACTGGACAGCCATTTGTCCAAAATGGTGTAGGGTTTCCTGCCTGAGCAGGGGGTTGGACTCGATGGCCTCCAAGGTCCCTTCCAACTTTATTATTATTATTATTATAACTTGGTAGGAGGAAGACAACATGAGTTGAGTTCTGGAAGAAGTTATGTGAACAGATGGCACCCTAAAATTTGCTTCCAGCTGAACTATCCAACTGGTTGCTGTATAATACTGGGTTTAGCATTTTTTTAAATGGACTTTCTGCCTTCCCCAGGGCAACAACCCTCAATATTAGATTGGAAGAACTGAAAAGCTTTAGTCCACTATTTTGTGTATTGAAGGTTTGGGCTTTTTTTAGCAGAATGGATGTCTTAGTTCAGGGGTGTCAAACTGCCGGCCCGTGGGCTGGACACGTCATCCGGAAGCCGCGCCCATCCCATTGCCGGCAATGGCAAAACCGTCCCGATACGTTGCGTGACATCACGTGATGTCGCGAGTTTGACATGTCTGTTTTAGTCTAAGGACTATGCACCAAGACACTAAAAACATTTTCAAAAATCTTAAGTTTTGCCCATTTTGAGTGGCTCTAGGTATTGCAGAGGAGATATTCTGGTGCTATATTACAGGCCACTGATTGTCTGTTTCCGGTCTAAAACAATGTTCTGCTGCTAAATGATTGCACTATGATTTTCAAAAAAATGCTCTTTACAAACTCCAAGTAAATGAAGTAGTAATGAAGTTGTGAAAAATTTGGGGGCATTAAGTGCTCTAGTTTAATTTATTTAATTTATTATTTTACAACCTGGTCTTCTCTAAAGATGGTGAACATCAAACTCATCCAGCACCAAGTTAGAGGAAGGCTCTGTTCCTGTAATAATGCTTATCTGTTCAGAAATAAGTACCACTGTGTTTAGTAAGGCTTGCTTCAAGGTATACTTACTTATATGGTTGTGAAAACGTAATTGTCTAAAAATATTAGGCATTAATGTGCAATCACTAAAATATTTATAATAATATAATTTGAAAAACATTTCCCAAACTGAAATAATACCCAAAATGGCAGTTATTAAAGCACAACAATCCTAATTAACATACCGCCCAATTCTGGAAAAAAAAATTAAAATATAGAATAAAATTGTCTGGCTAATTCACTGTACATTTTGCTGAACTTTCAGGATTGAGTAAGGCAATCAGCCTGGATTTGCCAGAGGCTGAGAGAATGGCAGCACTCCTTCTTTCTAGTTTCCAGGTAAAGTTCAAGTTAAAACTTAATGGGGTTGCTACTGTGGAAAAGTGGTGACTACACAGGGTTTTTCTTTGTTGAGTGTGGATACAGTAGTGATGGTAGCATGCTCAATGCAGCAAGGGGGAGACTTTCAGGCTACATATTGTAAGAATGCACAAGCCATTATCTAAACTAATGGCTCTTATCAGAATCAGTCCTGATCAGCAATGAAGTTGTTATTTTAGAAAGTGCTAATTTTATTGATCTGGTTAGTTGAGAACTAGTTGATTTATACCAGGGGTCTTCAAACTTGGCCCTTTTATGACTTGTGGACTTCAACTCCCAGAATTCCTCAGCCAGGCACGCTGGCTGATAAATTCTGGGAATTGAAGTCCACAAGTCATAAAAGGGCCAGGTTTGAAGACCCCTGATTTATACAATAAGTGCACTTCTGGTTACTGGAGCCATAATGGGGTTTTGATTGCAGTACATACAGTATATGGTTAAAAAATCTCTTTATTTCTAATCGCACTGGTGAAAAGTTAAATTTTAGCATGAATTCTGTGAACATTTAAAGATTAAATAACATTCAAATTTAAATCTTTTCTTTCCTGTTAGTACTCTGCCCAAAAGCTTGAGCAGTCTTTAGGGCACATGGAAGGCTTTAATTTTGAAACCTTTCAGCAGAATGGTAAGTTTTATGTTTGATTTACTTCAAGAGAGAAAGGGTTGTGTCTCATCTGAAGAACACCTGGGAATCAATTTGGTCAAGTGTGTTTGAGCTTTTAAAATAAGTATTCTGTCAAGCTAGATCTTAGCAATGAAAAAACAGGTCAGAATTATTTCAGATAGATTATTTCAAAGGAAATCTGACATATTTCATTCTTAAATGTGTTGCGATGAGTCAAAAGAGGAATCCGTCTAGAGTCTCTACATGGCTACAAATGGACTAAGTCCAACCTCTCTTGAATTCTGTTGACCCTTATCTAACACCAAGTTAATGCTGACAACTAGTTGAGTAGATTCCTGTACATAGGCATGATTAACAATAAATCAATTTAATTGGAACTTCATATGTGGTCCTGATCTTTCACGCCTGACATGTACTTGCTAACACTGATTCTTCTATGTTATACGCTACCTTTAGTATCCCATTATGTAGATTGAAATTTTATTTAAGAATACAGCCAATGTTTCCTTCTCTGTGTGTATTGCAAGGGAAAATCAATGGTAGAAATTCAGAAAAAAAATTATCCTTCAACCTTAGTGGAAAACAGAAAGTTCATTTTTTCCCACTTGATGATTTCTCATACAGCACTTCATCCTATTCACTCTGGTTTTTCATTATCTTTTCTAGTGAGCTCGCTTTCAGAAGAGCTGAGGCTCCACACAAAGAAACTGATGCTAGATGGAACTCTGCAGAAATGCTTTGATGACCCCAAATGGTAAAATGATTAGTCTTTTTTTATGTGTTACAACTAAAACATGTTCTTATAGTCATGTACCCGACACATAGTTAATTAAGAGTCAGCAGTAAATTGTGCCGTATTTCTTGAATTCTTGGTGATCTCTGAGCTTGGTTATTTTCCTGCAGAAGTTTAATGACTATATAACAACAGTGCAAGGGAGACTGGAGTTTGCTGACTGTATCTAACAATTTGCCCTATCAGTCTTGGTGGGGATGTGGCTTCCTCCTTGATGGTTTCTTGACTGGGTTATTGTTTCTTCCCTGATTGTTCATGTGGTGATATTTCCTGCTTATCTGGGAGTTAATTGTGGGAGTGGGTGTATTCTAGGCTATTTGTTTCCTTCCTAGGCTTTTGACTATATTGTAAATGGTATGTACATTGGGCATTCATTTATTAAATTTACATTTTGCCCATCTCATTATCTAAAGCAACTCTTCAAAGTGGTACTGCTGCCTCAGGAAAAAAAAATCACTATTCTCCCAGGTGACAAAGCCAAACCACTGTTATGAATAGAACATAATATGTATGGAAAGCCAAAGAACTACTGAGGATAAAGAATCCTACAATCCCATAAATAACAACTCAATATGGAACCTGGACAACCAAATCAAGAAAATCCTCTAAGCAAGAAAGAACAAATCATGAAATAAGAGTTGCAGGTGAAAAGTGGTAGACCTGCCCTCCTATACTTCTATGGACATCTCAAAATACAAACCCCACATACCACACCTCTATCACTATCAGAGACCTCAACCTACAATGCATCCAAAGAGCTCACCAGAAACCTTTTTGGAGATGGGAGGAAATACTCTTATTAATTCACCACTACAGAGCTTCCAGAATATCAAGGACCTAAAAACAGAAGAGGATAGAATTATGACTTCACTTGATGTCATAGGACTCTTCATGTCCATAGATCCAGAAGTACCCAAAAAATCATTGCAGCATCACTACATAAACACACATGACAACGTAACAGAATATACTATTAACCCAGAATCATGACATTCATCATCCTTTGCCTTTCAGTTCAATGGACAAATATACTAAGAAATCATAGGAAGACCCATGAATTCAGTACTCCGGATTCTTAGCTAAGATTGTGAGGTGTGTCTAGAAACAGGAGCATTCTCACACAAACACTGAACCTTTAAATCTTTCTAGATGACAGAGTTACAATAATCCAATAGTTCACCCCCAAGCTACAGATATTCTCTTTGTTGTATGCTGATTGCATAAGAATTGCATATTAACATTATAGAAATAACACAGCAGAATAAATTAGAAACCAATCTGTGGTTTCCTATAACTTAATAGTGTCTTAACCCTCTGCATCTTCTATCTATTTTAGTGGTTTGTCAGATCCTGCATTCAATGAATTTGTGACCGCCTTAAAGGACACCATTGCGAGGTAAGATAAGACTCAAAACCCAAATGCACTGTGATAATATGGGCACTACAGCGATCAACTCAGCGTGGTGATTTCCAATGGAGAATAAATTTGATGGAAGTATCTAGGGAAGGGTTTTTCTTTTTAGTGTAGTAATATTTTACGACAGAAAGTGTGGCCATAAAAAGGAGATCCTGTGTCCTCTAATTACTGTATATCTCTGCTTCACCATACTTTTGTAACCCTTGGAGGTCAAAGAACAAATTATTACTCCTAGCTAGGAAAAGATTGCCTTTGCCTGGACAGTAAAGTGGTAAAGTGTTGATTTATCTTCGATCTAAAATGAAAGTGTTTTCAATGTGTCATTAAGTACTCCTTAGTTGTTCTAAAGGGAAGCTTGGTTAAAATAGTGCTGTATTAGAGCTAGCCCTCTGATTATAGGCTAAAACATTCTTTCCCATCTGATTCAAATTCTTCCTTCTCTGTCATGGTTAAACATAATTCAGGATTATATCTGAACTAATCACCATGCAAATGAGAATGAACCTTAAGTATTATTTGTTCTCATTAGAATAACATGTTGACACATGATTAAAGGCTGTAAGTGAAGTGACAGTGTACAGTTTGCTCCAGGAATTAGTGCAAACAACCATGGCCTCTTCCTCTTCTAAGATATCAGTAATATTCTATCCAGATAAGAGAGAATAAAAATGTGTACTTATTTAAAACATTTGTAAACTGCTTCCCATGAAAAGGAACCCCCAATTTACAGTTAAAAATTCTATTATCAGTTAAAACCGTAGGTTGAAGCAAGTTAATAGAAACAAATATGTTTTACAAAAATACAATACAAAACAAAATCTGCAAAATAAGCACTAAAATATTAATAGAGAATACAAGCAGTAATAAAAGAATTAAAAAATCACAGTAGGATTAAAACATAACTTCTGGGAGAATAAAAGTATTTACTTGTGCCAAAAGAGATGATAAAGATGCCTCTGGGTTGAAGGATATCCTGAACAGGCCTTCCAAATATGGCATTATGAGTAGGATATAATGGGAAGAGATGGGTTTTTTCCCCCAGATTTTAAACTGTAAATAGTTTTGTAATAAAAGCAACCTCCTTGAATTGGGATTTGAAGTAAACTGGAAGCCAGTGAAGACCATGAAGAACTTTCTATTGCCTCATTGCAGGCACACTTCTGCCACAGTAGGCTGAAGTAACTAAAGTTTCTGAGCTGTATCCAAGGGCTGTCCAGAATATAATACACTCCAGTAATCTAGTGGAAATAGAGTATTCTAACTCCCAACAGAAAAGGGAAGGAGTCCTCTACATAGCTATAGAAAGCAGATGACTAAGAGGATGTTAGGTTTTGGATCCACTTAATCATGAAAGTTATTCAGGTTATTCAGGCTTTTAATGAACAAAATGTACTTGAGTAATTGGAACTAAAATTTCACAGCAATTTCCTTGCTGTGCCTTTTTGTCTGGAATCCCATTGTTTATTAGCTCTTTGTTTTCTTTTTTCTTTTTGTGAAGTACCAAGTGATATTAGCCCATTGTTTTCTGTAATGTTTTTTTTTCCTAAATCTGATCTGATATGCTTTATAATGTAATTGCAATACTTGTCTAGTATGGACTAATAAAAGCTTTTAAGGATCTTTGTGCTTTATAAGCATTCTGCGTTTATAAATTTAGCCTATTCAATCATTCCTTGAGTCTTTTAATGCCTTGATGTCATTTTCGGTTCCTGCAAGGGAAAGAAGCTTTAAAGAATACTTTCCTGTTAGTATTTATTTATTAATTTACTAACATTTTACTTAAAAAAATCCCCATTGTTTAAAGTCTGTTATCTCTCTATTAAAACAGAATGACACTGGAAGCAAGAAGAGCTTATTCAGTTTATAAGCTATTTATCATGCATCCCTGAACCATGTTCATTAAGAAACTATAAAACTGACTGAACTTTTAAAGATGGAAGAAAATTCCATTTTGATTATTATAATCCCTCCAGTATCTCAGAGTAGTTATGTGTTATATGCAAGATTGTTGTAAGATCTTTAGATACACTTTCTGTATTAAAATAGGTAATAATTCTCCAAACCTCATGAGCATTGCAAAATGTGTCATCCAAGTACTTGCATAAATCTGACTCCCAAACTTGTTTAAAACTATGGATTACCTCTATCTGTTTCCCTCACATGAAAATTAAGTTAATTTTAATAGCTTTAGCTGAATGGAAGTGATTTATGAACATCCCGTGAGAATATGGAAGACAAAGAGTGTAGAGTATTGATGGACCACGTAGTGCCATATACAATTCTCAAGTGGCCTTTCTTTTAAGGCTACTTCAAGTTAATGACAGCAAATGGCAGCACTAATGCCTCTGTTGTTGAAGCTAATTATAATCTGTATTTTTAACAGGTTTTCAGCAGAGAATCAAGCTTGGGATGAGCTACTTCAGTCCTACCAGAAAAAATTGAAAGAAATGTCCAGGTTAGAATATTGTCTGTCTTTCTTTATCCTTAGGTTATTCTGAAAGCAGGGTTACAAAACCAAAGGCTATAAAATTTATATAATGAAATGTAATGGACAAGAACAGAAAAAAGTGAGTATGGACAGAGCCCATACATTTTAATTGCCATTACTAGGTAAGCCTCAAATACTGAAACGTGTTTTTTAATATGTCCAAATAATCTAGATGTCAACGCTGCTAACATTGGATGTTTTTGTCGGAACCATGACACTAGATTTAGCAACATGAGTGAGGGAGCAGTAAAATGAACTGACCAAATTTGTTGATACTACTGAATTTTTCAGAGTGGTTGAACTGAAATGGGAAGCAATAGTTGATATTGCTGATTAAGAAATAGTTAACTTTCATCTCACCAGGAAGGGAAGCTGGAAACTTCCAGAAGGGGAAGACAGGAGGTTGGGGACTGTTGAAAATAAGGACGGCAGATCCAATTTTGAGGGTTGGGAAAAAGTTTTAACTAGTTTTATATATCAAGATAGATATATAATCCAGTTAATGCTTGCTCAGAATTTTTCCTTATTTTATTAATCCTATTATAACTCTTCATTGAGGACTGATGTCTCTAAGAGCTACATCAGGTTTGCTAACATACAACAAATATGATAATAATACTGTACCAATAAAAAGATTTGGTTTTTTATCCTGTAGAGAAGGATTCCCGTTCTCATCCCCAAAAAGGTGAAAGATTGTTGCCCAGTATTTTTGGGAACTGATGGTTGGCATCTAGAAAAAAAGGGGGAGGAATGGGAACCCAGAAGAATGAATGAGGGTTGGGCTAGAATCAACCACATACCCTGTAATAGTGAATTTATTGGCCAGTAAGTACTTATTATTGTGATCTGTTTTTTTTATCTTTTAAGGCAGCTAGAATCATGCGAGCTGAAACAAGCACCAGAGGAATCTTGCAGCTACCTTGGGACATCCCAAGCCCATGTACTTCAAGCCAAGCCAGACTATCAGAAAATACTGGATTGCCAAGCAGAAGTCTTTTATTGCCTAGAGGGAGTGGTGAGTGATGACATTAATTATTGTACCATTGTTTTGACATTCCTTACTGCCTTTTTAGAATTAATGTTATTAACTAGCATTAATTTTAAAAAAGACAGTAAAGAATGTTAAAACCATGGTGCAATAGTTAAGTGATGGAAAGAAAGAGCCTTGTGTTGAAAGTACGCAGTTCTTTCCTCTGAGAATTTAAAGCAGTTCATAAGCAGCATTTGTACTGCATATATGTTTTTGCTCTTCTCCATCTCTCCCAAAACAGTAGGCCTGTGATAATGCCAAGTTGGAGAACTTGATAAACTAGGCAACCAGGATTCCCAGCAATAGATTCTGCCAAAGAAACTGATGGATCAAATTATGTCCAGAAAGTATCCATGTGGATAGCTTGGCATTCTACATGCTTCTGAAAAACTTAGAAACTGAAAATCTTATAACAGCGGTAAAATGATAATCAAACATGGGTTATTGAGGCAAAAAGGCAATTGAACAATACACTTGTCAGGGAAGGAGGCAATATTTTTTCCTGGGCATGAGGAACAGAGTGAGGATGTAGGTAAAGCCATCTAAGTAATAGCATGGCTCGGAGATTTATATAATGATTAGGAATTTCTCAGTGTGAAAGAATCGCAAAGCAAATAATGTACTAGAATTAGAAATTATGTCAGGATTGACTAGGAGAGGCAATACAAGGCCAAATAATAAACTTGGGAAGCTCCAATTATAAAGTAAATCCAACATCATCTTTCTAAGGAATAAAAATCCCAAAGCAAGTAAACAGATGTGCAAGAATAGTTAGTTTATTATATTTGCTTATTATATGACCTTTTGATGTTGGCTACATAAAACTGAGAATAAGTCCTATTTCATATTTTATATTTCCATTAATGCTAGTTTGGGAAAAAGGGATGGGAGAGCAATAGCCATTGAGAACCTCGGTATAAAGAATGGCACACAATAAGAGAATAATTTATCCTGTTTCTATTTTAATCTGAATGCATGAAGGAGTCAGATGACTATAAACAATAATTAGCTGCCAAGACAAAATGGGCAAATCTTTGAATCAGGTGTTGCAGAGCTTAGAATGAAATTCTGGAAGGAGGCTACTAAGAATAGGCTTATTGCCTAAGAAGGAGAGAGCTACTTAAACATTTCCCATTGTTTGATTGAATCTGTAATGCTGAATGATACATCCCAACAATATTTAGTTTAGAATAAGAGAGAGAACTGGTCATTTAAAGCAGGGGTCTCCAGCCCCCAGTCCGTGGACTGGTATTGGGCCGCAACATGCCAGCCACCGGTCCACACAAACAAACATGGGATGCAGGCAGTACACAAAACCATGTATTCTCTGGTCTGTGGAAAAGCCTCTCTCCACGGAACCGGTCCCTGGTGCCCAAAAGGTTGGGGACCTCTGATTTAAAGGGTCAGAACAGATCATCTCTGCTGGATTGTCACCTTTTAAATGATGCTTCTTTTCAGTTTGATGAAATCAGTCAGATGGTGAAAGTTTGTCAGACCTATGTGGAAGATACTACATTATATCTCCAGAAGCTATCAGCACAACTTGGTAAGTCATGGAGTGGCTACTATTTTTGTATAACTGAAACAAATTCCTAGTGTTCTTTTTTCCTCATATCAAAGGTTTATTTTGCATTAAGTATATTTATTTATTAAGTATATCATGGCTTCAAAATCTAAGGGACTGGTTTGGACAAAACTCAGCAGCACTTTTTCGTGCGGCTGCTGAATAAAAACAGGATTGCCAACATGATCGCCAACGTCCGATAACGGATATGGCAGAAGAAGAAGATTTATTAAATTTCTACACTGCATGATTCCCAGTGACTCTGCCTAGTACATATTACCCAATGCACAAAACAAAAATAGCTTCATGCATATAAAAGTTATAAAAGGGGTTAATTTGTTGTATGTATATAGTATACACATTCTGTCTACCTAAAGTCTTAATTTCAGGTAATCCAAACGTTGAAAGTGAATTTCTGTTCTTCTCCCACTCTACTAATTTATTTCAATCTGATTTTCAGCTCTATTGTTTTAAGGTTTTAGATTTTTAAATGTTACACAATTCCCCATCATCAAGCATTGGAAGTTAAATTCGATTTTTTATTGTAATGGTAAGGAAAATATTAAACTCATAGGATGTAATTGTATTAACTTTATTAATATTGGGTTTTTTGTCATGATTTATAGGATACTCATTTCCCAGATATTGCCAGAACAGAAACTGGCAACACATGAACACTTACTGTTTTACCCTGAAAAGTTGTTCTGGGTAATTGGGGAGCTTTACAGAGCAGTACTGTATAAGGCAGGGGTGTCAAACTGGCGGCCTGTGGACCGGATGCGTCACACGCAGGCCACGCCCACCCCAGCTCCGCAAAGGCAAAAAACGTTGCAATACATCATGATACATCACGTGACACGATCGAGGTTGACACCCATGGTATATAAGGCATTGTCACAGTGGTTTGGGCATTAGGAAAATCTCCTTTTCCTACATTTTATTTCTGCTTTCTGTAAACAGAATTAGCTTTTTGGTTTGTGGCAAGATTACTCTGGATCCAACCTGTAAATATCAGTATTGCTGATATTAATGCAAATCAGAAGTCATATTGATTTTACTCTCCATTAAGAGAAACTCTGCTGCATTGCACATTGCAAAGATATGTTACATTAACAGATTTAGATTATAAAAATATAATCTTGGAAAGGTATGTTACATTAATAGATTTAGTTATAAAATGCAGCCTCAGTGCATTTGGATACATTGCATTGGAATAGAAAACAAATTGTATGAGAAAGGTTAAATATATTTTGGGCTGATTTTATATCAGATATATCACGAGGAGTTTTGTTGGGAAGATATGTGTCTCGATTTACAGAGATTGTTTAGCAATTCATGCAACACCAACACAATGTGTTGCTTACTTTTCTGCCTAAATACATCTCAGAAAACAAAATCACAATATGAAACTTGCTTGTAGTTTTAACTATAGTTTATTATGTCTGAATTCATAATTGACAGGCTACAAAAATGGCATTTATCTTTCTACAAGTGTGAAGGCTTTACTAAACATTTTTATTATTTAACATTCTTAATAATTAAAACAATCTTTAAACTTAAAAAACGAAACCAAAACAAAAAAAATGTCTAAAAAGAATACAAACTAAGAAAAAAAGAAGAAAAATATCTACCTTATATTTTATACAGCTTCTTGCTCTTTTCATCCTATGAGTTTAATATTTTCCTTACTATTACAATAAAAAATCGAATTTAACTTCCACAGGTCACAGGTTTACTAATACATTCATTACTATAATATAATCAGTACATATTATTGTAAAATTTCAGAAAATGTCTCATAATAGTAAATATTGCTGAATTCTTTGATCACTAAAAAATGCCTTCTCCAAAACAAATAGGTCATATTTCCAACAACCATTCTTTCAACATCTGCAAAGATAGCACCCTTCTCATTTCTCAAATGATTACATGACCATAAAGCTTAGCAGATCTAATCTTAAGACTTTTAGTGTCCTATTAGGTTTCCACACATGATGATTTTGCTATTCTCCAACATTCATTAGTATCTGGCATTAATACAATATTCTTTTTATTTCAGCATCAAGAACTTTCCTGAGATTAGAGAAATCACCAGCCCGGAAGCTTCTCAGACTTATCCAGACAAAATCATCTGTAGTGCCACCTCCATAGGATTAAAGTTTCAGTTTTATTTTGCTAACAGACATTTCTTCAAGACTGTCTCATTCTTCATCTGACTTTCTAAAATTGACTTTGGAAATATCTAGGTAGGCCCATAGCTGTTAGCAACTTAAATATTGGTTTGGCCATTGTTACTGAAAAGAGCAAGAAGATGATCACCAATGTGTTAGTGAAAAAAAGTCCAAGAGAACATATAGCAACTTTTCTTTTTGTTTGAGTGTATTTTTCTCCATGCTACAACGAACATTTGGTGAATAGTAGACAAGTGTGTAATAATCTTACGGTATTTTTTAGCTGCTTTTGTCTTGTGCACCGTCTTCAATATTCTGATGCTACTCAGAAATAAATTTTATACTCTTAGATGTGAAAAATCAATTTCCACATAGATGGCAAATATTGGTAAAAGATAGTATTGATTTCCAAGTAGAATGATTAAAAGTTTTCTGGAATCCCATGCTATATGGTATATTCTCTGTCAACCCTGAAACAGGAATTTCCTGGGGGGGGGTAGAGCAGAGTTTCAAGAGAGTAAGTACTTATCTATCCACGTGTTGCACATTTAATATGCAATAAACACTAGTGAAGGGTGCTATATTACCATGGTTTACGATAAAGCTCCCCAATTCCTGTGGATTTTCTGTGTGGATATGATATCCTTCATTCGGACTGAGCATAATCTTCATGGGGCTTTTCTCCTTTTTAGTCACCATAATCATCTAGGACTTGCCGGTAAAACTTGAAGTAGAAATCAAACATCTAAACTTCACAGGGTCCCCTTGAACATGCTGGTGCCTCCCTCTAGCATTCGATAGGTCAGTAACGTTACAGATCTCAGCTCCCGAATTTCTGCTTTAACGAGCCCTTCCTAAATTCAAAGGGAGACTAAAGGAGGGTAAAAGGTGGTGGGGGAAAGGCACAAAGATCGTCCAAGGCGCGTGCGCGCCACGTTATCCCGGTTTTTGTGACGAAGAGAAACCAAACAAGCGCAAACTTTTTAATTGGACGGTACCTGCAGAAATGGCCCGCCAATCAGAGCAGGCTCCGTTATAAACGCGGAGCCTCGCGTCCGTTCTAAGAGGCGGGTCGAAAAGCTCCGAGGACTTTCGTTCTGTTCGCTTCCCGTAACGTTGGACGTTTCTGTTTGCGGACGGTTTTTTTTTTTTCGTATTTTAACGGCTTCCTGTGTCTGAAAACGGTTGAACCGTCCTAGAGCTGGCATGACCGCTCCGCTTACCGGGCTGGGCTGGACTTCGTCCAATGTGCCGGTTGCTGGCTGGATTCCGGTGAGAAAAACAGTCTCGTCTCCGAGGGAAGAAACCTCTTCCCTCTCTTCACGGCGGGAGCGTGAGGGTGAAGCTCGCGGTCTTTCTTTCCTTTCAGAGAGGCTAGGAAGAGAGGAAAAGCTCATTGCTACCGACTAACTTACATTGCTGGCCTTTCCCACCGCTTCGGCTTTCGTTTTCCCGGTTTTGCCTGCCTCTCTTTAAAAATAAGATTGCGGGGCGGGAGACGGAAGAGCTATTTAAGAAGTCGGAAGCCTGAGTGGAGATTTCCGTACATCCCAGAAACACGGTTTTTGTTACTGCTTGCTTAGTACAGGTAGTCCTCGACTTACAACAGCTCGTTTAGTGACCATTCAAAGTTACAACGGCACTGAAAAAATGTGACTTATGACCGTTTTTCACAGTTATGATCTTGGTAGCGTCCCCATGATCATGTGATCAAAATTCAGATGCCTGGCAACTGACTCATACTTCTGACCGTTGCTGGGTCCCAAAGTCATGGGATCGCCTTTTGCAACCTTATGATGAGCAAAGTCAATGGGGAAACCAGATTCACTTAACAACCAGGTTACTAACTTATTAACTGCAGTGATTTACTTAATATCTGTGGCAAGCAGTGTTGTAAAATGGGGCAAAACTCACTTAACAAATGTCTCACTTAACAACAGAAATTTTGTGCTCAATTGTGGTCATAAGTCATTGGCCCCTGAGCCAATGCTGGCTGCCCACCCGCCCATTTTTAAACCAATAACATTTGTTATATGTTGAACATTGGTTTTACAGCAGGGCCTCTCAAATTCTGTGAGAGGGTAACCCCCTGAAACGATAGATTTGTTTGCGTGAACCCCCTTCCCGATCAATGAAGCGAAATAGTAAACCAGCTACCTGTGATTGGTAATGGCTGTATTCCTGTTAGTCAAGATTCAGACCAGTTTCTGGGACAGAAATAGCCGTGGGTACTTTAGTCAGTTATCTTTGCCCATTGTTAAGTACCCTCTTGGTTTTTGATAACATTCTGAACCATCCACAAGACCTGGGTATTACCTGAGAGGATTGCCCCAGTCCTCATGGAGAGTGCAACCCTTGGATCCTTCAGGATGGGGTGTCACATGGTTAGTGCTCGCCGCAAAATTATATAGACCACTGGGCAAAATCTTTTTAACAGGAATGAAACGTCAGTACACCAACAACATTCAGCTGTATGCCATGTCTCAAGGCTGAGCCAGGGATGCTATACAAACCCTTAATCCTGCATGGAAGCTGCTAGGATTTGAATGCGACATGTCAGACTAATCTTGCAGAGAATGAGTTGCTATACTCTAATAACTGTCTGATAATATTGGATTTAGTAATTAGATTCAATTAGGTCTGCTGTAATGCCCTCTGTATGAGATAATTTATGGAGGCAATCTGGAAGCTGCAACTGGTCTAGAATGTGATGACAGGATTGTGGATGGATCAATCCAGCCATTGCAGGAGAATTCTTCTTTTGAAGTCATTGCACTACCTACTAGTATGCTTTCAGTCTCAAAATACTGTTAATCATGTACAAATCCTTGTATAGTGTGGCTTTGGGATACATTAGATATCTCTTATTAAAATTGAATTTGCCCATCCAGTAGTATCATTTCATAATGATGACTACTGCTGGGAGTCACTGTCCCATGTGAAGTCAATGGGGCCTTAGCAGCTCTTTTGTATACCAGTAGTTGTTCGAGCATACGGTTAATAGTCATATAATCATCTGACAGGCCCCACTGTACCACAGGATCACTAAGCTCATTAAACAAAACCATGTTTGGAGGGCCTTTTGGAAGGCCTACAAAGTTGGGGCCAACCTCCCCTTCAGAGAAAGGATGTCCTACAGGGTGGGGGCCATGGCAAAAAAGGTTTTCCTCAGAAGTCCTGTCAGATTTTATTTTATTTATTTGTTAAATTTATTTGGCTGCCTATCTTGCCATGGGGCTGGAATTCCCTAGCTGACAAGACCCGCAACATGCCTCTCAAACCAAACTCAGTGGGACAGATAGATGTCACTAGGAAGAGGCGGTCCTTCAAATAAGTTCGGGAGTTGGGGTAAGTTGGGAAGTGGCAGAGAGAAGAAACTGGGCAAGATTGGTGGTAAAAACAAAATCAAGGGTTTGGAAAATTAAGGACTAATTTTAGAAAAAAATGAAAGGGGATAATTAGGTTAAGACCTTCACCAAAGAGGTCTGAATAATAAGCAAATTAAGGAGGAAAATTAAAGTCTCATTGCAGGTTTTAAAACATTTTCAAAAACCGTATGCTTTTAGGCATTAGAATATTGTTTTGAGTGGGATAAATCAATGTTATCCCAAATAATTGTTCTCTCTCTATGTTCAGTAAAAGCCATTTATTGCTGAAAATGTATCTGTTGGAGTTTTAGTTAAGTCTACTTCTGAGCATCCTGTTATTAGAAAAGGAAATCTTGTAAATGGGAAAAATTGCTACTGAACAGGCTTAGCTGTGACAGATAAGGTAGCTAGATAGGTAGGACTTTGCAATGTCGCTGAAAGCGGCAGTGAGGAACAGATTCTAGAAGTAGGAGAGATCTGATTTCAGAGGGTGATTATTTGATAGCATTGGTGATGATAAATTGGTGAGGAATCATATCTGTTGTTTTTATTAGTTATCAGTCTCCATAGGAATGAGAATACACTACCCCTATAAGCTCCAAACTGGTTTGGTTGTATTTAATCCTGACTAAGTCTTTGGTTCTTCTCTACTTCATACTACCTAATGTCCTCCGTTTGTTCCATTTTTTTTATTAGCTACCTGCCCTGCCCTGTTTTCTCTTTTCATATTTTGCATCCACTTGCGATCTGATCAGTGGATGAATTTCTGGATATTTCTTTAAACAATGAATGACACAGATCCTAATATTTAATTGCAGAATTTGTTTCATCTCTTCGTATGTGCACATACTTTTTATCAAGCAAACCAAGCCTTTCCAATGTCATCCAACATTAAAAATATTTTCAGAGGAAATCTGTATGAGATTAATCTTTTCTGATAAACCTAAACTGAAACACCTGTTGCTATATTCTGAACATCAGAAGAGAATTGTTTGTTCAGAATACTTTCATATGTGAAGTTGGGGACTGTCAACATAAGACAAATCACTGGTAAATGACATACTTTGTGTGCATGAAGATTCAGGTTTAGTTTTATGAATCTCCAGGAAATATTGGGAGAATTCTTGCTCGTGCTTTTTTGCCTTGTTTGATAAAAGTCTCTCTCCCCCCTCCACCTCATTTTTCTTAGATCACAACAACTGTGGAAGGAGCACCTGCAAACTTTGGAAAAGGATTTGCACAAAAATATGGATATTACCTCTGCTTCACTGTATCTCTAGACGTTTTGGTAAGAAGGATGCTTTGGTAAGAAGGTTGAAATTGAAGCTAGGTGCAAATAGTGTGGCTGTGACTATTTTGGAATCTGCTTCTTTCCAGAATCCAACTGGAGACGTATTATATGATGTTGTGATCCTGAGTGAGAAATCGCCATTACCTTCTGGATATGCATATGCTAAAGAATTTATGGATTTAAGTGAGTCTGCCTGGCTATTTGGCTCATTTTATTCTGGTTTGTTCTAAACCTGCTATAGCAGTCTAATATGTCCTCTTAAACAGTGGCATGTAGTTTCGGGAAGAGCTATGTGCAAATATAACAGCTAACCTGTAGCACTAACTACTAAATATTGCAAGTTATAATTATTATAAACATGGAAAATCATGATTGAAGTCTCAAAAAAAAATTAAAATGAATATGACATACAATAGAATTTCTAAAAGGGTTTATTTCCATTTTCTAATGAAAGATGCTGTAATGATTGTGACTGTTACAATGCTTCTGTTCCCTAAAGTGAGAGATGCCCATCTGTTTGTACATATTTGTGTTTCATTCCATTTCAGGTAGTCCTTGATTTACTACCAGTCATTTTATGAGTGTTAAAAGTTATAGCAGCCACCGAATGAGTGCTTTATGGCTCAAAATGCACTCCCAGAGGGTACTTTACAGCCCATAAAGCACTCCCAGGAGTTGTAAATGGTTGTGCTGTCCCCAGCAGTCATTTGATTGCATTTTGGACGGGTCAGCTTTATGATCGGTTGTGGCACTCTGCAGTCATATGACCATGATTTACGATATTTTTTGCCAGTTTCTGGCAAAAAACACCCATTCAAATGAATGGGTTCGCTTAATGACAGTCCTAAAAGAGGCCCAAAAATTACTTCCAGTCATGTGGATGCCTTGATTTACGACTGTAGCAGCTTACAACCAGATTTCCAGTCTCAATTACCATCGTAAGTTGAGAACTACCTATATGAGTGGTCATGAATTCAATTTTCTTTTTCTACCATTCCCAGTTGCTGTGATAAAGCAACATTTTGTGTTGCAATTGGATTTTTGTTTCTTCTCTTACAGTGGTGAATTGTGCAAATGAACATAATGTCCAAATCTATTTCCAACGTAACTTTGTGATTGGGACAAGCTATCAAATGTCATTATTGTGGCAAACGTTCATTAATCTTATCTATTCTTTTTTTAGGAGTTAGATTTTGTATGCAAAAATAAAAAAATAAAAAACCTTATATTTTATATGCTAATTGAATACATATTAGACACACAGTTATGTGTATTGTTATTTTAATTTAAATTTATAGGGAAAAATAGGAAATTAAATATATTTAATTAAATATACAAGCTTACCATGTGCTTATTATGTAGTTGAAATTTCTCTATAGGGACTCCTAGCAAAACATTCTTATCCAGAAAATCAAAATATAGTTGATGGAGAACTATTATTATAAGACTATTATTTTATAATGCACGTGTTAAATTCTATAGTATTTGAAAGTCTAGTTTGCTAGTCCATGTCTAGATACATTTTGTTCTGTTCCTGAATCATTTCCATAAAGTCACTTAAAAGAGCCCTTGAATCTTCAAAGACAGGGTGTGTGCGTGCACGCTCGCATGTATGCATGCGTGCATCTTCCATATGTGTAGCATTTTATAATAGTTTTGGCTGGTCTTTGTCATTAAAGAAACTTACGTGCATCATGTGAAAACAATTTGTGGTTTAAGCATTCTGCATTTGCACTTTGTGTTAGTACATTTTCAAATTGTTTGCTATTTTTATTAAGAGTAGGCCTGCAGGCCCTTCTTAGGTGGCCATTAGAACCCCATAAACATACTTTTGACAAAAAAGACCATATGCACACATTCAGCTACAAAAGACCAGTATCTGATAGAATGATTTTTCAAGTTTCTCTTTATAAGCAGTCCTCAACTTATGACCACATTTGAGACTGGAAGATCTGTCGTTAATCAGTGTTAGTGAGGCATCAGGTGTCTGCACCCAATTTTATGATTTTTTTCACAGCCATTAAGCAAATCATCATGGTCATTAAGCAAACTATCACATGACCATTATTTTTGACCTTCCCTGCCAGTTTCCTCCCCATTAACCTTACTCGTCAGAAGCTGACTGGGAAGGTTGCAAAAGGTGATCACATGAACTCTGGATTCTTGCAACTGTTGTAAATGTGAGCCAATTGCCAAGCACCCATATTGTGATCATGTGACCACAGGGCGCTGCAACGATCGTGTGAGGAGCAGTTATAAGTAACTTTTTTCAGCACCGTCATAACTTTGGTAGCTAAACAAATGGTTGTAAGTCAAGGACTATCCCTAAGTAAGAAACATCTAGATTGAAGGCATCTATTTTACTGAATCCATCAGAAAATAAGCCAAAGTATCTTCCTACTATGCTGCTATGACCATTGCAGGATATTACTAATTTTTAAAATGCATTCCTCCAGTGCAAAAAGTTTTTTTCCCAACTTAATTTAGAGCATCTGATGTATTTGTATATATATTTGGAAATAACATAGAAGTGGACGTAAAACTAGCCTTCATAGAATAATGTACAGATTTTCTGCAATAAATGGAGTTATGTTCAGGCATTATCAATGAAAAGATGACATTTTGCTTGTACCTGGGCCTTTCTTGGATGCATACAGTAATTTTCCTGCTTCTGAAGGCAGAATGCCTGTTCCAATGTCCTTTGATTGTAGCCTTATTTTTCTGTCTCTTATTATAGAAACCTCTGTCTCTAAGAAGAAGAGGCTATGTGTCAAGCTGATCCCAATGGGGGTGGCAGAAACAGCTGTGTGTGACATCATGCTAAGCAGCAAGAGCAAAGTGATCCCCAATTACATACGCGTTGGGTGAGGTGCTGCTATCCATGTCCTCTGCCCTCACACATTGTCTCAGTTTTAAAAGACTTACAAATTTTATTTGTCTTCCTCTCACCTAGGGAAATAAGTGGTTTTGCCCTTTGGTGTAAAAAAGAACACATAAACAAACCTAAACCCCTTCCCAAACCAAGGAGTATCAGTCTAGAAATGAACCAGCTTTCATTAGAAACAGCAAAGTAAGTTTTGATCATTTTTCATTATATAATAGAACCTGTACATTTTGGTGTGATTTGTCATATTTTTTTCAGTAACATGTATCTAATACAAAATGCGAAAACATTGTGCCATGTAACAGTACCGTTGTCTGCTTCCATTAGTTTATCCATCTCTCGGACTACATATGAACCAAGATAACTTTGTCATCGGGCAAAAAGCAGCTTGAGTGGATTTGTAGGACTAAAGAAAAAGGCCTATAAAAAGATTGACGATAGCAGAACCAGAAAGATGGGGTCTTAAGCAATGTTGGGAAGAGATTTCTTAACATTAAGACTCTTCTGAGGATGGTTACGATTGCACCTCAGAATGCTAGATGAAATAAATAAGCAGTGTTTATTTGTCTACTTCTGGAAGCATCCAAGTTAGAATTTTATTTTAGATAAAATAAGGATAATGGAGAACAATACAGAGAAATTTGATAATCTTGCTTGCCTTCAGAAATCGTGGGCGCTCCATCACTGGAGGTTTTTAAGAAAAGACTAGACAATCACTTGTCTGAAATGGTATAGGTTCTCCTACTTGAGCAGGGGGCTGGACTAGAAGACCTCCAAGGTCCCTTCCAGCTCCTATTCTGTTCCTATTCAATTCCTATTTCTATTATTTCTATTTCTATTCTATTCTATTTACAGAAGTGAGGATAATTTTAGGTTAAAAGTTGGTGAGGCTTTCATTCATGAGGTAAATTAATTGTGTAATTTAGCAGTTAATTGACCTATAAAAATACATCCAGTAAAACAAAGTTAACCTCTAACATCAATAACTGTTGGTAACCATTTGTGGGCAAAGTTTCCACATAGTGTAGCAGCATTTTGCCACTTATAGGGGTAGATTAATCCTGGTTGTCTAACAAATATTGCAAATAAAAATTATTGGAGTGCCCTGGTAATTTAGATAAAAAGGGCAATCAATTAGTGGCAATGTCTTGTAGAACTAACAGTACAAGAGAACATGGGCTGTGGTTTCTATGGCAAAAAAGATAACAAGTAATGAATGAATAACTACTACAAAAATTAATTGTCCAGAATAGAATGTTGGATTTGTAAAGTTAATTGATCCCTGTGTGCATACACATAAAAACTATTCTGTATCCAAATCGAAATCTGTATCCAAACCAATAAGAGGTTTTTGTGCTGGGTTACAAGAAAAACAGAAGTTTGTCCATGCTTACAGGTAGCTCTCATTTAACAACTACAATTGGGACTGTAATCTTAGTTGCTGATTGAAGTGGTTATTAAGCAAGATATCACGAGACTGTTTGCTCAATGATGGCAATCTAAGCACTCTTGGTTGTGGTTGTTAAACATTCTCATGGGTTGTTATGCAAACTGAGTCCTAGGCAAGGACTGCAGGGGACCTCAGGACAATGGGAAGACACTTGCATGTGGTCTGCACTGGGCCTCCATTACTTTCCTGAGGCATCCCATGCTCCTTACCTTACTGTGCTGCTTTTCCACTCAGGGGCTGAAAATCCTGCTTGGATTTCAGCTTCCTTTTGTCTAGGAGCTGGCTGAAAGAGCTCCCTGCCAAACCATTTCAGCTTCGTGCAAGCAGGCATGAAGGATTTTAGCTCCAGGGAAGCAGGCCCAAAGGATTTCAGTTACATGCAAGCATGCCTGGAGCCAAAATCCTTTGGCAGTGCCCATGGGAGTGCCTATGATTGCACTTGGTAGTCAGTTATAAGTGCAAGCAGGTTGCAAAACACCTGGCTTGCAATCACATGACTGGGGAGTGTGTGTGTGTATGTGCGCGCGTGTGTGTGTGTGCATATGACGCTTGTAATAGTTGGAACTGCTTTACAAACTAAAGCACTCTTTCCGAGGCCTTTGTTAATTCACACTTGCTAAGCAAAATCCCATTGTGTTCAGTGCCTCTTACTGCCAATATGATTAGGTCTTCTGTTTCTGTTGAGTCATTATGTTAGTATACTCATTGGCCCCGCATGTAATAAGCAAGTATCTCCGGTAAACTTGCTCTTGGTACTGTTTTAACAATGATTTTTACAACCCTAATTCACACAAATAGCCTACATGGCAGAAGAGACTATCTATTGCAAAGAGCAACGTGCACCTGAAGAGTGACAAAAGAAGGGGAAGGTTTGCAAGTAGTTCTGATTTAAGGCTGCTGATTTAACAATGATCTGGAATTAGGGTCTTCAAAAAGCGCTTTATTGCCTGTAAAGCCCTTCTGGCCATTACTAAATGTTGCACCACCACTCCTATGGTCACACGATTGCAATCCGGTAGCTTTCAACTTGTTTACACTTATGACAGGTTGCCAAGTGCTCCACAATCATGTGATCACCATTTGGCATCTTCTCTGCCAGCTTCCCAGAAAATCGGTGGGGAAGCTGGCAGGGAATGTTGTAAGCTGCTGCCGCTTGCTGAAAGGACTCACTCTTGTTTCTGGGAGATAAATGGTTCCAATTGTGGTTGTAAGTTGAGGACTATCTGTAATATACTTACAATATTTTAGATCCTCTACATAAGAAGGTTTCTCCACTTTTAATACTTTCACATTCTCAGTGCTTGCAAGGTCATCCCCCATACCAAAGAGAGTACTTTGTGGACAAAATAGATCATCTTTTCTGATGAATACAGGGATCAATAATCTTTCTGGCTCTTGTCATGATCGTCCAAGTATCAAAAGTGCATTATTCTGTTGATATATACAGTGGGGCAAAAAAGTATTTAGTCAGCCACCAATTGTGCAAGTTCTCCCACTTAAAAAGATGAGAGAGGCCTGTAATTGTCATCATAGGTAGACCTCAACTATGAGAGACAAAATGAGAAAACAAATCCAGACAATCACATTGTCTGATTTGGAAAGAATTTATTTGCAAATTATGGTGGAAAATGAAGTATTCGGTCAATATCAAACGTTCATCTCAATACTTTGTTATATATCCTTTGTTGGCAATGACAGAGGTCAAACGTTTTCTGTAAGTCTTCACAAGGTTGGCACACACTGTTGCTGGTATGTTGGCCCATTCCTCCATGCACATCTCCTCTAGAGCAGTGATGTTTTGGGGCTGTCGCTGGGCAACATGGACTTTCAACTCCCTCCAAAGGTTTTCTATGGGGTTGAGATCTGGAGACTGGCTAGGCCACTCCAGGACCTTGAAATGCTTCTTAGAAGCCACTCCTTCGTTGCCCGGGCGGTGTGTTTGGGATCATTGTCATGCTGAAAGACCCAGCCACGTTTCATCTTCAATGCCCTTGCTGATGGAAGGAGGTTTGCACTCAAAATCTCACGATACATGGCCCCATTGATTCTTTCCTGTACATGGATCAAGTCGTCCTGGTCCCTTTGCAGAGAAACAGCCCCAAAGCATGATGTTGCCACCCCCATGCTTCACAGTAGGTGTGGTGTTCTTTCGATGCAACTCAGCATTCTCTCGCCTCCAAACACGACAAGTTGTGTTTCTACCAAACAGTTCTACTTTGGTTTCATCTGACCATATGACATTCTCCCAATCCTCTTCTGGATCATCCAAATGCTCTCTAGCAAACTTCAGACGGGCCCGGACATGTACTGGCTTAAGCAGGGGGACACGTCTGGCACTGCAGGATCTGAGTCCCTGGCGGCATAGTGTGTTACTGATGGTAGCCTTTGTTACGTTGGTCCCAGCTCTCTGCAGGTCATTCACTAGGTCCCCCCGTGTGGTTCTGGGATTTTTGCTCACCGTTCTTGTGATCATTTTGACCCCACGGGGTGAGATCTTGTGTGGAGCCCCAGATCGAGGGAGATAATCAGTGGTCTTGTATGTCTTCCATTTTCTAATTATTGCTCCCACAGTTGATTTCTTCACACCAAGCTGCTTGCCTATTGTAGATTCAGTCTTCCCAGCCTGGTGCAGGTCTACAATTTTGTTTCTGGTGTCCTTCGACAGCTCTTTGGTCTTCACCATAGTGGAGTTTGGAGTGTGACTGTTTGAGGTTGTGGACAGGTGTCTTTTATACTGATAACAAGTTCAAACAGGTGCCATTAATACAGGTAATGAGTGGAAGACAGAGGAGCCTCTTAAAGAAGAAGTTACAGGTCTGTGAGAGCCAGAAATCTTGCTTGTTTGTAGGTGACCAAATACTTATTTTCCACCATAATTTGCAAATAAATTCTTTCCAAATCAGACAATGTGATTGTCTGGATTTGTTTTCTCATTTTGTCTCTCATAGTTGAGGTCTACCTATGATAACAATTACAGGCCTCTCTCATCTTTTTAAGTGGGAGAACTTGCACAATTGGTGGCTGACTAAATACTTTTTTGCCCCACTGTATGTTGTTTTTCTATGATACAATATGTTTCACTCACTTTTTATTAAGTTTTTAATTTTTTAAATTAATTTTTGTACTGTGCAATTCTTGCCTTCCTCAGGAAGAATAATTATACATTTACAATTATTGCTAGGGCAAAGATTTGTTTTTGAGGTGCTGCAAGCACCTATGAAAGCAAATAGAGATTCTGGGGAGTGATTGAAACAATGCAGTTCATAACCTACTAACAGACCGCATGTGTTTCTTCCATTTTAATCCTTTCAGTGTAGACCCTCTTTCTATTGGTTCCAAAAGACAAACTACCATTAAGAAAAATGAATCTATATATGATACATCAAATGCCTATGGTATTTCAGGTAAGTACCTTCTATTCAAGGAGGTAAAGCATATTTTGCTTCTATGGGAGAAAGAAGCATAGAACTGAACTTCAAGAAATGTTCCAGTAGGTGTATTTGTTCTTTCTTGAAATTTGGCATGGTTCGTCCCGTAGGTCTTTTTTTTATAACTAAGGTGGAATGTGAACTTTTGTTATATCTAGCCTAGTAATATGATGACTACTTGGTTTGTTTACATTTGTCAGGATAGAACTGATGCCATGGTTAAAGATTAATCTCTCTTCATAGGAAGATGTTGTTTTTTGCTTATAGGAGGAAAGCAGTTCTGAAATTGGGAGTCCTTTTAACTTTAGATTTATCTGGATTATACCATGTTTCCCCGAAAATAAGACCCACCCAGAAAATAAGCCCTAGCCTGATTTTTTGGCATGTGCCTAATACAAGCTCTACTCCCAAAATAAGCCTTAGTTAAGCGCCTGCCCACACTGTCCCGTCTGGTTGCTCGCTGCTACAATGTGGCAGAAGAGCGCACATTGCACCAGTGCCACCTCCCGAGGTGAGGCGAGGCAGATGGGGGGGGGGGGGAGCTGCCCCAATGCCCCGCACCTGCTTACCTCAGGGCCGTGTGTGTTTGTGAATTGCTCCGTTTCCAAGTGCCCCATAGGCATCCAAAGACTTTTCACCCAGAGGGAGACTGGAAGCTTCGTCTGCTTGCAAATGGGGCGCTTGGAAACTGAGTGCTTGGTGTCTTTAGTCATATTACATTATCTGTTCATATTTAATACGGTACTAGATTAAAGTGAACAAGATAAAATTAAATCCAGACCAGAAGGATCATTGACATGGGATCTGGGATGTAATGTGTTCTGGAAGGAGTTGCATCCTTTGAAAGATCAAGTTTGAAACTAGTGCTTTTTAATTTTGCATTAATCCTGATTTTTCTCAGAGCAATACTGATACCAGCCTCAGCCCTTCTTGAGTTTTAAGGGTGACAGCTTGATTAGTGGAACATGATCTTGTAATTGAACATTGAACAAACCTACACTAATTGTCAGTTATTTTCTTGACATATAGTCCTTGACTTATGATCAAAATTTCTGTTGCTAAGTGAGAAAGTTGTTAAGTATTAAGAATTTTGCCCCATTTTACGACCTTTCTTGCCACAGTTGTTAAGTGAATCACTGCAGTTAAGTTAGTAACACGGTTGTTAAGTGAATCTGGTTTTCCCATTGACTTTGCTTGTCAGAAGGTCGCAAAAGGGGATCACATGACCCCAGGATGTTGCAACCGTTAGTTGCCAAGCATCCAAATTTTGATCAACTGACCATGGGGATGCCGTAGTGGTCATAAGTGTGAAAAACAGTCATAAGTCACTTTTTTTTCAGTGCCATTGTAACATGGCTGTAATTTGAGGGCTACCTGTATTCCTTGAAGCTGCCCGTTTTGCAACTCTGGAATTCTGTTGAAATGAGGCTGTAGATAGCGATGCAGCTTCCTACATTTTGTGCATCAGTTATTGCACTTAGATATCCATCCTGTGAATTATGTTACATTTTCTAAGTATTGGTGGAGTGGCCTCCGGAAAACATTTACTTTTGCAGTGATTTCTTGTACAGCACAGGGAAAGAGCCTTCTGTGTTGCTTTTTCTGGGGTTTAGAAAATCCATGAAGGTATTTCTGTAAACTCGGTGTTTGAATTATAAGTATTTTGTTATATTTTATATAACATTTTTAACCTTTTATTATTGCAACAAGTTTTTAACCTTTCACTACAGTATTATGATTTGTTGTGTGCCACCTCGCTGATCTGTAAATAATCACCCATTTTAAAATCTGGTTACTGTTCTGGCAATCTGAACCTATTTGTTTCCTACTTAGCCATAGATGGGGTCCCCTTTACTCTGCATCCTAAGTTTGAGAACAATGTCACTCATGGTACCACGGTAAGTATTTTCTGTTGGAGTCATGCAACAGTGTAAAGGAAAAAAATAGATGAAAACCATAGATTTTTCTAGGAACACATATCTATTCCTTCTTTATGCAAAGTTCATTATTCTGGAAATGAAACTTTGCAAAAATATTGTTTCCCCCGGGCCATGTCATTCCAGAAGAGTCAGCTTCTAGAAATGGATCTCTAAACTGGAAGTAGCTTGAAGATATTCCAGATATGTATGGAAATAACTCCTCACCCCAATGGTATAGACTGAGTTCCATTCCCAGAGTGATAAATGTCTGGCTTTCTCCAACTGACTTGAAACTACCATTCACAATATTCCCAGCCAACATGGTAGCAGTGATCTTCGCACAGATATATGAAAAAATCCAATAAATATAATTTAAAAGAATTGAGGAAATACAGATAATATACTGGGGAAAATGTAGTGTAACATGTCAGGTGGAGTGGCGGAGTGCCGACAGCTGTCACAGTTACTTTTAAAAAGCTTACTAGAAGATTTCAGTGAGCTTTCTCTCACCTAATTCAATTAGATTAAATGTTGCTAATGAGAAAACATGTTTTCCTGTAGCTGTTTTTGGAGTAAGTAAGGATTGTAAGAATAGAAGGACCATGGAATCCTACTTAGTGCAGGAATTAGTTTAAATTCTAGCAATATTGATAGGAATAATTTCTGTAAATTGCAGTATAGATTAATTGGCTAATGACTGAATTTGTTTTTATTTTCTAGGCCCTTTCTATATTTAAAAACTTCCACATCAAGTCTCTTGCTGACATTGAGAAAGAGGTGAGCAAAAATTAAGATTAATTCAGACCTGGATCCTTGTTCCATTCAGATCCGAGCTACACAATTTTGTTTAGCAAAGTCAAGTGTGTCATTCCCTTACACATGTATTCATGTATTATTAGCTGAGCTGCAGGTCCTTCTGGTTTTGAATATGGAGGGGGATCTTGCTTTTTTGTAACCACATTTTTTGTTTTGCTTTTCTATAGTATGACTACAGTTTTGTAATTGAAAGAACTGCAGCTGCGAGACTCCCACCCACCATTTCATAGCATCAATCATTTCCTCCAGAGTTCTTGCCACTGGGGGCTTATGGGTGGTCAAGCCGACTCAACTAAGCTGATGGAATACCTGCCTCAAAGGGATTGGGCTGTTGGGGCCACTGCTTTACTAGCTGAAACTAGTATAATTGTAATCCTGCTGATACTATATTTTGCTACAGGTACGAGTTGAACTACTTTTGTATACACTTTTTCCAAGCATCATACCTATTTTCTTTGCAAAGAAAAATGTATTAAAAACAAGAGGCTTATTCTACCAGCCAAGTTATCTCTGTACTTATTTCTGGCTATTTCAAACATTCTGAAATGTGTATTACTGCCAATAATGATGTTTATGAAAAATGAAAACTATGGCTCCATTCTTTAGACAGATCTCACATCAAATCAAGATTCAGTATGGGGAGGGGGGGAACTAAGGATGTATTAACTCAAAGAAAAAAAAATCCCCCCTGTTCCAAAATGCACTGATTGCCATTTTATTATCAAATCTCATGACCAACCTTTCTAGGAGGAGTGAAGAGGCAGTACAAAGGTTTAACAACTGCTGCTCTGTTTGGCAGACTTGTGAAGATTAATGTAGGCCCTTGCACAACTTTTGTTGTGTTTTCCAGACTTAACACAATAAAAATCGGCTCGCCAGTCCCAAACTGGAATAAAACAGCTGTCAAAGAATAAATATTCCTTTCGTAGTGCTGTATTTCGGTGGTATCTCTTTCTGGCTGTCCTTCACTTCACTTCTGCGAAGGGAGAAGAATTGAGTCTCAAGAAGGCACTTTGAGCTTTGTGCTGCCTAGTAGGAACTGCAGGACCCTGTCTATGAGCAGAGCAATGAAGAAGTTGGCCACCAGTACTTTAGTGATCACTAGTTTAAACTGAAATAGAAAAAAAACACAAGATGTACCAAGTCCCAGAAAGAACATTTTCCCTATTGCATTCAAATCTAGTTAAGTATCAAGCCTGGAATGAAAATTGTTCTATAGCCATGAAATAAAAGATGGGAGTTGATCTTGTAAATCAGTAAGCAAGGAATTTATTATTAAGCTGGTCATCTGTCCCATTCATATTTTTAATAGACAGAAATCTATTATTGGTAACTATAAGCAGCATATAGCTACAACATTCTTTTGGTTATATTTTTAATTCATTACTAGTCATAGGGAAAATTAACTCTCTGAATAAGTTTTAGAAACATACTTTCACTACATTGCTAGGCCTGCCAACTCCTATTCCAAAACACCTGGAGTACACAAGACTGCCTACACTTAGTCTTACTCACTATATGTGTCTTGAGTAATTTTCAGTTCTTCCCCCAAACACATTATACCGTGCCTCAATTATCATTTGTCCCGAACAAAAACAAACCGGTTTTTTTGGTTCTCCCAAGTCCCTACATTAAGTAAACATTTTTCTAAGATCAATATACCCAAGCAGC
This sequence comes from Azemiops feae, assembly GCA_023970755.1. Classification (NCBI taxonomy): domain Eukaryota; kingdom Metazoa; phylum Chordata; class Lepidosauria; order Squamata; family Viperidae; genus Azemiops; species Azemiops feae. The sequence goes on along the minus strand of JALGBA010000082.1, from coordinate 1,652,073 downwards.
AGGTGCAGGAGTTTACTGAGTCATAACACTGGACCTCCTAGTCCTCAGACTACCGTGCATTTGCTGGAAGTAAAGTACTCATCAAAATACCTCCAATTCAAAAAAGAGGTTTGAACTACTGAAGCCCAGAACATGTCTTATCTTAACAATATAGCAGTTTTTTTCCCTCTTTAATTTCTACAGCTAGTTGGAAAAGGGATATTAGAGGATAGGCCTAGCAAAGGTCTTCCTTACTCACCTCTGTTGGGATTTCCACAAGTCCAAATTGTTCATTGAACTCTGGGGAGGAGCCAGTCAAAAGGGCGACAATTGCTAATCCTGAAATGATGATGCTCCATAGCAGAGGTTTGTTTTCCCTTAGGCTTTCCATGAATGGGTGGCCCTAGATAGATAAAACCAAGGTGTGGAAAGATGGCCAAACTATATCAGTAATTTAGGAGTAGAACTGAAACCTAAACTGCAGATGTCATACAACATGCTAATAAAAGGTTAGTCTTATTTGACCACTAATCAAGGTATAATTTCTTTGGCAAGACTTTTCTTACAAAACTGAAGAGTATTTTCACGTCATAATGCTGTGGCTACACGTGACAACAGCCTCACTCACCTTCGCTGTGAGGCTTTATTATGACACAGAGCTCATTTTTCACTTACAGATGAAAGTGCAAGTGTGTATTCAACCTATCTTAGTCAAATAGGACTGAGGAATTGCTAAAAGGGCCTGGCACCTTGGGTCTCCTTTCATGATTAACTGGAGTTCTGTAAAAGATCCTCGGAAATTCATTATGTATGCAACTGCCATCAGGATCATTTAATCTACTTGTAATGAATTCTTTATTCTTCTAGAATCATCCCCCTTAAGATAGGACAATGCACCTCAAAATTCTGAAATCTGGGACTGATCCCAGTTTCCATAAATACATATTTAATTTATATGGCTACCCATCTTGTAGACATGACTTTGGTTGGCTAACAATTAAAATGCCCTAAAAACAACAAAAAGCACCCCAATTAAAAGCAGCAGCCAAAACCCATTCATAACATTCAAACTACAAAATGGGCTCATCCATTATAGTATGATCTATACTCTCTGCCATGCAGAACAAGGAGAAATATGACAATAATAATTTGAAGTTTTCCTGTAATGTCCTGTTTAAATTTGGTTTCATCATGGCACCTACTGCTTTGCATATTGCTTGCAATGCAAGGTCCTAGCACTATATGAATCAGGAGATAAAGTACTGGCAATCACAAAATTATAAAAACTAAGCAAATGTTACCTTATAGTTAATGGCAAATGTCGCCATCTGCATGGCCATGGACATGATGTAAACAGTGCTATTCACAAGACTGGGTTCAAACTCCTTATAGAGATCCACAAAGTCTTCTTTCCTTAAAGAAACAGAAAGAGCCTTGAACGTTTTTCTCAGCCCTTCCAGGCTTGAGTATCCTCCAGATGACCTGACTTCCCACTCAGAATTCTCCTAGAAGCGTGGACATCACTAAAAATTCTGGGATCTGAAGGCCACACAGCTGGAGAACACCTGTATTTCCTTACAACTCAGGCATTTTTATTTCTGATTCCATACCCTCATATTTAAATCCAAGCAGCACTCACTTGGTTTCATTGCGGGCTTGTGCACCTCGATACAGATACACCAGACTGACAAAATGGACCGTAAATTGTAGCAGCACTGTAAGAACTGTGTACAGATTGAAGATATTAGGGAGCGGACGCTCTTGGGAGAGGGTCTTCAGAGGCTGGAAACGAGAAGAAATAGGTCAGGGTTAGAATTCTATAGGAAGTTTGGAGCCTGACTCTTCTTCACTTGGGAAGCAGCCTGCAGGATGGTTACTTTGAAAATGACCCCCTAGAAGAAAAGGCCTGTCAACCTGTTGGAAGAATTAAGACACAGAAATCAAAAGAGCCGATCTTTGCCGGTTCAAATCCATTTTGAAAATTGCTTTGCGCACACACAAGTGCTATAAGCTAAGTAGTTCTCATCAGTTTTCAAAGCCAGTTTTGACTCCTGGCGACAGCCTAGACAAGTCCATGTAGTTTTCTTGGTAAGGTTTTTGCAAGATTTTGGTTTGCCCTTGCCTTCTTCCTAGAGCTGAGAGAGGGAGACTGGCCCAAGGTTCGTTCGTTGGGTGGAAAATGTCTGACCTTGAAACCGTCACCCTTGGATTATATGTCTTGGGTGCTCTCAGCATGAAGCAAAAGATGTGTTTTGAAAGGCTTCAAGATCAGAGCAAAACTTGCAGTTTTGTTGAGTGTGAAACAAATTGTGTCAGTTTCAAATATGGTGTACTGAACAGGGCTGCTTTATCCCCCACCTTTATACATCTAAGTTACTGCAGTAGCCAGAATCAGTGGTGAAGTTTATATCTTCTGCTTACTTTTATATTATTACTTTTGCAACTCAATTAGTGCCAGCAGTCTCTTGTTTTAGAGCAATGTGCAAGCAAAAATATAAGCAATGAACAACACTTAATTTTGATGAGGGTATGCCAGAGACAGACAACACTCCACACACACACAAAATATCACATCTATTCCCTGACCTAAGGGGGTTCAAGTGCCCATAAAAATAGGATGAAACCTTTTTTTAAAAATCAAAACATTAAAAAATCTAAGAGAAAATGTTCTATTCTCTGTTGAGAAGGGCAGCAGGCATTTTTGATACCGAATTCTAATCCCAACATTTATTTTTCAGTGGATGAGATATGTGTCTACAATGTTTCCTATGGGGGAGTTAGTTTAATGTTTTCAAAATATTTTCAAAGAATTTCCTTGACCAAATTTTTTGTAATTTGGTTCAGTATAGGTGTCTACCCAATTTTACCCCAGGGTAAAAAATTTGTTCCACTGAAACTAAACTTCGGTCATTAAAATATGGTTTGGGGTTATTGATTCTTAGCTGGAAAAAAAATATCTAAGTAGTTCTCACTTATCAACCGCAATGGGAACTGGCAACTCTCTCAGTATTAATTGTGATATCATTTGACCAGGACAACTTATTGTCATTTTCAGGTGCAGTCCTTAAACATGACATTACGTGACTGCAACTTCCTGCTGACTTTCCCATTGACTTTTCTTGGCAGAAGCCAGTTATTAAGGTTGCAAATGGCAACCATGTGACCACGGGGGGGCTTCAACCATTGTAATTATGCACTGGTTGCCAAACACCCAAATTGCAATCACATGACCACGGGGACTCTGCGATGGCCGCAACTTCAATGACTGATCACTGAATGAGTGATTGGTATAAGCGAGAACAATTCCTTGCATTTTCTTTTGGCTTTGTGCACATCCTTACATGCCACAGAACCAAACGTTATGGCCAGCTTACTGCCTTACTCACGAAGGTTCTAGTCTATTGGAAGTCTAATGCAGAGGTCCCCAACCTTTTTGGCCTCAGGGACCGGTTTCATGGAAGACAATTTTTCCATGGATCGGGGGGGGGGGGGGGGGTGGTTTCAGGATGATTCATTATATTTATTCTAAATTTTCTAAACAAACAAACAAATAATGCACTTTATCTCTATTATTATTACATTGTGTTAGATTAGACGAGCGACTTTCTGCTTCTAAGGAAGTGGGAAGGAAAAGAGACAATCCTAAACTCAGCCTTCCAGCAAAACAAACCAAAGACCCAGCACGTTGAGGAAGTGCTGAGAAAACCATTCAAAGAGAGGGGGGGGGGGAGGGCACTGTGCAAGCCCAGCAGCCTTGGAAAAGGTGCAGATGACACAGGGATTCCCTTGGAGACACAGTGCTTAAGGGGAAATGTAGCTTTTCCCTTCTCCTCCCCCACTGCAAGCAGGACAGGAGCGCTCTTGGCTTTGCAAACTTGAGAGCTGCAGGAAGAAAGGAGCATGAAAACACACACAGACACAGACCAAATTAAACCACGAAAAGCAGGCAGAAAATTGCCAAAACATAAGGCACCTGGAGCACCATCAAAACAAAAGCAAAAAAACTCCGCGGTCTTAGAAAAGGTGCAAACGAGAGAGAAATTCCCTTGAAGATGCAGTGTATAAAGTGAAAGCTAGCTTCTCCTTGCCCCTTTTTGCACCCTGAGAAAGCACCCTCACAAACACATACCTTGGGGGGCGGGGAATCGCCCTCCAAAGAGGTTTGGGGGAAGCCCCCGGTTGCAAGCTGGGCGCGGGCTTGCCTTGCAAACTTGGAGACTTGCATGAAGGGAGCATGAGCCCAGCTGGGGTGCCGGGAGGGGGAGAGGAGGAAAGTGAGAAAGAAGAGGAAGAAAAAGTAGCAGGAGAGAGAGGAAGCAGGAAGAGGAGGAGGAGGAAGAGGCAGAAGAAGAGAGAGCACAAGAAGCAGGAGGAGGAAGGATGCTGAGCTCAGACGTTGCAAGCGCAGCCGCTGGAGAACCTTTGCAATGAGCAAGCTGGCTTCTGCCCTGCCACTCTCCCGCCCCTGCCCAGACCCCTGCAGACTCGCCGCATGCCTCCAGCTGTTCCTAACTGGCCGCGGACTGGTACCGGTCCGCGGACCGGGGGTTGGGGACCCCTGGTCTAATGAACTCCACGGAATGTGGACTCTCTTATCCACTGACCACATTTCCTATCTTCCCCTCCACCTCCAATAAGGCATCTTTCTTCCGTCATACCTTGGATCGGGAGATGAAAAGAAAGCAGCCAGCCAGGAGCAACCCTTGCAGTGTAGCCTGGAAATCGCTGAATTTCACACCTTCCAAATAAAGGACACTCTGGCTGTAGGCCAAGATGAGCGCATTCAGTGCCAAGATCTTGAACATCTGGAGCGTGGTGACCAGTGTACAACGGCCCTGCTTGATCACGTGGCAGACTGCAGAAAATGAGAGAAGATTTCTGCTTCAGATTGTTAACGTTGTGCTTTTTTCATTTCCCTTCAGTCTAGATAAGGCCTCTGGAATTCCAGAGGTGGTGACAACACTTTTTCTCCAGCTCTGCTCTATTCACTTATTCACTGAACTTTCTCTAAGGGGCTCCAGTCTAGGTTTTCTAAGTTGTGATGCACCGCTTAGATTTAAGAGATACTGTATGTGTCCCCTTCAACATACAGGATTCTACTGATTATAGCATGAAAATAAAATCACACTGATTACTATCTACATTCACCGTGAAACTTCCAAATGAATATATGTCCCTGCTGTAGAAGTGCAGGGTGGGCCTTAAGTGCACAACATTCCTCCCTAAGCACAGACTTCCTGCCTCTCATACTTACTGCACTGTATAGAGGAAAGCTTAGAAGTGAATGGAGCTGCAATACTGGCATCACCCAACTTCACAATGGGTACTTGGTCCTCCTCCAAATCTTTTAGCACCTGGCTGATCCTCTCCTGCTAGAAACAAAGGGAGGGAAAAACATCCTTGTTCAATCTACAGCAAGCTCCCAATCAAGCTATCCATACCACAAGAAGTAGTCCTCAACTTACAACCGTAAATTGGATCGGAATCTTGATCCAGTTGAGTGAAACATTAAGCGAGGCACTCATACGACTGCTTTACTCAATGACCGCAATCCCGGCACTCCCAATTGTGGTTGTTAAGCTATCTTACTTCATTAAGCCAAGTCCCGAGAAAGGAGTGTGGGGTGCCTCAGGAGGCTCTGCTCGGGAGCTGAAATTTGCCCCTGCCAAAATCCAAGCAGGATTTTCAATCCCTGAGCAGAGACACACTCACACATGGCCTGCGCCGGCCCTTCCAGAGCCTCCCCCGTCCCCAAGGCATCCCAGGCACCTTACCTTACTGCCCTGCCTTTACATTCTCTGCTTGGATTTTGACTTCCTCTTGTCTCTGGCAGCTGGCTGAAAAAGCTGCCTGCCGAAAGAGTTCAGCTCCCCTCTGTGTGCAGAAAGAACTTCTCCAGCAGGGTGCAAGAACTTCAGAATTTGAGTTCTGTTTCTGCACCCCAACACAGGAATTCAGCTCCCCTAGGCAGACAGCTCTTTCAGCTAGTCCTCGGAGACAAGGGGGGAGTCCTCTCAGCAGGGGGCAGCAGTTTGCAAACTTCCCTGCTGGCTTCCCCATTAATTTTCTGGGAAGCCAACAGAGAATGCATACGGCAATCACACAATCGCGGGGCGCTTAGCAGTCGGTCATAAAGGCGAATAGGTTGCCAAACACCCAGACTGCGACCGTGTGACTGTGGCACTGGTGGTGCAATGTTCTGCGATGGCCAAAAGCAACCTTTCTGAGGCTGTTTTCATTCCAGACCATCATTATACCAACAGTCGTTAAGTCGAGGACTTATCTGTCCTCTGTCTCTAAAATAAACCCCCATACAGAAAAGCTGTTGTTCTCTAGGAACAGGAAAGACAAGAGGACAACCCGTTTAATCCAAAGAGTCGGGAATTTAAGAAATTCCAGGTGTGTTGAGCTGGAATTCTTACAATTCCCATTTATTTGAGTATTGTTTCTACGTGCACCGAATAAGGATTTGTAGATAGAGTTCTGTCTTTCCTTTCATTCTCCCCCACCCCAGTTCACAAAGGAAAAGAAAATTCCAGAAACCATAGCTGAGGCCAGCAGCAAGAGACAGAGAAGTAAAACAGATCTAACAACCTACTCGTTGTACAGCGAGCTGCTCCTCCCTAAGAGACATGAGCCTCTGTTTGGCAGCTCGGGAGGTGGGCCTCATGTTGCTCCCAGCAAGAGAGGAGGAAGTAGCAGGTCTCCCATCGGCTACTCCATCACGAGGCTTTTTTCTGCGCTCGGGGATTCGCTCCGGGGCATTGGCTAGTAAAGCCACACCTGCAAGAGTGAATCATATCCCTGATCACACAAGCAAGCTGTTTTCAGGACAGGTGAAAACAGGGCTAATGAGTCAAAACCCCGATAATCATGAAACATGGATATTAATAATGCTTAACACGCTCTATCTGCTATCATTTACAGAATAGGGAATAAAAAAAGCTACATTAAATGCAGAAATATGGAAACTGACCTTTTCGGCAGAGATTCTGAAGCGTAAATACAACTTTGATTCGGTCGTATAAATATCATGTAAATATATAAATGTAATACAAATATATAAATTCATTAAACAAGTAAATGATTTTAAACAGGATGGCTTGTTTAACTTTGCACTGATAGGACTTTTAATCAAACCAATTGATTCCCCTTGCAGAAATATCGACATAATTAGTTGTGAAGAAAGATTAAGTATTTAATCAAGTAATCCAATCAGTCAAAAGACAGTAACAATTAAATAGTTTAGAGTCTAATTGGTCAGCAGATACCTACAATTTACAGCAACACAGTTTGTAACAAGGCATCTCCTCCTGAGTGAGGATAGAATGCTTCTCAGATGCTTGTTCCAATGAGTGCATGAATCACTTCAAAATAAAGTATCCTTTTTCCCCCTCCCAGAATCACAATTCATGGAAAGTTAATAAAAAAGCAATTAAAACGCACAAAATAAACAGGCCCGGTTTTCATCCAAATGACAATCTTTAAATGAATTCACACTCACCCACATCAGCGTGCTTCAGAGCCCCCACGTCATTAGTGCCATCCCCACACATCAGAGTCACATAGCCAAGTCCTTTCAATGTTGTGATCACAAATTCCTATAATGGGAAAATAAAGAATCAACAAAGAAAATTTGCATAAAATTGCCCAGGGCACAGGTTCTCAACATTTGCAATTCTGTACAGAAACTCCTCAACTTACGACTGTAATTAAGTCCAGAATTATGGTCACAAGAAATTACAGTTGTAAGTCAAGGTATCATGTCGCTACATCTGATTTTTTGGATATTTTTTTGTAGCAGTCATTTAGCAAGCCCCCCCCCCCCCCCCCGGACATTTTTTTGGCTGGAAACCTGCAAAAAAGTCGCAGATTGAGGTCCTGTAACCATGGGATGCTGCTAACAGTCATAAAGGTGACAAAATGCAATCATATGACTGTAGAATGTGTGTGGCCATCCTAACTTCGAAAACAGGTTATAGATAGCTCTGAGAAAGTCCGTTCTAACTTCAGACAGTCAGTAAATTTGCCACATCAGAAGCAGCCTTCCCTCTGCTTATTTAGAATTAAGTTGCAAGTCGAGGACTACCTGTAATCTCCTAAAATGAAAAAAAATGGAAGTCTGATACTCATGAATAAACTAATGGCTTCACTAGGTTAGGATTGGGCAAGGGAAACACACACACACACACACACACACACACACACACACACACACACGCATACTAGTGACCCCACTGAATCATCATTTCAGAGATGTGCAGATGAGTCTTGATTCCAATCTTAAGGCACCTCCCACTAAAGGCCATAGCTCTCCCAAACTTAAAATCCGTGGCTGCCTCATGGCAGGTAACAACTTTATAAAAAAAAATTCTGGAAGAGATGTGTCTATTCTCAGGTAAGATTTAGCAAACTATCCTTAAAAAATAAAATAAAACCTGACAATCTTGGTGTTAATCAACCGAGGGGCAGTTGGGCTGGGTATTAAAAGATAAAAGGCCACCTGCCTTCTGCTTGGGTGCAACACGTGCAAAGACTTGGATGTGTGGAATGAGTTTCAGCAGCAGCCGAGATTCTGTAGCCTGCAGATGAGCAAGACCCTCCCCTGTGATGCACAGGTTGTGGTTGCTGGTCAGTTCCTGCAGTGAGTCTGGGGCAACTGGGAGGACAGTAGTGCCGCTGATGGATTGCCATCTCCAATCGGAGCCTAGAGCAGAGAAGGGAATTAAGCACAGTGAGGGTGGCTGTCTTGTTTGGTAGCACTCATCCAGGAAAAGTACTATTGGGTAACGGGGGAATAATTCTCCTGGACACCACAGACTGGAAACTAATCACCCAGTGGAAAGCCATTGTAAACAACAAGCAGCAGCAACGACCAAAATAACACCGTGTGATTTTACTGGCTCCCAGGAAAAAAGGGCTAGGCGATGATTTAAATGTCCTAGAGAGCCAATGCTGCAAAAAGTGACAACATGCTCTGTGCAAAGTTGCAGCACCATCTGTCTTCTCTCTCCCTCCCTCCTCTCAGAGGTTTTTTGGTTTTTTTACCTTTACTAGGAGATGGCTGCAAAATGAGAGTCTGCTCCTTTTGGGTGAAGTGCAGCTCCTGGGCCACGTGGCAAGCAGTCAGTGGGCTGTCACCTGTGATCATCACTACCTGTAGAGTGGGGTGTAAAGGGCAGGTTTGTGCCACCTGACTATATGCAACATGCAGTGAAGCTGCTCTGCGGAAACGGCCATCTGCTCCAGAACTACCGCTTGAAAACAGCATTCTGGAAAACGTGCATACAAAAGCAGCATGCTGGCCTGTGGTAATTAAAAATACAGCCTTGCTGAAGGGTGCGTTTCCTCTCCCCCCTCCCCAAGCAATTTTGGAAATACAGTTTTGATCCTTTTTGTCTCTCAAATAAGAACATCCCATCTTGTGTAACGGGATAAAGAGGGAACACCCATGCTGCAAAAAGGAAACATTGTGCTTGCCTATGTCCTCCATTCCAGACAGGAGAAATATATCCTATCCAAAAGAAGAACTGTTCAACTCCCACAGCAATATGCCTACAGATGCTGAGAACAGAACAGCATGGCAGGGCTACTGCAAGCAAGTCTGGGAGCTCTCCAAGGCTTTCTCAGCTCCTGAGGAAAACTGGATGCCTGACTGGGTGGTTTTTTTCATCTGCTCCTGCAGGATTTTTTCTGTTTGCTTAGCTGTTCTTTCAAGATTTATTCTGCTGCCCTAGCCAATTTATCTAAGAACGTACAGACAAAAAGATAGGGTAAAAGATTTCATCCCTTTGGATTGGAGGAGGTGACAAAAGAGCAGTGCAGATCCAACAAACAGGAAGAGGGGATGGAGAATGAGAAAGACTGGTGAAATTATGCAAACTGGCTCAAACATTTGCCTAGTCCCCTCTTCTTGGCTCCTTCCACAGTTTCTCAGCCACAACTCACATGGTGGGAAGCGTTCAGGATCTCACGGATAACTGGCTTCGAGTCGACTTTAAGGGGGCAGGAAACTACAATGAAGCCTGTGAACCTCAAGTCACATTCCAGGGCCTCCCGCTTTATTTCTCGTGCCTTTGAACAGGAAATACATAAAATGATTATAGCGGACTTTTTTTTACATTAATGTAACATCCCTCACCTCCCCCCCCCTCCAATGAATGATAACTTATCGAAATCATTGCATGCCCTTCTAAAAGTCACATAATTAAGTATATTTAAGATGTGAATCCAGATTACATTTAAATATTTTTTTCCTCCCTACTCCAACATCTTTATGACTTCCATGTTTTATGATTCTACTTTCATTCCATGTTGGTCCTGAGTTAAATAATATGCTTCTTAAGTGGGACTTGATTTCAAATTGATTATTGATTACTGATTTGGGCCTATTGTGTTCCATGAAATAACTAGTGTGCTTTTTTTAATTCAACAAAGCAAACGATGCCACAGCACAAGGCATGAATCCAACCACTGCCAGTAGGTCCCCTTCCTAGAACAACCCATTCCTACACATCTCACCCCCCCCTCCCGCTTTTCTCCAGTCTATCTTCTTCTCTTTAAATTCACTGGAAACTGTTCGTCTTCAAGTTCATTCTCAGTCTAACTTTTGCAGTGTATCGCAATTCAGGAGGGTTTATGTCACAAAACACCGACCTCTTCTTATCATACCCAGGAAGCTAATTCACACCAGTTGCTCCATTCATGCTTTTTCTTTGGTTGCTTCTCTCCCTATTGCTTGCTTGCTGCCTGCTGCAGCGACAGCAGACCATACCCCTGCTCTGTACAGTTCTTCAGTACTGAAATTGCTTAAGTCTTTGCTATGCAAGGCCATGCTGCCTGCGCTTCTACGGCTTGTTATTTTGCCCTCTTGGTCTCTTCCTAACTCCCTCACCCCCTCCATTGCCTTGTGCGTCTCTTACAGAGCAGCTTTCCAGGCAGCAACTGTGCCATTTGCGTTTCAGGTACAGCATCACTATACTGCCTAAGCTACAGCAAACAACCCCCCCTCCAAAAAAAAAAGCAGGCTTCATGGTAAATTTGCCACATGAGAAACAGCCTTCCTTCTGCTTATTTAGAATTCGGTAGTTCTTTCCCCGGTAGGAGGAGAGAGGGCTTCACATTAAGAAAGAAGGCATTAAGAGGCGTTACTCTTCTGCAAGTCTTCAATGAGACCTTCAGAATATACAGAGGATGGTTTGCTACCAAGAAGAAATTGGAATAATTCAATTAAGATGGTTGCTCCCATTGCTCTCTCTCCCACCCACCCCTGCAAGTGTGAAGTAAACAGAAGGAATACCCCGTTTTAAAAGGGAGCATGTAAGCCATTGCCTATAAATCTAACGGACTTACTGAGTTATCATAGACGGATTGCATCTCCCCAAGCACCAAAGTACATTATGGCACACATGAGCTTGCATAGCTATGGGGGAAGAAGATTTGAAACTTACTTGCTGATGAGTGAGGTGTCCCAATTCTTTGTAGCCAAGGGCCAAAACTCTGGCTCCCTCACGTGATATCTCTGTGTGAATAGCATCATAGGTACTTGGACACTGAGAGAACTGCACAAAAAGACAGCAACTGTTACAATAAATACTGCTAAAAGAAAAATCTCTAACCAAACCGAGAGTTACGTTCATATAAAAAAGGGTGTCAAGGCAGGAAGGGCACACATGTCACCGTGAGATACCGAAGAGACTTCCAGCATAGGCAGAGAAGTTCAGGATCCTTCAGCCAATGTTATTTTGCTCCAAACGGGCATCCTTCCAGGTATATTGGCATTATGGCTGCCAAATTTGCAGCCAATGATTATGGTTGAGGATACTGGAGCAAAAGCCCTAATATACCGTGTTTCTCTGAAAATAAGATCGGCTCTTTTTTTTTTTTTTTACCTCCAAAAGAGGCACCAGGTCTTATTTTGGAGGGATGTCTTACTCACCTTCGGCACCGACAGCCCTGCCCAGCAGGTCCACTTCCTCTGGGGCCAAAGGAGCAGCTTCGTTCTGCAGCTGCATTCTGGCCTGCATTTCACAGTCAGGCCTTTCCGGAAGGCCTCTGCAGTCGAGGACCGAGCTATGGATTCAATCCATAGCTCGGTCCTCGGCTGCAGAGGTCTTGCAGAACCGAGCTATGAATTGAATCCATAGCTCGGTTCTTTGCTGCAGTGGCCTTCCGGAAAGGCCTCTGACTGAGAAATGCAGGCCTGGCTGCAAGGTAATGCTCTAGCTTGATTTTTAACCATGTGCCTCGCCCTAAAACTAGGGCTTATTTTTGGGGTAGGCCTTATATTAAGCCCACCCCCAAAAAATCAAGCTAGGGCTTATTTTCGGGGTAGGCCTTACTTCAGGGAAACAGGGTAGCTGGAGGGCACCAGCGCCACACCCGGCTACTAGCTTGATTTTTGAACCATGTGCCTCGCCCTAAAACTAGGGCTTATTGACTGGGAAGGTTGCAAATAGTGATCACGTGATCCCGGGGACACTGCAACCATCATAAATACTTGCTGGTTGACAAGGGCCGGAATTTTGATCATATGACCATGGGGATGCTGTGAGGGTTGTAAACGCAAATATATAAATCGAGGACTATCTGTATCAGCCTGTGGACCATAGGAGCGTTTAATGGAATGCCAATCTACATATGGCATCCTTTCAGCTAACCCAGAAAAGCAAGTCTTGTGACAAACGGATCACCGTTTATCCACTATTCTTCCCTGTTCTGGAAAAAAATCTGTTCCTAAAGAGCAACCACACCTTTTAATAAATATTACAGAATACAACATTATAATTACGTCTTCTTTTTTAAAAGCACACTTGCAACAGATACTAGTTTAGTTGGCTTTATGAAAAGGCTGGACAACTTTATGAAGGATTAGTCTCTCAGTAGCCAAGGAAGTTTCATCTAACTCAGGTAGAAAGGGAGCGTACAAAGCACATGAATAAATCAAGTTAAGAGTCAGTATGGCAGATCAGACACTGGACTAACCAGTAACAGAACACCACCTCCATCTTATTCTCCTTTCCAGGATATTGCACAGCTGATCATTGAATGCAACTCTAACTTACTTGCATCACATTCCAATCCAAACAGCCAAGACTCTGTTCTCACTCTATTCCCACTTAATATTACATCATAGTATTGTGAAAATTATTCTTACAATTAAACTGATGATAATTCAAATGGAAATATGGGTGTAGGTGAAAAGTATACCCTATGTTTTTCTGTAGTAATTACACAGATTCCTCCACTTAATTACAATGGTACAGTTGGAGTTCTCTTCCCAACCCTATCTGGTCTGACCAACTAAAATATCATCAGCAATTAGGCACATGCAATAAATGCAAGCTTCTTTGTGCAGCTATCCAAAAGCCATTAAGAACCTCCCATGCCAAAGCAACTCAGATTTGCATACGTTCAAGGCATCAATTTCATGGGAGTGTAATTAATTAATCCCCTTAATTGTTCCACTAGTTAACAATTAACCAGTGGAACAGCTTGCCTTCAGACATTGTGGGTGCTTCATCACTGGAGGTTTTTAAGAAGAGATTGGACAGCTACTTATCTGAAATGGTGTAGGGTCTCCTGCTTGAGCAGGGGGTTGGACTAGAAGACCTCCCAAGTCCTGTCCTGTCCTATCCGATTCTCAACTTGAAAAAATGTTTATTAAAAATGTATATACTGCTTCATGTAAAATATTTTGAAATCACTTACAATCACATTTAAAAACAATAACACATGCACACGGGGAAGGAATTTGCAGACAACGGCTCACCATTTTATGCAGCATCTCCGGGGCCCCTTTCACAGTTGCAATGTAACACAGATCAGTGGAACCGATTTTCTCATAGGAAGCCAAGACCGACATTCTTTTCAGAGCACTGGCAAAATGAAAGCGCTGGTGAATTTTCAGTCCCTGAGTTTTAATACTTCGGGGGAAAACTTTCTCATCTGGAAACAAAGAGATCGGGAAATCCTGAAAGGGTTCAACATTGCAAGCGGTAATCTTCCCTTTGGATTGTGGGGGGAGGGTTTGGAGACCAAAAAAGCCCTTGTTTGTACCGTTTATCCAAATGGCAGGAGCACGCCTTCTCCCCTTCTTCAACCATGGGACCTACCATGTAATAATCCCTTTACAAGAGCAGAGGCACTTCTAGAGACTGGAAGTCCCAGTGTACTGCAAAGTCTCCAGAATCAGAGTGGTAGGAATTCCATAGAATATTTGCAGTTCAATGCAGTGATTAAGGCATCAGTTTAGAAACCACAAGACCATGAGTTCTAGTCCTGCCTTGGGCACTAAGCCAGCTGAGTGACCCTTAAGCTAGTCACACTCTCTCAGCCCTAGGAAGGAGATAAGGGCAAACCAGTTCCGAAAAACATTGCTAAAACTAGTCCAGGCAGTCACTAGGATTTAAAAACTGACTTAAAGGCACAAAACCGAAACAAAACAATAGGCAAATGTAGAGGCATTTAGGGATACACACATGGCAAAAGGACATGATCAGCAGGAAATCAGTAGGTTTTGCTAGAGTGATATTGCTAACTCCATTATAATAGAGGAGAATGGTACGAAACTGGTGACTTGAATATTCCCCAAGGTGAACTGGTTGTGAAAGAGACAATTTTTGCAATGTACACGCTAATATTGGGAAAACCATATAGTTCCATGTATTGGTTCACTTACATTGCAAAAAAGGTTTTCAAAAAAGAAAAGAGCCAGAGAAAAGGGTGGGGTTTTTTTGGCTTGGTGTTGTTCATCAAACTGATAATTGTGAAATGTGTCTAAATCTACTAGGATCAGAATTCCATATCTGATTTGGTTCTCAGCAATAATATATTCTAGGGGAAAGGATCTTGTGACATAAAAGTTAAGGAGGAGATGCTTTAAATATTTTTCTTCATGAAAACTTGTAAAGGAAAACTAGGAAATATATAATGTTGAGCTCAAAAAGCTATTACAGTAACAGATCTTTCAACAGGCAAAGTGAAAACTGATATTCTCAATACATCAACTGTACTTATGTGGGAATCTCTTAAATCTTGAAAAGTTGCTATTGCTTTTAACATGACCCATCAATACACCATTTGGATAGCAACCGTTTCTCCTGCTTGTTTTTCTTGCCAGGTAAAACTCACAGATGACTCAACAGGACATTATTTAAAGGAAGAGTTTAAGGTCCACTTACTCCGAGTTTCCCAGTTACCATTTAAATGGCCACTGAGTTTACAAATTATGACTCTGGGCAGATAACGTAGGATTAAAACCAACAAATTCCAACAACAAAAATGCAGATAACCCATTTTTTTAAAAAAATAAATAAATATTCTGCATGTTTAAGACATGTTCTCTGTACATGGCCCAAATAAAGTCTGTTATGATAGAACAGATATGGGCATTTACTTTCTGCATGTTTCTGTAAAATGCCTGCGATCTTATAAGACAGAGGGCAGGAAAAGCTGCTTTAGGGCTCAGGAGCTCATCCAGCCTACCTTTTGTCAGAGTCCATTCCACAGCAGTAAGCATGGCTTTCTCCAGTGGGTCACCCACCAGGGTCCCATCATCCAGCTGCATCAAGGAATGACATGTGGCAATGACCCGATGAGTCTCAACTGGAATGTCTGACACGGGGGTCACTTCTTTCCCCTCTCTACAATAAGATCAAAAGGCCATGCTCAAAACAATTGGCTCCCAACTTAACAAAACTAATTCCTCTTATGATCAGGAAACTCAGACAAGGAAACTATGGGTAAGTCAAGGGACCCCAAACAATTCTAAACAACTCTGCTTCCCTCAGCTTCAGGATTTACCTAAGCCCAGCCACACCTCTCACCACAAGGTTGTCACTGGTGAGTGTGCCAGTTTTATCAAAGCAGCAAATCTGGACCTTGCCCGCAAAGGGGATGCGGAATGGCTCTGTGCAGTAAACATCTGCAAGAGACAAAAGACATATATGGGTGAACATGCAATAATGAAAGTCTGGTTTTTCTTTACTTCCTTTTTATAAATACCCTCTATCCACTCCCTTCGCTCACATTGTATTTACTCATTTAAAAATATCTCCATCCTATGTATCTGAAATCCCAGAAGTAATAAAACAATTTAAGCAGGAACAGGCCAAGAACATCTATCAAGAATCTTTACAGTGACCCTCTCCAACTTCAGTGTGGAAAGTTTGTTAATCCTTTAGAAGCATTCAAAATCCTAGAATTTGCAACCTACAATGTGATCCGAGTTTCATTTAAGGCTTGACAGAATTTTCACTTAAACAAATTACAAGACAATATCATGTGCCATTTCTTTTTACAGAAGGTACTGACCCAATATTGTATTTGCTGAAGAACCTGAAACTTTAGGTAACGCCCCATTTAGCAACTTTTCAGCCAATCTTTTCCTCTATATTTTTGATCCATCTTGCGTATTAGCTTATCACCATTGTGGCCCACTCTTCTTTACAAAACTATTTCAGCTCAATATTTTTGCACTGTCTTGCATAACAGATCACACTGTAACTTTGCAGTTGGGTTAAGGCAAAGCCTTTTATTTGGCCACTCCAAAACATTATATTTCTTCTTTTCCAGGCTTTTTGTTGTAAATGTATCAGTAGGTTATGCTGCATAACCCACATTCATCAGCTGACGCACAGAAATTTGGTCATTCTCTTGTAGAATTTGCTAATGGATTTTGCTGGAGGGCAGTTTTTCATTTTCTTCAAGCCTAACAGTTCTCAGTAATGCCAAAAAGCTCCACTTTCAACTCATCTGTCCACAGAACACTTTCCAATAACCAGGTGATGTTTGACAAAACATGAGAGTAATGGAAAGGTGCTTTAAGGGCAGCAGGGATTTCCTCCCTTATGTCCCTGCATTTATGTTCAGAGTTTTCCTTATGGTGGATTCCTGAATACTGGCATCCGGCAATACAAAACTGGTCTGATATTTTGAGATTCTTTGTGACCCTGAGAGTAGTTTGTCTGCCTCTTGGGATGATTTTTATTGGTTGATTACTCTTGGAAAAAGTAACAGTGGCTTGGCATAATCTTTCCCCCCCCCAAAAAAAATAATTGCATTAAAAGTTTAAATAAAACAGTAAAAAGTAATAGAAATAAGACGGGAAAAATAGCAAGAAAAATATATGAAAAGAACCCCATGCCAAGAAAATGACTCCCCACCCTCTTTGTGACAAGAATAAACAATTCCCTAATTGTTTTACCTCCTCTTAGCTAGCAAATATAAAATGCTTAATCCCATAACCCTTCTCTTAACAATAGGCAAATCACATAAGTAACTTGTCTTCAGTCCACTTAACACTAATTAGCATATATAAAACTCAACAGTCCACATTTCACCTCTTAACTGTAACAAAATCCCATTTAAAAGTCATGAAATGTTCCCAATGTTTGGATATAAACAAAATAAAAAACCCAAGATTAATGAAACAAAAAGGGACCATTTCCTCTTTATAAAAAAACCAAGCGCAATACACAATATTCTACATAATGTCTTATCTTCAAATGCAGATCTCATATCACCCTACAGGCATATCCACATTTCACAAGTATAAAATAATCCCACTATCCTAGCAGGGGGGGGGGGGAACCACCTAAAGTTAAACATAGCAAAAAGAAACAATATCTCCTCCTTTAAAAATAAATTCTAAACTTCCTTACTTTAGTTAAAGAAAAACAAGTGTAAAAACCATTTTAAGTATCATAAAAGTAGAATTATGTAAAATAACTATTTGCTGGAAAAAAACGTTTACATAGTTATCGTTTTAGGCAAATGCAGTATGGTATAATTAAAACAAAAAAGAATCCACCAGAATTACAACATATCGATTTTTATCCCTGATCGAATAAAGTCAACTTTATAGGGTTTTTTTTTTTTAATACAAGTCTTTTTCTGTAATTATTCCAGTGGTTTTTAATCCTTATTACAAATTTCTTTAGTGCCTTAAACAGGGTTCTTTTATAAGGAGAAACTTATTAAAGGTTGTTCTCTTTAATCCAGAGATCAAAGGGAACCGATCTGCTTTGGCTCCCTTGTAGAAGGTTGCACAGTTAGTTCTGTTTGTCTTTAGTTGGCCATCTTTCCTTGGATGTCCTGGCTTGGCATATTCTCCATTGGCACACTATCTGCCTGCATGTGGATTCATAGAGGCCAACATCTTTGGCAAATAGTTTTGTAGCCCTTGCAGTGTCATAAGCATCAACAAGAGAGATCTTGGAGATCTCTCTTCTAATTGAGGTGTCATCCAGAAATGTGTGCAGCAAAGAGCATATTCCAATGGCAGCAACAATATGTTTTTAATAGGGGAAGGCCACTCAGAGTCACTGACTAGAAATCACAATTAAATTATCCCCTAACCCAGGGGTAGGCAACCGTGGCTCTTTTATGACTCGTGGACTTCAACTCCCAGAATTCCTGAGCCAGCCACGCTGAGGGGAAAGGGAGAGGTTTCCAAGCTGAGCCATGCTGGCTCAGGAATTCTGGGAGTTGAAGTCCACGAGTCATAAAAGAGCCACGGTTGCCTACCCCTGGGTTAGGGGATAATTTAATTGTGATTTCTAGTCAGTGACTCTGAGTGGCCTTCCCCTATTAAAAACATATTGTTGCTGCCATTGGAATATGCTCTTTGCTGCACACATTTCTGGATGACACCTCAATTAGAAGAGAGATCTCCAAGATCTCTCTTGTTGATGCTTATGACACTGCAAGGGCTACAAAACTATTTGCCTACCCATGGGTATTTGCCTACCCATGCCCTAACCAAACTCATATATTTTCCGTCAACGGCTCAGTGTGTTCTGTAAAAAACATGGCATAGTTCTCTCTGTTCTCTATTTAACTAGAATCTCTATTAATACAACTTAGCAGGTTGTAAGCGACAATTCTTCAGAGATACAAATAGGTCAAAATGGTTTCACAAACTTTTACCACTGTTGAGTGTTAAATTACTATTCCTAGAACTGTTATCCATGCTTTGTGAGAATTCTGGGAGTGTCAGATCAATATTTTGGAGAGGTTGCATTAGTGAATGTGCAAAGTGAAAACTCCTCATGTCATCTTAAATTCATGGGAGATTACAAGGGAAGATTTCAATTGCTTCGTTGATCCAGTGAAGGAAATACTTGAAAGCTCTTTGCAGTTGCTAATAGTTTTACAAACCACATTTTTATATTTAAGGCCACAGTACTACAAATCACAATGACTCAGCCAATGAAGTCAATAAGCAAAACAATTTGTAGTGTAAAAGATGGGTGTTTCCCAGAAACATAAATGCCGTTGTCTTCAAAAGTTTTTCAAAGTTTGTAATCTCATTCTCCCATAAGTCTTGGAACTTACATAATTTGGCAAGAGCAATGAGTGAGGTGTTGACGGCTAAGGAAAGCTCAATGGGAAGTTCAGGGGGAACCACCGAGGTTAGTATTAAAGTACATTCCAGAAAGAGCTTGTAACGGTTCCTGCTGGGGTCTTTAGTGCCTTGGAAAGAGGAAAAGAGAGACACATTTGGATTACATATCATTGCTGCACAATTCACTAAGATGATTGTTAAGTCCCAGACCACATGCTAGGGCACAATGAAACCATAAGCACACCATGGGAAATTAAGTGTCTTCTGACTTCAACATTTTAATCTACAGACAATCTACTGATTACAGGTAGTCTTCAAGTTACGACAGTTCACTTAACAATGGTACAAAGTTATGACACCACCCTCAAAAGTACGTATGACATAGTCCCAATGTTATGAATGTTACAGCATTACAGCAGACAGTCATCCTTACGACCAACTGCAGAGACATGCAACATTCCCCCTGCCTATTCCCCCCCCCCCCGGGACCTAACCGGCACTAGCCCTGCTATGCTAGCCCACCGGCTCCTCCCCATCCCATCACCGGTCTCTCACCTTTGAAAGATCTGCGGTCAGGGCCATTTGGCAGAAAAGCGCCCATCTTTTTACACATCCTCCTGTCCCCTTTGCAAAAGGCTTTTGGTGTGGAGAATGGAAACCTGCAGGGATCGTGCCCCTGAAGGCTTCTGTTTTCTGTGCCAAAAGCTTTGGCAACGGGAATGGAGGCCTGAAGGAGCACAAGATCGCACCCCCAAAGGCTTCCATTCTCCGTGCCATAAGTTTTTGCAAACAGGACGGAGGCCTGAAGCAGCGTGAGATCACGCTCTTTAAGGCTTCTGTTCTCTGCACCAAAAGCTTTTGCAAAGGGGACAGAGGCTGAGGGAGCTCAAGATTGCATCTCAAAGGCTTCCGTCCTTTTTGCAGTAGACTTTTGGCATGGAGTATGGAGGCCTGCAGGGGTGTGAAATCACGCCCCCAATCTTGAAATGTATCAAGGATATTGTTTCTTTTTTAAATTCCTCCTTGCTCCTGGGTATGGGGATGTGCTACAATGCTGTGGAATCCAGCAAATAACAACCAATCTCTTAAATAAAGCAATCAAATCAGTAAGACATCTGTCCCTTTAATAAGGCAGCCATTCTAATAAGAGTATCCCTTTCTGCAGATCATCAAGACCCTTGCCATCCCTACTGATGCTATATTCTCTTCTTGATTAGACAGGCCCAAATTTACCTTCGATCCATACATAGGATGCAGCAGCAATGGCAAAGACAAGGAGGAAAAGAATGAAGATGAAAGTTTCCAAGTTGTTGGCTGTTACCCGTTTCACCCCGAAGAGGATTGTACGTAGGAGCTTCCCCTGAGAGGGAGGAAGAGTAATCAGTCCACTACTTCAGAGAAATTAATGACAGAGTGCAACACACAAAAAATGTGACTAATATCTAAATCCCCAGAGAATTGCTGCCCAGTTTAGAGTACTCTAGACATATTGAAATGCAACTCGTGGAACTGTGGAATTTCCTTCCCTGCAGTATTATGCAAAAAAAAAAAAAAAAAAAAGAAGCCACATATACTTTGGCTATCAGAACCCTGTCAGCAAATCAAACCACTCCCTTAAAAGCTAACCCTAATGTTTAAGAACCATTTTATTAAGGTTCTTAAACCATGTTAAGGTTTAGGAACTAAAAAAGCATCAAATTAAATATAAGTAACACAAAATAATAAAAGGAAGATGGAAGACTTGAAAACTGTTCCAACCTATTTACTCAGAAGAGGGAGTCAAGCTATTCTCCAAGGCGCCTGAGGGCAGGACAAGAAGTAATGGATGGAAACTAGTCAAGGAGAGAAGCAACCTGGAACTGAGGAGAAACTTCCTGACAGTTAGAACAATTAACCAGTGGAACAACCTGCCTCCAGAAGCGGTGAATGCTCCAACACTGGAAGTTTTTAAGAAGAGACTGGACAGCCATTTGTCCAAAATGGTATAGGGTTTCCCGCCTGAGCAGGGGGTTGGACTCGATGACCTCCAAGGTCCCTTCCAACTTTATTATTATTATTAATTATTATTAATTATTATTAATTATTAATTATTATTATTATTATTATTATTATTATTATTATTATTATTATTATTATTATTATTAAAATAAGCAGCAAACATTTCGCCACAATTTTATCTTTGCTTCAAGTTCCAGTTACAAAGGACTTTGGGTAGTGGAGATATACGTATGTCTTCGATTTGTAAGTTAAATCATACAGAATTATGAGCTCTGAATTACAAGTTCTGCTTCTTGAGCTGGGAAAATGAACTCATGACTTGTTTTCACATAAAAGCACAGAGGTTTTATACCTACTTACCTGAGAAGTATTAAAGCCTGTCCTCAGAACATAGGCCACACACCCATTATCAACAGCTGCAGAGGGGAGAAAGAATATTATTCTGTAGTATATTTCTATAAAACAGCTCTATAAACGGGGAATCTGGATGAACCCTCCAGCAAATGTGAACATTACAACAGCTATGCAAAAATGTAAAAAGTTATCACATGTCAAATGGAAAAGTTATCAGCTGAAGAAAAGAGCCTGCTTGGACTAGCTATATTTATCAGTAAATTCAATCAATATATTGCACTACCCTTTCTCAGACTCAGTGATCTGAGAAGCAGTATCTGATTACAATATTCTAGGAAATGTTTTTCTGGTTCTTTTCTTTTCTAAGGGAAATTATATTTTACTGATTTCCCCCCTCCCCATCTCTTCCCTTGCCCCTGCTCCCAATTCTGTTCATGCTAGTTCAGTCGCTACATACGTTTCAGGCCAGTACTGGCTTTTTGTGGTGGAATATGCTGCACAACCTTTGTTCCCCCAAAAATGACATGCAACCTGGAATCCGCTTGCATATCCAGGACATGATCAGGATCCAAATCCTCAACGGGCTCCTATAGGAGAAAACAGAACTTGAGCATTAACAATAAGCGAATAAGAGCTACTTCACAAGATTTGCTTAGATAGGCAGAGCTGTAAGCAGCCAATCTTTGCTGAATTCTCTTTATCTACATTTTTGCTTACTCAAATTACATACCCTCTGAAAGATTCAAGATGGGGAGACTAAGTCTTTAATACAGGCAGATGAGGTGTTCTTGCATTTAATAATAATGTTTAATATAATAGCATTTTTACTAATATATCAGTTTCGTGTATTTTGTGCATTTTTCCTCAATGTTTGCCATCCTTTATGAATATTTAAAAGTACAAGATGAGAAGTAACTGTTTTAGTCTTATTTCAATTGCAATGAGAAATGAGCAACAAAATGCCAACATATTTTCTCCTATTTATTACAACTGTGTATTACAACCATCCCATTTACCATCCAACATTCTCAATTATTTCAATTACATTTAGCTAATTAAATGTAATTATGTTTAGCAGCTACCCTTGTTTTAATACTTCCTCTCTCTGCATGAAAGAACACAATCCTATCATTTCCCCCCATCAACCAATAGGCAAAGTTGGTTCTTCCAATATCAGAAGATACTCCTTCATAATCTTCCTTTAACTTAGTTTACACTCATGTGAAATCATTGTTTAGTCTCTCTCCTTCTCTTGCTTCACTTTTACAATGATTCTTGCAGTCTGCCCAACTTCATTCTTTCCTCTTCATCCCGTCTCCGTTTCTAGGTCAAGGAAACAGCTTGTACAATATTGCATTCTGACAACAGTACTTGACCAAATTATAGTCATTGACTGGCAAACCTTCATTTGAGGGACCGACTCTCCAGTCAACATGGCTTCGTCTACAATACACCTTCCTCGCAGCAGCAACATGTCGCACGGTACAAGGTTCTCATGGGGAGAACGTCCTAGAATAAAAAGTTGGAATGCTCAGAAAGGAGTTGGGAGAAAATATGGATTAAGTCTGGACTAAGTCAGGATCTAGATTACTCTAAGAATTTTGAAGGACTTGCAAGCTGTTCTTCTTTCCTCAGCTTAGCTGAGCTCAGCCTGTCTAGACAGCACAAATGAAGGATGATTTTTCCACTTAACAGCAAAAAAAGGTTGCTGGCATATCAATCCTGTTTTGCTAGTATGTTCCTGAGTGCCTCCAGTGAGGCCCAAATGCATTCTGCCTCTTCTAGGCTGCCTTCTGCAAGTCCACAAGGAAAATTACGCAAGGAATGGCCAGGGGAAAAAAAAAACATTCAGTACCGTTTTTGTCATAAAAGTAACCATTTTTACTAGCAAGTTTTTCCTTGTAATAACAATATTAACCTAAATTCAGCTTATGTCAGAAAATGTAGCCTCACAGATCTGGACAGACTTCTTTCTGTTCTAACCCTCAATCAATACCTGGCAGTTTTACTGATATACAGGAGTATCTGAATACAGACAAAAGCCAGAAACACTTTGACATAGAAAAAGGTAGGTAGTTCTTCATTTGCAACAAGTAAGAGACCTCTATTACCAACTGAAACAATGTCCCCTGGGATTATCTCATCACTGGAAATTGGCCGCCACTTCCTGTTTCTGTAAACCTGAAAAATAAAATAATAGCAAAATAGTACTTTGGGGCCTTGGACAGGGCTGAAGTAGCTCTGGAGAACCAATACCCACCAATGTTAACTTTCATGGTACTTTTAACTAAAAGTACTTGTTAATTAAAAAATAATTTTAAGAGTAGAAAATGGATGGAATGAATATACACTTTCTCCATAAATTTAGCCTGTTACTAGATTTATCCAAAATTTAATCACTGCTTTCCTGGAAGAAACCAATACATTTACAAAGCAAAGAAAAATGGAAAGAGGTGTCTTAGAAGCCGGGGAATACTGGAAGGGGAGAAAAATTTACATATTTGGACAACAAATGAAAAAGATTTTGACAATTAAGCACCTTTCTATCTTAGCTTCTAAGGCTCAGGCAACCCTTCCTGTCTTATTGAAATCACCACATGTTCTTGTCAAAGCAAGAACATCCTCAGCTTTTCCTGACAGCTCCTCTTTCTTAGCAAGCCCACTTAACAAGTACAGCAACTAACTCTTAATTCGCATCACCTTGAGCAATGAGACCTCCAGTATTCTGGAAGCTAACAGTTGATTGGAATCTCTGCAGATGCGGGGGGGGGGGGAGGAGGAGGAGGAGGCGGCACTGGAGCCTTCAAGTTTTACTTGAATCTCATCATCTTTTGCCTTTGCTTACCTGGATCATGTAGGGCTTGTTACCCATTTTTCGGATTTCAGACATGTTCCTCATTTGCTGCTGGACAAGGGATGCTTCAAAAGCTACCAGCATGGAAAGAGTGAAGACACTATAGTACCAGTATTCATCCAGGCACCACAGGCCCACACAGAATACCTGGGAAAAGCAGAAACAAAGGACTTTATGGATCACACAGTTTGGCAACTTCATGGAAGCCAGGAGCCACAATGAAATATTTTTCAGCAAGAGCAGTAATAAAAAATGGACAGAGCCGTTTTTTTTTTTTTTAAAAAAAGGAGAGAGAGAGAATGGAAGATCTATTGCCTTTGTTAGTTTCCTGTTTTAAAAGGGCAGAAAATGCCCCACTGCATTTTTTTTGTTTCCTGCAAAGCTGGTTGAAGTACATCACCCAAAATATTTTTTGGGCTGAGTGTGCACTGATGCCTGTTTCCCATCTTTGCACTAGTGTCTATAATAAAGATGAGGTTATCACAATAATGAAAAACAGAATCAAGAAATCATTAATTTGAATATTACTTTAGTCATAAATTATTATATAAGGGTAAGGAAGGACTCCTTGTCCTCCAGCTTCCTCCCTCCCTCTGGAATAGGAGATAAAACGGTTCTTCCAGCATTCTCAACCAATATGGCTGAGAATTTCTTACTTACTGCTGCAAGTCTAAGAGTACTTGGAAGACTCTGAAAAAAAATCCCATGTAACTACTATATATTAGAATATTCATAATTTCTATTGCATGTACGAGGAATAATTGACTTACATTTCTATTTGCATTTATGGGAACCCACTGTTTTACAGGATTTAGTTTATATGCATCTTGATCAATAAAAGAATATTCAGTTTTTATCTCAATTATAATCCATTTTTCATCAGATAAACCGTAAGTAGCAAGAAAGTAAATGAAGATGGTCTGCCTCAATGTAGAAGTAAATTGGGTTAAAGAACAGTTGATTTTCCAGTTTCTTCGCTGAGGATGTCTGAACAAATCCAGCCAATTGCATAAATAAAAAGTTGACAACTCGGGGATTCAACAGTTTTGGGGACAGCAGCATTTGCTTATTGCTTTGTCAATTTAAGAAACAAACCAAACAGCAACAAAATACACTTGATGTTGTACATTGACATACAGCTTTTGTTACCTGAAAGACGAAGAAAGGAGCTGTTGCTCTCTCTTTGAAGAGTTCCAGGAATTCTGGCACAACCATTTCTGCCCTGTATAAAAAGCAGAATCCTTATTCATTGTAGCACTCACCAATTCTTGAGCCACTCAATTTGCAAAACTTTCGGTTTTGCTGCATATTACTTTCAGTATTCACAGCTAGCATGGTCAATGTTAAGGGATGCTGGGAGATATGACAACATTATCAGGAGAGTCACAGATTCTCCACCTCTGCTTTGGATTCTGAAGATTTCATTTTCCTTATCTACTTCTCTCTCTCTCTCTTCTATTTTTACTTCTGGCTGCATCAAATGTCCTTCGAAGCACAGAACTTTAAAGCTTCAGGCACTACTTAACTGGGACTGCTCCTCCGTTATCATTGTCAGACCCACAATTTCCACCATTAATGGATAATTAACAATACTTAATAATTAATAGCTAATTAAATTAATAACTACACTAGACTAATTAAGGAAAGAAGAACTGCCGTTTTAGTTTTCATGACAGGTTCTGACTTCTTCCTATTGGATGATATGATTGCATTACTGATTTGTTCTTGCAGCCCTTTCTAATCTGATACCTTCATGTACATTTGGCTGAAAATCCTACCATTTCCTCAGTCCGTATCAATATTCTGCACGCTGGCTAAGAACAAAAGCAGCTGTAATTCAGGACACTTGGAAAGTGCCAAGTTTAGGAAAGCTGTGGATTATAGCTGTGGAAACTGAAGTTTTTTGTTTTTGCTTTGCTTTAGCCTTTAAGACAAGAAAGTTATAAAGTGGGAATAAAGGGAGAAATTGTGTTTACAGTTGGCTAAGGAAAGCAGATCTCTGCCTTTGAGAGAGCTAATAGTTTTTTTTATTTTTTTTATTACAAAGGCATGCCTGAACACAGTGGGCCTTTAAGTAGGAGAAGGTGGCTAGTTATAAGGGGATGGAAGAACGAGATGAAGAACTTTCTTCCATGAATTCTTGCAGACATACAGGATGGAAAGATGGGCTATTGGGAATGTAAAAAGGCAGGAAAACAAGTAAAAATGGACTCAGGATTCATACAACTGCATGCAATGGAGTAAGATGGGAATAAAATTGATCTTGGCAAGATAAGAGAGCAATTAATCTCTTAGCTGCCACGTGTCTGTATTCAGCTTAGTTAAGTTTCAAATGGTAGGATTGTAAATCGATGTTAGGGGATAAAAAAGCCTTTCGAGACATATACTTTAATGCAGATAGATGGAATTGTGGAAAGGCAGCAAACCAGCTTAATAAAGAGGCGTAGTAAGAAACAATAAAATATTTTATTTCTTTGCTATTGTGAATTATTAACTAGATACTTCCCTTCCGTATCCGTCTGGCAATCAATGCTAGGTACTACATCACCAACACGCTGTCAATATCTATAGGCTAATTAAGCTATATATTCAGTAATCAAGAGCAGATATTCCTATCTTAAGAAGTTTATGATAAATATTACAGATGAATAGTGTAGCCCACCTTTGTCCTACTTACTTGTTGGCGCCATATTTTTTTTCTGCTGCTTTGATTTCTTTATCTTCCTGGTAACCACGAGCATTCTGATAATACTGCAGTGGGTGCTCCACAGGAAATGCCACAGGAAGGAATTTTTTGCTTTCACTTAGCTCACAAAAGTATTTGATTTTTTGAAATTCAAAGGAAAGAACCTCCTGTCCATCTTCTCCCTAGGAGGGACACCCCAAATTAACTTTGTATGTACATGGAGCCAGTTTGGAGATTTCTACCATTAAGTGGGACACAACATGAGGAAGCTGGCCCACCGGTCTCCCTGCTGCAACAGGCCAAGGCAAACATAAACACTACAGCAAGGGATACAACCCAGCTGTGTTTTTGCAGCTTTAAAAAGAATAAAACTGCTAGAAACCAATGGATTTAATTTTCCTAAAGGCAAATGTTTGTATCTGTTGGCAAGAGAATATTGCTGGAAAAGCGGGGAGATACATTTTCTGTAAAATTTCACATCCTTTCCATTTATAATTCATGGTACCACCAGAATATTGTTCCAGCTGTATGGTAGGTACTGCAATTGTAATTTGTCGAGACAAGTGCTGCAGATGGGAAGGAATGTAAGTAAGGTATTCCTTTTTTTAAATTGAGCTCTTTTCTTTGCAAAGAGAATTCAGGATCCAAGCCATTAATTACACATTCCTATCTTGTTTGAGATCAGAACCACATTTTATTTTTAACACGAAGTACTAAGTCAAAATGAGCTGTCAAACTTAAGTGAGCTATAACAAATTGATGAGAAAGGGGAACTGTCCTCAATTTAACACCATTATTTAATTTCTTACCTGATCTCGGTGGAGTGGTACCAGTTCTGCAGAGCCGTTATTTGGAGTTGGCACAACTTTAGCCAAAGTAGCTTTCCTTGGACTGCGCACCTGAAAGACAAATAATTTGAACAATTAGTTTTTAGAATTTGGATCAAATCAAGCAATATTTAGAATTTCCTTCATAAAAGAGAAGAAACAGATGCACTTGGGAGTTAAACTACATTTGCATTAATTGTACTGATTTTATCTAAACTTGAAACAGGTAGGTTGCAATTAGTGTGTCTGAATAATGCAATATTCAATTTAATGTGAATTGTAAATTGATATCAGACTGTGTTTAACACAATTCAATTAATACGAGGCTAGCACACATGCAGTTGCACTTGAGGTTTTAGACATTGCTAATCTTTGTGTGTGCAACGTGGAGAAAAGATGCTGTCAGAAGAAAACAGTACATGTTTTTTTAAAAAGAGGCTCATTACAATAGAGCAAAAAATTAAAATAAGGGTTCTACAATTTTTGCTTTCTATAACTACTTTGCAATTTTGTTAACCATAAAGTATATTTTTAACTGTATTATTTCATTAATATACATATACAAATTTGTTCAAAATTTTTCACTATTTCCGCCTATTTCATGCCTAGCTGTAACCAATTACCATACCAATTACCCTACAAATATCACTTTGAATAGTAGAAATTTAAATAATGCAACCATTTTATGGGATTCATTAACCACATCACTTGCAACCTACCTGCACTGGCAAACAAGTCCTCTAATTTCCCTCCTTTGTTCATCAAAGACAGCGTCCCCTGGGCTAAGTGAGTAACATCAGGGAGAAAACTGTTTCTACAATTGTGTTTCATTTCTGAAATACTCATCAAAAGATATCCACCAGGCATTAAACAAATAAGCTTCAAGTATTAGCCTATGACTTTATCACATGCACTGTCTGATCAAAAAAAGAAAGAAAGTCTTAATTCTTGCTTTGTATTTTAAAGAACTTCTTGGTTTAATATTTTGTATTAAACTTAATGGAAGAATGTAATTCACCTTTGACATTTCTGGAATAATCAGACACAGAACACTGATTAATACTTGAAATGAATGAACTATGACATTGTATCAATTCTAGAAAGCAATTGTGCAAAGCAACATATCTAGATGTTACAGTTTAGTCCTCCCCTTTCCGAGCTCATCATCATTCAAGAATTAGTGAAGATTTCTTCCATTAGGCCTGCATATAATAAGAACTGCATATAATAAGAACTGCATATAATAAGAAATCTACCAATTCATTTTAACCAATATTGTCCATTCCAATTGGAAATACTTTTCCAGTCTGGGTAGATTTTGCTCTGTGATTTTGAAACTGGGACTTTTTTTTGAAAACAAACTGAATATGTACCCATGAATTACAGACTTTTCATTTTCTCTTTCAAAGACAGCAAGTAAATGAAAACCATACAAGGAAAGTACAGTAATATGACTCCTGTTAAAGAGGCAGATATAATCAAATTATTTCTGTTCTAACCACCACTGCAACAAACCTTTAGCACAGCAAAATCCAAGCAGCAATTATATTTATATTAACTTAAAGAAAAGCTACAGAAAAAAACATCTACTTTTAAGTCTCTTTGATCAGTTATTCTGTAATTTCCAAACTGGGCACTGAAATATATTAATGTATATCCTGATACTGACGGACTCTGGGAAACTCAACTTTATTCCAGAGGAAAATATTATGTGTTCCAAGAACGGAAATTTGGGAAATATTCAACGTCCATGAAAGATAAATAAAATATTGAAGAGAATTTTAAAAAGGAAAAGAGATGAAAAATGTTCATTCGAGTGATCAACTTCAAACAAAAAATGACTGATGTGCTCAGAGATATATTTTCTCGTTTGTTTTGCTTACAGGTGCAAAACCTTAATAGGATCACCACTTGTTTCCTCTGATAAGTAAGCGCTCACATTTGGAAATCAAGAAACCATCACAACTTTCCAAAATAACTAGTACTGTTGGGAGGGGGGGAAATCTCAAGCCTATTTTCCCTGGAGAAAGCCACACTAGTTTACAAAAACATGAAAAATGTCAAATAAAATTATCATGACTAAAACTAACACCTCTTTCAAAAAATACAACCATTAAAAAAGCTTCATTTTTTTAAAAAAATACAGGCAATCTAAAATATCCCATCCATATCAGTAAGTTAAAAGAATCTCAATTAGATTTACTTCCAATTCAATGAAAGCCACATTACATTAATTAAAATTCAAATGACCACTTCCTACCTATAGCATTCTGTTCACCTCCCTAAATTCCAAAATAAACAATTGATGTATGCAGAATAAACTGCCTTTAAATACAAAAAACCAAACCTATTCACTTTAACTTGAACACATCAAAACTAGTCAGGACATTAACAATGATTAAACAAGAGTCAGAAAAGCAAACGCCTCAGCAAAGTGTGCCTGTTTTGTTTTCCCAACAAAGCCTTGTCAAGTAAGAAGCACATACATGCATAATTCTGTGTTTATTTTTGTCATATTTATGTAGTGTATATTGGAGGTGGTGGCCCTTCGAGAGCTGTAAGCAACAAAATTTCATTTTAATGTATGCCGATTAGTGTACATTCAAAGTGACAGTAAAGTTATTATTCTATTATTCTATACAGAAGCAAAATCCCAGTGATTGCACCAGGCTTTACAGATGTTCTCTCAGTTTCATAGTATTTGGATTTAAGACTCGGTTTCACTCCTGATACTCGTTAAGAGGGGAGTGCAAAGTCTGGCTACCTTATCAGTTAAGTCCAGAGCCCCCGTGCAAGGAACCCCTGAGACACACCTGAGCACCCACACCTTCTTCAAAAAAGTAAAGCTTGCGCAGGAGGCTTTGGGGGGGGGGAGATATGGCAGAAAGCTTCTCCCCACTTTCCCTGATCTGATCTTAGAAGCCCCAGGCAGAGAAAGCTATGTCAGCCTATGCAAAGGTAATACGCCCACTCACCCACCCATCGCCATTCCGCCCCTCTCCCGCGTGGCCTTTGGGTCTCCCGCTCCCCTCCCCGGCCCGGCCGGCGACTTACCCAACAGCAGTAGAGCAAGCAGTGGACGTTGACGCTCCAGAGGCCGGCTAAGGCCGTGAGAAGGTGGACGACCCCAATGGCGGCGAGGAAAAGAAGCGCAGCTTCAGGGCTCTCGGTGCCAGCGGCTGACCCCCAAGCCCAGGCGGAGGCACTTGCCCCCCAAACCCACAGCCAGAGCGGGTACAGTACGCAAAAGGGCAACACCGTCCCCCATAACAGCCGCGACCGCCTCCGATATGGAATCACGTCTTGCACCAAGTCGTCCCCCGGCCCCGGCCCGGGACTGGCCCCCGCTGTTGCCACCATCCTTCTTCCGGGAGCCGCCGCCGCCGTCGCCGGCACTCTTCGGTCTCGCTTCTTCCACTTCCGGGGTAGGCACCAATGAAGCGCGTTGAGCGAGCATGCTCCCGGCCTGGGCCGTCAAGGTGCGCATGCGTCGCCCCTTCGCAGCGCCCTCTGGAGCCAACGCTTCAACCTCACACCCCTTTATGAATGAGCTATGCACGTGGCTCTCCGCGAAGCGACAGCGTCGTTCCAACGACGCGTGCGCGAAAGCATGAGGCGTTTTCTCTCGTGTCCTGATGGCTGTATTTTAAAGCTCCACACACCCTCGCGCGTCTCGTTCAAACATGCGCAGAAGAGACCCGGTGCTGGGGAGGGAGCATGCGTGTTGGGGACAAGGAAGAAACAAGTGTGGCTTTCCGGAGCCGAGTGTGGCATGTGAGTGTGATATCTTTAAAGCTCTGCTCCAAAGCCCTTTATGTGATCTAAGGGAAAACTCCATTTTTCTTCCTTCCTCGGTGTTTAACTTGCATCTGCAGAGGTTTAAATCTATAATACTTACCGTCAGGATCAGATTAATTATTTCATATAATGCCGTGACCTGTTGCCTGCAGGTGCCAACCTGATCGGTTTGGGAAACCAGGAGAGGGGCAGACGGCGACAGATTAGTTGCGGATGTCCAATATTTACTACTTTATACGTGATGATAAACTGTCATCACAAGTAGCAGCTTTGTTGGATCTCCTTTTAAAGCTGTCTCAGTTGGTGACCTTGACAACCCATGGTAGTAAATGGTGGGCGGTGATGTAGGAAAACTTACGCAATAATACATCTGTTAACTTTGAAACTCTTCAAGTTACAAGGCTGTGTAATAGCCTCTGTGTGTTTGTGTGTGTGTGAGAGAGAGGGCGAGAATCAAGCTTTGAAGTCGCAAGGGAGGGGAAACCAGTTGTATTCTCACAGGTTTTTGGTGGGTAAATTGGGCTAGCTACTGAATAGTGTTTAAATCAGTTAGAAATAGTCACTTCCGTGTGTTTTTCATAATGCTGTAAAGGTACATTAAACATTTTTGCATTTCTTTTTTATCGTTATCTGTCTCTGGTGGAAAGGCTAGGTGTACACTCAGGATTTATTTATTTTTTAACTTGTCTCCCTCTCAACAGGCAGGCAGCTCTGGAAATAACCTTGCGGTACTGCCACAAAGAAACTGAGCAATATGGCCGGTGTGTTGCTGCTAACCCTTCTTCCTGGCAGCAGGACTGTCACCAACTCAAACTTGATATGGCCAAATGTACATCATCCCAGTAAGTTCTCTTGGGCTGGAGTGCTATTTTGCCTTTGTGGGGGTGTCAGCTTTGATTAACTGAGGAAGATTTGCTCCATTATCTGCCTGTAGATTTCATAGCATTTCTGTGTGTAGCTTTTACTATGTTCCTGCATTTCTTCTTTGTCCATTTTTTCTTATTTATAAATCTATGGGACTTTTTTATAGCCCAATTGTTCAGAAGATTCGCCGAGATTGTGCTGAGCCATTTACTGCATTCGAGGAGTGCCTGAAGATAAATCAGAGTTCTTCAATTAAATGTTCTGAACACCTCCAAAAGTTTCTTCTCTGTGCTGACCAGGTTAAATTGAATACATAAGGTTGGTGCCCCTAAATGTTTGCATTAGGCATTGGTATATGTGTGTATGCGTAAATAAAATAATATAAAGCTGGAATTCATTTATTGCATGTCTTGCCCACATTGTAACAGCCATTTGACATAATGTGGTAAGAAAAAGCTGAAATAACTGACATATATGTCACACACGCAGTAACAATATCTTATTCCTCTACAAGGGACACAGGAGTCAAAAATATAATTGAACAATTATTGTTCTCTTGCCCCAAGACCAAACTGTATCACTGTGAAACTTGAGACATGGTGGTTGGGCCAAAAAGACAGAGACATTCATTCTTGCAAATAAAATGTCTCCTGCATCTATTTGTCTAAACTTCCATCAACTGGAGTTTATTGTCACCGTATTCTCAATTCTGCACATAACATGGAAATTTTTGCTACAGTGAATTTCTTATAATGGGTGGGAAGTAGTAGCTGATGAACTTCATTGCATTCACTAACTGGGCAAATTCATAAGAGATTGATAATATCTACGTTGCACTCTTTATATTGATTGATTGATGATTATGTGCCCTCAAGTTGTTTTTGACTCCTAGTGATTAAAATGATAGATTTTTTTCCCCATGATGATCTATCCCTAACCTGTTCTTTCAAATCTCCTAATGATGCAGTCATTGCTGCTGTAACTGAGTCCATCCACCCTGCTGGTGGTCATCCTCTTCTCTTTCATCCCACCTTTCCCAGCTTTTCAGATCACGTTAAGGTGTCTGAAGTAAGATACTCTCTAGAAGATAATTAGTGATCTGGCTTAAGTTCCCTAATTGAACTGTGAAGCTGGGTTTGGTGGACTCTTAATTTAGAAAATAATACCTTATTCATGACTAGACAAGCAGCTGTTGACAAGCCAGTTTGCAAAATGAGTGAAATACTATGATAATTGTTTGCGTCTTGCATTTGGAAATATGCTCATTTTGGATTCCTGGATGATATAACCTACTAATGAATTTTGGAAGGGCAATGTTTCATTTTGGGTGTATTTTCTTCTCTCTCCCTTTTTTTCACAATCCAGCCTTTTGATTTCTTCAGCAGAAATCTTGCTATTTCCTGAAGGGACATTATGATTAAAGATTTGACCAACAATGGCAGCAGCTTCTCACCTATCCTGAAGATATCCTTCCCAGACTTCAGCATCATTCATTTATCTGCAGTGATCCAAGATACCGCAGCTTGGCACATTGAAATTTAGCTGTGTTGACATGACAATGGAATCTCAGCTTTACTTACACACCCAGGTGTCTGGGGTAGATATTCCATTATGTTTGGAACTTTTGCAGGCACTATACAGTAAACTGCAAAGATCCCGAGTAATCTTTTCTGACCCAATTTTGCAGACAGAATTGCAATGTTCCATGGTTCAAAGCAGAGTGATCCAGGTAGATTAATGAACAGAAGAAAAAAGGAATCTAAATTGCTGTGGAATGTCTCTGAAAATATTTTGATGTTCTCTCATGGACTGTGAGACTTGCCTCAGGATATCCTGTTTATGCCCAGCTAATGGGCAGCACCTTGCCAACTTTGACCTGAAAAATCTGAACAAGCTCAGACTTAATTTCTTAATTGAAGAGTCACTATATATGACCATAGCTGTATACCAGATTGGGAAGAAAAAAAAGAAGTCCACAAAAAAGACCCATATAAAATATTTTCGTATTGTTACCAAGAAAACTACATGTTCAAGACCACTTGGTCACTAGGATACAAACTTGATTCAGAGGAGACATGAATATAGTACTTTTATTCCATTTCTGGTCAGTAGAGGGCACTCTGCAAACATCAGAATGTTCTTGATTCTTTATGACTATATTGTAAAAGA
The DNA here is from genome assembly GCA_023970755.1 of Azemiops feae. Taxonomy (NCBI): domain Eukaryota; kingdom Metazoa; phylum Chordata; class Lepidosauria; order Squamata; family Viperidae; genus Azemiops; species Azemiops feae. The sequence goes on along the minus strand of JALGBA010000082.1, from coordinate 1,617,196 downwards.
TGACAAGAAAAATGACACTAATGAAGTTCAGCGGTTGTCAGTCTTAAATATCCAATGCTTCTGACTGGATTTGTATTCATAACTTTGAATACTATTGGAGTGATTATAGTATCTTACATGTGTCAATCCATTGTTTATATCACTTAGCCAATGGGATACGAGTTTTGGGGGAAATGACCCAGTATTCTGAATTGTCATGATAGGGCAGGGGAAATTATTTGTAAGGAGGCATGAATAAATGTGCAAGAATGAGAAAAGAGTCAAATGAAGATCTAATGTTGAATGGCCATGGTGACTATTTGATGAGTGCCCTCTTAGAAAAGATTTAAGCCTGTCAATCCATATGCAGGCATGGAAAAGTAGAGACTGTAAAGCTAAAAGCATGATTGATTTGATTGTTTATGATGGCAGATTGAAATAATTAGTGAACGATATAGGGTATTGAGAGATTCTGAATATGAGATAGACCATTATCTGGTAGAATCAAGAATAGATCTTAGAAAATGGATAAGGAAGAGAAAAAAAAATAAGAGAAGCAAGAGTGCAAGTGGAACAACTGAGGGAAGAGATGTTAGAGTTGCAGAGAAGTGTGTGGAGCTACATTAATAAAGAATATAGAAATAAATGGAATGAAGTTTTAGAAGAAAAACTGGAAGAAAAAAATGCAAGAGGGAGAATAATTGCTGCAAAAGTTGAGGATGAAGGGAAGATATTCTTGCAAAGATACTACATTCTTTACAAAGAATATATCTGTCTGACTATCATAGGAGAGGGAGGGAAAATTCAGATTTTGATGATAATAATAATTGGAAGTAGATAGAACAAAACGAGCAAAGTGAATGCAATTTAGAATGAAATGCTGAAACAATTTGGAATGAAACTGAAGTTAGGAAATGCAAGAAGTATTTTAGACATTTGTAAAAGAATGATGGTGATTTCTTGAAGAGTAAAATTGAAATGAATGCTATATTAGTATCCGAAGCTTGATGAAGGAAGATGACAAACACTGCAAAATGTTGAAAAATAGAAAGGCCGCAGGTATTGATAGCACAAGTGCAGAAATATTAAATTGTGAATGTGATTTGATTTGATTATGGAGTGACTGTGCAGCTTGTTTAATGTGTATGAAGTCTGTATCAATGCCTGTTAATTGGAAGAATGCTAATTTTTTTCTCCTGTAAAAGGGAAAAGGTACCAAGAGTGAACGTAAAACTCCTGTGAGATTAATTTGTTAAGGCTTCCTGGAAGATACCGAGCAGAATTCAGATCAAAAAGAATATAACAGGTAGTAATCAAAATCCGAAAAGTGCTTTATATGGGCAGTGTACTGATATGAAATTGACATGGTTTATTGTGCATTTGTTGATTTAGAGAAAGCATAAGAGGAAGGGGATGGGCTTGGATATTCTTTTCTGCTTATGGAGTTTGGTTGCTGAATGCTTAAGATCAGTAGATGATGGAAGAAAAGCATGCATGAAAATAGAATGCCTGGTTTGAATGAATGAATGAATGAACCTTTATTATCAAAGTATAACATGTATACAGTGAGATTGGCTGAGCCTCCCTCCATTCCCTCCCCCCCCCCCACAACTCACAGTGAATGGTTTAACAGAGAATATGACAAATATGGATGTTCCTTTATTTACCTGATCTATTCATGGATAATTGTATAAAAAGTGTAGTGACTTTAGAGCTATGCTAGTTGGGGGAGTGAGCGTACATGCAGGTTTGTAAGTAGCTGATGCCATGTTATTGGCCAAGGGTAGAATGATTTGCAGCAGATTGTAGGATGCAGTAGGGACTATGGATCTGAACATTAATTATCAATGTCAACCTCACTAAGTTGATCAGACCCAAAATTAATTTCACAGGAAGGCCTAAAATTGTCTTCATCCAGCTTGGCTGACTAACAGAGTCTTGAAAACCTGAGTATGCTGTACTTCCTCCACCTTCTTTTCTTATACTTCTTCATATACTATGAATTAGGGATGCACCTGCTTGAGCTGCTTCCAAATATAATCTCATTTCTGAGGACTTAAAAGACGTTTCAGCCCCTTTTGCCTAGGTAAGGCTTCTTGCATATTTCCATCAAGGTCATCTCACTTACCAAGAATGAATGAGCATCAAATTGCAAAAGAAATACGTGAGGTAAGAATACATAGGTGAAGAGAAAGGGGAAAATCCAAGACATTTGTGGTTGGATTGAATTAATGAATTCCCCCAAAAGAGTGAAATTTTAAGAACGTATTATGTGAAGCTTTATGGAAGCAAGGATGATTTGCGAGGGTTGAAAGATGTGAAGAAGTACAATTGGTGTTAAATGTAAACTGAACGTAGATAGTTTCATTTTTTTTCTTATCTCATGCTTTTGGCTAATATTTCCTATTCCTTTTCTGCCTTCTGCCGTGTTTCCCCGAAAATAAGACCGGGTCTTATATTAATTTTTGCTCCAAAAGACGGATTAGGGCTTATTTTCCGGTTAGGTTTTATTTTCGGGGAAATATTGTATTAAGTGCATCCGGCTGGCTGGCGATCTTCGCTGGGACTTATTTTTGGGGTGGAGCTTATATTACGAGCATCCTAAAAAATCATGTTAGGGCTTATTTTCCGGTTGGGTCTTATTTTCGGGGAAACACGGTATATAGTGTGGCTTATCCTGGAAGGAAATATAGGTAGTTCTTGCTAACTGATTGCCTTTTTCAGTCGTAACTTTAAACAGTCACTAAACAGGGCAATCATTAATTGACTCTGTCTATTTACACAACTACCTCCAAGCTGGAGTCCTTCAGATTTGTGGAGAATGCAGTATCTGCCAGCGAAATAAGAACTGGCTAGCTGGGAGTTTTGGCATTTAGGGGTGGGATGGATCCTTAAAAGTAGGAACCCATTTGTTCTGTTCCCTTGGTTTCAAAGGCATATGACCCCCATTTACCATTACCAGCCTCTGGGAAGTAGCCTCCAATACATAGAAAACTTTTGGGAAAAAAAATCATACTGAAGGTGCAGGTTTCTTAGGTTCTTACTTCACCTCCATTTCCTCCCTGGAGGAACATAAATCACATGAAAGCTAATTAATGAATTTTTCTAAATGGGCGGTGGTGTTAATAGGCATTAGTGCAGAAGAGTGACTTGTTTTATGTCCTCCCTCTTCCTCTGGGTCAACTCCCCACCCCATCCCACCACATCAGACCAGGATGGGAATATTGCCTTGAACCACTGCACTCTTGAATTGCCATCTCCTGCCAAGCAACTTGTCAGCTTTGCCTTAATTCCTCATGCAGAAAAATGTCCTCATTTTACACACCGTTTCTTGTTTGCCATTGAGAATGTCCATCGATCATCACAAGGCCCTTTGGTGTCAAAGTCCTCTTTGCTGGCGAGGGAAGGCTTTTTTTTTTAAATCCGCAGAGAGGCTAGTGTAGGGAACTGCATTCCATTTGTGTCCGCACATGCACACACACATCAACACACAATGGCTTGCCTCCAAGAAAAGTCATATATAGTCAATGGCTATGAGAGAGTGAGTGGAGGACGTGGATGGTGCAAAGAGTCAACGCCAAACATTTAAAGGTTTGCAGCATTTTTAAAATGGCTTCTTTGTACATTAGCTAACGAACTCCTCATAGTAAAGGAGCAAATGCACACACCCGTTCATGTAACTGTGAAGTATGTGAACATACACATACTGAACATATGTTCTTGGTGAGAATTCAGATGCCTGCATGTTCTGATTCCATAGGTGTGTATAAAGGGGTGGGTGGGGGAATCAATTGAAAAAGGCTTGACAAAGTGCCCATGGGTTTCTTTATGTTTATGGGCCCTAATTTTGTGAGCAATAATAAGCACAATCAGCACCAGATTCTATTTAGATATTCTACACTGGATCCTTCCAGAGTCTCAAACTTGAGTAAGTTATCAGAAGATACCATGTCCTGACAGTGGTCAGTGGTGGACCTCAGATTTTCTCTTCCGTGTAGGTCTGCAGATTTCCTTCTCCTTCTCAGTAGTAGACATAAGCCAGCCACGCTAAACACATTTAATTCAATTTGTTTTCAATCTTTCTTAAAAATAAAATGAGCATTTTCGGTGGTGAGGATGATATTCTGGAGTGCTTCTCTCTGGCTATGAGCTGTGGTGGGGCAGTGGTTAGAATGCAGTACTGCAGGCTACTTCTGCTGACTGCCGGCTGCCTGCAGTTTGGCAGTTCGATTCTCACCAGCTCAAGGTTGACTCATCCTTCCGAGGTTGGCAAAATGAGGACCCAGATTGTTGGGGGGGGGCAATATGCCAACTCTAAACCGCTTAGGACTGTAAAGCATTGTGAAGCGGTATATAAGTCTATGCTATTGCTATATCTTATTCCCTGGCTGTATCTTATTTTACATTGGAAGCCCTCTGCTCTCACATAGGTGAATATTGGGCTTCTCTGGCTGCTGTGTTGCTTTGCATGGTATGTCTCTCCCCACTCCCTTTGTTCCTCTAAAATGAGGCCATGTCCAATTCCTACGTGAGGAATGGAATATCCCCAGGTGGATAATAATCTGCTCAGGTGGCTACTGCTTTTCAAACAAAGTAATAGGTGTATTTGTGCCACACAGTACAGGATCAAGAAGGTTTACAGATTCCAAAGGATTAAATCATGCAAAACAAAATAGAATCCACATGACAAGTTATTGCCTTTGCTGGTCTGCTACATAGTTATATTTTTAAAGAAAAGCTGCTAAATGAATTTAAGTATTTGTAGATCCGCTGTGTCCCTGCATAACAGATACAATGCCCTTGCTGACTTTAACAGGGATACTAAGGAGACAGGTCAAGGTAGTTGTGATGATGATAACTCAGATAAGCAGGGGATCGTGGTCCGAGATGAAGAACTTGTTTTGGACAGGGAAAAGTGTGAATCAAGTATTACACATCAGCCATGCAAGAAGAGCAAGACATCCAAAAAGAGAAGCCACCTTCTGGTTGGTGATTCAATTATAAGGGATGTAAATTTAGGAAAGGATACAGAGGTTTTGAAAGAGGTCAGGTGTCTTCTAGGTGCTACTGCCAGTAGGGACAAGAAGCGTATTTTTAAGATAGTCAAGAATGCCAGCAAGGACTGATGTGGATGCAATTGTACATCTTGTTCCAAAAAGATGTACTCTCTGTGCAGAATGATTTCCAGAGCTTGGGGCAGAAACTTAGCAGGATAGGCTGTAGGCTTACTTTTTCAGAGGTTTTACCAGTGTATAAGGAACAAAATAGAAAAGGCCAGCGTATAGCAGAATACAATATGTGGCTAAAGGAGTGGTGTAAAGAGGAAGGCTTTGGTTATATTAGTCACGATGTCTGCAGCTGGTCCAATGAAAAAGTGTACAAAAGAGATGGTTTGCATCCATCAAAGAAAGGGACTGAGTTACTTGGCAATAAATTCACAGATTTTCTGGAGAAATATTTAAACTGAACAGGGACAGTGAGTTAATTGATACAGAACATTCCTGTCCCCAGCAATCTAAAAATTGTAGGATTATCAGTGCATGTAACATAGAGGTGTGTGTGGACAAGAATATCAATCTAGCTGTCAAACAAAATCAAGCTTTTAATAGTGAATGCCACACCAAGTTCACTAATCAAACAGGTAGTAAGAAAATAGGGGAACTCAGGCACCACATAGGTTATGTAGAAAGTAAACACAGGGTAAGTCATAAAGGACTCAAATGTGTATGCAACAATGCACAGGGTGAACTAGAAATTCAGGTAAATGAGGGCAGATATGATATTGTTGCCATTATGGAAACTTGGTGGGATGAAACCCACAAATGGAACACAAGCTAGAGGGATTTAAATTATTTCAAAGAAACAAATCAAATAAAAGAGGAAGTGGAGTTGCTCTCTATTTAAGAAAGAACTACATCTCTACAGAAATAGAGCACAACATGATGAAAACTATAGGCCACCCAACCAAACAGGAAATAGATGAACTTTTTGCTAGTCAGTTAACTAAGGTATGTAGGAAGCACATCACATTAGTAATGGGGGGCTTTAATTACCCTGACATCAACTGGGAGACAAACTCTCTGGAAGATCAGATTCCTGATAAACCTAGCAGACAACTTTGTTTCCCCAAAAGTAGAGAAGGGAACTAGGGGATCAGCCATATTGGACCTAATTCTCACTAACAGAGATGAAATAATAGAAGGTGTTTAAGCCACAGGAACCTTGGGAGGGGGGAGTAATCATACAGTATTGGAATTCAACATTATCCAAACACAAGCAATAGAACACAGTCTTGGACTTTAAGAGAGCTAATTTCAATAAACTTAGAGAGAGCTTGGGAAGGATTCCATGGATGAGAATCCTCAAGGGGAAAACAACTCGAGAAACTTGGGAAATTTTGAAAAGAGATTATAGAAGCCCAGTCTAGCACAATACCAACGAAGAAGAAAAATAACAGCTCTCGAAACCAGTATGGCTGCATAAAGAACTCTGCTAAATTGAAAGACAAAAAAGACAAGTATAAAAAGTGGGAAGAGGGGCACATAACTAAGGCAGAATATCAGCAAATAGCTCGAGCCTGCAAAGATGAAGTGAGGAAAGCTAAGGTTGAAAATGAACTAAGGCTTGTGACAAAGGTCAAAAATAAAAAAAGCTTTCAACATGTAAAAAACAAGAAAAAAGTTAAGGAAATGATTGGTCCATTAGTGGGAGAAAGTGGCAAGAAGGTGACAAGCAACAGGGAGAAATCAGAACTATTTAACTCGTTTTTTGCATCCGTCTTTACACAAAGGGAAAAAACAGTCCAACCTATCAAAAACTACCATAAAAAAACGATTAGAAACACAAGTTAAGATAGGCAAGAAAATGGTAAGTGAGCACCTGTCCACCCTAGATGAGTTCAAATCACCAGGACCAGATGGATTATACCCCAAGATTCTGAAGGAACTGGCAGATGTGATCTCAGAACCACTGAACTATATCTTTCAAAGATCTTGGAGCACTGGGGAACTACCAGAGGACTGGAAGATGTAGTTCCCATCTTCAAAAAAGGGGGGAAAAATGGATCCAGGAAACTACAGACCTATCAGCCTGACCTCAATACCTGGCAAGATTCTGGAAAAAATAAGCAATGAATCAGCGAACACCTAGAGGTGTTACCAAAAGCCAACATGGGTTTGTCAAAAACAGATCATGCCAGATAAATCTTATTGCATTCTTTGACCAAGTGACAAAATTAGTGGACCAGAGGAATGCTGTGGATATAATTTACTTGGACTTCAGTAAGACATTTGATAAAGTAGATCACAACCTACTACTTGATAAGATAGAAAAATGTGGGTTAGATAGCATCACCACCAGATGGATTCATAGCTGACTGACCGGCTGTACTCAGCGTGTGGTCCTTAATGGAACTGCATCTACATGGAGGGAAGTGTGTAGTGGGGTGCCCTAGGGGCTCTGTTCTGGGCCCAGTGCTCTTCAACATCATCATCAATGATTTGGATGAGGGGGTAGATGGGGAACTCATCAAATTTGCAGATGACACCAAGCTGGCAGGAATAGCCAACACTCCAGAAGACAGGCCTAAGATACAGGAGGATCTTGACAGACTTGAACATTGGGTGCTATCTAACAAAATGAAATTCAATGGTGAAAAAAGTAAGGTTCTACATTTAGGCAAGAAAAACCAAATGTACAGGTATAGTATATAGGTGGTATCTTGCTCAATAGTAGCAACTGTGAGAGGGATCTCGGACTCCTAGTGAACAATCACTTAAATATGAGCCAGCAGCATGCTGCAGCTGCCAAAAAGGCCAACACAGTGCTAGGCTGCATCTACAGAGGGATAGAATCAAGATCACGGGAAGTATTAATACCATAGAATGGAAGTAAATGGTTTGCTTAATGACCACAAAAAGATTGTAAAATTGGGTCAATCGCACAGGTGACTCATTTTACAACCACCACAACTTATGACCATGATGGGTAGGCTCCATTACAGTCATAACTCAAGGATTCCCTGTATAGGCTGTTTAAAGTACTGAAAGTTGTAAGATGGTTAGTAGTTTGTGGTCCTCTATGTCCTCCCATTTTCCAAGACAGTAGTCATGGAAACAGCAGGATGGTCAAAACAGAATTTACCCCCCACCTCCCTGCTCAACTGGTACTAAGTGACTTGCCCACACTAGCCTGTTCCCAAACATTACTCAGAAATATAGCTGCTATGGAATAGGTGATATGGGAATTATTATTGATGTGAAATGACCAGCTTTGGTTTTCTGAAAATACTGCTTTCAGCTATTGGCTTCTGGACAGGGAAGGCTCCCTGTTCTTTAGCTTTACCCCAGAAATCTCAGGCCTGCACAACTGCTGCTTTCTCTGGCCAAGTGCCTCTGCATTGCTAAGGATCACTCTTCCAGCCTTGTTCCCTAACTCAAACACTGTACAACGTCATGCAGGTTACTTCTTTTGTAAATGCTTTGGGTGCTGATATTGTCGTATTTTCAGAGGTTTCATATGAAGAATTTCCAAAGTCAAAACGCAACTGCTGAATTAGTAGTAGCAGCAGCCACTCTCAAACATCTTTAACACCCCCCACTACACACACATATACCCCTTTTGCGTGACATGGATATTCTGCTCCAATGTGAAGCTACAGATTTGCCAAAGTATTTTTCTAGGCCAATCTTTAGAATCTAGAGGCACCCTGGGGATCAGGAAATAGAGAGGATATCCAGGATTGTTTTTTTCATGTCACAGCAGGAAAATTGCTCTGCAAAATTTTGGGGTGATGATCCTGGCCCTGGGGGATGGGGGTAGGGTGGGTAGGAAAATTGTTTTGAAAAGGGGACAGATCCCTGTAGGCTGCCACAGAAGGTTGGGAGACTTGAGATGAGCTGTAAGTTGTTCAGTTGTCTTTTTCTATAACCAGTGCCCAGAATAATTGGTACATCTTTCATAAAGCAACCAACTCTAGCGTGAAAGTACTGCTAATATCCAGTTGTGTACAAGGAACTCTTTTTAGAACTTCACCCATGCTCAACATGAATGTCAAAGATCTGAAAATGCAAACAGTGTACCGTAGGCAGGCAAGGCATTAGTTTTTCGCTGTTTTAATTTCCAAATGCACATGCAAAAGACATCAGCACAACACGACAGAGGATCACAACAGGCATGGAAAGGTGAGATTCTTCTTTTCAGCAGGCATGACATCTGGAGAGCACCGATTACTGTGTGCTTGCTTCACAGAAATCCTTTTCAAAACTCACTGTACCCAAACCTAGTGCAAATATTTCTGGAGGAAGCTACAGCTGTATAAACATACACAGAGGGCACGATTCATCTGGCTGTTCCATGCACGCCACAATAGTTTCATGCTTTCAGTTCTGTGTCTTGGGAAGGATTTCTTTCTGGTATGTGTACAGTAGTGCCTTCGTGTCAGTGTTAACTCCTGGTAACTGCCTGGACAGGCCCCTGCAATTTTCCGGGCAAAGTTTTCTGGAAGTGGTTTGCCTTTGCCTCCTTCCTGGGACTAAGGAACTGGTCCAAGATTCCTAACTAACTTCATGCCCAAGGCAGGACCTGACCTCAGCATCCCAGTTTGTAGCCTGTTGCCTTAACCACTGTGCTTGATATGGCCTTTCAACTTTATTAAATATTGTAATCCTGTATCTGTGTATGGGAACGTGTCCTGTTTCAACCAGTTCTAGTGGGATGCAGATCACAAGCATTTTGATCCTCAACCAGAAATAGTGGCCTGTGTAATGTGGGACAGGGATGTTGCCAAGCAGTCAGTCCTGTGTAGGTCTTCTGCAGCAGCTTGTTGCAGCCAAACCTCTGAAGATACAGTTCTAAGCTTCACACATTAAAAAACAGTGTATGAACCGAAAGAAAAAGGAAGGGGCTTAAATAGCTATCCTACCTTGAGGAGTATCTTTGATTAAAAACAAAAAAACAAAAAACAAAACAAAAACTCAGACATAATAGATTGAGAGGTGACACCCTTCTGCTGGTATCCTTTTTATAATCAGTTATTCTGAGCTCTTAAAAAGGAGTTTGCAGTTTCAAGCAGAAACTGTCTCTGCCCAGTAGCAATCTGGCTGTCTCTCCTGTAATTCAGGTAGTCCTCAACTTACAACATTTTGTTTAGTGACCATTCAAAGTTACAACAGCACTGAAAAAAGGGGACTTCTGATGATTTTTCACACTTATGACCATTGCCCCATCCCCAGGGTCACCTGATTTACATTCAGATGCTTGGCAACTGGTTCATATTTATGACAGTTGCAGTGTCCCGGGATTGTGTGATCATCTTTTGCAACCTTCTGACAAAGTCAGTGGGGGAAGCCAGATTCACTTAACAACCATGTTACTCATTTAACAACCGCAGTGATTCACTTAATTTCAAATTTCTCACCTAGCAACATAATTTCTGGGCTCAATTGTGGTTGTAAGTCAAGAACTACCCGTATCCTGTATTTGCCAGGCACAGCCCCAGGATAGCTTTGAGATTTTAAAGGAATAAGGACTGAGAGGCTATATAGGTGCGATTTCATATAGAAAAATAATTTTTTTAAAAAGTGAAGGACAGATAATTGGAAGTGCTGGGTTAAGGGGCACAGTAAGTTAGGGATTTCTGTGATTAAGTGCCCCCATTTTAATCCAAAGCCAGGCTCTGTGGTTACGGAAAGGTGCACTGTGGACTTTTATTTTTTATAATACAGGTACTATTGCTTAGTGACTGCCCTGTTTAGCAGTCCTTTGAGGTTATGATGGTGCCGAAGGAGTAATTTTACAAATGGTCCTTGCACTTAAGACAGTTGCAGTGTCCCTATGGTCACGTGATTGAGATTGGGATGCTCACAAGTGGCAGGTATTTACAACCGTTGCAGTGTCCTCTGGTCATGTAATCGCCATTTGCACAGTTCCTAGAAGGTTCCCAACAAGTGGTTCACTTAAGAACCACATCACTTAGTGGTGGAGTTGCCTGACTCCTCCACATTAAGTGTGGATTACCTATATGTCTCTCTTCCTCTTAGATGTAACTGTCCCTGTGTACGTAGCAGATGCTGGCACATACTGAATGACTACGAAGGGACAACAGTCAGCTTGCTTTGTTCAGATGTCCAGTAAGATCAACTACAGTAGAAGAAATAGTGAACAATTGTGACTGGGCTCGCCGCCCTGTTAAATATTTTAAGACAGGAATAAGCAGTGTGATGCCTTCCAGACAGTTTTTTTTTTTTACTGTCATGGCTGCAGCCTCTTGTTGTTTGCCAAACTGGTTGAAAGTGACTTGAGTTAAAAGTTCAAAACAGGGCAAAGGATTTGCATTTAAAAGAGCTCAGCCTTTTACCACAAATGTATACAACAGTTTTCCCCAGCCCAGCCCTTCATACATAGTTGTAGCCTTAGGATCTCCTTTTGAATGAGCTGCTGGCTAACATTGCTTAGGTTAACATTGCTGGTTAACACGTGCGCCATTGATTTTTAGGCTGGCTACCCCTGAACTCGGTGGTCAGCCTAAAAGAGAGAAGTCTGCTTTTAGAAAAATCATTTTAGCCAGAGACATTTGCTCCATATCAGATTACCTCCTGGTAATCTGTTGTAGAGCAAATGTGTCTGGTTAAAATGATACACCTCCTGGTGTGTTACAGAGTTTTTTTTTTATATATCATCTGGATATGTGGTTACTCATCAGCAATAAAAATGCTTCCATCCACTTCGTAGATCTGCAGAATGTAAAAGCGGCTCAGAGATCCAGGAGACAAGTGTGCCCTTTTTTGGGGGGGAGGGGCAGGACAAAAGTGTGCCCTTTTGGGGGGTCCCTTATTGGTAATGACGATCCAGATTGCATGCTATAGTGGCAAAAGAAAGCATTGCTACGATGTCTTCTGAGCTGCTTTGACCAATGAAAGAGCATCACTGAGGCCATCTTGCATGAAGTCTTCAGCTAGTGTCAGATAATTAATGGAAAGTGTCTATGGCTCAGAAGCAGCCAAGAGGCCATGGAGTTTCAGTCATATTCTTAGGAAGAACATCCTTAGAATCTGTCTAAGGAGCCCATTCTGAAGAGTTGAGCTATTCTGCATAGCTTTCAAAAATGTCTTTAACTGGATGCCATGTTCTAAAAATCTTTCTGGTCGAGGACACACAGCACTGGCTGGGGAGTCTTAGGACCACACCAAAATTGAACGAGAAAGACTGGTGAGGAGGTATAGTTCTTCAGTGTGGCAGAAAGTATATCAAAGTGATAAGTGAGAAAAGGCAACAGTCTAATACTTGCTCAGGGATGAAGCATTGCTGAATTGTAGCGAGAGAGATTTATGGAGGGTCCTAAAATATTCAAAGGTAGATTGGGCAGAAACCTGTGCAGTGCACATTGAGTACCATGAAAGCAGTTTTCCATCTATCTCGGGAGGGGAGATCTATGGCCTTCCAGATGTTCTTAAACTTTATCATGTTCATCATAGCAAATCATTGACCATGGTTTTGGAGCGGATTAGAGTCAAACAACATCCATAGTTCCCCATGCTGTCTGTCCTTAATCTAGATCATTTCTCAGTAGTCCATAGAACCTCTCAGCTATCTGGAGGAGGTACAATATATAGCAATGATAAACTTTCGTTTTCCAAGAAGAACCTTCTAAATTGCAGTTCTGTGAGCAGGCTGGGATTCTGAGTTCGGAACTTCACTCTCTTTAACAAATTAGAAATCCCAGAATCTTTATAGGTGGCAAGCCCTAGCAGTTAATATGACCTAATCGACATTTTTTAATGTCAAAGTACTCTTATGGGATATTTTACTTTAGGCGATTTGTTTTCTTCCTGGCTAATCTGTACATTAGCACATTCAAGAGAAGGGAATTTTCCATGTCAATAAAAGTTGAGAAAAAGCACCCCCAAAGCATGGAAACCTTACCAAGAGCTAGACCTCCTGCTTTTGTGCTTGATGTATCAACTAGGTGTAATGCCCTGCAGTTTAAACACAAAGAACACGATGCTAGACGTACAGCTACACAATATGAAACTGCCCATCGAGAGGACATTGGGTAAGGGGATGGGAAAGGCAGTGCAGCAAGGTCCTCCATGGTTCAATTCTCAGTGCCCAGGAAGAATCACACACAGGCCTGACAGCCTCACATGCCTTATTAGCGTTACAGGGTCCAAAGAGTTCTGCCCGATGGATCGGTCTTGCCCCTCCATGCCATTTACCCCCTTCTACACCCAGAGTGGCTCGTATCAGGCGGAAGAACCAAGGGTCAGGAGGTGAAGTAGGAGTTTTGCATGGAATACAGCCTGTCGATTGGATTGCCCACTCGAGTCTGCAGGAGGTTGGCCTCAGCCGCAGACAGCAGGCAATCGCCCAAATGGCCGATCGTGTCGCTGTCCATGTCATGGAAAACACCTTCCGAATCTAAATGGAAAAGGAAAGAGATGGTAAACATTGCTTGGGAAGATGAAGGTTCCCAAGCTAGAGTAAATCACGCTCCTCTCTGAGAGAGAGAAACATGATTGGTCAGAAAATGCAGCCACCCCCAGATTCTTGTAGGTCTTCAATTAGTATGGCATCACGGATTCTGTAATTCTTTGCTCCAACTAGTGATGGCTTAAGGTAAGGAACCAGCTCCTCCCTTTCACTCAGAAGGCTGGTAGCTGCTACTATATCTCACTGTTGATGTAGCTCGCTCCATACAGGTGAACTAGTCAGAGCAAAAGGGGTCTATGACCATTTGCCATGGCCAACTTGCCATGGCCATCTCACCATGGCCAACTCGCTATGGCCAACTTGTGGTCAACTTGCTGCAAGACAACTCGCCACAGCCAATTCACTGCAGGACAACTCACTGCAGGACAAGCATTACACAGTACGATATCAAAGAAATAGTGGAATAGAATCATTGAAGAAAGGATGCAAAAGGAGGGACAGAATGAAATGTGAATGGCAAAAATTAGAATATTTTTTAATTTATTTTAAATAATTAAATAGAATTGTTAAATTGTCCTGTAGCGAGTTGTCCCACAGCGAGTTGTCCTGCAGCAAGTTGATTGTGGTGAGTTGGCTGTGGTGAGTTGGCAGTGGCAATTTGTCCCATTCCGGAGCAAAAGATTGCCTAGGACAGCCACCGCCTCCTCCCTCTGCTCCTCGGCCTCTCGTTTTCAAGGCCAATACAAAAGTACCACTTTCAATGTCAGGTAAATGCATGCACATGGTCAGGTATGACATATGCAATAGGTACAATTCACTGCATGATAGATGTTTGTTGATAGCCTTTAAAGGGAGGGGGGCGAAAAGGAAACAGCAAAAGGGACTGATGGTTCTAAGGTAGCCAAAGGCTGCCTTCCTATGTGTGGGGAGACGTAATCATTATGCAACCACATTAGAAGAGCGCTGGCAAGAAATAAAAGCACGTTGCAGATATAGCAGAACAAGGTGATACAGTGGTTGGATAGCTGAAAGGGAGAAACTGAAAGGGATTTGAGGAAGGTGAGTGAGCTCACCGTATGGATGAAGATGGTCTCCCGGCAACTGGGGTGGGGTGAGTCCTTGCCGGTACAAGTCTGTGCTGTAGCTGTTCTGATCCAAGGGAAGCAGCTGCTGCTGGGCAATCCTGGAGTAAGGTACCATGAGCCCATCTATTCCATGCACACTGGCGCTATCTATTGAGCAATTGGCGAAGCAATAGGAAAGAAGGCGCAAACCATCATTAGGAAACATTAACAACAATAATACTTTTTATAAAGAACAATGAACAACAATTGAAGCTACTTTCTCCAAGATCAGGTGAGACTTATTGGGTGGGTGTGCTATGCTTGGTATTCTTTTTTTTTTTTTAAACTAGCAAATGGAGGAAAACAAATCGAAGAAAGTATAGACGTAGCGGAATATAGGTTATAATGACCAAAATGATGGCTCAATACTTCTTACCCAAGGTACCTGGTTGAAATTGAAAATGGTCAGGTATTGCTTTTATAGTGTGCTCTCTTGATTGCAGGAATTTCATTTTTATTTATTCTTAAGTGTGTTTCTGGCTTTCATGTTTCAGATAAAAATTTGGCGTTCATGAGCGGATACTCCTAAGTGCTTCGAAGCCAACTGTAGCTTTGGACAGGGCTTTGGTAAAACTTGTCTGGCTTTAATGTTGCTGTACTGTAACTGTCATGGCATATCCCAGGGAATTAGAGGGATGATAGGCTTCTCCCTAACAGAAGCACCAATACAAAATAAAATAAAATAAAATAAAATCTGTGTAATTCCCAAGTTGCAGGATGGTTGGAAACCATGATAATTAAACTGGACACATAAGCCTAAAAACGTCGTCTTCTACTGTGTTCAGTCATTGCAAACACTGATTAATTAAAATACAAAGGTTTTACACAATCACTACTGGTTATCAAATCTGTGTACATTTTGTACATGTTGGTACCCATTGTTTTCCTATTTAATGTACGTTATACTTTTACTCTCCTTTTAAGCACAAAAATTATTGAGCCAGTTTTGTTCCCTGTTATTTGCTGCCTGCCCTGCATTGGAAACTGTAACGTAACTGAACCATGAAGACGTTTTTTTGAATATTAAAATTTGTTTGCCTGGAAAAGGGTTGTTAGATCTTATCACAGCAAGGAGATGTTGGACTAGAACTTTTCTCTTTGCTTGACTTACAATCATTCATTTAGTGACCGTTACAGTGGCATTGAAAAAAAGTGAAAAAAGGGCTTCTGGTTCCGGATCGCGCTGCAGGCGGTTGCGAAGAGACTGCTCTCTTCACCGGCCGGCTTGACTTACAATCATTCATTTAGTGACCGTTACAGTGGCATTGAAAAAAAGTGAAAAAAGGGCTTCTGGTTCCGGATCGCGCTGCAGGCGGTCGTGCGAAGAGACTGCTCTCTTCACCGGCCGGTTTCCCTCCCCTGGTAGACCCTCGATAGGGTCAAAAGTCACCCTGGAGGGGCGACCACCGTTGAGGAGGCCCCTCGTCAAACTGCGGAAGGGTGGCAGCTCCTTCCACGGTCCGAACCAGCTCCTTAGGGCCGACGGAGAAAAGATCGGCCAGTAAAATGGCCGATCACTTAGCCACACCAGCTGAAAGCCAGAAGAACAGCTAAGCGTTAAGAACCACCGTGGAGGATCCGGGTGAGACCTTTCCTTCCCTCCTTTTGCCCTAACTACTTTCCTGTAAAAAGCTTTTGAATTACTTCCCTGCTTTGAGAGAGCGGCGTTTGCTTACTTGGGAAAAAGAGCCCTACAAAAGAAACAAATAGCTAATTATATTGACTATTTGATTTCTGGGATACCTAGGGGTCCTGAAAAAAATCCCTATTATAGAACATTCTTATTATTTTACTTATTATGTTGGAGATATTTGCCTTCTATTTTCCTAACGAGAAAAAAACTTATTAATTTGGGGGGGGGGAGATCTTACAGTCTACTGCTGACATCTTGTGGCAAAAATTGTTACTGCAACTGTTTTTCATTTTGGTGCTTGAAGATGGATTTGACCTTCAAGTGAAAGGGAAAAAGATAAATGTCCTGAAACAGCTGGGTGGTGAATTTGTTTACTAGTGTGGAGGTGGGTATCTGTTGTCTTTAGTAAATATAGCCCCCACTAAAAGATTAAAAATATTTCACCACTGAAATGGAGGAATCTTACCCACAGCTTGACTATGAGCTTATATTGGAAAAAATTCTGGAAGCTACAGAATACATGAAATCTTGGAGAAAGATTAAAGATGAAATTTCAGAACCACAAACTGAATTTCAAACCTTAATGGATCATACTATAGGCCAAGGAACAACAGAGGAGGCACAGATTAGCTCCAAAGAGGTCTCTGCGCAACAAGATACACAACTTAAAGAGAATTACGCCACAAATCAAGAAACAACAGAAAAGGAACTAATTAACACAGAAGAAGAGATTATACAACCTAATGCACAATTTATGGAGAACTTTGACGATCAAAGAATGACTTTAACTAAGATATCTGCAGTATCAAAAACAACAGGAATTGACATTCAGACATGTTTTACTGAAAACTCCAAAAACGTGGACAATCAACTAGTAACTACAACATGGAATAAAATTGATTACACCATCCAGATGATACTAGAAGAAGAGGAAGAGAACTTTGACCAGACAGAAGTGTCGATAAATACTCCTATTCAAATATTGAGATTCGACGATACAGAAGCTTTATTATGGAAACCGGTTTGGCACAGAAAGAAAGCTAGAGTTAGATTTAAAAACGTGATTTAAAATTTTACTTAATGGGTTAAAAAGGCATTAGAGATCTGGACTGATTTAATAATCAATGGAGTGTGTGAATTTAGTAAGAAAATGTCTTTCATAATAATGTGTTTGTCTACACATGATAATTGTTTGGAGGGGATTTGAATTTTACTTAATGGGTTAAAAAGACTTTTTATGGATATAGATTGAATAATAGAATTTATATTTAAAATAAAGTAGAAATGTATTTTTTGAGTAATATTTTTATTTTAGGCAGGATAATTATTTTGTAATGGAAGGAGGATAAGAGAGATTTATGATAAGAGAAGAAATGGTATTAATAAGATTAAGAAATAGAATATATGGGAAAAATATAAGAATGTTACTGTTGGAATAATATACGCATTTTAGATGTATCTATTACGTTAGGAAAAAAAAAAGGGAAACGAGGGATACCCGAAGTGTTAACAAGATGTTTATTCAAGGCTAACTGGAATATGGTAATTATAAATTGGTAAAGCTTAAAAACAGGACTGGGTTTGTAATAGATGAAATAATATTGATGAATGTTTTGATTGATTGAATTTCATTTAGGATTGTATTAAATTTGAATATGTTATACTATATGTGGGAAACAGAGAGGGAACTTTTAATGAATTAACCTGAGTTATATATGTATGAATTTGTATTTGGATGACTGACTTCCCCACCACCACGTTGTTTCTCAAGCATTTTGATGTAAAAATTAAGAAAAACCAATAAAACTTGTTTAAAAAAAAAGTGAAAAAAGGTCTCCGTACTTACAACCATCACAACATCTTCATAGTCACGGTGATCAAAATTTGGGCACTTGGCAACTGGCATGTATCTGTGATGGTTTCAGGGTCACAGAGTCACATGATCACCATTTGCCATCTTCCCAGTTGGTTTCCAATAAGCATGGAGCTAGTTACACACACACACACACACACACACACACACACACACACACATGCACCTTTCGGGATATTTTGTATCTCCCCAATATGAAATGTTATCATGTAATTCTTTATCTGTGTGGGAAAATTAGATTAAGATAATGCTTCTGGGGCCTAAAATCTATCTTATCCAATTTCATTTCTCACTTATGTGCCCTGCCTTCAACAGGCTGGATTTTAACAGGTGACAAACCCCAGTGGGAAAATCTTATCCAAACTATATGTAACCTGTCAGAAAAAAATACTTACCGATCCAGATATACCAGATACCTTGATCCCAAACAGGATTGGGCAAGGATTTTAATCACAGCTACATGTTTGAGTTAGGTAGTTAACATAGCCGTTCTGGTGAACGTGTTTTATGTTCTTAGATGGACTGTGTGAAATTAGGGTTGGGAGCAGTACCATTCTTCTAAGTAGATTCTGGAAGCTGGGAGTTTGTATGTGTATATCCGAATGCTAAGTGGGGCAGAATCCCAGCTGATATCAAGGGATGGTTTGCAGGAATACTTGGGCTCCAGAACATCACACGCTAGATTGGGACCACCTCTCTTTTGGATTTCTATCTTCTCCAAATGATGTGATGAAATTTGCAGTTCAAAACCTCTTCCCCCCCCAGCTTATAAAACATCTATTTCAGGAGCAAATGTGTTAGCCCTTTGAAATGGTCCATACAAGAAACATGACCGGGAGCCCTCAGCGCTATCTTTATTGTAAGATTACGTTAAACACAATCTTGCAAAACTGGAAGTATTTCTCCCTTCCTCTCTTTGTACTCTCCAGAAAACTAGGGAAGGTTTCTTCTGAAATGCTTCCCATGTTTTTCTCTACCTGTGGATTCAGTTGCCTTTTATCACACCCTTGTCTAAAGGGCAGGTCTGTCTCCCATCTCCCATCACAAAATATGTTTTAAAAGGCAGGTTTTTTTTAAAAATAATAATAATAATAATAAATCCATTGAAAAATGCATATTTGAAACAGATGAATACAAAACTGAGATGGTCCCAGTTTCTGAATGAACACATGAGAAACCAACATGGCCCAGAAGAAGACCAAGCTATCTCTAGGAATTCTGTTATTCTTGAGATGTTCTTACCTTCACTGTCCTCATTGCTCTGTCTGCTGCTGCGTCCATTTCCCCTCCCTGCCCCTAGACGGGGATTTCCCAGCTGCTCTTGCTCCTGTTGCTGCTGCTGTTGTTGTTGCTGCTGCCGGCGGGCTATCTTTTTCATCTGCAAAGAGGTGTTTGGATGCATCTGAGTGGGTGTACAACAAAGGGGGGAAAGAAGGACAGAATGCCCTCTGAAATTGAATAAAGGGGGACTTTGGGGAGAAAAGGTGGACTTTGACTTGTCCCTACTTTGTAGATCCATTACCTCCCAGGACATAAAATCAGAGGATTGGAAAGGTTCTTGGAGAATTTTTAGTGCAGGACAGGAATCCTCAGATCATCCAGATGATCTAGCCCAGAGGTAGGCAACCTTGACTCTTTTATGACTCGTGGACTTCAACTCCCAGAATTCCTAAGCCAGCACAGCTGGCTCAGGAATTCTGGGAGTTGAAGTCCACGAGTCATAAAAGAGCCAAGGTTGCCTACCCCTGATCTAGCCTAAATGTTGTCTGAAAACCTTCAGGGATGAGATTCCTGTCAGTCCAGGAGGTTGGGCAGTTCCATTGCTTAATAGCTCTCATGATGAGGAGTTTTTTTTTCTGATTACTATCACCACTCACCATTACCCTTTCAACGGCTATCTGATCATACTGTTGTGCCTGTCACAACAATTCAAACTGCGGGAAGCTGGCAAGTGTTTTAGTGGTCTGTTATTTTCATTTTGGGAGATGCAGTGAGAGCCTTTGCTGATGAACAACTAAAAATGCCCTCAGTATTCATGGAAGTAGAAAGTATTTACAACAGGAAATAAAATGTTACCCCCTAGTGATTCCTCCCCAGATGAAATTGCTGTTAAACAAATAGCTGTAGGGTTGTTTATAAAGTTGGTACCCACAATAATAAATTCTCATTTTGTACATGGCTAAACCAGGGCTTCCCAAATTCTAGGAGTCAGATATCCCCGTCAACAATCATGTTTGTTTTGGAATTTGTACTATTGAAGAACTTTTAGGTTTGGGAAATGAGTTAGCTCACAGTTAGGGATAAGCAGACATTTGTCTGCCCTGGTTTGGCTGGAGACAAACTGTCATTTAATGCAAAACTCAGAAATGATCACTCACCTTGGCTCTTTGATTCTGGAACCAGACCTGCACTACACGGACAGTCAAACCAGTTTCAGCCGCTAATGTCTCCCTTACCTGCCCATTATAGAAAATAGAAAAGGAGTCATTAAAAAGCTAAATTCATGTCACAATAAGGAAGCCCTCTGTACAAATGGTGACTTTGGGTGCATTGTGCTCCATGACTCCTCACGTATGGGTTGATGCAGGGTTCAACTCATTTTCTTATTTTGCTTACCATCTACATGAAACATGAGGTCATCCATTGGTTTAGGGCAGTGGTGGCGAATCTATGGCATGCGTGCCAGAGGCAGCACTCAGAGCCCTCTCTGTGGGCACACACGCTGTCGCCCCAGCCCCGCCTCCCCCCACGGCCCCCTCCTCACCAGCAGCCCCCTGGAAGAGAGTCGCCCCCGAGCGCGGCCTGCACAGAGCAGCGCAGCCAAGGACATGGCAGCCGGGCAGCGGGGACAAGACTCCGCCCTTGCGCCCTGTCGCGTGCAGTTGATGCTGCAGGGCGCGGGCAGAGGGTGTGGTTGCCATGGCACTGCTGGGCCACCTGGGCGATCTGCGGTAGGCCGTGGAGGCGATTGGTGGCCCTGCGTGGCGGGGATGTGGCGTGGCGGGCTGGGGCAGGGCAGGAACAGAGCGGGCGGAGCAGGGGGGCGGAGCGGGGCCAGGTGGGGGGGGCAGGACCATTTTTTGGGCACTTGGTCTCTAAAAGGTTCGCCATCACTGGTTTAGGGTCATGATAGCAAATTATACATTTCAACCTGCACTGACCAAGTGATGCTGCTTCAGTCCTGAACCAATGCCTGGAAGCTATGCAGACTTGGATTGGGAAGAACAGACTTGGGCTCAATCCCAACAAGACTAAGTTGCTTGGTTTTTTTTGACCCCTCTGGCTCCAGGCATCCCCCATCATCAGTGGGGGTCACAATTCAATGGGGTCACAATTCTCCATGCGAGGCTGGTGCATACTCTGGCACCGCTCTTGAACTGTAGGTGACAGCTGCAGCCAAGAGGGCCTTTGAACAGGTTCACCTTGTGTGCCAGTTGCACCCATTCGCAGATTGGGACAATCTTCAGAAGTCACTCAAATAAGCACATTATAGTAATTCGATTAAGAGGTGACAGATTGTAATGTGCTTTCATTGAGAAGCCTTTGAAGACCAACAAGAAGTTATAGTTGATTCAGAAGGCAGCTGCATGGATGTGCACATGTTCCTGCTGCTTTGCAAGCACCTCTGGTTGCCAATTGGCTTCCGGGTACAATTCAAGGTGCTGATAATCACTTAGAAAGCCCTGCATGGCATACGGTCTGCTTACTTGAAAAACCAGCTACCTCCATATGTTTTTACCTATTCAATGAGATCAGCTAGAGGTGGTATCCTCCACGTCCTGCTGATTAAGCAGTGTCATCTTATAGGCTTTAGGAAGTGGCCTTCTTGGTGATGGCTCCTATACTGTGAAATGATAACTCCCAGAAAATCATACTGCTTCTTCTCTTCCGATTTTTTGCAAATTGCTTGAGACTTGGTTGTTTCCCCTAGGATAGGGGTCAAGCCCCTTTTCTTGGTTGTTAGCTGGTTGGCTTTAGAGGATATGGGGTTCCTGGTTATCTGTCTTCTTTTCCTCTTGATAAATTTTGATTTCTTCTATTTTATTTTTATCTGCCAGCCGCCCAATCAGGTGGCCTCAACATTGAAGTAATAAATAAAATGAACGTGGTATCTTTCAATGTATTATCAGAAATCTAGCAAATGTATGGGCACAGCAGAGTTTCTTCCAAGGAAAGAAAGGCTCAGAGCTTAGGTGATATTTAAGACAGGAACAGGCAGAGGGTTTTTTGTTTTTGTTTGCATCCAGCAGCTAAAATACTAGCATCTGAGTGTGATAAAGGAAATATTGGACTATCCCACACCATTGCTGGAGATGGAAGAAGTAAAGCTCATCACCCTCTTTTTGGCAGTTGGACATTGGGTTAAGTAAAATAGATGCCCTAAAGATAAGTGGAGGAAAGGAAAACAGAATCTGATGTCTGATTGGGCTATGCAGGGGAGTTATGGGAAGATGGATGAAGTGGTAGATTGCTTGCATTCTAGTAAAGCAAGTAAAGGGTAAAGGTTGAACTGGCCACTCTCTTAAAATAGCAGGAACTGAAAGAATTTAGGAAGGAAGGGAGCAATAAGTCCACAGGATTAATAAAAAAAAAAAGAGGGAAAGAAATTGAAAGGAGATAGTCAGTGTACAAAACAGAAAATAGACACAATGGTGGATCTGAGGAGGTGCTCCTGATGTCGTCTTTTAGAGAGAAACCTGTTATGGTAGAAAATCTTTTTTTCTCTTGAGAATCACCCTCCCTCTGGTCTAACTGTGAGGGACTGAATGGTGGGAGAGTAGGGTTGATGCAAGAGTAGGTGACACCAGAGACTAGGACAACTATATCTGGGCTAGGGGACCACTGGATGGCAACAATATACTAATATTTCCTGTTTCTCTTTACTGGTCATCTGCACTTTGTGACTAAAGCCTGAAGTATGTGAGAATTACTCTCCCTGACATCCTGTTCTCTCTTTCTCCCAAGTGTTTATGGAGATTCTCAGTCATCCAGGTCATGGTTGTCCCAAAGGTGCTTTTTCAAGAGGCAGGTGAACTTTCTTGTTTTTCTTTGAAGAAAAGCAAGGAAGTCCACTTGCCTCTTGAAAAAGCACCTTTGGGTCTTTCTCCCAAGCAACACGCTACAGCAAAGGCTCTGCTAACTATTATTAAAAACGGTGGCTTCACAATTAGAGTGCTTATGTTCTTAGGACCGGCAGGTCACCCATCCCTCCACTCACGGTCGGGGTGGAATCCCTTTAAAGAAAGAAAGAAACTCGACCTTCCGGCAGGGCTTGGAGGAGACTTCAAAGGAGGCCTTGAATGCCCGTCGCTGCTGCGTGGTGAGGATGGTACGTGGGCGTTTGGAGCGCTTGTGATCCTTGCTTTCCTCTCCTCCTTTGCCATGTGGGTGGCTCCCATCCTCATCTTCACTCTTCACTATGAAAGAAAATATGGATTATGGAGGATTCCCTGGCTGGTCACCAACAAGGGAAATTTCCCTAGAAACATAAGGTACCCAAAGTATGGTTAGCCATCATTTCATTCACTAAATCACTTGCCTTTCCTGACTGGATGTTACCAAACTACACCTCTTGAAGCAGATTCTGTTAGGTATAGTATACGATAGATTCTAACCCTAACCCTGGTCCTGCCAACAAAATTGATAGTCTTGAATGCAAAAATTAAGAGAATGACTTTCGTTGACTGAATTTTTTAAAAATGTAAAAAGATACCAGGACAAAAGCTGTGCATCCCAGCATCAGGACCTGGCATGGTTTGGCATGTGCCAAAGCCATGCACCCCAAAAGAGGCTAAGGGTCAATTTTGGGATCTTTTGTTGCTGCTACTTTTCCTCCTCCTCCTCCTCACTGTCCTTGCTGGCATAAACATGTGAACAAAAGTTATGAGAGGGGAATGCCCCTTTAACGTACCTTGTTCTTTTTCTTTAATACTTACATGAATTAGACCTAAAAAGGCAAGAAAGAGACAGGCCTATTCCAGAAACAGATGCCAGAAACATGGAAAACCTCTTGGCCAAGCGCTCCAAACTCCCCTTCCTCCCACCCCCATTGTTAGTGGAAGAAAGACGAAGCCAGGAAAGGAGGTAAATATTCTTCACATGCATTCCGCATGGAACGGAAGAACAGAATCTCCTCTTATATTGGAATGAAGACTTGTATGTTTGCTAATAATGTATATGCCTAAAGGATTTTTAACATACATGCTTCAGGTTGTTTAACTCCAGTTAGCGATTACGATGCACAGTTTATAATTGGGGTTTTTTTTTGCAAGACCTCACACATGGATTCCATATGTGCTCCCTCCCACCAACCCCAGACCATTATAGCCACTTTTCTATTCTCTCCTCTAATTGGGGTTTTAGATTGGAGGGAAGCAGAGCTGGTTCACTGATTCTAGGCACTTTCCCTAACCAAAAAAATGAGAAATTGGCCTGGGTCAATAGTGGGTCCTTTGAAAAGAGGTAGGTTTTAGTAGGTGCCTAACCACAGCAACTTTGATGCTTGGCCCAGATCCAGATGTTCTAAAGCATGATGGTCTTTAGATACTTTGGATCTTAACATCCCCAGAATATGGATGATGACAGTTATATCCACGGCAATCAGAGAAAGATGTATGGGGAAAGGAGGTACAGATCTGTCATTCTCATGGCTGTGTAGCAACTTTGACATCTGTAGCCTTTTTCACTTCTTACAGCCTTCCAGCATATCCTACTACTCTCTTTCCATCCCTGGAGGGTACAGGAGTTCTATCCAGCTATATTTTAATCTCTTTTAGCATAAACTAGGGAGATAGAATTCAAGGAAAGAAAGTGGAAAAATCTCAGTCTGGGCATAACACTGAGCTAGGAATTCAATACAGTGAACCTTCACATTTTGCCTCTTTGACATCAATAGGGACTTTCTCCTGCAACACCATGTATTCAGGACTGTACAAGTTTTCTTGATTGGAAATAAGAAACCAGCTAACAGGATCCAGGGATATTCATTTGTCCACACAGGGTTGTGTTTCAGTGGCCTCGAATGCCTGGGAGCTGGTTATGGGACACAGGTTATGGGACACAGGATGGTGAAAAGGCCCTCTCTGCACATGTTCAGGGTCATTCTTTTAACCCTACTGAGCAGAAACCCCGTGGTGACTCCTCTCTCACCTGACTCAGTGGGTGCAGGGCTGATGGCGCTTAGCATTTCTCTCTCCTTCTCATAGTCGCTGCGGCAAAGCAGCTGCCCTTCCTTCAGCACAAACTCATCTCCGCGCTGCAACCGACGCTCACACTCACAGCAGGAGAAGCAGTGGACGTGGTAGACGTTCTCCAGCACCCGCATGATGAATTCAGAAGGAGCCACAGCTTTGAGGCAGCCGCTGCATTTGGTCTGGAAGAGCCTGACCGAAAGGAGGGGGAGAGAGAGAGGAGAGAGAATTGGGGCAAAGCAATTAAGATGATAAGGCATGAAGCTGATGAAGAGACCTAAGTTGCTACAGTACATCCCGTCCCCCTCTGCGGGTTTTTAGATTTCTTGTCTACATGCCTTGTCTACATCGGCTGCACTAAAGTTAAAGCTCATTTTTCCCCCCAATTTACACAAGCTTTTCCATCTGATTGCCAATGGGCCCTACTTCACAGGTAGACAAACTGCGGTCCATACGAAGCACATGATGGCAAAACGTTGAAACGTGTCACAAAAAGTAGGACATGTTGCATGTTCTACTTTAACTGTGAGATTGAGAGAGGATTCTCTCTTGTGCTCCACAGTTCAGCTCAATTCATTTCACCGTTAAGTTCAATCAGTTCATTCCACTATTCAGCTCTATTAATTCAGCGTAAATGTCAACTTCTACAAGCTTCAATTAGTTTAAAACATCCAGATTATAGTGTATAAGGATCATTGTTAGTAGGTATGTAAAATATTGAGGCCCAAGGAAGTCGACTTCATATTTCAGCCTGAAGTCAGATAATTGAGCAAATTTAGAAGTGAGAATAGCTTTAAAGAACCATCCCCCAATGTACTGTAATTCCTTCCCTTTTAAAAACTGAACACATGTCCAGCTAGGTGGCAGCATCTAGTCTACTAGGGCTGATCTTGAAAAGCATAGGAAGATTGGACCAGGTTACTAGAGCTTGGGTGAGAGACCACTAAGAAGCAAGAGGGCTATAGACTACACTGGGAAGATGGAAGAAAGCAATAGCAATTAACTTCTACCCTATCATCCTGAAAGGTGTCTGGAACATTTTCTTGCAGTCACTTGGAGTTAAGAATTACTATAAAATTATTTAAAATCCGTTCCCTTCTTTTGCAGCCAGAAAAGAAGGCCACCTGAAGATTTATGTTTGAACTCGAAACAGCAACAACAGCAACAATGATGATGCTGAAACTAGCTGTTTGAATAATCAAGATGTACATTTTTACTAAACTAAAATGAGTTTAGACCATTATTGTAACCAGTTGAAGAAGCACTGCATTGTTATTCATTAGTTCCGTATCAGATGGGATGTACATTTATTTATTTATTTATTTATTTTTTTTAAAAGTAAAATTAAAGTACTGCATGCCCCTTTGGAAAAATAAAACAGGTAACCCGTAATGATAAAATGTGCTTTTCCAAAGTTTTTTCCCCGATTGTGTTTTATTTCTTCTTCCTGCCACTTTAAAGACTTTCTTTCTTTCTTTCTTTCTTTCTTTCTTTCTTTCTTTCTTTCTTTCTTTCTTTCTTTCTTTCTTTCTTTCTTTCTTTCTTTCTTTTTGGCACCAGAGAATTCCTGAAGAACCCTTTTGGTTTGCCTGGTACTCTAATTCCAAACGGTTTGCAAACCGATTCTGTCCGTAACTTCACCTGTCAGTTTGAGAGGCATTCCTTCCCTGTCATAAATAACAAACAGCACTACCCTGGATCCGTGACCCTAAAATTTCCTTTAAAGTCTTCGCCTCCTGGCATAGCGAGGCATTTGAATAGAGAAATCAATAACTCCAGCCAAGACGTTTGCAGCAGATGGTTCTGATGAAGTAATTTGGGAGCTAAACAAACGCGAGTGGGGCGGCTCACCGAGCTGACAGCTTCTCTTTAGCCACTTGACAAGAGAAAGTAATAAAATGAGGATTAATTAGCCTGTTGTTTAAACACACCGGATCCTCCCAGCCAGCGGGGAAACTCATAAACCGGGATTGAGAACAAGACGTGGGTTAATCCTCCTAGCAAACTCTTGCTGAGCGCGGAATGGGGAGGATTTACCAGGGACGGCTCATCCCTGCCTAATACTCTCCGCTTGGATTTACACTTCTGCTTGAATAGGCTGGGGCCGTTCTGACGGCCAGAGAGAGAGAGAGAGGGAGGGAGGGGGAGAGGGAGGAGGAGGGGGAGAGGGAGAGAGAGAGGGACAGGGAGGGGGGGAGAGAGGGGGGAATGCCTGCTCGTTTTCTTTCTTGAATTTATTGCGGCTGAGAAAGGAGGAAGCACATAGGTGTGAGGCGGGCAGACAGGCAAACAGAAACAGCCAGAGCAAATTAAAAAGCACTTTTGGAAAAAGAGCGTCGGCCAGGGCGATCAGGGTTCAAATTCCCACACAGCCAGAAAACTCACTAGAGATGGCCACAGATCACCTCTCCACCTAAATTCCCAGTTATTCTGGGAATGAAGTGGGGAGGGGAGAGAAAGCCACCCATCCTTCCTTGAACATCTGGGAGAAAAAGCAGAATAGTAATATAGTAAATGCATGTGGAAGTGGTGTTAAAATAAACTTTTGATGGAAAAGGGAAAGGGGGGGTGAGTTTTCAGGTTTGATCTCCGTATTTTGTTTCAAAATCTGATTTCAGCCTCCTATTGTTTTCACAGGGGAAAGGCTGCAGTAACATTTAAAACTTTTTTAAAAATAAATAAATAATCTGCTCTGTTATTATTTTTACTAATTTTGTTTTGTATGTTTTACACAACATTTTAATACAATATGCTTTTATCAATATTTAATTTATTTGAATTTAATTATAAACTGTTTTATGGTGTGTTTTTTTAAAAACAGTGCTATACAGACGTTTTAATGACAAAGCTGGGTATAAAGTGGGTGAAGCTCTTTGAATTACATTAAATTTGTTTCTCAGAATGTCACTCCTTTGCATGTCAGTTGTCAGATACTGGCAAATATCTGTTTGTAAGTAGTCAGAGGTGGCAGATAAATGCTACCTGTGATTGTATGTTGGCGCTGGTGAATTCCTAGAGGTCAACAGATTCAGAGTAGAAAAGTTGATTCAGAACATGAATGTGATTTAATATCCATGTCCACACATATTCTAAATCATCCTTTTCTCTTTGCAATTGAAGTCCTGCATAAATCTAGCAAAGACAAACTATCAAAAGTTTATAAAAGGGTTTTGGGGTACAACATGGAGAATTATGTGGAGATATCTTTCAGCTCTGAAGGATGGGCAGCTATATAAATGCTGTAGAAAAGAAGCACACACATGTAAGCATTCCTTTGCACTGAACTTTGGATGTAACAGTGATGATAAATTTTGTCCAAAAATATATTGTCCAGACAATAATCTCAGAGTTTTAGTGGCAGAGAAGTTCTTTGAAGTTAGTACCAACTTCCAAGCTCAACTTCAGTGATTTATTTCTGTGTCTAAGCTAATCTCTTGTTTTTCCATCCATATCTCCTGGGCATCTGCCAACTGCCTTCTCCATCAAGTTTTGCTAGTGAAGATGAAAACATTAAACTGATGGGTGGAACATGTGGTCCTTCTGATGTGGCTGAACTAGAACTAACAGCTGCACAGGCCAATATAAAAAGAATGCTGGGAAATGTAGTTCAGCAACATTTGGAGTGTCATGAATTCACCCATTTCTGAACAAAACATAACTGATAGCTGGACCTGAGGAATGATTGGGAAAATATGTGTGGGTTGTGCCCCTTAGAGATACTATTGAATGAAATTCTACTTTGCCATGATTCAGATAAAGTAATTCTGATTCCCAATAGCTCAGAAACTCTTTCAGGAAAAAAACAAAAGCAAAAACAAATCACCATCTCTTATATTTCATCCAATACCCACAAGCCAGAATCACATGATTTTTTTTATTTTCTCCCCAGCAATATCCAGCGATTTAAATACAGGATATTTTACTTTGGTAGGCAAATTTATATATCTATCTGTGCAGTCTGCCATTTTTGACTTCTGAACTAGTTGGCATCCAGCTCTTCATCAATTGACTTGAGTTAATTGCTCCAAACTGAAACCTTTTTTTTTAAATGAGATTTTTACATATTTTTGATATCCACTTTGTACTCAAGCTGCACCTGGTTTAGCCTTTTTAAACTGAAACCAAAAATATGTAAGACACCTGAACTTTTGTTGGTGGATGTAACAGAGACAGACTTTATAAGTTCATTATAATATGCCTTTTGAGGAATGAATGGGAAATAATTATTAGTGTCTTTTTCTACATTAAATGTTCATGATGTGCAGGTTTATTATGAAGCATGTTATTCCAAGAAATCAGGAATATATAGCAAATTCTTTCCAGCAAGACATTGTTTTTCTCACCCATGGAGACTTGTTTGGTCAACCTTTTCTTATTAAGCTCACATCCATAACTAGTTATTTCTTCCAATTAAGATAAGAAAATACCTCAGGTCAGAAGAACCTTGACCATAGCAGACTGTAAGGAGTGAATATCCATTTTTGGAACATAAACATTTTGTATAGGAAGGAATTAGTTGAAACAGAATATTTTTTCTGCTGTGCTGTGTTTTTTTTTAAATTTTCAAGGAATTGTTGGTGCAAAGTAGCATTTCATAAGAGAACTCCCTATGCATTATTTGAAAAGGTAGTGATCATTTACTATCATATTATCTTCTCACCACATCCATGGGTTACACCTGTTTTCTGCTGTTATCAGTTGACACCTTGCAGAGGCGTTGAACTAAAATTAGTAGAAGTTGCAACCAGCATCCATATTGGCTAAGAACTGGAGTCTGACGTGCACGGAACAGGCTGCAGAACACTACTTGAGATGCTTAACTCAGAGCTAGATGTGTTCTTCAAATCAGAAAGTTTAATATTATGGTATCAAAGCTACAAGTAAAGAGTATAGAATTCTCTGGCTACCTCTCAAGTTGGGTTTGCTTCCTGTATTTAAGCATAATTAAGGTTACCAGATCTGGATGTAGAACTTTCTTCAGTTCTTTGTGATCATGTAGACCATGCAACTATTTGTCTGGAGTTCAGCAGTTCAAATCTGGTAGCCCTAGCATAAGTGGGGTAGGGGCAGAGAGGACAAGTGCTAATGCAGGAATGAAGCCAAAGGAAGAATATGCCAAGCGTTACTCAGACATAAATATTGTTCTTACTTATTTATTGATTTATTTGTTTCAATTTCTATATCTGCCCCTCTCCCATGCATGACTCTCGGTGGCTCACAAGTCAAAAATAACAAAAAACAAAGCCCGTATAAATAAATAACTAAATAAAAAAAACTATGTAAAAAGTTAAAACAGCTAAAACAAATTAAGCCAAAACATAAAACTGATAAGGTTAAAATACAGTTATGACAACCAACTTGGAGTAGTGGTTGAGACGCAAGGCTAGAAACCAGGTGACCATAAGTTCTAGTTCCCCTTTAAGTACAAAGCCAGGTGAGTGGTTTGGGATCAGTCATTCACTCTCAGCCCTAGGAAGGGAGGCAATGGCAAACCAGTTTTGAAATCTTGGCAAGAAAATTGCAGGGGCTTGGCAGTCTCTCAAAGTCACAGAGAGAGAGAGAGAGAGAGAGAGAGAGAGAGAGAGAGAGAGAGAGAGAGAGAGAGAGAGAGAGAGAGAGAGAGAGAGAGAGAGAGAAATAGAATATATACGCCTATGGCAGTGGTGGCGAACCTATGGCACGGGTGCCAGAGGCGGCACTCAGAGCCCTCTCTGTGGGCACGCATGCCGTCGCCCCAGTCCTAGGCCTTCAGCTGGGTTTTATAAAACCTTTTTGCTTTAGGCCTCCGCCGCCGTGTGCAAAAAAAAAAAAAAGGTTCAATCAGTCAATTTCAACTTCTTGCGGAAAAAAAAAGATCTTGCAAAGTTGGAATTGATTGATTGAACTTTTTAGTCCCACCCTGTCTGCCGTTACCACCGCAGCCACGCCCACCCAATTGGCCACACCCACCCAATGGGCCACACCCACCCAATGGGCCGCACCCACCCGGCACTCGACGATGCATAAGTGGGTTTTGGGTTGCAGTTTGGGCACTCAGTCTCTAAAAGGTTCGCCATCACTGGCCTATGGCATCTGAACTGCAAAATCCAAGTGAACACTAGATGGCGGTAATAAGATGTATAAAACTCTTTACTGCCACTTCGTAATCCATATTTTTGCAGGCGTGATTTCATGGCACTGCCTACTATAGAAAGATCTTGGCCCAGCTCCCCTCAGCTATTTGACTATAGAAATGTTCCCAACATAAAACCGAGAAGAAATCAAATGATTTGTTGTTTAGCTTTGTTGTACATTATCCAGAGTCTTCTTTGGCGAGATACGTGGCTATATAAATTAGGTAAGATAACTAATGAATTAAATACTGTATGTAAATTAATATATAGGGTGTTTTTTTTTTGTTTTTTTTAAAATCTGTCTCCAATTTAGAAAGCTGCCACCAGAGAACTAGAAGATTCTAGAACAGCTTTAATAAGAACTGGGAAGAACTGGAAAGAAAAAGAGAGGAAGGAAAGAAAAGGATTAATTACATTGCCACTCAGCTATTACTCTAGCTCAGGGGTAGGCAACCTTGGCTCTTTTATGTCTCGTGGACTTCAACTCCCAGAATTCCTGAGCCAGCATAGCTGGCTCAGGAATTCTGGGAGTTGGAGTCCACGAGTCATAAAAGAGTCAAGGTTGCCTACCCCTGCTCTCAAAATCAGTGCAATATCTTCTTGACTGTACAGATAATCCTCAACTTACAACCATTGTTTAGTGTCTGCCTGAAATTCCAACAGCACTGAGAAAGTGACTTATGACTGGTTTTCACACTTATCACCATTATAGCATCCCATGGTCACATGACAAAATTTGGGCGCTTGGAAACTGGCATGTATTTACGATGGTTGCAGCATCAGAGGGTCATGTAATCACTATTTATTACTTTTGCAGCCAGCTTCAGAAAAGCAAAGTCCATGGGGGGGGGGAAAGCTAGATTTGCTTAATGACTGCATGATCCACTAAACAACTGCAGCGATTCTCTTAGCAACTATGGTAAGAAGATTGTAAAATGGGGCACATCTCACTCAACAACTGCCTTGCTTAGCAACATAAATTTTGGGCTCGGTTGTAATTTGAGAACTACCTGTATATGTTTTGAGAAGCTTTACAAAGTCAGAGGTTACAAAGAGAGTTTGTTAGTTTGTCACCCATTCCTCTGCCTATTTTCTGGGCATGCAGCATGCAGCATGCATACACAAACACCTACACAGCCTGCTAGACTAGGATAGAAACAGGAGAGATTTAATAGCAATAGCACTTAGACTTATATACTCTCTCTAAGCGGTTTACAGCCCTCTCTAAGCAGTTTACAGAGTCTGGGTCCCCATTTTACTGACCTTGCAAGGATGAAAGACTGAGTCAACCTTGAGCCGGTGAAAATTGAACTGCCAAACTGCTGGCAGCCGGCAGTCAGCAGAAGTAGCCTGCAGTACTGCATTCTAACCACTGCGCCACCAGGGCTCTTAAAGGCCGCCTTGCTTTGCATTTGGGACTTCAGGCATGGCTTGCATCTCTTCAATTCGACTACATGCTGCAGTCCTACTAGTCCAGGGCTCTTTTATGACTCGTGGACTTCAACTCCCAGAATTCCTGAGCCAGAGAATTCCTGAGCCAGCATGGCTGGCTCAGGAATTCTGGGAGTTGAAGTCCACAAGTCATAAAAGAGCCAAGGTTGCCTACCCCTGCACTAGTCTGCCAAAGAGAGAGGTTTTATTTCAACCACCCAATCAGGAAGCTTATCATACATGGGCTGCAAATAGCCAGGTGATTCCCCCAGCAGACAGAAAAAGAAAATGTCAATGCTTTGTTGCCACCTGCTTAGTAGACCACCTACTATTGTCTCCTTACCCTTGCCAGACTCTTTTTACTTTGTGAAAGTCGGAACCGTTACTGCCATCCCTGAATGGGGAATGGGTGGAAGGCACGGGCACGTCATTTCCTTGAGCGTTGAATGAAGCTTACTGGCTTTGGGGTTTGGGGGATGGACACTTTTGTACATCTTACCCCCTTAAGAAGCCAGCCCCATCTTTGGGGAAGTTGTCTAATAAAGGAGAACATTTGTAGCACAGGGGTCCTCGGTGCTCCCTGAACTTGGTTGTTTTTATGCAGACGTTTCATTACCCATCATCAGTGCTTCTGATGATGTTACCTAGTTGTGATATTACATACATAGCACTGAGGATGGTTGGGTAATGAAATGTCTGCAGAAAAACAATCAAGCTCAGCAAGCACCAGGGAAGTTATCTCACTTCACAGTTGAAGTTTGCCCAGAAATCAGCCTGCCCGTGGCTTATTCTTCCCGTTGTGCGAATGAGGTACTGTAGTTATCTTTGTGGGCCTAAAAAACCTCGGCATTCACTAGAAATCTCCCCTGAATTTACATCTTACGGGATTGATGGCAGTGACAGGGTGACCTGCATCTACCCATAACTCAATAATGCTTTCCCCCTTAAGCTTCGAAAACAAATCCGCTCCTCTTTGCACTAATTGAAGAAAACAGCCAGCGAGTGTCTCATAAACACAGTGTCAGCTCGCATTACGCAAAATTAAAATTCTCAGCTCCAGGAATTCCTAAAGAGGCTGCTTTTTTAATATCGTCCGAATCCGTTTAAGCCTGGGTAATATTGTTTAGGTTGCTATGGGAACCGGCAGCTGCTCTGTTAGCCACCAGTGGATTGAAAAACTGGTATATTATTGGGGCCGGATTGACAGACATGATAACTTAGGGAGTCTGTGTATTACCTGCGAGATGGAACAACTGCCATTTTAGACTTTCCACAGCTAAGACTTTGTGGGCTGTTAAAACATTGCTTTTCTATGATTACTGGAAGTGACATCACGTTCTGGGATCCACACAAGTTTCTATTGGATTATCCAGCAACGGTTGTTCTATGTGCCCCAAATCCTCTGATTTAGTCCCAGGTCAATCCCATTGAAGAATTCATAATCACCTGATTCATAGTTTTCTTTCTGTGACTGCTGCTTATATTATTGCTTGCTGTTGGGTTTGGACAAAGGGTGTTAACTGTTCCTGAGGAACTTCCATACAGCTTCTTTTGCCACAGGAGAGAAAGAATTTGATTTGATTTCTAAGTTTCTATAATATATTTAGAACAGTGAAGTGAAATAGTGCTATCTTCTGAAAGAAAGAAAGAAAGAAAGAAAGAGAAAGAAAGAAGAAAGAAAGAAAAAAAGAAAGAAAGAGAAAGAAGAAAGAAAGAAAGAAAGAAAGAGAAAGAAAGAAAGAAAAAGAAAAAGAAAAAAAGAAAGAAAGAAAGAAAGAAAGAAAAAGAAAGAAAGAAAGAAAGAAAGAAAGGTGCTGAAATGGTTAAATCCATAGGAAATCTAGTCATATCAATTAAAGCACATAATACACTTTGGGCCAATTATCATTACTCAGCTTTTCCTTCCTCAAAGGATTCTTTCTAGAATAAAATTAAATGGGAAACTACTATCATAATCTCCCGAAAAAAGACCCAACCGGAAAATAAGCCCTAATATGATATTTCAGGACACTCGTAATAGAAGCCCCACCCCCAAAATAAGCCCCAGTTAAAATCGTCAGCCAGTCGGACGCATTTAGTACCGTATTTTCCCCAAAATAAGACCTAACTGGAAAATAAGTCCTAATGCGTCTTTTGGAACAAAAATTAATATAAGACCCAGTCTTATTTTCAGGGAAACACGAGTATGTATTAGGGCTGTAGAAGCTTTGGATTTAAAAGAAAAAGGGTGCTTCAGAATGGAAACAGATCTTTCCAGACCTGTTTGGCAGCTCCTTAAAGCAGCTGTATCTTTTCACCACCAGCATCCAGAGAACAAAAGCAGGATACGGTCAACTCTCCAAGTTGTGCTTGACTTCTGGTGACTTCCTGGATAGATCTACATAATTTTCTTGGCAATGCAATTTGCTGGTACTTCTCCAAGATATTTTTCAACTGCCCAGTCCAGCCAAGGATAGAATGAATAGTTATGAGAGGTAAATTACTGTTAACAATGATGACACTAGGAAATTATGAGAGGTTATTGCTGCTGCTGTTGTTATTATTATTTAAATGATTTATATCGCCACTCAAGTTGTACACAGTAGCGCTAGGTGACTTACATAGGCTAAAAACATAACAACAAGAGAACCAATAACAAAATACACAAAACCTACCCCAATGCAGCATAATCAAGACCAACTTATATCAATTCTAAAACCATTCCATGCTCTAAACATTTATATGGAACCTTTTATGAGAAGTGAATTGACTGTTCTGTTTGAAATGCTTCCCAGCTTCCCAGCATTTATATGGTTTTTATCCTGTGTGGATCCCTTTATGTAAAGTAATCTCCCCACCCAATCTGAAATGCTTTCCACATTCCATACATTTATACCATTTTTCTCCTTGGTGGAGCCTTTTATAGGAGGTAATGAAAACACATTGTTAATCTGCTTCCCATGCTACTCTGAAACAACCACATTTATAAACAGAATACTTCCAATGAAAAGCATAGATGCCCTTACAACTTAATTTGCACTTTCCTTGTCCACAGCTTGGTGCAGAAATGACAGAACAACATGACAGACACAGGACATCACTGACACTGGTGACGTTGTGGTCAGAAAATAGTATAAGAAAATAAAGAAACAAAGTTGCTATCATGGAAGACTTAATTGGAATTCACTGGATTTTAAAAGAATTATTTTATCCTGAGCTTAAGTTTCATGCTAATGAATATAGATTTCCAAATATTGATTTGTGGAAAGATCTAACACTTTTGCCAATATTAAGCATTTTCATATATTTCTCACATTAGCATAATCCATTTCTCCATAGATAAATTGACCATGATTTACACAATGAGCTTTCTAAATTGGCAGGAAATTAACCATAGGAGCTGGATTTGCAGAGCAATCTAGACTGAAATATAGTTTAGTTGGTTTATAACAGTTTAGTTTAATTATCTATCATACTTTTTATCATGAGAATAAAAAAATCAAATTCATTTGAAAATTCAGATTCGAAGATATAGTGTGTTAAAAAAGAAGGTGGCTTTTGGGGAGCTTAAATTTTGTGTGAAAAATTATCATGGTATCATGGTCAATTGCAGCTTATTGAATAACCTTTTGAGCTACTGTGCTCACTTTAAGACATAGCAGAAGAAGCCATTTCCTCATCTGTGTTGATATACAATTCACCCTCCAACTGTGGAATGAGGGAGGGGGAGAATCCTGGCCTCTGGATGTGAATGGATTATGATGTTCTGGACAGCAATATTATTTTAAATATCCAGTTTATGATTCACTCTACATGGGGGATGCCTTTCCTTTAAACAATTAAGGAATCCAACACTAGAGAAGAGGGTAGCCAATGTCTTCCTCAACGGATGTTTGTTCCTCTTCTCCCTCATGGTGGTGTCTACAAAGAACAGCATAATACCTTCATCCAGTTAAGTGCTGGACTACTATTTTAACAGCCCGATTTTTTTTTGTGTATCAGAAAAGCAGATTTCACGACTGCTTTCCCCTTCCATTAAAAAAAATCAACCGTGCAAGCTTTGTTTTAGGATCTTGGGCTTTCCCCTCCTTTTTCTTTCAATTCATCTGTGCTAGCCCTCACAAACTCTTATAGTAGCTGGCCCAGTCAGGAGAACAGGCCCCTTTCCTCGTACCCAAATAGGAAAAACTTTCTCAAGTGCCTGGGAGGAGCAAGTCATTCCTGTGGAGTCCTTTGCCTTGTTGCAACAGCACGGGGGAGCCCACGTCTGAGCCTGGGAAGGATAATTTAGAGAATATAAAATTGGCCAGTGGGATTAAAAGGTGTTAATGAAGCTGGACCTGAGGCCACCTCAAAGGCTGTTGAGTCTCTGCTTCATGAAGCCGCCTTGTTTAGTTAGGGTTTAGTCAAAATGAAGCAGTCCTGGCTTAAGAGAGGGTTTGTTTACTCAACGCTGAGCTCCAAAAGCCGCCCTCAGCTGCCTGAAATATTGAAGTGGAAGGTTTAAAGCTGCTTTCCAGATTGCTGGCCAGGCCAGGAGCAAGGAATGAAGGGACCCTGGAAGTACAACAATAAAGCCTTTTCATTTCCAACAGTCTTCCTAACAATGGCAGTATGAGGAGTAGGATTTCAAATGGAAAATCTCCACCCCCAGCCCTCAAACTTGTCTTGTTAATGTCACAGTGAAGTAACACAGATGAAGCCCCATAACAACATTTCCCAACCAGTTTTCCTCAGATCTATTAGGGGGCTCAATCCCAGGATTCCAGCTGTTATAGCCAATGGTTGTGCTGGCTGGATATTCTAAATATTATCAGCCTGACACATCAGCAGGGTACCTGGTTAAAACAATTGTTTTGGCTAGCAATGGAGTTAACTAACTTTTGTTTTGGTACAGGACAATCTAGCCTTCACTGCATCATACAGTGTTTTTGATGGATTGCAGTGATAACCAAACTAACATTCTGGGGCAGAATTAGAATTAATTGTTGGTTATTTCAGGAAGTTATTTTAGGAAGTCATAATTACCCTAGTATTTTTCTTCTAGAAACTCAATTATAACACTGTCTTTTTTCTGTCTCTGCCAGAAGATAGACATTGGAAGGTAAAAGAACCTTTTATTGAATAATAAGAGTTTGTTAAAGAAAGCAGGTTAGATTTTAAAGCTACAGGACCTGGGATAGCTCCTGTGAGGATGAAGAGTTGATTCAATTATAGTAGTGGCTATGCACTTTGGCATGTGTTCAAAACACCAGGGGATGAATATTCTGCCTCTCAAGGTTTTTCCCCATAAAACTTTCTTTGCAAACCTTGACATTCCCCCATCCCACCTGTTGATATCTCCTCCTTGTGATTGGTGGTATTTGGCAACAAAATAACTGGGATTTGGAAAACTGAGATTGCGTGTAGCAGTAGAACTCTTAAAGAAATATGATTGACTCCCTTGTATCCCCATAGACAAAATATCATTAACATTTCCTTTAAATTTCGTAACAGTTTTATCCAATGTCTGTGTTGATCTGACTCTATCTTGGATATTTTAAGAAGGATTCAGTTCAGTTAGAATAGGTTCAGAAATAATTATACCTATAGAAAATAAGCCTTATGAAGAGAGATTGAAGGAAAGTTTAGCCTTAAAAAGAGAAAATTGGCAGAATGTCCTACAGAAAAAAGATCAAAACATCTCCCTCATTTCCTAAATTAAGGTATAAATAAATTAAAGTTGAAGGAAGGTAGCTTTTGATTTAATGATTTAATGATAGGAAAAACAATAGGAGCAGCTTGGCAGTGGAACCTATTATCTAGAAAGATGGTGGGTTCCCCTTCAATAGATGAATTTCAAAAAAGATTAGATAGCCATCTAGCAAGGATTATTTATTTATCTATTTATATATTATTTATCTATTTATCTATTTATCTATTTATCTATTTATCTATTTATCTATTTATCTATCTATCTATCTATCTATCTATCTATCTATCTATCTATCTATCTATCTATCTATCTATCTATCTATCTATCTATCTATCTATCTGATTGATTGATTGATTGATTGATTGATTGATTGATTTCTATAGCCACCCATCTTAGTAAATGACTTTGGTCAGCTTACAATTCAAAACATATATTACAGTTAAAATAAAAAAAACATTTTAAAACAATAAAAACAGTAAAAAAAATTAAACCCAGTAGAGAACAGTAAAACATCTCATTTGAAGTACACATGAAAGCAAAATATCTGGCCCTTTAACAATATAGTCAGGAGGTGGGGCCCTTGGCGCATGTGGTGCCCCAGGCTCAGGAGCATAGCATTTTTTTCTTTCAAAATCAACCAAGACGGACAAGGTGTTGCCACTTAAACTGGGTAAAGAAAATATGGCACTGTTATTAAAGTTGTAAATTGCTGTTCTGCCAAAAGATTAACAGGCAAATCTCCCATCCAGATTATGTCTACTTCCATTCCCCTGCCTCCCAAATGATATCTCCTTGCTATGGTCTTTGTGAATCCCAAGAATTGCCTAAATCCCAACTTCATTTTGTGGCAGATTATTTTCACTATCATTAAGTAGCCAGGTCTCAAACTCTGCGGAAAGAGAGACGCATCCTTCATTGTGGTTCTTGATTGTTGGATTCTGGTTATCAGTTGTCATTCAGGTATACGTCAGCATTTCTCTCAAATGAATCCAACGTGGCTGAATAAGAAACAATTAAGGCAGACAATATCTGATGTATGATAATTCACATTTTTTGAGGCAAATTTAGAAAGAATTACTGGATTGAGCTAGAAATGCAAAGAAAGGCAGGGGACCAGGTGACTTGTGTACATACTCAACTTGTTGTTTATGTGCTTGGTATAGATAAGCTGGTTTGAAGTCCCTGAATTTCCTTCTTGTGGTTTTCTTTCAAACAGCTTGGACTGAACAACCCTTTAATGAGAGAACGTATTCAAAAATGGGTTTGAATTCTGACTTTCTATTATAGAATCTTCTCTGAAGCTTCAGGATTTCCCCAGCCCTCTCTTCTTATAATTTTATAATCTTTAAGCTAAGTTTTAATATAGAATTGTCCTCTCTCATTGTCCTGCCCCAAATTTAATAGGCCATTTTGTGATAAATCTGAGCCCCTGGGTAACACATTTCTGGGCTAACACCTTCTACGTCTTTCTTCCAGTCCCCTTGTCCATGTTTCAGTTGTCTTCTCTAGCCATTTATTCCCAACCCGGTGCTGTTGGTTATGATGTAAGTGTTCCGTGAGTTGCACTCTAATACATCTGGATAGCAACAGATTGAGAAATGCTACTTTAGACTATGTTGTGTGATTTTAGCCCCACTGACAGTGGTTGAAATTATCAGATAAGAAACTCTTGGGGAAAAAAAAAGAGATGAGCTTGAGAACAGCCAACGCAAATCCTACTGGATCAGTCCAGATTAGATACCCATGAGAAACCAACAGTTCACTAAGATTGTGGACCTCTGCACTCTATACCCAAATGCAAGCCTTATGGCTAGTACAGTAGTACCTTGGTACTTGTTAATTCATTCCAGGAGGCACAACGAGTACAAAAAATGATGAGTACCAAACAAATCTTTCCCATAAGGAATAATGTAAATAAATTTAATGCACAAAAATACACCAAATGGCCACAGAAGCTAAGATAAGACTGCAAGGGAATGACTAATGCATGACCCTTTGTTTTGGCCGGAAAGGGTAGTGAGTCACGAGGCAACTGACACTGAAAAGTTCTAGCTTGCACATCAAATACCAAACAAATGACGAGTACCGGGATAAATGTGTTGAGTACCAAATTCAATGAGTTTAAAAGCAGTCATACCAAGATATGACTGCAGTTATTGCTAGTATATTCTTCATGAATCTATTGATCCTCTTTTTCCGTATCCCATTTCCTATTTCTTTACCCACTAAGTAGTAATCATTACTATATCTTGTAGGGGGGGGGGGAAGGCCAGTCATTTAATTTGTGCCCATTTTCTCTTTATTTTTCCATTATGAAAGTTGGAGAAAAAATGTTTTTCCTAAATATTTTCTCTACAATGTATTTTCCGTCCCTTCTAATGAATCAATTGTTTTTTATTGAGTCTGATTTTTGTGGCAGCTGATTTTTACTGGGATTCCTTCAGGAAACTGCAGATTTTATTTTCTCTCCTATCCCAAACACTTACTTCTCTGCCAACCTGTTCTAATGAACCTGAACTACAGTAACTGCGATGACGATCTCACTTAGACCAAAGTAAGGAGCCCATGACTCTCTGTTGTCGTTGTTCAGTTGCTAAGTCGTGTCTGACTCTTTGCGACTCCCTGGACCATAGCATGCTAGAACACCCCCCCACCATCCTCCACTGTCTCCTGTAGTTTCTGACGTGAGGAGCTCGTCATATCTTTTAGCCTTTTGGTACTGTCCATGGAGTTTTCTTGGCCAGCATATAGGAATGGGTTGCCATTTCCTTCTCCAGTATCAGAACTCTCCACTAAGACCTGTCTGTCTTGGGTGGCCCTGCATGGCTTAGTTCAGGGGTTCCCAACCAGGGGTGCTTGCCGCCCCTGGGGGTGTGAGATGATATTCCAGGGGGTGCAAAAACTTGGGTTTTCAAAATTATAGTCTATATGCATAATTTATTGCCGTTATTTCGAACTTTTGTAAGGGGTGCAAGAATATATCAGAAGCATTCTAGGGGTGCGGGGTACAGAAAAGGTTGGGAGCCGCTGGCTTAGTTCATAGGTTCTTTGAGCTGTGCAAGTCCCTTCATCATGACAAGGCATGATCCATGACTCTCTAGATCATGCTAAACTATACCTCCAAGCCAACATGGCCTAGGATAAATGAAGCGTGGAGTTATAATTCAGCAATATATAGAAGCACACAGATTCCTCTTAGGCAGAGATAGAGAATCTGTGGTCCTCTAGATGTTGTTCCCTTTCAGTCCCATCACGTTTATACAACTGATCAGTGAGAGTTGTTACACTACTTTTTTTTTCCCAACGCAGTTTTACCTAATTTCTGAACATCTATCTATCCTTCACATCTTATCTTGTTTGGGTAGTTTGTGAGTCTGAACATGATACAGTATCATCTTAGAGACTTGACTTAGAGGTACTTAGAGGTATGGAACCCTCTTCATTACATACATATGAGGAATTGTTTATGTGTGTGTGTGTGTGATGGTATACCAAAAGTCAGACCCTATGGGCCAAAGACAGCCTAAAGGAAACTGTCATGTCAGAATTTGTTAACATCAGAGAAACAATTAAAGTCCTTAGGAATGTTCAAAGATTGGATGTCAAACAAGGAAGCGTTTGGAAGAAAATTGCCACCAATTTTAGCATTTAATGCAATTTATTCAATAAATCGTCTATGAGTCTTTCTTTTGGTGCACCCTCAGCAGTTGTCACCCCCCCCCCCAAAATAACATCTTTTAAATACTTGGGACTGCTACTGTTGGGTTTTCAAGTTTTTGGAGAGCAATGGTTCTGCTGGAACCATCTGCCTTTCTCCAAAGAAGCTGGGTAAATTGAGGAAAGATTCTGACTCTCAGAAGTTTATAATAATTGCATCGTTCCATTTTTAGCAGTTAAAGATTTCCAGTGAACAATTAAAAGGTACTTTTTGCTTCCCACTAATTCACTATCACCCTCTAGCCACCACTAGGCACCTCAGATATCGGGTATGAGAAAAGTCAAGACCCCCAAGGCAGGAAATGTCTTCCTTCAGACAAATCTCAGTCCAGTGTTACTGAAACTCTAACAAAAGTAAGACAGAGCTTGCAAATGCCATAAGTGAGCATTTGAGTCCATCATCTCAGCGATAAAATAGGCACTTCAAAGGGGGGGGGGAAACTACCTCCCCACTCCCTCATGTACACAAACTGCCGGTCTTGTGTTCCCAAAGCTGCTAAGATTCATAAATATTAAAGCACCGTGAGCTCGGTGCTGGAGAAAGATTTAATACAGTCCTGCCCCTCAAGGGGTTAACCCCCCTCCCCCCTCCCGCTGCGTGGATATTATTGCTGGTGCGGTGGCATGGAGCCACTGCTGTATAATCTGATGAACTCTTTTATTAAATTTCACAGGCCTGTCTTCTTTATTAAAATCTCCCAGAATGCATAGAGTTTCTGTCATATCAAACACAGAAAATGTGTGTGC
Source organism: Azemiops feae (assembly GCA_023970755.1). Lineage (NCBI taxonomy): Eukaryota > Metazoa > Chordata > Lepidosauria > Squamata > Viperidae > Azemiops > Azemiops feae. The sequence goes on along the minus strand of JALGBA010000082.1, from coordinate 1,574,287 downwards.
GTGTATGTGTGTACGAGAGGAGAGGAGTGTGGGCATTCCTGCCCCCACACACTCACTTTTGGAATATTGCCAGAAACGTGATCTGTGTCAAAAAAAAAAAAAAGTTGGGCAGAGTGTGGAGCAGTCAACCAACAGGCAAAATTTTGAGGAGGAGGAGGGTACTCCGAATTTGAGTAATATTCTTCCAGGGTTGTAGTGTGTTTTCTTAAAAAAAAAAAAAAAAAAAAGGAGGTTAAACTCTTAACATACCAGACAACTTCCTCCTCCTTACATTTCACAATTTATCCTGCTTGGCATTCCAAAAATCTGGCTGCTGAATATGTTCTGTCCCAAGTGGTGTGAACAGAGTAAATTATTTTCCAGCTAAGGACAGAGATGCTGTTGTCCACTACAGCCTTCAACAGCTTGGGTTGTGGAGAATCACACTAACCTTGGATATTGGGTTGTGGATTTTGTGGCTCTTGAGAGATTTCCAGCCGTTCCAGCCAGGATGGCAAATGGTAAGGGAAGATTTGTTGAACCTCCAATTCTGCATCCCTTTGGATGGGAAAATTCAGAAAGAGGCTGTATTGCTCCCAACTGACCCTCTTTTTAAAAAATGGCCCTGGAAAATGGCACTTTCTTAGGCTGATTAACTGCTCAAAACATTTACAGGTAGTTCTTGACTTACAACAGTTCGTTTAGTGACCTTTTGAAGTTACAGCAGCACTGAAAAAAGTGGCTTAAGACCATTTTTCACACTTAGGATCGTTGCAGCATCCCGGTGGTCATGTGATCAAAATTCAGACGCTTGGCAACTGACTCACATTTATGACGGTTGCAGTGTCCCGGGGTCGTGTGATCCCCTTTTGTGACCTTCTGACAAGCAAAGTCAATGGGGGAAGCCAGATTCACTTAACAACAGTGTTACTAACTTAACAGCTGCAGTGATTCACTTAACCAATGTGGCAAGAAAAGTCGTAAAATGGGCAAAACTCACTTAACAAATTTCTCACTTAGCAACATACATTTTGGGCTCAATCGTGGTCGTAAGTCAAGGACTACCTGTACTGATGTTTTCTTACGAAAGCTAACCCTGGCAAAATATTTTAAAGGACCCGAGAAGCAAGGTGGAATATAATCTTCACATCAAGGAATCCCCAGACAGTTACAATTTGGTAATCCCATCCCCAATTTGGCAATGCCTTATTTTTTCTGATGTGGATCAATTGGAGATTTCCTTGGTCTGAATACCTGGCCAGGAAGGGTTACGCTGACTGAGATTTCTGAAAGTCAGTAGTAACATGGGAAAGACTGTTTTATAAAAAAACAACAACAGTACAATGACCATTGGAAGATCTGAAAGAGCAGGTTAGGGACATATATCATCATGGAGAAAATCTATCTATACGTGCACTAAAAGTTGACATTGACTTGATGGCACATAATCAATTAATCAATAATGGCAATCTAGTGAAAGAAGCAATACGATTCTTAAAGCCAGAACACACCTTTAATTCTAACCTATCCACTTAAAAAAAACAAACCCCAAAAACAAAAACTGTATATATCTGTTTTCAGCATATATTCTTCTATCCTTTTCAAATGAATGGCTGGAGATACAACTCTTTCCATTGCAGCCCCCCCCTCCCCAAACCTTCATTTGCAAAAGTAAATTTAATGCATGTAATAAATGCATGAGTCAAAACTAGGCTCCCTCTTTGCCTCCAGCAGGCTCCAAAATGCACGTGTCTCTTGTTCCTACATAGGTCCCGTTTAAGCCATCGTCTGAATTAAGAGATCATATACAGAAGAAGAATTCTGTTAAAGCAGACCAAAGAGCTCTTTTTCCACTGCATTTTCAACTGGCCAAGCAGACAATCCAGGAAGGAAATAAACAGCATGCTACCAGGTGTGTTCTACGCCAGCTAGAATTTAAGGCCTTACTATCTAGAGCGCTTAGGTTGGTGCAGCAATTTGGATTTGATTCGTAAAAAGGTCTTTCTAGCCTAGCATCTCTCTAGAATATAGATGGTCCTCAAATTATGACCACAGTTGGGACCAGAATTTTTGGTGAGTCACAACCAATTTTATGACCTTTTTTTCCCTACAGTTAAACGAATCACTGCGGTTGTTAAGTGAATCAGGCAGTCATTAAGTGAATCCAGCTCCCCCCCCCCAACCATTGACTTTGTTGTTAGAATCCTGCTGGGAAAGTTGTGAATGGCAACCACACCATCCTGGGGACTCTGCAAGCATTGTAAATACATGCCACTTGCCAAGCACACAATTTTGATTGCTTGACTACGACAGTCATAAGTATGAGAACCGGTGGTAAGTCAATTTTTTTTTTGCAATGCCATTGTAATTTCAAACAGTTGTTAAGTGAATGGTTCTGAGTTGAGGACTACCTTTGCCTTAAAGCACTTGTGCCTTTTCATGCCTCTGGGTGCCCTCTGAAATTACCATGGAAATCCAGAGATTGATGCAACTGCTTTAGGGGGGAGGGGGTTACAGACAGGTGCAAGGTTTGCACTCCCAGCTGGTATGAAGCCCCTTTTGGAGACCAAATTGCTGCACAGTAATTAGTAGGCATAATGATCAGTAGCTACTAGGAATGGGGAAATAATTTCACTCGCTGTGCCCCTACTGATGTTTTCCTGAACTTTCTGACACAGTTCACAAACCAATGCATGTAAAAATGTCGGGCTCAAGAAATCAGGATGCAAAGAGGTTCAAATGACTACAGGGTTTTTTTTGTATACTAACAGGCTCTCTACAAGAGTCTGAACTACTAATAGTCCAGGCAAATTGATGGTAGATAATAGTCAAGGGAATTCAAGGTGGACTGGACTTAGGTCTCTTGTGGGCGCAAAGGAACTCAAGACTGATGATGCTTTTGATCCCCTCCCTCAGGCTCAGCCTGGTCATCTCCTACAAAAATGCTAGATTATGGGAAAATGTGTACCAAACCAAATGGTATTTCAGAAATTGTTGGGGAAAATGCAGCTATTAGGAAATATTCTTATAAATGTGCATATATCACAATATGCATATGATGCAAAAATGGGATAGAACAAATTAAAGCAGGGAAAAAAAATGCAAATCTGAGGGGAAAAAAACCCCTGACAATGTTACTGTTTCCCACAAGCATCAATAGACTTCATTATAGATTCCTTCAGTCTTCTTCTAAGATGTCCAAGCTGGTGGCCATCACGTTATCTTAAGGTAATAGATTTTGGAGGCTTTGAACTCTATCCTATGTAATGAAACTGTGCTTCATGATATCTGACTGAATTAACGACCACATGGTTGCAATTCAAAACTCCTAGTATGCACAGAATGATTGTCTGAAAATAAGTTATTTTCTCCACTTCTGTTTTCTTTCTCTTATTTTCTTAGTGCAAATAAGCTACAGGTCCCTCAAACACCCTACTGTTTAGGTAGAGATGCCTTCTACCAGTGGATTTGATCTTATGAGTTAAATATCAAAGTTAGAGGGGGTGGGATTTTGATATTTTGCAACAATTTTCTTTTACTAAAGTTGCTTTGTTGTACGGTACTTTTATAAAATTAAATACTTGCCTCATGAATACTGAAATATATGGCCCGGATGCCACCAGCAAAGGTTAAAATGCTTTCTTTTACCCCTTTTAAAATGTGCAAATTATTGAACAATAATTATGCAATTATTATTTTGCAACAGTTATACCCAAGAGAGATTCAGCATAGAGGAAGACCTGCACCAAAGTCCCTTTCCTTTGGCTTGGAAGACCTGTGTATTTACAGGGCAGTCTTCATTTCTATATGAATAATTGGTGATGGTGGCCTTGCAGTAGCTGACACAACTGCATGATTGTGATTTTGGGGGTTCCTTTCAATCAGGTGATGGCTTCATTTCAAGCAGAGGTTTAGTTCTGAAATTGTTTTGGTGGATGCTCTACACCAGATCCTGCATAGCCTCAATACAGGTAGTCCTGGTTGAGTGACACAATTGGGACCAGCAGCTCAGTTGTTAAGCAAAGTGGTTGCTAAATGAAACCATGACTGTGTTTGTGAACATATTTCAGCCTTCCTTTCTTTTTCCTTTTTCTTTTTTTTAGAACAAATTTTATTGGTTTTCCAGTTTTACATTTAAGTATTTAGAAAGCAGCATGGTGATTGGGTAATCAATAATTCAATAACAAAATCTTTAGTACATATATCGGGTTACATCATCAAAAATTCCTTCTCTATTTCCCCTAACATTTGCTATATCATATTTAAACAAGTAAATTTCTAATTATAACAAGCTCAGTTAAGACATTTATCAATATATTTTTTGCTTATACATATCCATTTAATTACGGTATTCCAATGTAACCTTTAACATCCATTCCTTTCTTATGTAGACCCGTGAATGTTCTAAATGTGAGGATTAGTCACAAAGTTACTTTTTCATCATTGTTGTAACTACAACTGGTTGTTAAATGAGGCAGTCATTAAACAAGGGTTATCTGTACAGCCCTGATAATTTTCCTCTCCATAGCTTTTGATAATCTTGACATTCTAGATTGCCTGGACTAGCCAGGCCTTGGGCCTACTTTTGACAGACCCGGGCCTTCGGAACATTCTAAACAGTGGTGAGATTCAGCCAGTTCGCACCACTTCGGCAGAACCGGTAGCTATTTTTTTGTTGCCCTGGCCCAGAATGGACTTCCGGAAGCGGCATCCACATACAGAACCGGTTGCTCACATATTTGAATCCCACCACTGATTCCAAAGATGATGCTGGAGGACTATACTTAGATACTTAGGATGTTAAGTTATGGTGCTTCTCAAAATACATCTTATACCTTGTGGTGTTCAACATTTTCATGAAATTACTGGTGGGAGTGATCCAGAGTTTTGAAGTGAGGTATGCAGTTTAAAGCACACAAGTGCAAATAAACAGACACCACTTTGGTGGGAAGGTAACAGAATTCTGTGCACTTCAGCTTATAGTCATGCTGGCCACATGATCATGGCGGTGTCTTCAGACAACCCTGGCTCCCTTGGCTAGGAAATGGAGATGAGCACTACCCCCTAGAACCGGACACAACTGGACAGGGGAAACCTTTATCTTTACCTTTTGTGTTGATGGTGCTCAACTCTACTGCTTCTTATCATTCAATTTCAAATAAGTAATCAATATTCTTGAACACACGTGAATTTATTGAGGCCTGGTATTCCACCAAAGGAGCAATTAACAAGCATATTGATCTAGATCAGGGGTGTCAAACTCGCAACATCACATGACGTTTGCGACGTATCACGACTTTTTTGCCATTGCCGGCAATGGGGTGGGCATGGTTTCGCTATGATGCAGCCGGTCTGCGGGCCGGCAGTTTGACACCTCTGATCTAGATCCAGTATATGAATATGCAAGAAACCAGATCATTTGAAGTGCCAATCAACAAGAGAGCCAATCAGCTGCTCAGAATTCAAATATAGCTCCAAACAAACAACCAATCGCACGACCAACTGACCACACTGGCACACAAGACGTTTATAAGCTAAGGAGAATAGGACAAGAAAATCCTGCTGCTGCTGATGTTACCTAGTTTGGTAATGAAACGTTCAGAAATTATATTGAAACAAACTTGGAGAACAAACCACAGCCAAAATTCTTGAACATTCCCTAAATTCAATAATGAAAGGAAGAATAAGGAGAAATTAAATCCAGACAAAACTGAGGTGCAGTCGAAACATACAAAATCAGATGAGGTGCTCAGATTCAGCCTGTTTTGAATCAAGTTGTGCTTCCTCCAAAAAAAAAGCACACAGTATTTGCAATCTGGGAGTGCAAATCTTTCACTCTCACTAAATTCTTAGATTGCAGCTGGAGCAAGGAGTGCCTTCATACCATCACTTTTAGTGAACTGGAAGACCTGTGTGATTGCCAGCTGCTTATTGGCTACAGTTTAACACTTCAGCTATTGGAAGTAATCTTTAAAGCCCTCTATGGCTGAAAGCCTAACTATAGGGGACCATCTCTTTCCTCATGAATCTGAGCAGTTGCTGAGTGTGCCAAATACTTTTGCTATCAGGTGTTTCCTTTTCTGGCTGGTCAAGTGAGGATCTTCTCTTTACAGCTCCCAAGACTTTAAAATGAATTTCCTTGGGAGTTGCATTGGGCTCCCACTCTTCCAGTGTTTCGGAAATCTGCAAAGATATGTCTTTTCAAAGACTTTTAACCAATAAACATGCTTAGTGCGTATTTTGTAGTTAGTTTTAGCATCTTTCCAACTTGCTGTATTCTGTTTTTATTCTAAACTTTTGAAAACCACCTTGACTGCTTGTTTGGAAAAAGGTGATATATTTATTCCGTTGACTCTTAAAAGAATGCAAATGACCAGTTGTCTGCAAGGAGTATAAATCCTTCCATTCCCCACCATCCAGTTAGAGCTGAAGAAGCTTCTTGGATGAGAAGCGAAACTTCTTCAAAGAAAAACAAGAAAGTCCAGTTGCCTCCTGAAAAAGCACCTTTGGGACGTTGACTCTTATCTAACATATATATATAAATACTACAAAGAAATGAAAGTTTGGGTAATAGATGTGACAATACCAGGGGATGATAGAATAGAAAACAAAGAATTAGAGAAGATAACAAAGTATCAAAATCTGAAAATCAAAGTTGAAAGGTTATGGCATAAACTGGCCGCAGTGGTCCCAATGGTTATTCGCATACTGGGTACCACACCAAAAAGCCTTGGTTGGCCCTTGGAAAATCTGTGCCTTGACAAGATGTCCATCTGCCAATTACAAAGATCAGACTACTTGGATCTGTACACATATAGGTAGTCCTCGACTTACAACAGTTCATTTAGTGGCCGTTCAAACTTACAATGGCACTGAAAAAAGGGACTTATGATTTTTCATATTTATGACCATTGCAGCATCCCTATGGTCATGCGATTTACATTCGGATGCTTGACAACTGGTTCATGTTTATGACGGTTACAGTGTCCTGGGATCATGTGATCATCTTTTGTGGCCTTCTGATAAGCAAAGTCAATGAGGAAGCCAGATTCACTTAACAACTATGTTACTAATTTAACTTCAGTGATTCACTTAACAAATGTGGCAAGAAAAGTCATAAAATGGGGTCAAAGCTCAATTAACAAATTTCTCACTTAGCAACATAAATTCTGGGCTCAGCTGTGGTCATAAGTCAAGGACTACCTGTATTACCCCAATACATTACAACATCCTAGATTCTTGGGAAGAACCTGGCATTTGCTGAAATTCTTACTACACAATTCTCTCTTTCTCTCTATCTCCACCCACCCACCCTCCCACACCCAACATATGCATGCATATCTATAACATTTGCAGCTAATACCTGGAGAAGTGTAAAAAAATAATAATTAAGAAGGTACCATGTTTCCCTGAAAATAAGACCAGGTTTTATATTAATTTTTGCTCCAAAAGACACATTAGAGCTTATCTTCCGGTTAGGTTTTATTTTCAGGGAAATATGGTACTAAATGCGTCCATCTGGCTGACGATCTTAACTGGGGCTTATTTTGGGAACAGGGCTTATATTACGAGCATCCTGAAAAATCATGCTAGGGCTTCTTTTCCGGTTGGGTCTTGTTTTGGGGGAAACACGGTACCTATGACCGAGCAATGGAAATCCTGTCTCTTTTTTTTTATTATGTTGTGTATAAAAATAATGTGAATGAGCCTAGGCTGACCATTAGAGATGGATGGGAGCAATCATGACTGACTGCAGCGCCTTTCCTTGCTGCCTAGGACCAAGTGAGTGATTGTCCTTCTTCTGGAGGAGTTAGCCAACTGCTTGAAAGCAACGTTCTCTCCCAGCAGATGGCCTCCTGCCCAGAGAAAGATTGTCATCCTCCTGCTGATGTCCAGAGAGTTGGGAGAGCTACAGGAGGCCAATCTGAGGTCATGAGTCAAGGACAGAGGGTGGCTATTCTACTCTCTCTTCAACCACGGGGCCCAGATTTAAACTTTTGGTGTGGATCCTGGGCAGGATAGTGTAGTTAGCATGAGAAAATTGACATATTGTTTGGCTAGAGAAACCCCAGAATATCTTCTTGTGTAAGGATCACTTGAAAATAGATTCACTGAAAGCAGAATATTCAGTAAAATTCAGTAATGCTTGAAGCACAAGTATTTGGTTGTGGCCCTCTGTAAAAGTTTTTTAAAACCTAACAAATATTGAAAGTTTGGGGAGAATGTCAAAGGATATTTACAACTAAATTACAGTGCCTTTAGAAACTGGGTGTGTTTGACTATGTGTCTAATGGGTTCAGGTGTTTAGGCGAGATTGTTCTATTGTTACCATTTACTTTCTCTGCCCCCTTTCCCCAGTGAAGAAAGTCACTGGTTTGTATTTTAGAGACATAGGTGAATGGATAGGACTTATTTGTCTGTTTCACACATTTCCACCAATCCTATCCAAGACAAATCTGTCAATGAATCAGACAATCCTAATGCCCGCTCCATGGCCCTCAGTCAGTCAGGTGTTCGCATCACTCCCTTATCTTTTTAGACATACTTCTGAACATATAATGAAATTGGGCTGGAATTTAGATCAAACTCCGAGGCTATTAGGATTTTTCGTAGAACAAGCTAGAAACTGGGCAGCTCTGAGTACCACTGGAGTTTGATCTAAATTCCAGTCCAATTTCATTACATGTTCAGAAGTATGTCTAAAAAGATAAAGGGAGCGATGCGAACACTTGACATATTACAACAATCCACCTTCGGAGAAATGACGATGATGACTCCCAGGTACCAAGCAACTCTCCTTCTTTTCTACAGGGCAATCAAAAACAAGCCAATTTGTTTTAAAATAAACTTTTTTAAAATTTTACAGACGGTGCTTTAAAACCCTGTTTCTTTTCAGTCCTTATTGTCCCAGCGATTTCCCTTTTTAGTCAGTGAGAAGAAAAAAATTGATCTCACTAATTCTCCGGGGTGATTTACTACTTATTTTCCTTAACCAAAATACACACATTGCAAGCTCTGGGCTATGGGAGTCATCCAAGCTAGCCTAGAATATCTTCCAAGTTATGAACATTTCTGTTTTAGCTAATCAATTCCTATTGATTTCTTAGCTGTGTCGTGCCAAGCTGCGGTGGGCTATATTAATATTCTCGGCATGAGGAAAGGCTCCTTTCCCTTAGTAGCTAGGGGTGATATTACTGATCCAGATAGTATTCAAACTCAATATCCTGTTTCTCCTTTTCTCATTTCCTGTTTGCGGTCCTGAATGCCATCCGTTGTCAGAGAGAGGACAGTGAGAGAGGGGAAGATTAGACGAAGAAAGGGGTGGCGAGACTCTGGCTTCTTCTTTTCTATATTACAGATTTAATAATGACAAAAGAACATCATTAAACATTCATTAGAATTATTTAATTAAATTTTGCTTTGGAGGGGGAGTCGAGGGGGGAGAAGAGAGATTAGATATGATGCACAAAAAAGAAAGCAATATTGACTAAAAAAAAAAAAAAACCAGGGAGGGTTTAGATTAAAGTCTGCACTGTTTTTGGTTTTAATTTCTTATTATTATGATTAAAAAAAAAAAGACTTCAGAAAAGATAGCTGGAGGAAAAGAATGGCTTGCTAAAACAATAGACTGTTTATGTGTGTAGGTTAATGTGTGTATATGTGTTTGTGGGTGCACACAAACATATGTCACTGTTTGCTGATGAAATGAGTCAGGTGCAATGGTTGAAAGCACTTGGTTTTAGCTGCAGAAAAGAAGGTTACAGCATGGCAAAAAGGCAATATTCCTAAGAGTAATCTTATTGCTTTGCTTCTTGTTTCCTCATCAGTGCAAAAGTTCAGCTATATTTCTTTTGGAAAATCCGTGTACGAGGATGGAGGAAAAAGATAGAATCAGAGTACACCTCAGAATTTCAGTGGGGGAAAATTTTTCAACTATATCAAGTTACATGACAACAAACACAGCAGAATTTAGTGGGACTTAGCTCTGTACAGATGAAGAAGGTCACTGGGTTTGTATTTTAGAGACATGGATGAATAATAGGAACATACTAAAACTAGATTGGATCCTACACCCACTGATGAAAACTCCCTGCCTAAATGCAATACTGGTCTTGATGATTTCATAACCAACATTATCCATTTGCACGTTCATTTCAATTTATTTTTACCATGAACACTTTAGATTGATTTCACTATCAGCATGAACATTTCTAAAATTCTTTACGTAAAGACTTCACCCAGTACAGCTACAAACAGTTGAAAAAACAACATAGTGATTGTTAATCACTGAGAAAGTTTGCCGGTAGTAACTGCTTTCCCCCCTGCTTTTTTCTGTGCTAATTGCAAGTTTTTACTTTACTTTTCCTTTATGGTTTTACTTTAGCGATTGCAATCTTTGTTTTCTGCTTTTTTTCAGTTATGCATTATTCATACGAGTGAAATGATTATTAAATGAAATGAAATACAATAACGTAAAAGGGATTGTTCTTTGAAACAATAGTGAGCAGATGCTCTTGCTGCTCTGATTGGAGGATGTTGAGATGAGGCAGGATCTCTGGTTTGGAAAAGAGGAGCATAAGCCAGATGGGAGGCCATTTGCAGTTCTTCCGGTGTTTCTGGAACCTTTCTTGCTTATGTTTACTTTCGGGTCACACTGAGCAGTGAATCCCGCAGGACCCATCATCCATAAAGTTGGCAGATCTGAACAAGGGCTACTGTTCAGGGGTAGATCACATACATTGCATGCAAAATGTTCTGGGTTGAAACCACGGCAAACCTATATATATATATATATATATATTAAAAAGTAGTTAACAAATTACAGGTTGTCCCTGATTTACGACCACAACTGGTCCTAAAATTTCTGCTGTTAAGTGGGACATTTGTTAAGTGAGTTTTACGATGTTTCTTGCCACAGTTCTTAAGTGAATCACTGCAGTTGTTAAGTCAGTAACACGGTTGTTAAGTGAATCTGGCTTCCCCATTGACTTTGCTTGTCAGGAGGTTGCAAAAGGGGATCACACGATCCCAGGACACCGCAACGGTCATAAATATGAGGCGGTTGCGAAGCGTCTGAATTTTGATCAAGTGACCCTGGACATGCCGCAACGGTCCTAAGTCGCTTTTTTCAATGCCTTTGTAACTTTGAATGGTCACTAAATGAACTGTTGTAAGTGGAGGACTACCTATACAGGGGAACCTCTGTCTGAAAGAACCATGTCAAGCAGGGGCCATTTAATATGGATTGTACCTGACTAGATACAGACTTTGTATCTGAGTTTGTGTGAAGCAGCTTCGTCCTGTCATCAAAAGCATTACAATACCATCCTGGCTTTGTCACTAATCAAAGGGAGAAGCAACCTAGAACTAAGGAGAAACTTCCTGACAGTGAGAACAATTAACCAGTGGAACAACCTGCCTCCAGAAGCGGTGAATGCTCCAACACTGGAAGTTTTTAAGAAGAGACTGGACAGCCATTTATCTGAAATGGTATAGGTTCTCCTGCCTGAGCAGGGGGCTGGACTAGAAGACCTCCAAGGTCCCTTCCAGCTCTATTCTATTCTATTCTATTCTATTCTATTCTATTCTATTCTATTCTATTCTATTCTAGTCTAGTCTAGTCTAGTCTAGTCTAGTCTAGTCTAGTCTAGTCTAGTCTACCTAATATTCCTATGACTAAAATGTACTTATTGCTCCAATAAGGAAAGAACTTGGTTAGTCCATTCCTAGCTCCAGCAAGTTTTGTCACTTTTATCATTTCCCTAATCTGTTCTCTTACCTTTCTTTACAAATATGAATAGTTTTTTTTAAAAAAAATCTGGGTGAAAACTCTTATTAAACTGTATCTATATACGTGTTTTCGAATATCTCTTGCCTTATCATATACATTCCTAAATGACCTTTTTTTTTGCTCATTTGAAAACATATTTTCCATCTAAAAATATATATTTTGGGATGTAATTTTGGAACCATATATAAATTCTAACATTTGAAGGAAAACTAACTACCTGTTCTGAACTTTAGTTCAGGTTGGGTCAGTTCATTTTGAAATTTGCACCAGCAGTATAGGAATTGTATATGGTTGTGATGGAAGCAAAGATAGTTTGTAAAAATAGAAAGGCACAGAGAGATAACAGGGAACGATTATGCAAAGCATCTGTATGCAAACTAGATTTAGCTATATTTTCTTTCTTTTTCTGCTCCATGCCTTTCCTTTCTTTGGCTGACTACTTCTTATTCTTTCTCTGAGCACTTAGAACTTTGATTGCCCCAAAACAGAATAGTGTAATGACAGATATGTGTGTATGCATGCATGTATGTGTACATGTACAGGTAGATCCTTACTTATGACTGGTCGTGTAGCAACCATATAGCAACTGTAACAGATGCCCCACCCCCAATGGTTCTTAAAACCAGCTTTTGAAGTCCTGACTGCTGTCCCCCCCCCCGTCATGTGATCAGACTTTAGGCGTTCAGCAACCGCTCTGCTTTTACAGTTATTTGCAATGTCCCACAGTCACATGTTCATGTTTTTACTAAAACCTGGGGTTTTCTTTAGGTTTTTGACAAAAACACCCCATTATAAACAATGGATCCATTTAAGGACCAGTGTACCAGAAAAAAGATCATAAAATTGGGACAATCAGGTGATCACCTGCTTTACAATTGATATGACTTACAGCCATAATGGGCAGGCTGATTGTAAGTTGAGGACTATGTGCATATGGAAATATTATATTGCAAATTCCTGAACGATACAGGAAGCACAAGAGCATACTGAACAGTAAGGCTGGAGAAGTGCAAGAACATGAGTAGGAGAGGATGCTTCTCCCAAGGATGAAACCTAACAACCAGATCACCATTTCTTTTCTTGCTCCTTTCTTGTCAGTATTAAGTGGTATTTTAACACAATATTTGTGTATCCAGTCTCAACAGATACGACTTTTGCCAAGTGATGGGATATGTCTAGAACCACACAGGGCACAGAAATGTGCATTTTTTTTAAGTTGCAGCATAAATCATTATATGGAGGCAACAAAATCCAGAGGATGTTTGGATAACATTTAATAAAGCTAGTTTATGGTACATCGCAGCTACTTAATGTATTAGGAGCTACTATCCTAAATACATAAAAGAGGCATGATGTGCAATAAACAGTAACACTGTTTATTTGTACATTAATTCTTGCCAAAGGTGGGAGGGTAGTAGTGTAGATATTGTTTGCATATGTTACGTTTCTGCTAGTTTCTTTAGCTGTAAAGAATGAAAGTAATAATTAATTACACATTATTTGGGTTTAAAGGCTCAAACCATTCCCTTATCCTTTGTATTTTCTTTCTATGCAGCACCTGTGACAGGATATTTTGCTTTTCTTAGCCATTAGTGAAGGAAGTTCAAATTGGCAAGAAGGCTGACAGAGTTTTGCAAGCCTTGCCCCTTTTGAGTGTGTGCGGGTGCTGCACACAGGTTCACAACAGCACAGGGGTGTCAAACTGCCGGCCCACGGGCCGGATGCATCACGCGGAAGTCGCGCCCACCCCATTTCCGGCAATGGCAAAACAGTCCCAATATGTCGCGCGACGTCACGTGACGTCGCGAGTTTGACATGTCTGAGCTAGGGCTTGCATTATGATGCACCATCCACCATTTTGCTGATTGTGACCCTCCCCCCCAAAAAAACCCTCGCCCCTAACCAGCATTAGAACAGGCCGTAGGCCAGTATGAATACGCAGAGGGCAGAAGTTTTATTTCACAACAGTTACATATTGTACTCGTTTCTATGACTTCTGGTTGGTGGCTAATCTTATCAATTTGTTTTTAATCTGGATGAGAGAAAGCTTTGGAGCACAATCATAGCTACATTCCAGAAGACCTTCCTCCCCTCTTTCCAGTAGCAACACATATTTGCAAGCCATAGCGTGTCACTTCGGCCACTGGATGAGGGGCAGATGTGGAGACTGGATTTTGTTCCTCTAGAAAAACCATCGAGAAACTGAGCAAAGCCATTAAATGGCGAGGGCAAAAGTTTGAATCTGTACAGTGATGATAAAAGTGGGAAAGTGTCCAATTTTCCCTGTGAATATTGTATTTGAAGACTCCTGTTTGGCACCTCTATTCAGAATACTGGAAAAGATGGATAGAAAAAAAAGGGTCTGCAGGCAAGAGAGATGGATTTGCAAGGTTTTTTGTTTTTTTTAGAATAACATTGTTTTATCTCTTTTGGGTTGTGATGAGCAAACCTGTGAAACCCAATGAATTAGCAGTACCAGAATATCCTAAGCAATATCTTGTCAGAACTGATCAGCAGTGCAGGACAATTTTTCTAGGACATCGGAGAGCTCCGAGAGATGCCAGCGTTTGCTTCAGTTTGTACTCATAACAAGAACTCTTTCTACAGAGATATCAAATAGGTTCTCCAAATTATGTTTTAGGGTTTTGAGTTGGGCTTAAAGGATTATTTCATTCTTGATTATTCAAATCATTATTGTATCTTTATTCAAATATTTATTCATTTATTTTAGAATTTTTCATTTAGTTTTCATTGCACTTTTATTTTAGATCCTTACTCCCTTGAATGCCTGAGAGGCAGAGGAGGTGAAAACATGATTAATAAATAATATTCAAAACCCATTGAATGTTTAAATAGCATCTACCCACCACTTTTATATGATAGTGTTCTCATCTGGAACTTTGTTGTCCAACTTCTAACACTATATATCCTCTCTTGAATGAAATCCTGTCTTGAGTGACAGGTTTTCAGGAAAGAAGAGTTAAAGTTCCTCATCTGAGAACTGTACAGCCCTGAGCATAGGATCAATGTTAAGTGTAAAGTTATTTCTTTTATTATTACAATTCCCTGAGAGGGACCTCTGGCAGGTTTTAGGATTCTTTTAAGTATCTACAGCTCCATCTTCAGTTTCTTCAAGTAACTTTTCTAACATCTTTGAATGTTAAGGGATACACACAGAGAGAAAGGCATATACACACACATAACATCATTCTGAATTTTCTTTTTAGGTAATGAAATCTCCATCAGTCCAACTCTGAACCCGGAATTGCTTTGAAATTCTGATTGCAAGTGAAACAACTGAATAAGAGCAGAAGTAAACATTTTTATCATTATATAAATGATGATGATGATGATAGGTAGATAGATAGATAGATAGATAGATAGATAGATAGACAGACAGACAGACAGACAGACAGACAGACAGACAGACAGACAGACAGACAGACAGACAGACAGACAGACAGACAGACAGATAGATAGATAGGTAGATAGGATAGATAGGTAGATAGGTAGATAGGTAGATAGATAGATAGATAGATAGATAGATAGATAGATAGATAGATAGATAGATAGATAGATAGATAGATAGATAGATAGATAGATAGATAGATAGATAGATAGATAGATAGATAGATAGATAGATGATAGCATTCTTGGAATAGTAGTTTAATTTAGGATAAAAGTATGAAAGAACTAATCTACTTTTTTCCATTTTAGATGTATTGGAATTCTGCTCTTTCTCCTATATCCACTTTCTAAATGACCTTCATCTCCCAAACCAAGTTTTCCTCTCTACAGAAACTGGCTTCCCACCCTATCCTCCTGATTACATCAGGGCAAATCTTTGGGAGAGGGCGATAGGTCTCATGCTTCACCATTAACATCTGCCCCAACCCTATGGACAGGTAAAAGTAATTAAGACAATTTTGAAGCAAGCAGAGAATCTCCCCTCCCATAGGATCATTATGTTCAGTGCTAACAATTGCCTAAATGCATTACTGCCTACCTTGTATTCTGGCAAACAGGCTAATGCAAAGTGACTGCACAGCAAAGAGCACAACAAACAAATAGGATTAAAAGGAAGTTTCAACAAGGCAGTGATGGATAGGAGGTGTTACTCATTTTGCCTAAAGCACAACAGTACAATCCGTAGTGCAGTAGGCAGCAGAAATAAAAAACTGCATTTGAGGCACGGTGGTAGGGTTGGGTGGGTGGGGGGAACCTGAGTTTAAGCCCAGCGAACAAAGTGTCAACTCTGAAAAGCATTCAGAGCAAAAATCTTATCTATGTGGTTATATCCATGACAATTGCCTTGTACTGTATTTCTTCATTGTTCAATGCATATATCTACTCTGAAGTAAACCCACTGACCTGAATAGGGCTTCTTCAAGGCAACAGAGATAGGATTGCACTGTTATTGCCTCAGATGCAGAAACAATTAGTTTTCTCTCTCCCTTGCAAATTTGGTGTTAACTTCCTTGTGGCTTGCTGGAATGGTAATAAGAGGGACCAAATTTGGCCACCCTGCTAAAGTCTGATCTCCAAATATTTGGAACTTTCCAGATTATTTCCCAGTTCTCCACTGAACCTAAATTTTAGATAAGATGTAATCTAGCTGCTCTTAGGTGATAATATGACTAGCAGCCATAAAAACAATACTGTTAAAAATCCCAGTTTTATCCAAACAGGCCTGCAGATATATATATATATATATACTCTTCTTCCATTTTCCTCCTACTGACCTGGTGGGGTACATTTAATGGAAGAACCTGAGTGATTCAAGGTTACCCAGAAAAATGAATGGTGATCTGAATCCAATCCTTTTCCTGTTAGGTTTGCATTTTAACACAACCAAATAAACAGTTGCAAGCTTATGGTAAACTTCTGAGTGAACATTCATACTGTTCAACTGCACGGAAAACATTGCAGTGTTTAATAAGTCTAACAATACAAGCCTAATATATCATGCCTTCTGAATCTAATCACCCATGGAAGTGTGGTGTAGCAAAGTGTTGTGTTTCTTTTCCTTTTCCAAGTCTTTGCTAAAAAAAAAGTAGAATAAAACCCTGCTTGCATGTAGAAGTTCTGGTTCTTCTCTCACTAAAAGTAGCATTACAAGTTAACAAAGTTTGCCATAAAAGTAATTGCCTTTGTAGCGTGCTGGATTAATCAATTTGGGATCAATATATCAATTAGTCACATTGTCTTTTATGCCACTGAATGATAATTAACTCACAACAGCTTACAGCAGGGTAAAAAGCACAATAAAACCATTACAATCTCAATAAAGTAAAAAAAAAAACAGATAGAAAAACTACAATAAACAAAACCAATAAAACAAATTAATAAAGCTTAGTTTCAGAAGAGAAGGCACATAATCATTCCCCAAGGCCTTTTGGAAGAATTCAGTTTTTACTGTACTGTATTCTGGAAGACCATCTCCAAGGAGAGCAGCCTTAGTATCTGGAGGAAAAAGCAGCATCTTCTGGCTTTAGCCCCCAACATTTCACAAAAATGAAATGTGAGTGTATCCGTTGCAATCCTCCCTCAGGGAGTTGGCTGGGAACCCCTTTTCCCTGGGCTGATTCTTCCTGGAGCCACCTGCGGATAAGTTCAATTTTGAAAATTGGGAACCATGGCTAAAAGATCGAGGGGTGTTGGGGCCTTCCCACTCGCCCACCACTTGAATGGGGAATTGTTTGTAAGCCCCTCCTTTCCATAGAGTTGCCCCTCGCAGTGGAAAAGGCAACTCAAAGCCCATTAAAAGAAGGGACTGAATATTATTTAGTAAGTCCAAGAAAAGGTTGGCTGGATTCCACACACACACCCCAGCCCAATTTTACATATAAAGAGCCAGTTTGATGTTATGGGGAAGGTGCTGGCTTAGAAAGGGGTCTCCAGGCTTGGGAACTTGGGACTTATGGACTTCAAGTCCCAGCTGGGGAATTCTGGGAATTGGGGGTCCATGGGTTTTCAAGTTCCCAAGTTTGGAGACCCCTGGCTTAGAAGAAGACTTTGAGTCCTGCCTTAGAAGTTACTGAGTTCTAAGATAAGCTCTGAGATTGGGCGGTGGGGGGGGGAGGGGAAATAGGATCTCCTGCTTGAACAAGGGGTTGGACTAGAAGACATCCAAGGTCCCTTCCAACTCTTTCTGTATTCTGAATCTATTTTGAAAGTGGGTACCTCAAGCAGCTTGAGTGAGTTCAATGTCAAGTGTAGGAAATAGGTAAACTAAATTTAGCCCTTTGGAAAGAAGGCCATCCTTAATGATCAGTTCTGTTTCTTGAACCCTGTGTGTCTCCTTCTGAGCCCCAAAGAGGTTCTAAGGTTGTTTGCTGATATGCAGCATTATAGATTAAGATTCACATGTGTTTGTCTGGCAATGGAATCAACCTTCTCAGCCGAACAGAATCACATTCTCCCTGCAGCAGCTGAGAATGGGAGACCCACTGGAACAGATTTTAAAGTACTGCCATGGCATAGTGGCAACGGTGACTGCAGGAGGAAGGAGATAAATAGTATTATTCATGTGGAATTCCATTTACTCACTGTTGGATTTCATCTACAATCTGCTTCTAGACAAGGAAGTTACCGCGCTCCTTGAATTGATAAAAATATTTTCTTAGCAAACTCATCCTTATTATCTTCAGACTGATTCCAATTTACTTGGTAATGAAATGTTATGGCTTGATGAAATGTTTGGTGGAATATGTTTGAATATGTTTTGAAATGTGCATACAGTATCTTCATGGTGTATTTCTTGGGCATGGACACATTGATCTGAACAAGGGATATACATTTTTAATCATCATCATCATCATCATCTTGCAGAGTTAGATGGGTGGCATATAAATTAAATAAATAAATCATGGTCAAATGACTCCCCCCCCTTTATACATTCAGGAAAACATGAAGGCTGCAGAGAAGTAGCCCACTAAACAAGAATATCCATTTCTACTGCCAGTTCCTTTATCTAATCACAACAATTCAGGTTGTTCTTCATGTCTCAGGAACTTTTGCTATCACACTGTATTCAAGGGGAGGGGAAAAAAATCTCCCCCTCCCTCTACCAAGCTTATGATTAATGATGCTAATTAGACATCCTTTTATCCCTCTCTTTGTTCACCCTGTTTGGCAGACTGACAGAGCCCAGAACATTAAAAGGCAAACTTCATAATCAAGGCAAATATATAAATGACACATTCAGATGGGCCCAGAGTACAATTAAGAAGTCGGCTGTTTCTGTGAAATGTTCCCCTCCACTCTCATCTTGGCTGAGCCAAGAGACAAACAACGCCTTGCTCTTCCTCGTAAAATGCTTTATTTCCTGCTCTCTCCTTCTGCTAAGCAAGATCAGGTCCAGAGGCTGTTTCCTGCAGAAGCAATGGAGTAAGGAAGGGAATGTGCGTGCATATAATCTGGCTCTCTGTATGGGGATATTTCTTGAGAGGAAATTAGAATACAGTAATGTTATAAGAAGCATGCCATATAGGGGTGACATGATAGCAGTGTTCCAATATCTAAGGGGCTGCCACAAAGAAGTGGGGATCAACCTATTCTCCAAAACAGGACAAGAAGCAATGGATGGAAACTAATGAAGGAGAAAAGCCAACCTAGAAGTAAGGAGAAATTTCCTGGCAGTTGGAACAATTAATCAATGGAATGACTTGCCTCCAGAAGTTGTGGGTGCTCCAACATTGGAGGTTTCTAAGAAGGGATTGGATAACACATTTGTCTGAAATTGTATAGGGTTTCCTGCCTGAGCAGGGGGTTGGACTGGAAGACTTCCAAGATCCCTTCCAACTCTGTTACTCTGTTATATTTGGAAGCTAGCAATGTTTCTTGATAGTTAATTAATATAAATCTATTTTTTAAAGTTATTTAAAGAACCCTACTCTTTTTTGCACTTTTGCAGACTTATACCCAACTACTCATCCATACCTTTTCACATCCACACATTTATTTGGGAGCAGGAAACCCCTCAGTTGGGAAGTATCTCAGTTGAAGTTGGCAACCCAAAACTATTAAGGTGGGGAGGTGGGCCATCCAGCAGGCATGTTTATAATCATTTTCTATTTCCTTTCTGAGGGGAACCACTTTAAATGTGGGATGCCTTCTTTAATGTAGTCTGCCCTTTTCTGTTCCTGATGCTGTTTTGCAGGAAGAAAGATGGGTTCTCCCTTGCTATGGTAGAGTCCTTGAAGTATTGGATTCACCTTTTAATTCCCATTGGTCTTTAAAGCTCATTAAGTAAAAGTGATCACGAGTGTCCCTCTTTCTCAACTTTTGCAATCTCTTCAGGGAGCTATTGCAAGTCTAGTAAGAGCAAAGAGACAGACTGCTCCTGGAAGAAGGATGCAATAATTAATATTAAGCATTAACCATGCCACAATTGTCTGCCCTTTTAACATTAAAAGCTGCTCTTCATTGATCCCAAATTCTTCTTTTGCCTTTCTCAATAAGAAAATTGCATATGGGAAGTTATTTTATAGGGTGTTGTCCACACTTACTTCCAAAGCTTTGGACCCTTCCTGTTCAATTTGTTAAATCTATCCATATGATAAATGTGCTTGAGTGGATTAAGTGGAGAAAATTAACAAGCGTTTGAACAATGCTGGGGACTCAAAAGAAAAAAAGGAAGGTTTGTCTTATCCTAACCTTCCTTGTCTCAAATGCCTAACCCAGAAATGGGGGAGGGGGCTATGTATATGGTTCTTTTTTTAAAACATTTGTGGCCTATATTTTTTTTTCTGGCTGTGCTTTTAGTGTGGGATTAGACAAGTGAAGGCTCCTTCACTTCTTGTTGCACCATTCCTGTTATAAAGATTAAGTTGCTTTCAGCTAGACAAGATAACCTGGTTGATCAAACAGAAGATCATAACTGGGCATTAAAATGAAGACGAAGGTGAAGAAGGGATGCTGGTACTCTCTACCTGCAACTGTCACTATATGTCAAGTCTTCCTTTGAAAAGGAGGGGCAGCAAAGTTAAGGATTCCTAGCTCATGAGGGGCAAAGCTAAGGATGAAGAGGAACAACAGAAAATAGGTGGTGCATGGCCTTTGCAAGGAGAAAAGACAGACTGGTAACCCTTGAGGTTTCAAAGCAGGAATAGGCAATGGGCTATCTTTATCTCATAAATTTAATTAATATGGATAAAAAAAGTCAGAATTATAATTCTTTATATCTACCTTTATATCTATATAATTTATCCATGAATGTATTGAAGTCCATCAGATTAAATAGGTATAAACCTTGATCAGCAGAGAATTTTTTAAAAAGTTTATCTGCATTTGTTCATGCAATTTTTATTACTTTCCTTTCATTCAATTTAAAAAAGAGAAAAAAAGAATAGGTAGAATTCTCATGGGTAACATGTGAGATTCTTCCATTTCTCTAAAGATTGTGTGTGAATGTGCTATCATGTTTCCAAATCACCTTAGATCATAATCTCATTGGTTTGGGTTTGTCTAGTGTGTTGTGAATCTTAGCACTAGTCAATCAATCATGTTTCCTGATTTAGAGTATGTGCAAATTAGGCTACCATTCTGAAAACCAAATCTGCCTTAATGTAATACATGAAGTCATCTTCGTATGTCTTCATCTCTTCAGCAGTGTACAGTCTCCTTCCATTCAACACCTCAATTAAATTGCAAGTGGAGGCATCAAAAAGACTGTCTCTTTTGAGCCTTTTTCAGATCAGGAATCATGGGAAGCTAGGCCCAATTATACGTGTAAGAAAAAAAAATCAACATTACTGCTACCCAACGGCAATAGAATACACCAGAAGAAAATTAAAGATTTTTTAAGCATTTTGAGAATGAAGCAGAGATTGAAGTAGAAAGCCTGTTTTGCAGTGGAAAAATTGGTAGAATATACACTACTGCATGTACACCCAGAGCGCATAGAATAAATGTAAAGATGCACACTGGGAATAGCAAAGCATCCTGTTACAATTTACATGCACAATGAGCATTCGCAATGGCAGTAATTAGTTAGTGTCAGACAAGAGGCTATTGTTTTCATTCAAGTCCAAACTAACAGAGCCAAATTTAATTATTAACTCTAATTGAGCTATTATAGTCTTGGAGTCTCTTTCTGAAACTCCTTTGTTGGAGAAAATTGCCATAATAAATGGATTAACTCTGAAGGTGCTACAAGTTCTATCCAGTGGAAAAGAGGGTTTGGACTGATGCAGCTTTTGCACTGGTGTAAAAATGATGCTGGTGATGAAATTATACTATTCTGCAGAAATTTAAAGAACATAAAGAGCTTTATTCCTTTTTTCCCCTCTAGTTAGCTTAGTTCAGGACATAGAATACTGCTTTGTAAGTGCTTCAGATCATTAAATTGAATTGAATACTTTATTTGGCCAAGTTGATTAGACACACAAGGAATTTTATCTCTGGTACAGAAGCACTCAGTATACATGCAAAATATCATCATCATCACCATCCCAATAAAAGGGGCAAAAGGGGGAGTAAAGAAGATAATAAGAAGGATAAATAATAATACTACAGTCACACTACAAGGGTTAATAGACATTAGGCAGTACTGAAGAATTAGGTGTTCAGCAGAGTGATGGAACAAGGAAAAAAACTGTCCCTGTATCTAGTTGTTTTGACATACAATGCCCTAGAACCCGAGGGAAGGAATTGAAGCAGTTTATGTCCATGATGTGAGGGATCTGTAGATATCTTAGCCCTCCTGACTCATACAATATACAGGTCTGCTATGGAAGACAAGCTACGGTAGTTGCAATTATTCTTTCTGCAGCCTTAACTATCTGTTGGAGTTTGTATCTGTCCTGTTTGGTTGCTATACCAAATGAGACAGTTATAGAAATACAAACAACAAAGTGTAGAGTAGAGTAGAGTAGAGTAGAGTAGAGTAGAGTAGAGTAGAGTAGAGTAGAATAGAATAGAATAGAATAGAATAGAATAGAATAGAATAGAATAGAATAGAATAGAATAGAATAGAATAGAATAGAATAGAATAATTGATTTGACAAACAAGGAATTTGTCTTGGGTGCAAAAGCTCTCAGTGTACATGCAAAGCAACAAAGCAACAATTCCTGTTGCTATTGGGGGCAGTTTGAACTTCCTGAGTTGATGCAGGAAGAACATCCTTTATTGTGTCTTTTTAATGTTGGTTCTAATGTTGAGCATCCATTTCAAATCCGGAGAGATTATAGATTATAGTTAGGCTAGGATACAAGATTATAGTTCAGAATTATCTGGACCAGCTTCCCCAGCCTGATGACCTCCAGATATCTTCCAACTAGACCTCTCAGCCTTCCTGGCTTGCTATTGGGTTTAAGGGTACTTTAGTCCAATGCATCTGAGAAGATTGACCAAAGATTGCTGTATATTGACCAGCAGGGGTTCTCCAGTGGTTCCTGAAAGGTCTTTTTTTTTAACTCTAGTTGAAGAAATCAGCGGAAGAATTGAATGTATGTTTCCCCTCCCAAAAAAATCTTTGCTTTCTTACTGACCACTTCCTTAACCAATAAACCTCACTCCTTGAATAAACCCCTCCAAAACCAGTACCTTTTTGCTAAAAGCCTTCTTTACAAGTTGAAGGAAATGGTGTTTTTTTTTGGGGGGGGAGATAGATAAGTTGACAGCTGCAGCTGGCTGCGGGGGAAGGAAAAGCCTGTTGCTGCAAAGATGAAATGTTAAGAAGAAGATGGATGTTGTGCTCCGGTCCTGCAGTTCCAAGGTTTTTTTGGTGGGTTCCCCCCCCCCTCCAAGCATTCCCACTCCCCCAATCCTTGGCCTGCTCTGCTCTCCTCTTCCTCCCGCCCCAGCAAACCTGGCCACTGACTTCGGGCACCTGCCCTGTAAATCCTCATTCATAAAGGGAGGAAACGTGCCTGCCTGGCCCTATGATAAAGCCGTTACGGCTCCTCCATCCTGGACACCCTTGTTTGGCTTTGAAGTCTGGTTTTATGGAAGAGCAGGCAAAGGCGGGGGATGGCGAGGAGCTGTCACGAAGGACCTGAACGGCGGCCCTCTGCTGCCAAGGAGCCTCCTTCACTCCTGTCTGTCCCATGTGGAGATGATTTGCTTGTCCGGGGTGAACTTGGCTCGAACCTGATTCATCCTGGCTGACACATGAGCGGTGCCGAGAAGCATCTATAGGAGCTCCGTAGGAGCCGTTGTAAAAGGAATGCAGACCCATTTGTTTGCAACCCCCTCCCCAAATTGGTAGAATCAAGGGCCAGAAGGGAATCAGGTCAAGCAGAGAACGGCAAGATTTGTAGACAAAAAAAAAACAAACGCCCAGGTGGCCTTTCCAGGGAAAGCAGGGAAAAGGTGATGGGGAAGATCTCTTCTAATATCCTAGAGAGCTGGTGCTGAGGAGAGTAAGCCATAGTGGGCTAGGTGGACGAACAGTCCAATCTAGGGGGAGTTTCATGCATTTAATTGACTGCATTTATAATACCAGTGCTGTATACAGCAAGGAGCAACTCGAAACTGAGACCCTGCATGTCCATGGAATAACTGCTACTTGATTTTTCTTGGGGTGAGTTTGATCACTAAAACGATCCAATAGGGGAGAAAAAGATAAGTGTCTCTCTTTGTAAACTCTAGCTCTAGACTACAGCTTCCTCCAGCTGCGTTAGGTTTTTGTTTTAATCTCAGGAAAAATATCTATGTGATTGAGTATCATATATTTATTACCATGATATCCTGCCTTTCCTCCAAGGAGGAAACAAGCTTATATGCAGCTCTCCCATTAACATTTTATCTTCGACAAAACTCACAGAGGTAGGCTAGAGAATGAAAATGAGAGAAAATTGGGGGGGGGGGGAGAACGAAGAGATCTAGTAAACTTTGTGAATTGGGTAGATTTAAATCTAGATCATGAAAGTAGAACATTCTAACCACTATACCACATTACCTCCCATAGGTAATTTGATTCTAAGAGTACAGCAAGAAAAAAAATGCTCAAGCCCTCTTTTGTTCCTTAAAAGCCACTTAATTTCACATACTGTTAAGTTATAGGCTGGTAAAATTGTGATTTAGTATATTGCATGAATCCAGCTACTGAAATCTGCAAACCATAGTTTATGACTTAGCATTAGATATGGAGGCTTTTAAAATAAATCATGTCTGAAACCAACCTTAGCTCATTATGATGTGTATAGACAGCCAATTCATGATTGAGAGTGAAAATAGTTATGATATCTAGTACTGTTAGACTAAAGGAGACAAACATTTGCACTACTGATTTGCCCATGAATGGATGGAAGGAAGGAAGGAAAGAAGGAAAGAAGGAAAGAAGGAAAGAAGGAAAGAAGGAAAGAAGGAAGGAAAATAGGTGGATTTTGAAAAATTTGCATTAGCCTGAAATACATTATAATATTTAAGGAGATCTCAATAATTCTCTAACCTGCAAATTTAGAATCACATAAATTCTAACATTTAATGTCCTACTGATGCTAGAGCATCTTGGAGAGCCATCAATCCCAAGTAAGTGGACCACACCACCTTCCAAAAAGATTTCTGCTCTGCAAATAGATCACAAAGGTCATTTCTCCATTGCTGACTTACAGCATTGTCTGACATCATCCAGGCACCATTGTGATGATATAATGCCTGTCCTCAATACTGTTGGGCAGAAAGGCAGATGGATTACTTTAGAGTTGCCATACAAATCACTAGTCAGGATTCTGCGATGCTCAGAGAGTATTTCCCAACATTTATGTCAAACCTTTGACTTAACATTTGAACTCACTACTTTTATGACTTGCAGGATGAAGTATATTTGTCATAGGATTACTGTGAAAGATGCTGAGGTTAGGGCGAAAGATTCTTAAAGGGATCAGAATATTAGGTTACATTCCTTAAAAATCAGAGCATATCCATCCTCATCACATCTTCAGCAATTATGAAGAACCAGCTCAGGATGATCATAAACATATAGTCCATGGAAAATTAGCATTTTGCAATCTATCTGCATGCAAAATGAAAGGAAAAAAAAAAAGAGTTGGGCATGGACAAGAGAGAATTGAACCAGGATTTTAAAAATGAAATTGTCTGGCGGTAGAGGGTATCTCTTTGGAGATCAGATGCAAAGCAATGAATCAGTTGGTTTATCAAAGTGCTGAACTGTGGAGTCAAGTTATATAATTGTAAATATATCCAAACATTGGAAGTGGAACGGGAGGCGGGGGGGGGTGTGTCTCTAGAGATTTCTCCTTACAAAGGAAGCACTACCCTTGGAACTTCTCACTGCTTGGGGAACTGGGGCACTCATAGCAATATTCTTGCTTAAATAGATACAGTTGACTGCTGGGCTTCAATATTAGGGATCGACTCAGCATACACCAGCATTATGTACACTGCAGATGTAGTTAGAAGGCATGAAAAATCATAATTATCTCCATGATTTAATGCTGCCATGCCCAACATGATGCCACATAATTCACAGCAGCTGGGAGGGAGAGCCCTGCTGCTACAAAAGCCAATTCTTGCTGAATGTTTTCTATAGACCATCTCATGCCAATGGGATTGCCCCCTCCCCCGCCCCCGCATGCCAACAGAGGAGGCATGTTATGGCCCTGTCAACCAGGGAATTCGGGCTAGTGGGGTCTAGGAGAAGAGCCTTCTCTGCTGTTGCTCCTGCCCTTTGGAATGTCTTGTGTCCCCCTTACCGCCCCCCCTCCCACCGTCCTGACCTTCTGCAAGAGCTTGAAGACCTGGCTCTGCCAGTTGACCTAGGGCTCCAATGGGTGGGGTGTCTCACTGGAGATGATTGATGGATTAAAACAGTTCTCACCATCCCCCCCCCCCGCTCCTCCTACTCCCTCCTTCCCTCCCCATCTTTTAGTTATAGTTGATCATTTGTATTTTTATAGTGTGTTATTTTTTATTATACAGTATACATGTATTTTGTATTGTTTTATTTTTTTTAGTATGGTAAGCCACCCAGAGTCATCCCGTGGTGAAATGGATGGCAAACAATTTTAATAATAAATAAATAAATAAAGCTCACAATTTGATTTTTGAACCTCAGTTTCCTTAGTCTGCTGGGTTTACCTTGTGTTTTATTTGATGGAGGTGTATCATGCATGTTCAAGGTGGTGTAAGGCTGAAAGTATTGGCTTAGGAGTGGGGATTTAAGTCTATTTTCAGGCCTTAGACTTAATTACTCTCAGCCCAACCTAACTCACAGAATGGTTGTGGAAGAAATTAGGGAGAGAGGGAGTCTTGAGTTCCTGAATGAAAGCCAAGAAATAAATCTAATCTAGTTAATTAATTAATAATAATCTGTTTTGCACTGGGAAGGGCTCAGAAAGTAGAGAGACTTCATCCTTAGATAATTCACTTGGTTAAGTTACTGTTTTTCAGTGCAAACCTCTACATGTTAATTGAAAGCTCACTTAACTCAGTGGGGTGTATTGTTTAATAAAATTGAATATCTCGGAGTTTGTCAAGTCTTCTCATCTCTAGCCTCACATCTTCCCCATTGGAATAAAAAAAGGACCTGCTTTCTTGAATGTAGCTTCTTGGGACAATGATCTGTATTTTTATACTTTAAAACAGATGTTCTCCAATCTATATATTTCTCAAGACTGGGAATCTTAGGAACAGAAGTTCAATTTATTTGAAGTGGGATGTATGATGCTGTTAAACAAATATGTATAAAAATGAGTATCCACATACTTAAAAAGATTTTTTCAAACAATGGCAATCAAGGAATGAATTGCACACTTGCTATTATTTATTCCACCCACAGTAAACGGGCACAATATGATTCCCCTTTCGACTTTTGATTTTCTATTGGGAAGAGCAGGCTGTTGGGTTAGCATTTTGTATCCCCATCCTGAGCAGTTCCACTCATTTTTTTTCATTCATGCAGCTCGTGAAACACAATTTTTAGAAAGGATGGGACTTTGACTGTTTGGTTACACTTGCTATCTTGATATTTTTTTTACACCATCATTATCACCACCACCCTTCTGTGGATACTCATGCTTAAAGTACAAACTTTTTTTCACCTTCATGGAGGATTATCTAAATATCCAGAAGGAACCTGTTCCCAATGGAAAAAAGTGAGGAAATAGAGCAAATAGAAAAAGATAATAAGGAACAAAAACCGGTGACTGAGGTTATAAACTTAGGCACGGGTGTCCTTTCTGTACTAGATAATAATAATAATAAAGTTGGAAGGGACCTTGGAGGTCATCAAGTCCAACCCCCTGCTCAGGCAGGTAACCCTATACCATTTCGGAGAAATGGCTGTCCAGTTTCTTCTTAAAAACTTCCAGTGTTGGAGCATTCACCGCTTCTGGAGGCAGGTTGTTCCACTGGTTAATTGTTCTAACTGTCAGGAAGTTTCTCCTTAGTTCTAGGTTGCTTCTCTCCTTGATTAGTTTTTACTGTATAGGTAAGCGCCAGTTTAATAGCCCCTTAAGCTATTGTTGAGAAAATTCATTTCTCTTGGCTGATATGGATTCTGAAATATCCAGAAAGGTAGCCAGGTTTTGTGTAATTATTGTTTCTATTAGTCTAGAACAGGGGTCTTCAAACTTGGCCCTTTTATGACTTGTGGACTTCAACTCCCAAAATTCCTCAGCCAGTGTGTCTGGCTGAGGAATTCTGGGAGTGGAAGTCCATAAGTCATAAAAGGGCCAAGGTTGAAGACCCCTGGTCTAGAACAATTTAGAATCTTTGTTGCAACCGTTTATGTTTCTCACATCATATTTGAAGACTGAACAGATATCTACCCAAGTTTTTACCAAACGTGTATGTCCAGCTCAACCACATAATAAGAGGCAGTATGTTATTTGTTCTTACACAGTCCAGCAACCCTTTGTGCTCTTTCATACTGGTGAAACCAACAATTATTTTGTTTTTTAAAAAATTAATTAGCCATATTCTTTTCCCGTTATCAATGGATCTTGATGCTGCATCACCATGCTATATATCTTCCTCCATTTTAACTTGTTTTACTTCATTTCCTTTTTCCTTTTCCTTTGCTTACTATTTCTTGGAACTTGTATTGTTTTTGTTATTTAATCTCTAATCATAAACCCAGTTCCTTATAATATATAATGTGGAAAAAAGTAAGAGAGAGAGAGGGTGTGTGTGTGTGTGTGTGTGTATTTCCCCCCCTGCCCCTGCTTTCATAGTATAACAATACAGGCTCTTCCAGTGAAGGTGGATGTAGGAGACAGGACAGAAAAAACTAATTATTCTTTCAGGGCTTCATTAACCTGTGGAATTTGCTTCTGTGTCTCATAGTGATGTCCACCAATTTGGATGGCTTTTAAGGAAGAATACCGAACACTCTAGTTATGGAGGCTATCTGCTCTCTCATTCTCATAATCAATTTTTGGGGTAGTGCTTTAGTATACTTTCAGGTCTCTGGTAACAGTTATTGTATATTTGTCAACTGGAGTGCTATTCTTATATTCTTTTTTTCAATCCCAGATTTTAGGCTATACTGTGATTTTATGGCCGCTAGGACGGCACCCTAGCAGGCAATTCTGCAGATTGTTCCCTTGGAAATCAGAAGAAGTAATGCCAACTTCAGAAGAGGGTTTTCCTGTCGCTCTTCTAATGGCTGAGGCTGCTTTTTTTTTTTTTTTTTACACCGCCCGAAAAGCTGATGTGGGAAAGACCCAGAGGCAGAAATTGGGAAGGGGGAATGCTAATAGAGCTGTAGATCTTCTAAATGGTCCTCTGTACTCTGCTATGACCTTCACGCTGGGAGAAAATGAAACCACTCCTGAAACTGATATACGTTATTTCCATGTTTACAAGAGGAAGGTAACCAAAAATGGCAGTAATATTAATCGTAGAAGTTCTGCTCCTCTGCTCCCTTCAGCTCTATGAAGATAAGCCCAGCATCACACTGAGTGTGATGAAAACTGATAAGCTGCAATCTTCTGCTCACTTATTAGAGAGCAAGTCAGGTTTTATGTTTGAATAGGCATACCTAGTATGTTTCATTCATTTATTTGAATGTAGTGGGATGAGACATCTCCTATTTTATTTACTTAAATGATATGGTTCCCTTGGGAGAGCACTAAGAAATTTATCTTTTCAGGCAGAGTTCACAAGGGCACAGATCACTAAAGTCCAAACTATGCACTACTTCCCTCCCTGGAATATAACTGGGGAGATTTCCATCCTTTAGGAAATGAATATCTAAGCATTAGACTCACCACATGGAGGACCATCATCAAGAAGCCATTTGATGGCCAGCAGAGATTGCCGGCAGTGTCTAATACGAATAGATGAATTTGCATCTGAGGAAGTCCCCAGAAAATACAACAAAAGACATCTATTAATTAATACAAAGCGACAACCACACCAACCCATTTTAGTGAAGTCTTGAATTCAGATATAGCTCATGTTTACATGGGTGGTGGTGGTATAAAATGGCTTCTGCAGTAGAATTCAGCCTGCAGTACAGACAACCTGCCTTGGCTAATGTATCCCTTCTATCTTTCAAGTTCACTAAAACCTTGATATATTTGCCTAGAGATTTCCCAGGAGATACTGGCATTTGCCTCATATAATATGATCAGTTGTGTAGTCCAAACAGTCTAAGCCAGACATGTCAAACTCGCGACGTCACGTGACGTCACACAATGTATTGGGACAGTTTTGCCATTGCCGGCAATGTGCGGCTTCCGCGGGCCGGCAGTTTGACACCCCTGGTCTAAGCAAACCAATTTTGATTCATCTGAATACATTAAAGATGGTCCCTGTGAGGAGGGGATCAACTTATTTTCCAAAGCACCAGAAAGCAAGACAAAAAACAATGGATGGAAACTAGTCAAGGGGAGAAGCAACCTGAAATTAAGGAGAAACTTCCTAACAGTGGAACAGTGGAACAGCTTGCCTTCAGAAGTTGTGGATGCTCCATCACTGGAGGTCTTTAAGAAGAGACTGGATAGCCGCTTGTCTGGAATGGTATACGGTCTACTGCTTGCGTAGGGGGCTGGACTAGAAGACCTCCAAGGTCCCTTCCAGCTCTATTCTGATTGAATCAGCATGTAAATATGGGGAAAGAAAGAATCACATTGCATATCTGGGATCTACTATTGGATATCCATGGAGTCTAAAGGGATTGACTGTGGCCAATCTGTGACAGGGTCCAATCAAAGTGCAGCCCTTGATGCCTTCAGAATCCTCTCTAGCAGCCTCCCCATCCAGTATATCTCGATCTTTCTTTAAATCTATAGTCCAAACATCAGTCCAGGATCTGAATCTGTCCCATGACACCCTCAGCCTCTTCTTTCATCACCATCACTGACCTGTCTTCAATTTATGATGTATTAAAATGCCAGGGTTCTTTCCTGTAAAGCTATTTTAAATGTTTTTAGGCAATGAAAGCCCTGTTTGTGTATTCTTACATCTCTCTTTCTCTCTTGTGACCTCTGGCAATGCATCAGTAGGAAGTGGGCAAATGCTGGTATTTTTATTACCCCAGTCCCGATCTGCTGCCAAAGCTTTGCATCATTCCTTGGGAGGAGGCTGTGCTCTCTCTTCTGAAAAGGAAGATAAGCCTGGACAGTTAAAAGAGAACTGTTCAAGGAGCCTGCCAAGAGTCAGAGAACTCTCCTGAGTAATGTGTAATGTTTTCCCCAAAACTTCTCAGAAGACCGGTGTGCTGTCTCTGCATTTCCTTTCTCATCAGGCCTTTTGCCAATGGAGGGCCCCGGATCTCTCCTTTCAAAACAACATATCATACTTTGGAGATGGATGGTAGATGCACACATTATTCTGCTTTAGGGGTTCATGGAATAGATTTAACCCCAGTCCAGCTTCAGTACTAATTCCATTTACCGTTAAGTGTACTGAAAATGAAAAGAACCTATCCACCTTTTCAAGTAACTATTGCTCAAAATCAGTAAAATGGACAGACCAACCGAGAGATTTCTCCGTATTGGCCTCTAACCTATGAATTCCTTTCTGAGAGATAAAATGACTAATTTCTCTTGTGGCTGCTTCTTAACAGGTTTTAAAAATCCTTCCGTTCTCTCTCTCCTTGTTGCTTAATGGCATCGTGAAATTTTTATTGTCTCTAATTTATTTTTTATTTAAAATAGCTTATATGTAATCTGATTTTAATTAATGTTTTGTGTTTAAGATCATGGGAAGATTATGCCTTCAAAGAATAAGAAATGGATTATAAAGAAACCCAATAAATAGCCAAGAGTTCTGAACTCCTGCCATGCCCATTCATAGTTGGTATGCAGGGCTTGTATTATTTATTAAGTATATGCACATCCCACCCTTTGTCCCAAAAGCTCAAAACGGCAAAAAAATCTAATGTTTTTCTCATAGCAAGCCTGGAAATAAAATTAGGCAGACATAGGCTACCTGTAGTCAGATGTTCTAGACCAGTGATGGCGAACCTTTTAGAGACCGAGTGCCCAAACTGCAACCTAAAACCCACTTATGTATCATTGGGTGCTGGGTAGGTGTGGCCCATTGGGTGGGCGTGGCCCATTGGGTGGGCATGGCTGCGGTGGTAACGGCAGACTGGGTGGGACTAAAAAGTTTAATCAATCAGTTACAACTTTGCGAGATCTTGAAATTGATTGATTGATTGAACCTTTTTTTTTTGCACACAGTGGCAGAGGCCTAAAGCGAAAAGGCTTTATAAAACCCAGCTGAAGCCTAGGACTGGGGTGACGGTGCGCATGCCCACAGAGAGGGCTCTGTGTGCCACCTGTGGCACGTGTGCCATAGGTTCGCCACCACGGTTCTAAACAATAGATTCAACCACCATCAGCCATGACTAATTATATATTATAATAATAATATATTAATAATAATATTATATATTATAATATTATTTTTCAAAAATATCTGGAGAGGACCATGTTGCTTAACCCTGGGTCAAGGTGAGGATAAGTGGATCCCGCCCCAAAAAACTACTGGCTGAACAGGGTCTTATATCTACAGTAAGTCTCTATATACTTTAGTTCGGTATTCTAATTATTAGAGGACAAACTAGTAATCCTCGACTTACAACAGTTCATTTAGTGACCGTTCAAAATTTCAACAGCATTGACAAAAATGACTTATGACCCTTTTTCATACTCACTTTGATCATGTGAGCATGGAGATGTTGCAGCATCCCCATGGTCATGTGGTCAAACTTCAGATGCTTGGCAACTGACTCATATTTATGACATTCGCAGTGACCTGGGGTCATGTGATCACATTTATGACCTTCTGACAAGAAAGTCAACTGGGAAACCAGATTCACTTAACAACCGTATTATTAATTGAACAACTGCGCTGACTCACTCAACAACTGTGTCAAGAAAGGTTGTGAAAGGGAGCCAAACTCATTTAACAAATGTCTCACTTAACAACAGAAATTTTGGGCTCAATTAGGGTTGTAAGTCAAGGACTACCTGTATTGTTAACTAACACTGTCACGGCTCTGAGCTCTGCATAAATGTAGCTGAAGAACTACATAAATCCAGAATTTCACCTGTCGTCGCCTTATAATATTAATTCTGATGGGAGAAGCCAGGATCAGTGAAACATCTTTTCAAGATCACTCTTGTTTTCAGACTGATCATGTTTCTTTTTATCCACATTCTCCCTTCAGTCATAACCACGTAAAGCTCTATCATTAAGTTGACCGTGTATAGTTCAGGAAAAAGCAAGATAATAATAATAAACTATTCAGAACCACCTTAAGAGAATAAGGAACTTTGAAGTTGCCCATCATCAATCATCAAGCTAGGTAGCAGACTGAGCAGGGAGTCAGGTCTTCACTTGGATGAAATATCCATTTAAAGCATGCGACATCAACATTTTTTTTTAAATCTGTATGCATTTCTACATTATTTAATTAACATTTTGAAGATTTGGAATATATACTGTACACCCTTCTTAGAGTGAAGCTAACATTAGCGGTGCTGCCTGGGGATGGTGCGGATCTGTAGTTCGATTTATCTGAAATATGGCAGGCTGGAGAAAAGGTTGTTTCAGGATTACATCATCATTCCTAACTTTTTGCTATCCAATTCAGAGTTGAATGAGGCTAACCTAAAGTATCTTCTAAGGCTACCAGCCTTTGATATAATGAGAAATCTGGGCTAACTATGCATCATCCCTCTTCCAGTCAAGGTTATAGTCCTATGTGTGCTTATCTGGGGGAAAGTCCAGTGGAAGAGACTGGACTTATTTCTGTGTGGACAGTCTTAAGGCTGATGCAGCATTTGCAGGCATTTCCTACCTTCAGATAGACCATTGCTTCTGCTCTATCGACCCCAATTTTTCTTTCCTCATTTTTGTCATTTTACTAAAGGATACATAGGATTCTGGATCACAGTATTACCATTTAGTGTCAGTTACCCCCGCTCCAAACTTCAAAGCAATAGTGGCAGACTGAGACAAACTGTATTGCTTTGCATTTGAAAGGATTTGGGTTAGAGTCCTCATAGAGAGGGGCAATTCATAAGAGCTCAACGCTCTAACATTTTCACAAATAGCCTGGATAGAAGGAATGCTCATCAAATGTGCAGAAGTGCACTTCAGTGGTAAGAATGTAAGATTCTGCACTTAGGTAAGAAAAATCAGAGACATAGGCAGTTTCTGCGTTGGGAGCGATACTTGTAAGAAGAATCCGGATGTCCATAGAATATAGATTAGATATAAATGTGCTACAACCTCCAAAAAAGCCAGTGCAATCTTGGGTTGCATCAACAAAGGTATGATGTTGTGATTCTGGCATGTGATAGTTCTACTCTGCGCTGCATTTGGTCAGACTGCAATAGTTCTGATTGTCACTATATAAGAAGAATGCAGAAGGACTGGAAGGAATGCAAAGAAGAGTGACAAAGATGGTGAGAGTATTGGAGAGAATATTGGAGACTTCTTCCTAAGAAGAATGGTTAAAGAAAACTATGTAGGTTTAGCCTAAAGAAGAGGGGGCTAAGGGGAGACATGAGAGCAGCCTTCCAGTACTTGAAAAGCTATCCCAAGGAAGAAGGTGCAGATTTTTTCCACCACAGTGCTTGAAAGCAGGATAAGAATTAATTGGTGGAAAATTTACAAAAAGATATTTAAACCTGAAATTAGGAGAAATTTCCTGTCATGGGTGCTCCTTCGTTATAAGTTTTCAAGCAAATGTTGGACAACCATTTATCTGGGATGGTGTGAAGACATGTGTGTATGTGTGGTTGAACTAGAACTTTTCAGCTTTATGATTCTTTAATGATTCTATGATTCATTTCTTGTCTTCTCCTGGGAGCATTAGGAGATAGCCCAACATTAAATTTTGAAGATCAAAATCTATGCCAGTTGGTGAAGATTTTCAGTCATCCAGGTAGAGTTATCTGGAGCTTGAGACATGGCAACTGGACTTTTTTCTTTTTGGTTTGAAACATTTTGTTGCTTATCCAAGTAGCTTCTTCAATCTGAGCAAGTTGGTTACGGGGACCTCATATGTCACTCAGTGACATACTGGGCAAGATGGGTCAGTGGCATGATTGATAAAAGGCAACAACTTCTAAGCTAATTTCAATGAGAACTAAAGATGTGCCTTGCTCAATTCAATCTTTTATTATGGTCACGGACTAGAATTAAAAATTAAAACATTCAAATAAAACAGAACAAGGCATGATAGTGTATTACAATTAAGGGGGGGGGTCATTGATGAGTGACTAACATCTGCCTAATTTTACAGACAGTATAGCAGAATTTAGCTATGTTCAAATAAACTGTGTCATACTGATCTGATAGTAACAGTTGTACACAGAGGAGCTATAAAATGAGTCCATGAATCCTTATAGAAGGTACAATATAGCTGTACATGAGCTGTGGTCTCAATGGCCCCTTGTTTACAGAGGCACAATCTCAGCTCATGAGGGATTTTTTTTGCATCGGCCCTCCAGAACTGCTGTGGGGAGAGCATTACAATGTGCTAGAGTTAGCGCCCTCTGAAATTTAGAGACAGATATCTAAGTCTCTTGCTGATTTGTGAACAGGGCCTGGCTGCTCAAGAAAACATTCTTGGAAGAGCAGACAGATAACATACCTTGCAGAACATATTCTGAAGCTAGTGTTGAAGCCCCAAAGTACAGTGCTGAATGTATGTAACCCCAGTAGTCAAAGTACTCCCATTGAACATGAAGCTCGATGAGTTTTTCCCTTGCTTGTTGATCAAAGCTCTTGATGTTTGGAGATAGCAACCTCCCACCTCCTCTCCTCCAGCCTTGTACTTTCAGGCTCAGCAACAGAATGTAATGGATCTGGAGTGTTGGTTAATCATTTCAAAACATGTTCAGGGTGAGCAATTACTGCAGGCTCTTTTCCAGCTTATCACTGGAAAGTGTTGAAGGAAATACATTCAGGGTGGTGGATGCTCCCTGCAGTCCCTTCGTTTTTGAAGTTGAAACCTAAATGCCCTCTATTAAGAGCCCATAATAATATATTTGAGAAAGTGGAGGAATGTTTGCAAAACATCTACGATATGGTTTGATCCTTCTCACTAGCTGGCAAAGGACAGTGCAAGGACTGAGGGAGGAATTTTTATTTAATCATTCTCAACCAGCACAGTTTTTCTAGACAATAAACAAAGAAGGAAGGTCCTTGCCCTTAGGAACATGCAACACAAGCTTAGTCTCAACAGTGTTGATAGGAAGACAGGAAAGGGAGGGGAGTGAAGGGATAGGCAAGAAGAAGAAGAAACGCACACATGCTTACTGGCATTCTTTGGGTTCAAGGAGGGTGCACCAAATGTTCAGGGCAAATGTCCAGGGCTGTCCTCAGCTGGAAAGCCTCCAAAGGCAGCTGGCTGGATGAGCATAATTTTAAAGTACACAAATGAAACAAGGCACATTGTCACCTGAAGAGGGAAATTCCAGGTTGACATGCTAAGTTGAAGGGGACTCCCTGAAAGACCATAAAACACAGACACTAATAATGCTTAATTGCACAACTGTTTCTGTGAATATGTAGGAGGACTTAATGAAAAAGTGGATTTGATTCCTAGAGGACCAAGAGAGTAAAGCCAATAGGTAACAACAGAATCTAGCAAATCCATGCAGGAATGGATATGATAAAAAAGGGCTCTCCCAATGATACGTGCATATCCTAATATTGGCTTTCTGTATTCAGAAAAATGAGTCTCCTTTTATGTCCTTGAAAGTTATTTCATGTGAGTACTCATACAAATTTCTGAAAAACACACCAAGAAAATAATTATTTGACCCACTTAGAAATTTTTATATTATATTTTAAAACTTAGAAAGCTAGATTTTGCAATCTTCACATATTAATGTCAATTGACATAGAAGTATCCAATAATAGGCACTTATTCTGCATTTTTTATTTTTATTTTAATCTGGTTTTGCAGTTAGCACACCAACACTTTGCATCTAGTCAATAGAAATCTTAATACAACTGACCTTTAAAATGTTTACATAATTTCAAGCATACATATTTAATATTATTTTCAAAACTTTTTCTGCACTCTTCTCCAAACTGTACTGTTCCCATGAATTTATTTTTATCCACTGCACAGATAAATTGATACATATATTTATAGGTAAAGCAACTCAATTAGCAATATCACTGAATAAACTGCTAGCACTGTTAATGAAAACCAACATGGAACAGTAGAAAATTGTAAAAAATGGATTTAGATATGGGACATGTAAATTTCCCATATCTAACAATAAAGATCTGTGAGTCAAAACTAAAATGAATATTTGGAAATATTTGATATGCATGGAAACGCCTGACTTCCACACACAACTTTTGAATGAGAACATTTTTAAATAAAAAAGAAAAACACAGTGTGCATATAGAAAGTACAGCTTCATCAGAAAATAGACAGCTAATAAACTTTAGTTCTGATGATGTCCATCTTGGTTTGGCTGACATCAATCAAGAAATAAGTCTTCAAAAGTTAATATTATTACATGTTCCCTATGAAATCCTGTTAAACATTAGTTGCCATTACATGTCATTGTTACATGTGATTTCAATCCAACTAATAAGTATATTCAGCTGCTAATCACCACTATTATGTCAGGTGCAAAGAACCAGGAACACTCGCTGAGTTCAAAACACTAGAGAGTTTATTATTGCTACCTGTACAAAAAAAACTGGTTAACTAATAGTCAAAGCTAAACTGGTGCTAGATAAGGGTCAATGGAATTCACAGGGGGTTGGAATTAGATCTTTTATTGGGAGCACAAAGATTCCAAACTGATAACCTGTTTAACTCTTCCTTAGAGCTCAGCCTGCTCATCTTTTATATATTACTTATTAAATAATCCAACACTACCATATTAACTATCATGAAATGTCAAATACTGTGATCAATTAATTACAATATACTAAACACTAACAGCTAAGCAACATTTAACCAGAATATATATTCTGAGAATAACCAGAATTAGATTTTACAAAACATTCTGACCATCAGATCATTTTTATTCCAAATAGAGTAATCTTGGATTACTCTAGACTCATTTATTCTACTTCACAGTTTCATAAGTTAATATCACTGTAAGCTTTTTAGGGTAGGCTATTACAAAAGACGCCACATCTTCTTTGTACTCTCTCTCTCTCTCTTTTGATCTTAGAAGAGAAACTTGACATTTAATATCACCAAAGAACAGAGAGCATGTGAAAAATTATAAAAGTACTCATATACCTGCCATATACACTGCTATGTCAGGAGTATAGTATAATCCTGTATAGTCCTCTGCAATTGGCTGTAATAAAGCAGCTAGAGTTTTTTCCTATCTGGGAGTTGGGCAGCACATACATACAAATAATAATTATTTTCTTCCTGCCTATTTATTGCTTTCAGAAGGAAAAGATTTGCATGGGCATAAAAGGAACTTCAATGTCGTCCACCCAATTCTTGTTTCCTTTACTGGTTCAGGTAATTAGAGTCATGTTTGCAAAGGTACACCTAAGTCCAGTGGTGGGATTCAGCCGGTTTGCACCACTTCGGCAGAACCGGTAGCTAATTTTTTGTTGCCCAGGCCCAGAATGGACTTCCGAAGCGGCATCCACACAGAGAACCAGTTGTTCCCATGTTTGAATCCCACCACTGTCTAAGTCTGAGACATTGGCAAAATTAAAAGCAAGAGGAAAGCGTGATTTGTGAAAAATGGGAAGCTACTGGTAGGGAAAAGGTTAAACCTTCTCTCCTCATCTTCACTTTTGTAATGCAAATCACGGAGTAAATGTAATGTGGGCACACACAGACATCACTGGACATTTATTTCTGGAAAGGAGACAAAAGCCCCAGGAATTCATGACAGAAGTGTAGTAAGTTGTTTTAGTCGAGTGAAAAGAAAGTTGAATTTTCAACTGTGGGGAATCTGAGGCAAAGAACCTAGTCAAATTAGCATAAGGAAAACATAATAAAATATTCCCATTCACAAAAGATGTTGGTTGTGATTCAAAAGTAAGTCAGCAAGGTAATATTTCTATAATTATGAGATCAAATAGGTTGTCTCACACAAGTTTTAAAAGCCTTTCAATTATGTAGACATATTTTCTCTTATCAACACAATTGTCATTGGAAAAAAAAGTCCTCTAAACCAGTGCTTCCCAAACCTGGACATATTACTCCAAATTGGATAAAAGCAGTTTTTCTTTAGGTAATGACACACGAACCTATTACCCAATCAGAACAGGGGTATTTAAATTGACTTAAAGAGTTGTACTTATATTGGGTAAAAAGGACTTTCTGATAAGCAGCTTTGGGTAATGAAGGGGAAAAAACTGGGAACCACCAATCTAAACTATGTACTTAAACCTAATCCATGTAATTAGTAGTCAGCAAAGAACTGCAGAGCCAGTTTGGTGTAGCGGTTAAGGTATCGGGCTAGAAACTGGAAGACTGTGAGTTCTAGTTCAGCTCTAGGCATGAATCCAGCTGAGTGACCTTAGGCCAGTCCCTCTCTGCAGCCCTAAGAAGAAGGCAATGGCAAAGCACTTCTGGAATCTTGCTGACAACACTGCAGCGATTTGTCTGGCAGGCAGGCAGGCAGGCAGGCAGGCAGGCAGGCAGGCAGGCAGGCAGGCAGGCGGGAAGGAAGGAAGGAAGGAAGGAAGGAAGGAAGGAAGGAAGGAAGGAAGGAAGGAAGGAAGGAAGGAAGGAAGGAAGGAAGGAAGGAAGGAAGGAAGGAAGGAAGATAGGAAAACCAAAAACCAGTTCTTTGGTTTTGGGCAACCCCCAGAATGGTTCCCACTTATCCAGGAGAGTATTTTCCAGAAGAGGACCTAAAACTTCCTTTATGGAAAAGATGTTTCTCAAGCATGATGCTTTCAAGCCAATAACAATCAATGAAATTAATAAGCTATAGGGAACTCATTGCTTGTCTTGAAAGGGAGCAGCATGAAGAGTATGTACTGTATGCATGTAGGTCTATTTTTGCAACTTCTTTATAATTTATAATTTCAGATATTTTTATCTCTCAGAAAAAAAGACCCCTTAATATCTTGTCTTGATTTTTGCTCCTAATTCTAGCCTCTAGCTGCTCAGACACCAAATGTGTTATTTTAACAACTACTGCCTTCATACTAACTGTAGTGGCATTGCATTGCTGACTTGTGATTCCCCACATTACATTCTATCAATCACTGTCTAAGCAGTGCTGTTCACTTGCCAAACAGTTCCTTGAAATCCAACTTCAACACAGAAGAATAAATTAGCACAAAATAAGCTAAGGCTTGCAGTGTCCCTTATTACTCATAATATATCCTTGCCTCAAAACTGGGCTTTAACACATTAACAATCTGTTCACAAAGCAGTAAACTCATTCATCAGAAGTCTTCTTCCCTTAGAGAACTACGGTCCCTAGATAAGAAACGATTGTAATAAAAACGTACACTACATCATACATAACAGGTCAAAGCGATTCCAGAATTACTCAGATTCCACAACAGTATGACATTGTACAAACATTCAGATTTGACCAAAGGGACTAAGCGGTTTCTGCATCTCCAATTTTTAGTTGTCTAATCTGTGCCCGGCAATAAGCTACTCTGTTTCTCTGTGACATTACAACTGCATGCATGACAGCTGTTGACACCACAACCTCTGCAAGCGTCTACTCTGACATCAAATAGCATTCGCTATTTACTGCTACATGCAGACTGAAAATTGTTCATATGATATTGGTGACAACCGAAGCCAACTTGCAAATCTGTCAACTCACCTCTAAGTAAGTGTGTGCATGTAGAGGTAGATAGATGGATACGTACCCACATGCATTCATATACAAATACATCCCTTCACAATCATTTTTGAAAACAGCCTGCCTTTTTCCTCTCAGTTGGTGAATTACTTACAAAGACAAATATACAAGTTAATCGGGCAGTCAAACTTCGGGCACTTACTTTTCATAGTCGTGCTTACAGTAGAGCTGCCGGTTGCGACAATAGCATGTTCCCGAGAGAGGCTGGAGGCAAGCAGCACACTTCACACAGCCTTCGTGCCAGGAGCGCTCATTCACCCGCAGCAGGAAGCGATCTGAGATTGGGGTGTTGCAACCAGCACAAACCTCCCGCATTTTCGATTCTGAGCCTAACGGGAGAAAAGAATGATAATTGTTGACAATCTCAGCAGGCTTATATATGTGCAAATACATTCCACAAAGTTCAAGGTGAAAGTCTGGGGTACAGCACAGGGGTAGGGAACTGTAGCCCCCTCCCTCAGATCCTTTAGAATTTAGACATTAGCATGATTGGATATTGGAATATCTGAAGGGGA
Organism: Azemiops feae; assembly: GCA_023970755.1. Taxonomy (NCBI): domain Eukaryota; kingdom Metazoa; phylum Chordata; class Lepidosauria; order Squamata; family Viperidae; genus Azemiops; species Azemiops feae. Next base: position 1,532,782 of record JALGBA010000082.1, on the reverse strand, counting down.
CAATTTTCTATCTTTGAACTGGGAATTTTACCATGATTACCATGTGATTCTGTGCTTGTCTTCTAAGAATCATGTGCCACTGAAAACTATAGGATTTGCTTCTACTATGTACAGGATTGCAACCAGGTGCCTTATAAAAACATTCAGGTCCCAAGGACTCAAATAACAGGTCCCAAGGATTCACCCTTATCCTGCAAGTAAATTATATGTAGCTGCAAGTAAAATTGCATAATTCTATTTTATTTGCATGGCACGGATTAGACTTTTAGACTTTTGATGATTTGATCTTGTAAAATATGTACACATTTACTATTAAGTAGTATGTATTACAACTATTTTTCAGGTGAGATATATGTAAAATCACTTTTCAGCTGAGCTTGATTCCTGGTGATGTCATGGACAGATCACTTAAAGCCAAGGACTTAATAGCTTGCCCAGTTTGAGAATCTGGAAATTGTAGTGGGCATAAATTGAATAAACAAAGAAATAAAATCCACAAGGATTCTATTTAATGTCCAAATCCTACTTTTTAAAAAGAGGTGTCACTTATTAACTCTAAACAATCCGCAAATCAAGCATCCATAAATGTCAAAGTTCCAACATAATAAAGTACAACAATCTAAATCCAAATCCTTCACAAACCTTGGAGCTCAGAAAATATAATCATCCTTACCCTTTATTCCTTTTAACTCTATTGTTACTATTAAAATTACTGCTGCTCATCTTCTCATAGTTTTCCATCTAGCTAGCTCTCCAGCAATTCGGTGCTCTCCAGATGTGCTAGATTTCAAATGTCATCCTCTAATGAGACTGGGGTTGAAGTCCAACATCTGGAGGACAGCAGTGTGGGGAAGGTTAATCTAGTCCATTTCCAGGATTTACAGATTGAAAAGACAATTCATTGATAATCTTTCCATTTCTGATATTTTTGACGTAAGCAGGACAGACTCATTTCAAATTGGATGTGTGTGATATGCGGCATCTTCCGATTAGGATTATCAGTGAATTGAACTATTCCAGCCCTTCAATGGCTTCTCAAGAGGAAATGCAAAGATAAAGTTGTACACATGGGTTAAAAAACACCATCCAGCATTGAAGATTTGTTTTAGGAGGGAGCTAAATAAGGCATAAAACTTTTGTCAAATGGATTTTATTCCTCCTTCAAGGGCTGGGTTTGGTGGATTCTATTAGCACATCTCATTTGCTTTTGGTCTTCCCTGCTTTTATTTATTTTTTTTAAATTTCATTTTGCAGGCTCTATTTATTATGTACATCTCTGCCCAGTGGCTTAGACTGAAGCTCTGGCCATATTGGCTATTATGCTTTGCAGGGTTTAAACAGAAAGGTGATGCAGGCATGTCAGTCTATTTGCCTTCTTGCTGCTGGTTTTTAGCATATAAAAAGAAAACTGGTGCATGTCTTTTCCAGGGCAATGGTTTCTGATTGCTGGTGAAGATTTGAGGCAAATGCTGGCTGGTGTTGCATGAATAAAAAAAAAATCTAATTGCTTGAATGGTCAGTTGCTTCATTGGTCACCAGATGCTGGTTCGTCTACTGGTTTTCCCCAGTCAGTTGAACTTATTAACAGACTACAAAGGAAAAGTGTATTGAAAATTAGAGGCAAGTAACAAAGAGATCACAAAACACAGAGTTACAGCGGAGCCATTAAATGAGCATTGAATTTAAGATAGTCACTGCTAATTCATTCTTTGAATAAAGCAAAAGAAAATTAGTACGCCAGTTAAGCAGAAAACGTATTTATCCACATTTATCAAAATTCAGAAAAATTTCTTGGCAAAACAGACTTTTAAAAAAGATGGGCATAATTGTTCCAAGTACAAAAAGCAGGCTGATTTTAAGAAAGGGCACTGAATGAGACTAGGCATCGTCTTAGGAAAGGAATTTTTCACTTTGAGACAGAAAGCTGGGGGTGCCTCTTAAGATGGGACTTGCCGCATGGAGTTTTGATAGCAGGCATATGTTAAACAGAATAGACTGACAAGATTAAAATGTATTCTAAAATTCTGTAGCTGAATCTCATTAGGCACCTGTAGATCTTTTCCTGTGGATTTTCAGTACTCCCACAGTGTACAGAACAAAATGTTAGATCAAATTCAAACAATAAATCAGACTTCAGACTTGTTTTAAAACAGAAAAGAGCAGAACTAAAACTTTAGATTCTACAACAGTTAGATATCTTTCCTGCCCACTGAAACAAAGAAATTCTGGTCTGGGAATTGTCACAAGGAGACAAACATAAGAGAAGCCCTCTTTCCCATTTGCACATTGATTATTTGTTGCATTGTGTGATGAGACCCACAAGAAAGTCCTAAAAGAATTCATGGACAGCATCTTTTGCAAGAAAACTTCGCACTTTGTACCGTAGGGAAGTTTGTTCTGTTTGATCACTCCATATTTAAATTATTTATTTCAGAACTATTTCATCGTTTTGTAAAATGTTTTGGGAGTGTTCCACAGGATGACAAGTACAGAAATATTTCTCATAACTAAATAACAGACTTCAAAGCTTTTATTTCGGCTTCAATTTGTCTAGAAACAAATGAGAGGCTGCTGATAATGGAATTCTGCTGATAAATTACAACCAAAGCAGGGCTCTTGTTTTCCATGCAAGTGACTGCTTACAGAATTGACTGTGGCCTCTTATTTCTCCTGCCTGGACTCAGTTTTAGCTAGATGTAGAGCAACACCTGGTGTTATATATGAGCAGCAAATTATTTCTTATATTGTTATCTTTACACCACTACATCCAGAGACAGGTGCTTCGGGATGTTTCTGCCTTGGGGACAGAAAGAATTTGTCCCATGTGCTATTTTTTTTTTTTATAAAACTCTAACTCAGGCAACACAATTCTCTCTGACTGTGCCTGAAAATCCATTGAGAAGAGAGAGAAATTAGATTTGTAGTAAAGATTGATCTCTATTTGGCTGCACCTTCTCAGGGCTGTGTGGGGCCCGAAGTATCAAGCAGCCCTGGATCATTTCTCCCAGTTGCACTCCTATAAAGTGTTGCTGACTCCTCAGTGGTGCAAATGTGTACCACAATGTTAGGGTGTGGTGAAAAATAAACCCCAGTAAAATTGAGTGGGTCTGAATTTTTTTTGGTTTTCTCTGGTTTACGTGAGACACCATCTTTGATTCTTGCCAAGTTTGCACTTCTCAGGACAGAGCTAATGATTCATCTTGGGCTCCAATTGGAGCATTCCTGGACTGAGAAGCCATGCTCACCGTTACTCAGGCCTTGGTCATTTCCCAGCTGGATTACTGCAATGCACTATATGTAGGAGTACCCTTGAAGACCATCCAGAAATTGGTGACACACAGTTTTGGGTACCCTATGTTTCACCCATATTATAGCACTGCTGGATACGTTGTGCAGGTTCCCAGTTTCTTTCCAGGTGTGATTGAAGGTGTTGGTTATTAGCTTTAAAGCCCTTAATGGCACAGGATCAGGTTGTTTGTGGGACTCTCTTTCCCTGAGGGTATCTGCCAGCTCCACTAATTCTGGAAGCTGCACTAACTCCCAGGGGGATTCCAAACACAATTCAAGTGCTGCTCATGTCCTATAAAGCTCTCTGTGGCTGAGGACCAAGTTACTTGTGGGACTATCTATCTCTGATTGCCTTGCTTGTCCCACCAAAGCCATTCCAGGTCCTGACTGTTAGGCGCATGTCATCTTGTGGGATATAGAAGCCATGCCTTATCTTTCATTATGCTTGCCCTGTGGAACACTACGTCCCCAGAGATTTGGATGACCTTGACCAGGGGTCTTCAAACTTGGCCCTTTTATGACTTGTGGACTTCAACTCCCAGAATTCCTCAGCCAGCATGCCTGGCTGAGGAATTCTGGGAGTTGAAGTCCACAAGTCATAAAAGGGCCAGGTTTGAAGACCTCTGACCTTGACCCCATTGGCTTTTTGTAAGGCATTAAGGAGCTACACATTCCATGGTATTTTGGGTAGGAGATTACACAAGTCCCGCTGTCTGGATTGTTTAGTAACAATTTTACTGACTAGAAATGGAATTATTATTTTTCAACCCCAGACATGTGCTATATTATTGGATATTTATTTTTTATAAAGGCAGCTATTTTGGCGATGGGGTTTTATCCTCTGTATTTATTTATATTTTTTCGTGGAATTTTTATCCAGCTTCTATTACTTTATAGGTAACTCAAGGCAGTTAACATACCTAATGCTTCTTCCTTCTCCTGTTTTCCCCACAACAGCAAACCTGTGAGGTGGGTTGGGCTGAGAGAGTGGGACTGGCCCAAAGTCATCCAGCTGGCTGCCATGCTTAAAGTGGAACTAGAACTCACAGTCTCTGGTTTTTGGGCCAGCACCTTAACCACTACACCAGACTGGCACTCTAGGCCAGGGGTAGGCAACCTCGGCTCTTTTATGACTCATGGACGTCAACTCCCAGAATTCCTGAGTCAGCATAGCTGACTCAGGAATTCTGGGAGTTGACGTCTATGAGTCATAAAAGAGCCGAGGTTGCCTACCCCTGCTCTAGGCTGAGGGCTTCCTATAGTCATTCCAGTGAGTTGGGCTGCTATTAACTGTAATATATAGGTATATATGTATATACTGCATATAAGTAAATATATAGAAAAGGTTTCAAGCATCTCCATACTCAGAGCAGGAACAAAAGTGATTTTTCCCACTGAGATAGTCCCTTGCATGTCCCATCTCCAAAAGAGAGGAAATGCATCACAGATATAGAAGGGAACATTTGCATAATGTAAATGGTAATTCATAGGTAGGAATATAAATTCAGAAAGCAGAAAATTACAGAAAAGCCAAAACAAAACAAAGCTAATTGTGTTTTCCAGAGGAAAATATCTAGACTGATATCAAAGGACTACTATATCAGTTTACCTAAGAAAAAAAATGCCTTAGTACAAATTGAATAATTTTAAGAGAAGTACAATATAGCTTAGCATGGCAAGGGAGATTAATCAGATGATTAGTTTGCCTCCCTTCCCTTTTGCTCATGTGCTCATGTGGTCAACTTCAACCTTCAGCCTTGCACAAGTACAGTAGTTTATTCATTCAAGTCTAATCAAAACAAACCAAGGCTTAGTACGATGTGTATACCAATACTAATTTTAATATATCGAAAATACTTTAGTAGGAGGAGTAGTCATTGTATATGCAGAGTTGTCTTAGAAAAAAACAAACTTTGCAGCCGGAACTTATATGGGAAAAATCTATCAGCCTAACTTTTCCTTGCTGGAAAAAAGTTCTAAATTAAAACTGAATGGGTTGCCAACCAGGCTGACAAGACTTACATCAACAGTACACAGTATAGGTCTTTATTCAGCCTTAGCTATGCCACGTTAGACATGAATTATTGGGTTACAAGTCACACCTCGAGGATTACTGGGTCACAGGTATGATTGTCTTGAAATAGCTTACTTTTTATTTTTAAAGAAAGGTAAGGATAAAAGAACCAGGAGGTGTGTTTCACTTAATGTTTAATTTGTCTTAATCCAAAAAGGAAGCAGATAGGGGGATATAATGGTATTTAATAAAGAGGAAACAGTTCAGTTTTTAGCTCCATGACCACAAAAACAAGTACAATTTACTTATTTAATTGCTTATTACTACTGATCAGAACTCCAATCAAATAAAAAAGAGGTGGGAACCCATCAAAGAGTGAAATACTTTACTGTGCAAATTAAGCATATTAAGCATATATATTAATCTAAGGGAGACATTCAGCAGGTACATTATCAATTATTAACCCCGGTGAAAAAAGAATTAGAGACATCTTCCCCATCCATTAGCATTTGAATTACTGGCATGAGAAGGCATCTGAAAAAATTTGATAGGCTTTTAATATATTCGTTAATTCTAAATGTGAAGTTGTTTTAGTTGAATATTTCATTGGATTGCCTTTCACTGCAACATAAGAAACAACTTCCGGAATTCTAAATATGCACCTTAAAGGTGCAATTTCTGATCTATTTTATATGTCTATATCTTTTTAGAAGTAAGATTTGCTGACTTTGGTGGAGTTCATTCTGTTACATATATATGGGACAGCAATCATAGCCCCCCCCCGAACCTTTCATTTCAACCTTCGTGTATATTATCATAAAAATAATGGTAATGAAAAGGGCATTAGTAGAAGAAGAGGAATGTGCAAGTTTAGGGGACAGCAACATTTAATAGAGTATTAATAGGGGGAAAGTATTAGGGGAGGGGAACCATAAGAAAGAAATTCTCCCTAACAGTCTTATGAAGACAAAGGGTGTTCAATGGGTAAGAATTCTGATTATGGGGAGGGAAGGAAGCAATAAAGGGGATACAAAATGGGATTGAGCATTCTGGAGAAAAATGTGTCTGAATCTGACTTGGGACATTTTCCTTGCCACACATCATTGCAACTCTCATTTGTTTTTGATTGTGTTTGTACTACACGAATAAGCATATTCTGCTGTTAGCTTCTGTATGGGTTGCTTGAATAAATGAAACCTTTTGTTGTCTTTGATGGTAATTGCTGGCAAGGGAAACTTGCAGCAAGAACGCTCCAATCTTTTTTCCCCCTGCACAGTGAAAAATTAGACTTAAAGCCAAGTTTGTTTATGTTGCTGCACTGTCCCTTTGGTTGCCAGTTGCTAGCTTTAGTTCAAACCGCCGAGTGTGTCTGAACATTTCCATTGTTATTACTCAGCAAGGATTGTGTAATCTTAGATATTTCAGAAATTTGGGACCACGATACATACTTGACGGAGATGGATTACATAAGATTGTGGTAGGTGAGCAAGAGCAAGTCTTGCCCGATCTGATGTGCTACCAGAATTCCTAGCCAGCATATCATGACATCAGAAGGTCAAGATTTCTTCTCCCAAAGCATTTGAAGAATAGCACACTGAGGAAAGCTGGGTTAATCTACCCCCACAAAATAAAAGCAATACACTGTGCACCCTGTAGGCTTTATCAAAAGAATAGCAAATCTCTAGTTATTGCCATGTGCTTTCCTGAAACAAGAGAGGCAAGTCCCCAGTTGCTACATTCATCATAAAAGCCTTTTCTTTGAAAGGGAGAGGCATCAAGAGTGGCCGGGACATCATGGCAGAGTTATTGCTATGGATAAGGTATAATTCTCAGGAGAAACAGCACCTTTCAAACTTTCCTTCTCTACCTGGTTATTAAAAATAGGAGACCCCTGTCCTCTTTGGCATGACAATCATGCTCTCTGATTTCTTCATATACGCAAAAACCTATTTTTTTTTTTTCATCTGAACTAATTCAGAGTAAGTGAACCAAGCAGTAGCGAGCATAACTAAATAACAAAGGTTTTATCAGAATCAGCCTTGCAATTCCTTGGAGCTTCACTTTCGCAGATATTGTAACTGCTATATATTTCTCTTCCAGAGTTTGGCAGATTTAATACACGCACAGACACACAATGAGGGCAAAGGGAGATGGTAATGGCTGGGAGCAAGGCTTTTTCTTCTAACCAAGATCTGTTTTTTCTCCCCACATCCACAGCCTGATCATGCCTACACTCAGACTGAAATTAAAAGTCATAAAGAAATGGAGATGGTTTGGGCTTTGTGAAAATAATCCTCTCTTGTGCGGTGTTATTCCTGTTTATTTAACAGCAAAATGCCGAGGTTTGCTGCGTAAGTGGAAACTCTCTGGCATAATTGTCCCAGAGATACCATTTCAATGGTCTCTGTACTCCCTTCTACATATTATTTGCTTCCAGATTGTTTATTTGAGAGTTACTGAGTGGGATATATTTTTCCCCAGACCTCATCAGTGCTTACAGAGGCAATCCAGGAGTGTTGTGCAGACTGTGATCCTATACAGATTTATCTGGGAGTAAGCCCCATTGAATAAAGCACAGACTCAGCCTGACCAGATCTACTTACTCTAAAATACAATTTGCTGTGCAAAGGCGCTATATGTAAAAAAGAAAGAGCTCCTTATCCTTTAAGGATCAGGAATGATTGGAGAACAAAAGATATTTTTACACAGTTCTTAAAACAAGCCACAATCCTACCTTCTTTCTCACCTGTTGGAGCCTACTGTAGATGGAGGCTAATTTACAGGAAATAATTTAGTATAGCTGCTTTCTTTGAGCAGGGAAACTCCAGAAATATTTCTCCAGTAATTTCCACGTAGTTGAAAGCCACGCCTGATCTCCATTGTAATAACACAGCTTAGTTCTTGACCAAATTGGCTCACTTTGGCAAGGACAATACATTTGCATGATCTTCCGTGCAACGTATAAATAATCTTTCGGTGCACCTCCCCTGCCATCTATTCTGTCTCTTCTTGATAGCTGCTGTCTTCCAATTGTATCCCACACTGTACACTGATATACTATAGATATAACATAGTTTGGGGCAAGATTCCTTCTCTGGATTCATAAAAGTCCATGTGTATATTCACATATGAATGAGATGGACTTTTATGAATCCAGAGAAGGAATCTTGCCCCAAACTATGTTATATCTATAGTATATTACTCATCAATAACAGGCTCCAAAATTAAATTAATATTTTGCTTAAAGACTCTAGTCCTCTTATTTCCTGAGAACAACACTAACAATATGGGCGTTTATACAAAAGCCTAAAAAAATAGAGCTAAATCAATCAGAATGTTTGTGTACGGCTTTGGAAACCCCTATCTAACGTAAATTGGATATTAATAATATTAATAACTTAATAATTTACATAATTGTTTCAATGATTTACTGTTACTATTATCTCTGTGCCTTTTAATTGAAAAAAAAAAACACCCTACAAACAAAATAACAAACTTGTACCACCAGCAGTGTGGTACCTTTTGATTTTCAATTACAGAGGTCTCTTCTTCTTTGTATTTTGCTTTTTCAATATAGGTAGTCCTCGACTTACAACAGTTCATTTAGTGAGCGCTCAAAGTTACAACGGCACTATATAAAAGTGACTTATGACCCTTTTTCACAGTTACAACCTTTACAGCATCCCCATAATCATGTGATCAAAATTCAGTTGCTTGGCCACTGATTCATACTTATGACCGTTGCTGTGTCCCAAGGTCATGTGATCCCCTTTTGCCACCTTCTGACAAGCAAAGTCAATGAGGAAGCCAGATTCACTTAAAAACCGGGTTACTAACTTATCAGCTGCAGTGATTCACTTAACAACTGTGGCAAGAAATGTTGTAAAATGGGGCAAAACTCACTTAACAAATTCTCTCTTAACAATATAAATTTTGGGCTCAATTGTGGTCGTAAGTCGAGGATAAAGCTTGTTTATGCATAATTTTAGGACTTCAGATGCCTTACTATTTATTTGGTAAGATAATTTGGGTTTTCCCTCTGGTTAAAATGGAGTAACATTGAAGTGGTTAATAATATACTCAAGTTCAAAAGGATAATAATATATGCTATTACAGTGTATAAATATATATGAAGCAAACAGTGAGAAAGTAGAAGGGATTGGAAAGTTGGGGGGGGGGGAATCTAGAAAAAGCCAATGATAAACCACTTGCAAACTGCTGCCAAGAAAATCACATGGATGCGTACATGAAGTCTCCCAGAGGTAAACTGAATTAGAAGAAGAATTTTATTTTTTTGAAGGTAGGAAGAGAATTCCAGAATGGAAGGCTTGAATGAGAAAAAATAAATATTCTCCCTCTCATACTTGAAATGTAGTTGTTAGTAGAAAAATGGGAAGAGCTTATGAGACCTCTGGAAGATAAACTCACCCTTACATGGAATTGCATGCTAGCTAGGCAGCTCCAATTGTCATGACAGAGTCATTACCTTGTGATGTCATCTAGATTGGTTTGAGCCTGTGGATTCCTGAGAAAGAGGGCAGTTTAGCTCCACCATCATTGTTTTGGATCCCTCCACCATCATTGTATTGGATTCATTAACTAGATCCCAAACTGGTTAGTGAAAGCTTCTAGGAAAGTGATAGGAGGGTGGATGTGGATGGCGAACACTGCGTTCTTTGGTATGGAGGTTATGCTACCTACTTGGAAAGAGAACGTGGTATGTCCTCTCCTCTAGAAGCCATCACTTGACCTAATTATTCTGATCAACTGTTGCCCTGTAGTTTTAGGGAAGGTTATTGAGAAAGTGGCAGGACTGCAACTGCAGAATATTCTTGATGAAGTTATTATTTTCTACCTGGGTTCAAGCCTTGATAACTCTAGTTGATGACTATGGAGTACTTGGTGGCATTAACTTGTATAAGCTAGATATTTGGGTGGCTTGCAAGATTTGACGGTGGTGGACAATGCATTGCAGTCCATTGGTGGGAGAAACAAGACTTTAATTTATCCCTAGCAAAATAGAGTGGCTCTGGAAGCCTCCTGATTTTGGAAGTAATCCATGCTTAACTTTTGAAAGGGTTCTGTTTCCCTGCATAGAACCCTAGTGTCATCCTCCTCCTTACAGATACAGTCTGAGGGTCATTCATAGCCTTGTCACCTCGTGTATGGACTGCTGCAATTTGTTCTACAAGGGACCATCCTTGAAGATCAACAAGAAGCTTCAGCTGGTCTGGAGTACAGCAGCCCCAGTACAAATTGCCAATTAGCTTCCAGGGGCTTAGGATCAGGGTATTTGCAAGATTGGCTATTCTATGTAGAATCTACCCACCTAGTGAGATCCAGGATAAAGGGCAGTGGTGGGATTCAGCCAGTTCGCACCACTTCGGCAGGACCGGTAGCTAATTTTTTGTTGCCCAGGCCCAGAATGGACTTCCGGAAGTGGCATCCACACAGAGAACCGGTTGTTCACATATTTGAACCCCACCACTGATAAAGGGCCTTATTCCAGCTTGCCATGCTGAAGGAATGTCAACATCAGGGACCCCAGGGTGAACCTTCTTGATGATTTTGACACTTGTCACTGGAGCAGCTTATCTCCAGAGATAAGGATGGCCTCATCTCTGTTACTGTTCTGAAGGGCAGTGAAAACATGGCTTTTAAGGAGGAGTTATTGAGAAGGATGACATATCATTTTTCTAAAGAAGTGATGACACGGGGCTGAATGATTGAGATTGTTATTTTTTTGCTAGCTTATTGGTATATTCTCTACTTTTATCCTTAACTGAACCATAATTACTTAGATTTGGTAAGGAACTCAATGTCAAAACATTGGATAGTATGGAACTTTGTGTAAATAAGCAATTAATGAACAAATAATACTCTTCGTTTCAACCAAAATCTATCTTTTTGTCCAACAAAGAGCTTTTGGAATTTAAAAGTGTTCGACTTATTCATTATTTTTGGGTCTTTATATCCAGCTTTGTGTCTACTTTATTAATAGTTTCTTGACTAATATGAAAATGTTAAACTTCTCACTGGCATGAAAAGTTATTTTTATGGAGATTAGCCTCTGGCTTAAATTTCTCTGCTTTTCATATTTGTTGTTGTGGGAAAGATGAAGTCACAGTTTGTTCTCTGATTTGACTAACCTGGCATCGACTCATGTCAGGATGCAGAGAAAGAACAGATCAGCTGTAGATATTTTGCCCCTTGAAGTGAAATATAAGTTATGGGTTCCCTTTCCCTCCATTCCTAAAGCAAAAGACTTGGAGCTGGGACACCAAAAGCCAGTTGGTGTGAATTTCAGCCTTGGAGATGGGATCTCCTCTACTTCATTTGAGGACAGCAAAGCTATTCCACTCTAAGAAGGTGATATGGCATACATAAGAGTTATAAGTCTTTCATATAATATTGCTCTGTTAAGCCACATTGGTGGCATTCACACAGGTGAATGAATTTATCTATTCTGGGCAGTTGCACCAGATATTAAACCATAAACAGTTGAATTAATCATCATTTCAAACTAACAAATAACCAAGATTAAAATTAACCAGGCTTAATGTGTTATACAAATGTAATTCTTTATCTCATTAATTCCTTAGTCCAGGGGTCTCCAACCTTGGCCACTTTAAGACTTGTGGACTTCAACTCCCAGAATTCCTCAGCCAGCTGAGGAATTCTGGGAGTTGAAGTCCACAAGTCTTAAAGTTGCCAAGGCTGGGGACCTCTGCCTTAGCCTATTCAATGTGTTACACAAACATAGAAAATATGGAGCTCCATTCTCAACTATCACTGGGAGCAGTGTAAACTGGATTGACATAATTTGAGTAGAATATAGAGATATATAGAAAATATGGAGCTAAATCAGAGTTCCCCAAAATCATGCTAAAGTAGAACACATTAGCATGTAATCAACAGGGGCTCGAGGACTGTACAGAGTGTACGCCAGGGGTCTTCAAACTTGGCCCTTTTATGACTTGTGGACTTCAACTCCCAGAATTCCTCAGCCAGACACACTGGCTGAGGAATTCTGGGTGTTGAAGTTCACAAGTCACAAAAGAGCCAAGTTTGAAGACCCCTAGTGTACGCTGTACAACCTCACTATCAAGTAACACTCTTTTCTTTGGAGCTTTACACATTTCCCCCAAACTAGGAACTTACCATAGCCCAGGACTGGCATGGCCTGCTGCAGACAAGAGGGGGCCTCTTCAGTCTTCATCCTCCAGGCCTGGCAGCAGAAGATGGGCCTGTCAAAGAGAAGCTACTCATCAAAATAGGAGCGATAAGGAGAGACAGAATAGACAGAATAGCTTATGCCATACTCAGATAGGAGAAAGAGGGGAACGTGTTTATTTTCCATAAATCCATCTTCGACCTGCCAGCTAGGAAACTCCAAATGGGGTAAACAATCTAGTTAGTGAGAGACTGTTTTGGATTTTGGAACTGGACTGTCATCATTTCTTTTCTAGCCTCATAACTTGTATGTGTCTGTAGCAATTACATCAGGGATAGACAATCTGCAGGCAACATATCGTCCTTGACTGCAAAAAGCTCAGCTCTTGAAATGCTTGAAAGGTCTATGGCAAATCTGTGGACACTATTGCAATGCAAGGTTGCCGATGATTATTATTATTATTTTTTTGCACCACTGCTCCAGGTAAAGCCTAAATAAGTTTTTCCAGCCGTAAAAGCATCTTAGCAGTGGAACAAATTTCTGAAGAAAGCAACGAGTTGCTTTTTGCTGGATGGTTTCAAGCAGAAGCTGGACAATTGACACGCTGAAGTGAGATGGGCAGCAAACAACTCAAAGAAATAAATAAAATGTCTGTGCTCAATTTCCTGCATAAAGCTAGAAATTGCACTAACTAATCTCGATTGTCTTTTTCATCTCCATGATTGTCTGAGTCTGCTATTTGTAGATGGAGGCTTTGGCATGTTCTTATTCATATTAGAGGAATCACGTGCTATACTTAAAGGCATAGGAGCAATGCTACACTTTTTCTGATCAGTTGGCAATGCTCTCCCAGTAGTTCTCCAAAGTTGTCACTGAACAATGGTGTTATTTTTTATCATCATATAATAAAGATAAAGTGAAACTTCATATATTGTTTTTTAGGTTTTCTAAAGTTAGGGTTTTATTTCAATCTAGACAATGATAGTTATGAAACAAATATTAGTCTGTGGTTTAGAGCAATGAGTGAATTCAGTTAATCAGCTCACGGTTAAGGTAAAATCCACATAATTCTTATTTCGTAATCATTTATGGTCCCTCAACTCTACAATAAACAAATATCCTCACTTTTAATAATATGTCTGCAAGAGATAGCATGAAAGATATGTTACATGGTTACCTGGGAGACCTGAGATCTTCATTAGCTTTTTAGAGTCAAATGGGAAATTTCTATCTGTAAAAATTTGTTTCTAATGTCAAATGAATTCTGATCACGATTATTCAGAAGGCACGCCCTTCTTTTCACTTGTCTGTAATATTTTAGGACTGAGCCTAAGATTAAATCAAAATTATAATTGCTATAACACCGATTGCAGTTGTAAAGAATTCAACTGTATTTAGCAAGTTTTTGCCATTGTAGAATTAAGATATTTTTTTCTTTGCAAATATCAACATCTTTCCTTCACATATTCCTATTTTTCTGCAGTTTCTCCCCCTCAAGAGCCATGGTATTACAGTAATAGAAAGTGTAATAACAAATGCAATAAGTCTACTTTTCTATGAATTAATGTCTCCCCAGATATGTAGTACTACAGTGCCTATCGTCCCTAACCCCAAGACAAGTCATAACCACAGTGTCTAAGAATTATGCCATGGCTGACAGATCTGGACTGCAACTCTCTGAACCACCACTAAGTGACAGTGAAAGCTCTACCACTTTGCTGCCATCTAGTGGTTTCCTGGATTTGTGCAGCCCAGATTGTGGCAGTTAACATTGATCGTTGTCTTAAGTAGCTAGCTGGTGAGAAAAAGAGGACGGAGCCCTCAGAGACCATACTCACCACAAAAATGTGACTTTCATCCCCCTTTTGTACTGTTGTGAAGGAGCTGGTATGTGTTCACACACACTGCTCTGAGGCTATTGGCTTTTTGTAATGTTTTAGGACAAAACATTGATACTGATAGTGGGTCTTGATTAGGGCAAGTTCTGGGCATCTTCTTAAAATTTAAATGCACTTTGCAGTTCCAGTCTTTGGCTTGTACAGTAAGGTAGTAATAGTAGATAGAATAAAATAATATAGTAATTATTCTTCGTTCCTTGTTTTAAATGTGTCTCTTTGTGGGAAAATGGCAAAACCAGTGGAGTAACTCATGCAAGAATGCTTCATTTTGTGGAGGTAAGCAATTTAGAGGGAATTCTTGAACGTACCAGCATCAGACTCCATTCAGACACACACTACACAAATTAAGCAAAGGAAGGGGGCAGAACCAAACAGTAAATCATTCGGAGGCACAGTGAGACAGCCTCTTCTGTGAGGCTTTGAACTCATAGAAGCATTTTCATTATTTGAAGTTATTCCCCTGGGCAGTAACTAATCAACATGAAATTGATCTCAAACCTAAACCAAGGACCCAAACCCAATATGACATTTGAATCTGAGAGTGAAATATTAAATTAAAATACAGTTAACCTATTTGTGGCTTAGAGGTACGTGAACCCATTTAACATGGCTTATTCAGTAAACATGGTTAAGCCAACATTGGCTTAGTATGTTATGGGAAGTCGGCTCCGGAATCCTACTGCAGTTCCAATAACCAGGAAAGAAACTGTGCAACTGTATTACGTGAACTACAATCTTATTCCCACTTATTTGGGGGGGAAAAGTCTATTTAACTCAATGAAGTCTACTTCTATGAAATGCATGCTTCTCTGAGAAACTGCATAGGACAATTCCAATGGAATATCCTACTTACACTTTCCTGGGTTTACCTCTGAGAAAACCTGAATAAGTCAGTTGCATTTGCCCAGCCAGACAAAACAAACGTCTATGGAGATTCTCAGTCATCCAGATCATGGTTGTCCCAAAGGTGTTTTTTTTTCCAAAAGGCAACTGGACTTTCTTTGTTTTTTTTCCTTGAAGACTTTTGGATGAGAAGCGAAAAGGCATCAAGGGGAAAAAAACAAACAAACAGAAGTCCAGTTGCTTTTTTGAAAAAGCGTTTTTGGAACTCCCAGCCAGACAGGCTTTATTAAGGACATCTAAAAAATTATTTTAAATCGTGGTGATTCAATGAGGCGGTTGAACAATTGATTGGTGAGGCCAAAAGGAAACAGAAAAAGGGCGTGGGGTAGATCAACCTGAGGATGAAGGATATTACACATGAACGCTTCGGGGAAGGCCCCAATGCCTGCTGTGTCCATCTGATGACGAGCCCATTACGCACACGCACCTCTCTACGATCAACTTGTCCCGTTCATGGTTCTTTTATCAGAGCGACGGCTACAGTGATTTAAAAAATAAATAAACAAGGGACTGGCTGGTCCCTTCAAACTCCGCCGCGAGCGCCAACGTCGTCCAGAAATACTCTGCGCCTCGGGTCCGGCTATCCGGGGTCGGGCGGGGGGGGGGAATAAGAACGGTGCGAGAACCAACGTTCCAACGGAAGTTTTCTCTTCAAAGGCGGAGAATTTCACTTGTGCCGCGAGGGTTCGAATGCGCCGAAGCTCGAAACGGACGCAGCTTTTTGGCTGTTGGGAAGGACAATCAAATCCGTTCCTTTGAGCTTCTTCTTCTTCTTCTTTTTTTTTAAAAAAAAGATCTTTTCAAAAGCTTTGAACTAAATACTTAATTCTCTTCCTAACAATAACAACAACAACAAACTAAACTCTCTAGAATGCCGTGTAAAGACTTTTCTGGTAATAAAAACTTAGCCAGATAAGGAATGTTAGTCCCCCCCCCCACCCCATTCAAGGATAAATTTAAACGAATGGCTAAACTGAGGCGTTTGCTTTTAAGAAGAAATTCTGTGATATTTTAGCATTATTACAAAATCGGCGGGTAGAGCTAAATTCTGTGTCTTTGCATCTTCCTGTTTCGAACTTTGGAATCCATTTGCTAAATGCCAGTTTGTTTTTGAAGTGCCTATTCCTTGTTCTGACCTGGGTGACTTTTTATAGTAAATTCAAGGATGTTCTTGTCATTAAATATTTATATTTCAAAACTCCCTTGAAGATGCGAAGAAAGAAAGAAAGAAAGAGAAAGAAAGAAAGAAAGAAAGAAAGAAAGAAAGAAAGAAAGAAAGAAAGAAAGAAAGAAAGAGAAAAATTAGGCATTATATAAAATAATGCCAGCCTGATATGAATGATCCTGTAAATTTTAAACAGCAAATAAATAGATATATGCAAAAGCATTTTAACTTAAGGTAAATAATTGGATTTTTTTATACACCTAAGCTTATTTTCACCCATATGACATGCTTTGTCGGAGAGGCAGAGCAAATGATGTAAAATAAAGAGCTGATGAGATTGTTGGGGTAGGTTGGGAAGTCGTGGTTCAAATCCCAACTATTCTTTGATAGTTCAGATAGAGAATGCTCTAACCTGCTTTAGCAAGCTGAGTGGATAAAATAGTTTGAGCTATTTCAAGGAAAACTAGACATAAATGTGTCCAAATAACATTTTAAAATTAATTAGAAATAATTTATCCAAATGAAAAAAGATCCCTGAAAAAAAAGATCAAATAATAAGAGACATGATATAAGCTGCTTTCTTTCCCAGTTCATACTAAATATATATTTTCTGTCCAAATCCCATTTCCCTTCAGCCTCCCTGGCTGATGCTTACATTACCCAAACCTTGTCTGTTTAAATATGGTTTGATGACTAGGCCACAATTGGGTGGGATCATACATGTGGCACTAAGCCAAAAAAAAAACACAACGTGCTTTACCAATCACAGTAATTGGGTTTACAGTCTAAACCAAAATCCCATTCCATTTTAGCAAAATTTATGAAGAAAGTTTCTGTCGCTTGCGAGCTTTGATGGGATTGTAAATATGGATATATATATATATGGATATATATGTATGTATGGATATATGGATATGATATGGATATATATATATATATATATGGATATATGTATATGTATGGATATATGGATATGTATGTATGTGTATATATATATGTATATAAAATTAAAATGTGAAAGGAAAACAAAGAATTTTGGAAGCATTGGAAGTTTCTGATGCAAACATGAATATAACGCATAATAATTCATTCCTCTTCATCATCATCAAGTAGCCCCTTGAAATGTTCAAACATGTGTAGGAAAATCTGTGCTGTCTCTGAGGAACATTTCCCACAGGTTTTTCATCCCCCCCTCTGTTGAGGAAGGGAACATTTCCTGATCTTTGCATGTAAGCTGCTCGTAGCAAGACCCACTCCCTCCCCTCCACCCTAATTCACTGGCTATCAAATCTGGGTGCATGTTTTTTTTTTTTTTTGGTTTTAAAGAAGGGAATAATAATAATAAAAAAAAACCAGCTTTTATTTTGCTTTTATTTCCAGAGAGAATCTTTACTCAATTTGCCAGATGGGTGGTTAGGGTCTAATTGACTTGCCTTGGAAAACTGTGCCCACCCAGTTACAGGGGATTTTAAATCCCAGTTAAAAGTGCACAGCGAAGACCAAAGACAGGATCTGTGTACAGCCTGGTGGGAATAGGGATCTGTTCGGGCCTTAGCCGTCCCTACAAAAGATGTGGGAAAGGAGACATAGTGGCGGGGAAAACGGAAGTTTTCAGGCTTGTAGAAAGTGTTATGACGGTCTTATCGCAATACGCAACGACAGTATGGCCAGGGAGAAACCCATACGAAACTGACTACCTACGCGAAGTCAAAAATAGGCACTCTGATTTATAAGTTGAGATCTTATCTAAGCCCTTGAAGGAAATACCGACCAACCAGTTAAGCGGCCATCAATTATTTCCCATTAAAACTGCTGCCATTTTGCAAATGTGAGAAGCAAGAATAAAGCTCGGGAACTTACTCGAAATTGTTGTGAGACTAAGTGAGACCACCTAGAATCCACCACCCTCCGTAATACAGTGAAATTAAGCACACACACCCCGATATAGCGTATATACACCTCGTTGAAAAAATCGGCCGCCGTCTGCAAGTTCCGCTTGGAGAAGCGATGGGCAAACCATTACCGAAAGGCGACATTGAACTGCAATCTTTACGGGTTAAGGTGGGTTCCTATCCCCATTTACCCGCGAACAAGCCCCTTGCACTCAATAGGACTTTCTTCCGAGCAGACTCCTATTGAGTTGCACGATTCCTTTTCAACTTGTGCCCGGGAATAATGGGTTAGTTTCAGATGCTTTTGGCCGTATCAAACAACAAATCCAGAAAGAGAAAAATGATACTACCAGTTTGATAAAGTTCCTTTGAGTGTTTCCTTTCCCCCCCCCAGTTAGAAAGAAGGGATTTGAAGGGAAAGAAAAGCGTCTCAAATGGGGTTAGACTTTCCTGCTTTCCCCTTATTAACAACCAACCTCCCCAATCCACTACTCCCCCCCCCTTAGGGTTAAAAGTCCCTATACATTTTTCCTTTCGGTCCTCTTCCCCCCCTTCGCTCCACCTTTTCCCCAAGTCCACCTTGCACAACTGGAAGGCTTTCTAAGTCTCTTTTAATTTCAACAGAGGAGGTGGTTGTTGAAATTGTTCGAGGACTCGAAGGGGCTTTTGGAAGTACTCAGCTCCAGCCCAGGTCCCTGGAAAAATGCACATTGCTTGCGCTAATGTACTTAATTGAAGTAATTTCAATTCCACCCTCCCCTTCATTCAAAAGAAAAAAAAAAAGAATTGGGAGCATTTAAAGGCGCGCAGATTTTAAAGAAATGATTTCCAGAAATACTCGTCCGGTGATGGGGATGGAGGGGGGGGGGACGTGGGGTGTGTGTGTGTGTGAGAAGACGACAAAACCCTAAGACCAATAACCCTGTTCTAACACGGGTGGGCAACTTGGCTTACAGTGTTTGAAATATGTGCGTGATTTATTTGGGAGCGATCCTCTCCCTAAGCAGTGCGGCTTATTCCGAGGAAGCCTGGAATTTACCATTAGATTGTGTGCCCGCGGCATGTGTTAAAAGAGCACACGGCTAGAGAGCGCAAGATCCCTGTGGATCCATCCCAAAGGGTCCTGTTCTCCACAGGGGTCGAATGACCCCTTCCTTCTGGAATAACGCCCCTTCTCTTATTCCCCAGCAGTTGTTGGTACCTTGAACTGTTTACGATCGCGCCCCCCCCCGACCCCCTTTTAACAGCCGCTCAAGTTAGTGGCCAGCCGACCCCTGCCTTGTGAAAATGAATTCCGTGATTTATTCTGCACCCTCTCCCGTTTACCCTCCCGCTGGCTGGTGCCTTTGGAGGACCCCGACCGAGGAAGAGAGGAGACGCGCAATTTCTCCATCCAGTTTACTCACAGGGCGCCCGCTGTAGTTCTCTCCCCGGCCAGGCTAAAAATCCACCGACTCTCTCTCTCTCTCTCTCTCTCTCTTCCCCCCCTCCGCCCACACCCCTTATAATTAAGCAAACTTTCTAACGGTAATTAACTCCCTCGGGGGAGGGAATCTCTCGAGCCCATAAGTCATTTCTACGCGCGCGCGCACGAGAAGGTTAGTCGCGTCCGATTGTAACATACAAACTAGGCTGGTTATCCCCGCTCTCGCTCCCCCACCGACCCCCACCCCCACCCCCCAGCCATCCTTCCAGTAGTTCGAAACCCGGGGAAGAGAGAAGGGAGCTTTCGGAACAAGCGCTCGCCCCTCGCTCAGCTCGCCAACCTTCCCCACTTGCCCGGGTTCTTAGTCCCAGCCTTGAACCAACCGCCAAGGTGGAAGCGGGTGGAGAAGCGGAGAGGAGAAAACTGGAGGGACTCCTTCCCCCCCTCCCCCCCCACTCGCCAGTCCACCATTCCGCCTTTCCGAGGCTGCCACTGGGAGCCTCTCCAGACTCCTCTTCCCACCCGGCCGTCCGACTCGTAACCTACCGAGCTCTGGCGCTGTTTCCCCCTCAGCCTTCAGCTTCTGCCTTCAGCGGCGGCGGAGAAATGGGGAGAGGAGGAGGCGAAGGAGGAGAAGGAGGCGGGGGAGGGAGAAGATGAGGGGGTGGGGGCTTCCCCCCACTATTGTCTAAAGCTTGCATCGAGGGGGGGGCAATTCAACGTGAATTCTCCAGACATAACAAGTGGCGCGCCAGCAGGGATGTCTAGGAGCCCCTGAGGGCGCTGATACCCCGCATCCCATCCCATCCCACCCCACCCCATCCCAACCCATAACGCTACCTGTCATTCTGGAAGTCCGCGAAAAGAAGGCAGGCAGCGCTGGCCGCGTTGGGTTGCAGAGCCCTGTCTGTGCCACCTCAACGGGACGAGAATCGGAGTAATCGGGTATTGGAGGACCCAGGCTTGCCAGGGTCTTGGGAATAAATTGACTCGCACACCGCGTTTAGAGTTCAGAGTTCCTCAAGTGGAATTCCACCCAGAAAGCAAACTCATGGAAGTATAGCATTAGAAGCTATGATGGGGGGTGCGTGGGTGGGTGGGTGGGGGAGTTTCTTCCCAATGACTATTGCAACAATTTGTTTACATAAACAACAACAAGCCCAAGAATCTGATAAGAGAGAGGGGGGGGAGAGAGAGAAAAGAAGAAGGAGGAGAAGGAGAAGGAGAAGAGTGGAGGGAGAGGAAGGGAGAGAAAGGAGAGAACAATAATTTCTTATAAATAGTTCAAGGGACTCTTGAGCTTCTCCGGAAAGCAATCTAGAGTCTGATCCGATCTTCCAGAATAGACTGTGGAACGTGGACTCCTGCCTGGAGTAGGTTTTCAGACACTACATAAGTTAGGACCATAGCCTTGAGAACAATTAAGGTGTCTGTGTTCTAGACACTTAGGAGAATATCAGAAAAGGGCAGGGCAGCCTTTGGCCGCTGAGGATCTACTTCTGTGTCCTTCATCACCACCGAACATCAAATTCAGTTCCCTTTCAACAACATGGTTTTGAAATCCTGATAGTATGGTGGAGAAGCAGCCTCATGACAGGAAGAGAAGAACCTTTTACCGTCAACTGCCTAATTTGTGCAATTCACGGGAATAACATGCGTGTACTAATATTAGTTATCCGGGCTTCTTACAAAACAGGGACTGCTCTGACGTATTGTTCCAAAGGTATCCCAGCACTTCTGTATAAAGAGTAGAGGAAGGCCACCATCTCATAATCCTGGGGAATGAAATAAAGGTGGGCCAGAGATACTTTTAAGCTTGCCGTTTTGCTTGATATTGTTCAGCCCACAAATTCTTGTACGTCTACAGTAAATCATCCACAAAGCTAACCACTGATGTTAATATCCTTCTAAACCAAAACACAGCCTCCTCCTGAGATGATTTGGCTGGCCTTCTGAAAGGCTGTGAAGGCTCTTCCTCCAGGCACTGGGGCCAGGGTGTTAATATTGGTCTGCTTGTTAAGTTTGTTAATGCGGGTGCGTTTGTTATGCTCTAATTAAGATATTTTAGGGGCTGCAGCCTGGTTTTTTTTTTTTTTTTTTTTAATGAGTGGTGAAATTGGTTTTGTTTTTAGCTTGTTCATAGCCGGGAGTGCCTTTGATAGATGGGCATCCCTATAAATATGCTAAATAAAATAAAATAAATAAATAATTTTTGTCCAGATTCCTCCCAAACATCCTATTTCTGCTTCCTCAGGATCTCACCCATGTCTGCTTTCTCAGGATTTATATCACTGCTATGGTCTAATTAGTTTGTCTTAACTGATTCTGAGTGGGCATTCTTACTTGGATCATATTTTTCAAAAATTCCATATGGGACCAAGTGGTTCAGAAATTTGCTGTGGACCCACTGATGGGCTAATCTTCTCTTCTCGATCTCTAAAAATATAGCCTCTCTCGTGATACCTCAGTGTTCAAGTATGTGCTAAGCATACTGCATATACATACATATGGACACACACAAGTAGCAACCACAGTTTGTTTACACAGCAGTCTTGCAATCCTTCAGTTCTATTAACTCCCTTTTAATGATCCTGTATTCCCTTAATTATTCATAATAGAATAGAATAGAATAGAATATCTTTATTGTCATTGTGTAACTCACAATGAAATGAAGTGCTGTCCACAGTGCACGCTACACACAAGTAAAAACCATAAATAAGAACATACATCATATACACACATCCTTCACATTCTATTCACCATTGCGCTGCCTCTAATAGAGTTGGGTGGGTGGATGGAGCTGAGTGTTTACTGGCCGGATGCCCTTCCTGATGCCACACGGAGTTCATAGCAGATTTTTTTTTCTTTGCACCCTAGGAGAGAAATATCTGCCACTAACCACCAGTAGGATTGAACTCTCAACCTTCCAAGTGCGAGGCGAGTGTCTTTACCACTATGCCACCATGCTGCTTTCTTCAGTTCTGTTAACTGATTCAGTAGAAACCTTTCTGATTGGGCCAGTGAAATTCTTCCTGGGTGGGATACTTCATATCTCAGCTAGTACAGATAAGTGTCCTTTACAACTCTGTTCAATAGGCTTTACTGGCTTAAATATGTGCCTGTGTGGGGGGACAGATGCCCATACAAACATTTCCATCTACTTCAAGGAGCTGTCAGGGAAGATCCTGTTTATGACATAACAATAGAGTAATATTGTTTTCTTTTTCTTTTTTTACTGGCAGAAGGATTTTCCATGTTGTATTTGCTGGGTTGTTATCAAACCTATATTGCCCAACCCTGAACAAGGCATATTTATCGGGAGAGGCTGATGTGTAAAGAGAAGAGGTCTCTTCTGATTCTTTCCTGAAGGGGCTCCCATTTCCTGAATTTTGAAACTCCCAACCTCCTAACCAGATGCCCTAACTGAAAACAAACTAAGGCTGAGATTGGAAAAAAGGGGAGCAGCTGGAGGATGTTTATAGAAGAGCAGCAGTGGGTGCCAGCCCTTTGGCACTCCCTCCCCAATTCTCTCCTTCAAATGCCTGTTCTGCATCTCTGTTTATATTCCGAGAGGGTGTAGTTTTGCAGACACATCTTTAGTGAGATGTTGTTCCTAAACAAGAAGTGCACCTGTGCACCCACGCACACACTAGACAGGGATAAACTTCACAGTTGTGATATCTACAGAATTTTTTATTACCAAAATCCCAAGGTCCTCCTGCCATAAGCAAATACGGCACGTAACCATGGCTTCCGACATGATACCAGTTCCTTGTTTCATGTCACGGGGTGTGCATTGGGACGAGTTACGTATAGAAGTAGAACAGTGGACTGGGATTCCCTGTAACGATCAAGGAATTATTATTCACTGGGGATCATCTTTGGTGGGGTGACTCTTTTTTGTTCTCTTATTACTACCACCACCCCAGCCCTTCAGTACTGGAATGATTGTGGATCAGGATTCTAGGGGTGATAAGTACCAATTACATCTGGAGGGTACAAGGTTGGGGATGACCGTGTTGAAAAAGTACAAGTCTCACATTCTTACTAGTCCGCTGCAAAACACGGTTATTTTGCTTCAGCAGGGAACTCTTGAGAGTTGTAATCCTAAAACATCTGGCTCTGACAAGTGCTGGGACAACATCTCCATTGCCTTATCTCCTGGAGTTTTTCTGGGCCAGGGTGGCCCATATAATCCACTTTCACAGATGGTCTTCATGATGCCTTTGCCAAGCTTGTGAGAATGCCAAAATGTGTGTGCGTGTGCCTATGTTTTTTCTTTGCTGTGAAAAATCTGGCATTTTGGCATCTGATATATTATACTAACTATCAGATGCCATATCGGGACTTTGAAAGATAGCTCTTTCATAGTCCCGATACGTAAGGCGGTCTTCCCTGGCTATTATCCAAGAATAGATATAATTGCCATTCCTATTCTTTTTTTTGGTTTATTCACATTTGTTTACATGTTGCACAAAAGTGTGCTGCATTTCTAGAATTTAGGCCTACTCCAGTCTGACATTCACAATGTACCTGCAGCCTCTCTTGAGGCTCACATTTCATGTCTTCTTCTGCTTTAATGGCCACCATTGACATGTTAAGATGAAAAAAAGGTTCATTAAACTGTTGTAAACCTCTTACCGAACTTGACCGATCAATTTCACTTGAAAATAGAACTGTTCTCTAGTTCAATAACTCTTAGTCTATCATTCATATTTTCCACTGAATTCAGTGGAACTTCCCGCTGAGAAAAAGACTGCATTGCTGTTGATTCAAATCAGTTAAATCCTAATTTTATTCTGAAATTAAAAAATGGTGCTTGGATATGCCAATGTAAGGTGAAAATTTCCTTGACTCCTGGTGGCTTCATGCACACTTCCATGTAGTGGGTAACAATACAGAAATGGTTTGCCATTTGGGTATATCACAGGATGCACAATCTCAGGAGCACCAGGAAATGACTTCTAAGTATTTATAGGGACTATAAGGGTTAATTAATTTAATCCATGTATCATTGCCTGAACAATCTCATTCATAAACTGATTAGCATCACATCAGCATCTTTTAAAATTCCAAGGTCTGTGTGCATAGCCTCACACTGAGCTTTTTTTTTTTTTACAGATAATCTAGAAAGGTA
The DNA here is from genome assembly GCA_023970755.1 of Azemiops feae. Taxonomy (NCBI): domain Eukaryota; kingdom Metazoa; phylum Chordata; class Lepidosauria; order Squamata; family Viperidae; genus Azemiops; species Azemiops feae. The sequence continues at coordinate 1,507,885 of JALGBA010000082.1, read as the reverse complement.
GATAGAGAATCAATCCCAAAATGACTATGACTCTAACAGTTACAACTTGCTGTAATTTAGCATGTGCATCACTTATGATACGTATATAGAACAGGATTGTACTATTACAGATTTTTGTTTGCTTTCCAGCATCTTTCTTTAAAAGAATAAGCAAGAATGCCTTTGCCAGTTAGCATGGGGGTGTGTGTGTGTCTAAGAGTGTTATGGCGGTGCCTTGTTAACCTTTTAGCCTACTGAATTTTTTTTAATGCTGATTTTCACTTTTCACTTGTAATTTTTAACCTTGCTCTTTTGTTTTTAACTGTACTTTTAGTCATGCGTTTATATTGTTCATCATGTTGTGGTAGGCCAAGTAGGGGAGACAGGGGGTGTAGAAATTTAATGAATAAATGAAAAAGAAGAAAACAAAACAAGAGGGCACCAAAAAAAGCTTAGGCATTAAAAAAGAAAAGAAAAACAGTCCAATCATGTGCACACTCTGCCTTTTGGAAAGTCATACTGTTACGAAAATGTAAATTCTGAGATACTGACATTTTTAAAAAAATGTTGCAGTTAGAAGAACAAACATCTGAAACATTCCTACTAGCACATATTCATATTTCTTTAAATTGCAACTCAAACCTCACTTATCTGGGAATAAATTCCAGTGAATAACAGGAATTTATGAGTGAAGATGGATAGGTTTGCACTGGGTGAGAAAGAGAGTATAACCACTGGAGCGATTCCTCCTCAAAGTCAAGACCTGTGTGTTAACTGTAGGGTAACTACTGCTTCTTAACTCATAAAGTGAAATCTTTCAATAAAATGAAATGAATAAATTAGAATAGACTAGAATAAAAATAATAAAAGCAAGGATGCTATTATATAATCATTGTTATATGAAAGTATGTATTATTCTTTTTGCAGCAAGTCTTTATTCCCAAATAAAAAAATCATGGATACCAATGTTAATTTCTTTTAGAAAGTCACATTAAATTAGAAACTATCCCTTTAACTTGAATGACTTGGGATACCAGTCTCACAGTGTGAGGAACTTGGATACAAGGAGATAGCCTGAGTTTTCCACGGTCTATTTATAACTATTCTTTGTCCAGATGAGAATTTTATTCTTATCTCAAGCCTGGAATTTTAGAAAAGACAAGGAGATGCCACCTTCCATTTATCATCTTCCTATATCCCCCACCCCCTGCCTATTTCTTCTTTTTTTTTAACCATTAAAGATGATCGCCTTAGGAAGCAAAGATGTGGGGGGGGGGAATAGCATTAACTCTTTGGAATAATAGGTTATTTCCTAGCAATGAGAGGTTGGAACCAAGGAGCCTCTTTTTTTGTTTTCTTTTAAGGAATATTTTCAACAGCCACAGGCCACAGAAGGCTGGGCGGCAACATGTGATGTCACAGAAGGTGGGACCATTTCTCAGGATTTTGTGGGCTTTTTTAGGTATAGCAAGCCTATCTCAGAATGCCTTGCTTTCCTTAAAAGAGAAACTTGAACTTTTGTGGAGAAAAAACAAACAAACCCAGAATTTTCCTATAAGAAAATCCAAAATGGGTGGGAAGATTTTGGCAGTATGATCCTGTGGTGCTCGAAGTGTATAATAAAAAAAGGCTGGAAGCAGCAGGTGGCCTGTGAACAACCCATTTAATAAACATTTGGCATTTAGTTTTGTCTTTCCTCTTCTTAGGAGTCTCTTACCCACCTCATTTCTGCACTCCTGACTGTTTCTCTGAGCCAGTTCAGATCTTTCTCTTTTATATGAATAATGCTGTTTCCTCTGTTCGCCCCTAAATATCACCAATATAAGGAATGATGTGGTACTTTTCAGTGCAAATACCTGCTGCATTTCATAAAAGCTCCACAGGTACTGTATACAGGATAATTTTTTTTTAAACCTTTAATTTGATTTTGCTTAGTTTCGTAAATACTTCGTCGGTACTGTAGATAAACTCTTCTGTCTTTTTAAACGTGTTTTGTCAAGTTTTGGAAGACACAAGAGTCTCTTTTTGTTACATAACTGATGCAGCTCCAGTCACTGATGCAGCTCCAGGGCCTTGCAAGTTGTTCAAACTCCACGTTCAGTATTGCCAGTATCTTTTACATTTTTAAAAGCATACAGCTATCACACACCTCCATTTTATCCTCCTTTACCGGACAGTGGCAAAACACCTTCCCCCCCCCTTTTCAAACTGGATACTGTCATAGCTGGCATCCTGATTTCTAAGAGGGTTCTTGGAGAAACAAAGGTGTGGCTATTCAAACAATGACCCGTTTTGGAGAGATGGAGGAAAGGTAAACTCCACTAGAATATAAAACCTGGAGAATGAGATAACAGAAGGGGCTCTGAGTCTACACAACAAGAGGATATTTCAAGCTGATTGACAGCCCAGGACCAACCATTCAGGCAGTCCCCTTAAACTAGCTTTCTGCCTCTCTGCCTCTCTGCAGTTGTCAGTGCAGAAGTGAAATTCAACTACCAATCTGGTTAGTTTGACAGAAAGGGAAAGAGCCATCATCTTGTCCTTTGCCTAAGTGACCAAATGTCTTCTTCTGACTATCTACTTCTCAAACTTTTTAAGAACTCATAAAAACATGCACTTATCTGAACTGAGGTCTGCAACATGTTGCTTTTCCAGCCTCGTTCAAATATTGCCTAGATGGGCATGGACACTATTGCTTAGAAATTAAGCCTATTCCACTATGGATGTCAAATGGCAGTATACTTAACCTAATCTTATGCCAAAGTTCTGGTTAGGAACCAAGGCAGAATACATAAGATTGTGGCATGGATTCCCCATCCATAACATGTGATGTGTGTGTATGGGAGGGGGAAGAATATTATGACTGGACCCTATGGTGAACAAATAATGAAGTACTAGGAAGAGTGATTCTCAAATTTATTTTAGCACTGAGAGATTTCATTGCTGATATTTGTTAAAAATGTAGCTCATCCATAGAAAATCTTAGATAGAAACAGAATCAATTTTTTTTCTAACTTGGTGCAAAATATATTCTCACTTTTAGATAATAACAACACATTCCTCACATACCAAGGAGAAGACAAAAACAACTTTCTGCTCAGCAGTAATATTGCTCTCTCCTAGAAATGAAGAACGTTTAGATCACTGTGAACCTTTGATTTTCAAGATCAGCCAAACTCACTAGGACTAGGTGCTCTCATTTTTGCCTTTGAAATTTTGATTTTCAATCAAAGGAACGGCAAGTATTATTGTTGTGGGTAATTTTTATGAAAATAACCTATACCACACAGAGGTTGCCTTAGGTAAGATATTGTCTCAATTTCAGAAGGATAGTTGCAGAGTTTTTGTGAAAATGGAATCTACAGATTAGAAGGGAAGGGAATCTCTCTGGTGGCTACCTTACCACCTAGTAGGGAATTGTATTGGTATATTTTTGTATACAATTTCAGAAGAATAGTTGCCAAACCTAGGCAGTTATTCATGATGAACAGAAAACAACCAAAGCTACTTCTCATCAGCTGTACCACATTCAAAGAAAGTGTAATAGGGCATGCTGGATTAAACATGTAGGCTAGACCAGGGCTTTTCAACCTTTTTACCGATTGTACCACTTTTAGGATATGGCAATATTCGAGTACCACCTAGCAAGGTGTCAAAAACTTGGTGACAAAAAAAAACCTGTTCAAAGTTGCAATTGCACTGAAATGATTTATGACCATTTTTCACACTTATGACCATTGCAGCAACAGGGTCATGAGATTTATATTTGGATGCTTGGCAACTGATTCATATTTATGATGGTCACAGTGTCCCAGGGTCATGTGATCCCCTTCTGCAACCTTTTGACAAGCAAAGTCAATGGCAGAGCTGCTGGTGGCCAAGTGCTAAGGCGGGACTTCCTTCCCTCCCTCCCTTCCCTGCCTCCATTTTTCTCATTCCCATCTCCTTCTGAAGGAAGAATTTGAAACCCCCCCCCCATATTTTCCCTCTACCATATATTGATCAAACAAGGAAAGGCCTCCAGAGACAGAAAAGACAAGCTGCTGAGTGAACTAGCTTAAAAAGGCACTTCCCCTTTAAGAATTAGCTACTGGCTAGAAAGGAAAGTAAGGAGCCCACCGGCACTTAAGAAAGAGAAAAAATGTAAGTACTGGCTGCCGGCTAAGGTAGCCTCCCCAAATGGCTCCATTCATAAGTAAAATCTGCAGCTCCAAAGGACTCTCTCACTGTAAGTCTTTGCCTGTGCTGGCTCTTTCCCTTCCCCACTACACTTGGCTAGGCAGGGCTGCGTACCACCTGCCACTCATTAATGTACCACAAGTGGTACGCGTACCACAGGTTGAAAAGCCCTGGGCTAGACAATAGCAGATGTAGTTGCAGATCCAGAACTTTGCATGCAAACACTCAGCATTCTACCCTTTTAGGCTCTATCAAATTCCACCAAACTCTTTTACTTCATTATTCCACATGCATCCTTTTCCATACTTTCCACTAGCACAATTCCAAACATTTCTATAGCATTCCATAACTATATTTTTTTTGGAAAAAATATTCTGTTGCAGGTACTTTCCATATTATTTTCTCTTATACCTATTTTCCACTAATTCTGTCTGTAAATTAATCTTATATACAATACCTTTTTCTACAATATTAATATTTTCTCTTTCTCCAGTTATTTTACTTCCAGTTTACTTTCTTCCATGTCTTTCCTCTTCTTCCATATTAATTTTCTTCATGACCCACACTTGCCTCTATCGAATAATAATCTGTCCCACATTCAAAACCTCTCATTTCCCTTGTCACCAATTATTGACAAAGTTTGCACTGGGATACCCAGGTGAACCATGAAAACAAATTAAATACTCACCTAGAAACATCCATCTTGACTGCTGTAGCCCTGGATAAATTGCTGCTCTGGATATCAACTTCCATTGTGGACAGATAATTCAATCACTTCTTGAGATGAAAGGTAAAGGGAATGATAGGATGTTTAGACTTTTCCTATGTACATCCTCAGATCAAAATGTCTGCATGATCGAATTCTTCCATGGTCACTTCTTTCCCCTGTGATGTTTCCTCTTCACTCTGCACACCAGTATCCTGGGATTATATTTTTACATCCCAGAAGAAATACTTTCTGTGTGAGGAGGAACATGACAGGTGATGTATTTCTTAGTCATTTTGTAATGTTGCACCTTGCTGGGAGACAGGGATGAGGTCAAATGCCATTTGGGAAACAGAAACACTGACTGTGGGCAGAATTGCATGTTGTTTTATGCAGCAAAATGCATGGCAAAGGATAGCTATTATTAGACAACCTTGGGGTTACTACTTTTAACTGAATTCAACTCTGCTTTTTATCTCCACTTTTCCCTCTTCTTTCTCTTTCCTTACTTTTTTATTATATATTTTTATTAGTTTTTTATAATCACAAGTGCTTAAAATATTATCAGCAACATATTGTCTGGGTTTCAATATCTAGTTTACTAATACATATTAAGTTCCTTTCTCTCCACCTCGTTTTTCTAGTTAGAAAACCCTAACCCTAACCCTAACCCTAACCCTAACCCTAACTCTCTCTCTCTCTCTCTCTCTCTCTCTCTCTCTCCTTTCTCTCCCTTAAAAATTATATTGTCTTCATATAAACAAGCATGCACACTACTTACAGTTCAGGTAGTACCAATGTTCATAAGGAAGCAGGAAAAAAAAGATTATTCTGTGCAATAAAACTATGAAGAAAAAGAAAGAAGAATAACAAAATTGAAAGGGACTTTGAAGATCTTCTGGTCTACCCCCTGCTCAGGCAGGAAGATAATCCACAGGGTGAGCTTAAAGGAATTTTCCAGAACCACACAACCACAACCACCAACTATACATATTAACAAAATACTACTGGTATGTTATGATTAACTCTTCCTTGCACATGTAGAATTGCATAGCGTAACAGGCAACACCAGAAGTATTATATGCTACTATTAGTAGAAGCTAATTTTCTGATGCTGTTCACAGGAAAAGGGCCCTGTAAGACTCATTGGTTGCTCTTTTGCCTTGTTCAAATGCAAATGATATTTATGTTTTGTTATAGCTTCTCCAAAAGAATCCCAGGTGATGCAGTTTGGAGAAAGAGTGGGATTGTACTCTCTCTTTTTATTGTATTCTATAAACATACAAAATATTTTTGCCCCCAAATGCCATCTGGATGGATTGTAAAGGGAAAGAGCAGTCTGTTGGCCATGTAGCTCAAAGTAGCTGGGACTGGAACCTAACAACCTGTGAAGGGCCACAGACTTCCTTCCCTTAGATTAGGGAGGAAAACTGGAGAATTTTTATACAGCTACTTGTATAATCATTCTTCAGAATCTCTCCTCCTTGAAGGCAGATTCAGAAGGGAGTAGAAAGTAGGCAGGGAACCTTATTCACTTGCTAGAGTTTCTTAGTAGTCTTCCTATTCATTCTCTGTGTTATGCTCCTTGTTTGTCACTGTCATTTTGAATTGTGATACCCCAAAATAAATACAATCTTCCAAGTGGTGTGTGACCAGAGCAGAATAGAGAGAACAGAGTTTCTTCTCATTGATATGGATTTAAGTTCTTGTTGACTCACCTCAAGATAGTGTTGTCTTTTTAGCATCTGCTTCACATTGTGGGATCAAGTTAAACACTGTTTCAGTTGTTTCCTTCTTTTCTCTTTTGGTTGCTTTTTTCAGTGGCAGAAACTCGAGGTAAAAGAAAGAACAATTCCTGGGAATGAGGAAAAAAAAGCAAACTCTTGATATTATATCAAAATATATATTTTGATGTTTACTTTTATGATAAAACCCTTTTTATTATATATCAGCCTACTGTTTACTTTTTCCACAGAAACCCAGATTCCTTTCACAGGTACAACTGCCAAGACAATTCTCCGTCATCTTAGAGTTGTGCTTTTTGTTTTACCTAGCCAGACATAAAACTTTACAGTTTCTTAACTAAATTCCGTCCTATTCATTTCAGCCCATTGCTCAAGATCTTTCTGAAGTTTTGCCCTCTGAAGTGTTAGCCACACCATTTTGCTCTGTGTCATCTGCAAACTTGAAAACCATCCCCTCAATTCTTTATTCTTAGTCACTGATAAAAAGTCTTAGGTGCAGGACCCACCTGAAATTTTATCCAGGCCAAAAGCAAAGCCATGAACAAGTGCTCTGAGTCAATTGTGTCAGGGCGAAAACCAAGAATGATATTTGGTGATTCACCCAAGCTGAGTTGTTTATTATTTTTTACCTATAAACAAAAACGTGACAGACTGAGCACACTACCATCTTCTTCTTCTGCTGCCATATCCGTTATCGGACGTTGGCGATCATGTTGACGATCCTGTTTTTATCAGCAGCCGCACGAAAAAGTGCTGCTGAGTTTTGTCCAAACCAGTCCCTTAGATTTTGAAGCCATGATGTTCTTCTTCTGCCTGGACCTCGTTTGCCTTCAATCTTTCTCTGGAGGATTAAATGGAGTATGCCGTATTTTTCTGGGTGTCGCATCACATGTCCGAAATATTCTAACTTTCGTTTTTTAATTGTTTTGATGATTTCCCTTGGCTTTCCCAGGCGGCTTAAAACCTCCTCATTTCTGATCTTGTCCACCCAACGTAGACGTAACAGCCGCCTGTAAATCCACATTTCAAATGCTTCTAGTCTCTTCAGGTGGCCTTCTGTCAGAGACCAACTCTCTACTCCATAGAGCAGGATAGAAAAAATATAGCATCTGACAAGCCTGATTTTCAGTCTTAGGCTTATGTCGTGACTGCAGAAGACCCTTTTCATTTTGAAGAATGCTGTTCGAGCTTTCTCTATCCTTGTCTTTACTTCAGCGGTCATGTCCCAGCTTTCATGTAAATTAGAACCGAGGTGCGTGATCCTTTCAACTTTTTCTAGTGGTGTTCCTTCTGAATTTACTGGTGGTAAGTTAACACTACCATCTGCTTCTACCATATACAGACAGTCCTTGACTTACAACCATTCATTTAGTGACTGTTTGAAGTTACAACTGTACTGAATAAAGTAGCTTATGACTAACATGACTGTTGCACTATCCCTGAGGTCACATGATAAAAATTCAGCCACTTGGCAACTGCAATGTATTTATGACGGTTGCAGTGTCCTGGGATCACGTGATCAACTATGAGACCTCCTCAAAAGCAAAGTCCATGGGGAAGCTAGATTCATTTAATAACTATGTTACATTTAACTGCAGTGATTCACTTAACAACTGCGGCAAGAAAGCTCATAAAATGGAGCAACTCACTTAACAGCTGTCTTGCTTAACAATGGAAATGTTTGTCTTAATTGTGGTTGTAAGTTGAGAACTACCTGTACTCTGTGAACTATTAGAGAGGGGCTGGCTTCATTCTCTTCCTCTCGTATATAATATCTGGACTGAGTTGCCTTTTATTCCTCTGGAATGTACCCTCTCCCTCCTGGGAATCCACCTGCTCATTGCACTCCATCACAATTGTGAGATCATTTAATTTGATCTCACCCAGGTTTAACCATTTTATTAAGGCAATTATTAAGAAAGATATTATAGGAGGTTTTGCTGAATTCGAATTACATTATGCTTATGCTATTTCCCTTTTCTACTAAACCAGTAATTCTTCCAAAAAAAGGATATAAAATTATTCTATCATAATTTATTTGCAACACATCCATGCTGATTCCAGTTAATTGTAGCATACCTAACTAACTACTCAGAAACATGCGGTTTAATATAACCTGATTGAAGATCTTGCCAGGTATGGACATCAAGCAGACACACCTGTAGTTTCCTGGCTCCTTATCCTTCTCCTTTAGAAGATGGGGATGACATTTGCTTTCCACAAGTCCTCAAGTCTTTTGGGATCTCACCAGCAGGAAGATCTTCTGGAGTTTATTAGAGTCGATCAAGACTGCTTCTGTTGGGATCATCTACACTAGTTCCTTCAGTATTCTAGGATAGAATCTACTTGGACCTGGAGACTTGAATTCATTTGAATTTGTTCAGTTCTTTCTTACCCTCTCTTTGTCTTTCTAAGGTGTAGTTCCCCTCTTCCTCCTGTGGCATGATGATGACCAGGTATGGGATCCATTTTCCTAGTCAAAAGCAAGAGTTCAGAAAATTCTGCCTTCTCATCATCATCCAGGCTAGGTCGTAACTCTTTCTTTGAAATAGACCTATATCCTTTTGGTTTTCTTTTTGTTTCTGGCATGTCCAAAGAACTCCTTTTGTTGTTGTTTTATACTTCTCATGGGCCTCAGGTCCTTCTGAACATTAGCCTGCATGACCCAATTTCTACAGTTTGTGAGGATAATGAGTGTGCGTTATTTTGCTGTTGTGTTGTTGTTGTTATTTGTACCTACTTCCATCTTGTTTTTCCTCTTCAGATTTTAGAGAGCTCTGCATATATAGTCACAGTCACCTCTATAAATATCTCCCTTTTTTCTTAGTAAAAACTGTATTCATTTCAGTATCTCATTTCATAGGATTTCCTATTCTTCCCTGGACACTTTTCTCTTTCAGGATTTCTAAAATTTGAAATCTTGAGATTTTAATGAATTCCTTCTATTAGAATTCATCACAAGCTGCCTTTCTGAAGTCCAGTGTGCTGGTGTGATTCTTTTTAAATCCTCCTCTTTTGGATATTTAGAATTCATGGATATAGGGCAGTGGTGGCGAACCTATGGCACGGGTGCCAGAGGCGGCACTCAGAGCCCTCTCTGTGGGCACGCGTGCCGTCACCCCAGTCCTAGGCCTTCAGCTGGGTTTTATAAAACCTTTTTGCTTTAGGCCTCCGCCGCCGTGTGCAAAAAAACAAAAAAAGGTTCAATCAGTCAATTTCAACTTCTTGCGGAAAAAAAAAGATCTTGCAAAGTTGGAATTGATTGATTGAACTTTTTAGTCCCACCCTGTCTGCCGTTACCACCGCAGCCACGCCCACCCAATTGGCCACACCCACCCAATGGGCCGCACCCACCCGGCACTCGACGATGCATAAGTGGGTTTTGGGTTGCAGTTTGGGCACGCAGTCTCTAAAAGGTTCGCCATCACTGATATAGGGAATAATAACATAAAGATGAAGAAGATAGCAAAGGGTACAGGGGCAACTGATGAAGGTGTTTAAATCACAGTTTGAGATAATTTACAAAAGATCCTCCCAAGTCTTAATTTTACTTGGTTCCTGGTTAAATGTCTACCTGTAGCATTTGCTTCTCCAGTTGTATAATTTCCAGCCATCCAAAAATCACTCACTGAAACAAAATTCCACTTATTTACCCTTTCATCTTTTATTATGCAAGGATTTGTGCGATCCTTCATATCCCATTTTTAGAGCCACATTTTTTAAAATATCTTTGCTGATATGTTATTCCCAGTAGGAAAGTAATGTATTTCCCTATCCTCTTTTTTTCACTTTCATAATGTTTTTTCACCTTTATGGTCTTCTTTTCTATGCGAGTTAACTTCAAGTGCATTGTTCATAAGGAAGGTTTTATTTAACGTCTTGATATAATCCATTGCCCTTGTCCTACTTTACAATATTCTTTGGAAATCCTGCGACTGATTCTTGCATCCCAACTAAGGCTACAATATTCCTCTGTATAAAGGCATTAAGAAATTGTCAGATTTATTTCTGGCAATAACCTTTCCTAATAACCCCCAAACCACCACATCTCCACTGAGCCACCCAAGATCTTTTTCTTGACCAATCGTCACCAGCACAGTTCTCAAATTAAATATCTGTGAATTTTTCATTAACTACTTACTATGAGTAGTTTTTCATTTGTTTAGACTGAACTTTATTTCCCACTTTAATACTCTTTCTGCAAGAATGGGGAAATCTTTCATCAGCATTTTTTTTTATTTTAACCACTCTAAATAATTTTTTTTTATCAATTGCAAGATGAATGTCATATTAATTAAGGTGTCACAAAAGTACATTAGTCCATTAATAAAGAAAGGAAATAACCATATATTCAAGCTGGCTGTTCGAATGAGCTTCAGCTCAGTCACCAAGTTGTTTAACTTCAAAAGCAGCTTTGATACTATGATATTTTTAGGAGGTAATTTCTTCACCAGCGAGTTATAACATTTTATAGCATCACCTAGCCAGCACTGCAGCAATTTAATTAAAGCCTGTCCTCATTATGGTTATTTTGGTGCCGTAACAGCGGGATGAGCCAATAAAATGCCATAGGTCACTGGTGGGGAAATGGCCAAACATACAATTGCAAATTTGTAAGCAATGCAAGAGGCCTGGTAATTAGAGAAATAATATGAGCGTCCAGGGCTTGGATCAGCCCTCTTCTGGCCTGTCCTAGCTTCATGGGCCACGGCAGGCATTATAAACTCAATTTTCAGGGCTGACATGGATGACAAAATGGGATAGATCCCTAACTGTTTTTGCCTCCGGGAAGGCCAGGAAGCATTGGGCTCAAATGGAAGTTGCTTCTCTTCTGTTAAGCTTTTAACGGATTTTAATTTTGATTTTCATTGCAGACTTTTCTGTCACGTTTTATGTTTTTGTGCTTTGTATTTTTGAGGTTATGAATTTGTAACAGAAAGGCAGGACATAAACAAACAAACAAATAAATAATTAAAAAAAAAATCATGGGAAAAATATATGTCACCAAGGCAGGTCTGTAAGTATAATATTTTCCTCCTATGTCTTTCAAGGACAGCTGCAATAAGTGTCAACTCCAGGATAAAACTTCTAACACAGTTATATGCACAGTCCCCATATTAATGAAGAGACCTCTGATAGATCTCTGATAGAAAAAAAAAGCCATACATTTTATCCTAACATATATGGTGATATATTTGTTCTAACTGAAAATAGTCAAGTTGCTGGGATTTAATGCACCTCCATCCCTTTCTTCTGAAATAATCTTCTTAAAGGGAATACTATGGGAATCTTGCTTGAAAAGAATTAGTTTTAGGCAGGCATATAAAATATATTATACTTTACCATTCCCTTCAGTTGAAGACAATGTTAGATGACTAATAGTAGGAAGGAATCATAGTGTTTGGGAAAAATACAAAACGTATCCGATGGTCACTAGCCAGCCCTGGTTCCATTCAGGCATTTCCTTTAGAGCCTCTGCTTCTCAATTAGCGCCATTTTCTGAGTTTCTTTTGGATCTATTATCTCCAAACCTACCCTCAAAAGATTTTTGATGCCAGCTTCTCAAGCTTCCAACAAGGTGGAGTTGAGGCATGAAGACTTGGTTCAGCAAGTTCAGAAACGAAGTGCCCAAGTTATATTAGTTACAACCACAATATCCACTTGTTAATTGTTCCTTCCACCCAAAAGCAGTTTGGATAGAAGAAAGTGGTGCAAAAATTAAATGATACTACGCATCCAAACATATAATGTCTGCCCCACAGATGGTCTCTATCTCCCATATGAATCCAGCAATTTGGTAGTTGCTGATTTTCTTATTTAACAGTTTTCCAAGGAAAGCAGTGTGGAACCTTGGGGCTGAATGGTCTAATTTTTACTTGTTTGTTTGTTCTGATGTTTTCCAGCAGCTTTGGCTTACATCTTCAGAGGCAGAGTGATCTGCTTTGTGACATTTCCTTTAGCTAGCAGCTCACAGGCAACTGAAACAGGCTGCCTGGGTTCTTGTATTTGAACCTGGCCAGCTTATCATTCATTGGTCTGTGTCATGGGAGTTCAAGAAAACTGACTCCTAATTGGTTCCTCGTCTGATTGGTGCATTTTGAAGAAACACAAAGAGTGGTGGTTCTAAGAGAACCAGTTCTGGAAAAAAGCCAGAACAAAAGAAAACTAGACCATGGCCATTTCAGCCCAAACTTCATCACTAATGCCAGCTAGGAAAGTCTACACCAATAGTACTTGCAATACAGCACTTACCTAAGAATTATGTTCCTGAATTACCAACTATGATGTTTCTAATTCCAATATTGGCCAAGGGAAGCCTGAATGGAGAAGATCAAACTCCACTTTTTTGTTTGGAGAGGAAGAAGAGATGTTTATTAATATATTAAATTTATACATGAAGTCCCAAGGGTGCTTTTTCACAAGGCAACTGGACTTCCTTGTTTTTCTTGGAAGACGTTTTGCTTCCCATCCAAGAAGCTTCTTGGATGAGAAGCGAAATGTCTTCAAAGAAAAACAAGGAAGTCCAGTTGCCTTGTGAAAAAGCACCTTTGGGATAACTATGACCTGGATGGCTGAGAATCTCCATAGACATTTATATATGAAGTATTTATGAATTTGTAAACCACTTCAGTTAAAGTGGCTCTAGACAGTATACAAATGGAAAAGTCACAGCTAATGCAACAATAATAATAGTAATTAATAATAAAACCAAAAAATATCAGCAGCACTATGCTTTCAAAATCATTATTTATTTAATAATGATGATTTCGAAAGCATAGTGTTGCTGATATGTTTTGTTTTATTGTACTTGTAAGTTACAACCTGTTTCACAAATGTTGAGATGTATGTCATTCCGAACCATGTGCAACTACAGCAGCTATCAGCCCAGTGAAATAACAGGAAAGATGGAGTATATTTGTGGTTATTTGGAAATACATGTATTTCCACGTATTTGTCAATATCAATAATTTCACTCCCATTGGTCAGCTTCAGTTCTCCTCATCTATAGGACCACGATTGACCAACCATGATTGGTCAATCATGGTTGGTCAATCATGGCAGGGTTTGCCTGCTTCTTCTCTGGCCTATTTCTGTTTGGATGCTTTCCCTTTATTTTATCTAATTTTAATTTGAAAGATATCCAAATTGGGGCAGGGCAGGGGCAGACAAACCAGCCTTGAGGAGATAGACAGACTCCCCAAAAAAGATTCACCTTTTTCCTGCATGTGAAACCCTGACTTGCAGATTTAGCGTGTGTGTGTGCTGCCCAGCAACTTGCTGAAGGAGGATGCCAGAAAAGCCAATGGAATAAACCAATTGCCTTGCCCAACACAACTGGCACCCAGGCCAATCAGGGCAACCCCAGGGAGGGACTCAGACAGACACAACAGCACTTCCATTCCATAGTAGAAAAAGCTTTTCCAGTCCATCCAATTGCTTCCTTGAATCTGATCAAGCTATTTCTACAGTTACAAAGTATATCTTACTAAAGGTAGACAACTACTTTCAAGTTCCTTCTCCTGACCCTTGACCTGGTAGTAAAACCAGCATACAGTTTGCGGCTCAGATTGCTGAGCCCTAATCCGCCATGATAATAAAGTCAGAGACTGGGGCTGCCCTTATTTTACAAACAAGGTGATTGGTGGATTTCACTGGCTTTGTTTCCTCCCACACCAAGAGTTGCTTGCCAGCAGCAAACAAAGAATCCCAGGATCACCTGGTGGCCACCTCTCCAAATCAGATCCAGCCTTGCTTAGCTTTTTTTGACATCAACCGCCTTTACAGTAGCTGGTGCTGCCCTCTGCTGTGCTTGCATTATTTGACCCTCTGTAATTTGCCCTGGCAATATCAGATTGTAGGGCGGTATATGAAGGAGAATAAATGAATGTTGTTTGTTCTCAGAAATCCAGTGTCTGTAATCTGGCTTGAGCCACCTCATTCAAAATTCCTATCAGTATGCAAGGGTTACAAGAGTTAAGGTTGGGATTATTGTAATATGCATGGATGGAAATGGAATGCTAAGGATTGGAATGCCCTCTTTGTAGCTAAGCAACAGTGTTTTCCCTTCTCATAACTCCGGAGCAGTTACTGGTCCGTAGCTCTGCTGCGGCTTTCTTTTCATTTGGTTGCAAATCTCTTTTATACTTTTCTGACCTATTTGGGCAACCCTTCGTTATGTCCAGCAAATTCATACAACTGTATGTTCTCCATATATGAAAGAGCTGCTACAAAACACATTGCAAAAATGGCCAGAGGGATCAGAACCAACTTCCAGTCAACATATTGCCTGAAGGACCTCAAGAGTGCTGACTCAAAAGGTGGGAGAACAAGGGGAGGAAGATTCAACCCAGAATCTGGAAGCGCAAGCTTGTCACTTATGCTCTATATAGGATCGCTCGTTGGAGTCTGGTACATCTCTTTGTGTAATGTGTTTAATCTACTGCTAAAATATGTGGAGAGAGATAGGATGCCACTAATACAGAAGAGACAAGAAAGCCATAAAGATGTTCAGTTATAGCATAAGCCTGAGGTCCCTGTTAAACAAACCCAAAATGAAGGATTTTGTTGTATATCCAGCCACCAATGTACCATTTGAGTTCTCCACAGAGATAAAGTCCTATAAATAACCCCACCAATGAAAATTAAGCATCTTGTTTTACCATTATGACAAATAATGCTAAGGGAGATGAGGTCTGTGGGTTACAGTGCATTGTCAGCCTAGTGTCTGCCAGGTAATCCAGTGGTTACTGAAATCTTGAGTGTGGCTTAATTTCTTACTGTCAGTCCAAGTGGCTGATATGCTTTCCACTTATTAACTGCAGAATCTCATAAAGGCAGTGTCAATGTTGGGAAACAGTGAATTTTAGTCCTGCCTTAGGTACAAAAGTGATCTTGGGCCAGTTACTCCCTCAGTCCTAGGAAGGAGGCAAGGGAAAACTATTTCTGAAATCTTGTCAAGAAACCTGCCGGGATATATCCAAGCAATCTCCAGGATTCAAGAGGGAGAGAGAGGGAGAGGGAGAGGGAAAGAGGGGGGGGCAAGGAAGGAAGGAGGGAGGGAGGGAGGGGGAGAGAGAGAGAGAGAGAGAGAGAGAGAGAGAGAGAAAGAAAAATCCAGCAGCATAGATTTTATGATGTGCATTTTAATGATTCAAGAACATCTTCCCAGGAAGGAGGAAAAGGGATTAACTCTGAAAGGCGAGCACTCTGTTCAGAAAAGATGCTGAAGAAACATTTTTTGGCTTGAACTTCCAGATACTGAGTGAGCTTTTACTGCCCTCTGCTGGAATAAAAAAACTATGTTAATATTAATATTGCAAGAAAGCAACAGTACATGTCGCCGTGCTGCAGTCTTTTTCAAAGAGACTTTAGAATGAGTCAAGAGTATCGATCCATTTAGCTTACAGTTTTGTGCACTAATTGACAACCGCTTTTTAGGATTTCAAAAACTGTTTATTTATAGCCTTGCCCAAAAACAACAGGAAGTTTCTTGTGTGGAACAGCCATGTTTCCAGATTCTGAAAATGCTTATCATTTTGACAGAAAAGAAATGGTAGCATTTTGATCATACATGGGGTGGCTATCAAGTCTGGAATGCAGAAGTCTGGGCAACCATTAGTTGGCAGAAACAAAATGCAGAAACCTCTAGCTCAGGAATCTCATCCCCAGAAATTGTCACAATTGTCACAACAGTCTGAAGCTGCAACACAGCTACCATCAGCATAAGAGATTCTGGTGAGTAAAAAATTAAGAATATTACAATTTGCCATTAAACTTGCACTGATTGAATTAGAATTATTATTTTGAAACAGCTGTGGAACACGGTTATTTAATAATAATCATAATCATAATCATAATCATAATCATAATCATAATCATAATCATAATCATAATCATAATCATAATCATAATCATAAAGTTGGAAGGGACCTTGGAGGTCATCTATTCCAACCCCCTGCTCAGGCAGGAAACCCTATACCATTTCGGACAAATGGCTGTCCAGTCTCTTCTTAAAAACTTCCAGTGTTGGAGCATTCACCACTTCTGGAGGCAGGTTGTTCCACTGGTTAATTGTTCCAACTGTCAGAAAGTTTCTCCTTAGTTCTAGGTTGCTTCTCTCCTTGATTAGTTTCCATCCGTTGCTTCTTGTCCTGCCCTCAGGCGCCTTGGAGAATAGCTTGACTCCCTCTTCTTTGTGGCAGCCCCTGAGATATTGGAACACTGCTATTATGTCACCCCTAGTCCTTCTTTTCATTAAACTAGACATACCCAATTCCAGCAACCGTTCCTTTATATGTTTTAGCCTCCAGTCCCCTAAAATATCAATATTTGGTTTTATGAATGATATATCTAAACTAATATAATCTAGACAGCCCTCTGAGCACGATCTGCCCAAATCTTTCAATCCCTCCTCCCCCACTCCTCCTCCTCCCCGATCTGCCCTGGTCAAGTCTCACTTGTCAGCTGCTCCTGGGTCCCCCTCTGAAGCAAAGTCTGCAAGAACAGTTTTAGATCCCTGCTCTGACTATTTAGTAGTTGTCTCTTCCTTTATTTCAACCATCTGGTAATTTTTGCAGCTTCAGTCTAAAAGCTGCAGGGCATATGGTGACTAAAAGAAGCGGATTGTGCAGCATCCCATCTTCAGTTAATAATATGTATATGTGTGTGTATCAAGTTGCAAAAAACTCTAGAGAATGTCTCCTGGTTCCTGCCAGTGTGGACACTGCTGAGCCTCATGGTCCATTATTTGCTGCAGTCTAAAGCAAGGCTTGCCCCCAAGTTATGCTTTCAGATGTGTAGGGGTAACACCCAGAACTCTAAACCAGTTGACCAAAGGCAACCTTCATGGGTGAGAATCAATATGTTTAAAAAACTGCCTTTCATAATATAGCTTTAGGCCAGTGGTGGCGAACCTATGGCACGGGCGCCAGAGGCGGCACTCAGAGCCCTCTCTGTGGGCACGCATGCCGTCGCCCCAGTCCTAGGCCTTCAGCTGGGTTTTATAAACCCTTTTCGCTTTCGGCCTCCGCCGCCGTGTGCAAAAAAAAAAAAAGGTTCAATCAGTCAATTTCAACTTCTCGCGGAAAAAAAAAGATCTTGCAAAGTTGGAATTGATTGATTGAACTTTTTAGTCCCACCCTGTCTGCCGTTACCACTGCAGCCACGCCCACCCAATTGGCCACACCCAGCCAATGGGCCACACCCACCCGGCACTCGACGATGCATAAGTGGGTTTTGGGTTGCAGTTCGGGCACTCGGTCTCTAAAAGGTTCGCCATCACTGCTTTAGGCTATAACAAAGCTGATATTACAGCTCTTCTCATTCCCAACACAGGGTGGCCACCAGCTGATGTATTTTTAGCTACAGTATAGCATTTCAAACATCAAAGGCAATTTATTTATTTATTTATTAGATTTCTGTGTTGCCCATCTCATCCAGAGTGATTCTGGGTGGCTTACAAACATTAAAAACTGGTACACATTGAAACGATAAAACAACAAACAGCAACAACAACAATAATTACAGTTATTAATTGATGGGCAGCAGAGGAACATGAAGTACACAGGGAGAGGTGTGGTCTTCTCTTAATTTGATAGCCACCATCACAATGGCACACCGTTGTTGGGACCCCAAATCAACTGGCAAAGTCAGGTCTTTGTGTCTCCTGGTTCCTGCCAATGGGGACATGTCTAAGCTTCATGGTCCATTATTTGCTGCAGATCAGCAGCACGGAAGGTCACCAAAGATGGGTGTTGAACTCACCTTCAGGGGGTTACAATGTTCCAAAGGGCAGGAGCTATGGCAGAGAAGGCTCTTCTGGATTACCTCCAAGAAAGGGACGTTTAAACAATATGGTGCTCAGTATGTGTAACATGCCAGCAACAAATGAATCAGAAAGCTGGATATTAATTAGTGCATTTTTATTTTCCAAAAAAGGGATATTTGGAATGCCTATCATTTCAATTTTTGTTCTATTTATGCTCACTCTATTTATTTTGGGAAAATGAAGATTTTTAATAGTAATTTTTGTTAAGTTTCATTATAAGATAACAATAAAGAAGAAACAAAAGATTTAAACAGTTCTATGCACACTTTAATAGAACATTTCTCAGCCTCGCTTATACAGTTAAATTAAATCAAGTAATTTAATGGCACACCCAGATATGCATACATCTACCACCCATGGTGTTTCCACTGGTAATAAACACAAATCAAGATGCTCTTGGGCTTTTACAGATACTAAACTAACAACCCAATAATATCAACCATATAAAAAGTTTGCCAAACTAAATTTGAATAATGTACAAGGGACTTGGAGCTGAGACCAGGAATATTCTACATTGAAAAACCATGCTTGCAGGTTTGTTCATTTCCTCATTGGAGATTTTTAAAAGGTTGATTATTGTCTTAATTTGAAGAACCACTAGTGTCTTTTCTGCTGTGCTTCCTGCCCTTTGGAACATCGTGCCTCCTTCCCCTGAGGTGAGATCTGCTCCCACTCTTTCGGCCTTCGAAAGGCCTTTGAAGACATGGATAGGGCTTTGGCATTTGGCTAATGGTGTAGTAGATAACATCTCACCTCTTCCCTGGATTTTGCTCCCTCCCTCTTCATCCTGCTTAGTTTCATTTTAATTGAAAATTTAAATTTAAGAACCTTATTTATTGTTTTAATGTTTTATAATGCATTTTAATTGAATGTCTATAAGGTTCCTAGAGTCGCCTGTGGGATGATGGGTGGCATACAAGTTTGGTAATAAATATACTTTGATCTGCTCCACTAGTAGTTCCTTTGGGATTAGATTCTATTACTAAAGATGATCTAGTCCTGGGGAGGAAATTCAGGTTAAAATGTGTTACTGTCTGGTTGAACTATGTTCCTCAAATTGGATACATCACACTTGGACTATTGCAAAAAACATGACAATGTCTCCTTGGAAAGATATTGGTATCTAAAGATTGACTTTAAAAAGCTTTTGAACTGGCTGCTTTTTGGTGGAGAGGCAGACTGATAATAAGATTTCATATAATCTAGCTCATTTTGTTGCTTAAAAAAGGATTTATAGCGATTTACACAATTATAATAGTCTTATTTTCACTACTGAAAGCACTTAAGTACAGCCAACATAAGCAATGGTCTCTCTCTCTCTCTCTCTCTCTCTCTCCCCCCCTTCCTCTCTCTGTATTCACACACACACACACACACACACACACACACACACACACACACACACACACATATACACAATTATAATAATATTATTTTCACTATTGAAAGCACTTAGGTAGAGCCAACATAAGCAATGTTCTCTCTCTCTCCCCCCCCTGCACACACACACACACACACACACACACACACAAACATATATTTCCATAAAGATTTTCACATATTTATTCTTGTTCACAAACGTATTGATATTTCCATCCTTCTTCTACTATCGTCTTTTATTTAAGTAATGTAATTTCAAATATTAATATCAGCTAAACAATGAATTTTCCTTCACTAATTATCCTCAGGTATTTGATAAAATGATATTTTAGGGGTTTTCACTCTTCTGTGATTAGCATTATATTCAACGTTCCAATTTATACACACCGAGAGTATATACCATATTGCACTACCACGGAAACTGAGACAAATAATAATCAAAAAGAGCTCAAATACCTTACACATATAACAATTTATTTTCATTTTATGCTTGAAGCACAGCCTGAATATCCCTAGACTGTCTTATAATAATAATAATAATAATAATAATAATAATAATAATAATAATAATAATAATAATAATAATAATAATAATAATAATAATAATAATAATAATAATAATAATAATAATAATAATAAAGTTCGAAGGGACCTTGGAGGTCATTGAGTCCAACCCCCTGCTCAGGCAGGAAAACCTATACCATTTCGGACAAATGGCTGTCCAGTCTCTTCTTAAAAACTTCCAGTGTTGGAGCATTCACCGCTTCTGGAGGCAGGTTGTTCCACTGGTTAATTGTTCTAACTGTCAGGAAGTTTCTCCTCAGTTCCAGGTTGCTTCTCTCCTTGACTAGTTTCCATCCATTACTTCTCGTCCTGCCCTCAGGCGCCTTGGAGAATAGCTTGACTCCCTCTTCTTTGTGGCAGCCCCTGAGATATTGGAATACTGCTATCATGTCACCCCTAGTCCTTCTTTTCATTAAACTAGACATACCCAATTCCAGCAAATGTTCCTGATATGCTTTAGCCTCCAGTCCCCTAATCATCTTTGTTGCCCTTCTCTGCACGCTTTCTAGAGTCTCAACATCTTTTTTACATCATGCAGTATTCAAGTGTGGCATTACAAGGGCATGTAAAAGTGCGTATAATACTTCAGTGATCTGATTCTAGCCTTCTGTTAATGCAGCCCAGCACTGTGTTGGCTTTTGGCAGTGCAGCACCATGCTGGATCATATTTAAGTGATTGTCCACGAGGATCCGAGATCACCCCCCCCCATCTCACAGTACTACTATTGAGCAAGGTACCCCATACTATACCTGTAATGGGGTTTCTTGCCTAAAGTAGAACTTACTTTTTTCACCATTGAATTTCATTTTGTTAGATAGCGCCCAGTGTTCAAGTCTGTCCAGATCCTCCTGTATCTTAAGCCTGTCTTCTGGAGTGTTGGCTATTCCTGCCAGCTTGCTGTCATCCGCCAATTTGATGAGTTCCCCATCTATCCCCTCGTCCAAATCGTTGATGAAGATGTTGAAGAGCACTGGCCCCAGAACAGAGCCCTGGGGCACCCCACTGCACACTTCCCTCCATGTACATGCAGTTCCATTGAAGACCACACGCTGAGTACGGCCGGTCAGCCAGCTACGAATCCATGTGGTGGTGATGCTGTCTAACCCACATTTTTCTATCTTATCAAGTAGTAGGTTGTGATCTACTTTATCAAATGCCTTACTGAAGTCCAAGTAAATTATATCCACAGCATTCCTCTGATCCACTAATTTTGTCACTTGGTCAAAGAATGCAATAAGATTTGTCTGGCATGATCTGTTTTTGACAAATCCATGTTGGCTTTTAGTAGGTCATTTTGTTGCCTCTAGGTGTTTGCTGATTGTTGGTACTTGATTATCTTTCAGAATATTCCAGGTATTGAGGTCAGGGCTGATAGTCTGTAGTTTCCTGGATCCATTTTATTTCCTTTTTTGAAGATTGGGAAACTACCATCAGCTCTTCTTTTCCAGTCCTCTGGTAGTTCCCCAGTGCTCCAGGATCTTTGGAAAATATAGTTCAATGGTTCTGAGATCACATCTGCCAGTTCCTTGAGAACCCTGGGGTATAATCCATCTGATCCTGGTGATTTGAACTCGTCTAGGCTGGACAGGTGTTCACTTACCATTTTCTTGCCTATCTTAACTTGTGTTTCTATTCTGTTTTTTATGGCACTATTTTTGATAGGTTGGTCTGTTTTTTCCCTTTGTGTAAAGACAGATGCAAAAAAACGAGTTAAATAGTTCTGCTTTCCCTATTGCTTGTCACCTTCTTGCCACTTTCACCCACTAATGGACCAATCATTCCTTCACTTGTTTTTTACATGTTGAAAGAAGCTTTTTTTGTTATTTTTGACTTTGGTCGCAAGCCTTAGTTCATTTTGAGCCTTAGCTTTCCTCACTTCATCTTTGCAGGCTCGGGCTATTTGCTGATATTCTGACTTGTATGTGCCCCTCTTTCCACTTTCTATACTTGTCCTTTTATATTTCAATTTATCAGAGAGAGTTCTTTATGCAGCCATGCTGGTCTCTTTTGAGAGCTGTTATTTTTCCTCTTTGTTGGTATTGTGCTAGACTGGGCTTTTATTATCTCGCTTTTCAAAATTTCCCAAGCTTCTGAGTGTGTTTCCCCTTGAGGATTCTCATCCATGGAATCCCCAAGCCCTCTCTAAGTTTATTGAAATTAGCTCTCTTGAAGTCCAAGACTCTAGTTTGACTGTGTTCTATTGCTTGTGCTTCCATAATGTTGAATTCCAATATTACATGATCACTACCTCCCAAGGTTCCTGTGGCTTCAACACCTTCTATCATTTCATCTCTGTTAGTGAGAATTAGATCCAGAATGTCTAATCCCCTAGTTCCCTTCTCTACTTTTTGGGAGACAAAGGTGTCTGCTAGGTTTGTCAGGAATCTGTTTGATCTTCCACTTGGTGCAGAGTTTGTCTCCCAGTTGATGTCAGGGTAGTTAAAATCCCCCATTACTGTTGTGATGTGCTTCCTACATACCTTAGTTAGCTGACTAGCAAAATGTTCGTCTATTTCCTCTGTTTGGTTGGGTGGCCTATAGTATACACCTATGGCAATGTCATTTTTTCTCCCTTTTATATTGACCCAAATGCATTCAAGACAGTTTTCATCATTGTTGTGCTCTATTTCTGTAGAGATGTAGTTATTTCTTATATAGAGAGCAACTCCACCTCCTCTTTTATTTGTTCTGTTTCTTTTAAATAATTTAAATCCCTCTAGCTGTATGTTCCATTTGTGGGTTTCATCCCACCATGTTTCCGTAATGGCAACAATATCATATCTGCCCTCATTAACCTGAATTTCTAGTTCACCCTGTTTGCTGTTCATACTCTGTGCATTGGTGTATAGACATTTGAGTCTTTTATGACTGACCCTATGTTTACTTTCTACATAACCTGTGTGGTGCCTGAGTTTCCCTATTGTCCTACCTATTTGGTTAGTGTACTTTGTGTGGCACTCGCTATTGAAAGCTTGATTTTGCTTGACAGCAAGGTTGATATTCTTGTCCACACACACATCTATGTTACATGCACTAATAGCCCTATAGTTTTTAGATTGCCGGGGACAGGGATGCTCTGTATCAATTAACTGTCCCCGCTGTTTAGTTTAAATATTCCTCCAGATAATCTGTGAATTTATAGCCGAGTAACTCAGTTCCTTTCTTTGATGGATGCAAACCATCTCTTTTGTACATTTTTTCATTGGACCAGCTACTGACATCGTGACTAATATATCCAAAGCCTTCCCCTTTACACCACTCCTTTAGTCACATATTGAATTGTGCTATACGCTGGCCTTTTCCATTTTGCTCCTTGTACACTGGTAAAACCTCTGAAAAAGTAAGCCTATAGCCTATTCCGCTAAGTTCCTGCCCCAAGCTCTGGAAATCATTCTGCACAGAGAGTACATCTTTTTGGGAGATCATTAGTGCCAAGATGTACAATAGCCTCCACATCACAGTCCTTGCTGGCATTCTTGATTATTTTAGAAATACGCTTCTTGTCCCTACTGGCAGTAGCACCTGGGAGACACCTGACCTCTTTTGGAACCTCTGTGTCCTTTCCTAAATTTACATCCCTTATAATCGAAACACCAACCAGAAGGTGGCTTCTCTTTTCGGATGCCTTTCTGTTCTTGCATGACTGATGTGTAATACCTGATTCGCACTTCTCCCTGTCGAAAACAAGTTCTTCATCTCGGTCCACGATCCCCTGTTTATTTGAGTTATTAAACTCAAATAAACTCAAATAAACTCTTATTAAACACCAACAATCATTAAAGAATGAAAGGCGTATCCTTGATTCATATCTCACACTGATTATAGGAAAAATAATCCTGTTAATATTATCCAAGCAGAAGGACTGGAAAAATATTGTTTTTTATTCAAAAAATAAATTTGAATAGAATATTTTCTTGGATAACTTCAGAAACCTAATTTGCACTGAATCACATCTAATTTGCACCTTCTCCACATCTAATGAAGCGGTAGCTTTATTGTTATGCTTTTAATATAAATATCAAGAAATAATCACTGATTCCATTATCAGTATAATTCCCACAAATAGTTGCACTTCTGTCATTGTCTGAAACCTTAAAAATATAGATTATTATGCTGAGAATGCAAACATGGTTGATCCCCAATGGAAGAGTCATATATTATGCCCTTCAGTATCTTGTTTTAAGCTCACCTCAAAAAACTATTTTAACTCAATTTTAGTTTTATCCCCAATCTCCTGATTTTGCAGCAGACTTTCATTTAAACACCACCTAAATTGCCCTGTCCCTTTTTATAATTCATTATTACTGATTATAATCTGAAAAATATCTTAGGCAAAAAAAACACCCCTTCCTTCAGTGAGCTAGTTCATTTTTTAAAAATTAAAACAGATTTATCTTTGAAAAAGAACCATGTATCTCGGAGTAATAGGTATTTTGTCCATTTAGAAATCTCCATCTACCCTTTATAGATTTTTTTGCTGAACGTGAATAAAAATGAACTGCTGATTTTGAGATTTATTAATTAAAAAGGATAATTTATGGGAAGAAGAGGACTATGATATGCAATATGGTAGGGTGGAGATAAAAATTGCTATATTTGTAACTGCTGGAAAAAAAGATAGGAAGTTATTTCTTTAGATATCTTTCTTTTCCTTGTGTTTTTGTTGTTCAATTTTTCTTTCACCCTTCTATTCGTTTACTATTTCTGTTTCTTATTTCTGTAGCTTTTAAAATCTTTGTAAAATTTTCCTTTAATAAGAATTTTTCGTAGAAATATTTATGGATCCAACAAAGCACAGATTTCCGTCACCCCCAAAATATAGATCATTTTGCTGAGAATGCAAACATGGTCAATCCCCAATGGAGGACTCCATTCTTGGAGACATCAACAGGATTCAACACTTGAGTCAAAATGAGGAAAGCATTATTCTGCTGTTGTAATGCAGGTTCCACCTCTTTCATATGTGCTGTTACTATGTGATGCCTGTAGAAATGAAACAGAGGTTGGTTTGCATTGACGTGATGCTGCTTTAGTTACTTGCTTCACCTCCCTGCTTCACCTTCCCTGCTTCACCTTTTTTGCAGCTGCCTCTGTCCATGCTTGCCATAAGTTCTTGACTCAGTGGAACAACCTGCCTCCAGAAGTTGTGAGTGCTCCAACACTGGAGATTTTTAAGAAGAGACTGGACAATGATTTGTCTGAAATGGTATAGGATTTCCTGCTTGAGCAGGAGGTTGGACTAGAAGAGCTCTAAGGTCCCTTCCAATTCTATTATTCTGTTACTCAGGCTTCAGAAGACTCACCTCAAGGTTACTAAGTATTAGAGTAGGGATGAGGAACATCTGAACTGCATTATAATTCTCAACATGCTTTGATATTGGCCACATTGAGTGTGGAAAATCCATCGGCTGTTTAGCTTACTATTGAACATGTACTTTCTTTTTTAAAATCTAAAAAAGCTGCTGGTGAAAAAAAGACACCACGACCACATCTAGTCCATGTGCAACAACAGGTTGTGTTATCCCTTCTTCACACAATCTATAGAATAATCTACTTTCTTGAGCTCACAGTAAAGCAATAGACACATAAATGGGAAATCTACAAATTGCCATGTACATGATTTCCAGCTTCTATCCAAAACACACCACCAACTTTATCATCTATAGTCACGCTTTGTATGTCAACTGCATTTGTTCTGATCCACTTGATTGTAAAATTAAAACTGTAAAATTTGTCTGTAAAACTAAAATGGGCAATTAGGTGACATAACTTTACCTAAGTTCAATCAATAAATGGATACAGGTTAGAGGGGATTTATGAAAATACAGACCACAAAAAATAGAATAACAGTACACCCCTAGTTGTATTATTAACAAACCATAACCTATACTGGACAATGGCGCTGTATAGTTTCAGACACCGGGTGGCAGACTCATACCTACTGTATATGCAGACAACCACCCAACCTGAAACAGAGTCCCACAAGCAAGAAGAAACATTAGAACATTTATGCTAGTATGGGAACCAGACCTAACAACAGGAGTCTATTTTGCTTCTACATTTACTCATACTGCAGGCCCCAACAATTTCTCATACAAAACTGAAGAGCCCTTGACATGTTCTTCCTCTGATATGATATATGCCATTATCTGCCAGCAATGCCCTCTTGCATTCTAAAATGTAGGCTAGCCCACCAAAACAATGGAGACAAGTTTAATATCAGGACTCAAAATAAGGATGTAGTGTCATAATATTTCAACTTCCCAGGGCACTCTATAGTAAACCTCAAATTGACTGTTTTGGAAAAAAATGGACTTTTAACTTCACTAAGTAAGAGATTGCTGAATTCACATACACAAAAGGTTTCAGGCAACCTCAAGAAAGAGCATAAATTTTTAATATATTATATTGTTATATTGTTAATTGATACTGGAAATCTGCCTTGCATATACCTTGTATTTACATAACCAATCTGTCTTCCCTTCCTTTCTCTCTGCACACTTCATCACAGTTTAAACCCCACATTAGCTTAGCCAGAAAATGGCGAAATGATCTGTAGTTCATGAAAGTTTGTGCCCTTTAATAAAAGTTGTTATCTGAAAAGGCACTACTGAATGACTCCTGATTTTTTGGCTACCATACACTAACTTGCCTGTCTTCCTACAGTGTCTAATCCAGGTTCAAAGAAACCTGCTCCTTGGTTGTTTGTTCCCAATCCTGATTACTGCTATAATCAACTGAACTAGAGATCAGATCCAGTTAAAAATGATCAGAAAGACAAAATACATAAAATTCTCTATTCCTCTTGTTATAGGAAAGAATAAAAAGGAAATGAAAGCTGTAGAAATAAGGCTGGGTTGAATAAAGGGTGAAAACATATTTCTTGGGAAAAAAAGATTTAACTGTTTTAGAGCTATTATTTTACTCAGTCTCTTTTTTTTAATAATAACAATTTTATTGGTTTGTCAAAATATAAAATACAAAGAGAAATTCAAAAAAGTGATAGAAAACTAAAAAAGGGGGCTAGAAAAGAAAAAAGATAGTGTAAAGAGGAAAGAGAAAAGAAAAAGGCACGAACTTCCAACTCTCTTTAGCACAGTAGAAGATGATAACATTACAAACACAACTTTTTCCTTTTATACAACAGTATGTACAAACCATTTCTATAACAATAAACCTATCTAATTAACTAAAACAAAATCAAGATTTCATTTTTCTTTTTCATTGCAAGCACAAAATCTGGAAGCAATTTCAAAATCGAAGCAAGATTAAATATATTCTCTTCTTTGGATAAAAGAATCAGTTTGACCATCTCTACTACTCATTGCTGTGGGGAATAACATATATCTCTATTGACTCATTAAACTTATCCTAATTCATATTAAGGGAATCCTCTATATAAACACTTTCCGTAGTTTAGATATTTTACTAACTTTAAGCAATACTCAAATATTATATAAGGGAAAACAAAACAACAATAAGAAAAACTTCTTCATTTTAAATACAAAACACAAAACTACCTTAGGGCTTTCACAATATTACAAAAAGAGCAAACAAACAAACAAAACAAAACAAAAAAATACATTTACGAACTCATTGTATACATATGAAGCTACCTAAGTGTTTTTTTTCAATACATATGTCAAAGCTTATAAAAATCCATCCTAACTAATTAGATCATTATATTTAAGTCCCTCCCTCCAGCTTGTTTTCATAGAATGATTTTTTTCTACTTCTCAAGGGTGTCTCTTTTCTTCAAGGAGTTTTCAGCCTTATTTATATCCATAAAAAAATGTCCCAAGATTGTTCTGCTAAACATTATAGATTAACCTGGAGCAGGTCCGTGTAGAATAAGTTTTCATTTCTAAGATTTCAATCATATCTTTTTTTCTCAAAGAATTCTTGACCTTATTGATATCCATGAGGAAAAAAATCCCAAACTTGACCTCTTAAGACTTGTGAATTTACTTGACACTCTTGTTTCAGTTGCACTGAGAGGCTTATATTCAAACCATCATCATAATAGAAATGTCAACTCTACAAATGAGCATGGCTGCAGCCATTTTTCTTCTCATTCTAGGTTGCCACATAGAACGAGGGAGGGGGCTTATCCAGGTGCTTAGTTAGTCAAAATAACCTTCTGTCCCGTGGGAACCAAGGTCATCAACTGCTCCTGAGACTAGAGACTGTTGCATAAAAAGCCCGGCAAATAATTGTATTGGGGAACATAGTTGATTGCATTGTTTTATGGGTGGGACGTTTAACTTTGTATTGGGAAATTGCTACTTGTGTATTCAGACTTGGTTTCACTCTTGACTGTGCCGATTCTTTGTAACTAATAAAACATGTTCTTTGAGGAATTTGCAAGCCTTGGAGTTCTGCTTTATTCGTCTCTGTCGGAACCATGACAAGAAACAATGTCAGATTTATATTCCAAAGGTGCAGTTAAGTTATTTGTGTTATCCAGCATTTGTAAAGTTGCCACAGTGGGCTGATAGTTTTCTACAGTGGGTTGATAATCTTTTTTAATCTTCTCTGTATCATTAGCATCTAGGCAATTTATTATATAAATAATTTTCTCTATGGACTTTTGGAGGACTTCAGTTCCCTCTAATAGTCAAAATGATCAAAAGATGTTATTTATTTATTTCTTTATTTTTTGTTTGTTTTTTTCTTTCCTTTTTCTGGCCAGTCAGAGTTCATGAAAATCGGAGAATTTCAACCACCACCAATACAGGGCTACAGATTATTTTAAAAGTAGTAAATTAAAAGCCACCACTTTTATCCTTATAATTCAAAAGAAAAAATACTCCACGCTTCTTTCTTCAGCCTTCAGCAACCCTCTTCCTTGTCGTTTAACAATAAAGAAGTCTCAACAATGGCATATAACTTCAAAAAGTAGTTGTAAGCTGTAACTAAAGAGAGCCTCTTTTAGCTCATAAAGATAATAGTCTCATAACTGATTAAGAAATGAAGGGCACAGCTTATTGTCCATTTGAAATTCCCAAACAGCTGTTTTATCCAACAACAATGTGATTTCTGCCCCACCCCCCAGCTTCAGTTCACCCGCTGTTTTGAAGCACAGCTTCTAAAATAGCTTGCAGACTGATGCAGTTATCAGAGGATCCTGAGGGATGATTCTGGGACCTTCCCTAACCCAGGAGGGTCAAATAAACAAGAGGAAGCCTGTTCCTTCTGTTGGTAAGTTGAAAAAACAGCAGTCCAGAGAGAGGAAATTATCTGGGTTTATCAGCTGGCCATGTTCTTCACCAGAAGTTGTTATCTGAGAAGGTACTACCAGATGATTTCTGATTTTTTGGTTACCATAGACTAACTTGCCTGTCTTCCTACAGTGTCTAATCCAGGTTCAAAGAAACCTGCTCCTTGGTTGTTTGTTCCCAATCCTGATTACTGCTATAACCAACTGAACTAGAGATCAAATCCAGTTAAAAATGATCAGAAAGACAAAATGCATAAAATTCTTTATTCCTCTTGTTATAGGAAAGAGTAAAAAGGAAATGAAAGCTGTAGAAATAAGGCTGGGTTGAATATTCTTCCTATTTCAATTTGAGGGTCAACAAGTGCTACAAAGGAAGGGTGCAAACATATTTCTTGGAAAAAAATATTTAACTATTTTAGAGCTATTATTTTACTCAGTCTCATGGTGCTGCATCAGCATTCTGCTTATGTTTTCTGCTTTCTATTTCCCCCCCTTGAATTAACCTCTTATCTGCAGTCCTCATAGATTATGTGGTTAAAAACCAGTCCAAAAATCCCACTCATTTTTGACTAGGTGATTCTCTCTGTTAGTGGTGGAGAATGATGTTGACTTTAATTAAGAATTAATTTCTTGATTCAACAGAACATTTATTGCTCCTATTTTATTGTTACAATATATATGGCGGACACAAATACTTCATTTAGTTTTAAAAGGCAACTTTCCCATTTTAGGCAAAAGCAGAGGCAGAGAAAAAAAGCAGTGTTTACCTTTTAATTGTGTCACAACAATGCTCCAAAAGGCAACTTTCAGAAAAAAGAGAACACATTTTTGTGTGTTTGCTACATTTCTTGGTAGGAATATTCTTTTCCTGGGAATGTCACAATATAAGTGTTCATGCTGGCTAAGCCATTATCGAAAGGGAGATCAGCAATTTAATGCAGGTCTCCTACTTTAAATTGAGAGACTTGTGTGAGTCTCACATTGCTAGGTGTCTTGGCTTCCATCTGCTGTGGTAAATGCCAAACTCTATGAAATCACTCTTGGCAAGTAAGTATGGCAAGTATTTGGACTTGGTATGTATTAGAGTCATTGTCAGGAACTGACAGGGCTTTAGCCTTATGGCATTTTCCCCTCTGGTGTTTCAATACCTTTCTCAGTTGTGATGCCATAATCAAGGAGGTGGCAAAGCTGTGTTGATTCCTCAGACTCCATAGTTGCAAGGGACACTGCCCCAGAAATGGTTGGTTGGAAATGCCATTGTGTGAGACAAGTTGGGGCTCCTGCCAGAGTATCATTTATCTCTCTAGGTACTAGTAGAAGCTGTTCCATTGCTCCTGAATGTCTTTTCAGAGCTGAATCTTCTAGTCTTGGGTGACTTTCATTTCATGTTCTGCAGGGGAGTCCAATGTAGCTTATGAATCCACTGCCTCTGTGATGATCATGGGTTTTCTAACACACCTCAGTGAGCGGATGCTGGATCTCATTTGCTTGACAATAAATGAGACATGATCTAGATGGGACATTATCATCTGTCCTTTTCCATGGTCAGATCACTTCCTTACTAAACTGTGCATCACAGATACCCCAGGCTTCTATTTGGTTGGGTCCTTAAGTTGGTCCTAAGGCATTTCATGAATCTGGATGGACTTTTGGAGGGATTCCTTACTGGCCACTAGCCAAACAGTTCCCTCTTGTGCCTGGTTGACTCCTGGAATACAGAAACAGCCAGAATACTAGATGAGATTGTGTCTGTGAGACCTCTGCCCTATTACCATTTAGTTCCCTGAAGGAGCTAAGATGCCTGAAGTGACAGTGATGAGAAATCTGAAGTGAATGTCATGGAACACTGGTTCAAGCTCACATCTGAGCTTGTACAAAGGTGATAAGAATATTAAAGGATTAATTTTGGGTGCCTGTTTCATCTGCATATTCTTGACAGCTCTATCTGAGGTTATATGGCAGTTATTGGAGAAATATGGGCAGGATACAGTGTCTACAGCATACCAGATGAATTGGCAGGGTTTCTTTGCACATAAAATTGCCCATGTCAGCTCTGGGTTGAATGACAATTTAACAGAGTACACTGCGGTAAACAAGGCAAGGTCTTCTGAAATCTTCTTGGATTCTTTTGAATTTGTGGAACCTAGGAAACTGGATAGAATCTTCTGTGATTTGAACACTCCTTCTCATGTGCTTGACCTGTGGTATAATCAACATCTTTTTGTAGAAAGGGAAGCTGCAGCTTGTCTTGAGGAAGGTGCTATTGGAGAGGTCTACTCTGGACCCAGGTATCTCCACCTTTCCTTTGGAGGGAAGGTTTTAAAGCAGGTGGTGAATTAAAGAGGATCATAAAGGAAAGAGATTTATCAAGATTCATATCAATCTAATTTCAGGCCAAGTCATGGAATTGAAATGCCATTTCTTGCTCTAGTCAATGACCTTCACAGGGACCTTCATGGAGAATATGCCCCTTGGTCTTCTTGGTTCTTTCAGTGATATTTGATACCATCAGCCAGAGTATTTTGTTGGATTGTCTACAAGGGTTGAGTGTCTCTGTTTTACAGTAGTTCTGCTCCTCCTGAAATGGGCAAATCCCATCATTAATCATAAAGGAGTAGTGTCTGAGTCTATAATTAATCTCATAGGGTTGCTGTAGGCCTTGGGACTCTCTGCTGTGCTATTTAATCTCTACTTGAAGCCACTGGGCAACATCGCCATCAGTTTGAAATTAAATGTGATTAATATGCTGATACTCAAGTTGATATTGCCATTCCAGGCTGATGCTGTAGACACCCTAAACAGATGTCTGGAGGCTGTGAAGGTCAGGATAGGGCAAAACATACTTAGATTAAATCATTCCAAAATCAAGTTGGCAATTCAGTTGTTATGGTTCCGACAGACAGAGACAAATAAAGCAGAACTCGGAGGCTTGAAAATTCCTCAAAGAACATGCTTATTAGTTACAAAGTATCAGCATGATCAAAAGTGAAACCAAGTCTGAAATTCCCAC
The DNA here is from genome assembly GCA_023970755.1 of Azemiops feae. NCBI lineage: Eukaryota > Metazoa > Chordata > Lepidosauria > Squamata > Viperidae > Azemiops > Azemiops feae. The sequence goes on along the minus strand of JALGBA010000082.1, from coordinate 1,475,274 downwards.
TAAAAATTTCCGAGTTATAAAGTATAATGTCCCACCCACAAAACTATGCCATCACTACGTTCCCCAATACATTCATTTGGCAGGCTTTCTTATACAATGCCCAGTCCCTGATCGTGGGAGCAGTAGATGACCTTGGTTCCCATGGGAAAGAAGATTATTTTGACTAGTGAAGCACCTGGACAAGCCCCCCTCCCTCCTTTCTATGTGGCAACCTAGAATGAAGAGAAGGATGGCTGCAGCCAGGCTCATTGTAGAGTTGACACCAGTAACAATGGTCCTTATAGTATCACTGGATGGTGTTATCTTCCCCAGTATGGAGTTGGCCCACAACTTTGGGAATTGTTATGGACTTACTGTATGTCACCTGCTTAAACAGTGTGTAGAATCCATAGCAAAGGGAACTTTTGCCCAGCTTCAACTACAGGCCTAGTTTGTTTTAGATGCTCCTCTATGTGTAACTTTTACCCTGATAACAAAGTGGAAAAGATAATCAAACAACGAATCAGCGAACACTTAGAGGCAAACAAAGTCATTACTAAAAGCCAACATGGGTTTGTCAAAAACAGATCATGCCAGACAAATCTTATTGCATTCTTTGACCAAGTGACAAAATTAGTGGATCAGAGGAATGCTGTGGATATAATTTACTTGGACTTCAGTAAGGCATTTGATAAAGTAGATCACAACCTACTACTCGATAAGATAGAAAAATGTGGGTTAGACAGCATCACCACCAGATGGATTCGTAGCTGGCTGACCAGCCGTACTCAGTGTGTGGTCCTCAATGGAACCGCATCTACATGGAGGGAAGTGTGCAGTGGGGTGCCCCAGGGCTCTGTTCTGGGCCCAGTGCTCTTCAACATCTTCATCAATGATTTGGACGAGGGGATAGATGGGGAACTCATCAAATTTGCAGACGACACCAAGCTGGCAGGAATAGCCAACACTCCAGAAGACAGGCTTAAGATACAGAAGGATCTGGACAGACTTGAACACTGGGCACTATCTAACAAAATGAAATTCAATGGTGAAAAAAGCAAGGTTCTACATTTAGGTAAGAAAAACCAAATGTACAGGTATAGTATAGGGAGTACCTTGCTCAATAGTAGTAACTGTGAGAGGGACCTCTGAGTCCTAATGGACAATCACTTAAATATGAGCCAGCAGTGTGCTGCAGCTGCCAAAAAAGCCAACACAGTGCTGGGTTGCATTAACAGAGGGATAGAATCAAGATCACGAGAAGTGTTAATACCACTTTACAATGCCTTGGTAAGGCCACACTTGGAATACTGCATCCAGTTTTGGTCACCGCGATGTAAAAAAGATGTCGAGACTCTAGAAAGAGTACAGAGAAGAGCAACAAAGATGATTAGGGGACTGGAGGCTAAAGCATATAAGGAACGGCTGCTGGAATTGGGTATGTCTACTTTAATGAAGAGAAGGACAAGGGGGAACATGATAGCAGTGTTCCAATATCTCAGGGGCTGCCACAAAGAAGAGGGAGTCAAGCTATTTTTCAAAGCGCCTGAAGGCAGGACAAGAAGCAACGGATGGAAACTAATCAAGGAGAGAAGCAACCTAGAAGTAAGGAGAAACTTCCTGACAGTTAAAACAATTAACCAGTGGAACAACCTGCCTCCAGAAGTGGTGAATGCTCCAACACTGGAAGTTTTTAAGAAGAGACTGGACAGCCATTTGTCCGAAATGGTATAGGGTTTCCTGCCTGAGCAGGGGGTTGGACTAGATGACCTCCAAGGTCCCTTCCAACTTTATTATTATTATTGTTATTATTGTTATTGTTATTATTGTTATTATTGTTATTATTGTTATTATTGTTATTATTGTTATTATCGTCATCATCATCATCATCATCATCATCATCATCACCATCATCATCATGATCACATTTATTTGCTCCCATCTCGTGGTGGTTCAAGGCAACTCAGGACAGCTTACAGTTGTTAATGAATTACTCCAGTTGTTAAGTGAATTGTGCCATCGTTAAGTGAATCTGGCTTTCCCCATTGAACTTGCTTTTTGGAAGCCAGTTGGGAAGATCACAAATAGCAATTGAGTAACTCCGGGATGCTACAACCATTATAATATATACCCAGTTGCCAAGCACCCAAATTTTGATCATGTGAAAGTGGGGATGCTGCAATGGTTGTAAGTGCAAGGACCAATCATAATTTATTTTTTTCACTGTCATTGTAACTTCAAACAGTCACTAAATATATGGATGTAACTTGAAGGCTACCTGTATAAGCAGCCTGTCACAATTTCTACTCCGTCACTTCTTTTCACATTTCTGGTGTTTTTCTGGTACAAGCTGGGAGGGGCTTGAGATTTAGTTTTTGCAGACACTCTCTTCAATTCCATGACCCTCTGAATCACAAATAAAGCTTTGAGGCTGATTAGCCTCCGATTCAGCCTGCTTCAGGGGGAACTGCTTCCATCTGGATATCTCCGAAATCTAGTTTGGGATTCAGAGATCTCCCTGAAATCAGTGCAGCAAACGCAATTATGTGGTTTCTGAGACATGGGGCCACGTTATTACTCTTTGTATCTTGAAATACTGTCAAAGATTCTGGTGGAAAGGAAGTTGATTGATGGGCTTCATTTGCGCTGGGTCTCAGCACTGTGTGCACTTGATTTCAGAGAGGAGGGAAATATTTAAGCAGCCCTCAAAACAGGAATAAGGCGTAGGCTACGATTTGTCTCTGCTAATACCGAGAATGCATTGTCCTTCTTACGAAACACTACGCGGGAACATCGGGGTTTCACTCCCTTTCCTATCACTGCATGATGCATCCATACAGATCTAAGTACCAACAAATTTTGTAAAACCTAAGCACTTTTGACTTAACCTTTCATGCTTCCTTGGAAAAGCAGCTTGATCTGTATTTATTTCAAGTGGTAAAAGGCCTCATGCTTACCCAGGCATTTTTTTTGGTATTACAAAAAAAAATTAGGACTAACATTTTCTGATATTGTCTATGGAGATGCTAAGTTGTACAGGTCATGTTTGTCCCAAAGGATTCTTTCTTTCAAAAGGCAACTGGACTTTCTTGTTTTGCTAGAAGACATTTCACTTCCCATCCAAGAAGCTTCTTCAGTTCTAGCTTCTTGCTAGCTTCTTGGATGAGAAGCGAAACCTGTTTGAGCAAAACAAGAAAGTCCAGTTGCCTTTTGAAAGAAAGCACCTCTGGGACATTTTCTATTATTGTTTAGACTCAGAATGACTTCTACTCTATTTTTTGGAATTCTGGAAATATTTCAGCAGCCCTGAGAGTCTTATAATCTAAAACTGGATGTTGGAAGCACCCGGTTCCTGGACTTCTGGGCTTTTGCAAGCTGGGAAGGCAATGTTTTCTCACACGTTTGGACTGAAATTCAATCATCCATCTGTTTTAGTCTAGAGCGATTCCTCTGGGCATCTGTTAATCCAAGATTTACAGCAGAATTTTTCAAACTTGGCAACTTTTAAGATTTATAAACTTCAGCTCCCAGAATCCCCTAATCAGCATGCTGGTTAGGGAATTCTGGGAGTTGAAGCTTAAACATCTTAAAGCTGCCAAATTTGAAAAACATTGATTTAGAGGGAAAGCAAAAGTAAAGATAACATGGATGCTAAGTATCTTCCTCAGGTAAAGGTTGCTGTGTCTCTCTGTATTTCTAAACAAGTCAAAGAAAACTTGTTTTCTTTCAACTATGTATATTTAAATACTAACACACCCAGAAGTACTGCAGGTGTGCAAGAAAGTGTGATGATGCTCTCTGAAAGTAAGAGAGCTAATGAAGCGCACTGGTGATGTTGTCTAGTGTGGTAATAAAATGCCTGCAAGAAAACAACCAAACTCAGAAAGCCCTAAGAGATGAAATGTGTTTATCACCAAGAGGTGAAACTAACAGGAGAAAGGGTTTTAAACTCTGCTGTCTTGTTTTCCAATTCCTGGTTGAGAATTTTGAATAATTTCAGGGCACTGTTAGATATGTTATCCACCATAAACCTGATGGTATTTCCTAAATTCACTTATCTTTTTGTTATATAGGAGTTGTGTGTGTGTGTGTGTGGGGGGGTTGTAGTAGAAAACAACAACAACAACAAAAGGTTTATCTTCCAGGAAAAATACCTCTAATGAATAAAAGTTCTTTATTCTTATGTTAGTGATTCTTAAACAGGAAATAATTCTCCCCAAAGGGGTTAATTGGGCATATCCTAGAGGTAATGGAGCAATTTGTAGTTGCTTGTTTGTGACTCACGGATCCACTTTGGCACTGCTGTTAAGATGTTTGTGTAAAACAACAGATTCTTGTTTTTTTGTGAGGATAATGAAATTATACAAGACTGGGAAAAGGGTAATTGGGTCAGACAATTTAAAAACCACCGCCATATGTTGAAAGTGGATGCCAAATGCGAATTTTTAGTGTGAAGAATATTTCATCTCATTAAATAAAGAAATGCATACAGTAAGTCCCTCAGGGCTCAATGTTTTCCATTGGATAATAGCTATACAAGTCCAGTATGATTTCCAGGCGACTTTTTTTCCATTGCCGGCAATGGGGTGGGCGCAGTTTCAGCATGATGTGTCCGGGCCATGGGTCGGCAGTTTGACACTGGTATAGGTTTCCTGCCTGAGCAGGGGGTTGGACTAGAAAACCTCCAAGGTCCCTTCCAACTCTGTTGTTCCGTTATCAAACTGTTAAGGCAAAGGATTGTTTGTTCTTCATTGAATTAGGAACATTAGTCACAATCTAATGAAAATCTGAGCATAATTCATCACATTCAGGTCAGTAATCTGTTGTGTTAAGGAAGCAATTCTAGCTATGTTTATTTGGAGGTAAATTGTGCTCAGGTAGGATTTGTGTTTAGGAGTTTTAATAAGAAAGAACTAAATAAAATTTTCTAGGACTACTTACACTGAACTAATTTAAGTGGACATGTAAGAAAGCTAAGAAATATTGGGACCAGAATTCAGAGAAATCTTAAAATAAATGTACAATCGAAACCAGAGGTTTTTCTTCTAGGTTTGATGGACAAAGAGATTGAAAAAAAAAAAATCTGGGACTTTACTTTTATACACAATAACAGCAGCAAGACTTTTATATCACATAGATGGAAGATTATTATTTTTTTAGATCAATCTTTGGGTATCGTCTTCTGTACCCAAGGCAGTTCTCCATTTGGAGCTTGACCATGTCTTCCTGGAAGTGGGCATTCTGATTAATCAAACAGAGCTATTCGTTGAAACAGTTTTTATTATGGAGGGTTGGCTCCCTGTCCTTTTGTTAACTATTTTCAAGCTGGGTAAAAATGCTAAAAAAATATATCTCATGACACATGGTTTCTCTTCCTCTGTGGCCCACAAGGGATGTTAAATATCTACGCCTAAGAGAAGCATACAGTTGACAGTCAAGAAAACATGAGCAATATATTTGATAGCGGAGGCACCAAATATACATGGGTTTTCATGATATGGCAGGTGATGGAAGCACCTATAGGAATCCAACAACTCAACTCTTGATCTAGAATAGGCCTTTCTTAAGAATTGAAACAAACTCATTGACAAATATTTTTCAAATTGGAAAATATTTTTTTTTTTGCCAACCAATTTAAAGATCTATTTTTATTTTTTTTGCCTATAAGAGGGTATTGATTGGGCTGGCTTTTTTTTTTTTTTTGGTGTTAATATATAGTTTCATTCCAGCAATCCAGAATAATTGGGATTCCAAAGTAGGTGATTTCCTTCTCCTTCAATTCTTTTCGCCCATGATTTTTCAGGGAGGCAAAGGTTTTTTGCACACATAAAAATTGCTCGTATTACAGGGTACATCATTCCATTTTCCAGCCTCAGAGATCTCGCCGCAGTCTTCATTATTGCCGTTGTCATTGGGTTCACCTTCTGACCAATTCCTAAAGAAGGAAGATAGTCAAATTAGTCTAAGAGACATTCAAAGAGAGTTGCCATTCCTCTCCACCCATATCATCTTCTGCCTGCAGAAGGTCTGTATTTTTCCAGCGATGGTTTTGGGTCAGTCATGTATATCCCACTGTTTTCCAGTATGAAGCTTCAGGAAGCATATGTAGGCCTTCAAAGCTCAGCAGGGTATCTGCCAGATTGGGACTGGTTTAATATTAACACAATATCTATCTGTACACCATGCCCTGCATCTTATATCATTGTCTTCTCATCTATAGAGAAGGCTGTTTCCTCACCTGATTCTTAGTATCTATGCAAGGACATAGAATTAGTGTTCTTCTGGATTTACAAATGCCAACAGTACTAGCCATCATAATCAATACTGAGGTATATTAGGAATTATAATTCAGCAACATCTGGAGGCTATTACCTAAAGTCTTTTTCACATGTAATCCCACCCTTGGCCGCTTCTTGGGGATTAAATGCAAATTATCTCATTAAAATCATTTGGGGTGGCCACTGTCTGCCACATTTGCTATCTTCATAACTTTCTTCATACTATTTCTTACTCATGAATAAGTATATCCCTAATGGTTGACATTATTAACTTCTTGTCAATAGCCAAGGCTCAGTATAAGCCCACTGCCAGCTACCTGAGTCTCCATGTTCTCCTTGATAACACTGTTTGTTCATCTTAGGTGAGCTAGCAGTGAAAGGGAAGGTGGTTGACAAAATAGGTGCAATGAATGAGCAACAAGGATAGTAGTGATGAATGAGAAGGTGAATTCCAGGTTTTGTTGGCTTTTTAGAATGTGCTTATTGCGTTCCATCCTAAAAAAGTCTCAGCAATTCTTCCTCACTGTTACTTATGCATCTGCATTCGCTCTGACCTCAAACTGAACGTCTTCTTGAAAGAGGAGAACAGGGCAAATGGAAGAAACTTCATTATGTTCTTACTCTAATTAGAAAGAATAAGTGAAAACATGGAGGAGAGACAGCAGCTATGGTTGCTTCTAATGACCAACTGGGTCAACTAATCCTCTTCACCAGTGAGGCCATCTTGTAGGAGAGACATTTGCTATTTAAAGCCATTGTTAAATGACCAACTTTTTCATCTCACCATCTTTCCAAGCCCAATGCATCGGAGCTGTTTTGGCTATTTTCAGACATTAGGAATCTTATAAGCATGGGCATGTTTATATAGTTGCAAGTGTCTAGAATGCACATAGAACTTCCAGCCAATCCGTATTTGCTCTTCCTGACTACTCTCCATTGACTACTAAACGCTTGCTGGTAGCATGCTGGCAATTCTGTACATGATCTCCTTTATCTTATGCCAAGCACTGCTCTGATACGGTCTCAGGAAATAAACAAGATAGCCAAGAGCACTGGCTGAGGTAGCTATAATGCTTAAATTGCTCATAACTGCAAGTATTCAGTTTTGAAGTCACGTGACTAACAGGGTCATCTTGCATGAGTACATGGATGTTGCCCTCATTTGGAAGATCTCACTGAACAGTCACTTCAAGTAGATCAACTATATATTGTTTTAAAGGATGATTGTATTTTTCCCCCAGTGGTTCCCTAATGTATTACTGACTGAGAGTAAGGTTAAAAAATAAATGCTATCTTGGTTCCTTGATTCTGCCAGTTATTTATCAATACTACATTGGTCAATATTGTACTTGAAAGTCATGAAATTACCATAAGTAACAGTCAGATATTTTATAGGGATATCTTATGGAAAAGTTCTGTGCAAGTAAAGTTCACTCTTTATCTGTTTTGTATGTGTTAAATGGAAGATGTGAGGAAGAAAACTGGAAGATGAATTAAAATAATATTCAATGCAACATAGAATTGTGTAATATACAATGTCTAGGCAACACAAACAGAGACAATTTTCCTTTGTGCCAACAGGGACTTGGCCTCCTTATTCTTCTAACTTTAGAAAAGCTTCTCTGCAGTTCTTTTCCTCCTGCCCAGTCCAATGGCAGCATTTTAAGAGAGCGGGTCTTTGGACTTACAGGGGCTTCTGCACTTCAGTTTCTGGCACCCACCATTCTCATCTTTTGTTGTTGTTGTTGGGCTTGTAGTTTAATAATATTATGAAGGAACAGATTCTCTACTCCTGCATCATGGTAGAACAAGTGAACAAAGAATATGAAGAGGCTTGGCTTAAGATACCAACGCAATCTTATATTAGTCTTTTCTCCCAAGCATTAAGGAAGTTTAGGTTTGGTGGCAGAGTTCACATCTGTTAATTTAGGGCAGCGTTTCTCAACCTTAACCACTTTAAGATGTGTGGAATTCAACTCCCAGAATTCCCCAGCCAGCCTTCTGGGTGGAGAATTCTAGGAATTCCAGCATTTTGCCTGAGGAATTCTGTGAATTGAAGTCCACACATCTTAAAGTAACCAAGTTTGAGAAATATTGGTTTAGAGTGTTGAATACTTTTAATATGAAAGGAGCTACATGAAACTCCCGTTTCTGCTTTCTCAGGATGGAAAATTCAGGAAATTTGTTAAGACACCTGACTAATGGTAGGATATGAAAACTGCACTGCATAGGCTTGTCTTACTTGAAGCTGGTTTTGTAGTCTGTGTTATCAACCCATCTCCATTGCCCTTCAGTATTGTGATCACTGAGTCCAATCCAGAAGCGCTGATTCCTGGTTTCAGTCCCGAGGAAAGTCTAGGGTGCCAAAAGTTGGAGAAGTAAGAAGGAATCAAAGTTATAACAGCAGAAGCAGCAGCAACAACAGTGTGCCAAAATAATTAAGTTGAATTGATCTGGGAGAACTCTTATACCTGTATTCATAATAATTAACTATAGTCATATGTTACAAGGCCTTTCTAAAGTGCTTATTCCAAAAATACGTTTTGGTTAATTCAATGACCATGCCTCTGATATATATTTGTAAGAGACCATCCTGTTAAAGCTTTGATTATGAAATTGATTTGCCTCATTTGTAGCATTTAATAAGGTCCTTTGACAAACATCATCTTCCAATTGCAATTTTCTTGACTTTTTCCACCATAGTTCTATGTTTCTTTCCTATGTAAAAAGAACACGGAAGAAAACCCCCCTTCCTTTTTTATTTTTTTTTAGGGAGGAGCCATTTCTCTGGAATATTCTAGTATAGCAGCCTTAATTATAGATGGTGCACTGAAATATATTAGTGTGTCTCATGAAACAAAATATAAGGATCTACATCAACCAACAATCTTCTTCCATGGAGTTCGGTCACATTTTTTTTTACATCATGTATCATTTACAAGTGGGAATTTGTGAGTGTCCATAATATATAATTCACAGCATCCTTCACCATAGGCCACATTGGCCGACTTGTTGAGAGTGGTGGTTCAGTCAGATCTGGAGGAATATGTTCCTATTCTTGCTACTGTGGTAGCTGCCCATTGCACCTTTGCATGAATCACGGCTTGAGGATTACTTCTGTAGGCATGCTGGATTGCAAACCAGAGCCAGCAATGTCATTAAATGGACATTTCTATACCACCTCTCTTTTTACTCCACAAGCCATCAAAAGCAGTGGAAGGCAATCTGTGATTGTCTTTATTTCCATCAACTCAGAAATAATATGAGTGAGGAAATTGCTGCCCCTTCTGAAAATCCCACCCTCACATCACTCAGAGAAAAAGAAAACATCCCACCCCTTGAAAATCTTAAGTCTTTTTTGTTTGTTTGTTTGGATTGTCTTGAACAATTATTTTTACTGTATGCTACCCAGTCCTTACAGAGCTGGGTGACCTTGTACAATTTTGAAATACATGAAAATAAATAAATTGAACTGCTTGTTACTTCCCAAGCCAATATGATAGTATAGGGAAGTGAGAAACAGAAGATTCAGTTTCACCCTGGCTTGTTTCTCTAAGCTAGTGGCAGTCACAAAGCTTTCAAATTAGCCTTTTTCTTACACAATATGAAAGGCAGGATCAGAATGGAGGGATAGAGCAAGAGTTCCTTTCAAAGGGGAAATTGGCCCACAGTGAATTAAAAGTAACAACACAAATCCTAGATTCTTAGTGGGTTTCTCTACTATGAAGTTAAGCTTAAAACCGAGGTCTAGTGTGGTTTTCCATACATACACTGGAAGCATTGCTCAGCTCTGCAGACCCCTATTGAAACTGCAACTTTGTAGGAGCTTTGGATCTCATTTCCCTGCCTTCCTCAAAGAATCTTGGGAAATGTAGTTTGCAATATCAGAGAGGACTTTCTGTCCCATGTTTAGATCAAGGCAGCAGGTCAAAATAGCTTTCTCTTGGGAAGAAAGTTGCCCCATGTAGATATACTCCATTTCCTCCTTGGGACTAAAAGGCAAATTCTAAATGAGGAAAAGGTGGCCCACTTCTATCTTATATGATTTCATGCTTCTTTTAAAGTTAAGATTACCAGGCATTTTCATTTCGTCTCAAATTATCCCCATGTCACCTATCTTAGCTTTTGATGATTCTTAGTTCTGTTAGACTTGCAATATCGCTTTGTATCAATATGGTGTGCCATGAATATAAATCTCTGTGTTGATAGGCAATAGGAACATATAAAAGGTATGGTCTCTCTTGTGACAGAAATAAATCATAATGAGCTGATTTGGCATGTCCCATGACTATACCCCTGACTAGGATCCACAGCGACATTTCTTCATGGATAACCTAATATTATAGCATCCACTTAATAGTTGATAGTTATGATTGCTGTTTATCATAGAGGCTGACAACCTTTTGGTTGTTCTTGTTAGATTATTTCTTTGTTTGTGGTTACACTAGGATCATGGTGGGCAAAGTGGTGGTTTCATGCTATCACTGCAAGGGGCAGGACTAGAATTTCAAGAGGTGTTCATCTTTGAGGGAAAAGGTTTTGTTTGAACAGTTTTTTGTTTTTTTTTATAAAGAAGGGCCGATGAGCCTTCCAAATGATACAGGTTAATGTTGCTTTTTTGGTGACATGGCAAAATTCAGTAGTGCAATATCTAGATCCTGCAATCTGCTCTTCAAAAAGAAAAGAAAAATCCAGCTTTAATGAATATGCTGATGTACCAAAATAATGAGGAGTACTTTGTACAGATCATCTTGCTTTGTTCGAAAAAGCACCAGAGGACATATCTAAGCATATTTTACCTGCATAATGTGTTCAATGTCAATCAACTCCTAGTTGCTTTTTTACCCTAGGGTAAATTGTCTTTCAAAAATCAAGGAGGAAAAAAAAAAGGCACTATATTGTCTTTCAAAAATCAAGGGGTAAAAAAGGCAGTAACTTGTAACAGAGAAATAGTGGGTAGGGAAATGTTCCCTCTCAAATAGCTATGGGTAGTCAGGAGTTGGTAGCAACTTTTAAACCTATACCTTCTCCCAAACAAATACTAGGATTCTTACCTGTTCATACTGATTGGTAATGACTACCAATTCTGAATTCTCTTCTTCACACTTACTCTTTGCTGTGTGCCAAATAACTTGTGTGACGGAGAAGAAGTAACATGCACCATCAAAATATTTCCATTCTCTGCTTTTGGCTCCACATGGGTACACTGGCAAAGAAAAAAAATAAAATAAAAGAACTTTTCCGGCTTTGGTTGCCAGAAGTTTTGGTCTAGATGTCTGCTACACTGCACTGGAATTTTGGAAGCATGTAGTTTTTCTGCAGTAGAAAAGCAGAAAACTAAGAAGGATATGATCAGCTGGGAACTGGGAGGGTACTACGGCTAAGCACAGTGGAACACAGTGAGTGGATTGAGTGTTCCCCTCTGGAAAAACTCATGGGAATAAACTTAGACTCAGTGAATTATTTAGTGTATTGAAAAGAGGAAGAGACCATGTTAGAATTTAGAAGAGGGAAACACAATTGCCTTACAGATATATGAGCCACAATTGTAGTGGAAAGAAATTATTGCCCTGGGCAAGCAGTTGGATTAGAGGACCTCCAAGATCCCTTCCACACCTAACAACAACTTACTGTGAAAAGCAGATTTTATGGTGGAATTTGATTTTCAAGGCACTAACTGCGTTTCCTCAATGGACTCTTGTACAGAGGCTTAGAAGGCTTACTCTGTTTGCCACGTTTTCTGGGATCACATGGTATGCAAAGAAATTACTTGCTTAAAACTAGGTGCTAGAGTATAATCCTGCATGGAAAATACAGCCTATTGATATTTATTGTCCTAAAGAGCTCCATTGTGGGCTCTTTTGGGATCTACTTCAATCAGTACCCCCCGCACCCAACAATTAGGTCCTGGAGCTCGTACATTTCTTGAAGATGACTTACGGTTTTCTAGATGTTGCTCCCACTTGCTCCTTCCTATAAGAATAGAATTGTACACAATAATATTACAAGTTGAGAAGCAATAAAAATACCATATTCAAAGGGATCTTAAGCACTCTGAAAAAAAATCTAGACCTGGAGTTAGCTTTGTAAGAATTTTAGAATTCTACATCATATGTTTCAAGCCTCAAAGAAAAGTATCCTTCACAAATTACAATCTCTCTCTCTCTCTCTCTCTCTCTCTCTCTCTCTCTCTCTCTCCCTCTCTCCTCCTCCATTAATATATTTGTGCTCTGATAAACACGTGCCTTTCAGGGCACATGGAGAGCTGATGTCTTGCTGGCTTCTGCTGACTAGCAGATTTTGTGAGGGGAATTGTGACTGGATGCTGAATCTGAGTTGGTGTTAATTTCTCCAAAACAAAGGAGAGATTGTTGAGATCATCTACAACTCTGGACTCCTCATAAATAAACCATGGAAACTGTCATTCTTATGATTGGCGTATGAATGGAATGGCTGAAGTTGGGATTACATCAAGCATACTTGCAAAGTAGCCCATATGAACATTAAGCTTGACTGATCCCTACATATATTTAATCACTTTTTGGGATTTTTAAAAAAGTTTTGTATATTGGAGAGATTAAGACCCTTCAGTCTGCAAGTATTATATTCATTAGATGAGTTTTCACCTCCTTAAAAGGCAATGGTGTGCATATGATATATATTTTTTAGACTATGCAGCAAAAGGATGCTTAGTACCAGGATTTTTGAAAATTAACAATGGATTAAGGGACCAGAGGGATTTTAAATTATAGTTTTGAATTATTTGGAAGATATTTTCTCATTTGAGAAAATGGAGATTGCTTTGGGGAGGAGGATTAATGGTAAGGAAGGCTGGAAAATCCTTAGTGCAAATTTTTGAATACCATTCAGTAAAGCTTTTGGACAGAACGGATCAAATGCTCGATAAAACTGATGGAGCATGGTCTAATAAAGTGGTAACACAAGAAGGAGCTGCAATGGATTTCTATTAAATTAATTTGAAGAATATTTAAATATAATTCAAATGGATCTGATGGATGAGTTATTCCCTAAAGGACATGAACAGATATTAAATCAGGAAACTGATTTAGATTTTTTTTTCCTTCTGGAAATTACAAAAGATCTCTGCTAAAATTTGGAAAGACCTTTCTTTAGAAGTGTCTAACAAAAGGATAGATTTTACTTATTAATACAAAAGAAATCTATTATGCTTCTGAAGGATTTTTACTTAGAAACACAGTTGATGAGCAACTACCACTGCGACTTTTTAATGAAAGGATAAAAGAATAATTACAAACTCAGGGAAGGTTTATAAGATTGGCTTGTTTGACCAGAGTTAAAAGAAGAAAATACTTATATCTGGTTACTCTTACTGGACTTTTGCTGACAAAGATTGATTGACATAACATTTGAACTTTGATTTCTTTACCTAAGGGATGAGTCATGGGAAGGAAAGAGATTATGCTTTATTTAGAGAGGGTGATAAAACTTCTAAAATTGATTTTAGCCTGGTGGGATGAAGAGGGAAGTTACTTCTTTTTTCTTTCTCTTTCTCTTTTTTCACCCATCTGCAGACTAATTCTTTGCATTGCATTTTATTCTGGCCAGGAAATAAAATGTCTACAACAATTGATTTATAAGTCTCTTGTCTGAACATAGAATTTTGGCTTATTTCTGGCCATTGGGGGACAGAAAAAAATGAAGAAACAAAAGCAAAACTGTAAAAACCTAAATCAACCTGATTATTTTACTTACCTGCATGACTTTCTCTGCTTGTTCAGCAAATCATGATTTATAACTTAATCTTAAAGACAGTGCTGGATTGTAAAGTACGGCAATTAACTATAAAGCTGATACTTATATTTTGTCTCCTGATGCACATGGCGCTATATTGTACCAAGTCAGCTGGAAATTAATGTATGTTTTGTGGGTTCAGTAACTTGCTTTTTCTAGAATACTAAGATTTTGAGAAAGTTTTAAAGCCACTTTCTACAACATTGTGTCCTGAACCCATACAGTATGTCAGAAGTCAAAATAGCTGATTTACCCTGGGATACCACAAGCCCGAACAATAGGATGATCAGCAGGTAAGAAATGGCCAGAAGCACATAAATTATAATAGATGTCCATTTCCATTGTGGGATAAATCTGTCTTGAGAGAGAGAAGAAAAAATGAGAGAGGGAGAGAGAGAGAGAGAACAAATTAGAATCTTGCATGAAAATTCTTTGCAGTATTTGTGCTTTGAAAACTCCTTATGTAATAAAACCATTGGATAGACAATGCTCTGTAGTGTTCTAGTAATATTTCCAATTTCTAATGTTAGGAATGCGTGCACACCTGGCTATGTAGTCTTGTTGCATTTCCCATAGTAATAAGAGTCAATAATGTAGTTTTGTACTGTATATAGCAGATACATATAGCAAAACATAAATAACCCAGCAATAATGAAAGAATACATCAGTATTTATTCAGAGCTCTTTTTTTTTTCTTTTTAAAAGATCAGACGTAGCTCTATGCTGAGCAGTGATACCACCAAAGTAATATTTTCTGGGTGAAAAGTTTGACTCATGGAGAATTATGTTACTAATCTTAAATACAGGGCATATGTTAGAATCTTATAATTTTTCTCTGACTCAGAAAGTTAATCCAAATTAGTCAGGTTTATGCTCCTTTCTACAAATTAATAAAATAAAGAGGAAATGTGTCAAAAATATCACGAATGCCACATTTTAATCACCTTTTCTCTGTATAAAAAAGTATTGAAATTATAGGCATAGAATGATGTAATATAGACAGAATAATTCTGTTTCACCACTGTTTGTTTATCTTTTAAATTTAAATTCACTATTTGTTAAAATTTTGTGGATATTAGAGACTTTCAAAGCAGTGAGCTTATTGCAGTTGGAAAAAGGGAGAAAAAAGAGGATGTTGATGTAAGAATGTTTTAAACGGATTGGGAGATTTGAAATATTGATTATATTTTTTGCTGTAAGATTTGAAAAAACAAGTATATAATTAAATAATATACTGATGGGAAATGACTGAAAGGAAACCAAACCCATATTAGGAACTGAGGCTCGATTAAGGCTGCAACTGGACAATACAGGGAACTAAAGGACCAGGCAAAAAAGAGATAAAATAACTAAGCTGGCTATAACTTTTTCTTATCTTAAGGAGATTTTTTTTAAAAATATGGGCTGACATATTAATACCTAATATCTCAGATACACATTTCAATGGATAAACTTTAGAAGTTGATGAGAAAAACTTTAAGAAACTTTTACCTGATGGAGGATAACAAAATTGGGATTACTAAAATGGGAATGCAAAAGACAAATCAAGAAAAGGATCTGGACGTGGAACAGCTGCGACAAGAAATCCTGGATGATGCCCCTTTATGGGATTTACAAAGAAGCCTGGTGAAAACTTTGAAGATTTCTTTTAAGTGCCAACAAGTGATAAAAGATCACATCCTGTGATGCCGTAAGAATGATTTAAAGGTTAAGATTGTGCAGAGCAAAAAAGGAATATAAAGGTGGACTATTTGATAAGGGATAAAATATTTGTTTGGTATTTCTGGGAACTCCTAAAGGACTTTTTGCTGAACTAGGATTGAAAAGATGATTTCTGGATTGCATATAGATAAAGGTTAGGCTGTGGGAAGAAGAGTTTTTTTTTTAATTTATAACTTTGAAAGAGGATGGAAAGTTAGTATAACAGCTTATGCATGGCGTGATGAGGGTTGGAAGGCGCTTCTTTAATATAGTCTTTTCTGAGGGGTCCTTGGTGCTCTCTGAGCTTGCTTGTTTTCTTGCAGACGTTTCATTACCAAACTAGGTAACATCATCAGTGCTAGTACGTCTGCAAGAAAACAAGCAAGCTCAGAGAGCACCAAGGACCCCTCATTTCAACCCTGAGCTACAAATATTCTCCTTCATTGTCTTTTCTACTTCTACTTTCCTTTTCCTTCTCTGTGCCTTTTGAACTTTTCTTTTTTTCCTTCTAGCTTAGTTTGCATTAGTTATTGCTATGTTTATTGAAAGCTTCAATGCAATTATCAACAAAAAAATAATGTAACTTCAAAGTTAATGAACCTTTGAAGAAAAGAATGAGAAGAACATACTTTTTCAGAGCCCCTTACTCTGGGACAGAAAGATATTTTGAGATTAAAAGACTGTGCACTCACATCCCAACTGAGAGTAGACACCCCTGTGAGCTGAAAGCAGACAGCCAGGAATGCCTTGATCCAACCAGGAGAAACTAGCTTTTCAGAATGTCCTGCTATTTTGAAAAATCACCCAGAAATAAACTGAGGATAAAGACACTACAGAATTGTGTGAGGCTAACTGTAACATTTAGTTCATCCCAAATGATACTGGAACTGTTTCAATTAAAGCAAGCCCTCTCTAACTCTAGTGTTAACTGAGTTTTATGATAAATATGACATCGTATCTCCTCTTAACCCAGGCAGACGCAGCTAATGTGGAGCAAATCCGTTATGCTAAACAAATTCTTAGTCTTTCCCCTACCATTAAGCTGAATCAATAAGTATTTACCAATTGTTCTTGCTGGCATGTTTGTTCTGGTTTCTGTTACATATTCTTGATCTTTCATTTGCTGTTCGCAGTCATCGATGGGAATCATTGTGCACTGAGCTTATGATTGCGATGGGTTTTTATAGCTTGAATTGAGGAACTTAAATATAATACGTACGCTCCCCCTCTTTCATTGCTGCTTCTTAGAAATGTCGTAGGAAGTTTGCTTGGAATTGGGCTCTTACTGGGCAGGTCCTGTCAAGAAGCCTGAAGCAAGATCTTGAGACGTTAGCTGGGATAAATATGGGTTTCTAACTCCTAAGGAAGTGGAGAACGTTCTTTGGACTGCAAACCTGGTCACCTCTTTATTAGAACCATGCCTCTCCTGGCTTAGTAGGCCACTTGGGAGATATCTTAGATTAAGTCCATGCTTGATGTTAGCTTTCTAGAGGGAAGGGGTGATTCTACTGGCCTTAAAGGAGACAGTGGTATGCCCTTCCTCAAGAGGGCATCACCAGATCTTACAATCCTGGACAATTTCCATCTAATTTCCAACTTTCCCTTAAATAATTCTATGTTAATTTGAATGTATCTCTTGTGAACATACAGGTAATCCCCAAGTTACGAACGTTCATTTAACGCTCGTTCGAAGTTACGTGATCAGCACCCCTAGTGTTTGCAAGCAAGTCCCAAAATTACAAATATTGCAGCACCACGGCAGTCATTTGCCCTTACGAATGACTGCAGAGGCTCTGCAACATTCACCCTATTCCCCCCCAACTCCTCATACCTGCTTCCTCCTCCCTTCCTGCCATGCCGGACTCACTTACCTTGCAAAATCTGTCTCCTCTCTGCCGCAGTTTCTTTCCCTTTGAGGGAGAGGAGAAAAGCTGCCAAATGCTTTTTGTGCTGACAATGGAAGCTCCTGGGTGCAGTAATATCGCGAGAGTTCAAACACCCATTCTCTGCAAAAGAGATCATGCCCCCCCAAAGCTTTCATTCTCTGTGGGGGGAAGCATTTGCTTCGTTTGCACATCTATGGGGCAAAGCGTGGAATTGTCTGTGGCCCGGCTGAGCGGCTCGCTTGTGTGCGCCGGCCTTAGTTTGAGGGCAGGAATGAAGCCTTCAACTTCGTGGGGAGGCATCGCAGGGCCAGGTCCCTGTTGTTCTGTTCTTGACCCAGACATGAAGACGAGGCAGTTGGTGCAAAAAAGATGTTCTTTATTTGGTACTTGCACTGAACAGAAGCATAATGAAGATAGAACAGAAACAACAGGAATCAGCTACTAACAACAACAACAACCTAGCCACACTGGCCACTCTTTCTTATATTCCCTAGCCAGGGAATGCTCAGCCAATCAATGCAGGCTATTCTCCCGCCTCGCGCATGCGCACGAGGCTGGAGACAGCCTGTCTGGGTCCCGGGCAGACATGTGGTCTGTCCGGGTCTCTGCAACTGTTTCCAGTCATCCTGGGCCTTGCTGAATGACTCAGCAAGGCCCAGCCTCTCTGCAGACTTTCTGAGCCTTGCTGAATAACTTCAGTAAGGCCCAATACATAACACCTCTCCCCTCTTGGATTAAACAATACATTCATACATTGTTTAACACTATATACACAGCAGTAGAACATCGGCCAGCCGACCTTTATACATTCAGTTTGTTTTTACTTACAATAGGGGCACCTTAGAGGCCTCCATTTCCTGTACTTGCTTGGAGGACTCTTAACCCATTCTGCTGCATAGAAACAGGCTGGGTTTAAGTACAGTTGTACTTATTTGAGGTAGGTGTTGCATAGGCATAAGTGCCTTGAGTGCCTGTTAGGTGTTACAATAGGCATAGGTGCCTTTCCCTCAAACAACTCAGGTTGTTTCCCCCTGCCAGCTGACTGGCTGGATCCGCTAGACCCAACACCAGAGTTCCTTGGAGGGGTTGAGTTCCCCCAGTCCCTTGGCGGGGTGGATTTCCCCGGAATTCCCTGGGACTCCTCTTGGGAGCATTGTCCCTTGAGCCCAAGACCAGCAGCAGGAGTGCCTGAGTGGCCCATTTACGGGGATTTGTCCCTAGCCAGGGACCTTCCCCATCTGGAGCTGTCCCTAGCCAGGGACTGCTGCCAGAGGCAGGAGCTCTTTCCATGGCAAGACCCCTCTCATCTGGAGCTGTCCCTAGCCAGGGACCACTGCCAGAGTCAGGAGCCTTCCGTGGCAAGGCCCCCATCTGGATCATTAGACGATGCACCCTCGTGGGGAGACTGTGATCCCCCAATCATACTTGGGGTCCCCCTCCCCCCCTGAGAGAGGAGCCAGGGGAGGAACCGTGCCTTGGAAAACCGCCAGCATAACTGGTGGATGTGGCGTCGTAATGAGCCACAAGATGGAAAACGGACTTGGATTCCTCCCATTGAATGAACGCCCTATGCCCAGAATGTGTCACTATCACTTACACATCCTGATCATAGGAGCAAAGAGGAGAGTGTATAACTTGTGCAGGAATGCTTCATGAGGATTACATGCAGGGTTTAGCCTCTGTAACCTTAGCAATGGTAGGTACATGATAATACAGGCTAAGTTGGCAGTTACATTCTGCAATGGTGAAACCCTTGTTTTCCCCATGACTTCACTGATGTGACTCTTTACAGTGACTAACACATGTACAACATAGGCATTCTCTTTGGTACAATAAGGAGATGGTTTTCCTTTACAGTAACATGATACATACAACCAAGTGTTAAGGTAACCCCTTTATTGATGAAACCACTTGGAGTCCCAAAGGTGCCTGCAGCCTGTCCAGCTTCGTAATGCAACTGCGACCCCAGCAGAATTCAGCTGGGCTCTTCCTGTAGTCATGCATGGTGTGGTGCGGTGTGTGAGAAGAAAATCAGGTAACCTGTGCTGCCAGGGTCCTTGAGTGATTCTCTTGCATGTGTCTTTGGTAATGCGCACCATGCGGGTCCCTGTTTTACACCCCCCCACGGGACGCGCAGAAGCCCACCCTGTATTGGCTGGGGACCATGGTACCTTTCAGAGGCAACTCATTAGGGGACTTGTGTATCTGGTGACTCAAGCAGGCTGATGCGATGTGGCCTTGCCTGCCACATGCCCGGCAACAGCAGAAGGAGAACAGCAGTCGGCTCTCCTGTGGTGACCCCCACAGCCAAAACATCGAAGGGATGCAGGTGGTGGCCCTCTGCGCTCTTGCAGTCTTCTTGCCGTCACTGGTTGAAGTCTGTCCTCGGATTCGTCTCCGGAGGCCTCTTGCATGACTTCTTAGTGGACGGGGACTGCAGCTGGAGGGTTCTTGGTTGCGAAATGTTGGATAGTGCTGTACCCGATAGCCTCGTCCATGTCTCTTGCCACAAGGAAGAAGGAAGGAAGGAGAAGGAGTTCCACGAAGCCAAGCCCGCCTCCAGCGTTTGTGTACTGGTAGGCGGCTGCTTCTCCAGGACGCTGCGCTTCTCGGAGAAGGGGTCCCACGAAGCCAAAAGCCCACCTCCAGCGTTTGCGTACTGGCAGGTGGTTGCTTCTCCTGGACGCCGTACTTCTTGGAGAAGGGGTCCCACACAGCCGAGGCCGCTTCCAGCGTCTTCATACTGGCAAGCGGTGGCTTCTCCTTGATTCCTTCCGCTTCAATTCGTGAGAAGGGGTCCCTTGAAGCCGAGCTCACCTCCAGCGTATGCATGCTGGCAGGCAGTCGCTTCTGTTGGACGCCGAACTTCTCTGCGGGGAGTGAGAAGGGGTCCTTTTGAAGCCGAGCTCGCCTCCAGCGTCTTCATGCTGGCAGGCAGTCGCTTCCAACGGACGCCGAACTTCTCCGCTCATCAGGCCTTTAGGTGAGTAGGCCTAGCAGCATCGTAGCAGTCTTCCGATGCGGCGCATCCCACCCTCGTCGCCAATGTTCTGTTCTTGACCCAGACATGAAGACGAGGCAGTTGGTGCAAAAAAGATGTTCTTTATTTGGTACTTGCACTGAACAGAAGCATAATGAAGATAGAACAGAAACAACAGGAATCAGCTACTAACAACAACAACAACCTGGCCACACTGGCCACTCTTTCTTATATTCCCTAGCCAGGGAATGCTCAGCCAATCAATGCAGGCTATTCTCCCGCCTTGCGCATGCGCACGAGGCTGGAGACAGCCTGTCTGGGTCCCGGGCAGACATGTGGTCTGTCCGGGTCTCTGCAACTGTTTCAAGTCATCCTGGGCCTTGCTGAATGACTCAGCAAGGCCCAGTGCAGACTTTCTGAGCCTTGCTGAATAACTTCAGCAAGGCCCAATACATAACACCTGTCACCCACATCCAAGCCAGCAACAGCAGCAATCACCTGAGCAGCCATGATCCCCCTCCCCAGCCAGCCCGCCATCCTGCCCGACCTACTCCTTGCCTGGCCGGCCGGGTGGCACAAATCCTCACTGCTCTCCTCCTCCTCCTTGTCCTCCTCACTCAAGCGGCAGCAGCCACTTGAGTTTCTTGGCTGCGTCTGAGTGGAAGAAAGTAGAGGCGCAGCAGCAGGATTGCTCTCAAACAATAAGACCCGGGTGTGCTGCTTGCTCGCATGCGCTGGCCTTATTGGGAGCAATTCCGCTGCTGCGCCTCCACTTTCTTCCACTCAGATGGAGCCGAGAAACCCAACCTGCTGCCACTCGTAAACTTTTTATCGGAAGGGAGACCTTGGGGAAACTGGATTCTCCCTCTGTGAGCAAATGAGGCAGTTCAAAATGAAGCAAATCGCTTCATTTTCAAACACCAGATAGGTGCACATAAACTTTTTTTTATCAGAAGGGAGACTTTGGGGAAACTGGATTCTCCCTCTGTGAGAAAATGGGGTGGTTCAAAATGAAGCAAATTTGCTGCGTTTTCAAGCATTGCATTTGCACACAGAAGGAGCTCCCCATCTCCCCAAGGTCTCCGTTCAGATAAAAAGTGTTTGAGCGGCAGCGGCTTGAGTTTCTCTGCTCCGTCTGAAAGGAAGAAACTGGAGTCACAGAGCAGGATTGCTCTCAATAAGGCCAGCACATACGAGCAAGCAATGCACCCATGTCTTCTTGCGAGCAATCCTGCTCTGCGCCTCTGGTTTCTTCCTTAAGGATGAAGCAGAGAAACTTGAGCCACTGCTGCTGATTGAATTAGGAGGACGACAAGGAGAAGAGTGGTCAGGATTTGGGCTACCGGCTGGTCAGGCAAGGAATAGGTCAGACAGGCTGGCTGGCTGGCTGGGGAGGGGAGATTGTGGCCACTCAGGTGGCTGCCGCCACTGCCAGCAACTTGGACGCAGGTGCAAGGTGACTTGCTCTGCGATGCCTCCCCGCTTAGTTGAAGGCTTCATTCCTGCCCTCAAATTAAGGCCAGCGCACGCAACCGAGAAGTGCACCCGGGCATTGGTTCCTGCGCCCGGCCAACTCCGATTCCACGTTTTGCCCCATAGGCAAGCAAACGAAGCAAACACTGCCCCCCCAATGGAAGCTTTTGGGGACCATGATCTCTTTTGAACTTGCATGATATTACAGCACCCAGGAGCTTCCATTGTTGGTAAGAAAAGCATTTCCAAGCCAACTCTCCTCTTCCAGAGAGGAGTTTTGCCAGGTAAAGTGAGTCTGGCGCAGCAGGGAGGGAGGGGGAACCATGAGGTATCTTAGTGAGTTGGGGAGGCCTTGGCGGCCTGTTCCATCACTAGGCCCCCCCCCATGGCCTTCCCCACCCTGAGATACCTCATGTGCACTTAATGAGCTGCATGCATCTTAATGAGCAGGGAGTTTTCTCTTTCGAGGTACGAGATATAATTTACTTGGACTTCAGTAAGGCATTTGATAAAGTAGACCACAACCTACTACTTGATAAGATAGAAAAATGTGGGTTAGACAGCATCACCACCAGATGGATTCGTAGCTGCCTGCCCGGCCGTACTCAGCGTGTGGTCCTCAATGGAACCGCATCTACACGGAGGGAAGTGTGTAGTGGGGTGCCCCAGGGCTCTGTTCTAGGCCCAGTGCTCTTCAACATCTTCATCAACGATTTGGATGAGGGGATAGATGGGGAACTCATCAAATTTACAGACGACACCAAGCTGGCAGGGATAGCCAACACTCCAGAAGACAGGCTTAAGATACAGGAGGATCTGGACAGACTTGAACACTGGGCACTATTTAACAAAATGAAATTCAATGGTGAAAAAAGTAAGGTTCTACATTTAGGCAAGAAAAACCAAATGTACAGGTATAGTATAGGGGGTACCTTGCTCAGTAGTAGTAAGTGTGAGAGGGATCTCAGAGTCTTACTGGACAATCACTTAGATATGAGCCAGCAGTGTGCTGCAGTTGCCAAAAAAGCCAACAGAGTGCTAGGCTGCATTAACAGAGGGATAGAATCAAGATCACGGGAAGTGTTAATACCACTTTACAATGCCTTGGTAAGGCCATGCTTGGAATACTGCATCCAGTTTTGGTCACCACGATGTAAAAAAGATGTTGAGACTCTAGAAAGAGTACAGAGAAGAGCAACAAAGATGATTAAGGGACTGGAGACTAAAACATATAAGGAACAGTTGTTGGAATTGGGTATGTCTAGTTTAATGAAAAGAAGGACGAGGGGTGACATGATAGCAGTATTCCAATATCTCAGGCGTTACCACAAAGAAGAGGGAGTCAAGCTATTCTCCAAAGTGCCTGAAGGCAGGACAAGAAGCAACGGATGGAAACTAATCAAGGAGAGGAGCAACTTAGAACTAAGGAGAAACTTCCTGACAGTTAGAACAATTAACCAGTGGAACAACCTGCCTCCAGAAGTGGTGAATGCTCCAACACTGGAAGTTTTTAAGAAGAGACTGGACAGCCATTTGTCTGAAATGGTATAAGGTTTCCTGCCTGAGCAGGGGGTTGGACTAGATGACCTCCAAGGTACCTTCCAACTTTATTATTATTAGTATTATTCATTAGACGTGAACCTCAGTCAACTGAACATTCAAATTGACTGGCGCTGATGGTTGACATGGGTTGCTACCAGCATCCTAGGTATCAACCAGGTACCTCCTTAAAATGTAAGATGGTCCGAGTAGTGCAGTTTTTTGTAGCATTGCTGGAGTTATTGCAGGTAGCTGCAGTTTCTTGAAATATTTTGCAAAGTTTTTGGACATAATTCCCAGTGCCCCGATGACAATGGGTATCACTGTTACATGTTTCATCCATAATCACGCAGTTTCGATGGCCAGGTCGCGATATTTTGTAATTTTTTCCAGTTCTTTTTCTTCGATTCTGGCATCTCCTGGTACAGCGATATCAATTAGCTGTACAATTATTATTATTATTATTATTATTATTATTATTATTATTATTATTATTATTATTATTATTATTATTATTATTATTATTATTATTATTATTATTATTATTATTATTATTATTATTATTATTATTCACTCCCACAAATTTTTGAGTTACAAATGGAATGGGCAGGCTCCATTACATTCGTAACTCGAAGACTACCTGTATATTGTTCTTCCTTATTTCCTAGTTTTAATTTTAATGTCACTCAGAGAATGGGGAGCATTGAACAGCCTTCTAAATTTGATAAATAAATAAATAAATCCACATCATATCCTAAACAACTTTAGGATTTAAATTTCACCAAAATAAACCCTTTAATCTTTTTTTCCCAGGACTTGCATTTAATCATGACATAATCATGCCCTACTAATACATTTTTTTCTGCCTTAGTCCTATGATGTTGCCCTTACCTTGTCCCTAGGACATGATTGATTGACTGATTATGTGCCATCAAGTTGGGATCAACGTATAGCTGAAAATAAACTAATGGATCATCGAACAAATCAAAACCCAAAGTTTTCACATGAGGCACAAAGGATCAGACTCAAATGATCCTACTTTGATAAAGGTTTTAATGCTGGGAAAGGAGGAAGGAAGAGAAGAAGACAACCAGCAACAAGATGGATGGATTCAGTTTCAGTGGCAATGAATGCATTGTTGAGAGACTTGAAAGAAAAGATTAGTGATGATTGCTGGGAGTCAAAAATGACTTGATGGTACATAACCAGTCAAATCAGTCAAATCTCCCCCAAATCACAGGTAATTACTTTAGTTATACATGTTGTACATTTCATATAACTTGTGAGGAGCACAAAAAGCAACATAGGGAATCCCAGGCAGAAGGGCAGGACTTGGTGTCTGAACTCTCATAGTATTGGGAAATGATATGAAACTTTGCATAAGGGCTTTGTATGAGAGGTTTGTCTTGAGGTCTAGCCCCCTCCGAAGGAAAAAACCATGTTATTAAAATACTTTATATTTACTTTCCTGCATTTTGGATAGCAAACACAATATTGTAAGAAAAGCAATTATACTAGATGTTGTTTTTGCAGGAATCATACATTTGAAGGGACCAGCAATGTAATAGGGCTTAGAATTATAAGAAAAAGATAGGAAATTCAGGCTAACTGGCAGTTTTAACCACAAGAGCTTGAACATAATCTAGAAATAAACTGCTTGTTTCGGTTTACATCTAAGTTCCAAGAAAGCAAGAACTGTGGGTTAAGCAAAACTGCATGCATTGCTCATAGAAAAACCAGCTTAAAGGGCAATGTCAAAAAGGGGTGTAGGGAGTCAGCAACTCCCCCCAGAGAAAGAAATATTTTGGGGGATATTAAAAAGGCAGAATATTATATTTCCCCAAAGGAATAATAGAAAAATCTTAGGCAGAAACCATCCCCCCTCCCACAAGTCTCTTTGCCCCAAGCAGAAACCAGCTTTTAGAAATGCAGATTTGGTGATTCATTCAGGAAGATTGGGGCCAGGAAGCTTGGAGCTGATCGGATTAGAAAGACAAAGACCCCTAAAATCTACATCCCCCACCCAAAATCTAAAGACATGACCTTTAGGACACAATAGGATTAACCCACTACCATTAGAATACCAAAAGGGCACACTCAGGTTCAGGTCAAAGTACATGACACAGGAACAGGAAGAACCTCAAATACAAAGGCCAAAGAAGGTATAAAGCCCACCTATCCCAACTCCATTTTGTCAGCTGTCCCAGAACCACATGCTGTTGGTTCTATTCTTCAATAAACAGAACCTTCTTTCCAAACAGTCTCCATTTTATTTATTCCCAGCTTGGACTGGACCTGATGATTTTTCTTTCAACAGGGGGGAATAGGTAAGGGGTAAAAGTAAAGGTAGGGAAATTCCAAAAAGGCATTCCAGAAAGATTGTGAACTGTGTGGTCCTCGTCAAATAGGAGGACATGGGAGGGACTTGCGCTTTGGGCCGAGGGAATAAAATACTGTTGAAATTTATTTTTGGGTGTGCCTACTTACTAGCCATCCGCTCTTACAAGAACGTATTTTTCAATAAACTGCTTGCTGCTTCACTTAATGACAGTCAGATTCTTGGAAGCTGAGTATGTTTCTCACAGTATTATGCTCCATTGCAAATAGCTGGCCCATGAAAAAAGAATCTTATTTATAAGCTTTGTATGGCTGCCCAACATAATCAAAGTGAGTTTTGTTGATTTCACCAAACTTCAACATAAGTTAAAAATACAAAATCAAGACATTAAACTGATAAAAAATAGTAAAATAATTAAATGGCGATCTAAACAGAAATAACACTCTTATCCAATCAAGGCACCAACACATCATGGCCTGGGAAAAGATCAAGGTCCTGGCAGCTTTTCTAAAGGCAAAAGGTAGGATATTAACCCCCCTTTTTCCATGGACCTATTCTGGCATCTCCCTTCCTCCTTCAATTCTCTTAAAAGAAAGAACAACTATGCACATCCCAAGCACTACAGAGATATCATATCAAGTTTGATGTTTGCATTCCTAACGATTGTAAATATTGCCCTAAAGGTATCCAATATTTATGCTTATTTCCTTAAAATTGTTGTGCAACAAATTTGTTTTCAGTGCAAATGAAAAACAGATTACTCAACTGTGTTTTTAGGAAATGTGGTGCTATTCCATCAGCAGTTTTTCTAACTTGTGATTCTCCAAATACTTGAGTGTGAAACCCCTATCAACCCAGCCAGCATGCTAGCAGTTACAGGACTCTAACTCAAATGGAGGTTGAGGAGGCCTATATTAAGCCAACAGCATTTCCATCCATCTTGCAAGATGATGGTCAAGAGACAAGAAACAAAAACAGTGTCTTGAAAGTAAAAAAACTGTCTAAGGTGATGTTTATGGAAATTCTCAATCATCCAGGTCATGGTTGTCCCAAAGGTGATTTTTTTCAAAAGGCAATTGAACTTTTTTAGTTTTTTCTTTCTTTCTTTTTTCTTTGAAAACATTTTGCTTCTCATCTGTTCTGAAGAAGCTTCTTGGATGAGAATCAAAATGTTTTGAAAGAAAAACCCCAAGAAAGTCCAGTTGCCTTTTGGAAAAGAAAAAAAAAGCACCTTTGGGCCTAATAAGATATTATTCATGAGGTTTGGATTCCTTAATCTTGACCTACAACACTGTTTTAATGGACTTCTTGGCAAAGATGGAATGCAATTCACCAGAAGAAACATATATTTGGAAAGGGAAATCCTAAGCTTTTCAAGACAGTTTTAAACTGAATTTGGGAGAAGAGAGAAAGGCATAGACTTTACTAATGATGGGCTTTGATCAGGCTAAGTTAGTATGAAGACAGACTGTAGATATGGAATGGCAATTAGACCAACTCTGACTTCCAAGAGATATTTTGAGGAAGGCAACTTTATAGTATAGGTAGTCCTTGACTTACAACCATTTGTTGAATGACCATTTTCAGTGGCACTGAAAAACGTGAGTTTAAAAAGTCCTTGCACTTACAACTGTTGCAGCATCCCCACAGCCAGGACCATCCCAGCCGGCTTCCAACAAAGTCAATGGGGGAATCTGGATTCTCTTAAAGCCACATGGTTCACTTAACCGCTGCAGTGATTGGCTTCACAACAGTAGCAAAAAAAGGTGACAAAATCTCAAAATCACCTTGCTTAGGCCCCAAGTTGTCATTGTAAGTCAAGGACTACCTGTCTCATGACAATTAGATGCTTAAAATCAACTTATACCGTGATGCAAAATCTATAACAGTATTGTCATCCCATAAGTGAGGTTCCTTTGGCTTGACCTCCCCCCCCCCGTGTCAACACTTGATTTAAACCATCTCCAAAGAAAAGAGAAACATCTCTGTCATGTACCAGACCTCCCTCCCTCCCTCCCTCCCTCCCTCCCTCCCTCCCCTCCTCTCTCACACACACACAATTAAAAGCTTTACTTTGATAAAGGTATACAGCAGCTGCAAGCAGAGTGTGTATGCAGTTACATGCACACAATTTTAAGTGGTCCAAATCCCTTGAGAAACTGACAGACTCACCATTATCTCACACATCATAATATTCCCAACCAGAGAAGGGACTTTACCTTAGCCCGATGTAATACACTAACTTCAGCACTCCTAAAAGATACAAAAAGATACCATGCCCTTTTGATTCAGGACATGTAGAAACAACTGAACATGTTCTTTTGCACTGCCAGTTTTACACGGCATCCCAAAATGCTCTAATTGCCTCCACTCCTGGCTAGTAGAACAGGATATACTGGTAATGATCAGCAATACAAGCAATTCTTACTTTCTGATATTAATCCTGAAATAACATTTAGGATTGCCAGATTCTGTGCAATGGCATACAAAATTAGACAATAATTAAGAGCAATTGAACTTGTTTGAGCCTTAGCATTACTGGTCATTTTTTTTTATGTCAGCTATTAAATTGTATCTTCCTCAGATTTGTCAGGGCTCTATAATTTTAGATTTTAGGTTAATTTTAACTAATAAGGATGATGTTTTTAAGCATATGTTTAATGTATCACTTCTACTTATTATTGAATGTTCTGGATATTCAAAAACCATTTCTCCTTTTTTAAATTTCTGCTGGTTAATGACCATGATAAAATTATTTGAATTTTTGGTTTTGACTTACAGACTCAGTCCCAATAAAGTTCCAAGGAGCAGGCAGAAGCATAGTTAGGGCACAGTACAGTGGCCATAGAACTGTCATAGATAAGATAGCCGGTCTGAGACTTCCGGTTCCGGTCGCAGCGCCCGCGGACGGGCAGAGAACTCGTTCTCTTGGCCGTCCGGTTTCCCCCCGCCGGTAGACCCTGGATAGGGTCGAAAGTCGCCCTGTAGGGGCGACCACCGTAGAGGAGGGCACTCGTTGATCGCGGAGGGAGCGGCGGCTCCCTCTGCGGTCCGAGAAAACCACCTTTGGGCCGACGGGGAAAAGATCGGCCAGTAACATGGCCGATCACTCAGCTGCTCCAGCCGAAAGTCACAGCAACATCTAAGCGAAAAGAACCACCGTGGAAGATCCGGGTGAGACCTTTCCTTCCCTCTTGTTAATTTACCTTTTTCCCTGCTAACAGCTTTAAGAACTATTTCCCTATTTTGAGAAAGCAGCGTTTGATTGCTGGGGAAAACGGGCTTTGGAAAAACAATTATTGTTTTTTTTTTACTATTTTATTTTGTCTACATAAGCAGTTGGAACTCGAGCATCCGGGTTATTGTGACTTTCTCTTTTGGCTTGTTTATCTTCAGTTTAGGTGAAAATCCTTAGGGAGGGGGTGGGATGTTCTTTTTTTCTCCCCCCCCTCCTGAACAGTACTGCCTAAAAAACCTTTTGCTCTCTGGGCGGACTTATGTAGATTCTTTTGGATACAATGCATCCTGGGACTTGGCATGAAGCCCAGAAACTGGCTGATACAATGTAACTTGCTCCGTTTGAACTCCCACTTCCTGATTTTGGCTTGATGCCCAGACTGGATTACAAGGTAACAACTGACTTATATTTTGTAACACTGCAATCTATTTTCTAAGCTGAACTTCTTTAAAAAAAAAAAAAGATGGAATCCTACTCACAGATTAATTATGGACTTATATTAGAAAAAATCTTGGAAGCGAGACTGGAACTTAAAGAACATATTAGATCGCTTAGTTTCAAGGAGGACTCAGAATTAAAAATTGAAGCTCAACCTTTGATTGACTATGATACACAATCAGATCTACAACTTAATGAGATGGATGGAATACATTTACAACCTATTGAATCTACTGAATTTATTGAAGAGGAAGAGGACACATCCTACATGATGGATTTCTTTGATGATCAAAGGCAGAACTCAACTAAAACATTTACAACTTTAAAAGCAACAGGATTGGACTTCCAAATACGAGGCACAAAAAACGTTGACAACATGACAGTACAGACAACACTGGATAAAAGAGAAAAAGAATATGATTGGACTCAATGGTGGGAAAAGGCTTTTAGCCAGTTACTAAGATGGGAGGACTTAGAGGCCCTGTTGTGGAAACCTACCTGGCACAAAAAGAAAGCTAGAATTAGATTTAAAAATAAGAGTTAAAATTTTATTTGATGGGTAAAAAGGGCTTCTGGACATTGATTGAACTAATATTTTTGAGATCTTTAAGGTTACTTTGGTATGAGTCAACACTAGATTTAAATTATGGATTTGATTATGATTTGGAATGGCAACAAGAAAAATTGGAAAATTTATAATTAAAGGAGTTAGATTGAGATTGAGACTGGTGAAATATTATTGATATTTTTATTTATAAGAATTGAATGGTAATTAGTGAGGTATTAAATGGATTAAACTGAAACAATTGAGGAATCTTTTAGGGACGTGGACTGATCTATGAAAATATTGGATAGAATATATGAAATAGAATATAGTTGAGAAATATTAAGATATAATAGTTATATTACTTGTTTATGATAAAATAATTATTGTCCTATTATTATTATTAGAATGTTACTATATTACTATGTCTAATGCAATAGTTTTAAAATATATAAATTCATGTTTATTTACATAATATGTATGTGAAATAGAATAAGAGATATAATTTGATTGAGAAGCATAAATTGAAATTGGAATAATAGATAGAGGTGAGAAACAATTTATATTTTAGGAATGCTCGAATTGTATACCATAAGAGGGAACTTTTAAAGTAGTAGTTTAAATTGTATATGTATGACTGTATTTTTTGTTGTGTTCTATGGAGTGCCCTATCTCCACGATGTGTTACAAACACTTGGCTGTAAAACAAACAAAAACTAATAAAACTTGTTATGGGAAAAAAAAAAAAAAGATAGCCGGTCTGGGTTCAAGGAACAGGGATAAATGTCCCAGGATCAATGGGCAGAGAATCCAGCAAGTAGATTTATTGGTCCCAGTGAAAGTGGGTGGCTCTTAAATAGAGCCCCACCAGATGCAGGCAATCACTGAAAACCTCTTGCTCACAAGGAGCTATGTAACTCTCTAGGCACCTCTTCACCTATTCCTACATGCTTTAGGGCTGGGATGAGGTCCTGAATCAGACTCATCATCCTATGCTGTTTCCAGTGCTCCACCAAATCAGACTCATGTGCTGCTTTCTGAGGCAGGCTGCTGTTCCACAGGATCCTTTTCCTCAAACTCCTCAGAGCCAGAGCTAGCCATAACTGTTAGAAATTCTGTTTATATATAATGCCACAGATCAAACAAAGAGTACAGTCACCATGTGTTTTACTGCTTAACTGTTTAACTGTAACAGGAAACAGGACATTCTACTTAGAACAAAAGAACATAGAGTATATACCATAGATCCAAATTTGTAAACACTGCCATCTATTGGCTGAATACTACTGTACCTGTTGCACAAAAATACATTCCAAAAATGAATTCCAACAATAACAATCACAGAAATATGATGCTTCCCACTCCCAATTCCCATAGGTAGTCCAGAAGGATACCATGTTTGATAATATTGAAAGTCACTGAGAGATCAAGGAGAACTAGGGTGGTAACACACCCTCCCCCCAACTATGTGTATGTTAAAGATAACAAGCAGAAGGAATATAGGAAAGCAAATATTCTCTGCTTCTGCTATCTGATGGGAACTTTAAATTATTTCATCCATTGCATGAAAGTAGTGTTGACAAAATCAGAAAAATTAATGTTCTCTAGGCAGGACCACAAAGACTAAATTCCCTAATCTTTGTCCCAATGGCAATCCTTGGGGCATAGAATCAGCTAAAAGTTATGAAGATAGATTCCCAATCAGGATACTCCTTACATACCAGGAATCCTGGGAAATGTATACTATACCCATCATGCCTGGTGAGACCTTGGTTGGAGAAGTGAAGTCTCCTCAAAGTTGCTTTGTTCAGTTCTGGCAATTCCACATAGAACCAACATTCCAGGTTTTCAAATTCCTTGTGGCTTTTGAAAACCCAGTTGTGCCCTAAGTGCAATAAGAATTCCCAAGTTCTTGTTGCACCATTTTGTTCTTCATTCAAAAATGTAAATAGGCTCTTCAGTCAGCAAAAAGTTCTCCATCCCTAAACAAATTATTAGGAATCTAATAAGAATTCCAGAGAAATGAGAGGAATTGGCTCAAAAGCTGGAAATTCCAACTGGAAGTATCATGAAACTTTATATTAATGTATTTTTATTGAAAACTGACATTTAAGATTGCTCATATAAATGTCAGCAAATGGGATGTGTGTCACTTAGTGTGAGCAAATGCCTTTGAATCAGTCTTGACTACTGACAACTATCCGGGATAGTCCCTGCAGTTTTGACAAAATTTCAGAAGTGGTTTGTCACTGCTTGCTTCCTAAGGCTGAAGTAGAATGACAGGCTCAAGATCACCCAACTGGCTTTGTCCCTAAGGCTAGACTAGAACTCGCAATCTCTAACCTGGTATCTTAACCACTACATCAAACTGACTCTCTTTGAATTTTACTCTTTAAAAAAAATCACATACTAAGAGCAGGCTACTTTGAAATCAAGCTGGAAGCCAGACCTTTTGTAGTTTGTAGTGATATTTTCACAGCAAAGTTTTGTGAAATGAAGAAGGCTGTTCCACCTGATAGAAGTAAAGGAAAGGTCTTCAAAATTTAATATTGAAAGAAAAATTAAAAATTGAATTGGCTGCAGTGAAAACTTACTGAGTGGAGAAACAAGCCTGCCAAAGAAACTACAATGGATGGGAACCAGGAAAGGATAGCATAAAGGGAGGATGTAAGATAAACACGTAGGCAAAACATTATCTGGGTCTCCAGAATTGGGAAAGGAAGAATACAAGTTATAAAAACAGCTGTAAGAGAAAATGGCTAGCCAGGGAAACTTAACTAAATTGAAAAACAGGAAAGAATCTATTGTTCTAAAAAAGGCCATAAATTTAATAGATTATTAATTAGTTATTAATCATATTCAATTAAGAAAATGTTGGAAATATTAAACAGGCAGGAAGAGTGAAAAGAGGCAGAAAGCCTAGTCTCAGAAACCAGCTAGTACAAATGCAGAAAACTGTTCCAAAAGAAATAACCATTTCCCTTTTCTTAGAAAAGTCAAGCTGGATAATAAAAGTACTAGAGAAGAGGGGTTTTTTTCTCTCCTCTCCCTTCCTCTCCCTCCAGGCTCCAGTTAGTAGCTCAGGGCAGACAGCCAAGAAACACTTAGCAAAAGATACAATGTAGCAACAAGCACTAGCCTTGAATCAACAATAAAGAACTGACAGAATCGCCCTATACACACATAGAAACCAATGACAAGATTACCCCAGAAACATACCGGAACCAGTGGTGGGATTCAGCCGGTTCGCACCACTTCGGCAGAACCGGTAGCTAATTTTTTGTTGCCCAGGCCCAGAATGGACTTCCAGAAGTGGCATCCACACAGAGAACCGGTTGTTCACATATTTGAATCCCACCACTGACCAGAACCCATGACAGGATTAACATAAAGCACACAAAAAAACCATCAGCAAGCTATCTCATCCCCTTGGTGATCAGATTAAAACTTTCTGACAGGAAAAAGAGCAGGCTAGGAAATTAAGAAAAATAAACTTCTTAGAAATCTCATCAAGACTTCAATAGGAAGAAAGAGTATAAAACTGTACCATGTACTTATGTGGCTTTTGCTAGCTAGCCCAGAATCCAGTGCAGAATCACTATTCTGTCTGGCTTCTGAATTAAAATCCACTTTCTGGCAGCTTGCTTCGCTTGGTGTCTATTTTCGTGCACGCTGAAGGCTTGTCCCCAGCTGGAGAAACGAACCGGAGAGAATTTCTTCCCACAAATATCAGAGCTCAAAATAACTAATTGAATATGTCTGATATTTTATATTATTAATGTACATGTGATGTATGATTTAGTATGTAGCAGGAAATAGGTAGGAGGCGGTCGGAAAGAGTGTAATCTCATATTACCTCAGCCAATGGGGAAAGAGGAGGGATGTAGTGGCCGGGACAGGGCTGTATAAAGAAGGGAATATTTTGGGTTGAAACTTTGGAGAGAATCAAGCTTTGATAGCTTCTCTCCCCGCTTATTACAATAAATGAAACAAAAGGCCTTCACTGTGTCTTGGCTGGTTATGGGTCAGGCGAGCTTGCCTCTGGTCACGAAGGAAAGTGGCCAGGAGCACATAACAGACCTCTTTCTGAAGAAGGTACACAATTGCTTGCTTTTGACTTGTTATTTCGCCCATTGCAACATTGCTCTTTTTTTTCCTCTTAAGGATGCACAATAAGAGGAAATCAATATTGCTGAACTAGCAATTGTGACTTAGCTCTATTTTCTTCCTCACACTGCTTACAATGCAATAGCTTAAGCAGAAAAGGAAAAATCAACATTTAACTACACATTACTTTAAAACAAAATCCATTTTAAGCTCCCCTGCTTCGGCATGACCTAGCTAGTTGCACTGTCATTGCAGAGTTCATTTTCTTTTTCTTTGGAATTGTTTCTGCCTTACAGTCTTTTCTTTATTTTATATTTTAACCTGAGAGATCTCAAAATGGGCTGGTAGGCAGACAGAAGTTAAAATGGAATTTATATTTAAATGATACTTTTCATATCCCTGCCTGAATCATTGTCTGGGGCTTGACTATGGCAGCATGTAAAAATTGAGAGCGTGGTCGGTCATTTTTTTTTAATGCATTTTAAAAGTAAATTTGTTTGGTTTGCTACTTTTAATTTAGAAAATAAGCAAAATATCAATGTCTAGAAATTTAAAAAGATACTTTTAAAAAACTGAAAGGCAACCTCTATCTAGAATGAGATTCAGAAACATTGCCATGCAATATGAAAACCATAGTTGAAAATGTGTGGATTGTGAGGGTATTTTGTTTGTGAACATATAGATTATATACAGTAGAGTTATTGGTGTTCCCTAAGCTTGACTGTTTGTTTGCAGATGTTTTAATACCCATCTAGGTAATATCAATGTGGGATTTGCTCCCTTTTTATATACAGTAACTTGCCCTACCACTTTTGGAGGTGTATGCTTTTACTTTGATAGTTCTTTAATTAGGGCATTGTTTTCTGTTTGTTTGTCTGGTATTAATCTCTGCTTATCTGAGTGTTGGTTGCTGGAGAGCATGTTTTTTGTTTCTTTCTTAGATTTTTTTTATCTCTTTTGAAAGGTGTGTAAATGTGGTTTATGTGTCTGTAGAAAGCTGATTTAGCTGAATGTCAAGCTTTCAGAAATTCCCTAACAGTTTTGGATTAAATAAGATGTTAATAGTTTTCCAGATGAAAGGGTGGCTGAGTCTGCCCACGTGCTGTAAGAGTTTTCATCATGTATTCTGACTATTAATTGGTGTTTATATATGTGCTCTGTCAGTTTTCTGCCTATTTGTCCTATATATATTTGTCCCAGATGTGAGGCAGGCCCACATTCTCCTGCCCTTCCATAAAGGGGGCAAAGCCTTAAATGGGGGGGGGGGCACAGAAGACCATGCAACCATGGGGCTGGCCGGCCCAAGAGAACCCACACACACCTGTATAAACTATTGCTAAATGCCCATCTAGCAATTTTTCACCTTTTGAAACTTTATATTGTTATATTTTATAATTTAAAAAATAATTTTTATGTTTTATTAATTTTATATATTGTTTATATGTTGATTACATTGTACACCACCCAGAGCCTCTCTCTGAGGGAGATGGGTGGTTAAGAAATAGGAAATATAACTAACTAACTAACCAACCAACCAACCAACCAACCACTAACTAACTAACTAACTAACTAACTAAATACATACATACATACATACATACTATTACAGTTCTTCCAATGTATGTTGTAGATTACTCTTTTCTTCTAGGTCTACTGGGTCTTTTGATTTGCTTAAGATATTTTGAGAGCTTTGGTTGGTTCGTATGCTACAGTGATGCTGTGTGATTGTAACAGTCTGTTGGTTGTTTCTAAGACTTTTCTGACATATGGCAGTGTTTTTCTACCATGGTTTATCTCTGTGTTTATTGCTGGCTAATCACCCTTTTCCCCAGCCATGGTTTGATTTTATGATCAAGGCATATAGGCTGTGCTCTTACTGAATGGCAAGAATTTTTTAGGAAGCATTTTATACAGAGACTATCAGGACACAAAGTCTTTTCAAAGAAAAAAACCGATAGAGTTATTTTGCATGTTTTCTCCAAGTTTTACATTAAAAAAAGCAAACCAAATGAAGAGAACGCCATTAGAATGCTAAGTAAAAGGGATGACATTTTGCTAGATAACTCCACTGGTGGGATCTCTGGATCCATTTACATTATTTAAAATATGAAGGTGAACTGTGGGGTGTTTGAATGTACACATCCCATAAGGTCTCAAAATATATTAAAAGCCAGACTAAGAAATTCATGGATTTAGCTGCAGAATTACAAAATAACTAAATCCTGGCAATTGGCAGTAATAGTAAATAATCATTTGGGATTTATAACAGTAATGTCCTTAAAAATGAGATATAAGACATCTCTAGAAAAATCTGCAGGATTTGGCAATTAGGCCCTCAGTTCTTCTGTGCTGTGAGGACTTTTAGAAGATCATTGGCATATATCTTTCACAGATGTAGTAGCATAAGTATGTGCAGTAAACATCGTTCCATTCTCCGTTGCCCCAGAGATGTGCACAATCTTCATTCGAGAGATCGTTATTAGGTTCCCCTCGCTTCCAGTGCCTGAGATAAAAACACAATAGTATTTTAAACAATAGTCCACTAAAGTCTACAAAAGCTTGAGCAGTAATGAATTTTTTATTCTATAAGGTGGCAGAATTTTTTTTTTCTTTGCCGTTTTGGAAATGATCAGATGACTCGTAACAAGCTGTTGGTTAAAAAGCAGCGAAACAGATGTGGGAATGGAGATGCAGACTAAGCTTTCGATGACAAAGTGTCTGGTTGCAGAGGCAGAATCATGTGGTTTTGCCCCTACGTTTGATCAGGATAGCAGTGTTACCTGTTGTTCCGCTGAAATTCCTCTCCATGTGGCTAATAGCACCTCTGCAGGAAATGTTCAGCCAGAAAACCACAGAGAAAGAACAGATAACGTCTCACATGGATCCTGTCTGGATTGGTGTACCAATTACTGTTTAGATTTTTTTAGTGGAATGTGCCAGCTATATCATTGCCGTTGGCAGCCATTCAGTTGTATCCGACTCTCGGCCACTCTATGGATCAGCACTCTCCATGCCCCTCTGCCTCGCACCGCCTCCTTCAGATCCGCCATGGTTATCCCGTTGTCATCCTTTATAGTGTCCAGCCAGCAGGTACTAGGACGGCCCCTTCTCCTTTTTCCGCTGATCACTCTCAGCATGATTGTCTTTTTGGGTGAGTCTGCTCTCATGACATAACCAGAGTATGACAGCCTCTGTTTGGCTTCAAGTGATATTTTTGGTGAAGTTTGGTCTAGGACTTCTTTGTTATTTTTGCAGTCCATGGGATGCATAATAGTTGCCTCCAGCACCACAGATCAGAGATTTAATTCTATATTTAAAATAATGTAGAATTTGATCTTTTAGAAAAGAGGACTATAATCTGAAGCTCCAGAGCTTTTGTTATAGTCCCAGAAACCTCTAAAGATTATCACTAAATTGTAACTTGAAAGAAAGGGAGAGTTATTAAATGCATGGATTAATCATCTTGGCAACAGCTTCTTTTAACAAAACGTAAATCAAATCAAATTAAATTTTAAAAAGTGCAGGGGCCTTTTTCCTGCCTTATCTGTTCTCCTTAATAACATTTAGAACTGGAGAACAGCCAAGGTACAATTCTGAGTTCAGATTAATAACATTGGTTAGGATAAAGACTGAAGTGAGAACACTTTGCTTTCAAATACAGAATCTATATATAGGCCAAAATATTAGATTTTGGCTTTCTTCTTCTTGCATTTTGGTGTAACAAGCAGATCTTCTCAAGACATCTGCCTCTAAAATTTATTGGTTACTCTAATGGTTACTAGTCACATTGTCTGAGTGAGAAGCTTTTCTGATGTGACTGAATCCACTCTTGGGGAGAGTAGCCCATTAGCAGACCATTCAAAGCAATGTGTGGCTTTTGACATTGAACAAATTTGTTTCTATTTTAAAAGAAGCTTTTGAGAGATTATATTTGGGAAATATATTTCTGTTTGACACTTAGGATCTGGAGACAGGCAAACAAAATTCAATGTTCAGGGCTTACCTGAAGCCGAGTCTGTAACTGGTACTATCCACCCATTTCCATTCTCCTTCTATTTCTATATCTGTAAGTCCTATCCAATAACGCTCATTCCTGGCTCGTGTCTGAAGGAAATTCTGCAAAAGAAAAGGATAGAGAAGTACAGCAAAAGGTGTGAATATTGAGGTAATGTGAAATCAGCTTCTTCGGCCACTATTTTGTTATCGGGGTGCACAAACATGGATTTGTTTGTAATCAAAAGGGTGATAGGAGTAAATGAAACGTCTTCAAAATTTAAAATTGTAAGAGGAATTAGTTGTAAGAGGAATTAGTTGTAAGAGGAATTAGTTGTAAGAGGAATTAGCTGTAAGAGGAAGTAGCTGAAAGAGGAAATAGCTAGCTTAAAGGTAAAACAGAATGAATTGAAAAACAGGAAAGACAAAAATAGGAAATTTACCAAACTGAATAACAGGAAAACTAACCAAATTGAATAACAGGTAAGAACCTATTGTTCTAAGAATCCATAAAATAAACAGGAACTAGAAAACAAGGCAACAGATCATGCTCAATATGCTATTGAATATTATTTGGCACACCTTGCATACATTATCTGATCATTTAAATGCACATGCAATGTATGATTTAGTATATTTGGGGAGGGTAGGAGGAAATATGTAGAAGGCAGTCATAGAAAATGTAATCTCATAGTACCTCAGCCAACGGGGAACGAGGAGGGATGGGCGGCCTGAGTAGGGAATGTATAAAGATGTTGATTTGAAATGATAAACTTTGGAGAGAACCAAGCCTTGATGGCTTCTCCCTGCTTATTGCAATAAATGAAACAAAAGGCCTTCAGTAGTATGTCTTGGCTGATTATTGGTCAGACAAGCTTGCCACTGGTTGCGAAGGAAAGTAGCCAAGAGCACATAACAAGGAGAAAATAGGGTGGGAGGAGCAGCCTGAAGAACCAAAATTTTCAAAGACATCCATTAAAGAGTCTCTATATATCCAGAGGCCTAAGATTACAAGGTGATTGATGCAAAAGAGAAGAATAGAATGGTGCATCCTGGGAGAGGATGTAGCACTTCATACAACAAATAGGGCTAAGGAAACTGTGCCTTGATTAGCATGGTTGAAATACAACTCCCAATAGTTCCAGGCAAGTTGTCAATAGTGAGAGATGATGGGAATCATAGTTCAGCAACAGCTAGATGTCCACAAATTCTTTACTCTTGCTTAAACATTGTCTGACTACCTTGGCTGCTGTATAAGTTGCTGCTTTGACGAGAACGGAGCCAGATTAGAAAACTGCAAAGGGAGCCAGATTAGAAAACTGCAATTAAAAGGGTGAAACATAGAGTATAAGTAGTCCTTGTTTAGCAATCACAAATGGGTCCAATAACTCAGTCATTAAGCAAAACAATTGCTAAATGAAACCTTGACCGTGCTTATGATCTTACTAGAACTTCCCTTTAATTTATAGACCTGCAATGGTCATAAATGTGAGGATTGGACATATAATTACTTTTTCATCACTTCTGTAACTGTGAACGGTTGCTAAATGAGGCAGTTACTAAATGAAGACTACCTGTCTCCGGTTCCTAGTATTCCAATAGTATTCCAATGAGGTGAGCATCTCCTACGAGCACAGGTCAAGCAGTGATTGGTAGAAGCAAACATCTGTGCTAGAATTAACTAGAAACTTTGTTGACCTAGGACAGGCATGTCAAACTCGCGATGTTACGTGACATCGCATGATGTATCGCGACTTTTTCCCCATTGCCGGCAATGGGGTGGGCGTGGTTTTGGCATGATGCATCTGGCCCGCGGGCCGGCAGTTTGACATGCCTGACCTAGGACGAGAGCTGTGTTACAGCATATGTTGGCAAATAATCAGGAATTTGGTAGCATCTTTTCTGACTAACACATTTTATTTAAAAGCTGCAGTTCACTTCATGAGATGCATAGGTGAGCCTAGCTTAGACCAGCATGGGTAGAATACAGAGCTTTGGATAGATGATAGTTAGATTGTAATGGCCCATGTTGTGCTGGATCAGTTTCTTAAAATGGACTCATCTGGAAGCTCAAAAGCAATCAAAGGCAACTGCACGTGTGAAGAGCTTTCATGGTTTCTAAGGTCAATCTAAGTTACCCAGACCTAATCCACATATCAAAAGATAAGGTCTTTAAACACAGAGTTAATTAAATTAGATCTCCCAGTGGAACTGCATGTTCACAAGAATAAGCATACCTACACACACACACACACACACACACACACACACACGACCCTCAAGCATCACCCTAGAATCAGAATGTAGACACTTCCACAAGCTCCCCTATTTAATCGGGTCACTGTGCCCCATTTCTCTGCAGCTGCCCCTAAGTACAAACTGTTCTGCTTTTAGGAATAAATATTTCTTCTTTCCTCTCAGCTGTCTGGATCTCATTTTTATTTACTCTTGCGCCGCCCCGGCTTGAATTGGAACCCCAAATTATTATTCTGACAGTTCCTAAATGCAAAAGGGCCAGCATTTCTTTCACCTTCACAGCTAGTAAGGGGCTTTTAAGTACAGCAGAGGGATGGTATCTTTGCTCTCATCGTAAATGCTCAGATGTTTTTTCTCTCCAAGAAATGCATGCATTATATCGTAAAAACCTGGATGAAGGCATGCTAGCAATGTATTTAATTTGTTGCATGAAGTGGGAACGATGTGAAGGGATTTTGAAACTCCACAAACTGCAATATCTTGTGGCAGGGCATGATTGAATAATATTTTTTTGTACTTTCTTATTGGTCAACTAAAGAAAAACCTACGATGTTCAGTCTCTGTTCTCTGTGTTTTGAAGCGGGAGGAGTGAAGGCCTAGCGCATGTCCAGTTTAAGACATGTTAATGAGAGACTGGGGAGTGGTATGGTGTCAAGAGGAGCTGTAGAAATGTTTGACTGAATTCATGTGTGGTGTTAAGATGTGTTTTATTTGGTTTTGGCTTAGCCTGCTATATGAGTCTAGCCTCTGGTTTGAAAACTACAGTTTATTAGTAATTTTATTATGCAAATCCATACAATCCTGTCTGATATAATCAAATAAATAAGTTAAATAAATTATATTTTACATAATTTGTCAGTCGAGTCATACGGCTGCTTAGAAATCTATTAGGCTGCATGTGAGCAACTTGTGCTATGAGGGCCACATGCAACACAGAGTTCTTCAATATAGCTCAAGAGCCAAATCTCTCTCCCTCCTCCCCCTCCCCCTCCAGTAAACCAAGCTGATTGAACCAGTGAGGAGAGCAGTGTTTCCTTGAGGAGGATGGCATCTAAGAATAATCATTTTAAAGTGCCACATTCCTTGTACAGATAGTTCTGTCTGATTAGTTTTGCAGAAAGGATGGTGGGCAAAAATTCCATCTCTTCCATGAAAATAACTCCCCCACTGGCCTGACCAAGTTATTTCATAAGCTTGGAGGATAGTAAGGAAGGCATGCATGGACAATTAATCCTCCAGTCCCAGATTTCAGCCTATTTATTTACTCTGAACACATGTAAGTGAGAGCTTATGGGTGACTAAGGAAACGGTACTATTTTTCAAATTGTGTATGTGTAATTTGAGAAAAAGATTTGGGATTTTAATTTAAAGTAGGAGAAAAGGGAGATGACAGTTCTGATCTAAAGGTGCTTTCCAAAAGGCAACTGGATTCCCCCCCCCCTTGAAAACGTGTTGCTTCTCATCCAAGAAGCTTCTTCAGTGATAGCATGATAGCATGATATAGCATGATGATAGTATGATAGCAGTGTTCCAATATCTAAGGGCTGCCACAAAGAAGACGGGGTTAATTTATTCTCCAAAACATCTGAAGGCAGAACAAGAAG
The DNA here is from genome assembly GCA_023970755.1 of Azemiops feae. Classification (NCBI taxonomy): domain Eukaryota; kingdom Metazoa; phylum Chordata; class Lepidosauria; order Squamata; family Viperidae; genus Azemiops; species Azemiops feae. The sequence continues at coordinate 1,433,147 of JALGBA010000082.1, read as the reverse complement.
CAATGGATGGAAATTTATCAAGGTGAGAAGCAACCTAGAACTAAGGAGAAATTTCCTGACAGTGAGAACAATTAATGAGTGCTCCAACAGTGGAAGTTTTTAAGAAGAGATTGGACAACCATTTGTCTGAAGTGGTAGAGTTTCCTGTTTGAGCAGGGAGGTGGGCTAGAAGACCTTCAAGGTTCCTTCCAACTCTGTTATTCTGTTAATCTGTTATTCAGTTCTTCAGCTTGTTGGATGAGAAGCGAAACGTCTTCAAGGGAAAAAGAAAAGAAAAGTCCAGTTGCCTTTTGGAAAGCACGTTTGGGATAACCATGACCTGGATGACTGAGAATCTCTACAGAGGACAGCTCTGACCACATGCATGACTGATGCACATTACTGACAAATGTCATGTATTCCCTTGGAGCAAAAAGTTTGCCCATCCATGCAACCTTTAGCCTTTATAAAAATATGAATGCGATTTGGTGCCATGAGTTTTGTAAGCTTTTAAGTGCCCACTCATCCATCCGTAGATCCCTTGAGTCATATGTCTCACACGGATATTCTGGCTGCCACTAATTTTGTCTTATTTATTCCATTTATTTACCATAACATTTGCTTGCCATTTTTTCTATTAGAAACTCAAGATGGTGGATATAATTATTTTGCTTTCTCTCCCCCCCCCCCATTTCATTTTATTCTTGCAGGAAGATAGATTAGGTTGAGAAAATACATTTGAATCAAAACAACTTCCTAAGATTCATGGCTGGGTGGGGATTTATGCTTATGTCTCCCTAGTCCGAATCCACCTTGCATGTAGACATGGCAGAGAAGAGTCCCTCTGAATGTAGCAAGCTACTTGACCTTTCATACTCTCCATATCTCATAGTTATGAGATCTGTCTGCTCTCCAAGGAAGCAACCACAGTCCCCTCTTTTTACCTGTTCGGCCATATCATCGATGACAACCAGTTGTGCACGATTGTCCCTGCATTGATCATTGGCCCATCTCCAGGTACCCTTCCTCAGAGAGAAGAAATAACATTTCCCGTGAAAGTACTCCCACTGTGTGTGATTAGGGCCACAAGGGAACACTGGTTAAATAAAAAAAAAAGAGCGTTAATTCAAACTGGAATCCTGATTTGTTTAACATACAATCCCCGTGACTTTTGGTTAATTGCAATTTTCATCTCCATTTTTGAGTCACAATTCCAGGTTTGGCAGATCCAATCTACCAAGCACATAATACCAGAACCAATCTGAAACTTTTGGGGCAGAAGGATAGAATATGTATAAAATGAAGGGAAAAAAGTAAGGAAGTATAACCTATGCACTTTTGGATTCACGCTTGGGATCTTGTCGAGCAATGAAAGATCTGGAGACATTTGACTTGCTAGGTTTTTAATTAGGCTGCTAGATTCTGAAAGTCATGGCAAAATAAATTCCTAACATGCCACAAGCTGAAATCTCAAATTGCCAACTAATCAGAAACAAGCCAAGTTTATTTAATCCACTATGTGGCTGCCTGGCACTGCATTGAAAGGAAGCATTGATTAATTTCATAAAATGTTTTTACAGTATGTGAGAAAATCTCTTTGAAAGTAAGCCACAGACATCTCATGTCATCTTCTGGAATGATTCTTTTATTTTTAATTACTATCAACAATGGTTCAATCTTATAGGTATGGAATAGATGTGAAAGATGATAAGTTGTTAATGACTCCCAGGGTCCCTGTGGCTGATGGCCAAAACCATTTTTATTAAATAAACATTTTAAGCATATTTAATCTGATTAATTTATTTCCTAAGGAGGAAAAAAACACAAAATCATACCTCTGTCTCAAATCTTGGACTGTGCATCACTTTCCTATGAAAAATCCTTCTCTATGGAAAATTTAACTCTCTCCCTGATGTTTTGACAAATAGCATCCTGATGGAGAGAGTTTAACTTTGTGGGCCAGGACTTTGGCAGAAAACAGCACAAGGTTTAGATCAAGACCTAAGGTGCCTTTTCCTGCAAATCATAGTAATCAAGGTGTGCAATTTGGCTCACGAGAATTAAAGTCAAGATTATTGTTCATTCTCCATTTGCTGATCTGCATTGGGTGGACTGTGAATTAGTAGCTTTTTTAAAACAACAACAGACTCATGGAAAACAAGCCTATTAAAGTTTACTGTCTTCAAAACTCTGAAAACTTTATCATCACTGTCCCAATTGAAGTCCTTGGCTAATGGGGAAGAATATGTATTATCTTTTTTTTTTAAGTTACAGTTCTAACTCCATTTTTTTCCTGTTAAGTAGGGATTAAAAAATGCCCATTGCAGATGAAGCAACTACGATGACAAAGGTTCAGTGATTTTGCCTAAACTTTCAGAGGACCAGTCTGATCTCCAACTTTGCAGCATTTCTTATAAAGGAGAAAAGTGTAAAGGACAGAAGACCCTTCCACCTAGTTCTAGGAGTTAGCCATGGCCCTTCCAGTATCCACCGTATATTCTCTTTTTCCTTCTCTGAAACAGAGCTACTAAGCAACAGAGGTAATAAATACAGAAAACAATAAAAAAGGAATCTTACAGCTGTGATTATTTAGAGAGCTGAAAATTTAGTGAAACAATGCTGTTGTTTTATAGCTGGGAACTCTAGGAAGATAACAAGGAAGGGTTACCATCAAGACTTACATGCATCATCAAGGGCAATCTTTGGTTTTACAAAACGCCTAAGTTTACTTATTTTGTTCATTTCTGATGAAAGAATTGTGGCTGAAAAAATACAACAAAGGGAGGGAAGGTCAGCATTTAGAATCAGTAACTTTTCATATTTTAAAACTGATAATAAAGCGTTAGCTTCTGCCAGCTGGGTTGACTCGTCTAGCTCATAATGGTTTAGGGCCGTGCAAGATCCTAGCTATTGGGATTTGCAAACTACAATAGCAATAGCAATAGCACTTAGACTTATATACACCACCACCACCACCCATAGTGCTTTACAGTACTCTCTGGGCAGTTTACAATGTCAGCATTTGCCCTCAACATAATGGTCCTCATTTTACCGATCTCGGAAGGACTGAAGGCTGAGTCAAGCTTGGGCCCCATCAGGATCAAACTCCTGGCTGTGGGCAGAGTTAGCCTGCAATACTGCATTCTAACCACTGCACCACCAGGGCTCCTGTATATGTCTTAGCATGCTGAGTGGACCCAGTCCACACTGACTCATTCAAGTGTGCAGGACTTATGAGCCTTCACATTTCCTACAGTTTGCAATTGTTAACTTTGTAGGAATTCAAGATGCTGCCCAACAAGACCACAGTGCAGAATTCTGCATAGATGCACAGGCTATTTATCAGAAGCATTCCAAGATGAGGAGCAGCCTGGACATAGCAGATTGACAGCTCATTCCAACCAATGCAATGGATCTCCTGTCAATAGCAGAGCCCATTTGGTGGAGCTAGGTGGAACTGGCAGTCAGGTCTGAAGGGGCCATTGATGGAATCAATGGCATAACCATTCTGGCTGGAGGAGTGAAAGATAGTCAAAGGTGATTCCATCAACAAGTAATTGATCCTAGAAATTGTGACATCAAAGAAGTACACATAAGCCGACTGTGCCCAGACTCTTAGACATCCACAGAGGGAAATTACAGTAACCCCAGAGATGGGCAACAAGAGACTTTCACTCCAGGGCATGTGACTGCCCAGGCTCAAAAACAAGACTTCATCTCAGGTTCTAGCAACTTGCTGAGCCCCCTGAGCAACAACTGCCACCCCTTCTTCTCCCCTACCCGGAGAACACGGCTGATGCCAGTCTTCATTCCCAGGTAGGCATTTTTTGTGAGACAGGCACTTGCTTCTACTTCTCCCCTTCAGTTTTTAGTGTTACAAACCAGGTCTCACCTCTCATCCACCATCAAGGCCTGGATGAGGAAAGATATTGCAGAAAATTAAAAGCAACAGTTGGATCTTATAGACCTGGTGAACTGTCTCTGAAATGAGGATCAGGCTATTTGGGGGACTGCCTTTCCCCAATTACATCAGCCTGCCCATTAGATCTGGCAGAGACAGCATGCTGTGGATACCATCAACTAGAGACCTACATTTGGTGGGTCCCAGGAAACATGCTTTCTCTGCTATGGCATCCACCTTATGGAACATTCTTCCCTCTGAAATTAGATTAGGTTCATCCATTTTGATATTCCAGAAGTCCTGCAAGACCTGGATATGTAATCGGAGCTGGGGTTCCCAGAGAACGGGAGATATGCTCAGATGACTCCATTGTTAATGCCCATGCTTATTCTCTCTTTGCCTAGGGTTTGAATATTTGTTTTTATAATATTTATTTTTTAACCTGTTTTTTTTATACTTTTTATCTTTCTTGTTTTTAATACTTGTTTTTCTATTGCTGAACGCCTGGAGTCGCATTTGTGAACTGGCAGCTGTACAAATTTTATTGATAAATAATAAATAATTCTGAGAGAACGAAAAGCATCAACTAGTGGAGACAGAAGAGATCTTTACATTGCAGGTCCTAATTCTGAGTTTGGTATCTAAAGAAACCTTTACCAGTGATGCTTAGAGCTAGGAAATACTATTAAAATAAGGGGTGTTACAGTCATAAATTCATTAAATAAGCAGACTTCTGCAAAGTGACAGAAAAGTCGTTTCAAAGAAGACATGGGTATTTGGGAGCATGAGTCTACTCAGTGCTTTTTTTGTAAAAAAAAAAAAAAAGGTGCCGGAACTCACACATGTCATACAACCCACTTTGCCTACCCTACAAGGTTCCATCCAAAAAAGGTGCCGGAACTCCGTTCTGAGCGTTCTATGAGAAAAAAAAGCCCTGAGTCTACTTATGAATTTCTCTCAGAAAAATATACATTGATAAAGAGGTTTGACACAAGGCTATTCTCTGTTTGGGGAAAGAAGATGGTGTTATCTCAGGCGTTTGTAAATAGACGAATAATTCAGTAAATATAAACTTAGGAAAAGGGAAACTCACGTTGAAGTTATCTGAAATAGGCAGCTCTGATTCATCTTAGTTGGGATGTTAAGCAATTTTTACATAATTTTACATAATTTTACATAATTTTTATATTAAGCCTTAATATAGAAATATTCTTGACACGTGATTGTGTGAAAGCTGTGCCGTGCCAAACTAACTGTGTAATCTTTTGCTACCATTTTTATCTATTTTAATCTGTAATAGAATTTTTGCTTCAGTAAAAAGAAGAAAAATGTTTTTTGCCTCAGAAACAAAATGACTTAAAGATAAATACTGCATTTTTAAGTTCTCAAGAGACTAGTCAAAGAGAAAGCTTGACAGTACACGCCACCCAGTTAGGTGGCTAGTTCACCTAGTTCAGTGCTATCAGTACTAAAAGTTGGGAGTTCTCCAGCATTTCATTTTTAAATAATGATTTTATTAAAGTCTACAATACAAGAAAAAAGACTAATTCAAACTAAGAAAATTATTAAAAAATATATATAAAAAAATAAAGAAAAAAAGAGAAGAGATAGAACAAAACACACACACACATATACATGTATGTATGTGTGTATATAAACCCTACCCCCAAAATAAGCCCCAGTTAAGATTGTCAGCCAGACGAACGCATTTAGTACCATATTTTCCCCAAAATAAGACCTAAGCGGAAAATAAGCCTTAATGTGTCTTTTGGAGCAAAACTTAATATAAGACTTGGTCTTATTTTGGGGGAAATACAGGTATATAAATATAAAGATTACTCCCCCTCCCTCCAGACAGATATAAACAACTTCAGTAATGTAACACCTTCACTAATATTTTAGTAAAAACAATCTTCTTTCCATATCTCATCAATAATCAAATTATAAAATCAAATTAAAATAATTTATAATTTTATAAAAAAAATATATTATAAAATCATTCAGTCCTAACTTGCAAAAGTCTATTAAGAGCTACCAGAAATAGTAACAACATTTCAGATTTTGATTCCCCCCCCCCCTCAGACTCCACATGGAGATGCTAAGGATCTGGGAACTGATCCATGTAAACCATATTCTCCATTATTGAGTCACAGCTACGGCAGCTCTGATACTTTTAGTTGCTCTAGTCTAGGGCATGGGTGTCCAACCCTTTGGCTTGCTTGGGCCACACTGAATAAAAAGGAATTGTCTTGGGCCTCATATAAAATATATATTATTTTAATAGTATATATAATATAATATCAAATCGTAATGTTAAAAGTTTATGATCTTGTGGGGCCACATTTTCAGCTGTCTAGGGTTGCATGTGGCCTGTGGCCCACAGGTTGGACATGCCTGCTCTAGTGTTTTCAGTCTGCTCATAAATTAATTGCAATTTATCAAGTCATGATGTTAACAGGAAGGAAACATAGAGGCAGAATATAATCCCTGGTTAAATAGCTGGAAAAAGTTCCTCCTCAAAACTCTGTTGTTTGGCTAGTCAGTGTACATCACCCTTCTCCAATTTGCTTGTTTTCCAGGTGAGCCAATTCTTATTTCAGCCTCAACCTGCATGTCTGTTGGTTGTCTAGAAACTAGACAGCCTCACATGGGTCGATCCTCCCTTAGAAAGCTCTTTTTGTGCAGGCTGCAGCAGGTTTGTCAGGACTTAGGAATCTCATCTACTTTCTCAAAGGAACTGTCTCACTTCAGGATCCCAAGGGTTATCATCTCAGAAAGCCTAAAAATGGAACATGATCCGGTGTAAATAGGATTCCTTGGATTCTCGACCCTTTTGGCTTTCTGCCACATCAGCTCAAAAATGATGATATGAGAAAAAGGAGCAGCAAATGCTGGCTGTAGTGTATAAAGCTTTATAGGGGTCTTTGACTTGGCAATGCTTCTGTAAAGTTTAAGATTACTCTGTAACTAATAAGAGCATATACCTCTCCACCCTGCTGAAAGAATCCAAGCCAAGGATTACTCAATAAAGAAAAAAATTATGAAATACATACCTTTGGAAAGAACTGCAATGTAGAAAATAACTGTTAGGAGGAAAGAGACTGCCAGCAGAACATAGATATGGAAGTCAGCTCTCTGGGTGTAGAAAAGGCAATTCCTTTCTTTTAAAAAAAAGAAAGAAAGAAAGAAAGAGAGAGAAGGATGAAAGAAATAGCAGGAAATTTGTTGCATTGCCATTAGGAATCCAGAAAGAAAGTTATCTTTTTATCAGTGAAATCACGCATGGATTTTTATTGAATGCCCGTGGTATGAGCTGAGCCAACGTTGCAAAGCTTCATCATCTGTTGGCTGAGCTTGCAGGACATCATGAAGTACTTACTGTTCATTTTCTGGAAATACTAGCTGCGGTTACATTTTATTCCCTTGATCTTTATTGATTGGTGAGATGAGGACTGCCATTATTTGTAAATGATATTATAGGGTGCTCACAGAATTGTGAAGAGAGCCAGTATGGTCTGGTGGTTAAGGCACCAGCCCAGAAATGGGGAGACTGTGAGTTCTAGTCCCACCTTAAGCACAAAGCTAACTGGGTGACTTTGGGCCAGTCACTCTCTCTCAGTCAAGGGCAAACTACAGGTAGTCCTTGACTTGTGATCACAATTGAGCCCAAAATTTCTGTTGCTAAGCAAGACAATTGTTAATGTTGCTCCATTTTACGATCTTTCTTGCCACGGTTGTTGAGTGAATCATTGCACTTAAGTTAATAACACAGTTGTTAAGTGAACCTGACTTCCCCATTGATTTTGCTTATCAGAAGGTTACAAAAGATATCCACATGACCTGGGGGACACTGCAGACCTTATAAATATGAGTCAGTTGCCAAGCATCTGAATTTTGATCACATGATCGTGAGGACGCTGCAATGGTCGTATGTGTAAAAAAATGTCACTTTTTCCAATGCTGTTGTAACTTCTAATGGTCACTAAATGAACTCTTGTGACTCTTGGAAATAATCTTGTAATTGCCAAAAAATATGTTCAAGAAAACTTCAGAGGCTTGTCCAGACTGTTGCCAGGAGTCAACACTAACACAAGGGCTCAAAAATTAAAAAAGAAAAAAAAAGTGAGCTTGAGAACAACTATATATTGCAAAGAACAAAACATTTTCCCAGAGCTGTTTCTATTTTTTTTATATATAATATTTTATTAGTTCTCTAATTTTACAATTAAACATTTAAAAAGCAACGTGGTGACTGGGTAATCAATAATTCAATAACATACATAAATCTTTAGCACAAATCTCAAGTTACAACATCAGATATTTCCTCTCTTTTTCCCTTAATATCTACTATCTCATATTAGGCTAATATAGTTCTTATTATTATCAACTAAGTAAAACCATCTTTGTTACATTTATCAATAATTTTTAGCTTATAGGGCTTCCGGTTCCGGATCGCGACACCAGCAGTCGAACGGAGAGATCTCTCTCTCCCACCGGCTGCTTTCCCTCCGCCGGTAGACCCTTAATCGGGTCGAAAGTCGCCCCGTAGAGGCGACCACCGTTAGAGGAGGCTCCTGCTCGACTGGGGAAGAGCGGCGGCTCTCCCCAGTTCGAGCTTTCTCCTTAGGGCCGCCGGAGGAAAAGATCGCCCAATAAAATGGACGATCACTTCGTCGCACCAGCTGAAAGCCAGAAGAACATCTAAGCGAAAGAACCCCCGTGGAGAATCCGGGTGAGACCTTTCCTACCCCCTTTTTTTTCCCTAACTACTTTCCTGTTAAAAGCTTTCTTTGAACTATTTCCCTGTCGTGAGGAAGCAGCGTTTGGGCAATGGGGAAAAACAGCGTTGGAAAAAAAAATATATATAAATAAAAACCAGTTAATTATGATGGACTATTTAAATTTTGGAATACTGAGGGGACCTGAAAACACTTTATTCTTGACTATTATTGTTACAACTACGCATTTATTATTTTGAACCCTTTCTTCATCTCTTTCAACACGAAAAATAAAAAATCTATTATTTGGAAAGGAAAAAAAAAAAGATTTTTTGGTTTGCTGAGGACATCTTGTGTCGAAAAGTGGTACTGCAATTATATTTCTTTATGGCTGGGAATGGCTATGACCCTGAAAGAGTGATATCTACAAGATAACGGATGCAGCTGGCCTATTGAAAATTGAAGGTGAATGCTTGCTTGATTCTTATGAAGTAGAGCCTTCTTTAAAGATTAAAGATTAAAAAGCCTTATTACTATCGATATGGAACTTAATACACAACTGGACTATGAACTTATATTGGAAACAATTTTAGAAGCTGCAGAGGATGTGAGCTCCTATTTTCAATCCCTTTTCCCTACACTGAGAGAAACCGTGGAAACCACAAAACAAACTAATTTTATTCAACTTCCAACACAACCTATCGAGAAGTCTGATGACTATACAACAACTTCAACAGAGATGTCTGAAGCATCAATACCAACAGAGACTGACACTCAGATACAACTTATTGAAAATCGAGAAAAGGTGGATAAACAATTGGCAAATATAACATGGAATAAAACAGCTTTCACCATCCAAAGGCTATTAGAAGAAAGGAAAGAGAACTTTGACCAATTTGAAGCGTTAAAGAATATGGACCTTTTAATATTGTGGTTTGATTATGTAGGAACCTTACTATGGAAACCACTATGGCATAGAAAGAAGCCCAGAGTTAGATTTAAAAATGTATTTTAAAGTCTTATTTAATGGGATTAAAAAGGCTTTGATTTCTTGACTGACTTAACAACTAATGGAACACGTGAAATTTTTAAGAGGATACCCTTTGTAATATTACTCTGTTTTAGATATGATATGTATTGGAGAAGTAAACTTTATCTACTGGTTTAAAAAGATTTTTATAGATATAGAGGCATTGATAGAATATATATTTAAATTAGATAGAAATTTATTTGTTGGCCTGATATTTTTATTTTAAGAGAATTATTTGGAAATAAAAGGAGAATAAGAGGGATGGGTGATAAGAGAAAAAAATGGTATCAATGAAGAAGATATGGGAATGTTGTTGCGAGAACAATATACCAGATATAATTATGTAAAAAAAAAAGGGCACCCGAAGTGTTAATAATATGTCTATTTAAGGCTAATTGAAATATAGTAATTGTAAGTTAGTAAAGCTTAAAAAACAGGATTTGGATTTTTAGAATTGAAATGTAACTGATATTTGATAGGATCGTTTGAAACTTATATAGAATTTATTAATTTGAATAAGTAAAATTAAATGAGGGAATTAGAGAGGGAAGTTTAAAAGATTTGATTTGAGTTATATATTTGTGATTGTTTTTCTTTTTTTGGATGTTTAATATACCCACCTCCATGGTGGTTCCTAAGCACCTTAATGTAATCCCTGTACCCCTATAAAATCTAATAAAATATATTTAAAAAAAAAAATTTTTTTAGCTTATACATATCTTAATTGTGTTTGCATTCAAACCTTATATACAATCAATATCCTGTTATTGCTTTTTTCCCAAGGTTTAATTTCCCATCAATATTCAAATTAACATTTGGCATTTATAATTTCCAAGCTTTAGGTAACCAAAGTTTCCCTTATCTCAACTTCTTCCTTTTTCCCTTTTCATAACAAAATCTAATATTCTAAATACACATCTTATCTATTTGCATATAATCTTATTCTATTTTCTAAAAGTTATCTACTTTCCACCATATTAAACCAAAAGTCTATTAGTCTTATTACACATCTTGCCTATTCAATTATAATGTTACTTTATTTTCTAAAAATTATCTATTTTCCACCATATTCAACCCTCTAATCAGTAATATGAAATCCCCTCTAATAAATCAAAACCCTAGTTTTTTTCAGCCTTACTCTGGCTTTCTTCCTTTGCCAACTAACCTTCCATTTTTGAAGGTTTTGAATCCTCAAACAGTTCTCCCTCTATTATTATATATATTATTTGAAATAAGAAAGACCATTTGGTTACAGTTTTTTTGGAAGAACTAGCCCATTTGTATTCATTAGATCACCTCCCTATTACTCCAATTTCCCACAATTGTCCTGATAGGTTTATCTTCCATTCAATCTGTTCTTCTTCCTTTTCCTCAAATTTCTTCTGATTTATGTAAAAAGTCTTTTTCATTTTCAATGTTGTCACTTCCTTTTCTGATTTTTCCATTGGCTGGATCTGTTGGTCAACTGGGTCTTCTGTCTTAGTATTTAGTTGTTCCACTTCTCCTGTTATTTTCTGCATTGTTAGTTCTTTGGTTGTAGTCAAGATCTGGGTTTGTATATCTAAGCTGGTATCTTGTTCCTTTATGTTGCATCTTATTTTGTCACAAGCTGAAAGAATGGTTTCGTGTATTGATTTCAACATAGAAAGGATTTTTCCTGATCTTCACCAATATTTTCTTGATAATGTGTTAAGTTGAAGACTTTAAAATCAAATGTTAAAAATAGTTTTTTGTTTTTTATAAGTAGGTATGGGACATCTATTTCATGTGTTGTAGGTAGTCTTTATGTGGAAATTGTTTGCCAAGTAAGAATTTATAGTCCAAAGTATTCCATCATCTCATGTAATAACAGATGCTTCTCATGTAAAGAAATAGGAAAGCAATTCCCCACATATAACTCTGAAAATCAGTAAAGGTTTATCTTCATAGTTCAAACAGGCCAGATATGCTGCCCTGAAGTTCCTTCTTTACAGCTGAGTTTTTCACAGGTGGTATCTGTCAAGGTCAAAAGAGTTTTTTCTAGAGTCTGGGCTTCAAGCCAAGTCTCTTTTAGGTAATAACAAGTTTTAATACCATACTTCACCACAAGATGTCACTAATGCCATTTAAAACTTTTTGAGTCCAAAGTTTTTATAATAGTTTTTCAAGGTTTATTTTTCTTTTTAGATAAAAACAAACGTCTCCAGTAAAAATAGGAAAACTTTTAGTCCCCAAATTTCAAAAGCATATGTATCCAATTAGATTAAAATTGTTCTTATAGTTACTCTGTTTCCCCTGAGTAGTCAGTCGCCGCTGTTCTTAGAGGGTGGGGTAGAAATTCCCTTCCCTCTCTCTTCACAGGGGGAAAAATACTTTGGGCAGCTTTTACAGGAAAAGGTATTGAAAGTCTTAAAGAGAAGATCAGATCTCACCCAGTTTCATCTGCATGGCTTTAAAGGTGCTTGATAGTAATTTTGTGTTCGGTTATCAGCAGCTTAGTGACGAGCCATATTGCTATGGCCGGTCTTTCCCCTGCCAGTTTGAAGGGCTGCTCTGGATCAAGCGAAAGGGCTGCTGCCCTCCCGCAATCAAGCGGGGGTCCCCTCCCTGCTCATCGCCCCTACAGGGCGACTTTTGACCCTTTCCAGGGTCCCCCAGTGGGTCGAATTCGGATGCAAAAGACGGAGCTCATCTTCCACCATCCGCGGCGCTGCGATGGCAAACCAGAACTCCCAGAGCTGTTTCTATTTGAGCACTATAGGAAATAACTAGATGAACCAGAGAGCAGTTGGTATGCTATAAAATAAGTTACCATATTAAGAAAAAGAAACCTCCTTGTGTGTCTCTATTTGTATGAATTTGTGAAGCAACAAGTAGCAAAGGGGTTGCTTGTTCTGTTCCTAAGTGGTAGCTTTCCCTCAAATGAAGTTTGAAAAATTGTAAAAGTTTTGTTTTGTTGCCTTTATTTGCAGCTCCTCAGAGAATATAACAGACAAGTAATATAAACTTAATAAGCTAAATAAAAACAAAATAGTTACAAAGAAAAACATCACTGCACTAAGAGTTGTATCTTAGTTTAACTACGCAGTAAATATATTCCCACATCTGAAAGGGTAAACATACTAATCTGTCATGCATGTGTTCTAATTTAACCAATTTTTGTTAGGGGCACAGTCCAGCACTGAAAGTTGCTATGGGGCTCTTAACCTAACCATTTGGTGTATAGGCTAAGTCACCAGGCTAGAAGCCTGGAAATTGTAAATCCTGAACACATGTTAGGTACAAAGCCAGCTGGGTGACCTTGGGCCAATCACTGTTTCTCAGCCATAGGAAGATGGCAAGGGCAAGCCACTTTTGAAAATTTTCTCCCAAAATTTCAGGGAGTAGTGTAGTCTAGGTGGTCAAAGAGGACTTGAAGGCACATGCACACACGCAAAAATATGTGTGCAGGAGAGACTCTTGGATTTGGAAACTCCACTATTCTAGCTGAAAATCCACATATACACATGATGGAAATAAGGAAAGCCCATTAACCCACTCAATATATCAACAGAACAACCCACCAATTAAATTATGTCTTCAAAGCAACCAAATCAGGGTAGCAATTGGCTTAGAACTCCTTAAAACATCTGTGCTCTCTAGCTGCATTACAGCTCAACATGCATAATCAGAAACATTTTAAATCAGTTTTATTTTCTGAATCTTTAATTTTGGCCCTTTATACATTACGAAAGAAAATGAAAGAAGAGCTGCAATAGAGGATTGTCCTCCAGCCTCTTTTCAAATAGAGGTCTGCCTCCGGAAAATATGATAAACACTAATCACTACTTACGTACACCAACTCCATGATTACAAATTTTAAAATGTAAATTTTAAATCTCAATTTCAGATGAAATCTGACTCTTTAGCTGCTGATTACTGATTGCCAAGAAGGAAAAAAAATATTTACTTTTATTAGTGCGAAGATCATCTTGAAATATTTCATCCTCCATTTGGTTTTGTAAAATAAGGACACTGCAGTTCACCTTGTCAATTCTACTGAGAGATCAAGCTGCAACTGCTAGCAGCAGAACAGTTTACATCCCAGCTCTGGTGCCCTCTGACCACAACTTTTTTCTTTCTTTGTTTTTTAATATGGTCACCTCCTATAACCTCATTGATTGAGCATTACAGTATTCAAAAAAAAAAAAAAATCTGCTCTTGGGCAATTTGCTAATGATTTGTTTTCCCTGTTCAAAGGCCAGAAATCGATAGTTTTACCTCCTTGCATGAATCAGTTGCTTTCTAAGTGAGTAGACTGAAAAGCTGTCATGTTTTATTTTTTCCCATAATATTATAGAGGAAAAAAAGACTTTCATGTTGTCTCAGTTATGGAAACCAGTAGCTTAAGTAATGATTGAGGGGGATGGGGTCTTTTCAAGTTGTTTGGCATGTATAGCCCAAATTCTAAAAGACTTGGGTATCTGATATTTGAAGAATCATCTCTTTGCCCATGTTGGACTAAGCAAAGCCCAAGCACAAAAAAAGATGATAGATGAATCACAAATAATAAAAGATACGCTACATTCATATCCCAAATAATGGTGCCAAGTTGGATGTCAGCACCCAAATGTCCTCCAGAAAATCTGCATCTTCAGCTTTTTTTTTTTTTTTTTTTGAAAATGGGTAATATTGGAGCCAACTGAACCTCCTGGGGGAGGCTATTCCAGAGGACTATCCCCATTACAGAAAAAAATTGCCTCCAGGCTTCGCTCCCTTCCTCATCTCCCCAAAATGGAAGAGACCAACTGCTTCTCCCAGCATGATTGAAGATGTTGGGCAGGCTCAGGTAGAGAAATGGGGGTTTGCATATTTATTTGGTGTTGGCTTAAGTTTCCCTAAATTCTACTGGCATTAAAGTTGTGTTTTCCCCCTTGTTTCATCGTCCTCCAAGGACAAATTAAATTTATTAAGCAAGGTTGAAATGGCAGAAATCCTATGACAGTTCAGTGATGACATAGAAGATTTTAGTAGGATCACATGATGGGAGTGTCTGGATGATACTGCTTTACAACCAACACCTGGAAAAGTTGGCAATGGTTGATCTAGAGACTCATAGCTTGCTTCTTGCTCTTGTATCCTAAATGGCCCCTTCAGTCTGAATGCTTGCTCCCTCCTTCTTCCTGGCTGACTTCCATTGTAGAACCTATTATGATTTGGGCTCGATGATATTGAAGGCAAAGCTAGATTATCTCATTGGGTTGTCAATTCTTGAGCATTAAGAAGTTGGCATATGAATTAGAAATGAGATGATCCAGAATAACTTCCTTTGGAATGAAATCTCTTATCATTGATGAGTGCAGTTCTCTTTAGAGCTTCTTCTTTAATACCTTATTTTTTCTGCAGGACAAATAATCCATTGAGCAATGAAACAACCTCATCTTAGCACTTTTACTGTGCACTGCTTATTTAGTACCTCGGACAAGCATATACTCACTACTCTGCCATACCTGCACCCTTAGAAGAAGCTGCCATGTTCAGCTAATACTTCTTAATCCATCACTAGAATGTCCCATAACAGCTCCCAAGTCTGATGGGGCCAGAGAATGATACGCCTACATGAATATCAGACTAGTGATGTCTATTTAACTCTTTAAATAATACTCCATGATTAATGAAACAAACACCTTATTTTCACTGAACCTCCTTTTTATATACAAGGTCTCTAAGTCACAAAGAAAAGGGAGCACAAGGATATCTATGGGGTGTGTGTGTGAGTTGGTTAAAAAAAAGTCAAGATAGGAACCACAACTGTGTGATCAAAACTCTTCCCCATTTTAACATGCATGCAATAAATGTGAAAAAGGATTCAGTTCTTTGTTGACCCTTTGCCCACTGCAAAAGATGCTCCTGAAAGAACATCCAATATCTGCTATACAATAGAGGTAATACTTTAAAACCGATACTTTCAGCCTCAGACCTATGTTTGCCTTTATTTATACTTTTCATACCATCTTGCCATAAAGGACCCGACATGGTATACAATATAACCTAAACGCATTTTGAAAAAAATATATTCAATCGTCTAAAAAGTAAAATGATTAAAAAAGTAACTCACAAGGCTAGATTATGATAGGTTTTTATCTATCTTTTTAAAAAGTTCCTTGGAAGCTCATTGTAACTGAAAAGAATGCTCCATATGTAGGACAGCAAGATGTTACTGCAACCACTGATCACTTTTCAAGAAAATATATTTTAAAGGTTGCCTAGTAACAATAGGGAATGAAAATACTCCTCCCCATTGATTGCTCTGTTTCTCCTAAAAATTGGCAAGATGCTTATATCTTACTCAAATGGCTACTCACTTTCTTTTTGCCCCACTGGTTAGTTCTTCTAGCCCTCTGAGCTACTCTCCCTTCTTAATTCTCACCTGGTTCTTAACATGGGTTTCCAGACCAGTGGAAGGAGGGGATTTCCTAGCAGTCCTTTTGAGGATGAGTTTCGCTTCGTGGCTTGAGAAAAGGAAATTGGGAACTCGTTCCCCATTCCACTCTCTAGGAATCGTTGGGAAGGATTTATGGAATGGTGGGAAATAAAAGGCTGAAAAGAACTGAGAAGGCTGGAAAAAGCTTTTTAAAAAAGGCAAAAGGAGAGCTTGTGGCTTCAGAAATATTTCAGCAATGTCTGCTACAATTTCAGAAGGTCAGCCATTGTGATAGAGCGCAGGAAAGATCTGCATTCCACACTTGGAATACTGCATCCAGTTCTGGTCATCACAATATAAAAAATATGTTGAAACTCTGGAAAGAGTACAGAGAAGAGGAACAAAAATTATTAGAGGGCTGGAGGCTAAAATATATAAAGAAACTGGGTATGTCTAGGACTAGGGGAGAGATGACAGCAGTATTCCAATAATTGAGGGGCTCCTACAAAGACGAGGGGGTCAAACTATTTTCCAAAGCACCAGAAGGCAAGACAAGGAACAATAGATGGAAACTAACCAAGGAGACAAGCAACGTTAGAACTAAGGAGAAATTTTGTAACAGTGAGAACAATCAACCAGTAGAATGACTTGCCTTCAGAAGTTGTGGGTGCTCCAATACTGGAGGCTTTCAAAAAGAGACTGGACAGGCAATTGTCTGAAATGGCATAGGGTCTCCTGCTCAAGCAGGGGGTTGGACTAGATGACCTCCAACGTCCCTTCCAACTCTGCTATTCTATGTTCTATGTTCTATTTCCTTCCAAAGGATTGATTGCTCCATTGCAATAATTAGCTCATCAGGAATGGTTATAACTCTGGAAGGTAGAGCACACTTACTGTATTATTTGGAACAGCAGGAGGAGGAGCTTTCTCTGTTTTTCAGACCTCTGGCAGTTGGCAAAGATCATTGCTGGAAGGTGAACTGAGTCAGGATCCATAGTTCTTGTTGGTTCAGGCATCTTGTAAATATTATGCCAGCTCCTAATCTTGGCAGCAGATAAAAGGAAAAACTGTAATATTGATTGTTGCCTTTATTGGTAATGTTGTTTTGCTCAGATTTGATTTTTTTTCTCAGTGAAAAGATGCTTCCAATAATTAATAGGAAAGTAGGGAATATATTAAAATTAAAATATTACAAGTATTCAGTGGAAGAGCTCAATTGTCCTCAGTGGATCCCGACTGAGGAAATTTAGACTGGTAAATATATCAGCAGAAATCCTTAACTCAGAAATCAGCAATCTGTTCTCTTGCATTTATTTGAACTACATCTTCCATGTTCCCTCGCCATGTTTGGCATGATGGGAGATAAAATTAAGCCTTCTAGGAGGATATTGCTGTTGTTATATTTGTCTTCCTGGAATGCCTTTGCCATTTTAGCTAAAGATGCTGGGCTAGAAACCAAGAGACTACAACTTCTAGTGTTTCCCCAATCTATGACTCTGGGCCAACAGTGGCCTCTATTTCATTTCTATCTCCTGCTTTAATCCAGTGGCAAAAGCATATGTTCCATATGGGAAGCATTGATCTCTCAAGCCCTTTGATGTGAAAGGGCACCCTTACCATTCCAGCCACTTCCAGTGCCAAGCCAAATATTTATGAAACTTTTTCATTTGCAGGATCTCACTCCAAATACGATGGAGCCAACTAACCAGCCCTTGTATGCAGAGTGTTCCAATAGCTCAGTGTGACCTCAGCTTCTCATTGTGTCCCTGAGAATTGCTGCAGATTGCATCATCCCTTTATACCTATGAGCTGTTTCTACCAGCAGGACAAATGATGATATATAAGGGGAAATGTCTTCATTCACTTCCCTTGTTTCTGTTTTTCCTCTATTCTAGTCTTAGTTAAACCTCTGTGTTTAACCTACAATTTCCTGTGGTCTCCTATCCAAATATTTTCCTTAGCTTTTCCAGATTAGCTAAGGTCAGCTAAATGCTCTCAAACAATCCATTCTAAAGGTGAGTAGCCTTTGTAAATTAGAACATAGAATCATAGAGCTGGAAGGGACCTTGGAGGTCCCAACTCCGTGCTCAAGGCAGGAGATCTTATACCATCCTGCTGAAATAGTTGTTCAGTCTATTCTTGAAAACGTCCAGCGATAGAGCACTCACAACTTCAGGAAGCAAGAATTGACAATGCTTACTTATAGATCAGACTGTGACTCAATAAAAGCAATTCCTTTTCCACATACCTCATACAGAGGAAAACTGTCCCTAGACTGTGTGTGGCATTCAAACCTTTGAGGGCTTCCAAAATCCCAGAAGCAAAATTGGCATATATTTTTTTTAAATCCTCTTTTTCACATGTATGTTTGCTTGTATGAAAGGTAACAGTTTTCCTCTTTTCTACTAAATTACCTTATTTATTTATTTTTTTAAAAACACCTTATCCAATATATTTGGTGAGATCCCAACTCCCCTACTTGTGTGTCCTGGTCTCTCCCTCAGCAGCCTGGTTTTAAAAAAGCTTTCCCCCCCCCCCACCAGATGGGTCTCAAACCTGTGACTTAGGATGCTTGTGAAGTCTCTGATTTAGCATTTTGTCCTAAGACAGTGATTCCCAAACTTGAGTAAATTACTCCAGATTTGGTAAAAGTGATTTTCTTTGCATAATGACACATGAACCTATTGCCCAATCACAACAGGAAAGTTGAAGTAAGAACTTTTTGATAAATGGTGAAAAGGCCTTTTTGATAGGTGGTTTTGGGGCAACAAAGGAAAAAAATTGGGCAACAAAGGAAGCACTGCCCTAAGAGCTGAAAGATTGCTATTTACAATCTTTTCCATGCTAAGATTCAAAGCAATACTTGTTGGGAAAGAAAGCATATTCAAACTCTTGTCTGTAAAGGTGGATGAAGATTGCTGGTTGAACTGGTGTCTTGCGTGGTGATTTCATACGTGGCAAAAGTGTGTGCTGGGAATGTGTCCCATCCTGACGAATTCCTTGATTTGCTCGTATGTGAGATTAGATGGAGATGCTGACTTGCACGTGTCCAAAGGGGTTGGGCAATGGGAGCATTTCCAGAGATGATGTGATCTTGCCTTTCCTTCATGTGTGGTCCAAACCTACCAATTAACACCACATGAAATCCTCATGACCAAAAACTAACTCATCCTTGATACATACCTTGGCCAAAAAACAATGTGTTTTCTTGACTTTCATTTGTATCATTGGAGTGCAGAATTGCACATGAAGCAGCCAAGATCACTAAACCATTATGTGCTGTGTTAGGTTTTGTGTTAGCATGGCATATAAAACCAGCTGTTACAGTTTAAAAGTTAGCTTGTAGCCTGTTGTACAAAGTCAGTTGTGGCTCATTCAATAATACACAGTTTAGTAAATATGTCTTAGTACAATGCTTGAACCCAGGTAATTTTAATACAGCAGCATCTTCTTCCCTGTGGTTGTAATTACTACTATACAAATATGAGATTATAACTAGTGATTTTTTTTACTAATTTTAAGTTTAGTATTTTCACATTGTTCAGTGACTCATATAATGACACAGCAATAGCAATAACGTTTAGATTATGCCTAATGGCATTAAATTTATCTCCCATATATTATGATTTCAGGAATACTTTCCAGACCTTGGAAGGTAGATTAGTATTTGGTTCCTCCAGATTGGAGGAAACAATTGCTTAGAAAATTTACATGCATAATTTGATTTAGCTACAGAATTGTCAGATAATCCAGAGCTAGCAATATGGTACTGATTCCGTGTTAAATTGAGATCTTAGTCTAGCAAAAGTGTAGTGCTGCTTTGTCAATCATGGTGTGAGGGTTGCAATCTTTCCTTCCAAATTGTTTTTGAGAAGTCCTGCTTCAAGGCTCAGAGCTTGTGTGATGGACCTTTGGGATTGGCCGGTATGGGCTTTTCACAGACATAATAGCTGTCGGATGAGCAGATAAAATCATTCCATTCACCATTAATCCAAACTTGGCCGCAGTCCTCGTCACGACCCTGGTAAGTGTTGGGTTCACCCGTCTTCCAATTCCTGAGATGGAAGCAAGAGATGGTCCATGTTTTTATCTCAAATAGTCAAGAATAATCTCAGATTCAGTAAACTTATCTCTGGAGCCATCAAGCTATTGTTTCCTCAACATTTTACTGATAAATGTTTCTGAACAAAAGTGGAAACTCCTCATCAGTTTCACAACCAAATAGATTTACTAAATACTGTAGACGCAGATCTCCTTGCCTGGAAATAAATGTTTTTATGTGGCTTATTTTAGGTCATATGATTATAGGATTACAAGTCTAAAGGATGTTGAGGGGCATTATGTCGTTGTTAGTGATTGCTGGTTGAGTTCATACATCATGTTAAACCAGCATAAAATCATTTTATTGCTTGGTATGATGTTTGAAACCAGTCTTTCACTTATTCTGCCTGTCAGAATTTCAGAGATATTGAAAAAAACTGGAGTTGAAGGTGAGTTTCTGCTTCATGATGGCTGAGCAAGTGATAGCCATTCAGTTGGTGATGAACCACAGTTCCCAATATATCCCTCAACCTTAATAGTGCTGCCTGGGCATCTGGGAATTGAAGTTCAACAACAAGTGAAGAGCCACATGTTCCCCAACTCTGCTAACAACAACAACAATAAAAATTATTCAGTGCTCACTTATAGCCATTTCTGTAATTACTGCCATCCTCCCATTTCCAATCTCCTTCTGTATGTTGGTCATGGAGACCAATCCAAAAACGTTCATTTCTGGTCCGAGTCTCTATGAAATTCTGCAAGAGAAAAATCCAAGAAATATGAATAAGGGCATTTGGACTGTGGCTGTGTAAGAATAAAAATGCTGGAGAATATTTCCTTTGCAACCATAAAACAGAAGAAAGGAGAAAAGTGGAGGTTGAATTACTTCTTATAAATTCTAGAAATGAATGCCATCTGAACCAGAACAAGGCATCCAAGATAGGAAATAAATGATACCTTAGCTTTATTTATGCTTGCTACCGCTATGTCCTGGGAAGAAAATTTACACCAAATCTGTAGGTGTCCCATCTTACCTGTTTTGCAAGACTATCAATGATGACCAACCGTGATTGTTTGCGTTCACAGTCTGCCTTGGCTTCATGCCAGGGAATTGGCTTCAGGGAGAAGAAGTAACACTTTCCACTAAAATATTCCCATTGTCTAGTGTCAACACCACATGGGAACACTGAACAATAGGAGGAAAAAAATAAAGTCAAAAACTGATACTGGCTTGGTTTATCAATTCATGCAAGATCAAAATGTGCTGTTTCTTCTGATGATAAGGGCTGATAAAACAAGTTGCACAGACACAGCTAGAGAGCATGCACTAAAATAATACTGTTTCTTTACCTACAGCAGAATTGTTTTTTTAAAAAAAGTGGAGCAGAATTGCCCCATGAATTAGAGACCAGAAAGCTAATCTCTGCTAAGGGAAATAGAGAAACTTACAGTGAAAGTCCTGGCCAAGGGGATCCTTTGAAAAATTGAGTCTCATCTTATTGAGTTCGGATGAAATTGTTGAGACTAAGATTGTGAAGGAAGGGAAAGAAATGCATATTAGAAATCTTGCAATGTCATTCCATATAATAAGAACAGAACTGTAATAAGAAGAGAAGGGCAGATGACGCCCATCTCAGAAGCTGCTCTCGTAGGACTGTTTCCTTCTGGTCACTACAGAATTGTTACTACCAGTACTAACAGCCCTTTGAAGTATTCCTGGAAGAGAAGGCAAGCACCTCAGAGTTTGTCCCAGTTAATAAAGAAAAGAATACGAACATTTTTATTGCCACATGGAAACTGCTTCTAGACTTTGTGCTGGAGGTGGAAAAAAAATGAAATTTTGATTTTGGGTTTTACCAATTAGATAGACTTGATGTTATCGAAATGGCTAGTTTATATTATTTTGTAAAAGTAAAAAGTTGAAGTTTGACACTCGACTTTACTGCACCAAAGGAAGTCAGAAGTCAGTGCCTTTTCTCTCTCTCTCTCTCTCTCTCTTTCTCTTACCTCACTTCTCTACTCCCTTTTCCCTTCCCCATCTTTTCTGCTATTTGCTTTTGTATTTTCATTGTATCGTATATTATAAACTAATAATAAAAAAGAGTTTGTTCCAGCTGGATTGCCCAACATCTTTGCGGCAATGTTTCAATGGAAACAATCTCCAAATTTCTGACTTAACTATGATTTTATCAATGAAATTGGTGCATCTTATGCACTGTTTTGATAAGACTTCTTTTCCTGAAAGATGGCATTTATCCACAATAATACATAAGAAGAAAATTGCTCAGCAACCAGGGATACAATCCTATACTGTGTTGTACAGTACCATTCCGCAATAGATATAGTATACAAATGTGCTAACAAAGAGCAGCGGGAATGGCACTGGAGAATGAGAAGGAAGTGTCATTGTGCCAGGCCAGGGAAACTTAGTTTTTAATTATAAAATTGTATCAAAAACAATACAAAACTAAACAAGAACAGCTGTTGGCAAATACTTTGCAGGATTAAAGCTGTACTTATATTGCAAATATGTATTAGATATCAACTTTCATATAACCCAGACTTCCTGATCTGCCTGGCTGGAACAACTGAGAATTAAAGTCCAACACAACTGGACAGTTCTAGATTGAGAAAGACCGATCTAACCTTAGATTAAAAACAGTAGATTCCATGTCTGAACTTCCTCTAAACCGTATTTTCATTCTCATTTCAGTACCAGAGAGGCCTATAGGGTTTATAAAGCCAGGATGGTTGCTCATAGGTGGTCCTCAACTTACAACCATTCATTTAGCGACTGCTTGAAGTTACATTGAAAAACAATGATTTACAACTGGTCCTCGCACTTACAACCATCGCAGCATCTCCACGATCATGTGATCAAAATTCGGACACTTGGCAACCAGCAGGTATTTACAATGGTTGCAGCATCCTGGGGTGATGTGGTCACCATTTGCCACATTCCCAGCCAGCGTCTGACAAGCAAAGTCAATGGGGGAAGCTGGATTTGCTTAACAATCACATGATTCACTTAATTGCAATGATTCATTTAACAACCATGACAAAAAAGGTCATAAAAGCAGGTGTGACTCAGTAATTGCCTTGCTTAGTAATGGAAACTTTGGACCCAGTTGTGGTCATCAGTCAAGGACTAACTGTATTAAAAAGCCTTCCTGAAATCTATTATAGTACAATTCCCAACATTCCTAGATTGTGTTGGTTAAGAGAGATGGGAGCAGGGAGTATCACACAGCTGGGAAATACAGTATTGAGAAAGGCTATTCTAGCTCAAAGCTGCAAATTTATCCAGTGCTCTTCTTACATATAATTTACTACAAAGATCCTCCATCTTGCTTTAGAGTCCAATATCCTTCTGGCCCTTTGAACCAAAAGCAAAGGGGAAAAACTGGAAACCTGCTCTGAGTTTTTCAGCCTTCCTTAGAAATTCCCTCTTTTATTAGAAGAAATATTGCAAAACGTGAAGGAGGAAAACATACCTTTGGAGAAGGCCACCACATAGCCAATGAGAATTAGCAAATAAGACATACCCAGTAGTGCATAAATCGGAAAGTATGATCTTGGGATCAGGTTTCTTCCTCCTTTACGTGAAAGGAAAGAACGAAAATGTAGAAATGTTGTCCAATTAATGGGTAGGAATTTCTGTGGATGTTCCTTATAGCAGACAAGAGAATTGGCCTGAGCTATGTGCTCTTTCAGTCACCTGGTGTTTCTTTCAACAATTCGAGGAATGAAAATTTCATTAATAAATGGTTTCCAGATCTTGTTTTGTAGGGGTACTGGATTCTATTGAGAGGCCTTCTCACTTATTTTTAAAATGGGCAATCCTTTTTAGGTCAAGAGACTTATTTTTAACAGTGTGCTGGAAATTGCATTCCAAACTTTTGGTATATAGAAAAAACGATTTTTTAAAGTCATTATCAAACAGGAGGGCAGGGGCTTTATACTTATAATAGCTGATGCTAGTATAGACATTATTGTGTAATTTCAAACTGAGTTCAAGATTTATTGTTTCTTTATTCATTTCTTGGGACCCAATATATAATTAAAAAGCTATTGATCTGTAATATTATAAATAAACACAAAGTCATTTTAAAGCTGTCCCTCCCCCATGATCACTAATTTAAAAATTAAAACAAAAAAAATATTTTTGCAAATTATGCTTCATGTTATATCACTGGAGTTTTTAAAAAAATAAAGTTTCATTTTATTTACTTCTTGTGATATTGATTCATCTCCTATGATTGGTGAGACAGAAAATCTGGGGAATTGTCTACGGCACTGTTTCTCAACCCTGGCAGCTTTCAGATCTGTGGACTTCAACTACCAGAATTCTCCAAAAAGCCAGGCTAGCTAGAGCATTCTGGGAATTGAAGTTCGCCTATCTGAAAGCTGCCAGGGTTGAAAAATACTAGTCTGTGGGGGCCATGATAGCCTATTGTCTAAATACATAGCAACTTGCTGACAAAGCATCCCCATTTGGACATCATTTTCTTAAGCCATTTTAGAGTCCCGCTAGCATCAGGTCAGGCCAGGAACTGCTTAAGGGGTTTGCAGTGTGTGTCTGAGAAGGATTGTATGTGTATATGCATGTGTGTTTAAATAACTACAGAACTGTAAATTCTGTAGAACTTTATAACAGGTTCTTTTTGCAGCACTACCCTAAAAATTGAGACAGTTTGGTATGATGGTTAAGGCACCAGGCTAGAAACTAGGAGACTATAAGTTCTAGTCCTGCCTTAGGTACAAAGTCAGATGGGGATATCTTTTTGCTTGTCACCCTTTCTCAGGTCTGTGAAGCAGGTAAAAGCAAACCACTTCCAAAAACCACACTAAGAAAAATGCAAGGACTGGTGCAGGCAGTTGTCAGGAGTCAAACTAGCTCGACACACAATTAAACCCACCCTGAAAGGTAAACTAGAATGAAAGGTAACAGGTGATTTTTTTCATGGCAAAACATGAAGGACAGAGTCCAAAGGTTCAGCTCTGCTGAATCTTGCAGTGATCTGGAAATGTGCAGAAAGCTGCAACCTAATCAGTCCCATTTGTCCTAATGGTAAATAAATAAATGCCTTATTGACTGTCCTACTGGAATTTGCATAGTAGGAGAAATGGACCTCACTCCATAGTAATACATTTTTAGCTAGCTAGCTTTTTTGAGGGGGATGACTAATCTACAAGCAAAGCTTTTCAAACTATTAGCAATTTGCCTGAATGGCTTTTAAAAAGCAAATAATAGCCACACTTATCCAACTCAAGGGTGGGATATGGCAGTTAATAACAGGTGTCCACTCAGATCACCTCTTTTGCTGTAATCTATACTGGAAGAACTCCTCACGTGGATGAATTTCTTTATATTGTCTTTTCAATCAATGTAAATTATATGGCATCCTCGATCTGCATCAGGACTGTATCATCTATCTTTAGTATATTAAAGATACTTCTATGCTACTGCAATAAAAAAAAGACCCTTGGCAGCTAACATAGAACAACTAAAAGTCAAAGCATGCACAATATCAATAAAACAGCTGTTAAAACAATAGAAAAATTGAAACTGTACAATGTATATTTGTCTTCATTTGTGTACAACATATGCTACAAAAGAAATAAAAACTGAATAGCAGTGTTCACATTAAGGGAAGGCTCTCTGAAACAGTTTGGTCTTCAAGGGCTTCTGAAGCACCAACAGAGGGAGTCAGCCTGATCTCTATGGAGAGGCTGTTCTTCAGGGTCAACCTGACTAGGTAAATTAGACTCCACAGGCTAAAACCATTTTTATTGAGAACGACTGTTATGTGTCTTCCTCCAATTTACAGTTTTAGTGAATTAGGGAGGTGTCTGCCTGAGCTGCCTCTGAATCTTGCCTCATAGTTTAGGACTCAAACAATGCTTTAGTCTCTTTTGCCTAGGTAATAGTTCCTATATATCTCTGTCAAGGTAATCTGATTTACTCTATACCAGGGGTATCAAACTGCCGGCCCGCGGGCCAGTTGCCTCATGTGGAGGCCGCACCAACCCCAGCTCCGGCAATGCAAAAAAAAGTTGCAATACATTGCAACACGTTTGACACCCGTGCTCTATACCAATATTCCTCAACCTTAGCAACTTTACAACGTGTAGACTTCAACTCCAAGTATTCCCCAGCCAGCACTGTTGGCTGGTGAATTCTGGGAATGAGGTCAACACATTTTAAGGTTGTCAAGGTTGAGAAAGAGTTGCTTTGACACACAATGTCAGCAACGCTACAGTAAAGCAGCACCGCCTCGCTTCAGTCCCCTGAACCTCTCTGATGTGGGATTTACAGCAGCTTCTTCCTATTAGAGCTAATTGAACAGGGCACTATTGACTGCAGTAAGGAGTCCTGGGTATACCTGGGTACCAAATCATATTGGGTGGGGTTGAGAGGAGCAAAAGTTTAAAGCCTATTTCCACCCCCCCTCCCAAACTCTTGATGCAGATTGGAATTGTTGTGTCTAAACATGTCATTAAACAAAAATTGTGCTACTGCTTGGATGCTGTCATCCCTCATTTTTCTTCAGATATTTCTAGCAACAGCAACTATTTGTGATTTTTTGGCAAATAGACAAATACTTTAGACAAGTGAGAATTTGAAAGTCTCACTTCAAGCAACTTGCTTATTTATTTGAAACCTGGTTGCCTTCAAAGGAAAAAAAAAAGACATGGGATTATGTGGAAAAACAAATTAATGAAGGAACACTGAAAATAAAATATGACATCATATCAAGCATGAAAATCACCTGAAGTGTGGAGCATAAAAGAATTTTAAAAGCTGGAAGTGGAAAGATCTTTACCCAGTGCTAAAAAGGCAACTGGACAGGCATCAGACAAACGTCCATCAGTTACTTTACTGTCATAAAGTTTTAGTCCCTGGTTGCCACTCACACCACCTCTTGAGTCATCTGGAAATAAGGCTTTAGAAAGCTGACCTTAGAGAAGCCACCTTGATATGAAGGCAAGGGATCCTCCAGGATAAGTCTATATCTCAGTTAGAAAGACACTACATTCTGAATGGAAAGATAGATTAATACCTTTATATGTCCGGAAATCATCTGAAAACTTTTCTTCATCCATCTTGGAAAGCTGTGTGCCTTTTGTGTTATTTGGAAACACTTCCTCAAATAGGGACTTTGTGGTTTTGCTGAAATTGCTCTAGAGAATAAATAAATAATGGTTAAATATTAGCTCAGGACGATTCTTAACTTTTCTGCCCTTCTGCCCATCTCTTTTTAGAATATAGTCACCTTTCAAAACTTACTTCTTGCACCAAGACCACAATGTCTCCATATATGATGAATGTAGTGGTGGGATTCAAATATGTTAACAACCGGTTCTCTGTGTGGATGCCGCTTCCGGAAGTCCATCCTGGGCTGGGCAACAAAAAATTAGCTAACGGTTCTGCCGAAGTGGTGTGAACTGGCTGAATCCCACCACTGGATGAATGGGAGCAATAAAAGGATCTTGCTCCTGTTATCAGGTTTTCCTTAATTATATAAAAGGCCTATTCTTTGTTCTCATCTACCTAACTGTAACTTCATAAGAGCAAGACCTTTGAGCAAGACCAATGAATAATACCTTATGATTACAAAGAACTGTAAATAAGCAAACAATCCCACAGATTTCCTGTATTAAGACTAGCAGTGAGAACTGTTTGGAACAAAATAGACATCAATGTGATTTTGACAAATATATTCACTGTTATTAATAGTAGTAAGCAGCTCATTATTGTAATTTGCATTATAGTAATTTCAGAATAGTTTGTAAAGGTTAAACATGAAGGACACAATCTAAAATGTCATGTGACGTGTGGCGACTTTTTTTGCCATTGCCGGCAATGGGGTGGGCGCGGTTTCGCTATGATGCATCTGGCCTGTGGGCCGACAGTTTGACACCTCTGATCTAAAAGTTCAGCTACCTACACATAGGTACTAAGTCATGGTTTGCTTAAGCGTTATTTTTGAAAAAACAACAACCCATAATTGATTAGGTTTCCTCAAACCAAAAAAAGCATAGATCACACTATTGCTTAATATGAACAGAAGTATAGCATACTTTGCAGTGATGAAGTCTAGAGGTGACTGGGATATTTGCGGCCAGTTCCTATTTTTCCAGGAAAGGATGCAGTTGGCAAACCAGGTGCAATTTGCTTACATAGAGTCAGCTGAGGTTAGCAAAGGATCCAGTCTAGATCAAAGGCAACTCTTTTAGATGTGTTCAAAATAAAATCTGTTTAGTGCAGATGACAAAAGTTTAAAAAAAGAACAAGGAAGAGGTAGGATGACTTAGATTTTGTTTTGGCTCTGTTTTGGTAGCATCAGTGAAGAGCATGCTAGCAGCTTGAGCTGGATGGCAAGATAATAAGCAAGCATTAATTTAGCTTAAATAAATTTCAATTATCAGATGAAAAGCATTCTATGGGATGGAAGGAAGGATCTTGCTAATAGTGTGGTCAAACCTATGTTCATTTATCAATGAGAAACCCTGGAAAAATGGATGAAAGGCCAGACTACTGAAGAGATTAAATTTTATCTCTTTGAAAAGAGAGAAGGGAGATCCACAAGCCAGGTAGCCTGATAATATCTGGGAAGAATTTAGTTACATTAGTTGCTCGATTCTTGGTGACTGCATGTATAAATGCTGACCAATCAATGAAAATAGAGCTTGAAAGGACCTTGGAGGTCTTCTAGTCCAGCCCCCTGCTCAAGCAGGAGTTCCTATATCATTTCAGACAAATGGTTGTCCAGTCTCTTCTTAAAAACCTCCAGTGATGGAGCACCCACGATTTCTGAAGGCAAGCTGTTCCACTGGTTAATTGTCCTCACTTTTAGGAAGTTTCTTCTTAATTCCAGGTTGCTTCCCATACATTGTTTCTTGCCTTCTGGTGCTTTGGAAAATAAATTGACCCCTCCTCCTTGTGGCCGCCTCTCAAATACTGGAATACTGCTATCATGTCCCCCCTAGTCCTTCTTTTCTCTAGACTGGCCATTCCCAAATCCTGCAACCATTCTTTATATGTTTTAGTCGCCAGGCCTTTAATCATTTTAGTTGCTCTTCTTTGCACTTTTTCCAAAGTCTCAACATTTTTTTTGTAAAGTGGTGACCAAAACTGGATGCAGTATTCCAGATGTGGCTTAAGGCTTTATAAAGCGGTACTAATACTTCATGTGATTTTGATTCTATGCCTCTGTTTATACAACCAAGGATTGTATTAGCTTTTTTGGCTAATCTGTCTATAGTAATACCTTATAAATTGTACTAAGGACAGTCCTATAATTTCTCTGATCCCATTTCTCCACTTATCCATTGCCTTTCCTTTCCTCAGCCTTATCAAGCAGAGATGTTTTCTTTAAGTTCATCATCCAGTTGTGTCCAATGTTGACCAATATCTGTATCTAAAATCTTAATCTACTTGCTGCAAAATTGTTGAGGGGACACTTAGGAATGATTCTTTTCTATTTTTATTTCTATTCCATGCCTCCTTCCAAGACATAACTCCACTCTCTAATGACATTGGTAAAATGTAAATATTTGAAGAATTATTATTTTGTACTAATAGATATATATTAACCATATGCTTAAATTATGTAAATGATTTATTGCTTTGGGTAAAATGTCCCTTTAAAAATAAAAATCAATTTGCACCTATCACAGCCGTTTGCATCTACCACAACCAATTTAATTAGTTTCTTAATTTCTCCTCCATCTCAACTTCAAATAATGAAAATGAATTTATATAGAAATTCTTGATCTGATATTCCCCTTTCTTTTTCAGCCAGCAGTTTAATTCTATAGGAGCAAGAGATTACATCAGTCCTTAAAAATATTTGTATATCCATATGTTAAACATATATTGAATAAATACTTAATTTAAATACTGCTTTACTTAAAAATGCACAAGCTACATTAATATTTTGTAAATTTTACCCAATCTCTGTTTGCATCTTCCATGATTAAAGTCATTGTATGCTTAAGCTGAAATGGAAGAAAATATAATTACATGTTGGGAACATCCCATTGTCTTTTATCTGCAGTGCTTAGTGCTCATCACCAAAATGATTGCCAATTTCTGATAGCATATCTGTTTTTATCTGTTGAAGGGTACCCAGCCCCAGCAGTTCATTAACCACTTTGGAAGGTTAAAATGCCCCTTCAATGGAGTCAATGCTTACTATAATCTCTAATTGTTCTGTCTCCCTTTCCAGACACACACAGATAGTTGCAAAGGAGTTAAGTAGATAATAGTAGACGAGATCATAAATCAAGGTCTATGCAAAGAGAGCTTGCCTGAATTAGTCCATTTGTATTTCAAGCAGCAACAGAATGGTACAAATTCCTTCCAGGAATCAAACTGTCAAGTAGTCAGCCAGTCAAGAACAAATAAATAAAGGAACAAAAGTCACAAGCTGGAATTCTGTTTCCAAGGAAGACTGAAGGCAAAGCAACTACATAAATCTGTATGCAGGCAGCTGGCTGCAATTAGTCAGGCCTCACCTTTATCCAAGTGAGGAGCCTCATTGACTGCCATTGCTCTGCTCGCTGCTGCCTGTAGGGCTTGAGGGTGGTCTCTCTTCATCTGACTTTTCCAGCTGATCAGGAGATGCCTGTGATTGCTCAGCTTCCTCAGATGAATTATGGTTTGAAGATTCCTGAGGCTGACAATCGAGATTCAGCTGGAAGGGTGTCATAATTGAGTCTGTCTGAATCTGAATCATGGCCCATGACACTAGTATATTTTAGATCATGAATGCTGTAATAACTATCACTCCTTATAAACAGAAAGTTGATGGTTTGAAACCCAGCAAAAATGTCGGGTTTTTTTTAATAGCTATTTTTCTTTCCTTGAGATTCCTTTTACCTGGATTTTTAAAAAATCCAGTCATGTACATATTTCACTATTTTTTTCAGTTACTTCTGGTAGACGTGTTCACCCTAGCTTTGTACTTTGAGAGCTTTGAAGATGAAACTTGTCTCTTGATTGGGTGATTGGGAAAATGATAAAACAATGAACTGTTAGACTTATTTTTTTTTAAATCACAGGGAAAGACAGGAAGCTGAGGAAATAAGAATAGTAATTATTTTTTTCTGCCAAGTTTTGAACTAGCAAGATTCTATTTCAAGGAGACTTATAGTCAATATTCCATTACAGAACTCATGATAGTGTAAAGGATAGAAGGCAACAGTAAAATCATTTTTCTTTTAAAGTCACTTATTCCAGTGTAGTAAATTATTTGATGCTTTAACTTTATATAATACGAGACAACCTTGGGACCTACTCGGTCATCCTTTGAAAGGCAGTGCAATCTGATATGGCCGGAATGAACATTACAATGTTAGGCTGACCACATCCTTTTACCCCAATGCCATGCCGAGGAATTCTGGGAGTTGAAGTCCACAAGCCATAAAAGGGCCAAGTTTGAAGACCCCTGACCTAAACAGACAGGAAACCTTATATGGGCTTTTTGCTGAAAGAAGAAAAAAAACTGATTGTAGGATTTAAAAAGATGTGGACTAAATGAGGGGTTGAAGTGATTTGTATAACATCTAAGAGTGAAGGAGGATTATAGAACTGTAAATCCATTGAAGAGGTTGGTAGTCATATTTAATAACTTTCTTTTCTTTTTTTCTTTCACCTTTTCTTTAGATTTGACTTTTATTATATGTAAAATTCTCAACGAATATAAATAAATAAAAAGAATTAGTTCCTCTTCCAAAATTTATTTTAAGCTGCAGGTGAATAAAAGAAGCTGAGCAAAGATTATTGTCACAAACATGGCCAGAAAGGCTCAATAACTTTTTATGAGAAAGTAGGAATTAGACTCAGCTAGTTGGCAGTAGCAAAGCTAAGCAGAATCACACCTGATTAAGATTTAAATAGGAAACTACCAGGAAAACCTAGGATTATACTTTAGGTTGGTTAGTAGAGAAAAACATACCAGAAGGCACGAACATAACTAATTCCGTATTGTTGCAAACACTAAAACCAACAACCTATATGAACATGCTCATTAAATCACCAGGAATCTAGTTTAGTTTGAAGGACTTTATTTTTTAAGTCACCATAGTGATGCAACAATCAGCAGTGAGAAAAAAAAAAAGAATGAAAAAAGGCAAAGACAATGCAAATACGATACAAGCCTGATACAATTAATGTGAAGATTAGGGAATTCATTCTGTTCAACAAGCTTATGTATAGTTTAATGTGTACAAAATGGAAGTTGGAATACAAGGTGCAAGAAAATTCTACTATACTTCAGGTTCCCATCACTAGCTACAAGAACAGAGCAGTGTAGCATCAGGGACTGCATGAAATTGTTGGAAAAGATTATAGCTACTCATACATTTTAATGGGAGGAAAGGGTTAAGAAATGCAGAAAATAGAGTCTCCCGTGGTATCTCCACGAATGGTTCAATGAGTTCCAGGCATTGTCCATAACAGCCAAAAACATTATTCTCTGCTGGTACTAATGCTAATGAAAACCAAGGTGACATGGAGAAGCTGGATCAGTAGTACAATGCTGCAAAGGTTGGGAGCAGAGAAGATATAAATGGGAAAGCAAAAGGCATTTCTTGAGTAATACCGTGTTTCCCCGAAAATAAGACCCGGACTTATTTTTTTTGCCTCCAAAAGAGGCACCAGGTCTTATTTTCGAGGGTTTCTTTTCCACTCACCTCGTGGCGGTAGCACCGACAGCCCCGCCCAGCCGGCCCACTTCTTCTGCGCCAAAGGAGCAGCTTCATTCTGCAGCTGAGAATGGAGCTCCGGCCTGCATTTCACTGTCAGAGGCCTTTTGGAAAGGCCTCTGCAGCTGAGAACCAAGCTACGGATTCAATCCGTAGCTCGGTTCTCGGCTGCAGAGGCCTTCCGGAAAGGCCTCTGACTGCAAAATGCAGGCCGGAGCTCCATGGAAGGCCTGGCTGCAATGGTAAGCTCCACCCTCCCACCCTTGCCTTAGCTTGATTTTTAGGCGTGTGCCGCGCCCCAAAACTAGGGCTTATTTTTGGGGTAGGGCTTATATTAGGCCCACCCCCCAAAATCAAGCTAGGGCTTATTTTTGGGGTAGGTCTTGCTTTCGGGGAAACATAGTACAACAAAAGAAGGTTGATGGCTCATTCTAATTTCAGATCAAATATTGCAAGGGTGAATTTTTTTTTTCAATCTGAGGATCACATTTATCTTTTGGGTAGAAAGCCCAGGCTGTATTCCAAAGAATTTTGGAACCAAGGAACCAGAATAGAAATTAAATCTAAATTTAAAGATAATTCGACATCACATTATTCCCAAGTATTTAATAACTTTTTTTTATTTTGTCACTTTAAGCCTAACCACACAAACCAACTTTTAAGGTGGACTCTGCAGGTCACTCCCAAAGCTTCTGCATGCATTTGAGATACCAGGTAGTAGGCTTTTTAACAGAGCATTTGATGGAATATCCATAACTTAAGTCCTGTCTGAAAGTTAATCAGTTTCAGAATTCATGGAAAAAAATAATGTGAAATACAAACTTCAGATAATTTATTTTTTAAAAAGCCAAACTTAATGTGCCAGATTTCAAATAAATAGGCTGGTGTTTAAAAAAAAAGTAGTCTTGAAAATTATGCATTTGTTTTGTAAATGTAACCTTTGTGCTTGTTCAAAGATAACAACTCTTTTGAGTTATTCAGGAAGAGGAATGGACTCAGTCAAAACAAAGACTATGTCCTAGATTAGATGCCCAGAAATTTGCTCCTTACATTTAAAATGTTACAGTATGTCTAATAACATTTTATGCTTGCAGTCCATAAATTATTTCAATTTTTAATCTCTCCAGTCACTTTTTATGTCATACTTTAGAACCTAGCAGTCTCCTGGTATTATTGGATACTTTTTCCATCAAGGTTCACAGCTGATTGTATTTGCTGGAACTGGTAGGAGTTGAGGGGTATATGAAAAATTTGGAAGACAGTGCATTCTTTATGCTTGAGCTATGTCAACATCAGAGGACATCTGCAGTACAAACACTGGCCATGTAATTTGCACAACAGTTAAACAAATGGCCTTTGAGATGTGTTGTTTTGTCTGATCTATTCCATTTTTAGCCTGCTACAAACATTTGGGCTGTAAGGACAAAAAGCTGCTGAGGAGACGTATCTGAGTGCTGCCATCTTTTGACCTGTGAAAAACATGCAGAGGGAAAATTAGCTATCTTCTAAGATATTGCACTGGAATCTGTGCAAGGGATGGTGTTTGCCACTGTACAGCTTGGCAAACCCAACTGGATCTTTTGGAATATTTTGTCTTCAAAGTCTATCCTGCTTAAATCAAGATGCTTCAAGCTGGGGAATGACTGGCAAACAATTAAAATGGTTTCTGGAGAAAGTTGATTGCAGTCTTTCAAACAAAGGCTCTCTAAGATTGGCAAACCACTTAAGCAAAGAAGACCTACATCTGTCAAAGAATTGCTCCTGAGATCTAAATGGTTCAGTTGTTTCAGGTGTCGCCCAACAAAGTGCATGGCTGAATCACCAATGCTACAGTGGCACAAGGCAAGGTGCTGAAGGTCTTTCAGATGTGGTGCTACTGCCTGGATCCCTACATCTGTTATACGGTAGACTTCTGAAAGGATAAGCGTCTTGAGAGTGTTCTGGGTGGCAATATTCAATAAGTGCTGATTGGAAAAAGCAGGAACATTCCAGATTGCAAGTTGTTGGATTCTTGGGAAACTGCAGGAGGTATCTGGCACTTGGAACCAAACAAAAGGAATCTCACAGCATCTTAATTCCAGGGAGGTAAGAGAAGAGGGCATACAGCCATACTGGAATGAACGGAGATCTAGCTCCATCAAGCTCAACTGCTGGAGTTTGGGACATTGTTTACCCAAAGCCTGCATCAATGCTGAGGTAAGTACTTCTTGTTTTCGAAAGGAGAGGAGGGATCCCCGTAGCTTCAGAGTCCACAAGCTGCCTTGGAAATAGTTCCGTAGAAGATGCCATAAGATCTTGGAGGATATCTAAAGGGAAGGAAAAAAACAATAGAATTGGCAACTGGAAAAAATATTGGAATGCATATAATAACTGAAAACTATAATTGGCACAGAAACCTAACCTAACCTGCAAGCTTACAACCACAAACGAGATATGAAATAGCTCAGTGAATCTTATTTCTAAAATAGATGAATAAAATAGAATTAGACTAGATGTTTTAAATCCTGTATCAGTGGCATCTACAGTATGTGATGTGTGAAATGTCAAAATCATCAAATTTGCAGATGACACCAAGCTGGCAGGAATAGCCAACACTCCAGAAGACAGGCTTAAGATACAGGAGGACCTGGACAGACTTGAACACTGGGCGCTATCTAACAAAATGAAATTCAATGGTGAAAAAAGTAAAGTTCTACATTTAGGCAAGAAAAACCAAATGTACAGGTATAGTATAGGTGGTACCTTGCTCAATAGTAGTAACTGTGAGAGGGATCTCGGAGTCCTAGTGGACAATCACTTAAATATGAGCCAGCAGTGTGCTGCAGCTGCCAAAAAAGCTAACATGCTGGGCTGCATTAACAGAGGGATAGAATCAAGATCACGTGAAGTATTAATACCACTTTACAATGCCTTGGTAAGGCCGCACTTGGAATACTGCATCCAGTTTTGGTCACCACGATGTAAAAAAGATGTTGAGACTCTAGAAAGAGTGCAGAGAAGGGCAACAAAGATGATTAGGGGACTGGAGGCTAAAGCATATCAGGAACATTTGCTGGAATTGGGTATGTCTAGTTTAATGAA
Source organism: Azemiops feae (assembly GCA_023970755.1). Lineage (NCBI taxonomy): Eukaryota > Metazoa > Chordata > Lepidosauria > Squamata > Viperidae > Azemiops > Azemiops feae. Next base: position 1,397,301 of record JALGBA010000082.1, on the reverse strand, counting down.
AAGAAGGACTAGGGGTGACATGATAGCAGTATTCCAATATCTCAGGGGTTGCCACAAAGAAGAGGGAGTCAAGCTATTCTCCAAGGCGCCTGAGGGTAGGACAAGAAGCAACGGATGGAAACTAGTCAAGGAGAGAAGCAACCTGGAACTGAGGAGAAACTTCCTGACAGAACAATTAACCAGTGGAACAACCTGCCTCCAGAAGCGGTGAATGCTCCAACACTGGAAGTTTTTAAGAAGAGACTGGACAGCCATTTGTCCGAAATGGTATAGGGTTTCCTGCCTGAGCAGGGGGTTGGACTCGATGACCTCCAAGGTCCCTTCCAACTTTATTGTTATTATTATTATATGCAAGTTCTGCTCCTTCAGAAGGTTCATGTGAAATTGATGCATGTACTAATGGGGCTTGCATTTCAATGTTTCATTGGCAATCTTGCCAATTTCAATCTCTGTGCAGAAACTACCACATTCTATAGTTTTAAGCATTATCGGGTTAGACTTTTTTGTCTGATGAGCATGCTGTCTGTGAACATATTTGTTATTTACCTATAGAAAAACTAGAATAAAATTACGTCAACTAAATCATCAATGGAACACTGCTTATAATAAAGCATGCTATGTTGCGCAGATTAAAATACTATTCGTTTTGCCAGATATTCTCCTGAATTACTTCACTACGAAGATGTCTCTCTCTCTCTCTCTCTCTTTTAAATTGTAGTATATCTTTTGTACAGTGTCTGTTCTGGCCCATTTTGCTTGTTCCCTCCCAACGCCTTTCCCAAAACATCTCCTACTTTCAGAACTACTTGTTTGGTAAATTCATATAGCCTCCCTTCTCATATATGCGACTATGGATTAGGCATTCCGACCCTGCAAGAAGAGAGGTCCACGTGTCGCCACAAGAAATTGTCCCGCACCAAACGATGCCACCGTTTGCAGACTCTGCAGAAAGAGAAGATTGGTTAACAAACACACTCATCTTCCCTAAAGGAAGAGATCAAGATGACCCTGACGGCTTGCTTCCTCCCCCGCAGGTATTCCTAGATGGATATCACGGGAGTTATTTACCCCTTGCATAGTGTTTCCATTGATACGTTACTTCGCATTGTGACGAGTTTAGCCCTCGCGCCACAAGCACAGCGCCCGGATGAAGCCATCCATCGGCATTTGACCAAACGCTGCGCATGCGGGCGAACCTATCCTGAAAGTAGGACTACAAGACAGCGTCGTTGAACGTTGAGAGGAGGGAGGCGGATTCCCATGGAAATAGAGAACGCGAGGCGGAGCCGACTATTACCTGGCCACGCCCACTCGGTCACGCGGCGGCAGCCAGACCAGAATCTGGAGCAGAAGCGAGTCCGGGAGAGAGGAAAGAGTCGGGGGCGATAGCGCGGCCATCATTTATCACACTGTTTCTTTCTACCGGTAATCTTCTGCGGTATTAGAAGAGCGGCAACTGTTGGCGGAAGGGGTTTGTAGAACTTCCGTTTCCCAAATGACCCCGCACTTCCGGGTCGACAAGCCTCGATTGTTTTGCGCGAGGTCTCCATATTCCGCTGAGGGGTTGTGGCGTCTCGGCTGCCTCAGTCTCAAAGGAAGCCTGCTCCGCGGTGAGAGTGGGGGGCTCTTGGGGTGGGGGCGTATTTCGAGTCGCGTTGGTGGTTGGGCCTGGTCGTTGAGGGCGGTTGTGAGAATCGAGGAAATTATGCGTGATAAGGAGACTTTTCTTCCCACCTGTCAACGCCTTAGGGATTAGGCGTTTCAAGATGTATACAGTGTACCACATTTAGTAGTGTTTATCAACCTTGGCTTTTTGAAGATGCTGGGGGATTCTGGGAATTGAAGTTCATCTTCAAGCGGCCAGGGCGGATGAGAAACGCCATTAGTGGCCATTAGCTTGAGAATTCCCTTTGCTTCGCTTAAAATATGTTTTTTAACTATATTCGGTGTTTACATCCGACTGCCGGATTACTATTTTTTGACATTGATTATTTTGTTTAGCTTTCTAGCAGAGCCGAACGTGAAGCCCTGATCAAGATGATTGAAGTAGTTTGCAACGATCGGCTGGGCAAGAAAGTTAGAGTGAAGTGCAAGTATCCGAAACCAAAGAAACCGCTTTGGGATACCAACTATTTTCCTTTTATGTTTAGCTGATCTTTTGGGCTGTAAAATTGCAAGAAAGGGATTCTAGATTGAAAATACTTATTACGGGTACCATTAATTTGGTGTGAATGTGGCTTAAATAGATGTTTCTCTGTTTTGCTTCTGTCTGATGTTATACACACACCAGATATAAAAAGTGCAACCACGTTATTGCAAGCTTTCTTTTGTTTTTATTTCCCCCTAAAGATTCATCTTGATCTGATTTTTTTTGCATCTCAAAAACCTGGCATTTAAACGGGTGTACAGACTTTTTATATCCATTGTTTTCCCCAGACAAGCCCAGAAATGGGGATCTGTTCCTTTGAAATCTTTTTCCCTGCATAACCACATTATAAGATGGGAATCTTAGGAATCTACAGGAAATTCCAGTTTGGAGATGAAAATTTTGTGGTGCTAGTAGCATGGGAAATTGAAAGAGAGTGAAGAATTCTTCATGACTGCTCTTTTTTTGTGTGACTGATCAATCGCTTAGCAACCTTTCAAAATACAATGAACTCTGAAAAAGGTTCTTATGACCTGCATTCAAAGTTCCAACAGCCACCCACCCTACAGTCACATGACAACGGTGTGGATGCTTGGCATCTGGCCCATTTATTGCTGTTTGCAGCATCCTGCAGTCACATGACCACAATTTACAAAGTTTTTGGTGGAAACTGGCATTAACATCCAGTTTCCAGCAAAACAACAACAAAAAAACCATAGCAAACAATGGGTTTGCTTAATGACCTCTGCAAAAAGGGTCATAACACCCATTTAACAACTATCACAACTTATGATTGGAATTGCAGGCTCTATTATGGTTGAGAATTACCTGTATGAAAAATATTTGGCTTGAGCAATTCCTGAAAGCATTGTGTAGCTTCAGTGCTTTGTCAGCTCAAGGAAGGTGAATGCTATCTACCATTTTTAATATAGGTTCATATTTAGGTGTTGTCCTCAAGTTGGCTGTTTTTAATCCAGGGATTGTCTAGTCAATATATGCAGATATATTTGTGCATAGATTTGAAAGTCCAAACAATAGTCTTTGGGTCATTTATTTGTATATGAACAATGTACAGAATATCTGCATCCATCCCCCATTTCACACTGTACAAGGGATTCAGTTGTTTCTGATTAAGTTGTGCATAACAAATAGCTTATTTAGTGCTTATAATATACTGGGCCCTATTTTCTCATTCATTTCTTTAACCAATATTACTGCTCAGCACTGATGATTGCATCAGGGATCTGAAGAAGCTTATTGCTGCCCAAACTGGTACTCGCTGGGACAAGATAGTTCTAAAGAAATGGTAAGTAGTCTCTCCAACTTACTCTACTGACTCATAACATGCTTTGAATACAACTACTCGGGTGATCAGTCAGTCAAATGGTTAGATTGGATTTGGCATCTTTATCTACTCTTAAAATCCTTTCCAAAGATCTGATAGGCAGATATTGTTGTCCCGTGGTGTTAAAATTATTGTCGCAGAATGTAAGCTGTTCCAAGTAAAGTTGCTGTTTGAATTGACTGATAGTGATTTTGTCATACAACTATTGCACCTTTTTATACATAACAAACATATGTAAGTCTTCTGCCTCTTATTTTCCCCACAACAACAACTTGGTGAGGTTAGTTGAGCTGGCTGCCCCAAAGTCACTTAATCTGGTTGTTTATGCCTAAGACAGGTCTCACCTTCCTCTCTACTCATGTCACCAATTAGTGACATATCTTTTACTGTAGATCTTCTCAAAATAGCTACTGTGTTGTGTGGCTTTCTTATACAGTGGAGGCCACATAGCTCTGTCTTGGAAATGGGCTTCAATTTGGGAGTGGCTGCACTTAATTGGGGCTGTTCCAAAATGGTGTCCACTTCTGAGATGGAGCCATGCGGCTTCCATTGTATAGGAAGACCACACAGTGAAGCAACTGCTTCTAGAAGATCTACAGTAAAAAATAAGTGACTGATCAGTGATGGGAGGTGGGAAAGAGGATGTGGGACCCAACAGGGTGGAAAGGAGGCCAAAGGTTTGCGGAGACCCAGAGGGGCAGGAAACTGAATGGGGTGCCTTGGGCTAGGGAAGGCCCAGGGTAGGCCACTTGTGAGCTGGGCCTGTTCTAGGGCTTCCATGACCCTGCTCCACTTATTGACCACATCAGGAAATGAATGGATGGGAGTTGTTAAGCAACACGATCATGGGGGTGCCTCGCTTAATGACCCCATTACAGTCTAAGTTCTGTATCTCATAGTTCAGGAAGAAGCAACTGCGGCCTCTAATTGATGAAAATGGAATAAATTGTAACAAACAGATTTATGCTTGAAAGAGAAACCTTGAATTGTGACTAGCAGCAGACTGATAATTTGTATAAGTATTTAAGATGATACAATTTGATGAATGAGTTCTTTTACTTTTGATCAGAACAAATTGGTGGTGGTCCCCACAGTACCAGCTCTTTAATGCTGATTGGCCTTTCATTTTGTTGTTGTGATTTTTTATACGGGCAGTCTTCAACTTATGACCAGTCACTTCATGGCTGTTCAAAGTTATGATGGACTTACCTTTATTTACATATGACCAAGATTTGAAGTTATGGTGGTTCTCTTCCCACCCACTCCATGAATGAATAACCACTGTGAAAAAGGTCCATAAAATTGGGTTGGTTTTATGAGGATCACAACTTATGACCATGATAGGTAGGCTTCATTATGGTCATAAGTCGAGGCCTACCTATATTGTATTGACTGTGATAATTGTTGACTTAATTTTAACTGAACTGTGTAAAAACTATAGCTACTATTTTTATACATATATTTTTATATATATTGTAGGTATACAATTTTCAAGGACCATGTGATGCTGGCAGACTGTATCCTTTAAAAGATTGACAGTAATGAACAAAATGGTCAGATGACTAGAGAAAGAAAATGTGACATTTTAAACATTCTTTAAAATTATGACTCTCTTACTTGTGTGGTTTTTATTTTTTGGGAAGGCGTTTAAATTTTAGTCAAATACTAAATCATTATCCTGCACGTTTAAAAATACAATCTTCTTAAATTGATTCTAACCCCTTTTAGATATTTTAGACATTTTAGCATGCATGTATATAGTGTTCTGCAAATTGACTGTTTTATCTTTGCTCTGAGGTCGAACCACTTTTGGGATATATAGAGCAGCCTATTTTAAGATCAGAATGTTTCAATCTTAAAATTAAAGGTATGCTGAATTGCTTTGAGCACTAAATTTTGCAAATAAACCTTTTTTTTTACATATGTGAAACAGCTCTGTTCCAAACATAAGCAACTTCTAAAAATGTTCAAAATGAGAAATGGCATGAGGCTTTGTACTCAATAGTTCAAATTGAAAATTAAGGCTTTCTAGCCCTCTCAAGCCTTTTCCATCCAGTATGTTTCTTTTATGAGCCCAGAATCCTCAGCAATATAAACCTTTCCAGTTCTATCAAGCCTCTAAGACAGAAATTGTTTGAAGGGCCCCATATCCCATTTTTGTAATTTTTAGGAATTACAAGGAACTCTGTTTCTCTGTCACCTTGAGCTTTGAAAGAAATGGAAATTGTAGATCTTGATACTAATTAACAAGCGCACTACCATTCTTTATCTCAAGAAAATAGAATTGGGCTTTAAATCTCTGAATAACTGGAAAAAAGATATTTGGGGCATTATACCAATCTATGGTCATATTATAAATATATATGTTTTCATATATCTGAACAGCATTGACAGTATTTCCAAAGAATGGTCATTTGCCATGACGTTATTTTCAAAGGCAAAGCCTACTTATAATTAGTACTCATTAATATTTTCTTGTAAAAATTAACCTTAACTCCTTACTTTCAGATGAAATCCATGATGGTATGAATCTGGAACTGTATTATCAGTAGTGTTTTGGTTATGACAAATACTATCTTTGCTATGTTTCCTTGTTCTGAATTTCTCAGTGTATAGATGGGTTATTTTGTGGCTTGACATTAAGTCAGGAATATTTTATCCTTGATGGCAATAAATCAGGAAGCCTGTGTTCAAACCTTGTTTTATGTATTTGTATTGAATAAATGTGATTGACACATGTGCTCTGTGTTTCTTAAAAAAAAATATTAACCATGTTGTTAGTGAATGTGACTTTAAAAATACAGTTCTCAGGAGATAAGCAAGAAAGTCCCCCCCCCTTTCACCTAGCTGACAGCAAATCTTGAAAAATAATTAAATTTGCAAAAAATGTGCAAAAAAAATACCATTACTTGCATTCAACATGGCCTCCACATTTAGTGTCATTATGTTACTGAGTGTTGTTTATTCAGCAAACATAGTTGTCGTAGATGCAATTTGTCTTCCAGGTAATTCAATCATTTTCCCTTCAAATCAACTAAAGGTATTCTCCTTAACCCTGATATGTGACAGATCACACAACCTATGTAATTAGCTGCCAGACAAAAGAGAAGGCTGATAAAAAAATGAAATCAATTTTGTAACCTGATTTCCTGGCTCAAGTGTTAAGTATGGGGCTAAGTAAATGCCAGAAATAGTAATCAAAATGGAAAAGAAAGAAAGTAAAAATCAATGATAAATGTTGGCCATCCTTTTAAAAATAGCCATTTTTTTCTGATAATCCCCTCAGTCCCCACTCTTTTTTGACTCCCTCCAGATTTTTGAAGATTCAATCAGTTAATTCTGAGGCTTTTGTGGAAGTGGAGAGTACCCTGTTTCTTTTCTCAGCTTCTATTTCCATTTTTTTTTTTTGCTCATTTTCCTAGATTTCCAACTGCTGGTTTTCTAAAGAACAAAGTTCTCCAAATTAAAAAATATGGAGAGGCGGGCGGAATTGGAGAGAATCTTTCTTTGCTATCTGTTTCAGGGTATGCAACTATCTCTTGTGTAGATGGATTTTGGGGAAGTCTGAATTGGTGACAAAATTGCAGTCCTGTGAAAGTAGGCCAGCTGCTCACCAATAGCTTGTTACATTTAATAGGAAAGAGAGGGTTGGCTGGTTCCTCTAGCTCTGAGAAAGAGCAGTGCCAGTTTAAAGTCTGGCTTTAAGTCCGATATAGGGGAGAATCTGCTTTGGTTTCTACCATATGTGATGATCTTACTGAAAGAATCAGGAATGCAATTCTGTTCTCTTGGACCTTGGGGGCATTGGATGGTATCTTTCTGAGCCAGCTGTTGCATATATTGTATCCAGTGATTTGGCTGGTTATTTCTAGAAACAGACTAGACAAAATGACCATTGTGTCATTTCAGTGATATTTCCTGATCTAAACCAATATAGAATAGCTGTGGGCAGGCAAAAAAGCAGTGAAAGTGTGGTGTGAATCCCAACTTCCTGCTAGCTTCCCCATTGACTTTGCTTGTGGGACGTTGGCAGGAGCGTCAGAAATTGCAATTATGTGACTGCGACAGCACAGTGATGCTGCAGTGGCCAGATCTTTGCCAATACAAATGGTGTGAAGATCGTTGAAATTTCAATCCCACTGGAATAACGGGTCCTGGATTTTGAGATAGCTTAGTTCAAAAATTGTTGTCTTTATGATGCATGGTTTGCTCAACAGATAGAAGAGTTTTAGTAATATAAATAGATGCTGAAGATTTTTGCTCTTTGGCAATATTCATGGCTCAGTTATATCCCATTGAACATTTAATGAAACTGCTATGAGGCAATAAATGTGAACCGAGTTGTTATCAAGCTTGAGATGACACACCTTAGTTCTCACTTTTCATCCTGTACATTGTGTAGCAGCAAATACGTATACAAAGAAAACATAATGCATTAGAGAGGACTCTATACTGTAGAATGTCTCCCTGGGAAGATGAATGTTGTATCTATATTGCATTTCCAGCATCTGGCTAAGTCATTCATTTTGTAGGCATTTTAAAATTTGATGATCTGGAACTTCAGGTGGAGGCATGGCAAATTGAACACATCTCTGACAGAATGGAGATGAAGACTGAAGAACCGACAAGTAAAGGTTCTTTGGAACTTCTCTGGATAAGGATAGGATAGGATAGGATATCACCTACATATCTTTGGATGGTTGCTTCTTGTGAGACCACAGGACAGCAATCTCCCATGGGGCTGAAAGGCAGGGAGAGGAAGGAAACCAGCCATCTTGCTCACAACTGTGGTAGAGCTTTTAAAGGACACGTGAGTTCATTACCCTTTCTAATCACTTTCAATGATTGCATAATTACTATTTTAAGACTAGTAGATATTTTCAAAGAGCACATTTTGGGAAGCCACCTGGTGAGTTTACTTTCCCTCTTGAACAATTTCTTTTTAACTATGTTTAAGAATTTAAAGAATTAGAAATAAATAGGAAAAGGTTAAATAGAAGTTTGATCTAAGAGAAAGGTCCAGACAGCTTTGGAATATTGAAACAGCATCTCATTGGAACCAGAATGTTTTGTCTTTCTTAAGTCAAAATAAGAGCCTGAGCTTTATGAATTCCAAAATGGGACACTAGAAGGGACTAAAGATTCCAGGCAGAAAAAGAAAAAAAAATGCAAACATCTGTGGTCTTCAATTAATGTGGGAATTTACAAATGATACCAAATGCTATAACATTAGAAATACTTCACTTTTTTGAAAAATTGGGCCAGACATTAGTAGCTACAATATCAGAAATGTCATAAATGATGTCTGCTTCTGTAGCTAAACTTATGCCCAAAAGATGTTCAATCTGATGCAGAAATAATAGAATCAGTAATTGTGTGGATTATGAGATAGATGTTAGTTAAAGTGGATTTACAAATGAGAAGCCGGGGAAATGATCCCGATAAGGACTTTTTCCTAGATATCCAGAAGCTGGTGAAAGCTTTGAAAATCAAAGTGGAAATACAAATGACAAATCAAGACAATGACTTGGATAATGACTTTTTATCGGATTTAAAAAAGAGATTTACTAAAGCCTTGAGGAAGCCTCTATGATGGGAAGAACAAAAACCGAAGAGATCAAATCCTATGGCAACTTCTGAATGAATTAAAGAATAAGATTGTTAGAAATGAAAGGAAGGAATACAAAGTTGTTTGCCAACACCAGGACTGAAACGTTGATGATTCATGGATTTATATATAGATAAGGGATGGGTTATGGAAACATGAGATACGTTTGTAATCTTACAGGGGATAAAGAGTTATCAAATGTTTTTTTACTTGTGATAAAGATTGGAAGTCAGTTTACAGATTTTTTTTATCTTTTGCTCTCTGCACTTTTTATACTTTCATTTTTCTGAATTTAATTTGTATTTGCTTTTACTAATGTAACTACAATATTTAATAAAAAAATAACATTTGACAATCTAGTTTTAATTTTAAATGCCTTCATTATTCTGGGATAGTGATTTTATATATGATTGTATATATTTTTATTTCCTGTATTATCTTTTGATTTGCTGCTGTGTTTTTACTATTTTTAATAGCTTACATTATAACCATAAAACTAATTACTGGATTAAAAATTACCTAATAAAGTAGTACACACACAGAAATTAATGAAACTGCAAAAAGTATCTTTACTCATCTGCATAAAGACAGTATATTAGTCATTTAGCATATTTCCCATCTTTAAATAGTTACTTAAAAAAACAATCTTGGATTTATCAAAACATATTCAAATATGTGCTTAAGAAACATTTTTATTGATTACAGGGGAATGATATACTGCATGTATAGGTATGTGGTTAATGCTGGGATTGACCAAGCATATATTGTGTATATATGGGTGGTATATATATATCATTAAGGACATATAATAATGGGTGGTTTAAAGTAACTTAAAAGAGAAAAAAAATGGAACTGCCACACCATCACAACAAATACATAGTAACCTATAAACACGAGTTTTTGGTAGTCACAAAAATAAATTGTACAGTAGAGCATGGTCTTTTCAACAAAACATCCTATGTTTAAATTAAAAGGGATTATTTATAAACTTATTATTTGAATATCTGACTACTAATTTCAAAATAGTAACCTTTGGTGGCTAATACAGGGTTACTGAACAGTGTTATCTATACCTAATGGCAACTGAAGAAAACAAATCAGCAGATGACCTATTAGTCTTACAGATCAAGGTAATCTTCCAACTCCATAGCGATGTTTTAAAAGCTTTTATGAAATGCCAGCAGTGTTAGGGCCAAACTGGACCTTGGAAGGGCAGGATCTTCTTGAGGCCACACACTGTGATAGAAAAGTCTTCTAGGCCCTAGCAAATGACATTTTTGATAGATGGAATTTGATATTTCAAGTATTCAGCAAGGGAAAAAAATTGTAAGCCTCTACTAGGAACAGGCTACTCTTGGCAGCCCCAGTCCAGATTCATTTTTTAATCCTACAGAACGGGTCCCCAACCCCTGGTCCGTGGACTGGCACCGGGCCACGGCATGCCAGAAACCGGGCCGTGCAAACGAGTGAAGCCCCATTCGCGGAATGCAGGCAGCATGTGCCCCTCTGGTCCACGGAAAAACCTCTGTCTATGGAACTGGTCCCTGGTGCCCAAAAGGTTGGAGGCCTCTGCTATAGAACACTTCTTCTCCCCATCCATCTTGGTGTTAATAATCAGTATCAGTGTACTTATATTTTAGGGAGAAAAGACCGAACAGTTTGCCCTTTAAATAAAGACTTATAATTAAGCTTGACAAAGACTATTGAGTATTTTCTTTCTGTATATTTAAACATTTTAACATATATTTATTGGTGAGTTATTGACAGCAGTAAAATAATTTAGGATTAGGATTCATCATCATAATATATGGAGTTGTGCAGAAAAGTGAAATCCATTACATTCCTTAGTAAAAAGAGCTTGTTCAGAGTACATGTTCCCTTTTTTGGCCTCCAGTTAAGTTTCCAACCCTGTTTACACATTCTCATTAGTGGTTGTCACTCTTGTTACTACCATCTGGGGATCTGCTGTAATTTACAAAATGTTATAATAGAAACGTAAGAGAAGTATGTACCTATGGTGGCAAAAAAAAAGTCTGTTGGTACTTTTGATTAACAAATTTTTAGGTAGTTGGAAAATGTCAGACCCAGCCCAAGAATGACATAGAACAATCCAGCCAAAGTCTAGCTCTTTGCTTACACTGTATAGAGAGAATCTTGTCTACACTGCTCTAAACTGTGGATATACTGTCAGAGATTCTAGGGGACTATCCTAAATCTCTTCCATTTTTTCTGATCCAAGTCCAGGCTGTGTTGTCTCTTGTCTCGACCATCCTTGAAATGTGCTTCCTCTTCCCTGGGAAATTGCTGCTTCACTGTAATCCATCACACCACTTCCCCCTTCGTAGACACAATCGAACACAGAAAAGGTGCTACCAAACTTCTTCCATTTTAATAGAATACTGTTCCACAGAATATGCAAACTAACCAAGCTTTTGCAAAGCAGTCAAATTTGCAGTCATCTTGTGGATGCACCGTTTATTTTAAGGGCAGCTTTTTTTTGCAATGCCTATTACTAATCTCACCTGTAGGATCTTCCCATGCTTATTAGTATGAAGATACTGAAATGGTGGATAGTTTCTGCCTTTTAGGATCAAGCATAAAAATGCTACATATTAGTACTTGGTAGAATAGCCATGAAGGCCTTGGAAAAGATATTCAAATGCTGTGATGTATCTATACCTTCAAAAATCAGAATGGTGCAAGCTATGGTATTCCCTTATGGAAGCAAAAGTTGGATTTTGAAGAAACAGGAGAGGAAGAGTACTGACCCCTTTGAACTTTGGTGCTGGAGAGAATCCTGAGAATATGGTAGACAGACAAGAAAACAAATTAATGGATCATCAAACAAATCAACTCAGTGATTCATCATTGTGATCATTGTGTTCTCCCTCGATTACAAATTATTAGGTTTAAATTATCCTATTTTGGACAATATGTGAAGACACAGCTCTTTAGAAAAGGCTCTAATGCTGGAAAAGATGGAAGGAAAGAGGATGACCAGTAACAAGATGGATGGACTCAGTTATAGTGGCAATGAATGCACCATTGAAAAACTTGACAGTTAGGGACAGATTGTCATGAAGTGTACCTACGTGATCACTAGGAGTCAAAAATGACTTGATGGCACATAATCAATAATCAGCCTTTTTGTGACAGCAGCCTTTTTTTGGTATTGAACGCACCTGGAATGCACGTTGGACTCCAGAGTGGGAGCTAAACAAATGTAACAGATTTCCAGGTGTATTAAGATTCTCCCTTCTTGCACTCTGAAATATGATAAAGAAAACTGCTGCCTCTATTTTATCATAATGCAAAGCCAGAGCAAGAGAAAATACAATGAAGTAAATAAAGGATTGACATAGACTAGACAAAGATACATAACATGATCTTCCAAAGGCTATTGGGGAAGAGTAGCTAGTTTGTAATATTTTTCACTTAATAACCTTATGATCAATGGCATATCATAAAACATGTTTTACTTATCAGAGACTTTTGTGCCAAGTATTTTATCACTTCAATATGGAACTCTTGGGTTAAGTATCTAGTCCTCCTAGGGTACCTGTGATTTTAGTTTGAAATCACTGGACTATGCCATACTGGATTTAGGCAAATGACGTTATTACCCAGTTGCACAAGCAATTATTCTAGCATACAGACACTCAGTTGCAGGTCATTCTTTGTGTCTCCTATTTCAGGTCTCTTGCACCCCCTCCACCCAAACCAAACCCTGTTTTTTGAGACAACTTTGCCCAAAGTGACTAAGCATCTTAAGCACGCGCAACAATATACTCTCTTTTATGTGGTCCAAGCTATGTGTGAGAGAGGTTGAGACTGCATTTGTTACAATGGGAGACTGAGTCTCCTGGTGCTTTTTCACAAGTGAGTGTGGGAAGTCAGCCCCTCAGAGAAGGAAATATTAAAAGGGCAGAAAAAAATATATTTCCTCAGGATCTTGAAGAGGCAGGAAAGCATGCCCAGTTTTCTTAATAGCCCCAAGTCTGCCTCCCCCAAGCAGAAACCAGCTCTATAGAAATGCAGATGCAGACCATTCAGGAAAGTTGGAGCTAGAAGATTAAGAAGACAAAGACCTAAAATCTGCATACCTCACCCAAACTCTAAGTCATTAGCCCAGCCCCAGGGAAGCAGGATATGACCTTTGGGACATAATAGGATTAAACCACAGATACCAAGGCCCAGAAAAGCACACTCAGACTCAATTCAAAGTTCATGCCACAGGAACAGGAAACAACTCAAAACAAAAGGCTTCAGAGGCTATAAAAACCCACTCCCTACATGTGTTCCCTCTCTTTTCTGCCAGCCATCTTCCTGTCTGGTTCTCCTCTCCAATAAACTACAACCTTCTTCCCAAAGCAGTTGCCATGTTTATTCCCAGCTTGGATGAACCACGATGAAGACCTTTCTTCCAACATGAGAATAGAGCAAGTTTCAGTACAGGTAGTCCTTGATTTACAATCACAATTGAGCCCAAAATTTATGTTGCTGAGTGAGACAACAAAGTTTTGCCCCATTTTATGACCTTTCTTGCCACAGTTGTTAAGTGAATCACTGCACTTGTTAAATTAGTAACATGGTTATTAAATGAATCTGGATTCCCCATTGACTTTGCTTGTCAGAAGGTGATCACATGGTCTCAGGAGACTGCAACCATCATAAATATGAGTCAGTTGCCAAGCATCTGAGTTTTGATCACATGGCAATGAGGATGCTGTAATGGTGTGAAAAATGGTCACATGGTTTTTTTCAGTGAGGTTGGTCACTAAATGAATTGTTGTAAGTCGAGGGCTACCCGTAGTTTCAGGGTAGGAGGGCTGAAAATGATCTTTGCTAGAGATCAAACTGCAAATGGTCTGACCCTGACATTAAAAAATTACCCAAGAAATTTACATTGCCAATTGTACCACAGGCTGAGCCACAATAAAAGATGACCTATAAATGTAATAATAAAAACCTGTACGGAGGACCCATATGCCAAGATTGGAATTTGTCAGGAGGCTCCCCTATGACTAATACTATCCTCTTTCAGCAGTTAGCTTAGCAGTTACGTTTTGCAGATTGAATTTCAAAAGAGGCCGTAACTAATCTTGGAATTGGAGAAGGGAGCAACTTATCTGCCTGCATCTCTAGCTGATTTTGACTCAATTTCATTATAGGCAATTCTCCTCGAGCTTTAACTCTCACCGTTTCCAGCTAAAGGCAGGAGGTTTTTAAGGATGCATTTCAAAATGGGGCGGGAGTCACCATTTTAGAGAATGTTATCCAGCTTGCGGATATTAAAAGATTTCCATCTTTACGCTTCAAAAGACTCCAGCCTTTTAAAGCCGATCCGCCCTCGCGGATCCTCCTTTCGACCTTCCGCCGCCGCCTCCAAAACCACCACCACCACCTCCATTTCTCCTCTACCAATAGTTTCAATGAGACTCAGATCGTGGACAGGTTAGATAGGCTTTCTCCGAGAGGGATTCCATCGCCTTCTTTTTTTTTTTTCTTTTTCACAAAACCCGCCAATAGGAACGAGGCCTTCCAGCCCGAGCGGCCAATGGCGGGAAGAAGCGCTGGTGTCGCGAGAAAGGCCGCTGGTGCTATTGAGCGCGTGCGGTGGCGGCGGTGGCGGCGTTGCCAGGAGAAGTGGGCGTGGCCGGCTCTGCGCTTGCTGCCGTGAGAAGAGGAAAGATGGCGGAGGAGGAGAAGCTCCCCGCGGGCTGGGAGAAGCGCATGAGCCGCAGCTCCGGTACCGCCGCGGAGGGAAGGGTTGAGGTTTGGGTCTGGAGGGGTGTCCCGGGAGGTTGTATGTGCACGTCCCCGTCTGAAGCGACGAGAGAGGGCCTGATACACGGAGGTGGGGGGGGGGAGGCGGGGTCAGTGAGGCCTTTTTTTTGCCCGAGGGAGTGGCGGCCTTTTTCCTTTGGAAAAGAAGAGTTCCCGTGAAAAGACGGTTGAAGACGGGGAGAAAAATCTCGGGTCTCGAACGGAGGCATTTGAATTTGGATGGAATGCTTTCTGAGGGGTATTCAGTAAGGCGTACGTGTTTGGGCGGGCTGCATGCTAGACGCCTGCTGCTACGGCTCCTTCGAAAAAACAGTGCAGGCTCTTGAAAACTGGCATTATGTATATCGCTTCCCTCCCCCCCTCCTTTCCATTCTTTTTAAATCTGTTCCCATTTATCTCAGTATTTTTTTGCCCTCCTTTTTTGCTCCATCCCCCCTTCCCCCCCTCTCCCCATAGCTATTCCTTTCTTTGACGGTATTTTAAAACAATAAAAAATAAACTTCCAATTAATTTTACCATCGTTTTTCTTATTCGTTTCAATGAAATAAGCACCCACCCACCCACCCCTACCTGCCTTTTAAGGGATTTTCCCCATAGGCCATTTCATTAAGAATCTTGTGTTTTCAGGATTAAACTCTAGAATTATGTAGGTGAAGGTAATTTGGCACCTTCCCAGTTACATTTTTGACCCGATGCTGTGAATTCAAATAGAGTGATGTGCGTTTCTGGGGCGGGAGAGGGGAGGAGCTGTTGTGAAAATCATGGAAGGAACTCTGATGAATCAGAGGAAGGGTTCCTCCACTGCAGTAACCAGAATATTAGCAATGGTGGCCATTCTGAAGCATTTAGGAAACAAATCAGCAGAACTTGAAGCTGTTTGTTGTACCTCTTTTCCACTACTCCCGTCCCAAATATGCAAACAGTATCCAGCATTAATTCCTGAACATGGACACTCTCATTTATTTTAAGAAAGGAACATAATATCTTCGCTCGTGAATTTGCTTTATCCCCTCTTCAAACACTTGATTTTATAGCAGTGAATTCCCTACGTTATGCATTTTGTAAAAGCATTTGCTTGTGGCAATTCTCTTATTGTGTGAACTCAAATTCTAGTTTTCTAAAAAACAAAATGTCCCTGTTAATTTTCTCCATATTCATCATTTTGCAAAAAAAATTAGTTACTCCTATCATCAATGTTCCTGCTGCTGTTGCACGATGATTTTGAGCTCTCCACCATGATCCTATTTGCCATTTTCATGCCTGTTTATCAGCTCAAAGGTATATAATGGGAAGATTTCACTAGATTAAATAATTTGTCTTCTACAAATTATTTTATCTGTTACCTTGTCCTCTAGCCCGTTTAAAACATGTATCGGTCCTTTGGGAGACTGATTCGTGATGCATACTAGCCATTTATTGCTACCTTCAACTTCCTCCTTAAACTATTTCTGATTAATAAGATTTATTCTCTTCTCACATACTTTATAGAAGCCTTTGGTGAGAAAGTTTTTCATGCATTTGTATGAAAGTATAAGTAATTGGCCACTCTATACATGTTTTCTAACACTAATTGAATTTGAAAAGGTTTTAAGGTAATATATTCCTTTATAGAAGTTACACTTATTCTTGTTCAGCAAAGTGCTGTTTTCGGATATTTAATTCAGCCCTTGATTTTGATTTCAATCAATTTATCTTAAACAGTTTCTGGGTCTATTGTATATTTTTATAAAAAGAAAAAAGTATATTACCTTTTGAATAATGACTGATTATAACAACTACATTGCATTATGACATTTCTCCCTTGATTTTCATCCAAGGTGGAGGCAGGGTTCCTGCCCATATTTTATTTTGGTAACCACTCTGCAAGAAGGTAGGCTAGGTTGAGAAATAATCATCCATTTGAGATTTTATAACTGGTATACATTGGAAGCTGGATTTCCCCAAAAGTACTATAGTTTGATCATGCTTTAGCTACAATATGCCATCTAAACGCATAGTTTTTAAAATTTTTAGTATGTCTGTTAAACCTAAATATAATTCTGTTGCATCTGCTTGATATAATTCTTTCTCCTTTTAGAAAATAAGGCTTTGTTGACTCTGCATTTTCTGCAATCATGGCAAATGCATTCAGCTGCTCTGTAGTTTTGCTTAGTATTCTTTTCAGTCTTGTAATCTAATTGTGTAGCTATTCTGATTTTCCTCCCTCCACTTCTGATGGGTTTAGAGATATTGCAGTTTGCTTGCTGATTATTAATAAGCCAAACATTACTTGGAAAAATGCATGTTTTATAACAATTTGCTTAAAATTATTTTAATATTTGCAGAAGTAGAAAAACATTGATAAAGCAAATGGTAAAACCTCTCCCCATACAGCATTAGAAAGGGTTACATGTGTGTAGTCACAGGAAAGAATAGAAAGAGGAAGGACTACAGATCAAATCAGGAAGTACAGAGGCATTTAGCCAAGCTACTTGCTCTCAGCAGGAGATATATTCTCAGAGCATTAGACAGGTTCATATTGTCCAAGGAAGAAAATTGTGCTAAGAGATGGAGGACGAAAAAGAAAAAGGTAGGATGTATTGAAGATTTGTGGAGTACAAAATATTTAAAAAAAGAACTGAAGGGATTATCCACCCCTCTTCCCTGCCCCAATGAATAATTACTGAATATGCTAATCAGCCTTGTAGAATGTCTCAGTCGGAAAGAGAAACAGGAAACAGAGTTGTTCTATTGGTTGAGTAAAATTCTGAATGTGAACACTCACATTCTGCAGCATTTTGCTGAAGGTCCTACTTAGGCTTTCTAAATCGCTTTGCTTTTTCTTTTTTCTTTTTTAGAAAATTTTATTGATTTTTCAGTTTTACATTTAAATATTTGAAAAGCAACGTGGCAGCTGGGTTGGTTCATAATTCAATAACATACAAATTTCTTTAGTACAGATCACAAACTATTACATTAAATATTTCCTCTCTTTTCCCCTTGGTATTTACTGTCTCACATTTAAATTA
This sequence comes from Azemiops feae, assembly GCA_023970755.1. Taxonomy (NCBI): domain Eukaryota; kingdom Metazoa; phylum Chordata; class Lepidosauria; order Squamata; family Viperidae; genus Azemiops; species Azemiops feae. The sequence goes on along the minus strand of JALGBA010000082.1, from coordinate 1,379,407 downwards.
ATACAATTCTTATTATATCGATTTAATAAAAATAACTTTCTTACATTTATCAATAATTTTTAGTTTATACATATCTTAGTCATTTTAGCATTCAATCTTTTTAGACAATGTCCTGGTAAGTTTTTCCCAATTTTTAGTTTCCCATTAATATTTAAATTTAACGTTTAATATTTATAGTTTCCAAGTTTTAAATAACCCCAATTCCCTTTATCACAATTCATCCCAAGATCTTACATCAACTGATTAATAATACAATATAATATTCTTATTTTCTAGTAATTTCCAAATATCTTTAATAACCAAAATTTCTCTTATTTCAACATTTAATACTTCCTCTTTTTTCTCTCAATATCTACTATCTCACATTTAAGCTAGTAATTTTTATTATTACCACTAAGTAAAAACATATTTGTTGCATTCATCAATAAATTTTTAGTTTATATATATATTAATTGCCTTTACACTTAACCTTTATAAGTAAGTCAATATTCAAAGTTAACTATTAATGTTTATATTTCCAAGTCTTAAATGACCAGAGTATCCTTTAACTCAACTCATAACAATTTCTAATATTCAAAGCACACATCTTATCTATTTGAGAATATTCTGTTTTAATTCTCATTAGTAAGTCAAAACTAGTAAGTCATTTACTTTATTAAAAAGTCAAATTTGCTTTTGTTGGCATTGGGTTCTTTTTGCTCTTCTTCATTTTAGACTTCCACTTTTTAAAGGAAGTCTTTTTTTGCCTCATGACTGTTCATTAACCCCAGCGACATCTTCTCAAATCTATTTGCATCTCTTGTAGCCGAGTTTGCATTCATTATATTGTTAGTAACCCTTTTTCCTGCAGTAAGTCTGCTTTATGTTTAAACTAATGTACCTATTTTGAGATGGCCATTTTTGAAGTTAAATATGATCACGTTGGGCTTCCCCTACAGATTTCACTTTATTATTAAATTTCTTATGCTGCCCATCTCACTGATACAGTGACTCTGAGTGGCATAGAAATTTTTACATTTGATAGCAAGATAGTTTACAATGAGCACCAGATCCCTGACACCACTTTGGCTAGAATTGTAAGTAGCTATTGTATAATCAGCATGCAGTATTTTAGAAATATCATGATTTATTTGGGACTATTTATCTCTATAATGTAGGAGGAAGATAGTACCCAGGTTTATAGGATTTCTCTAACTCTGGTTCATTTCTTCCCAACTTATAATGGGTTGTGGGAATATTGTACAGGTCTGGCAATATGGTACGTAGGCTGGTATTTTTATCTTAAAGAAATTGGCTTTTAGGTTTGGGCTCTGTATATCTTTGAAGCATACATATACAACTGCATTACATTCTGTGTCCTTTCCTGTTTATACATTTGATATCTGAATATAATGATAACACTTCCTATTTTGCAAGGTTTCTCATATATTCATATATCTACCAAGTTTTCCTGTTTGGGTCAGAATATTTCTGGCACTATTGTGTGAAAACATACATATTATGTAAATCAGGATTGCAAAATACATGACATCGCTTCCATGACCTGCAGAGTTCATAGAATTTTTTTTAAAAGCCTCCCTTTTCCTGTTTTGGAAGGGGGTTAAAGTGGCGACCTTAAAGCCCTTCACACATCCAAAAAACAAATTGTGTCCACCTAGTTTAGAACATAAAACTTGACATGCCGTGCAAACTGCCTGCAGCCTGCAAACCAATAGAAATGATGTACTCCTGGTTTTGGGTGAACCAAACTTCCTATTTTATTTTATTTTATTGTCATATATGCAATTATGCTATTGTATTTTCCTAAGAAATCAGGTTGAAAACTGGTTTGAGACTTTTTTTTATCTGATTCCATAACAACTGAAATACAGTTTAACTTAATTTTTTTTCAGCATCTTGATAGCAATAGCACTTGGACTTGCATTTGCCCTACAGTGCTTTACAGCACAATGCTTTACAGCATTCTCTGAACGGTTTACAATGTCAGCATATTGCCCGCAGCAATCTGGGTCCTCATTTTAAAGATCTTGGAAGGATGGAAGTCTGAGTCAACCTTGAGCCCTCTCAGGATTGAACCCCAATACTGCATCCTAATCACTGTACCACCAGGGCACCTCGATGAGGCTATTTTACTCACACATTGAGTTTGTTTAGCTTTTCATTAACTCTCAGGATAGGAAAGATTAAGCTTCAATTATGTAACTTAGATTTCAGATTGTTACAATATCTCCATGTTATTAAGACCCCACAAGATCTTCTCTCCTACAGTTTGCAATAGTCAGTCTTTGCATTAGATAAAGTAAGCCAGTCACAAATATTTTTGATTATTCAGTTTGATATTACTGACAATTTTTTGTCACTGTTTTTAGAAATTGTTCTAGATCTCAGCTAACAAATAGCAGATTGCTGACCAGTTCCTTCAGTTTATTGGGTGCACTATCTAACCTTTTCTGACTGATAATAATCATGCATAAATTACCTTGTTGAAAACATAGCATAGTCCCCACACCTTTGGTAGCTTCTAACCTGTTTTTCCTTTGGAGGGGGGCAATACTTTTAAAAGCTAAATGGTGCATGCTGAGCCTTGTTCTTAGGTTTGTAGCACATTAATGGTTTAGCTTTTGTTTTCTTGAGTTCCATATCTTTGCCAGAACTATGCAGGCACATTTGCATATTTTGGTTTCTTGTCTTTGGACTTCCTTCAACTTCCACATTGAGGTTCCCTTATAAATGTCCTAAATATGTGCATGTGGTAGCATAAGAACTTGCCCAAAATGTATTAATTTCTTCATGGATTAGATTCTTTTTATAATTGTAAATGTGGGAAGAAAACAAAGCTGATAATTCCTCAGTACCTTGTTGGAGCTCATTGCAGCTTCTGAAAAATCATGGGTGTGCCGTGCTGCCTTCAAAAACACGATGTTGTATAGGTAGGATAAAATTGTTCATTAGAACAAGGCAAAATCATTGAGAAGTTGTTTCCGATGTTCTTCTCAAGGTTTAAAGGAGAAGAAATTAAGAATGTACTCCCTTATAAAGTATTCAGGATGGATTCCATATTTAAGTTCATTTTATTTGTGTTTTTATTTATTTTTTTGATTAACAGTTGGAAAATAGTGATACCTAAAGAAATAAAAATGGTCCAGAATTGTGTCAACTCTCTTCCCCATAAGTCTGAGGTATATTTGTATTTATCTAGTGACATCATGATAAAGTCAAGGTTCTTAGAACTTGGTTAAAACTAGAGTGGTCCTGGGATATAACTTACAATCTATAAGATTCTTTTAGGGAGATAATAAGATGCAAAATTATTGGAGCAAAATGGGGTTCTTCATTCCACATTACATGTGTGCTCCATCATTCCATGGTTTTTATGGAGACTTGGAAAGGGTATTAATCATTAAAATAGCAGAAACAGGCTCTTTGCCACCACTGGCAATAGATAGTTGAACGAAGGACGTGAGTAGCTAAGACATGTTCAGAGTTAAAAAAAAAAATTTTTTTTTTGCACATTATAAAAGATTGCTCTTGCCTGTACGTACGGTTACTGCTTTTTCAAAATTAACTGAAATAAGGAATTTCAAATTTATAAATTATAATGTCTTTCTGTAAACTGTCTTCTTTTTCAGGCAGATTGACAGTGCAAAAAAATACATTTGGCAAATGTATTGTAGATAATATTGCCCTGCTCTTAAATTTTTCACATATCCAAAAATAATTTTGCTTTGTTGATCTTTTTAAGCAGAGTTAAGTTTGTGCTCTCCATTTGTATTAGAAAGAAGCTTTGACTAAGGAATCAAAATATTGCACTTTGTTATTACTATATTTTTCATGGTATGTGTTGAGGTGAATCCTTGCTGTTACTTGCAGTCAGTTCTGTGTTCCTGCTGTTGGACTAGGTTCAGGCTGTAAAGCACATAATTTTTTTTTACTTCCATTGCTTATTTAAATATTTTTGCTTGGGTTAGAGTTAAGAGTTGGTCAGCGTCTAATTCTGTGTACATCTGTTTCCCATATCTTTCATTTGCTGCTAGCAAGTGACTGTTACTACCATAATCTGCTTTGCTCAGAAGGACATTTGTGCTATATATTTTTTTAAATGAGTTACTTTTTCCAGTTAAGATATAATACAGCTTTGCATATACATTCACAACATTTACTAGTTCACAAAATTTTAAAGGTGGCTGCCATCAAAATGCACATCTGTTTATGAAACAGTGGAAAATAAAAGATAAAACGATTAAGAGTCGGGTGTGAGTGTTGGATTGAATGCAAAAATGAGAGATATTAGAAATACCGTGTTTCCCCGAAAATAAGACCGGGTCTTAATTTTTTTTTTTTTTTGCCTCCAAAAGAGGCACCAGGTCTTATTTTCCGGGGGTGTCTTTTATACTCAACTCAGGCACTGACAGCCCTGCCCAGCCGGCCCATTTCTTCGAAGGAGAAGCTTCATTCTGCAGCTGCATTCTGGCCTGAATTTTGCAAGTCAGGCCTTTCTGGAAGGCCTATGCAGCCGAGTACCGAGCTATGGATTCCATCCATAGCTCGGTTCTTGGCTGCAGTGGCCTTCCGGAAAGGCCTGTGACTGAGAAATGCAGGCCTGGCTGCAGAAGACGCCACAGAAGAAGTGGGCTGGCGAGGAGAGGCCTGGCTGCAAGGTGAGTGGGTGTGGGGCGCGTGGGGCAGCTCCACCCTCACCCTAGCTTGATTTTTAGATGTGTGCCTCGCCCCAAAACTAGGGCTTATTTTTGGGGTAGGGCTTATATTAGGCCCTCCCCCCAAAATCAAGCTAGGGCTTATTTTCAGGGCAGGCCTTACTTTCGGGGAAACGGTATCTACATCAAGAAGTTTAGTTATGTAAAGACAGTGAACAAGTACATGAATGGATTGTATCAACAGGGAAGGCTGAGAAAGTCGGATGGAGTGGATGAGATCCTCAAAAACAGCAGTGGGCTTTAGATTGGGAAAAACATCATCACTTCAATCAATTTCATTGGGGGTGTTTATGGGAAGCACATATATGTGTAGCATCTATACTGAAGTTTTCAAAGACGAGTTAGAAAAGAAGGGCATATTATTTGTATGGTATTTTAAATTACTAAAAAGTTTTGAAATGGATTTTTGCAACCAGGTTCAAATGTCAGGGCACCACATGGAAAAGTTTACATTTAGACAATTGATGCTGTGGCTTTTCTGAGCCTCAGTTGGGCTAAGAAAGAAGTTTTGGTGTGTAAAGTTCTGTACAGATAGTCCTCAACATATGACTGTTCATTTAACAACGGTTCAAAGCTACATCGGCCTTGGAAAAAGTGACTTATGATGTGTCCTTGAAGTTACAATTGTCACACACACATACATCACCCTCATTTAATCACAATTTGGGTGTTTGGCAACCGGTTCCCATTTATGACAGTAGCGCACAGGTCGGCAACCTGCGGCTCCGGAGCCGCATGTGGCTCTTTGAGCCTTCCCCTGCGGCTCCCAGCCTCCTCTGCCATTTGCAGAGAGAGACAGAGACAGAGCTTGCTTCTCTCTCTCTCCCTTTCCCTCTCTCTCTTTCTGTGTGTGTGTGTGTGTGTGTCTGTGTGTAAAAAAGAGATTAGCCTCACCCTGTTCCGAAGAGCTGAGAAGCTCATTGTGGGCAGGGCTCCTCCTTTTGCTGCGTCTCTGCAGGAAACAGGAAGCAGGAAGGGCAGGAGAGAGCTAGCTAGCCCAGCTATGCTGACTCAGGAATTCTGGGAATTGAAGTCCATGAGTCATAAAAGAGCCGAGGTTGCCTACCCCTGTTGGAGAATAGCTTGAAGCCAGCTTGCCAGGTGAGCAGAAGATCCGAGAGAGGGAGGGGGGGGGGGAAGAGAAAGAGAGAGAGACCCTTTTGACATCTAAAATGAAGATAATACTGCATATATCCTTTTTTACCTTTATTTTATATATATGTGTGTGTGTATATATATATGTGTGTGTGTATATATGTGTTGTGTGTGTATATGTGTGTGTGTGTGTGTATATGTGTATATATATTTATATGTGTGTATATATATATGTGTGTGTGTGTATATATATATATACACACACACATATATACATATACATACACATATACATACACATATATACATACACATATATACACACACATATATACACACACACATATACACACACACACACACACACACATATACCTATAATAAAGGTAAAAAAGGATATATGCAGTGTTATCTTCATTTTAGATATCAAAAGAGTTTTGCGGCTCCCAGTGTTTTGTTTTTGGTGGGAAACGGGTCCAAGTGGCTCTTTGAGTGTTTTGGGTTGCCTACCCCTGCAGTAGCGGTATCTTGCGGTTGCTTGATTGTGATTTCTGACCTTCCCAGCCAGCTTCTGACAAGCAAAGTCAATTGGGGAAGCCGGATTCATTTAACAACCACATGATTCACTTAACAACCATGCTTACCATTTGTTTAATGACTATGGTAAAATTGGTTGTAAAATTGGATGTGGTCATGTGATGACTCACTTAATGGTCACTTTGCTTAAGGACCGAAATTCTGGTCCCATTTGTGGTTGTAAATTGAAGATTATCTGGAGTTCAGTACAGTGTTTTAAAAAAGCAATTAACAAACAGTTTTTGCAATGTCATGCTCTCCAGCCTCTTTTCCTGTTAATTTCTTTGATCTTGGAATGAATATAATTCAAACATAAAATAGTTATCTCCTAACAGTATATTCTGGAAGATGAGCTGTGATCATATTATTCTAATAATCTGAAGATCTGCATTCTCACTGCTTAGCAGTCTTTTCCATGTTAATACAATATGGTTTGTCCTTTGCCCAAATGTTGGTATGGGAGAGTTATCTACTCCATTATTAGCTTTTCTTCTGCATTTTATGAGCAAAGTAGTTGAAAAGTGGGTTAAATATTTTCACATGATAGAAAATAGTATAAAATCATAATTGATGAAAGTCAATTATTTCTCTGTGGATTTTTCTTTCTGTATTTAAAAAAATCACCTAGGCTTATCTATTTTTGACAGACAGTGATAGATTGAAGTGAAGAAATTTAAATATTATATGCTTATTTTTAGATTTTCATTCTAAACCAGGTTGCTTTTCAGATCGTTTAATAAAATTGAAAAACAATTTTAGCATTTTCTGTAAATGCTGTAAACTACAATGATTTAGGTATGAGAAATATGAGAAAAAGAATATTAGGTTATTAAGATTTATCCAGCCTGATAGTTTGGTACAATTTCTTTAAAGTGTATGTCTTACAGAGAAAAACCATTTTCTTCTAATCCCTTTAGTGACTCAGGAGGTGTAATTGCAAAGTTTAACATTGCTTGTAATCTTGTTGAATCTTTTGGTGCCAAAATGTATCATGTAAAATTGCATATTATATGTGTGATGTGCATATTGTATTGAGAATTTATTCAAATAGCCATTTCTTCTTCAGCAGCTGAGCTTACCATATCTCAATGATAGAAATTTGATTGTTGTTGCTTACAAATCATGTCTTGGTCTGGTAATGATTTTCCAATGAAACATACCCATAATACTATTCTTTTTTGTGATAAGCAATATTGCACCGAATGAGAAAAGGAGTAAAAGTATGCCAAGGATATTGAGCTATAGAAATTGAATAAATAAGAAAAAGATAAATGCAGTACAAAAAAGAAAAGAAACCATAGCTAAAATTAGCTTACACACCAATACCATTTACTATACCTTTTCATACCATTCTATCCTTGCAAAGCATCCTTGCTTCTACTTTGCCACTTACATGCTCTACATTGCATTTTTTCTTCAAAGTTCTCACCTCTTATCTTCTACTCCATCCAATCGTAATTTTTTGCGCTTCTCCTTTCTCTTGACTAATTCACTCTTCCAGTATATTTTTTTCTCATTAATTCTTTTAATATGACCAAGTTACCTCAATGTTCTTCTTTTTGCTCATCTTTTTGCACTCAGTGTATAATTGTTGTTGTTCCCATGTCTTCTTGCTTTACTGCTCATGCTTCTTCAGTAGGCCATTCCATCTGCATTTTATGTTTTTCATACTGAATTCTCATTTCCTTGTAAAAAATGTGCAGAAACACATTCTTAAGTAGAGCCATTTATGCTTCTTTTAGCATTCTCTTACAGTAGAGAAACACACTACTCAGTACTTTTTACTAGCCTGTTTATAACTTAAATTGGCTTCATTTCCCCATCTTTTAGTAAACATTCAAAGAAGCTATATAAATTCATTTTTAATCTGCTTTTTCCCTTCATGTATAACTTGCCATTGTTAGCTTCATTTTCCTATCAAAACACAACAGTCTTGACCTTTGTTACATTATGTTTCATATTTGTCCTCATTATGTCATACAGCCTAATGTTTATTGTAAATCATTTAGGTTCTTAGCCAGACGTTTAGTATCATCTGCAAACAAGATACATGTATATCCATGTTCCTGATCAACATATCTATAGTAATACCACCATAAGAATTTATTTTTATTGATTAAATTTGTGTCCTGTCCATCTCTCTATCAAGCACCTCTGGGCAGCTTATAATGTCATAAAAAAACAATAAGAGAATTAAAACATTAAAACAGCAGATGTTAAAAGCTAAAACATTAAAATTAATGTTAAAATGGATAAAAAGAACCAGTGCATTACATGGGGTTGAGGTGAGATCTTGTACTAGTCTACTAGCCGCCTCCAAAATGGGATGCTCTCATTGGGCCGCAAGTCAATTGGCAAATCCAGGTTTTCAGGCTCTTTTTGTAAGGCCAAGAGGATGGGGATAGATTTCAACTTGAGAGGCATGATATCCCAAAGGGCAGGAATCACAGCAGAAAAGGCTCCTCTCCTGGACTTCCCCCAGATGCAATTCCTTGGCCTACAGGATCCAGAGCATGTCCCTTCTGCCAGAGCAAGTGGGGCAGGCCAATCCCATTGAGCTGAGACGGTCACTCAGATAACGTGGACTTGTGCCATAAAGTGCTTTAAAGGTGATAACCAAACCTTGAATTGGACCCAGAAGCAAACCAACAACCAGTGCAATTTGTGCAACCATAGTGTAGCATGGGCCACCCTAGTGTTCATGCGGCTGTAGCTTCCAAATGCTGTTCAAGGATAGCCCCATGTAGATTGCACTGTAGTAGTCTAAGCATAAGATGACCAGGACACGAGTGACTTAAGCTCAGAAATCGTGGACGTTCCATCACTGGAGATTTTTAAGAAGAGGCTAGACAGTCACTTGTCTGAGATGGTATAGGTTCTCCTGCTTGAGCAGGGGGCTGGACTAGAAGACCTCCAAGGTCCCTTCCAGATTCTATTCTATTCCATTCCATTCCATTCCATTCTGGAAAGGGTACAACTGGTGCACAATTAAAAGTTGTACAAAAGCTCTCCTAGCCACAATGTCCATCTGCTCTTTGAGCAGGACTCGTGAGTTTAGGAGGACTCCCAAATTGTGCAGAGGATCTGTCTCAGAAAATGCAACCCCATCCAGAACTAAAGATGTTAAGTTCTGTATCCTAAGACTCCATCTAAAGCCATTCAAATTATTGGTTCTGCTGAAGCCTGTTGTACTACATCCAGGCCCCCACAGCCTCCAGGCACCACAAGAGGGCAGCAAAAGCAAAACTTTTTGGTCTCTCCAAGATGTATTCTAAACATATTAAAGCAGTCAAAGAAACATCATACATATAGTATACATTTTTAGCATTGAACTGTTCGTTAAACATTCCATTTATTATGTATGTTTTCTATCCATCTTTTATTGTCTTCAGCCACCAATGTTTAATTGCATACTCTCACAAAACAATTCATCAATTAAGCTTTCTTTCAAGCACTTTGTCTTAATAAACATATAAGAAACTTTATTTCTCACATTCATTTCTCATGACATGGTGAAATGGAGACATATGGTCTCCATGTCCTCTGCCTAATATAAAATTGTTTACTTCACAAATTTTGCTCAGTATCATCTTTCATAACCTTCCTGTCAGAATTCGGCCGAGCATTTTCCTAAGTGTATTTAATGAACTAATCTCCTTAATGTTTTGCATTCACCTTTCCTTTTTTTTGCTTGCTGTTTTTCCACAGCCACTCTATAAGTAATCCACATTCTTATTTAAAAATTTTTGCTGTCAACATCTGCAGTCTTGTTTTTAACATTCTCAGCATGTATGACTTTTCATTATCATTTTTCTTGGAAATTTATATTAATAGCATTTGCTTCAGTTGGACTCTTTCGTGTATTACTATCTGTTCATAAGATCCCTAATTCTGTTAATTTTCTTAGACTTTTCTTGCATTTATAATATTTATTCCAATTGTATTATTCAGCTTATTCCTGTCATTCCTCTACAAATCTCTGAAAAACTCATTCCAGCATTGCCTTGTGCCAGTTTAATTCCAATTCATTTTGTCGGTTTTAATTACATTAACTCTGCTGGAAATTCCTTGTATAGCCCTCTTCTAAAACCCATTTTTCCTATCAAAATCACTCTGCATTTTCTTTTCCTCTTTCTTCTTAGCTATATTCCCTGCTCTTTTAAATTATGTTCTATATAAGTGTCTCTCTTGTCTAGATTTCTTGCAGCAATAATTCCCTTATATGCATTTTTGCCACAATTTATGAGCCATCTATTTCCATACCATTAATGTAACTATATATACATTTGTGACATTCTGTAATGTAACTCTTGGCATTCTGTTCCAAGCAGCTTGTATATGCTCTTTCCTTACATCCATTTCCCATGCATTCTCTTGGAAAATCAATATGGTATCTAACGCTTTTTTTTATATTGAACATTTCTGCTTTCACTCTATTTTTTTTTTTACTTTTCCTCAAAAGTTTCATTTTGATATTACAAAAACAATTTATTAAAACTTACCTGGAATATGTTATTCTTTCATACAGTTTGCACATTCAGTGAAATCACAAAATAACATAATAGTGGGGTTGTACCTGGTACTAGTTGGGGGCTATTTTTCTTGAATTACTTGGTGGCATACATTGGAGAAGTAATACATCAACCTGCTAACATGGAAAAGAGTGAGAGTGGATTAAATGCTGGAAAGAGAAGTTGAAACTGAAGTATGATGGGAAGGGAGGACCGTGTGAATTTTTTTTTAAGAAAGAACGAAGTTCTTAATGATCTGATTTGCCTTAGAACTAACAGCATTCTATTTTATTTTGCAGGGCGTGTTTATTATTTCAACCACATCACAAATGCCAGCCAATGGGAGCGCCCCACTGGCAATAGCAAGAATGGTCAAGGGGAGCCAACAAAAGTGCGATGCTCACACCTCTTGGTGAAACACACTCAATCTAGGAGACCCTCATCATGGAGGGAAGATAAAATCACGCGAAGCAAGGAGGAGGCCCTGGAACTAATTAATGGCAAGTAAAAGTAAAGGAAAGTGAGAACATAACTTGCTGTAATCCTCCTTTCTGCATCAGGCCACCTAGCATTTCATGCAATTCTGTCCTTTAATATTTTTGTGGAGCCTAATACACTATAGGGTGATAGCAAGTGGCAGAAGGGTCCTTCTACTCATTCTTCGCCCTTTTTGTTTTCAGTTTTATATGTTTCTGTGGGAGGCTCCCAAAATTCTACAAATTGTATATGCCCAAGACTGTACTGATTCTGGTATGAGGGCTGATTCCAGGATCATTATGTTGTTATGTCTAGGCCTTATAATGGTGAAATACATTTTGAAATGGGGAAGATTTGTGAAAGGCTTCGTTTGCTTGGCTTCTTGCCAAAGCTACCCATTTACTCATCAGGCCTATATAGCTCTATTACTTCATCACTCTTTGCCCAGAATCACAACTACCACAATATTTTGTGTCCTATATAAAGTATGATAAATTAGATATGCAAAATAAATTCAATAGGAGATTACCTGAAGTTTTGGTCAGAAACATGAATTGTTTTGCACTGGTTATCTTTCTAACAAAATCTAGGTTATTAAGATCTATTACATCCATGTACAAGATGAGGTGATAAATTTTTTCTCCTGAACAGTACCATTTCATACTGATGACGGAGAATACATACGTAACACACACACACACACACACAATCATTGAGGGAGAAAAATATTGAGGGAAGATATTTTTTTTCTGGGATATCCTTCTTTTAATAAGCAGAGGATCATATTGATCTGATTGGCATGTCACTTGAGAAATGGATAAAGGTAGCACTGTACTGCTCAGTTGCTCCTACTTACTTTATTTTGCCAGTCTTGTTTTTCAGTTCTCAAAACCCACAGGACTGAGTAGCTGCAGATTGATGGTAGAAATGGAAATTTGAGGCATTTGTTATGTTTTTAAAGATTTAAGTGTAAGATCAGTGTAAAGTAAAATCAGGCCCCAAATTGGAAAGGCTAAAAAAATTGACTCGGCTTTCTCTGGAGATGTGTGAGTGGCCAAATCCTTCCTGAAGCTGTAAGAGACCAAAATTTTGAAAAAAAGCCCCCAGAGAAAATAAATAATAAAAACTTCGATCTAGATAAACTTTTTTTTTAATATTGTGTCTGAATTGCACCATTTATCTCTTGCACTATTCATAAATCTAAAGCCGCAACTTAGAGTTTGTTCTTACTCTGGCTTAATAGAGTGGACTTTACCTGTTTTTTTATTTGCTCCTGGAAGCAGGAGTAATTGAACCGCATAAGCCAACTTACTTGCTTGCTCTTAATAAGCCAGGATTCTGTGCATGCCCGTAAAATGCTCAATGCTAAAATTCTTCACCTGTGGCCTGATGGAGACTTGAAGAACTGTTATCTATTTTATATGATTTTATGTAGTTTATCATGATTCATTTCTAAAACGTGATTATTTTGAAATCTTAAACATTTGGGTACCTTACATTTCCAACTATTTCTGTCTCCAACATGGAAGTGCAGAAGATTACATTATCACCTAAAAGTGAAAAGAGCTAGGTCAAAGTTTCTGTAACATTCTTCCATTCTCCCCAATTCATAAAGCTCTTTTAACAGGAGAAAGGGAATATTTCCTACTGATCAAAACTGCTAAACCCTGTTCTAGAGTTCCTGGAAAGTAGAACATTGTTAAATACAGACAACATTTGGGTTAGCAAATAAGAAGGGAAAAGACTGACTTAATAAAAGAAAAAGTGGTCACGAAACTAAAGATTTTAGTACGGAACCCTATACTGCTCAACCATTTGGGGGGGGAAATCACAAATCACTGGTGATTGAACTATTAGTTGCCAGATTCAGTGTCTTTATGTTATTTTAGACCCCACATTTAGCATTTCATTTTGTACAGCCATAGGTTTGTTTGTATTTTCTTTGTAAAAAATAATGTGTATTTTTATTTTGAAAATAAAATGTTTTAAAGTCATAAGCCTTTTTTCAGCACACTTTCCTTATTTATTTCACTGGAGGGTTGTAGTAAAATAAAGCTGTGAAAACTAGTGTGGGATAATCAGATGCCATAGGCCAGGTTATCTACTGAGGTGAAATCATGTTTTATGTATTCAGCTTAATAATTTTCAGTTTCAATGTAAATGTGATTAAAATGGTTTTAAAGTATTAAATCTATTTTAGTGAAGAAGCAGGTGCTGGGAGACTGTTTTCCCCATGATTTTTGGTAGTTGAGAGCCCCAGGGAGGCAGGAGAGTGTCATTGTGATCTTACACGTGTAGAACCATATTCTTTTCTTATTTGGGGTTTTTTCTTGGGTATTTGCTTCCAAGCCTGATCTGGCATGATATCTTAAGGGAGTATTGGACAAAAAATATCTTACTCAGTATATTTGTTAGCTGGTGGAAATTTTCCCATTAAGCAGTTGAAGCTTCTGGCTACCCAAAGATGGGGAAGAAACTATTTTTCACGTACCTAATATTCTTTTGGTGGTACATGCCAATCTTCCCACCTCCCTTGCATATTTCCTGATTCTTTTCATTTCATTCAGTGTTGTACATCAAAGCCAGCTCCACTTGAATGAGATGGTGACACAATTCAGCAGCACTATGTCTTAACTAAAATTGGCCAGCTTTCTACTTTATTTCATTGGATTAATGTACAGAAGTGACTTACTGAGAATCTTTGTTTTTAAAAAACTACAAGCAAAAGATACCCTGACTGAACTCTTTACCAATGTTCAAATCTTTCAGAGTTAAATATCCAGGACTGTTGTTCTTGAAAGAGCAAATTTCCCCAGACATTTAGCCAATTTTACTGGACCTAGGAATAAGCAAAGAAGTTTGCAACAGTCCTGCGTATGGCTCAGCCTGTACTGGCTTGATATTGTTTTTGATATGTTAAATATTTATCCTGTCGTCTACAGTTTAGTTTGAGTGAAGATGATTAACTCTGCCTCACAGAATTATTGTGAGGATAAAATTGGAATTGCTTAATATGCATCATGCTGTTAGAGAAAAGATGAAACATATATTTAAATGATAATGATGATTTTATTTATTTATTTGTATATTTACTTACTTATACTACACCTTTAATATTTTTACAAATAACATGAAGGCGGCAAACATATTCAACACATCTTCCTCTTCCTATTTTCCCCAGAAGAACAACCCAGTGAGGTGAGTTAGGCTGAAAGAGAATGACTGGCCCAGGATCACCCAGCTGCCTTTCATGGCTAAGGTGGAACTAGAACTCACGGTCTCCCAGCTTCTAGCCTGGTACCTTAACCACTAGGCCAAACTGGCTTGAGGAGGAGGGGAAAGAGATAATAGTAATAATAGCTTCTAATTTTTTTCTTTCCACTTGCCAGTGAGAACTGGATTGCCCAGTTTGCCAGAATTAAGCAGAGGGGAGGTTTTGGTATTCCTTTTACTGGTGCATGTATGCCAAAGAAAATTGATACTGTACAGTGCAAATGAGTATAGAGCAAGGAATTCCTGGTTCTGTAGAAAAGTATACATTTGTATATAGATAGGTAGAGATAAGTCTTCTGTAAAATCTTAGAAATACGTGCTAATCAGTGTGGACAACACTTGGCCACAAGGACGAATGGATGGGCTTGTGTATTTGCTTATATATTTATATAACCAATTAATATAGCTGCACATCTCACAAGCAAGTGACTTGGGGCTGCCTACAGATTAGCTATATTTACAGAAACATGCAGTCTGATTGTGTTGTCCCTTCTCCCTCTTCTTACAGTAGTTCAGTGAAATAGGGAGATGTTTACCCGAGCCATTTCTGAATGTTATCTGGATGTCCTGGACTTAAAAAATGCTTTAGCACATCTCCATTAACTCATCTTCCCAACTCGGTATAAGACTAATGGGGGAATATGGTTTCTTTTTATGTTCTTCTGTCACAAAAGGAACTATTCCTTCATGTTTTACTACATGGAAATGGCATCTGAAGAGCCATTTGTCCACTCTTTATTTTGGATCATTTTTACCATGAAAATGCCAGCTAACAAACCACTTTCGCTCCATTTACTTTTTCCCACGGAAGTCAGATAACTATTGCCTGGAAAAAATGTGGGGATGTGCCAAAAGAAGTGGTACCAGAAATGCTTTCTGAATTCTCTCCCCTCTCTCTAGCATTGGGTTAATTTTGATACATACAGTATTGGTGAGACTTGAGAAAGACAAAGAGTGTTTGTCATCTATACTGTAGTATGGCTGTGCTTAAAGTTTTTGTTCAGGTGAATGATAATAACTGGCTAGTACAATCTTCCTGGACATGATGTGCCTCAGATACATTGCGATAGAGCATAACTAGAAGTTGGGAATCTTTTTTAATCCATGCCTGGACTCATGGTAGCATCCTGAAACTGAAGCACTTTGACTTTGCTATAAAATTTGGATTTTCTTGAATTTCATGAATATAAAAACAGTACGGGGTGGATATTTTTGTCAATATTTTCTTGAAACTGAGCAAACCTGGTAACTTGAGATCACTAGTGCAGGAGCTACGAAGTCCTTTCTCTGCAAACCAAAGTCCCAGAACTACATTTTCAAATAGAAATTCTGAGACCAACTTTTTTCTGCACATTATCTTTTTCAGATAGAATATCAAGTAAATGAAAAGTTGTTGCTGCAGCCGTAATAAATGGCCTCCATCAACTGATAAGGTTATAGAGAGAGACATTTTAATCTTGTTTTATATGGGATCCAGATGTAATTCTTATTTTCAAGTGTTGTTTCAAATATATTAAAGTATCAGTTGATAGCCCCTGAGACAAGAGTCCCATCTGATAATTTTTGTATTAGAACAGTCTTCTGTGTCACTTAAGGACAGAAGGAAAGATGTGATTAAAGGTTGTTTCATCCAACTTTTTCTGCTGCAGGATTGATAAAACCAGTTAGGAATGTGTGCATTTGTCACTTCTATTATCTTTTTTATAATTCTCCAAAATATGGAACACTACGGTCAGGAAAGAAGGAAATCCATTTTCTGCCAGAACCTCCATCTGCCCTTGATATATACCATTTACTGCAAAGGTCATAGGACTTTGCATATAATTATTTAAAACTGATATGTACTTTGACTTGATAAAGAAAGATTGATACTGTTGACTTAGTGTTATTACCTTCTAAAATGAGCAAGTAAAATTATAAACAAAAACAACAACAACATCTCAAAATGTATTGCATCAATGCCCACCTCATTTGCAATCAAACAGCTGAGCTTCATTGAATTTCAGTGAAGAGAGGTATCATCTCTGATGAACATAATTATAGCTCAGAATTGTTAAATAGATCCTTTGGGAGCCATCAGTTTGACAGGTGTATCGTCATTGCCTTTCATATATTTGTTTAGTAGATTTTAACTCGGCTATTACTTGTGTGTTCGTTAAATACCATTGTGAGGTAAGGGAATTGACAGAAGCTTTGTGAATGTGTTAAGTAGTAGTTTAAAGTGATTGTCCAGATTCATTTATGAGTTCACTTGCTAGATCTGTTTTGCTAGATTTGGGAGGACTGTTTGGGGTTACTCACAGTTAACAATTACACGATTTAGATATGTGTGAGCAGCTGATTAAAAACCTGTGAAAGAACTCTGTTGGTATTTACCACTGGGCGCAACCTGTTAGAAAACATTCACCTGTTATCGGATTGGTATAGAAACAACATGAATTACGGTTTTGAGCTTCTGAAATATCCCTTTTTGAAGAGATTTTGAAGACACTGACAGCTAGAGTAATTTGATCTCATGATTTGATGTAAGGCATGGTGCTGTGCTTACAGGCAGTCCTCAACTTATGACCAGCTGTTTTAACAACTGTTTGTAGTTACAGTTGCCTCGGAAAGGGTGCTTTATGACCCCTAAAGCGCATAAAACATCGCACTGCCACCCTGCTAAAGTCACATGACCACATTTCCGGTGCTTGGAAACCTGTTCACACTTACGATCAGTTCCCAAGTGTCATGTGGTCTTTTCTGCCGGCTGCCCCAGAAAGTCAGTGGGGAAACCAGCAGGGAAGGTTGCAAGGTGCTGCCTCCTGCCAAGACGGTTCCCTGTTGTCTCTAGGGGCTGACTGAAGGAGCTGCCGGCTGAGGGCAGCTGGCATTCTTCCAGAGAGTGCAAAAATGAAGCTTAAATCATGAAGATCTAAGCTTCGTTTCTACACCCCACCAGAGGAGCTCCCTTCCTTGTACAGGGGAGAGCTCACATCTTTCTGTGCGGTACAGAAATAAAGCTTAAATCTTCATGGTTTAAGCTGTTTTTCTGCACCCACCAGAGGAGTTCCCTTTTGTGCACAAAGCAAAGCTGAGTTCCTCCTCTTGAGTGCAGAAACAAAAATGCTCTCCACCCCAGCACACCTGAGAAGCCTCAGGAGAATGGTACCTACTTGCAGAATTGCACAAACCGACCTCTGTAGGAAAGCTGCACCTTGCATCGGCTGGATATGAGAGGTAAGCGGACCGATTTAGGTGCGCTGTTGGGCTCTGTAGCCAGCCGAGACCTCTCAGCCTGCAGCAGTTTTGCACAAGGTGGTGGGCCCTGTAGCTGGCTGAGGCCTTCAGGGTCTGGTGGGGAGCAGTCCAAGGCCTCCAGAACCTCCCTAGCCGTCTTGAGGCACACCCGTGCTTCATTTAATGACCATCACAATCACATAAAGGATTCTGGCCCCACTTATAGTAGTAGGTTGAGGACTGTCTGTATCATTTAACACAGAGGTCCCCAACCTTTTGGGCACCAGGGACCGGTTCCGTGGAGAAAAGTTTTTCCACGGACCGGAGAGTGTGTAGTTTTGTGTGCTGCCTGCATCCCGCAGATGGGGCTTTGCTTGTTTGTGCGGACCGGTTGCTGGCATGCCACGGCCCAGTACCGGTCCATGGATCGGGGGTTGGGGACCTCTGCTTTAACAGATATTTTGCTGCTTGTGTTGAGCCATTTATATAGCTAGCTTTGTCAAACAGGTACAAAATGTTTAGAAGCAAAGCTATGTGCATCATGAAGGATTTTCATAAGGCAGCTAGATTAAGTCTGAAAGCTTTTCTATAGAGCTAGAACATTTGAAAGACAGCAGGCCTGAATTTGCAAATGTTGCCACCTTTTGTTCTCTACTGCATCAGGTTTGATTTTCATCGTTTCTTGTTAGAGGGAAAGAAATGAAATTAAATGGTTTAGTACTGAAATATGAATTTGTCTCATTTCCCCCCTTCCCCAAATTATTTATTCCCCCTTTCCTTGAGTTCTATAGCCTGTAGATAGTTTAATGTTAGAGAAGTTCAATTTGGATCCTGGCAGAAGCCCATGGCATCCCAAAACCTGCATGCAGCAGGAAATAAGGTGTTGAAGACAAATGTTCTCGGCATCTCAGTGTTCTTTCAGAAATGGATATCGATGCTCTTAGAATATTACTAAATTAGCCCTGCTGAAACCTCTAGCAGAGAAATTAACGATGCTTATCACAAGCAATGTGATAATGTTCTCTATAGCTGGGACAAAGAGGGAGGAAGTAATCTCTCTAATGGATGAGCTTTGGCCAAGTTACTCAGAGATCAAGACAGCAGGAAAGTGACCTCCCAGAAAAGATTTTTTCCAGGGGCGCTTTCTGTTTCTGTCCTTCCAATGGAGGTTTCTGCTCGTTCTCAAGATGGCAGTAGTAGAGGAAAAGACTGCAGATCTTACAACTTAGATGCTAAGAAACAGGATTTAAAGGGAAATGATCCTTCTCATGAATATGGTTGGGCTGGTTGCCTAATCTGGCAGGGTTCCAATATCCTTCAGTTCACATAGATCAGGCTAAGAGCCCCATGTATGATCAATCAGAGGCATTCAAGATGTCAAGAATATAAGAGGAGACAATAGTTTAGCCACTGTTGCTCCTAGTAATTGGTATTTGTGGTACGATGGTTTAAAGGGAGATAAATAGTTGTCAAAACTTGATCATCAGTAACCTAATTCCTCTTGAATGTGATATGTTCAGCCTCCCATTACAGACAAAATTTCCTTAAACTTGAGCTTGATTCCTGCTGACCTCAATGATACATCCCTATATATATCTACTAGCCTGTGGAAGCAGCAAGTGAGGGCTAGCCCTGCAGGTTGGTGTGTGTGAGTGTCTGTTAATTCATCCTCTTGAAGAGAGTTGGAGGAGGAATTGACTGTATAGGGAAGGGACTGCTGATGGTAGCAGCAGAGGAGAGGTGCCTGTTGATGCTAGTGTGTGCAAATATGACGTAGTAGAGTGAGAGGTGCCCTGACAACTCTTGAGAGTTGGTAAAATGTCTCAGGGTGCCCGGCTGCTCCTCCCAGGGATAGTTGGTGGAAATAGTAGGTGGTTCCTGGCGTTGGGAACTAAGGGGCTTGGTTATTTTATATTCTAACCCAAGAACCTGAAGAAAGGACAATATGGGGATGGGGCTGCTCTTGGGGGACAGAGGTAGGCCAAAATATAATGATAGTGACAGGCAAGGTGAGATATGGTGGGAGACAAAGAACAGGCCACTCCTGGGGAATGCAGGACTATTGTTTATATGGGTTCCACATTCTGGCTTCTCAATTTCAGCCCCAGTACCCTGTCAGCAGATCTTCAGAAGTCCTGGCTTTCAGCTCCTGTTTCTGAATGCTAGGTTAGCCTAATAAAGCTTCTCTCATCAGTGATTTAATCATTAATGAGTGGACCATCTGGCATGTATCACTGAGATCT
This sequence comes from Azemiops feae, assembly GCA_023970755.1. Classification (NCBI taxonomy): domain Eukaryota; kingdom Metazoa; phylum Chordata; class Lepidosauria; order Squamata; family Viperidae; genus Azemiops; species Azemiops feae. Next base: position 1,359,298 of record JALGBA010000082.1, on the reverse strand, counting down.
GGCTGGGTCTAGAACGGACATTGCCTTTTCAGAGTTACCTATGCCCAGTTTCAGGTGTGGCATCAGTCAAGATCCCAGGTTGGAGGGTGTGATGATTGTTATCTGGGAATCTCTCAACCACCTTCGGAGGTGCTGCACTATAGGTGACCAGATCTGTGAGGTCCTGTTCATTAAGTTGAATTCTAGGGATCAGTTGGGATTGCTGCCAGTCTCCCTGCTGCACAGCAACTCCTGTGCTTGAGCTTCTTAACTTCATTTTTGGGCTGGCAGTGGAGTTCCCCAGATTTACAGTTTGGGGGGGGGGGGGCTTCAGTCTGCCTTCTTTAGGATTGGACTCTGAGGTGGACTCGGGGACAACGTACCCCAGATTGTCCAGAGACCAGCATGGGACAGTGGCCATACATGGGATTTGGTGTACCTGCTGGATCAGTAAATAGGTGATTTGTATTTATATAAATACTCATAGGAAAATAGAGTGCATGCAAGAATACAAAATCTGATTCTTCAGAATTAGATCTCATTTTCTGCAGTAGAGGGCTCTAAGTTGCTGCTCATTTTATTTAGGTGAATTGATAGTTACCAACTACCTCCCATCTCTTCCAAAACAACAGTCCTTGGACAAACGCCAAACGCCAAAGTGTCATTTGCTTTCTAGGCAGGTGCTGTTACTCTGCATAAACACGTCTCACTGCAGGAGAGAAATCAGAAATGTATTTCTGGAATGCTCAATTGCAAATCCTGCTTGAATGCTTAGCTAGTCTTTGTAGAAAATAGTTCATTTGATCTTGGTTTTCAGTATAGATCCATAAATTTGCTCAGTGTACATCTGTAGGTAACATCTGCTCAATTGTCTTGCAAGTAACACAATAATGCTTAAGCAGTGCCATTAAAGAGGTACTGGACCCTCTATCATACAGTTCCTCCTGACTGGGCTGCCATGAAAGCAGGTTTTTGTTGTTATAAATAGGTAAGATTAGAGCATCTTCTCCAGGTGTACGCGGACAACATTAAGTCATACAGGCTGTGAATTCTGAAAGTTGTATTCCCAATACTTCTGAAGGACAGAAGGAGAATTGCCCAGTTTCCAGTAAGTGTAATCCGTAATATATCAAAGAATAGCAGCATGTGCAAATAGTTGTAGAGTTGAGCTGACATTGATTCTGTTCCTTAACTGTGATGCATACAAAGCAAGCATAGGCATTTCTGTTCAGATTCTCTTGAGTCTCCACATATATTCTGTTTTAGTTTCAGCCAACCATCATTGTCCTGATAATAACAGTAGTAAAGAGAGATTTCACATTTCCTCATTGGGATGTGGGTGTTATTAGAAATGCTGTTAGTGACCACTGGGGAAACAGAATGTATCAGAATATAACAACTGAAATGGCTTACATATTAGACTTGGATTTGGAAGATCTAGATTCAAATCCTAGTGCAGCCTCAAGACTCATTGAGTACCCTTTGGCTGCTTGCAGATTCAACAGCCTAACCAAGTCTGCAAACTTAGCATGGAGATAAAATTATAAAACACTCTTAAGCACTTTGAACAGAATACAAATATGGAACACATTTACACGTGTTTTTACAAGTAATGTAATGGCCATATGGAAATATAAGCAATTTTTAAATAACCAAAGGAACATACTGTACGGCAAATACAGAGGCCAGAAACCCACAGAATGAATAATTGCTGCTTTGCAATTATGGCTTTTGAAAAGATGTCTCTTAAACTGCAAAGCAAATTGCTTTTATTTATATGGGAGGCAAGACGCCAGTAGACACAAGTGTGTTCATCAGGGAGTGAGGCAAGGGAATGATCAAAGAAAACGTTCTCATGAAATCAAAGCAAATTACATTGCTATAAAGGTAAGTTGAGAACAGTTTAAAGCATAACTGCAAGAACTTAGATTTAATATTTATAAAACCTAATTAGCTGTAACAAAACAACAGGTAGATTCCCTCCCCCTCAATTTATCATTATGTAAGTAAGATTTTCCAGGTTTTAAATTGCACCAAAAGCCAACTTAATTATAGAAGACTCCCTGTTCAGTCCCCCAAACAGGTAAAAGTGAAGCACTGAAGATGGAGGTGGGGGGGGGGGCAGTAAAATCTATGTTCACTTTCACATTGTTTAATAGTGATTGTATTTGGGAAGAGAGAATGCCCAACAGAGCTCCTCTTGATTATAACTTCTCACTAAAATTAGTGAATGGAGGCTCACTTATTTTGGCTGTCTTCCATTTCACAGTAAATGGTAGTGCTATTTGCTACAAGTAGATAATTCCTGCTTATAGAAAACTACTGGAAAGTAATTAGACATACATGGGTAACTTTTACACATGGTGCTTTTCAGCTTTTTTTTATTTAAAAAAATACAGTTGTCCTGCAAAAACCAAGCCAGACAGGATAAGATGAAATAGGAGAAGATTGAATTGCACTACAGAGGGCTTGTTTTTAGCAAAACAACAACAATATAAGAAGAAGTGGGTTTGGATAGGGCATTTTAGGAATAAATGACTTGCAGGCAGTTTAGGATAGTATATGTACAGTATAGCAACAGAAAGAGAATGGTTTAGAAGGGAGGTTGGCATCCACAGTGAAACTTATCCAGATTCAGCCACTTCAAATATAAGATAATGGTTCCCCTTCCCCCCAACCTTTTGAATTCCCATACAGAAAAAAACAAGTATTCTAGAAAATAAGCAACGTTAGGTCTGTGTTTTATGTGACAGAGCTTCCTATATGGAAATAACTGGTTTTGTAAAAAAGATAATACAGTTTTGTGGATCTTTCCTTCTTAAAAAATGAAAAGAAAACCCTGTGGTTATCTAGACGTAGGATTAACAGTAACATCTAAGTAATCCTAGCTAACTGTGTAATTAGAAATATTCTCTTTCCATAGCAGACCTCTGATTCTCAATTTTTCTTTACTCCCTGTTCTCCGTAGGCTACATCCAGAAGATTAAATCTGGGGAGGAAGATTTTGAATCCTTAGCGTCACAGTTCAGTGACTGCAGCTCAGCCAAGGCAGGGGGAGACCTGGGTACTTTTGGAAGAGGTGAGTAGGTCGATGTTATGGGGCTGCAGTCCTGCTTTCTGAGCAGGTTGGGGATATCCATCAAGATGATAAAAAGGAAGGACATTGACTTTCCCTCTCCTTGTGGAGAAATTGCTTTTTTGTGAAGCACATACAAAAGAGGGACAAAATGAGCAAATGGATGTTTTTGAATACAGAACAGCCCTCAAGACAATCAGTGATGGTGTTCAGAATCTATAGCAGTGATGGCGAACCTTTTAGAGACCGAGTGCCTAAAAACTGGCCCGCCCCCCCTCCACTCCCCTGTCCCGCCCCCGCTCTGCCCCCCCATCCCCCACCCCACGTGCCCACAGGACCACTCACCACCTCCAGGGCCCACCGCAGATCACCCAGCAGCGCTATGGCGGCCACACCCTCTGCCCGCGCCCTGCAGCATCAACTGCATGATGGGTTGTGAGGGCAGAGTCTTGTCTACGCTGCCTGGCTGCCATGTCCTTGGCTGCGCTGCTCCGTGTGGGCCACGCTCAGGGGCGACTCTTCTTCAGGGGGGCTGCTGGAGAGGAGGGGGTCGCAGGGGGAGGCAAGGCTGGGGCAACGGCACGTGTGCCCACAGAGAGGGCTCCGAGTGCCGCCTCTGGCACCCGTGCCATAGGTTTGCCACCACTGATCTATAGCAATGGCCATATAAACAGGGCAATTCTTGAAATGAAAACCAAGTGTTGAAAATTGTCTGGGCTGCTGTAGGCTGTTCTCTGTTATGCTTGCAAGGAAGCTTAATTTGGGGATCATTCTTTTGAAGACGTTCTGGATATTATGAAAATAGCTCTGTGTTCAGCTTGCACAGATTATGTAGCTAAGAATAACATACCTTTCACTAATCAGATCGTGCGATACGGAAGATATGCCCTTGTTACAGTTTACCTTGTTGAAGAAACCAACTTTTTACTATTTTTCTTGTAGAAAATGTGAGTACACATGAAAGTACATACAGCAACACACACACACAGAGTGGACAGAGGGTATCAGAATGTCCATAAGCCTGGGATGGGCAACTTTTGAGTCAAAAGCCACAACTCAGCCTCTCAACCTTCAGGGGGGGCTTCCAGTATGGAACCTCTTATCACTAAAAGAATTATGGCTGAGCTTTTTGGTCTAATTATTTTTTGGGGGGGAGGAAGGGATTTTCTAGATAGGAATAAGAGACCTAAGAGGTGAACTGAGAGTCAGTTAAGGCTAGACACCGGGAGACTGTGAGTTCTAGTCTCCCCTTAGGCACGTAGCCAACTGGGTGACTTTGGGCTCACTCTCAGCCGGAGGAACCAGACAATGTCAAACCACTTTTTGAAAAAACCTTGCCAAGAAAACTGCAGTGATTGGTCAAGTCAGTTTCTAAGAATCATACATAATTGAATAGAAGAAGGAAAAAAAAAGAGGTGAGCTATTGCCATTTTTAAATTCCATCTAGTAGGCCAAAAAAACTAGCTGAAATGTGACTGTTGTGCTGCTTAAGGTTGTTGAAGAGAATTCCAGATCCTAAGAGAAGAGGTCCCTTTGGAAATACTGCTTTTTATGATAACTGTCACAAGATAGAGTGCCCCTTATCTGGTGACATCTACTTATGGGTGACTTATTGCAAATGCTGCCAACTCTGTAACTTGAGTATTCATATTCTGTGAATGCGCTGTTTTGATACTTGTCTGCACTGCTCAAGGACTATTTGATGTTACTGAATATGTTATGTGCCTTGTTAAAATGGAAAGAAAAGGATCTTTGAGAAATGGAGTCTATCATGCATCTTGGATTCTGCTTTGGGTCAAAATAATTGCAGCATTTAATAAAAAGTATTCGAAGCCATAATAGGCGAGGATGCTGCATTGCTTGCATGTATGTTTGCACTGCTTGCATGCATCGTTGCATATGATAAACCAGGGGTCTTCGAACTTGGCCCTTTTATGACTTGTGGACTTCAACTCCCAGAATTCTTCAGCCAGGCACGCTGGCTGAGGAATTCTGGGAGTTGAAGTCCACAAGTCATAAAAGGGCCAAGTTTGAAGACCCCTGTGATAAACCTTTCTGCCTGCTCTGTCAGCCCAGCCGAATCATTATCTCCCTCCAGTTCCTACTATATATTTATATTAATGGATACTTTCCTGTTAAGCAATTTACCACGCGAAGGCTGTTTCCTTCACATTAGGTTAGTTTTCCTAGCCTTGGGCATAGCATAATGCACCTTGAAACACTATAGATAATCTGTCTTTGCCCTCAGGTATGCTACCTAGGAAATTGCATCCGTTTCTGGGTCATTGTCTTAAAAATCCTGAAATCAGATTTCCTTTAGGCTTGAAAAAAATAAGTTTATAGAAAAATAGTAAAAGATTTCATCTATCAATCAGTCTCCTAATCATGGGATATATCTGCTTGTTTTAAAAATATACAGTGCCAATAGAAAAGGCCTAGCAATGTTTCTGTTGCTTTGCCTCTCCTGGCTTTTATGAGATAGTATTTCTTTTTGTTTGAAAATTAAAAGATGCTGAAGCTCAGTGACAGCGAACAAGAGTTGCTGCTAGCAGGTATTGGGAAGGGCCTTTCCGTGCCTGTGATCTGGAAAGTTCTGGAATAGAGATATATACGAAGCAGATTCATATATTGAGATGTTGACTTGTTTACCAAGATCACTGGGATTCTACTACTAAACTGCTGCTAATTCATTGTACTAACAGATATTAGTTTTGTATCATCTATTCTGCCTGTTTTCTTCATTTGAGAAGGAATAAAACTGTATCTCATGGGCTGAGGTTCTCCCATTTTGCCAAACTTGATCTGGCTGTAAACTTCTGAATTTCACTAGCTGCTGCTTGTATGATTCTTGTTTTAAAAGCTAGAAATCTCCTTTTCTTTGAAACTGGAAATTTCAAGAAGCTGAGTATAGAACATGATGCCACCAGTTGTAGGCAAGATAGTATAGGATGATGCATGGCCTACAAATACCTTCCAGTAGAAATAAATAGGAGAACTCTGAATGAGTGGGCTGCAGTGGCAAGTGCAGAATCAAGGAGCTGTTGAAAGGAAATAATTCATTCTTTGATAGGGCATCTTTATCATTAGACTCATTAAGTTTGTATCTTGAATATTTGCTACAAAAATAAATTCTTTAGAAGAGCTTGAGAATCAAACCATATAGGTTTTCATGTAGAACAAGGGGAAGCAGTTGTTTGAGCTGGGACTCTGAATTGTGAGAACTTGCATTGGGCTTGCTCACATAATATCTGGCATAAGGCATTGTTCCCTTCATTACGGTTGATAATTCTTTTGTGCAACTTCTTGAACCTGAATTCAAATATATATACTGTTAGGAGAGTATATGCTAATGAGTAACAATGCAGATAATATATAAACTGTTTAAAATTTGTAATGAAAATAATTAACTATATGTTAATTATAGATGAAGCTACAATAAAGTATACTAGTTGTATTGTAATCTGCTAATTTAGTTGGCTTGAGTCCCTGACTCTAGTGGATCAGAAATTGCAGAGAGAAAAATATATGCCTTATAGTTTCTCTCTGCAGTTGGCATCTCTCCATGCAGAGTTGTAGTGCTGTTAGGAGAGTATATGCTAATGAGTAACAATGCAGATAATATATAAACTGTTTAAAATTTGTAATGAAAATAATTAACTATATGTTAATTATAGATGAAGCTACAATAAAGTATACTAGTTGTATTGTAATCTGCTAATTTAGTTGGCCTGAGTCCCTGACTCTAGTGGATCAGAAATTGCAGAGAGAAAAATATATGCCTTATAGTTTCTCTCTGCAGTTGGCATCTCTCCATGCAGAGTAACCTCTGTCCAGATCTGCTACCAACTTAACCCAACCATCATGTCGAAATGAGCTACTTGAAAATAATGGCATAATTTAGTGTTAGAGTTTAACTAATTTAATTAATTACGACTAAATCATAGTCTGCACCAGATGCTAGAAATATCCTCCAACCAATATCCATCAAGTTGTCAGAGCCTGAAATTGTTTTTTCTCATGTATAAAGGTCAACATATCTGGATACCTTGACCAGTACAAATCTGAAATCATTATACTGATTGACCTTAACAGTATTTCCAGAAAGAAAAGCTTTGCATTTCGAATATAGGCCTTTATGTATCTCGTGTGCTTTTATGCTGTTTATATCATCTGACTCTGTGTCAGCTGTCCCACCTTGGTTAATTAAGCAAGAAAGACTCTCGAACTCATGGTTAGTGAAAGTACAATTAAAGCCAAGTGTTTATAGTGTAGTAAACCTGGATCTGGATTTTCACGCCCAAAGCATCTGGTTAAGTTTTCTCCTGTCTTCCCGTCCCCTCATGGCTATCAGTGTCCAATAGTATTCAAATAAATTGTTTTGGTAGTACCTGGCTGTGTGAGCTGGATGGTGCTGCTTTCCATTGGGTGACCTTGGTTTACAGCAACATACATACATAACATTAGAGAAATCAGCGGTTATGTTTGTGTGTGTCATATTACAGTAAAAAAAAACATAGCATCTTATATTTTTAAAACAAGCAGATATGTCCCAACTCAGGAGACTGACTTGATAGACGAAACTTTAAGCAATCCACCAAAACGTATCCATTTTTTTCCATATAAATTCTGTAAAAGCGTTAGCAATACATGTATAGCATTCAGTAACCCTCATCACATGTGAATATTCTACACAGTTCAACGTGTGATGGGATTTTGATATGGTAGAGGTTATGGTGGCTTGCAGAGGACCTGAAGAAGGCCTTATTGGTATTACGAGCAATTTTGTGGCAGGGTTTGGTTTTTGTCTTAATGAGCTTCTAATAATATATTTGTATATATTCCAAGGATGATGAGAAGCATTTGGAACACATGTGGTCTTGAAGTGGTCCCAAAAGAGAGGTTCCAAATAGGATCCATCAGTAGTGGCAGAATAAATTTAAAGAAAAATATTTAATAATATTCTCATAAGACTCTTTTTTTAAAAAAGAAATTTTAAAGAAACAAGTATGTAAATTCATATCACTATATAGAACATGAATTTGCAAGACAAGTGAAATAATTAGCATAGCTACTGTTTTATCATCTTAAGACCTTAGTTCCTTCTTAAAATAATAGGCCTTGTCCCTCATAGTTAGCATTTATGCGTAACTGGAAGGGGAAAAAAAATGAAGTTGCTAACTTTGGTCAAAAACTTTCTTTTCCTGGGAATAAGTTCTTGGTTTGCATGAAGACACTATTTTTTAAATTGCCCTTTATCTTCACAAGTTCTGCCTGATTGTTCAGAGGCAGCAGCAATTCCTTCCTGAGTCAAACATTTCTCGGAAGAAAAGATGATTGCTACTATTGGCATTTTGGATTGCAAAGTAATGAAAAAGCTATTCATCATAGGCTGCCAGTGACTGGTAGCTGGGTCTCATTTGGAAACTGTCACTTCAGCAGTAGTCTTGGGTGACTTACTGAAGGAGAGAGTTTCGATGAGGCAGGTCCAAGGATGCAGTAGCAATGCTGCTGCTGGAATTTTGTTGTCCACTAGATGGGACTAGGTCACTAGGAGCACAAGCAGGTCTTCTGTGACACCACTTTCTATCTTCTTGTACTCATTTGATGGGATTACTAACCACCATTTGCTACAATTATGAATCCTAGATATGTTTAGAAATGAAAAAAAAAACATAAGCATTCTCATTTAGTCTTTTAAAAAAATCAAGAGCAATTGACTTTTCCTGTTTTATTAAATTCTGGCTGAGGGATCTGAGAGGGTTTTTTTTTTTTTTTTATCCCCCGATTCAGAAATTAAGAACTTTTGGGTTGAGAAGAAATCCAAATCAACATTTATTTGAAGGTTATAGATTATCATGTGCTACACAGCTGCATGGAGAAATCCAATTATTTAAGGCAAAGTAGCATATCTTATTATAGTTGTTAATTAGTATCCACATTTCTTCTGGAAATATGTGCATTTTAAAAAATTGAATACTTAATTGCAAATAATTATAAACTCAGTTATGAAATGAGAAACAATTTAAGTAATTTACTTGAATGGCCTAATTATGCTTGCTTTTTTGTTGTGGTGATTCAATTTAATGCATCCTGTATTTTTAAACCAGTCTTGCTGTTTTTTTTTCTTTTCAAAAAAGAAATCTTATAGCAGTGAATTACATTGTGGTCAGACCATTCATACTGTTGTTGTGCAAGAATGATCAAAACTAGAATTGCAATGGTAGCATGTAGAGCAGGGGTGTCCAAACTCGCAACGTGTCGCGACTTTTTTTCCATTGCCGGCAATGGGGTGGGCACGGTTTCGCCATGACGCATCCGGCCCGTGGCCAGCAGTTTGACACCCCTGATGTAGAGCATTGAACTGACATGCGTGTGCAGAAGCTTTGGTGTCTTTGTTAAAAAAGATATCCCATTTTTGGATCTTGTTCATTTTCAAGCTCAGTTCAAAAGAGAAATATTTTACTTGTGTGATTTCCCCCCCCCCCCAAAGTTCTGTTGCCAGCAAGATGACAACTTTAAATCTCTCCCTTTCCTTTCCCCTTCTAGTCATTTTATGAGCTAAAACTTTGGGGGAAATAATGGGCTGAAGCCATTATGATTAGTCCTGGAAGAAGTTTAGAGTCATAATTATAAAAAGTTGCGGATGGATTGAAAGCCACAAGTAAATAATAAATTCTTCTAATCTCTCAGACATACAAGTCACCAGGAATGCATGCAGCATGCAAAGTGACATGGTTCCGAAAGAAGAAGCTTTTCAAAGAAACTTGAGGCATTGTTTTCCTTTAAGAGTCTTTAATGGCAACATAGCTTCGGCACCTACACGAGCGAAGCCAAAATCTGAATCCTCCTACCTCATCCCACAGTATCTGAGCATAATTCCCTCCCTCATTTGACAGTCATTAATCACATTCTCCAATTAGTTTAAAGTGTGAACTTTCCCTCCCGTTCCATAACGAGCCATATTTTATCTCCTCACATTACATCCAGCCTTGAAAATGCTCTACTGAAATATTGTTATGGCTAACTAGTTCTCAAGCACATTCTTCCACTCCCCCTTCCGCACCATCTAATAGTAGCTCTAAAGTAATACATAGGTTAAATAGTAAATGTCTGCATCCTCATATATTGTTAGGCAAGAACATCCGATGTTAGCAGCATTGACACAAAGAACATCCCTTCTTTTTCTTTCTCTCCTTGGATCTGATACTCAAGTCTTGAAGGGAAGTAAATGCCAGTTAAAAGAGTCAGTATTTTGATTAGGGCAAGGCAAACCTTTGAACCCCTGTAAACTGGATGCTGATCCCATTAGTTTTTTGATGGGTCACAGCAGTTTAGTAAGTGCCTTTCTCCCAGGTGTTTTTTCCTATAGTTTTCAAAAGACATTCCCTGGGCTGTCATGAGCTGCTTCTGCAGAATGGTTCTGCTATAGTCAGTTGGGAGAGAAAGGAAGTCGGGGACCAGATCTGGCCTCATCAAACAAGGATAGCTGGTTCCAGGAATGTAAGCCATTTTCAAGTTAGTTGTTAATTTTTTGGACCAACCTGGCAATAAGCGTGCCCTGCTCTCATTTGTTACTCAGTCTGGGGCCAATTGAGAGACTTCCTCTCCTGTCCGTCTCCTGAATCTCTTGAATCACTAGTTAAGGTAACTAGTTTAGGGTAAGCTTAAAAATGCAGTCTATCTACCCAGCAGGGAATGTTGTCATTCTAGCTTAATATTTAGGATCAACTTTATGATTGGGATATAGAAATACTTATTCTGTTAGCTTAAGTAGTTGGTCCCTAGTTCTCAGGAAGATAAAGGGAAGGAGGGGAGGGGGAAGCATATTTGGACTTGCAAAATTCTGTTCTACGGTAATGTATAACAAAGTAATATTGATCTACATGATACTGGTTTCCTAGTCTGGTCTACCTTGAAGGGCTGACGTCAATCTTTGCAGGTGTGAATGTGCTTCCTCTCTTTTAATATCATGAGAACTAGGAAAGGGTTTGGTATGTTTAGTCACACTACATTTTGCTCTGAACAGACCTTTTTTTTTAATCAGGCTGTTGCCTTGCTAGTGGCTCTTCATCCTATCCCTCAAGGACATTCCCTGCCCTGTATTGCTAGCTTGAATTTAGCAAGTGCTACTTGAAGGCTTCATTTGGTCTTTGAGTGATCTCCTACGGCTACTCTCTAAAACCTGGCAGGATCAGGTAAAAGATGTGGTGGAATGGATTAAAATGTAAATGTCATTAAAATGAATGAAACTAAATTTATATGATTTTTTTTCCCCTTGCAACATGCTCTTTTCCTTTTATCATTTTAAAAATTACAACTTGGCAGTAAGTTTTGAAGAGACCCTACAGTTACCTCTTTATTGCTAAAGATTAGACACAGCACAGCAAGATTAGGCTAGAATCCTTTCTGTGTTGTAGTTTATTTTTGTAGATTGTCTGATGTGGGGAGAAAGCACTGGAGAGTGGAACTCCCCCATATGTAATATTGAAGCGAAGCATGCCAGTGCAGACCCATCCTGATTGCAAATCATGAGGGTAGATTGGGCAGCAAAGAAAGTGCAAATAAGATAACGATAAGAGCGATTCAGGTTTCTGCAGTCAAAACATGCACATACTCTAGGTATTAACATTGGTTCAAGCTCATTTGAGCTTGACGGGGCTTGTGGGTTGTGATGTATTTTCTCTGCTCCTCTGCATTAGAAATGGTGGACGATCTCCAGGGAATGTGTCAGTGGAGAACGTGTCAGAGAAAAGGGACAGCCTGCCATTTTAATCCCAGATGTTCCAAATATTAGAAAATATGTGCACAAAGCTGGGTCCTTAACTAACATTTTATCACTGTAAAAGTACTCACTAGTGGGAAGGAAAATGCATATATTTATCTAGCCCTGAAATAGAATTAATATTTGGGTGATATTTTTCAGTAAGATCATCTAATATGTCTTCAAAGATTTAGACTCTGCACATAAATGCATAGAAGTCCGGTCTACGAATATGGAATCCTACATTACAGATTTTTGTGCGCTCACAGCTACTACAAGTAGTCCTCGACTTACAACTATTCGTTTAGTAACCATTCAAAGTTACAGCAACACTAAGAAAAGTAACGAGTGACTGTTTTTCACACTTAACGACCATTATAACATCCCCATGGTCACATGGTCAAAATTTGGATACTTGGCAGCTGGCACGTATTTATGATGGTTGCAGTATCCTGGGGTCATGTGATCATCTCTGTCGACCTTCTGACAAGCAGAGTCAATGGGGAAGCCAGATTCACTTAACGACTGTGTTACTAACTTAACGGCTGCAGTGATTCACTTAACAACTGCGTAAAATGGAGCAAAACTCATTTAACAACTGCCTTGCTTAGCAATGGAAATTTTAGATTCAGTTGTGGCTGTAAATCGAGGTCTATTTTTATAGGATTGCCTTTGGCTTTTTTTTCTCTTGAGCTGGAACCAGTGAGGACAACATTTGCTACTTCTAGATGTTCATGCTTGGAATTGATTCTAGATATACTTGATATGGCTGTCACTTTTCCACTTTTCATTTGAAAACTGTTTTTTGTCTGACAGGTCAAATGCAGAAACCTTTCGAAGATGCCTCCTTTGCGCTGAGGACTGGTGAGATGAGTGGGCCAGTATTCACAGATTCAGGGATCCATATAATTCTGCGTACAGAATGAGTATTTTGGCACCATACACTTGGAAAAGAAAGGGTGATTGGGGAAAAAAGGAACAAGAGAACCTTTATTCCAACCATTGGTACGCTCTCTATCCCAGAACAAACTTCATATCTAGCTTATTTTTTATTTTTGTATATATATATATATATATATATATATATATATATATATATATATATATATATATATATATATATATAAACAATAAGTGTGTGCATATGTACCTTATTTGACATGTTGAAGAAATGTTTCCCCCCCGCCTGTATTGATGCATGTTAGCTGGGGCCGAAAACAATTGAAACAAAGAGACCGTAGCATCTTTCATAAGACACAATGACAGTGTTTTTAACAACAACAAAAAAGGAAATCTCTGGCTGCTTGAGTTTAATATTGACGGTTTCTTCCATTCAGGAGACATGTCTGTACTTACAGGGTCATGCTTCAATGCTTTCCCTCTATATCCAACTTATAATAAGAGTTATTTATTATAGGGCTGCACTGATGGTGGCAGAGTTTAGCTCTCAGTGTATAAATAGAATAAAAATCTCCTTTGCCACGATATATCCTGGTTTAAGTTCACAAGTAAAAATACCCCATTTCTTATCTCTCGCCCACAATTCAGTGGCATTCAGTTTTTAATTTGGCCAATCATTGATAAATAGTCCTTGGGTGTAAAACTAGAACACTCCTGTGGCCTCACTTTATTGCTGTAGATTTAGGAGTACAAATTCCTCATTTATGATAATGTACAAATTCCACTGGACTTCCAGGTCCGTTGAGGGTTGAGTTTCAGTAGATGCAAAGGGACTTGGAGGTGATGTTGTCTGTATAGGAATTCTCTGTGATCACCTGAGCATACATTCTGCTGTCAGAAATATAAATTTGCCATATGCTGATTACCGTAATGCGTTCACATTGAATTAGATCTCGCTGATGTCTTTCTGAGGCAGACAGACATTTATCTTTTACATTATTCCAGTGCAGCCCCTCCCCAAGTTTATGTAGCCCTCTAAAATTTCATTAGATGTATTACATGTTAATCATTTTTGTGTGTTGTTCTTGATGCTGACATATTATCCCAAGGGAAAGCCATTTAGTTGTTGGCTTCCCAGTTTTTTTGATTTGTGTTTTATTTTCTTTTTTGTTTTCTATTTCTTTTGTTCAGAAGCTGGTCATGATCCATTTGTGGTTTAAGACAACACTGTAAAGTCACTCTTTTCTGTTTTTCTGCATTGCTTTTTCTCTATAAATTCAACACGATTCCCAACAAGTTCCTTGCTTTTGATCTGATGCAAACAAGCTTTGTGTATATATATATGTACAGAGAGTGTTCCAGTTCTCTTATGTGAGAAAATAAAAATAAATCCCTGCCAACTATCAACATCAGAATTTGATCTTGTTGTTTTTAATGTCTTTGTGCAGATTTTATTTTAATGTGCTTTCTGATCAGTCAAATGGAACATAGGATTCAGATTTTTTAGTGCAGACCCACAACTTGCGAATCACCAGATCAAGGACATGCCCCTCCATAAACTATGGTCTTCAAATTCCTTGATAAATCATCTGCTTTGAGCACTGCTGGATAGATGGAGGAAAAGAAACCTGATTAGTCCCCATTCATCCCTCTCAATTTGCTGAGTCACATTGTGTTCTGGTGATGAGAAAAGTATTGGAAAAGAGAAGTAAAGATTAAAGATAAGTATTGACCTATGTAATATCTCATCGTAAAGTTTTATATAGGCATAGCTAGAGGTGCCTTTCAATAAATGTTTTGAGCAGGTTTCAAATAATTGTTGGAAAATACTGGAAACATCTATCAGACTGGTTTTAGATCTTTCTACTCCCAAGTTCTGACCCTCTGAAGGATTTTTTTTTTTTTGAGAAAATACATCCAATTACTTTTAAATGAAAATAATTTTTGTGTATGTCCTATGATTTTAGATGGGGTCTTACTTTAATGCTTCTAATGTGCAACTGGCTCTTGATTTCCATAGAGTTGCACTTTTTTCATTCAGAAGAAGAGGTCCATTATTACTAAGATGCTTTTTTCTGCATGTTATCTTAACTTCTACACTATAATATTCGCTCAGGGTCATTTCAAAATGAATTCAGAAGACCAAAGTCTGCCTAGTTGCCATGTTGGAATTTATTGTATAGCAGAAAGAAACACTTTTTTGAGGCTGGGAACTACACTTAAAAACAAAAGTCTTTAATGAGCTGAAATACCGGAAATGGTGTATTGATGTCATCAAAGGAGGTATGACTGCATTTTAATTTTATTTTATCCCTTTTTATGCTGGTTGTAATCAGACTTTTTTTAAAGAAAAAATCATTAGCTGTGCTAAGCTTCCACTTGGCTTACACATGTAAGTGGTGCTGCTAGTAAATACCCAGTAGTATTAAAAAAGATAACTTCTAACATTTGTTTCTGTTATTTTAAAATCTTTCTCAATGTTTAAGCCTTTCTTTCTTCTGGCATGTTCTTTTTTTCTCTCCAATCTGCTTTGCTGATTTGTTCTAGTCTTCCAATGGTGATGGATACTTACTGTGCTTTTCTGGAAGAGCAGTGGACCTGTGCAAATTACCCACAATTTTTGTAGAATCATTTTTTGTGAATATCTACTTGCATGAGAAATTCCTCAAGAGGAGACATGTTTAAGGAGAACTTTCTCCTGAAAATCTTACCCTACCATATCCTCTGCTGAGAAATAGAGCTTGGATTATCAACCGGAAGGCAGGGTCTTGGGTTTCATTTTGTTCTATGTACAAGGCTTAGTTGTTGAGGCACTTTAGACATTTGTACTGGGTTTTACAGGCTCAATTAAGCCTACGTATGCTTTGCCTAAGGGCACAAGAGTGAATTTATCAGAGGTAAAGCCATGCCTTTTCACTATATCAAAATGACCATTGTGTTTAACAACATATACAAGGCACTTGAAAAAAACATAAATGTAGTGTTAACGGCACTGGATGGTTGCTCAAAATATGGGTTATTTCCATTATCATTTTCACCTCTGTGCTTTCATCAGTCAAACCCATCGGGAAAATGAGATAGTTGCATTGGATGAAAGTTTTGTTTCCATGGCAACACATTGATTTCTTTATTTTTAATATAAATCTCCAGAATGCAGGGTGACAAGCAAGTGAAACATGGGGGAAGGGAAGAAAGTGAAAAGAAAAATTATCCCCCAATGAGCATAATGTGGTGAGAACAATATCAAAGGAGAGAAGAAGGAAAATTAACTTAAGATTTTCATTAAACAATGGCAGGTTTAAAGATGAGTAATTCTTTGAAAGCGTGTTACGAATGTATCTTCATTCCTAGAAGGGTTGATCTTTGGAAATTTGATGGAGTTTGCTATCCAGTGGGATAAAATTGTTTTCAAAGTTAAGTGGCTACGTTTCTTTTACTTCCATGCAAGCAATCCCCACTGAATGCCAAGTAAAAATTCAAATGGTGTGCTTTTATAAAGTAGCTCTGAAAAAGGAGAAAGAGGTCTTAGAAGTTTCTGGGACTTTTTCTCAACCGCTCTCCTGTTTTTGTTACTTTAGGATAGGGGTAGGCAACCTTGGCTCTTTTATGACTCGTGGACTTCAATCCCAGAATTCCTGAGCCAGCCATGCTGGCTCAGGAATTCTTGGAGTTGAAGTCCACGAGCCATAAAAGAGCCAAGGTTGCCTACCCCTGCTTTAGGAACTCACTCCTAGTTTCTAGAACTAAAGTCCTTCAATAGGGAAGAAACATTTGTTATTATTGTACTGTACCACAGCTATGCAATTTACTGCATAAAATGACCAGGCCATTCTTCCTCCGTTGGATATTCCATAAATGCACTGAGATTCTGATCATTTCTAGCCATGATGGGTATTAACACTCTTGCCAAGTGCAGGGGTAGGAGGCTGGTAGAATCTCCCGTTGTGGCAGAATATGGAAGCAAATGTGTATTCCTTCAGCAGACTTGCATCTTCTAGCTTGTAAGACGGGAGTCTTCAAACTTGGCCCTTTTATGACTTGTGGACTTCAACTCCCAGAATTCCTCAGCCAGCATGCCTGGCTGAGGAATTCTGGGAGTTGAAGTCCACAAGTCATAACAGGGCCAAGTTTGAAGAGCCCTGGGCTAGGACGATCAATGGTTTGAATTGGTATAAAGCATTTTTCTGTTGAACCTCATTCTTAATGATCAAAAGTTAATCGTCAATGCTGAATGTTCAGAATTTGCCATCAAGTTCAAACTTTGAATTTTAGAAATCCACATAAAAAGTAAAACCTGGCTTCTTTGGGCTAAGAACTAAGGACCATTAATTCCCAAATTGGTCCCCTTCACCTAACTGTTTTGAGGCTTTTCTGTCAGATTACATTACCAACAGGTCTCAACATCTCTAGAGAAAGAGGGAAGGAAATGAGAGAGCAAGCCATATACCTTAGGAATTTATTGCAGTGTATCTTCAATTATCAAGTCGACATAACAAAATGCCTTCATTTCCTGTTAGGAAGGGAGGAATCTTGCTGTCTCAGTTCGCTTGAGGTTTTCCAGGTAGAAGTGGTATATTTGTGAAATAACAATTAGAGTCCAGCTAAAGCGATGGCAACTTCTATTGCTTGACTTCATTCTGCTGCCCTAACTGTAGATGGTAACATGAGGACCTACCTGCCTTTTGACTGCTCATTTGGAATGAAAACAGACATGATAAACTTTGATGACTTATTTAGCATGAAAGCTGACTGGCTTCAAATATTGCATGTTGGGGGAATGCCCCAACTTCATTTTCAGTTTCATGGTGACTTTAAAACTCTTTTGATCAAAGATTTTATCCATTGCTATTGCCATACTGGAACTGGTCCTGAAGTTTCGTTTCAGCTGACTCAGCTGCTAACTGCCAGCAGTTCAATCCTGACCGCCTCAAGGTTGACAGCCTTCCAGCCTTTGGAGGCTGGTAAAATGAGGAGCCAGATTTTTGGGGGCAATATGCTGACTCTGAACAGCTTATAGAGGGCTGTAAAGCACTGTGAAGCGGTATATAAGTCTAAGTGCTATTGCTATTGTTTTTTGACACAATATCACTGGTGTCTGTTTCATGGATGCCAGCAGTACCCTTGCTGTAGGCAAATCATAGCTACCTCTATTTGAGCCACTTCTCTCATCGGTTTGGGCCACTAAAAGTATTGAAACCCAACTTTATTCTGTCCAGAGTTATTGCACCAAGTATAGGAGCTACTTGATATTTGGTCTTAGATGCTACATGTGGGAAATCTGTTCTTTCTTCTACCACTTTATAAGCTTTTCCGGTATGTTTTCAGACTATGCTGAAGAAGAATCAGTTATTTTTGATTCTAGTTCTAAAAGTGGTCAACAGTAACTTTACAAGGGCTATCCTCCTTAGTTGCATGACATCAGTGATTCTGGCCAGTTCTAAGATTCAATTTCAGAAATTGAAAGGTGAATCCAACCTAGAGACATGCATAATATGCAAGGGGGCGGGGTGGTGTTTCCCAGCAAAATTCTCATAGTTCTGGAAAAATCCAAACTGAACAGGTACAGAGTCATATTTATATGAATTCACAGATGAACATCATCCAGATGCTAATTCTTTTTCTTTGTAAAGTGGAGCTCTTGCTTTATAATTCTAAGCAGGCCATATGCAGGAAGAACATCTATCCTTCTATGACAATAGCATCCATGCATTGAGAAGAACATTTCTATGACTTCAGTATGAATTGTAGAGAGGGAAAATGAAGACTTTTTCTCGTGTAATCATTTTCTGCATCATTCCATCAAAAATAGTTATTGTATGTTGTCAAATATACATACAAGAAGATTAAAAAATGTACAGTTTTCACCAAGCATTATGGCCTCTGACCATAGCATGGATTATTTTTTGTGCTTAGGATGCAAAGGACACCACGTGTTTGGTCTTGGATCAGAGGCGACAACCTGTCTTCTAGTTGTTACTCAACTAGTCTTCTCAACAAAAACATAGCCAATAATAATGGATGCTGACTGTTTTAGTTTTGCAACATTTGGAAGATCACAGGTTCCCCAATTCTGTTTTGGATTAATGAAAACTATTAACACTTTCTTAGCCCCCCTAGATGGCATGCATGGACCCCTAAAATTAAATAAAAATAATTCAACTTTATGTAAATAGTTAAAATACTCCGGAAATGCTAAAATTTAGTGTTCCTATACAAGAACACATTGATGCAAGTGCTAATAGCTCACAAGATTTCCCATCTCTTCAGATTTTCATTCCTAAAAAAAAAAGTTATAGAAATTTCAGGGAAGAGAAATAGACCACTAATGTTACATCAAAAATCAAGAGCTCATGGTTTAAGAGTGGACAAACCTGAGTTTGGAATTATCTTGTTTCCTCATCTGTCTTAAGGGTGTTCCATTTCTATGTAAAAAAAAAAAAAAAGCCCACACACAGATTCATAAATGTTTGTGATAGATTGATAGATTTTTCCTAATAAGTGTATAAATATATGCATATTGTGTGTGTTTATTTTCAGTATGATACATATTTGCATAGAGAATATCAAAGGTCTGGTTCTTAATATGTCCAGGTTAAAATGAAAGAATGACTGGTGTGATGCAACTAGTACTGAACTAGCCCAATGCTCCTCAAAATGTCTTTGACCAATAAGTCCCAGAATCCTAGATGGACTATTTGACTCTGATCAATGAGACAGCTTCCAGTGTTTCTTCATAAAGGATCTTGCTGCAATTGTTTCTGTCAATCATTAACACAGTGGAGGATTGGTTGCTTTCACTCCAATTGAGGGGTCTCTGGCTGCCTGACTTTTGCTTTCAATAAATTTTCTTTGCATAGGCATGCATTCAAAATAGCTTTAGCCTTTGATCAGGATAAAACTGGCCTCTTAGCACAGACATAATGAGGGCTCAGTGACAGATAGTTTTCTAATTACAGAAAATATGGTGTGTCTCATTGCTTAAAATGGTTTTGCTCTAGGAATTGGAGATGAAAGGTACTTAAATATCGCACAGTAATAGCTCAGGGTATTGCACAGAATACCCTGTGCACAGAACTACAGGTCAGGATACAGGTTACACATTAAAATTGCACAGATTATTTTGTCTCTGCCAAATTCCTTGGAAGAACAATCAAACTTTTCATGTGTGTGCCTTCAAGTCAGTGTTGACTCCTGGTGATTGCCTGGACAAGCCCCTGCAGCTTTCTTGGCAAGATTTTGGGAGTGGTTTGCCATTGCCTCCTTCCTGGGGCTAGGAGAGAGAAACTAAACTAAGATCCACTAGCTGGCTTTGTGCCAAAGGCAGGATTAGACCTCAGTCTCCGTGTTTCTAGCCTGGTGCTTCAGCCACTGCACCAACCTGCAGGTTATACATGAAAATTGCACAGATTATTTGCGTCTCTGCTAAGCTAAGTGGAAAAACAATCGAACATAGCTAGAAATTACGTTTCTTGCTTAAACAGTTGTCCCAAAGGTGCTCTTTCACGAGGCAACTGGACTTTCTTGTTTTTCTTTGAAGCGAGATGTCTTCAAAGAAAAACAAAAAAGTCCAGTTGCCTCATGAAAAAGCACTTTTGGGATAACCACGTATGACCTGGGTGACTGAGAATCTCCATAGACTAAATTAAACAGTTGTCTCTAAGTGCCACCTTTAACGAATGGAAAGAACAGCCATACAGGAATGGCACTGCAGTACACTGTTGTGTTGCAAGCAGGGACCAAGGTAGAAAGAAATCCCCAAACTTAACTGTGTTTTGAAATAACACATCTAGACTCCAATCTCCTCCCACAAAGGAGGTCTTCCATTGGGCCTCCTGTGATTGGCTGTCCCCTGCTGTGCCTCCAATCTGATTCAGCTGGAGGTGGAGCTAGCTGATCATGCTGCCTTCTTTCTTTCTACAAAGGAACAATCTAACAGGGTTGCCAGCTTTTAAAGGAAGTTGCCCATAATGTCTGCATTAGGCTTAGAAGACATGCTCATGATAGTATGAGCAGTGGTATGCCTTGCAGTAGATTAATTTTTAATGTGTTTATGGCTGAGATGAAAGAACTCCCCAATCTCATCCATTCTTGATGCTCACACACATTCTTAATTTGTCATATAGGGGCAGCTGTCTTCCCGGTCCTTTTAAAGCTGCCAGGGTATGTCTGCCTTCCCTCTTCTCTCTAAATCTTTGCTGGCCCACAGCACTTACTCCAGCCACTACTGTCTTACCTCGCTCCCTGGATGACCTTGACTCAAGAGCATCTTGACAGAGGAGAAAGTCTTTCACCCTCATTTGGATTTTAAAAATGGGAGAGGAGCAGCTCTGGTGGGGAGGGGAAAGACTACGAAATATTGCTGGGAGGAAAGAAACCAAAGAACGAAACAAAATATATGAAATTACTCCCCCCACTCCCAAATTAAGGTAGTTTCTTTGAAGATAACTACAGAATTGTAAAATGAACCATCCTAAAGATAAGATAACCTTTATTGTCATTTTTTACTGTGGGCACACTGACATACATTAAAAATGAAATTGTTGCTTGCTCTCAAAAGTGTACATATATATAACACACATATAAACATGCTATATACAACATATGTATATACCTACACCCTTACATATAAATACATATAAATATTAATCACTTACCAACTTAAGTACATAGTGGAAGGAGGAAGCATGAGAGAGTTCACAAGATTAATACTGTATGGAACAAAACTGACTGAATCTGGATATTCTGCTTCGGATACCACAAAGCCTCCTCCCAGAAGGTAACAAAGAAAACAGGTTGTGAAGAGGATGTGTAGTGACCCAGACAATCTTGCGGATCCTGCTCAAGCAACGTTTATGTGCTATGCCCTGTATGGGAGGGAGGGAACTGCCAATAATCTTTTCTCAGAACTCAATCTCAAAACTGAGTAATTCTGTCCCTCCTTACCAAGAATAGCCCACTGTACCTAAAAAGACAATGTTCCTTGTCAGGGAAAGGCAGCGGGGAAAACATTTCTATCAGAAATCTGATAGAGACTTGAGAATACCTTCCTTTTTCCTTTTAATGAAGCTTTTGCAAGGAATAATTTCTCTTAACTAATCTACCATCTCACTGCAACATGGTAAGCCCTTTTTTCCTTGAAATAAACATCAGTTCCCAGTTTCTGCAAACTGTTCTATGATAACTAAACTAATTTTGGGTCAGCCTGGGTCATGTATTTTAATATCAGTTATATTATTATTTGACAAGGATGTAAATCCCATTTCAATAGTAATAAATCCTTCTTAGGATCATGAATGTTATTAACTACATTTTTATGTGAGCTGTATTTTTATAACTCTTAATTCCAAAGGTGCATTCCTCATATGCAATTACCTGTATGCAGGCAAAATGAGATAATTTTTTAGCAATTGAATGAAGTAATATAAAAATTGAAAACTTGATGATATACTTCTATTACTTCTGGATCAGAAACATATTGTTGATGTTCTTTTCCCTTTTTTAAAATGTAAGTATTATTGGACATATATCAAATATCAAATCTGGATTCAGAATTCTCTCTTGCTGGGTTCAATTTTTATGTTGTTAGAACGAACAACTGAGGAAATATATTTTTATGCAGAATGAAGAATGTTCCTGGGTCTTCTTACATGAAATCTGCCATGGTGGGCAAGGTAAGTTGCAAATCACATTTCCTGGAAAACAAACTCGTGGCTTTTGGTGAAAAGACCAACAAATTTGACTGTCCTCTAAAACACAAAGTTGGTTTCTTGAGCCCCACAATTTTCTGATCCATTTTACAGAAGGTAATTTGATATACAGACAAGGAAGTTGGAACTGCCTTGAGGGGATTCGAACCCCAAAGGCTGTACAATGCACTGCATAAAAACAAATTAAGACATCACATTCACTGGCATATCTTTGCTTTTAAAAAGACAATACAATAGTTCATCCCCAGAGACATCTAATTTCACTTCCTAAGTTGTTTTTCTCTTTCTTTGAATGATTTTTTAAAAGATCATTTTTTTAAAAAAATAAGCAGAGAGTTTGGAAGGAATCAAGAGATCCTTAAATGCAAACTGGGGCCCACAGACACTATACTGAGGTACCCAAGCGGCAAATTCTTGCTTCTCATCCCTCTTCCTTCACTTTATAATGGGAAGAAGAAATGGTGAGGAACAAGGAAAAGCCATTACCAAGACAATGATCAGATAAAAAAACCTGAGTCTGGGGCAGCACTGTAATCTGAGAGCCTCCCGGACAAGACCTCCATGGCCCTCATAAAGATAAAGGGAGGGAGGAGGAAAGAACATTCAGACTGACAAGATCCTATTACCACAACTTTATAATGAAACTAATATTAGCATGCTTGGCTTTGGTTTCCTAGTTTGGTCTGCCTCGAAAGACTGACTTACTCTCGTGTATGTCAACCCTTTCAGTAATGCTTCTTATTCTTGTGGTACTACAAGTCCCTAAAATCATAAATTGACGTGTGTAAATCTTCCCATGAATAAAACAATTTCACTGGGATTAGGACAAGAATGTCTGCTCCCTCCCACCCGCTGCTCTTTATTTTAGAAACCAGAGGGACTCTGGGTGGTATACAAATAAAATATTTTAAAAAAAAAATCTATAAAAACTATATATGAAGCCAAGATCTTGTGGGTTTTTTTCCCCTAATGCAGGGGTAGGCAACCTTGGCTCTTTTATGACTCGTGGACTTCAACTCCCAGAATTCCTGAGCCAGACATGCTGAGGGGAAAGGGAGAGGTTTCCAAGCTGAGCCATGCTGGCTCAGGAATTCTGGGAGTTAAAGTCCATGAGCCATAAAAGAGCCAAGGTTGCCTACCCCTGCTTTAGGAACTCACTCCTAGTTTCTAGAACTAAAGTCCTTCAACAGGGAAGAAACATTTGTTATTACTGTACTGTACCACAGCTGTGCAATTTACTGCATAAAATGACCAGGCCATCCTTCCTCCGTTGGATACTCCATAAATGCACTGAGATTCTGATCATTTCTAGCCATGATGGGTATTAATTCTGGGAGTTGAAGTCCACGAGTCATAAAAGAGCCAAGGTTGCCTACCCCTGCCCTAATGGTTTGTGATCAGCTGCTGCCACATGATTAATCTTTAAGGCTATGAGATGTATTTGAATATTAATCTTTAGGATATGACATTTGGGGGGGGGGGCAGCTTAGATAAAAAAACAAGAAATTCAGCCAAGCATCCAGAAGAGAAGGCTGTGGATACGATGTGTTAAGAAAATAATATTACTGCTGTCAACAAATAGAATTCAAAGTCTAACTTGAGCATAGGGCTTCCTTATGTGTCCTTGGTGCTCTCTGAGCTTGGTGGTTTTCTTGCAGACCTTTCTTTACGAAACTAGTGCACTGATGATGTAACCTAGTTTGGTAATGAAATGCCTGCAAGAAAATCACCAAGCTCAGAGTGCGCCGAGGACCCTGCAGTTAACCCTGACCTACAAATATTCCCTTCTATAGGACTTCCTTAATGATTTCTGGACTGAGAATAGCCAGATTATAAATTTGGAAATTAGACCAGGCAAGAAGATACTACGATATTCAACAAGCATCTCCTCAGGACCATAATACATAATCCTTTCTTCAAATAAACTGGCAACATTGAGACTAGCAAAATTAGGTGAATTTATTTTCCCTTTGCCTTGTTTCCATAATAGTCAAGAAGCCATCTCTTTTTTTTTTTCTCCTATAGCCCAGTGGATTCAATCGCATCAATCAAATTTTCAGTTTCAATTCATTTGATGACAATGATTCGGTGGCATTTCCATGCACGTGGGTAAAAAAATATATATCAAGATGGCAACTTTGATTGCATGATCATGGCTGCATCTTTTCTGATTACTGCCCCTTCTTGGCCCTGACAAAAATCCCTGAATGATATATACATTTGCATCAATAAAATAGAAATCATTGAGGGAAATCAGTCACAAAACAACACTACATAAAAGCCTGGAAAATACCTCAGAGCGAATAAGGCCCATCCTGGCACACTTTTCTGAATTTTCTAGGACTTTACAGTTGAATTAGTAATCCTTATATTGGGCCAGGTCATGGAACAGACAACACAAGGGCATAATAATATTCCTCTAGGAAGAGTTGTTTTGAATTTTTTTTCTTGCATTTTCTCTTTTCAGAATCAAGTTTTCTTTTACTTAATGGTACTTGCACTTCTTCCTTATACTCTATATTCCTTTACACTGAATAATAGGTTTATACTTTCTTTTGAGGGCTATTATCCAGAACTGAGAAGCATTTTATCCAGACCATTTTGAATTAATCTTCAGAGGCAGACCAAGTATAAGAAATTTCTGTCGAGATGAGACTAGACATGTCTTGTAAATGAGGCAGTCAAACCTTTTTAAAAGAAATATATGCTGCTTCTGATGGAATAATATACGGCACCACAGTTTCCCATCAGATTAAGGTTAATGGCATGTCCCCTAGGTATAACTTTAGATTTGGGACAGGAGGAATTGATCTTCTGCTTAAACATATTCTGAGTCTGTGAAAATTTAGAGTTCCCTATTTGGATTTCTGAAAACCCACATTGATCAATGGCCACTTGGATGCCGTGAAACTAAAAGTTAAATAATATTATCAGACATTTCCTATATTCAGAGTTTTGGGAACCAAGATAGTTCCATGATTCATCCGAGTCAATAACTAATTTAGGAAACTGATCCAAGTGAATACTGTTTCCCTGAGATTGAAACAGAGAGCTGCAAAAGAGAGTATTCATGTGATATATAGTTTTGCAAGTCTTCCAGAAGTTGCCAGTAAGTTATCTTTGGTACTATGGCAGAAAGGAAATCAGAACATAGGCATAATGATGTGAACTGCACTTAATTCATTCTATAATAATTGAATTAAAAGTACAAAAAATCATTTTTAACCTGGTATCACAGCAGAGCAAGCATACCACCTTGAAATATTCCCCAATCTCGCTGGACACCCCAGTCTAATATATTGATGTATCTTTGGCTTCTGATGTGTGCTGTAGCAATTTTGACCAAACCATTCAACCAACTTCATAGAAAAAAGCATTTACAGCCCTACAGCCAGTTCTCAGTTTTATCGTGACTGGCATCCACCAACTTCACTCCAAAGGCCTGGTAGTAAATGGAGTTGCCTTCATCTTAATTGAGCAAGATTAAGATCCACTTCAAGGTTGTTATTCCTTTCACTGGCAGCAGCCCCGTTGTTAGCGTGAGGAATTTGTGACCTCCAGTTAATTCTGTTTAAGTTCAGGCCCAGAGACCCTTGTCATCAAAACACAGACCAGGCCTCCTGCAGAATTTTACTGGCTGATCTAAAAGGAAATTGGAGAAAAAGCACATTAGGAAATTGCCTCTTTTTGAAGCAGTGCAGAGAAGGAGAAGGGAATTCCCCACAGGGTGGGAAAGCCAATAGATACACTTCTCATCTTGCCTGATTAAATGTTGGGCATCTTTAACTAGAAGGATCAGATAGCAGCTCTTGAGTAAAACTGCTCTTAGATGTTGGTGAGGGAATGCCACTTGAGTTAACAGGACAGGATTATCCAGATTAGTGTTCCTCATTTGTATAGAGGCAGCTTCAGAACTAATTCTTTTTCATATAATTTACCAGAAAAAGAGGAATCTACCTCTTCCCTAAGCACACATCCTAGGTGATTCAGACATATTTATGCTTTTAGTTCCATCCATAACTCCTTCCTGGCCTTTGTTTTACTAGAGTGGCACTAGGCATCCAGACAGCATATGTTTTACTGGTACAACTGGGCACTTTTTCTTATATGAATGAGAAAAGCAAGAAAAAGTGCCAAAAAAGTCAAATAGCCACAAAAGGTGCTATAGATCAGGGGTCCCCAACCTATGGTCCATGGCCCAGTACCGGGCTGTGGCCTGTTGGTCACTAAGCTGTGGGAATAGCTGGTGAGCCCCCTCCACTCATGGTAGCGCCGCTGCGTGGGCGCTAGCAGCCCTGTTTGTGCATGCACAGGTGCGCTAGCACCGCCACCAGCATCACACGGGCACTAGCGGCCCGCTGGTGCATGCATGCAGGCACCAGTGCGTCACCGCAGGCACATATGGCACACACATGCACATTTCCCTGCTCCTTCCTTCCCTTCCGGGCCGCCAAGCTGGAAAGGTTGGGGAGCTCTGCTATAGATTCATCGAGGGCAAAGCTCCACATGTATCTTCCTCTGTCCCATCCTGTATCTAATTTAATGAATTATTGAATGTATCACTAAAAGTCTGAAGTTATTGTGGGAAACACCAGTAAAGGCATTAACTTTTTCAGCAATTACTGTGTAGTACAAACATCACAGACAGTGTTCTCTTCTTTCTGGAGGCTGGAAAATTGATCTGGTGGATCTGCAAGGGCTCTTATTCCAGCAAAAGCTTCCAGCAATGAGAAAACATAGAGAAGTATGCATCAATGTAGTCTTGCTGCTAGCAGTTGTTCATGATACTTCTCATGCTCTTCTGAAGTATCCCCAAACAGATTTCCCAAGGTTTCCAAATGGTGCTTTCCCTCTTCTATCATCACAGAGACATTGCAAATCCTAACATTTAGTCCTGAAATCCTTTCCAGAAGTTGTCCATAGAAATTCTCAATCATTCGGGTCATGGTTGTCCCAAAGGAACTTTTCCAAAGGGCAACTGGACTTTCTTGGATTTTTTTTCTTTGAAAGCCTATGGAGATTCTCAGTCATCCAGGTCATAGTTATCCCAAAGGTGTGTTTTCACAAGGCAACTGGACTTTCTTGTTTTTCTCTGAAGACGTTTCGCTTCTCATCTGAAGAAGCTTCTTGGATGAGAAGTGAAACGTCTTCAAAGAAAAACAAGAAAGTCCAGTTGCCTCGTGAAAAAGCACCTTTGGGACTCTCCAAAAATGGCCACCAAATAGCAAAAAGAAGGGGGAAATTATGAAATATATGAGGAGTAACCATTGTAACTGTAGGCAACTGATCCAATTAAATGTTAATTAAATTTAATTGAAAATGAGGTTGTCGTTGTTCTGGCCCTGCCTACATTTTGGAATGTGCTCTCCACACATCTCTTTAAAACTCAAACTTTGCTGTTGGGCTGAAAAAGTTATGCATCATCTTTTACCCTGAATGCTGTATTAGCACAATGGTTACAACAGTTGCCTTCTAATTAAAATGGTGTTGATTCAAATTTCATCAAAAAATAATTTTCTTTCTTTGAGTTTCCTATTTTTTCTATGCTTTTTTTTAAATTAGTGGTGCATCACACTATTTCCAGCCATCTGATGTAAAATGATTTCAGCCCCCAGCTGTTTATAATAATCAGAGGTTATTTGGACCACTAGATGACAGTTATCTTGCTTCCACACTTCCTCATACAAAGTCCCAAAACATTTTCCCTATGGGCACTAATGTGATATGTACAATTTGAAGAACATGGAATATTGTGCCCCCCAGAGGTGAGATCTGCCCCACTCTCTTGACCTTCTCTAAGTGGCCACAAAACCTGACTCTTATCAATTGGCCTGGGGCTCCAAAGTATGCGTATCATGTTGGAGGTGGTTAGTGGATTAGGAAGAAGATCCCACTCCCCCACCCTATTGTATTCTGTTTCCTAGCTTATT
Source organism: Azemiops feae (assembly GCA_023970755.1). NCBI lineage: Eukaryota > Metazoa > Chordata > Lepidosauria > Squamata > Viperidae > Azemiops > Azemiops feae. The sequence goes on along the minus strand of JALGBA010000082.1, from coordinate 1,330,945 downwards.
TAATCTCTGTTCATTTTAATATTTAACATTTTCATGTTTGTTTTTATGATGTTTGTAAGCTGCCTAGAGTTGCTTGACAGTCAGATGGGTGGCGTATAAATTTAATAAATAAATACACTTTTTGTTGCAGCCGTTCTTTTAAGGTAGACATAACACAATCATAATCACTTTTTTTCCCCTACAGATCCTTATACCCTCACAATCTTATTCTCTACTAAAGTTCCTGAACTCCCTTTCCAACTGGGCAACATTAAAACTCTGTCCAGATGCATGCGTGCTCCTGTTATTAATCTGATTCATTGGGGTTAGCAAGGCTATTGCAAACAGCTTACTTTTCCTCTTTTGACTCTAAAATCTTTTTACATATTATATCTTCCCCCCCCAGAAACAATCCTGAACCTCTTTTTATCAAATGATATTTTTTTTTCAAGCTCTCTTCACACCATTGCTCCAAGCTGTGTGGAAAAGCTCGGAGCATGTATGTAAGAGAGGTCAAGTTTTGTTTTTCAGTTGGTTTCCAGCTGGTATGATTGTAACCTAGCAACCAGTTTTTCTCTATCACCCCAGGATGGGCATACTAAAAACTGTAAAGTTTGTTGCCAAGAGTCATCCTCTTTATTTCTTAACAAAGTGGAAACCACAATTTCTGTTTTTTGAGTCAATCGCTTTCTTTACTTATACCTGGAAGGTAGTTCCTTGATTCCAGCAGTGGATGTGCAATCTGCTTGCCAGTCTCTTGTATCTTGCTATTACTACTCTGTTAGGTCTGCAGAAGTTTTCAGAGTTTATTGCCCATCAGCCATATAGATAAGAATAAACTTCCCTGTTATCCCCACCCTCTGTCTTCTGTGAATAATGCTTGTGCAAGAGATCATCTAAAATAACCTCATTCCTAGATCCCAGAGCTCATATCTAGGTGTCTGTGGCTCTTAGACCACCTTATGGACTGTCAACTTCCCAACGCAATACCTGAACTGATGCTCATATTCATATTTAGTAGAACCTCCCTTGTATTAAGGAGCCCTTTTTGCAGTGGGCAGTTTGCACTTGATGCAGTTTAATGGCAAGACGTAAGCAAAGGACACGTTCAAGTGCTCATTTCTTAGCTTTGTGAAATAACTGCCAGATTTACAAAGCAAGCATGCAACCTAAAAGGCAATGGTAAGAAACATTATAAGCATAAGAATATGTCTAGATGCAGGTGTCGGAGTCAAGTGGCTTAAATCCAGTGCTTTCAGCTTAAGTAGGAAGGAAAGATTGAAGTGATGGATCAAAAAGCAAGAAGTTTCCAGCCGAGAGGGCAAAACGTAAGTCGGGAGCTAGATGGCAATGTTCCTCTGTCAGAAAGTGGAAACAAAACATTTTAAAATACTTATTGCCTCCAAGGTCCATTAGGCTGATGCTAATTGACTCTGGTCCACCCTTGCCATGACTGTTCTGCTACTCCACAATGTCAGGTTTGCGATTGGCTAGCCTCTTTATTAACATTAGCCAGGCTCCTTATTTCTTTTCACTCCTGAAGGATATAGGAACATAAATATATCAACATCCTCTAAGACAGCTGGTTCTTTTTAATAAAACCACCATACCAGCAGTCTATCAGTGTCACATATTGCAAGGTTCAATATTTAGCTGAGATATCACATTGCTAATTAATTCAATATGTTAAAAAAAATTAGGTAGACTAGGAAAGAAGGGGACGACAGAATGAGGTGGCTGGATGGAGTCACTGAAGCAGTAGGCGTGAGCTTAAATGGACTCCAGAAGATGGTAGAGGACAGGAAGACCTGGAGGAACATTGTCCATGAGGTCACGATGGGTCGGACACGACTTCGCAACTAACAGCAACAACAAAGGAAAGGCAAGCATAGGAAAGTTTTTTTAAAAAAAAAAAACCTTAAATACATCAACACTTAGGCTGGTATATCAAAAAGTGAGGTCATTCTACAGCAGGGGTCCCCAACCCCCAAGCTATGGACCAGTACCGGGCTGCAGCATGCCAGCAACCAGGCCGCACAAGCAAGCAAAGCCCCATCTGCGGGATGCAGGCAGCACACAAAACCATGCATCCTCCGGGCCACGGAAAAACCTCTCTCCACGGAACTGGTCCCTGGTGCACCAAAGATTGGGGGCCGCTGTTTTAGATAATTGATTTTGAATTGTTTAAGTCTTTATTTATGAATAACAGTCTGGCTTGGTAGGACATTGGCAAACAATGTAGAATTTTTAGTAAAGGTTAAAAGGTATCAGGAAAGGCAATAATTTGACTGCTGTATTCTGGGCAAGTCCTAAGAGCAACCCAACAGAGTGCATTATAGAAATCCAATCTTGAAGTTACCAATGCAGAAGTCACCATGACAAGTTTTTCCTATCCTGTCCGATGAGTGCGTGGGATGTAACAGGTTCCACTGACAATATATTTTCCTAACCATCGTAGGTCACCTGGACCATCAACAAATGGATGTAGGAGTTCTCCAGACTGTGAAACTTTTCCTTCAAGAAAAATACCACTTTATTCAAAGCATCCCAAATTTCCAGACCCCAGTAACCATTCATCCCTGTGATTCAGTCTTATTGGGATTGATCTCCAAATTATTGACAAGACTTCACCTATGTCACAACAATATATCAGTCTTCTAGAAACTCAAGAGCTAAATAGTGGAATCAGGGACAGGGTTCAGATGGAAATGCTGATTTTATTGCAAATGTAAGAATAATAAATATGGAGTCAAGCAACTGAGGCCTCTAACATCTGCAGGGTTTGTCTTAGATCTTTCACCTGCCCTTAGACAATAATAGAGTGGAGTTTTTGGTAGTTATTTTTTGGGCTTGTATGTGGAGGAAACTTGTATTATTTTTTGTAATTTTTCTGTCTGATCTCACTTCTTTTCTTCTGGTTTTGACCTCAATAGTTACTAACCTCCATCAACTCTATCACCATATTCAAGGACTATTTTAATCTTTGTCAATTCAGCTATTAATTACAGAAATAGAGCTGGGTCTCATTAGCAAAGTGGTGACCCAATGCCATAATTCCCCAGATTACTGCACCCAGCAGCTTTTAATAGATAATAGAAACACTTGGGGCAAGAAACACTTGGGGCAACACAGTAGGAGCGGTTAGGAACCATTGTAAATGAGAATCCTTAAACCCTAATACGTGGAGCCAATCAAGGAGGATACAGTGTTTGATGATATCAAAAACTCCTAAGAGATCTAGCAAGAGCAGCTTGCCTCTCTTCTTCTCTCCATCCTTTATGAGCCATGAATGGAATGGAAGCTGTGGAAACATTGGAATTGGAAGCTGGAAGTTGTTGGCAGGGTGACAGCATGACTTGAGACCAACGGCGAAGCATTTTCCTTGTTCTTCTTCATTATAATGTTCTTCTTCATTATGCTGCATGTCTCTTTGATCATGTGGCTATATTTTTAGAGAAGGCTTGATTTGTTCAGGGAGGAAACTATCCATTGAAGACAGCTTTAGTTACGGTGAGTAATTGCAGACCCCAAATAATAAAACCAAGTCTTTATTTTCCCACAAATTTTGTTATAGGGAGAAAGCCTGGATATCAAATTCCAAAGGTCTTTGAATCATCACAAAAAGTAGAATATTGCTCCTGGGGGTATAAATATCAGGTTGATTCACCTCTTTGATGATCTGTGCAAATGGCTTTATATATTACAGAATGCTCTCTTGCTCTTTCTGCCCTCCCTTACCCCATGCTTCCAAAGAAGCATTCAGAGACTGAAAATAGGAAGTGCAAACAGAAGGAACATTTACAGTTTCTTCTTTGCAGTGATTTAAATTTTGTGCCTCAGAATGTGAAGGCTTCTGCAGGTAATGCCACAATGAGAAGCTGCAACAAACAATTAAGGGTCTGTTCAGGGCCAGAAACAGAACGAGACAGTCATATTGTTGCCTTCAAGACCTATGAAGGCAAGTGAAATAACAGTCCAGCTCCCAATGTGTTCTCTTCAACTGAAATAGTCTTAATAATTGAGCTAGGATTACCACAGTTCTGATCTCATAGTGTAATGCCATGGTTAGCTATGGGCCAGGCTCTGAGGTAGGCTAAAACCGAGGGGCTTCAGGAATGGCTCTGAACTCTGCAAAAAAGGATAATTAACACTACGAATTCTCACTATGCATTTTCCCCAATTCCTCCTTTCGATTTTCCTGGGCTTGGGATCAAGCAGCAAAACGTTAGTTAAGGTCGACATTTAAAAACATCTTTACATATGGAGATGGGAAGAAAGAGCAGGTTGTAAAAACCTCTGATGGTGTAGCTAAGGAGCATCTTCTGTCTCTATGCCTTCCATAAAACGGGACTTGGTGTGAGGTGAAGATTTTTGCACTGATGGAGAAGGATGCATTCCCTTTATAGACTTTTTTTTTTTTTTTGCCAATGTCCAACATTTGAATGAGACCAATTTTATGCTACGCAAAAGACTAGAACAAAATTGTAAGTGCCCACTGAGTATATTTCAAGAAACAATCAGAGTAATCCAGATGGCAGCTGATTATAAAGTAAAAAGGGAAAAGAGAAAGTGCTAATTAAAACTAACTTATCAGGAACCAAGATGTCCTACCAAAGCTCTTCAGAGACGCTCATCTTGATAACTTCCCAGCTGTTCAAAAACAAAAAGATATTTCTGCTAGCGTTTTGTGTGTATAGATCAATCATATCAAGCATATCATCTAATCGTCTAATCAAATTAATAAAAATTAAAAAATGGACCTAAGTCTAATTCATGGGCTTTGGAATCACGTTTCAAATGGTCAAAGATTGGTACTGCTATCCGGTCATTCTTTTTGTGTGTTCTAAAAGGAGAGACTACAATGTTGGTTTGCTTTGGTGGAAATCAACTTTGTTGTTTTAGTAGCTACAATATGAAAGGCTAATACAAAGCATTCTAAATTAGAATTCAGAGCCACTTACCTTCTGGTATAATTGTCCCAAACAGGTGCAATCAAAGGAAGGATAAATCAGTGTTGAGATTCCACATGTTTCACTGCTATGTTATTTTTATATTAGGAGATTGGCTTTCATTTGTCCTTTGCCATTAATTACTCTGGAGAAACATCGTTCTGCATTTTCCACGGTTATTGTAGAGGCTATCTAAAGTAGGTAATGAGTCATCAATGATTCCCAAATCACAATATAGTAGGCAATGGTTATAATGTTCAACTTTTTCTATGCTAATTCAAATTCAGTGAAAGGTATTTCATCAGACACAGAGATGATGGAAGATATGGACCTGATACAACACAGGGCAACTAATGTAGGTACTGATTAAAAAAAAAGATTTTGATACTATGTACACTACTCTGGTTGCATTGTGGCTAGGCAAAGAAGACATTTAGCAGAGGGCAAACCTATAATATGTCCTACATACATTTTTCAGAACCATTTTTTTTGGAAGCACATAATGCATATCCAGCTCATCACAAATGGGAACCAAAGAGCATATTTCTCTTTTATCCATGTAAGAGGACTCTTGTAGCATTGAAATGCTGGCTCTTACTGTTTGTTTGTTTTTTTGGTAAGTTCCAGGGCAGTTACAAACAGAGCCTTAATTGGATCCTCAGCCAATCTAATTTACTGAATTGGCTTCTCCCTGTGTGGTTTATTAAAGATTATGCCTAGATTCACCAGCTGGGTTGCAGAGTACCAGATTCATTTCTACTAAAGTTGCTTGCTAATTGCATTCTATCCTTTCCCATGTTTTCCTTTCTCCCTGCCAGCTTAGCTTTGGTTAAACTTCTTGATCAGGAATTTCTATAGATGACTATGGGGGCAATGGAGAAGAGTTAAGAGACTGAAACATCACCATTACATCAGAACTGGCCATCCTAATATTAACTTCACTATTTGATAACTGCATATATCAAGACGTAGAAGAAGCAGATTACAGTTACAGTCAAGGTCCATTTTATTTAATGTTGTCAACTCTTTCTGAGGGGCTTTTCTCAGTTTTATAATCTCAGATATTATTGAACTTATTGTAATTCTTGACTGCAACCATGATGTTTAAAGATTATGGAAACTAGTTCAATAGCAATGTGGTAATATGTCCAGGATGGCAAATGCATATCACATGGCCAACACATTTTGAAAACCATGCTTGGCTGCAGTTAACTACTTTATGTATTTGATGTAATACCCTAGTACCCTTCCCATGATGTCTCAGTGTGCTCCAAACACAGTCGGTGAATGAATGATGTGAAAAAACACAAATCTGCACAAGAAGCACTCTTATTAACAAGAAGCACTTTTATTAACTCTTATTAACTGAACCGTCCACAGTGTTTAGAATGCAGTACTGTAGGCCAGGGGTCCCCAACCCCCGGTCCATGGACCAGTACTGGGCTGCGGCATGCCAGCAATCAGTCCGCACAAACAAGCAAAGCCCCATCTGTGGGATGCAGGCAGCACACAAAACCACACACGTGGTCCGTGGAAAAACCTCTCTCCAAGGAACTGGTCCCTGGTGCCCAAAAGGTTGGGGACAGTGGCTGTAGGCTAACTCTGCCCACTACCAGGAGTTGGATCCTGACTGGCTCAAAGTTGACTCAGGTTTCCATCCTTCCGGGGTTGGTAAAATGAGGACCCAGATTGTTAGAGACAATAGGCTGACTCTGTAAACCACTTAGAGAGGGCTGTAAAGCACTATGAAGTGGTATATAAGTAAGTGTTATTGCTACTATTTTGAAGTACATGTAGTGCTTCTTGATTGGCCCAGCAAGATCAGTTGGTAAACTTTTATATGGTAACAAAAAAAAAAGACTTTAATATGGTAAATGAAAACATTCTGAATAGGGGTGATAGAAAAGCAGAGAAAGAGTGGAGCTTAAAGGAACATCAACAATTGGCTTGCATTCAAATGCCAATTGCTGATATGTAGAATAGGCTAACATCCTCTATGAGTGCATACAATGCTGGCTAGTGATATCCTCAATGGAAGGTCATCTTCTCCTTCTTAGAATGCTTCCCAAACATCCCTTGCTATGCATAACACTGACCAACACTGCAACTCAGTTTGTATAAACTATGACAATGTTATTCACATCACCTTATATACCAGTTAGAACAGATATTTCCTCTTATTTCTCTGTTTAAATTGTTCTTCTTTTCCCCTTTTATGAGGGCAGGAACCACAGGCTGCCCTTGGGAGTGTGAAATCCAATAAAAGACCTATTTAATATAACAGAGTGATGAAAGAAAAGAAAACCAATAATATTTTTTAAAATAAACAGATAAAAAAATGCAATAACAATGTAACTTGTATTTATGAGAGCTTCTCATGTATATATAGCTGTATATATATATATATATGGGGCTTTTTACATGTAAGCTTCAATGAAATATAACCATTTTTCATTGCAATAGTTCATGAAAATATATATATACAGGCAACTAATTCATAAGATCCATAATTTATAAGATGGGGGTGTTCCACGCTGGAGGTAATTAGTGGATTAGGGAGAAGATTTCACCCTCATCCCATTGAACTCTGGTTTCTAACTTGTTTAATTTCTGCTAATTTTAATATTTAATGTTTTGAAGTTTCTGCTTTTATGATGTGAGTTGTCCAAAGTCACCTAACAATGAGATGAGTGGCATATAAAATTAAATAAATATGCAAGGAGCATCAAGTGGCTAATTCACTGGGTAACGGGGGCCATTAACTTGTCTTTCCAACGATGAAGAAAAATTCTCTTGGCAACAATAAGACATGAAGATTACAGAAATTGATTCTTCATGTCAGGGGTCTTCAAACTTGGCCCTTTTATGACATGTAGACTTCAACTCCCAGAATTCCTCAGCCAGTGTGCTTGGCTGAGGAATTGTGGAAGTTGAAGTCCACAAGTCATAAAAGGGCCAAGTTTGAAGACCCCTGACATGAAGAATCAATTTCTGTAATCTAGCTGTCAGTATTTAGGTGGTAGATATATAGTTCCAAGGAATATGTTCATATGAAAATACTAATTTTTATCTCAGAGTCAAATTAATATATATAATTACTCCTTCCTGGATCACAAAAACCTTAGGACTATGCAAAACCATATACAGTATCTTAATGAAGCATCATTTTGGTTGCATTTCTTGTGTTGGTTTATTCACTTCTGTTCCACATAAGTGCAATAGGATTCAATAAATTCAAAATATTGGAGGGGAGGGGATTTGTGTAATCAAAGTTTTATTATTTTATTTTATTTTATTTTATTTTATTTTATTTTATTTTATTTTATTTTATTTTATTTTATTTATTTTATTTTATTTTATTTTATTTTATTTTATTTTATTTTATTTTATTTTATTTTATTTTATTTATTATTTTATTATTTTATTTTATTTTATTTTATTTTATTATTATTTTATTTTATTTTTTTATTTTTTATTTTTTTATTTTATTTTATTTTATTTTATTTTATTTTTTTATTTTATTATTTATTTTATTTTATTTTATTTTATTTTATTTTATTTTATTTTATTTTATTATTTTTTATTTTAATTATTTTATTATTATTTTATTTTATTATTTTATTATTTTATTATTTTATTATTTTATTATTTTATTATTTTATTATTTTATTATTTTATTATTTTATTATTTTATTATTTTATTATTTTATTATTTTATTATTTTATTATTTTATTATTTTATTATTTTATTATTTTATTGTTTTATTGTTTTATTGTTTTATTGTTTTATTGTTTTATTGTTTTGTTTTGTTTTGTTTTATTTTATTTTATTTTGTTTTATTATTTTATTTTATTTTTCTATATGGCCATCCATCTTAAACCAAAGCAGGCTCACATCTGCCAAATAAAAACAATATCCACAAAAAACGAAATAAAGGAATAAAGCCAGAAACAAAAAGATCTGGCGCCAAAGCTAAACTTTCTGATGCGCCTCCCCAGTGCACTCATATTCACCCCATGACACTCTCCCCTATCCCAGCACTTGAGGGGGGGGGAAAGACAGACCTCAGGGGAAAGGGTGCCTCAGAGAACAGGGGTTGCCATGAAAAAGACAGCATTTAAGGGATGGCATCTGGAGCATGCCTACCCTATCAGATCTGATGGGATGGGCGAATGTCCTCAGGGAGAGGAGATCTGCAAATACCATGGTCCTCTCCCATATAGGGCTTTAAAGGTAATAACAACCAGCTGGAATCTAAGGCATGAACTCTCCTCCCCCAATAATGACTGGAACTGGTCATTGAAGAAGGAGGAGAACCACTCCAAACAGTGCCTCCCACTCCCGACCCCCAAGGTCTGTCTGGAAGGATACCATGGCTAATGGTATTGAAAGCCACAGGGAGATCCAGGAGGGCCAGGATGGTTGCACTATCCTCATCCTGAGTTCTCTAAAGGTCATCATTCTAGAAGGGCAACCAATACCATTTCAACACTGTACTCCAGCCTGAACCCAGACTGAAAGGAGTCCATATAATCCTCTTCATCCAGTCCCTTTGCAGCTCAGCAATAACCACCATCTCAACCACCTTTCCTAAAAAAAGGAACACTGGACACTGGATGAAGGTCATGTAGTATTTAGAATAGAATAGAGCTGGAAGGGACCTTGGAGGTCTTCTAATCTAGTTCAGCCCCTGGCTCAAGCAGGAGAACCTATACCTATATTTTGGGGGTTTTGAGTATTAAAATTAAAACATTTTCCCGTTGTTTGGACAAAATGACCGTTCCTTATTCTATTCATTCTTCAATAATTGGATATAAAAATCATTTATTGATAACATATTTATAAAGATTAATTGTTGGCTTCTTACTATTGTAGGATTTGATGATCCTTTGTAATAACTCAGGTGATGCTGAGGCTGAAAATGGCACTGGTCCAAATAAGGTATAAATAAATATTGTTATTTAAATATTCCACTTGGTGACAACTGACAATTTATATTTATTTTTTGATGTACCGAATTATAAAAAATTATGGTGACCATCCAGTAGTTGATCTAATATAAAGATTTCAGGATCCACAAAACTTTTTGAAATCAATTTGGAATCTGGGTTACCCATAATAGCCATTTATAGCACAAGAACAAGGCTCAAACCACACTTTTTCCAGAAATAATATTGATATAATAGTAATAGGAAATTATATTTCTAACTCAAAACAGTTAAATTATATATGTGTTATATGGAAATATTCTATAAGGTCCCTGGAAAAAAAAAAGTGTACTAAATGAAGATGTCCACAATTTCTTACTAATCAAAAGGTAGGCATGATGGGATAGTTCCAGATTTGGGAAACTGAACCCCTGCATCTTTGATAATTTCATCATTTTCACATTATCTTTGGAACTTAAGAACACTATAAAAATTTACAAAACAATATACTGAGTTTAGAAGTACATATAGCTTCCCAATCCTCCAGTATTAACCTAAAAAGGAAGCAGCAAAGTAGGTGACTACAGAATTTAGGTCACTGTGTTGTTTCATGCATCCCTCAAGAGACCACGATTGTACTTTTGGAGAGGTAGTGAGTCAGTGTGTCAAGTATTTATGCACTTGATTTTAGAAGTATTGGAGAAGTACCAAGAGGTTCTCTGCTATATCCCAAGTGCCTCCAATCACTATGCAGCCTCAGGCAACTAAACAGGCTTCAAGGGACTCTGAAGCTATTTGTGTAAGAAATGATAAGACTGTGAGACACACCCTGTCCTTCTCTTTCAATGCTAATAGAGGAGCAAAAGTTGTTCAGTCCAAAGGCAAAGCAAAAAAATGGAAAACAGAACAGGGTGCATTTCAATATCTAAGGAAAAGAGAAATTCACGAAAGAATAGCCAGATGACAAATACTTTTAGCAGGTGCAGATATATAATATTTCATGAGTACACAATAATTTTCAGGCCAACAGCTCGAGTTTGACCTTTGAATCAAATTTCAGCAAAGGGCTGAAGTGGGTACTTCTGGGGAAAAAATAAATCACTAAGTAAATGCAAGTTTGTTTTAAAAAAAGTTAAATTATATAGGAAAGAATCAATTTAAATATATTTAATACTTTTTTCTCACATCAAGATTTCCAATACAAATGGTAAGTTTCATTTCCAAATTATAGGAAGTAATAGTTCCATTTGGTTCAGCCTGGTCAGGCTCTGCTTTGAATGTTATGTCCTATTCTGGGCCTCATCTTTTAAGCAGGATTCAGACACACTTGAAGAGATTCAGAGAAGGGCACTGAGAATGACCAGAGACAAAAAGCTAAGTTTATAAAGAAACTGAGGGATCTCAGAATATGTAGTTTCAAGAAGACTGATGGGATGAAGAGGGATACAATTGTACTCCACAAGGACCTATGATGACTCCCCCAGATGCTTCCCCAGATGCCTCTCTGGATGTCAGTTTGGAGGAGGATGAACCAGTCCCAGGCAGGTCAGGTGGGGAGTTGATCAATGGCTCTGAGGAAGGGGCTGCCAGTCCAAGTGAGGGGGAGTGATTGATGGGAGAGAAACTGGACCCAGCTGAGAGTGATTTGGCTGAAGCACATCTGCAGCAGAACAGCAATGAGGAAGAGAAACTGCACCTGATCAGAGAACACATAGAGCAGAGAAAAGGTAGGAGTAGGGAAGGTCCCTCATTCCTCTTGATGGGCTGCACCAGAAGGTGGCTATTTAGCCCAGCAGGTAGATAGAGATGATGCTGGGAAAACGCGTTCATTCCCTAGCTACGTGTTTCCTGGTCATCGTGATTCCTGCCTTGTTTTGGATTTGACATAGTGCCTTGACTTTGGATCGTGCCTCGTGAACTCTCTTGTGGATTTTTGCCTGGTAGATTTATCTTGTTTGGGATACTTTGAAATGCCTTATGGACTCATTGGCCATTGCTCTGTGGACTAGCATTGGTCTGCTTTTGGCTGAACTTAATTGGGACATTCTGAGTTTTTGGTGAAGGGAACTGCTGGGGAATATTAATAAACCCACTAAACCAGGGCTTTTCAACCTTTTTACCGATTGTACCACTTTAAGGATATGGCAATATTCGAGTACCACCTAGCAAGGTGTCAAAAACTTGGTGACAAAAAAAAAACCTGTTCAAAGTTGCAATTGCACTGAAATGACTTATGACCATTTTTCACACTTATGAGCATTGCAGCAACAGGGTCATGTGATTTATATTTGGATGCTTGGCAACTGATTCATATTTATGATGGTCACAGTGTCCCAGGGTCATGTGATCCCCTTCTGCAACCTTTTGACAAGCAAAGTCAAAGGCAGAGCTGCTGGTGGCCAAGTGCTAAGGCGGGACTTCCTTCCCTCCCTCCCTTCCCTGCCTCCCTTTTTCTCATTCCCATCTCCTTCTGAAGGAAGAATTTGAAACCCCCCCATATTTTCCCTCTTCCATATATTGATCAAACAAGGAAAGGCCTCCAGAGACAGAAAAGACAAGCTGCTGAGTGAACTAGCTTAAAAAGGCACTTCCCCTTTAAGAATTAGCTACTGGCTAGAAAGGAAAGTAAGGAGCCCAGCAGGCACTTAAGAAAGAAAAAAAAGGCTGCTAAGGCAGCCTCCCCAAATGGCTCCATTCATAAGTAAAATCTGCAGCTCCAGAGGACTTTCTCACTGTAAGTCTTTGCCTGTGCTGGCTCTTTCCCTTCCCCACTACACTTGGCTAGGCAGGGCTGCGTACCACCTGCCACTCATTAATGTACCACAAGTGGTACGCGTACCACAGGTTGAAAAGCTCTGCACTAAACCACTGTTATGTGTGTGTGAGTGAGTGGGACAGCATAGTTCATTGTGATCCCAGAAGAAAGGACATGACATAATGCTCTTACATTACAGGAAAGCAGTTTCTAGTTGAATTTTAGGGGAAATAGTTAACACTAAGAGGAATTTGGCAGTGGAATCGGTTACCAAATGATATAGTGGGCGCCTTTCAAAGGATGGTCAGTCAACTATTGGAGATGTGTTGATTTCAATTCCTGCACTGAGCAGAGGTTGAATTCAATGCTCCTTTCAACACTGTGATTCTAGAAATGTAACAACAATTTTTGGAATGGCTCTGCAATTGCATTCTGTTAGCCTTTTGAGGTAATTAAGGAGAAACTTCCTGACAGTGAGGACAATTAACCAGTGGAATAGCTTGCCCCATAAATAGTGGGTGCTCCATCACTGGAGATTTTTAAAAAGAGGCTAGACCAGTGGTGGCGAACCTATGGCACGGGTGCCAGAGGCGGCACTTAGAGCCCTCTCTGTGGGCACGCGCGCCGTCGCCCCAGTCCTAGGCCTTCAGCTGGGTTTTATAAAACCTTTTCACTTTAGGCCTCCATCGCCGTGTGAAAAAAAAAAAAGGTTCAATCAGTCAATTTCAACTTCTCACGGGAAAAAAAAAGATCTTGCAAAGTTGGAATTGATTGATTGAACTTTTTAGTCCCACCCAGTCTGCCGTTACCACCACAGCCATGCCCACCCAATGGGCCATGCCCACCCAATGGGCCACACCCAGCCAATGGGCCACACCCACCTGGCACTCGACAATGCATAAGTGGGTTTGGGGTTGCAGTTTGGGCACTCGGTCTCTAAAAGGTTCGCCATCACTGGGCTAGACAGTCACTTGTCTGAGATGGTATTGTAATGTATTGGCCACAACTGTTTTAAATCACTTAATGTCTGACCTACATTGCTGTATTGTTTAACAATTGCTGTTACTGAAAGCCAGACTGGCTCTCTCCAAGCTTGCTGTATTGTTTAACAGTTGCTGTTATTGAAAGCCAGACTGGCTGTCTCCAAGCTGATAATGAGGTTTGGGGCGGGGAACTGTTACTTTAAATCTATTGGTTGCCACCTAGAGGCAAATAGCAAATGTATAAATAGCTGTGCAGCAGCCTTTAGGGCTGCTTCTGTTCTGAGTTAATAAACTTGTTGTTTGAACACTCTGCCTCATTCAATGCCTAAAGAACCGAAGATATAACAGTATAGATTCTCCTGCTTGAGCAGGGGGCTGGACTAGAAGACCTCCAAGGTTCTATTCTATTCTATTCTATTCTATTCTATTCTATTCTATTCTATTCTATTCTATTCTATTCTATTCTATTCTATTCTATTCAACATCCAGAAGTACTTGCTCTATCATTATTGTAAGGTTACATTAACAGAATCTTGCAAATCTGAAAATACACCTCTCCCTCCTCACTTTTACAGTTTAAGAAATTAAGAATGATCTCTTCTGAGAAATTTATCATGTCCACATTCCTTCTATGAATTCAACTGCATCTTATCTGACCACTGCCCAGTCTGTAGCTCTTTCTTCTGTCTCCCCAAGTATTTCCCACATATCATTATACACTCAGTGCTTTGCATGATTGTGTTATGTGTTCCTGTGGCTTGATTCATCCTTAGTGTGTTCTCCATACTGTAATCACCTGTTGATTGGATTACATCTTCTTCACATGGCTGCCCTTGAAAAACACTTGGAAATTATGGCTCCTCTGGAATGCAGCTATTCAAATAATTCAGGCTCAGTCAGCCATAAAGCATATAGTTCAGTATCTCCCAGCTTAAATACCATACAAAACTGTTACCTGGGTCAAATAAGGGTGGATGAGAAGACTGTGTCCATCACTTGAGATCTTTGGAGGAAGAAGGTGACTTATAAGTGAAATAAAGCTTGAATACTTTGGCCACCAAATGAGAAGAGAGGACTTGTTGGGAAAGATCCTGATGTGGGAAAGATTGAAGGAAAAAGGGACTGCAGAGAATGAGCTGGATAGTGTCATCAATGCAATGAACATGAATTTAGGCAAACTCTAGGAGGCAGTGGAGGACAGGGGGAAACCTGGCATGCTATAGTCCATGTGATTGCGAAGAGTCAGACACAACATAGTGACTGAACAACAACAAAAGTGAAATAAAGAATGCATCTGGTTTAAGAGATATTGGTACAGAATTTACATTTCAGGAATAGGCCTAGAGAGCTGGGAGCAATGGAAACCTGGGAATTTGACTAAAAAAAAAAAAAAGGATCAGCCCCTTCATTTTTTCCATTTCTTTTCTCACTTCTTTAGAAGTGAGAGTTAAATAGGAGAAGACGAACTGTCAGTCCCAAAGCTTGATTAAAACCTTAAATGGGCTGCATGTTTGGGGATATTACCCACATACAAAATCTCTATCTTGAGGTGAAGTTTATACACATATACAGATGATGTAGCAGGTATATGCGGCACAAACAACCCAAGAAGTTGCCTTACATATCAATTGCACCATGGATTATGTACTGTTTACAGTAAACACACAACAGTATTGTGTATTTGTGTGCATGTGTAAGAAGGACAGGAAACTGACATGAAGCTCAAATCTGGATCCCGTCCTTCTCTTGCTTTTTTCTTTAATATAAAAGTGCCTAAAATTTGCAAACTGAGTTGACATGTTCCATCCAAATGACATACATGAATGTTTGAATTATTTCTCATTAGTTTGATCACTCTTGACCAGAGTGACAATTGACCATTGCAAAGGGAGAGGTCCATTGTGATTACCTAGCAACCATGGGGAATACTTCAACCAACTTCTCTTTCAGTTACTTAGCAACAACAAAGGATTCTCTAACTCTTTATGCTTTCAGAATCTGCTCAAGCCAAGCCATATGCTTCTAACTTCCAGCAAATAAACTGATAAGGATGCAGAAATTCATAGATGAGATTATTATTCACAAAAAGCTCCAGCATAGTCCTGTTCAAGCTCAACTTCATTACTTTTCTTCACTCAAAGTGTGGTGAAGGTGGGTTTGATGTGGTTAAAGAAATGAAAAAAGTTCTAAATGGATTAAGAACTAAAGGAGACAAGGGAATGTCATCTTCATCCAAACCACAATCAGCCCTTTGATAAACACAGGTTTCATAAACTTCATTTTCTAATCACTTTTGTAAATTGCTTGTTAACTGTTTTCTGTTATTGGGAACCTTTTGAATGACAAGTTTATAGCACTGGGTGAGTCTCCTTCAATCCTTAGTGAAAGAAAATTTAAATATAATTTTAAGGACTTATTTTTCTCTCTTTTTGGAATAAACAACAAAAGGATGCTTACAATGTTGATTTTGGAAAATCACTAAATGGACAAAGGCTCCAGATGGATTTGAGATAAAAAATTGAAATTATAAAAAAAAACTTCCTATGGGAAGTTCATTTTGAATTCTTAAAAAAAATTATAGGATGGGACTTTGAAGGTTGGATACTAGAGGGAACCAGGAGGAATTAAAGATTTATATCAAAGAAGAAGATTAAAATTAAACTTGATTTACTAATAAGAATGGATGTATTGAGGGATATTTGTAAACAATGGACCCAGAAGTTAATTTTAAGAGTGTCTGCTATTATAGATAGGACATGTTTAAAAGATGTTATGGAAGAGGAAGAAATTTTAATACTTTAATTTTAAGACTGAGACTGATCTGAATGTGCTTTTAAAAATGACAGGTTACAAGAAAGATACAAAATTTTTTTGCTACACTGGACATATAAATAAAACTGGCTGAAATCTTAATAATTAAAAGGGAGTCACCGGGATAACTTTCCTCTATTGGATTTACAAAAGAGATATTAAAGTTTTAAAGAATTTTATAAGAAGGAACAAAGGAAGGAAATAAAAAGAAATCAAATTCTAGGGCATTATTTGAAGAGATTAAAAAATAAGATTGTTAAACAGAAGAAATATAAAGTTGATTTATTTGATCAAGATTAAAATAGATGTATTGTTATCTTTGGTAACTCTTAATGGACTTTTTCTGAATAATGAGGTTTTAAGGATTTATTTATAGATAAGAGATGGCATAAGGGAAGAAGTGATTGTTATATTTTAGCAAGCAGTAGAAATAGCAATAGCACGTAGATTTATATACTGCCCCATAGTGCTTTAAAGCATTCTCTGGGTCCTCATTTTACTGACTTAGGAAAGATGAATGGTTGAATCAACCTTGAGTCCTATTAGGATCGAACTCCAGGCTGGAGTCAGAATTTGCCTGTAATACTGAATTCCAACCACTGCACCACCAGGGGCCCTTATTTTAAGAGGTATTTTAAGAGAAAGTCATAAATTGCTAAAACTGTTTATTATGATGAAGGAGGAAGTTATTTCTTTATGAATTTCTATTCTTTTTCTTTACAACATTCTTATTTTTCTTTTCTATTTTTCATTTTCTGCACTTCCTATTTTTGTTTTTATTCTTTTATTTTTTCCTAGTTTGAATTAATTTCTTTTTAATTGTAATGTTTATTAAAATTACTATTAAAAAATCCCCAAATCCTTGAGTTTACCCCTCTTTTATTTGTAGCTGCAAGATCTGCACCGAAAAGCAATCCCTGCACACAATTTTTTTTTTGGCACTTTCCCTGGTTTACAACTAAGCTGTCATGACCGATAATTAGGGTTTTTTTTTCCCAATCAGGAAGTGTCAATTTACTCACACAAACTAAGCTATTTGTTTATAATAGAATCAGAAGGAGAGACAGGATAATGAGTGCTGAACAACACATTCAGAAGCCTGTCAAAGCAAAATTAATTGTGCTAATGCTACAGGTGGATATTGGTTGATTTCAGTTTTATTTTCTGGAGCCAAGAATAGTAGGGCTTTCTTATTGTTATTGTTTTTCCCAATTGAAGGCTCCTCTCTGGCTTTCTTGACAACTTCTCTTGCTTCAGGCTCTTCCTTACAGTTAAGTTACAATCTTGTCCAATACCTGAGCAAAAAACTCTAAACCATAAAATTGCTACCCTCACTGGAGATATTCTGCTACAGACTCAATGCCAACAAATAATACTGTCCTTATTTTGGTGTAGAGAGGGCAGGGTGTTTCCCTGCCTTTCATTTCCTTCCCCTCTCACCAAACATTACCAGCTACACTAATGGGAAAACACCCACCAATTATTCTTAATACAGGCTGGAGCTTGGGAGAATGGTAGGTTTGCCAGATAGCTAGACCAGTGGGTTTAGCTGTCTGTGGGAATTAGTTCTGGTTTTATGCAAATGCTTTATGGGATGTGTTCAAAGGAGCCCAAAGGAGTGTGCAGTCATGGGGTTGGTTAGTGCCATGAGAACACTCCCTTTGTGTCAACTAATTTTTTCACAGAGTTAATTATTCCTGCCTCCTTAAATATATATATATATATATATATATATATATATATATATATATATATATATATATATATATATATATATATATATATTAGATTTTTAACTCAAAATGTTAACATTTTAATTTTTTATATGCTGTTTTAGCTTTCAATGTCTCATCGCACGCCATCCAGAGTCTCTCTTTGAGGGAGATGGGTGATTTAGAAATGTGAAATATAAATAAATTAATAAATATAATTATTGATATTAGATTCTAGATATCAGCTGATAGTATGGTTCCTTTGGAACATGGGTTTAATTCTATTCCAGGAGAACATTTCATCTGTGTTCAAAAGCAGGCTGAACAACCATTGACAGGCATAGGTTGTCCCATGCAGCCATTTCTCCAACTCTATCAATCAACCACCATCGCTGGCAAGTCAACTGCTCTTTCAGGCTATTCCTGGGAGTTTCAGGGAACCAGCTCCATTGTAGGTGATATTTTACTCTCTCTGTGTGTTTCATAGATTTTACATTTACATTTACATTTGTAAAATCATTTTCATTTTTAAGAATGATTTTATATTTTTTATACAGGTGGTCTTTGACTTACAACCATAATTGAGCCCCAATTTTCTGTTGCTAAGCGCGACAGTTGTTAAGTGAATCTGGCTTCCCATTGACTTTGTTTGTCAGAAGTTTGCAAAAGGGGATCACATGATCCCAGGACCCTGCAACCGTCCTAAATAAGAGTCAGTTGTCAAGTGTCTGAATTTTGATCATGTGACCATGGGGATGTTGCAAGGGTCGTAAGAGTGAAAAATTGCCATGTCGCTTTTTTCAGTGCTGCTGTAACTTTGAATGATCACTCAATGAACGATTGTACTGTAAGTCAAGGACTGCCTGTTATGATTGTTGCTTTTTATTCATTGTTGTACGTGGCCTGGTGTTTCTCCTGTGAGATGAGTGAGCATATAAATGTGACAAATAAAAATTCTACTACTACAAACCAGGGACTGGTTTGGAGGCAGCAGCTACAAGGGAAGAATCCGATCTGAAAGAATCAGATTCTTCTGCTGCTGAAAGCAAACTGTGGAACTGCATCCAGCAATTGGTTGGGAAGGAAGATGCCTCCGCAGCCTAAAAAAGCCAATATATGCTAGACTGATCTCAGCCACATGGTTCACCTGACTGCAACACCAAGAAAATGGTTGTTGAAGCATTATAACCAGGACAAAAATGCCATTGTTGGTTGCCAGATTAAAGAGGAAAATACCTCTATGGAGAACTTTAAACTGTCTCCGGCATGGGTTGGGGAGGAGATAGATGAAAGCAGCATCATGGCAGAAATAAGAAGCAGACAGGACATATTCAAGGCAGTAGAAAAAGTCCTTTTATTCTTTCATTTGCTGACACTGCTTTGTCTCTGTACCTTGGGATGTGCTACTTCACGAACTGGCAAAGCATTCATGTTACAACAAACAGAAAATAATATTTTCTTTGGTGTTCATGTTTCCCTTTCCATATTTGCACAACAAACAGGATTGTTCAGCAAATTCGGCAGACTTTTGCTTTCATGTTCTTACTGAAAATGTTCAAGCCCATGTTGTCAAGACTATTAGCAAAACTATTGCTCTTTCTTAGGGGCTTGTCTAAAACTTGCAAATGAGTTAACTGAAGAGGCAAGCCACCTAGCCCAGCATTGACCAAGGGCAGGGGTAGGCAACCTTGGCTCTTTAATGACTCGTGGACTTCAACTCCCAGAATTCCTGAGCCAGCACGAGTCATAAAAGAGCCAAGGTTGCCTACCCCTGACCAAGGGACAATGAACCTAAGCAAGGAGACCTGTTTCAGCTAATGAGGGGGGGTCAGATTCTGGCAAGGGGCCTAGCCCAAGAATACACTACTGTAGCAGCTGGGAAGGGCTGAGCAAAGCTAATCAGCACATCGCCTTGAGAGGAGACAAGAGGGATGCAACATTCAGATTAAGTCACACCAACACCTGGAGTTGTATAAGAGCAGCCGCCAGATCCTGATCCGTTTTTTGAAAACAACTCCCTGATTCTGAACATATACTCCTATTGTTCTTGCTCCTTTCCCTGCACTTAGATCCTAGACTTGACATTTGAACTAGCTCAAGGAATCCTCTGTTGTCCAATCCCTGGATTGTAACAGACAACTGTGTCTCTGCCTCTCAGATCATCAGTTAGCAGGTCACTAACAACTCAAGTAACAAGGAAAAGTATGGATTGTTTGAATAATAATAATATAATACCCCCAAGATTGACAAACATCAGTCAATTGCGAAAGGCAGCTTTATTTGGAATAGTTTACATTCTGCGACAATAAGTTTAACACCATCAAACACCAACATCTGCCTGATCCTAGAAAGGATTTGATAGATGGATCAAGGTGCCAAATCCAGTCTAAACATTTGGCCGATTGTACGACAACATAATAACAATTTATTAAATTTATATGCTGCCCAACTCCCAGGGCAGGTTTTCTGGCTTGAAGTGCTTTCTGGCTAATTCATTTAGTTCTGGTTATTTCCAGAAAGTTGATGACACAATAAAGCCTTTCAAATTTGCATTTCCCTGGCTTTCTGCTTTGCACAGGACACTCTTGTACCTAATTTTTTTAGCTTTGTATTAATAAATGAGGGTGGCTTCAAATATTTGCCTTTCAGCTACAAGGCGGCTTAACTGTGAGTTTGTGAAAAACCCAAACATGTCTTTCATATGGATCAGCACAAATGTGCCCATTCCTGCAGAAGAAATAATGGAAAAGGTTTCCCCTGTCTAATCGTGTCCGACTCTAAGGGGTGATGCTCATCTTGATTTCTTAGCTGAGGGAGCCAGTGTTGTCCGAAAATACTTTTGTGATTATGTGGCCAGCATGTGATAGTTTTCTCTGACCCTGGAAAAGAGGATGGATGGTTGTAACAAGCACAAATAGCATTCTCTTGTATCTCATAGAGGGCTACCAATAATGCCTAAAATCAAAAGAGGTAGAAAAAGCATCAACAATATAACCCTTATTGTTGATAAAAGTGAAGTAAACTACAGACGGATAGATTCCATAACCTAACCCATTTTCCTTGCAATAAACCTGGCTAATTAGATGTCATTATTAAAGAACGTGACACCAAATCTGCTATGTACAATTTATAGCCATGAACATTCCTGGATTGTGGTGATGGGGGGGGGGGAGAGAAGGGGAAAAATGAAAAAAATGTGCATTGCAATATTATGATGTAAACACTGTCACTTACATACTTGCATGGGGTATCATGATGCATTTATTAAGGGGCAGAATTTGCATTGTGATACTGCAAAGTATGTCTCATCATTTGGACATCATGATAACAAGCTCTGGGCACCAGTGTTTAGGGCCTCTTCCCCACTTTGTTGGCTGGAATTGCCTCATAGTGACATTCAGGCTCCAGCTATTCTCATCTTCATTTTCATTTCCCCACAATTCCTTTGGGTCCCATATTACCTCAGAGATATCTCAAGAAGGAAATATGACTGATGATTGCTGGCTGAAATTCTGATACAGCCAACCAAGAAGAAAAGGTGGGAGATCTGATAAATCGAGGAATGTGAGAGGAGTATGAGATGATGGAATAACTTGGAAAGAAGTTACAGGAAGTTATGAAAGGAGCAAATATGATTAAGGGGCTGATAAACATATGATGTAGGTGTAAAGGGGAAGTTAGTAAGACAGCTTACAGGGTGGGTATAACTACAGTGCAGAAAGATGGCAGAATAGGGAGTATTAGCCCTCCCAGACAGGAAACATGACTAAATAAGCTAATTCTTATTTGTTGTATGGCTACATTAACAGAATCTTACATGTCAGACTTCCCACCACCATTTTTAATTTCTTGAACTATTAGGGTCCTTCCTAGATTTTTCTGACCATTAAGCATTGGGGGGAGGGCTCCCCTCTGTCTTGTGTGATTGTTTCCTAAGCAGCATCTCTTCCTTTCATCCCTCAAGGTCATCCACACATTCCATTGCAGGTGGGGACAGGAAAACTGATGGAGTTGGAGAAGGAGTACTGGGCCAGAAATTGTGATTAGGGAACTAAGAAAAGTGTTGGAAGGGGGAGGGGCATGAACCTCAGAGGCGGGGGGGGGGATGGGACAGGAAGAGCAGAAAGAGACCAACAAGAATAAGTAGAGAGAAAAGAAGAAAGATCGCTTGGCTATCGTGCCAGTTGGTCTCGTTGACTAACCTCCAACTCTCAGCCTCATATTTGACTGGACTGCTTTATGCCTTAGATCCACCTAATGTAATTAATTAATAATAAATAATGAATATAAGTAAATAAAATTGTGCTGGACTAAAATAGAAGGAAATAATGGAAAAGTTCTGTTTTGAGGTAAAGTGCTGAATCATTCTGTTAATATGACCCTTTGGGTAGTACTATGGTGCTGATACATCTCTCTAGCAAAAGGCGAACACACAAAATAAGGGTCTGTACCATTATTCAGTGAGAATAACCTTGAGAGACAGGAGGGGGAGCTGCAACCAAAATAATGGTCAGATAAAAGTCATCACAGAAGGAATGGAAGTGTGGAAATCATGTCAGAATTGACCCTACAGTATCTAGTTCTCTGGAATGTAAAGCCAGGAAGGAAAGAAGTGTATCCAGACTTGCAAGAATCTGTTACTGTTACCTTATAATAAAAAGTAGTACAGGTAGTCCTCGACTTATGACCACAATTGAGCTGAAAATTATGTTGTTAAGTGAGAAATTTGTTCAGTGTGTCTTGCCCCATTTTACGACTTTTCTTGCCACATTTGTTAAGGGAATCCCTGCAGTTATTGAATTAGTAACCCGGTTGTTAAGTGAATCTGGCTTCCCCCATTGACTTTGCTTGTCAGAAGGTCGCAGAAGGGGATCACGTGACCCTCGGGCAGTGCAACTGTCGTAAATGTGAATCAGTTGCCAAGCATCCAAATGTAAATCACGTGACCGTGGAGATGCGATGTTGCAAAGGTCATAAGTGTGAAAAATGGTCATAAGTCATTTTTTTCAGTGTTGTTGTTGTAACTTCAAACGGTCACTAAGTGAACTGTTGTAAGTTGAGGACATTAGTATTCTTGCTTTTGGTTTCCTTGTCAGGACTACGTTGAAGGATTGACAGGTTCGCAAAGAAAGTAGAATTACGAACACTGTAAGATTTGTTTTTGATGATTGTGCTGAAATATATCAAGTAATTCAGGTAAAAATTCCCTCACTTGACACATCATGGAATCTTAGGATCTACACACTGTATATTTCAATTAGATAGGCACATACTATATTAACATAAAAATGAGAAAAATAAATCTAGAAAGTTGTGGTCTATCTGCTGTTCCTTTCAGTTATTGTTATGTTATTATGCTAGTCCTGTTCAGTTATTGTTATGGCTAAATACTGCTTATATTAGTTCTTTTGTGTGTGTGTGTGTGTGTGCTGGATTTTCTTCATTTTCGAATACCGGCTAGCTATTACATGATACTATGCCTCTTGTTTATTATCCCTCTTAAATAGTTCAAAATATCCAAGAAACACATTACATAGGTTGGAGGGGCATTTAGGAGACAGTGATGCAGTCTGGAGTTAGCATTCAATTTGCCAGTGAAATTCTCCTATCACTTTTATGACACCCTAAATCCTTATTGATGCCTCATTGGTTTGATTCGTATTACTTTCTTATGCTGCCTGTTGACCATTTGTAATCCTTCCAAAGTCATAAGGGAGTTATGTCTGTTCTCTGCTCTTTCCAGAGAGAGCTAATATTATTTTCAGGCATCATGAATCAATAAATGGATTGATATGCTTCAGTGAAATTCTTGAGCCTGCAGTCTTTGATACCGATTATATTTTACCCTCTGACCCACTGAGTTGTAAAAGTGCAAATGCAAACAAAATTGGCCATCAAATTAAGATCAACCCTCCAGCCTTGGCATACCTGTGCAGCAGATCAGATTTTTAAAAAACAACAACAACAAACACCTCTACTGGGTTAAAATAATATTATTCTTCCTCCTTGCACTGTGCTTGGCTTCTTACAAATGGTTCAATTTGTATTTTTAAAGGCCGTGCATTAGAATAATTGAGTAGTGAAAATAATAAACTAGGGCTTTGTCCCTGAAGGAATCCCATGTGAAAGAAATGATCTTCTAGATGAAATATCTCTAGGGGAATTAGATCACGTTAACATCATCACAACAGATTGGCAAAATGACCTGGGAATGAGGTCGTGAGGAATATACGATGGCATTTTGCTTGCTGTGCTGCTGCTCACATCTCCAGAGCAGATCACTTGCTAGCCACCACGTGGATGACAGAGGATTTAAATTACTGGGAGTTTATAAACTTCTATTGCCTCTCATTCCGGAGATTTTTTAATTAGCAATTGCTTATTAATTATTAATTAATTACAAACAGAGATTTCCCTAGAATGATAAGAGAGGCAATAGAAATTTATAACCCTCCCCAAGCCACAGTCACTTACATGATGGTTAGCAATTGGTTGTGGGCATTCTGTTTCATTAAAACACAAGGCAGCATCTAAGGGCAGAACATCTGTTGCCGTGTTCAGTTTCACATCTCTGATGAAGAAGCCTGCAGCAGCCATGAAAACACACAAGGAACCCAAGAGATTGCTGAAACGAAGAACCATCCACATGTGGTATTTGGGCTGCTCCTTGATCAGCTCTACACCTGCATCAAGAAATCACTGTCTCCTTTGGAGAGCAGAGGTGTTCCTCTGCCCTGTACTTGAAGCTGCTGTTTAGCTCAACAGTGTGCATACTAGTGCTTCAGGGCAGATTTTTTTCCTCCCATTGGCTCTTGCCTTTCCCTGCAATTTGCAGGATAATTTTGAAATCACTGAGAAAACCAACCCAGAAGAAGCCAAGGAGGGAGGGCAGGATGGCAATCTGGCTGGTTGCTGAGTTTTGTACATCCTTCCCCTTCCATGTCTAGGAAAAATGCTCCTCTAGCATTCTTCAGCTTATGGAGGGTGACATTGAAGATAAATATAAGCCACTTTAAAAATGCTCCTGAAATGGTGACTGTGTGGAAGCACCCTTCCAAAAGAAAAAAATCAGGAGCTTTTGCTAAGCACAATAGATAGCATGATGTATAAGTTTAGGCTGAGAATCATGTTCAGAATGGAAAGACTGTCAACATTGTTTTATCAGGGAATTAAAGACTGTTTGCACAACTTATGGACAATGTGTTTATCAGTGCATTCCATTCTGTGTTTTTCTTACTGATGTCCTGTGTAAAGAAACAGATGGTAATGAATGGATTTGTTTTGATAATCATGACCTGAACTGAAAGACGGTGCCAGATTTTCAATCTCCCCTTCATACCCAAATGGTACAAAAGAGATTTGGGGGGGGGTGATTGTTTTTTATTTTGGAAGACAGAACAAGTAATAACGAATGCCCCAGCTTATGTTACACTTTGCACACATAGGAAAGGATTGGGATTCCATGACTGCTTTTCAGATAGCTCAGCAATGCATAAAGGGTACTTTGAAAAGTTAAAAGATAAATTTGGGTTCCTGTTCAGATAACAGCCTGATCTATAATAGGACTTTAGAAGATTAATTTTGAGCAGGTTTGTGAGAGTCTTTAATGATTTCTGAAATGCAGAATTAAGATGAAAGCTGAAATGCTTGGTCATTCTTGGTCATTGAAATAGTCTGCTTCTACTGACAATGATGGATCAGTAAAAACTGTAAAGTTGATCTCTTAGAGGGAGTATAATATCTTCCAGAACAGGTTGAACACAACCCATTGGATATAGCAGCCAGCAGCCATAACAATATCTCTACTCTCTCTAAATTACATTTGAGTTTACTGGTCCTTATCCACTTTATTGCTACAAGCACTGATTTGACATTCCTGCTTTTTACCTCTCTGAATGAATGAGAAAAGGAGGATGGCTAGCTGGATAAAATGCAGGATTGGGCCTTTGTTAAAAAAAAAAAAAAAGAATGTCTGAATTGTCACCTGCTTTTGAACAGTGTGCTCCTTCACTTTTATTGTTTCAAGGGATATCCACGTAACATATCTGTTGTGCCTTAGAACCTTTTTCATCACCTATAAAATTAAATAAAAATGAATGATAAAATAAAATAGCTGGAATTGTGCAAGATGCCCAAATCTTATTTTTAGATTCTTTGAGATTGCCTGAAATCTCTGGAGTCTGAAACTGCTGATGTGAAATTGGTAAAATCTCAAAAGAAATGTCTATGGAGATCCTCAGTCATCCAGACCATGATTGTCCCAAAGGTACTTTTTCAAAAGGCAATTGTTTTTTCTTGAAGACATTTTGCTTCTCATCCAAGAAGCTTCTTCGGTTCTAATTTCTAGGATGAGAAGCGAAATGTCTTCAAGGAAATACAAAGTCCAGCTGCCTTTTGAAAAAAACCCTTTGGGACTCAAAAAGTCCATAATCTGATGCAATCAGGTTGGGAGGGACATTGTGTAATAAGAAAATATGGCATTGGTTGGGACATATGGAAAAAACCAGAAAAATCTCCATCCCCTAATTACTTTTCTAGGGACTTGAGAAACAGTAAAATCTGTCAACTTAGTTATAAAAACATTTGAAGGTTAAAGAAAATTGATAAAGTTGGGAGAAGATATTAGGAGGTGAGCATAGATTCTGTGAAATCAAAGCCAGTTTAAGATGGATCCCACAATTGTACCTCTCTGGAAAGCAACTAAGTACCCAGAATACATTCTTTGTTCTTTCAGTATATTGTTGCTTTTGCAGTTCAAGCACTTATCTCATACTACCTACTCCATATCTGACCTCACTGATTTATAAGAGGATGCTATATCCGGTCAAATCTAATCAATTACCTTGCTTTATCTAATCAGCTGTATAACTAATTTGCATAGCCCTACAGAGAGAGATTGTATCCCTGTCCACAAGGTTTCACTTTTGCTGTCTCTGGTACTGTAATAATCTGTGCTTCAATGGAATTGTGTGCTTTTTTGTAGTTTAAATGAACTTTTTGTGAAAATTGTAAGAGAAATTTCTCCTACAATCCTTGCTGGATTCTGCTTGCCCTTTTCCCTATGTGTTTGTCTACAAAGCAATTTCAGCAGCAAACAAATTGAGAATATTCCCAAAGGGAGGGAGGGGGAAGGAATATTCCAAAAAACATAAAATCCCAGATCCCTGGTGTTGACATTCAGTTGGGCATAGTTATCAGCCTTCATTGTATACAAATAAAGAAATCACAATATTTTTCAGGGTGTTTTTTTTTTCTGAGATAGTTATTTCTGGTGGGTCTTTCTTGGTGTTTGTGAAAGCAGCAACTGCTATGATTAATAGCTTTTTCTGCCTCAAATCATCTTTTGCTGTCAGCACTACCAAATTGATAAGAATGAATGAGCTTAGCATGAAAACCCAGCCTTGTTTCTGCTTTCTGCTAAGCCAATTAGTGCCTCTTTTTATAAGTGTTCAATTGGCCCATTAAACTTGCAGCCTTCAAACAATAATTCAACATCAGATATGACGATAACTTATCAGAAAAGAGGGTTGTAACCCTTTTGATTGGTTACAAATAAATATGTATTCTTAAAGATCAGGGAACCATCATCGGTATGACTGGAATGTGTTTACTTACTAACGTAAATCTAAAAGACAACAATATATTTCAAGGAAATCACGTGAAATGGGATTGTTAGAATTAGGGCATGAAAACTGATTTCTTGGTTGAGTGAGGGTGATCTGTGGGAAATTATCTCTGCAACAAAACAAGCTTGAGATCCCCCCCCCTTCTGCTATTTCAGCTCACTGCATATTAGAATAATGTGTCTCCATTGCTGTCAACTGCCGGTGTGTTTATGGATGCGTGTTCAGTTTTGGTCTGTTTCTCTTTTGGTTTATAATTAAATATAGATTTATAAATGGCTTGTCTTGATAATATAAGGTACTATAAACAATATAATATGATAATTAAATTCTGTTAATAGTCTCTCTCTCTCTCTCTCTCTCTCTCTCTCTCTCTCTCACACACACACACACACACACACACACACACAGAGTGATTTCCCAGGTCTAGTAGGGGTCAATTTGAAAGCAATATGTATTACACCCCAATACTCTCCTTCCTTGGGTCAGTGGATAGAAGAAAAAATGCAGTTTATCATGGAGTCCTAATGCTCTGGGAATACAGTGTGATCAGGATGACATTCACGTTCTGTATGACAGCAATGAGGAGGCAATGGCAACAACCAAACCAATGGACTGAATGTGGTTCTAAGAATTTCATTCATTTGCCAAGTGACTGTATACACTTAAACCAAGGGTTGAGTGGGGGGCATATACCTAGGGAAGCAGATATACTGTAGGATTGGTGCCTTAAGGAAATGCACGTTTCATTTGGAAGACTAAGGATGGATGGATGCTTCTCTCTATTTGTCAATGGACTTAGTTGCTATTGTGCTATATATGATTCTCCTACCTGGGAATAACTTAGCTGGAATTGTATTTGATGGCAGATTGGAGTTGTCTTTGCCAATTGGCTCTTTTTAGAAGTCATTAACAATAAATACCCTAACTATTAGAAAAGGAAAGGAGTCCCTGCAGATTTTAATCCACTATTTATTGGCGACTGTAAAGGTTGGCACTCATCTCTGTTTCAAGGCCAGGTCTCCATGATTGAAGACATTTCCACGGTCATGTGGCCAGCATGAAGCATTGTTTCCTCCCCACCAAAGTGGTATCTATTTATCTACTCACATTTGCATGCTTTCAAACTGTTAGGTGGGCAGGAGCTAGGCAAAGATGGGTGCTCATCCCATCGGGTGGTGCTTGGGTCTTGAACCCAGGCTGTTGTCTTTTCAGCTGACAAGTTCAGCATCTTAACCACTGAGCCATCACACTGCCCACCCTAACTATTAGACTGAAAAGCAAATCTGTCTATAGGCCATTGGATAATGTGGCTACCTTATTTGGTCCTCCAGCATAACGATATCATATGTCAAGGTTCAACACAATATGCATTAAATCTTTACTCCCCTAACATTGGTGTGAGATTTTGTTTTTTTATTTATTGACATGACTTTAATGCTACCCATATCATCAGACTCCTGCAGTGTACAAAAGATCTGGAAAGTCAGAAGCAGAGTCCATATAGATGTGACTCAATCTTCCTGCTGAAAGGGGGAGGATAAAGAGGTTAAAAAACTGAACCTTGCTTCCACTATAAATAGGGCTTGTGTTTTGTACTTGCCATTCTTCTTTAATGGTTTTTCCAGTTTTTCCAATAAGCATAACTTCTCCAAGAGAGTTGCCCTTGAATTACTGCCTGTGAAGCTTCTTTCTCCAATATTGGCCGTGAAAAGCCTGAAAACTGATTTTTGCAATGGCTACAATTTTCTAAAGACACCGGGGAGAAAGTGGCTGAGCAAAAGGAATTGGTTGAGCAGAAGACAGTTGCAATACAATTAGAATGGATGAAATAAGTCATAATGTAGCTGTTCATAGGATGTCCTTTACAGGCACAACAGTCTGGATGAAAAAAAGCTCTAAACTAGGATTGATAGCACCTAGTTATATAAGCACAAATACAAAATGTGTGGTACCCTTTAATTTTTTCAACATCCAATTTTAGTTCAAATTTTGGTGATAACTTAATCAAGGCTTTCAAGAGGTCTCATAATGTCGAGTCCTATGTAAAAAGAAACCAAATCAAATTACAGTCTCTTAGATTTTCTAAATAACCCCTGAGTCCTGGAGCAAGCAATTAAAATTAAACAGTGTTCAGGTTGCTAAATCTACTAATTGAAATTTTACTTTTTGGGAAGGGGTGGGAGAAATGAAAACATGCAGGTTCAGCTTCCACTAATCCGTACTTGAAGGAGGCCTGGCAGACAACACACTGCCTGCACGTAATATATATAATGGCCCTGGTGGCACAGTAGTTTAGAATGCCACATTCCAGGCTAACTCTGCCCACAACCCGGAGTTCGATCCTAATGGAGCTCAAGGTTGACTCAGCCTTCCATTCTTTCAAGGTCAGTAAAATGAGGACACAGATTGTTGGGGGACAATATGCTGACATTTGTAAACCACTCAAAGAATGCTGTAAAGCACTATGGTACAGTAAGTCTAAATGCTATTGCTATATACACAGCATCAATCCCCCCCAAAAAAACCCAAAAGTGATGTCTTTGGTGTAAAGTGCTAAGTTTTTTTTGCCTCTTGGGCCACCTGATGCTTTGGTGTCTTTTGCATAGCATACACAAATTGATAAAATCAAAGCAAATCTCTCCCAAAATCACCCTGCTGAAATCTAGCAGGAAATTGCCAGATAAAGTATTATAATTTTCTCCTGAGTATTGATGGCATTTTTCTGAAAACAAAACTGTGTTAAGCCTCTGGCTATTTTAATGAGCTTGTGACAGTTTAACATCCTGTTCTGTTCCTCTGGGAAACAAAAGTTTAAAAAATTTGTCCTAACTTTGGGTTATACCATAGTTGCTCTTCCTTGCTGTGACTCTGAAAAATCACAGAGAAAACAAACTAAAACCAAATGAATGGGGTATAATACTTCCCCATATAAAAGGGCTGGTTTGTAGGGAAGATATGACCATATTTAAATGAAACGTGTTTATGTGCAATCTGCTCCCGGGGCATGAGTTCAGCAAAATTAAGATTTGCGCTTGGATGGAGAGTTGCAATCACTCCGTGAAATCTGGTTACACTCTCCCTACAGACATTTCCTGTCAATATAGGAAGATTAGAGGTAATGAACGGGACGAAAAGTTTACCATATGCTCTCATTGTGCCCTTGGGCAGACTTTCAGCCCCCCCCCAACATATGAAGAATACATATGGAGAGAGGTATGCATGTGCACGTATAGACACAACTCACAACCTGAGCAGATCTCCATTCTTCTCACCAGTTAAGATTGTATCCAGGAAACAAAGTTGGGTGACACAAATGTCATGTAGTAGACCAAAACAGTGTTCCATTTAGAGGATGCCATCTTGCAGGATCTCAGTTTAAGTATACTATACAAATTAAAAAAAATTCTTTTAGGAACTGAGGATCTTAAGAGGAAGCTAATTCTTTTGATTTCTTATTTTCCTTATAGTCTTGATGCTTCTCAATGAGCCAGAATGTGTATGTGGACATCTCACATATATGAATGACCTAAATGATGTTCTATTCTGTTTTTGGTTTTTTTGGGACCAAGACTAGCTTGCTTATTTACAATATTTGCAGCAGAATAAAATTATGTCCCTGAACTTGTACATGCTCTCTTAAGGAGGTTTATCTGCCAAATGATCTATTCAAACAATTACTTCAGTAGTTAGAAGAGGCCTGCTCTTGGCTTTATTAAAAAAAATAGTTTTTGAAAGATCTTAGTCCCAATCTCATCAATATGCTACTGAACAGGGATTGCTTCTTCCCATGGAGAAGATCCATGGCTGCACATAACATATACAGTCTTCTGATTTATTTTTATACATCATCCCCAACCACCGGAAAGTTTTCTTCATGGTGCAGAACAAAGAAGGAAAAATCTGGTTCCTACCTTCCATCTCTGTCCTGCTGCTGTTGTGTACATAAAAGGGTAAAGGTTGGATTAAGGAAAGTCCCTTTGGGAATATCCATGCTAATTGCTCACAATATTGTTTCCAGTGGCTCTGGAAAGTTCTGGACTTTTATATAGATAGGTAGCATTAGATTACTGTTGTTAAATCCCCTCTCTCTTTTATTTCTTGCCTGTTGTTTATGTCTCTCTTTCTCTGTTTTGCTTGCTTTTTCTCCTGTTTTGCCAATTAATAGTTTTTGGTGTTTGCTGATGTTTAATAAATAAACTTCAAGCTATTTTTTTTTACTAGTTTTAATGGATGGCATATATGCTTGCTCTTATTTGATATAGGGATTGGCTAGGAATGTGTGGGAACTGAACTAAACTGGAAATTATCCACAGTATTTCCCAATCCTCCTTTTTGTCTTATTATAGTCGTTAATAAGCAAATGCAAACCCCAATAAAATGAAGAAATCTATGCCAATGTGGCTGAACTTTGGGAGCAAAGAAGGGGAAACAGGAGGGAAAATGAACACAAGGATCCAGAAACAGCTGGACAATTGGAGAGGCAGAGAGGAGACAACCTCCCCAGGCAAATCAACCCAGGCAAAGGGAAATGCTGTCCTTTACCAAGAACCTCACTCAGTGCCACTTCTTTTAACCTTCTGGATTCCACCCTCAGAATATTCACATATACGTCCTCCTTCAATTTAAGGAACAGCAAAACTATTGAGAAAATTCAAAACTTCCTCTTGAGGGCTTTCCTAGATCTGACCAAATCCCATCCTCCCTAGCATTTTGCTTTTGCACTTCTTCCTTGAAGCTAACAGATGGTGTGCCACTTCTCTTTCTCTCTTGCACAATTGTAAGTTCATAGTACATGGGAGACCAGGAACAAAATGTTGTCGCACAGAATTTTGATAATGTATCCCATTACTTTTCCTTCTCCAATCAGCCTCATTTGCACGGAATTCACAGTTCTCATTAAACCACACTTATTCCCCTAAATGTGTATCTACAGTAATTCAATGACCCTTGAAGTTCCTTCAGAATTGTTGCTATCTGTCTTGTGCACATCCTGAGCCTTGGAAACAGAGAGAATGGTACTACTTCGGAATCTGAACTGACACATTTTCTTAGCATTCCAAAAAACACATAATGGACTTATCCTCCTTAACAGAAATATGTAATTTCTGCTGAGTTAAGGATCACATCAAGATATGAAGGCCACATTCCAAAAGAAATTAGGGCTGTAATGTAACATGAGCCTGAGTTTTCGGGAGATTTGTTTTTTTTCCTTAATGGTAAAAAGGATTCCATAGCGTTTGCAAAACTTTAAGTGCCCCTATTGCTCTAGATTAAAAAAGGGGTTCTGATAACCATAGGCGGCCCTTTTCACCTCCATGATCTGTGAATTTCTGACCTGCAGGAACCAATTCAGTGGAAGGTGAGGCAAGTTTATTTCCCTTAGAAATGAACCTCAGTGCTATTTTTATCCATAGAATGGCTCCAATGTCATTGTAGGTAACAATGCACAGCACAAGTCTAGTATACTCTTTCTCAAACCAAATGATCTCCTTTGGGCTCCTAAGTGTTTCCTTTGGAAAAATGTTCAATACCCCTCAATAAGAAAGAAAATTCTGCTTCAATAGATAATAAACAATGCATGGATGAAAGGGAAAATCTGCCATGGGGTTCAGTGAGACTGATTATGTCAAGAGCTGTGGTGGCCCAGTGGTTAGAATGCAGTATTACAGGTTAATTCTGCCGAATGCCAGGAGTTCGATCCTGACCGGCTCAAGGTTGACTCATCCTTCCATCCTTCTGAGATTGTAAAACGATGACCCAGATTGTTGGGGGCAATATGCTGACTCTATAAACTGCCTAGAGAGGGCTGTAAAGCACTATGAAGTGGTATATAAGTCTAACTGCTATTGCTATGTGAGATCTACAAAAACCGAGTTCTCTGTGGTCTTGAAAAAAGCCAGCCAATGTCTGACTTTCTCCAGGTACAAATCTGCACCAAAATCTACTTCCTTGGGAAAAGAGGTGTTCCCCAAACAATTTAAACTGCTTAAAACAATTAACTGTGTGGCAAATAATTGGAATGCCTTTGAGACAGATAAAACTATTACCTTTGGAGGTGTTTGAGGTCCACCACTGCTCTTATAAGTTGGTGAAAGATTCTTCCCTCTTTCTCTCAGTTGCATGCCTTGTATTATTCTATCACATTTTTCAGCAAAATTGACTAGTAACTTATGCC
Source organism: Azemiops feae (assembly GCA_023970755.1). Classification (NCBI taxonomy): domain Eukaryota; kingdom Metazoa; phylum Chordata; class Lepidosauria; order Squamata; family Viperidae; genus Azemiops; species Azemiops feae. The sequence goes on along the minus strand of JALGBA010000082.1, from coordinate 1,297,026 downwards.
CAGGTTAGAATTTCAGTTGATGCATGTATTATTAATTAAAATATCAATCTTAAGGCAAAGTGGGTAAACAAATTACAAGAGAAAAAGGAGTCACAACCTGTTGAGGGGGTTCAAGCAATCATCACTAGACTCCTTTTTGTAATATGTCAAATAACTAGCACACAGAGGCATCAGACTAAACTAATTGATCATGTTTTATCATATTTACTCAGTTGCAAAACATTTTCACCCCACATTTTCCCAAGAAGAACCTGTTTGCGTGTTTGTCCATGAACATTAACATTAAAGGCGAAGAACCAATGGCCCCGAAGGTGCTGTCTTCTGGAAAATTTGCTCAAAATTGTACACACAAATATACACACAGTGCTGAGCAATAGCGAGCAGCAATCTTAAATACTGAGCCGAAGTAGAAAATGCTCACATACAGTAAAATGGAATAAGTAAAAAACAAAAACAAATCCTTCTTGCATCCCTTTTATTAAAATCAATTAAATTCCTTGAGGTGGTGGGAGGAATAGAGAAATGAAAGGAAGGTTAGACTGGGGGATGGAGATTTGCTTCCAGGACAAGAGGTAGAATTATAGTTGGAATTATGGGTCATTTAGCTGATGTTGCCAAAATTTAATTTCATTAAGCATGACACATATTACTCTGGCCTCGAGTTAGAAGTGATGCTTTATACACAATAAAGCTCTTGAGTTTTAGAGCATGTATATGAGCAGGTCTATGGGCCAACATGACAACAATAATAAAAATTGATGTGGGGCAATGGGGATAGGCAGAAAGGCCACCTGCCTGAGGATCCAAGCTCAGAAAGGGTATCAAATTTAGATGTATCATATTATTAGAAAACAAAATGTAAAAAGTATGAGAATTATACCTCATCTTTTGACTGTGGAGACCTTGCTTTATTTCCACTGGCTATCATATTTAATTTTTATTATGGTTAGGAGTATCCAAAAGTAGGACAATATTAGAATTTCTGTAAGTTTCTGAAAGAGCCTAAACATATTTGAAACATTGAAATAGAAACCTTACAGTAGTCCAGCTAAACAGCTAAGCAGACTCATGGGTTGGAGATCAGGGCTAAAAACCAAGATGGCGACTAACTTGCCTTTTTATTTATTTATTTTTCACATCTCTAACCTGCCCATTTCCCTCAAAGAGGGACTCTTTTGCTCATCCTCGGTGGACACCCTTGGTGGAGTCTGAGGTCGAAAGAATAATGGTTCAACTACGGTAGCCCAGCTATTAATTCTCTTTACCATTCTGTATTCCATCCTACTGAAGCTTATTCAAAGCTGATGAAAGATCAAAGGACAACATTAAAAATGTAGCCAACTCTAATTAAACTACTGTGGGAAGAATCCAGAGAAAGAAATATTTTGGGGAATATTAAAAAGGCAGAATATATTTCCCCAAAGGAATAATGGAGAAGATCTTAAAAAAAAAAAAGACAGAAACCAGTCCCAGCCCCTCTTCCCCAAGCAGAAACTAGGCAGAGGCCAGCTTTTAGAAATGCAGATGTGATCATCTTTTCAGAAAGGTCGGAGCCAGGAAGTTAGAAGCTGATGAGATTAGGAAGACAAAGACCCCTAAAATCTACATACCCCCACCCAAACTCTAAGGACAGGAAATATAATACCGGTTGAATTTTTCATTCAACACTACCATGTCCAAAGCTTTTTTGAACAGGGCTTGCACTATTTCCAAAATGTTGAGCCTGCAGTTTGATTATATGGAAGAGTTTCTATAAATGAAGGCTATCCCCCAGGGAAAGATTGAGGGCAATAGAAGAAGGGGACGACAGAAATGAGGTGGCTGGATGGAGTCACTGAAGCAGTAGGCGTGAGCTTAAATGGACTCCAGAAGATGGTAGAGGACAGGAAGGCCTGGAGGAACGTTGTCCACAGGGTCGCGATGGGTTGGACACGACTTCGCAACTAACAACAACAACAATCCCCCTAGCCTGGGGAACAGAGTAGAACTGATAAAGAGCCCGATCTTTTCCAACAGGGCATCCTCTCCCTTTCCCTCCAGCAAGCAGCTAGTTGTTTTTCTCTCAGCTCAAGAAGCCTCACGGCTTGACTCTTCAATTTCCTGAAGGACAACGGCTGCCCACTAGCATCTTTCTGTTTCCTCCTTAACTGGGGAGGACAAATGATCCAGGACAATCACTCAGAAGGAAATTGCATGCAATTAGCTCTTCCAAGATGAAGAATTGGTGTCCTTTGTTGCAAGCAGTGAGCTAGCAACTTTGGAGTGGCCACCTGGCTTCCCCTTGCAATGTTTCTGGAGCCTCCTTTCACACTGATGAGACCTCAAAGGCAAATGAGGAGCCGCCGTAGCTGGATTGGTGGCAGCAAAAAAAAAAAAAAAGTGCACTTCAAAACCTGTCAGGTGCAGCTGCGATTAATCAAGCCGATTTACTGCAGTGGATTCATCAGGAGCAAAGAAAGCTGCTGGGGGTGGTGGTGGTGGTGGCTTTGCAATCAGCGAGGTAGGGTGTTGGGCTGAGGGCAGCCTGTCCCTGTCTGTGATCTTGTTGGTTTGGACAGTTGCTGCCTACTCCTGAGGAGCAACAATAGTCTTACCAACTTATATAGTCACACAGAAGATCAGCAGAGGTCATAATTTCTAAGCCTGAAGGAGGCAACTGCTCTGTTCAGCTGCTTGGTCTGATAACAGTTTTCTGGGGAGAGGCTGGCTGGCTGAACTGATAGAAACTAATATAGTTTGGGAGAGCCAGCTTGATAAAATGGTTCAGCTATGCAAATCAGTGGAACTGCATTGCTAGGAGTCCTTGCTTGCATATATACTGCATGCGAGCCTCCATCTATACCCATTTAATAAACTGACAGAGGAAATTGGGAAGTTTCAAAGAGATGCACAGTTCATAGCACTTAGACAAATGAAGAAAGTAGCTCAAGAACTAAAAAAACCAAAACAAATCTTAAAACACCCTAAAAATGATGGCATGTTATTAAATTGCAGAGATGCATCAAAAAGCAATACAGGTAGTCCGTTGTGAGGCTGGAATCTTGGCTGTTGAGTGAAGCAGTTAAGCAAGAAGCCCACATGATTGCTTCACTCAATGACTATAACTCCTGGTTGTGATTGTTAAGTGATTTTCCCGGTTGTTAAGTAGACAGAGTGAAAGAACTGGCTCCCATGTTCAGCTCCCTTCTTTGCCCAGAAAGAAACTGCTCCAGTGGGCTTCAGGTATGAAGCTCAGGTCGTTGGGATCTGAACTCCATTTCTACACCCCACTGGAGGAGTTCGGCTCCCCTTCAAACACAGAATGGAAATGTCAGGGGTGGGGCTGTGGGAACAGAGCTTGAATCTTCAGGATCTAAGTTTTGTTTGTGCATCCAGCCAGACAAGTTGGAGCTCTTTCAGCTGTCCCCACCTCCTGGAGACAAGAGGAAGTCCTCTGGGCAGGCAGCAGCAGCTTGCAGTGCTCCCTGCTGGCTTCTCCAGTTTCTGGGGAAGCCAGTAGAGAAAATTGCATATGGCGATCACATGATCGCAGAACACTTGGCAACCAGTCATAAGTGGAAACCGGATGCCAAGCACTCAGATTGCGGTCATATGACAGCAGTCTATATGTAGCATAATGTTTTACGAAGGTCAGAAGTGCTTTATGGACCATAAAGCACCCTTTCCAAGGCTTTCGTAATTTCAACAGTCATTAAACGACTGGTTATAAGTAAAGGATTACCAGTACTTCCATTGGATTTTATATTAGGGGGTGAGAAAACACCATCAAATCTGGTTCTGAAGGTTTGATCCAAAATTCCAGAAATGGCCTTTGTACAGTTCAGTGCCGTGTAACGAAGAACGGTTTTGCAAAACAGTAGTTTGAGAGGATGAAGAAAATTCTATAAAAAATGAATATACAGTTTGTATGAGCTAAGTTACTCTCTTTTAAAAGTACCTGTAACTTTGTTATGGAACAGCATGTGATGAGATTTGCAGTAATAGTAGACCAGGCTGTGCAGAACACAAGGGGTTAACTTGCAGGTCTTTTTCATGAAATCTGTCTCTAGACCAGGGGTGTCAAACTGCCAGCCCACGGGCCGGATACATCACGCGGAAGCCGTGCCCACCCCATTGCCGTGCCCATCCCATTGCCGGCAATGGCAAAACTGTCCCGATATGTTGCGCAATGTCACGTGATGTCGCGAGTTTGACATGTCTGTTCTAGACCAAGGTCAGCTACTCTGTTTCCCTGAAAATAAGACCTGGTCTTATATTAATTTTTTGCTCCAAAACACAGATTAGGGCTGATTTTACAGTTAGGTCTTATTTTCGGGGAAATGCGTCTGTCTCACTGACGATCTTAACTGGGGCTTATTTTTGGGGTGGGGTTTATATTATGAGCGTCCTGAAAAATCATGCTAGGGCTTATTTTCCAGTTAGGTCTTATTTTGGGGGAAACACTGTATATAACACAGCTCTAAAAAGATAATAATAACAAACTGCTGAGAATGAAACACTGACAACAAATATAACATACTACAGGTAGTCCTCGACTTACAACAGTTCATTTAGTGACTGTTCAAAGTTATAATGGCACTGAAAAAAGTAACTTATAGCCGCTTTTCAGTTATGACCTTTGCAGCACTCCCATAATCATGTGATCAAAATTCAGATACTTGTCAACTGGTTCATATTTATGACCGTTGCTGTGTCCCAAGGTCATGTGATCATCTTTTGTGACCTTCTGATGAGCAAAATCAATGGGGAAGCCAGATTCACTTAACAACTGTGGCAAGAAAGGTCATAAAGTGGGACAAACTCACTTAACAAATGTCTTACTTAACAACAGAAAGTTTGGGCTCCATTGAGTTTGTAAGTCAAAGACTACCGATATATGGAGTGCGTAGGACAACTGAGAATCCCTGTGATTGAGGGACCCTGATTCTAATCATGGGGATCTCTCTGATTAAAGGAGACACTTATTTATCCCTCACTCTTCCTTCCTTCCTTCCTTCCTTCCTTCCTTCCTTCCTTCCTTCCTTCCTTCCTTCCTTCCTTCCTTCCTTCCTTCCCTGTTCTAGTGTTTATTTCTCTATGAAATTTTATGGCCTCCTATCACATATAAGTTGACTCTGGGCGGTGTACAATAAAATGTATGTAAATAACAAAACATGTTGTAGGATGATTTGTACGGATCAGATTTTATATGTTTGCCATTGGTATTGTTCGGAGGCAATATTAAAGATAATAAATATAAATAATATGAATATTGTTAATAAATACAATAGTATTATAGTATCAATTAGCATAATGTGTTGAATATGATTCACCACATTCCTCTGCATTTGGCTGATTCTTTCGCTGGACAACTTTCTGGTATCCAAGGAAAACTATCTTGATTTGACTTTGATTTTTCACTATTTATGTAGAAAAATGCTAATTTGACTATATCAAAGCAAATTACACCCAAACACGAAGGTTTCCAAGTGGGAGAAGTTGGCATCAAGGAAGTGTTTTAATCCTTTTACAGTTCTAAATACTGGCAAATGACAAACAGCTCAAGGGAGAGCTTGATTTGCACAAAATAGTTTGATTTCAGAGGAGAAAAAAGCTGTGAATTGTTGAAGTCTTCAGATCCAAAAGCCAACTGCTTAGGAAACACAGCAGAATAAAGGCAGTCCTTGCTTAACAACCACAACTGGTACCAGCAACTCTGTTGCTAAGTACTAGCAGTGGTGAATGCATGATGGTGAAGGACTGAAGACCTCACTTCCACATGGGCATTAAAACAAGACAACATGTGTCACGACAGTCATGTGACTGTGACTTGGGCTTTTCCTGCCAGCTTCTCTATTAACTCTGCTTATCAGAATCCAGATGTGAAGTGTGCAAGTAGTGATCATGGACCACCAGATGCTGCAAAGATCATAAAGGCCCACCAGTTGTGTGAAGTGCCCAAATCTTGACCATGTAACTGTGGGAATGCTGCAATGGTCATAAGTGCAAGAACTGGTTGTAAAGTTACTTTTTCAGCATTCTTGTGACTTCAGATAGTCACTAAACAGGGCAGTCATTGTTAAGTGAGGTTGCCCCTAACTTTTACCCTTCTCTAACCAGAACAGTTTTTCTGTCCCACTGCGAAGTCTGAATAATCATAATTTCTAGCATTTATATAAAAATAATATTGCACATTTTATCTCACTAATCCTTCTGTCAACTTTGTAAGGTTGATGAGCTCTATTTTGCCCTTTTTGTAAAAGGAAGCCTGAGCAGGAAAGGCTGAAATCCACTTGGCTAAACAAATGTATATTCTGTGTTATACGGAATTTTTAAATCATGTTGTGATGGAATGTGCACCTGCAGCAGCAGCAGATCTTGTGGGTCAAGTGTTGTTTTTGCCAGTGATACTGACTTCAATTTGGCTCATGAGACTGACAGCTTTCCTCCACATAGCCTAACATTCAGATAGTCTAGATCAGTATTTCTTAAACCTTTTGCTTTTAGGATCCTTCCCCCTTTTAAAAATTATGGAGGACCCCAAAATAGCTTTTGTTTGATGGCTTGCACTTACAGATATTTACCATATTAAAAATTAAAATGCAGAATATTTATTTATTGAATCTTTGAAACCTAAAAATATTAAACTCATTAGATTTTAACATAAATAAAATATTGGTCATGAAAAACTATTTTTTCCCCAAGTAAAATAATAATGAGAAGAGTGACATTGTTTTACTTGTTTTCAAATATCTTCAATATCTGGCAAATAATTTAGATTTCACAGCACACACCCCCCTTGAAAGGGCCTTGAGGGAGTTCTTGGACCACACTAAGAAACACCATTTGATAGTAGGTGTCAACCCTACAACGAACCTGGCTGAGGCCATCTTGCTCATTCTAGGTTGCCACAAGAAAGGGAGGGGGTGCGGAGTATTTTTGCTAGTCTAAACAATTCTGACTCCTGTGGGAACCAAGATCATTCTATCAGTTAGCTTGGAGGGCTGGGCGTTTTGTCAGAAAGCCCGCCAATTCATTCTATTGGGGAACATAGCCGTTTGCATAGTGCTGGGGTGGGAAGTTTGACTTTGTAATAGCGTAACTCTTTGGAGGGAATTTCAGACTTGGTTTCACTTTTGATCGTGCCAATACTATATAACCAATAAACATGTTCCTTGAGGAAACCTCTAGTCTCGGAGTTCTGATTTTGTTGGTCTTAGCCGTGGAACCATGACATTATGCTTATGAGGTGTTAGTTTATAAACCATCATCAGAAAATTTATCTTAATACATATAGGGTTATAGTTTACATCCTTTTCTTACTCCGTTCACTCAGTGGTTGGCTGTCAGCCCTACAAGATAGACCATATAGTCCAGAACTACTTTCATTGTAACAGCTGTAGGAACTTGCAGATCCAAATGTGCTTCCCCCTCTCTCAATTTATTCCTGCGTGAACCAGGGAAGGGCTTGTGTGAGATTTCTTGGCCCAAGAAAGCCCCTCTTATCAGACTGCTGCCTTGCTAGCAACTCTTCTTCCTGTCCTTCAAGGCCATTCCCTCTGTCCTGTACATGAATCTAATTGGCATTCCCCACCTAAAGGAACTGGATGACAGCAGAAGCGTCCAGCATCTTGGAGGATATCTGAGCTAAATAGAGCACAATCCGTTACTTCTGGCTTATCATTTTTCACCAAAAAGTTTGGCTCTGCTTGGTCAAGGAATACTAGTCTTAGCATGGTGCTGACAGCAGGAAAATAAAAAATAAAAAAGAGTTATTTTCTTCCATTTCCTAGCTTCCTGACTTCTTAGCTCCTTTCTTTTCTCCATCTTTCTGACCTTCCTTTCTCATTTCTATCTCTCCTCCCATTCATGTCATCCCTTAAGAGGAACAGTGAGAGAGAAACAAAAGAAAAGAAAAGCCAAGAGAGGCAGACACTGTTCTAAATGAAGGTCTGTATTACATCTTCCTTTCCTGCTGTCATCTGAAGAGCTTTTCACTTCCAAAGCCAGGCTATTAAACATTAATGAAATGTTCAAAGATACGCCTGGATTCTTAGAAATGCCTTGTCTTCCCCCCCTTTTTTTTAATACACTCAGTATTAAATTTGGAAATTGAGAAGGGACTGTGGCCAAGCCTAGAGACTGCTCAGAGACACGCAGACAACATAAGCAGACTGACATGGTGAAAGGCTGCTTGGCCTCTGGGGCTCAAGCAACGTGTTGGTGCAGTTGCACCAATTCCTCTAGTTTGGTCTCATCCCCTGTTCTGTTGCTCTTCTGCAGATTTGGGATGCTTTGCTTTGACAGAACTTTGTGCAAAGCCCACATTGCTTTTGCTTTACCTTGCTTCATTTCTGTGGGCTTCCTTCTGCATTTCCAAGAATTCCAAGGAGATCGGTGAATGGAGCTGCTGCATGAGACCTAGAGGGAAAGGAATACACTTTGCTGCCTCTGTGCTTTCATAGGATGAATTAGGTCACAAGTGTCTGGCCAAAGGCAATTTGCACACATTAAGAATTAGAAAGAATTAAAAAGCATTATCATTGAAGAAAACTCTGTATGCGCCTCTTTTCACATTTTTGGGCCTCCTTAGTGTTGAAAGTGAAGGGAATTCCAAGGAAAAGGGGTGATCTCTACAAAGATAGCATGCTCTTTCTCCAACCTCATCTATCTGACCTCCCCCCCCCCCACACGCACACATGAATCCGGGCTGAACAGCCATGAGGGCAGAGGAGGTGACAAGATGAAGTTAGGAGTGTGAAGGCTCCTGAATCTAGCCCACTCTACATTCTGCAGGTTGGCGGTGATTTCTTTCCCTATCACATATTATTTATTATGGCTTCTTATGGAATAGCTGAATCTGTGAGGCAGCCTGATGCTCACTCCCCAACCTAAGAGAGAAGAAGCAGAGCTACTGACCTCTTTGTGGGGGCTCCTCTTCCAAGGTCTAGGCATTGACAAGCATAGCTCATCCTGCAATCCGATACCAGCCCCACCATTGCACCCTGACACTGTTTTCCTCATTTGATTTTGGTGCCAGGAGAACCGTAAGTGCAAATATAACAACCCACTCATGACCAGTTTAACTTCACATTAATTAGGAGGCAACTCATTTTCTCAGCCAGAAGTTCTCTGTAAGGAATAGCTTGTTTGGACATAGCCCTGGGTGGATCCTATTTTCTTACATTTTATTTATCTGGACAGCATGATAACCTTCCCTTCACCTGCAAGCTCAGAATGGCATGAAGGAGGACATGTAGGATAAAAGGGCAGACCTGTAAATGTAGCGTTCTGAAATGGAGGCATCCACATGCTGTAAAGGTGCCTAGCACTGTCATGAACATGAGGATGAGAGCCCAGGAATGGGAGAACTCAAGAGTGTGTATAAGAACACTTTGTGGAATTTAAACATAGTCATTCATGGCAAGCCTCCATGCATGCATACATGTATATATGCTGATGGATTGGCAGAAACAAACATCTTCCCTCTCCTGCCCAGCCTTCCCATTCCTGTGTTTTGCAAGGAAAAGGCTGGACATAACTATTATTATCTATTAGCCTTCTATTAGCCTTCTCATCTTTTCTACTACCTTCTCCTATTGGGAGTTTATCATTATGTCACCTTATTGTTTGTATGTACTGAGAGATTATGCACCTGAGACAATTCCTTGTGTGTCCAATCACACTTAGCCAATAAAGAATATTCTATTCTATTCTATTCTATTCTATTCTATTCTATTCTATTCTATTCTATTCTATTCTATTCTATTCTATTCTATTCTATTCTATTCTATTCTATTCTATTCTATTCTATTCTATTCTATTCTATTCTATTCTATTCTATTCTATTCTATTCTATTCTATTCTATTCTATTCTATTCTATTCTATTCTATTCTATTCTATTCTATTCTATTCTTCTGTTCCATTCCTATTCTTACCATTACCTTCCTACATCTTTTGCTTTCCTATATCTGTTCTCCAAAAAGGTGAGGCTGGCTCTGGGGACAGCAGTCCATGCTGAGGAACTGGCACTCTCTGAATATTCTGACTCTTTGCTGTGTCTTTTGCTTTTCTCCTATTTATCCCTCTTGAAACATGAACGGACTCCACTCAAGCACCAAGAATGAAAAAAGCCGCAACCAGCAGCCTAGATAGGATAACAAAGAGAAGAAAATAGCCCGGGCAATGGTACAAAGGCAAGTGGTTGCCCAGCCAGGAGATGGGAACAGAAGAGATGATGCTGGAAGGTTTAATGCATAGGCCTCCCTCAGACCTCTTTATTCTACCTCACTGTCCTTACCTTATTCTGCCAACTTCTTGTGAAATGGAGAGCAAAATTAAAGGGAAGGCATGTGAGGGGGAGGGGAATTTACTTCCTTGAGCAACCAGCTCCCACAGGCAAATGTGCTTGCACCAGGTCAACACACAGTTCTTGGTTGGCCCAAGCTATGTGTACAGTCCTAGTGATGATGAGAACAGCATGTGAGTTGGGGAAAGCCCAGTTTAAAGGAGAAGGCACAAGGACTGCCATCCCCGTCCCTCCCATAAATTCTCTTTTTAAGTCTTCTGAAGAGTTGAGACTGGAGTTCCAGAATGGATGGATGGCATGCAGGGAGATACAGCACTACCTCTGATGCTCCTCATAGGACCAGGAATAGAGAGTCCAGGGTTAGTCCTTTTCACTCTGGGAACTCACTGGGTGATTTGAGGCTAGTCGTGCTCTGTCACACACACACACCGGGTGATTGTGGGGAAAAATAAGAGATGGGAACTAATGTATGCCACCTTGAACTTCTGTATGAGAAAAGGGATTTAAGTCTAACTGGTAGTAAGTGGTGGGGTGTGGGATTCATAAGGACATTATAGGCATAGCGAGGATTGATTTCAGCCTCTCCCTGCCCACATGCTGAAACCAGAAAGAGGAAGAGTTTGCAGGTGTGTCTCTGTGTTTGTGTGTCTGCATGTAAATACATGTGTATAACAGAGAGATGGTAAAAGGTGGTTTTCTCTTTCCTGTTGTTGGTGTGTGTGTGTGTGTGTGTGAGAGAGAGAGAAGTAAGCCACGTGCTACAGTGTGCCCACGTCTTCCCATCCACTGTTGCACTGCATCTGCTTGGAGATAAAATATTGTCCTCCTTTTGAGTGGTATTTGTTCGTAGAACTGATGAAACGCCTCCCATCCCCCCCCATTTCTGCACCAAGCTAAAAACAGCTCTAATTTGGTATCTACCTATATTTCCCCTCCCCAAGTCATTAGCTTAACTGCTGTGACGCTGTGCAACAATTCAGTGTCCAGGAAAGAGTCAGTAATGTGTTGAAAAAGTACCAATCCTCTGAGGGGAAAATAGGGGATTCATTTAAAAAGAAGAAGAAGAAAAGGAGCAGAGAAGTCAAAATGACCTACCATTCCCAGTTGGAGCTCAGCAGTTATAATACCACACAGGCAGAGCAATTACAGACAGAGAAACAAAATGCCTTTCTCCCAAATCCTAAGCCTGAAGAGATTAATTAATACTGCATGAACCGAGCTGCTTCACATTGCTTCATAAAGGGAGCCAGAAAGCTGAAGGAAGAAAAGAACTAAGGAGAAAAAGGAGTTGGCAAAAAATATCACAGAGGGTTTGGGGGACGTGATGGGGCTGAGATGCTAACTGCAGGAAGACAGAGGGCAGATCTGAATGCTTTCTGATGGCCACCATGAGCTTGAATTTTACACATCCAAAGTACAGGTGGCAGGATAACATAATTATTCACTGTTCCCCCCACCCTCACCCTCTGCCTGGTAACAAATCCAGTATTGCAACATTTGGTTAATAGCAATAGCACTTTGACTTATATACCGCTTCACAGTGTTTTACAGCCCCCTCTAAGCGGTTTACAGAGTCAGCCTATTGCCCCCCAACAATCTGGGTCCTCATTTTACCGACCTCGGAAGGATGGAAGGCTGAGTCAACCTTGAGCCGGTCAGAATCGAACTCCTGGAGTGAGCAGTGAGTTAGCCTGTAGTACTGCACTCTAACCACTGCACCTGTTATAACAAATTATCTTTGGCGGTGATGGTGGGGATGATGGTGGTGGTGGTGATAATGGATTTTTGCCTGGAAATCTGACATGCGTAATGGTTTTCTTTTCTGTCCTGCTTGCCATCATGTAATGCATCAAAGAACACATTTCCTTTCATTGGCCCTTACCAAATGCCTCTGTTTCAGAAATCAATATCTGAGAATGCCCAAAGATGGGCGACTTGGGAATTCTCATTCGCAAAGTATGTCCTTGTGCAGAAAATATAAATTTACCCATAATCAATACCCACTGGAACAAAATTGAGGCTCTGTTCTGTATTTGAGAGTTAACTAGAGTTTGTTGCCTTGTGAACTGGCTACCTTTGATTTTTCAGCAGCATCATTTGAACTAGCCATACTCTGTTTTATTGGTACTGCAATGGTGCAGATGCCCCCAAGCAATAAAGGAGATTGACGGGTCCTTAAGGAAACTGCTAGTGGCAAGAAAATATACTAGGAAAAATATCCCAGGGAATGAGGTGAAGACAATTTTTTTCAGAAGGATACACGAGATTTTATGCAATCAGTGTTCTTCCTTTTCTGCATCCTTGCCAAATTCAAAACCCAGGTTTTTTTTTAGTACTGCCACAGAGGCTTAGGATGGCTGGCAGGGGAAAGAAGATTATCTGAAGCAAACATAATTGAGTCCCTAGCACAGGAACACAGATACCCAATATATTGTTATCTACAGATCTGGAGTTAATTGTCAGATAGAATGAGGAGAAAGGTGACTGATTCCAAAACTATTTATTGCTCATCCTGATCAATACTAAGTTGAAATTTTGAGGAGGGATAGAAAATTAAATTGGAGGAGATATTGATGAGCATTTAAAGGCTCAAAGAGGTAGCGGAGGAAATTTACGTGGTACAGTGAGTCCAGTATGTCCACACAGAGAAAGGATATTAGTCCCAAATGCAAATTCTGAATGCTTTATAAGCACTCATCAAGTACACTCAATCGACATTCTTTGCCCTTGCAAACTTTTTCTAGAAGACCCTTGCTGGACCAGATCAGTTCTTATGGATGAGCCGGGAGAATGAGGAAGTGTGCCAGCATGTTTAAGGAAAAGGAAGATAAGGTTACTGTACAGTGAGAGATAGGTGTGTATATAGAATCATAGGGCTGGAAGGGGCCTTGGCATCTTCTAGTCCAAACCCCTACCCATGACAAGACATCTTATATCATCCCAGACAAATGGTTATCCAATCTTTTCTTGAAAACTTCCAGCGATGGTGCACCCACAACTCCGAGACATAAGCAGTTCCATTGGTTAATTGTTCCCACTAAGAAGTTTCTCCTTAGTTGGATCTTTGTTTAATGAGCTTTCCACCCATTGCTTCTTGTCCTACCGTCAGGAGCTTTGGAGAATAAGTCGACCCCACATCTCTGTGGCAGCCTCTCATGTACCTGAAGACAGCTATGATGTCCTTCTCTAATTCTTTTCTTCATTAGGCTAGACATACCTAGTTCCCTTAACTCTTCCTCGTACAATTTATCCTGCAGACCTCTTATCAGTTGTCTCCTCTCTGCACTTCTCTGCACAAGGTGTGAATTTAAAAATACTGCCCCTGCTGGCAATATTTAGTGAGGTGGCAGTATTTGAGAGTCCAGGATGGTGGGATGTAGAACCAGGGACAATTGCTTGAAGTTAGGCTAAAACATAGAGTTCTGACTCCCAAGGTTATATCATCTCCATGAAAGAACCCAGCATTACTGGATAGAGAGAGCGATGTTAGTACCCAGTAGCTGATGGAGAAGAACTGTAAGCGTCCTGGTTCATTCACCATAATCTCTAATCCTGGAACCAATGCATTTTCCATCTCTACCATGGAAATGACACCATACCACACCGAACTCTCTCCATGCACTGCAACCATTCTCAGAAGCTTTCAATATAAAAAACCTAAGCTCCATCAGAGCTTGATTCTATATATCACAGCACCCACTGGCAGTAGGTAGTAAGAGCTTGCATACTGATACTAATATTGATATTTATAAGAAATCTGATGTCTTATTAACCCTTATTAATCCTTTGGACTCTATGTCCCATAATAGAAGTTGAAGCCCAATACATCAGCAAGCTAAAAGATTGGAATAGGCTCTCCCTCTCCCCTTCTCCACTGACACAGAGCATCTAAACATTTTGAAGCACTTTAATTCCAGCTGTGCATTGATTGGCACATAAAGAGTGAACAATGTCCAAAGGCTGATTGTGCAAATCTGCAAATTACTTTTCACAGGGAGGATGCTGTGCAATGTTGGCATATAGTTATTCAGATCGGCTTTAATTAGGATTGTCAGTTCAATAGCTTTTATGCTACAAAGTTTTGATCCACCTACACAAAATTGCAAAAGAATGTTTCTTAATGGATGTTAATGAAAAAATAATGAGGAAACGGAGGAAAAGGATCTCTTGGTATCACTTGATTGGCCAGGAAGTTGCCTTTGTTATCTTTATTAGGATTAGAGTTAGAGTTACAGTTTCACATAGTATCTCAGAGCTCTTGTCTTTGGGATTTATTTATTTACTATTTGAGACTTTTAAAAAAACAAAAAAAACAAAACAGAGGTAATGGCCAGTGCCAGACTAACATCTTTAGAGAAACTGAAATTTTAATTCTATTTAGGATAGGGGAAACTGTTTGTATTGGAAGAAGGAGGGTTTAATACCAAATAGGTCTATTAAGATGTGTAGAGGGTGACCATGTTTATTTGGATCCCTCTTCCCAATTTTAAGACTTTAAAATCAATTATTTGTTGCTAGTTCCACTAATACAATATGGGACTCTTTCTGGGAATTGCAAAAATGAAGCTGAATAAGCATTGCAGGTGGCTAGTTGCTCAGTCCCAGTGTAGGGGAAGGATCTAAACCATGGCAACTTTAAGATATGTGGACTTCAACTCCCAGAATTCTGGGCATGGCTGGCTGGGGAATTCTGGGAGTTGGTCCTTATATCTTGAAGTTGCTAAGGTTGGGAAAAACTGCTTTAAACAATTCTCTACATGTTTTATTTGCAGTTGACATTCTTTTGTGTATTTCTAAATCTTATAATACTATCCCAGTGTTGATGCCAAAAAAATAAATAAAATAAAAATAGTTGCCTTCAGTAAAATACCAGGATACTGTATTACCTGGTCCAAATCAAAATTGATGCCAGTGGGGGAAAATAGGTTTACCTATCCATTTAAAGAATATCAATTCTTTACTTGAACCACTTCCATTAAATATCTAGGTATAACTCAATTAGTAACATGTAATAAAATATATAGAGAGGTTTCTTCAGATACAGATAGATGGAGTCATTAAACGTTACCCTTTGGGGAAAGGTGAACACTTTTTTTTTTTTGAAACAAGTTTTATTAGTTTTTCATTTTTTACATCAAGGTGCTTAGGAAACAATGTGGTGATGGGGTAATCAATTATCCAAAGTCAAAATCATACATGTATAGCTCAGGTTAACTCCTTAAAGATTCCCTCTCTATTTCCCTCAATTAATATAACATATTCAAATTAATACATTTCTGAATAAAATTCAATCAATCAATAAAATTTATCAATAACATTTTACCTATACAAGTCCAAATCCTGTTTTTAAGCTTTATTAAATTCCAATTACCATATTCCAATTTAGCCTTAAATAAGCATTTTGTTTACACTTCGGGTATCCCTAATTTCCCTCATTTCATAACATAATAATTATAATGTCTAAAATAAGCATCTTATTCCAACAGTTACATTCTTACATTTCCCGAATGTATTCTAATTCTTATTCTAATAAGTCCTCATTTACTAATACCATGTCTTCCATTGTCACAATCCATTTCCTTGTTCTCATTCCATTACAAGGTGATTATCATACCTAAAATAAACATATTATTCCAAAAAATACATTCTTACTCTATTTCACGCATATATTCTATTTCTTATCCTAATAGCTCCTCATTTAAAACCTTTTTCATATCACAATTCCAAACTATAATCTAACCAATAATTTTCATCTCAGTTATAGATCTAAATCCTAAACATTGAATCAGTCCAAAAGCTTTAATTTTCATCTCAGTTAGTATTAAATCAGTCCATATCTCTAAAAAACCCTTTTTACCCATTAAGTAAAATTTTAAATCCCATTTTTAAATCTGACTCTGGCTTTCTTTTTGTGCCAGGCAGTTTCCATAAGAGAGCCTCTATATCAACGAATCTCAATGTTTGGTTAGACATGTTTATCATCAATTCAATTTGGTCATACTTCTGTTCTCCTTCTTCCACTATCATCTGAGTAGCGTAATCAATTTTGTCCAGTGTTATAATTGCTGGTTGGTTATCCAAGTTATCACAGTTCTGATACTCAGTGGATTGTATGTAGGATTGTGTAGTGTCCTCTTTGGTGATGATAAGTTCCTCTTCTGTTGTTTTTTGACTTATGAAATAGTCAGTTGGAGTCTGGAAATCAGTTTGAAGTTTTGGGACAAGGGCTTTTTTATAGTTAAGTTGTGAATAAGGTTCCTCCATCTCATTATGTTGTACGTGATGTTGGACACAGGCCTCTTTGATGTTGATCTGTTCCTCCTCTGCTATTCCTTGGCCTATAAGTTGATCGGTTAAAGTTTGGGGTTCAGTTTGTAGTTCTGGAATATCATCTTTAGTTTTCATTCTAGAGTTCATTTGCTCAGTAACTTCCAAGATTTTTTCCAATATGAGATTGTAGTTAAGCTGTGGGTAAGGTTCCTCCATTTCAGTGGTGAAATAAACTTTTAGTCTTTTAGTGGAGGCTATGTTTAATAACAGTCAGCCAATATCCACCTCCACAATTTCTAGCAGTTAATTTCACCACCCAGCTGTTTCAAATTCTTTATCTTTTCCCTTTTATGATAATTTGAAGGTCAAACCCAGCCTCAAAATCAAAGAGAAAGTACAATTGCAATGTCAGCTTTCGCCACAAGATGTCCCCAGTAGACTATAAAATCTTTTCCCAGATACCAATAAGGTTTTATCCAGTTAAAAAAGTGGAAAAAAAACAATATTGTCCAGTTTGATAAATAGATAGAATAATAAAATTCTATAGTAGGGATTTTTTCGGGACCCCAGAGTATCCAAGAGTAGAAATAGTCATTAAAAATTATTTTATTTTTTTCCTATTGTTTCCAAAGCTTGTTTTCCCAAGTGAGCGAACGCTGCTCTATCAAAGTGGGGAAATAATTCCATGGGCTTTTCACAGGGAGATAGGGTAAAGAGAGGAAAGGAAAGGTCTCACCCGGATCTTCCACGATGGTTCTTTTACGCTTAGATGTTCTTCTGACTTTCGGCTGGTGCGGCTAAGTGATCGGCCATGTTAATGGCCAATCTTTTCTCCGTCAGCCCTAAGGAGCCCTAAGGAGCTGCCTCGGACCACGGAAGGTGCTGCTGCCCTTCCGCGGTCAGACGAGAGTCCTCCTCAATGGTGGTCACCCCTCCAGGGCAACCTTCGACCCTATCCAGGGTCTACCGGTGAAGGGAAACCGGCCGACGTAGAGAGGAGACTCTTCGCACGACCGCCAGTGCCGTGACCTGGAACTGGAAGTGGGAAAGGTGAACACTCTTAAAATGAATATAATTTCCAGATTAATTTATATTCTAAGAGGAATTCCAGTTAATCTCTCTCCCCCCCTCCTTTCTCTATATGTGTGTGTATATATACACACAAATATTCATACACACACACACATACTAACCATTCCATGTATATGGAATGCTGGAAAGCTGAGAGCCTGGGTTTAATACCAAAGCATGTGCAATAGGATGAGCTCCCATTACTTGCCCCAGCTCCTACCCATCTAGCAGTTCAAAAGAATGCAAATGCGAATAGATTAATAGGTACCACTTCATTGGGAAGATAACAGCATTCCATGCACATGGTATATAGTTATGCTAACCACATGACTACAGAAGTAAAAGAGGCAGAGGAGAGATCCCGGGGCTTATGGAGCAAAGGAACTGTATGAGGCTGTCGGCAGGCCCAGAGGAAGGGAGAGAGACTTTTGGAGGAGTTGGTGGCGGTGGCAGCATTCTCCAGGGGTGAAAAGGAGCAAGACCTCTTTAAGGAAAAGATGGAAGAGACAGGATCAGAAAAAGGAAAGGAGGTGAGGTTGTCGTGCAGGAATACAAGCTAATTTGAGGGCTAATCCACATGGAGCTCCATTTCCATCTGTCCTGTTTGCCATCATTCGCTCCCTAAAGACTAAAACGGAAGATCTGTAACTTGAGCTGGCCATGAACAAGGAGTGTATATCGGAGGTGGTGACCCTTTGAGAGCTGTATGCAACAAAATTTCATTTTGAGGTATGCCGATTGGTGTATATTCAAAGTGATACCACTTGGCTCCCTCAGCCAAGAAATGGAGATGAGCACCAGGTCCTAGAGTTGGACATGACTGGACAGGGAAACCTTTTTACACACACACACACACACACACACACACACACACACACACACACGCACTTCTTGGCTTAGAAAATGTCTATGGTGTTCTTCAATTCTAAGAATATATTTACTGAACAATGCAATTACTAGTTAGTGAGGGAGGATTCAGTTTTCTGAATCTGGAGCTATATCATTATGCTTACCTATTGCCAAGTAAAAAAAGCTAACAATTGGTGTTAATTTTTTAATTTGGGCAATTTTGGAATAGACATATATGTAACACCTTTGGTTGGATGGACAGTATTAGGATCTAAGTATAGTAAAGCTCCAGTATTTCTGGAAACAGTTATGTCAGTTAGAAAGTTATGGAATATAATGTCTAATAAAAAAAGATTCATCCCTTTTCCCAATGCTACTGTAAGTTAACTTTATGAGGCAACCCAGCTTTAAAAATTGGGAAAAAAGATAATGACGACTTATACAACAAAAAGTAATATTTAGAACATATTGGACTCCATTATGTTTGTAAAGAAAAGAACTGTCAAAAACAGCACTTTGTTGGAGATTTAATAAGGATAATGTTTCCTTAAAACATATGTTTCTACAATGTTCTATACTTACCAAGTTTGGAAGAAAGCAATGGATTATATAAATATAATTATGCAACAAAAACTAACATTTTCGGAGCATACTATTCTTTTGAACTATATATCTAGCACATGGAATTTGACAACCCAACAATGTAAATGGATTCTCTGTGCCTTTACTATGGTCAAAAGATTGATATTGTAGCATTGGAAAGATAAATGTATGGCTCCATTTATTTAATGGATTGTATACCTGATTGCATTTGCCACTTATGAGTGGATGCCAGAGATTTAGTCTTTATATGCACAAATATAATGAAATATGGGACTCATTTATACAGAATACAGTAGTTTTTTAAAAATGATAGTCATATAGGGCATTAATTTTATGTATTATTCTCTTTGACTATTTATTTAAAAAAGTAAAAAAAAATCTCTTTATTCTTGGGTTTAAAAATCTGTTTCTGAGAAAACAGGAGAAATGTTTGATTAATGTGATCAGCTCTGAAGGTTTAAATGTTTCATGGTACACTTTTCCCCCCATAGTTTTGCTACTATATTTTTCATTCTGAATCCCTGGCAACCATTTGTATTTAAAATTATTGGTTGATCAATCAGTTAGATTTAAATACATTTGCACATTATGGAACAGCAAATTGTAGGCTGCCTACAGTGAAGTATGAGAACATTTAATATTTTATAAATAAAAGATTGAGCTCCTTACAAGATGGAAAGGTCATCTTCAACTTTTGAGGGTCCCCCCCCCCAATCCTTGTTATTAAACCCAGCAGATCAAACTAGCTGAAAATGCATTTTAAAAAATTGCCCTTGCTGATTAAAATTGCAACCCCACCAATCAATCAACCCAAGCTTACTTTACTAATCTGCCAATTAAATTGACGAAAGCCTACAGCACCACATTTAATTCATGGAAAAAGTCAAAGAAGTGGAAGTCAGAATGCTAAGCTAATAGAAAAGAAACAAATAGCTTCTTGTTATGGGTCCTCCCCCACAGCTCTGTGGCTAACTGCAGATAGTATACATGTTTTTTTTTCTTAAAAGCAGTTTTCAATCAAAAAGTTTCACTGGACTAATCAAGATGGAAAGGTTACAGTGACATAGCAGCATTGCCCTGGCTATTTATTCCATCTCATTTCTGTCCATAGATACCCAGTTCTTACAGATGTGCACCATAGGAGATAATGAAAGTCGAGAAAAAGTCTGAAAAATATTAATATAAAATATTTCCCCTATTTTCCTCCACTGGTTCTTTTCTCCATTCCTCCCTATTTCCTTGGTTTTTACATCCCCAGTGAACAACTTTGCATATAATCCCACAATCTTCAGTGAATTTTTCACCACCCACGCATATACAATGTCAACAACAATGTCATACCTTGTCTGTTTCAGGCTGAATTAAGCTTCCTTGTTTTTCATCCAGTTTAGGATATGAGCAATAGCTGGCAAGGAAGGTTGTGAGTGTTGGCCTGGTCCTAGAAGTATGTTGCCCAGTATCTTGTCGTGTGCAGAATAATCTCAACAAGGGGGAGAGAAGTGGGGCAGGTAGAAATTGTTCCTGTCTATCAGTCACTTTTACTGATAGCAACATCTGTTGTGATGTCCTAGGGTCTGTTGTCCAGGGTGAGATATAATAGGAAGGAAGGAAGGAAGGAAGGAAGGAAGGAAGGAAGGAAGGAAGGAAGGAAGGGATTCAAAGTAGCATTGCTACCCAGCGGAATGCCATCTGTGACTGTACTGGCATCAGAGGATGATGGGCCTTGGGATGGTGCTGTATGTGGGAATGATCTTGGGAAATGAGGGGAAGAGATGCTGCCTAGGGAACAATGATCAGATAAAGTGTGTATGTTGGGGGGGGGGAGTCCATAGCTGAATAATAGGCAGAGAAATAAAATTAGAAAGGATCTGCCTTAACTTATCAGGTGGTAAAGGGGGAAAAATACAGCCAATATTTCATTCACTCTAACTATTCTACCCTGTAGATTTCTTCAACAGTAGACTTTTAGAATGTCTGTCACAATGGAATTGATCTAATAGTAGCAACAATAGAAATTTCACCAGAAATGTCATAATAAAATAAGGTGCTAAAGTCAGTAGCTAAGATAGCAAGAGAAACACAATTACCCAGCATTCCAATGAATGCGTAAAAGTCTTTCTTTAAAAAGTGGCTTCCCTGGGAAAAACTGGAAGGGGGAATGTAGGGCAGGTTTCTCTATGAAATAGGAACTACCAAAGAGAGGGACCCAGTCTCCACTTTCATTATTTGGCCATCCATGGATAAGGAGAGACAAGTAGATCTAACAGGCACTTACATATTCAAACCAAAGGAATATATCTTAAAGTCTTTTAAGCCATTATAATCTACAGTACTATATAGCAGCTACAGCTTGAAAGATAATAACAATTTTAGCCAGGAACTTAAAAGGATACTACATAGCCCAACTTCAAGCTGGGGTAGAGTATCTGGAATAGCTTCTCTCCAACATTGCTTGATCTTCCCTTGTTTCCTGGAAGGCTTTTAAGCCTCCCAATTTTCCATCCTCCTTTCCTTGTTCTTGATTCGCTAAAATAAGCCATCTGGGATTTATGGATTAGTGGCATAGAAATACTGCCATAAATCAATGCAATAAATAGATAATAGACGTAATGTGAACTGCCCACCTGAATTTGCTATGCTTTCTAACCTTTGGTTTATTGTGTTACCCCAGCAACAGAACTTCAGTGTTCTAGAAGCTGTGTGTTTCCTCAGGTCACTTATTCTCTGAAGGAGAAGTCTTAGTTCTAAGTATCTTAGGAGCCAATACTGGAATGGCTTGGCACATACAGCCTCTGATCCAGAGCAGATTTGATGGAGAGTAGCAGCTATGTTTGTTCATATATGTTTGCATGTACTGTATAAAGTAGGAAGCCAGGGTGAAATAATGTAGTAGGCCCTAGGTCACCCAATGAGCTTCATGGCTTAGTGCAGATCTATTCAGTCCAACACTTGGACCACTCTATCACACTGGAGTTCTTCTGCGTTACATTTTTCTCCCTAGTCTAATTCACCTTGTCCGCTTGTATCAGCATGGAAGAAAAGGTTCTAGGGTAATATAACCCTTGTCTCCCTTTTTATATTTATTTTAAAGCTAGACTTGGACTGAGCATCCTCCAAATACTTCCAAGTATACTTCCAAGTATACAACAACCTGATTGGCACATTCTGAAGCAGTTGCCAGATCTTATATGGTCTTCTTATACACATGGGTAGCAGTCTTTGAAGAGCACTAGACCTGTTTGTTAAACTGGGTTTAGAATCTTTTGAAAGGCTGCTGCCATTATACTTAAGAAATAGGTAGCTCTTCTTCCTTTTTTATAACAACAAAAACAACAATGTTGGAAGGGAGGTCTTCTAGTCCAACCTCCTGCTCAGGCAGGAAACCCTATAGCATTTCAGACAAATGGTTGTTCTCTTCTTAAAAACTTCCAGTGTTGGAGCATTCACCACTTCTGGAGGCAGGTTGTTCCACAGATTAATTGTTCCAACTGTCAGGAATTTCTCCTTAGTTCTAGGTTGCTTCTCTCTTTGATTAGTTTCCATCCATTGCTTTTTGTCCTGCCTTGCTTTGGAGAATAGCTTGACCCCCTCTTCTTTGTGGCAACCCATGAGATATTGGAACACTGCTATCATGTCACCCCTAATCCTTTTCTTCATTAAATTATACATACCCAATTCCAGTAACCATTCTTTATATGTTTTAGCCTCCAGTCCCCTAATCATCTTTGTTGCTCTTCTCTGTACTCTTTCTAGAGTCTCAACATCTTTTTTACATTGTGGTAACCAAAACTGGATACAGTATTCCAAGTGTGGCCTTTCCAAGGCATTATAAAGTGGTATTAACACTTCACATGATCTTGATTCTCTGTTAATGCAGCCTAGCACTGTGTTGGCTTTTTTGGCAGCTGCAGTACACTGCTGGCTCATATTTAAGTGATTGTTCACTAGGATTCCGAGATCCCTCTCACAATTACTACCACTGAGCAAAGTAGCACCTATACTGTACCTGTGCATTTGTTTTTTCTTGCCTAAATGTAGAACCTTACTTTTTTCACCATTGAATTTCATTTTGTTAGATAGCGCCCAATGTTCAAGTCTGTCAAGATCCTTCTGTATCTTAAGCCTATCTTCTGGAGTGTTGGCTATTCCTGCCAGCTTGGTGTCGTCTGCAAATTTGATGAGTTCCCCATCTATCCCCTCATCCAAATCATTGATGAAGATGTTGAAGAGCACTGGGCCCAGAACCGAGCCCTGGGGTACCCCACTACACACTTCCCTCCATGTAGATGCAGTTCCATTGAGGACCACACGCTGAGTATGGCCGGTCAGCCAGCTACGAATCCATCTGGTGATGATGCTGTCCCACATTTTTCTATCTTAACAAGTAGTAGGTTGTGATCTACTTTATCAAATGCCTTACTGAAGTCCAAGTAAATTATATCCACAGCATTTCTCTGGTCCACTAATTTTGTCACCTGGTCAAAGAATGCAATAAGATTTGTCTGGCTTGATCTGTTTTTGACAAACCCATGTTGGCTTTTGGTAATGACTTTGTTTGCCTCTAGGTGTTTTTTGCCTGCCAAGAGTGTTAAAATCTCATACCCAAAACGTTTTTGCCTGCCATGAATGTAATTCATTGGTGCAATATTCTTGCTGTGATTACAGCATGGACACATACATTCACAGAGGTAACTGTCAACCATTATCAATGATCCTAACCCAAGCCTTAACCCATTTCTGGGGGAAAAGTGGAAAACAACTCAAAGAAGCAGAGACACTGTCATTTGGCACGTTCAACTCACTGCTGGGCAAAACCTTTTGGTGGGCAAGAAAGGAATAAGAGCCAAACAGGCTAGCCATCCCTGCAGAGAGATGCTAGCTCAGAAGGTCAGTTTCAATCATGAAAGAGAGCCACATTCTGTTAGCTGTGTTTTCTGGTTGTGTCTAACTGTGGGCATTGGAGGCTCCACTAAGAAGGAGTTTCACATAATAAAATATTTAATTGCTTTTATTGCTTTGGGGAGGAGGAGATGATGACGATCATTTTGCCTACTGCACAGGATTTACATCTGAACTGATATGTACACAATTGCATAGTAATTTATTGGCTGTAGGTCACAAATTACACAGTTACCCTTTTTTTATCAGATTTCTTTCTCTCTCTACATATCTCTCTATTAATCTCTGTCACCTATCTTATGACTGGTTCCATATCATATATTAAACTGATATGTCTAGACCAAAACACATCAGGCTTAGCACTGAAAATCATTTAATCATCTTTTTTTCTGCTATCAACAACCCATCCAGTAGCAATATGCTTGCTTATTCACACAGCAGCCCAAAGCATTCACACAGCAGCCCAAAGAGGCTGTCTGCTGTTCCGCTGCTTGTTCATACAATTCAGAAACAGTGAGGATGTGTTTATGTTTATATTGCTTCAGGTGCTTAAAGCAGACAGAGCTCGCAAAAGTGCAGCTTGCCTATAGTCACAGAGTTAATTCACGAGAAGGGTAACACTCAAATCAGGAACTTTCTAAGCCTCCAGGTTTACCAGCTCACTGTCAAATAAGAAGATTAGAGCCCCATTATCTCTGACATCAGGTTCATCCAGACTCACATGCTGTTCCTCAAATAATCTATGCAAATAACCAAAAGCAGAGCACTTATGCTGCCCCACAGTTGGTACCGGAAGGCATGCTACCTCTGAGATGGGCAGTGTTATATAGCCTGGGCACTCAGGGCAGCAGTGTGCCTACAAACACAACCTTTGGAATCTGGCAAACTCCCTGTCCTAGCTAATTATGCCAAGATGTTGTTGTTGTTGTTGATAATTGTAGCATGAAGCATCACTGTCCAACAAAATATATATTTCCAACAATACCTCTAATGTGGTTTTGTGAATGGTTACAGTCCTTGATATGTTATGCGGAATGGACCTCATTTATCAAGGTCACCATTTTATCAGAGGCACGCATTACATGCCTTTAAAATTCCCAATGTCTCCATTCCTTGTGAAAGTTGGGGGCCCTGCTTGTTTACCAGTCACGACTACTCACTGTTATTTTCCTTCATCAATATAATTAATCTCTGCTTAAAGCTATTTGAGTTCATCTATACTTCACCCAGCCAAGGAACTACTGCATCCACCTGTCATATTGTGCCATTAGGCATTGAAACATAGGTTAACTGTGGCATTTTAGCACTGTTTACACTTAATGTTAATTTAGTTAATTTAAAATCTGGAAATTATAAATATTGGACGTTGAATTCGATTATTGATGGGAAACTAAAAATTGGGGGAAACTAATTAGGACATTGTCTAAAAGGATTGAATGTTAAAGTAACTGGGATATGTATAGATTAAAAATTATTGATAAATGTAAGAAAATTATTTTTATTTAGTCGATGTAATAAGAATTGTATCAGTTTAAATATGAGACAGTAAATACCAAGGGGAAAAGAGAGGAAATATTTAATGTAATAGTCCGAGATTTGTACTAAAGATACTTGTATGTTATTGAATTATTGATCAATTCAGCCGCCACATTGCTTTTCAAATATTTAAATGTAAAATTAGAAAATCAATAAAATTTTCTAAAAAACAAAACAAAAAAAAACCACTAGCTCATACATCACATTAAACCACAATTAAGGAAACCCCATTATATCTTGGAGAAATCTGTAAATTTCTTTTGTAACATTGACACAAGAGTGAATCCAACAGAACACAAGTAAGAACTCATATTCAAGCCTACATGGTAGCTCCAAGAGTAGCAAAATATCAATATTTCTCTGGTCTTATTACAACTATAAAATGCAGGGCAGTGACTTTTTTTTAAAATGACCCAGGACTTTTCAGGAAAGGGTAGCTCAGAAGAACATATCTGGGGCATCTCTGAGGAACACTGCAGACATTCAGAGGATAACATAATGTAATTTGTTCAGAATCAGACACCATCTGGGTAGGTTCTGTGAGCTGTTATCCCAGTCCTTCCTGGTTGCAGTAAGCCTCCAAGGAGGTGTTTGGCAACTATGTCAGGGTGGCAATAAATGCATATTTCAGAGAGGGTGCATTGCTGTTTGTCTTGAAGAGAGCAGTGGTGTGCCTCTCCTTGAGAAACCATTGCTTGACCCAGCCATTCTGATTAATTATAAACCTGCCTCTAATCTTCGCTTTTTGAAGAAAAATTGTTGAGATGTCAGTAGGGCTGCAGCTGCAGGCAATCCTAGAAGAAACAGATTATCAGGGACCAAACCTTAGGGATCTTAAAGGGACCTTAAAGCATCCACAAAAAAAGAACAGACTTAGGTTAGTGCGAGCAAGATACATTGACTTTGGGTTCATAAGTCATCTGATTCCAGGAAGATTCCATCTTTCATCATGGATGGGGTTGTATTCCCTTATTATGAGCACATCTTGGTTTACCCACCCTTCCTTTAAGAGCTGCAATGCCCCCCTCTTAATTTCCAAATGCAATTCAAGGTGCTGTCTGACACTTTTAAAGCTCCTCATGGTTCAGGACCTTAGTATTTTCAGGATCATCTACTCCCCATTACATCTGCCTGGCCAACAAGAACTAGCACATAGGCTTCTTTTAGATCCCTTCTGTCATGGAATGTATGATGGTGGTCTTGTTCAATTGCTACCCGCTCTTCCGTCTCCCCCCCCCCCCGAGATTTAAGTGGCATCAATCTTCTTGGAATTCAAATCCGTAAAAACCATCTACTGGAGCGATCTTTGAGATCTGGGATGTCGTAATGCTGTTTGGCCTTAGAGTGGGATATTTGTTTGAGTCATATGATTTAAGTTCCTTGATGTATAAATATATTAAAGGTATATAGATGTTATTGTACTTTATGTTCCAGGTTTTATTTATTGTAG
The DNA here is from genome assembly GCA_023970755.1 of Azemiops feae. Classification (NCBI taxonomy): domain Eukaryota; kingdom Metazoa; phylum Chordata; class Lepidosauria; order Squamata; family Viperidae; genus Azemiops; species Azemiops feae. The sequence continues at coordinate 1,270,059 of JALGBA010000082.1, read as the reverse complement.
TAATTACTGTAACATTTTGATCTGATTTACAGATTTGGGGAATGTATGCTGCTCAGAGTTAGTCACGACTGGAGCAGCATATAAGTCCTGGGAATAAATAAATACATAAATAATAAAACTTATTACTAATCCATTCTGAGTGGTTGATGAGAATCTGTGTGCAGCCATTCCATCTCCTTCCTGTACAGTTCCTTCATTAAGGCTGGATGTTCCTCTACTGCTAGGTGTGTTATTCAGACTTGTCCTATGGTTTCTAGTGTTACACATGCTCCCACGTTCAACTTCTGCTTACTCACCCACTCACAGCCTCAGCAGGCACATGGTTCTTGTAAGAACCTTTGCTTTCTACCTAGGTTTTCCAGATTGGTGTGCTAGAGAAGATAAGACATATAACTCTGGTCAACAGCTGGGAAAATTAGGGACGCACACAAATCACTTTCAGGCAAGGCACAACAAGTACTTTGGAACAGAGTTCCCCAATGTTTCCAGCTTTGAGGAGGGGGGGGCAGAGGGGATGGTTCATGCAAGTGGCCTGCAAGCACGTGCGTGCAGCTCCATTTCTGCAAGTGGCGTGCATGTGCGCCTGCTGCTCACATAAATGGAGTGTGCACACACGCTTTCGCCCACTGCTTGCACAACTGAGGATGTGCATGTGCACGTGCTCGCCGGCCATTTCCATGGCCCAGTTGCAAACCCCTCACAGCCCATGGCCCACAGGTTGGAGACCCCTCCTTTGGAATACACCAGGATCCAGTGAATTTAAAGTAACACCAAATTTTACTGGTTACAGTGTACATTTGCTCTTTTGACCCATGTCCTTGTCACTAAGCTGCCAGGCACTAACTAGAGGAATGGAAGCTGCCATGAAAAGATGAGTCAAGGAATGGGTAGGCTCCAGAACTGAAGTCCTTGCTTTGTTGAGTCACAAGACTGACAACTACACTTGCCTTGTAAATTCACAAGGCTGGTAATTATTGATGGGGGGGGGGAGTGTGCTCAAGTCCAGCTTCCTTTGTCTGGTTCAGTTAACATTTTTCCTTTGTTTTCTTAAAAACATATTTCCTTCTTATGTAACTCCCTGAAGGGATCTTTTAGACAAGATTCATGGCTTGTTGTCCTCAATGCTTATATGTCTGCGTCATCTTTAGTTATGGCAGCTCAGCTTCAGCCTAGTCTCATGCTAGTTAATAATGTTGATTTCAGTTTGAAACCTTGGGTGGTTGCTTCAAGCTGGAATTCATGCTACCAGACATGATAGCTGTTCTGGGTTTACAACTACAGGCAACCACAAAAAAGCCACACACCATGTTTCTGAATAAAGATGGCGCCAGCGTAGCAGTGTTTGGCAGGGGCAAAGGGGTCTGACTGATGAAAGCAATGTCATTGTGTCCTGACTTATGGCCGTGTCAGGATGTCACACACTCCCCCAAATAGGGTGGAACTCGCAATCCTGTTTTCATAATTTTGATCAAAGTAGTAAGATCCTGTGAATGCCACTGGGTGGCACAGGCATCCAGAGCCAGCTATTCAAAATGTCTTATCAAGGTGGCAATTGCACCTCCAAGCATTACTGTATCATTACAGTCCCTGTCCGCTTTCATGATAGAACCACAAAGCAGTGATTGCATCACATTATAAATCATCTGGGTAGCTGGCCACAAGTTGCAGAAAGACCCACTTGAGTGCATTTTTATACTCTTCGAGTTGAATTCTTGAGCTAAGTTTTCACCCCAGCGGGGACTTTCTACAGGCAAAGCAAGCCTGCTCTAGCAGCTTTGAGTTACAGTTCTTCCTTGGCCGCTTGGCAATAGCCAGGTGTTTTTCTCTTTTGCTTTCTTGGTTAAAAACATTTAAAAACAAAACAAAAACCCAAACAAAAAACTTTCCCCTCGGCACCGTAAACGGGGCGATTAAAGATGTTAAAATATTAAAATCACATGCAAATGAAAATGGCAGCTTTTCATCCGCTGAAAAGCGGGGGGGGGGGAAGAGAGAAGAGGGGGAGAAAAATCAATCCGGGCGTCAAAGCAAAGAAATAACTGGAGGTCGCGTCTTTTTGCAAAGAAACGAGGCGCGGCGACTGGGAGTGGAGGAGGGGCGGGATCTTTCTGAACCGCAGGAGTGGCGGCGATCAGCCGAAGGTGCGGGCGACGCTATCGCTTGGCAAGGCATGAATGAAGGGGAAATTGGCGCTTTGAGAGGCTTTTCACCAAGCGCCTGCGAGGCTGGCAATTGAAACCATCCAGTTCTCTCCTTAATCACGTCCCTTCACAAGCCTCGGAGACGAAATCTCCAGATGGTGGAGGTGAAGCGGGGACGGAGGACGTGAGGTTGGGGAATAAAATCCGGGACAGTTCCTTCTCCGGTGAGGAGGCGCCCGCTCAGGCTGGGCAATCCGGGAAAAGAGAAAAAAAAGAAGTTGGGAGGAGAGGAGGCCTGATCGCCGTCACCTCAATTAGCGAAAGGCAGCAGCCGAGAAGCGGCCATTCAGGGCCGAGACAAAAAGCTGCGGAGATAATCAAGGCCCAGTGTGTTGAGCAAGCGGTTCAGACGCCATCAAGGCTCCTTTCGGTTGATAAAAAGACGATTTGCGTAACAAAAGGGCTGTCACAGTGTTTTTGTCTGATAAGAGCCCCTGGTTGGCCGTTTCTTCTCTAACCAGGCCTGGCAAAGTGCCTGCGAAGGCAGTTCAGCAGAGAAGAGAAACAGACAGGTGGGGAGACCAGCCTTGCTGGTGGATTAAAACACTGGGCATCTGCTTGAGCTTCAGCAGAATAAAAAACTATCCGAAGTCTAAAGTTGTTCTCTCTCTCTGCCTCTCTCTCTCTCTCTCACTCATCACAAGAGCCACTTAACTACTGTTAAGTGCAAAGTAAAAGGACACTGTAAATGTAGAAAGTGTGATCATTGCAAAGTCAGGAGGCTCGAGAAGTTTTGAAGCTGGCAGCTAGTCCCTATGTTAAAAGCACAGACTTCGGGCTGAGTTCACACATTCTGCTAATCCAAAATGTGGTTTGCTTGCGCAAGAAAGAGTGTGGGAGCTAAAGTGAGGTGGTTTTAAGCCACCCAGAGATGTCTAGGGGTTGGTTGAGTGACCTAGAAATGTGACCAACTAAACAAAGCCATGGTTTATGTGGTATGTTACCTATAAATTTGCAATAGGGGCAAATATCTGTAGCTCAGGTGTAGGATGAGGGTGAAGGTTCGTTCTCCGAGCATGTGGGTTGGTTTCTGAACATTTTGTTACCAGGCTAGGTAACATCTTCCACAGGTAACATCTTCTGCTGAGGATGTTATCTAGCCTGGTAACAAAACATTCAGAAATCAACCCACAAGCTCGGAGAACGAACCTTCACCCTTACCTTTAGAATAGAATAGAGCTGAAAGGGACCTTGGAGGTCTTCTAGTCCAGCCCCCTGCTTGAGCAGGAGAACCTATACCATTTCAGACAAGTACTGTCTAGTCTCTTCTTAAAAATATCCAGTGATGGAGCGCCCACGATTTCTGAAGGCAGGCTGTTCCACTGGTTAATTGTCCTCACTGTTAGGAAGTTTCTCCTTAATTCCAGGTTGCTTCTCTCTTTATTCAGTTTCCAACCATTGTTTCTTTGTTCCAACCTTTGGTGCTTTGGAGAATAATTTGATCCCCTCTTCTTTATGGCAGCCCCTCAAATACTGAAATACTGATATCATGTCGCCCCTGTTTCTTCTTTTCTTTAGACTAGCCAGACCTAAATCCTGCAGCCGTTCTTCATATGTTTTAGTCTCCAGGCCTTGGATCATTTTAGTTGCTCTTCTGTCAAATCCCTGGGCAGGGGTTATACTATAAAAGCATGGTTATGAACTGTTGCAGGGTAATGTGCATGTGTGCTCCAGCACATCGACAACAAACACAATGCCATAATAGAAACTATGTTTTCTTGTAACACTTATCTTTATTTCTACAACAGTAGCTGGCCATCTCATCATTAGAAACTGTCAAATAGAGGTTTGGCTGACATCTGTGGGAGGGGGATGCTTTACCCCTTGATTTTCTGAATTCAGCAGAGGGTAAATAGTCTAAAATCACCCTCTCCCATACCTTCCCATTCAACAAATACACCACCATTGTGAACTAGTAAAAACAGCCTTAACACTCTCCATTTTGAATTGCAACTCATATAATTCCTGACCAGCATTTTGGCCATGAAACAATTAAATTGCAAACAGCAGAGTTGTTGATGCTTGGTAAGTGTTTATTTTAAAAGATGTGTTGTAGTCTCTTCATCACAAGATTGTCATCAGTGCAATTATATTAATCCTATTAATTTTGGAAGTCTATCTTCATTGTCAACATCTTTATTGCTGTCATCATGGAAAGTAAGAATGTTTCATTTTTTCCCCCCTGCAGATCTGGTGTAGCATTTATACTGAATTGGGATGAGTTCCCAGTTTATTGATTAGAGAATCACAGTGCATCTGAAACTAGAGATCTGACGATACAGGCTACTGTGTTGCTTTCTCTGTCAATGCTGAACAACTAATCCAGAAGAGGGAACAGATAGCAGAGAACATTATTCAGGGAGAGAGGACTTTGCTGCATATTAAATACTTGAAGACAACATTGATATATTATTTAGTGCAGCAATGAAGCTGAATACCTTGACACAAGAAGAGAATCTGCTTACAATTTTCCTCAGTTCGTAACTTAGGTTTTTGGGGATTTTTTGTTTTTTGTTCTATGTATTAGCCAAGTCTCTTAATTAGTTAGTTTGTTTCTGGTCAGATGAGTAATAGAGCTCTTTTTGTAACTTAGGATGAATGCCAGAATAAGTTTCTTTGAGGTATTTTGTTTTATTAAAAAATCCCTCTTCTGAACTATCTCCTTTTTCAGATAGGAAGTCAACCTGTTTTCCTTGACTTCCATCTCACACAGTCTTGTGTCCATGACTTTATAAATCCAATTTGCTCAATTTTCCAAACCCCAATACTTAAAAGAGTCCTAATGACTACAACTTTATTTTCCATTATATTCCAAAGCAAAAATGGATCAATGTTTTTGAAGACACACATTTGGGTGAGATATTGTCACTAACTGGAGCTGAAAAGATGGGGAGTGAAGTCATCCCAGTGGACAGGATCAGTTTAGAGCAGCGCTTCCCAAACCTTTGCCTTCATTACACATAACAAAAAACCACTTCAGAAAGTCTTCCTGAATTTTAAGGACTGGTCATAAGTTCCTTGGTTGTAAGTTGAGAATTGGCAGTATTTAAGAAAACAATAGCACTGAATGACCTTTTATGTCATTTCAACAAATTACCATAATTTCATTGAGTTGCATCTTAATAGAAATACATGGGACATTTTTGAATACATTTTAATACATGTGGCAATCTTTAAGTCAATTTAAATGTCCCTATTGTGATGGGAAATGGATGTGTGTCATTACCCAAAGAAATCTACTTTTACCCAATGTTGGGTTATTTACACAGATTTGAGCAGCATTGCTTTGGAGACATATTAAACAAAAGAAATGAACAAAAAACCATGTGGATAGTATCAATGAAGGTGAATATACCTGTCCCAGGATAATGTTGCAGGATCCAATCTGGGTTGGTCACCAGGACCAGAATTTTCGCTTTCAGACTCGTGCTGGGACCCATCTTCAGGGAACTTCTCTCTAGACTGGTGACCAACCCAGATTGGATCCATATGGATAGTCTTAACCTTACTAAACAAGATTAGTGTATTTGATTTTCTTAGTTTTCATAGCCAATGGTGGGGAATATACCCACTTAGGATTTGGTGATCTGCTTCCAAATTTCAATAGTGCCATTTAATTTTCTTACTCACTAGTAAGAGAAGGTGCCCTCTTCTCTTACTAGTGGCCAATGCAAGAGCTGACTTTTTTTCTGAGATTCCCTCTCTTCATATGTTGTTTCTGTGGAATTATGTCTTTTTTTTTCTCTTTAAATACCCTTTGCATCTGTGGTTTATTATTGTTATTTAAATTAATTCTTCTTCCCTTTCCAAATTAATTTTGACAATTTCGACTGAAGAGTTTTTCATTATGAACAATATGCTTACTATAATCCCTGCTCTAGGCAATTCTTTAGCTTCTCTGAGTCTCTTGCTCTGCCTCTCACTCTCTTTTCTTCCTCTCAGAAAGAATGCTGCTCATTTTAGAAGATTTATCTCCATCCTCAGCGTATCACGACTGCCAAGTGGGTATTTTCTTCATAATAATAAATTCCATATTAAATGGAATATAAAATTCCATTTACAGTTATTCAAGTTAGTGGCATGAAAATGGAGAATGATTTTGAAAGCCATTTTACCGGGAAAAAGAGGTCTAATTTTATCCCAAATTCATAAGTCATTGACTAGGGAAGGACCTTAGACATCATAAAGGATGGATGAAGTATAGCTGTCCTGATGTTGCTAGGTGATGGCTCTCAACATTCTTGGCTGTTGACTGTGCTGGCTGAGGTTTTGAATTCTGGGCAACACCTTTTAAAGATAACAAATATAGTATGTGCGGATGTTTCATTAGCCATGTTGCTGGCTTCTTCAGAATGGATCTGAAACTGAACTTGGCAACAGATGTCACATATACTGTTTGTGTTCAGGGGAGAGGTAAGCCTCCAACATTTGCTAATTGACATGTAGGTGCAGTAAATTTAGATGTCTATTTCTAATCTTGGTCTAAAACCTCTGCGGAAACAGTTATTACTTTGTGTTGAGATGCTGACATTCTCTAGGCCTGTTTTGTATTTGACTTTTGTGGTTACTTCAGGTTACAACCTGAATGATGATGATGTAGAAGTGAACTGGAATAAATTTAAAAATGCAATAGTAGAGGTAACAAACTCAAAACAGAGAGAGGGGTACCACAAGAAACAACAGTGGATGACGGAGGAAATTCTTCATCTCATGGATGAAAGAAGATCTTATAAAAATAAAAACAAAGAAAAATACAATGAATTGCAGAAAACAATTAGAAGAAAAATTCGACTGGCAAAAGAAAAGTGGTTTGCAAAGAGATGCAAGGAAATAGAAGAGATAGAACGTATGCATGATAATTTCAATTTACACAAAAAAGTGAAAGAAGCAGCAGCCTCTACAAAAAGAAAACCAACAACTTAGTTGACAAAGAGGGGAAAATTATCTTAGATGAGGATGAAAAACTAAAAAGATGGAAGGAATATATTGAAGAACTTTTTGAGGACACTAGGGATGATATAGATATGGGAAGTATAACAACTGGACCAAACATCACTATGGAGGAGGTTGAACATGCAATAAAAATAGCAAAAACAAGAAAAGCCACAGGACCTGATGATATCCCAGTAGAAATTTTAAAATTGCTGGAAGACAATGGGAAAGTTTTTTACTGCAGCTCTTCAATCAGATATACGAAACAGGAAAGATACCAAATGATTGGCTAAAATCAACCTTTGTGACAATCCCCAAAAAAATAAATGCAAAGAAGTGTACCGAATACAGAACAATAAGCTTAATGAGTCATGCCCTGAAAATATTCCTGAGAATAATTCACAAAAGAATATACAACAAAATTGAAGAGCGTCTAGGTAACACACAATTTGGTTTCAGAAACAATCTTGGTACACGAGATGCGCTATTCAGCATTCAAGTTCTTGTACAGCGTTGTAGAGATGTCAATCACAGTGTTTACATGTGCTTCATTGATTTTGAAAAAGCTTTTGATAAAATAAGACACAGCAAACTATTAGAAATCCTGAAACAAGGGGGACTAGATGACAAAGACATCCAAATAATAAAGAATCTGTATTGGCATCAAGTAGCAAATGTGAGACTAGGCCAAAAATACTCAGCTGATGCAGAAATAAGAAGAGGGGTCAGACAGGGATGTATTCTGTCTCCACTGTTGTTCAATATCTATTCTGAGTCAATCTTCAACGAGGCACTGGAGAACATCGATGCTGGCATCAAAGTAAACGGTGTTTGGATCAACAACTTAAGATATGCTGACGATACAGTTCTGCTTGCCAGTAAGTATGAAGACCTTCAGCTCCTCATCAACAGAGTCACCGAAATATCTGGAAAATACGGCTTGAAGCTTAACACCTCAAAAACCAAGATCATGGTCATCAGCAAACAACCCGTTAATTTACCACCAATAAATTCAGAAGGAATACCACTAGAAAAAGTTGAAAGGATCACGCACCTCGGTTCTAATTTACATGAAAGCTGGGACATGACTGCTGAAGTAAAGACAAGGATAGAGAAAGCTCGAACAGCATTCTTCAAAATGAAAAAGGTCTTCTGCAGTCACGACATAAGCCTAAGACTGAAAATCAGGCTTGTCAGATGCTATATTTTTTCTATCCTGCTCTATGGAGTAGAGAGTTGGTCTCTGACAGAAGGCCACCTGAAGAGACTAGAAGCATTTGAAATGTGGATTTACAGGCGGCTGTTACGTATAAGCTGGGTGCACAAGATCAGAAATAATGAGGTTTTAAGCCGCCTGGGAAAGCCAAGGGAAATCATCAAAACAATTAAAAAATGAAAGCTAGAATATTTCGGACATGTGATGCGACACCCAGAAAAATACGTCATACTCCATTTAATCCTCCAGGGAAAGATTGAAGGCAAACGAGGTCCAGGCAGAAGAAGAACATCATGGCTTCAAAATTTAAGGGACTGGTTTGGACAAAACTCAGCAGCACTTTTTCGTGCGGCTGCTGATAAAAACAGGATCGCCAACGTCCGATAACGGATATGGCACAAGAAGAAGAAGAAGGTTACTGTTCAGTGCTGATTGCCCAGTGTTTTTAAATTACTTATACTTTGAACTAATTAGATAGCTATATATCTATGCCTATACATGGAAACCTACATCTCCATCTCTACTTCTCCAACAGGGAGCCTTTGATTTGTGAATTTAATCTGGACTATAGAAGTAAGTCCATTCTGACCATGAGGTTTCCTAGCCTTGGTCTGTCCTCACTGCTGCTGATTAATCTGTATCCCCCAAACTGTAAAATATACGGTGCCTCTTGCTGGTTCTTCTAGTGCATGTTTCTCTGACAAGAGAAACTATGTATGGGACAGCTCTCATCCACTCTGCATTTTTCTCAAGGACAAAGTCTATAAAGTGACAACACAGAGTCCTTTTCTCAGTACAAGAGTAACTAGGGCAACCCTTTCCTGCCTCTTTTCACCAATGGATGACATTAAGAATAGAGCTTTACTTAGGAAATGAGCTCCAAATGAGCTCCCAGCACATAATATAATACAGTTCACCAATACAGATGGGGGATCGAAACTGCCTCCAACTTTTCACTTCTGATATAAACAAAGCATGTATAAATATGCCAAATTACTTTCACTCTCAAATGGAAAAATTGTAAAATAAAGTAGTAGAGTGGGGTACCCAGGAAAAGGGTACGCTAGCTGGTTTGGCTGCAATCAGAAAAAGTGCATTCCAATTACTAACCAAGGATTGATTAATTATCTCCCATCAAGATGGTATTAATTCTTAGCAACCACAAATATAGATATTCTTTAGAATGAACTGTCCCAATGTGGTCTTCCAAGCTTTACAACATGTACTACTATATCCATTACTGTTGGATCCACCTTGCTCCTAGCTTCCCTTCCCTTCCCCCTTCCGTCGCCTCTCCTTCCCTCCCCTCTTTCCCAGCGTAATAGAGTGGGAACTCTGGATTTGTGCCTAATGTGTCCAAAATATAATAATTTGATCCTGATCATTTCTGCCTCCAATGAGAACTCTGGGTTAGTGGTTCTACATCCATATGTTTGCTTTCTTGGTTATTCATGGTATTCTTATTCTTAGGAATATTTGCCAACACCAAAGTTCAAAAACATCAGTACGCTTACCTGCTTCAGATTTTCCTTTCCTAGAGCATCATGCGAAAAAACATTTCTTACATGAGTCTGATCTTTGTAAGTATAGACAGATTGTAGCATTTGAATATCTTGTCCAAGATCTTCATTATTACACTACAAAGTGCTAGCCTATGGTATATTTCTTGACTATTGGGTTCTTGACTATTGATGGTTGGTCCTAAAAGGCAGAAGTTCTCCACCATTTTGATAACTTCATTGTCATTTTAAAGACTGGTTGTTCTTCCTGTTGTCATTAGGTTGGTCTTTACTACATTTGATATTAGTTGTTCTGGACCAACCAGTAGCTAAGAACTGTATGTTAGGATGTTTAGCATTTATAGGGTTAAACGCTGTTTCCTTAAGAAATGGCTTATGGGTGGCTTCCGGTTCCGGATCGCGACACCAGCAGTCGTACGGAGAGATCTCTCTCTCCCACCGGCTGCTTTCCCTCCGCCGGTAGACCCTTAATCGGGTCGAAAGTCGCCCCGTAGAGGCGACCACCGTTAGAGGAGGCTCCTGCTCGACTGGGGAAGAGCGGCGGCTCTCCCCAGTTCGAGCTTTCTCCTTAGGGCCGCCGGAGGAAAAGATCGTCCTATAAAATGGACGATCACTTCGTCGCACCAGCTGAATGCCAGAAGAACATCTAAGCGAAAGAACCCCCGTGGAGAATCCGGGTGAGACCTTTCCTACCCCCTTTTTTTCCCCCCTAACTACTTTCCTGTTAAAAGCTTTCTTTGAACTATTTCCTGTCGTGAGGAAGCAGCGTTTGGGCAATGGGGAAAAACAGCTTTGGAAAAAAAAATATATAAATAAAAACCAGTCAATTTTGATGGACTATTTAAATTTTGGAATACTGAGGGGACCTGAAAACATTTTATTCTTGACTATTATTGTTACAACTACGCATTTATTATTTTGAGCCCTTTCTTCATCTTTTTCAACACGAAAAATAAAAAATCTATTATTTGGAAAGGAAAAAAAAAAAGATTTTTTGGTTTGCTGAGGACATCTTGTGTCGAAAAGTGGTACTGCAATTATATTTCTTTATGGCTGGGAATGGCTATGACTTTCAAAGGGTGATAACCACAAGATAACGGATGCAGCTGGCCTATTGAAAATTGAAGGTGAATGCTTGCTTGATTCTTATGAAGTAGAGCCTTCTTTAAAGATTAAAAAGCCTTATTACTATCGATATGGAACTTAATACACAACTGGACTATGAACTTATATTGGAAACAATTTTAGAAGCTGCAGAGGATGTGAGTTCCTATTTTCAATCCCTTTTCCCTACACTGAGAGAAACCGTGGAAACCACAAAACAAACTAATTTTATTCAACTTCCAACACAACCTATCGAGAAGTCTGATGACTATACAACAACTTCAACAGAGATGTCTGAAGCATCAATACCAACAGAGAATGACACTCAGATACAACTTATTGAAAATCGAGAAAAGGTGGATAAACAATTGGCAAATATAACATGGAATAAAATAGCTTTTACCATCCAAAGGCTATTAGAAGAAAGGAAAGAGAACTTTGACCAATTTGAAGCGTTAAAGAATATGGACCTTTTAATATTGTGGTTTGATTATGTAGGAACCTTACTATGGAAACCACTATGGCATAGAAAGAAGCCCAGAGTTAGATTTAAAAATGTATTTTAAAGTCTTATTTAATGGGATTAAAAAGGCTTTGATTTCTTGACTGACTTAACAACTAATGGAACACGTGAAATTTTTAAGAGGATACCCTTTGTAATATTACTTTGTTTTAGATATGATATGTATTGGAGAAGTAAACTTTACCTACTGGTTTAAAAAGATTTTTATAGATATAGAGGCATTGATAGAATATATATTTAAATTAGATAGAAATTTATTTGTTGACCTGATATTTTTATTTTAAGAGAATTATTTGGAAATAAAAGGAGAATAAGAGGGATGGGTGATAAGAGAAAAAAATGGTATCAATGAAGAAGATATGGGAATGTTGTTGCGAGAACAATATACCAGATATAATTATGTAAAAAAAAAAAAGGGCACCCGAAGTGTTAATAATATGTCTATTTAAGGCTAATTGAAATATAGTAATTGTAAGTTAGTAAAGCTTAAAAACAGGATTTGGATTTTTAGAATTGAAATGTAACTGATATTTGATAGGATCGTTTGAAACTTATATAGAATTTATTAATTTGAATAAGTAAGATTAAATGAGGGAATTAGAGAGGGAAGTTTAAAAGATTTGATTTGAGTTATATATTTGTGATTGTCCTTCTTTTTTTGGATGTTTAATATACCCACCTCCATGGTGGTTCCTAAGCACCTTAATGTAATCCCTGTACCCCTATAAAATCTAATAAAATATATTTAAAAAAAAAAAAAAGAAATGGCTTATGGGTAATGTAGTTTCAGCAGTCAGTTTATCTAGTCAGTGGGAGGAGTTCAAAGGTTTATGACTGTACTTCCTGGCTCTGTGCCTTTGTTTGATTCTCTTCACATTGGGATCCAGCCTCATGGCTCGGACACAGCAATTATTCAACATGTGATTTATATACAGGACAGGAGGATATTACTGTCTTTTAACCTAATGATATGGATCCAGATTAATATTGCATTCCAGTCGTATTTCATCTTAATCGTGAGTTGTTGAATATTTCTGTGAATAAAGTATTCTTCTTTGATCTGTTCATTCGAGTAAACTGCTACCTGTCTACACGGAAGTAGGATACACATGGCCATGGAAACAGGATAGTTAGTCCCATCTTCCTTGTCAGTTTCAAAGGCTACTTGCTGGACCTGTTATCATTTGTGTGGCTTTTTTATATTTAATCTTACTCCCATTTTTTTCACTGTGCTCCTTTATTTTCATTACTACAGCTTCCAGATCATTTCCATTTTCAGCTTTCAGAGTAGCATTGGCAGTATAGCACAGGTTATTGATGGTTCTTTCTCCAGTTTTAAAACTACATTTATCTTCTTCTAGTTCAGTCCCCCTCTACAGTATGTAGGCTGAATAAATAAGGAGAGAATATACAGTTTGGCTTACTCACTTGCTGATCTGGAGCTAGTTGGCTTCTCCATATTTCTTTTGGATCGTGTCTTCACACAAAGACAATGAGAAGTTCTGGGATTCCCATTTTCGTAATAAATTCCATAGCTTGCTTGCTTCCCTCGCTCCCTCGCTCCCTCTTTCCCTCATTATATTTATAAATAACTCTAGGTGGCAAACACAATACCGTTCTTCCCTGTACTTTCCCCACAACAAAAACCCTGTGTGGTAGGTTGGGCTGTAAGAGGGTGACTAGCCCAAAGACACCCAGCCTGGCTTCTAGCCTGGTTCCTTAACCATTAGGCCAACTGGCCTCTTTCTAAGTCTCTGACATCTTTCTTTCTTGTAAGATAGAGTTCATTGTGTTTTTTCCCCCAACTTTGACGTTTCAGTCTCCAAGCACAAGCAGCACATCTTGCTTCTATGTTCTGTCACTTCCAGATTAAATTGGACCAAACTTGTCAACCTCTTTTCTTTTGCATCAGTGGTTGGAGTAGAAACCATCATATTAAAGGGTTGACTGCAAAGTCTAATTGATATCATTCACTCACTGACTATATCATATTCAAGGACTGCCTTTACTATATCCTTCCTAATTATGAAATGCCATTCCCTTGGTTTTTTTTCCCTTTGTGCCCTGGGTAATAAACTGTGTGATCTTCTGACTGAAGGTGTGCAATTCCAGTCCATTTCAATTCACGGAGGCCTAAAAGGTCAATGTGGAGTTGATTCATTACATCTTGTTCTATGCTGAGTTTTCCCATGTTCATTCTTCTCCCATTCCCTTTTCTCACTGAAATGTTGTCTTCACAGCTTCAGATACTCTCTTCCTGCATGGTAGCATGAACAACTGCACATCCCAAACACTTTAATCTAGCTATTTCATAAATACATGAGTATTCCAGAAGATGCTCAGCTCTTCTTCAGTACATTTTAAGTGCCATCTGATCTGAGGAGTCCATCATCTGACATTATGTTGGCTATACATGTGGTTTTCTTGGTACAATTAACAATTGTGTTCTCCCACATAGTACAAAACAACGCCTTTGCCGTTGTTATGAAAGTATAAATCCACCTCTACCATCTTTCTGGATCATTGCTGCCCAGTATAGCTGCTTGCTTGGTTTAATTAGACAGCTAAGATTATCTTCATGGTCTAGGTAATCTTGCTGAGATTATATAAATCTTGACATACAGTGATAGCATTCTTAATTTCTCCCGGGAGTGTCTCCCCCCCCCCCCCGACCACACAGCACAGCAGAAATTGAAGGGGAATTAAGGATACAATCCAACATTTTTGTTACATGTTCCAGTCTTCTGTTCCACAATTGCATAAGCAGTTATGAAGAATGATGATATTGAGTTATCACTGAGGATAACTAAAGATTATCCATTAAAGAGGACATTGAATTTAATGAGCTTATTGAGTTATCACTCCCTGTTTTCACTTTCCAATTATTAAAAAAAAACACCCTACTGCCATATTTTCTCTTTCCAAATCTTTCAAGTCTTATGTTCATGAAATCCATGCACTGTGGTTATCTTAACCATGGTTTACTCAAACCAGTTCACAATATCTAATGCTACAACAAGGACTATGGGTTGTCATTTAAATCCCAACTCCCATAAAAGCCTCTTGCTCTGGGAAGTCAAATTTTAAGATTTGAGCAAATAGAAGTGGAAAATCAAAGATACAAATGAAATATACTTGGAACATTAAAAAAGTGAAAGATCCAGGAAACAAGGCAGTAACAAATGAGAAAACATAATAAAGGAAGCTGATATAGAGGTTTAGCTCGTATCACTGAAAGAAAAACAAAAAAATCAAGTTATAATTGGAAGGAAAAAGAAAGGAGTTGGAGGGGGGAAAAACCAACCATAGATGAAAAGGCCAACAAAGCTGAAGACAAGAAGGAAAAAAAGGGAGAAGCATGTAAAGGGGAGGACAAAAGGAAAAAATAATGAAGGAAAAAACTTTCCCCTCAGAGTATTTCCTCTACCCTAACAAAGGCTAAGAGAAGATGATTAAACATTGACACTACATTCAGAAATTGATTGGCCATTGAAACGTGACCCCTGAGACAACTATTTGTTCCTCATGGCTGTGTCTGAGGAATTTATTCCTCAGATCTAGGTGAACCATATCCGAAATTCTTGGGTTTGGGTGATTAATTCTGCAATTTTCCAAAGCATGTATCCACTTCAGGAAACAGTGTCCCCACTCTGAACTGAGGCTGTAATGACCTAGTATGACTAATTCAGAAATAAGAAAGCATGGCAATTAGAAGGAAACAAATGGTGTGAAGCAGCACCAGAGAAAGGAAATAGTGACTGGAAGTGAGATCTAAGAAGCGAATAATATCACAGTTAAAGTCTTCACAGTGGCAAATAATTCTGCCTTTCCAAAAGTATTATTATATCATTATTAAATGTTCAATATAGTTTATCTGGTTAGATGTTCAGAGAAGCTTAACGGCTTCCTAAGACTGTAGACATTAGAGGAAACTTGTGTTAGTATATGATAGCCAAAAATCAGAAAGAGGCTATAGTTTATAGGATTATTTTTTTCCTTTTTTAAGACTTAAGCTTTCATCAGCTGCAGTTCAAATGCATACAGTGTTTAGCATTGGATTGGGGGGTGATGGAAATGCCCAGGACGAAGACCCCTGTATGACTAGTGAGCACATTTAGAACATAAAAACAAAATGGTCAACAAGCAGTCTCAAAAAATGGCCGCAATGAGGACTGGGCTTACTTGTTCACACAAACAGTAGCCATCATGAATCTGGCTAGTGACCTGAAGGCAAAATCTTGATCCTGATCCTGATCAAGCCTTTGGTCCATTCTGTTTTTGTTTTGTGAAGATAACACTTTCCAAACGAACACTGGTAGCATTTTAACTTTTTTAAAAAAAATTCTTAAGACTATTTCTGGATCATTTGTAAGGGCTCAAGGTAGTTTTGCACGTAAAGATGATACTGGAAGTTATACTTCCCTTTGGTTTTCATGTTTAAAAAGAATAAAGTAGAAATAAAATGATCAGGTGGTGTAAGAATCTTATGAACATCAAGGGACCATTTGCACCCACCGCGCCTATGGGACTATATTGTACTGTCTTTTTCTGGACTTGATAATCTTCATGGTTTCTTCTTAATTATACAGCTAGGTTTTTTTTTACAGCCCATTTGACTAGGCTAAAATGAATTGGATAGTTTATGGTCCAGCAGTAAGGACAGCAAGGTAATTAGTGGGGAAGAACTCGGGCTCAAGAGGGTTTGTGGGAGTGGAGGGGGGGCATAACTTTTCTTTTCTCCTCTGGCTCTTCAAGAAAAGAGGAATAGTTGACTTGACCTTGAAACAGCCAGTTCAAAAGGTCTAATGGGCTCTGTGACAGCCTTTAATTTATTTGTGGCATATCTTTCTTGCCCTTTAGCAAAAAAAAAGCTTCCAAATTATCTTGCATCCAATCAATGGGGAGAAAAAAGAAAGAGAGAAAAGGTAATAATTATTTTTCTTTACCAGAACTGACCATAGGGGGTGTCTATTTTGTTCTATGTAACAACATAAAGTGTTTTATACTGTGTGCGTATTACACTTTCTGTGTGCGTATTACACTTACTGTGTGCGTATTACACTTTCTCCCCAGGGACTAATCAGGATGTCTGCATCTGTGGGGTTATAATTAAGGTAGGTGAATGAACGTTGCCTCTGTGTGTGTGTGCTTCTGCTCTCCCATTGGATTGTATCTCTCTGGGTTTGTATGTATGGTGTGCATGGGGAAGCACAAGATGAGCTGTATATGCTCCATTCTGCATCATCAGACTAGGGAGGAAGGGAGGGAGACTTAGAATGGAGGAACTGGCAACTTTCTGAGTCACCGCCCAACTGTTTCCCCCATAGGCATATCTTGAAGAATTTATTTAAATGTTTTTCTCCACAGTTCCTGGCCTGATCTAATCTTTCTCTGGCCAGCTTTATACTCACCGTGCCAAATTTGGTTCCTTCTGCTCAGTTTTTAGTGAGGTACCCAGCAGGTAGGCAGAGAGTGCACCTATTACATTGTCTTTTCCCAATATTTCATTGGGTGGAAAGAATAATAAAAGATACTCCAGCTGCAATGCAAAACGTATGATAATGATGGAAAACATTCTGGGGGAAAAAGGAGAGGAAAATGCAAATACCAACCCCATTTACTCAGGTGAAATGCTTGTCTTTAAATAATGAATAATTGAAAACTGTTCAGAGGGAGAAGGAGCTAAATAGGGTTGGTCTTTCAACCCGTCTGAAATTAAGTGAAGTGCTTGCAATTGATTTAATTACTCTTTAAAGTGGCTCTGAATGTGATATCATGATTTACAAGGACCAGCCTTAAATATAACCAAAGTTAGGCAGTTGCTGTCGGCTTACAGGGACTGTGGTGCAAAAGGAAGGGAGTAACGTGCCCTCCCTGCGTTTTCACATCCCCATCACTCACAACTTATTCCAGATTTTTTTTTTTTACTGTTGCTTACAGAGAATATTTAAAAAAAAAATCAAAATATGCATTACTTTGTAAAACAGAGTGAATGCTGTGGGGTGAGAGGAATGAGCTAGCAACATTTAAGCAACTTTTGCAGCAGGCAATTGGTTCAAGAATTATCCTCTTCAGGTTTGCCATAGCTGCTGGCAAGTAGGAATAAGGAGCGGGTTCTCCACACACACCCTCCTCCGGCTGCCCCAGTCCTCTATTGGCTGCCTTACTGTCAGAACCTCAGAGCAACTTCAGATACTAAATATAAAAACAAAACAAGAAAACGACAGCTCAAGCAACAATCTCTCTTAAACAAAATACCCCCCAAGGCTGCTTATATGTTGCGATTCCACAGCAATATGGACATTGTCCTCTCCCCCCCCCCAACCAAATGGTATAGTATTTAGCTCTCTTTTTTTCTCCCTGAAGCACAAGTTTATGATCCTTATTGCTACAGAGTTTTGCTTTGCAAACATAAAGGGGATGTCTACGGAGTTCTCAGAGCCAGAACTGCAGTTGACATATCCGATTTCCAGGTTCAGAGGCTTTCCTGCCTTGGACCAGTGCCTTTTCAGCAGATAGATTTAGAGGAGCAGACTTCATCTGCTTCCCCATCATCCCTCTGCCCACCCCTATCTCCCAAGGCTGTCTTGTGGTTTTGGTTTTTTTACTAGCTGAAAAGAGCTTGTGCTCTTTGGAGAGCTTTAAATCAGAAATTTTGCATACAGATGTGTCCAAACTGAGACATCAGTAGAACATGAGTTTTCAGCCCTGGAGACGAATACATCATAGCAAGTTGGAATCTCATGACAGTTTTAAAGTCTTTGGGGCAGACAGTATAAAATTGTGCCTATTGCACTTAAAAAAAAAAAAATTAAGACTCAGCAGCAGGAAGTCTAATGTTCACAAAGATGCATCTTCGTTTTGCTATGAGGTGTTCCACTGCTTTCTGCTGCAATTTGCTTTGCTAGCTCAGTCTTTAGATTTCTGAGTGAGAGCCCTTTGGCTGTGAGGATAGCACTAATCTCTCTGTTTGTGGGCAGAGGAGAAGTCCACTGCAGAAATTATAGCTCAACTAATAATGGAAAGCAATGTCACTGCAGATGCTCCTCTACAGGCAGTATAGGGAGAGGTGTGGATCTCTTGGATCTAAAACCTTTGTATTCTTGGATAGAATGACTTAAAACCCATGAACATGCTGGATATCCAAACAGACAGGTGGACTACTGCTTGATTCTGTGATCAAGGACATTTACTTAGACAGTTGAAGATGTGTCACAATTTCCTTTTACACTTTCGTGAGATTGTTCCGCATTAGAGCTTGGCAATGCTGGCCCGAGATGCTTCCAAACCAGGCATATGATTGGAATGGCCACTCATTTAATGAACATCTTTAGCACATCATTGTCCTTTGTTAGCTCTGTTTTTTTTTGGGAAGCAGGGTATGGCAGATTGCTGCCTAAACTCTGCAGGTTTAATTTGTTCTTGATGCTCCTGTTCAAACACTGTTTTTTTTTAAATGTTTCAATATGTTATGGTAGTTTGGGTGGCTAAATCTATTGTCATGCATCAACTCCTGTGTACTTATAAGCTGACTTTTAAAATTGGGCTAAAATTATTTCTTTTCCTCCAGTAAAATAAACAAAAGAACCTTATTAAAACCACTGCAGAATCACACTTAAATAAAAGAGAATTGAAGGTTAGGTTAAAGCATATCAAACATAAACTTGCTGCTAAAATAGTGTGATCATTATCAGTCACTTGTCTACACAGTCATGTCACAAGTACTGGGAGGAGAGAAGAGCCCAATTATGCCTGAATTGCAGAATGTCAGTTGTAATTACCATGGGTAGTTCATTGTGGAAAACTCATGGTTGGGAAGCATTCCACCAATCTCGAAGCAAAAATAGAGGAAAAAATCAAATTATTCTTGGCTAAACATTTCTAACTTCATATCTTCAGTTTCCTTTGGCTGATCTGCTATGACATCAGAGAAGTTCAGAGCAGATAAATGGGCCAAAGAAGGAAGCAGAAAACAGAAGCCAGGGATCTGAGAAGGTAGCAAGCCAAGTGAAACAAGAAGATAGATAGATAGATAGATAGATAGATAGATAGATAGATAGATAGATAGATAGATAGATAGATAGATAGATAGATAGATAGATAGATAGAGAGAGAGAGAGAGAGAGAGAGAGAGAGAGAGAGAGAGATAGAGAGCTACAGTAGATACAATTATTTTGATCAGGAATCAGATAAGGTAAGAAAAAAAGCACGAATATGGAAGTGATGGTTGAAAGAGGAAACAAGTAAAGCTTATAAAGATGAATTGGGAAAAAAAGGAGAGGAGGAGTTGAATTTGACCTAGATTTTCAATTGTAGAAAATGCTGAATGACAGCATACCTTGATTTGAAATCTCTAGTCAAAAGTTTTGACACAGACTTAGCAGGGCTTCATTGTTATCTTTTTCAAGCAAAACATGTGAAATTTTTCCAATCTGTGCAGCTCTACATTTTCCACTTGCCTGAATACAGGTAATGCTGCTCATTCTCCAGAAGGCTGACAGCATTCATAATATATATGGATTGCTTATCGTCTAGGAGAACTCTCCAGAATAAGTAGAAAACCCATTATGGGTATAGTTGGCTCATCTTTTTCTGGTGAAAGCAAAATGGTGTATCCAATCTAAATTTCCACTGCTTTCAAATCATGTGCACGCTCGCAGAGGCTGACTCCAAATAAATGCACAACATTTCCTTGAGTGTCAGTCCTCAGAGCACAAGAATTTCATCTGAGAAAAGGGCTAACTGGGTCTTGTTTCTGCAAATCCCTAAATAAATCTCTGCAGAACAGTGGACATTTCCAGTCCCTCCCAAAGAACATGCTATTAAAATTCAGCAGCAAATTTCAGCAATGTGATTGTTTTGCTTTTCAAAAAGGAAGTCAATTGGGCTGGGCAAGATACATCTTTTCCATCATGTGTTATCTGATTCTTTTTATTGGGGATGCCCACCTAGAATCAAAGGTCTTTGGTATTTAAATCAGGGGCCCTGCCATTGCTAGGCCATTTTTTTAAAAAGTGTAAAATACAAAAAAAGCAAAGAACAAAGAATTTAAAAAAGAGGGAGAGATAAGGAAAAAGCAAAATTGGGGAGTGCAGACAAAAAAGGGAAAGCACTATATAAAAAAGTAACTTCTAACTTTCTTCAATACAAATAAAAACCTAAAAATCAATGGCCCTTTGAATTAGAATAAACCATAACAAACTTCTATTGTCATAAAGAAACCTAATGATCAAAACCCAAGGACGAAAGCTCATTTCTTTCCATTTCAAGCAGAAACTCCATGATTGGTTTCCAAGTATAAAAACTAGATCAAAGTCTTCTCTTCAGTCAAAGCAGTCAATTTTGCCATCTCTGCCAACTCCATTAATTTCACCATCCATTTTTCCATTGTGGTGCATGTGAGTCCTCCCATCTCTGTACATAGAGAAGGTTTTAGGTTTGATGGACAAACAGATTGAAAAAAAATATGGAACTTTATTCTTATAGATGACAACAGCAGCAAGGCATTCCCAACTCATTACTCTGCCCTTGTCGTTCTGCAGAAAATGGAACACAAAAAGAATCAATTTGAAGTAAGAATAATACTTTAGTATCCTTGGGGATGTACAGAGTACTAAACTATTACTGTTAACAGAATAACAAGAGTTGGAAGGAACCTTGGAGGTCTTCTAGACCCCCATATATTTCAAACAAATGGCTGTTCAGTCTTTTTTTTAAAACCTCCAGTGTTGAAGCACCCATAACTTCTGGAGGCAAGTCGTTCCACTGATTAATTGTTCTCACTATCAGGAAAGTTCTCTTTGGTTCTAGGCTGGTTCTCACCTTGATTAGTTTCTATCCATTGCTTCTTGTCCTGCCTTCAGGTGCTTTGGAGAATAGGTTGACCCCTCTTCTCTGTGGTAGCTCTTTAGATATTGGAACTCGGCTATCATGTCACCCCTAGTCCTTCTTTTCATTAAACTAGATATATCCAATTCCTGCAACTGTTCTTCATACGTTTTAGCCTCCAGTCCCCTAATCATGTTTGTTGCTCTTCTCTGCACTCTAGTTTCTAAAGTATCAACATCATTTTTATATGTTGAGCCATCATGTATTTTATATGGTTCAGGAAATCAGAAATTTGCTCTCTCTCACTTTCCCCGTGAGCATGGATTTTGACCTCTTCAAAGTGATTCCTGACAGTTACAACAATTAATCAGTGGAATGACTTGCCTCCAGAAATTGTGGATGCTCCAACATTGGAGGTTTTTAAGAAGAAATTGGACAACCATTTGTCTGAAATAGTATCAGGTTTCCTGCCTGAGCAGTGGATTGGACTAGAAAACCTCAAAGTCCCTTCCAACTCTCTTAGTTATTCTGTTAGATCTGCATTTATGACAAAATTGCATGCCTTTTGTCTTTCTCCTAACTAAAACAATTTACTAAATAGCAAAAGCTATGTGGATGTTAAATCTGGTGATTAGAGCCTGCATCATTCATTGGTGTGTGATATTGCATGGCATCAAGCATCTTGATCTAAAAAGATACTCTTCCAACAAATTAGAACTAGATGATAGAATTCTGAAGATATTAACTATCTTCAGAGATGAAGTCAGAGATGAAACTGCACAATTCTGATCCTCAAAATATTTTACAAATAAGCTAGTGGGGAGTCTAAATATTTCTGGAAGATTTTATCAGGACAATCTGGAGAAGGCCTCAAATCACCTGGAAAAGCTTACCCAGCCATTCAGCAAGTACATAGCTTCAGTCAGCATATAACCATATTCCTGCTGAACTTTCTGCCACCTGCTTACCAGTTTTTGTTTTATTGGTTTCAGTGGTGCTAAAAGTCCACAGAAACCAACATGTTTGCTGATACTTTAAAGGTCATGCCAACAGTCTGAATTTGTTCCATCTGGCAAAAATAAGGCTTCGATAGAAACTAACAGGGAAGCGCTCAAGTATATTCTCTCATATCTGCCCGGATTTCACAAGATTAAAGAAAATCCTCTCACCACAAACTTTCTTTTGTAAAACATTTTTTTAAGTTTCTCAAAATTCTATGATCTCTTCTCTGGGCAAGATTTCCTGGTTGTCCCATACTTGAGCAGAATTGTGAAATATACCAAGTTTTGTGTTGCTTCTCTCAGTAAAGTAAGCCACACAGCCTTCTCTTCCCTCCACCCCCTCTTTTTTTTGTGATCCTAGAATCCATCTCTATCAATTTTGTGAGAAAAATGAGAGAAAATGTAAAACTTCCATCCTAAGAGGTTTTTCTAGTTAACAAAAAATAAAAGCAATCCCTGCTATTTTTCTTTTTTCAAAAACCACACTTTACATAGATTCGTTATGGTAGAGGTGTTCTACCCTCCCTATGAATGGCTTGTGAAGGATGTGCTTTCATCTGGCAAATGCCAGTTCCATTTATCCTCATGCATCTAAACTTTATAGCTTTGGGAGAAGGAATTGGATTGATTGATTGCAATCTTGAAGCTTTCTCTTTCTTTCTCTTTGCCTCCCCGGGGACTCATAACCACCTCTTCTATTTTACAACTCAGGTGAGAGATTACTAACAACATAGCTGGAAGGCAGGCAGTACCTGAAGGGGACATTTGGGGGGGACCCCTCATTTGCATTTTATGTTTTGCAAATCTAGCCCTTTTTTAAACTAGACATTAGGATGCTTGTTCCATTCCAGGCTAGTAGTAAATTTTCTTCAGACTCCTGGGCAGCTGATGCATTGAGCCCATTTATCATCCTTTCTTTCTAGGATGACCTAAGAAATGGACTTCATTGCTGAAGGACAGTAATGCTGAAGTCTGATGGTCCAGATGGTGGAGTATAATTCCCCCATATTTCCCAATACTAACTCCATACTAACTCAGAATGGTGGGGACTATCAGCAGAGTTTGGACATCATATTATAGAGGACCATGGAGATTTTCAGATCCACTTGCTCGTTGCATATATATTTACATAGTTCTATAGATATGAGGTATTAAAGAGAGAACAGGCATATTTTCCTGGGTTGGGATACATTTAGCCTCACCA
Source organism: Azemiops feae (assembly GCA_023970755.1). Classification (NCBI taxonomy): domain Eukaryota; kingdom Metazoa; phylum Chordata; class Lepidosauria; order Squamata; family Viperidae; genus Azemiops; species Azemiops feae. Next base: position 1,246,530 of record JALGBA010000082.1, on the reverse strand, counting down.
TCCACATGGATCGTAATCCCCTTCTCATCCCCAATACAACCAAAATTACTCAGCCCATCAAAGATTGTGTCTCTGGATCCAGCTGGGACTTCTTATCCATAGAAGGTTTCATTCTGCTCTTTTCCTGTATTCTCTTACACCAATTACCAATGTTCATGGTATTCACTACCAGATCCTAGATAATTGCATTATGTACTGGAGAGGGATTAAAATCCACAATGAAGTGCGTTAAGCTGGATCGCATTGGTATTTCTCTCGTTAGCAGATATAACAATTGTGTGTTGGAAGAAAGATAGCTCACTTCTTTTCCAACAGAATCATCCATTAAACAACCCTGTGATTTACTGGCTGAATTTAAGCAACATACGGGATCTTAATCATGGGTTCACACATAACACTAACCATGTATCATGGATTATAAACATAGTAGCTAGATTCTTCTGTCCAGTCTGCAGAGTCAATGGCATTGAGCTAAAAACTAGTTTTTGAAGGCCAACCTTTTCCCAATTTGCTGGAAAAACACTTGTGACAGAAACAGATGAGCTTGTGGCTGACAGGTTAAATATATGCTTATCAAAATCCCAACTAAGCAGACACCAGTATAGAAAGCTCTAAACATCTGCCTGAGAAGGAAGGCAGCAATTGCTGAGGTAAACACTGCCGACAGAAAGATAGATGGGAAAGAGCTGAGCCAATGCATATCTGGGGCAGGAGGAGAGAGAAGAGATACGTGAATGGACAATATATTGTGCTTCAAAAAAGGGTAACATATTAGGTTGCCCAGTGGGTCATGGTTTCACCTCTGGGAAATTAGAAATGTAAATCCTGCAAGATATTTAATTCAATACAATCCACCTGTTTACTGACCAGGTGCATGCATTGCATAGTGATTAGCAAGGCTTAGACTTGTGAAGACTTGTCATTTTGCTCTGAGGTTGCAGGTGGTAGGGCAAGCTTATACAACTTCTGATGCCTGAAGTGAAGAGCAGGTGAATTCAATCAGAATCTTGTTGGGTAACTCCCAGGTTTTTGCAATCCTAGGTGCCACACTGCAGGATGGACTGCATTCAGTGCAGTGAATCAAACAAAGGTCTGACTGAAAATCAGAAAAGAGCACATCGGTTTTCTGAAATACTGTTTATGATTCTGAATAGTTGTTTTTACAATATTCCTTGAGAGTATAGGAAACCTTGTTGCTGTGGGGCAACTGCAGGGTCTTGGAAGCTTGTGAATAGGGTTAACACATAACACTACAATACACATAAGGTTCAGTAATTAAAAATATAATAGTAGTTTGGTGCTTATAGCCCAGAGATGCCAGTCCTAATTTGATGTTTACAAGAGGAATCTACTTGTAATGCTTGTTTTCATTTTCACAAGCTTATTAAACAAGTCATCAGAAGAGATTTGCCCAACAAGCTGACTTTCTGATGGGAGTGTAATATGGAAGCAAGCCTTTCTCTGAGGTCATCTTTTACCAGTTGCATTTTATTATAGAAACCTGGAACAGCTGACAGGGATGCAATCCAGTTTTCTTCCCCCCCCCACACACTACTGCTATATCCTACTTCTTTCCTCCTCTTTCCTAGGAACGCAAAAGCGGTGTTGGGATCTAGTCCTTTCAGGTTTTACTCCTAGTTGCACATTCCTCCTTACTAGCCTTGATGAAGGAATCACTGCAGAATTCCACTTTATGTGGAGGGAATACTAGAAACAAAGCTTTGCAATTCGGTCTGAAAAACTACTGTTCTGAAACTTATAGATTAAAAAGCCATAATTGCACATATCACTGTTTGTTAGTAACTCATTTAAAAAAAAATCTAGGATAGAAAAACATGGATATCAGGAAAAGAAGCAAGTACAGCATAGCTAATAATTATTCACATTTCCGTCTTGGCCCAACATGTGCTTCCTGAGATTATAAAGCCAGTCATTCATTTAGGCTTCTGCTACAAAAGTAGAACTTTTACTTTCCATTTCCTTCCATTAGTCTCTGTTCACACAAAATACTAAATCAGGTTGGTGACAGCCTCAGCATGTGCTGAATATAGAAACCTGATTGTTTCCATGTTGGGAGGCCATTTTACCTGTCTGGTATCCAAGATTAATTATGGGGTAATGTCCACTCTCTGCAGATTACTGTGTCATCCGCAGCAGAAAGAACATATTAATTTGCCATCTTTGTTTTCTAGCTTCCACTGTGGAGATAAGAACTTTGCAAAATTGATAGTATGTTTTAGCTTTTTTCCTTACGACCTCTACACAGAGATGCAGGAACATGTATGTGAAATGCAGCAGAAAAGGGTGGGGAGAGGTGAAATCTTCCCCTATCCCAGGGGTAGGCAACCTTGGCTCTTTTATGACTCGTGGACTTCAACTCCCAGAATTCCTGAGCCAGCCATGCTGGCTTAGGAATTCTGGGAGTTGAAGTCTACGAGTCATAAAAGAGCCAAGGTTGCCTACCCCTGCAATCCCATCCCTGGTAGCTTTGATTGGGAAAAAGAAAGAACTTCAAAAGTGCCTGGGATTAATAGCCAAAATGGCTGCTCTCGGTATAATTGAAGTAGCCCTCCTCACCAAATAACATCTGTAAAAATCCATCAGGTAGATCTTACTTGGCCCCTGGTTGGGGGAGATCAAAAAGTCAAGATGGTGGTTGTCACTGCATGATTGAAGCCCTACCCTTTTTCACATGCGTCATTTCACATATTAAAAAAGTGAGGGAGAGTGAGGCCTTGATCACATCGCTATGGCCACCATCTTGATTTCTTGATCCCCACCATAGGGCATCCTAGCCACTACTCTTAAGTGGTGCAAACTACCATAGATGCAGGTTAATGGAGCCCGAAGGATCACTAGTGCCCCCATGTGCCTGCCACTGACTTCTCTCCAGCTCCCTCTGTAACTTTCTTTTCTTTTGTCCCAAAGGTGCCTTTTCAAAAGGCAACAGAACTGAAGAAGCTTTTTGGATGAGAAGCGAAATGTCTTTAAAAAAAAACAGTTGCCTTTTGAAAAAACACCTTTGGGACAACCATGACCTAGATGACTGAGAATCTCCATAGACATTTCTTTTCCTTTGCTCTTTCTCTCATCCTATTTTCCTACTGCCTGACATCTTGTTACCTTGTCTTTTTTGCTGCCCCACTATTTCCCCTCACTCTCTTTTTCTGCCACCATCTTTCCCTCCCTTTCTCCCTTCCCTCTTGTTACTTTCCCTCTATTGCTTCTGAGAAGGAAGTTAGAAGTTTAAGCTGATCCCTTACAGTCAGGATGAGAGTGAGATGGCCATACATTGCCCACCCCAGCTTCAAAGAGAAATTAAGAGAAAAAAGAATAAGAAAGATTTATGAGCACCAATAATTGGGTTAGGGCATGACTCTTTAAGGAAGAAAGCATTCCTATCAACCTAAGCAGAAATGTTATTTATGGAATGTGAGAAGGAGCCAAGTATCAAAGGGCATGTTCTGATATAGGACAATGAGGGGAAATTGGGGATTATATTAATAGAAGAAATTCTATTTTCTCAAGTCTCTTGAGAGCCCTAGTTTCCCAGAATCTGATTCAGTGCTAATGCAACACCCCTCCAACCCACCCACAATTTACAGTTGCAAAATTTAGTGATCTAATTAGACCAACCCATTAAAAGAGGAAGATGGTGACTGATGCCCCAGAAGCAACTTGGATTTTCCCTCAACCCCATAGGGACATCCCCAGAAAATGCCCCAGTGGAAGGCATTTTAGGGTTTGTTTTTTTTTCTTTTTAAATTACTCTGTTTGATAGGCCACTATTTTTATTGCTTGTAAGCTGCTTTTCAAAGGATTGTTGGTCTGAAAATGATTGTGTAATGAATTCATAATATAGAGTAGAAATATGATAGGATTAAGAAAAGATGCCTCTGGCTGACCATGTAGCAACAGATTATGTTCAGACACATAATTTTTGTGTTTTCCTAAAAATATATATATGAATTTTTGAGGTGGCTGATACTGTGTTTGAAAAAGCAATAGTTCTGTCCCCTAGGGGGGAAAACTGACCTGTTTCACACCCTGCTTGATTCAAAACATGAAACAAAGTACATCTTCCCCCTTCAGAAGAATTATTTGTGTGTGTGTGTGTGTGTGTGTGTGTGTATGTATATAATGTCCTTAATACTTAATCAACCAAATGCAGGTAGATTTATTTAATTGGATGACAGCTTTTCAGCCAACAACCCAAAGGGATAATTATAACCAAAAACCTATTATAAGGTAACCTAAAGGGCTTGCATTCTATCAGAGTACAAAACCATTTTACATTGGGAATTTTAACAACATATATATTCCAAGAATGAAGCTATGAGATATTGCTTGCATGTTGTAGCTTTAAGCCAAAAGAAACTACAATACACATAACATTTAAAACTGCCCACGTGATAAAAATTAGGACAGGAATTGCTGAAAATCTTCTGTATGGCACCAAATCAACTCATGTTGACGAGTGTTCGCACAATTGTTTACTACTTGGTGAGCTGAAGAGGCAGGAATTTAGTTACATATCATACTGAGAAAGGTAGATATATAGATATAAATATATAGATACAGATTGAAAAATCAGGATCAATGCATTGAGTAAACCCTGCTGTTGTGCTATATTGGAATTGGGTATCTAAACAAATCTGAAAAGAAACAAACCATGCATAAACCATCATTTATGATTTAACAAACTAAGCCAATTAGTTTCTCAATAAATCATGTTTAAACCAATCATAGCTTCACACAATATGAGAACCCAGTGTATACCGCCTACTGTTCAGGCCAATTTGTTGGAGCACATTCTTCAGTCATAGCCTAGGTCACGGGTGTCAAACTCGCTGTGTCACGTGACGTGTTGCGACGTGTCATGACTTTTTTTGCATTGCCGGAGCTGGGGTGGGCACGGCCTCTGCATGATGCAACCAGCCCACAGGCCAGCAGTTTGACATCCCTGGCCTAGGTATTGCTTTGTACATATTACAGCATCACTGATTTCTGAAATGCCCCTTCAAAGTGCCAAGCTCTTATTCTTGACATGCTTCCTTACTGACCACTGATCCCTACTAAGTCTGTTCAGTATATTTAACTCTTTAATTCTAGCTTCTCTATCTAAGACACTCATGGGCCCCAAAGGATAACCATCTCAGATCCTGAATTGTCTGTGGACTGAATGATAATTATCTCCCATGTCTCATCTTTCTTGCCATGATGAAGGATAAGATACTAAGGCCAAAACGATATTTATCATCAGGATAAGCCAAAGAGGGATTACTTTATTAAGCCACACAGAATTCCCTGGACCAGCATTTCCAGTGTATCATGTATCAGATGGGCTGGGACTACAGCAGAACATTTCCAGCCAAAAAGGCCAGTCATGCTGGCTGAGAATAAGTAGAAGTAGACCTTGCAGCCCATCTAGAAGCCAGCAGATTGGGGGGGGGGGAGTCTACAGTACCTGTTCAAATCCTACAAAGGCTCTTTGAAAGGAAGTCCAAAGTCAAGCATCCCTCTGCCCCTCTTTTGAAAAGGCAACAGAATGATTATAAAAGGTATTGAGTCATTCAGTTAATCCTCTTATGGGTAGAAAAATAAATAGAGGCCTTCTCAGATCAGATATGGAATTGCGCTCATTTATTTCTTTATTGTAATCTTAAGGGGAAAAGGGGAAAGAGAGGGAGGGATGCAGTAACCAATGACTGGGCAATTAAAATGTCCACAAGTGGCATTCTCCAGATTCTCCTCCTTAGGTCAGTCAGCTTTTTTCCCTAATAAAAAGACTCTGCTCTCAGTGTGCAATAGGAAGTGAAATTCATTTTATGAAGAAAATAAATAAATAAATAAATAAAACAGTAAGTCTAAAAAAGAATAAGCTGGCAGTGGATTAAACTAACAACCCGCAGAGTTAGTAAGAACCTCAAAGGACCACATCCTCCCAAAATTCCATTCAGGCAGAGCCAAAAGTGAAGCAATGAAGTAGTATCAGGGACCAAAGTCATAAGAGAAAATCCTGTGGCTGGCTGCGAATACCCTCCCAGGCCATTCTTGTGCCCAAGCAGTCTTTAAAATCTTCTTTTTGCTGATTTTGGCTCCCCCCCGCCAGGATGGCTTCATTGGTGTTCAGAAGAGGAACCTGCACCAAACATCTCTTGAGAAGCATAGGTCATGTAGAGGAAGCCATCTTCATCCTTGTTGTTGTTGTAGATCTGTAAAATAGTCAGACTAGGACAGGGTAGGATTTGATTGTTCACGAGTAAGTAGAAGGCTTGTGTAGCTGTGAGGGATAGCCGGGTTCTGGAGAAGGAGAAAAGAAGAGTTGTCAAGGCAAGATCAGAAGAAAGAAAAGGGATTTTTCAAAGTGCCTGAAGGCAGGACAAGAAGCAACGGATGGAAACTAGTCAAGGAGAGAAGCAACCTGGAACTGAGGAGAAACTTCCTGACAGTTAGAACAATTAACCAGTGGAACAACCTGCCTCCAGAAGCGGTGAATGCTCCAACACTGGAAGTTTTTAAGAAAAGACTGGACAGCCATTTGTCCGAAATGGTATAGGGTTTCCTGCCTGAGCAGGGGGTTGGACTAAATGACCTCCAAGGTCCCTTCCAACTTTATTATTATTATTATTATTATTATTATTATTATTATTATTATTATTATTATTATTATTATTATTATTATTATTATTATTATTATTATTATTATTATTATTATTATTATTATTATTATTATTATTATTATTGCTGCTGATTAGATTTGATCCAGCCCAGGCAATCCATGGGGCCACATTTATTTTTGAAAAAAATGTATTTCTTGTACAGTTCCCTGATACACATATCAATAAAACCACAGCATGCGAAAGACAACCTCAAACCAACATAGCAAAAACACAATAAGAGAAAAAGCAATAACAGCAATTAATGTAATTTAAGAACCCCACTCATCAGTAGCAGTTAAACGTTCTAAAAACACTGAAGTGGATTTTTTTAAAAAAAATATATCTGTCAAAATAAAGAGGTTTTTCACCTGCCTCCGAAAGGACTGGAGTATATAAGGGCTGCAGACGTTTCAAAACTGATTCAGAAGAAAGTCTTTTGGAGCTTGTATGGAAGGCTGCACCTCTATTATTCATGAAAACCCACATGCTTTTTTTTCATGCACAAGCCTAAAAACAATGCAGCTACTTTTATGAGTTGCATAATTATTTGCTCCATTAAGCAGCAGCAGCTTTTCGGCCCTCTTGCACGCAAGCTTGAAAAGGGACACGGATGACTAAATGAATAGACTAAATGACTAAAAGAGATGCTTTGCTCATATGAGGCCCGAAGCACATATTTTAAACTCTTTTTGAAGTGTGGGTGTCCCATTGCCATATGCCCCAGATCAGTGAAGGCAGCACCCCACCCCTTTGTTTGGGGTTACATGAATTCCCATTCCCAACAGTTTTACCCAGCATTGCCAACATTGAGCATTGCAATGCTGTAACATCTGGAGAACAAGCTTTAGTCTCAAGAAAAGGGTTTTCTAGAAAATCAAGATGAGTTCATCCTTGCCATGTTAGTCCCTTTAAAACTGTAGGAGGGTATGCTGAATATGGATGAGGCAATAACTAGGTCATTTGGCTCTGCCCACTAGTCTTTTTGCAGAATGTGGGTGCTGGCTGACTTATCCCCTGATGAACTGCTCCTTCATTGAGTCACTTCCCATATTCAGTTGAGTTAATAATTACGGCAGCAGGCATGCACAAACTACATTTAAGTTCTTGCCCTATATCAGCAAATGGCTCTCATTTGGTAATTGGGAACAGTATAAGAAGCAGAGCAAGGTTTTGAGATCCATATTATTGAGATACATTTTTTTTACTTTTACTTTTCTAGAATTGCATATTGTTTCAATAGGGCTTTTTGTCAAATGGAAAAGATTGGATCTTCTTTTAGAAACAGCGTAAGTTTTTAACCTTTAAAGAATGTCTGTGGAGATTCTCAGTCATCCAGGTCATGGTTGTCCCAAAGGTGCTTTTTCAAAAGGCAACTGGACTTTGTTTTTCTTTGAAGACGTTTTGCTTCTCATCCAAGAAGCTTCTTCAGTTCTGATTTCTTTAATCAGAACTAAAGAAGCTTCTTAGAGGAGAAGCGAAGCATCAAGAAAAAACAAGTCAAGCTGCCTTTTGAAAAAGCACCTTTGGGGCAAAGAACTCAGAAGCACTGCAAGGTCCATAGACAGATTATGCTAATATCAATGATATGTTCTGGGGTAAGAACTATACAGGGGAGGGCTCGAATTGAGGGTAATGTGGCTCTGATGTCAGTAAGTAAAACCAACTCTCTTTCCTTAGAAATATAAAGGTACCATTGTAATGTAATCACAGCAACCTATATAAACAGGATAGCCTTGTATATAATGCTTTTTGCCTGAGAACCTCAGAATGAAAGGCAATATTCTTTCCATGGCCCAATTCCAGTCCCCATCTACCTCAGAGTGAAAACAAACTGAGACATGGATATATCTGGAGAAACCAAAAACTTGATCCGATCCAACTGGGGAAGAGACTTCTCCTTCCTGTAACGTTCCACTACCACCTGTGGACAAAGGAATTTATTTAATTACCAAGATCCTACAACCCTTCAGTTACAAGCTTTTGATTTTTGAAGGGGCAGATTGAAAGTCATATTACTATATAAGCTGACAGGTCTGTGCAAGCTGCTAAAAAATGATGGGTGTCTGGAGCTATACTCCAAGTTCAGCCAATGTGATCCCCCCCAAAAAAACAAGGTTTAGGCTGTCAGGCCTCATCATTGTTGCTGAACATATGTCACAAGACCACTGGATGTATATGAGAAGTTCCTGTATATCACTGAAGCTTCTTCACAAAATAGAAGTTCAATCTCCAATTAGTTATATCTTTAGTTAATTGCATCCGTTTCATTAGCTGAGTTCTTGGAAGTTACAGCAAAAGCTGAGTCATTCTATCAAATGGGGAAAAAGGAATTTTGCTTACCGGAATTTTGTTCGGATACTTCCCCCGAATTTCTGTTGTCTCATTCATCCGAGTTGCTAAACAAAGACAGACCTATATTCACACACCAGTAGCTATAAGAATTTAGGAAGATTCAACCCATAATGATTCTTTATTCTGTCCCAATTTACTTTAGAAGTTATCAATTCTTATCAGCATAAACCAAGTTGCTCCACCCAAATAAACTGAGATGTTGAAGTCAGTAATTTTTACCATGTTTTTAGCCTAAGAAACAAGTTTTTTAAGTGTAGAGTGGTAAAACTGGAAGAAAAATCACATAAAAATACGCAACTGTGGCCCTATAGATGCTACAACTCTTGTCGCCCCCACTATATGTTAAGAAATTATTTCATATACTAGTTGGCACTGTTCTCTCTATTTAATGAGTCAGGAGGAATGAGGATTGCCCCATTTTCTTTAACAAGATTCCTGTATTCTATTTCCAACAGCTTCCTTAAAGTCAGTTGGAATACCAACTGTCAGGAAATATTTCCGTTGGTTAACCCTATAAATGAGCAGGTAGAACAAAGAGGTTTAAATGTCTTACAGCTCTTAGGGCTCTCTTGGATTAATTTGCAAGGTTCATGTAAAGAAGAAAATAGATAATAGAAGAACAGTGTGCATTTGGGTGAAGGAAAAGCAGAACTGAAATGTTAAACAGCTCTAACAGCCTCATTTAGGACAGAGAATCCAAAAATACAATGTTAGATGGATGAGTAGATTAGAAGAAGAAAGCAGGAAAATGGAAGTAAATTATATAATCCTGGTCTCCCTTTGAAGCAACAGTCCATTTACCAAAACTTTTCCTCTCCTTGAAAGGACGGTTTTCACACTGGTTTCTTTGCATCTTCAGCATGTCTGTAAAAGGTATTTCCCCTGCCAGATAAGGCAATTCCTGCTTCCCTAAACTTCTTGCTTTCCTATCTCTGTTATTCCCTAGTTAATATAAGGGTAAGCAGCTCATTTATTAAGGCAAAGTTTTGGGGGTGGAGCTTTTTGAGGAAATGGCAGCTGTTTGTGGGAAGGAAAAGAAATACAACTGCAATAAAGCAACTTGGTTACAGGTGAGCTTCCAAGGTCCTTACCTCATCTGGACCAGCCAAAAGATAAGCTCTTAAAGAGATATGTAGGAGGAGCAAATTTGCATTTTGCCGCTTAAATCTACTGCTCATGCACATTACAATACATATATGAGTTATATACTCGCTGCTTCCCATCTTTCTCTCTACACAGAAACACATGCATAAGGGTGGGGAAATTGTGGTTTTCCAGCAGTGGCTGAATTTCAACTTTTAGTAGCCTTGGCTGATGTTGATTGATGAGGGGAACAGGCTCTTAACAACCTGGGTTTAGTGCTTTGGTCCTATTCTGATAAGAAAGTGAGAATTACTTCTGTGTAAGCTTGTGTAGGACTGAGTGCTAGGTTTCTGCATAGTTATGCAAGAATAAACTTCCAGTGAACTCAGTAATGACTAGGACTTTGCAGACAGTAATGTGTTTGGTTTCCGTGCAGCTAAAAGTGATGTGTGCATAATCAGAAATAAATGCAACTAAATTCAATAGAGCTTACTCCTTTGTAAATTCTGTTAAAACCTACAGCCTTATTAAGATTGATAGGCATGTTTGCAGCTTTAGGAACCATTCCAGGAAAGGAATGCAGAGCACAAGGCCAATTGAGGAGGCAGAGAGACAATTTGCATTGAGGGACATCTCTAGAACAAAGGGCCTCCCAGAACAGTTTTGGGATTTTTTAATTATTTAAAAATATTTCAAAGATAAATAAACTCATACACTTGATGTTCCTTCCAATTCTCCTTAGCTAAATGAACTGCAGCTTCCAATTTTGTTGGAATTTGAGATTTTCCAGGGGTGAATTTCCCAATTAGATTTGATTTGATTCAGATAATTAAAATACATGGATGAAAAGTATCTGAACTGCTTATGGTTTTGGATGCATTTAATTCGGTTTGTAAAACCAATGCATACATTTCTTGAATTAGTTTGATAGTCTAAATTCAGAAAGAGTGGTGAATATTCACACAAACCTATTTGTTTCCCAGACTATAACTTTCCACAGCTTGCTTCAATGATAAGATCAAGTCCGTATTAGGCTATTATACTCATTTGAAATTAATGGATCAATCCATTTATCTAATACTAGTATTCAAATGACTCAAAGAAAGGAAAGTGGTCATATGAAGTCAAGGTCCCTTTTATGACACTTGATATTTAGTCTAATCATGCTGCCCAACCCCCAGTCCTCTTAAAAAACAAGTGTCTATGTCTAGATTTCCAGGATTCTAAAATGTTATAAGAATCCTATAACATCGATTGCCATGTGGATTTCATGGGGAGGATTTCAACTCTGATCCCATAGATTACTGACCAGCATTCTTACTGGATGGAAATTTTTCTTGTTGATTAAAACGATTCTCCCAACAATCTTGTGAAGTCAGTTAGCTGGAAGCATATTAACTTAAAAGCATAAAAGGCACTTCATTGTATAGTAGGAATTTGAATCTCACTCTCCTTGGGTCCAGCTGTAAACCCAAAATCTAACCCATGGAACCCAATAAAAGCCTATTCCTTAATTAAACCATTTCCCATACACTAAAAGTAACAGGCACCTATGGGAACAAGGAGTAAGAATGTCAGGTAAGCAAGTATGTCAGGCATCCAAAATTATATTCAAGGGAGACTTCAGGTAAATTGTATCGCACAGAATTCAAATGTTGCATTAAAGCCTATGTTGGGGAATTGGTGGCATTCCAGGTGTTGTTGAACTACAATTTTGAGTATTCCTTGCCATTGACTCTGCTGGATGAGACTGCAGAGAGTTGCAGTTCAATAGTCTTAGAGGGCCACAGGGCCATATCTTACTCTAAATGACTGCCAGCAATCATATGCTAAAGTGAAAATGTACATCTAGATACCTTCCTGCACTCTCTACTTCTTCACAGTGTTTTCACCCAGGCCTTGATTGAAGTCCCCCTTCTTTTTTCTTCATTCCCACCTGGGTTTGTTATCTCTGCTATTTTTATTCTCCCCCCCCCCCTGTTTCTTGTTTTAAAGTGTTTTTAACAAGTTGCAAACTGCCAAGAGTTGCTGGGAGTCAGGCGGCATTGAAATTTAATACATTATTATTATGGTTGGTCATATAATCGGTCAAATGTTTAGACTGGATTTGGCATTTTTATCCGCCCATTGAATCCTTCCCAAGACCCTGGGATAAGCAGATGTTGTTTCATAATATTAAAGGTATAATTGCAGGATGTAAGCTGTTCAAATATGTGAAGAACCGGTTCTCTGTGTGGATGCCTCTTCCGGAAGTCCATTCTGGCCTGGGCAACAAAAAATTAGCTACGGGTTCTGCCGAAGTAGTGTGAATTGGTTGAATCCCACCACTGGTTCAAAGAAAAACTGCCTTTTGCAATTGATTGATGATGATTTTGTCAATGTTGATGGTATTCAAGTGGTGCTCCAGATAGTTTGGAATTGCACCCAAGATGCATTATTAGTACTGGAACTATCTTGATTTTCTTTTGTCATAGTTGTTCCATTTGCAGATTTTTATATTTTGTGATTTCCCCCAGTTTTTTCTCTTCTATTCTGCATTCTTAATAATGACATGTCCACTATCCAGACTTTTTTTTAATCTTTCTTATCAATAATAATTAAGATTATTGATAAGAAAGGGATATTATGTGGCGGATGCTTGTCAGTTTGAATTCTAAAGTCCCAGAGCACTTTAGCTTCTTCATTTGCTATTACTTTGTTTATTTTATGGTCCCACAAGTTCTTGCTTACAAGCAAATGGCATTTCTTGCAGGTCTTCCAATGCACCATTACTACTACTTTGTCATGCCATTGTTTATAGTCAGTCTGTGTGATCTTCTTGCAGCAGCTAACTAGGTGGTGCACTGATGATGTTACCTAGTTTGTAATGAAATGTCTGGAAGAAAACCATCAAACTACGAGAGCATCAAGGACTCCACAGTTGAACTCTGAGCTACAAATATTCTCTTCTGTAGGTGGTCCACTGTTTCTTCAACTTCTTTGCAGAGGTGGCACTTGCTGTTTGTTGCTGTCTCCTCATTCTGGCTTTGTGTGTATTTGTTCTTAAAGCTTGGTGTGGTGCAGTCGGAATTAGCCACTCTTGTCACTTTCTTCAACTTTCTTGCTCTTAGTATTGTCAGGTCATGTTGTTATTTCCTTTGCCTGCTACTTTTTAATATATTGGCCATCTAATACTTTTTCTTGCCATGTCTTGTAGCCCAGTTTGATTTCTCCACTACTCAGTAAGCCTTCATGGTATACTAGCTTCAGTGCATCTTCTTCACTGTCCTTCAGATATTCGTCCAATGCCCTTTTTTCTTCTTCTTCAGCTCTCTGTGTACTTGCAACATTCCATGCCCACTTATTTTCCTTGGTAAGTAGATTCTATCAACATTGCTGCATGGATGAGGTGGATTATTATTCGGGACCCCAAGATAGTTAGGAAAAAATTGGAGTTTTTGGCTTAATGTCATGGTTCCGACAGATGAAACTCTTTAAAAGAACTTCGAGGCATTGTTTACCTTAAAGAATCTTTTATTCAAGAAACAAAGTATCGGCACTACATAGTTAAAGCCAAAAACTGAATTCCCCTCCCCTGGGCACAAAGTAGCAAAGCACAATTCCCTCCTCCAATTAACCGTCATAAATCACATTCCCCAATTAGCTTGAAGCGGGCTTTCTCCCCAGCTCTCCAGCTCGCCAAATTTTTATCAGCTCTGGGCGCAATAACCTTGATTCCCATGTCTGAGTTATTGTTGTTATGACTAACTGGACTCTCATCCACATCCCCCCTCCCAGCATCATCTAACTCTAAAAGCGAAAGAGAAAAGATGGCTACATTTCCATCTGTTGTCAAAGCAAGAACATCTGGTGTTAGCAGCATTGACACTTTGTTTTAATCTAAGGGAAAAGGCTCCTGCATCTGCTACAGTAACCCACAAGGATAAAGTTTTAGAATATTTTTTCCAGTGGTAGGCCAGGTTTGGAGAATATTTATTATTTTTTTCCTGAAATCTAAAGTCAATAGCACATTTCAGAATTCTAAGATATGTATTCCAATGTGATCTTTACATGCAACACTACACTTTTATTTGACAATAAAGGATCCTGAAAACGGCAACATTCACTAGCACAGATGATGTTACTTAGGGTAATGAAACATCTGCAAGAAAACAAACAAGCTCAGAGAGCACCAAGGACCCCTCATTTCAACCCTGAGTTACAAATATTCCCCTTCATTGGTACATTCATTTTTACATAGATTTTATTTCAAATTTACTAGTTTTTCCTTTTTCATATTCCCTACTGAAACACACATCCAGGCCACTTGCCTTCTGATTTACTATCCACCTGGAAGTAGACAGAGATGGCTGAGGCTTAATAGCATGCAGGGGCATAATTTATTAGTATGTACTCATTAGTATGTGCTCACTCACACACTTTCAACAGAGATACAGGAGTTTAGGATTATATGCAGTAACATACAGCACATAATCTGTTAAATCTTTTTCTTTTTTTTGGTGGTTGACTTCTGGCAACTACCTGGACAAATCTCTTCAGTTTTCTTGACAAGATTTTAGAAGTGGTTTACCCTTGCCTCCCTTCCTAAGACTGACAGGGACTGGCCCAAGGTTGCCCAGCTGGTTTTGTGCCCGAGATGGAACTAGAACTCATAGGCTCCTGGTTTCTACCCTGGCTCCTGGTTTCTACTCTGGGGCCTTAACCATTACTGTGGCTCTTTCTTTGAACTTACAAAAGCTTTATTTTTATGATTCAGGCATCCCATGCACTCAGCTATGTGTTCTCATACTTACAACTTTCCCTACTATGAATTGCCTTAAGCTTATATGGAGTACTGAAGGAGACAAAGATGCCAAAATCTAGTGGTAATGTACATAAATGATGAAGATCCTCAAAATGGGATCCCTTATATCAACGGGTGTCAAATTTGCCACGTCATGTGACGTGTCACGACGTATCGCAATTTTTTTTGCATTGCTGGAGCTGGGGTGGGCGCGGCCTCCGTATGATGCAACCGGCCCGTGGGCCAGCAGTTTGACACCCCTGCCTTATATCTTCCTTTTAATTTGTAGCCAGCAGCAGCTGTCAAACTTTCATTTCCATGTCACCTCAGCCTTTTGACTTGTTAGGTTGTTGGATCAAACATAACTTGGTTCATGACAGCAACTGTTAACTTATCTCTGGTTACCGTTTTCTGGTCCTTGTCTGATCTTGAAGGATTGTTTCCATGTCATCACTTATCTTTGGTAGCTGGTGTCCTGATCTGATGGCTTCCTTTTTCCCCCTTCCCTCCTCTATATGCTCATGCTTTTCTTTAAATTCTGCTTCTCTGTTTATTCCAATATTATATTTCTTCTAACAAAATGTATAGGATCAGGTAGTACTTTCTGGAAATATGCCTTTCTATCATTAAAGTTTCCAAATTACTGCCTCTTTGTTAATTTTCAGTTTTTGTTCTTCTTTTTTTTACAAGAGAAAAAAAATCCCAGTAGGTAGCATGTAAATGCCGTATGAATTATGAATTACTGATTATATATCCACCACTGTGACAAATTGAATGAACTGAGATGACTTCAGTGGATATGCTTTGTCATTGTGATGGAGAATTTCCCCTGGCAGATTCAATGAACAAAGTTATATGTTTGAAGAAGCCCTCACCAAAATTACTGGGAAAATTTACATCTATCCAGCCTTCTCATGGTGTCTATCCGCCACCATCACAATCCCAAATATAATAGGGAGGCTCCTCAACTTTGCTTTTTCCCCACAAGATTTCCCTGTTTTGTTCCCTGTTACATTCTCTCCATCCTACATATGAACCCATTTGCAAATCTGAACAAGCTCTTGTGAAAAAAACATAGTGAATGGTATTTCATCTGGTTGCACTGGCTGAATTCAACAGATTTCTATTCTCATGACAGAAAGGACTGTATTGTATACTCTGAAAGTGCAAAAGACAACTTTATAAAATGAGTAATGTGTGCATTTGTGGGGGGGGGCAGGGGCAGTCCTCATTCAGTAATTCAGAACACATAGGAAATCACATCCAGGTTTGTCTCACATTGTCTTTCTTCAATACTTACATTTTTGTCTAAAAAAAATCATATTTTTCCTTATCCTGTTTATGAGGATATATATGACTTAAAAAAATAGAACTAGATAAGATTTTCATCCATAAACAGAGTTGGCATCTGAGATTTGAGCCAGCTGTGATATAGTTGAGGAAAAGAAGGGAAGTACCCAAATGCTAAACCAGATCATTTTTTTCCTTTCTTTCCCAGCCAGTTACTCTCGTTTTAAGGCAGGGGCCCCTCTGATCCAAAGAGGGTCAAACTTATCTGGTTCTTTTATCTTCAAAGCCCCTTGTAAAGTAATGTTATCTTGACATTTTAATTCTGCTTCTTTCAGGCTTGTGATTTAACAAGGGAGCTGATTCCAAGTAAAGCCCATAAACCAACTGGGAAGCTCCTCATTCGGATGCCGAAGAAATAATTCACCGGCTGCCGGTAAAACAAAATTGCCTTTGAAACACAAATAATGTAAAGGTCAGTTATATGAACCAAATTTACCTTTTGTCATCCAGGATGGAATGAAAGAGTCTCAACCCAGCTTCTGAATAGGCCTGAACAAGATGGCTGCTGGGGATGACACAAGGGTTCTTGCAGATTCAAAGTAGTGCCGTTCAGCAAACTGCATATTGAAATTGTGACCAAGTTTGTCTGTCATAATTGCTTCACTTTCCTCTTTAGGTGGCTTACCCTGTGAGATAGCAAGAGAAAGAGAAGGAAAAAGACTTTGGCATTAATAGTAATGTTACAAGCAAAAAAAAATATATCAAAGCATTGTTTATGTATTTATTGATTTTTATGACTAGTCCATTCTTGGACTAGTGATTCTGATTGCTAATATAGGATGAAAAGCCCCAATAAAAAACAATGAAAGGAACAACAGTGAATACCGGTAATAGAATAATGGTGCCCAAGAAGAAACCAAACACAAACCACAAAAAGATATAGAATCACATCCACAGATACACCGAAGCTCCAGATCCATGCCTGAGCAACATTCTGGTCTTCAAAGTCCTACAAAATGTTGGGGTGAAAGAATATCAGGGGACAGGATAGTCCAGAACACAGCCATATTTCCTGATTCCCTCCCAGATATCATTGTTTAATAGACAGGAGATGGGGCATGCCCGCCTTGTCTGATTTAGCGGGACAAGGCAGAAAGAATCAGAGACGGTCACGCAAATATGAGAGTTACAATTAGGCAAACTATCTACCATGCCAGATAGGAAGAAGAGTTTTTCACATGTCCACCCACACATAGGACTCCACTGTTTCTAAGTATGGAAGACTGGATAATACATGGGGTTGCAAATCTGTTGTTACCCAATTGGATGCATTTGAAGATGAACCCTAACCTTCTGAAAGGGGTGTTTCCTACTGAATTTAATCATCTCTCTCTTGGTTTTTTTTCCCCTCTGCAGTTTTATATCTTTCCTTTACTTCATCCTGCTTCCAGATGTTCCTTTCCCTTTCCCTATCCCTTTCCCTTCCTTGCTATTTCTTTCTCTTGCTTCACACTAGTCCTTTTCTTTTTTTGTCTTCATTTTTTGCTGGTCCTGATGAAAGATTTTTTTGGGGGGGAGGGGTTGATATATGACTGTGAGTGGATGGTTTGTAGGAGGCAGAGAGAAGAATTAGTATATGCAAATTGGGGGTTGTTAATTTTAAATGGGGTTTCTTTATTTTATAAGCAGATAATTTTAATCAGCATTTAATTGATGATGATTAGTTTTCCTTGGCCTACCGTATTTGGACTAAGGCTTCTGGCAAGTGCCTCTGCATCTATACACATATAAATGTGATACATGCTCACGTTTATTGAGGAGAGGAAAATTTTCCCACAAAGTGGCTCAGTGTTTGTTACCTCACAGCATGGGACCAACTGCAGTCAGAAACATCAGTCCGAATCAGTTTAAACATCAGTTTAGCCATGGCATATGTTTTGATAGGCAGCATGGTCTGTAGCTGCCATTCTAGTAGTGGTGGCTGTCATGTTTCATTCCCCTTGCATGATGATAGGTATGTCCATCTTCCAAGACCACGTTAGTGCTGCATATTCAAGCCAATGGCCTCTTTGAAAGCATCCACATCAACAATGCAGAAAAGTCTGGAGGCCAAAGTATCATCGTGGACTGGCATGCACATCCCTTCAGACTGTTCAGCTATAGCACCACCACCACATTTAGCCACTCCCTCAGGAGCTCTGTCTTTCCCCCACTTGAATCTGTGGGCCAGAGTAAGCAGCAGAATGATAGTTTCCTTTGCAATAATCAATATTTGCCCAGAACATCCAGGAGCAGCTCTACCATAATTGTGAGCCTAAACACTGCAATAGTAAGTCATGAGGAGATGCTATGGACTTCATTCCATGTCCCAGGGAGAAATCATGCCAAATACTGCAGGTAGGGACCATATGAGAGTTCTGATTAATTTTGCAATAGTGGTGGATATCTGTAGCTCAGGTGTAGGATGAGGGTGAAGGTTCGTTCTCCAAGCTTCACCCTCAGTTCTGAATAGTCCTATACATTTCCCAGGAATAGCTATGGGCACACATGGAGCATAACCTGGGCATTAATTATGTCCTTTTCTGGACCAGGAGGCCCTTGGGGCAGTCATTTGTGCTTTTATCACATCACACATGGATTATTGTAATACATTCCATATAGGGCTACTCCTGAAGACCATTGGAAGTTGGTCCACATTGCAGACAGACTTGCAGCCATACAAATCCAATGAAGTAATTTAAATTAACACCTGCAGAAGCTGATGAGGGCATTTTAGAAACTAGAGTGGAATAAAGAAAGACCCTTCCATTACCAGTGGTCCTTACAGAAAAGCAAAGGAAAAACAGAGCAGCCATATTGGAATCCTTGGTCTTAATGGGACATCATTGGATCATTGGGGAAAGATTATGGAAGTGATTGACCCGTGGATGAAATGGCTCTCCAGGAGAGCAACCATCCTTTGCAGGAGGGGCATAATAAGCATACTAGTCAATCAGAGAAGAGGCTGTGCCTAAATCAGAATGAAGTACATTAGGCTAATTGCTCTTAAGAGTTGAAGACAGCTCAGCTGAAGACAAAACTAGTTTTTGAATTGGAGCAGGAAAACACTGGAAGAGAATTTGTTTTTTGGCTTAGAGTGGGTGGAAGACAGTGCTGGCTGTTCCTACCATTAGAAGTGGTGGAAGTTCTGTACTGGTAATGGGGCAAGCGGAAAGTGTGGATGAGCCTATGGCCTCCTCTGGATCTTGCAAAAGCCAAAAGACCAGTACAAAAATTAATGCTTTTTTTTTTTTTGCAGGGGCTGGAAAAGACTTAAAAGGAGGCAAGTCAAGTTTTTGAGACAAGTCAAAGATGTTTCACAAAGATGCTTCACATAGGCCTAATCAGTTAACCATCACTATAAATTGGGATCAATTTATCTTTCTAATATTGTGTAATATATCTTTTGGCTACCTTGTAAGAATGAAAAATACATAAAAATACACAATGCACAATGCCTTAGGATAGGGATTCATAAATCCTTCATTGTCTACTTCAGTTCAATGAAATGCCTTTCACTTAGGCAAATAATCTCAATACAATAGGGAAGGAAAAATATTTTGTTGTCAACAAAACTTGTACAATGGTGAGGCTTGAGAACAGCACTAGTGACTATGTAGAACAGTGTTTCCCAACTGGAACCAGTGCCAAATGTGTGGATTTCAACTCCCAAAATTCCCTAACGTGGCCAATGTTGAGAATTCTGGGAGCTGAAGTCCACAGCTGGAGTTGGAAAACAGTGAATGAATAAACAGATAGATTCATTTTTATTTTAAGGACAGCTGTCAACCTTGTTGGTCGGATTGGGGCACATACCTCAACCTAATATTTTCCAGTACTGGCCCAGCATATGTAGCTATCTGAAATGGAAACAAGACCAAATTCCTTCACTCTAAGAACTTCTTTACTTCCTCTTTTAGCACTTCAGATGTTGAGGGAGATACAAAGTTCGGGTTCTTATTCTTCTGGCTGCCTCAACCATTGTTAATTGATGTTATTGTAGTGTTTCTTTGACATTGTCTGTCCATCGTCTTCTGGGTCTGCCTCATGTTCTTTGACCTTCTGTTTTTGTATATGTCTTGTATGGAATCCCAAGACAGTCTCTCCAGGGGAGCAAACCACTCACCTTTCTGCTTTTATTTGCAGTTTAGGATTGGTTCCATGCCAATTTTTTCTCTTATGGTCTCATTTCTGATTTTATCTTTTCTGGTCACTCCAGGAACTTTTCTTGAACATCTCATTTCCCTGGTGACTAACTTTCATTTATGTTTTATTGTTTTATTGAGCTGAGGTGGTGAAGTGATTAGAATGCAGTATTGCAGGCTAATTCTGCCCATTGCCAGAAGTTCGATCCTCACTGGCTCAAGGTTGACTCAGCCTTCCATCCTTCTGAAGTCAGTAAAGTGAGGTCCTAGGTTGTTGGGGGCAATATGCTGACTCTGTAAGCTGCTTAGAGAGGGCTGTAAAGCACTATGAAGCGGTATATAAGTCTAAGGGCTATTGCTATTGCTATTGTAAGGGTCCATGTTTAGCACTGGTAACATAGTGTGGGGATGAATATGCTTTGTATGAGATGTTTCTTTGTGCTGATCAGTACTGCTTTATGTTGTAGGAATAGAGCTAGATGTCCCAATACTTGGTTTGCCTTATTGCATCGTATGTTAATCTCTTTGTCCATTTTACCATCCTCGGTGAATGTTGTTCCTAGATATTTGAACTTTGATACTTGTTTCATGCTTGTTCCCTCTATTATTGTGTTTAAGTTATGCATTTTCTTCCAATTGCCATTACTTCTGTTTTCTCTTTGCTACTTCTCATATTATTTGTCTTGCATTCTTGGTTCATGACTATAAGATGTTATTGCAGTTACTTAGTTGTACTTGCTGCAAATGCCTGATCATCTGCAAAGAATAGTTTGTTGATATTATTTCCATTCTTGGGTTTGGCTTCTTTGCTTATGCTGTCAATGTAGATGATAAACAATAGTGATGATAATACCCATCCCTGTTTTACTCCAGATGTTACTCTGGAGTCCCTTGGTTTGTTCTAACTACACTTCTGCAATCACTTTATAAGCTTTTGCATACTCTAATAAGATGTTTACTTACTCCCTGTAAAATGACTTGTTACATTCAGACATCAGTTTTGCTTTATTTGTTTGTAGGTTTTGCTATCTAAATTGAGAGAGCTGGTTTAGTCTAGTGGTTAAGGCACCAGCCTAGAAGCCAGAGGATTGTGAGTTCTAGTCCTGACTTAGACATAAAAGCTGGCAGAGTGACTTTGGGCCAGTCACTCAGTCCATAGCGTCAAGCTCAGGCAACAAAGCAATTGGTCAATTTCTGTCACAACCAATGGATCAACATTCAATTGATGAAAAAAAAAGACCCTGGTCTTGCAGGAAAATGCTAGGAGGAAAAAAAAATGCCGTCTAAGTCATATTTCTTTCTGCTACTTAGTAGGGTTGTCCAAGGTCATTCCAAAGTTTACAGCTATCCTGAACTCATTGGGAAATCATGATATAAAAAGTCATAAATGTCCTGGGGCCTTTCCCTTATTAATGGCTCCAACTATTAATCCAGATTAGCTATTAGTACAGCGCCAACATCTATCTGACAGAAAAATATTCCTTTCTCTGCAAAAGGGAGCGCTCTTTTCCTGCTCATTCTGTGAGGTTTTGGAATTTTCCTTATTGTTGCAATGTACTAAAAGTGTGCTGGTGTGGTGTTATTTTTTTCCCCTGTTACATATTTGTCCATGACTATTCAGTCTATTTTATGGCTACTTCTTGTTGATCAAAGGAAGCTTTGAGAGCTGAATTCCAGTATGAAACTTTCCTTTGTGAACTTCATTGGAAGCCAGGAAGGCTGTGGACAGCTGAAGACAATCTGACACATGTCTTTGAGTATGTGCTTCGTTTTGACTCCTAGTGACCACATAAATAGCAATAGCACTTAGACTTATATGCCGCTTCACAGTACTTTACAGCCCTCTCTAAGCAGTTTACAGAGTCAGCACTTTGCCCCCAACAATCTGGGTTCTCATTTTACCAACCTCGGAAGGATGGAAGGCTGACTCAACCTTGAGCCAGTCAGAATCGAACTGCTGGCAGTCAGCAGAATTAGCCTGCAATACTGCATTCTAACTACTGCACCACCATGGCTCTAAATAGATTTTCTCCATGAGAATCTGTCCCTAACCAGTTTTTCCAGGTCTTCCAATGGTGCAGTCATCACCACTGTAACTGAGCCCATTCACTTTGCAGCTGGTCATCATCTTCCTTGCTTTGCTTCCACCTTTTCCAAAATTAGAGCCTTCTATAGGGAGCTGTGTCTTTGCATAATGTGTCCAAAGAATAATAATTTGAGCTTGGTCATTTGTGCCTCAGATGAGAACTCTGGATTGATTTGTTCGATGATCCATTGTTTTGTTTTCTTGGTTGTTCACAGAATTCACAGGAGTGTTCATTCAAAAACATCAGTACTTTTCCTATCCTGGCACTCCATAACTCAGGAAAGTCTGGAACCCCTTTTCCATAGAAGAATTACAAAACAATAAGAAAACCAAATGCAGAAGAATGTTTCGGTTTAGTTCTGTAATTATTCCTAATTGAGCTTTGAACTAATATTTATCCAACTTGATTTTAATGATAATGATGATGATGATGATGATGATGATGATGATGATGATGATGATGATGATGATGATAAAGTTGGAAGGTACCTTGGAGGTCATCTAGTCCAACCCCCTGCTCAGGTAGGAAACCCTATAGCATTTCAGACAAATGGCTGTCCAGTCTCTTCTTAAAAACTTCCAGTGTTGGAGCATTCACCGCTTCTGGAGGCAGGTTGTTCCACTGGTTAATTGTTCTAACTGTCAGGAAGTTTCTCCTTAGTTCTAGGTTGCTTCTCTCCTTGATTAGTTCCCATCTGTTGCTTTTTGTCCTGCCTTCAGGCGCTTTGGAGAATAGCTTGACTCCCTCTTCTTTGTGGCAGCCCCTGAGATACTGGAACACTGCTATCATGTCCCCCCTCATCCTTCTCTTCATTAAACTAGACATGCCCAATTCCAGCAACCGTTCCTTATATGTTTTAGCCTCCAGTCCCCTAATCATCTTTGTTGCTCTTCTCTGTACTCTTTCTAGAGTCTCAACATCTTTTTTACATCATGGTGACCAAAACTGGATGCAGTATTCCAAGTGTGGCCTTACCAAGGCATTGTAAAGTGGTATTAACACTTCACGTGATCTTGATTCTATCCCTCTGTTAATGCAGCCTAGCACTGTGTTGGCTTTTTTGGCAGCTGCAACACTGCTGGCTCATAAAGAGAATCCCTTCAGCCGGTGTCTTGTAAAATAACAGGCCTTCCTCAGCACCTCACTCTTCTATTTTGTAAGTCTAACCCTTCCTGTTGGAGCCTTCTTGTTTTATATTAAACGGAGCTTTCTGTAAATGAAAACCATCTTCTCTTGATCCTAGTTTTGGTTTCCTTCCAAAAATCTAAAAGGGCATTTCTCTCTCTCCCACATCTGTGCATTACGAATGGATTTGCTTTCAAAATTCATTATTGACTCCCCTATAAACCATAACCGATCGGCTCTTAACCTGTTGTAGCGGAGGATACTTTCAACAATTTCTTCCAAAATATAGAGTGTGATTCCCTTTATAAGAATAGGGGAAGCTTGTTAGTTAAAGATGGGAGCTCTTGTCCTGTCTTTTCGTGCTGTATTTTATCATCTCCGTTAGGCTTGACACATCTTAGAATCAATATTATATAATTGCCCCAGACTGGCAAAAAGGATAGGAGGATGGGACTAGCTATCTCTCTGTGTATTTGTGGATAAAGGAGATGGAAGGTCATTAACTTTTTGATATGTCTTGCCTTCTCCCTAGTTTGGCTCAGTTTTTCACATTCATTGCCGGATGCTAAAGCTTCATTTGTCAAAGCCTCCGGGTACTGTTTGAAGCAGATTTCTTAATCCTGCTGCAAGGAAGAGTCATCTTAATTGAAGGTTGGGGGCACAGCTAAGGATCCTATATTTATTTTCCCAGCTGGATTCCTTGATTTTAATGATGACGTGACAGGCAGAATCTCCACTTCCCTACTCTTTGATGTTAAGTGGAAAACTTCAACTAATGGATTTCTAACTGTCAGCTGGATGCTTGAGACATAAAATGTTGGTCAGGAAGATGTAATAGTGCTAAAATAGATGACAAAACTATGGCGACAGCCCCTGTTGCTTCATTTTGGCACATACCTGCCTGCTTATTTCAAGTCCTTTTTTCAGGGAGCGCTTTCTTTGTCTTCCGAAACTATTCCAAAGTAAGCAAGTCATGAATCAGGTTCAATATATACTCTGTTTGACCCCATGGAAGTTCAGGGCAAGGAATTCCTTCCAGGTGCTTATAGATCAAACCCCATTAAAAAGTATCTGACAGAGACACTTACTTTTGAATGGTGTGCTCTCTGAATTTAGAGATGAAGAATCTACATTATTATGTACATGAGAATGTGAACTCACAGTTGCCAGTTCTTTAGCTGGTGTTGGCTTTCACACACATCACGTTCCTCCCAAGAACCTAGGATGCTGTAATGTATCAGCATAGTATATGTGCAGATCCAAGCACTGTGACCTTTCAACATGCAGATGTTTTAAGTGTTGTCCAAGGTTTTTGTGATATGGCATCCAATGTTCCAGTAGCCACTGGAACTACTATGGCCAGTTTATGCCATAATCTTTCAACTTTGATTTTCAGATCTTTGTGATACTATGTGATCTTCTCCAATCTGTTCTTCTAGACTACCACCCCTGGTATCACCAGATCAATTATCCATACTTTCTTATTTTCAGCCATAGTTAAATCTGATATAGTTTGAGCCAAGACTTTATTTGCTTGTATTCAGAAAATCCACAGTATTTTAACCTGCTCATTTTCAACTATATGTTCCCATCAATTTTTCATTACTGGCACATTATAAGTTTTACATATGTACTAGTGAATCATTCTGGCGATTGTGTTATATCATTATTTATAATCTGTTATTATAATTATTTAGGCTGAGAAAAGAGTGACTGGCCCAAAATCATCCAGCCAGCTTCCATGCCTAAAATGGGACTAGAACTCACAGTCTCCTAGATAAAAACCCAAATCTTCAATAAAAATAAGGAATCTTTTAGTCCTCCAGCTTCAGAAAAGAAAAAAATCCAGTTAGAATCAGGTTATTCTTTTAATGTTTTAAACTCCCCTGGATAGTCAGTTGCCGCTATTAGAGGGTGGGATAGAGTTTCCCTTCCCTCTCTCCACAGGGGGAAAAATACTTTGGGCAGCTTATACAGGTAGAAAAAATAATTAGGATTGAAGAGAGGTTCAGATCTCACCCAGTCTCTTCCGCGCTGCTTTGTAGGTGCCTGGTGGTAAGTGTGACTTTGGCTGTCTGCAGCCTAGTGACGAGCCATATTGCTATGGCTGGTCTTTCGTCCGCTGGTTTGGAGGGCTGCGCTGGATCGAGTGGAAGAGCTACTGCTCTCCCGCAATCCAGCGGGGATCCCCTCCTTGCTGGTCACCCCTACAGGGCAACTTTCAACCCTTTCCAGGGTCCCCCAGCGAGGCAAAATCGGACGTGGAAGATGAGCTTGCCTTCCAAGCGTCCGCGGCGGCCACGTCGGCAAACTGGAAGTCCTCCAGAACTCACAGTCTCCTGCTTCACAGACCAGCAACTTAACCACTACAGAGAACCAGATCTCAATTTGCGTGGGAAATTGGTTCAAGGGACTACTATGCTTCTCTTACTCCGGATTTGTTCCAAAGCTTGTAAGCATACATTACATTGTATATTTCAGTGTTTATTTTAATATTTTTGGTATTTTTTTCTCTCTTGGGATGACCAAAATGTTTTAATATCCTATATAAAAAAAATATACAGAACAGGGGAAAACTACCGAGCTATCTTTAGTTGAAGTGAGATTGTACATACTTTGAATTAGGCAAGGGTGAAGAATCTGTGGCCCTACAAGTGTTGCTGGCTCCAACAGACCTAGCCAGATCAGGGAGTGATTCTGAGTGCTCTGGGTTTATAATCCAGCCTTAAAACCACCCAGAAACCTAGCTAAATGATTAACCCACACAACAGATCTGGAACATTTTTGAGTACCAGTCCTGGAATCCAGAAAAAGTCACAGTGAACCAGCTGAAGCAAAGAAATCCTGGTGCCAGAATACTGTATTTCAAAAACTGGCAACTCTAACTATATCTCAGTTATGACTAATTTGATGGCATATTGATGGCTTTGAGATGAAAAAACAAAAGCAAAAGCACCAAACCTGGAGCGGAAAACTGGTCTTTATTGATTGGGCTTCTAAAAACAGATTATGCAGTGATCTAAAATGACAGTTGATGTATCCACCCATAACTCTTCGTTTAATTAATTTACGCATTTAATTGATGCCGGTAAGACAGAAGGTAGATTTTTCACTGCATAGGAGCAATTGATGGCGATGTTGTTGTTTTTTTTCTCCTTTTATTTTTGCTGCCTCAGCTTACAGAATTTATAGGAATGAAAGTAAATTAGACAAGAAAGCTGAAGCATGACTAAAAATATTGTCTTTCTGTATTATTTTTCTTTTGGACTTTAAAAAAAACAGCTCTAGAACAAAAATAACAGTTTAGCTGCGGCACAAAGTAGTAAACCAGAACGGAAAGGAGGATTTTTCAATTTCTTTCTTGCCTGTTTTTTTTTTTTTTAAAAAAACAGCCCCTTCCAGGGGTGATGAAAGGAAACATGGGGTAAATCCAACCCTGTCTAATCCTTGGGGAATAAGTATTCTCACTCTCTGTTGCCTAGAAGCTTCAAAGCCACTATGGGGAAGGACTGGTTGGGGAGAGAGGGAAAGAAGCTGAAGGGAGGCGCCAAAACCTGAAGAAACCCTTGCTATATTCAGGACTTTGGCTCAAGCCTTTCAAACTCCTCCAGCCCTCCGAGGAAGGGTCATTTGTAGGAGATTTATCTCCCCTGTCAGAATAGAATAGAATAGAATAGAATAGAATAGAATAGAATAGAATGGGACCTTAGAGGTCTTCCAGTCCAGCCCCCCACTCAAGTAGAGGAACCTATACCATCTCAGACAATTGACTGTCCAGTCTCTTCTTAAAAACCTCCAGGGATGGAGCGCCCATGATTTCTGATGGCAAGTTGTTCCACTGATTAACTGTCCTCACTGTTAGGAAGTTTCTCCTTAATTTCAGGTTGCTTCTCTCTTTGATCAGTTTCCAACCATTGTTTCTTGTCCTGCCCTCTGGTGCTTTGGAGAATAATTTGACCCCCTCTTCTTTGTGGCAGCCTCTCAAATACTGGAATACTGCTATCATGTCACCCCTATTTCTTCCTTTCTTTAGACTAGCCAGACCCAAGTCCTGCAGCCGTTCTTCATATGTTTTAGTCTCCAGGCTTTGGATCATCTTAGTTGCTCTTCTCTGAACTTTTTCCAAGGTCTCAACATCTTTTTTGTAGTATGGTGTCCAAAATTGGTTGCATTATGAGCTTCTTCTGAGGGAAGGTAAAAGGCACAGGTATCCCCAGGAGATGGTTAAGAAAGTCAAGGTAGAGGCCATCAGACTGTGATAGATCAAAGCTCTGCTCCATGTGTGTCACATATAGAAAAACCGGCAGAGGATTGATCACAACTTTGCGGCTACCATCTTGATTTTCTTTTTCTTTTTCTTTTTTAACTATCCAGCAGGCAACCCTACAAAAAGGACTTTTCTTACACTTACAAAGAGCTTACACATGGCTTTGCCATGTCAAGCAGCAGCCATTGTGGCATGCTTTTCCTCCACCCCAAGTTTGTGGGAAGTCTCTTGTGAAAAAGTTCCTGCCACGTTTAGCAACACTGGAGAGGAAAGCTCTTAAAGAATTTTGCTTTGTCATCTTATCAGACTCTTACCAAAGTGTAGAAGTGCAACACTGAAGCTGTGACTCCCGAAAGGACAGAGCCTGACAATGCATATCTGATGACGGAGATGATTGTTTCACATCCAAACATCTGAACTAAGCAGCTTTCGCTTTGACGGCTTCAGCAGTTCCATTCCTGCCCCCCATGCTACCATATATAACAGAGTGAAAGGACAATCTGTCATCCTTTTTTTTTCTGGTGTGTTTCATATACATATTTAATATATTTTGCTGTTCGGCGATATATGAGACTGTATTACTTAGCCATAAAAATCTCCAGGAGATGTGCTCGTCACTGGTTTGGAAAATTACATTAGCAATATATATTCCATCTGTGTAGCGACTTGGCCCATTACAAATTTATGCCCTTAATAAATTTTGTTCTTGAAACTGAGTTGGTTTCATAGGGGAGGCTCTCAGACCTAGGGGGAGAAGAGGAATTCTGATCTCTGAACAATAAACCAATAAATATTATGTGTTCCTCTCAAGTTTGCTAATAAAACAAATTGATTATTTGCCAACTTAATTCTGGATAAGAGCGGGTCTTAATTGCTTTTATGAACAAAACTTTTCCTCCCCCTTCCCATTTTCAAGCTTCTTCCCCCTGTTTTAAATTAGTTCATTAGGAATGAGCATCTATTATTTAATAGCTTAATTTCCAAATATTACCATGATAACTAAGCCTTACAGAGGAGTCTCAGGTCTGCATAGAAATGTACCAATGGTTTCATTAGCAGGCCTGATTAAATAAAGATGAAAAAGAAATGGATCTCTATTAACAGAGGGGAGGAGGATATCAAGGAAAGGCAGCATCAAAGGAAACTTTTAATAATGTGACATATTAAACTTAAGTCCAATATTAAGCTTTGCCCTTTGTCCAAGCATGCAGTATCTCCTAGTTTTGGGGGTTAAAACAGAAAACAGAAACCTACTGATAGTCCTTGACTTGCAACCAGTTGCTTAGCAGAAGTTGTGAGACACTTCCCCAGAGCTATTTATGACCTGGTTCCAAAGTTACAATGGCAGCCATCCACTGTCACATGATCGCATGGCAACAAACCCACATTTACAGCATTCATCCTGCAGTCATGTGACTGCGGTTTATGATGGGGTGGTTTTTTTGTTTTTTGTTTTGCCAAAAACTGGTGTTTATTTCTGGTTTTCAGCCAAAGGTGCCTATTGGCTAAAATAGGTTTGCATAACAACCGTGGCATTCACTTAACAATTTCAGCATTTGCTTAACACCCACCATAAAAATGTAAAATTGGGCACGGTCATGTGATGACCCACTTAATGACTAGCACGATGTACGACTGTAATTCTGGGCTTAATTACCGTTGTAAGTGGAGGACTTCCCTCTATAAGGCAGTAAGGGAAAAAAAGCCAGTTAGGAATGAGCAATTGGCAGCTGACAAAAATGGCAAAATATTGTGAAATGCAATTGTTTTTTTTAAAAAAGTTTTTATTGATTTTTTAATACAATTCAAAAGTACTTATTCAACAAACGTGTTGTCTGAGTTTATCATTCACTAATACAAATTGAATTTCTAATCCCATATTCTTTTCTCCAGCCATTGATAAAATAAGTCCCAGTTTGATAGTATTGTTTCTTCTTTTTCTTTCAACCTCAAAGTAAGTCTGTCCATTTCCACACAATTTAGTATTTTTTTAATTATTTCTTCCTCTGGTGGTATTTCTTTATTTTTCCAATATTGTGCAGATATGATTCTTGCTGCTGTTATCACATGTAAAATCAAGTATATACTTTGTTTGTCAAGTTTTTCTGGCATTATACCTAATAAAAAAGGTTCAGGTTTAAAATCTATATGTTTTCCCAACATCTTTTCTAACCAAGTATGTATTTTTGTCCAATATTTCTTTGTTTTAACATATGTCCACCATACATGATAATAAGTATTTGACTTATGATTACATTTCCAACATCTATCTGACATATTTTTAAACATTTTTGCTAATCTTGCTAGTGGCAAGTGCCATCTATAAAACATTTTATATAAATTTTCTTTGTAAGAAGTTGACATTGTCAATTTATAATTTCTTTCCCACAAGTTTGGCCATTTCTCTAAATCTATATTGTATCCAAACTTCTTTGCCCATGTTATCTCTGTTTTTTTTACTTGTTCATTTTCCATTTTCAAATTCAATAAAAGGTTATACATTTTCTTAATTAGTTTCTCATCAGAGATTAATAATATCTGATCAAACAGTGTCTGCTCTTTATAAAATCCGTACAATTTAACATCTTTATTATATCTCACTTGCATTTGTAAATATGCCCACCATGATAGATCAATGCCCTGGTTTCCCATCTCTTGTTTAGATTTTAAATTCCCTTCAGAATTTAGAATATATGTCCATATTTTCTCAAGACTGATTAAATTTGGATGTACGAATGCTTCCATTGTTGAAAGCTATCCTGGAATTTTCAAGTATATTTTACATTTTATTTTTTCCCATGTTAGTAATAATACATTTCTAATATAGTGGTTTTGAAAATATTTATGAATTCTATTTTCCCATATCATAAGAAAGCGTGCCAACCGAGTTGTAAATCATGTCCCTCCAAATACAACAACCTTTTATTTCTAAGAGTTATCCATTCTTTTACCCATGTTAGTACTGATGCTTGATAATATAGAACCCACTCTGGCAAGTCAAAACCTCCATTTTCCTTAGCTTCTTGTAATATTTTCAATTTAATTCTGGCTTTCTTTTCTTGCCAAATAAAATTTTAAATTAGGGAATTTAAATCTTCAAATAATTTTTTCTCCAGTTTTATAGTTATCGTTTGAAATAAAAACAATATTTTTGGTAATATATTCATTTTCACTGTAGCAATTCTTCCTAGCATCGACAGTTGCAATTTTTTTCCATTTTTCCAAGTCAAGTTTTATTTGATTCAGTAATTTTATATGGTTATCTTCTTTTATCATTGAACATCTTGCTCTCAAGTATATTCCCAAGTATTTAACCTTTTTAACTATTTGTAATTCTATTTTTTCTGACATTGTTTTTTTTTTTCTGTAAGATTTTTAACTATCACTTTGGTTTTTTCTCTATTTATATTCAGTCCTGCTATCTCTCCAAACTGTTCTATCTTTTCCAATAATTTAGGAATCATCTCTAAAGGTTCCTCTAGGATAAATACTAAGTCATCTGCAAATGCTTGCAATTTATAAGTTTCACCTTTTATTTCTAGTTCTTTAATTTCTGGGTCTTGTCTAATATTTCTATTTAAAACTTCCAAAGTTAAAATAACAATGGAGATAGTGGACATCCTTGTCTTGTGCCTTTTCTTATGTCGAAATTCTCTGTATAGTCTCCATTTACAATCACTTTTACTGTTTGTGTGTGATATATTGTTTTAATCATATTTATAAAATTTTGTCCAAAGTCCATTGTTTTTAATTATTGAGTCATAAATTGCCAAGAAACATTATCAAATGCCTTTTGAGCATCTAGAAATACTAATGCCAATTGTTTCCCTGGATGCATTTCATAATATTCCAATATGTCCATTATAACCCTTAAGTTGTTTTATATTTGCCTCTTTGGTAGAAATCCATTTTGATCTGGATGTATAAATTCAGTTAGAAATCTTTTCAGTCTCTCCACTATTATTGAAGTTAAGATTTTATAGTCCACATTTAATAATGATATTGGTCTGTAATTTTTTTATCTGTGTCAGGTCTGAGTCCTCTTTTGGTATCAAAGTAATATTTGTTTCTGTCCATGTGTTTGGGAGTTTAGCCTCCAATAAAAGTTCATTGTACACATCTTTCAATGGTACCCTTAATGTATCTTGTAGACATTTGTACAACTTTGCCGGGAGCCCATCTGGTCCCAGTGTTTTTTCATTTTTTGTCTTCTTATAGCCTCTGTCAGTTCCATCATTGTTATTTTCTCGTTTAACATGGTTTTAAAGTTTTCTGGAATTTTGGGTAAGTTATTTTTTTCCATATATTGAATCGTTTTCTCCCATGAAATTTCTTCCATATCATACAGTTTCTCGTAATATTCTTTAATGATCTTTTTTATTGCTTCATTTTTAAATTGTAAACAGCCCTTTTCATCTACTAAGTTGTTTATCAATTTTTTCTTCTTCTGTTTTTTAAGTTTGTAAGCTAGCCATCTTCCTGGTTTATTTGC
This sequence comes from Azemiops feae, assembly GCA_023970755.1. Lineage (NCBI taxonomy): Eukaryota > Metazoa > Chordata > Lepidosauria > Squamata > Viperidae > Azemiops > Azemiops feae. The sequence goes on along the minus strand of JALGBA010000082.1, from coordinate 1,214,205 downwards.
ATTTTTCAGAAAAGGTTTGTTTTGCTCTTTTAATTTGCTGTGCCAGTTTTTCTGATTCTATTAAATTTAGTTTATGTTTTGTTATTTCATTTGTCTTCTCAGTATTTTCTTTTGTGGATTTATTTGTAGTTCTAATTCTAGTTTTTTAAATTCTTCCTTTAACAGTATATATTGTTGTCTTTTTTCTTTGTTTTTTTTCACCATGTATGTTATAGCTACACCTCTAAAGTATGCTTTGGCTGTATCCCATACATTTTGTAATGTTGTATCTTCTTTTTTATTTTCTTTAAAAAAAAGCTCCATTTCTTTTGTTGCTAATTCTATAAATTCTTTCTCTTTTAATATGGATTAGTTCAAGGTCAATTTTAGTTTTTTCTGTATTCCTTTCCACATCATTTTTAAATGATTATGGTCTGCCCAAGTGCCTAATTCTATCTCCATCTCCTGTATATTAGTTCTTAATTCGGGTGTCATCCAAATCATGTCAATTCTAGACCAAGATTTATGGCTATTCGAGTAGAATGTATATTGTAATTTTTCTGGATTAGTTTCTCTCCAAGTATCTTGTACACCAATTTCCTCTATCATGTTAAAAAAAGTCTTAGGTAATCTTTTTCTTCCTCGTTTTCCTGTTTTGCTACTTTTATAGTCTAATGTTCCGTCTACTATTGCATTAAAATCCCCTACTAGACAAATGTTTTGATATTCCATTTCTACTATTTTTCTATGAAGATTTTGATAAAATTCTTCTTGTTTATTGTTTGGTGTATATATTAGTACCAAAAGTATCTGTTTTTGATATAAAAATATTTCTACCATCACAATTCTTCCTTCTTCATCTGAATAAATCATTTTAGAATCTATTGTCTCTTTAATGTATACAGCTACTCCTCTTTTTGTTGTTGTGTTGATATGTAATAGAGATTCCCAATTTTTGGGTATTCCAAAAGTTTATAATGTTTTTTTATATGTCTCTCTCTCTCTTTTTTTTTTGGAACAAGTTTTATTAAATTTTTCAGTTTTTACATCCAGGTAATTTAGGAGCAATGTGGTGATAGGGTAATCAATAGTCCAATAACAGAATCATTCAGTATATGTCAGGTTACAACATTAAAATTCCCTCTCTGTTCCCCTTAATTAATATCATATACAAATTAATACATTTCTAAATAAAGCTCACTCGATCAATACATTTATCAATAACATTTTAGTTATACATATCCAAATCCTGTTTTGAGTTTTATTTGATTCCGATTACCATATTGAAATTCAATCTTAAATAACCATAATATTTAAACTTCGAGTAACCCTAATTTCCCTCATTTCATTACAAAATAATTATCATATCTAAAGTAAATATATTATTCTAAAAATTACATTCTTTTTCACAAATACATTTCATTTCTCATCCTAATAGCTCCTCATTAACTAATGTATATCTTTTATTGTCAGATACCAATTTCCCTATTACAATTCCAAACCATAATCTAACAATTAATTTTCATTTCCACTATAAATCTAAATCATATATATTAAATCAATCTATATCTCTAAAAATCTCTGTTATTAAAATTCCTTCTCCAAATCCCTTAATTGTTATATAATATTTAAATCAATAGATTTCTATATAAAGTTCAATTAATCAATACATTTATCAATAATATTTTAATTATACATCCTGTTTTTAAATTTTGATTAATTCCAATTACCATATTACAATTTGGCCTTTAAAATAAGATAGTTTCCATTGTCACAAACCTATTTCCTTATTACAATTCCAAACTATAATCTAAGAGTTAATTTTCATTTCCATTTATAAATCTGGACCCTAAATATTACATCAATCAATATCTCTAAAGGTCTCCTTAACTCATTAAATAACTTTTTAAATCCCATTTTTAAATCTAACTCTAGCTTTCTTTTTCTGCCAAACAGGCTTCCATGCCAGAACCTTTAAATCCTCAAATAGATCTCCCTTCATTCCTACACCTGCTATTTGAATCATGGGAGAACATCCAGTTGTCAATTTTTCAAAGGAGCTGGCCCATTTATAATTATTAAGTTGTTGTCCCAATAATTCAATCCTCTGTGTTTGTTTTGGGGTAATTATCATCATTTCAATCTGGTCCTCTTCTTCTTGTTCCAGTTTCATCTGTTTAGTATTAGGAGTCACGTCCAGTGATGTAGTTGTTATTTGGTTGTCTAGGTTGTCTAAGTACTCAGTATATTGTATTTGCTGATCAATTCCTGCTAGTTTTGGAGTTACAGGTATTTTAGTTGAAATCAGTGTTTGGTTCTCAAAATCCTCGATATATTGTTGTAAGACGTCCTCTTTAGTGTTGATTTGTTCCTCTTCTGTTGTTTTTTGGCTTATAAGTTGATCAGTTGCAGTCCGGAGTTCAATTTGTGGCTTCGGGATAACATCTCTAATTTTAGCATTCATTAGCTCAGTGGCTTCAATAATTTTTTCAAGTATAAGTTTATAATTAAGTTGTGGGTAAAGCTCCTCCATTTCTGTGTAATTAAAAATCGTTTTTTAGTGGAGGCTGTGTTTATTGAAAGTAGCCAAAATCCACCTCCACAATTTCTGAAAGTTGTTTTTGCCATCCAGCTGTTTCCACTTCTTATCTTTTCCTTAGATAATATGAAGGACAGATGAAGGGAGTCAGTAGGCCTCAAAGTCAGAAAGTTCAATTGCTATACCATGTTTAGCCACAAGATGTCACCAGTAGACCAGAAAAGTCTTTTTTCCAGATGTTAGTGACAGAGTTAAACAGCAAAAAAGAAATATTTTCCAAACTTAATAGATAGAGAAAATACTAGTTCTCTATAATAGAAAGTCACAAGTCACAAGAAATAGCAAAAAAATAATAATCCGGTTATTTGATTGTAAAAATTAGTTATTATATATATTTTTTCCAAGGTTTAAGATCCCAAGGTATGCAAACGCCGCTGTATTAAAAGCGGGGAAGAAGTTTCAGGAAGCTTTTACAGGAAAGTAGTTAGGGTAGAAGGTAGGTAAAAAAAGGGGTCTCACCCAAATCTCCCACGATGCTCCTTAGTACGTAGTTGTTAGTTTGACTATTGGCTGGTGCGACTTGATGATCGGCCATGTTAATGGCCGATCTTTCCTTTGTTGGTCCTGAGGAGCTGCCTCGGATCAAACGGAAGGGCTGCCGCCCTTCCGCGATCTGGCGAGGGTCCTCCCCAATGGTGGTCGCCCCTCCAGGGTGACTTTCGACCCTTGCCAGGGTCTTCCGACAAAGAGAAACCAGACGGCAGAGAGAGGATTCTCTCTGTGCGTCTGAAGGCGTTGCGATCCGGAACCGGAAGTCTTTTTATATGTGTCTCTTGTAGACAAATTATATCAATATTTAATTTCTGCAATTTTTTAAAGATTCTTTTCCTTTTTGATGGAGAATTCAGTCTGTTTATGTTCACTGAGAAAATTCCATTTTCCTTCTTCATTTTATTTACTTATATTTAGGTCTTGTTGATCTCGTAGTCCTCTGCTCTCTTGCCATTCCCTCACCCTCTTGATCTGGTTTCTCTTTCTCTTCTCCTATTTGTGTAATTGTTTCCTCTGTTGTTTGTTCTATCTGTTTCTGGCCTTTTCTATCCTCTTGTTGATATTGTACTCTTTCATCCAGGAATGCTCTGTTTCTTTCGTCAAAATCCTCTGCCTTCCAAACTGAATCCAATTGATATCTTGTATTGTTCCAGTTGATTAAGATCCCTTCTGGCATTAACCATCTAATGTTTACACCTTTTGCAATTAACTTTGTAGTCAAAAAGTGATATTGTTTTTGAGTGTCCCTTATTCTCTTAGGAATCTGCTTCAACACCACAATTTCTTTGTTTTTGTATTGTAATGGATCATCCCTAACTCTTCTCAGTATCTCATCTCTTATTGTTTTCTTTACGAATCTTACATGAACCTCTCTAGGCCGTTTGTGTTTCCTCACATAACATGAATTCATTCGAAATATTTCATCAATTTCCATTTGTATCTCTGCTCTTTCTGTTTTTAGAGCCTCCGCCAGTAAATTAATAACCACTTCTGCTATATCTTCCTCCTTATCTTCAGGTATATTCTGAAATCTTAAATAGTGTACAGCTTTCTCCATTTCCAAGGCTGCAACTGCTACTTCTAAGGTTTGATTTGCTTGTTCTAGCTTTTCATTTTCTTGCATTATTGCCTCCATTTTTTATCAGTTTCTTCTGATTTATCTTCCATTTTCTGAATTCTTTGTTCGTTTTTGGCAATCATTTGTTGATGGCCATCAAATTGTGTCTTTGTATCAAGCATTTGCTCATTTAGCTTATCTAAGTTGTTTTTTTTGTCTCTTCATGATTTTTCTGTTCTTGAATTAGTGTGGCTTGCATCTCTTTTCGAAAACTGTTTTTTCTTGTTGTAACATTGTTTCAATAGATCCCTGATTTGCTGGGCTAGATGTTCCAGAAGAGGGTGCAGAAGAGGGTTTTTTTTGTAATTTTAGTGAGATTTGGTGTGCTCATTTTTCAATTGAGCAGGTCTTGTAAATCCACAAAGAGAAAAGAAAAAAGAAAAAAAAGCCAACTGCTTTAGGCTAGAATCCAACCATGAAACAAGCCAACTACTTTAGGCTAATCCAAATGTTCCAGTTAGTTTAAAAATGTAAGGAGCCCTCTATTTCCCAATAGTTTATATTATGGTTATATCCAGGGTCAAAAGATATGATTGTAAAAAGTCTTTTCTAGCATAGAGTCACCTAAAGTTCTTTTTGTTTACAACAGATGTTAATTCAAGGTCAGCAACTTCTCTAGTTCTTTTGGTGTAATTGTAGTATCTCCTCTCACCACTAGATGTCCTTATTTACTGTATTGTCTATACTCTATATCCAGGCTTAAAAAAGTTCTTTTTAAAATGCTTTCTCAGAAAAAATATTTCTTTTCCACATCGTAAAGGTTAGCCAAATTTTCTTTAAATCAGTCCCAGTTTCATTTTTTGTATATTCTTTTGTATTCCTTAATTTTGTTCCCCCATTTAAGATTTTTCACCGCTTTTAACTCCCTTCTTCCCAAGTCTTCTTAACTCCCTTCTTCCCAAGAAATTTATCCAATCAGAGGATTTATATTTCTAAGTCCACAGGGAAGAGAAATAAAAAATAGTCTCACCCAGATCTCAGCACATTGTTGACAATCAGCTGTTCAGCAGCATGCCACAGCATGCCATAGTTCTTTGCTTTTTTCCCAGTTGTCTATGACTTGGACTGCCTGTTTATTTACAGGCAGCCTTTTTTCCATCCGTTTGAAGAGATTCCTCGGTTCATTTGGGATGATCACCATCAGCTCTAAGCTCCCAAGGTTTCCCTTCCTCTTTGTCACCTCTCCAGGGCAACTTTCTGACCCCTTGGGGTCTCCAGACGGAGCAGAATCGGGCTAGGAAACCAGAGCCCTGATTTCTTTCGCCCGTCTCGTCATGACACCAAACCAGAAATCCTGAAATGCAATTGTTATAACAAATCCAATAATCATTCCCTCTTCTTGGGGTGTTTCAACATTATGTTTCTGAGATAAAGAAAATGGTGGTTCTAGGAGAATTCCTAGCAGTTTACCAATCTACAGTTACTGGGATTTATTGATGAAAGCCAAGTCAAACAATAAGGAAAGCCTGAATAAAAGATTGGAAAATACAGAGAAGGCATCCTCCCTGTTTTGAGATATTGTGATGTATGATGTATATTCAGAAGTGTTATTCAGAGACTGTTAGAGACAGCAAGAATTATGAGGAATTTCATCCATGGGAGATGTGCACACAGGTGAGTCATGAAATGACTTACAGCAATGTTTCTCAACCATGGTGATTTTAAGTCATGTGGACTTCAACTCCCAGGATTCCCCAGCCAGCCAAGAATTCCACAGGTTTTAAATTTCTCAAGGTAAAGAAACACTGGTTTAGAGCATGACCCAGATGAAACAGTATTTTGGGGACAGCATTTATCCCTTACCTGTAACCTATACCAGGTTGCTGGGAATGGGAAGAACATTTTGGTGGATTGGTGGTGGGTGAAGTGTACAATATTCCCACTAAATGGGATTTCCTATTAACTTCCCAATATGTGAGAAAAATGCTTCAGATCCAGTGTGAATGTACTACCTCTAGACCAGATCCGAAGCATCATTCCTGCTTAGAGTCTGAATATTGCACATCTCTTAATGCAAAGCTTCAGTGCCTCTTAAGTACCAGATAGGGAAAAGCCAGCAAAGAAAAACTCATCTTAATGAAGATAATTGTTCTATCAAGTTAGTAATCAATGATGAACTCCTCATCCTCTACCGGGGAGAAAAGGTCCTTTCCTGGGACACCAGTTGGTGGGCAAGTGGATCTATTACCAGGCAACAATGGCCAAATGTAACCAGAGTTTGGCATTGGTTCTCTGAAACTGAAGCACATGCATATTTTTGCTTTTCCCTAGGTAATTCAAGTTAACATTGCTCCTGCTACTTCGTGGCAATTGATTAAGCAGTTTGCCCCAAAATGAATTTGGGTTGCTAGAGCCCACCAAGTCCAATCCAATGGCAGAACCAGGATCCTAGCAACTATTGGTAGCATCTGTGGCTCAGACTTCTCTTCCAAATTCTACCCTAATCTTGTCTCCTTTACCTAATTTCCCTATGATTGCTTTTACCTGTCACAAAATCCTTGTTCAGTGCACAATGGCTTCAGCCAGTTTATAATTGCAATGTAAAGTTGGGCAGCCAAGATTCTCCCTTCATCCAGAATTTTTCCTAAGGGAAAACAACAAGGGCAAAACATGGGTGTCTTTCCACTTAAGAGATTTGTCACAAAGAGGAACAACACAATGTAGAAACTTGCCTTAGCTATGCATTTCTATTCCTTAGAGTCAAGGTGACACACAGTCAAGTTCCTGGCCTGTTATGTATACTCACTTGTAGCTAAAGCAGGCTCTTGAAGAATAAGTAGAATTCTCCCAGGTAGGATATCCATGGAGATCAGGTATAGCAATAGCACTTAGTCTTATATACTGCTTCACAGTGCTTTACAGCCCTCTCTAAGCAGTTTACAGAATCAGCATATTGCCCCCAACAATCTGGGTCCTCATTTTATTGACCTTGGAAGGGTGGAAAGTGAGTCAACCTTGAGCCAGTGAGAATCGAACTGCTGAACTGCTGGCAGCCATCAGTCAGCAGAAGTAGCCTGCAGTAGTACATTCCAACCATTGCACCAGCACTGCTCATGGTATAAGGATAGAAAAAGTATAATTATTTTAGAATCCATTATCATAAGAGTATCTATCTATCTGTCTGTCTGTCTGTCTGTCTGTCTGTCTGTCTGTCTGTCTGTCTGTCTGTCTGTCTGTCTGTCTGTCTGTCTGTCTGTCTGTCTGTCTGTCTGTCTGTCTGTCTGTCTGTCTATCTATCTATCTATCTATCTATCTATCTATCTATCTATCTATCTATCTATCTATCTATCTATCTATCTATCTATCTATCTATCTATCTATCTATCTATCTATCTATCTATCTATCTTACGCACACATATTTGTTCGTCACATTTGTTCATCACACTTCTACCCCACCCATCTCACTGTGACTCTAAGTGGTTTACAATATAATAAACATCTCATAATATAAAACATAAATAAGAGATACATAAGAACAAAGTTAAAAACAGAATTGAAAAGGTCAAGTTAAAAATATTAAAAGTTTAAAAGGCAGAGAAAATACCCTCACAACACCAACCACTCCCATGGTCATGTCCCACTCTTGGACCCCATGGCAATTGTAGGAGCCAGGTTTTTCACTCTTTCAGAAAGCCAGAAGACCAGGGTGGGTGGGTGGGGGGGCTGCCTCACCTCTGAGGTTATGATGTTCCAAGAGGTGGGGAAAATAGCAGCAGAAAAGGATCTCTTTCTGGAGCCCACCAGTCAAAATTCTTTAAGTGACAGGATATACATCAGGCTCTCCCTTCCTGACTGGGTTGGATGGGACAATGTAATTGGGATAAGGCAATTCCCCAGGTAGATATATTCCTCATATATTTGATCTAATCATGGAGTAGATCCATTGAAACTAACAGGATTTAATCTATCATAGCTAAGTGAAGTCCTGCTGCTTTTTTTGAGTGCAATTAAATTCAGATCCAGTGATTGTGGTCTCTGCGTGACATAATTTTTTCCAGTATAAACAAATTGTTACAAAGACATTTATTATATTTCCAGATCATATGTTTCCAAAATATTTATAAGTAAGCAGTAAGCCGGTTATTGTAAACCATGAATATTGGTACTATATAAACTATGGCTCCCTTACTATGAGTGATTATCATCCTCTCCTGTTCTCTGTTTTTTTAATAGTTACTTTTTAATTGTGACTCTTTTTAAATATATTGTTGTTTAACAAGATGGGGGGCTATCAAAATATGATCAATAAAAAATTAATTGAATAAAACTGGGTATTTTCTATTGCTATTTCAGAACAAGCACTTTCAAAACCATGATATCTACTTATGTTCAAAACAACTTCCAGTGTTCTTGGGATCTCTTAATTATATGTTTACTTATATGTGAGCTTGTCCTAGTCAGTGTTGAGATTAAATACAAATAGTCATCAAATTATGACAGCAATTGGGAACTGTTTCAGGGCATAAGTCATTACGGTCATAAGTTGAGGCACTCATCAGACGGGACACAATTTTATGACATTTTTTGCGGCAGCTGTTAAGTGAATCATTGCAGTCATTAAACAAATCCATGGTCATTAAGTGAATGCTGCATTTGTAAGTTCTTATGAATGGGCTTTTTTTGTTGAAAACCAGCAAACATTGCAAATTGCGGTCATGTGACTGTGGGATGCTACAACCAGTTGTAAATGTGAGCTGGTTGCCAAGCACCCAAAATGCAGTCATGTGACTCTGTGTGTGTGGTGTGTGTGTGGGGACATAACAGTTTATAATGGCCAGAACTGCTTTATGGGACCATAAAAGACCCATTCCAAGCCCATCACAATTTCAGGGACTACCTGTAAGCCTATATTGAAAGGACAGCTCTTTTTGGGGGCAATATTGTGACTGGGTTTTTTGGGTGCTTTTTTCCAGTGCTACTGTATAATCCATGAGTGTTGGTGGGAAGAAAGGGTACAGCTACAGACATCCCACATTATTTAGTGGGACTAAAAGGAAAAAAAATGGACCATCTGAAATACAAGAATCAAAGAAAATACTCTGAAGTTTTTGTAGTTGGCTTGAAAGAAAGAAGTGATGAGTTATTGAGAGCGGGAACTCTAAGATCATGTTGCTATTTTGGGGAATTACTGCTTTAGATCTGGGCTAAATGAATTTGGATTGGATACTGTACTTGCTTTTAGTAGCAAACAAGGGTTTTAGGGTGGAAATAGGGAGAAATAGGATCAAAAAAAGATTTGATTTTATATTTTTAACAGAATCATAGAATTAAAGACATCTTTTAGACCAGGGCTGGGTTAACCTTTTCACAGATTGTACCACTTTTAGGACATGACAATATTTGAGTACCACCAGTACTTAGCAAGGTGTCAAAAACTTGATGACTAAAAAAAAGGGGAGGATTTGGGTTTTACTGATTAGATTCATTTGTTGTTATAGAAATGACTAGTTTACAATATTGTGGAAAAGTAAAAAGTTGAGGTTCGATATTAATGCTTCCTTCTACTGCAACAGAGGAAGTCGGAGGTCAATGCCTTTTCTTTTCTTTTCTTTTCCCCTTCTCCCCCTCACTTTTCCCCCCTTTTCCTCCCCACTGTGTCCTACTATTTGCTTTTGTATTTTTGTATTTTATTCTATAATCTAATAAAATGTTACAAACTGTAAAAAAAAAAAAAGGAAAAAAGTACCAGTTTTAATTTCTTTGGTGGCAGTTCGTTTCCTTTCCCTTTGCACTGACAAATGTATGATGAATTTATGCATATTTTTAATATGCACCACTACCAGCTGGCTGGTCGGCCCTTCTTCCTCTCTCCCTGTCCTCTTCTTCCTCCCTGCCTTCTGGGCTCTCCTTCCACAGTAAGAATGCACCCCCCAGTCCCTTCACTGTACCCCTAATGACACAGGAATCAAGCGCAAAGCAAGAAAGGCTCACAAAAGCCTCCCAAAATAAAGAAACACTAACTCCATTTTTTTCCTTCAAGCTGCCTCAGGCGTGTCTTAGTTTAATTGCGAAAAGCGATAACCTTAAATTAAGCCTGTTTACCTACAAAGAAAACTTGCTAAAAGCCATAGACAGACTCAAGATAAGGGGGTAAAACTAATTACATTTGTTTAAAGGGATTAAGCCTATGGAAACCAACACTTTGGACTCATTGCTAGCCTTTGTGAAACAGACTAAAATATTCCAATAACCAAAGCACACAAACCAAACCTCTGAATTACAAATTGCTGTAAAAACTGTATAAAAATCCTTATTGTAATCCAATCAAGCTGCCAGCTGACCCAGAACCCACTGGCTTCTGAAATAAATCAACCTCCTTTCCGACATGCTCATCTCCCGGCTTTTCATTTCATTAGCGCTGATTGCATTCTCCTGGCTGGAGAAAACGAGCCAGGGGACCTTTTCTTCCAGCAACAGCTTCTTCTTCCCTGTCTCTTTTTCCTCCTTGCCTGCTGGGCTCTCCTTCCACAGTTTCTTCTCCATCCCCTTTCCCACCAAAACCACCTCCTTTTATATCCTCTCCTCTCCCCCCGCCCTTTTCTCTTCAGTTCACCTCCAGCTATGCACTGCTTCTGGAAGCATCAATCAGCTGGAGCCATGCAGTGATCCTGAGGCTTCTGCTGAGCCCTGACAGTCCTGCAGCTCCAGCTGCCTCTCACTCAGGCTTGTGTCACTTCAGCTCATTCCCCTCCACCGCTACACTTGTTTAGGAGGGTTGCGTTCCATCTGCCAGGTGGCAAAGTACCACTGGTGATATGCGTACCACCGGTTGAAAAGCCCTGTTTTAGACTATCAAGTCCAGCTTCCTTCTCACTGCAGAAATCCAAATTAAACCATTCAGACAGATGGCTATCTAATTTCCACTTGAATACATCCAAAGAAAGAAAAGTCTATCACCTCTCTGGGAAATTGGTTCTGCTCTGGAAGTGCTCATCTTGCTAGGATGATTTTTCGAATGCTCAACTCGAACTTGCCTTAAAAGACATCATTATATATTCTACCATTTGGAGCAAGAGAAAACAGGTCTTGATCTTTTCTATGTGATATCCTTCCATTCAAGGTATTTGAAGGCTGTCATATATCTGCTCAGTTGTCTTTTCTCAAGGCTGAACATACCTACCTCCTTAATTTCTCCTTATGCTTCTAGTTTCTTCTCTTCTGATCATCCTCATTCTCACTCTCTGAATCTATTCCAGTTTCACTGAATGCTTCATAAAGTGTGCAGTCCTGAACTGGACAGGGTGGGTTATAAGAAAAGGGGAATCAAATAGAATAACGATTTCCTGTGATTTAGAAAGCATTGATACAACCTAAAATTTCATGGGTCTTTCTGGAAGCCACATCACCCTGTTGGTTCATATTCAGTTTGCAATTATTTAATATATATCCAATACTATATAAATAGTACAATTACTTATAGTTATATAATATATATATAATAAATAATATTTAAGAGCTGCTCCTCACAAGGAGACCACAGAAATTAAGTTCTGGTGGTTGATCAGGACTGGAGTAGCTTGGGAACTGAGGCACTTATAATGTACCCTTAATCACTGTGCAGCTTTATGGACAGTTGACCAGCAAAAGCCTCAATTTCTCACACATTTTTGAATTTTATTAATTTGTAACCTAAGAGAGATACATCAATTTTTGTTTCATAGATGAAAACTCTTGCACTAGTTAAACTTATCCTGTTACTATCTAAACAACTGAGACTATGATTCCAGAGAACCATGTCTCTCATTAACTTGGAGGTTTTTCTCCCCTTCCGGTCCTGAAGTGGAGGGGTGGATGAAAATGCCACCTGTCAAGCCCATGAGCTGCACAGCATGATCAAGGAAGCCAGATTCACACAGATTTTTAAAAAGGGTTTTAATGATATGAATTAGCACTTAGAATACAGAATCTGGAGAATTGTGATAGGAACCCTGCAGCCATCTTTTATTAAAATAGGTGCTGCTGGGACTTTTGAATCTCTTTTCGCCCAGAACATTTGCATGATGAGTTTATTTGATAAAATCTTTCATGGACTGTCCCACCTGCTAATTGCTTATGACTGGGGATACTCCTTTTCTCTTTCAGCTTCAGCAGAATCTCTTATGCTACCTGATTGGGCAGGATCTTGAGCTTCCTGCTGCGATTTTCACAATCTGTGATGCTATAATTGTGGCGTTCCGTTTCATTTGTCTTCACGTGTATTACCAAAAAAGGATAATTGTCAGTGGACCTGAGAAGTCTCTGAACAACATCTGTCACAGCTTTGCTCCTGGTAGGCAGCATATTTCTGAAACTGATAAGTCCAATCAGGATATGCTTGTTTCAGTTCCCCAGGGCAGGAACTCACCAAGCACAATGACACTTCTCTTTGCCTTCTTATAACCACCATCCTTTCTCCCATCCTACAGTATTTGTCTCCTTTTCTTCCTCTGAACACTGGCGCCTGTTTTGCCTGCAAGGGCCTGAAAATTATTTTTGACCTCCAAAGTGAGAACATCTTCTTTTGCTTTGACTGTCTTCCTTCCTTCCTTCCTTCCTTCCTTCCTTCCTTCCTTCCTTCCTTCCTTCCTTCCTTCCTTCCTTCCTTCCTTCCTTCCTTCCTTCCTTGTCTGTCTCTTTCTCTTTCTCCCTCCTGATCCTGATCCTGATCCTTTCTTATCAACTGTAGCTAAAATTAATTCTCCCTTGAGTCCAGTTTGCCTTGTGGTGGCATCATGTTTTCTTAGAAATAATATAAAAGTGTTTTGCCATTCTCTTTTTCCATGATATTACTTTTTTTTTTTTTTACAGCACTGGGATTTCTGGATGGCCTAATGAGATGGGTAGAACATTGTTCTTCTTTTCTGAAACCAGGCTAGGTGAACCAAGTGTTGTCACCTGCTGAAGGTTAAACCATTTAAGTGCATTCAACTACAATAAAATGAATAAACCGCAAGTTTTTCCTCTTCTGCCAAATTAAACATTACAATTACAAGGCAAGTTCTTGAAGGATCAGCAGGGGCTACATTCAATGTCTTTGAGAATTGTGGATGGCTCAGAAATATCAAGTTAGGCAACATTGCTTTAGCCTCCCATTGCCCCATTTGCCTTCTTTATAAATGTGCTAATATCTATAACAACAACCACAAAATCTTTCTGTCGCCCTCACTTTCTTTATAAGAAAGTTGATGGTTTAACTTGCTACCTCCCGCAAAAGCTGGAGTGAAGAAGCAAAATTCAGGAGTCAAGAGGGACAAGGAGAAGAGTGTTTTGACTGTGAATATCAATAATATAAATTCATTAATAGCAAACTCTCTAATGTAGAGCCCAGACATCGTTCCCGAACTGATCCCCAAGAAACCCTGTCTGAGATTAAGCGCCCAGTTTTATTTATTCTTGTGGTGGGCTGGTGATTTGAAGCTTTAATCTTTAACATTTCAGATAAAAGATAAATCCGCAGGGATTTTTTTTTTTTTTTAAAAACCCAGCATATCACAAAACGAGCAATGAATAAAACTTTAACTGGTGCAGGGAGAGAGAGAGTTTATTTATGGGTTTCAGCTGAAATTTGTTCTGTGAGAGCCCAGAGGAGGGAATTGGTGCTGCATACAGATGACTTTCTGGCCTGGTTTGATGGAGACGGGGTTATAAATCGTTGCTGCCAAACCCTTTCCTGCCTTCTTTTCCCTTCCCATTTCGGCATTATTTTGTTTTATATATTCCTTTTGTGTTAGTTTTACCTGTTATTTTATTTGCCCTGGTCTTCTCGATTCTCAGAAGAAATTAAGATTCCTGAAGTTTTGGGATGACCTCATCGTTTGCCATTGGATGAGAAGGGCAATGTAACCATATAGGACCGTCCAAAGGATTTCCGTGCAGAGTTGCTCCTACCTGATTGTACCAAGCTTGAGATAATTCAAAAGCATCTGGGCTATGTCTAGAGTGAACATTGTCAGAAATATAGCAATCCTTTCTTGTTTTGTAGACACTGATGGATGCGTATGCATGTCTATGTCAAGCTGCATGAAAGACTGAGGCAGTAAGTACTGTATGGATTTCAGTCAAGGTATTTTTTTATACTACTAGCATCATACTGTGGGAAGAAAAGTCTTCATCCTGGTTCATCCAAGCCGGGGATAAATAAAACAACATGGCGACTGCTTTGGGAAGAAGGTTACAGTTTATTGAAGAGCCAGAAAGATGGTTCTTGCAGGAAGGAGAGAAATCAAGGAAGAAGGGGCTGAGCACATGTGGAGTAGGTTTTTATACCCTCTGAAAGCCTTTTGTTTGGAAGTTTCCTGTTCCTGTGGCATGAACTTGGAGGCTATTTCCTGTGTCACGTATTCTGACCTCCTGAGTTTAGGTGTGCCTCTCTGGTATTCTTGATGGTAATGGGTTAGTCCTATTATGTCCCATCTCAGGTGGGGTATGCAGATTTTAGGTCTTTTGTCTTCTTGATTTCCTAGCTGGCTCCAGCTTTCTGATGGTTACATCTGCATTTGTACAGGGCTGGCTCCTGCTTTGGGCAGAGAGACTTGGGGCAGGCTTGGTTTCTGCTTTTAAAAATCCTTTTGAGGAAATATATTTTTCTGCCCTTTTAATATTTCCTTCTGAGGGGCTGACTTCCCACAATATCATCCTCATCCTCATCATCTTAGCCATTGTCTATCTACTGCAGGATTAAGGCCTCTTCCGCATGTTTCCAACCGATATGGTCCCGAGCTTTCTTTTGCCAATTGGGCCCACAATACTTGCTGATGTCATCGATCCATCTTGTTTTAGGTCTCTTTTGTGGACGCTTTTTACCAAGTGGGATCAGTATGTGCGACCTGCTCTAACATATGCCGGTGAAACATGGACACTAACCTCACAATTGATACAAAAGCTACGAGTGGTGCAAAGAGCCATGGAAAGATATGTGCTCGACATTACAAGACAAGATAGAAAGACCTGCACATGGATTAGAGAACAAACAAAAGTATACGAAATCATTAAGAGAGAAAAGAATTGAAATGGAAACGGGCTGGTCACATAGCAAGAAGAACTGATGGCAGATGGACCAAGGCAGTCATAGAATGGATCCCACTTGATTTTTTTATGCTAGTTGGGGTTAAAAACAGAATCTCGGAAACTGTAAGAAGAGTTTCCAATCCTCTTTTAAAAGGTAGTCCTCAACTTACCACAGTTCATTTAGGGACTGTTCAAAGTTACAATGGTACTGAAAAAGTGACTTATGACCATTTTTCACACTTATGACCATTGCAATATCCCCATGGTCACATGACTTACATTTGGATGCTTGACAACCGACTCACATTTATGAGGATCATGTGATCCCCTTTTGCGTCCTTCTGACAAGCAGAGTCAATGGAGAAACCAGATTCGCTCAACACCCCTGTTACTATTTTTACACCTGCAGTGATTCACTTAACAAATGTGGCACAAAAAGTTGTAAAATAGGGCAAAACTCACTTAATACATTTCTCACTTAGCAACATGAAGTTTGGGCTCAATTGGGTTCGTAAGTTGAGGACTACCTGTAATGAGTAAATAAAGGCAAAATTTCATTGAATGATTTGAATTCCTTCTCTGTAGATTTTCTCACTATGTCGGCTGTCTCTTGATTGTTTATGTCTACTCTCTATACTATTGAATTAAGGAACATGCACATAATTGAGAGTGAGCTTTGTGGATGCCTCTTCCAATCAGTAGCCCTACTGTATGGGATAATTTTTCTTTGCCCTGGAGATTTACAACATTGATTCAGTTATAAATGTATAAACTGAGCAGCAAATTAGAGGAAAAGTAACACTCAGGCAGGGTCAGTTCAAAAGTAGCATCAGTCTGAAATCTATTGATGGGCTCTTCCTAAATTAGTTTCTTTACTGATTCCAACAAAGTTATCCCTTTTCCAATTGTTGGTGGGCAATCATATGA
This sequence comes from Azemiops feae, assembly GCA_023970755.1. Classification (NCBI taxonomy): domain Eukaryota; kingdom Metazoa; phylum Chordata; class Lepidosauria; order Squamata; family Viperidae; genus Azemiops; species Azemiops feae. Next base: position 1,198,104 of record JALGBA010000082.1, on the reverse strand, counting down.
GGGAATGCCCACCCTGAGAATAGCAATTTAGATTGCAGAGTGAAATGTATCAGATCCAGGGGAACGCTACACTGAAATCTTTATTTTGTAGTAACATATAACTAGGCTTCTACATGCAAGGAGTTCGAATCTTCCTGCAAGTCTGCAGATGCACAGAAATACATACACATAGATGAACAGCCATTGCTCAATAGCATGCTAAAGTCACTATTACTGCAACTGGCTTCTCCCGTTGTTTTGGATTTTGGGATGAATATTGGGATGGAATGGAATGGAACAGAATGGAATAGAATGGAATGCATTGGAATGGAATAGAATATTGGGATGGTATGGGATGGGATGGAAGGGAATGGAATAGAATGAAATGAAATGGAATGCATTGGAAAGGAATAGAATATTGGGATGGGATGGGATGGGATGGGATGGAATGGAACAGAACGGAACGGAATGGAACGGAACAGAATGGAACGGAATGGCATGGAATGAAACAGAACGGAACGGAACGGAATATTGCAATGGAATGGAATGGAAAATAATGGAATGGAATGGAACAGAACCAAGTGGAGAGGAATAGAATATTTGGATGGGATGGAATGGAACGGAATGGAACAGAATGGAACGGAATGGAATGGAACAGAACGGAACGGAATGGAACACAACGGAACGGAATGGAATATTGCAATGAAATGGAATGGAAAATAATGGAATGGAATGGAACCAAGTGGAAAGGAATAGAATATTGGGATGGGATGGAATGGAATGGAATGGAATGCATTGGAATGGAATAGAATATTGGGATAGGATGGAATGGAATGGAATGAAATGAAATGGAATAGAATATTGAGATGGGATGGAATGGAACAGAATGGAATGGAATGCATTGGAATGGAATAGAATATTGGGATAGGATGGAATGGAATGGAACGGAACGGAGTGGAATGGAATATTGGGATGGGATGGAATGGAATGGAATGGAGTGGAATGGAATATTGGAATGGGATGGAACGGAACGGAAACTAATGGAATGGAATGGAATACATTGGAATGGAATAGAATATTGGGATAGGATGGAATGGAATGGAATGGAATGAAATGGAATGGAATAGAATATTGGGGTGGGATGGGATGGAACAGAATGGAATGGAATGGAATGCATTGGAAAGGAATAGAATATTGGGATGGGATGGAATGGAATGGAACGGAACGGAACAGAATGGAACGGAACGGAACAGAACGGAACAGAATGGAACGGAATGGAATGGAATGAAACAGAACGGAACGGAACGGAATGGAATGGAATATTGCAATGGAATGGAATGGAAAATAATGGAATGGAATGGAACGGAACCAAGTGGAAAGGAATAGAATATTTGGATGGAATGGAATGGAACGGAATGAAATGGAATGGAATAGAATGAAATGAAATGGAATGCATTGGAATGGAATAGAATATTGGGATAGGATGGAATGGAATGGAATGGAATGCAATGGAATAGAATATTGGGATGGAATGGAATGGAACAGAATGGAATGGAATGGAATGCATTGGAATGGAATAGAGTATTGGGATGGGATGGGATGGGATGGGATGGGATGGAATGGAATGGAATGGAATGGAAGGGAAGGGAAGGGAAGGGAATGGAATAGAATGAAATGGAATGGAATGAAATGGAATGCATTGGAAAGGAATAGAATATTGGGATGGGATGGAATGGAATGGAATGGAACGGAACAGAATGGAACGGAATGGCATGGAATGAACGGAATGGAATGGAATATTGCAATGGAATGGAATGGAAAATAATGGAATGGAATGGAACAGAAACAAATGGAAAGGAATAGAATATTTGGATGGGATGGGATGGAATGGAACGGAACAGAACGGAACAGAACGGAACGGAATGGAATGGAACGGAATGGAACGGAATGGAACGGAATGGAACGGAATGGAACGGAATGGAACAGAACAGAACGGAATGGAATATTGCAATGAAATGGAATGGAAAATAATGGAATGGAATGGAATAGAATGGAATGCATTGGAATGGAATAGAATATTGGGATGGGATGGAATGGAATGGAATGGAATGAAATGAAATGGAATAGAATATTGGGATGGGATGGAATGGAACAGAATGGAATGGAATGCATTGGAATGGAATAGAATATTGGGATAGGATGGAACGGAATGGAATGGAATGGAATATTGAGATGGAATGGAACGGAATGGAGTGGAATGGAATGGAATATTGGAATGGGATGGAACGGAATGGAAACTAATGGAATGGAATGGAATACATTGGAATGGAATAGAACATTGGGATGAGATAGGATGGAATGGAACGGAATGGAATGGAATAGAATGAAATGAAATGGAATGCATTGGAATGGAATAGAATATTGGGATAGGATGGAATGGAATGGAATGAAATGAAATGAAATAGAATATTGGGGTGGGATGGGATGGAACAGAATGGAATGGAATGGAATGCATTGGAAAGGAATAGAATATTGGGATGGAATGGAACGGAACAGAATGGAACAGAATGGAACAGAACGGAATGGAATGAAACAGAATGGAACGGAATGGAATGGAATATTGCAATGGAATGGAATGGAAAATAATGGAATGGAATGGAATGGAACGGAACCAAGTGGAAAGGAATAGAATATTTGGATGGGATGGAACAGAACGGCACAGCTTGGAACAGAACGGAACAGAATGCAACGGAATGGAATGGAATGAAACAGAACGGAACGGAATGGAATATTGCAATGAAATGGAATGGAAAATAAGGGAATGGAATGGAAAATAATGGAATAGAAAATAATGGAATGGAACAGTACCAAGTGGAAAGGAATAGAATATTTGGATCGGATGGAATGGAATGGAACGGAACGGAACAGAACAGAACAGAATAGAATGGAATGGAATGGAATGGAACGGAATGGAACGGAACGGAACAGAATGGAATATTGCAATGAAATGGAATGGAAAATAATGGAATGGAATGGAATAGTATGGAACCAAGTGGAAAGGAATAGAATATTGGGGTAGGATGGAATGGAATGGAATGAAATGAAATGGAATGGAATAGAATATTGGGATGGGATGGGATGGGATGGAATGGAACAGAATGGAATGGAATGGAAAATAATGGAACAAAATGGAATGGAACAGAATGGAATGTAATGAAATGCATTGGAATGGAATAGAATATTGGGATGGGATGGGATGGAACGGAATGGAACAGAACGGAACAGAATTGAACGGAATGGAACGGAATGGAATGGAATGAAACAGAATGGAACGGAACGGAATGGAAAATAATGGAATGGAATGGAAAATAATGGAATGGAATGGAATGGAATGGAATGGAACCAAGTGGAAAGGAATAGAATATTGGGGTAGGATGGAATGGAATGGAATGGAATGAAATGGAATGAAATGGAATGGAATAGAATATTGGGATGGGACGGAATGGAAGAGAATGGAATGGAATGGAAAATAATGGAACGAAATGGAATGGAACAGAATGGAATGGAATGGAATGAAATGCATTGGAATGGAATAGAATATTGGGATGGGATGGGATGGGATGGAACGGAATGGAACAGAATGGAACAGAATGGAACAGAATGGAACAGAATGGAACAGAATGGAACGGAATGGAATGGAATGAAACAGAATGCAACGGAATGGAATGGAATGAAACAGAACGGAACGGAATGGAATATTGCAATGAAATGGAATGGAAAATAAGGGAATGGAATGGAAAATAAGGGAATGGAACAGTACCAAGTGGAAAGGAATAGAATATTTGGATGGGATGGAATGGAATGGAATGGAACGGAACGGAACAGAACAGAATAGAATGGAATGAAATGGAACGGAACAGAAGGGAACAGAACGGAACGGAACGGAACGGAATGGAATATTGCAATGAAATGGAATGGAAAATAATGGAATGGAATGGAATAGAATGGAACCAAGTGGAAAGGAATAGAATATTGGGGTAGGATGGAATGGAATGGAATGAAATGAAATGGAATGGAATAGAATATTGGGATGGGATGGAATGGAACAGAATGGAATGGAATGGAAAATAATGGAACGAAATGGAATGGAACAGAATGGAATGGAATGGAATGAAATGCATTGGAATGGAATAGAATATTGGGATGGGATGGGATGGAACGGAACGGAACAGAACGGAACAGAACGGAACAGAATGGAACGGAATGGAACGGAATGGAACGGAATGGAATGGAATGGAACGGAATGGAACGGAATGGAACGGAATGGAATGGAATGAAACAGAATGGAACGGAACGGAATGGAATATTGCAATGGAATGGAATGGAAAATAATGGAATGGAATGGAAAATAATGGAATGGAATGGAATGGAATGGAATGGAACCAAGTGGAAAGGAATAGAATATTGGGGTAGGATGGAATGGAATGGAATGGAATGAAATGGAATGGAATGGAATAGAATATTGGGATGGGACGGAATGGAACAGAATGGAACAGAATGGAATGGAATGGAAAATAATGGAACGAAATGGAATGGAACAGAATGGAATGGAATGGAATGAAATGCATTGGAATGGAATAGAATATTGGGATGGGATGGGATGGGATGGAACGGAATGGAACAGAACGGAACAGAATGGAACAGAATGGAACGGAATGGAATGAAACAGAATGGAACGGAACGGAATGGAATATTGCAATGGAATGGAATGGAATGGAAAATAATGGAATGGAATGGAAAATAATGGAATGGAACGGAACGGAACCAAGTGGAAAGGAATAGAATATTTGGATGGAATGGAATGGGATGGAATGGAACGGAACAGAACGGAACAGAATGTAATATTGCAATGGAATGGAATGGAAAATAATGGAATGGAATAGAATGAAATTAAATGGAATGCATTGGAACTGAATAGAATATTGGGATGGGATGGAATGGAATGGAATGGAGTTGAATGGAATGGAATGGGATGGAACGGAATGGAACAGAACAGAACGGAATGGAATGGAATAGAATATTTGTAATTAAATGGAATGGAATGGAATAGAATAGAATTTTGGAATAAAATGGAATGGAATACAATGGAATGGAATGGAAAAGAATAGAATATTGGTCATGGAATGGAATGGAATATTGGAATGGAATGGAAAGGAATAAAATAGAATGGAAAGGAAAGAAATGAAATGGATTGGAATATTGGAATGGAATGGAATGGAATGGAATAGAATGAAATGAAATGGAAATGCATTGGAATGGAATAGAATATTGGGATAGGATGGAATGAAATGGAATGAAATGGGAAAGAATATTGGGATGGGATGGAATGGAACAGAATGGAATGGAATGGAATGGAATGCATTGGAATGGAATGGAACGGAATGGAACAGAATGGAACGGAATGGAACGGAATGGAACGGAATGGAACTGAATGGAACGGAATGGAATGGAACAGAATGGAATATTTCAATGGAATGGAATGGAAAATAATGGAATGGAATGCATTGGAATGGAATAAAATATTGGGATGGGATGGAATGGAACGGAATGGAATGGAATGGAATGGAATGCATTGGAATGGAATAGAATATTGGGATGGAACAGAACGGAATGGAACGGAACAGAACAGAATGGGACAGAACGGAACGGAACGGAACAGAACGGAACAGACTGGAACAGACTGGAATGGAATGGAATGAAACAGAATGGAATAGAACAGAATGGAACGGAATGCAATGGAATGGAATGCATTGGAATGGAATGGAACGGAACAGAATGGAACGGAATGGAACGGAACGGAACAAAATGGAATATTGCAATGGAATGGAATGGAAAATAATGGAATGGAATGGAATGCATTGGAATGGAATAGAATATTGGGATGGGATGGGATGGAATGGAACGGAATGGAATGGAATGGAATGCATTGGAATGGAATAGAATATTGGGATGGAACAGAATGGAACAGAACAGAACAGAACGGGATAGAACAGAATGGAACGGAGCGGAACAGAATGGAACAGACTGGAACTGAATGGAATGAAACAGAACGGAATGGAATATTGCAATGGAATGGAATGGAAAATAAGGGAATAGAATGGAATGGAAAATAAGGGAATGGAATGGAATGGAATAGAACCAAGTGGAAAGGAATAGAATATTGGGATGAGATGGGATGGAATGGAATAGAACGGAACGGAACGGAATGGAACGGAATAGAACGGAACGGAACGGAACGGAATGGAATATTGCAATGAAATGGAATGGAATATGGAATGGAATGGAATGGAATGGAATACAATATTCATAATTAAATGGGATGGAATGGAATAGAATAGAATTTTGGAATAAAGTGGAATGGAATACAATGGAATGGAATGGAAAAGAATAGAATATTGGTAATGGAATGGAATGGAATGGAATATTGGAATGGAATGGTAAGGAATAAAATAGAATGGAATGGAATAGAATATTGGAATGGAATGGAATGTTGGAATGGAATAGAATAGAATGTATTGGAATGTTGGAATTGAATGAAACATAACATAACATAACATAACATAACATAACATAACATAACATAACATAACATAACATAACATAACAACATAACATAACATAACATAACATAACATAACATAACATAACATAACAACATAACATAACATAACATAACATAACATTAACATAACATAACGTTACAGAACAGAACAGAACAGAATAGAATGGAATTTTGGAATTGAATGGAATATTGCAGGGGTGTCAAACTCAATTTCATTGAGGGCCGCATCAGCATTGCGGTTGCCCTCAGGGGGCCGGGTGGGTGTGGCCAGGGTGGGTGCGGCCTACTGGGTGGGTGTGGATGGAATGGGTGTGGCCTACTGGGTGGGGGTGGCCATATCTATATCATTCACATCCAGGGTGCCTGTGGGGGCCTGGGCAGGAGTGGGACAATCTGAGGGTCCCTGGCAGAAGGGGGTGGGACCAGGGCAAGTGCCAAGGCATGGTCCACTGGAGGAGCCTCACTGTTCCTCTCAGGCCATGTGGAGGGGGGCTGGATAGTGGTGCGGGCTGCCCAGAGCCCTGGGCAGCAGAGGTTAAACGCCCAGCCTGGCCCTCGAGCATCCGTGGCACCAAGCCCAGCCCCTCTTCCCCAAGGGGGCGCCCAGCTGCACTTACCTCCTCAAGGCTGCTGCTGCTGTGCTTGCTCTCCTTAGCCAGGTTGCTCATGATGGGTACGAGGGCAAAGTCAGAAGGAGGCCCATTCCCTCTCCATGGGAGGAGACCCGGCTTTGTATCCAAAGCTTCCTTAGCAATAGGATGGGAGACCCCAGGATAGGCCAGGAGGAGGGAGCAAGGGGATGGTGAAAGGGCAGCAGGGCAGGACTAAGATAGGACTTCCCTTAGACCCTCCGTCTCCTTCTTTCCTTCTTTCCTTCCTTCCTTCCTAAGTAGAGAGTGGTGGGAAAATATTTGAGATGAGGGAGGGAGAAAAACAGGCAAGAAATGCAGTTGGGGAGGTGTCACTCTTCGTGAGGAATGAAGAAATGCACCATCGCCTGGAAGTGGCCAGCACATGGCCCTCACCTACTTCATATATCTGGCTTGATGGGCTCTGGGGGAGGGGATGCCATGAGCAGCATGAGAGTCAACGTTACCTGCACAATGCTGCCCAGCCCCCAGCCTGCCCAGTTTTGGCAGGCAGCGAGGCGCTCTCCTCACAGCGCCGAGAGGCTGAGCCAGGCAGCACGAATCTGAAAAGAAGCGCAATGCCGCCCAGCCCCCAGCCTGCCCGGTCTCGGCAGGCAGCAGGGCGCTCTCACAGCACCAAGAGGCTGAGCTGGGTGGTGCAAATCCAAAAACAAGCACAACGACACCCAACCCCAAGCCTGCCTGGTCTCGGCAGGCAGCGGGGCGCTTTTGTCACAGCGCCGAGAGATTGAGCCGGGAGGTGTGAAGCTCGCCAGCTTTGCACCTTGCTCCCTGTTGAAACTGGGCAGGCTGGGGGCTAGGCAGCATTGCACTTCTCATCAGATTCGCACCACCCAGCTCAGCTCTTGGTGCTGTGAGGAGAGCGCCCCACTGCCTGCCGAAACCGGGCAGGCTGGGGGCTGGGCGTCGTCATGCTTCTTTTTGGATTTGCACCGCCCAGCTCAGCCTCTCGGCACTGTGAGGAGAGCGTCCCACTGCCTGCCGAAACTCCTCCCCATCAAGCCGGATATGTGAAGTAGGTGAGGGCCATTTGCTGGCCACTTCCAAGCGATGGTGCATTTCTTCATTCCTCACAAAGGGTCACACTTCCCCAGCATGCACCCAGGGGGCGGGGCCGACATGGCAGGGGCTGGTTCCTCACTGTTTCCAGAAGGCCTTGTGGAGCTAAGACTGAATATGTTTCAGCATAGATGGCCACCACAAAATTGTACATTGGCTCCCAGCTGGCCTGGGCCAGGGCAAGGCAGCGGGGGCCGTTCCCTCACTGTTTCCAGGATGGGTTCGCGGGCCACATGAAACCACTTCGTGGGCCGCATCCAGCCCGCGGGCCTTGTGTTTGACATGTCTGGAATATTGGGATGGAATGGAATATTGGAATGGAATGGAATATTGGAATGGAATAGAACAGTGCTTGCGAACCTGTGGCATGTGTGCTAGAGGCTGCCATCAGCTCGTGCATGTCCATTAGGCAAGCTCGAGTAGAGATGGTAGAGCACACCCACGTCCAGCAAGCTAGGATTGTGTTCCTCCCCCCCATCTCTGCTGGGCCTGGGTGGCCATGATGCTGATGGGGATCCGGCTTTCCGTGCTCAGGGTGGCCTTTTGCCTGTTGGCCCTGGGTGTACTGTACCTCTACATGGGGCTTCCTAGCCAACCACTTCGCCTCCTTCATGCTGGACGGGCCTGCAGCTCTGGGTGGCAGCCTAATGGACTGAGGTGTGCAAGGTACACCACGCCCACCCCTGCCATGTCCACCCAGTCTGCCGTGACCACCGCAGCAATGCCTACCATGTGGGCCACACTCATCCAGTGGGCCTCGCCCTCCCCCACCCCCCCCGAGGGCACCACAATGCTGATGCAGCCCTGGCACTTTGCGATAAATAAGTGGGTTTTAGGTTGTGGTTTGTGCATTTGGTCTCTAAAAGGTTCGCCATCACTGGAATAGAAGTTTGGAATGGAATGGAATGGAACGGAATGGAAGGGAATAGAAGTTTGGAATGGAATGGAACAGAATATTGGTAATGGTATGAATTGGAGTGGAATGGAATATTGGAATGGAACGGAATACAATGGAATGGAATGGAAAAGAATAGAATATTGGGAATGGAATGGAATGGAATGGAATGGAATGGAATAGAATATTGGAATGGAATGGAATGGAATGGAATGGAATGGAATGGAGTGGAGTGAACTGGAATAGAATATTGGTAACAGAGTGGAATGGAATGGAATATTGGTAATGGAATGGAATAGAATTTTGGAATAGAGTGGAATGGAATGGAATAGAATGGAATGAAATGGAACAGAATATTGGAATGGAATGCAATAGAATGGAATGGAATGGGAAAGAATAGAATATTGGTAATAGAATGGAATATTGGAATGGAATATTGGAATGGAATGGAATCTAATGGTGGAACAACACCTGCGTTGTTATGTAAATTAAGAGCAATCTACCTTGGCAGGATTCCTGCCATTTGCTGAGGTGGCTTACAACAATGCGCTACAGTTGCACACCTTTCACCCCCTTTAAAGTAGCCACATGGTTAGAGTATTGGGTCTGAAGTACACAGGACCCTTCCCGATTGTAAAAATTATCAGCCCGGTAGAATTAAAGCTACCCAGGGTAAAGTGCATCCAGTATTCCATTGTAGCCTGCTGAAATGTTTTTCCCACAACAATTCTCTGAGGTGAGTTGGGCTAAGAGAGAATGTGACTGACCCAAAGCCAGCTCTCATGCCTAAAACAGGACTACAACTCACAATGTCTTGGTTTCTAGCCTGGTGCTTTAATTATTAGACCAAGCTTCTCCACATTTATATGTTGTACATCTATTGTACCTTATAAATTTCTTTTTTGAAAGAAATCCACTTTTATACTCTAGTAATATACTCTAGTAATTTTATCCATCTGCTCTATTCACAAAAAGATTCCCAATAGATTTGACAGTAGGGCTGAGCAGTTACTCTAGCAACAAGGAGTAAATATTAACAGTGAGAAATGGCACATTGCTACCCTGCCTGTGTTTTGCTGTCTCTCCTCAGTATCCTGCTGAGATTGGAGCAGAAGTGTTAGAAGGAAACAATCCAGGTTTTCAAAAGATAGTGAGGAAGCAGAATTTTTAGGACATAGTGGGTTAGGCAGAAACTTGAAGTAGAAAAGTAGCAAAATTGTGTACAGTAGGGTTCACCAACAAGGATTGGGGGATTTGTCTTCATCAATAAGCTACAACACCTTGAAGGTTTTTTCTTCTTCTGTCTTAAATCCCTCTTGCATTTCCCACAAGAAAATTCAAGGAGCAGACAATATAGATCCATGGGGGGAGGGGGAGGGGGGTTGGCTTTTGGAGACACTTTCACCTGTAAGACTTTAGGCACTGGTTCTTAGGAGAAGCTCTGGACATCTTGGAAAGATGTCATTGGTGGGTGACCCTTTGGGAAGGGTGAGAGGAATTTTGGGAGAGATTTTTTCCTCCTCTAGTACCTATAACATCAACATCCTCATCATTCAACCTTGAGAAGGAACTGGCAAGCAATCCATCTCTAGCCAAATCCTCTTCCTCAGGTTTTCAGAGCGTTCCTCTTGGGATAAAAGCATTTCCAATTTTCATTCAGAGCCAAACACAGAGGGCACCTGATAGGATAGCTAGGTTGAGATGTTTTAGGCACGTCTAAAAGGAGCTATAAATGTCAGACATTTGAATTATACAGGGGAGGAAAATGGACTAAAACAGGGGTCCCCAACCCCCGGTCCGTGGACCGGCACCGGTCTGCTGCATGCCAGAAACCGGTCCGTGCAAACAAGCAAAGCCCCATCCGCGGAATGCAGGAGGTACATGAAACCACGCCCGCTCTGGTCCATGGAAAAACCTCTCTCCATGGAACCGGTCCCTGGTGCTCAAAAGGTTGGGGACCTCTGGACTAAAGGTTTCTACATTTATGTCCGGCAGATGAAGCTGCCTTTATGGATAAGCATATGAAGCAGAAATTAAGTATTCGGAACTTGCAAAATCCTTTTTTTTTTTTTTTGCCATCTTTTCCATTTTGCAATTTGGCAATGCAGGGCCTTAAGGTGCAATAAATTTTCACTGTACTGAACTAAATTGAGACATGACATAGATATGCTAGGAATCTGTTCTGATCTAAAACATATTGCTGCTCAGTAGCAACCAGTTCTAACTTGGCTTTAACCTTCAGTTCAGTCTCCCCTGAGATTTCCAGGGTGAAAAACACAAGGAAGAAATGACCGTGGGAGATACGGTCAGATGGAGTTGCTGTTAGCAAATAAATGATTCTCTCCCCCTCTCCCCAGCCCCACCACATCATTTCTTTTTCTTTTCTTTTCTCCATTCCCATTTTCTCCCTGTGTCGCTGCCATTGATCTATGCTAATCAAGCCCCTTTGATCATCAGCTGCCTCCACCTGGGAATTGAGCCGATTGTCACTTCCAATCTACTCCTAGTTTCAAAGCAATCTTCTGTGCTACCCCTGCGGAGGATGGGAAGTGTGGGTAGGGGTCCACAGCAATTTTTTTAAATGTAAATCTCTGTCTATGCTCTGTTATGGGACTCCCTATGCACAGCTTTCATGGAAAATGATTTGGGACTCAGATGGTTTCTTCCTTCGTAGGAACGTCCCTGTATGCTTAAAGTAATCTGTGCTGTTCATCTTTACCTTCCAACCGACATCTCAAGTACAGCAATGATGCTGAGACAGGGCTATCTCGATGTTTGTGGCACTGAATTTGTGAAGCTTGCTCTTCTGGGAAACATCTTTTATATTAGTTTTTAGTCATTTCATATTTAGTTTTTATTTCAGAGAATTGAGCTGCAAGTCATATGGAAGCTAAGAAGAGCTGATGCTCCTCCTGCTCATTTCCTGCTCCTTCCAGAATAAAGTTGGGTTGTTTGTTGGAATTATTTTATTTTGCCCCATGACTCCCCATATAGAATCTGTACAGGAAGGAGAGGAGAGGAGAGGAGAGGAGAGGAAAGGGAAAGGGAAAGGGAAAGGGAAAGGGAAAGGAAAGGGAAAGGGAAAGGGAAAGGGAAAAGGAAGGGAAAGGAAAGGAAAGGAAAGGAAAGGAAAGGAAAGGAAAGGAAAGGAAAGGAAAGATTCTCTATCTTCCTGACTGATTCAACTCCCCCCCCCCCAAAATATATATAAGTAAACCAGCTTTTTCCAGCCCAGATATGCTGGAACTCTGAAATTGTTGATAATCCTACTGAAGTCAAAATATGTGCAAAACTCTAAGTAGGGAAGAACAGATATATAATATCTGTGTTCTCCCACAGTTTAAGTGTTTAATTCCAATCTATTTTGTTTACAAAGAAATTTGAAAAATCTGGCCACCATCTATATTTTTTCAAAGCATGCTGCACTCATTTGCACTTGTCACATAGATACAACCTTTCACAACTTTGAGAAAGATAAGTCATATCCACTTGCCATAAAGTTGTTAAAAATGAGGAGCCTATTGAGAGAGAGAGAGAGAGAGAGAGAAATGCAAAAATAGCTGGACTTTGCCAATGCCCAGTAGTATGATTGGAACTCAAACACTGGGCAGAAATCTATAATCCCTGTGGTATGACAAGCTTCCATGACTGAGTGTAAAAAATGTTCTTGTCTCAAAACTGGATTCTTATCTGCCACTTAGATGCATCAGGAGATCATGTAGATAGGTGGAATATTCTTGATTTCCCTAGAATGCCCTAAGGTAGGCACATCTGCTCTCTAGTGCAAGGCTTAAAAGGAGCATATTTGGCAGGATTTTGGTCTACTGGAAAAGTGGTCCATGTATCAAGGACAAAGGCTGACTGAAGACAACAAAGAACTAAAAGAAAATAGTGGAGCTGTAGAATGGGAGAATACACAATGGATTTATCCAGTTCCCAGCAGCATCAGGAGGAAAGATGTGTGAGCAAACTGGCCAGTGAATGGTCTAAACAGTGGAAAAGAAAGCATCCATGTGTAGAGGATAGCTTGGCAGCTGTAAAGGAGCTGAGAAACATGATCCAGGAACTAGCTTTCCAAGAGAGTTTGAGGAAGTGTAGTTATTCACTCTTCTTCCCCCCCCCCCCGCCTTTGCTTTAGAAAGGGCTAGGCCAGCAGAAAACAAAAATTTAACCCAAATTATCTTTGAAGGGAGTTAGTCTAACAAAGCAAAGTGGGGAAGTAAGAGACTTGGAATTTGAATGCAAAATAACATTGAAAGTAATTTTGTAATCATAAGAAAGATAAGACCCTAAGAACTCACACTTATTCACAGATAGAGTGAAAAGAGATAAACTCAAATTCATATACTGACTCTATTTTCACTATAAGAATATAAAGCCGTTTAATTGTCAGAATGTCAGTGGGTTGTCTGAAACTATCCCTTCCCACCCTTTTGTGGGAACAATCCAGAGAAAGAAATATTTTGGGGAATATTAAAAAGGCAGAATATATTTCCCCAAAGGATTTTAAAGGCAGAAACCAACCTCCCCCAAGTCTCTCTGCCCCAAACAGAAACCAGGTCTGCAGAAATGCAGATGTGATAATCTCATCAGAAAGATTATTCATCACTTTAAATCCCAAAGGCCTCCCCAAATCCCTAAATACAAATATATGTTAGTATTGTTGTGGTAATTCCTACTTCTAGTATACGTACAATGTATTCAGAATTAGAGACATCTCCAGCTTCTGGTCTTATGAATTATAATAGCTCCGATTTGCTGGGATTTAGTTTCATTACAGTTTTGAGACAGTATGGTGTTAAAAATCTAGAGTCTGGTAGCATCTTTTCTGACTAGGAAATGTTATTAAAAGTCATAAGCTTTCTAGCATTATTTAGTCAGAAAAGACTACCAGCACAATCCTGATTTCTTATCCTAAAAGATGTTTGTGATCAGTTGGGAATTCTCTAGTAGCTCTAAATTTAAGGAAATTGTCATGTAGAAGAATTGCATAACTACCTCTTTCAATGTGCAAAGAATTCTTCCAGATAGCCCATGTAATAAGACATATCCTACATTCTGGACCAACTCCCATCAGTTCCCTTTTGCTAGATTTAATTAGCCAATGTGGCCAAGTCTTGACACTGCTTGTGGTAAGCTAAGTAATGTGTTTGTCTGCAAGAATTCTCTCAAAGGGAAACTGATATAAAATCATGAGCACTTGTTATTTTAGACATCTCCCTGATGTATAGCAGCAGCCTCCAATTCTGTATTGATCTGATATTCTCCTCAAAGTTCTTCAGAAATACAGAACAGGGGACACGAGGTTTTATTTTTATTTGATTTCTTTATTCAGTGTATATGGCCACCCAGTTGCCAGAGGCCAGTAACATATGTCTTGCATTGTAAAACAGGCTTGCATAAAATTCTGGCAAATGCCTGGGGGAAGTGTCAGGTCTCAGGCTGTTCTAAAGGACAGCAAAGTTGGGGCGATCCAGATCTCAGGAGGGAAGTGGGTTGCTGGTCCATTGGGCAGGATTGCAATAGAAAAGATACCTCTTCTGGCCCCCCTAAGATGTCACTGTTTCATTGAAGGAACCCTGACTTTACCAACTCTCTTGATGTTATTGGAAGGCAGGGGAACTCCCATTCAACCTACCCATGAGGCCTGGGGGAAGAGCCAGATCTTAAGGGCTTTACTAAAGACAAGATAAGTTGGGGTCTGTGCTATATCAGGGGTTTGGGGGGGTGAGAATGTTCCAGAGAGCAGAGATAACCATAGAAAAGGTACATTTCCTAGATCCCAGGCAGATGTTCTTGCATCATGAAGGGCTTTAACCATGATTACCAACATACTAAATTGCATCAGGAAGCCTACTAGTATTCATTACAGTTCATGCAGAAGTGGTGTCACTAAGTTACTGACTAGAAGTCCCTTCTCCATTTCCACTGGAGGCTCCTTGAGGGCTCAATAGGTGAGGCAAAATAAATTATGAACTTCTCCAGCACTCTCTGATAAGATAAACAGCAGTGCAAGCCAGCAATAATGCATAATTAAAATCAATGAACAGATGGATGCCCCTTGGTCTCCTTCTTCTGGAAGGGTAGACTTGACAGGACTCAGCAGACCAAAGACTAATCTAACCATCCAGACCGATATAGGTCCTTTTCCAAGGGTGGAACTTGTGCTGCAGTTCAAGAACAAAGAGAAAATGCCAGATCTGCAGGTAATCAAGTGGAGGGAGGGAAGAATGGTGGGGAGAAAGACTTGGTGGCAAAATGCTCAAGAATGTATGTGAAGACCTCCAGAGAGCATCTTAGCCAGAACAATCTCAATTTTGGCAAAGTAGCACGGGTGTTATAAATGAACGTTCTTAATTCATTGTAAACATTCTTAATCAACTGCAAAACAAACTAGCAGAGCAGAGAGGTTGCCTTAGACTATAAAAGAAGGGCAAATGCATAGGGAGAGAAAGTGGCTGGTTTGAATATGGTTGTCTTCTTGAAGTGATGATAGCTTACCTTGCTCCAATGACCACTGCTTTAATGACGGTTCTACAAAGAGTAAGGCTAACTCCAACCTTTGGATTTGCTAAAACATAAGAAGGAATCACAAGGTGATCCACTGATGCATGAAAACCTCACTTCGTTTGTCTGGCTGCCCCTGGTTCTTTAGTGTTGTAATAAATAAAGCACATCTCTGCTCATGTGCAAACTGTGTATACTTTATATGTTGCATTCATCTGATCTGAATTGGCAGCACATATTAATATACCCAGCAATCTTCTGGGTCATAAATGTGGCGGCTGTATTACAAACACCTAATTCAATAGACAGAGACTTGACCTATGTCTTTCAAGAAAGATAGTTTACTAGCAAAGTTTTAATTTTGAATCCAAATGTCCAGAATACTTGGAAAACTAGAGAACAGAAACAAGCTACTTTACCCTGTTCTCATAATTTGGATTCTTCCTTCTTTATCACCTGAAATCAGTAGTGCACAATGTTTTACTAGTTAGTTACCTGACATATCTATTGGAGGCCAACAATAAAACTGAACACATGTGAAGACATAAGACCAATGTTTTTTTTTCTCTATAAGAAAATGATTCTCATTACAGGAGGCTGGACCTGAGACTGTTCCATGCTGGGAAGAGACTAAATCTAATTGAACTCAAGCCCAAATCCTAATTTCAAATGTGAAAAAACCCCTCCATCCAAATGGCCACTGAACTGTAATTTTTATAGTGAAAGAAGGAGGCAATTATTAGATAACATGGGGCAGCATTACAGCAGCCCTGCTGCATTAAATTGAATTGAATTTTTCAACTAAACTGACATATATTACATTTATGTTTTGTAAATGCCCACCTACTTCGTGACAAATATATAGGCTGTCAGAAAAAATAATTTGGGGTTCCAACTTGAGCCAGGGTTACACAAGAATAAATAAAAATGAGATCCAGACAGCTGTGCAGAAAGAAGAAATATTTATTCCTAAAAGTAAGTTTGCTTTTAGGGGCAGCTACTGCAGAGATATGGGGCACAGCAACACAGTTAAACAGAGAGTTTGGAAATGTCTATGTGCTGATTAAGGGGAACACTTGAGGGCCCTGTATGTGCCTGTGTGATTGGGTCACCCATGATGTTTATCCTTGTGAATATGCAGTTCTGCTGGGAGACCTAATTTAATTAACTCTATTTGTGTTTCCAGACCTTATCCTTTGATATGTGGATTAAGTCTGGGTAACCTATTTGGGAAGTTTGAATTAAAAGCCCCCCCCCTTTGCTATTTTTGCTTGATTAATTTAGTTTCAGCTTGACTGTCAATTATCTAGTGGAGTTGCTGATTCTCATTCCATTGTGGATTCTGCTAACGTTTTAAGGGAAGATGGAAACGATATAAAGAATAAAATATATTTGGATATAAAACGTCTCACAAGGTTCTGCCTGTTTCCTGGCCTGCTGCTCAAAATTGTAAAATGCCCATGTACCAGAATGTTCCTCTGCTTTTTAAAAAGAGATATAAGCTCTTATATCTGAGGCTGCACATAGCTCGGAAAGGACAGAAAATAGATGAGGAAGGCTATTATGTGTTTCAAGATTGACCGCTTCTCCAAACTAACTGTTTCTCTGCCCAGTTAAATCTAAATGCTTGTAATATTACAGACCTGTGTCCATGCTTAATGGAGAGAAGCCCTATCTGCCAGGGCATCATAACTTATGATTCTTGGCCAGTGCCAGAAGCAATCCTGAAGGAAAGTACTTGCAGAGAAGTAAAACAAGGGAGTGATGCCAAGTGCTTACAGCCTGCTTTTCAGTTTGCCAGAGGCCACATGAGGAAGAACAGGCATACAGATCCATATCCTATCCCCATCCCAATTACCCTTGTTTGCCTTTTCAGGAGCTATTGCAGGAAAGTGTCAAACAGAAGAGAACAATATCTGTTTTCACGGGGGAAATCCAAGGAAAATCAACCTGTTCACTTTAATAATAGAGATAGTTAGACCTTCTGGTGACCATATATTGCAACATGTGCTTACTGGTCATAATTCCTGTTCTCTGGAGGCTTTAGCTATTGCTTTCTTTCACCTGCCAATTGAAATGCATTCAATTTATAACTTGTCCACCACAACTTTATCTTGCATTTGACAATCCACAACAGGGATTGAATGCTGAATAGACAGGGTCCCTGAACTCTGGGCAAAATAATCAAGGTACAGATAGGGTGGAAAGGCAGACAATAAGGCCCAGGAATAAAGGAACTATGGTTTCATTTTCTTTTGCAATTTACTGTTGTGACAGGCTATGTGATGTCGGGATGAGTGGATTATGGGCCCAAGGAAAAGTCTTGGTCTTGCAGCCAAAAACTACTCCAGTGAATTGGACCCTGAATCTCCCTAAACCCTAACAACTTAAGTGAGAGACATTGAGGATCAGTTACACAGCCTGAGGGGAACAGACCAGAAAGTGTTCTAAGGAATCCATGTGGCTGGCAATTGGCTCTCAGTATTATCACTACCATTTAGAGACCTTTGGTAAAACCAAAGGTAAGATTAGAGTGAAACTTGTTTTATTGGATTAACTACAGAGGAAAGATATCCATTATTCATGAATGCCCATTGAATTAGTGAGAAAGTTATCACATCATTTATGATAACATTCATGTCATTTTCACGATGACTTTGTGCAATTGTGATGTAAATGATGCCATTAAACAAATGATGTAAATCATCATTTTTTTGATTGCATATGAAGTTTTTAAAATTAAGATCCAGTAAATCAAGGTTTCACTATATTGTGATCTATATGGGACTGCCCTTGAAGATAGCCAACAAAAATAACTGAAGCATTCAGAGGCAGCCTGCCCTGCTATTCTCATCCCAAATGATGAGAACCTATAGTGGTATGTGGGTGAATCCTGGAAGCATGATAGGATGTGCTGCAGTTTGCATGTTGGTGCATAATACATGTTTGCCAGTGTATGAATGACTCCCCTGTAAACCATATCCCACCTTTGACGAGACCAATTTTATTTATTTATAGCATCTTTTCACTTTTTCCCATTTCTCCATTGTTCTAAGAGGAGGTGAATACATTTTTCTGCTTGCATTTTGGCCAAGGAGAGATATTTTTTTTCTCAGTGAAATGGAATGAAATGAAATAATTAAAAAAAATCCCACTCAAAATATTTTTTTCAGACTATTTTATTGGCTGAGTTCATGGGACATGATAGGGTCAATTAAAAACATTTTCAGTTTTGGAGCCATAGAAAACAATTGAAACATGGGTCAGTCTGGCATACCTTTGTGTTAATCTCCAGGAACAGAAAAGGTGAGGTGCAGGTAGTCTTTGACTTACAACAGTTCATTTAGTGATGGTTACAAAGTTACAATGACACTGGAAAAAGTGACTTATCACCATTTTTCACACAGCTGTTGCAGCATCCCCATGGTCACATGTTCAAAATTCAGAATGCCTGGCAACTGACTCATCTTTATGACGGTTGCAGTGTCCCGGGGTCGTGTGATCACCTTTTGTGACCTTCTGACAAGCAAAGTCAATGGAGAAACCAGATTCACTTAACAACCGGGTTACTAACTTATCAACTGCAGTGATTCACTTAACAACTGTGGCAAGAAAGGTTGTAAAATAGGGAAAAACTCACTTAACAAATGCCTCACTTCGCAACATCAATTTTGGGGCTCAGTTGTGGTCGTACGTTGAAGACTACATGTACTAGTTTATGCTGAGTGCTACTGAATAACGTGATTTCATGATTTTTGAAAGCACGGAACACTTTAAAATTCAAATAAATCCATACAGGAAACAATAGAACAGAGTTTCACCCACTGAAAAATCAGCTTAGATTCTGCATGCAGTTGTTAGTTAAAGGATGTGTTAGACTAGAGGGAAATGATACAGATCAAAGAATAAATGTGTCACCTGGAGTCCTTTCTGATACTGCCCTAGAGATAACTGCAGACCCTGAAGCCAGACTTGGGATTAAATCTACGCTATTCTTTGTCTAGTATAGTATACTATTTCAATTAATCATGTTTCTAGTTAACTGTTAATTACACTTAATTAAGTATAATTAACTTATTGCTTATTCCTGCTTAATGGCTACTGAGGAACATACAGTATTGCAAAATAATACCAGTCAACAGTCCCCTGTGCCTCACGTGGCGTCTAAGACAATAATAACATCTAAGACAATAATAGCATACCTGAGTTGAGCTATCCACTTACTCAGATCAGCAGGAGAGATAGTTTAATGCAGTGGTTAAGGCATCAAGCTAGAAATTGGGAGACTGTGAATTCTAGTCTGGCCTTAGGTACAAAGTCAGGTCATTCTCCTGGGGCCAGTCACCTCTCTCAGCCCTAGGAAATATTCAAGGGCAAACCACTTCTGAAATCTTGCCAAGAAAACTGCAGAAACTAGACTGGGCAGTCACAAGTTAAGCAAATTAAGATCTTATGGGATTTTAAGATCCAAATAGACAGGCATTTTGTTCATAATATGTCTAACATAACAGTTATTGAAAAGATGAAAGTCTGGTTCATTGATGTTGCTATTCTGGGTGATGCTAGGATTGAGGAAAAACAGACATATCCAATTCCAGCAACCATTCTTTATATGTTTTAGCCTCCAGTCCCCTAATCATCTTTGTTGCTCTTTTCTGCACTCTTTCTAGAATCTCAACGTCTTTTTTACATCGTGGTGATCAAAACTGGATGCAGTATTCCAAGTATGGCCTTACCAAGGAATTATAAAGTGGTATTAACACTTTACGTGATCTTGATTCTATCCCTCTGTTGATGCACACGTTGAGTGCGGTTGGTCAGCCAGTTATGAATCCATCTGATAGTGATGCTGTCTAACCCACATTTTTCTATCTTTTCAAGTAGTAGGTTGTGGTCTACTTTATCAAATGCCTTACTGAAATCCAAGTAAGTTATATCCACAGCATTCCTCTGGTCCACTAATTTTGTCATCTTGTCAAAAAATGCAATAATATTTGTCTGGCACGATCCGTTTTTGACAAACCCATGTTCGCTTTTGGTTATGACTTTGTTTGCCTCTAGGTGTTTGCTGATTCGTTGCTTGATGATCTTTTCCAGAATCTTCCCAGATATTGAAGTCAGGCTGATAAGTTTGTAGTTTCCTGGATCTTTTTTTTTTTTTTTTTTTTTTGCCTTTTTTGAAGATGGGAACTACATCAGCTCTTTTCCGGTCCTCTGATAGTTCCCCGGTGCTCCAGGATCTTTGAAAGATATAGTTCAGTGGTTCTGAGATCACATCTGCCAGTTCTTTTAGACCCTTGGGGTGTAATCCATCTGGTCCTGAGTCTTGCCTCATAATATACCAGATATAATAGTGATTGAAAAGAAGAAAGTGTTTATAATTGATGTGGCAATACCAGGGGTTAGTAGAATAAAAGACAAAGAATTGGAGAACACACAAATATTAAGATCCGAAAATCAAAATTGAAAGATTATGGCATAAACCAGCCATGATAGTCCCAGTAGTTGCCATGGCTCTGGGTGCCATACCAAAAAATTGTAGGTGCTATACCAAAAAATTCTGGATGCCACTTAGAAATTCTGCACATTTTAAAAAAAAAAAAAAATGTTAATTGCAAAAGGTGACATTGCTTGGATCTGCATGTGTACTACATTGATACATTAATAGAATAACAGAGTTGGAAGGGATCTTGGAGGTTTTCTAGTTCAACAACCTGCCCAAGCAGGAGACCTTATACTATTTTAGACAAATGGTTGTCCAATCTCTTTTTAAAAACCTCCAGTGATGGAGCATCCACAACTTCTGATGGCAAGACATTCCACTGATTGATTGTTCTGTCAGGAATTTTCTCCTTATTTCCAGGTTGCTTCTCTCCTTGATTAGTTTCCATCTATTGCTTCTTGTCCTGCCTTCAGGTGCTTTGGAGAATAGTTAGACCCCTCTTCTCTGTGGCAGCCCCTTAGATAATGGAAGACTGCTATCTCTCCTAGTCCTTCTTTTCATTAAACTAGACATACCCAATTCCTGTAACCGTTCTTTGTATGTTTTAGCCTCCAGTCCCTGAATCATCTTTGTTGCTCTTCTCTGCACTCTTTCTGAAATCTCAACACATTTTTTATATTGTGGTGACCAAAACTGGATGCAATATTCTAAGTGTGGTCTTACTAAGGCTTTATAAAGCAGTACTAATACTCATTGATCTTGATTCTATCCCTCTGTTAATGCAACCTAGGATTGCATTGGCTTTTTTGGCTGCTACTACACACTGCTGGCTCATATTTAAGTGATCGTCTATTAGGAATCCAAGGTCCCTCTCACAGTTACTGTTATTGAGCCAGGTATCATCTATTCTATACCTGTGTATTTAGTTTTACTTGCCTAATTTTTGTTGCTTAACTACCTAATTAAGACATCCTAGGTCCTTAGGAAGAACGTGATGCTTATAAATGCCAACACCAGTCTAAACATCTGGCTGACTATGCAACAAACCATACAATAATAATATTAAATCAACAGGAGGTACCTTTTTGAATGTCAGAGTCTTTTCTAATATAGCTCTCAGGTTCTGGAAGCTGCTTCTAGAGAAATGCATTTGGCTCCATACTCCCAGTATTTTGGAAAATGGCAAACATACATAATTTTCATCAGATATTTCACTTATAATGGATTTTTTTTCATGCCTTTGTTTACTGTTACATTTAATATTTGTATTTTCAATTTAAATGTAAGCCTCCAGAGTGCTTATATAAATAGAAAGGCAGATAAATTTATTTATGACAAATAAATGGAAGGTATATAGTAGGTAGGTGGATGAAAGAGAGACAGAATAGATAGGATGTATTCAAGGTAGGCCTTAAACTGAGAGATATTAAGGTTCTCTTATAGTGGGGCACACTGTTGAATCCTCAAAACACCACCTCTTATGTATTTGTATACCACTTCAGAAAGGATTTGTGTCATAACATTATAATGCTTTACCATGCTGAAATCATTGAGGTTAGAAACAGATTAACAGTCTTTTCTCTGTGAAACCGCAACAGAGAACAAGCAGGATTGTGGTCGCATCAAGCCGCTGAATCTGTCCCTGTTTTAATTTTCTATAAAGCCCCTACTGCCACTCCAGGCACTGTGAGGAATTAAAATAAAGTCTACCTGTACCCACTGGGTTTTTAGTTGTAATATTAGACCTGCTTCTAATACACACACACACAACCACACACACCAGTTACCTTTGCAGGGCAAAGAAAGACAGTGTAGCGCAGTGGTTAAGTTGTTGGATTTTGACTGAAAAGACCCATGTGCAAATCCCTAGTTGATTACAGGATCACTGAATAAATAGGGACCACACTCTCTGGACTTCTTGTGATTGGAGAACAACTTTATCCAGTCTTTACCAGCCTTCCCTAACCTAGCATGACCTTCCAGAAGTGTTGAAAAAACCCATGGACTTTTAGGAGTTGTTGTCCCAATGCCTTTTGGATGCTGAGTTGTAAAGGCTTGTTTTAAAAAATCCTCATGGAACAGTACCAGAAACAAAGGAGGGATGCTAAGCCAGCCAAGGTCATTCTGCAGACAGTTAGAATGATGGATTTTGCCAAGCTTTTTTTTACTAGCATTGGCAAGCTGGTATCCTCCAGATGTGTTTTTCGTCATTTGGTTCTATTTTAAAAGCTGGCTGATCCAGGAAACTTGTTAACCACCTTCTTGTCATAAATAACCCACAATTACTACCAAGGTTCCACTTTTTGGGAAAGTTAAGGTCCCTGGTGGGCCATGGACAAAGCAGTGGCTGGTTGCAAACAGCATAATAATCCTCCACCATAAACAGGATTTGTGTTCTCAGGGGACAAGTGGGATACTCTATCTCTAACGCTTTCAGTGTTTCAATATTTTATTGATCTGAGATGCATTGAGGAACAAAATTGGTAACTTTTACTCAACCTTAGAAATGTTTGCCAACATTCATAGGTGTAATATACATATTTTAGACTCTATACAAGTCTTGTTGAAAGATAATTTTATAGAGAGACAAATGGCAAATCTTTAGACCTAAAAGTATGATTTTTCTATAAAACAAATCTGATTTTTTTTTTAAAAAAAGACAAGAAATGTCTAAATTATTTGAATATGTATTGTACTTTTTAACAGTCTTTAATAGCCCTCCCACATGTACTAGGGGGTGGTATAATAATGAGCATCTGGGATTTTTTGAAAGTCTACTTAAATGGAAGAAAATAGGAAATAAAACTGGCACTCACATCTTGGACACCTGATCTTGATCTTTCTGTTATTCTGAGAGTTCTAAACAGAACATTTGAAATATTTGTTCCGGTAACTGGCTGTGCATGACTGTGATTGGCTAACTCCCATGATATCACAAAGAAACTTTCTTTCATATTCTCAGCACAGTTTTGGATTGCTATTTTAAAAAATGGGAATTAAGTCAGCTTATACTGTACACGATCATATGTATGTGTATGTGTGTATGGCATTAGTAGATTTTACAGTACATGTTACAGAAATATTTTTGATTCATTACATTACTATACATTGCTTTACAAAACTGTAGACTCAACAATATTTTTAGATTTCACATGATTAATTTTATGGGATCACCACCACCACCACCTTCTTAACTAGTTTTAACCTTTAGTTATAATTTAAATTTTTAGTCTTAAATAGAGTCCACTGGTATAAGTTTCTTCTGGGGTGCAATTCAAGATGCTGGTTATGACTTTTAAAGCCCTACATTGACCAGGTTATTTGTCTCACCTTCTCTCTAAAAGAACACCTGTATGTCCCACCAGATCAGATAAGGTAGGCACATTCCAAGTCTCTTTTTTCATATGCTGCCATCTTGTGGATGCTTTACCATGGCAGCTCCTGCCCTATGGAACACCCTTCTCCCTGAGGTCTGGACACCCCCAGCTTTAACCTTCCAAAAAGCACTTAAGACTTAGTTCTGGGAAAGAGGGAGAGTAGCATGGGATGAATGTGTGGTGGGGTGCACTGGAAAGTTCAGCTATGGCACCAGGTCTTTTCGTTTCTGGTTTTACTGCCTTTATTTCATTTGTTTGTATGTATTGTTTTTATTCTTGGGCTGTGAGCTGATGTAATGGTAGGCAGGAATGACCTTGGGAGAGAGGAAGAAGAAGCTGCATCATAGACAATGGTCTGAGAAATGAAATATAAGTCTGAAAGAGGAGGGGTGGGGAAAGCATCTCAGAAGGGTCCCATGGTAGGTTTTGGGAGAATAAAAATGAGGGACAGTAGGGGCAATTTCAGACTTGCAAGATTCTGTTAATGCAATTTTATAATAAAGACAGAGCTGGTACTCCTGGGTCTGCTTCTTGTCTGGACTATCTCACAAGATTGACAGCCATCCAGAGTTTGGTTTAAGCCATAAACATCTTTTAAATACATTTATACTTAGGTATGTTATTTCTGTATGATTTTAGACAAGGTCTTTAGTCAAAATAAAGTTATCTGTCCTCCTATGCATGTATACATATATACACACACACACACATACACGTGTGTGTGTGTGTGTGTGTCTAGATGTACATGTATGGATGTGGATGTGGATATATATGTGTGTAACTTTGACCATTAGAAGAGAAGCAATCCTACTGGCTAAACTAGTATTTCTGTCATTTCAGGTGAAACTATGAAATAGCAAGATGTGCTATTGTCCTACTGCACCAGCTTCTTGTGAGCTCTCTTTTGCTATTATATCCACCTTCATTGTCTGTTAATGTTGGGCTGATGAGCATCATAGCACAGCGGATGCTTTATTTCACCATCTCCGGCAACCAACTGTTTATGTTGTTTTCTAGCTTTCCAAGAAAGGTTGGTGAGCTCCTCAGCAGTGCTTTAAGCACATAATGCAGCTGAACATTAGAACCATACAATTGCTCCTACATTAATAACTACGTGGGTTTTAATACCTGAATTCTATGAATGGAGTGGTCGAGGAGAGAGCTTTGAATTTGGTCCAAGAATGGAAATCAACTTCCTGTGTATTTAGGGATGGGCAGGATTTCACAGAGAAGAAGATCCATCTTTGGCCAAAAACCCTGCTGTATGATATCATCTGGCTCACCGCTTGAAAAATACATGTAAAAGGACTTATATCAAAGGACAGAAGACACACAAAAATGCATGTATTGGAACAAAGTTGAAATATGCATTACAGGGAGTTTTTGACTGACAACCATTCATTTAGCAACTGTTTGCAGTTACAACAGGAAAAGTGACTTACAACCAGTCCTCGCACTTACGACCATTGCAGCATCTCCATAATCACGTAATCAAAATTTGGGCGCTTGGCAACAGGCATGTAGTTATGATGGTAGCAGCATCCTGGGGCCATGTGATTGCCATTTGCAACATTCCTAGTGAGCTTCCAACAGGTCTAGTCAATGGGGGGAAGCTGGATTCGCTTAACAATAGTGTGACTTAACTACGGCAGTGATTTGTTTAACAACAAAGGCAAAAAAGATGGCAAAACTGGGCATGACTTACTCAACAACCATCTTGCTTGACAATGGAAATTCTGGTCCCAGTTGTGGTCGTAAGTTGGGGACTATATTGCAAGAGATTATGAGAAGGCTGGGAAAGAAATGTAAAGGAGGCCAGACATAAACAATCAAGGTAAAGAGGACGAGTGCATTAACTGCTTATCTCATACCTAGCAGCTTAGCTCAGGTGAGAAGAAATATGGGAAGAAACATATCCAATTTGCCAGATAGGTACCTCCTTGCTATAAATGAGATTTGAAAATACCTATTATGAATTCCAAAGTTCTGTATTATCCCTGACTGAAATCTCTATAATTTTTGCTTCCTTGATGTTGGCGGCCTACATTGGGTTTGACAATTATATTGGGGAAATATACTTATAGGAATATGTATACATTCCTGTACAAATGTCTATTATGTGTCATAGGAGAAATATGCATAAACATGAATACTGATTTGCATTCAGACTTTTGGGGGTGGTAACCTGCATTCAGCATCGCCGATGTAGTTGAATATAAAGGGATAGAAATCTAAACTTTTAAGAGCTTAGTATTTTCCATCTAGATGGAGGAATTCATCTGTTATTTGTACTTCTGGTGCTTATTTGTTTCCAAATGTCTATGGAGATTCTCAGTCATCTAGGTCACGGTTGCCTCAAAGGCGCTTTTTTTCCAAATGGCAACTGGATTATATTTTTTCTTTTGAGGAAGAAATGTTTTTTCTTTGAAGAAGACGGCATTTCGCTTCTCATGCAAGAAGCTTCATCCGTTCTGGCAGGCTGGTGAGGGGTTTGGACAGGCTGGTGAGGAATTTGGACAGGATAGTGGGATTTGTTTCCAAAGTTCTTCCTGTTTTGTTTATACTAACATGTTGATAAGTTTCTATAAAAGAACCAAACTATTAAAATGCTTGCCCCTTCCCACTTCTGGACTAAGAATTCCAGCCTTGCTGTATGGCAAGACAGATCATTTCAAAGGAAGATTTACTTGTGTAATGATGCAGTATAGCCAGCCAGCTGTGCACTTAGCTCAATAAAAATATCTTAAATGGCATCTCTTTGAACCCAGTGATTAGCAATCTCTCTCTCTCTCTCTCTCTCTCTCTCTCTCTCTCTCTCTCTCTCTCTCTCTCTCTCTCTCTCTCTCTCTCTCTCTCTGTATGTGTGTGAGAGTGTGTGTGTGTCTGTCTCTGTCTCTGCCTTTCTAAATGAACAACCAGGAAGCAATGCAAATTAGGACCATGGCACGGAACTTTTGTGGTGGCTTCTCAGAAGTTGAGAAGCTTTGGGTCACAAAATTCTATTGGGGACCAGTAGATGCTGATTTTGATTAGCTGAGCTCCCCAAACTTTTGTTGCAGTCTGCAGAAAGAGTTGACTACCACTTGCCTGTAGCTTGATTCTATCCACACCCATCTCTGACAGCTTCTCATTCTAGTTGTCTCTGTTGAGAAACAAAGCTGGCCTGAGTGCTAATACCATATATGCTTTGACAATTACTTCCTGCTGGGAAAAGGCCAGCTAGGAAGGGAGGAGACTCAAGTGGAGGATTAGCCTTGAATCATTGTGCAGCCATAAGAGATCCAGGACTGACCCCCCTCACCCCCTTAAGCTCCATGGAACCTTATCTATCTGTTCCCAAGGGAAGGCAAGCAATCTGGCTGCCCTGTAATACATTCCAGTACGTTCCAGTAACAATGTTGAACAATGGCAGCTTAATCTGTTAAGAAGCCTTAGTTCTCCTAAAGTCAAGTAGCATGCCCTTATTTCTCAGACTATTTAGCCTGTCAGCTACAAAAATAGACCTTTCTCGGCAGAACCAAAAATGTTTTTGAAGGGGGCATATTTAAAATATCCTACCGCTTCACTCCCTTGACACAGGATGTCTCTATGGCATCCATGTTCATGCTACCATCTACAAATATTTATTCATGCCCTAAGAACTGTTTAGCCTACTTTTATTTCAGGTATAGAATAAAGCCTGAAGGGCATCTTCAAATGTATAAAAAGGTTTACTGTATAAAGAAGAGAGCGCCCTTATTCAAACCAAAACCAATGAGTTGAAACTATTGTACAGAGAAGAAGGTTGGGGTAAGGTAGTACAAGGAATTGCCTGTTGGTAAGGATAAGCTGCCTCATGAATTGGCACTGTTCCCTTCATTGAAGATCTTCAAAGAGAGGTTGGATAGGCATCTGTTGAAAATGTTTTTAGCAAATCCTGAACTGGGCAGGAGTTGGTCTAGGTCAGGGGTCTTCAAACTTGGCCGCTTTAAGACTTGTGGACTTCAATTCCCAGAATTCCTCAGCCAGCGTGCCTGACTGAGGAATTCTGGGAGTTGAAGTCCACAAGTCATAAAAGGGCCAAGTTTGAAGACCCCTGGTCTAAATGACTATGAGGTCCCTTCAAATACCTAGGTCTATGAATAGTTGAATGTGTAGCCCCACCAGAGACATCCCCAGCATCTCAGTGATCAACATCTACGTGCAATCTCCTAAGCAGGTATAGTATTTTTCACCAGTTAAAACCCCCCAGCAATCCCAAGGAATTGAAGAATTCTAGCCAGGGGAAAAAAAGATCTGGTAAACACAGGTGATGCTGGCCATGTCTGGACCTCATCTAAAATTCACACGCTCTCTCCAAATAACGTGGTCATACCACCACTGGCCATAAATGAGAGCGGAAACCAGACCTCGGTTGTAGTAAGAGATGCCATCCACCATAAAGTACAAGGAGGAGAATGTTTGTGTGCAGTCAGAAGAGAGTGACAGCAAATGGTGCACTGCAGTACCAGTTTGCCCAGGTTTCAAAAATGCAGGGCTAGAAATCTCCCTCCCTTCTCTTTCCCTTTTCTATTGATTATATTAGCCTTTTGAGTCAAAAAGGAACAAGGTAGCCAAGCAATTGTACATGTGTTAAAAAAAAAAAAAAAAGTCAGCTGGAAGATGTTTGCTGTCCCTCGCCTTCTCCTCTGACTGCTTGTTCGGCATAAAGAGGCTTGTTTCTGGCTCATTAGAATGCGTGCAAAGAAGCCAAGAAAGCAGGAGGAGAATTGACAATTTGTTCTGTGTCCTGGAGTGAGAGGGGAGGGAGGGAAAGGAAGAGAGAAATTTGGAGAAATAGGAAAACCTGGATGTGGAAGGCAAAAGCTCTCTCAGGTCTACCAGGCTGAGCTGTAGCATTATTCATTGTTGACAGGGGAAAGGGCAGTTTCTCTGAAATGGGGCAGAGCAACAGAAGAGTCCCTGAGCTTCCTTTCAGGTGGCTA
Source organism: Azemiops feae (assembly GCA_023970755.1). NCBI lineage: Eukaryota > Metazoa > Chordata > Lepidosauria > Squamata > Viperidae > Azemiops > Azemiops feae. The sequence continues at coordinate 1,168,608 of JALGBA010000082.1, read as the reverse complement.
AACTCTCCATGCATTACAGGGAGTCCTCAACTTACAACCATAATTGACCCCAAAATTTCAGTTGCTAAGTGAGACATTTGTTAAGTGATTTTGCCCTATTTGACGACCTTTCTTGCCACGGTTGTTAAGTGAATCACTGCACTTGTTAAATTAGTAACCCGGTTGTTTAGTGAACCTGGATTCCCCATTGACTTTGCTTGTCAGAAGGTTGCAAAAAGGGATCACATGACCCCGGGACCAGTGGTGGAATTCAAATACCTGAACATCCAGTTCTCTGCGTGGATGCAGCCCTGGGCCTCCGAGGCCTACAATGGACTTCCGGAAGTGACATCCATGCACTTCCTGTGGGCTGTTCTAGGCCTGGGATGCCTCCTCCAGGCATTCTCCGACACCTAGAACGGACTTCCGGAAGTGACATCAACGCACTTCCAGCGGGCCGTTCTAGGCCTGGGAGACCTCCTCCAGGCCTCCAAGGCCTAGAACAGACTTCCAGAAGCAGCATGGGTTCAGCCGGTTCTCCGAACTCAACAAAATTTAGCTACCTGTTCTACCGAACCGGTGCAAACTGGCTGAATCCCACCACTGCCCGGGACACTGCAACTGTCATAAATATGAGTCAATGGCCAAGCATCTGAATTTTGTTCACATGACCATGGGGATGCTGTAATGGTTGGAAGTGTGAAGAACGGTCATAAGTTGCTTTTTTTCAGTGATGTTGTGACTTCAAACGGTCATTATACGAACTGTTGTAAGTTGAGGACTACCTGTATTATTCTGCAGAAATTTGCTGTCTCCATATTGCTTGGGACTCCAATACCCAAAGCTTGCCCTTTGCCATGACATAGTAGGCATGAAGGGAGTCTTGGAAGAAGAGAGGGTCTTCCTCTCCCTTCCACTAACGAATTCATGAAAAATAGGATTGCAGAGTGGAACTCTCTGGTAAAGATTTTGGACACTAAACAGGGGAATGCATGCACTGGGGATGATCAGGGGTGGTAGGATTGAAGCAAGAGTTGGCCAGGACCAGAACCAAGAATGTACAAGAGCACTTTTTTTCTCTATTCTCCTGGGACACTTTTTAAAATAGGTACTGTACGATGTTGTGTTGTTTTGTTCTGTTTGTTGTTTCCCTTCCCACTGAAAGTTGCTAGGAAAAGAAAAGGACATTTTTGTCACTGGGGTGAACTGATCACTTGCAAAAAATGCTTGCAATTAGGCCAAGGGCCATGGGTGGTTTGAGGCCTGCAGGTTGCCTACTGTCATCTGGGATCTCCAAACACTAAAGCACATTCCACCAAGTCCTTGACCCATCTCTTCACCTGATGCTTCCGTCCTTTAGACTCGCTTTTGGTTGAAATGTAATTCAAATACTTTGCTAGAGGGGAAAAGAGAAGCTCTGTTTTACAGAGAAGAGTGAGAAATGGAGAGAGAAGAGATGCTTAAAATCGTGGAGTTAAGTCTCCACAAGAGTACAATTTTAAACTAACCTGGCTTATTTGATGAATTAGTTACCGATAACATTTTTACTGCTCTTCATTTCAAATCCCCAAGGTCCTTGCATGATATCCAGTAAAATGTGTTCATCTTTATAATTTATTTATAAAATGCATCCTATGCAGAATACTTGTCCAAAGATACGTTAATAAAAATCTGATGAAATGAAACCAAGCAAGATCACAGAGAAAAATACATGCTGGTACTGACAACCATGAAATTATGAAACATAAGGATAACACTGGTCAATAATGGGATTCAGCAGGGCAACAGATGTTGTTATAAAGAATCCACTTGCCAGGCTGATAATACTCTCACCCTTTAAGTGATTCTCCCCTTTGTTTTATTTTCTTTCTTAAATTTGTCAAGCTGCATGCATATGCATATAATACTAAAAACTATCTTTAGATCCAGTATCTGTATGCAGGTTGATACAAATGTGGCTATCGTGAAACAGAAATAAATCTTCCCATATGTTAAAAAGTAAATCAATAATTAAAAACAATAATTAAAATAATTAGGTGCAGAATTAAGCTCATTAATACAAAAACAAACTTCATCCTAATAATATTAATCATCTAATCAATTTACTTTGATGACAGAACACTGTCGTTAAAAAGATATGTCAGTGTGGCATAATATTAAAATACTAGACTGGGAGTGGGAAAACTCAGATTTTAATCCTTCCTTGGGAATGGAAACCGGATAACATTGAGTGAATTATTCTCCCTCATCCCTGGACAGGGAAATAAAAAATCTATCTATCTATCTGTCTATTTATCTATTTATCTACTATCTATCTACTATCTGTCTGTCTGTCTGTCCGTCCATCCATCCATCATCTATTCAATTTATATGCCACCCATACCACTCTCAGAGCAGCTTACAATGTAATCTATTCATGAGCCTGCATTGCATCATTATGATAGATTACAGTCCATAACGTACAATGAGAAGGCAATCACTCAGCAATCTACTGATTAAAACTTTCATATTGTTTGCAAGTTGCATCATAATGCTTTGATTCTTGGGATCGTATTCCTGCAGTTCTAAGATTCCTCTTATCATCTCTTCCAAGGCTATAAATGAGACTCTGGACTTGAAGAGATGTGATCTCTGCAGCTGCCTGGGTGTTAATAAAGCAATCCAAAGAGGTGCTGCAAGATGACCATTGTTTGAGCCAAAGGAAGGTTCTGCCATTCCTGTTGCATTGGTTTCCTTTGCGTATTTCCACCTATATACCTGTTTGCCAGTAGTAGCAGTGCCTGATGACAAGTTAGCTAGCAGGCCAGCTGTTCAAAATGCTGCATTCTGCCTGAAGATCCACTCGGGACAACACATTCCTACTCCTGTCCAGACAGCTGCTTTAAGTGGCTCCTTGACTGTGTAATGGTAGGACCGGTGCTCCCTTTGGTGTACTTATTAAGCCCTCAAATGGACTGTGCCAGAAGCTGAGCAAGGGGAGAAAGGCTTTTAAAGACCCTCATCTCATTCAGTCCATTTCCATCCAGCTGGACTGCATTTGACAGGGTCTTCAAGGCTTTCTGAGGTCTCTGCAACAGAAGCACTTCTGCCATAATTTAGGGTTTGTCCCTTAGGCTAGAAAAAGAAGACTGAGAAATGGCCTTTACTTATCATGGGAAATAAAGGGAAATGATCCTTATTTGAAATACTTTGGGAAAAATAAGCATTATAAATAAATAAATATCCTTTCCTTTTATTTCCCATGATAAGCAAAGACCATTTCCCTCTTTTCATTTTCTAGCCTTGAACAAAATGTGGCAATTTGATCATCTCCTCATCTCTTCCATGAAGGAAATAGTGTGCTTGTTGACTCCACCGCCAACAGTTTTCCCTTCTATATCTATCCTTCTTGTTTGCTCAGTTATTGGGGCTGGGAATGATTTCCCCCCATGGCCCTGTGCAAATGGGAGGGAGAGAATGTTTGATGTTTGACTTGTACATGTAGCCTTTACCAGTCTTGTGTACTCAGATGTGATTGGACTCGCATCACCATCCTTTCAAGCCATCTAGCCACTGTCCTGGATTTAGAGATGTTGTAGTCCAATTATACTGGAAAGAGCCAAAGCTGGGGGAAACTATTATTCTGGGATTTATTTGTATGAGTATGCCTGCAAATGTCTCTTGCTTTCTCATTTTCTGCATTTCAGTTGAGTCAATTCTTCAGAGGTATGCGACTCTTAAGAAGAACTGCATGACTATTAGATTCAAATCAATACAAAATTCTTTGAAACCATTATGTATGGCTTCTTCATTTCATTCAGCACAAGCCAGATTCTACCCTGGTCTTCCTTCTAGAACCCCCCCCCCTTGCTCTGCTAATTTAGTAGAAATTATTTTATAAATCTATTTATGAATATATCTAGGTCATTCTAAAACCTGGCCTGGGTCAAGGAATGAATATCAAAGACTTTAACCCATCCTCTCCCTTATGATTAGAAACATGGTTTATCTCTGTTGACAGCAGCCATTCTGTAAAGGTGATGAATCTCCCACATTTTTGTTTCCATTGTATTCATTTATATTTTCACTGTATTCATTCTTTTCCCCAACAGACCAATGCAGTAACAGTCAAACCAGACACTAGAAATATTCCTCAACTTCTTTCATCTATCTATCTATCTATCTATCTATCTATCTATCTATCTATCTATCTATCTATCTATCTATCTATCTATCTATCTATCTATCTATCTATCTATCTATCTATCTATCTATCTATCTATCTATCTATCTATCTATCTATCTATATGATAGATATCATTCTAGCTATCTAGCTATCATCTAGCTATCTCTAATCTCACAAAAAGTTCTGACCATTGATTTGAGTAGAAAGGAGGCGAATGGAGCCAAGAAGCACCCATGGGTTCTCCTGTTCCTGGATCATAAGCAGTCTTTCTCAATAAGGCAACTTTCTGAGATTTTAAAATCCAGCTCTCATCAACCCCAGCAAGCAGACCTAATTATCTGCAAAGCTGGAGGTTGCAGTCCCAGACATCTTCCAGATTGTGAAAGGCCATCCCAGTGAAATTAGGTTTCCAGAAATTTATATATCCTGAATGACCTTCAAATGGGCAATCAGTGCTTTATCATGCACTAACAATATTAAAACGGCATATCTTTATGGCAGTTTGCTTTCAAAGTTAGCTGGAAGAGGTTTACCAGAGAACAGAGAATTTAAATGAAGCACCTTTATTATTAAAGTTTTTGCTTAATAAAAGTGATTTAACTTGGAATTCTTATTGGGCTGGTTAAAATTTTATTAAGTTTTACCTAAATTAATTGTCTTCAGGTAATTATTCTCAACTTTTCTGCTTTAATCTTTTCATTCCCCTTTCACTCACCCTGTCCATATCATTTCTATCACATCCCCAGAGAACATATGTAGCAGTTTGCCACATACACATATGCAGAAGTAGTTAGCAAACTACTTTTCTGCCAAAACATGGGTGAAAGGCCTTGTTTTGTCTTTTCCTTGAGGATTATTTTGGCCATGATGACATAGCTATTCCGTGGTGCTTTAAAACCATAATTGGAGATGATATACGTTGCTCAATGGGGCAGAGACCTATGAAAATTTCTATTGATCCATATTGACTGTGAGTCTTCACTCAGATAATGCCAAAAACAAGTAATGTCAATAGGTTGCAAGAAAGCAGACCTTGGAAACTGATCTGGGGCCACGAATGGAAATGGCTGCTCTGATTAATTTTGAGAGCCATGGTGAAGGGTGAAGGCAGGCAGTAACCACTAACGTACAGGATAATATTCTTTTGCCTATGCTTTTCTAGGCAGCAGGGAGATTCTGTTGCTTATTTGTGATAGGGAGGGGAAGAATGGAAGTTTATTGGATCTGCTTAATCTTGTTACATGAGATTCACCAAGGACAGCCAGAAAAAAAATGTTCGGCAGGGTGGAAAAGTATTAATAATTCAAGACAGGGTGACCCTGAGCCGGGCTCATTCCCAACTCTCCTGAAAAATCCACTTCCTCCCACCTCCCCAGTTCTTTTGCATCACATTGGAAGCATCTCTGCCTTATATAAAAGGATATAGTATTAGAATTTTCCACTCTAGATTAAAGCAGAAGGCATCACAATGCATACCAAGCTCTGGCCACTGTCTTAGACAAATGTTTAAATAGTACATCTCCTTAGTAAATACCGTTGATAATAGTTGTCAACATCCAAGATACTTAAGAGATATTCCCTATTTATAAGAATTTCTAATACTAGAAATTAAAAGCATCGCTAGAAGACAAAGTTATTAAATTGGAAGGCTAGAGGAGTTGGTGGAATATGGCAAGAAGCAGGAAAATAAATCTGTAAAGTTCTAACAAAACTATGCCAGCAAATCGGAAGAATGTCACAATGGCCAATAGATTGGAAGTGAAAATTGGACTTTGAAGAACTAGGATAGAAAGAATAACCATGTTTTTGAACTTTGGTGGATTATGAAGACTTGAAGGCAACAGTTTATTCTGGAAAAGTCTATGTATGTGGCCATTTCAAGTTAACACTGACTTGATGGCACATAATGAATAAATCAAATTTCATTAATAAGTATTGGACCAGTCTTGAATAATCTCTAAAAAAAATAGCAAGATTGGGTCTCTTAGTATTAGATGGGAGCCACTTGTTACTACCAAGGGTGTAGGCTAGATTGGGAATTAATAAAGCATCCAGGAAGGCAGCTGTGGGAAATCCTTCCATAGTATTCAAATAGAAATTGTGCCTATGTAGTCAAACATGACTTAAGGGGATTTTACCTTAAATCTCCTGAAAATTGACAGGAGTTACCTCTGAGTAAACATGCTTTGTTAAATTTGATCCCTGCTTTCCACCACATGGTGCTCAAAGTGGCTAATAATCATATAAATGCAATAAGTATAAACTACACAACAGGGTCTTATGGCATCTTAAATGCTAATGGCTCTATTATGGCATAACATTTTGTGGGCCGCAGCATCTGTTGCAGTAGGTTGTTATCCCGGAAAGCACGTCGATTTTGCTAGTCTTTAAAGAGCTACAAGATTCTTTGTTGTTTTCATTGCAACATGCATGACTACCTTAATAGAACGGGGAGATTTAAAACAAAATAAACAGCAATGCAACAACTACTTAAACATCATATGCCCAGCTTAGGTTGATAAAACCTACCCAATATATGCTGATGTTAAAAACAAAAATACCATAGCAATTCACATTTGGTAAGTACTTTATTTGAGACCACCAGAGGATGTCCCAGTTAGACTTAGGGGAAGAATATGGTAGTTGTTTTATCACACCTTCTCTTATTTTAGTGCTAAGCAGAAAATAAACAGTCACAATGGCTTACACTATTTTTTTGTTAATGGAAACTTTTTAGTCATTGACTTTCTTGTCTCAATATTTTGAATTATGGATTTGGGATATGCTTAGTCTTTAAGATATGTCATGCAAAATACTCTCCAAGTACATATAATTCCCATCCTCCACTTTCGATGAATTTCTGTCTACTATTTGTACTTGGAGAGGTATCCAGGTTCTTAAAATATCCATGTCCATGCTCTCTATTTCATAACTATTCTCCAAAATAATATGGGAATCATTTTGGAAACCTCACAAATAATAAATTAAAGATTAGATCAGCACTTCCTTCTTACCCCATCATCAGTACAGGCTAGCCCTCATTTCCTCAGGGCAGGAATGGACAACATTATCCCTCAACCATTTTCAGCTCACTGCAAATGCAACTCCTATCTATGTTTTGACGTTTTGCTTCAAAACTACTATTTTCTAGCCTGACTCAAGTCATCTTAAGTCTAACTATATTTTATTTTACTTTACAGACATTCCCAAATCCAATTTGCTACAGAACCTGCCATGTCCTCTCCCCTCATATGGGCTCCAGTCCTTTATATCTGGTCACTGTCCTATACGGTCATTTTATCTTGGACTGCTAAGCTGCTATGTACTCAACTGATCAGCAGCTTCCTGATTTGTTTTCTTCCAGTTGTTACTATGATGGGCCATAAAGGCCATGGAGTTCAGTAGTCCCCTTGTCACCATGTTTTTCCCCATCTCTTCTACCAATGTACTTGATCCCATCCTTACATCTCCCAATAGACACCCTTCTGGGTTTTGCCCAGACTGGCTGAAGCATACTCTACTTTCCTTTTGGCTGTCCAGAGGGGCATTAAACCTGTTGGATGGCTTGGGGTTACTCTATATTGGAGGTGCTGGACTAATAGGGAAGATGCCACCTTTGTACTGTGGAACAACCTGCCTCCAGAAGCTGTGAATGCTCCAACATTAGACATTTTTAAGAAGAGACTGGACAGCCATTTGTCTGAAATGGTATAGGGTTTCCTGCCTGAGCAGGGGGTTGGACTAGATGACCTCCAAGGTCCCTTCCAACTTTATTATTATTGCTGCTGCTGCTGTTGTTGTTGTTGTTGTTGTTGTTGTTATTATTATCATTATCATTATTATTATTATTATTATTATTATTATTATTATTATTATTATTATTATTATTATTATTATTATTATTATTATTATTATTATTATTATTATTATTATTACTGTCCTTGGCCTTCAGTTTTTTTAGTTTTGTATTAATTGTTGTTAATACTTTAATATTTGTGATTTTAACTAATCTGCCCAGACTTGCTTTGTAGAGTGAGATGGGAGGCATATAAATTTAATAAATAAAATAAACTCTCAAAATGACATGCAACTTCCTTTGCAATTAGTTTCCAATTCTGCCATGAAATAAAAAGAGTTATGTGCATTTTTGCCATTTTAACAGAATTGACACATAACAAAAAATCCCCACAGCTTTTAGAAATATAGTAGATCTCATTGTCTCATGGAAAGGTTGCTTATTCCTGCAAACCTCATCCCATTCTACAAAATGAGCAAGCAAGCAAGAAGGTTGAAGTCATTTGTGGATTTTCTGAGATAGTAGGAAGCACGAGTATTTGCATTTGAGCCTCTCACGAAATCAGTTGGCCTCTGAACTGATCATGGCATTTTAGGTCCTTTTCTGAGTCTGCAAGAACTGAACCAAATCTTGCAGTTGGTTCAAAAGTTAGTATGACATACAGAACACATTCTGCATCATAAAAGCAGAGCAGGCATGAATGGGGAGAAAGGGAGCACTGGATTGTTAACCAAATTCTTAAGAGCTAATGAAAGGTATGGCTGATTAATTTCGTCAATTCCACTTGAGCCCCCTCAGTGCTTGACTAGAGTCATTTTGAATTTTGAATATTGGAAATGCTATTTCTAGAGTAATGTCATTTCTTTGGGAAATGAAATATAGTGATCACCTTAGCTGATCTACCAGTCACTTTTCCTTCCTTTTTTCTAAACAGTGAAGCACTTTGCTTTGGGGACTGGCATTTTGCCCTGCATTCTCTAACGGAGCCATTGCAGAGCCATTGATGACTACTGATGCCTTTGGATAATTTACTGTGGCTCATAAGGTGAGATGAACGGAATTACGATTCACTGGGGCATGAAGCCAGATAGCAGATGAGCATGCTGCAAGGACTGCCAAAATACAGTTGTATCTGTCAGACCTCCTCCACTCTTCTTTAATTAGATATATAGGAATTGCTATTGATATCAAGGCATTCCATTCTGGGGTAATTGCATACTCCATTTGTCATGGTTCTGTGTAGGAGCCTTGCATCTAAATAGTAATCAAAAATATGGGGTCCCTGGGGAAGATCATGAAGGGCACAGTGCCACACACTCATTTGCTTGGAAGTGCTCCTCAAATGCTTGCCAGAGCAGAAAGTTGGCTGGGATAGAACGCAAATTAATAAACAAACAACAATCCCACTAAATTTAGTAGCTTACTTCCAAAATAAGAATGTGCAAAACAACACACGATACCACCCATATCTTGAAGAGAACACAAGGATAACAAAAGAATGAACTAAAGTATTTATTTTCTACTTGGGCTGTCTTCTGCTGAGAAGAGTACATTTGTTCCAGTGAGCACTCCGAAAGAACCAGCTGAAAAATCAGAATTCCACCTGGGATTGATAAGAAAGATAGTAGGGGAAACTGCTTTACCTTGCATGAGTTCAGATTAGATGAAGACCATCATAGAATATTGATGGGCTGGCCAAGTCGCTATCTATAACCAAGAGAATGGATTATATGATAGATGGAAGGCAAATATCCTAAAATTAAGAAAAAGGTGGACCTAGGAAACTGTAGTCTCATCAGTTTGACATGAATAACCAGGAATACTTTAGAGGAGATTAATCTGTAACCTTGGGAGCAATACAGTAATTGTTCAAAATCAGCATTGATTTCTCAGGAAAAAGTCTTGCTAGACTATTCTAATATTTTATTTTGTAAGTTTTTCAGTGGATTGTAAAAATGCTGTGAATAGAATGTATCTTGATTTCAGTAAAGCCCCTGAGAAATTAGCCCATCACGTTCTTATTAATATGCTAATCTGGTAGACACATCTCTTATGTGAAAATCTTACTCAGAGCATCCTCATGTATTTTCATCAAACTGGAGGTGATATGAAATAAAGTCCCACAGGGTTGGGTTATGAGCGCAGATCTCATCAACATTTTCATTAATGACATGGATAAAAGTGGAGGAAATGCTTATCAAATTTGCAGATTACATAATATAGGACAGAATTGCTAATAGTCTAGAAGATGGGAACAAAATTCAAAATTATTTCAAGCAGAGAAATTGGACAAAATGGGATAAAAATAAAGTAACTAAAAGGCAATAATATTTTAAAAGACAAATTGTATATAGGACTTTCACCTAGAACAGACATGTCAAACTTGCGACATTACGTGACGTCGTGCGACGTATTGGGACTGTTTTGCCATTGCCGGCAATGGGGTGGGCGCGGCTTCTGCGTGATGCGTCTGGCCCGCGGGCCGGCAGTTTGACACCCCTGACCTAGAATAAATAGGTTTTTAAAAAATCAAATATAGGAAGGGGCTCACATAGAAGATAAAACAATATCATCTTAGTGTACAGGACATCGACTTATGCTCTTAAGTTATAGGAAAGCAAATTCTGTTGGAAAACCTTCCTAATAGTAACAGAACTTTGACAGTGGAACCAATTACTGAGGATGTTGGTGAGCTCTCTTTTGCCATAAGTCTTCATCATTTGTCAAGGGTGCTTTTATTGGTCTTTTTGCAGTAAACGTTAGGATTCAACAATTCTATGAAACATTGCTTAGCACAACAGCACTTTCCAAATCTGACACATTTGGTTAGGATAGTTTCCTATCTCAAGGACACAAGCTCTGAAAGATGTGCCCGCAAGATCTTTGTCCTGAATCTAATATCAGTTTGTAGTGAATACAGAGGCTTGCAGGATAGAAATCTGGAGGTCCCAAACTTTTTCCTCCAGTAGCAGGCAAGGTCTTCACATCTCTGTTCTACCTCTTGAATCGGGGTTAATTTTCTAATGCCACTTCCAGTCTTCTGGGATCTGTTCCCCTAGCTCAGTGGTAGGCAACCTTGGCTCTTTTATGACTCGTGGACTTCAACTCCCAGAATTCCTGAGCCAGCCATATTGGCTCAGAAATTCTGGGAGTTAAAGTCCACGAGTCATAAAAGAGCCAAGGTTGCCTACCCCTGCGGCCTAGCTATAAGAGAGTTCTGGCTTAATGTCTGTGGAGATTCTCAGTTATCCAGATCATAGCTGTCCAAAAGGGGATTTTTTTTTCTGCAAAAGGCAACTGGACTGGTTTTTTTTTCTTTCTTAAGGAAGAAGAAGAAAACGTTTCACTTCTCATGAGAAGCAAAATGTTTTCTTCTGCAAGGAAAAAAACAGTCCAGTTGCCTTTTGAAGAAAAAAGCACCTTTGAGAGTCCTGGCTTTCATTCCCTGTAGAGAGAAAGAAAGATGACCTCAAGAGAGATACAGAGAAGCTGTTGCCTAGGCAAAGGGGATTAAAGCATTTTTTAAGTCCCAAACATCCAGGTAACATTTGGAAGTGGCTCAGATAGAAACCTGTCTAATTTACTAATTTGTAAGGAAAAGGAGGAGGAGGCACAACATAATCAGACTTGCAAGATTCTGTTATTATAGCCAATTTCAATATAACTAATCTTAGCCTTCCTTTGGAGTTGATTTCCTAATCTGCTCTTACCTAGTGGGGCTGATACACCTTGTGCTGCTTTCTAGTGACTCAAAAGTCAAATTGAAAAAGTCAAATTGAAAAAGTCAAATTGAAAAAGTCAAATTGAAAACTAGAAATGCAGACAATGAAAACTCTTCCTCTGTTCTTAGATAGGAAGGAAATTTTATTGGACCCAACACCTTTCATTTAATAGGTTTTAATATATGACAGCCTACTACTGTTTGACTTCAAGTTTGTATAAATCAGAGTGGCCAGTTCTTTGATTTTGAAAAGAAAGCAAGCAATCCAAAATATTCAGGAAAAAAACCCATGTTGAACAGGAAACCTGTTTTAGGTGTTTTAAGACTTGTGGACTTCAACTGCTAGAATTTTACAGGCAAACTGGCTGCCTGGGGCATTCTGGGAGATGAGGTCCACAGGTTTTAAAGATGCTAAGGTTGGACACTTCTGACCTGAAATGCCCTCATCTCTGAAATCAACACAGTTGAAGTATTAAACTTGCTTGTTCTGTGTTAGCTATTACTTTCAGTAGAGTGGACAGCTCCTTACCAAAGAAAATAATTGAAAACCTTACTGATGTCATGAAATCCAAATTTTGAAGAGCCAATGAAAAAGTCGAATTGCAAGCTTACTTCTATGATTTTAGAACCAATAGGAGCATCCAAATAATCCTGAATTGTTAAAATGTGCTCCATTAAGGGAGCTTAACCTAAGCTCATAAGGGACGTACCTGAAAGCAGAACAAGAAGCAATGGATGGAAACTAATTACGGAAAGAACTAAGGAGAAATTTCCTGACAGTGAGAACAATTAATCAGTGGAATGGTTTACCTCCTGAAGTTGTGTGTGCTCCATCACTGGAGGTTTTTAAGAAGAGATTGGATAGCCATTTGTCTGAAATAGCAATAGCACTTAGACTTATATACTGCTTCACAGTGCTTTTCAGCCCTCTCTAAGCAGTTTACAAAGTCAGCATATTGCCCCCAACAGTCTGGGTCCTCATTTTACTGACCTCGGAAGGATGGAAGGCTGAGTCAACCTTGAGCCTTTCAGAATCAAACTCCTGGCAGTGGAATGCAAATGAAATGGTATAGAGTCTCTGTTTGAGCAGGGGGTTGAACTAGAAGACCTCCAAGGTCCCTTCCAATTCTGTTATTCTATTATAGCAATAAGTTGAAATAATTTGGATACTGTCATCTCCTGGATATGTAATGAAAAGGTGTAGTGACTAGATGATTCAACTCCTCCCTTCCTTGGGAAATAATGTTACAGGTGATTCACAAAATCAAAGAATATTTTAGGAAAATAAAATGCTTAAAATATTTCTAATGGTGAAATACAGATTTTCAATGTGGAAGGAGACAGAGGGCTACATAAATCACAGTAATACAATAACTTTCAAGTTAGTTAAAAAATGTCCAAAGTGAAATGTAAAATATAAAATTCCATTGTGTATATAATTTTTATTAGGAATTGGATTATGCTGGTAAAATCTAATGCAAACAACTTAAAAAAAGAAAAGAGAATAGAAAGATGAAGTCAAAAGTGCAAGGAAAAAAGAAAAGTAGAAAAAAGAATATAATAAAGAGAAAAGAAATATATAAACAAGCAATTTCCAACCTTCATCACAACAAATTTAGTGACTCTTCACCCCTTCTAAAGTTAAAACATGATCTCTTCATCCCATATCTCATTATTTATCTATAAACTAGTCCATAAAACATCATCTTTTCAGTCCCCCTTTCAGCAGAAAATCCATAACCACATATCTTGTTTTAACCTTGATCAAATAAACCAACTTTATATTCCTCTCTCATCTATCTATCTATCTATCTATCTATCTATCTATCTATCTATCTATCTATCTATCTATCTATCTATCTATCTATCTATCTATCTATCTATCTATCTATCTATCTATCTGTCTGTCTGTCTGTCTGTCTGTCTGTCTGTCTGTCTGTCTGTCTGTCTGTCTGTCTGTCTGTCTGTCTGTCTGTCTGTCTGTCTGTCTGTCTGTCTACCACCCTGTCTTTATTATTTTTACAAGAAAGTCAAGGCAGCGAACACATCCAATGTAACTTTCCTCTTCTATTTTCCCATAACGCCCTGTGAGATGGGTTGGGTTGAGAGAGAAAGTGATTGGACCAAAGCTGGCTTTCACAGCTGAACTCACAGTGTTTTGCTTTCTAGCCTTCTGCCTTAACCACTAGACCAACCTGGTTCTCTACCTTTAATTCATTGAAATATTTGTCATAGGATTTGATTTTTTTTTATTTCTTCTTTGTCCTCTTCCACACAGTTCTTCAAAGCTTTAATAAGTCTTTTTGGTAAATCCAATAGGAAAAAAACATCCAGGTCACTCTCTTGGTTTGTCATTTGTATTTTCCCTTTTAAATTTTAAAACTTTGACCAGGTTCTTTTATACATCCTGTGATAAAATTTGTTCCCCATCTGTCATTTTTTAATAATACCTTTTGAATATTCATAGAAGTAGATTTCATTACTGACATTGCTGATATTGTGGCTACTGATTCTGTTCTTCAAAAGTGTCACGCAGTATTTTTATTGTTATAAAGTTTTGTACCATTGTATAGGTTGTTTATCTTTTCTCTACCTAAAATCTTTAGTCCCCTCTAGTGTCCAGTTTTTGAAATCATAAAATTGCTTATCTTTGTTATGTCTTGTAAAAACCTAAACAGGATGTATTTCCCATGAAATATTGCTTGTTTTTCATAATTAATCCCAAAAATTTATTGTAAAAGAAATAAAAAAAACGTCCTAAAGCAGATTACCTTTGCTTCAGTTTCCAGGATTATTCTAGATACTTAGATATTTTCAATGTTAATGTTTGGGATGATGGAAGCCCCATCTTTTCCCAGTCTTGTTCCCTCACTGCGTCACTCCTCTCACACAATCAAAAACTTTTCTTTAACCAGCAGAAGGAATCATTTGTACTGAACTGGTTCAATAATTGTATGTGACAGAGAGCCATTTCTCACTTGTGTGGATATGAATTGTGAATTTGCATCTGCAGTGTGGGATGTAAGCTACAATCACCACAGAGCCTTGCTAATGTCACATCTTGATAATGATAGAGGTTATAGCACCAGGTCATAGCTCATGTTGGCCCAAAACCATAACATTTTAAAAAAAAAACATATGCACTTTCTTTTTCATTGTTCAAAAGAATGCCAAAATAATCTTTTCATGATGCCTCCATGGGTTCACCTAAATTAATTATGCTATATTTTATCATGACAGCTTAGCTCTTCTGCTTGAAGGCAGTATATTTTATTATTGCTTGATGGCTCTGTGTATGTGATTTTAATGTTAGAAGTGGTCTTGAGTTTATGAACATAATTTGAAACAGTTTATTTTTAAAGGAAGTCAATTAAAATAGCTCAGTCTCATTCTACCATTTGTTATGGAGAAACAATTCCTTAACTGGATTGCTAGATGCAGTAATGAAAGACTTACACTCAGGACTGCCATCAGTTTATAATTTTTATGGGCATTTAATAATGTAGCAAGTAGTGAACCATCTGCTAAAAACACAGTCTATTGCTACTTCAGCATCACTGAGAAAGGAGGCTCCTCCCTTTCTTGATAGAAAGCAAGAGACAGTGGTGGAAGTATGGCATTTTTCTCTGCTGATTGGTTGAACAGGTAGCTAACCAATTAAATAACTAGTTAAGTCAACAAATGCATACATTCATACATACATACATACATACATACATACATACATACATACGTACGTACATACATACGTACATACGTACATGGCTTTAACAACTGACCAACTATCATTAGAAAAGGCAGGACCTTCTCTCTTCCTTAACACTACTGCTCCAAAGTGTTAGCCAGTACTTCTCACTGTAGTATAATTTCACCAGCAAATCACTCAAACTCTGTTGAACATGCCACCACTAGAATAAAAAGGAATGACAGTGATTATGCAGTGTGATGCCACCACTGTATTACAAGACCAAGCAGATACTGTATGCAATAATAACTTTTGACCTCACTAGAGTACAGAGAGGCAGAATTTGCCTTCTCTCTGTTTTTTGTTTCATTGGGTATTGGGGTGTGGGGGTGGGGAGGAGGTAAATTTTTAAGATGAATTAAGTCTTAGAGCAGCAGAGTTTTTCAAAAGTTTGCTATCAAATTCTGGTGATGAAATCTTCAGGCCTCTGGCAGCTCTAAAAAGAGATTTGGGGATTTCATATGGCTGACAGCCCATAGATTTCCCAGTCCAGCTCTATAGCAAGATTGCATAATGCAGTTTTTCTCCTTGATTATTTAATAATGGGAATATTCTGATTAGGCACTTAAGATAATACCATCCATAATGTGCCAAATTAAATGATGGCAAAGCTTTGATCACTTATAAACATATTCCTGGACTAGGCCATTTGAGACTGCAGATGGCTAGGATGAATCACAGGGATGAACACTTCTTAAAAAAATAAACAAGGCTCAAAGTCTTCCTCTCTAACTGCAGATTTAAGTGATCAGTCAAGATACAGGCTTTAAAGCAGATGAAAGAACTAAACAGCATGACAGCTTACAGCACTACTTGGTCTAACGTGACTCTTGGCTTATTTTCAATCCCCTACTACAGGGGATCAGTTCGCCTATAAAAAAAATCTCTGTCCCTTCCTTGTGGGTTGTTGTTTGGGAGAGAAAGAAAGAAAGAAAGAAAGAAAGAAAGAAAGAAAGAAAGAAAGAAAGAAAGAAAGAAAGAAAGAAAGAAAGAAAGAAAGAAAGGAAGGAAGGAAGGAAGGAAGAAAAAAGAAAGAAAAGAAAAGAAAGAAAGAAAGAAAGAAAGAAAGAAAGAAAGAAAGAAAGAAAGAAAGAAAGAAAGAAAGAAAGAAAGAAAGAAAGAAAGAAAGAAAGAAAGAAAGAGGGTTCTAGAATGAGTACTTCCCATTCGTTTGCCTTTGGCTCCCCTATGGCTTACATCATCCCTGTTCATGCACCATCAGTAGATGTCTTCTGCAGGAATAATGTTTTAATTTAGAAATGGTTTCCAAATTGAATTAAACTCTTTCTCAGATTTACTGTTAAGATATGAATTTATTTAGGGCATTGAAATACACCCAATACCTCGTTAGCTACTGTATTCATCCGTAGAGGGGATCAAATGTCCTTTCCAATATAAAGCAATATAAATATAAAGCAATCCTTGGAGCAGTTATTGTATTCAGGTGTAATGGTGTATGGGAATGTCCTTGGGAGATGCCGGGAGATAGGAGTGAGTGCCACAGGCAAAAATACTTTGAGTCTTGCAAGATTGATGTTAGCCCTTTGAGGTAGTCCAGACAAGAAGAACAGCCATGCGTGTTAACTCCATCTTTGTTTAACAGAATCTTGCAAGACTGAAACCATTTCTCCTGTCCTTTCCTTTTATTCTCTGGAAAATTAGGGAGGGTCCCTTTTGATATGCTTTCCACAACTTTTGTGGAGTGAAATATCTTTTACATGCTGGATGTCCAGTCTGCGGCTCTTCCTCTTGTCTCCTGAGTTTAATCCCATATACCAACTTTGCTTTCAAATATGAAAGAATGATGCCACTTGATCATTATATTTCAATTTTTAAAAAATGAACTATCCATTTTAGTGGAGTAATATAACAAATATAAAATATCTCATACCAGCTGTCTCTGAGTATTAATTTATACTCACTAACCTAGTATTATAATGTTGAGCATATATTTTTAAGACAGCCAACTTAGTATAATAGTTAAGGTGTTGTACCAGAGATAGGGAGACTGAGGTTTTAGTCCAGCCTTAGATACAGAATATTTTGCAACAGCATTTTCTCTTAGAATCAGACTGTAAAGTAAAACAAAAAAAGCTTTAACTACAAACCTACATTAGACCAGCAAGATAGATTATGATCCATAACCTTCAATGAAGAGGTCTTCATCCTGCAGTGAACTGATATGGGCTGATATTATACACACACACACACAGGGGCTTCCGGTTCTGCGCAGCTAGCGCACCAGCCAAAGCTAGCAGGACAATTCAAATCATTTTGGCCCATCCAATCAGCTGGTTGTGGTGGTGGTGCTGATTCCTATCCAACTCAGCAAGAAGAGCCTGTCCTTTGATGCATATTTGCAGAAGGAGATGGGAATAGAATCCCAGGGTGATAGAAGGGATAGTGCCATTTCAGGGAGAAGGCAACAATTTTCATTCCCATCTATAAGCACTAAACCCACCTTACAATCTTAAAACAAAACAAAATCATATTATGAGATACATTCCTATCAGACTGCCTTTTTTAAGGTTGGTGAAATGGAAGAAGTAAGCAACTGCAGCTATGGAACATAATCTGGGATGAGAGGAAAAAGGCGACATCCTCTATTATGATCAGCAATCCAAATACGTTTAGGGCAGTTTTCTTTATTCTACACTTTGAACATAACAATTAAGTGACATAATTGTTATAGCTCATAGTGGGCTTCTTGAATAAGACTCAAAGCAATGTGATCTTACCTACTATGGTTCTTTTCACCATGATCTTACACTGATGTGACTTAGCCTATGCCAGTGGTGGCGAACCTATGGCACGCGTGCCAGAGGCGGCACTCAGAGCCCTCTTTGTGGGCACATGTGCCATGCCCCGGAGATGGCAACTGTCCCTCTTCAACCAGCCGCCCGAGGTCCCATGTGGCCGGATGCATCCTGGCATGGCTGGTTTCCCTCCCCCCATCCCGTCCCTCCTGGCCTCGCATGCTCTCCTTTTCCCGGGCACGACCCACTGCATCGCCTCCTCAGCTGTTGGCCAGCTGTCCAGCTCAGAGGCGGCTTCTCTGAACTGCTGGCGGCGGGCTGCGGAGCCCCAGAGTGTGCTGGTGGAGGGGCTGGCAGGCTGTGGCTGCTGACGGACACTGTTGGCCCCCATGCGCTCGCTGGCCTCTGTGTGTGGGGACTGATGGTGTCAGGCAGCAGCCGCCCCGGCCCCTACCTCACCTTGCCCCATGGCAATGGCACCCCCGCCCTGCGTCGCCTCACCCTGCAGGATGAGCCTCCTGCCCACCATCCCATCTGCCAGAGACCCCTGGATCTCCCCCAACCCTGCCCGGCCCCCACAGGCGTCCCTCCCCACGAGCAACATCGAGGTGACCACGCCCAATTTGGCCACACCCACCCAGTCTGCCATGACCACCACAGCTACACCCACCCAGTGGGCCACGTCCCACCTGGCACCCGGCGATAAATAAGTGGGTTTTGGGTTGCAGTTTGGGCACTTGGTCTCTAAAAGGTTTGTCATCACTGGCCTATGCTGACTGTATTGAATATAACACTACAGTGTAACACCACAGTTGTAGTCTGTCTGGCTAGACTTTATTTAGCAAGATTCTCCCAAATAGGATTTTCTCGACATATATTCATGTTTGCACCTTATGAGTCTTGGACTATGTCAAAACAGGAAAAGCGAGCAGGAGGCTAGGTGGGGTTTTGGGGTGTTTTTTTTTTGTCTGTATCTCACATCTGAATTCCTCACTCAACTCTCACAGAGCTAAGTCCAGGATAGCTAGTGACTGAACTATATCACAGGGTATTCAATGCTTTCTGGTAACAATGAAAATTTTTTGCAATGAGCCTTGCAATGAAACAGGACATACATTCAATTTTGCAGCTACTAAGATTGTTGGCTGAGCAGATACAAAGGTAGCCAGGGAAATGATTGAAGCCTTGGAAATGGGTCTCTTGTCAGTCAACAGGAGTGCTGATTTACCCCCAGCTTATCAGGTACTTAGGGCAGCACAAGGAAACAACAGCCAACAGCCAGTCACCATCACACCAATCAACCAATAGGAAGCCACACCCAACCAGGCATTATATATATATATATATGATGCATAGAGCAGCCCAACGTACACATTCTGGTAGAGAGACGTTCCCTGAGGATGGGCTCCAGCATGAGTCCAAAAGCTCAGAAGACTAAACCACTGGTCCCGGTGACTGACCCAGATTGGATCCAGCAAAATTTTGTCCCTCTGTTTTGCACATGCTGTCACTTCATTGCTGTATTATGGTTTTACAGAGAAGAAGAGAAAGCATGTGTGTAGGCATGGGATAGAGTGTGTGTGTGTGTGTGTGTGTGAGAGAGAGAGTATAGATTTTTAGAACACATGGAATACCCCATCTCAGATTTCTACTGCCTCATTAAGACCTCAGTCTGAAGTTTACATCAAGCTTTGAAGTGTTGAGCAGGCCCTAACAAAAAAGTTGTTATTTTATTGTTAAAACTTATTCTACAGTCCAATAAAATTTATTCTACAGTCCAAGATATATTGACTAGTTCAGCCAAGATATCCCAGGATAACCTAGCCTAGCCCCAGATCAGCAAAAGGACCCTGTTTCCAGCTTACTTACGTATTTAATATTAAAGTTGTAATGCTTCTTGATAAAACTGCAGCAGGGAAGCTCCGTATGTATTACAGTAGCTTTTGTCATGTAAAATAAAGACCAGGTCAATGTGGAAAAAAAGTATGATAGCCAGGTAACTCTGAATAATTAGAAATTTATGGGACGTACACAGTATCACAACCTCTGCTTCAAACTGAACATGAAGAAACTAAGAGGATAGACCAGTTCATTGCAAAAACAAGGAATTAGCAAAAGGACCAGTGGTGAATTTGACACAAGCACCGATATAAAAATCTATTGTTGCAGAGGCCAACAGTTTCAATAGCTTAGTGGCAGTCTTGCCAAATAATGATTTTCTGTCCAAATGAATCCAGTCACCCAATGCAGAATTGTGTCCATCTAGGAAACAAGCTGTTTTGGGGGTAGAACTGGAGCAACAGTCTTTAGGGGCAAAAAGGCATGCTAAGTTGAAATTTAAACAAAGTCAATGGAAAAACATCCTAATGAAGCACAATTCAGGAGCCATAAGCATAGGGTGTACTCTGTAGAATATTTTGTATTCCCTGTACTCCAGATATACAAGCTTATGATTTTTATACAGGCTAGATTCAAGTGACGTAGCTGAGGTATTCATATAAATAAACTGTATAGCCTCTTTCTGTTGGATATGCTTTCAAAAACTAGAGTCCATTTCATGCAAGACTTTGATGAACACATCAGATTTCTTGCATGAGACTATTTCAATATTCTCTCTGTGGAAAGGGTGTTAGAGCAGGGGTCCCCAAACCTCGGGCGGGAGCCTAGTACTGGGCCACCACCCATTTGGAACCAAGTAGCAGAAGCAACGGGCAAGCTTGCGCGCAGCTCCACTTCTGCGAGCAGTGGGTGCGTGTGCCCGCTGCTTGCACAAATGGAGCTGCGTGCACTCATACGCTCAGCTGCTGCTTGCGGGGAACCATCCTCTCTCCCCCCCCTCATCAGTCTGCAAAGCCGGAAAGGTTAGCGAACACTGTGTTAGAGTATTTTATTTTAGGAATGGACTGGGCAAGACTGCTCACTTCTTTGGTAGGATCTATACAACTTGTGCTGAGCATTAAATTCTTGCCTGGAAAGGGCTTAGATAGTTGTCTTATTCTGCCCTTCCATTGTTCACTCCATTCCTGTCATCCAGTCCAACTGTTGGGGCCAAAGTGAGCTTAAGCAATAGCAATAGCACTGAGTACTTAGACTTCACAGTGTTTTACAGCCCTCTCTAAGAGGTTTAGAGAGTCAGCATATCGCCCCCAACAATCTGGGTCCTCATTTTATTGACCTTGGAAGGATGGAAGGCTGAGTCAACCTTGAGCTGGTGAAAATCGAACTGCTGAACTGCTGGCAGTCAGCAGCCAGCAGAAGTAGCTTGCAGTACTGCATTCTAACCACTGCACCGCCACAGCTCATTAAGACACCAGAAATGTAGCTGCTTCTTTCTTCATAATCCCATTGCTCCTCTACTTTTCCTTGTGAAGTGTTTAAAATGGGAATTATGGGGAATATGTTATTTTAATACAACCTGTCTCTTCAGAAACATGAAAGAAGATGGAAGCAAATAACATTCCTCCCAAAATTTGGAGACCCTCATTGAATCACTGTATTTACTCTGATCTGATGTAGGCATCTTAGCTGGAGTCATATTTGTAGTACCTATCATTTTCTATAACAATGGCCCACAGAAGCCCCAAATGTAATAATCTGAAAATTGACAAGCTTTAGCCGCTCAGAAGGAACACACTGCTTGCAGAATTCTTCCAACTGTGCCAGGAAATAGTTATCAGTCTTTAGAAACAAATGAATATCTAAAGTTGCCTAACACAAGAATCCTGATAACCGTTTATCAGAAATGTGAGCCTCTCATAAGCTGTCACAATTCTTGGAAATTGCTTCCAATTCTGAATAACAGAAAGAAGTTATTGCCATTTCTTCATTGCTACTGTTCGTCAGTGGGTGACACTTAAGATTCAGAGGCAGCCTGAGTTGAACTGCAGGAAAAGGCGTCAGTCTAAGATGAAACGGGCTGCTCAAACCTTATCTCCTGATCTGTGCATGCTTGTGCTTTACAACGTCCTGGGCATTCTTATATATTCAGCTGAAATTACCTTGGAAGAAGTCATCAAGGAGAAAGATAGTGAGCAGCACATAAAATAAATCAAATGACTCGGGGAGGTAATTAAGGATTTAAAGGAAATGGAAAAATGTTTGAGATGTTTCCTTTTTGAAAATTAAAATGGGTAAGTGTTTAGTTCAGCTCCAGCAACCTATCAGGCTGCCAGTATCATCACAAATAGCCCAAGGGTTCAGCCTGGCAGGCAATTGGACTCTGAAGCAGATTTGATCTCCTGGGACTCGCCTTTTAAAATTGCACTTTTATCCAATACTGTAAAAAGACCATAATGATTTTACTTTCAAAGCATGGATAAGAATACTTCAAATTCAGAAGCAACTGAGGTTATTGAAGCCTACATCAGGTTTATTAAGGCATCGTAGCAAGATAAAACACATGGTAACGTGAATTAAAAGAACAAAATACATTTACTGCCAGCCTTGTTAATTTTAAAATCTACAGCAATAGGCTTGCACATTCCAGCTCAAAATGATGATGTCTCTTAGGCAGGGATTGGATTAAGGAACTCTCTGTTTCTGTCTAATGTACCTGTCTATTTTTGTAACTTGACACTATAGATGGTGCCCCTAACACTGTAATGGCTCAGTATTGAATACAGGTAGTCCTTTATTTTGACTATTTAACAACTGTTTGAAATTACACCGCCACTGAAAAAAGAGACTTACATTTAAAACCATTGCAGCATCCCTGCAGTCACATGATCAAAATTTGGATGCTTAGCAACTGGCATGTGTTTACGACAGTTGCAGTATCCCATTATCATGTGATTGCCATTTACAACCTTTCCAGACTTCTGACAAGTGAAGCCAATGGGGGAAGCCAGATTTGCTTACCAACCATGTGATTTGTTTAATGACAACGCAAAAAGTGTCGTTAAAAATTGGGTGCACGTCGTTTGACAACTGTATCACTTAGCAATGGAAGCTCCGGTTCCAAATGTGGTTGTAAGTCAGAAATTACTTGTACAATCAAGCCACAATATGATTTAATTTTGTTCAGCATTTTGTGTGACTCTATCCACTTTGTAGACTATATTGTCTGTCTTAGTATAATGATCCCAAACAACTGTGGTTTTTCCAATAAGCTGTGGTCAAATAAACCTGGTTATGAACCCAGTCGCTGATTTGCAGAAACATATGCTAGTCATTCCTGAAGATATCATTAGCTGAATGTATGCAAAGCAAGTGCCTAGCACCAAACTAGCATTTTATCCTCAATTGGAGCTTTCTGAGCCAAAAGGGAAATTAAGGTCTGGGTCTGCATAACTATTCCCCATTTTTTTCTCAGAGATGAAAAAAAGCTATCCCCATTTTGTGAATCCCAGTAAAGAGAAGATAGAAGAATATTGATTCTCTATGGAAAGCTTGGCAGGGGACTCAAATGGAAGTGAAGAACAAAACTGGAGAGACAATGTCAAACAATAGTTTTAACTAGGTTGGTTAAGTATCTCTGTCTTCACAAGCAACCTCATTCCCATAAAGGAGTGAATCCTTCATATCAAGATTAGATTTCCCACAGCTCCATTCCTCCATATTGGCTTCTTGGAACATGCTCATCTGAACTCATTTTAGACAGTATTTATGCCAATGCAGATGATGCATTCTGAGTGTCAGAAAAATATGCATGGGAAATGCTATTGCTCAACCGTAATGTCATCAACAGGACCTCGGTCCACACTGTGGTTTGACATGGAAGTGTCTGAGACAGTTGGAAGCCTTGCACGTGGCTCCTTATCATATGCTGACCAACCCACAAATATACATTTGTCTTTGAAGGTTTATAGAACTCCCCAAGAGAAAGCCAAATGTTTCTTCTAAGTATGGAGAATACAACGGAGACTACAACGGGAGAACGTGCTCAGAGTCCTGCAGATCCAAATGTTCCATTTGGTGAACAAATCTAGTGAACAGCATTGAGCATTGAGCACTGAAGCACTGAACCCACATTCATGAACAGCACCAAGTTTTCAGTCTTGTTTATCTCTCCACTCTGTATCTATATAACTGTTGACCTCAATCTGCTAAAGTGATGGAGAACTCAGATTGAATACCCCCATGGTATTAAGTGTGCATTGTAGCAGCCTACACTACATGGAATTCATTGCAATTTATAACAGCATAATTTTACTGTATGATTTATTAGATATTATGTTATTTTGTTATTCATATTCTGCGTAGATTTTTTTTGTGATATTTGGGACCAAACATATTCAGGTGTCATTAATCATGTATGAATGTAAAAAAAAAAATACTTCATCACGCTGGTAAATTTCTTATTTACTAGATTTTATTTTATACTTTCTCCCTTTTGCTTCTTTCTTTTTACTTTCTTTATACTACATACACGTAGTATATTGTTTTTAAATGTTCAATTTTAAAAAAAATCTTCAACTTTCCATCAAAGAATGGGCCTTTATTCCTGTACCAAATGCCAAGCTTTGAATGGTTCTACCTCAAATTCCTTCTTGCTGACAAAGTCCCTATAGAAGAGACAGATGAGAGATGAGGAAAGAGAGGGCATCAAAGCCAGCAATTAAAAGCTATTTATAGCAGTGAGAGACAGGAGCTAATGAGAGACAGAGCAAAAGAGAGAAAATGGAGGGGAGAGAATGGTAATAGGATAGAGATTCAATCAATACCTCAAATGAACTAGTATTGTGCTCCTTTGGCTGCCTGCTAAAGTTATGGCCTCATCAACAGCCACATGGATGTTGAACTATTAGAAAACTGCCCTCTCATAATATAACTGAATGATGCCTGCTTGTTGAAGCTAGGTTGAATTAGATATGGTCAGTGAGTATTTTGAAGTTACCATGAAGTTTGGGGGCATCTAAATCTAACGAAATAAATAAATGCATACTTTCATAAAGCGTGCAACACTGGGTTCAGCATGAAAAAGTGGGATATAAATGAAATCAGGGGTCATCAAGATCTGGTCAAGCATTTTTTTGGCCATGAAATTCTTCCTAGATTTTTTTCACATGTAAGGTCAGCACCAGCATATTTTATTTTATTTTATTATTATTTTATTTTATTGCTTTATTTTATTTGAACACACATAATCCTCCTCCTACTTTCCCCACAATAACAACCCTGTTAGGTGGGTTGGGCTGAGAGCGATTGGCCCAAAATCACCCAGCTGGCTTTCATGCCTAAGGCAGGACTAGAACTCCCAGTCTCCTGGCTTCTAGCTTGGCTTCTGTGACCAAACAGGTGGGGAAAAAATCTAGGAAGACAATATTGCACTTGTTCTTAAATTAACATTTGATCCTAAAACAGGGATTAAAAAAAATTAAAGGCTTAAGATTAGAAGATTAAAAAGAAAATTGCCTTACATAAGAGCAAATTTCTTATCCACCTAGCCTAGTATCATTGACACCAGGAGCTGACTCCCTGGAGTCTCTCAGAAAATCTCTCAGTCTCTTAATGTACCAAACTATGTACACCAGGCCTGAACACCAACTTTCACCCACCCCAACAAACATGGTCAACGGTCATAGATAATGAAGACTGTAATCGAACAACAACTGGGGGCTATAGAATCCCTATATATTATACTGTGGGAAGAATCCAGAGAAAGAAATATTTTGGGAAATATTAAAAAGGCAGAATATATTTCCCCCAAGGATTTTATAAGGCAGAAACCAACCCACCCACCCCTAAGTCTCCCTGCCCCAGACAGAAACCAGTTCTGCAGAAATGCAGATGTGATAATCTAGTCAGAAATATTGGAGTCAGGAAGCTGGGATTAGAAAGAAAGATCCCTAGAATCAACAATCTCTCCAATCTCTCCAATCACACCAAAAATCCAACAGTCATCAGCCACATTCCCAGGGAGGCAGGATATGACCTTTGGGACATAATAGGATTAACCCACCACCATCAGAATACCAGAAAGACACACTCACACTCAGACTCATGCCATAGGAACAACTCCAAACAAAAGCCCAAGAAGGTATAAAAGCCCACCCCCTTCTACATGTGGTCAGGTTTTTTTTCCAGAGCCATCTTTCTGTCTGGCTCTCCTCTTCAATAAACTATAACCTTCTTTCTAAAGCAGTCGCCATGTTGTTTATTCCCGGCTTGGACTGGACCCTGATGAAGATTTTTCCTTCAACAATACTAAAGCCCTATTACCGATAACCAGAGACAAAGCAGCCTGATCCTAAGCATGTTTATTCAGAAATATATCTCAGAAGTACAGATCAGCAAGTTTGCTGGTGCTTACATCCAATTAAGCCTAGTGAAGAATGGAACCTCAGCTTACTTATATCCAACAACCTTCCCTTCCTTCTCCTAGCCTTCTCTTGTCTATGTTTCAGAGAACTTGTATCTTTTCAATGGCCCAGTGCCTTTCTTGCTGGTTGTTCAGCTAGTCCTCATGTCCTCTACTCATTCTTTCTTAAATGATCTCCTTTTAAAATTTTATACATCAGTCTCTTTCACTTACTTTTTCTTTGGATTCCTGCTTCTTCCCTCTCTGACTTTCCAGCCTGATTCAGCTTTTCCCTTGTCTTTCCTAATCTCCTCAGGATATTCTGTTTGTGATATGTTGCTTAGACAATGGCCCTCTGCTTTCATCTTCATTGTGACATCAGCACTGCTCAGCCAATGGGAATGAGAAGCATCCTGACAGCTAATAACTATATAGGATGTGATGATACATATCCTTGGGTACTTTTGTCTGGCTCATGTGGCAGTTATGTTCGTGTAGCAGCTCATGTGGCAGCTATGTTCCCCCTCTCATAATTCCCAAAGTGAATGTACATACATTACCTCAGTCAGCTTTCACCAACATGATGCCTCTAAGTGTTTTGGACATGAACTTCCATGATATCCAACCAGCATGGCCATCTGGGAGGGGAGTTTGTTTAATGCAGTCTCCTGAAAGTGACATGGTAACTCTACTCTATTTGGATAAGCAGGCCACATGCCCTATTTTATACTGGAGGGGAAAAAAAGACTGGGATCTGATTTAAGAAAAGAAAGCAGAGATAGCTGCCAAAGACCAGAGCCTGGAGTAGGTATACAGATTAGTTGGATACATCTTTGTTTAAATTATAGCATCTATAATCCCTACATTAAGATAGCCTATCTCAACATGCTTCTCTTCAAATCTCAACATTCCTATTAGCACATATAAAATCTTATTTTATTTAGACTTATATTTGTTTGATTTACATTTTACCTTTGCTCCAGCAGCTAAAGATGGCTTCCATGGAGAATCCTCTCCCTTTCCCTCCCTCTCCACCTCTCTCTTTTTCTTTTTCTCTTTCTCTTTTTCTTTCTCTTTCTTTCTCTCTGTTTTGTATCCACATTAATACCCCTGTGAAGCAATCTGGGCTAAAGAGTAACTACTGTAGACAATTTTCATGGTTTAGAGTGGCTTTTAACCTAGGTCTCCCTAATCTTACCAAATTCCTTAGTTAATGGACCATTTGGTTATTTTTTATGTTTATTTTCTTCAAAAAATAACCCTTCTCCTTTCCTTTTGGGGAGCATGTGACCACCTAGCATTTCCACACAGGGTATTAGTACCAAACTGAAAGCAGCTTTGAATCTCTATTTTCCCACAACATCAACAGTACAGAGTATGAAACTCTGGTGAAGCTAGTTTTCCTTTTGAGATGCTGTAGTGCTCTTCCTCCATTGTAGGGAACTCTACCCTATTCTTTCTCTTGGCACCTGAGTTTCAGCTCCAGTAGAGAAATTCTAGCAGCTCAAGTCATCCACACAAAGCAAACATGGGTGAAATGGATATGAATTTTTAACAGTTTTCGTTTTCTTTTTTAATAGTATAAAAGTTTACAAATATAAAGCTAAAAGCTACAACATACTGCACAAAATATAAAAAAGAAAGAAAAACAAAAAGATAGAAAAAAGAAAATAAAATTTAAAAATACTTCTTTTCCCCACCAGGGTGGGAGGCATTGGGATGCCCCTTCCCTTTTTCTCCCCCCCCCCTTTAATCCTGGGTGAAAGTTAGGATGGGCCAGTATTTCTCACCTTAGCAATTTTAAGATAAGTGGAAACATGACTGGCTGGGGAATTCTGAGAGTTGAAGTCCAAAATTTTAAAATTGCCAAAGTTGAGAAACATTGGGATAAGCTGTCAGATCTGAGCCACAAACATTTGGAAGACCACTAGAGGGCAGCAAATAGTTACCTTCTGGTATCTCTTTCCTGCCATCTAGTGGTTGTCCACATTTTGCAGCTAGATATGGAAACTGTAGGTAAAGAAATTTTTGTTGCTATGGGTTGTGCAGAAGCTCCAAGGACTGCAATGTTTTTCGCTCCTTGTCCTCAGCATTTCAAATCAGCAAAAATGAAGAAATCATAGGCTGCCTTCAAACTGCTTTTGAGAGCTTGAGGAATGAAAAACATGAAAGTCCCAAACATACCTGCATCTAGAACATATACAGCTGTGGGGCTTGAATTTAAAGAGGAGGGAGACTCCTGGAAAGTCACCTTGGAACAAATGTGCAGATCCGGAGAAGTTTATTTAACATTTGAAAAGCCTGGAATTAGGCAGTATCTGGTTGGAGAATTATTCTTTCATCCATTCCACACTTTCCAGGCTTCATGAAAGGCTATTGCAGTTATTTGATCTGCTTACACAGCTCTGCAGTGGTATTACATCGAGGGACAGATAGCCTGGTATATTTTAAAAGTGGGGAAGAAAAGCCATTTTCACTTTGTGTTGGAGCTTATAATAGTAGGTGTGGTGGGTTAATAAGTAAGAAAAAAAAGATGCCAGCAGCTGAAAAGGGACAAGGCCAAAAACGAAAAAAAACCAAAGGGAATGTAGCTGCTTGCAGCCAGAATAGATTTGCTTTAATGAAGTGGGACACGGGATGCAGGATTTTGCAGCAGAATCTGAATTCAAGGAGTTTGCAAGCTGGGTAATGATGTTAGTAAAGGGAACCATGCAGGCCCAGTTCTTTTGAATGTAGAGCAGGAGTGTCCAATTTTGGCTACTTTAAGACCTGTGGACCTCAACCCCCAGAATTCCCCAGTCAGCATGGCTGGCTGGGAAATTCTGGGAGCTGAAGTCCACAACTCTTAAAATTGCCAAGGTTGGGCAACCCTGATGTAGAGGATGCTGAAGACAAAAGGATAGTGTAAAATATTATTGGTATCCACATTTTTAAACCATGGATTTCTACTCTAAATGTGTTTCGTCAAGGCAGAAGTAAGCAGACATATTTTTAAAACATAATGCCATGGTTATACTTATTCGTTTAATGATTCCAAGCACTTTAATATCATTTGAGGGTTAGAGCTTAATTACCCAACTTCTTTGCAAACCTCTATTCAAAATAGTTACTCTAAGCCTTACATTTTTATCTAGATTTATCATTGCTTTATCATTATTTACAAATGGCATCGGTAACAATCAAGGCCCTCAGGTGCTTGCAAATGCATTTTTTTTCCCAGCAGTTGTTTATCTTCTTGAAGTGTACAACCAAGCACAACCAAGCATGCCAGTTTAAAAAAAAAAATCTCATTACTTGTGAAGATCACATATTTTGTTTTTCTGGTTACATACCTGTTGGGAAATTGTTTCTAGTTTCAGTGTTGTGATCCGTATGCACTTCATTGCCCCCTGAAATATAGTTGTTCTATGTCTCCATATATATGGAGCTGTTTACTTTCCTCCCCTCATGCAAATATTCAGCCACGCATAGAAATAAAAATGATTTCAAGGTGCCCAATTTCAGAGCACCTGATGCTCTAGCATCCTTGAAATTGAGTAAATGTGGCTCTTAAAGGAAAAGCTCTAGCCAATCCATGACTCGTTTTCCCTTCATTTCTCCTTTGTCAGTTCATGCTTGCCTAGGCCAGGGGTAGGCAACCTTGGCTCTTTTATGACTCGTCGACTTCAACTCCCAGAATTCCTGAGCCAGCACAGCTGGCTCAGGAATTCTGGGAGTTGAAGTCGACGAGTCATAAAAGAGCCAAGGTTGCCTACCCCTGGCCTAGGAGATCCCCTATTAATTTAAGAGTGTTGATCGGTGATTTTAAAGATACTGTCATTGTGGCCATTATCTCGATTTATTTATTTTTTTACCAAATTCCGCAGACACTCTTGGGCCAGGTTCTGGAAAATAGAAGCTCCAGGCAAAATGAAGTTCTAATGAAGCCTATGGCATCAGGAACTTTATTTTCTAACTCCTGTAAGTAGGAGGTTAAAAATGGAATGCCCATGAAGAAATGGGAAGTCTCAGAAGGCTTGGGAATAGTAAGGCCTAAAGACATGGGGAAATAAAGCTGGGTGTCTGTTAGGAGAAAAGTTAAAGAAAAATGAGATGGATTATGCTATAGAAGGGCATGGCTTGTCAACAGGTTCTATGAGGCTGACTATTACTCTTATAGAATACAGAAGACAGAAAAACAAAGAGTTGGAAGGGACCTTGGAGGTCTTCTAGTCCAACCCCCTGCTCAAGTAGGAGACCCTATATCTTTTCAGACAAATGGCTCTCCAATCTTTTCTTAAAAACCTCCAGCGTTGGAGCACCCACAAGTTCTGGAGGCAAGTCATTCCACTGATTAATTGTTCTCACTGCCAGGAAATTTCTCCTTAATTCTAAGTTGAATCTTTCTTTGTTAAGCTTCCAACCGTTACTTCTTGTCTTGCCCTCAGGTACTTTGGAGAATAGGTGGATCCCCTCCTCTCCGTGACAACCCCTCAATACTCTTCCCATTATACAAATCTTTAAGACCCTATTTTACCCAGAATCTTGTCAATCTCCTTTTAGGATTTCATTTCATAGTCAATTTTACTTTAAGCAAAGAAAAGTGTCTTTCTTTTTCTTTTCTGAGCGTGATATTCTGGAATACATCAAACTAAAGTAGAGGTTAACATAGATTCTATGTTACTTTAAAATAAAATACTTACATTGTGGCTTTTTCTTCCTGAAAAATACAGCCATTTCCCACCTTTTCCTATACAGCAGCTAATCAAAACTCAATCTTCTGCACAGATCTGAAAGAAAACAAGCCTTCATATATATATAAAAAAGTCCATTTCCAAAGAAGTAGGCAGAATGGATGTAAGAGAATAAGTCAAAAAGAGAAAAGGGCAGTGAAAAGTCACCCATGTTGTCATTGCCACAGTTAATTTTATTTATACCCATGCTTTTGACAAAAAAAGTGTATAAGGTTGGCTTATATAAAATCAATCAGATACAACATACTGTGAAAACCCAGTCTAAAAGGAAAACCCCAGCAAGCAAAATCAGCAGTCATTTAAAATAAGCCATGGCTTAAAGTGACAGCAAAGTGCACAGTAAAATATGGTTCTCAAAAGACACATTGAAATAAATTGGTTAAAAATGCCTGTTCTGCATCCTGGGGGATAGAATTGAAAAGTGGGAGTACATCCAAGGCAGGACTTTGGGATAGAAATTCTTGGGGTCGATTCAATGCACTTCCTTCCCTATCACTTTGGCTCACTGTGGAAGTTGGGGGAGGAAATTCTCCAATGCTGCAAATATTGGATTTTCATTAATAAATCCTTACTATTAATGATAATTATCCTGGTGTCTTGTCCTCTGTGTATCTTCTTTGGTTCCCAACCTGTGGATTGTAAATTAGTCAGCAACACCCATGGTAAACCTCAGGAATGGAATAAAATTATTGGCAGTGTCATGTCTGCAGCTGAAATTTTTGAAGTATTTCTGGACCCAATTTAGAGCTTAAAATGTCAAAGCTATCATCTGCTTGATTTCACTGTTGTCCTGAATTTGGTCAGCATCCATCCATCCTCCTGGGACATATCCAGTGGGTTTCTAAATAGATTACATAAGTGGGAGATTATACCCCCCTTTTTTTTCTTATTATTATAGGGGAAGCAGAATATCAGACTTCTGAAGCAATGTGCAACCAAGGGGGCACAATTCACAAGTCTCATAAATTAAATTTCATAGCAGGAAAAAAGGGTTAGTTTGCAGAATCTTGGAAATTACTTGCATATATTTTGGTCCACAGTCATTACTGAGTTATTAAGACAGAGTGTCTGATCCTCTTTGCCATACGCTTCCTAATGGATGGACTGATGCCTTACTTATGGCCAAAATGTCCATCTGTTTCTTCTCTGCCATGTTCCAAAAACTGTTTTCCTCAGATTCTAAGAATGCCGTTACAGTGAGATATGGCCAAGATCAAGGTCTATTTCTACAGTTCTACTGAAAGTATTTACAATTTATTTATTTCACAGTGGACTAGACTATCCTCTTCTGGAATTGCCATGACCACATGTCCACCATGGTAACCACAAGAAATACCAGAATTTGATTGAGGTAAGTTATAATAACAGAAACTTGAAATTCTGGCACTGTTCCCTTCCTCATATACCAGAGTCAAAATGGGGCAACATTTCGTTTCTTTTTCACACTTCCTGAGCATAGCTCATGTTTTAATAACCTATCTTCCCCAAGGTCATCTCTGGCTCCTTCACACCATGCTGGCTAAAGATGGTGGGAACTGTAAACTATAAACTTACAGGTTAGGGTTGACAATGCTAGATTCCCTTTACCTCACTGAATCATTCTCTTCATGTTCCTTTGACAGTCTTCCTTTATATACTTCCTTCCATAATTCCTATTCGGATTCCCAGCTTCATCTGTCTGTTGTAGTGTGATGGATCCCCTTCTTTTCCTTTTAAAATCCATTTTGTTTTCACTTTCAAAATATGTCTGTTGTTTGCTCCTCAATCAACAATCTCTGTCGCTTCCCTTGCATGGGTTTTCTTTGCTTTTTCCCTTGGAAATGACCTTTCCACAGCAATTTCTTTCTCCATCCAAAGCCATTGTTAAGAACTGTTTGGATGTCTTCACATTCTACCCAGGAAGCTTTTTTCATAGTTGGCTCAGCTCAGCTGACCCCAAGTCAGCTCACCTCATTCTCTATCTCTCCTTTCTTTTCTTTTTTTTAAGCTTTTGCATCATTCTTTGGGGCAGCCTTCCCAATTTGGCATGAACCTGCCATTAGACTTCAGCTTTCAAACGGAGGCATCTTTTCAATCCTATTGAAGTGTCTGGTCCAGTCTAGGTGTCAAAACATGATCTACAATAAGCTTGGATCTAAGCTTCATCCATAGACACCCTACAAATTTATTATCTAGACCCTATTGTAGACATGACTATCTGATGCCCCACATGTATCTATAATTGTGAACATGACTACCTAATGCCCCACATATAGCTATAAATCTTTTGGGAATAGGTAATTTTGATAAACATATTATTTTAAAAGTGATTTAATTTGCAAACAGTTTAAGCAAGCTGTATAAAGAATGTCGGAGGGAGTTTAATCACATTGCCAACATTTTAACTGACTTTGATGGAAGCAGAAAAACTTGCCAGAGTCATTAAGACTTTCATTACCACCATCCCCAGCTAAAAAAAATTAGTCAAGGAGAAGATTAAGAGGCTGTGTCAAGAAAGAATCACTCAAGGGTTGCAATCTATCAGGCTTGGGCGTATAAGCCAAAGTAGTTCCATCCCAAACAGCAAAAGTAAGGGTAGGTTCCTAATAACATAGAGAAGGCTACTGATTCATCACCACTGCAGATGAGCTGAGAAGATCATATGGTCAAAGCAGGGCCACCCATTCGGCTTAGGTGGATTTTGAGCTGCTGCTCAATAATAATAGCACTTTACAACTGGCTTTAGTTGTTCTTGGACAGCTAGAAGTGCATAGTAAAGTTAGTGGAGTTAGTAAAGTTAGTGGAGTATACAGAAAAAAATCCCTGGGATAGTGCTAATATTTCCCTCCAAGAATAAGGGGGGGGAGGGAGGGGGGAGAGAGAGAGAGGGAGAGAGAGTTTATCATTTTGTTGCCAGATTTTAAGGTTGTGTCCTCTTCTAGGAGGACAAAATTTGGGTTTTAGGTAGTACCAGGCTCCGGCTACTCATCACTATTTTATAGACGGTACTATTGCAGATCCTATTGTTACCTTGAGACATTTGCATGAGTAGATGAGGATGAGGAAAGCTGGGGAAGCTTGCGGCAGAATGGGACATCTCACTGCAACGAAGTAGCTGTCGCCAACTGGCCACAGCCAACGCACCATGGCCAACTCACCACGGCCAACTCAATTTGTATTTGTATAAGACAGGTTGGTTTTGGTAAGAGCTTGGAAATCTCATCTCAAACAGTCCTGTTGGATCCCCAAACACTCATTCACTCCTGAATAGGGGCTCACTCACCTTTCTCTGTCACTGCAAACCACCCATTTTGGCTCCAGATCTTTCCACTTCTGCTGCTAGCTGTGCTTCTTTTGTATGCACCCATGGGAGAAAAATGCTTTCCTGCTCTAGAAATAACTGAATATCTCATCCTTAAATGTAAAGGTGGGGGAGAAATTCATTCATTCATTCATTCATTCATTCATTCATTCATTCATTCATAGAACTATCAGGTCCCATGCTTGGCATGAGGTCCTCAAGAGAGGAAAGTCAAGGCACATGTGTAACTTTCACTATATCCTTGCATCCAGAAGGCAGATTGTATTGGATTTTAATACAAGTGGCATCAGTGAGGGAAAGAAGAAGAGTGGAACTGGTAATCCATAGGATCAGAGCTGGATGGAGAAGAAATGAAGGCCCTTTCTCCCGTTTGATTTCCTTGCTGGGATAATGGAAATGCTGTGCACTCTGGTGTCCCATTGCATAATTCCTTTACCAAATGTCAGAAACGCATAGAATGGGAATGAGGGGAAGACGTTTGCTGTCAATCACCCAAGCATTTTCTGAAATGTGTTTTAAGATGCTGTAATTTGGAAAATATACTGTGACATGACAGTGACATATGCCCTATTCCCCCTCCCTTTTTTTGCTATTAGTTTTAAAAAGAACATCCAAGTACTTCATTCATGTTGGTTCAAACTAGTCAAAGCTGAATGACTGAAAATAAATACTTGAGGGAATGTATAACAACAACAACAACAACAATAATAATAAATAAAGTTGGAATGGACCTTGGAGGTCATCTAGTCCAACCCCCTGCTCAGGCAGGAAACCCTATACCATTTCAGACAAATGGCTGTCCAGTCTCTTCTTAAAAACTTCCAGTGTTGGAGCATTCACCGCTTCTGGAGGCAGGTTGTTCCACTGGTTAATTGTTCTAACTGCCAGGAAGTTTCTCCTTAGTTCTAGGTTGCTTCTCTCCTTGGTTAGTTTCCATCCATTGCTTCTTGTCCTGCCTTCAGGCGCTTTGGAGAATAGCTTGACTTCCTCTTCTTTGTGGCAGCCCCTGAGATATTGGAACACTGCTATCGTGTATAGTTTTTTAGATGTTCAAAGATAGGCAGTTAAGGGTGATATGGTGAAACTATATTCATTAGTGGTTTCAGTGCTGATATTGACCTAAAGCAAACTTTTCAAAGAAGGCAACATTCATTCATTCATTTGATTTATATAGCCGCCCATCTCACATTTATGACTCTGGGCAGCTTATAAAACATCTCATTACTTAGCTTTGGAATTTCAGGCCACTTTGGAAATTAGAAGTGCTTACCTCTACTATTCATGAATTTTCCAAGAAAAAAGAAGATGCAAAAGATGTAACTACACATTTTTTAATATTGTAGGGAGTCAGCACCCACCCACTCTCCTAGAGAATGAAAAAAAAAGGGAATATTAAAAAGGCAGGATAGAATATTTCCCCTGAAGGAGAAATAGGGAAAAATCTTAAGGGAGGCAGAAACCAGGCATTTCCCCAGGCAGAAACCTGAGGAGGCCACTCTTTAGAGATGCAGGTTTTCTAATCCATTCAGGAAGACTGGGGATAGGAATGCTGGAGCTGAGGGGATTAGAAAAACAAAGACTCCTAAAATCTACATCCCCCACCCAGCTTCAAAGGACAAGACATGACCTCCAAGCCACAATGGGAGTCAGGCAACAATAATTAGAATACCAAAAGGGCACTAGTCAAAGTACATTGCACAGGAACAGGCACCTCAAATACAAAGCTCCAAAGAAGGTATAAAAACCCACCCACTCTCAACCCTATTTGGTCAGCTTTCCCAGAACTACATGCTGTTGTTGGTTCTGCTCATCATTAAACCTTCTTTCCAAACAGCCAGTCTCCATTTTATTTACTCCCAGCTTGGACCTGATGATTTTTCTTTCAACAATATCTTTCGGGGAAAGGCAGAGGTGTAGCGCTGATGACAAACAGGCAGCTCTGAAAATTCCTGGTGCCATTTTCACTGAGCCTTGTTTGCTATGAAAGACACCCAGCCATAAGAGCAAGCATTTAATTGTATGTCTAATTAAGCCCTAATAACACCATCTTGATTTATGCAGTTAAATTCTCATAGCAAGGCCCTTCCTTTTTTTCCATTCAGTCCCACAGTCACCTGCTTTCTTTGCTATCAGAAAGGCAACATGCTTTGTTGTATTTAGGAATGGAATGGAATGGAGTGGAATGGAAAGGAAAGGAAAGAAAAGAAAAAAGTTCAGAGCTGCACTGCAGTTGGAGAGGGGAGGAGCATGCCCCACCAGTAGCAGATAACAAGAGATGAGACTGATTAGGGAGAATTTCAATTACAGCTGTATTGATTGGTGAGAAAGGAAACAAATGCTGCAGCAGGCAAGAGGTGGCTGTTGTACCTCCTTATACCCTGTGATTGAGCCTGTCGATATCTGGCCATGGGGAAACCTATACAAAGAGTTCTGTGGCTGGCTGGGAAGGACTGTTTCCCCTTAGACCATTAGTATTCTCCTAGTCATCATCTCATCTGAAGCACACGAGGCACAGTTTCCCTACCAATGCCAGTAGATCATTTGTGCATTTGTGAGGTCATAAAAAAGAAGCATTCCTATGGTTGTTGTTCTCTCCGCAGTCTGCGGTGGGTTTTCTCTGAGGCTATTCTTTTTAGACAGGTCAGAAGCTCAGGGCAGAATGCAGCTGCCAAATGGTTCCACAGGGTTGCTGTGTCATTAAAGAGCTGCAGTGTCTCTTGGCTGAACCTCCACATTGAAATAAAACTGTTGACTCTAATTTAGAAAACTGGAAGGAATTTAGGAGCTGGGCTTAGAAAGACCACCAGTCTATTTGCTAAGATCAACAAGAGAGAGCTGTCTCTGGGCCCCACCTGTGGGTCTGGTTCTCAGGGTGGGTGGTCTAGAAGAGGACCTCCTTGGTGGTGGCATGGCACCTATGAACTTCTCCCCTCCCGTATAAGGAGGTATGACCTGCTCCTATTTTAGATGACAGCTTAAGATTTTCTGGTTTGCCAGGGCATTTCCTGGGTGCCAATTGACCCAAGAATAGATTGCATTTAGAGATTCAACTGAGTAAATATATTTTAATTTAATGCATGCTTGGATTGTTGTACATCTAAATTGCAATCTTTTGATTTTGTAGTTATTGTTTTCTGATCTGTTTATCCTAGATTGCCTTTATGCATTTGTTGATGTTCTTCTCTGCATTTGAGTTCCCCTGGAAGAAACAGGGGCATATCCCCCCTCCTATCTGGCAACTTCCTGCACTTGTGAATGTAAGATCTATATTCTAGGTAGAAGTCAAGCACAAGGACAGGCAAGAGGATTTCAGTCCATCATATGTTTAGCTAGGAATTACCAAGCATTGAGTAGTCAGGTGATGCATCAGGGCTAGAATCTGGTAGCTGCAGTTTTGGACACTTGCCAGAGTTGCAGCCTAGCATGGAGTCCCCAATGGCTTTTCCCCTCTTTGTTCTTGATGGCACTGCCTGCATCTGTCTCTCTCAGTGCAACATTGTTACATTTTGGGGAGGATACCAAAATGTTCATGCTAATTTTCTCTTTTCTGCACCATCATTGCTCTCTTTTTGTCCTTGTCCTTGCCTTAGCCACCCTTGATAAGCTTGTGAAGAGAAATATAATTCTGAGCGCTGCTTCTACCAGAATGAGATGAATGAGAAGAACGTGTACCAAAATTCCTGGTCAGTGTGTGGGCAGGCTGGCAGAAAATTCTGGGAAATGTGATGCCATCTAATTGGGAAGCAAAGCAAGCCAAGTAAAATGCAAACATACAGTATTGGGTTGTTTTTTTTAAGTGGAACAATGGTGATGTTTACTAAATGCTCATGGTTGCATTGGCAAAACACCGTGTCGATGTCTTTATATTACATGTATAAGGTAAAAAGGGCTTCATCTCTTCATGAGAAGGCAACCCAAAACTCTAAAGGTTTCTTCTTACTTTTTGGCCAGTGATAAGCAACTTAATGTCCTGTGGGTGTTTCACTGCATTGCCTTAGTTAGCATGGCCAATCATCATATATTTAGAAAATTATAGTCCAAGCAATCCAGGAGCTCCCTTGGTAAGCATGATTATCAGAAGGCAACCTTTACCTTCGTTGCTCAATTAATCACATAAAGCGTTAGTTGATTAATGAATGATGCCACATTGTAATTGATGAGGAAGGAACATTTGTACTGGTGAAAATGATCATTAACATTGCCCTTGCTTACTTTTCAAGCCGTTTTGAATCCAAGTGGTCCTGTAACACAGAATAGAGTAAAATAACATTTAACAGATTTAATTTTATTTTCTGCTAGTCAAATAGGTGCCCTTTCAGAGATTAAAAAAGATGCAGAACTTTGCAAAGATTTCAGCTAGGAAAGGACACAGCGTAGAATTTATTCTGAGTGAATATGTGTTGGTTTTTAAAGTTTACAATTTTTCATATTAGACTTTGGTGTGATGCATGTTTTAAGGATAATACATCTGGGATGCAAAGATCTAGATGTCAGCAGGATAGTAGCCAAAAATATATAAGAATCTGTAACACTAACTCTAGACATCTAGCGGTCATTTGAATTTTTGCAATCCAAAAATTTCAGTTCTAGTGCAGGTTGTATAACTGAGTAAACCAATAATATGTGAAAGGGGAGATAATTTATTAGGTAGACATTATTTAATCAACTGATAGCTCTTGTCACGATAAGGATTCCATGCACACTAAACACACACGGACACAGCATCCACCTCTTCAAGGCCATTACACAGATGCTTTTACAGTGCTCTTTTCAACTTAGTTTGAAGAAATAATTTCTCTCTTTTTCTCTCTCTTTCTCTTGTTGAAAGACTCGAATGGGTAATGTTCTAATTTCGTAACTTTCCAAATTCCTGGATTGATTTTGGCTGAAATATAGTGCCATTGATCGAGATAGTAAAATCTCTCATGAAATTGGTCTACAGCTTCACTATAACCTTCAAAAAGGACAAGGTTCTGGTGTAACAGAATTGGCTGGATGCCTACATTAGCATTTTAGATCTCTCTCTGGGCTGTTGTGAATCTTCATCCTGAAGATGTAATGGAAATGATCCACTGAATCAAAGGAACTGAAGAAATAAACCCCAAAGGCTCACCAGTCTGCAAGAATTTTGCAGTCCTAGGCAGTGGTGGGATTCAAATATGTGAACAACCGGTTCTCTGTGTGGATGCCGCTTCCGGAAGTCCATTCTGGGCTTGGGCCACAAAAAATCAGCTACCGGTTCTGCCAAAGTGGTGCGAACAGGCTGAATCCCACCACTGGTCCTAGGGTCTTCAAAGAATTATGAGCTTTATTTTATTTGCGGAGGGGAAGAGAATTTGGATGATGTTTTGAGGGTAACAAAGATGGTTGATGCACTTAAAAAGCAATCAAATTTGTTATTAAATAATTTTTTAAAAACTTAGTATTTATTTTGCCCCATTACTGATGATTGGGTTTTTTGTTTTGTTTTTACAGCAGTTTTTACAGCAGTTTTTACAGGTTCTATTTCAGGTAAAACTTATTTTAAGTTATGGTGTCTGCTAGAAATGCCTCTCTTCATTCCAGATTCATTCTGTTATTCCAAAACCTAAGGATTATTAGAAGTTTAATTTCTAAGTAGAGCATAGCTATTGCCTTAATTTGAGTACACAGGCAGAATGACTAAATTAACAACTACTATTTCTCCTCAACTCCTCGTGTGATTCATGTGGAATATGAAGATGTTTTCCAGTTGATCTGTGGTCAAAGGAAGACATGAATGCACTATATGGATGTATATTAACAAGATACTCAAGCTTAGAGCGTGACTGATTTTATCTTTCACAAATACAAAATGTCAGGTTCAGGGCTTCCTTGTCAACTTCCATCCTTTGCCATAATTGCCTTTTTAGATACTCAGCCTGTTTTTTTCCACTTACACCTTACAATGATACAAAATGTCCTGGTAACATCTTTTTTTTTTTCCTGGTGGGTCCCCCAGTGTTGTTTTCATCTCTTCTTAGCTCTCAATTGAGACAGGCTTAAGACATCCTTAGCTCTTCTGTCATTATAGTCCCCTCACCCCATAATTCTGACTCTGCCATGCCCAAGGTGTGTAAAATCTTTTAGGTTTTGTCGCCTGTTTCCTTGGAGGGGAACTCAGGTTAGTGACAATGATTGGGAACAGACAGAATAAAGGCAATATAGAGATCAGCAATGAGGATAGCAAGTTTTTCTGCCAATTCAAGGACTGAAGAAGAGCGTTATGCCTTTTCAATCAATCAGAACAGAGCTGGAAAGGACCTTGGAGGTCTTCTAGTCCAACCCACTTAGGATGGCAGATGCTTTCAGAATTGGGGATTTACTACATTTTTTAATTTTTAAAAAAGGATCACTGCAACCTTTGATCCATCTCTTCCTTCATTAGTACATTGACTTAACCTGACCCATTGTATTATATTTTGGTTTCCCTGTACCTTTCCAGATGTTACATTTAAATACATATTTAAATTATATTTAAGAACACTGACCCATCCCCATCTCTCACCTCCATCCAGCTTTAGAAAGTTGATCTCAATTTGGGCCATTCATTTTTAGTTCTGCTTTATCCATAGATTGCTACTGTACATTTTCATGTCCTTGGGTATAAGCAAGGAAGGACATAAGAAGGGCAATGCAAGGTTGAAGCAAAGATTCATTTGGACCGCCCTCCTGCCATTCAAATTTCAATTAGTAAGTTTGCAAGTGAGACAAGAAGAATACCCCAAGAATACCTTGTTCAGAAGCATCTTTGCTACTGCTTCTTTTTCCACCATTTCCTACCAAATACATATAAATCAAATTTGGCTGAAATTTTCAGTCAGTGATATTCTAAACATAGAGACTAAAATCCATCTTCACTAACAGAATCTCAATCAATTAATCTCATTTATAGCCATCTGGCCTGCACATTAGATTCCAATTTATTTTTATTTTTATTTTTAATTAATGTTATGCCCCACCTTTTTTTCCTCCCATTATTCTAGTCTCCCTATTTCTAGACTAACATTTTAACCATTATACTATATGGACTGTCCCATCTGCAGTCCTTGAGGGCATTTATGGGTGACCTGCCTGGCTTCTGTAGAAAGAGATTGTTCCTTCTTCCACCTATTAGGATGGGAGGGAGGGAGGGAGGGAGGGAAGGAAGGAAGGAAGGAAGGAAGGAAGGAAGGAAGGAAGGAAGGAAGGAAGGAAGGAAGGAAGGAAAGAAGGAAGGAAGGAAGGAAGGAAGGAAGGAAGGAAGGAAGGAAGGAAGGAAGTTGAAATGTAGGTTGTAGGACAGAAGACAGAAATAATCTGGAGAACCCCTGTGTGTTCACACCATCACCGATAGCCACAGTGCATGCATCCCTGATAATAAATGAATTGCAGTCCTGGTGGTGCAGTGGCTAGAATGCAGTATTGCAGGCTAACTGCCCATTGCCAGGAGTTTGATCCTAACCGACTCAAGGTTGACTTAGCCCTCCAACCTTCTGAGGTCAGTAAAATGAGGACCCAGATCGTTGGAGGCAATATGCTGACTCTGTAAACCACTTAGAGAGGGCTACAAAGCACTGTGAAGCGGTATATAAGTCTAAGTGCTGTTGCTGCTGCTGCTGCTTCTAGGTTTGTTATCACTCTACATGGGAGGAAAGAAAATAATAGTGTTTTCTCCACTAGTTCTGTGGTTAATAATATGATTGTCCAAGAGAGCAATGCACAATTCCTGTAACATCTCCCTAGGCTAAATGTGCAAGGAAAGTCTCCTTCAAATTGAGCCCCAATTATGGAGACTTTGAGTACATATTCCTCAGGTTTTCTTGCAATAGTACAAATGTGTTTTGCCACTGCCACCTTCTAAAATTCAGTTTTAGTATTGCAGTCTTGTTTACAGCCCTGGGATTTCTTGGTAGGCTCCCATCCAATTACTAAGCTGGCCTTATCCTGCTTAGCTTTTTTTTGAGATAGCTAAGGTTGGCTAGCTGCCACCATTTCACTAGGCTAAATACAGAAAGGCAGGATTCAAATCTAAAATTGTGGGAAGTTTTGGATGAACTATGCATGTCAGTGCAGATTGTAATTATGGGCTTAATTTGCATGTATGTGTTGTTTGGTGCTGAAGAAATTTGCGATCTTGTACTTAGATTACATTGATTTACTGCAGCTTCAGATCCTCACGTCCAACCTCTTGGATTTTGAACATTCACAGAGAGACAGAGAATGCATTATGCATATTATACCACTTATGTAAATGATATTGGATTATTGGCACTAAGAATTGAATCAAATTTGATTTATTAGTCATACATTCCTTTGCAGCATCAGCAGAAGTGATACTTCATCTGAAATCTCAATACCCCTCTTTGCTGGAGATATTCCATCCCCCCACTGCAACATTAAAGAGGAAGGGTAAAAGAAAATATCTGGGAGACTAACAAGCAGTGACTAAGAAGGAGAAGAGGTGGGCTTGGGGGTATACGCAATGCCCCAAAGAAAAATCTATGTTTCCGTACTCTATGCTGCCTCTCTTTTTGAAATACCTGCTCTCTGTCATAATGAAGATAAGGATTGTAATTCTTTTTCAAAAATTGAATTTTTGGAATGAACATTTTTGGATTAACACTGAGAAGAGACAGGGCACAAGCTCAGGGGACCAGACGTAGACTCCAACAGATGAGAATTCTTCACATAGTTTCATCCCTTCTCACAGGATAGACCTCAATATTTGAAAGTTGTGCCTGAAGCTCTCTCTTTTGCAGTCCCATATTCAGGGTTACTCTTGAGCTAGTGGCTTAGTTCGAAGGAAGTGAAAAGTTGGAAGAAGTTGGAAGCAGAAGGGGAGTGAGGACAAGAGCCTTTCTTGGAGAACAAGAGAATTTCCAGGGAATCACGATAGTAGCATCTGAGTAATAATATTTGGGGGAAATGGATGGTTGGATGTGGATTAAACAAGATTGTGGCTAGTTTTCAACAGATGGGACAAAGAGCATAGGAAGCCATGGTAACACTC
The DNA here is from genome assembly GCA_023970755.1 of Azemiops feae. Classification (NCBI taxonomy): domain Eukaryota; kingdom Metazoa; phylum Chordata; class Lepidosauria; order Squamata; family Viperidae; genus Azemiops; species Azemiops feae. Next base: position 1,125,163 of record JALGBA010000082.1, on the reverse strand, counting down.
TAAGGCAGGGGTAGGCAACCTTGGCTCTTTTATGACTCGTGGACTTCAACTCCCAGAATTCCTGAGCCAGGCTGGCTCAGGAATTCTGGGAGTTGAAGTCCACGAGTCATAAAAGAGCCAAGGTTGCCTACCCCTGCTCTAAGGATATCACCAATGTTTTTCTTCATGCCACTGAACCTGAATTTCTTACAATAAATTATGATTTCCTGGACAGTTGATATTGTACACATTGAGGGCACAAGATAGATCTCATTTTGATGCCCCCAAAAGTAAGCACCACCATGTGATGAATTAGAAGATCTGACCCATCTTATTCTCTGCTTGAAGAAGTGGTGCATTTATGAGAGTCCTCTAGTGATCTTCCTTGGCTTTGTTCCACTAGGACAATTGAAAGTGGCAATTTGCTCCATGACTTGTTGTTGTTAATTGCGAAGTCATGTCCGACCCATCGCGACCCCATGGACAACGTTCCTCCAGGCCTTGCTGTCCTCTACCATCTTCTGGAGTCCATTTAAGCTTACGCCTACTGCTTCAGTGACTCCATCCAGCCACCTCATTCTCTGTCGTCCCCTTCTTCTATTGCCCTCAATCTTTCCCAGCATTAGGCTCTTCTCCAATGAGTCCTTCTCATTAGGTGGCCAAAGTACTTGAGTTTCAACTTCAGGATCTGGCCTTCTAAGGAGGGGTTGTTCTCCTCTAGGACTGACCGGTTTGATCGTCTTGCAGTCCAGGGGACTCGCAGGAGTCTTCTCCAGCACCATAGTTCAAAGGCCTCAATTCTTTTGCGCTCAGCCTTTCTTATGGTCCAACTTTCACAGCCATACATTGCAACTGGGAAAACCATGGCCTTGACTATACGTGCTTTTGTTGGCAGGGTGATGTCTCTGCTTTTTAGTATGCTGTCTAGATTTGCCATAGCTTTCCTCCCCAGGAGCAAGCATCTTTTAATTTCTTGGCTGCAGTCCCCATCTGTGGTGATCTTGGAGCCCAGGAAGATAAAGTCTCCATGACTTAGAAAGGAGAGAAAGACTCTGTGAACATGGTGCACTCCTAACATGACATTTTCAGCACCTGCTGATCCTTGTGACAGAAAGCTTTCGGACACATTGTCATGGGGCACAGTGAGCCAGCATAAATCTTACCTTGGGCAGGCTTGGCAATGCATTTGGCTGGATGAGCAATTCTGAGCAATTCAATGGAGAGCAGCAATTGAACATCATTAGGGATTGGGATCCTGAGTGCAACCCCTAGATTTCCAGTTGAAAGGAAGCCTGAAGTCATCTAAACTGACTTGTAGTCTTGAATATAGGGCTGAAGTAGATCGCTACTTGCTGTCTAACTTGCTGCGTACGGGGAAGTGATCCTCAAAACGAATTTATGCATGGATGATAGCACAGAAACTTTTTGAGTTAATAAAGTCACCTGTGGGTTTTTCTTTTAATTAATACATTAAAGAAGTTTTGTCAGTGGCCTTGAATAGCTAGTAGGCGCTGATAAGAGAACCCACATGAACTTTTAAAGAATAGAATTTGAGTGTGGTTTCACAGGTGGCAGGCGAGAAGGCATCTGCTGGGGGTGTACAGAGAAGTGGACCTCTTGCTAAAGGAGGAAGCTTCAAAAGATGATTCCTGCCACGGTTAGCAGAATTCATCCAACTTCCTGCTGCCCCTTTGCAGATAGGCACCACTTTTCTGGATGCTAAATACTCCAGGGCAGACTGTCACCCCAAAATTCAAAACTAAGCACGTTACCTCACCATAGGGAGTTTTCAGTTATAGTCATTTTATACAGTGAAATTGCATTCCTGTCTACCACTTGCATGGGAGAGTGAGCACCACTCAAGTGGAACCCAGTGGTGTTTCTGTCTGAGAAAACAGACTCAGGATTACGTTGTCGGTGAACTTTAAGAGGCTTTAATAGTTTGGTGACAATGATTCCTGAAATTTCTGCCCGTGTTGGAGGTTGAAATGTCCTGTGTGTGTATGAGTCCCTCAAATTGAAAATATGACATGAGCAAGGATTAAAGAAGCCATTACAGAAGAGAGATTTCTCTGTAGGAAATATAGCTATAGGCAAAGCTTGTTGTTTAACTAGCTACCTCTTATAAAAAGGACAGCTCAAGAGCATGTGCTTTGTGTTTAGGTGCCTGGGAAGAAAGGCAGAAGTAACACTGGATTATCAATATCTCAAACAAAGAAAAGGCAGAGGGATAGAGGAAGGGAGGACACAATCTTAATTTTATTTGCCCCTTTATTTGCTAGCAATAGGGCAAATTAGTTGAAAGTTAGTGCCATTGGATATGGCCCTCTAACAATGGAATAGTAGATTGATGATAGATACCTTGGTTCTCCTTGTGGCCATTTTCTTCCATGGACAGAGCATCTTGCATACTTTATAAACATGATCTGAGAAAGGAATTGATTTTTATTACTCACGTGCAATAAAAAATATTCCTTGGGCCAATGCCAAAGTCTGGATAGTATTGATGGCACTGAACAAGCCACAGAAAATGTCTTCTTTGTTTGTGAAATTGGCGCAGCAGCTGATATACTACTATCCTAGCCTGCTCCAAGCTTGCTTTCAAACAGTAATAAATGGCTTTTGATTTCAGTTTTCAGATCCAGGAAGACCTGTTTTTAAAGTGCTTCTGGAATGACAACTTATCTACCAATTTTCTCCCTCTATCAAGAGCCAAGGGTGAATAGGTAGCAGAGAGAAAGGATTAAGTCTCCTGCAAGAAAGCATCAGTGTTTCTCCAAGGAAGCCTCTTGCTTATTGCATCTCTCTAAGCTTCATTTACAGCTCTTGTGTACCATTTCTAGCGGACAATTATTCTGCCCCATTTTCAGATCAATGCACTTAGTGATTCCTAATTCAAATATATAGGAGAAAAACCTTCTGGTATTTCTGAACATTGTTTTGGATGTTCTAATCAAAAGGTATACCTTACTCATGCAAAAAGGGAGACATACCCTCTAAAAGTGAAGCCTTTTTAGGATGTGCTTTGGTCTGTACTGTGCCTGCAATGTTAATTCAGAAGATAAATGCATGTCAAAATCCTGCTTTAATTAGAGATGTATGCTCTGTAGTCTTCCAAGTAGGATTGGAATACAACTGCCATTTCCCCTGATGGTAACCATGATAATTAATAAAAGAGGTTGATGGAAGATTTCCCACTTCTGGCTTAAGCAAGTTACAGAAAAATATGGTTTTGATGTCATAACCTGGATTCCCTTACGGCTGGAATATGAATGGGCTGGTATCATAATACCCATTAATAGGTAAATGATTCCTGTGTGCTCTTCTCTTCTCTTCTCTTCTCTTCTCTTCTCTTCTCTTCTCTTCTCTTCTCTTCTCTTCTCTTCTCTTCTCTTCTCTTCTCTTCTCTTCTCTCCCTCCTCTCTCTGAAAAACATTTCAGAATTTCATAATGGATGCAACTTCCTTCTCTGCCCCTTTAAACAATTAATTTTCCCATTTTTGTTTCTTGCATAGCAAGACAAAATATGCTAATAAGGTATCATTTGCCAGGTGGCAGAATTCCGATTGTGTAGAATTTTAATGCAGTGCTTACTTAATGTCCTCAAAGATCCACAGAGAAAAGAAAATCATAATGTAGCATCAAAGTTGAAAGGGATTTTAGACACACCTAGTCTAACCCACTGTGCAGTGCAAGATCCATTGAAACATATATCAGGCAATGCTCTCTTATATGGGACATTCTTACAAAATGTATGTATCTATCCTGAAACGAAGAAGCAGCTTTCTATATTTCTTCATGAAGTCATGAACTCTGGCAAAATGAGACATCTCTACGCCACGGCTGAAGCTACCTGGAACAAGCAGGTCCCCACTGAATCAGACTACCCATTAAAGTGTCAGTTTTATCTGTTCCTTTTGTAGTTTCTATGGTAACCTTCTTACAAACTCTTCTTTCAGAATGCTATTACACTGATCTCATTAGAGGTCCCAAACTTTCATCCCATATTTGCCAATAAGGAAGTATGGAAAAAAGGAGAGACCAGGAAGGAGAATTTACACATATTATATAGCATTTGAGATTTACCTCCAGTCTTGGTTTCCTGTAAGGAGAAGTGTGAACCATCTCAAACCTCACAGCCAAATGTATGAAGTGTCTACCACAGAGGTTTGGTGTTCTTGGAGTCTCTCTATTGGGATATTATCTGGCTCCATGCTGCCAATTAAAAGACAAAAATGTACACCAGAGGGATATGGTTGGACTGTGAGCAAGACTTGGTTGCAACTCTCATATACAGTTAGCAAGCTTTGATGGTCTATTTCAGGTAGCGGAGATGAGGCTGTCTGAAAAATACAAAAAGGATTAGTTAATTAGTCTCCTGTTGCGAAATCTGGATCTCTTAAAAGTAGTGGTGGATCACTGTCCTAAAGGAACATGTCTTTTGAATGCTTGCTTTTGGATGGTAGCATCTTCAACCAATCGCCCTCTCTCCCCATATCTTCCAACTCCCATCAATTTCAGAACCAGTGACCACATGATGAGAGTTGTAGTCCTTGTGGTCCAATAACATCTGCAAGGATTGGCAATCTAATGTAACACAGCTGGCAATGGTGATTCAACTGAAACCCGAAGAGTTTACTGATTGAAGTAGACTGGAATCCAATTAGTTTGGTATTCCCTTCCACATTCAATAATTTGACATAGAAACTTATAAGATAATAGAAGGTAGTGGGCAATCCTCTTAGCTCAACCCTATTTATTGCCTCCAACATCTGGCTGTCAGATTTCATTGCATGTATTCTGCCTCCATGTATCCATAATGCCGTAGAACATTTATGCTTCAGTAGTTAGATATAATGGGTCATTATAACCATATTTCATCCTAATTTAAAGTAGATTTCTTCACCAATAGTGATTCCATATGATTTACTTACTTATGATTTTGTTTTTAAGGCAAGAAGTAAGAACTGAAGCTGGGATGAAAATATAAGTCTGTGTGAACAAAAAGAGAGTGCAAAAGTCAGTTCAGATTCTTGATCTTGATTGGAAATTGGAAAGTGCTTTGAAAGGAAGAATTTAAACTATTGACTATATGGGTTATTAATCTGGATATCAAATTCTTCCAGGGTCAATATGACAATGCATACACAAGACTCCTAGTCATTCAGATGGCTCTGTCAACTGACTTGTAGCACATGTTTACAAACCATGAACATAAAAAGTTGGTTAGCTTCCCCCCTTTCCTAGGAGGGTGCCAAATCAGCACATCTTGTACACCTTGGGAAATTCTTGGTCACTGACCTCAGTGTCACTGAGATTGGCAATGACTCTAGAGCAGACATGTCAAACTCATGAGGTCATGTGACATCGCACGGCATATCGGAGCTTTTTCCCCATTGCCAGCAATGGGGTGGGCACAGTTTCCTTGTGATGTGTCCGGCCCACGGGCTGGCAGTTTGACACCGCTGCTCTAGAGTTTGGATAGGAGGTTTTCTTTCCAATCTTCCCTGGAAATACCTGAAATGAACCTGAGATCTTTTGCATGCAAACCATGTGCTGTACCATGAGCTGCAGCTCCTTCTGTAGTAGGAATGTGCAAAGCTTGAAATACTGCCTTTGCTTCACTTTGCTTTGGTCTAAGCCCATTGTCCAGCAGTTCTAGTTATCAGAAAAGTGTTATGAACATGTATCAACTAACTATTGGGAACACTGCAAGAGAATTCTAGGCATGTGCAACTCGTACCAGAGGTTTTTTTTTCCCCTCCTACATTTGAATAAAGCTTTGAGGTGATATAAAATGCCTTAAGGAATAGGAGGCGAATTTATTTATCTGCATATTTGCAAAGTGCCCTACTGCTGTGCAAAGGACTATTTTCCAAAAGGTTTCACTAGGAAGCTTCACTTGTATTCATGAAGCGCCCATCCAATATTTTATGAAATCAATGTATTCAACATCAATATGTGTGAAAATGTCCATGGCACATAATCTGAGATTCTTATCTCAACAGAGAACTGTTGCAAATTGCTATTGCATGACTGCACATTCAGACTTAAAACAAATTCAAGTTTCAATGCAAATCTGCTTGCTCAAGAATGAGAGAATGCATGCCTGGAATGAAAGGGTGATAGGGATGAAATTGCCATACATAACTTTGACCACTGCAGAACTGAGTTTACAAAGTATCATCGCTATAATGTACGTGGGTAAAATAGAAAAATTCAATAGATGTTTTTCTAATGGCATTTCAACCAGCTGGCCTTTCCTGGTATTACTAAAATAGAATAAGTAAAAATGTATCTAGGGACCAGGAATTCTTCACACATAAGGGAATCTATCCTGTGAGGCTGAGTCAAATATTTAGTATATGAATTTAGTATATGACTGCAAAATTCGATTTGTAGTTCCAATAACAAATTCCAGTTAGTCCAAGGTTCAATAAGAGTCTCTATTTCCTAAAGACAATGAGGGAGAAAGGTGTCTATGGAGATTCTCAGTCATCCAGGTCATGGTTGTCCCAAAGGTGCGTTTTCAGGAGGCAACTGAACTTTCTTGTTTTTCTTTGAAAATGTTTCCATTCCCCACCATCCAGTCAGAGCTGAAGAAGCTTCTTGGATGAGAAGCGAAACATCTTCAAAGAAAAACAAGAAAGTCCAGTTGCCTCCTGAAAAAGCACCTTTGAGGGAGAAAGGTACTCTCAGATTTGCAAGATTCTGTTAATATAAGATCTTAAAGAGGTCTTAAAAGAGTACTTGGCAATGTATTGCTTTTCCTCACTGGAACAAATAGCAAAAAATTATCTATGGAAGAGCATAAAGCAGTGCCTTTCAGTCCACCATTGGGATAGAAACCATGGAATTACTGGGTATCAGGCCTGTAAATGTTTACTTTATATTCACAAACTCTCCCCAGGGTTGTATTTCTTGCTCATATATGATGCAACTTTTTGAACTGGGTTTTTTGTTGTATTTATTATAGAGTTTATACTCCTCTTTCAAACAGATTTCCTAGGCAAATTATTCATTTAATGATGTATCCATTTGATTTCCAATACAGTTGGAGGAAAACCATAATATGAATTAGGGTAGGATAAGAGACAAAAGACTTGAAATAATCTCAGATTGATTGAATTGCTGCTTATGTCCTATATGTGTGAAATAATAGCAAAGTGCTTCGTTCACCAAGCTAAACTAGGCTTCCCCAAACTAGTGCTTTCCAGACATGTGAGATTAAATTCCCATCATTCGTTATCATGGGCTATGCTTCTTAGAATTATGGAAGTGGGGTTCAACATAACTGATAGGGACACTAGATTGGGAAAGATTAATATACAGTGGCCATCCCCATCTTTGGGGCAACAATTCTCTTCATCCTAATTCAGTATAGTGAATGGGCAAGGATGATGAGAATTGAGTCCAAGGAATCATGCTTGGACTATAGATACGCTGAGCTGTTCTTAGTGCTGAAATTCTTCTTCTTGTTGTTCTGATCAGCAAAATAGGCATGTTTTCTGGATAGAGAGAAAACCCATAACCCCCCCCCCCGCAATTTAAGAAAAGTGGAGGAGTGGCTCCTATGGGCATTGTTTGTGTCTTTCTCTAGAGTCCATTCAGGAGGGAATGGAGAGATGTGGGTTTTATTCGTTTTGCACAGATGGGGACAGAAATGATACAGGCCGAAGTCATTTCCCCAGTCAGCCTCCTGCCTGCCTGCCTGCCTGCTTCTTGCATAGAAAATGCAGAATGACTGTAGTGGGGGCAGAGAAAGCCTCCCCCCTTCAAATGAACAGCCAGATGATGGTCCTCCATTTCTGCCAGCTCCAGCTTCCCTGCCAGAAAATTAAACTTCCTCTATGCAGAGGCCACCTGCAGGGGAGGAAAACAGAGGTGGCTCCAAAGAGCAATTTTCACCTACCTATATCAGGAGGAGATATGCACTGAGCAAGTCCCCCAGTTCCTCTCCTTCACCCCATTGCTCAAACCACAGGCTTGGTTGTGATAACTGGCTTGGCCTGCTCTTATAACAGAAGACTGAAGCCAGAAGTGGGAGGTGGGGATAGAATGATGACTTGTTAAGGTCTGTATATCAACTCCCATTAGTGAGAAGACAGGGAGATACACAAAGGGCAGGGAATCCCACCACCACCATTATGAAATTTCTTCTATGATATTTTACCCAACCTGACAGCCATTCCATGTGTTGGGTTCCATGTTCCATGTTCCATTTTGTAAATTGTAAGTCATTCTGTAAATTGTATTCAACTCAGCACCTGACTCTTCTCTTTCCCTCACTTATTAAGACTTTGGTGTTTCTGAAACAGGTCAATACTGCATCCCCACATGCTTCCATGGAGGCTTGCATTGGGCAACCTCTTTGCCTCATTTATTAATCCTGTCAACAGTGCTTTCGCCTTGGATCTATCTTGTATGCTTCTCTCTGCCTCTTTCTTCTCTTCCCTATTAGAGGAAAAAGAAAAAAGAAAATAAGTGGCTAAAGATGGGATAGACAAGCCCTGTTTTCTAAATCAAGTGCTATGAGACAGCTCTTGAGAAGTCTCCTTATCAGCATAGACCAACGGTAGACTGACACCACCTGTTGAATTTCCACCTCTGTCAAAATTATTAACAGACCAAAGCTTGCATCGCTTCGTCTAGTAGTTTGAGCTCGCTCCCTAGCAAATTCTCAGTCCAACTGAGAAATGAAAACTGTGTGAAAGATAAACAAGAAATATTGCAAGACCACGGAGTTCTCAATTTAGCTTTAAGAGGAGGAGGAGGAAGGGTTCTGGAGATCCCAGTGCTTAATGCTTGCACCTTGTTCAAATCATTGTGTATGGTTCTTATAAAAATATTACAGAACCCTGTTATCAATTTGGTTTGCTACAGTATTGCAGCTGATGCTAATATATATTTCAATCAAAATTTGCCCTTTCCATCTTGTCCTCAATTTTCATCTTTTCATCTTAGAACTCTTCCATCTTTCCAACATTATCATTTCCCCTCTCAACCAATTCTCAACCTCCTCCAGTTGGCTATTTCACAATCTTTATATTGTAGCTTTCAGCTATTTCCTTTCCTCCTGATAAGACAGGTTTTTTCTTTATTTTCCTTTTTTATGCTCATCAGTTTATGAGGATTCTTTATTATTTTGCATTCCTCTCCACTTAAACTCCGTTCTACCTTCGTCTTTCCCTGACTCTCTGCTGAACTGTTTTTACAGTTTTAAATTAAATTTTATTTCATTTCATCAGCACTCAGTTTTTTAATCCATCTAGTCTGCTCCCAGGGTTGACCAATTCTTTTCTTTTCTCTCTTCTTTTTTTCTTTTCTTCTTGTTATCTCAGTTACATATATATCTCAACTTTCTTTCTGATCTTACTTGCAAATATTCATCAAACTTGTAACTTTTTATATTTTTCTTACTTTACCATTTGCCAAGCAAGCCTCGTCTTTTAACTTCTGGAATGATCTTCTCTAGTGTAGTGCCCTTTCATCAGGTTTCACCTTGTTTACTGTCATCTCTTGATGACTTTGCTGTATGTGATTTGGCTCTAACAAGCTTGATCATATTCTATCATTCATTCTAAAAGGTATTGTCCCTTTTTTTTAGTCATTATTGCATATTCCAATTTCTCTCTTCTTGCTATAAATCTGCTTTGGTTACATTCTCAGGATTTTGTTGGATGTATGGCCTCACTGCTTCCCTGACACAGTTTTCTCTCTGATATTATTTTATATTATATTAATGTTTCTATTTCTTCTCTCCCGCTTCCTCCAGCACAATGTCTGTCTTGAACCTTATCCCCCACACAATATATCTCATTTCTTGAGCTAGTTATTCACTGCTAACATTTTTGCATTGCTTCTGAACCCTACTTTATTTTCTTCAACCTGTCTTCAATCTGTCTGCCTTATCTGTTTGCAACTTTTTTCTAACTGGGTAGTTCAAAACCTTGAACTGAATTCATCTGCAGTTGAGCTGTTGATTAGTCCTCCCTCCTCCTGCATTGATTGCTTTCTCCTTTTCTTTTTCTCCAGAAAGTAATTCTATTTGTTCTTCTCTGCAGAAGTAGGAAAGGTTTACAATTCTCTTTGTTGGCTTATTTAAACATGTATTTAACTCACCCGATTTTAACTCATGTTCTATCTTTGCAATATTGTTATAGTAATTCTCTTTCTCTTCTTCTTCCTGTTCTTCTTGTTCTTCTCCTCCTCCTCCTCCTCCTCCTGCTCCTCCTTTTCCTTCTCCTCCTCCTTCTTCACCTCCTCCTCCTCTTTCTCTTCCTCCTCCTCCTCTCCTCCTCCTCCTCCTCCTCCTCCTTCATCTTCTCTCCTCCTCCTCCTCCTGCTCCTCCTTTTCCTTCTCCTCCTCCTTCTTCACCTCCTCCTCCTCTTTCTCTTCCTCCTCCTCTCCTCCTCCTCCTCCTTCTCCTCCTCCTCCTCCTCCTCCTCCATCATCTTCTTCTCCTCCTCCCTCTTCCTCCTCCCCTCCTCTTCCTCCTCTCCTCCACCTCCTCCATCTCCTCCTCCTCCTCCTCCTTCTTCTCCTCCTCCTCCCTTCCAGTGGAGGCTTTTATCATGCAGTTGTCCCTGTTCATTTATGACATGTGATAGAAGAGACAGATATCATCATTTTCCTTTTATACATTGCCTGAATTTCCCCATTACATCTTCCACTTTTTTGCACCAGACAAAATTCATCAAGGAAGAAAAGATGGAAAACCTCTCCAAAGCCTTTAGAATGGAACCGCGAGGAGCTGCTTGTCTGGAAGGATTCACTCTGATTTCTGCTCCACTTCTCTTCCCACCCTCCCACCTCACTCTGTACACTTGTCTCCTTTGCTACATTTTCTCTATTGGATTCTGATCCCCTTATCGGATTGAGTTTTAAGTGCTTCATTATATTTTTATGTAACTTCGTTACATAGTCAAGTGTGAAGATTGGAAATAAAACTGAAGAGCTATTCATTTCCTGATTTATTTACAGACTATTTTTCGGTTCAGATTATGAGTCTATTGGTTTCATGACCATGAAAATGCCTATTAGCATTGCCATAACACCTAGAATTTCAGAAGGGTGTTGCATTTATTCATTTTGTAAGGCTAATGCATTGTAGGCAGGGGAAAGGCTATTAACCTAGCTAAATTCCTATGATGAAGGTCATGAACTATGGTTAAATACATGGGTCTTTGCCATTTTTGCTGGCCCAGCAGGGCTCCACTTGCAAGCTCCAGGAAGGATGGCTGTAAACATGGCTAAGGAGAATCCTTCCCAACAAATACTCTTGTTTTGATCTCATAGCCATTCACTCTCTTGCTAGGAATAGATTGTGTTACTACTTTGTGAATGATGCTGGGGACATTTCATTTAAAAGGTGCTGCTGACTCACTTTTGCTCATTTGCACAGCAAAGCAATATCACTCTTCATACTAGCTGCTGGCAGAGGTTTTTTCATTGAGTCCCGTTTTCATATCACCACCACCCATATGGGAAAGAATTATGCCTTCTTTCCTGGAAACCTTACTCTCCCCAATCCCACTTTTTCAAAAGTTTGGCTAGCACTACTGTTGAAGTAATCTTTAATAAAATTCTTATTGAAATGTTTGGCAAGCACCAACTTTAATATAGCCCTATCATTTCCATTCATATTTGAAGATCTTAACAGACTGGTGTCTTTGGGAAGTCAAGCCTCCCTCCCCATTTTTTGGACTGCCTCATCCTCTGAAATCCTAGGAGGCACATCAAAAGGGTGACAGCCTCGTAAGACTGCCATTAGACTGCCATCTACTTTCTTTTCTTACTATGAGCTATTTACGCTACTTTAAAAATAGAGCAGAAGGTCTAATCCAGCACACTGATTCTCCCAATAAAAGTCTTTCAACAAACTACCCCATCCCATAAATCCATTTCCTAGGCCAGCTTCTCAGTACAATTATACAGCAAATTCACCTGCTTCAGTTTCCCCACTCACTACCCTCATGGGTACTTAGCACTTGTGTCAGCTGCCAATTCACCTTCTCCTACCATGCTTGGTTAAAAGCTCTCTAGCAGATCTTCATTAGCTTTTGCACCACATCTGCTATTGTTAAACTGCAGTGAAGCAGTATCCTTTGTTATAGATCACCCAGTAATGTACCAGTAGATCTCAACTGACTCATTTGGATGGCATAAAATAGAGTGTTTTGCTGCAGTAACCCATCATGTCAGCAGTAGCAGCTACAATCTTGGAATGAAATGCTTTCCTTCTCCCATCCTCTTAAATAAAGCTTTTTCAATGGGCATATTAGGGGTGTGTAGCAAAATAGGAGATCAGAGGCAATAGAAGACCGAAGGCAGAAAGTGGGATACTGCCAAACTGGAGTTTGCGAATGTTGGAACAGGGGATTAGAATATCTGGAAATGTATTTATCCCTGTCTCTGCCCCCTCCCTGCCCCCTTTGCTGTGAGTCTGGGCGCAACAGGCTGCCATGAATCTAATACACCTCCATTGACTTTGTATCTAAATGACTCAGCAAGTGCTCCATGCATTTCAATGTAAATGAACAATGATTTACAATCTGTGCTCTCACTCAGTTTAAATTCCCTTCTTGGCACTTAAGGGAGGTAGGACTCTGAGATGCTCATTAAGTGAAAAATGATTAATGAGACCCCGTGACGCCACAAAATCTAGGTCTTGCAGGTTTTGTCTACAACATGCCCCCTTCCTCCTTCAATTTTGGCATCCCACCAAATACAGCTTTATGCAGATCTATCCCAAATGCTCTGATTTTCAGATTACACAGATGCTGCCACCCAGTACCAGTTAGGCGGTCCACTGTCCTTACAAGAAATTGCAATTAAGCACAAGGTTGCTCTTTCAGTTTGGCCCTTTCATAGTGATAATTATCCATGCACCATCAGCATGAACCAATTGGTAGAATGGGAATCGGACTTAGATTTGGAGTCTTCGGACTCATTATCTTTGACCTGTCAAAAAAGAGAGTGTTGAATAGCTGGCAATCTTGGCTCCTGCTCCTCTGCCAGTCTTGGGCAGAGCCAAGTTTTAAGGATCTTGGGGTCCCAGTGGGAAAGCTTTAAACTGGAGCTGATTGATTAAATAACAGCGACCCACCCACTCACCCCCATGGATCTGGCTGCCTCCTTTTCCATCTTATGTCAATGATTTTATTCTGTTTGTATTGTGATTTTATTGGGTATATTTAGATTTGATGATGTTAATGTTTTCATGTTGTACCCCGCCCAGAGTAGCTTTGAAATGAGATGGTGGCAAATACATTTCATAATAAATCAATAAATAATAAATAAATAAAACTTTATAGTTTTTCCACAAGAACAATTCCGAGGAGGGATGTAAAACACTTTGCAAAGACAAATGACAATGAACATCCTCCAGCTTGCACCCTCTGTGCCAGCAGATTTCTGTATGGTACCATGGTTGCAATTTCCACTGATCTCATTACAGTGTGAAAAAGTGAAAGATATATATTATCCCTAACAGCATCCTGGAAGAGGCTGTATGTCACTGAAAACTGATCAGATAAAATCACTGCCAGATGTTCTTCCCAGACAATCAGTTGTTGCAGAAATACCTGTTTGAGATCTCTCTCTCTCTCTCTCTCTCTCTGTTTCTCTGTCTCTCAGTATGTAATCTCCTGTTCAAGAAAAATACATTCTCCTTTGCTTAGATTGCAGGTTGTTGTACCTACTGCAGGGTAAAATATCACAGGAGAGGACATCCTCCCTCACCTGGCACACTCCAGATGTGCTGGACTATTACTCAAAATTCCCAACCAATGAACCAGTAACTAAGCGAAAACATAAGAGAATCCTGCTGGATCAGTCCATTATGTGGAACAAAACAAAGCTGGCCATAATTGCAGAGCTCACAAAAGTATGCAATGTGCAAAAAATTAAGTATGCAATGTGAGAAAGTATTTCCTTCTGCCATTTCTGAGTCTCCCTTCATTTAGTTTCAGTGACTGTGGCTGAGTTCTGTGTGTGTGTGAGAAAGAAACCTTGTGCCTTGCAAGCTTTTATGTACCCCTATCATGCCTTCCTGGGAAAGACTGAGGGCAATAGAAGAAGGGGACGACAGAGAATGAGGTGGCTGGATGGAGTCACTGAAGCAGTAAGCGTGAGCTTAAATGGACTCCAGAAGATGGTAGAGGACAGGAAGGCCTGGAGGAACATTGTCCATGGGGTCGCGATGGGTTCGGACATGACTTCGCAACTAACAACAACAAATCATGCATTCTCTTACCTTCCTTTCTTCCTAGATTAAAAAAACCCAAATTTTTAGTCTTTCTTCATAGAGAAACTGCTCTAACCCCATAATAGTTTCAGTCACCTATAATTTCCTTGCACCATTTCCAACACTATAAATTCCTTCCTAGGGTGCAGTGACTACATCTATGCAGAATCCTCCATGTATTTTTCACCTTAGATTTGTACAAAGGCATTATTATATGGGTAGGTCTATTTTCAATTTACTTCCTAATGATTCTAAGCATGGAATTTGTCTTTCTTATGGCAGCTGCCCACTGGACTGACATTTGAATTAAACAGTCCCTTTCCGGGTCAATAACTGCCACTTCACATTAATGAAATGTGGATTGTGAGGGCCAACACACATCAGTTTGTGTTTGTTTGTGTTACACTACAATCACAATTGTGAAGCTGGTTCACCCAGGTTGAAATGGTTCTTTGGGAGCTTTTTACAATCTTTTATTGATGTTATCCACTTGGACGGTTTGGGCATTTATTCTAACTTCAGGTATGATATGTACTATATTATTTATATTAAATAAGTTTTTTCAAATAAAAACCATACAACTTTTGAAAGAAAAGTAAAGAAAAGTAATAGTTTGTTCTAGTGGTTAAGGCACCAAGCTAGAAAGCAGGAGGCCATGAGTTCAAGTTCTGCCTTAGCCACAAAACCCTCCTTGTGGAGTTGTTGTGAGGAAAATAGGAGGGAAAAGGTGTGTTGGATATATTCGCCGCCTTGAGTTAGTTGTAATAAAGGTGTTATACAGATTAAATAAATAAGTGGAAAAAGTGCAAAGAGAAGAATGAAATGGAATGGAATGGAATGGAAAGGAAAGGAAAGGAAAGGAAAGGAAAGGAAAGGAAAGGAAAGAAGGAAAGGAAAGGAAAGGCAAGGCAAGGCAAGGTATAAAGAATGATCTTCTGATCTTCTTATCAGTAGTTACAACTACATTTATATTTTATCCTCTCTCTCTAAGGTTACAACATAATTTCCTTCTCTCTATAGTCTATAGTCTACCCCTTCTAATCATCAAACCTATAAATCACAAGTTCATATGGATTCTACACATCCTTTTTAAAAGCATTAGTCCCAACACTCTGCAAATCTCACCGATGCACAAAGACATGTTGGACTAGAACAATCACAACTGATCCTACTCTCTGTATTAACCCTACCATTCCTAATTTTCAGACAGTTGCCATTCCATGAGAATATTTGTCCCCTTATCCCATTGTAGATTAATCTGTTCAGGAGCGTTTCATGAGGGACATTGACAAGGATGTTTTGACAGTCAAAAGGACACATCCAGACTTTCTGCTTAGCTCATGGATAGTATGGGACACTCACCACTTCCTGATTGCAGGAACAGATGACAGCCTTCTCCCATTCACAGCCTATTGTAAATGCATCCTCCACTTGGGTTTTCCAGCTTCGATTCAGAACTGTATTTTTTTGATCCGAGCATCTTAAGCCCTTCAGAGAAAATGGTCTTTAGTGCTTTGCTCCGTTCTAGTAGCAGACCCAACTCTGATTTAGCTGCAATACCCTCCAAGGACTGGCTGCCATTATATCCTGGATTGCCAGAGTACTGTTTACCATTGGTCAGCTCCATTCAACCCGCACATCTTCTGGAGGCATCCTTTCTGCTTCTGCCCAGACCAGGTGAAGCATGTTCACTTGCTTTTCCACCCTATACTCACAGTCCTGCAAAGGATTCCTTTCCTTTTTTTAAAAGCATCTTTAAGGTGCAAAGTAGAAACTTCTTTGTTTCTACGAAGTTGAAATATGAGCTCTTCCTTGCTATAAGTTGGCTATGAACCTATTAAGGAATGTTGGGATGAAAGAACAGCCGGATCTCTGTAGCTTTGATTATTGTAGTAGAGCAACAATAGTACCATAAGGGGAAAAAAGAAAGCGTCTGTATTAGTGTCAAAGTAAAGAAGTTGAGAAGAACTTTTGTGGAAGTTTTCTGGAAAAGCAAAGAAAAGGCACCAGGATCAGTGAGAAGGGAACAATTACTAAAAGAAAAAGGCAGACCGGCCCACGTAGGAAGCCGCTATTGAGATTTGTCTTCCTAACCCAAATACACAGGGGAGCAACAATCTGATCACATGATGACCATAGTCTAGACTGAGCTCCAGCCCAGCTCTCTTTCCAATCCACTGCAATCCAGAATGGAATTTAGCTTAAGAAACAATCAGAAGCAGTATGGGAGACAAGTAGTTTGGTTTACAGTACAGAATTAACCAGAATAACAGAACTGAAAGGTACCTTGGAGATCTTCTATCCAACCCCCTACTCAAGCAGGAGACCTTATGCCATTTGAAACAAATGGTTGTCCAATCTCTTCTTAAAAACCTCCAGTATTGGAGCACCCACAAGTTCTGGAAGCAAGCCATTTTACTGATTGATTATTCTAACTGTCAGGAAATTTCTCCTTACTTCTAGGTTGGTTCTTTCCTTGATTAGTTTCCATCCATTGCTTCTTGTTCTACCTTCAGGGACTTTGGCATCTGATCTTTGACATCAAATGCCAATGTTAGAGAAGTATATTGTTTGTGTTGAAATCCAAATGCCATTTGGAGAATGAAGTTGAAGGAGACTAAGAACTCAGGTGATGAGCCTATGTGGCTTTGTCTGGTTGCAAAAAGTTAAGAGAATTAGATCAGGTTATTATTTAAAAGGATATTGCCAGGGCTGAAGACTAGACTGGAAGGGGAAAAAATTCAGAAAAAAATGTCATAGAAAACATTTCCCTATAGTTGTCAACAAAGGGACATAAAGTTTATGAAGTCACTGAGACCTGACTTTTCTCAAAGGAGATTTTCTTTCATTACTTTTGCCTGACCTGATGGAAGTGACTGATGTCATAGTTAAAGACTCCAGACAAGATGATCTTGATGGGGTTTTGACATTTAATCTAAGGCTGATTTGCAGTGGCTGAATTGGGATTCCATAGCTTCTTTGAAAAATATGAATCTCTTTCAGTTTACATAATTTGCTTGGGCATGTTCTAGGTCTAAATTTGTACAACGGGCTACTTTCCCCCCAAGTTGTTTTAAATTGCAGATCCCATCACCATCATGTTTTCTTGGGAGGTAACTATCTTAACATTTGGGGACATAGAAACTACTGCAAATGACTTGAGGGTAGGGATAATATCTGTTCTGTGTCACAGACATATCAACATCTTATCAAATTGGAAATTCCGTCTTTCTTTTGGTTCTTGCTTATCTATTATGTGCTCACATTTTTATTTTTATTTTCTAGGGGGCAAATACAGAAATTAAAAGAGAGTGACGGTGAGAAGAGTGAAGTCACCCTTTGATTTCAACAATACTTTTTTTGTAAGGTAAAAGTAAAGTTTCCCCTGTCTAGTCGTGTACAACTCTAAGGGGTGGTGCTCATCTCCGTTTCATAGCCAAAGAGCCAGTGTTGTCCAAAGACACTTCCGTGGTCATGTGGCCAGAATGACTATATGCCAAAGTGGATGGAAAGCTGTTACCTTCCCACCTAAGTGGTACCTATTATTTACTTGCATTTGCATGCTTTCGAACTGCTAGGAACTGGGCAGGAGTTTTTCTGTAGTTATATTTGCCCCCCCCCCTTTTTAAAAAAAATCTTGCAACTTTGTCATTTGCTTCCCCCTCCATTGTCTCATTCCATCACAAAATATGCATTTCCACCACCACCCCTGCAATCAATTTTTGCCACTCATGCATGGGTAGGGAAATTAATAATGGACAGAAAATGAAGAATCATCCTGTTTTAATGCCGGAAGATGATGCTCACAGGGAGGGATGCCTACATTAAAAGATGATTAGAAAATGCCAGTCTTGAACTTTGAGAAAATTAGGGTGGTTCGTGTACATACTATTGTCTGATACAGTACTAAAAACAAAATGATTTTACGGGATGAAAGTACAGGTCGGTGTATTTTAGAATCTTTTTTCTTCCAGTGTAGCTCCTCAGAGACTACAGATGAAAAGTCCTTACATGCCTTTCATTCCTACTTAGCATTCAAAGGTACACTATCTAAATTCTGAGAGGAGCCTCTCTAATTTTATACGCACACACTCACAATTATCACTATGGCAAACATAAAGAAACTTCAGGTCTATGGTATTATTCAATCTTAAAACCAAGGAAACATGTTTTTATCTATATTATTACCTGCAAGCTGTTAGGGAAGTCACATGCCTTTATGTGTCAATTAAAAGCAATTTTTAAAGTTAAAAAAATATATTTGCATTGCTATAATATCCACACAAAAAACACCCTCCTGTAATGTACAGAACAATAGATGTAAAAAACAGATGAAAGAAAGACACACACACACCCCAACACAACAGATCAATATAAACAAAGGAAATTCAGTCTCCATGGAATCATACTGATCAGTCTTCCCATTACAATTGCAGAGAGGCAGTTTAAAGGCTGGAAAGGGTAATTTCTTCCCAACAGTGAAAAGTTATTTTTCACCTACAAGTTCTTCCTAAAGCAATACATTCCACATTGCTGGGATAAAATTCAACATTACATTAATGCCTTTCAACCTTATTTTGGGCCAAAACCTTAGGGGGAGCTAAAATCATTTGCATCAGAGATCTTTCAAATATATTACACTGCCTCCACATCTAGCCAGATACCTGATCCTTCTTAAACACCTGCTGGGATATTCAATAAAAATGAGAATCAGAATATTTTAAAAAAATATTTTTCGTCATAGTTTTCAGTCTGATAGCCTTTAATGCAACTCACATGACATCATAAAACCAAGACTGGTCTGATCTATAAAGTCACAATCTAAGTTGTTGTTGTTGTTAGTTGCAAAGTCGTGTCCGACCCATCGCGACCCCATGGACAACGTTCCTCCAGGCCTTCCTGTCCTCTACCATCTTCTGGAGTCCATTTAAGCTCACGCCTACTGCTTCAGTGACTCCATCCAGCCACCTCATTCTCTGTCGTCCCCTTCTTCTATTGCCCTCAATCTTTCACAAGTACATGTCATCAAAAAAAAAAAAAAAAAGCATGAGCAAAAAAAGAGGAAAGGAAATCAAAACAAAAAATAGCAATTCAGAGAAAAGAGGAGGAAAAACAGTTCTCAAAGTCCCATGGCTGTTTTTATAATGAGTAAATAGAAGAAAAGAGTGCCAATTTGGTGCAGTAGTTAAGGCACTGGGCTAAAAACTGGGAGTGGGCAGCACAAAGACACAAAGTCACTGGGTGACCTTGGGCCACACATACCCTCTCAGGCCCAGGAAACAGGCAAGAGGCAAATCACATGCAAAATCTTGCCAAGAAAACTGCAGGGATTTGTGCAAGCAGCTGTCAAAGTCAACAATGATTTGTAGCTATCAATAGATGCCCACCCACCTCACCCCCTGCAAAAAAAAAAGGAAGGGGGAGAAGAAAAGCTTTCTGGTAAACATGAGATCAAGATGGGGTTAAAATGCAACATGCTGTCTACTAACTTCATGGTTTGAGAGTATTATATCTCTCTAGGAGAAAATTGTGTAATTCTTTTTTGAGTGAACATCAGCGTGGTATCATGAACACATATCAGAATATTACATGTAGCTTCAAACTGGTGACTTGCAAGCAACAGTATATTGGCTTGCAACGTAGCCTCTAGATTAGGTATCCTAGCCTGAAAAGAATACTATGAACAGTATTGGGGCAAAAATGGGCTTTGGTTATGCCTGTATCACATTGGTCAAAATGTGCCAAACCCTGACTGATACTGCCCAGGGAATGTTGCATATAGCAAGTATGATGAAAGCTAGTAACCTAATTGTTTATTTTACGAAAAAGCATTTCATAAAAGCCTCCATTGACCAAAGCCATGATGGATTGTAGAGATCAAGATCTGGGGTTCCATCTGGTGGTGACCATGGCATATGGAACATTATGACTTGGAATTGACAAATTCAGAAAAACAGCATTCTAGCTTCCCAAGAAAACTAGAGGAAGCTTAGTTTGCATACTACAATTCCTGTGGTGTTTTTTGATGGCAAACTGTTTATGGGCAAAACGCTTAGCTTACACACAAAGCACAACAGTGAGTCTTCCTTTGAGATCAGCTCAGGGAGTTGGCCTTCTCAAGCCATGAATATCAATATCAATTCATTCTGTTTCTTGGAGTACTTACTCTTTTAACCACTAAAAAGCGAACTTTGTGTCATGGCCTTATGTCTGTATTGGTATTCACTGTACCATATACTGAAGCAAGTAGAAGGCAAAGCCTATCAGATCCCAGAGGAAGCTTGAAGCCTACTGTTTGCTTTGTAACTTTGCTGTATAACTTATCCACCTGGTCCTCAGCAATCACTTCAAAATGGAGACTACAAAAAGTATATTGGTAGACCTAACCTAACAGAATGCAAGAGGAGTAAATAGTAAAGAGAATCAAGAAATAGAATGAAAGAAACAGACAAACAGACAGATGTAGGTTGTACATTTCTGCTCCAAGAGATTTAAGGCATTCCCTGCCTTTGTACCAGGTGTCTGTTTGCTAATCAGATCAGGCAGATGACTGACAGCCTTGCTGTTGAAGCTATTAAGCTGCAGTCATCTAGATTGGAAAGTAAACACATACTTTTAAACCAAATGCAAAACAACAGATATTGCGTTTTTGTTTCTTCAACAGAAAAAACTGGAAAGAACAGACAAGCCAAATTATAGGACTTCATTAATAAGCCTGAATGTGATTGTATGTGTAGACTGGATGGTTGTCTGCAGCATGGAGATCTGCCTGGGTACTATAATGAAGAGGAAGCTGTGGTTTTGCTAGCCCTTCTACAACATTTTCCAGGGGCAACTAATTAAGATCCCAGCTTGAGCTTAATTATACCTCTACTATCATGGAGGACAAAAATCACTAGAGCCATGAAGTGAGACATTTGCTAGAGATATTGCCTACCGTGAAACCAATGATTACACTGTCCTCTCTTTGGGGATCTGTGAAGTACACAGAAGAGAGAAGGATTCAGGTTGCTGAGTGTTTTTATCTTCCTTCTTCTAGCATGGCTCTTCCCTCTTCTAGCTACTGGCAAATGGGCACAAATGCAGCAGGTGGGTCTTTTCTCCTACACTGGAGACAGCAGGATGAGAAATGGCTCCCCAGAAATATGAGTAGGAAATCTCTGGATAGCCAACTCCGAGCAGTGTGGACAGTGCTGATATTCTTGGAATATCTCCAACGGGTGGATGGCTTTCCAACCTTTTTTTTTTTTTTTTAGATGAACCTCCTTCTCCTCCTCCATCATCTTTTCTCAATTAATACCATTCCCATTCTTAAACAGGATTGTGGCATATCAGCAGATGAAGCTATATGGTTTCCTTCTCATCCCAATTATAATCTCCTAGAACATAACCTCCCCGTGCCAAATTCTGGAATAAAATAATTATTAGTATGGCCTTTATGAGGACTTTTTTTCTCTATAATTAATCACATCACACTATGCATGTGGATAGTTACCTACATGCATGGGGGTTGTTTTAATGATAGAATGGCTGAGAAGGAGAGAGGAAAACCTCACTCCTCAGTACCATGATCTCAGTAAAAATGACAAAGGGCTCACTCTATTAAGAGAAACCTGAGTGCAAGACATTTGTAGACATAGTAGTTAAGCTGCCCCAGAAGTAGTTCTCTAAGATCTGTATCACAGAAGCTTCATGCTGCCTTTTAAGCTGCTTCTTGATCATCTTAGTTTGGAGCTGCCTGTAAATCAAGTTGAGCATCTTTCTCCAGTGCTCGTCCTCCGTTTGGAGCATGGCTTCTGCCCTTCACTCTTCGGTGATGCAGAGGGACTAGTCAATGCCATGGGCTATCAAAGCAGAACTGAAATGTTTCCACTGGTCGCAATCCTATTCTACAAAGCTATGAAGCTATTTTAATCTGACTTCTATGTTCGCTTCAATCAATACATGCCTGTGCAAAAGAACAAACCAATCTACAAAATGCTCTGTTTAGGTCTTAGAGCAGACCAGCACCTTTTTTCTGCTCAATGATAGAAGAGCGAAAGAGCCATATGTGCAGTTTGGGAACTGGGCCAGACTTTGAGTGGAAAGCTATTGGCAGCTTGCCTGAAGTGAGATATCTAAATCTCTATCCTTGGCTACCATGCCCAGTTCCTTACTCTTATGCCAGTAAGAAAACTCTAAATGTGGTGAACATACTAAGGTGAAATTCTTAAGATATCTCCATCCAAAATCTCCCAAGTAGGTCCATCACCTTTTTCATTGGTTGCAAGTATTAAACAGAGAGAACTGTCAGAGTCTCAGCAGATAATCTTCTTAGTTCACAGGAATTTCCTGTGAATTAATTTGGAAAACTGATGTCTCCAGAGGCCTCAGTGCCAATGCAATCTGATGGTCAATTTCACTTTTCATTAAAAACTGGCTATCCGGCTGGAGACCAATCCTGTAAAGACCTGCCTCACTGAGTGAAAATCCTGCCACCGATCGATAGCTTTCAGATCATTTAACAAGGCACTTCTATACCTGTATACCTTTAAGTAAGTCCAATAACAGTCATGATTTCCTTCAGAAAAATAGGTGTTCAGTTTTTTTTCTAACTGGATCCTTTCTTGATCACAGTCTGGTTTGGAAGTATCACTGCTTCAGACAGGAAGGCAGTACAGAGAGTGGTGAGGATGGCTGAAAAGATTATTGGCAGTTCCCTCCCTCCCATCCAGGACATAGCACAGAAGCATTGCTTGAGCAGGGTCCGTAAGATTATCTGGGACACTACACATCCTCTTCATGACCTGTTTTCCTTGTTACCTTCTGGGAGGAGGCTCTGTGGTATCCGAAGCAGAACATCCAGATTCAGCCAGTTTCGTTCCATACAGTATAAACCTTGTGAACTCTCAAGCTTCCTCCTTCCGTTATATATTCAAGATGGACAGTGAATAATATTTGTATGTTACTTATATGTAAGGGTATAGGTCTATACATATGTTGTATATAGTATGTTTTAAATGTGTTGTGTATGTGTACACTTTGAGAGGAAGCAACTAAATTTCATTTTTTATGTGTGCCATTGTGCCCACAGGAAAACAACAACAACAATAAAGGTTATCTATCTATCTGTATGTTAGATTTCTCTTCCCAGAATCAGGCAGCCAGTCTGTCCAGACAATTCTTGTGGTGGAAATAGAATGTTCTGGAAAGTGCCATGTCAAGGAATCCTGTTTATCTTTCTGATCCTTCTGCTTTTTCTATTCAGAATGGTGGTTGCAATTTCTTTCATTCCCAGAGAAACCACTTTTATCTCTAGGCTTTATTTATAATAGCTTTATTTATTTTCTTGCCATGTTTTGCTCTATCCCCTTTTATAGTCAGCCACTACCACTTTTATTTCATATTGCTATTCTCTGGTGTGAACGCGCCAGGAGGTACTCTTATGAGTTAGCCAAGCAATGAAACAGTCTGACGTGTCTATTTCAGAAAGAGGCAAAGATGGTGAGGAGGAAGATTAGGTATTTTATCTTACTTGCTCTCAGTCCAACCACCTCTTCCTCCGTCCCATGCAGAGTTTCTAATGGCAATCAATAATGTTTATGCACTGAGAAAGTGGTGGATGCAAAAAAGGATGGAGCTCCTGCCTCATTCCCCACCCCCTCTCCCAATACCATAGCACAGGAAGCTAGCAGGGATGGCTCTGTTATGCAAATGGTTTCTGCTGGAATTCCCTCTTCTCTTCAGCTTTCAAACTGGCAGAAGACATGTTCTCTTTTGCATCTGGCCACCCTACATACGGGGCTATAAATCTTTACAAAACTATGAAACTGGGAGCATATATTCTATAACTAACGAATTAATAAATCTAGCTTACCAGCAAATCTTACCTCCTCCCCAGCCAGCTCCACAATAAACTGTTTCGTGCCTTGTTAAAATTCTGGCCGTGCATAGCCTGCAGCCTTGAGTTGGTTCCATAGTTATTTTCAGGGCAAGAAAACAAAACAACAACAAAACTCAAGTATCTCAAAAAGAGTATTATCGGCATTATTTCAGCCAATGATATTTTCCAGGCTTTCTTGGGGAAAGCCATGGCGGAGAAACTGGTACAAAAGGGATATTCCTGCAGAGATCCTTCAATCAGTATTTAGCACAGTTTCCAGTCAGAACACAAAACGATGGTAGATCCTCCATATTCATACCTTGTCTAAGGTTAAACCTTACCCTTAGGCAAAGTGAGAACGTCCATCTATGTGGCCACTCAGGTAGGAGGGTGAATTGGGGCTTAGATCACCACTCTCCCAACTGAGCCTCAGAAGTACCCTCAGCACGGAAGACTGGCTAGGAAAAATGAGGACCAGATGCAAGCAGAGACAGGCAAGATCAGAGGGAATGCCATGTTTGTAGTAGAGGCAACAACTGATCTCTTACTGCAAGGCACAGTCTATCTGGACTATCCCTTCCTTGTTGCCTAAGAGGCCCATTTTGCAAAGACTAAAGCCAAACTTCTCCAAGCAGGGTCCTTTAGATCTGTTGGCTGGTCTACCTCTGGAGCCTTGGAGCAGTCCAACATACAAATTGTCCTCAACTCACAACAGTTCATTTAGTGACTGTTTGAAGTTACAATGGCGGTGAAAAAAAATGATTTTTTCACACTTGTGACCATTGCAGCATCCCTGTGGTCACATGATAAAAATTCAAACGCCTGGCAACTGGCATGATCCCAGGGTCATGGGATCCCCTTTTTGACCTACTGACAACCAAAGTCAATGGGGAAGCCAGATTCACTTAACTGGGTTACTAACTTAAGAATTGCAATGATTAACTTAACAACTGTGGCAAGAAAGGTAATAAAATGGGCCAAAATTCACTTAAGAACTGTCTCACTTAGCAATAGAAATTTTAGGCTTAACTGTAGTCGTAAATCAAGGACTACCTGTATCCGGAGAGCAGTGGATAGAGAAATGCTGACTTACCCTCATCTTACATGGCCAGACTCTGGGTGGGAAATGGGGAATTTAAGATATATAAACCTACCAAAAGGAACATACTGATCTTTTATATTTTTAACATTTCTTTACTAAAAATGCTGGAGCATCCCTCTTCTGTTAAGGTTGAAATCTTTCCAAATATTGTTTTCGTTTGTGTTTTATATCTGGATTTGTTTTCTCTTGGCACCAACATAGATTCTCCTGCCACCATTGAGTGTACCCAGTGACCAAAAAATGGGTAAGAAAGTAAAAATAATTGTTAACGGAGATGTAACAAAGCACTGTGAGATACAAAAAGAACACGACAGGGAGGCTCACAGTCTACTCTTTTGAAATACTGAACATAAGACAAGATGAGAGATTAAAGGGGGAAAAAACTTGTAAGTCAAGGGTTTTTGCGGATGACTTGGGAGTTTGGTCCTGGAAGATCCTTTAAAGAGAATTGAAATATCAATGGGCAAATTAAAAGGATTTGGTGCATTAGCAGGTTTCAAGAATCAAGAATAATAAACAGAAGCTGAAGATGCTAAGAAAAAAAAAATCTAAAAATAGGAAATCAAACAAAATTAATGTATTAAAACGAGTTTTAAGATTGTGAAGAAGGTAAAATATCTGGCAATCACTATGATAAATATTAATTGCGTGTTGTTTTAAAATAACTGTTAAGAAATAGAATGCAGTTTAAAAAAGATGTGTTAAGATACAAGAAATTACAACCGTCATGGCTGGGGAGAATTTCTGTGATAAAAATGAATGACTTGCATAGAATGATGCTTGTGTTTCAGGCAATACCTGTTTTGACCACTGCTGCAGCATTTAATCAGTGGCAGGAAGATAATAATAATAATAAAGTTGGAAGGGACCTTGGAGGTCATCTAGTCCAACCCCCTGCTCAGGCAGGAAACCCTATACCATTTCAGACAAATGGCTGTCCAGTCTCTTCTTAAAAACTTCCAGTGTTGGAGCATTCACCGCTTCTGGAGGCAGGTTGTTCCACTGGTTAATTGTTCTAACTGTCAGGAAGTTTCTCCTTAGTTCTAGGTTGCTTCTCTCCTTGATTAGTTTCCATCCGTTGCTTCTTGTCCTGCCTTCCGGCGCTTTGGAAAATAGCTTGACTCCCTCTTCTTTGTGGCAGCCCCTGAGATATTGGAAGACTGCTATCATGTCCCCCCTCGTCCTTCTCTTCATTAAACTAGACATGCCCAATTCCAGCAGCCGTTCCTTATATGCTTTAGCCTCCAGTCCCCTTTATGTGGCAAAAGGGGGAAAAAGCACAAGTTAAATATAAGATGTTACAAATATAAGGTGTTAAAGAAAAGAGGAAGATTGGCTTACCTGATTTGAAATTACATTTTGCAGCTTCCTGTTTGGTTTGGATGAAAGAATGTGTGTGTTGCTGAGAAATAGAAGGCCTTTGGAGTTAGAAGGATATGACCTGAGATTTGAATGGCATTGATACTGGTAGCACGATCAAGTTGAGGTTAATGTGAATTTTAAAAGTCATTGTGTTAGATGTGTCATATTGAGAGTATTGAATAGATACAAACCGAGGCTGTGCCCCGAAATACCTTTGTGAATCTCAGCACAACAATCATTTTATAGATGAGAAATAAAAAGCAAACACAAATGTTTCACTTATCGTGTGATACTAGAATTTTGACAAGGGGAGTGTGAAATAAAATCAAGAGAAGCACTGATGACAGAGGGATACAGTTGTTCTCTTATTTACAGTTGTTAGAAAGATCTAAAGTAGACAGAAGAATTTATGGTCTTAAACTCTGTAAGATTGGGCTTGAAATAGAATTATGTACAAATGATGAACATGTAATTGCTAAAATGTATAAACACACACACACACACATATATATACACACATATCTCTATCTCTATCTCTATCTCTATCTCTATCTCTATCTCTATCTCTATCTCTATCTCTATCTCTATCTCTATCTCTATCCATATCCATATCCATATCTATATCTGTCTGTCTGTCTATCTATCTATCTATCTATCTATCTATCTATCTATCTATCTATCTATCTATCTATCTATCTATCTATCTATCTATCTATCTATCTATCTATCTATCTATCTATCTATCTATCTATCTATCTATCTATCTATCTATCTATCTATCTATCTATCTATCTATCTATTTATCTATCTATCTATCTATCTATCTATCTATGTGGCTATACAAGGATTGAAATTTACGCTATGTTTTAATCTTACAGAGAATTTATAAAATGATATACCATTGGTATAGGACAGGTCATCAGAGAAATTGTCTAGAATGTATAAGACACTACACTACAGACAATACAAATTTGTACTGGAAATGTGGAGGAGAAGGGGCATTTTATCCTTTCTTTGGTGGACCTGTAAAAAAGCTAAATATATTTTGGATACAAATATAAATACTAATTTAGAGGATTTTAAAATGAATATGCCATTGCAACCAGAGGTTTTTTCTTTTGGGATTGATAGTCAAACATTTGGGGAAAAGCCATGGAATCTTGTTTTTGTACATGATAACAGCAGCAAGATTATTGTATGCACAAATATGGAAAGATTCGACGCTACCCACAATGGAGGAATGGCTGGGGAATATGATGGAACTTGCTGAGATGGTTAAATTGATTTCTTTGATCAGAGAAAAGACAATATCTGACTGGAAACCCCTTATAGGCTTTTTGCATGAAACAGAAGAAAATGAACTCATGATTTATGTTTTTGATGATCAGACAGTATAGATTATACAAAGAGAGTTGTGTTGTAACCAGAGAGTAAGGAGATACATTTATAATTGTACTTATAACTGCTGCAAAGAAATTTGGAAGTCACTTCTCTGTATCTTTTTTCTTTTCTATTTTTCTTTTACTTTTGCCCTCTTTCTTGCACGTCTAGCTTTCCCTTTGACCTCTTATATAAGTTTTGTTTTGTTTTCCATTTTAAAAATCTTTCATAAAATTATTAGTTTGGTATAGTGGTTAAGGTGCTGGCCTAGAAACCAGGAGGCTGGGAGTTGTAGTTCTGGTTTAAGCATGAAAGCAGGCTGGGTGACTTTGGGCCAGTCACTCTCTCTCAGCCCTACTCATCTCACAGGGTTGTTGTGGGGAAAATAGGAGGAGGAGGAGGAGGAGGAGGAGGAGGAGGAGGAAGAAGGAGTACTAGATAGCTTTGCAATCTTTATTTATAAAAATAATAAAGCCAGCTGTATGATAAAAAAAATCATATAGTTATATTCCAGTCATCCAATACAGTCTGCGCTTCAGTTCCAATTATGGGACAATCTCATGCAGGATATCTAGTTTGTTAAACAGCACACGGACATATTTAAGAGCGAGAAAAGAAACAGACATCTGCTGCTGTATTCTCTCTTACCTCCTTAGAGGGAGATGCCAAGCATGACCATTGCTATGCCCTGCATTGCCCTCAAACAGTTTCAAAAGGTAATGGAGAAATAAGTAATGGAGAGGGGAAAAGAATGGAAAGAAAGAGCATAGAAGACAGTGAGATGGTAAGAAAGACAGAGCTCAGTCATAAATGTCTAGAGGTCCTCGGTTCAACCATCTTGCCAGGTCCATCTTTACTCTGCCCACGCATATTTTAGCAATGGATGGCTATCACGATTAGACAGCATTGATTATGGTATTTTTCACCACTGCTGACATCTGATGTGGACTTGGAAACAGCTGACTTATTTGTTGTCTTGTCCACCTGACTATTACATTATTAATGGCAATGTATAATAGACACAAGAGCAGTGCATAAACACCGGGAATGGAAACCTCTGATTCTTCAGATGCTGCTGATGTACAGATCTCAATATCCAACACTTTTGGCCATGCTGATTGAAACTGTTGAGTGTATAATCCATCAATATCTAGAAGGCCCCAAGGTCTACCCTGGTGATATGTTATGTGAGCCTCACATTGAAAATAGGTTCAATTTCAGGTCATGCCACGTGTTCTTTACCTCTTACTAAAGCACACAAAGGCTTACTTTGCAAATAAAAACCTAAAAAGCCAAAGCTGTAACTGGAACAAACTTTACAGCATGTTAAAGAAATTGTCTGTATCGACATATAAAGTCATATACGCAATGGGACAGATTGTTTAAGAGATCACGTCTCCTCAGTTACATCTTCCTGTCCTGTCAGGTAGAAGAACAGCAGAGGCATGTTATGGATTCTGTCTTCTAAAGTGTGTCATCCGACAGGCCTTTCCTTTGTGACACCTTTGAATCCTGACCTTACTGGCCTTTCAGAAGGCTCTGAAGATGTGACTTTGCCACAGCACTTGTGGATCTGTCAGTGGTGTAGAACCTGTTCAATGGTTGTATCGAATATTATGGGGCTGGATTATAAAACTGGACCATATCTCTCCCGTTGCCCAATCTGTTCCGACAGGAGGGACAATGCTCTGGATCCCTTAAGGAGTTTCACTTAGCAGAGCACAGCAGATGTAATGATATGTGGGAAAGATCTTGGGAGACAGAGGGAAGAGCCACAGGGGAACAATTGGACAAGAAGCAGCTTAGCCTGCAAAAAGGGAATGTGAATGAGGGAAACATCTCAGAAAGAATCCTTCCTAGTTCATATGTTGTACATTTCTTCCCCGTTGCCGTTAAGAGTATTAGAAGGTGCATTTCAGACTTGCAAGATCTCTTTAATGTAACCTTATAATAAAGTAGTATTAGTCCATTGGTCATGATTGGGGAGCCTTTTTTTGTTGTGGCTCCCGCTCTCTGGAATGCCATCCCTTCAGAGATCAGATTAGCCCCATCCCTGTTCAGTTTTCATATGGCCCTGAAGACATGGCTGTACACCCAAGCCTGGGGCTCTAAGGCTGTTGCCTGGCTATGTGGAACATTGAAGTGTGGCTTTCTGATTTTTTTTCTAGCTGCTACGGGTTTCATATTATTGTACGTATTTTTATTGTTTTTAATATTGTGAGCTGCCCATAGTCAAGATGTGTGAGATGGGAGGTAATATAAATCCTCTAAACAAACAAACAAATAATGGATTATACTCTGTCGCTGATTGTTTTATGGTTTTAATATGGTTATGTAATAAAGGTTTTGCATGTTTGTTATTTTCATTTGTATTTTATTTATTGTTTTGATATGTTTTTTTTAGTAGTTGTGAGCTGCCCAGAGTCATATATGTGAGATGGGTGGCTATATAAATCAAATAAATAAATGCGTTTATATGAACTGAATGATGTTTTGGGGAATGAGGTATTCTCAAAGAAAGGAATGTAGTAGCCTTCATCCCCAGCACTGTAGCAAAAGCTTTCTCTATCATTTGCTCTTTTCTGAAACAAGTGATAATAAAATAATAAAACAACATTTTATGTGGTTGGGAAGGATGAATACAAAATTGCATTTTCTCCCCCCACCCCAATATTCAACGAACCCAATCTAGAGTTCCAGCAAGATGATAGACACCTTTAAATAAATGTAGAACCAAAAGTACAGAGTCTCTGGTACCATTTCAGCTTCTACTCTTGCTTATGAGCAGATAATGGGATTAAAGAGGATTATCTCCCCATTCTCACACTAGCTGCTCAAGAGTGGGGAGGATAAATGTGAGACAATGAACATCCAACTTGTTTCCACTTAATGCTTCACAAGGTGAATAGAGCTATTTCTCTCCCTGTCCCTAAGGTTGGGGAAGAATGAGAAAGGGGGAGAGAACACACAGAGAGAAGAAGGCTGGTTCATTGTCAGCAAAACCATAGGCTTGCAGATAAAGTCATCATTTCAATTTCTGAGAGCGAAATATGCCCAGCAGCATATTTTCTGTTCCACTTGCCACTGCATGGCATGGGAAATTTCTCCTGGCATGATATCAGGTTTTTGGACAAGAGACAAACTTTTTGGATATTTGCCTGTCATGCTTGGTTAGGTCTAGGACCTTTCTGGGACCCTAAAACATCAGCCTCTAAATGAAATAGGATATAGGAGTCCTGATCTGGGTAATTGGAGGCCAAGGAAACATCTTGTAAGTTCTGAAGAGATATTTCCAAAGTAAGCAAAAGGTAAATAAACATTGAACAGGATCCTTTAAATACTGAACTTTTCCAAGGAGTCTTTCCATGATTTGAGGTTGTCATCTTTTATTTTTGCTCTATTCTTGGAGTGTTGTTGTGCTTTGATTTTCTATGAAACACACGAATCTGTTAAATACCTACATACCTATTAGATGCATGCCATTATGCACCACTATCTGGGTTGAAGAAAATTCAGAGGTCCACTAAGAAAACAGCAAAGGGATACAGAAAATTCTGATTTTGGTGTCATCTAGGGATCATCTGGTTTTCTGCAGTTCAGAAATGGCACATCCACAATTGCGGCTCTTTTTCAAACTGCAGTTGAACGGTAGTAGAGACCTTCTGTGAGGGTAGATAGAAGGGTGGATGCCTTTGAACTGTGGTCTGGATGAGACTATTACATGTCCCATGGACTGCAAAAAATAAGAAGTCCTAGACCAAACCTCACCAAAAATATCACTTGAAGCCAAGGTCACCGAATAGAAGCTGTCATACTTTGGTTATGTCATGAGAGATGACTCACTCAAAAAGTCAATCATGCTGGGAATGATCAGTGGAAAAAGTAGAAGGGGCTGCCCTAGTACCCACTGGCTGGACTCTATACAAGATGACACTGAGATGACCATGGCAGATCTGAAGGAGGTGGTGCAAAACTAAGGGGCATGGAGACTGCTGATCCATAGAGGGGCTGAGGGTCATGAATGGCTGACAATGACTTGGAAAATGATGCAAAAATATCCATCCCAGATATAGTGATCGGCCACATATTACATGCTACACCACTTTTATTTTTCACGAGAATGCTGAGAGAGATGGTACCCTCACACTCCATTTTGCCTACACTATTCTATGCATTTAAGCACACTACACGATAATATACAAATAGTATTAAAAACATTTCATGGGTATGTGTGTGTCTTGTTCATATCATATCATGGCATGTAATATCACTAGGTTTATTGGGTGTTTTATTATTCTTGCTATTTATATATTATTTGCAATAATTGTTGATTATTATTATATTTGAGCCTTCAAGTCAATGTTAATGCTGATGCCTGCCTGAACAAATCCCTGCAGTTTTCTTGGCAAGATTTCAAAAGTGGCTTGTCATTGCCAGCTTCCTAGAGCTGAGAGACAATGACCAAGGTCACCTAGGTAGCTTTGTGCCAAAAATGGGACTAGAATTCACAGTCTCCTGGTGCCTAGCCTGGTGCCTTGAGCAGTGCACAAAACTGACTCTTGAGATGATGACATATGATCTATCTATGATCTATCTATGATCTATGATCTATGATCTATGATCTATGATCTATGATCTATGATCTATGATCTATGATCTATGATCTATGATCTATGATCTATGATCTATGATCTATGATCTATCATCTATCATCTATCATCTATCATCTATCATCTATCATCTATCATCTATCATCCATCATCTATCATCTACAGTATATCAGTGATGGTGAACCTTTTAGACACCAAGTGCCCAAAAACCGCCCCACCCCCTGCTCTGCCACCCACCCCACCCACTCCGCCTGCTCTGCCTCCACACCTACCGCCTCCACAGCCCGCCGCAGCAGATTGCCCAGGCGGCCCTGCAGCACCATGGCGGCTATGCCCTCCACCCGCGCCCCGCAGCATCATCTGCGCGTGACGGGATGCAAGGGCGGAGTCTTGTCCCTGCTGCCCGGCTGCCATGTCCTTGGCTGTGCTGCTCCACGTGGGCCGTGCCCAGGGGTGACTCTCCTCCAGGGGGGCTGCTGGTGAGTAGGGGAGAGGCAGGGCTGGGGCGACGGCGCACATGCCCACAGAGAGGGCTCTGAGTGCCGCCTCTGGCACGCGCGCCATAGGTTCACCACCACTGATCTATATCATATATCATACATTATACATCATACATATCACATATCATCTAGCATATAATATCTCACCTGCAATAATTAATTTGCATAATAAAGATCTGTTCCTTGATTTCTTTGACAGCATCTATGATTCTTTTGGATTCATAGGTTTTGATAAGAGAAATAGAACAATGTTTGTAATGTTCACACTTACCAGAGCTTACTGCTTACCTTCAGCCATGTAGGGCAATTCTGCCCTGTGGACTAAACTGATTGTCTCCTATGCTGCTCCTGGCTGTTCTTAAGCCAACTTCAGACATTCCAATCTGAATTGCACTCAGTTGG
This sequence comes from Azemiops feae, assembly GCA_023970755.1. Taxonomy (NCBI): domain Eukaryota; kingdom Metazoa; phylum Chordata; class Lepidosauria; order Squamata; family Viperidae; genus Azemiops; species Azemiops feae. The sequence goes on along the minus strand of JALGBA010000082.1, from coordinate 1,091,717 downwards.
CAACAGGGCTGGGCTGATGCTCAGTCAGAACTATGGCCCCACAAGAATTGATTGGTCCTTTCCCTATTTCTGTCTTTTTCCATCCAGAAAGCAAGAAGGCAAACTTCCCTGGCTGAATCCTATATGCTTGACTAGTCCCTTCCTTTCCTTTTAGGGACTGTTGCCTCCTTACCAGTGCCTGTGCTACAAGGATGCTGACTCCCCCCTTCCCCTTTACTGTATTATTTTTTAAAAACATTTTATTACCTTATAGAATACAAATAATAGCCAAGTACAAGAAACTGGAAGCTATTAACACTGCAATGATTAAGGCAATTTAAACCTTTCAGAATAGAAAATTTATATCAAATATAATTCCTGAGATGTAAATGGACAGAGGGCTGCTTAAATTATATAGCTGAATATAACCTTGATGAGAAATTGCCAAAAACATTGAATTATTAAATTGTGTAGATGATGATGATGACTATAATGTTGATGAGAAGTTGCAAAGTACACTGAATTATTTTGTAATACAAAAAAAAAAAAGTTTAGATCATTGAGCCTGGTACTAAAATCTTCACTGCATTGCTATTTATTGTTATTTATGAATACTAAAAAAAGGAGGTGGGGAAGAAAAAAGAGCTGTTTGGGGGGAAAAGTATATATTATAGGAAAGTGTTTTTCAACCTTAGCAACTTTAGAAACACTGCTATAGGCAAGATTCAATCTGGGTTGGACAAGAGGGTTAGTCTTGTGAGCTTTTGGACTTGTTTTGTAGCACATACTCAGGGAACCTCTTTCTCACCAGAATGGGATGGGCTCCAGCACAAGTCCAAAAGCTTGGAAGACTAAACCTCTGGTCCTGGGAACCGAAGATTGGATCCTGCAACATTATCCTGGGACACGTATATTTGCCTTCATTTGTATTGCTGTAGGCATTTGGTCTCCTAACATTCCCCTTCTCTGTATTCCGATTGATTTGCAGTGTTTATAAACATTTAAACTGTTTTAAAATCCATGCTGTAAATTGCTGCATGATGTGTTAGAAGTTATTCTGGCTTAAATTTGGTTAAGTTTTTGTTATGGATATCCTTATGGTATTATAGCTGCTGTCCAGCCATAATAATCAAGAAACAGGTGGTTCTTCTCTTTCTACATCCTTCTGGAGGACCATGGAAACTATGTGGTTGAAAAAGATGGATAAAAACAAAGCAGCAATATTCCTATGTTGCAATTTAAAGGAAAGGAAAACAGGTTTTGCAATATTGTGGGCAGGGGGTGGAAAGAGAAAGTTAGTATGCTTTACCCAACTGGAGTAGAAACATGAATTGTCTACTGGGACATGAAAAGGTTGAATAGAGCTTGAACCTCTATGATTGAGGATAGTTCATGAGTCATTGTTGGCTCAGCCTTGAGATTAGTAAACAATGTTCTGATAAACAGAGAACATAGGAGCCCAACATGAAATGGTTCACAAGACAACAATCAGCCACTGGAGAATACTGTAGCCAATCAGAGCTGAGTTGCTACTAGAGCAAAGCACTAGGGACCATCCTCTTCAGAGGCAACCTGGGTTAAAAAAAAAAGTTCTGAATTAAGATGGAAAGATGGGGGGAGGGGAGAGTAGGAGGACATCATCTGTTCCTACATTCAGGAAACTGTTGTCAGTGATGGACAAAGCAGAAAATGCAGATTTGCTTTCACTGGACAGCTTACAAGCTCTCTCTTCTTTTTATTGTATAGATGGATTGGGACACTTTGAGCTAGGAGATTTCAAACAATTGTCTAGGGCTGTCAAAGAAGATCCTGCTCCATCAGCGAGGTTTCAATAGGTTAAGCAGCAGAAGATGCTATGCAACTCAGATGGAATTTTGATTCATCTTGGCAATGTTGGTGGCCAGGTGTTCTGTCCAGATAGCAGTTAGCAATGGCCCAAAGCTGGTGGATTTCTAAGCCTCTTTACACTTTCTGCTTGTGCCAAAAATCAAGCACCAGTTACTTACTTTTCCATGAAAGGTACTTTTGAAGTACCAATGAATATGGTTCCATTAATAGACTTTTTGTATAAACTCACTCCTGCCGACTTCCTCTAGTATATGACAGCTTCCTATCTAGCATGGTACAGAAAACAAGAAAAGAAAAAGAAAACAGGATAATGTTAACCTTCGGGTTCTTAGCCACACATTTGGAATGTAAAGATAGACTGGGCCACTCTTGCAAAATGGCTGCTGAGGATTGCCCAGTCACAAAATGGATGCCTTAAAGACATAACCAGAATGATAGAATTATGAAGCTGGAAAGAGTGATGTAGGTCATCAAGTCCAACCTGTAGCCATTATCCTCAAATAGCTGTCCAATCCCCATTTGAACAGATTTAATGAAAAGGAGTCACCCCTTTTCTATATAATTGGTTCCACTGTCACACTGTTCTTACTATTTGGAAGATAAATCTAATATTCAGTTAGAATCTGTCTTCATGTAACTTAAACTCATAATTCCATGCTTTGCAGTTTGGAGTGATAGAGAAGACATTTTGTGTGTCTTCCATAGGTCACCCTTTCAGGCGTTTGAAGACTGTGGTTGTATTCTCTTCACTTTATCAATCATCACATCTCAAGGCTTAACCTGCCCTGCTCATCTTTTCTTACAGCCTTTACTGATTCCGAGTAGTTCAGTCCATCCTCTACCATTTTTCCCCCCACTGCATCTTATTTTGTTCTGCATTTTTAAAAATTCACTGAACTCAATAGCCTGTTCACGGAAAGCATGTGGGGGAACCTGAGTCTCTGAAACAAGTCCTAACATTGTATTTTAATTATCTAATTTTGGTGCTATAATGAAAAATATGTACACATTTGATCAGTTAAAATATTCATCCCAGCCCATACTTCCACAGAAAGAGAGTTTTGTATTGCCTTGAGCTCCTGCATAAAATGTGCATTATGAATCTAACAAATAGATAAAATAAAATAGCTATTAGGATGGGATTCTCTGTAGGTGGTACTCCAGCCAATTCCCTCCATTGTTCCTATTCTTTTACCCAGGTCTCAATTTTTCCACCCAGCACTTGATTTCTAGTCTACTGGTCATTTTTACTGCTCCTTGCTGGATCTCTTGCTGGATCTCCTTTCACAAATGTACCACCTGGGCAAATATTCAAAAGGGGATCTGACCAACTCAGGTTAACATTGAATTATTACTTCTGTGAGAGGTTTGGTGTAGTGGATAAAGTATCAGGCTAGAAACCAGGAAACCATAAGTTCTAATCCCCCCCTCCCTGCCCCTGGACACAAAGTCAGTCAGTGTCCTTGGGCCAGTCACTTTCTCTCAGCCCTAGGAGGAAGACAATGACAAAACACTTAAACAATCTTGCCAAGAAATGCAGGGACTGGTCTAGGCAGACAGTAAATTTAAAATAGACCTAAATAACAAATAAACAATAACAAATAATAACAAATAAAATAAAAAATTACTTCTGTGATGAAAGTATATTTCTCTTGAGACAGCTTAAAATTGCTTCTTGGTAGCCATATCACACCCACTGACTGATATTTAATTGCAATCAAGTGGTTTTCACAACAAGCTATTGTGATAGCCTGGGAAAGATGGAAAATGGAAGTCTTGGGCAACTAGGACATATGAACACAGAAATTTCTAGCACTAAGAAAGGATAGGGAAAAATTAAGTCAAGATATCAGCAAAGAAAGGAACAAGAAAGAAAAGGGAAATGAAAGATTTATAAAAGAGAGAAACCACTTGCAAAAATTTACAGCTTAGGCAGGAATACTAAAAGAGTAATCACAGAAGAGTTTTGACAGAGCCAAATGAGCTTAAAGGAAGATGGGAAGAATGAATTGAAACTTTTGACAAATGGAATTATAGAAAGATGAAAACATTTGTGGGGAGACAGTATATTCAGAACTCCACTCCACTAGACATGAGATATGACAGGCAATAGGCAAGCTGTCAAATTGGAAAGAACCCAGTACAGATGACATATTTATTATTTAAATCTCCAGGAAGAAGCGGTTAAAGTGTTTAGAGCTGTATGCCAAACAAATATGGAACAAGATAAAAAGATTGAGATTGAAAAAAGTGCCTATATTTATAATGAAGAAGAGACTAAGCAAATTACCTAACCATTGCACTAAATCTTCTTTCCTTAAGTTTTGCTTAAAAATTTTCAAAGAAGAATAGAACCAGAGATGGAGAGAGAAATGCTAAATGAACAGCAGATTTCTAAAGAAGGTAGAACGTTACAAAATTTTAGTAGTTGATGGAGAATGGAGAGAGCATTAAATATGAGAAAAAAAGTTTCCATCATGAATTATAGGAAGAACTTTGTAGATCATGCCAAAAGATGGAACATATTAAGGTAATAGATTATTCATATTAGCATAATGAAATTATAACAAATTATAAATTATAACAAATTATAACAATTTGCTGTAAGAACCGAACATGAAGATGACTTAGTTATCCAGGTGGATGATTTGTAGAGATAATAGAAAATACTTGTAGCTCGGGTTTTAGAGTTTGGTTGGGGTTTGTTCTCCAAGCTTGTTTCAATATAATTTCTGAACGTTTCGTTACCAAACTAGGTAACATCATCAGCAGGATTTTTTTTATCCTATTCTCTTTAGCTTGTGTGCCAGTGTGGTCAGTTGGTCATGTGATTGGTTGTTTATTTGGAGCTATATTTGAATTCTGAGTAGCTGATTGGTTCTCTTGTTGATTGGCACTTTGAATGGTCTGGTTTCTTACATATTCATATGCACTGAATTATTAAGAAAAGCAGAAGAGAAACAACTTTTTGATGTTTTCCTCCATAATGGCTATCCCCAAAATTTCATAATACGATACTTTTGTCGTCCTAACCCCGACAAAACACACAGCCAAGCACAACACAAAAACAAGTCCTGCCATACATCAAAGGAACATCCAAAATGGCTGCCAGAATATTGCAACCCCTAGGAATAATGATAACTCACAAACCCACATTTACACTCAGAAAAGAACTATCTAAAGTCAAAGACAAAATACAGAAGGAAGACAACAGCAACATAGTACAGAGGTCCCCAACCTTTTGGGCACCAGGGACCAGTTATATGGAGAGAGGTTTTTCCGCGGACCGGAGGGGGCATGGTTTTGTGTGCTGCCCGCATCCCACGGATGGGACTTTGCTTATTTGTGTGACCCAGTTGCTGGCATGCCACGGCCCAGTACTGGTCCACGGACTGGGGGTTGGGGACCCCTGATATAGTATACAAAATCAATTGCAACAATTGTAGCCAGTTCTATGTGGGACAAACAAGAAGGCAAATTGAAAACAAGGGTTCATGGTCATCAACTAGCAGTTAAACCGCATGACCAAAAATCCCTGATTTCAAACCACATTGATGATAAACAGCACCAATTCAATTGGGAAGGAAGAAAAATTATTGGGCATGCCAACACCCGCCACGCACGTGAATTTATTGTGGCCTGGTATTCCACCAAGGGAGCAATTAACAATCTAGATCCAGCATATGAATATGTAAGAAACCTGACCATTCAAAGTGCCAATCAACAAGAGAACCAATCAGCTGCTCAGAATTCAAATATAGCTCCAAACAGACAACCAGCCGCATGACCAACTGATCACACTGGCACACAAGATGCTTATGAGCTAAGGAGAATAGGAAAAGAAAATCCTGCTGTTGCTGATGTTACCTAGTTTGGTAATGAAATGTTCAGAAATTATATTGAAACAAGCTTGGAGAACAAACCACAGCCAAAATTTGTAAAGAGAATAAGTCTCCACTCATGTTCCTGGATCTTGATGGAGGTTTGGATGAAATGAAACACACCAGAACTGGATCCAGGTAAGTCTGGAGAATTGCTGATTGATCATTAATGTATCTGACCAGGGTGAAGTTTTCTTCCTTTGAATGGAGTCCCACTCCTCTGAAAGAACGGATTTCCAGCTCTGAACACCTCCTGACTCTGTACTTTCCCAGAGAGTTCAGGCTCAATTCTGGTTGATGCTTGGATGGGAGATACTGTACTAGCAAATTCCTGTGCAAGCAACATGAAGCAGTGGCAAACCATTTGTAGAACACTACATAGATACATATGTATTCACCTGAGTTTATTTATTTTATTATTAGATTGATATCCCACCTTTATTTGTATGACCCAAGGGGCTATGTGCAGTGGTGGGGTTCAAATATCTGAACAACCGGTTCTCTGTGTGGATGCCGCTTCCAGAAGTCCATTCTGGGCCTGGGCCACAAAAAATTGGCTACCGGTTCTGCCGAAGTGGTGCGAACGGGCTGAATCCCACCACTGGCTATATGTAATATTCCTGCTGGGTTAAGGTCTGGCTGGCTCAAGGTCACCCAGCTAGCTTTCATGCACAAGGGAGGACTAGAATTCACATTCTTCTGGTTTCTAAACCGGAAGTGCCTTAAGCGCTACACCAAACTGGCTCTCAAGCTGACCTTGATTGGAAGGAAACTTTACCTTTAAGCACAAAGAGCCCTTTGTAGATTAAGATCACTGTCTACTACTTGATTGCCTCCAGGCAATTTGTTTCACTAAAGGTATCCCTCCTCCCTAGTGTATGTAGAGATTAATAAGTAATTATTTAATATTTCTGAGAGCATGCATTTTACAGATGGTTTCTTTCCCCAGCTTATATTAGTCCTCATCCTGGTCAGGCCACCATTCACTTCCCCTAGTAAAAAGTAAAATATTAAAAGCAGCTGCCAACCAACATCTTTAATGTATCGTGTAGTTTACTCTCAATAGCCACATCTCTGGGTTAGACTTTCCCAGCTTTCAGTTAACCAAAGCAGACAGATTTGCAATTTAAATTGGAACCCCACAGCATGCACCAGAAAGAAAGAAATCTGGCTGAATATGTAAATAAGAATAGTTTTCTCAAAGGAGAGCATGTTGGTTTCTTGTATTTTTATGGCCATCATTTTTAAAAATGGTATTTTAAAGCAGAAGGTCATCCTGGAAAAGAGAGAGAGAGAGAGAGAATGGCAGGTCCCTCTGATGGCAAGTTCTCTGAAATTGGAATCATTTATCCAATCATATCAGAGGCAGAATAACCAGTCTCCCCTAGAGTTTGACAAAGATAACAATGAAGCATACAGAGAGAAAATTGTGTCTGGGTGTCTGGGTCTGTGAGGGTGGTGGTGATGGTGGTTGAGTGTTATTGTGTGGGGAGAGACAGGAGCTTTCACTTCACACAAGAGTTTGGAAACAGAGGAGCTTTTGATTAGTTCAGTTTTTGCAGCCCACTTGCACATATCTCCTGAGCATGAGATTGACCTATATTTTGAGAGTTACTATCTCAGAGGGGAAACTAGTATCTTTGTGGGGACAAATACTATTATATTTTTTCTTTATGATTCTGAAATGTGTATTAGGCAGAGTAGGTGAACTGAGACAACCTGGATTTGGAAAGAGAAGACAGATAACAGAAATCAGATTGTTGCTTTGCCCCTGGAGACACTGCCTGGGTACAATAATAGAGGACATTGCAAGGATATTAGAAGGTGCTAGTATCAGTAGAAGGAGACAGATTTGGAGTCCTTATAGTAATATGGAATTTAGAGGCATCGTGTCAGACCATGGTAAGGGCATGCCATAGTATTATCAGATGTTACTATTAGCCCCTTGGGGTAATGCAGACAAGAAGCACAAACCATGAGTACTAACACTACTTTTATTGTAAGGTAACATACCTTGCATGTCTGAAAGCATTTCTCCTCTCCTTTACTTTTCCTTTCCAGAAAACTAGGAAGGGTCCCTTCTGAGATATTTACTCTCATTCCTTCTGTGGGCTAAGATACCTTTTGCATGATAGTTGTCTAGACTGTGGCTCTTCCTCCTGTCCCCCCAAGGTCATTATCCCATACCATTACAGTTACATTCTGGCTGTAAAGGTCACAGTATGATTTACATTGCTTTTTAAATCAACCCTGTGTAATAATTCTTGGAATATATAACTCATAGCCTTGGTTAATGTGGGGCTCTTTGGCATTGCTGTGGCCAGGAGCCCAATGATCACTGTATATCTGGCAGTAAAAGAGACTTTATGGCATCTATCTTCAAATGATTTAGTACCTTATTCAAAGTGGGTATTTTCCCCACAATAGATCCAAGACATACATACCATAACAGGGATGGGGGTAGGGGAGTGGATAGTGAGGTGGACTTCTGCAGCTAAGGATGCCTCTTATCAAAATAATTAGAAATTATTCCTGGGATTTTGATTATGACATATATTCAAAACTTTGTGCCAAGACATAGTTCTGGGCCAAGACAAAATGAGTTCAATAAGCTTTGGGTATAATTAAGATCTGATGGATTGTTTCCATATTATTTATTTTGGTTTTATTGTCTGTTTTTTGTTTCACATTTTATATTGAATTTTGGTCTATGGCCATATATAAGATTTGGATTGATTTGGATTCTCTATTAATTATCTGAATAAAACAGTGCTCATGCTTCTCCCAGCCCCTGGGATTTTTATTTAAGAAACTCTTCAGCTTCTGAGATTTCCCAAGGCACCACTCGTCTACCGATAATTATATGCTTGCAATCACAAGGACTAAAAACTACTATTTAAATAAACTATGGATTACTAATTATATCAAATACCACACCCAAAGCTATCTTCTGGTGCCCTTTTTTGCTCATTGCCATATTTTATTCACTCGCTCTTAATTGAGAACTTTATTACTTGTTTCATTACTACAGCTGATGATTTTCTGTGCTGCCTCCCAATGCTTTTCCAGTGGGAATTGGAGGAGCAGAGACAGAATGTGTGTTGGATTGTGTGTTTCCGTGCATGTGAGACATATGCTAGCCCATTTGCTATTATTAACCTAGCCACTATAGATAGGCAAACACTCTAGGATTTGAAAAGGATGCTTTTGACACTTATTGTTTCCCGTTCAGAGTGGCACAGGAACTAATAGTGAAATAATTGTTTCTTTCTTTAGCTTCTATTTATTGGGGCTGAAGACAGGTTGAGTTAATTACCAGTTTCCTGTCATTCCTTTTATTTTAATATTATACATTTTAAAACAGTTCTCACAAGGAAAGGGAGCAAAGGGGAAAATAATACAGTGAAAACTGAAATTAATATGCACACAAAGAAAAGCAAAGTGCTGTAGTTAAAAAACAGTACTCAGACTCAGATGTTGCTCTCAGCCATAGTTTGCTTAACAATGGTTTGACAAAATTGGTTTTTAGAATAATTTAGAATAGAATAGAACTGGAAGGGACCTTGGAGGTCTTCTAGTCCAGCCCCCTCCTCGAGCAGGAGAACCTATACCATTTCAGACAAGTGACTGTCTAGTCTTTTCTTAAAAACCTCCAGTGATGGAGTGCCCATGATTTCTGAAGGCAAGCTGTTCCATTGGTTAATTGTCCTCACTGTTAGGAAGTTTCTCCTTAATTCCAGGTTGCTTCTCTCTTTGGTCAGTTTCCAACCATTGTTTCTTGTTCTGCCCTCTGGTGCTTTGGAGAATAGTTTGACACCCTCTTCTTTGTGGCAGCCCCTCAAATATTGGAATACTGCTATCATGTCACCCCTGTTTCTTCTTTTCTTTAGACTAGCCCAGGGGCAGGCAACCTTGGCTCTTTTATGACTCGTGGACTTCAACTCCCAGAATTCCTGAGCCAGCCATACTGGCTCAGGAATTCTGGGAGTTGAAGTCCACGAGTCATAAAAGAGCCAAGGTTGCCTGCCCCTGGACTAGCCAAACCCAAGTCCTGCAGCCGTTCTTCATATGTTTTAGTCTCCAGGCCTTGGATCATTTAGTTGCTCTTCTCTGAACTTTTTCCATAGTCTCAACATCTTTTTTGTAGTATGGTGACCAAAATTGGTTGCAGTATTCCAGGTGCGGTCTCACTAGGGTTTTATAAAGCGGTACTAATACTTCGCGTGATCTTGATTCTATGTCTCTGTTTATACAACCCAGGATTGTATTAGCTTTTTTGGCTGCTGCTGCACACTGGTGGCTCATGGTCAAGTGATCGTCCACGAGGACTCCAAGGTCCCTCTCACAGTTACTATTTTTGAAACAGGTCTCGCCTAATCTGTACTTATACCTTTGATTTTTCCTGCCTAAATGTAAAACTTTGCTTTTCTCCACATTAAAATTCATTTTGTTGGATAGGACCCATTGTTCAAGTTTGTCAAGACCTTTTTGGATCCTGAGCTTGCCTTTGGGGTGTTGGCTATTCCTGCCAGTGTCATCTGCAAATTTGTTAAGTTCCCCTTCTATTCCCTCATTTAAGTCATTTATGAAGATATTAAAGAGTACTGGACCTAAGACGGAGCCTTGTGGTACCCCACAGCTTACTTCTCTCCATGTGGATGTAGTACCATTGAGGACTAATCACTGAGTACGGTTTGTCAACCAGGTACAGATCCATCTGGTGGTGATGTTGTCTATCCCACCTTTTTCTAGCTTACTAAGCAGCTGGTTGTGGTCTACTTTGTCAAATGCCTTACTGAAATCTAAGTATACTATGTCTACAGCATTTTGCTGGTCTACTAATTTAGTCACATTATCAAAAAATGAAATAAGATTGGTTTGGCATGATCTGTTTTTAACAAACCCATGCTGGCTACTGGTTATAACTTTGTTTGTTTCTGGTTGTTCGCAGATCTGTCTTTTGATTATCTTTTCCAGGATCTTCCCAGGTATTGATGTTAAACTGATTGGACTGTAGTTTCCTGGATCTGTTTTTTTCCCTTTCTTGAAGATGGGAACCACATCAGCCCTTTCCCAATCCTCAGGTACTTCCTCGGTGCTCCAGGATTTTTGAAAGATATGGTGCAATGGTTCTGAGATAACATCTGCCAGCTCCTTCAGAAGTCTGGGATGTAATTTGTCGGGTCCCAGTGATTTATATTTGTCAAAGTCAGATAGGTGTTCTCTTACCATTGCTTATTTTAATTTTTGTTTCTAGTTTGTCTTTTGCAGTAGTTTTTTTGGTATGTTGGGTTATAATTTCTTTTTGTGTGAAGACTGATGCAAAGAACAAGTTAAGCAGCTCTGCTTTCTCCCTATTGCCTGTTACTTCCTTGCCATCTTCTCTCTTTAGTGGACCTACAGTTTCCTTGACTTTTTTCTTGTTATTAATATGTTGAAAGAAACTTTTTTTATTGTCCTTGATTTCTGTTTCATACAAGATATTACATTATAAACCATTGTTTCATAAACAAACCATAATAACTCAGTATATATTACACACTACATTAAAGTGCATTACAGGTAGTATCTATGGAGATTCTCAGTCATCCAGGTCATGGTTGTCCCAAAGGGATTTTTTCAAAAGGCAACTGGACTTCGTTTTTCCTTGAAGACGTTTCACTTCTCATCCAAGAAATCAGAACTGAAGAAGCTTTTTGGATGAGAAACAAAGCATCTTCAAGGAAAAACAAAGTCCAGCTGCCTTTTGAAAAAGCCCGTTTGAGATTACAGTTTGGGATTATAATGATCCTTTATTGCCTGTGTCTTGCACAACAGTAAAGATCCTTTTGTAATGCATACTCAAAAGTAAATTCAATCCAGAAAAGTTCCTTGAAGCCATCTGCCTTCCTGGGTCCTATCCTTATCTTTTTTATGTGTTGGATTTACATAACTACGGGTACACATAAAAAGGATAAAGATATGACCCAATAAGGCAGATGGCTTCAAGGAGCTTTTCTGGATTGAATTTACTTTTGAGTATGCATTACAGAAGGATCTTTACTATTGTGCAGGACGCTGGCAATAAAGGATCACAGGGAATTTAGTGCTGAGAGGCACTAAAAGGTTGTGATGTGTGAAAACAACAGTTGCCTACATCTATTTAAAAAAGCTTTAACAGTCTTTCCAGATTAAATGGGTGTCTCCTTGGTAAATTTTATCACTTTTTTAAAAGCCAAGGAGAAAGTACCTCAACCACCCACTCCCTCCAGTGGACTGTTGAGCGGCTTGATCTATTACATTAAAAGCCTGGCTCAATGGGACAGCCTTGGGGATTAATTCTTGGGCAATAAAGATTCTAGTATATCTAAATCACCCTCTTCTTAGTAGTTTTGTTCTTAAATTATTTCTGAGAGTTGGGTGAGAGTAACCAGGAGAACTTAAGCATCTGCTCTCAGAAAAAAACATTTCAGAACATTTCAGAGAGGGAATCCCTGAGATGGCTATTATTATTCAGACCTAAGGTTGCTGTGCGGTGCATAAAACCTGCTGATCCTGCTCAGATGAACAGAGAGGCCAAGATCTTCTATTCCTAAAATTAGAGCTATTGGGGTTCTTGCAGGGGAAGGCAACCTATAACCCTTACTGTACAGTATATGGCCCCCTGGCTTCTTTTGGGAAGTTCCCATAATATACTCAGGTTTTTACATTTTTGGTTAAAAATGAGACCAGAAATACCTGTATAACTAATAAAGGAGAATATGTGTAGCTCAGGGTTTGGAATGAGGGATCCTTGGTGCTCTCTGAGCTTGGTTGTTTTCTTGCAGACATTTCATTACCCAAACTAGGTAACATCCTCAGTGCAAGCACACATCAGTGCAAGCACATATACCTGTGTAAAGTCTGCAGTGGGTTTAATATGCCAATTTCCTTCATGCATAAAAAAAGTGTGACGAACATCGGTCTTACCCCTTTGGCATGATATCACATCATCAATGGCCCCTTTTGCCCTTTTGCAAAACAAAACACTGAAATAAAAGTCTATAAAATTGGCAAGGATGGGACTAGACATACAATCATTCATGGCCAACTTTCTCATGGGCCAAATCTGGACTGAGTCATTGAACAGGATGTCATTTTATTCCTTTATTTATTTCTGTACCAGGGTGCACTGAGACAGGAAAGAAAGAAATTGTATTTTTTGTTTGTGTTGCACAATGTAGCAACCTTGGATTTTCAGAGTTTTCTTTTTGGACGTTCCAATCGTAACCTTTAAAACACACAAACACACATTTTCATCCAGGTGAATGGCTGCTTGCTGATGTGGTGGAAACGCAAGTCGAAACAGCAAGTCCTCTTTTCTTGTAAAAGTCTGGAAGAATGAACTTTGCCTGATACTCTGATCTAGTGTGTGTGTGGCTAAAGCAACTACTTTGTCATCTAGCAGGATCAATAAGTGACATCCAAAACTGAACCGGACTTGTAAAAGTAAGAGTGGGAGAATGGACAAAAATGAGGGCTATATAGAGCCTGAGTTCTTAGGAGTTGATTTGATTTGATTTGATTTAGGTACTATCCAGCTTCAGACCAACAAAACTGCTGCTGCTAATGATTACTACTGCTAACACCAGGACATCAAAGATTAGTCCTTCCTTGCAAAACTGTACTTCCTGCAAACTTTCTTATGTTACAGTCTGTTGAGTGCCAGGTGAAGATTTTTTTTATTCTCCCAGGCATTTCCAGAAGCACTTTGAGGTTTTACAACTTTCCATGTTTGCTACTGTTCTTTTTAGGGTACATTTATTGCCATTATTATTGCTGCTCCTTATTTTTTATCAAGTTAGGATGTTCCCATGTAAGTTTTGAAGGCGCTTCTTGTGGAATTGTTTTAATGCTTCTTCTCTATTTCATGTTTTACAGTTTAATATAATTTTTTTAAACAATTTGTTTAATAGAATTTATACCACCCAGAGAACTCCTGTTACTGACTGGCATTAAAGAACAATTAAGAGGGATAAAATTCTCTCTCTATTTTTTTTTTTTTTAAATAAGGGGGAGAGTCATTTTGTTACTGCCATTGTAGAACATTTGGAAACCGGAACTACTTGCTGATCTCTTCTAATTCATCCAGAGTTTTGACAGAAAGGCCAGTCTATTTTCTGTTCAATCTTAACTAACCTCAGGTTGAGGAAAAAATAAAGATTAAAACATTAATTGGCTCCTTTATTCTGAGAAATCGTGTGGCATATGAAGTAACACAAGTGCGGTTGAAAATCATATTGTTAAAAGCTAGTTTGGATTCACTGGTAAACTTTTGCAAAATGAAAAGTGGCTTCTCTCAAATGAAAGGCCTTATAAAATGAGCTTTGAGGGGAAAGCTTTCAAACAGGAGCAACCTTTACAATTTGAGGCCAAATATTGGTCTTGAATTCCTTTTGTGTATTGTTAAAACCCAGTCTGACCAAAATTGCTGAAAACTGGGGGTAGAGGCCCCAGTCTACTTTGACTACAATTGGTAGAATCCACCATCTGGATTTCTTCCTTTTCCTTTTCCTTTTCCTTTTCCTTTTCCTTTTCCTTTTCCTTTTCCTTTCCTTTTCCTTCCTTCCTTCCTTCCTTCCTTCCTTCCTTCCTTCCTTCCTTCCTTCCTTCCTTCCTTCCTTCTGCCATCAATCCCGAAAATGCTTCCTGTGCCTGTTAATTTCCTGTCCATCTAAAATTTATAAGTAACAGAGATAGGGAATATGCTGCTTACACACTTTATATTTATTTATTGTTTGTTTTATTGATTTTATTGTAATTTCTTTGTTGTGAGCTGCCTAGAGTGATTGAGAATCAGGTGATATACAAGGTTAATAAATTATTACTATTATTATTGTTGTTGTTGTTGTTGTTGTTGTTTGCACAGTCAGCCATATGTTTAGATTAGATTTGGCATTTTTATCCACCTATTGAGTTCTTCTCAAGGACCTGGGATAGGCAGAAGTTGTTATTTGATGTTGTTCAAGTATTAACACAGGATGTATGCTGTTGCAAGTAAAGCTGCCTTTTGCAATTGACTGATGGCAATTTTGTCAATTTCATCTAAAGTGTCTATTACTATTGATACTATCTTTGCTTACCTTTGCCACATTTTTTTATTTCTATTTGCAGATCTTTGTATTTTGAAATTTTCTCCAGTTCTTTTTCTTCTATTCTGCTATCTTCAGGCCTGCCACATCCACTATACAGAGTTTTTTGTCTTTCTCATTGACAATTGTTACATCTGGGGGTTATGCAACAAGTGCTTGCCTATTTGAAGTTTAAAATTCCAGAGCACTTTAGCTTTTTTATATTCTATTATTTTTTTCTATTTTGCAGTCATAGCAATTGTTGCTTGTAGGCAAATGGTATTTCTTGCAGATATTCCAATGCATCATTTTTGCTATTTTGTCATAGCATTGTTTGTAGTCAGTCTGTGCAATTTTCCTGCAGCAGCTAACTAGATGGTCCACAGTTTGTTCAGCTTCTTTATTTGTTATATTTAAGAACCACTCATCTGCCTCGCAGGGATGGCATTTGCTGTCTGTTGCTGTCTTCTTAATTCAGGCTTTAGAATAGAATAGAATAATGGAATTGGAAGGGACCTTGGAGGTCTTCTAGTCCAACCCCCTGCTCAGGCAGGAAACCCTATACCATTTCAGACAAAACTTAGTTCTTAAAAACTTCCAGTGTTTGTATGCATTTGTTTTTAAGGCTTTTCTTGTGCAGTCAGAATTAGCCCCTCCATCTCTTTCTGCTCTTAGTCATTGCCATGTATTCTGGTTATCTGCTTTTCTTTTTTGTACTGGCCATGTAATACATTGCCTTACCATATCTCTCATATCTCTCTAGTACTCAGTAAGCCTTCATGGTATACTAGCTTCAGTACATCTTCTTCACTGTCTTTCAGTTTTTTTCCCCCAATGCCCTTTTTTCTTCTTCAATTGTCTGGTATACTTTCAACATTCCATGCCCACCTATGCTCCTTGGTAAGTAGAGTCTGTCAACATTGCTGGCCTTGGTTGCTCAGCCAACAGTCCTGAGTCCTGTAGCCCATTTGTTTCCAGATTTCCAGGAACTCCAACATCTACACATTATACACTGAACTGTGTAGAGTATTTCTGTCTTTCACAGAGAATCTTGGAGCTGATTTGAATTATCCTGCAAAGAGCTATTATAGCAGGAGGCTACCCTGTAAGCCATAAGTGGTGCCAGATGGTGAGATGGCAAGATGGTGACATCCTGGCAGTCAGTGTGAATGAAACCCCATTTCATTCATTGGAATTGTTTCACATGCACCTATAATAAACTGACCCTTCCTCTCTCTTTTACATATGCTCTTTGAGAGTGTCTCTTCAACTGAAAGGGAACAGATCAGTCTCAGCAGCAACATGTCAAGCCAACACTTCTATCCCATTATGGTCAGATCAAGGTATCCTTCTTTCCCATTTGCAAATTGCTACCCTGTCACTTATGCCTGGTTGGTTTCATTTCAGAACATGAAAGTCAATTTCTTCTCTGTTATATTTCCTGAGTTACTATTGGCAGGAAAAAATAGACCTGTAGGAAGCATTTGTGTGCGTATGTGTGTGTCTGTTTTACCTGAGAAGTGACAAGCCGGTGTCTCCAAATAGGCTGCATGGATTTCATTAAGGAGTTGCACTGTAAATCCATCTCTCTCCTAAATTGTATTCAATTATTTACTGCATTTTTAATTTTTTTCTTCTAACACATCCCCAGCTATGGGTCTCTAGATATAAAAGCTGTTCATAAAGAAAATAAACTTCTGTTTCTCAACAATCTAGAAACTGATTCTGTTTCTGTTATATAGATACTTTTCTCTGTTCTTCATGCCCGTCCCCTCCATACAGCTTTGTCAGGGCTTCAACTAGCAAAAGTACCTCTTGGTCAATACATCCTGGAATAAATTATTAAAGAAGCAGAGCTGCACTCCGCCCTTGTCATTCATACACATCAATGAAGGAGACATTTTGTAAACTTGCAAACATGATGCATGTTAAGCAGGGAGAATGCAATGAAAGCACTTATGAACTCTTTGCAAGGCTGGTATGAGCAAGAAACGTAGTGGGAAGAGAACTCTGGAGAGAAACAATTCCTGCAAAACATGGAATACCAGGAATAATGGTAATAAAAAAGACCTTAAAATGATATTCCAGGAAATAAAGTAGCCTCAAGAGGGAGCAAGCTTTATAATCTTTTTTGCACCTGTCATATTTCAAATTTATCTCTCTGTGTGTGTGTTTTCTTTGAAGTGCAGATATACTCAAATGAGGGAGAATAAAAGTGCATAGATGGAAATGGTAAAATAGAATTGGAATTAGGAAGATTTTTTTCCAAGATCAAATCAGTTTCAGAGGCTGAAGCCAAGATGGTAGTTTGCCCATCCCAGATCAATCTGGAAGTGAACTGTTTTGGCCTGTTCCCAATTTTAGAACGTGATTTTTTTTTTAAAGTGCTTTATTCTGACTGGAAAGATTATCCCTGCAAGGTTAAAATTGCCAGTTCCCTCAAGGCTGTGCATTTTTTCCCCTCTAGGCTTTGAGTAGCTGGGGCAGAATTCCTGTAATCCAACCATACCATCTTGCAAAATTGGCCACGATCTTACCACTCATCTTAACACAATACTGAGATTGGAGTAATATAGATTGAGACTGTGGCATTGTAAAGGAGATTGATTCATATCAAGACAGATTGTGGGACCTCTTTCACTTTAGATACATGGATGAAATTATCCTAAACCACTCCAGGATTCAGGATCTGTATACATGTGCATAATTCCTTGCTGAATATAACTGTACATTTCTGTGCATTATAACGCAATCATATTCCTCAGCTGTGTCTTCAGCCATCTTATATACCCACTTATCTGGGAGGAAATCTAAAAATCAGTCGTTGACCGCTCTTTTTTTTAATCTCTTGGTTTATCATTTGTGTTTCTATTCTGATAGTCATCTCTGTCTTAAAATCCTCAATTTCTTTATTTTTCAATATTTCTCTATCAGTTAGGATTTGTATTCTCTTCCTCCTGTCTGTCCATAATTTTTTCCATATTGTTTTCTGTCATATCTTTCACTTTATATTCTTCATCAAAAATGATGTTTATAGATACAGAGATTATTGTTGTCAGATTAGTTGCACATTTCTCTCAGAGTTCTTCAAAAATCCTTTCAAATGTCTCAAGCAGTGTACCGTTTATCTGTCATGTTGTATATTTCACTTTTCTTTTTCCTGACTGGAATTTTGGTCCCCTCTGGGGGCTCATTTCTGTGTTGATAAAGTCTCAGGTTTCTTTGTTGTTTTGCTTTCAACTTTTAGCCAATGATCTCTCTCCTGATAGACTAAACAATTTGTGTTTCCATGGAAATGTTGTTGTGTATGCCCAATTTTTCAAAAATCTTAGCAAAAGTCAGAATATTCTAAGTTTGTCTGGTTCCTTAATCTATTTATAATTTTCTTAGATTAAATTCTTATTTAGTTTTTTTTTTTTTTGCTATTTGTTCTTTAAACCGCTAGATAACTTTTCTTTTATTTTGGGATGAAGTTTTACTTTTACCAGGCTGTGTTTCAAACTCGTTATTTGGAAAAACTCTTTTAATGGTAAAATAATTACAAATTCAAAGACAATTAGAAAATGAGGTGGTCAAAACCAACGTCCTTGAAGACTCCACTGTGGTTGAGAGCTTGATGGCTATCCTCATCTCCATGTGGTCAGACCTGCAGGATGACTGCTATTCTGCAGTCTCTGCATAAGGAACAGCCATCCAGGACACCAGTGGGCAATCTCTCCTCTACTCCTTATCCAGAGGAGTTCTGCTAGACCGAGTTAAGTGCAGGTCCATCAATTATTGCCCCTCTTTTAGAGAAGTCTAGTTCACCATTTCCCATCACCTGGAAATCCCATATCTTTAGAAACAAAGCAATGGCTGCAGATGACTGGCATCATAGCAGAATGGATTTGGTCCAGTCCCCTAATGCAAGCTGCTTCTGGATGAACAGTGGGGGCATCCCTTGTCAGGAAAGAGTTGTCACTCAAAGGAAGAAAATTATTCAAGGTTCACACCAGGAAGGTGGGGGGTGGGTGGGTCGGCTGAGAAGGGAACTTTTTTTTTGACTTGCTGAGCTTAAACAAGATCAGCTAATCCCAATCCCAGACTATAATTCTGCTGGCAGCAAAGGCTGGCAAAGGCATAGGAGATATTCTGTTGGGTATGGTGGAGGGCATTGTGATCTCAAGGACTGCAATCATAGAGAAGGGATAATAAGAGCTCAGACCAGCCTGCCTCAGGCTGCAGACAGAGGAGAGGCTGATAAAGATGCAGGGAAGCAAGGTCTGTGCAAAAGGAGGCCTGCTCTGGAGGTCTTTTGGTCCAATCCTAGGCTTTGCAAAGTGCAGGGCAGATTGTCCAGCAGTTTTTTTTTTTTAAAAGGGGTTGGCTTTTCCAGGCCAGTAGGGAAACCCTTCAGACATTGTGGGTGCTTCATCACTCAAGATTTTTAAGAAGAGACTGGACAGCCATTTGTCTGAAATGGTATAGGGTTTCCTGCCTGAGCAGGGGGTTGGACTAGATGACCTCCAAGGTCCCTTCCAACTTTATTATTATTATTATTATTATATTATTATTATTATCTAGTAATAACAACTGAATGACAGGAGCTAAAACGGAGGAGAAAAAGAAGCAGTTGCAATTTTGCAGCTGAAACCAACTTTCTCTTTCCCTGGAGCAATTGGGAGAACAAGGCCAAGAACTGGAAGGAGAGGGAGAAAGAGAAAGTAATAACAGCCCCAACCATCATCCAAGAGATTTTGTTATGCATATTGTAGATACTATAACATCATTTACAGCCATGCCTATTTAGAGTGTCTGTCAGCCACCTAGAGTCACTTTTGGCTGGGGGGGCATACAAATTTGATGAATGAATGAATGAAAGAAAATAAATAAATAATTAGATAAACAAACAAACAAACAAACAAACAAGTAAGTAAGCAAACAAACAAACAAACAAACAAACAAATAAATAAATAATGCTTTGCCTAGCTTGGTGGCAGGATCTTCAAAAGATTCTGGTGTCAATGCTGAAACGGACCTGGCTGAAGCCATCTTGCTCGTTTCCGGTTGCCACAGGATTGGAGGGAGGAATGGGAGGTTTTATGCTAGCCTAAACAATTCTCTGTCCCATGGGAACCAAGGTCATCTCTGTTCCCTCAGCTGGGGGTTGGTTTTACTGTTAGAAAGCCCACCAAACTATTCTATTGGCAAACATAGTTGATTGCATAGTTTCTGGAGTGGGAAGTTTAACTCTGTAATACTATTACTTTTTGGAGGGAACTTTACTCTTGGTTTCACTTTTGACCGTGACGATATTTTGTAACCAATAAACATGTTCTTAGAGGAAAACTCAAGCCTCGGAGTTCTGCTTTGATTGGTCTCATCTATCGGAACCATGGCATCTGGGTTTTAATTGGTGCTTGGATGAAAGATGACTAGGAAATAGTAGGCTTTAGGTTATCATGAAAAGTTTTTTTTAAAAAAAAACCCAAACCCTCACAGAAGGCAATGATAAACCATTTCCATATTAACCGGAAATCAAACTTTATTCAGAAAAGACTTTTTTACAGGCATGTAGCACAGAAAGATAATGTAATCCTTGCCTACTCAGTCTGATAGTTGATTATGATTGTACATTTCCCTTAAACCAGATTTCGGCTAGGCAGCTTCTTAGAGGATGCCTTCAAACAAAACTATCTTCTTCCAGTTTTTCAGTTTAAGGACTCTAGTTGGTAAAATAGGACATGTGGCAACTTTTTGGACATTGTTTCACTTAAGGTCCCATGGACCCTGAAGCCAACAATAAAGGAAGATGCTGCCAGTCTCATAAAACTGATGATGCTGATTGATTGATTCATTTGCACTGATGTGGATATGTGTATATCACCTAAGTGTTGCACAAAAGATTTGTCAGCACAGTCTCTTGACACTCCCTGCTCTGAAGAATATAGAAGCTATGATCTCCTATAAAGCAAACCCCAAACCATGAGATTTGGGGGTTTGCTAATGAAGTACTTTAACCTAAATTATTTGATAAGGAGATTATGTTGTGCATCTTGCTAGAATTCATTCGAAGTGAATTATTTCTTCATGCTCTTTTAAAGCAGGCATGGGGCTATTTAATTTTCATGGATCCTCTTGATCTAAAATTAACCACTTTTAAAATGCCCAGGATTGCAGGGTGAAAATTAAACACATACTTAAAACTCTTCCATTGATATAAATGGGATTTTAAAAAGCTCCCACTTGGCTGAGTCTTGCTGGTTTCTCTTTTATTTCTCTCCAATGGGTTTCTCCCCCTCCAGTTGAATTAATAAAGTCAATGTTGCATACTGGTTGAGAGAGTAAGTTATGATCCAGGAGGTTCAACACTTCACTGACTATGAGCTTGGCTGATAAACTTTGGCAATTCAATATTTTCTCTTCCTTTCTGCTATATGGAGAAAGTGCCACTGGCCTGCTTTACAAGGCTGTTGTAAAGATCGCTGATATAAAATTTACGGTGTGCTTTAAAAATTATTGTTACTCAAAATGAGGTCCATGGACTGCTGCCAGTTCGCAAACATGTTTCTCACTGGTCCATGACAAGGTAGGTACAAAATTCCAGAGTAAATATTTAGAAACGTTTGCAGCAATTTGACATTGCCACAACATCACAAGCCTGATCGGTGGGTTAATGTTATTGAACCAGCTTGCATGTTATGAACTCATATGGCAAGTTGCGTGTCAGTCAGTCTGAAGTTGCATGTGGTGCGAACTGTATAGTTGTGAAGAGCAGTAGGACCACATTGCAGCATGTGATATTTAAAGTTTAGTTTGCCAACTCCTGTTAAAATCTTTATATCAACATTAATCAGCAAGATAGGATGATAATTAGCACACTGAGCATGATCTTCACCTGTTTGGAGTACAACTGTAATGTAAGCCTGATTAAATGCAGCTGATAAAATTCCCTTGTCAAATATTTCTTTGTATACTTGACAAACTTTTGGCACCAAAAGATCCATGTTTTATACCACTCGAGAGGGAGCCCATCTAGTCCTTGCCATTTTTAAAATTACTTGTTTAATCTCTTCCTCAGGTAGTGGAGCAAATAAAAGTTGTTTTTGTGTATCATCCAAATGTAAAATCAATAAAAGGTAAAATCAATTTTACCTCAATACATTCTCTGATTTAATACATAATTCAGGATAGAATCTTCAAAAATGACAACTTAGCTGTTGACGTTTTATACATTTCCTCTCTTTCACCTCTAATTTAAACTGGAATCATTGGCGTATCTTTCTTTTGTTTTAAGCAATTAGCCAAGATCTTATCAGGTCTTTCACCATTCTCTCAATATCTCTGCTGTAAGCATGTTAACATACATTCTGTCTGCTGAGATATTAAGTAGTTAATTCAGGTTTCCTTTTCTGTATTTCTCTGTACAAAACTGTAGGTAGGAATCTAACCATCGATGCCTATGGATGTTTCACTTCATCTTTCAAGTTATTTTCTCTTTTATTTCTAATCTTATTTTTATATGATGCATAGACAATGTTCCTACCTGAAATGCATACTGTAATTTATATGCTTCCCATTCAAAAATTTGGGCACTTGGTGTTTCTGAATTCAGATAAAAAATATGGTGAGGTGTCTACCTGCATGTGTTGTCTAAATGACTCATCATTCAGTATGGAAAACATTGAAATACCGATTTCTCAATACCTTAGCTAGTTTTGAAATAGACATTTCAAAGAGATTGCACTATGGTCAGATACGTAACAAACCTCAATATTGCATCCTTGAATCTGAATTATTTATTAAAATTTATATGTCACCCTTTCTCCCTCTCACTTATCGCCCTGTTTTGCTGATTATCACTAATGTTGATAGAAAGCTGTTCATCTCATGAATATAAGGGAATCTAAGCGAACAAAATTATAAAAATAGGATGTATGCTGAACTAATGAGATGATGGTTATGAGAATAATATAAGCTGAAAAAAATGTTATATAGAGAGATTATTATTATTTCTATAAATATAAAAAATGCCTATACCTAATCATTTATATATTGAAAATATTAAGAATTATATTTTGGCTAAGGTTGAAGAAGGAAAATACAAATGGGAGAAGGGAAGACCAAAGAAATGTATTATTAATTAATATATTAATTATGGAATTATCAAATTTAATCATTATTGACTGTTAATTAATTATTACTGTCCTTTTTTTTCTTGTTAAAATATAAACCAAGACAATACGCTGTACACCAGGTACAGGAGATTGTTATAGTTAAAAACCAATAATATATCTATAAAAAAAAAAGCTGTTCATCTCAGTGTTAGCACATAGATTATAGTGAGTGATATTGTTTCTTATTAAAAATGATCAAGCAGGGTTTATTAAAACTAGGCAAACAGCAGAAAACAGGTTAGTTGTAGATCTAATAGACTTGAATAAAATAAAGAACAATTTGTAATTTTATCACTAAATTCTGAAAAAGCTTTAGACAAAATATATAAGTAGTACTTGTCTGCTGTACTAAATAGATTTGAATTACCTGCGGCTTTCATAGAATGGATTAAAATATTATAATGAGTCCCCTAGATTAAAGTGAAGGTTAATTATATATTTTCTCCCATTTTCCCACCTTTTAGGGGAATTAGACAAGGATGTCCACTTTCACTCTTGCTTTTTAATACCTGTGTGGAATCTTTCGCTTGTGCTATTAGACAGCACTGGGAGAGCAATGGAGTAGTTGAACACAAATATATGGTAAGCCTTCAGTAAGGCAGTGAAAACTTGTCTCATTTCTTGGGTCTTTGGATCAAGATAAATACATCTCCTATCTGGTGCCATGCAATAAATTTAAGTCTCCAACTATCAATTAATTGTTTATAATTGGTATTGTTTAGTTTGCTTTTGATAGTTTGGATTATTGTTTTATTGTAATTCATCCAGAAACACAGCCTTCGTGTTGGGCAGCCATATGAATGTGACTGAAGGAGAGTAGAGCTTGTAGGACTGAACAAAATGATCCTGATAAGGCATTACTGCTGAAAAATTGGTTCCCCTCTGCTAAGGTGCTAACTTGAGGTGTTGTGTGTGTGTGTGTGTGTGTGTGTGTCTCCAAGCAAGCTGAGTCTGAAAATAATGGCAAATAACCAGTTGATCTTTCAAATTAATGTAACATGTAATTCAATTTAAATAAAAATGTAATGTAATTTTGTCACCTTGTAGAATATGTTTTGCCCAGTTGGGAAACTTAACTTTTGTAGGGGGGGGGGAAAATAGGTCTACAGCCAACCTGGTTTTGCAAGGTGAGATTCAAATGCTTTGTGGTTCCAGCTGCTACAGTTATAATTGCACGAGTGATGACCCTCTACACAATACAGGTGTTTCTTTTTTTCCTGAAGGCTTCCAGCTCCTTGAAATTTCTCCTGGTGGGAGGTTTAAAATGCTTTCTTTTCCCGTTTGATCTGACTAGGCATTTCTTCTTCCTTCTTGCATCTTAGATACCATTGATAAAATCTTGGCCTAACAATCAGAAGATGAGGGTGAGGTTCAACAATGACATTTTCACACAATACATTTAATCTGCTTTCCGAATTTCCAGCATTTGAAGAGGGATAAAGTTTGTTCAGTTGTCCAAAATCAAGATCTTTAATGGAATGGAGACTTCTGCTTCTATCCGGCTTCCATTTTGCAGCTTACTCACTCCCAAGTGGAATCGCGCCTGGTGTCCTAATGTGAAATTTGAGAACCCGCATTGTTTACGATACTGCTGTTTGTAATTTTTTTGGGGGGGCTAAGTAAGAGCCAGCACCCCCAAGTGTTTCATAACCAACCCTAATGTTTTAAAAAAAAAATATGCTCTTTACAAAATAATAAACCATTACTATTTATAAATGGTTGTTATAATATACTATTATATTAAAAGGCTAAATGAAAGCCAAATGGGTGCTGGATGCCCAGTTATAGGAAGACATATAAATGTCCCCACAAAAAAAAGGTGTCAGATTTTGAGCTACCATGCCAGCATGGACAATCCTGAATAGGATTCGCACCTCACATGGCGTCTGCCGGGACTCTCTGTATAAATGGGGCATAGTATCCTCCCCTCAGTCTGACTACAGCGTCCCATGTCAAACTGTAGATCACATCATGAGTGGCTGTAAGCTGAGGGCATATACTGGTCCAGTATCTGATTTTTTTTAATATAAACAATGCTGCGCTTTAACGGTTAGATGGCCTACTCTAGACATTGATATTTGAACATAGATCTTTTTGACAATTATATTTTATTGGTTCTTCTAATCTAGTTGAAATATTAATTTATATTGCTAGTCCATGTATGATATGCCATACACTAAATAAGTAAATAATATACTAAATTTGATATTCAAGAGTAAAGGGGAAAATGTGCCCAGTTCTAAAACCAACGTGTCACATTTTTATAGTTCTAATATTACAACTGATTGATTATGCCATCAAGTTGTTTTTAACTCCAAGCAACCACAGTGATGGATTTTCTTCATGACAATCTATCCCTAATCTGTTATTTCAAGTCCTCCAATGGTGCACTTGTCACCACAGTCAGTCTGTCCACTGTGCTGATGGACAATGCTGTTTGTCCTCCTCTTTCCTTCCAACTTTGTCAGCATTTAGTGCCACTTGCAGGGAGGTGGGTCTTCACATAATGTGTCCAAAGTAGGATAATTAATTAAATTACTATTACAGTTAATTCAACAAGATTAATTTGTGCCTTTGTAAGAAGATGTTGGTTGCTTCAGATGGAGATGTGATACTCAAAATGTAATAATTTGTATGATGTGGGCTGGTTCTATAGTGGCTTCTTTGGACAGGAGATCTCACATATTAATTTTGGTTTGAACAGTTCCTTGGTTTTTGTAGCTGCTCTTGTTCCCTTGGATTTGGAAATGAGCAGGAAGACAATGGAAGCCTATAGAAAAATTTTCAAGTCCATCTTGGCAATGTCCGTATGGCAGCATATCTCCATTGAAACTTTGGATCTTTAGTTGATTTAGTTTGGGATTCTGGCTAGAATGATTTGAAACTGCTCCACTCTCCTCATTAATCCTATACAGAGCTTCTACATTTAAGTTTCAACTTCAGTTAAAAAGATAAATAGATGATTTAAATAAATTCTCTTCAGTTAAAAAGAGAATAGATGATTTCCCCCCCAGAAATCATGATTCTAGAACATGTTGCAAACAAACACCATATAAAGGAGGCAAAGAGACAGGTAGAGATCGGTATCTGGGTGATCCAGGATTGGGGAAAACTGATTTCTTATATAAATCCTTAGAAGATACAAAAGAGATACAAGATTATATGAGCATAGTGTGTGGCCTGAGTAATAGAGGAGTAGGTATCTAAGTGCTCCTGAGACAGGTGATACAATCTTATTGTAAACAAATGTTCACTTGGTTATGCCAAGAGCTTTATCAGCAGATATAATGCAAGCTGGGGAATCTGGTTGTAGATTTCAAAGAATTAGCACTAGCTGACATGGAGGACGATATTCATCATGAAAACTAATTTATCACACTCTGTCCTATAATTTCCTTCCTGAGTTTTTCAAAAGGAAAAGTCTTACCAAAGTCATGAGCAGCACCTGTGCCTGTGCAACCTGCTGAGGCCTGAAATCTGGAGTTTAGTCCTCATAAGTTTAGCAGATCTCCTACATTTACAGATCACTTTGCCCATTCAATAATAATATAAACTGGTTTGGATCCTGTATAATGAAATGTGTCATCATTGGGTTGCCTGTTTGTGGTGTTCAGTTTGTCATTTCAGCTGCACAACTTTTAGAATTGTTCAGGTGGAGAGGAGAGGAACAGGTTTTCCAAGCAGAGAAGGTTACTTTCACCCTCCATAGTTTCAAGGAAATTTGTGCTTCCCATTTATTCCTCAGTTGATACATGTGTGACCATTGGCCTGAAAGGGAAAACATTCCTTTATGATCAATACAAGAGCCAGCCAATCAGAGTTGTACATAGCCTGGTCCTGAAAGAGTGGAGAGGAGCCCCTTTGTGTGATGAACACAAGGAGGAATCAGTGCCGATCATGCAAATCAGAGGCAGTTTAGTTTAGTGGTTAAGGCACCAGCCTAGAAACCAGGAGACCATGAGTGTTAGTCCTATCATGGACATGAAAGCCGTCTGGATCTATCTGATCTCTTTGGGCCAGTCACTCTCTCTCAGCCTAACTCATCTCACAGGGTTGTTGTGCGGAAAATAGTGAGAAGGAGGAAGGAATATTAGATATGTTCACTGCCTTGAGTTATTTACAAAAATAAGGCAGGATAAAAATAATCGAAAGTTAAAAAAAAAAATATTTCTACTCTAAACATTAGACACCAATTCTCTTTTAATCTGATTTTTTGAAGGAGGCTGTATGCATCTCAGATATAATGGAGTATGCTTCCACAGTGTGTCTACTATAAGTACATGTCTCTCTTTGCCTTTAGATGTATCCTAAAAGTTATAATTAATATTACCTTATTGAAAAGAGCCAGTTCAGTAGGTAAACTTCAAGTTTCTAGCACAGGTAAGTGAGGAATGGTGGGAGGCATCATTCAGCAATGTCTTTTGAATGGCAAGTTCTTCAATCCTTCAACCCCAGAAATATGTTCAGTCCAAATATGGTACCATATTTTCACTCATGATAAAAACATTTTTCCCTATAAAAACATCTCCACATTCGTAATTTGTTTCCAACGTGCAAAATACCCCAGGAGTGGGTAAAATGGAATTATTTGCACAGCATTTTTGTAGCAACTAAGCTATTCTGTTTCCTTTCAAAGAAAATTCACAGCATTGGTTGCCATTCATCTGAATGGCAATGGATTAGCTATTTGAGCAACCCACCAAGAAAAGAGGGAAATATGGCTGAATTCTGTTTAGCTGGACTGCAACAATATTCATTTTTCAAGGTATGTGCAAGAGATTGCTAGTGCCCTTATTAGAAGACTGCTAGTCTGACCAGCAAAATTAACTAAACTGATAAGTCTCCTGAATCTATAGTTCTCATCCCTGAAGAGTATGCTTGTTGTTTCCCTGCATCAGTCATTTCTCTGGCTGTGCTGTGCCTCTTCTGATAGTGAATAAATCTGTTCAATTTCTAGATGAATTAAAGAAATAAGGCAGAGTCAGAATAACTGAGCCATGTTACCTTAAACAAAAGAGAACGTATTTGTGGGTGGAAATCAGAAAAGATTTGTAACCCTGTAGATAAAAGGATCAATAAATTGGCAGAAAATGTTCCTTAGTTAAATATATACTTAGACTGATTTGTGTGTAATTGTAGTATATCAGGTGATTTTCATAGGATTTCTATGCTTCAGCTAGCAGCAGGTACTCTTCCCTGTGGTTAATTTCAATTTTTAATAGACAGTAGAATTTACACAAATCATTTGGCATCCGGTACTTGACTGAAGGGTATATAATTAGGTAATTGTAGGAGTTTCTTGAAAACATAACAAAACCTTATTTCTAGTTAGAAATAGCTCCTCTGAGTTAGACAAAGGGAAACCTTTCCAGGAACAATGGCAAAACATAATTTTGCAACTAAGCGAAGTAATCATTGCCTTGACCAGAATGATTATGAACATGCGTTGTAAATGTTTGCCTCTTGCTAAGTATAAAGTCTAGTGTCGAATAATATGAGCAAGCTTCATCATAGGTGGAATTATTCCCCTGTATTATGAAACTGCTCATCAGGAGTCATCTCATAATGTTATCTGGGATAAAGTGGAAAATTGAGGGATGTGTCCTCAAGTGGAGGGCCCTGCAACTGAAAGGGACACTAAATCCATAAGATCTATCTGACCTTTCCGAATTAGATTCCATTCCTTTTCTTTGGTGGCCAGGCAAAGCTTGTTTGCCTACAATGTAGGATATAATTCTTTCTGACTACTTTTAGGACTTTTTGTCCATCAGACTTTGCCTCTGCATAACATTGTACAAATAATTTGCTGTAAGCCTGCTTGCTTCCTGAGAAGCCATCTTATACCAGGTCAGACACTCTGACATATATTTATAGCAGATCAGACACTCTGACTTATGCCTGGGCTCTCCATAAGAGAAGCCTTTTTCAGAAGCAGTGAGGAATGTGTAGACTTCCACATGTTGCTGAACTACATGGATTGCAACTCATGCTGGAGAGCCTGATCCATTTGGAAGGCTTGTTCAACATGTAGCAACTCAAGTAATCCTGGGTGCAATGAGCCCAAATTAGGCTTTTTCTGAAATTTGTTTGTCCAGTGAGTTCAAGGAAGAAGGCATGCTGAAGGAATGCCATCTTCAGGGACCTCATTGTCCCTCTTCAAAAAAAAAAAAAAAAAAAGCCGCCCCCCAACTATAAGGGCCTTTTTTTCCCCTTTAAGCCTTGCTAAGTTTTTTTTTAAAAAAAAACACTTGAAAATTGGTTATTCTTGAATCAGCAGAGCAGACAGAAACATCCTACTTCTTCTGAAGCTGGTCCATAATTTACCTGGAGATTCTGTTTCAGCTAACACATGAAAGCTGGAGAGATAAGAGAGAGGGTGAATCTGCATTTCTTATGTCTTCTTGGTCTATTCTGGCTGACAACTACTGAGGTCTCTCTGTGGTACTTCAATGTTATTTATTAGGAAATGCCAGGGATTAAACCTGGGACTATTTGCTGGCAAAGCAGACATATTCCCTTCTCATATACATTGTTTTTCAACATCTTGCTTTCTGTCCTGTTCTCTGACCCATTCCTTTCTCCTTCCCCACCTGTAGTAGATTTATATGCTTGTCATCAAACTATGGTATAGCATCCTTTTTGGACTGCTGAACAGTGACAGGAGGAAATGAATGAATGAATTGATATCCTGTTTCACAAGTCCTTTGTTACATCAGAATTTGAATACCTATTTTTTCAATACTATTTTTCCTCTGAACCAGGCCATTCTGAATGTTGCTCATGCATAACATTCATACTTCAATGTATTTTGATGAGAAATATGAGTTGGGAATTCTATTTCCATGAGACGATAGAAAAAGCGGATGTTGCTTTTTCCCAGTACTTCTCTCTCCCTTGCTCTAAAACTTCCTGCTGGCCCATACCTCTTGATGTAAAAAGCCTCAATAGGAGAAGTTTCTCCATGACATCCTTCCTTAGATTTTAATTGAAGGGTGAGGTGTCAGGAGATTGAGACTGCTATGATGAAAGAAGGACATTTGTGTATACCTTAGTTATGAGTCTCCTCATAACTAAGATAGGTGAAGGAACCTCACTCTGAAGAATTTTATTGAAATGTTCTCTTTGGAGAAAAGAAAGACAAGCAATTGGCTATGAGAATTGGTAGATAATAAAATCAACTTCAGCAGTATGGGGAAATTTTATAGAGGAAGAACCTGCTTCAAAGACAAAATTTATTCTGCTGTTGCTTGGTGAAGATGCAGAGTTTCTTTATGAAAAGCCAACCACCATATTCCAGGCATAGGCCTAAATATTCCCTGAGGCAAGTTACTCATTTGAACCAAGAAAGGCCCAAACTCTTCCAATCTCAGTGAGACTGTCTTTATTTGCCACTGGTAAATAAGTAAAATAAAATCAATCCAAAAATAAAATAAAAAAGCCCTCCCCACCCAAAGAAGCCCCCAAATCAGATCCATGCATCATCAACCACAGGAGAGAGCAAAAGTGAAAAGAAGAAAAAAAAAGAAAGAAAGAAAGAAAGAAAGAAAGAAAGAAAGAAAGAAAGAAAGAAAGAAAGAAAGAAAGAAAGAAAGAAAGAAAAAGATAGATGAAATTCATTTCATTTATTATATAGAAATAACGGCATTATGGAGTTTTCCCAGGCCACCGAGTTTTCCTAGGCCAAAATTTGGTGGCGGTACCCCCCACCCTCCCTAAGATAACAGAGAAAATGAACAAAATGACCACCAAGATTGTTCAGGTCTCTTCAACCACAGTATTATAATTCCCCTGAAGTCTTGATAACATGGAAGAGAGTCACATTGTAGATGACCTGGTGGCCATTGTTCCAGGTGTAGAGAACCCTCTCCCGGGGATTGTAGTCCAACATGGATATGTGGGAATATTGATTGTGGAAGGGAATATCTGTATACTCATAGCTAGAAGTGTTTGTATAGTAGGCAAAATAGATTTTTGCCCCAGCCAGGTGTGAATTTGTCACATAGAGGGTCCCGCAAATCATGAAGGATTCTCCTGCGCTCCGCTTGGGGTAACCAGTGTCCCAGCTGCGTAGTATCTCCAGTGTCATGGGGTCCATCCTGCTCACCACTATGTTGCCAGCATTTTGGTTGGTGGTGTATACTGCCCAGAGCCCATTCTCATCCACCATGAAGTCGATGTCAGAGAAACCACCCCAGGAATACGGGAATGTGTTGTTGTAGCCAGCCGTGTTGAGGCTGCGTTGTACAACAATGCTCCGTGAACGGAAATGGTACTTCACCACAATGTTGCTCTGATACTTGTTGTAGTAGAGGGACCCGTTGAAAACCACGTGGCCAGTGCCTGCCCAAGGGTGAGGCAGCAAGTGCTGGACAAAATTTTGCCCTGTGATGAAGTCATTCAGAGTACGATACTCAAGGACACGACGGCCTTTGTAATAGCCATCCATATACCATACCTGAGGGAAAACACAATGAATTTAATGAGACAACACTTTTAATTT
This sequence comes from Azemiops feae, assembly GCA_023970755.1. NCBI lineage: Eukaryota > Metazoa > Chordata > Lepidosauria > Squamata > Viperidae > Azemiops > Azemiops feae. The sequence continues at coordinate 1,060,264 of JALGBA010000082.1, read as the reverse complement.
CCCAATGGCCTCAGGGGAGAGGAGAAAAAGCAGAACAAGCCAAAGATACTTTCAGGCCCAAAGTAAAAATCGAAATGGCAACCTTCCAATAGTAAAAGTGCCCTAAAGCATGGATTATTCACCTAAACTCATTTTTGGGGGGAGGGTCACAGAAACTATAAGCATATAACACTATCTGCCCTCACAAAACACGCTCAGTTTGAATGTGGTTGGTTTCTTTGTAACTTATGTGTTGTGCAAAGTTGCCAGTAAAGTTACAATTCTATAGATACTAACTTGGGCCTATTGAATTCAATGTGACTGATTTTTGAGTTGGCCTCAAAAATAGGATTGCACCCTAAGACTGAAATTTTATCATCTTGAGTTCAAGTCCTAAGGGCTACCTAGTTACCTCTGAAGATGCAGATGACCATTAGAGATGACCATCTACTGCCATCATGTGGTTGTCCAAGGTTTTGCAGCTCAGAGGGTCACATATTGCCTCTGGGATGATCATATTTATATTGAAATATAAAGAGGACTCTTAAGCCTTACAGCAGCTGCTTCAATATACCCCACAGGATCATATATCCTAATCAGACCCAGCTTGGACATTGGAATTTGGCGGCAGCTGACTAACTGATAATGAGCTCCCTCAATATTCTTGACCTGAATCCCTTTCAGAAAGCAGCCATTACTATACAGGAAATGTATAGTAATTTGAGGGGGAAATGGTATGAAAGGGATTCCTCTTGTGTAAAAATCTACATTAATATAAGATTTCTCAGCACTGGAAAATTTTACTATTATTTTGAGCATTGATTATTTTTGTTATTTTGACCTTGTATATTTAGGGTAAGAATGTAAGCTGCTCAGTCGATTAACAATTAGAGCAGGATGTAAGCCTAGCAAAATGAATGTATAAATATTTATGGTTAATACGACCTACAGTCTCAAAAAAGCTTTTCTTTGCTGTAAAGCTATTCAAGATTATTTATCAAATATTAATTAGGCTTTAACCACTCAGAAAACCTTGAAGTTTTTTTTTTTAATATGGATTCTTTGGGAATCAAGAATATTCTCCTATTCCATTCCCACACATGCCCCCCCCCCACGTGTTCACCTGCACACAAACACAAACACACATACACAAACACATCTCCTTTCCTGACATGTTTAGAGATCAAGTCTTTTTCCTAAGAGAAGGACAGGATGCAAATTATTTCATACTATTTACTGTAGGGGGTTGAAATCAAGGCAGTGGACATTTGTTCAAATGAGGGAAAGACTTCAGTTGAACAATGGATAGAAATAGTATCACAGAGGAACGTTTCTCAGTACCATGATGGAATGAGTAATCATTGGTAAGAGCTTCACTTAGGATGGTCCATTTCAAATTCTCTTAAGGCATGTGCTGAGATTTGAATTCCAAGGCAAAAAAGCGCTTTGACGACTCCTTCAAGGAGATGCACCTTTACTTGAGCTTGTTCTGTTGTGTGACCCTAAGAAAAGATGCATTTGATTTAAGGAGGTCCATCATTCTCATGTGCGCTCTGAGTCACCTTTTCTCTTCCTAATCTGGATTATTGCACAAAGGAATCCTGTGGCTCTGATAGTGAAATCATCTTGATTCATTCCCCCTGAAAACATTCTGACACCAAAACACTGTGCCCTGTGTCCTCATTACACTATAGCCGTGGCACGATTTTCAGCAGTACGTTCAATCAAATTCCTGGTCTCAAGGAAACGCTTTGAAATCAGTTTTAGCAGTATTTCCTTTAGAGCTGTGGAACAGGAGTCTTCTCAGGGGCAGGACACAACAACCCACAACCCATCTCCTGGAATTTTCTCCCTTCTCCCTTCTTCTTGAAGCCATAGTATCTCTCCATTCTTTAGGTGGGACTAGAGGACAGCTTTACCAACAGAGCAGTTACTGGTTTTTCTTTGAAACCAAAAGAAAAGCAGCAAAGAATTCCCCATTTCTGCTGGCAATGCTTAGCTGGAGTAGCAATGAGGACACTCAAGCATTGCTGCAGAGGGCAAGAAAGGTGAGGAAAGCCTGTGGCTGTATTGAAGTATCCAAACTTACAATTACATTGTTTTTAGCATCCCTACTAATAGCTGTGTTGGACGTTAAATCTTGATTCTTTTAATATTGCCTTAAGGATTCCTTGAGAATGAGCAACTGTGCAGAAGTATCCTTCGGCAGCACTAAAATCACAATCATTGTGGTGATGTCCATCATCTTCATCACGGTCATCATTATTGCCAGAATGAAAAAATCCTAACTTTTTAATATCCACTGTCCACCGAGTCATAATGGCTGTCTCCCCTAACATCTCTAACATGGTGCCCTGTTGTTTATTTGAGCTACAACACCCTTTATTAGCCCGATTAATAGCCAGGGTTGATGGCTGAAGAGGTTTAAAAATATATTCTAATACAAGAAATAGAAAAATATGGGGAAATATCTGGACTTAAAATTAACAAAAGGAAAACCAAAATGATAGTTAAAAACTTAACAACAAATCAGAAAAAAGAATTAGAAAAGGAAATGGATTTACAAATTGTTAAAAAAATTAAATACTTAAGGATATGGCTGACTGCGAGATGTTCGTCCCTAAAGGAGGATAATTATATGGTATTAATCCAACAAATAAAGAAGGATTTGGAAAAATGGGGGCGGCTACAACTATCGCTTTTAGGTAGGATTGCGACTATTAAGATGAACATTCTACCTAAATTATTATACTTATTTCAGACAACCCCCATATCATTAGACAAGAAGTTTTTTGGAGAACTCAATAAAATTATTACAAAATTTGTTTGGTTAGGAAAGAAGGCGAGGATAAAATTACTCTCTCTCCAAGACAGCAGAAATAGGGGTGGCTTTGGACTCCCGGCGTGGGAGTTCTATCACAAGACAGCAACACTGGTCTGGATAAGAGATTGGGTTAACTTAAATAACAGAAGAATCTTAATACTGGAAGGGCACGATTTACAAAAGGGGTGGCATGCCTTCATGTGGGATAAAGGGAACAGGTCACATTCATATTTCTATAGACATAAAATAAGAGATGCATTGTTACGAACTTGGGATGATATAAGGAAAAAAATTATATGAAAATTACTGGTTGGCTATCCACCATGGAGGCAATGATCCACCCCAATATATTAGATATAAGCAAAATGCCCAGATACTCAGAAATTTTAGATAAACAGGAAAAGCTTAAAAATAATCAGTTACTAAAAAAACAGGGAATATCTATTGATTGGTGGCCATATTTACAACTGCAATCTAGATACAAGAAAGATGTGGAAGAGTATGGAATTGACACGGAACCAAAACAACTAGACAAACTATTGATAGGCCCCGAAGGAAAATTAATATCCAAAATATACAATTATTTATTAGAATTTGATAGAGTAGAAGAGGTGGTGAAAGAACCAATGATTGCATGGGCAAAAAACATAGGGCACAATATAGAATTAGAAGATTGGGAAAGAATTTGGAACAAAAATTACACCATAACAAAATCCGCTGCATATAAGGAAAATCAGTATAAAATGCTATAACGTTGGCACCTAGCCCCCAGCAAGGTTGGCGAAAATGTATCCGAACCAAAGCCCAAAATGTTGGAAATGTAATCATCGTCAAGGTACCTTCTTTCATGCTTGGTGGCTGTATCCTGAAGCGAAAAAGTATTGGACTTAGATACAAGGGTGGCTACAAGAGCTAACAAAATGCCAAATAGAACTAAACCCGGAAACATTTCTCCTGGGAATACTTAAAAAGAAATTTGACAGGGAAATAAGATATTTGATTCTACACATATTAACTGCGGCAAGAATTGCGTTCGTGCAATACTGGAAGGAACGTAATATACCACCAGAGGGATTGATCATCCAGAAGATATATGAATGTACCGAAATGGATAAACTCACTCTAGAACTAAAAGAAAAAGACGATTCGGAATTTTACGCGGTTTGGGAAAAATGGTATACTTGGATAGATAATAGAAACAAAAATTGGAAATATACATAAGGCTATTGTGGGTTAGATATTGAATGTATATAATGTATATATTGTATAGAATGTTGATCCGAAGTATATAAAAATGACACACTCTGCTGAATATGTATTAGAGTTGTATAAAGGAAAATGGTAATGAAAATTATTAAAAAAAATATTGTTAAGATTGCCAAGGTACTTTCATGTTTTGCCAATATTGTTTGTGGTGCAAGCACAAGCTAGAAAATGATGAGGAGTGAACCTGGCACTTTCTGACCTTCTCCCTCCAACACTGCAGAATTTATCTTGTTTATTGATTGTGCTGCTTGGTATAAGAATACGGTATTCATTTCCCGGTGCTAGCAATGGGAAGTATTTTTTTCAAAGAAATATTCCCGCTGATGAGTTTTCTAGTTCCTCAGTTCCAGAATGCATTGCAGATGCTTCCTAACGTCCAGTCTCCTCCAAATTCTGGTGTTCAGTTCATCTATTTTTCTTTATATCTCTTATATTTTACATTTCTAATCAATTGAGCAGAAGGGGCTCTGTCACTAATTTTCTGATGCCAGGGGATTCTTTTGGAATTCTTCAGCGAACAGGTCAAGTGCTTTTGATTATAATAACAAGTACACACACACACACACACACACACACACACAAAATAATTATTGAAAGAAAAATTTATTTCCTGTCTGTTATGAGGCAAAGGCATTCACTGGGAGCTACCAGCCATTTTGTAAGAATGAGTAAATTTGCAGGCAACAATTTTTGTTTGAAAGGGTGTCCATACAAAAAGGAATTAATTTTAGTATGAGTAAGAAGTGATGATTTAGCTAACATTCAGCATCTGGGCCCCTGTATGAAAATCTCGTTTGGGAAGATGAGCTTATTTAATCACCTGCAAATTAGAAATAAATCCTGCCTGCATTCATGCAGCTATGAGCCACACTGAAGACCTGCAGATTTCCTGCTGTTGTTGGAGTCCTTGACAGCACTCTCATAGAGCCATCGATCTTTCCTGCTCATTCTGTTTGGAAGTTTGTCTTAAAAATATGATCCATAAACTCACATTTCTCACAGTGCTACTTTCCCCTTACTATCTGGCTGCAGTAAAACAAGAGAAAAAACAAGAAGAAATGCACCTGGCATAGCCCGTAATGAGATTGAATGAATGGCAACTTCTCCATTCATTCTAGAGCTTGCCATAGCTGGGCCTGGCACAAGCTTACTATATTAGGAAAGCTTGGTCTGGATAAATCTATTCTGTGTAGATCAACATGGCAACAACTCACTTAAATAGTAGTGGCAGGACACTGATTGGCAGGTGGGGTCATCTTGACAAATGAGAATCTTCAAAAACCTCTCAAGGAAATGAGCCAGCTATTCATAAATCATCGACTGTAATTTAATGATGGCAAGCATGAGGTCTGAAGGGATTGTAGCTCTCACCCTTATGTATTTGCTGACTGGGAAAGATAGGGATAAAATGATTTTGGTGCAGAGGATGCTGTCAGAAGCAAAGCAAAAATAAATGAGGGCTAGGAGGAAAAGACCTTCAGTAGTTGTGTAGAAGAGATAATTTGGAGGCATGTAGCCAGTTGCCCGGGAGTTAAAATAAATAATAATAATAAAAAAAACCCCAATGGTTTTCCCAGATTCAGGTTCATAGGATCTAATGATGCAATTATTTGAAATGAGCACAAAAAGAACAACAAACCCACAGGCAACATGTAAGGAGTTAAAAGTTCAGCAAAGACACTGGGACAGATCTAATTGTCTAGGATACTAGAAGATGGAGATAAAGAGTAGTAGAAATGCTTAGGCGAAAATAATGCCTGGTTATAGAATGGGACCACAGCATGTATAAAAAGTAGAAAGAGGTTGGGTTCACACTTGGTAGAACAAACAGTGCAAAAGAGAACAGAAATTTTACTATGGGCACAGACCAGAGTTACACTTGAAGTTAATGCCTGACTTAATGAATTAGTCACAGTGGCCAAGTTAACACATAGTACCAAGCCATAACACATATTTTAGAAAAGGCAGGTTCAAACATTACACTTGCCCAAACCAGACAATCTACATTATAGTACCATGTGGAAATCCAATCAGTAACAGCATATTGGTTGTGATGACCATGACCAGGCCTTTTTTCAGAGAAAAGTCCTCTAAAAGTAACTTTCACTATGAAGAAATAAACATGGCGTCAATATGAGTTCTGGGAAGTGCAATGGAGACGCAAAGGTGACATCTTACAAATGCTGCAATTTGTTCCTTGAAAGGATGTCATAGTGGCATTTGCATTGTGTATGGGTCATTGTTTTGGTATCACCAGGTCAAATATCATACTTGGCCGAATCAGATAAAGGAGTCACAACAAGATTAATTTTAATACAGAATTTTTTCTTAAATTATCTTTTACTATATGCAAATTATTTGCAACTCTGTCTCATTTTGTTCTATTTTTGGAGGGTATGCCCTGTGACTCTGCAAAATATCTCTTTCGATCTCTAATCTTTCTCCCTATTGGATCACTTTAACTGGTCTGTTTACTTGATGACTTCCTATTTGATCACTACCTGGGAAAAGGTTCCACCAAAATTCTTCTTCTCCCCTTGAGGCATTCAAGAATATGTGGGACTCCTTGAAGGCCCACATTAAGCTTTTATTTCATTTTCATGTTATTTATTAAATTGATGTCATACCTTTTATCTACTTAGATAAAACATTCAAGGCAGTCATGCTGTATCCTTATGATCCAATCACACTTGATGTCTTGCTGAACAGATCAAGGATCCCTCTTTTTAAAAATCATCTGTCATTTAGTTTGATGAAACAGAACCTACTTGAGACATTATTTCAAAGTCAGGGAAAACTTTATGGACATTCTTAAGGAGAAATTGTTAGGTGGTGGTCATAGATGCTAGATGAATGCCTTATCTTTCTTTGTTGAATCATCTGTTCAGCAGTTTGCAATATTCATGGCTTCTCACGCTTCAATTAAATCTTCTCTGATTGGGGCTTTTTAAAAGAATTGCTACTGGTACCGCTAAGGGCATTTTTTTTCTACCCCAGGAGACATTTGGCAATCACAAGTTATAAAGCCATTTATACCCAGTTTTAATTTGATGCCCTATGAATAAGGGCAACCTCTGATTTAAAGAAGCTGAAGTGCAATCAGCAAAAACAATTTGCCCAGAGTAATTTCTTAAGGGATTTCAAATAGTTTAGGCTAATGCCCATAATCCTAAGGCATGATGGAACATTTTGCATCGCTTAACCTTTTTCTTCTGCCAAGTTTATTTTCACTTGTTCTTTTTTCTCTGCTCTCTGTTTCCAATTTTTCTTTCGGATGGTTCTGATGCAGGAAATAAATCCTGGTGAGATGACAAGTAACCCCGTCATCAGGGTTGCAGAGGAAAATCAGAGATGGGGGGGGGGGAGAAAGGCAACTTGGCATATAAAATGGAGAGATGTTTGTTCCATCTCGGTTGCTACGGTTCCTCAGGACACTGTTGGTTGTTTCCTCAGTCCTGAACAAATGCCAAAACTACAAATTTTGTTGTTGATTCCAAAAGTTTGTGAAATAGAGAAGCCAAGGTTAGACCCTTTTGTTGTAGGTTTCTATGTCTGTAGCCTGATCCTGGGACACAAAGGGAGTAGTGCCCACATCTCCAGTGATCTGTTTCCCTTTCATTCCTCTTTAAAACATTAAGCTGCCTTCATCTCCCCGCTTCGGTCTGGTTCTGCACAGCATCTAATCTGTAGCTTTTCTCTCTTGAAAGCTCAAGGATGTCTTTTGAAGTTTAAAATCTCTTTCCTTGTATTTTTCCAAAGAAAGGGAGAGGGGAAACCTGCATAACATCTCAAAGGAGACTTCAGTGCTTTCTAAGACCCAAGAGGGAAATGTCAGCTAGAAAAAACGATAATTGCAAACATTTGCTTGATCATTGTATAGGTCCTATAGGATGGAAACTGAGTGAAGATGCAAATAAATATTACTCCTCAATTGGCCTCCAAGAGATAAAACTTTGAAAGGAGAGAAAGCTGATGCCCAGTCTTCAATGTTTATGTATTTTAGTTCTTAAAATCCTATCCCACTCACAGGGGAATCTCCCTTCTTTTTATCCTCAAAATAACAATCCAGTGAGATAGGATGAGCTTACAGAATGACTAGTTCAAAGTCATCCAGATAAATTTCTATGGCAGACTTGAATCTTCCATGGTTTGAATCTGGATCTCCTCAAGTCTAGTCCAATATTTTAATTATACCACCACATGTTAACTCTCCCTTAAATCATATGAACTAGGAACATTTGCCATGGCCTCATCATGACAGTGTGGGAGCCATGGTGGTCATGACAGGGAGTAGGCAAATGATGAAATGAGCATACTAACATGACCTGCATATATATATATAAGAACATTACAAGGAATGTTTCCAGAACTGGCTGTGTGAATATATGGAGCAGAGTCTGTGCTATATGACGCTATGCCGTTATTCTGGTGAAAATTGCAGATTCTCTGATAGGAGCCCTCTTCATAGATTCACACAGCCAGTTCTGGAAACAGATTCCTTGTAATGCTTCTTATACTTAGATCTGAGCAATGCAATTTCAGAAAACAAAGTCCAATACAAAACAATACTAAATGAGTATGAAACATGTGTCTGTGTGTATGCGTGTGTAAAATGAGATAGAAAAGGTATAGGCTAGGTTGCCAGCCATGTAACCTAGGTCAGGTTACCTACACTGTTTTGGCCAGCATGCCACAAATACAACCAAAACTCAGTTTTATCCCCCAACATGCACACATTCTTCAACGCAAAGTAGGATTTCTCATATAGATTACCCCACAGGCCAAGCTATTGTTACCTGCATGCCACCAACTAGGAGGTATATGTAGTGTTCTGACAGCCAAGGGGAAGAGCTAAAATGTCATGGATGGATGGAGTCAATGAGATTCTCAAAAAGAACAAATGGTAATGGATGAGTCAATGCATGGGCTTGGAATGGAAGGTCAGCGAGGAAAAAAAGTGTGGTGAAATATAATGAATGGGTTGGTGTGAATAGGTTTTGGCTCTGCTTCTTCTTTCTGTTCTTATCTCATGCCTTAAACATTTTTGGCTTAACATTTTATGTTCCTTTCCTGTGCTCTGCCTAACACTACTTATCCCTCCAAAAGGAATCATATGATTGTTTGAGTATAATTCAGCCTTCCTTGGATTGTGGCCATCTAAAATACAGGTGACAGAAATGTATGCTAATTCTTTTCATAAACAACTAGCAAACGGTAATTAATACATTGCACATAAACAACTTTCAGGCAGAAAGTTAGACTGAATTTGTATCCAACACATGCTGTTTGGTCTTTACTTATTTAAAACTTTCCTATATTCTGCCTATTCAAAATGAAGTTATTCCCCAGGGAAGATACACAAATACATTCAAAGCACTACCTAAAAACATAAATTAAAAATGTAAGCCAATAGCAGCAGCTAATAATGCAAACAGCTACAATTTCTAAGCAGCTAAAAGTAAAACAACTGAAGTGAAATGAATTAACTCTGCAGAGTTGATAAAATATTAAAGTATACTGTTAAAAGGCCTAGGAAGATAAAAATGTTTTTGCACAATGCCAAAATTAGAGTCGAGTTGTTCCTTGTGAAGGAGGGCATTCCAGAATTGGGGAAGACCACTTGAAAAGCTCATTCCCAAACAACAAGCTACTATATTTTACACAATTACTACTAGGACTTGAACCACACACCTTTTCACAAATAGGCAATATAAAACATGCAATGCTGCTTGTACTCATGAAAAACATATGCAGTGTAACTCAGTTGTCCCTATCCTACAGATACAGATACAGATGCACTGCATTACATTGCCCATGGTTCTCAGCCACGATGGCCAATAGTTCATATTTGGCTAATTCATTTCATTATCCATGATTCTATAACTGGAGAAAAATGGGTCTGCAAATATCAGCTTCTAAAGGCTGTCCAAATACACAGTGTAGGCTTCCTGCCATCCCAATTTCTCCTCCCAATCATTTTCACTCAGCTTTATGTTGCCCAGAAGCTCAGCTGTGGAGGCTGAGTAAACATAGCTCAGTCTTAACAGATGATTTATGTGTGTTTTAATAAAAGTTTTATCTCCTTTAATTTACTGAGTTAAAGCACATTTTCATTCTTTTCTACTGATTAAATGCCTGAGTAGTTTTTAATAACTGAAAAAATGTTGTGATAGCAAAGAAGCAGGCAAGATTGGTTTCATGCTTGGAAGATGATCAGATGAGACCAAGTTCTCCTTGTTCTCTTTTGGGAAGCTCAGTTGGATATGCATCGTTGTGTGCGGATGCAAGATGGGTGATGTTAGGTTTTCTTCTCCATAAATCATTCATCATCGATTCAAAACACTTTGCCAAGTCCTTGAAAACTGGGAAAGAGTGATTCTAGAAAATTATAGAATGGCTTTTAAGCTTATACATTTCAACATCTGTTCACATGGAAATCCATAAATAAATCTCTATATCAGAAGTGGGGAATCCGGCTCTTTGGATAATGCTGAATGACAGCATCCATAACCAGCCTGATGGATGACAAGAGATGCTCAGAGTTGTGGCTCATCAACATCATGAGGGGTGGGGGGAGATCACAATTTGCTATCTTGCTCTAAATCAGGGGTCTTCAAACTTGGCCCCCTGGCTGAGGAAGTCTGGGACTTGAAGTCCACAAGTCATAAAAGGGCCAAGTTTGAAGACCCCCTGCTCTAGATAATAAGAACCTCCTAAGCAAACAAACAGTAACATTGTGGATTCTATAATTTGCAACAGGAACAACCAAGGAGGCCCTTCTAAATGTATTTCATTTTTTAAATACCCTATTCTTCTTGAGAGAGGTCAGTTTGGTATGATGGTTAAGGCATCAGGCCTGAAACCAGGAGACCACGAAGCTTAGTTATGCCTTAGGCACAAAGCCAGCTGGGTGACTTTGGACCAGTCACCCTCTGTCAAAAGGAGGCAAGAGAAAACCACTTCTGAAAAAACTTGCCATGAAAACTGCAAGGACTTGTCTGGGAGCTGGAAAGAGTCAACACTGAATTGAAGACAGCTGAATCCCCCCCCCCCCATTTCAATTCTGAAATAAAAATCTCCAACCATCCAACATTTGTTTTCACCCAACAGGAAGGCATGTTATTTTATCTGTCTTTTGACTTGTTTGATTTATGTCCTGCCATTTACTGACTGTACTACGTTAAGAAAACAGGAGAAATAACAAGGGGAAAGATTAACCACGAGGGAGGGGGAGACCCACAAAGGCATTGTCTGTGGGTGTCCCTTAAATGTGAGGGTATTTTATTTATACCTTTTATTCAGCCCAGGCTGATCTCAGTCATGGCTGAGAGTTCTCTCTCAAGACATATAAGCCAGGCCCAAGCTAGGACTGTTTTTAAAAGGTTTTGTAAAGAACAGAAACAAAAGCTAAAAACCTTCCATTGTCTGGATTTTTATTGATTTCCTTTTGGCTGAGAGGCATTTCAAGATTGTATGTTATTATAATTGGTTCAGTTAAAATTGCTAGGCATATTAATGTGGTTTTCTGAATATCTTTGGCTCTGAATTGCGTTGCTTTTATGTGGTAAACCACCGTGGAAGAACAGATAAAATAACACAACATCTTGGAAACCTCTCACAGGGTCAAGACATTCTGCAAAGAAAGTTGTACATTGAAATGCATGCACTAAATTCAGCCTATGGATTCTCCACTCGAAATTGGGGAATGATCTAGAACTGCAAGATGAGGACTTATTGCCCTGACACCTTTCCACTTCCTCTGAAGTCACCTCTATCACTCATGTAAGGAGACCTTTCATTCAGAATGGGGTAGAATTATCTTGGCCTCAGTGGATCCTCATGCTGGCTCAGGAATTCTGGGAGTTGAAGTCCACCAGTCATAAAAGAGCCAAGGTTGCATACCCCTGGTCTAGCACATCCCCAGGCTCTTTAGAAAAACCTAAAATCATGGCTAGTAGTGCAGATGTTGCTGAACTAGATGGACCAAGGTTGCCAGACTGCTGCTCAGGATCACCATCCCATGACCTTACAGAATCCTAAGGGTATCTTAAAGAACTGGCAGATGTGAACACAATTCTTTTGCATCACTCCCTTACAGGCCACTCAACCAAGCAGCAAAAAATAGAAGTACTTTTTGCTAATCAGCTAAATATATATATATATATATATGTAGTAAACACACTACAATAGTAATGTGGAACCTTAATTACCCTGACATCCACTGGAAGACTAATTCTGCATAAAGTGACCAACCGAACTGACAAGGTTCCAAAAGGTAGAGGAGGGAACTAGAGGGACAGCCATACTGGACTTAATTCTTACTAACCGAGAAGAAGTGATAGAAGGAGTTGAAATTACTGGAACTTTGGGTGAGAGTGATGATGTCATACTGGAATTCAACATAATGCAAACACAAGCAGTAGAACATGATCATACCAGACTTTTAGATTTTAAATGAGTTGATTTTAACAAACTCAGAGACAGCTTAGGAAAGGTTCCTTGGATAAAAATCCTAAAGGGGAAAACAATCCAAGAAGCTTGAGAAACTCTGAAAAATATGATCATAAAAGTCCAGTCCAGCACAATACCACTGAAAAAGAAAAACAAGAAATCTAAGAAGAAATCAGCATGGCTGCACAAAGATCTCTCTGATAAACTGAAAGACAAAAAGGATAAGCACAAAAAATGAAAAGAGGGACACATAACTAAGGGAGAATATCAGCAGATAGCCAGAATCTGCAAAGATGAGTCAGGAAAGCAAAGGCTCAAAATGAACAAAGACTTTAAAAAGTTTCTTTCAGCATATAAATTACAAGGAAAAAGTCAAGTAAACAGTCAGTCCACTAAAAAGAAGATGGCAGGAAGTAACAGGTAATAGAGAGAAAGTAGAACTGCTCAACTCATTCTTTGCATTGGTCTTCACGCAAAAAGAAATTTTAGCCCAACGTACCAAAAAAGCTACTATAAAAGATGAACTAGAAGTAAAAATTAAAATTTACATTGGTCTTCACACAAAAAGAAACTGTAGCCTAACCTACTAAACTGTAAAAGACAGACTAGAAATAAAGATTAAAATAAGCAAGAAAATGGTAAGAAAACGGCTGTCTGATCTTGATGAATATAAATCACCGGGACCTAACAGATTACTTTTCAGAGTTCTGAGGGAGCTGGCAGGTGTCATCTCAGAACCATTGCATCATATCTTTCAAAAATCCTGAAGTACCAGGGAACTACCTCAGGTTTGGGAAAAGAACTGATGTGGTTCCCATTTTCAAAAAAGGAAAAAAAATGAGACCCAGGAAATTACAGATCAATCAGCCTAACATCAATACCTGGGAAGATACTGGAAAAGATAATCAAAAAACAGATCTGCAAAGATCATTCTAGAAGCGATAAAGTTATAACTAGAAGTCAGCATGAGTTTGTTAAAAACAGATCATGCCAAACTAATCTTATTTCATTCTTTGACAAAGTGACTAAATTAGCAGACCAGTGAAATGCTGTGGACATAGTGTACTTAGACTTATGCAAGGCACTCAACAAAATAGACCACAATTCTACTTCTTGATAAGCTAGAAAACAGTGGGATAGATAGCATCACCACCGGATGGATTTGTAATTGGCTGACAAACCGTACTCAACAAAAAGTCCTTAATGGTACTACATCTACATGGAGGGAAGTAAGCAGTGAGGTACCACAAGGTTCAGTCTTAGGCCCAGTACTCTTCAATATCTTCTGACTTAGATGAGGGAATAGAAGGGGAACTCATCAGACTTGCAGATGACACTAAGTTGGTAGGAATAGCCAACATCCTAGATGACAGGCTAAAGATCCAGATGGATCTTGACAGACTTGAACATTGGGCCCTATCTAACAAAATAAAATTCAATATAGAGAAAAGTAAAGTCTTATACTTAGGCAAGAGAAACCAAAAGTACATGTACAGATTAGGTGAAACCTAGCTTAATAGCAGTAACTGTGAGAGGGAACTTGGAGTCCTAGTGGACAATCTATATATGAGCCAGCAGTGTGTGATAGCAGCTAAAAAAGCCAATGCAATCCTAAATCGCATTAACAAAGGGATTGAATCAAGATCGTGTGAGGTACCAGTACCATTCCATAAAGCCTTAGTAAAGCCGCACCTAGAATACTGCATCCAGTTTTGGTCACCACACTATAAAAAAGAAAGAATGCAGAGAAGAGCAGCAAAGATGATTAGGGAGCTGGAGGCTAAAACATATGAAGAATGGTTACAAGAACTGGGCATGGCTAGTCTAGTGAATAGAAGGACCATAGGTGACATGATAGCAGATATTTGAGGGGCTGTCACAGAGAAGAGGGGGACAACCTATTTTCCAAAGCACCCAAAGGCCAGACAAGGAACAATGGGTGGAAACTGATCAAGGAGAGATTTAATCTAGAAATAAGGAGACTTTTTCTGACTGTGAGAACAATCAGCCCATGGAACAGCTTGCCTTCAGAAGTTGTGGATGCTTAATTACTGGAGGCTTTCAAGAGACTGGTCAGAAATGGTATAGAGTCTCCTGCTTGAGTAAGGGGTTGGACTAGATGACCTACAAGGTCCATTCCAACTCTGTTATTTTAAGTTTCTAAGAATGTTGGGTACCAGCCATGTATTGTGTATCCCAAATAGGCTTAACACTATGGGGTGGGGGGGTGGGGGAAGAGCAAGAAATCCCAAATTTGTCCAATCAGAAAAATCCCACCCTGCTTAAGTGCCTGAGGCATCCTCAGCCATCTTGCATCCAATTTCCAGATTAATTAATGAAGCTGGCTGTCAAAAGCTCGCTTATCCCATTTTTACATTATGGAGATAAGAAAGCCTTTTTGTGTGGGTTCAGAGGGCTCCATTAGAGTATAATGTATTGGGGTTTGGATGTATAAGTCAAGGGGACCACCCTCTCACTTTCTGGGCCCCCTTTCTCTCCTTCTCTCTCTCTCTCTCTCTTACTTGATGGGAAGATCTGAAGCTATTTGTAAAGATGACTGAATCTGTCACTTGAAGATGACTTTGCCCACTGCCCTCTTCATTTCCTTCATTTTTCAATCCACTTCAAGTCTCTGCTCCCCCCCTTCTCATCTCCCATCCTGATCTCTATCTCTCCTCCAAGTTCATCCCACAAGCATGAAATTAGGCCCTTCTTTTATAGCCTTCTCATTACAAAACAGTTAAGCAACAAATCAGCTGCTGATGGGCGAGACTTGAAAACGAGGCACCTCTTTCCCTTTATTCAGTCATATTATTACAAAGACAACTTTCCAATCCATTTTTTTGTTATTCTTTCTCCAAATATTGCTTACAATAAGGGTTTTGAACTTTCCAGGGACCAGAGTGGCCACTTTCAAAGCTAGATGTTTCTCACAGCACATCAATTAAGACAAACTGCAAAACCGATATAAATTAAACTGTGAAAGATGCTGACCACAGAAACTGTGTACTTCCACTGGGGAAAAAAAGAGAACTTCTGTATTTTTCTGTGTGTATACACATACACAAGTGCGCGCGCACACACAGGCATGAATGGAAATAAGAAGTGTTCAGGTTAGTAGTAAGACCATCCTTAACCATCCAAAATGGTAAGAAATATGTTTAAAGTCAAGATTGAAATTCCATTTTTTCCGAGCATATTGTCAGAACTATAATCCAGAGTATATTTCAACCTCACGGTCAAGATTCAGAAATGGCCATGAGCTTGAAATATACTCTGATATATGGTACCCTAGTGTTTTCTTCCAATGCTGTAACTCTTTTAAATGGAGGATTTCAGCAGTGCTTTCTTCATCCTCCATATTCCTCTTGCCTTTCTTCCCCCATCACCCAATAGCAAAAGTTTTCTTTCCTTTATCACCTCTGAAGCCTCATCCATTTCTGAGCAACTCTTACAGAAAAGAGACGAGTACAATTTGTATATACATAAAGCCATGAAAATAAAAGTATAGCATGATGCAGATATGATCCTCTTTTATGAACCTGATAACGGAAGTCACTCTGCATCTAGGCAAGGAGGTAGAAAAGTACCCCTTTCTTTCCTCACAACAAAAACCTTGTTCCAAATTAAATTCCCCACCGGCTGTTGTTTGCTTCTTCCAGTGATATGCAGGGCAACAATCCAAGCCCATTGCCATAATAACTGAAGAGAGGGGAAGAGAAAAGACCATGTCAGGCAAAATTTTGCTATAACCTACAGTGCTGAAACTCAACACTGTTATAAGTATGTCTCTTCAATGAGTAAAAAAGGTGGAGTGGGTGAGGAATAAACTCATGCTTCAGTACTTCGGAAGTAGTACATAGAACTTCCTTCTGTTTTGGCTTGGGCCAAAACTGCATTAGCAGCCACTGGGAGAAATGGAAAAGAGGAGATATAGTCTACACAGTCATGCATCAAATCTGCTAATCATGGGTTTCCCTCCTCACAAATAAAAGTAAAGACTACCCTCACAGTGCTCTTTCTTTCCCTAGTTCTTAGTTCCCCCAGAGATGGCCTTCCAATATTTATTTCTTGCTGTTTTTCTCATTAATGCTGTCATTTGCAACTGAGAGAGACAACATCATGCTGAGCAGCAGGCGTTGTCTACAATTATGCTTTCCACTTATTATGTCATGTTTCACTTACAAAATCAAATAAGTGGGGAAGATTTGCTGTTGTTGGTCTACTTTATTCCATCTATGTTGGACTTGGGGAAAAAAAGAATGTCAGCTTTCTGTTGGCACTAAGCAAGGAACTATTTAATTCAGCCCCTGATTCCTTAGAAATAACTCAAACTTGAGACTACCTAAATGTGAGGTGAAGATAGCACTTTCTTCTCACATACTCACCCGGTTGTCAGAACTTGGAGCCATGGTGTCGGTCATCCAAGAGCCAAATCTGGATCCAGATGCTCGGATAGTAATGGGGTTGCTTATTCCAGTGAGTTTTCCACAACCTGAAATGCAAAACAGAGAAAGACATACAGAGAATGAGACCTCTTTCTCCACCTCTGAATTAAATCTTTCTTCTCCTCTGACCACCCATTCCTGAGTCAAGGGAAAAATATACTAGCATGAAAGGTGTCATCAAGTCACTAACACTCACCTGAATTCCCTCCAAGGTATGGTTGAGAAAGCCAAAAAAGGTTTCACACTTTGAAGCTGCCCTTAGAAAGTGCCAGAATGGAAAAATGCTACCTCAATATTTAAACCTGTCTCATTTGTGAGCTGGCAACTTAATGAAAACTTAAGAGATGCTACCAGAGCATGTTTTTCCTGTGGTTAGATGCAAGCAGGGAATGTCCTACTGTGGTTTAGAAACTAGATTTTGTTTTCTAATCAATCATGTATCCTTTATTAGCCCTAGAGACTCTGTCCTCATTAAAAATAGAAAAACAGTAGACTTTTATTTTACAGTAGAGCCAAATAATAGTAATAAGGAAACTACAGCAACATAATCCATAATCCCAGGAAAATAAGCAAGTGATGAATTGTCAAATGGTTAGGTCTAGCTTAAAAATTAATCTGTGGCCAATCATTCCACTATCCCTTGTTTTCTCAATAGACCATTTCCCCTGTTCTTTTCTTAATGCTAGACAAGCGCTTTTTATTCACTCTCAGCTACAAATAATTCAAACGTTTAAAAAATACAGGTAGTCCTCAACTTACAACCACAATTGAGCCCAAAATTTGTATTGCTAAGTGAGAAATTAAGTTAAGTGAATTTTGCCCCATTGTACAACTTTTCATACCACATTTGTTAAGTGGATTACTGCAGTTGCTAACTTAGTAACAAGGTTGTTAAGTGAATCTGGCTTCCCCCATTGACTTTGCTTGTCAGAAGGTCACAAAAGGTGATCACATGACTCCAGGACACCGCAACCATCATAAACATGAACCAGTTGACAAGCATTCAAATGTAAGTCACATGACCATCGGGATGCTGCAACAGTCATAAGTGTGAAAAAAGCTCATAAGTCACTTTTTTCAGTGTTGTTGTAACTTTGAACGGTCACTAAATGAACTGTTTTAAGTCGAGGACTACCTGTATAAACAAGGAATTATATTCCCCTTGTGTATTTGTCAAAAGAAGACTTTTAACATTATTAAATATAAATGGACAAAATTGTTACAGGATATATGAAGTGAATTCTGAAAGCAAACTCTGAAGATGTCTGGATCTCCCACAAGTTATTAAAAGGATTGTAAAAATTGAAAATTGGTCCATAAGAAAGGCTGAGTGCCAAAGAATTGAGGACTTTGAACTATGGTGCTGGAGAAGACTCCTGCGAGTCCCCTGGACTGCAAGGTGATCAAACCGGTCAGTCCTAGAGGAGATCAACCCTGACTGCTCTTTAGAAGGCCAGATCCTGAAGTTGAAACTCAAATACTTTGGCCACCTAATGAAAAGGAAGGACTCACTGGAGAAGAGCCTAATGCTGGGAAAGATTGAGGGCAATAGAAGAAGGGGACGACAGAGAATGAGGTGGCTGGATGGAGTCACTGAAGCAGTAGGCGTGAGCTTAAATGGACTCCAGAAGATGGTAGAGAACAGGAATGTTGTCCATGGGGTCGCGATGGGTCGGACACGACTTCGCAACTAACAACAACAAAGCATTTGGCATATAGTTCCCCCAAAGTGCTTCAGTGCATGTAGGATAACATGGCCTGCAACTTTTTTAAAATCAAAGACATTTTTCCCTAGATCACAAGAAGTGGTAGAAAACAATGGCATGATCTTGGGGAGAAGATGTGGCTGCTTTAAAGATTGGCAAACAGTTACCAGGCTTGGTCTCCCATGTAGTTTGAAGTACCTTTCGGGAATCAAATTGAAGGTGCTGCGAAATCCTACTTGAAATAAGTACATTTGCTGATAATTTCAAATGTAAATGTCCACCTGGGGACACACTTTTTAAACGAGCCAACAAAGGACTTGCCTTGTGTTATTTTCTATCTCTGTCTCCTGTCTGACTGGGAGGCAGCATCTTAGGTTCTGTATTTATTTCATCAAGTATATGTGCATTTGTTAACTGAGAACTAATTCAACAGTCCATGTGATCTGTGCATGTTATGATTCTGTCCACACCAAGTCTCAGATATATTATTGCAGGGTTGGATCAGGATGCATCCAGATTACCTACTAATCTCTTCATCCTAGGGATTCTCCTCTATCAACTTCCAACAGATTTGAAGTAATACAGTATATCTGGGTCAAATGTTAAGCTAGATACAGCACATATGGGTCAAAAGTTAAGCTAGATAAAGAGTGAGACTGCTGAACTGGGCCTCTGATCAGGGCATGCCACCAGACACTGCTCTGTACTTTTATTTTTGCTTAGTCCAGCCAGAAGGTGCACATGATGCCCAGATTATTATTTGCAAGGTACCAGCAGTGCAGCAAACCAAATGGAGCTCAAGAGCCCAGGAGAACTAACAACAGCTGCTGCCTGAAAAGGGTAAGAAAGACCTATGGTTGTAGCAGCTAACAGAAAACAAACATTTATTTTACACCATTTCTGAGTACACAATTGCCTTTGTCCTTTATAAATGCCCCCTTAAACATGGCCAAACCAGATCGTTCTAGATCAGCGTACAAGCATGGAGGCTGGAGGCTAAATGCAGCCAATCACCATCCTTTTCTGAACCTCCAAAGCTTCCCAGAAGGATGAGAACAAAAACATGAGACACATTGGAGGGTTGGGAAGGATTTAAGGGGAAAACGGAAAGTCTTCAGTTTCACAGTTGCTGAAGGCAGTTTTTCAATCCTTCAAACATTGGAATCCCATCTCAAAATGGACCTTAGCCTTGTCCACCTGAAATCTTCAAACACCAGACTCTGGTGGTACCCTCGAACTGATGGACATTGCATACCAGTTTTACGTCTATGAAAGAATTTTATCAAGTCTGTCATGGTAGTTCAATTAAACAGGGACAGGGTTCAGCCCTTTTGATATTGACATATGTACAAAAGGTGTAGGACTTGAATTGTAATGCTATGTCTGCCATCTTGCAGATTGTAATTTCCTTGTGGATACTGCTGGATTATACATTTCAATCTGCAATCAAAAACCACAGATTTGGATATTCATTATTTGAAGGACTTTTGAAAAAGAAAGTGAAGATTTTACCTTATTTTTGTCTGTGGCATGCTAACTTCCCAGGATTTGAAAATTTATTTATGTGACATATAACTCTACCTTTCCTCAGATGTAATGTGCTCCTAGGTGGAAGTCATTTATTGCTCCATGATTGACTCTATAATGAAACATTTTAAGTTATTATACAAAGGTGGGCCATATAATGATCCTTCTCAATTAGGCAAACATAGAGCCACCAGATCTGGACTGCAAAAAAACTATGTATCTATTACCTGGCAATAAAGGTCTCCTTGTGCCATCTAAGGATGCAATCTGCTGGCAGTAGGCAAGCAAAGATTCTTAAACTTTGGAAGTAGATGGGTCTTCACTCATGATGAAACTACAAGTAGCCAAAGTTTTTTGAGGGGTGACATTTTGAGAGCATACTATGGAAGCTCTCCTTCAAAGGATTGCCATGAAGTGCATGGTCCATCCCCAAAGACCCATTTATCACAAAACCAACATCTTATGTTGCTCCTTGTCATATATTCTGAAGCCAGGATATTTGTTTTGACTCCAACTGACCTTGTTTTCTGGACAGGTCAGTACAATTCTAAAATAATGACACTGGGCCACAGTTACTCATCATTTTTATTTTTCAAAAATGCCTGAAGGAATTCAGCTTCAAAGGAATTCTAAAAATTCAAGATGTGACTGGCTGCTGTCTTGGTTCTGAAGTATGTCAGCTTCCCATAAGTGTCAGGTAAGGCAGAGAACTTGGTGGGCTTCAAGAGAGGTGACTAAGGCTACCACATGCCCTAAACTAGGCTTCTTTTAATTATATTTTTACCTTTGGTTATTCTTAAAAACATCTGTCCTTTGGAATATATTTGAATGTCTTTTTTGTTTTCCTTTTTTTATCCCATTGCTCATCATGGGGAGAATGTCAGCAACTTCTCCAGAAGGCTTCAGCAAACTGGGTGAGCAACAAATCTTGGATCTACTGACTAAATTCAGGAAAACTTTGAACAAACTGCAAGATTTTCAAAATGCCACCAAGGATCTTCCCATACATGTTGCTGTCGGCAGAGAAAGACTAGGCAATAACCTCTCCTTATTCCATATGTAGAAGCTAACCAGATTGGCAGATGAATGATTGTTCAATTCTGGAAATGAGGGCAGATCCTCCACTGCAGCTCTGGAGAACAGTCTTGCTCAGAGGGCCCTCCCTACCTCATTGCCACCTTCAACTGTTAGGGTTAGGGTTTGGTGAAATTAAGGCTGGGAGAAATTACACTGGCCAAAACCCCATTTCCAGGTTGGCTTTTGTTCCTTTTGACCTGCCACTAGTGATAAAATTTCATGTCCAAAATGTTTTTGCCCAACGGCAGATAAATCTGCACAAGCAGGTTTGGCAGATTTTTATTAATAACAACTCAGTTACATGGGTATTGCCCAGATATATCATGTAGAGAGTATCTGAAAAATATCCTTGTTGTGATTATGGTGTTGGCACAGTTATTCATAAAGGTAACTGGCAACCATCAATCACACCTACTAGCAGGCAGCAATTTTTGTGGGCAAAAAAGAACGAGCCCTAATGTCTAAAATCTTCAAAGCTTATAATGACACTGTTTTATTTTATCTAGCAAAACATCATGCACACTGACAGTTATAAAAATAGTGACAATAATAGCACATGGACTTTGCTACAGGCAAAATGAGAAAATACCATCTATTCTCAGTTTGGACATCCCTGGTTAATCTCTAAACAAAATAATTGGCTCATAAAAGGTGGAATGCTGTTACAAAAATTTCAGTTGTGAAAGAACAGCCCCCTCTTCCGATCCTACTAACCCAATTTCAAGCTCCATTCTGCTTTTTTGTGTTCTATCTCCAAGGAAAAATATGTTCAAAACAATTGAAAATCTGACCAAGAATCTGAATCACCCTGAACAGACAAAATTCTCAAATACCCTGGATCTGCATTTTTTTTGTGTGGGAATGTTGTTGTTTTTTTGTTGTTGTTTTAAAACCAAATTTTTTACAATCAGTATTTTAGATCATGCTGCTTAAAGTATTGTGCTCCAGTTCTGGACTGTTGTTAACTCCCACTCCAGAGGCAGTAAAGTAAATTTGCTTCAAGTTGGTTTCCGTGATCAGCTAATGGGAGGGAAAAGTGGCAGGCCTACTTGAAACTGAGGGGTCCTTGGTGTTCTTTGAGCTTTCTTGTTTTCTTGCAGATGTTTCATTACCCAAACTAGGTAACATCATCAGTGCTGTTTGCTGTCAGTTTATATTCTAGTGGCTTACCTACCAGTGTTGGTGGGGGTAGTCTTAGCGATTCTTTGATTAGACTGTTTGCTGTTGGCTTCTTTTAGCAGTTTCTTAATTGGGGTATTGTTTACTTGATTGTTGGTCTGGTGTTAACCTTGGAGTTAATCTATGCTGATCTGGGTGCTGATTGCTGGTGAAGAGGTGCTTGGGTCTTTTTGTTCTCTTTTGGGCTGGGTGACAGTCTCTTTTGCATAGTTTATAGATGTTGTTAATGTCTATGTATCTATTGGTGGCTGATTTGTCAGAGTGCCAGGCTTCTAGAAATTCCCTAGCAATTTTGGACTTGGCACCTCATGTCAATCCTGAGCTACAAATATTCTCCTTTATTACTGTTTGAAACTAGAATTTTAGAACAGCTGATTATGTTTGGCAAGCAGGAGAGTGGAGTAAGCCACCCGCAACTCTTGACTATATTCCTTGCAACCAAGACCTACATGAGGTGAATGGGCTGTCATTTACCAACAATGATGATGATGATGATGATGATGATGATGATGATGATGATGATGATGATGATGATGATGATAATGATAATGATAATGATAATGATAATGATAATAATAATAACAACAACAACAACAACAACAATAATAATAATAATAATAATAATAATAATAATAATAATAATAATAATAATAATAATAATAATAATAATAAAGTTGGAAGGGACCTTGGAGGTCATCGAGTCCAACCCCCTGCTCAGGCAGGAAACCCTATACCATTTCGGACAAATGGCTGTCCAGTCTCTTCTTAAAAACTTCCAGTGTTGGAGCATTCACCGCTTCTGGAGGCAGGTTGTTCCACTGGTTAATTGTTCTAACTGTCAGGAAGTTTCTCCTTAGTTCTAAGTTGCTTCTCTCCTTGATTAGTTTCCATCCGTTGCTTCTTGTCCTGCCCTCAGGCGCCTTGGAGAATAGCTTGACTCCCTCTTCTTTGTGGCAACCCCTGAGATATTGGAATACTGCTATCATGTCCCCCCTCGTCCTTCTCTTCATTAAACTAGACATACCCAATTCCAACAAACGTTCCTGATATGCTTTAGCCTCCAGTCCCCTAATCATCTTTGTTGCCCTTCTCTGCACTCTTTCTAGAGTCTCAACATCTTTTTTACATCGGGGTGACCAAAACTGGATGCAGTATTCCAAGTGTGGCCTTACCAAGGCATTGTAAAGATCTATGCCCACTTGAACTGTGAAGGAGAACTGGACTTTCTTTCATTCCCAAAAGGCTTGAAAACACACTGCATTGCAATGGGTGGCTCAGCTCATCGAAGAGGGGAGAAAAGAAACCTCAGAATGCCTTACCTAACTTCTGCATGCAAGCATGCAAACGAGCTTCCAAAATCAGCACCCGCTGTTGGAGTTCCTCGTAGTCATAGGCACCCATCTCTTCCTGGATCTGAAGCAAGCTGCCTGAAAGGTTTCTCACTTCCTCTTTGAGCTGCACGATGGTACGCGTGTCAGACTTGTACTGATCCAATACAGGAATAAGGGGCATCAGTTCCGTCATTCTGTCCTTGAGCTCCTGATGGTGAAGACAAGAAAAATCCAGTGAACAGGAGCAAAAGGAGAGTGTAACATGGTCACTTTTTAAACTTTGACTTTGCTACTATTTACTGGCTCTACTAGACTAGAGCTTCTGATGCAGAACATACACCCTATGTGAACTGAAAATAAACAGGAGAAAATAAGCAATGAAACAATGCATAATTCCTTCTCCTTCTGGCAGGAGTAGGCCAATTGAAAGTACAGTCAGCCAACTATGCCCTCCTTCAAAAAGCACTATTCTCCCACAACGTTTCAAAGACCAGTACAAGGAATGCAAAATAATATGAACATTTTGGATTTCTCCAGCATTCTTCGTGAACTCAGATCATTTTTATTGCTTGGTGAAGAGTTCTTGAAACCTCCAAAGCTTGCATTGCAATGTTTCCTAAACCTTGGCTTTGCTTTATGAAAATTATCTTAATAAGATATTTTTTTTTTCTTCAAGATCCTTTTAAGAGAATTCCTTCCTTCCTTTCCATCCATCCATCCATCCATCCATCCATCCATCCATCCATTTCATAATTCTAAATTGCTCATCTCCCTTAAAGAGGAGCTCTATGTGGTGTACAATGCAATATAATCAATAAATCAAACAATGTATAAAAATTAACATTAAAATGAAATTAGGATTAACAATTTTTAAATGATAAGGCTACTGGCAATTAAACATCAAAAAGGTAAAAATCCGAAGATGGCCATTTAATTTTGGTCGTTGCAAGGTGGGGGGGGGAGGGCGTCTCATGAGACTAGCCAGCCCCACAGTTGAGAGGGCCTCTGTGCCCTCTATGCAAGGCCCGCAGAGCCAAGATTTGACCACTTTGTGGAAGGCCAAGAGATTGGGGGCTTTCCTCACGTCTGGGGACAGAATGTTTCACAATGCGGGAGCAGTGGCAGAGAAGGTTGTCAAAGAAAATTCTTGACTGTCTTTGCTTTTTATAGCCCATTTTAAGGTTCAGGTTGGACATTCTGCTCATAGAACCCATATCCACTTTTCTGATTTTTTCAGTCAAGTTTGCATGTATGCACCTTTGTACATATGTACATATGTACATGTGCACACACACACACACACAAGAAACCCTTACCCTTAAGCTTCACTTTCCCTTTATCTAAATATATAAGTATAATGACCATTTATGCATTGCCAATAAAGAGAAGATTAGAGAATGCAGGTTTGCAGAACATTAATATGTGCTGATGTACATATAAAAACCAAATCTGGAAAGCAGTATTTCAGACTCAGTGGAAATGCAATAGATGGAATCAAGTATTGTGAGTACCTATTCAAACTGCTCTTTGTCTGCTAACTGTATGAAAAACTCTCCCATTTTACAGTCACTTTTAAATCAGAATTGGACTGGATAGCCAATAAAACAATGCAGGACTATCTCCACTAAACAAGGCTTGACAGCTGAGCCATGGGAGAGCACAGACTCTTGGAGACACTCCTATGATTGGTATAAATCAACGATTTGCTTCCTTCAACATTACTTTGTTTACAGTTCGAGTTCTCCTTTGAAACCTACAATAAAAGCATGACATTTACTATGAATTTTCAGAAGTAGTCCTATGTTCATGCAAAGGTCAGCGTGATTCATGTTCTTTCCAAAGTTTCCGGAAAAGTTGCAAAAGAGAAAGAAGGAAGGGGGGAGGGAGAGAGAGAGAGAAAGAAAGAGAGAGAAAGACCTGACGTATCATATACAAACACATGTTAAAATGAAAACTTACTGATAAATGTAGGTTACAATGTACCTAAGGTTTAGTGAAGAAATATCACTGTGAAAATTAGTATTCTTGTTTTACAGCAAGATTATTGATTTGACCAATGTACTGAAAGTCTTTATGTATACTTCATTATTTCCCTGTAATGGAGAAGGCTCCAAAATGGATGACATCAACTTAAACCACAAGGCAACTCAGGGAGCACCAATAAACAGCAATAATACAATTAAAATAAGCAATAAACAAGATTAATCCACAATACAAACATACTGACAATTCATCAATAATAATTATTAGGAAGCTGGAAAATATGGAAAATTCTAAAAAAAAAAACATTGAACATCTAAATAGGAGGAACAGAGACGTTTGCTGTATTGAGAACTTTCAATTAGCAGCAGAAGACCTGAAAAGAAATGTGACTATATAAATTTACTAACCTCATACCCATTTTACAGAAAGAAGAAAAAATATGTAACAGAGTTTAATAACCATCTCCAAAAGCCTTGAATGTATATTCTACTAGTTTAATTAGAATTACTTTCTGGAAAAATCAAGGGAAAAATCTCATATGCAATAAAGCACATTTTATTTATGCCCATCTGTTTCAAAGCAATCACATTCATGTATTACATTATTGTGCATCATCTGACTCCCAATAGGTAGATATTATAAATAGAAATTTAGCAAACTGCTGCAACTGGGAAGGAGTATAGTGACACAAAGCATCTGTTGAAAACATGGCAATAAGATGCAAGTTCTATGAGGCTTTCCAGACAGCCAGTCCATCATTTTTCAAACCTTTACAGTGTATTTTAAATGAATTCTAAGTACATTCAGCAATATTTATCTTTTTAAATCTATGCTCAGACTACCATACCAGGGCTTTAAAACTCTGGTTTTCTACCACTAGTAGAAAATATGAACTCTTTGTTCCAACCTAGTGACTATCTGGAGTTTTGTCGCCAAGATAAAAAGACCTAATCTATGCTGATTTTCATATCACTGCAATGTCTATGTAAGTGTTAAGCCTGCAGAGAACATGAATCATTTTTCGTTGCAGATAATTCCAAGCAGGTTAATATTTGATGGCTCTCTGCACCCACTGATCCTCTCCTCCAATGTATCCTGTGACCATCCTAGGCCAAGCCAAGTCCAAAAACACTAGGGAATTTCTTGAATCCTGGTACTCTGACAACTAGCTATCAATAGACACAGAGACATAAACAATATCTATAGACTATGCAAAAGAGACAAGCCAAAAAGCGAACGAAAAGACCAAAACTTCTCCCCACCAGCAATTAGCTGAGATGAGATGAGCAGAGTTTAACACCAAGATTAACATCAGACCAACAATCAAGAAGTAAACAATACCCCAATCAAGGAACTGCCAAACAAGCTAACAGTAAATAGCCCAGCCAAAGAAACTCCCAAGACCACTCCCACTGACAGAGACAGGGCAAGCCACTGGAATATAAACTGAGAGCAAACCCCACTCTTTACTAGCACTGATGATGTTACCTAGTTTGGGTAATGAAATGTCTGCAAGAAAACAACCAAACCCAGAGAGCACCAAGGACCCCTCAATTCTTTCAACTGCAGAATTGTTGTGGATGTTTCCAGTACAATAATGGTAGCAAGACAGATTTCAAAGGAAACAAAGAGAAAGAACGGGCAAATATTGGTTTAGATATGGAATGACCCTATTCTGGAATGCTGACAGCATGTCAGCCATTCTGCTGGCAACATAAAAAGATACCTGGAATGTCTCGCCATCATCTGATAGTTGATGAAAATCTGGCTCTTAAATTTTATCCTGAAATGGAGTAACCTGGCTTCTCTGCTCTATCTAGGCCATGAGGTTCTATGAAATTCATAAGCCATTTTAACTTACCCATAAGCTTGTTGAGCATATAGATCGTGGCAATTTCCTCCTACGCAATTTCTGTACAGTAACTGAATTATTGCCATGAAGAAAAAAGATTAGAGCCTGTGGGACTGAAGCGCCCCTCCCCTCAGAAGGATTTTGGCGACTAGAGTTTGATTTTGTAGTTTTCAGTGTATCAATTACTGTAACTATATATATATATAGGATTAATTGGATTAATAACAAAACTTATTTCAGCTTTCTTCTCACCCAAACACATAAATGTTATTTTTTTTCTTCCCTCCATCCCCTAATGAAGATCAATGGGTTTATTATACATTGTTTACTATGGCCACCAAGCTCCTAGAATACAGATAGCTTCATAAACATGCAGAAAGCATTATTTGCTTCCCAATTCAAGGTTAATAACAATTATGGTGCTCAGCTAACTTCATTTTTACATGTAGCTCAAGAGCATAGTCTAAAACAGTGATGGCGAACCTTTTAGAGACCGAGTGCCCAAAAACCACCCCCCCACCCGTCCCCACTCCGCCATGCCCGCTGGACCACCCACCACCTCCACGGCCCGCCATAGATCACCCAGGCAGCCCAGCAGTGCCATGGTGGCCACGCCCTCTGCCCGTGCCCTGCAGCATCATCTGCGTGCGACGGGGCACAAGGGCGGAGTCTTGTCCCCGCTGCCTGGCTACCATGTCCTTGGCTGCGCAGCATTGCATGGACCATGCCCAGGGGCGATTCTCCTCCGGAGGGCTGCTGGTGAGGACGGGGCCGTGGGACTGAGGCGACAGTGTGTGTGCCCACAGAGAGGGCTCCGAGTGCCGCCTCTGGCATACGTGCCATAGGTTCGCCACCACTGGTCTAAAACCTTGAATCGTATTCCTCATTTGTTCTGGATGGTAAGTGAGACTTAAGCAAAGATAGGCACCCTCCACTGGTTCAAAGTAAGGAGGGCAGCCTGTCCATTATAGGTCTTTATCAAGAAGTAACCAATCATACCCTCCTTCTTTTTTTGTGTAATGGACAGGCGCCTCTGAAACTACATTATAGATTATTTGGCATCCTGCTCATAACACTATAGCAAGAGTCAGCTCCCCTGAGAGGTAATAAAAATGTAAAATTGAAAGGCAGCTAGTTAGAAATATTACCTGCTACTTTCTTCTGACATTGAGAAGCCTGTGCTAAGGGTCAACCTAAGCACAGCTTCCAGTTGTAGCCTAAAAGTCAAGCCTGTCTTCTTTTCAACACAGTTTGTCTTATTTCCCATCCCTGAAACAACACCAGCTTCTGGAAGTGGAATATTAGTGTCAAGAAAAAAATAAAACACCTTATCACAGAACTCCTCTTTCCTGTATGGATCTACAAATTAATTAACATTAGGCCTGGTGGACAGAAATAACTTACTAGATATTAATTGTAGTGTTCTACCTACCAAAACTGTTCAGGCATGAAGGTGCATAGCAATTTTCAGAATGAGAAATGTCCAAAACATTCTGTGCATGAACTTTTCCATGGAACTTTTCTGTGGAACGAATACTTTTGAATGGTTCAGTTCCAAAATGAAACTTCTGCTTGATCCTGGTACTATCTGACCCACTACATGTACCAGCCAGACCAAACCAGACCAGATAAACCAGATCAGACAAAGAAATCAACTTCATGGATATAATAGTACTTGGGAAAGATCTTGAGCCACATAGACCACAATTGGATAGTCTCCTCTAGTTTCTTGGGCTGTAGAAGAGGTGTGTGTGGTAGGGTTGTACTTTCAGTCTTGCAAGAGTCTGTCAATGTAGCTTTACAATAACATAAAATTAGCTCATCTGGTTGTGATTCCTATCTGGTTTATCCTGCAAAGCTGACACCAATCTCGCAAGTATAATCCTCCCCCCATTTCCTTTACAGCCCAAGAAACTAGGAAAGCCAACGAGGTGCCTTAATATTAGCTATTAATGTAATTGGTTTCATTATAATTTTTATAACTAGTTTGCTCGCCAATACACACACGCACACAAACAGAAATAAGACATGAATGATAATGCAATTCACTGACATTGTTCATGACAGTGCTTTTCAAACTGCTTTGCAATCCTAGAACAACAGATAGGAAATCAGCAGTGGGGACCATAGATTTCACGCTGATCCAGCTTTCTGCTGACTGAAGAATAGGTAGGTAGCCCTATTATTTAGTAATGAGGAAAGGCCATAGTTACATGCATAAATCTGTCTCCTATTTTGCTTTACAGAAGTCAGCTATAGCTGA
The DNA here is from genome assembly GCA_023970755.1 of Azemiops feae. Taxonomy (NCBI): domain Eukaryota; kingdom Metazoa; phylum Chordata; class Lepidosauria; order Squamata; family Viperidae; genus Azemiops; species Azemiops feae. The sequence goes on along the minus strand of JALGBA010000082.1, from coordinate 1,030,378 downwards.
TCTTGAAAAAGCTAATTAGTACTTAGATGGGAGAACGTAAGAAAATCTATAAAGTCAAATAAGTATCTGAGAAAAATTTGCAGTGGAGAGAGAGAGAGAAAGAGAGAGAGAGAGGTTGTATAGTGGTTGTATAGTTCTTCTAATTCTTCTACACACTTTATATTCAGATTTCTATGGATGTAAGAGATACAACTCACTCATAGTGAGCAGAAGACAAATTTATCTCCAAGATTTGAGCAATAGTAAGACAAGAAGATGAATGGTGGAATCCTGTGATATCCATGTAGAAGTGAATTCCACTGAGTTCTGTGAGTTCAATTTCTGTGAATTCCAAGTAAATTCCTAAGAAGGCACAGACTGAATTGCAGCTTAAGTGTGCATTTTTCCTTGGGAGTAATACCACTGAATTCCATTTTTGTAGGCCCTCAGATGAGGTTCAAACAATGCAAAATGTAACATTTTCTGATACCAGAACATCTATTTAGAGATAAGAAACTGATCCTCATATGCTTACCATGCTGGAACCAAACATGCCAATTGTTGGAGGTAAGTAAAAATGCCCAACTGCTAAAAGATGTGGCCTGACAATGAAAATTCCACTGCCTTCCAACACTGTTTAAGGCTGGAGCGCGCAACTGTACTTGGGGTTGGAGGATATAGTTCCATTGTTATTTATTGGATTGAGTCTCTGGGGAACTGTATGGAAAATTGCTGGTGACATAATGGCTTTGGGAAGTGAGAAAAAGTTTGACTTTTTTTAATTGTGAGGGAGACCATTGCGCTTAAACAGAAAAATATGAATTTTATCCCTTGTTGGATCCCAACATATACACCAAGAAAACATAATGCAGTTGAAATCAGCCATTTTTGCCTTTGAAATTTGATCATGTTAACTCGAGTGCTCTGGGGAACCACAAAATTGCTGTTGGGGCTCCATGTGTCCCATAAGCTGTCCATTCCTGATATATGACCCAATCATAAAGTGTGTATGTGTATCTAATTTTTGGAGTTTGGCGAAAAGCTGTTTGTACTATTAGCCTGCTTTGAATTTTGGAAGGTTATCCTTTCCATTAGAAAATAATTTGGTGCTCTACCTCCCAAACAATATGCCACACTTCTTATAATAGGTTCTGGAATGCTCTCCAGGACTCAGGAAGCATCTTCACTTCCCAGAAGTTTTGGAGAGCAGATGTAGCCTTTTCAGAGATGATTTAATTAATGCACCTTGAGACAGACACTGAAGCCAGTCTTCTCCAACATGGTGCCACCTGATGTGACCACAGCTTCATTTCTGGAAGGCACTGAATCAGGGAAGGCTACCATAGGCACGTGCACCTTCACACAGGACCTTCTTTCTCTTTCCGTGGAGCGCATCTACTTGTTGTAATGAGAAGGAACAAACCTGGCTGTATGTGTCTGCTCATGCACATGCACACCAGCCAGCCTATAAGCAGATTGCTGTCTGAATATCAGGGTCATGAATCTGTCTCCCTCTCCTCTTGTGTCCTGCTAAATGTTTTTATGCGTGAGCTAATTAACAGCTTGATAGCACGATACTGGGGAACATCTGTCCAATGGCTACCACTTTACCACTGCCCGGACCAGTGGTCTCGATCTGGGATGGAGGTTATATCTGCCGTCTTGCTAGCAAATAAAAGCAGCAATCCAAGAGTTGGTAAGTTGGAAAGGCTCCATCGATTCTAATGAGTTTGGCAATAATGGGGCAGAATGATTATTCGGGGAGACAGGCACACAGTGGCTTACCATTTCAGAGCATCCAGCAGAAGGAAATCAATATTTTATAGCAGCACACAGAGACCAGGATGTCCAAGCAAGGATATTTCAGGGTGAAATTAGGAGCAGGGAAACCACGTACACAGCCACAAATTGTACAGAGAAAGGCTAAGCTCTTAGAATGTGCCAGTTGAAAGAAAGGGTTGGAAAAATGGTTAATTCTTAGGTTTACAGGGAATAACAGCTCCTTGGGCAAGTGCATGGAATGGTATAAAGAAAAGTGAAGAACCTGTACCCTCCTTCCAGGTGTTGCTGAAGTAAAACTCCTAGCAACCCTTACTGTGGGTGATGCCATATCCTGAGGCTGGTGGTTGTGGTTCATCAAATTTTGGAAGGTTCCCACCATGGCAGAGGAGCACTGTACTCTGTACTGGAGAGGACTACAGAGATAGTTTTGGAGAAGGAATTCAACCAAGTAAACATCAGCTCAGTCTGGACAGACAAGAAGCAGGGAGGGAAAAAAAACTCAAGATTTTCTCACCTTGTTCTTTTTAGTTTGGGGGGGGAGGGTATCTCTGTCAGTCTTTCAAGATTCTGTTATTATACCCTACAACAATAAAGGAGTGTTCCATTAGTTCTTATGATATCTGTTTCCTGACCAGTTCTACTTCAAGGGGCTGATCATTGATGTGTCCACTTATTGCAGCGTATAAGATGAAGTTATTTTTCAGGAAAAGAAGGCAATGAAGTAGTGAAAATCATGCTCTGAGCATGACCCAGTACAGGTTAATGTTTTGTGTGTGTGTGTGTGGGGGGGGGGTTGGATGGTTTGCAGCATTGATAGTGGCAAGGATGCAATCCAGATGTCCTTTCAAGTTGCCATGCATATGCTAGATAAGCAATCTGCAACATATATTAGAGAGAATTGAATTGACCTGTGTACATCACATTTGGCAGGAAAAAAATCATTTATAATCACACTAAGTTAAATAACTGTAGTTATCAGTTATCACAGGTCAGTTTGAGTTAACTGGCTTCCTATCATTTGGGGCTGGATACTTTTTGGTTCTGTCAATCTGGGTACGTGAGCAAGCTGCTTTGAACATTTGTGACTTGCATTGCCACAGCACATCCTTGTGTAAGTGTACTTGCTAAAGGTTGCCAGAGGATGGCCAAATATTTGGGCTTCAGAAGCAACATGTTACATTCCTAGAGCTTCTTGTTCAGAGAACTTTCTATGAATGGAAGGACACTGTTGGAATGATTTCTTAATGTACAAAACTTTTCTTTAGAATTGATCTGGGAATCTGACTGATAGTGAATGTTTTGAACAAGCTTATAGGAGTGCACTGTTAGCTATTATTCCTTGAGTAATAATTTAAAAGTTGTGTAGGTGTGTTTATATTCCAGACATCGATCCAGACTTAAATTTTAATTTAGTCATGATTACATTTTATTGATATGGATTTAAAAAGGGACTGGTTACTGATGGAGATATGACACCTACTGGTATGAATGATGTCAAGGGATCTGTTTGTCTGCTAGTGTCTAAACTGTCTGAAGGAGTTTATATGGAATGAGTATAACCCATTGTTTCCAAGCTGGAAGAAACTCTACTTTGCCTTAATTGTTACCTGGCTAGAAGCCATCACTGGAGTGTATTAGTTGGAATATTTTGGGCTGTTCATTGAGCATTTAGCATTTAGGAAGAATCAGTCTGACCTTAAGTCACCAGCTTGGGGGTCCAGGGAACAAGAGACATACTGGAGCCTTAGATGAGGCACTATGGTTGATATACTCACTCTCTCCATGCCTTGTGATTTGTATATTTTAATTTTTTAATAATATTTTACTTCCTAATAATGATTTTTTATATTTTTATAATGATTATTTTTGTACAATTTTATATATTTGATTTGTTGTTTACTACCTAGGGTCATTTTTTGTGAGATGGGCAGCCATATAAATTTGAATAATTAATACATTAAATCTCCCCAGTTCCCTAACATAAAAAGGTCCTGCCTGCTCCAGGAGCCCACGAGGACCACAATTAAGATGGTGAAAGTATATGGCCTATGGGTCACCTCTAATCTAAGACTGGTCAAGAGTGAAAGCTGGAAGCCAACTGAGTAAGGAAAAGCTGACCAAGGAACAGAAGAATGGTTAAATGTCAACCATGTTGCTCAAATCTTCTTCAGATGGTTGGATATCCTGAAGCTGCTACCTTAAGTGTCTTTGTCTAGTGACACAGGAAACTTGCCATTCCTTACGTAGAGCAGAATCTCCTCCTTATAACCTACTTTGAGGGCTGACCCTGAACTAATCATAGCCTTGCATGCAATCAAATGTAGCACAGAATGGCAGACATAAATGGAGGGGAATATAGATTCTGGCAGCCTGGGGTTTAATCAAGAGAGACTTTCTGAGCAGCCAGCTCTCTCCCAGCTGTCATTAGGACACTCCAGCTCGCTACTCCCCTCTCAACCAAGCACAAACCAGATGCCCATTATTTGCAGCAAATGGCTGTAATCACCCTGGCTAGACTTGAAAAATTACCAGGAAAGGTAATTGAATGGCAAAAGGCCCAGAATGTGAATGGTCTGTGCTCATTTATCAGCAATGCCAACCTCTCCTTGCAGGTGCCTGGAGGGAGGGGGAAAGGATTGTGTTGATTTGCTTGGGTTTTAATTGCAGAGATGATATTCCCTTGGCTGATTCATGACTCAGCTCTGCAAACTGAGATTATCAAGAGCAACCATTTCTAAGGCAAAGCAATCAATTTACCAGCTCACCTTCCTCAGCATATTAACCATTTTTAAGGTAAAGCAATCAATTCACCAGCTCACCTTCCTCAGCGTATTCCCTCACTCTTGGGGAAGGCCAGCCTGAAAGCGCTGTGGCTACACCAGATCCTACTCGCTGTAAAAAGACCTTCCAATGCAGAAAGTCAGTACCCACATACTTCTACAAGTCAAGAGTCCCTTTAATGATTCAGATGGTACTCTATGTATGTAAGTCATATGAATGTGATGAACCGAGGGGTCAGTTGGTTCTTTTGAAAGGCTGGATTACATCATTTCCAAATGCAGTAAACCTGCATGGGTCCATAGCTCCTACCTTCCCCCCCCCATCCTTTTGTAAGTGAGAGTTTGGCCCTGGCAAGATGGCATTGCTCTAGCAAATGCAAATTGTAAGTAGCAGGTACATTTATCAAAATCCAGTGGCTGGTCGCAATTCTCCCTTTTTTAAATAACGATTTTATTAAAGATTATAATTAGAGTACAGTAATTATAAATGGTAAAATAATACAAATTAAAAAAAAAGAGTAGAAGATGCAGAAAGGAAAGTAGAAAAAGAACTAGAAAAGAAGGAAAAGTTCTTCTTCTGCCCTCTTTTTCTGATCCCTTTTTCCCATATCCCACAATAATAAATCCATAAAGCATCAACCTTTCAGTCCTGGCTTCCACAAAAATGCATTAAGGGTTACCAGAGATAACAACATTGCAGCTCCCTTAGGATGCACTGTCAAGCTGCTGATCTGTGTTTGGCCTTCATATGATGCACAAAGAAGTTCTAAGATTCATTAAGCAACAGTAAGATCTGAATACATAAGGATCTTGTATCGTTTTTTGCCAGGGAACCACAGTGATAAATAAATCATCTCAATTTCATCTCCCACAAACTCTGCTAGCCTTTCTCAACTTGAATAACCTTCCCACATATGGATTTCAATTCCCAGAGTTCTCAACCAGCATGGCCGTTGCTAAGAATTCTGGGAGCTGAAGTGCACCCAGCAGCAATATAGACTGTCAATTTTTCTTTTCCTGGATTGATACATATGATATGTCCACATATCCCTCAACCTTTGGCAAAAATAATGGACATATACAGAAATGCCCTCCAACGATAGAGAACCTGTGGTTATCACAAACTGCTTAACTGAGGTTGTCAGAAGTTCAAATCAGCATCAATAGGGAGGGATATTGGAAGTCAGTGCTTTTTTTGTAAGAAAAAAGGTGCCGGAACTCACATCTTGTTAATCTTTTATTTACCTTTCGCATGTAGTCAATCACTGTACACACACCCACACACGTCAGTTGTGTAACAAAACATAACGGTCACCACCCGTAGTAAGCACTCCATGTGCGACCACACGATCAATCACAAGCCGAGCAGCCGGACGAAGTACGCATGCATTGGACTCTACACACAAGCAGCCCGCATGCACCGTTTTAATGATTTTGCTGCCGACCTGCTACGCTCGACAGGGCAGTTCAGGTCCACGTGGACCAAACATCAAACTTTCAAAAGTTACTTTTAAAACTTGGGAAATCCGTCAAAAAAAGATGCCGGAACTCCATTCCGGTGAGTTCTATGACAAAAAAAGCACTGCTGGAAGTTATAAGCTTAACAATATTTGGAGAATCACAAGTTTCCCACCCTTGTTTTATTTACAGTTGATAATTATCAACTGATAATTAGCATTGCCTTTTTCACATCAGTTTGGTAATGTTGAAGTGCTAATGGAAAAGACATGAAAGAATAGAAATTGTTGCAAACTGTGCATATAGAGGATGCATTGAAACAGAATTTAGCAATAAGAAAAATAACAACCCTGGAACAATGGAAGGTTCCTAATGCATTGGTTCTAACTCTGAAACACAACCAAACCAAAACTGGGGAGATGTTTAATGAGAATCTGGAATCATATTCTGTTCCTCAATCTGCTGTTAATTATTCCAATACTTGGCCTGCTGCTTTATCCTAAACTAAACTGCAGTTATGGTCCATCTAGCTCAGAACTGTCTACAACTGATTACCACTGATTAGTGCCAAGATCTTGAGCAGAAGAGATTTTCAGCCATATCAGGTGATTTTACAGAATGAACCTGATATTCTATATGTGAAGGTGCTCCTCACCATTTTTCAATAAACTCCCTTCCTCTTCTGCTGATCTCACAGATGAATGTGCAACTTAGTCCGGCCGGGTTCTCTGGAATTCTGCTGTCCATGGTGCTCGAGTGGCATGCTCAAAGAATCAGTCAAATGTGTTAAAATGCTCTTCATTGGGATCACTGATAGGGCCGCCCTGCTATTTAAAAAGGAGATGGCTCAACTTATAGCATATATGTGCTCTCATTTAACACCCTAGCTGTTTGTCTGCAAACCACCAGTTTCTTTTAGATATTCAAGATAATGCCAAAGTGATGTTGTTCCACAATCATTAGCTCTTGAAATATTTAACTATGCCTTGAAATGGCCATTTTACTTCTTTCATTTTGTCTCCCTGAGAGATTATTTTCTACTGAACTGACATCACTGCTCCATCTCCTTAATAAACAGGTATATTTGGGGCTTGAACAATTGCCTCCCTCACAATTCCTTCAAATTACCCTTGAGCAGCTGTTTGGTAGGAATGAAGCATGCTTAGTCCCTCCACTTGTTGTCTCAGTTTCTCTCAAAGTTCCCTATTTCTCAGCCATATTCCTCTGCTGCATTGCCCAGTGGTCCCTGAGGTTCACCCCCTGCATGCTGACATTAAAACTACCCAAACTGTCTGCTAGAGCGCCAATGTTTAATCAATATCTTGTCTTCTGCAGCTGTCAGATCCAAGGCCATGCAGCTCATGCCTACATCTCCTTTGGTTGTCTTTCACAGCAAGGAAAGGTGTCAACATGGCCATAAGATTTCTGTCTCTCTGGGGAATAAATCAGCAGGGTTTGAACATCTCCAAATGCTTTGTATATCAACAGCTCAGCTGTGGGGATGGGATAGGAAAGTATCCCAAAATATTCATCTGGAAAGGAATTAATTTCCTGATCGTGGATATGGCTAATTCCATTCTTATTCGCATTGTTTTCCAGATATGACTCCTAACTTTTAGATTTAGAAGTGCTGGATTTTCAGCCTAAGGATTACATTCAGCCTACAGGAAATCTCCACATGACTCTTCAATCCCCATCCAGCTCCCAGGCCCAAGCAGTGAGGGACCCATAGAAAGAAGAGGGAAAGTCTCCCCTCCGTGTTATTTCCTCCAATGTTACTCAAGTGATCAAAGATGACAGTTCAGTAAAGTATATGTTTGCAATGTATGAAGAGAGCGACTGCCTCCAACTCCCATCTCTACTCCCACTTAATATATTTGGTTTTATAAGAATCATACCATTAAGATTCTCCCAAAAATTAAGCAAAAACTAGCTTTGTGTATAGAAATGTCTCCTCCTTTGAACTAGCCCTTCAACTATGGCTGTAGAAAAAATCAGTACAAGGATGTTAGTGCAGACAGCAGGCTGTCACATGGAAAGAAAAAAGAGCATTAATAGGATTGGAATTTGGTTTCATTTCCCGAAGTCCTGCCTTGAATGGCTGTAGATCAGTTCTGAGATGAAAACATTGGGTATGTTTAAATAAAGAATGAAGCTCTGTGCAATGGACTTCAGACTGTTATATCATCTGGCTCTGCCTGAGAAAATCAAACTAATAAATCAGTAGCATCACCGTGTCTATGTGTGGCTTTCTGGTGCTGCATACAAGATGAGCAGAAAGTTCTTTCTTCCAATCTCTCCTCTTCCAGGACTCATTTCTAGCCTGTGAATCTGCAGTATGGGTTTACAGACTCCATTTTCTAGGTTGCTGGAAAGAAGTACTAATTGGGCAATAGATGTGATTGCCTTGCCCCATTATGACCAATCAGATATTTGAGGAAAAGCACAAATACATTATTTAAAAACTCATCAACCTTGTTGGGGGAAAAAAAAGGAAAGGGTAACATATTTATACTGTATACATAAATCAGGGAATTTCTGCATGCAAAGCTTTGCCACACAGGTATTGTTAAACCAAATAACATCTTATCACAACATCTGAACGCACCAAAGCTGACTATAGCTGGGATATAAAATATTTTCTGTATGTGCTAATGGGGGGGAGACATACATCCACAAGTAAGGGGGATCACCAGGAGGAAAAAAGACATGAATTAAATTTCCACTTAATTAAAATTAAATATAGTTGATATTTGATTTCCTATTCATGTAATTCATATTATTCCCTTGGGCATATTAAAAATTAATCTTTGATGACTGCTTTTGCAGATCTTTCAGAGGCTGCACCCAAGTTTTCCAGAGGCCCAATCCAGCCCTAGGAACTCAGGCCCCAAAACTCAAACAAGCTTCATCTGCTTCAGTAGATTTATGTTCATAGCCTTCCCCAGAACCCAATCTTATTCTCTCCAAAATCATTTCTCAGAAACACAACAGAAGTATTCCAAAGGTATTCCCACTTCCAGTGCAAATGAGTCTGCTCACTCTACTAACAAAGCCCATTAAAAAAGAGAGATAAGTTCCTAATTAATTCACAGCCTTGATATGCCAAGAAGCTGCCACATATAATGAATCCATGTTATAAGAATAGTCTGCCCAGCAAGTATTCTTGTTTTCAATTGGCATAAAAATGGTACAAAAGTGGGTTATAAATGCTGTAATCTACAATCAATAATCTTGCCTAACATTCCCTAGGGGTTCTTTCAGACATCAGTCTCTGCATACCACCAATCAAAGGGCATTGTGGACCTAATCTCACGCTTTCCCTTTAGCCATTTTTACTTTTGGGAGGGGAAGAGAAAAAAAATGGAAGAAGCAACGGGAAGACACAGGAGGTTACAAAAGGGAGATATTATCGAGATTACTTTAAAATGTTATGAATAAGATACAGTAGCTGCACTTTAAACATCAGCCTCAAAGCATCTTCAGCATTTACCAAAGTTATCTGAAGCAAAACCAATTTCCTTCCTTGTTAAGATCAGCCCATTCTAGTCTCAAACAGCTCTCATATAATTGACAAAATCCTTTCTCTTGTTTGGCCTAATGTTAGTTCTTTATCTATCTTGGTTTCTTAGGGACAAAAGTAACACTCTGTCAATTTTGCAAAAGTTATGCAAATGAGTCCATTCTATGAAGCTACTGGCACTCCTAACTGATATTAGCTGCACACTGATTAGCATTTCATTTCTCCTTCCCATCTGCTCCATGCCCCAAATGATTTTTCCCCTGAATAATCACTTGATCATGAAGATGGATGTGATCAAGGACAGTTAATAAGTACAAGACAGCTTCTTTCCCATCAATCCTTATGAATTACATTTAACTATATGCAAACTAGTAATTGAAAACTATTCTTGAGATCACCTTCATCTTAATGCCAAACTGACAAAATCCAAGCAAAATCTTTCTTGCCAGGCATTTAGTCCCTGTTATCACCTCTTTATAAAAAGTTTATTTTTAACAGAAATCAGGTTGACCTGAAACTGAATGCTATGGACATTGTCATCTAAACAGTAGATGACCCTATTGTTATTGTAGATAACAATAACCATCATAATTAAACTGCTCAGTAAGGGTACGTTAAATTCATCTAAATATTTATACTATAAAATTACATCTTTCCAACTAAACTAGAATCAGGGTGCAGTGAGTACATATACTTTAATAAATATATGAAACATACACTTTTTAGAATTTTGCCGCACGTTTTGCATCTCAAAAAAGTAAGCATAGAAACGTACACAAGGATAAATAATATTAAGGAAACAATGTTTGCAAAAGAGTGCACTCTAGAGTAAAACAACAAAAAAGTATTTTTAGTAAAAAGAAACGAATAGAAAAATGCTTGTGAAACTGGGGTCGAATCAAACCTGAGACACAAAATGAAGAGTTATGAAAACAGCAGTAACAGATTTGCACAGTCCCATCCTCATCCTGCACAGACTTTTTTCCCCCTTCCACTTACAGTGTGGGGCATGCAAAGAGTTACCTGGAAACTTTTGACATTTAGATTTTTTTGACCCTCCGTGGCCACTTTTAGCCTAGAATCCAGTCCTTTCATCAATGACTCTGTATTACGGACATACTGCAAGTCCCGGTAGGTCCGAAGATCCAGCACTTCCATGGATTGGGAGATGTTCTGTACCTGCTCAATGGAAAAAGAATACTGACGTTAGATTAGCAGGATCAGCAATTGTTTGGATCATTTTACAAAATCAAGAAAAGCCAGTAGTAACCCAAGAACTTAGACAGGGGCAATTCTCTACCTCAAAGGAATTTAGCATGATAATGGATGAAGGGGCTGGTTTGAACCCAATAATTTTGGAACTAATGTACTGATGATTTTCCCTTAACTTAATGAAAGATGTCCTACTTGGGATTGATCCACAGCAGGCAGATAGGCAGAATCTGTAATAAGGTGTATGAAGAGTGAGGCAAGCAGGAACCTGCCACTATTTTTTTCAGACCAGCTCCCACTAGTTTTACAGACCAGATTGTTTCATATTCCTGGTTCAATAAGCTCACAATGAAGCATCCTCCTCTGGGACCTGAGTCGAAACCTGCCGTCTGCAGCACCAGCTGGAATTCCAGCTCCTCTTCCCTGCTTTGCACCCATGAACCAGATGGAGCTGAATACTGATTAAAAGTGGAGAAGGGGAAGACAATGCTCCTTTAAACATTTGCCTTTGAAGGAAGGGGATATATTTAGGAAGGAGTCCCCAGCTTCCAAAATATGACCTGGATTTGGCCCCAAACAAAAGCATAGGCATTGGAACATAATTGCAATGTTCTGGGTGAATCTTTGTTTCAAACTTGAAATAAAACATTTTTCATTTCATGCTTACCCCAATTCCTTATCATCATTGCCTTTTTATAGGAGGATATATGTAATAATAATAATAATAATAATAATAATAATAATAATAATAATAATAATAATAATAATAATAATAATAATAATAATAATAATAATAATAATAATAATAAGTTGGAAGGGACCTTGGAGGTCATCTTCTAGTCCAACCCTCTGCTCAGGCAGGAAACCCTATACCATTTCAGACAAATGGCTGTCCAGTCTCCTCTTAAAAACTTCCAGTGTTAGAGCATTCACAGCTTCTGGAGGCAGGTTGTTCCACTGGTTAATTGTTCTAACTATCAGGAAATTTCTCCTTAATTCTAGGTTGCTTCTCTCTTTGGTTAGTTTCCATCCATTGCTTCTTGTCCTGCCTATTTGGAGAATAGCTTGACTCCCTCTTCTTTGTGGCAGCCCCTGAGATATTGGAACACTGCTACCATGTCCCCCCTCGTCCTTCTCTTCATTAAACTAGACATACCCAATTCCAGCAACCGTTCCTTATATATTTTAGCCTCCATTCCCCCAATCATCTTTGTTGCTCTTCTCTGTACTCTTTTTAGAGTCTCAACATCTTTTTTACATCATGGTGACCAAAACTGGATGCAGTATTCCAAGTGAGGCCTTACCAAGGCATTGTAAAGTGGTATTAACACTTCACGTGATCTTGATTCAATCCCTCTGTTAATGCAGCCTAGCACTGTGTTGGCTTTTTTGGCAGCTGCAGCACACTGCTGGCTCATATTTAAGTGACTGTCCACTAGGACTCCAAGATCCCTCTCACAAGTTACTACTATTGAGCAAGGTACCACCTATACTATACCTGCACATTTGGTTTTTCCTGTACATTTGGTTTTATCACGGTCTCCATTTTGATAATGATATGTGGGAATGACTTTGGGAGAAAGGGGGAAGAGCGACAACCAGGGCAATGGTCATTAAGAGGTAGCTTAACCCACAGAAGGAATGCAGGCATGGCATATATCTCAGAGGGGATCAAAACTAGCTCCTTGGGCTGCAAAGGGAATGGGGGAGAAATGTTCTTTTAAATTTGCAAGATTTTGCTTATGTAACCTTATAGTAAGGAAGTCAAATTAGTCCATCTAGTCATGCTTTCTGTTTGAACTACCATGCTAGGCTGGGAGCTTTATGTGTTTGCTATATCCTTTTGGGATTAACTACTGTAACGGAATGTAGTAAGCAAGTGGGTTCCCAAAAGGGAGGAGGTGAATTCCAGAAAAGTAAGAGGCAACTCAGTCCAGATTTTATGTGGGAGAGAAAGTGGGTGAAGATAGCCCCTTCCTAATAGTTCAGAGAGTATATTGCAGATGCAGATAACAGAGTCTGCCAAGATTTTGTCTATAGATGTGAATCAATAAAGAACTCAGCTTGGAAGAATCACCATGTATCATACTTGGTTTTGGGAATGACAGCTATGATCGCAATATGTTAAACCTATAGGAGAAGGAGTGACAGAACCTGGAGGCAAAGTTAAAAGAGGCAACAGCCTAGAATTCCTACATAGCCACAATTAGACAAAGTCCAACCCCCCTCCCCTTGAATTCTGTTAATTCTTATCTAACTCCAAGAAGGTGCTGACTATTAGCTAAATAGATTTCTGTGCATAGGACTTTTAGCAATAAATCAGTTTAATTGGACCTTCATGTGTGGACCTGGTCTTTTGCACCTGACAAAATCTAAGAACCAAGAAGGAACATTACATTCAGATTGGGGCAGACATTCTCCAGGACATTCTCCAGGGAGCTGTACATTTTTTTATAATTCTAGAATTGGAGAGCAGAACAGAACAGGCACGGAGAGTGCTAATCCATAGAGTGGTCGAGGATTGGACATGACTGAAAGGCTGATGAAAATGACTTCTAGAATTTACATTTGTGGTCCCTTCTATGGAGTTTATACTAAAGTAATAAATACATGTGGTGCATGTTTTTCTTTTTTAATTAGTAATGTAATATACATTTTTCCATGTCATACATTATGACTATTTTAGTTTTCTTTCTGTCCAAACTATAATCATGAATACATCTAAACACTGAAATAATAGAAAATACTTGTAGCTCGGGTTTTAAATTTTGGCTGTGGTTTGTTCTCCAAGCTTGTTTTAATATAATTTCTGAACATTTCATTACCAAACTAGGTAACATCACCAGCAGGATTTTCAATGTGGTTTGAGATCAGGGATTTTTGGTCATGTCGCTTAACTGTTAGTTGATGTTCATGAATCTTTGTTTTCAACCTTATTTGGGTTCATGAACATCAACTAGCAGTTAAACGACATGATCAAAAATCCCTGATCTCAAACCACATTGATGATAAACAACACCAATTCGACTGGGAAGGAATAAAGATTATTGGGCAGGCTGACACCCACCACGCACGTGAGTTTATTGAGGTCTTGTATTCCACCAAAGGAGCAATTAACAAGCATATTGATCTAGATCCAACATATCAATATGTAAGAAACCAGACCATTCGAAGTGCCAATCAACAAGAGAACCAATCAGCTGCTCGGAATTCAAATATAGCTCCAAACAAACTGACCACACTGGCACACAAGACATTTATGAGCTAAGTAAAATAGGACAAGAAAATCCTGCTGATGATGTTACCTAATTTGGAAATTATATGAAAACAAGCTTGGAGAACAAACCACAGCCAACATCTACACATTTTTCAAGTTAAGAGATAGCCTTCTCAGCCTACTGAGCCACAATATCCTAACCAAGGTAAATATCAACCAAAGTTGGCATGTTGTGCAAATGCACCTGCTAAGTCATTGCTTGACCTGGTTAAAAGCTTGGCAGGAATTCAGCCAGTATTTCATGATATAACATTGCTGTTGCTGGTTGGTAGATCACAAGGTCTTGGTTGTTTTGGTAGCACAGAACTGATGAAGATCCATACAGCACTTTACCTACCTGAACATTGGTTTCTTACTCCCCCACCAAATAATCCTGCCTATTTTCACAACTTTTTTCCTTTCTCCCACTTCCCTAGAACAGTACTTATTTATAAAATGCCTTCACAACCATTTTCTCCATTTATCTATGAAAGTTTGTAATAATATTGCCTATTTTTAAAAGTGCAACAAATGTTCATCTCTCTTTTCCCTTTGCCTACTCCTAGGGACTCTGCTCCTGAGGTAGCAGGTTATGTTAAGTTGGGGACAAGCTAAAGGATACTGCTTTCCGGGAAGGTCCTTCTCCTAGCAGTAGGACTGGTCTGTTGAGTTCCTTGGCTTTTTTGGTATTGGATGATTTCAACCTCCAGGCCCTGGGGATGAGCATGGATACAGTTTGGGACTTCTATAGTTACCATAGTCTTAGTCTGACTTAACATTGTGAGATGACGACATCTTGGACCTGGTTTTCTTTTCTGAGGTGGTGTGTAGTGATCTCAATATGGAGGATATTTCTCTTAGATCTTTCCCATAGCCCAGACATGTCAAACACAAGGCCCGGGGGCCAGATGCGGCCCGCAAAGTAGTTTCATGTGGCCCGCGAAGCCATCCTGGAAACAATGAGGGAACAGCCCCCGCTGCCTTGGCCCTGGCCCAGGCCAGCCGGGAGCCAATGTACAATTTTGTGGTGGCCATCTACGCTGAAACGCATTCAGTCTTAGCTCCACAAGGCCGTCTGGAAACAACGAGGAACCAGACCCTGCTGCGTCGGCCCCACCCCCTGGGTGCATGCTGGGGAGGGCTGGGAGGGCTAGGACTGGGATTACTGTTTTATGATGGTTCTATGCCCTTCTTAATGGGTTCTTAGTGGTTGTAGGGAAAGAGAGAGTGCCCTGGTGAATGCTCCTTTGTGGGGTGCCCAGGGTTCGGCTAGGTACTCTCTTAGCTCAGTATGATTTTTTGATAATTGAAGGATAGGACTATGTCTCAGGGGGTGGGAGGCTCCTGGACTTGTGGCTACTATTGGACAGACTGGTGGAGGCTATGGCAGCATGGGGAATTGCCCAACTTTGGCTAATGTGCCAGTTGAGGCCCAGCTGGGATAGGAGGATATCACAACAGTAATTTCTGTCTTTATATCTATTTGTTTGGACTATTATAATGTGTTCCACATGAATCTCCCTTTGAAGACCATCCAGGAGGTCCAGCTGCTGCTGGATGCAATAATCCATTTGTTAACTAGCATTGTGTTTGTTATTAACATATGAACCCAATGTTGTAGGCTCTGCATGGTTTCTGGTTGGTTTCCAAGTGCAATTCCAAGTGCTGTTTTTAATCTATAAAGCCCTATATGATCTGGTATTTTCAGGACTACCACATCCAACTAGAATTAATCCACCTGATCCATATAGTCCAGGAATAACTTAGTTGGTTCTTCATTCTACAAGGTGAGAGAGACGTAGTCTTATAGTTGTTATTTTTTTAGTGGGGGCATTCATTTGATACAACAAATCAGACTTGCCCCGTGATTGCTGCCTATTCAGAGATTATTAAAAATGGAGCTCTTCTGAAGGCCTAAAAGGTTGTGATCTATGCACTACTGCGGATATTGATATTGTATTGCCTTGTGATATCTTAAATGATTTATATGTTACAGGCTTAGTTCTTAACTTTAACTGTTTTATTGGGGAGGATTTATTTACATTGGCTTGGGTTTTATATTGTCACATGCTACTATTATTAACTGCTGAGAGTCAGATTTGATCACGGTGGGCACAAATCTGATGGATAAATAAATCTCACAATTGCTTTGAGGAGTTGCAGACAGATACTGCTTTTCTATCCCCTTGCATTCTGAAGCTCTTTTTTTTGCCTTGAATACAAAGTTCTGTAAAACCCAAAATCATACTAGCTATGCAAGGAAAAACCAAAATTAAGGGCCTTCTTGTAAGGCACGCTAGTTTTCCAGAGCTGAGCCCAGATTTTCCCATCACATGGCAGCTCACAGGTTTTAGTTGCAGCAATGGCAAAGGCTACTCTTTCATCTCCTAAGCTCCCTGGTTGGTGGCTACAATTATAATTTCCTCACTTTCCGTGTAAACAAAATGACATCACAATGCAGGAAGCGACTGGGAAGCAGCCTTCTAACTGATTTTGCAGATTCTACATTTAGTTAGGTTGGGCTGTTCAGAGGGAGTTTTGTGGAATCAGAATTGCTGACAGAGGAAAAAGCATCATGGCAGCCATTGTGAAACAGATGGTAGAAGGAAATGTAAAGATGGAAGCTGTCTGTGATCTCTGTGATCACTGACCACTTCAACTACCTCAATATTTCAGGTTCTGCTTCTCTATATAAGATACTGACATATGAAGGAATATACAGACATATATACCTCCCTGGGCACTTGAAAGTGGCATAGCTCATTAGAAACTATTTCTGTCTTCTTGCTTGCTTTGGTCCTAACTGGATCTTTTGTGGGATCTGTTTATATAATAAAGCAAGGATAGAATGCATTTTGACTTATGGAAAACAACAAGAATTGGACCCGCTCTTAAGTGAATTTGTCCGGGAAAGACTTACATTCTTTCAGCATCAATTCTCTGAGTAGCAGTAATGTATTCCTTTCCAATCTAGTTGGAAAGGAAAGGAAAGGAAAGGAAAGGAAAGGAAAGGAAAGGAAAGGAAAGGAAAGGAAAGGAAAGGAAAGGAAAGGAAAGGAAAGGAAAGGAAAGGAAAGGAAAGGAAAGGAAAGGAAAGGAAAGGAAAGGAAAATCTCCTTAGTCTTTGCCTTCTGAAGCATGCAAAGTGATTGAAACAAGAGAGATATTTACAGATCGGTTAGAAAACAGGAATTCTATGATGTACCTCTGTGTTTAATAGAGCTTCTCTCAGACTCTCTAGCCTTGTTGTGATTCAAGAAAAAAAGCTGCAAATTGGTACACTAATTTGAAGCCCTGCCATACCTCAATCCATCTTGTGTTCAAAGCATGCCCAGCCTATTTTATTGTTAATGTGTTTTCCTTTTGCAGTCTCATTCCATACAACTTCCTAGTCTTTTTCACATTCCTTCATCAAATCCAGGGCTTTCCAGTTCAGCCTAAGCCAGCTACTGACAGCCTGAGAATCCCAGCCCAGACTATCAGAAAAGGGCAGCCAATTAACAGTCACACTCCACACTCAAACAGGCAGCTCTCAAAGTGGGCATCTTCCTTCTTGCCATATGTCCAGCACTCAATCAGTTCATAAATGGCATTTTTTTAAAAAAATTAAAGAAATACAAAAAAGTCTCTCATTCCAATGCAATCTATGAATTTGTCCCCATGTAACTGTGTGCATTTCTTTGTGGGTTTACAAGGCGTTCACTGAGTCAATGCGTAGGTATAATGGGTTGTTTCTTGGAAGCAAATGCTTCTAAATGTAGCTTCTTCTTTTGCAAGAAATGTAATATTTAGGATATTACAGTGTATTACTGCTGCTTTGCAGGCAGAGATGAGATTGATGAAAGTGCCTGTGAAGTTGCAGAGATATATAGTGGATCCTAACATCAAGTAATCAATCCCCAAATGTCTTTTGGAAGCCATCAAGTTGAGTGAATGACCTGGTTCCAGAAAGCCCTAAAGCAGAACCACTGCTAGGTTCCTTTTTGCAGTAAACATTAGCTTCCCTACAAACTTCAACGAAGTAGGAATGGAGCACTGAAAGGTTTCAGGAATATGCTGCTGGCAGATCCTCTGAAGCATGAAGGGGTATTCAACCCAATTTTGTGTCAGCACAAGAATCGGATAGATATGCCGTCAAAACTGAAAGTAATAATATGGGCTTCATTAGGACAAGGAAGATATAGAGACATAGTGAAAAATGGTGAGGTGGTAAATTGACAGTAGTCAATCCAGAGAGTTAGCAAAGAGAAGGATGAAGGATGGATGGTGCAGGCTATGAAAATTCAAAGGCATTTGCAGGTGAGAGTCATGACATCATGATGCAAGCACTCCTTCTGAATATGTGTCATATACAAAAAGGATGGGGCTTCCATTACTATACTTATATTGTCACTTTGATGGAAGCACTGAATCTTGGAAATGCCTCTGGCTTCTGATTCATCTAAGCCATGAAGATTGCTTTCTCTCATGAGATAGACCAGTTCTATGCTGACTACAATTCTGTGAAATACTAGTTTTGCCAGTAAAGTCCCAGTGAAAGCCACCATGTTTTCTCAACAGAACTGAAGCTACTCCTACTTCAGTGTTACCATAAATCACAGGTGTCAAACTTGCCGCATCACGTGATGTGTCGCGACATATCGCAACTTTTTTTGCATTGCCAGAATTGGGGTGGGCGCGGCCTCCATATGATGCAACAGGCCGTGGGCTGGCAGTTTGACACCCCTGCCATAAATAAACATAAAAAGATAGTCTGCTTCATGAGACATTGAGTTGAAATTATTGCAACGTGAACTGAATGATACTGGAAACTGACTTGTATTGTGATTGCCCTACATAGGTCTTTTATGTAGAAATATTTCTATTTCTTTTGAGACTAGTGTACAAATTCCCTCCCCTTTCTCCACATGTACATATATATATTTATCATATTTGAATAATTGCCTAATTATTTATTTCCATTTGATCATGGAAAGACAAAGTAGGAACTCTATGAAGTCAACCGAACTGAATTAGGTGTGTGTATGGGTGATTCTGAATATTATAGAAAGGCAGACACTGACTGGTCCTGTAAGAAAATGATTATTTTTGTACAATACATTGTTACTTTCATTAACAAGCCACATATATTAAAGTCAGTACATTGTTAGTAATATAAGACCACCAATAATTATACAATGTCATGACATAGTGACAATGAATGGCTTCATGCCATGTATTTATGTGAATGGACAAAGGATAGAGCATTTGAGATCTACTCAAAAGCAGGCCAAAACAAGAAAAAAAATGGCATTTTGGTGGAAAAGTATAAAATGGGTTTGGCCAAACTTTAATGGAACAATCACGCCTTGTTGGAAATGTAAAAATGTATGGAAACTGGATTGGGACTTCTATTTTTATTGTTTTAGAGATATTTATATGTTATGATTTTAATGTTTTATGCTTTAAGCTACTTAAAGTCATTTCATTAAGAGATGGGCGGCAAATAAATTAAATAAATAAAATAATAAAAACTGTAAATCACAACAAATGTGGCACTATATACCCTGGGCATTCTTCAGAAACTCAAACTTGGTCTGGGCAACTACTGTACACTTCAGTTGGTCAGGGATTTTCCGATATGTGAATGAATATAGTTTTTAATTTTTAAACTAGACAATCTGTGCCTCATTGGATCATCAATTCAGAGCTATTTCCTTACCAGATTCCTCAATTCCTTCTACAGTGACAGAGTTTTTTTATTTTTTGTTTTAAACAAGTTTTATTGGTTTTTTAAATTTTACATCAAAGTGCTTAGGAAGCATCATAGAGATAGGGTAATCAATCATCCAGAAATTAAAAAAAAACATAATCATACAATTCAGGTTAATTCTTTAAAAATTCCCTCTCTATTTCCCTCAATTGCTATAACATAATCAAATTAATACATTTCTAAATAGAATTCAATCAATCAAAAAAAAAAATCAATAATATTTCACCTATATCAATCCAAATCCTGTTTTTAAGCTTTACTAACTTACAATTACCATATTCCAATTTAGCCTTAAATAAACACACAATTTACATTTCAGGTATCCCAATTTCCCTTTTTTCATGAAATAATAAATATTTCTAAAATAAACATATTATTCCAACCATTATATTTTTACATTTCCCAACTATATTCTATTTCTTATTCTATTCTATTTCAAATATATATTTTATAAATCAATCCATATTTCTAAAAAACCTTTTTAACTCATTAAGTAAAATTTAAATCCTGTCACAATAATTATACCTAAAACAAACATATTATTCAAAAAAAAAAACCCTTCTTACTTCATTTCACATCTATATTCTATTTCTTATTCTATTAACTCCTTGTTTACAGCCTTTTCCATATTTCCATATTATAATTCCAAACCATAATCAAATCAATAATTTTCATCTCAATGGTATTAACTCAGTCAAAATCTCTAAAAGCCTTTTTAACCCATCAGATAAAATTTTAACTCTCATTTTTAAATCTAATTCTAGCTTTCTTTTTGTGCCAAGCAGGTTGCCATAAAAGAGCCTCTAAATCATCAAATCTCAATATTTGATTATACGTATTTATCAACAATTCAGTCTGATCATATTTCTCTTCTCCTTTTTCCAATACTATCTGAGCTGTATTATCAGTTTTGTTTAATCGTTCATTATCCATGTTGTCACAGTTTTCAATGCCTCGTATTTGCAAATCAGTTCCTGTTGCTTTTGGCATTGTAGATGTTTTAATTGAAGTCAATCTTTGGTCTTCAACATTCTCAGTAAGTTGTATGTGGGATTGTATGATGTCTTCTATGTTGATTTGTTCCTCATCTATTGTTATTTGAGTTATGGGATAGCCAGTTGGAATCTGGAAGTCAATTTGAAGTTTTGTAGTAAAAGCTTTTATTCTAGCATTCACTTGTTCAGTAGCTTTTTGCATTTTTTCCAGTATAAGTTTACACATAGATTGTGGATGAGATTCCTCCATCTCATTAAATTGTATATGTTAATAATAATAATAATAAAGTTGGAAGGGACCTTGGAGGTCATTGAGTCCAACCCCCTGCTCAGGCAGGAAACCCTATACCATTTCGGACATGTGGCTGTCCAGTCTCTTCTTAAAAACTTCCAGTGTTGGAGCATTCACCGCTTCTGGAGGCAGGTTGTTCCACTGGTTAATTGTTCTAACTGTCAGGAAGTTTCTCCTCAGTTCCAGGTTGCTTCTCTCCTTGACTAGTTTCCATCCATTACTTCTTGTCCTGCCTCAGGCGCCTTGGAGAATAGCTTGACTCCCTCTTCTTTGTGGCAACCCCTGAGATATTGGAATACTGCTATCATGTCACCCCTAGTCCTTCTTTCATTAAACTAGACATACCCAATTCCAGCAAACGTTCCTGATATGCTTTAGCCTCCAGTCCCCTAATCATCTTTGTTGCCCTTCTCTGCACTCTTTCTAGAGTCTCAACATCTTTTTTACATCGTGGTGACCAAAACTGGATGCAGTATTCCAAGTGTGGCCTTACCAAGGTATTGTAAAGTGGTATTAATACTTCACGTGATCTTGATTCTATCCCTCTGTTAATGCAGCCCAGCACTGTGTTGGCTTTTTGGCAGCTGCAGCACACTGCTGGCTCATATTTAAGTGATTGTCCACTAGGACTCCAAGATCCCTCTCACAGTTACTACTATTGAGCAAGGTACCCCCTATACTATACCTGTACATTTGGTTTTTCTTGCCTAAATGTAGAACCTTACTTTTTTCACCATTGAATTTCATTTTGTTAGATAGCGCCCAATGTTCAAGTCTGTCCAGGTCCTCCTGTATCTTAAGCCTGTCTTCTGGAGTGTTGGCTATTCCTGCCAGCTTGGTGTCATCCGCAAATTTGATGAGTTCCCCATCTATCCCCTCATCCAAATCGTTGATGAAGATGTTGAAGAGCACTGGCCCCAGAACAGAGCCCTGGGGCACCCCACTGCACACTTCCCTCCATGTAGATGCGGTTCCATTGAGGACCACACACTGAGTACGGCCGGTCAGCCAGCTACGAATCCATCTGGTGGTGATGCTGTCTAACCCACATTTTTCTATCTTATCGAGTAGTAGGTTGTGATCTACTTTATCAAATGCCTTACTGAAGTCCAAGTAAATTATATCCACAGCATTCCTCTGATCCACTAATTTTGTCACTTGGTGAAAGAATGCAATAAGGTTTGTCTGGCATGATCTGTTTTTGACAAACCCATGTTGGCTTTTGACAAACCCATGTTGTTGCATGCAGGCCTCTTTAGAGTTGATCTGTTCTTCCTCTGTTATTCCTTGGTCTATAAGTTGATCAGTCAAAATTTGAGATTCAATTTTTAGTTCTGGAGTGTCATCTTTAGTGTTCATTCTAAAAATCCTTTGTTCCTTAAGTTCCAAGATTTTTTCCAGTATAAGTCCATAGCCAAGCTGTGGGTAAAACTCCTCCATTTCAGTAGTAAGATAATTAGTGGAGGTTATGTTTATTAACAGTCAACCAACATCCGCCTCCACAATTCTAATAAGCAATTTCACCACCCAGCTGTTTGAAATCTGTTATCTTTTCCCTTTGTAATAATTTGGAGGTCAAATCCAGTCTCAAAATCAAAGGGAAAATACAATTGCAATGTCAGTTTTCACCACAAGGTGTCCTCAGTAAGCTGTAAGACCTTTTTTCCAAATTCCAATAAAGTTTTGTCCAGTTAAAAAGTAAAAGTAAAGAAAGTAGAACGGTAACAATATTCCCCAGCTTAGAAAGTAAATAAAGCAATAAAATTCTATAATAGAGATTTTTTCAGGATCCCCGAAATCCAAAAATAACAATAGTCAGTAAGGATTAATTATTATTTCTTTTCCAGAGCTCGTTTTCCCAAGTATCCAAACGCCGCTCTCTCAGAGCAGGGAAATAGTTCCAAAAGCTTTTCACAGGAGGATAGTTAGGGTATAGAGAGGGAAGGAAAGGTCTCACCCGGATCTTCCATGGTGGTTCTTTTCGCTTAGATGTTCTTGTGACTTTCGGCTGGAGCAGCTAGATGATCGGCCATGTTAATGGCCAATCTTTTCCTCGTCGGCCCAAAGGAGCTGTCTCGGGCCGCGGAAGGTGCTGCCGCTCCCTCCGCAGTCGATGAGAGTCCTCCTCAGTGGTGGTCGCCCCTCCATGGCGACTTTCGACCCTGTCCAGGGTCTACCGGCGGAGGGAAACCGGCCAGCGAAAAGACTCTCTCCGCGACCGCCAGCACCGCAAACCGGAAACGGAAGTCAGTGACAGAGTTTTTAATGTACTGTCTTTACTGGAAAAGTTGGGATACATTCAGAGCTATATCTGCCTTGAAAATAGCCCATGTTGAACTGTATAGCATAGTCAAACATTAGCAAAAGAAATGTTTTATATAACATTTTGTATTATAAATTATTTTACGATAATGTTCATGTCATAAAATGCTTTATAAAATTTGCCAAATTTCAATTCCATGAGAATCATGGATCCCGTATTTTGGATGCATTCTGTAAGGTAACCCATTT
The DNA here is from genome assembly GCA_023970755.1 of Azemiops feae. NCBI lineage: Eukaryota > Metazoa > Chordata > Lepidosauria > Squamata > Viperidae > Azemiops > Azemiops feae. The sequence continues at coordinate 1,006,838 of JALGBA010000082.1, read as the reverse complement.
GAAGTACCTTGGTTCAATGTTTTGCCCTATGGTGCATTCTTTTACCCAGTTAAAGGTTACAGGAATCAGTGTTTTAGTAGAATATAGATTAAACAGTGAAAGTGGTAAACCTGCATTTGTTTCAACACTGCTGAATCACTGCATAAAAGCAGGGGGGGAAAGTACTGATAATGTTTTCTGGTCCTTAGCATCACACTTCCAGCTTCAATTTCTCCACAAAGTGCCAAGATGGAGAAAGGAGGAGTAAGGTTACCACTCGAGTGACTGAAAGGTTTATCTTTTTATCACAGGAAATGCCTCCTCAGAAACCTTGATGAAGATAAACAGGAGTCAGTCTCAGTGCTTAGAGAGAAAAGGTCCAAGTGCATCTACCTTATTAAAAGAAATGAAGGGCAAATAAGTGACCTGGATGTAGTGTGACTGGGGGAAAAAAAATCTTAGGAAAGCTTCCCTTGATAGTACAAGACTCACATAACCCACGATCTCAATTATAACGACCTGCTCCACCTTGACCTTCTTTCCTTTCTCGCCATTTTGTTTCCCTGTCCAGCAGCCTTCCATTTTGGATTTCGGCTCCTCTACAGCACAGAAGACTAGTGTCAATTCCTCTATTTCATTTTGAGTCTAAGTGAACCCCTTCTGCTATCTCCTGGGACGTTGTGCACTTTTTAGCACCATTATGTAAACGTTTCTGAGAACAGGCTTCCCTCAGCACATTTTTAAGACTCAGCATTGCAACTTTCTGCTCAATTCCCTTCAGCTGTTACTTGCTTTCTTCCTCCTTCCCACCCATCACTGGAGTATACTTTTTTTTTTTTACACAAACCAGACGTTTTCCCTCTTCAATTCAGCACAGCACAATCTATAAAGCTCTTTTATTTCAGGAGCCTTAAAGAGATTCAATTGCAATTCGTGTTCTTTAAATGGATGTTTATTTATTAACGTTGCCCTAGCTGGTACTTTACAGCCATGGCTGTGGCCTCTGAAGGGAGCTATTTAAGAGGCATTTTGCAGCATGTTATAATAAAAGTTTAATCGGCTACCAACCCCCAATTTCTTTATGTATGTAGGGGTAGAGGAGGAGCAAGGGTGCATGACAAAGCAAGGAAAAAGGACAAGAAGCACAGCTTGCAGACAGGGCCACAGAGAGTCATTTGAACACATGCACACACATCTATGCATTAAGTAGTGGCATTCACAGCTTGAAAATGACATTGAAATCAATATTAGTGACAAGGGAGGGGGGTACTCTCTGCCTCCACTTCTTTCTTTTGGAGATAACCAGAACTTAAGTACAATTAATCATTCAAATTAAGCCCAACTAAAGAAATGGGCAACCTTGGTCAATCTAGTGATTGCTCCCAACATTCCTCCCTTTGGCAAGCTGGTTGAGGTTATTTAACATTATCTGCGGGATACTTGTACTCCATTCTTGCATAGGGGCACCATTGCAAGATCAATAAACTTTGGGTGAGTTTCTGACAGCAAGGTTGCTCATCAAGACCTAATATAACATTCTGGAAGACACATAGGTCTCCTTGAATTCTTGTAGCTTAGTCTTTTTCTTTTTTCTTTTTAAAAAGAATGTCTCATATGCTGTAATTTATCCATGATTTAGCCTTTCACACATCCTGCTCTCATTCTCTGTAACAGTTGGACATCCCCAAGAAGCTTTTGGTTATCAGGAGGCTGTAGCTTGATGTGTAGACAATAACTGTAAATTTAATTCAACACTTCTATCTCTGGAGTTGTGTGTTCCGAGTTCAGTTCAAAGATATAGGAGCAATGAAAGGAGAACAGAGGTAGCTCTAAAATTGCTGGATAAAGATAGTCATGGAACTGTAGTTTAAACAAACAGTGCTCATATTTTTACCACTCTGTTGAAATATATTTGAATTCTATTCAAATGAGGGTAATGATTTATACATTTGTATTATTACATACAAATGAACATGGGCAAATTTTACACAAACTTGCATTTCCATGTTCTCTTTCACCCTCTTCATACTGACTGTATGTCTCCAAAGTGTTGACTGGAAAACTTGAGCTCAAGTCTCCAGAGAAAACTTAGGACAGATAATACACAAACAAATGTGTGTTTGCACACATAAGTAGGACATCAATATGATTTGCAATTTCCAAATGTCCCAGATACGTTCTGAAGATAATATTGGTGAATACAAGGAAGAATTGAGGACCTCAACTCTGAATCCTTCCAGAGGATGTAAACAAGCCTTGCATTCTCCACTTGAGCTATTCTTTTAAGAATCAGTGGTCTGAGCCAAGCTTGTTGGTTTATCTATGAAAAGGACAGTTTCCTTCCTTATCCATCTCCCTTCCAAGTATTTCAATCAAGGTCAGAGAGTCACTCTACTGCAACCTGAATCTCCTGGGCTCTAGGGGAAATTTATAGCTGTGTTGTTCTGCATCATCACATGGAAAGCTGTTCTCACTGGTCCCTGATAAAAACTGCCTTTGTGGCTTTCTATGAGTAGAGATATCTGACATTGGAAAAGATTTATCCTGAGCAAGACAATACTAGAAGACAATTCCTTTCCTTGGACTTGATAAATGCTTTCTCCCAAAGTGAAGCCTCTATATATCTGAGATGTAGAGGTCACTGGATGGATTACTCCCTTAAATTGCCCAGTCATATAATAGATGAGGGAAGGAACAACAGCTGCCTTCTTAAAACCTATATCTTCCCAGATAGTAAAGTCAGCAATGGCTCTTTCTATACCCCTACTATCACAAAATCACTGACATCCTATCCCTCCCAAGAGGTGGGTCAACTCATACCATTTTTTTAAGGCACAAGCTGAAATCCTTTTAATTGGGTTGTTGTAAGTCCCACTAGGTAGAGCAGACCAGAACAATAACTAGAACTATACTTAATAGAGACAGGTTATAAAAACAGAACATTGCAAGCCTGGTTGTGCTGTACCTCCTACTCCTCATAGTTCAATGAATTAGGGAGATATTTGCTTCTAAATCTTATCTGGCTGTTCTGGACTTAAAAATGCTTTAGCCCTCTTTGCCTAGACAAAGATTTCTGCATGTTTCTGTCAGGGTCATCTCCCTGACTCACTACAGATGTGTTAAAGCAGATGCCAGACAGCAACATATTAGAATGCTTTAAATTATATCACTGTCCTGGATAGTGGGTTGGATTTGGTGGCTTTAATAGCTCCCTGAACTTTAGAATACAATGATTCAAGGTATAGGTAAACTAGAATTTTGTATCAGATGTGATAGTAACTAATCAACTAAGGTGGCTTTTTAAAGGACTACAGCAAACAGTGGAGCATTGACTATCACTGATTACTAGCTTTGATGGTTATAAGTATCTAAAAAAACACTGGTAGCAAATCTTACATTTCAATTGTCAGGGAGAAAAATATGGAAGCTACTGTTCTTCTGTCCAAGCTTGTGAGGTCCCAAAATATTGGCTATCATATGACCAAGAAATCAGTGGGCATTTCATACTAGCACTATTTTGACTTCCTAATCTTCCATAAAGAAATCAAACTGTTATTGTTTTCAATATGTATAGATCTCTCTCTCTCTCTCTCTGTGCCTTCAAGAATTTTTGACTCCTGGTGACTCCCTGGCACCCGGCAGTTTTCCTGGCAAAGGTTTTTTTTTGTTTTGGTGTTTTTTTTTAAATTGGTTTGCTTTTACCTCCTTCCTAGAGCTGAGAGAGAAGGACTGGCCTAAGGTCACCTCCTGGCTTTGTGCCTAAGGTAGGACTTGAACTCATAATCTTCTGGTTTCTAGCCTGATGCTTTACCCATTACTCCAAACTGGCTCTCATAGATCTTTGCCATCCTTGAAATGCAAGAACACAATGAGCCAATCTATACTTCCCTTCTCTCTTTCCAGCAGTCTAATAGAGGAACTGAAAGAATTTCATTCAATCGTCTAGCTCCTGAGCTACAATTATTCAATCTCCTTAGTCCCACTATTTTTTAAGAACAAAGAAAATGAATTGGTAGCATTTCTCGCCTCTTTCCGTATTTTTTCAGCAAATAGTCTGTTTCTATTTGACAGTTTATAATGTCAACAATAACAAAAACCCTTAAAAGTTGCTCTGTGAGGAGTTTCCCATGATGATTCATGGCAAACTAGATGTCCCTGAAGGAGCGAGGACAACATTGTGGCAGAGATCAGGAGTAAAATTTGGCCAGTTAAATCTCTTCAGAAAAAGGAAAGGTAGTGAGATTGCCCACTTGTACTCCTACTTCTGAAGGAACTAAGATTTTTGTGCTCTGCTCATGAGTTGAGCAGCTGGGAGTCAAGACATTTCAATCAAGCTCACAGTCATAATGCAGTTAATATGGACTTAAGATGGTAGATGACAGGAAGACCTGGAGGAACATTGTCCATGGGGTCGCGATGGGTCAGGCACGACTTTGCAACTAACAACAACAACAATATTTATTAATCACTTTCAGATATAATTGATTTACAGTTAAAGAGATTTTCTGAGCAGCAGGATAAAATTTCTACTTGGTAAGTTATTTTCTGGATTATAATGAAATAAAGAAAAAAAGATTTTAAAACATTAAAACTGTTGGCAAAAAGCTGAACAGGAATCAATGTAAGAAGTTTAAAACAGAAGAAGGGGATAGTTATTTTGAAAACATTTTTTTTCTGAAAGTACCTTTGAATAAATTGGAATTTAAATAGACAAACAAACTGGACCTTCACGTGAATCTTTTTTGTTTAATATTAAAGAGTGCACATAATTAGTGGATTCTACAAAACAAAAGATAAACATAATATAAGTGAGACTGTGATGCTGACTATAACTATGGAGATATTGACTGTGTTGCTGACTATAATTAAGAAGGGCTACTTGAGATGAAAATATTAAAGGCACAGAAAAACAAAATATTAAAGGCACAGAAAAACCTGCCTTTCCTTTGAGACAATTTCACTTTTGGATTATAATATCATAATGGCAATCATCAAAAAGTGACAAAAATAGAAGGGAAGAGAGAATTGCTAGAACAACCTACAGAGAGAGGAATTACAGCAGCTTTGCTTCTGAAATTAACTGAGTAACTAGCCAATAAATTAATGGAATCACTTGATACTAAATTGAAAGTGTTTGAAAAAAGAATGGATAAAAGACTTGTCAAGAGGAAAGAGGAAATGAAAGAAAAAGTTAAGAATATGCAAAACTGTAACAAGAGTCTGGGGATGTAAAACAAATTAACTGCAACATGGAAATTTTGAGAGTAACACAGACGTTATAGAGAGAGAATTGGAAAAAAATAGATAATTTGGCTCTACTGGAATTGAGACAGAAGAAACTCTGAGATTTTGAGCAATGCCAGAAAATTTTATTAGAAAAATATATATTAAAATTTTAGTATTTTTATTGATGAGGATTATACAGAGGCAGAAATTGAAATATAGAATAAATATTAGATTTTTGAGAATAATGTTCCAAGGGATGTTTTGGTGTGCATTCTCAGGAAGAAGACAAAATATCAAATCTTGCAGCAGCATTTTAATACAAGACTGAAAATTGATAATACAGATGTAATTGTTTTTAAAGAAATTCCTATTAGAATTTTACATAAAAGAGTGATTTTTTTTTGACTGAGATATTAAAGCAAAAAAATATTCCATTTCAATAGGACAAATTTGAAGATGTGATTTTTATTGTTAAACAGCAGGAGTTTTAAATGAATTCTGTTCAGAAGGTGAGGGAATTCCTAAAAAAAAATCAAAGAGGAATTAGAGGAGACTCAAATTGGAGGTGCCATACATAAAAACCTCAACAGGTCCAAGAAGAAACTGATTGGGATGATACTGAATTAGGCACTACAGGTATTGATTTTTCTAAATTTTTGGCTTGATTATGGATTACAAATTATTGACATGGAATATAAATGAAGTAAATGCTCCTCAAAAAAGAGAAAAAAATCATTTGATAAAATTAAAACAAGATACAATTTGCCTATATGAGACACATTTGTTTTTTAAAAAAGGACATTGTCACGTGCCAGGGAAATCAGGAGATTCAGGCAGTTCAAATGGATATAAAGATTTATTCAGTGGTGGGATTCAAATATGTGAACAATCGGTTCTCTGTGTGGATGCCGCTTCCGGGAGTCCATTGTGGGCCTGGGCAACAAAAAATTAGCTACCGATTCTGCCGAACTGGTGCGAACTGGCTGAATCCCACCACTGGGTTTATTGCAAGCTTTAGCTCTCTACAAGAATCTGACCAACTGGCGGTTAAGAGAAATGAGTGTGAGATAAGAGAGGCATTCAAGGTGGGCTGGACTTAGATCTCTTGTGTGCACACAGGAACTCATGGCTTAACCCTCGTGCTCAGCCTAGTCATCCCTTACAGACATAAAATGCTTGAATGATAAAAATTTGGATGAAAAATGTATTTCAGTGGCAGAAGGGAGTTATTTTGTATATAAATACCCAGCTATACTAGAATATGTACTGACTGGTGAGCATGGTAGATATGTTGGGGTAGAAATTTATTCATTTTATTTATTATATTTATATGCTGCTCATCTTGTGGTTCAAAGCAATTCTGACTGGCTTACAAGATAATGAAAAATACAGGTATAAAAACAATTCTAAAAAATAATTGAAATTATAAAAGATTTTAAAAGTTACTTTGCACAGGACTAAAACTTTGATATTGGGAATTTATGCCCCAAATGAGATCCAAGTATTAGTTTATAAAGGACTTATCAAGAGATTAATAGATTTTTCTTATGAAAATTGATGTTTAATAAGAGATTAGAATAGTTTCCCCACAATTGGTTGGAACTTGTGAGGAAAATATAAAAATTACTCAAAGCAGATTACTAAAAAAATTATTTCATTTGAAGGACAATTTAGAGCTGGTTAATAAATGGAAACAGAAAAAAATGCAGTTTAAAAGAGTTTGATTTAGTGGTTAAGGTGTTGGTCTAGACCAGGGGTAGGCAACCTTGGCTCTTTTATGACTCGTGGACTTCAACTCCCAGAATTCCTGAGCCAGCCATGCTGGCTCAGGAATTCTGGGAGTTGAAGTCCACGAGTCATAAAAGAGCCAAGGTTGCCTACCCCTGGCTAGACACCAGGAAATTGGTTAACATCATGAGATACTAGAATTTTGTCAAGGGGAATATAAAATACTATCAAGACAAGAACTGATGGCAGAGGGATACAGTTGTCAATGGTTCTCTTACAATTATTAGAAAAAATTAAAGTAGACAAAGAACTTATGGTTTTGGACATTCTAAAACTAGATTTGAAATAGAATTGTGTGCAAATGATGAGCTTGTAATTGCTAAAATGTATAAACTTTTTTTGACATTTGAAACAGAAGAACAAGAAGTGAAAAAATGTATAGGTAGTCCTCAAGCAGATTGCCACAGGAGATAAGAGAGTGGTATGTAACATTCTAAACCAGGGGTGTCAAACTCAATTTCATTGAGGACCGCATCAGCATTGCGGTTGTCCTCGGGGGGCCAGGTAGGTGTGGCCAGGGTGGACGCGGCCTACTGGGTGGGCGTGGCTGGAGTGGGTGTGGCCTACTGGGTGGGCATGGCCAGCTCTACATCATTCGCGTCAAGGGTGCCTGTGGGGGCCTGAGCAGGAGTGGGACAGATCTGAGGGTCTCTGGCCGAAGGGGGTGAGACCAGGGCAAACGCCAAGGCATGGTCCACTGGAAGAGTCTGCTGAAACCCCTCCCCCGGAGCCCATCAAGCCAGATATGTGAAGTAGGCGAGGGCCATTTGCTGGCCACTTCCAGGCGATAGTGCATTTCTTCATTCCTCACAAAGGGTGACACCTCCCCAGCGCGCACCCAGGGGGCGGGGCCAACATGGCAGGGGCTGGTTCCTTGCTGTTTCCAGATGGTCTTGTGGAGCTAAGACTGAATACGTTTCAGCATAGATGGCCACCACAAAATTGTACATTGGCTCCCGGGTGGCCTGGCCTGGGGCCAAGGCAGCGGGGGCCATTCCCTCACTGTTTCCAGGATGGCTTCGTGGGCCACATGAAACCACATCGCGGGCCGCATCCAGCCCCCGGGCCTTGTGTTTGACATGTCTGTTCTAAACCATGAATGAATGAAAATGAAAGGTCTAAGAATAAGACCTAAGTCTTATATCTGGATGGGAGAATACAAAAATAGGATTGTTGAGTTGACTTGGGAGAAGAGGTTAACCAAGAAGACTTCTTCACAAGGGCTGTAGAATAGCAATGACTCAAGGGGAATTAGTGGTTTTGCTGTGACTTTCAACATATTGGATCAGAGTTAACGATAAATAAACTCAGCTCCCCCCTGATGGAATACATGAGAAACCCACAATGGAGGAGTGGATCATGAAGATGGTGAAACTTGCAAAATGGCAAAATTAACCTGTGTGATCAGGGATAAGACAACAAATACTTTTATAAAAGACTGAAAACAAATGAATTGGTGATTACAGATTTGCTGATTAAAAAGTATTGAATATGAATAACTTTAAAGAGAGAGAAGTAATGAATTTATTTGTAACTGCCCTAAAGAAGATCAGAAGTTGTCCCTTATATATATATTCTTTTTCTGCCTGCACTGTCATTTCTATTTCTTTATTTCTCTTTACTCCTTAATTTCACTCTATATAATTTTATATTTATCTTTTACTGATGTGAAAATCTTTAGAACCAGAAAAACATGAGAAGATTCAGACCTCGATCTGACCCAAACACTGATGTGGAAGAGCCCTACAACCTCCATCCTTTGGCCACAATGGTTGGATAATTCACAGAACTGTAATACTGGTCAAACACCATTTTAAAAGAGTTTTTATCAACCCCAGTCTGTGTTATTTTATTGTGCTTCTCAATGCTGGTGGTCATTTTGAATATTTTAATTGTCTATAGGCCACTATGGAGATCCTAATGGTTGGATAGCAGACCGTGGAATATAAATATATATAACATAGGACTATATTCACAAATTACTCGGATCTCAGCAATTGGCAGTGCAATATATTTAGTGACTAAATGAATAATAAATGCAGCCCGATGGATGATTTTTTTCCCCTCATTCAGCTCATTTCTCACCTTTCTTCCCTCCAGAAAACAGGACTGGTAAAAGGCAACCATCAACACAAACAGCAAGGAGCATGTAAGTTGTATCAAAAGCATAGCCAACATTTTTTGCCAGCGTGCCACAAGTTAGGCCTATGGTATAAAATAATGCCGGTCTAGTGCATAAAGGCTTGGTAAAGGAGTTAGTGCTTTGACTAAGCTGGAGAATGGGCAGCAAGGATGTGATAGTATAGAATTACACCTGATGCTTACAGTGTAGCCAGTTATGCTTCCGTTCACAAACTTGAGAACCATTCACCCCAATGTTTGATGACACAGAACTGAATCTGAGTAACATTCACACAGTGACTCTTCCCCCTTTGTTCTCCCTCAGTTTCATGCACTTTCCCAGATATCTTCCAGTGTACCTTGCAAAACATTTAAAATAAGCAGGAACTATTGGAAAAATAAGAACTTAGCCCATGAAAACAGGAAGGCATGAAAAAGAAAATCAGTAACAGTAACAGTATTACAGAGTTTGAAGGGATTTTGGAGGTCTTCTAGTCTAGCCCCCTATTCAAGCAGGAGACCCTATCCAGGGGTGGCTGGCTCAGGAATTCTGGGAGTTGAAGTCCACGAGTCATAAAAGAGCCAAGGTTGCCTACCCCTGCCCTATACCATTTCAGACAAATGGCTGTCCAATCTCTTCTTAAAAACCTCTAGTGATGAAGCACCCACAACTTCTGGAGGCAAGCTGTTCCACTGATTGCCTCACTGTCAGCTAATATCCTCTCTTTGGTATAAGAGGGAGGGAAGGAGAAATGTTGTCAGCCATTCAAAGTTCTGCTTTGTGGCCTGTATCAGTAAAGTAAGTTGTGTTATTTCCTATTATGGTCTACCTGGAATTGACATGGGGTGACTGCCAGGGTTACGGTAAAAGGAGGAAATTTGTCTGTTTCTTAATAGCAACTGAAATATTTGTTACCCCAATCTTTTAAAGAGCTCAATTTTACATCTCAACTCTGAGCCATCCAGGTGATATTGTCAATAGTTTGACCCAATGTCTGGAGGCTGTTCAGCTCTGGATAAGGAAGAACAGATAGAGGCTCAATCCAGACAACACTGAGGGCTGGCGGCTATTTGGGCTACCTGGATCTATTTCTTGGTAAGCTAGAAAAATGTGGGATAGACAGCATCACCACCAGATGGATTTGTAACTGGCTGACAAACTATACTCAATGAGTAGTCTTTAATGGTACTACATCTACATGGAGAGAAGCAAGCAGTGGGTACCACAAGGTTCTGTCCTAGGTCCAGTACTCTTCAATACCTTCCTAAATGACTTAGATGAGGGAATAGAAGGGGAAGTCATCAAATTTGCAGGTGACACTAAGCTGGCAGGAATAGCTAACACCCCAGAAGACAAGCTCAGGATCCAAAAAGATCTTGACATACTTGAACAATGGGCCCTAGCCAACAACATGAAATTTAATGTGAAGAAAAGCAAGGTTTTACACTTGGGCAGGAAAACCAAAAGTACAAGTACAAATTAGGTGAAACCTGGCCCCAAAACTGTAACTGTGAGAGGGACCTTGGAGTCCTAGTGGACAATCACTTAAATATGAGCCAGCAGGGTGTGGCAGCAGCCAAAAAAGCTAATACAATCCTTGGTTGTGTAAACAGAGGCATAGAATCAAAATCAGGTGAAGTATTAGTACTGCTTTATAAAACCCTAGTAAAACCACACCTGGAATACTGCAACCAATTTTGGTCACCATACTACAAAAAAGATGTTGAGACTATGGAAAAAGTTCAGAGAAGAGCAACTAAAATGATCAAAGGCCTGGAGACTAAAACATACAAAGAATGACTGCAGGACTTGGGTTTGGCTAGTCTAAAGAAAAGAAGAAACAGGGGCGACATGATAGCAGTATTCCAGTATTTGAAGGGCTGCCACAAAGAAGAGGGTGTCAAACTATTCTCCAAAGCACCAGAAGGCAAGATAAGAAACAATGGATGGAAACTAATCAAGGAGAGAAGCAATCTGGAATTAAGGAGAAACTTCCTAACAATGAGGACAATTAATCAATGGAATAGCTTGCTGTCAGACATTATGGGTGGTTCATCACTGGAGGTTTTTAAGAAGAGATTGGAGAGCCATTTGTCTGCAATGGTATAGGGTCTCCTGCTTGAGCGGGGGGTTGGACTAGAAGACCTCCAAGGTCTCTTCCAGTTCTATTCTGATTGATTGATCGATCTGGGATTTGTGATATTTGGTGTTGATGAGTCTGCACTTCCCCATTTGAGAATGGTATACAATTTGGGAGTTCTCCTGGATTCATAACTCTTGTTCAATCAGGTGCCCCGAAAGACCGTTTTACAGATTCATCTGTTACACCAGTTCTGCCCACTGCCAGAGTAGGAGAACCTTCAGACAATCCAATCATGCCCTTGTTACCTCATAAATGGACTACTACCGTGCATTCTACATGAGGCTGCTTTTAAAGGCTACTCAGAAACTACAGCTAGTTCAGAATGCAATGGTGTGGACACTGACGGGCATGTCATGATATACTCATGTGTCATCCTTCTTTTTGCAAGCTGCACTGGTTGCCTGTTAGCTCCCTGGTGTAATTCAAGGTATTGGTTATAACTCACAAAGACCTTCTTTGCTTAGGGCCTGGTCATCTGTGGGAATACCTATCTCCAGTAATTTTTGCTCACATAGTAAGCCCAGCCATTGTGGACACATTTGAGGTCCCTTTCATTTAAAATGTTACCTACTGGGACTGCGGAAGGAGGGTACGATCTCTGGAATAGCATCCCATGCCTCCCTCCCCTGTGGTTATCTATTCCACACTGAACCTGCAACTGTTTGGCAAATCTTTAAAAATCTGGCTTTATGCCAGGCTTGGGGTTAAGATGGTTGCTGTGCTAATGTTATTTTTCTTTTAATGTCCTTCGTTGTTTATTCTGGATGTACATGTCTTTTTTCTTTCATTTGACTGCTTTCTACCTTTAAGAGATGTAAGGCACCCACAGTTACTGGGAGTCTGGGGGCCTATAAATCTAGGGGGGGGGAAGGTGTCTCAATCTTTGATCTGATGATTCTAAATGGAGAGCTTGACTTAGCAGTAAACACCATACAGCCCAGTTGCCAAAACCAACTAAGATTCTCCTATTCTTTCCCTAAATTCTGCTAAAAGGCATAGCTGCTATCCTGTCTTTATCTTCCTGAAATCGTTAAACAAGTGGTTATTTTTTTTAGCCCATTTTCCACAATTCTAGAAATGTTGTTAAAAGGTTCAAAATCCAGCTTTTGCAAATTACAAGTAAGAAAGTTCTAGCGCATTTGATCAGCTTGAAAGACTTTCATGAAAAGATATAACCCTTCTATTTTCTACAGATCGAAACAAAATGAAGAATATCTCTACAAATGTATCTCCTACTCGCACACACACACACACACACACATCTCCACTCTATTCAAATACTGTTGGCTTTCGCCTCTTTTCTTCAGGCAATGTTTTTAAAAGGAAAACACATTTCTGTGTCTGTTAAGACAGCAACAATAATAATAATAAGTTGCAATTATTACACTGTACTGTAGGTTTTCAGGAGGGGAGAGAAGGCTGAAAAGAAAGCTGGGGGTAGATCAGGAGCAAACAAATCAAAGGGGAGTACATCATTGCTCAGAGAGAGAACAAAAGGAAAGAAACAAAATGAGAAAAACAGAAGGTCTCTGGTAGTGTCACTCAGCACAAAGAAAGTACAGAAAACAGCATCATTCCGTGCAACTTAACTGCAAGAAGTATGGAAAATTTCCTCCCCCAACCTTTTTCAAATGAAGAAGCTAATACGTTACTTGCAGACTGAGAAACATAAAGAAAACAAAGAACGTATTTATATTGAATTGGTCTGTTACTCAAAGAGTTCCTAGCAATGAATAGAGCATTTCTTCGGATGCCATGTTATTTTATGACTTTGTGACTAAATGGGACACACCTATAAATATTGGGTATGTTGCAAAATATTGCTTTTGCAACATACAAAATCAACATGTAACTCAATAGGGTTGAGTGAATCCCTTGAGTTACATGGGATAATGTACAGTAGTGGCCAAAACTGTGGAAACCTTTTGGGAAAAGTGTATTTTTGAGGTTTAATGGCTAATAACACCACTTTATTTTTGAGTAGTACCATAAAATTATATATCAGGGGAAAGATAATTTAATCAAGAATGTAATGCAACAAAGTTTGTTCAATTATCTGTACTGTATTCTATGAAAAGTTATAGCCAAATAACCAGAAAAAGGAAGCACAACTTGCTTAGGTTGATATCAGGTAGCTTTCCTTCATCTGATTGTAGCCAATGAGCATGAGTGTTTAGAGAGCCAATCAGGTGTCATCTTGTTTTGGCAATGAGCCAATCAGATCACAGTAGGATTCAGTTATTGATGTTATGTAATGAAGCTGAGAGGAGGACATTTGTCAGTGTGTTATGTGATCGCTGTCAAGTTGGTTGGGTTTTTTTGTGTTCTTTCATTTAGTGAGCTTGTAAAATGTAATAAAACTAAAGGAATGGTGCAAAGAGTTGACTGGTCGCCCAGAAAGCGATGTAAAATAGTATTATTAAGTGAACAAGGCTACAGTTATAAAGAAATTAGAAGAAAAATTGGTGGAAACTTAACCAAAGGTGGCATTTCTACTGTACACTTTTCCCAAAAGGTTTCCATAATTTTGGCCATTACTATAACTAATGCCTCATCTGTCCATCCTAAATAAGTTCATTCTCTCTTCTTTCTGCTTAAGTCTGTGAATTCAAACAACAACAAACCAACAACAGTCCCTTCAGGTATGTTCATGCATCTTCACACACATTTCTCCTACCTACAATATGCATTTCTATAAGCATTTTCACTAAAGCCTATTTTTCTAAGAAATTTTCACTAATTTAATTTTTTATTTTTTAAAGTAAGCCCTTCTCTGCTTTTGAAAGAGTGCAGAGAAGATCAACCAAGATGATTAGGGGCCTGGCGGCTAAAACCTACTAAGAACAGTTTTTGAGTTGCCACCTGCATTGCAAAATTCAGAAAAGTGTAGATTCTCAGACAGGATCAGGAAATGAGGCCTGAGAAGTTTGCACTGCAGTGTGAACCAGTTGAAATGTCTCCTCCACAGTAACCAAATGAATTATTTGATGTAACAGCTACACCCTCTTCTGGAGAAGGAAAACTTTGAATTATCTGGTCTGGCTAGTAACTTCCAAAGATGTTTCAAATAACACCCTGGCTGCCTATAAGAAACATTTGGGTAAAATATAGTTCACAGGATTTGCTGTTATGCACCAAGAACGATTTTTTTTTTAAAGAACTTGACAGGTTTCCAGCTGATATCAGACCAAAAGACAGATGCTGATATTTAATGCCTGTTTGGAACCTATTCTATATACTCAGATCTTTGTTAGAGGCTCTACTTCTATTGTAAGGTCAGAAGAGGTAATATTTACTTTAGTAGTAATTGTCCTCTGAAAATCTATGCCAAGATCTCTCCCTTTGGTCTTCCTGGTAAATAAATAGACGGAAAATATTGAAGTGCCACATTCTGTTGAAGGGGTAACAGTTAAATGGCTTAAAAAAGATGTTTGTTGCATTGTATATATGCACATATGCATATTAGCTCACCCATCACCCCACATAGGGAGAAATACTTGATTGGTAATACTTTCATAATTGAAGGGAATCCCTCCCCCCCCTCTCTCTCTCTCTCTCTCTCACACACACACACACACACACACAGAGCCATTATGCCCAAAAAAATTATTTAGGTTCTTAGCTGCCACAGAAGGAAATTCCATTGAACTTATCAGGTTAACTTCTAACAGACATGTACTCAATGTTTGTCACAACAGACTCATGTGGCACATTAAAAATCAGTAGTCCTAAACATTTCTAGATACAGGCCACTTTATGTACTATATGAGAACATATGGAGAGCTGTGTCAAGCACAGGGAATTCATCTCTGAAGCAGCATCCAATTTCACGCAAAACAAGTCACAGTCAGCCTAGCTATTGCAGCTCCCCATAAGCTGGTATTCAGAGGCAAAGTATTCATGTGCTGGAGATAATACATTGCTATCATGATTACTAGCCATTAGTAAATATCTTATATGATTGTCTAATATGCTGTTAAATGTGGCTATGTTGATGGTGATCGTGTCTTGCAATAATGGGCTCGACAGTTTAACCATGTGCAGGTGATCCTTGCTGAATGACCACTCATTCAGTGACCATTGGAGTTGTGATTATGCTGAATGAATGGTAGTTACAACTACCCTTGAAATAGCATCTGTAACAGCATTCTTATGGTAATGTGATCACAATCCAGGTGCTCAGTGATTGGCTTCCAAAGACAGTTGCCGTGTTTTGCAGTCATGTGATCACCACTTGTGACCTTCATTGCAGGATTCCAACAAACAACAAGTCAATGGAGAAACTGGCAGGAGGTCATAAATGACGACCACATGATGTTGCACTTAACAACGGTGTGACATTTTTGAAACATTATATATATCTTGAAGCTTTTCCTCCAGTCTCCCAAGGTCATTCTCACATACCATTACATATCTTATCTCTATGAAACTAAAGTTGAAGTAAAACTGGATCTCTCTGTGTGTGAATGTGTGCAGAAATAACCTTGAAAAAGGAATGCAAGAATGGTTACACAAATAGCCACTTATTCCTGAAAGAGAGGAGAGGTGGAGAAAGAAACTCAAGGCAATTCTGCCTTAATTCTCTTTGGTATAACAGAGAAACTCTGTCATGCTTTGTTATTATACCCTGCAACTAGAGTTTCAGTAGCCCTTGTTATGTCTGTTTTCTGTACTAAAGGGCTGTGTCTGTCTGTCTGTCTATCTATTTATCTATCTATCTATTTATCTATCTATCTATCTATTTATTTACATCCATCCAATCATTCTGTTGCCTACAAACATACATGTTCAGCCAACCCAGACCTATCTTTCTAACCCTTTCAGCATATGCCCGACACATGAGAAAAATCTAGCTCATATTCCTTTAACCCATGTTAATTCTGAAAGCCATAACTTTCAGAAAAGGTTCAGTTTTCAACTTCCTGAGCATAGATCCCCTAAAAAGAAAATAGTTTTATGTAGCAAAATTCACACTTTCCAAATTTTGAAAGCAGTTCCCAACTTAAGATAAAAGTGCAGCAAAAGCATGAATCACTGTAAAAAGAAGTATATCTTTGGAAAAATTGTGTTCATTATTCTATTACAAGTATGGGGAAAACTTTGCAAAAATGTAGGCGTCAGGAAAAGTGCAGGTGAAAATGTATATAAATTGCACAGAAAATATGCATAACACGAGAAGTGTGCACAAAAATGTTTTTTTTAACATTCCAGAAAATCAGGGGCAAATTTGAGAAATTAAATGATATTAAGCAATGACCCCTGTGCCATTCAAGTCGTCTGATACACACTTATATTTGCTTCTCATCTCCATAAAAGCAGCATGCTGAAGGCCAAAGCTAGCACAAGACAGCAGATACATACAGATGACTCATCCCTGAGATAAATGGCTGGAGATGAGCTACTTCAGCTGTCTAGGATTCATTTCATTCAAGTAGTCTGTACAGGAAAGAGGAAGAGCTGCAATATGAGAGCCATGAGTTTGGGCTTGATATGCAGTACAAATGAATTGCACTGGTGACCTTGGCAATTTTAGAAGGATACAAGGAATTCTTGGCACTTTCAAGAACTAGAATTATTAGGCTCCTTAAGGAAGTCATGACTATCATCAACAATGCAAAGGTGGAGACAAGCTAGCTAGGTGTGCGGAACAGATTGCTGGAGTCTTGTTTTCTCTCATTTGAGGTCAGTCAAGAGACCAAGGAAATGGCACTCAAACTGTAGAGGTCCACAAGATCCATGCAGATGTCCTCTAACTATTGACCTCAAGTATCTATACTAAACTATAATTCTTAATTTTTTCAACTTGAGGATGAGATCACGGTTCTTTGCACTGTAGAATGTACCTATGGTAGGATGGGATTTTCAAATCTAAATATGGCACCAGAAGGAATAGTTACTTTGTCTGAAGTCGTGAAGCTGACAGGTATTGCCAAATAGCTTCTTGCACACTGAAACAGGCACATCCATTACATTATAAAAAGCAAGACTAGGATTATGGAAATAAGATTTTAATTAGATGTTTTGTCCTATAGAACAACAACAACACTAACTACTCCATCCCTGTATTTTGAAGAAATTTCCCAAAGTGCAAACTGGTATTCTGGGCAGACTTCCTTAAACCAGAAAAGCTAGCAAGATTGGTTTACCTATAAGTTCTATCGTTCCCCACAAACTGGCTGTATATAATGAGATTTGTAGAAAAAAATGAAACATCTAGTGGGGTATGAATTGGGGGAAACTGCTATACAGTGTATTTGGAGGGTCAAACAAAAATCATATTGGAGTTTCCCTACAATCATCTCTTGACCTCTGACCTAAGACATCCCCCTAGAACTTTAATACTTCAAATTATTGGCAACAGGTGCCATGATAGATGACTTCCTTTGAGCTAGAGACAGAATGAGTGTGGCTTTGTTGAAACTACTTTTGTCTCAGCAGTTTTCAGCAGTGCTGACCATGATCTCCACTAGAATTATCTCCATGACTATTATGTACTATGTACTAGTACAGGTACTATGTACTAGGGTACTACATTACACAGGTATTATTTCTACATGCAGGGATACTTTCAGAAAGAGGTATTCAGTGATTGAGTCTGCATATAGTATATTTTTCTGTTTGGCATTACAAGGCACTATGATGTCCCCCATGCTGTTTAACTGTTTGTCCTAATCTATCAGGCTTCATCCCACAGGTAGGAATGAACTGTAGTCAACCTCACAAGAAATCCAAGAAAATCTAATACATATTTTTTATGGGAAAAAAATATGATTTTATGGTTACATATTCTGGTACTCTATTTTTTGCAACTGTCTAAAATAAAATGTAAAGTAGGGAGGATGTGAAAAACCAAACACATAAACAAATACAGACACACACACATCATTTTGTATTTTGTTTTTCTTCTTTCCAACCTATTTGGGTTGGCTGGCTCAAATGTCTTTTGTGTTTGTGTTTGATTTGCTATCTTGTCATTTTCCCTGGCTGCATGACAAATAACTCTCATATCACCCACGCAAAAATAAAATAAATTGCTAACAGCCCTCTACTCCCTCCTTGGTTTTCAAAGTATTTGTCTTGTCATTTCAAGTCAGTCAGTCAGTCAGTCAGTCAATCAGTCAGTCAGTCTGTCTGTCTGTCTGTCTGTCTGTCTGTCTGTCTGTCTGTCTGTCTGTCTGTCTGTCTGTCTGTCTAATTTCTATACCACCCACCTCACTTCTATGACTCTGGATGATTTAGAAATAAATATAATCTCAAAGTTTGCTATAAGAGGAAGATCTACTGTAAAAAAGTAGATTTATATGAGGGACATATATAATAAGTAAGTAAACAAAATATTAACATTCCTCCAAAGACTTTTTGACTGCTAAGCCACCATTCCTCTGTTGCATTAAAGAGCCTTGTAACTTCTGAAGATGAACTGACAGCAATTTTGTAATAAGATGCTTTTCCCAATATTAGTGACCATGGGTGCAAATGGCAATGAGAATGTTTTTAAGGGAAATAAATTATAAATAATGAATACATAATAATCCATACATACTCCTCATTAGGTTGCATAACTGCAGGGACTTAAAAGAAAATATCAACTTTGCTGTGGTTTTCAGTAATCCAGAGCAGAACTGTAAATCAATACACAATTGATGTCATCAAAACCATGGCCAAGTTGATATTTTCTTTGCTTCTCCCAAAGAGCTGCAAAATGGTGATGTGAAAGTGTCCTGTAATTCTTATCAGTTGGCCATGATAGGTAAAACATCCTAGGAGTTGTAGTCCAGCATATCCAGAGAGCTCCAGGTTGAATAAGACTGCTCTAACTAATAACCTTTTAACAGTATGTGCCTCAGCCTCTTGATACACGGCAATGTGAGCCTGGTTTAAAGCATTAAAAATCAGGGTAAGATTACAAGTATTAAAGCCAACAATAAAAGCCAGGATAAAACCAATGTGCTGTGACCACAGCTTTGTCAGCCTTAGAACATTTTGAAAAGCAATTTTGAGGAGAGGGAGAAAATAGGTATACTAAAGGCAAATCCTATGTTCTCATAAAATTAGTCAGGATACATTTGGTATTTCTTTCCATTTCTCCATGCTGGGCTCAATTCTTGAATGAGCCACAAAAATGTAAGAGAGTGTAGAACACATGAACAACAGAATTAAATTAAACAAAAATTGTGCAAGATATACATACACGTGTGGGGGAGACACTTTTCCTCCTTATTTTCTCCAGCTACACTCTGGTATTGGTATTGAATTCTGACATCCATCAAAGGAAAAGTTGAACATAGGCTTAGGTTTAATGTCCCAATCCATTGAGGTCCTTGGACATCTTTCTCAAGTGAGATCTTGGCCTGAACTATCCTGCTTTTAATAGTCTTCTGAAAGAGAAGTTACATGTTGGCTTGCTAGGCCTTACCTCAATGAGTAAACCCTGTATTTTCCTGAACCTGCACAATTGTATCTAGATATATGGCTAAACAAGATAGTTCATTGAAATTAGTTTTTGACTGACATGAAGGAAATTCAGCTGATACTTTTACATGGTTATTAGGTCACCTGAAGATTAGAACTTCTCTATTCATATTATCTTTACTGTTATTGCTTCATTAACACATACTTTCCTACTACAGTTTTTTACTGTATAGAATTTAGTGGTGGATGTTGATTTAACAGAATGAAAAAATAACAGAGTTGGAAGGGACCTTGTAGGTCTTCTAATCCAACGCCCTGCTCAAGCAGGAGACCCTATACCAGGGGTGTCAAACTGCCGGCCTACGGGCCAGTTGCATCATATGGAGGCTGAGCCCACCCCAGCTCCAGCAATGCAAAAAAAGTCACGATACGTCACAACACATCACATGACGTGTTTGACACTCATGCCCTATACCATTCCATACAAGTGGCTGTCCAGTCTCTTCTTAAAAGCCTCCATTTATGGAGTACCCACAACTTCTGTAGGCAAGCCATTCCACTGGTTAATCGTTCTGTTAATTTTTTTGACAGTATCAAATGCTTATCCCACAATTCCATAAAATCCAATGAAGTGTATTTCTTAAGGTTGAGAGAGCAACCTATGACTCAAGGCATATTGTTGAACCCTTCATTCCTGACCACTGGCCATTCTGATTATATCAAATGAGAGATAAAGTCCTGCAAACATCTGGAATAGACAGTTTCCCTGTTCTGGTTTGACTGAGGATGGTGATAATATAAAATTCCCGATGAACTTCAAAAAATTCAAGTTCATCAGAAAATTTGAACTTTGTTGTGAAGTTAAATTGGGTGGGATTTAAGAATCAGCCTCTCCGTGTTTATTAATGTTATAAATGACTTTTGTTTCCTTATTAAGGCATTTTTACAAACTCGAGTCCTGTTGCTAAAGTCCTAAATCTCTGCTTGTCATAAAACAAAGGATTATTTCTCTTAAAAGAACAAATTCCGCTGATTATATCTAGAAATAATTGGCTGGATTGAAATTTGTAGTAAAAAAAATGCATGGAGAATGCTGGGTTGAGAAAGTGGGTCTTAAGTGACTGCAACAATCATTATGTTTTGGAGCAATGAGTTCCTGAAGTTGAATTTGAGGGATTGCCTCTGCCACATCACATCTATCCATCAGGTCAAGCTGATGGGCATGTTGTGGGTTCTGTTTACCCAGCAAAGCCATCTGATCAGACCCAGAAAGAAGGCCTTTTCTGGCATGGCACCTGCCCTCTGGAACATCATTCCCCCTGAGGCCAAATTGGCCCCAACCTTGCTGGCCTTCTGGAAGGGCTTGAAGACCGGGCTTTGCCACCTGGGTTGGGGATCCAATAATGTGAATCTGGAGTCTGCAAAGTGGCTGTATTACTAGGGAAATTGAGTGTGCTGTTTGGCAGATTGGTTTTTTTAATGTTTTTTATTGTTTTTAAATGATTTCAGTTATGGTTTTGGTTCTTTTGTTGCATTGTTTTTACGTTTTTAACTCTGTAGGCCACTCGGAGTTACGTATGTGATATGAACAGATATATAAGTTTACCAGATAAATAAATAAATAAATACGATTTGAATGAAGCTATGTGATCATTTCTCCTCTTTGAACTCACCCCAACCCAACTTGAGTGACGCATGTAGGTCCCAGGAGCTGGACTACAGATTTCTTCCAAATGTCTGCAGTTACAGTATAATAAAGGAAGTTGGCAACTCAATCATGGCTCAAATAAAAATATCACATACTACCTCTGCAAGATATTTATTGTTGCACATGCATTTTAGTCCACACCTCTGCTATCTGCTGATGCCTTCAACCTCATCAGCACTTAACCCTCTGAAGCTCTCAGAGCAGCTACTTAATTATTTATTTTAAATGATTAGATGTTGCCTACCCCTTGCAGAATCCTGGAGAGCTCACAACCACTCTAAAATATGAAGTAGCAGCATAAGAAAGTCTGCACTGCCACCACCATCCAAGGCTTTAAAAAGACAAAGCCATGGGTTCATTAGACCCCAGGGCCCTTCCTGGAGAAGCAGTGTGGTAAGGAAGTGGCACAGAGCTACTGTCAAGCGTGAGAAGTCAGGAAATCCAGGCAGTTCAAATGAATATAAAGGTTTATTGCAAGTTTAAACTCTCTACAAGAATCTGAACTACTAACGGTCAAAGCAAATTGGCGGTAGATAAGAGTCAATGGAATTCGGCTTCCGGTTCCGGATCGCGACACCAGCAGTCGAACGGAGAGATCTCTCTCTCCCACCGGCTGCTTTCCCTCCGCCGGTAGACCCTTAATCGGGTCGAAAGTCGCCCCGTAGAGGCGACCACCGTTAGGGGAGGCTCCTGCTCGACTGGGGAAGAGCGGCGGCTCTCCCCAGTTCGAGCTTTCTCCTTAGGGCCGCCGGAGGAAAAGATCGCCCAATAAAATGGACGATCACTTCGTCGCACCAGCTGAAAGCCAGAAGAACATCTAAGCGAAAGAACCCCCGTGGAGAATCCGGGTGAGACCTTTCCTACCCCCTTTTTTTTTCCCTAACTACTTTCCTGTTAAAAGCTTTCTTTGAACTATTTCCCTGTCGTGAGGAAGCAGCGTTTGGGCAACGGGGAAAAACAGCGTTGGAAAAAAAAAATATATAAATAAAAACCAGTTAATTTTGATGGACTATTTAAATTTTGGAATACTGAGGGGACCTGAAAACACTTTATTCTTGACTATTATTGTTACAACTACGCATTTATTATTTTGAACCCTTTCTTCATCTCTTTCAACACGAAAAATAAAAAATCTATTATTTGGAAAGGAAAAAAAAAAAAGATTTTTTGGTTTGCTGAGGACATCTTGTGTCGAAAAGTGGTACTGCAATTATATTTCTTTATGGCTGGGAATGGCTATGACCCTGAAACAGTGATAACTACAAGATAACGGATGCAGCTGACCTATTGAAAATTGAAGGTGAATGCTTGCTTGATTCTTATGAAGTAGAGCCTTCTTTAAAGATTAAAGATTAAAAAGCCTTATTACTATCGATATGGAACTTAATACACAACTGGACTATGAACTTATATTGGAAACAATTTTAGAAGCTGCAGAGGATGTGAGCTCCTATTTTCAATCCCTTTTCCCTACACTGAGAGAAACCGTGGAAACCACAAAACAAACTAATTTTATTCAACTTCCAACACAACCTATCGAGAAGTCTGATGACTATACAACAACTTCAACAGAGATGTCTGAAGCATCAATACCAATACCAACAGAGACTGACACTCAGATACAACTTATTGAAAATCGAGAAAAGGTGGATAAACAATTGGCAAATATAACATGGAATAAAACAGCTTTTACCATCCAAAGGCTATTAGAAGAAAGGAAAGAGAACTTTGACCAATTTGAAGCGTTAAAGAATATGGACCTTTTAATATTGTGGTTTGATTATGTAGGAACCTTACTATGGAAACCACTATGGCATAGAAAGAAGCCTAGAGTTAGATTTAAAAATGTACTTTAAAGTCTTATTTAATGGGATTAAAAAGGCTTTGATTTCTTGACTGACTTAACAACTAATGGAACACGTGAAATTTTTAAGAGGATACCCTTTGTAATATTACTCTGTTTTAGATATGATATGTATTGGAGAAGTAAACTTTATCTACTGGTTTAAAAAGATTTTTATAGATATAGAGGCATTGATAGAATATATATTTAAATTAGATAGAAATTTATTTGTTGGCCTGATATTTTTATTTTAAGAGAATTATTTGGAAATAAAAGGAGAATAAGAGGGATGGGTGATAAGAGAAAAAAATGGTATCAATGAAGAAGATATGGGAATGTTGTTGCGAGAACAATATACCAGATATAATTATGTAAAAAAAAAAAGGGCACCCGAAGTGTTAATAATATGTCTATTTAAGGCTAATTGAAATATAGTAATTGTAAGTTAGTAAAGCTTAAAAAACAGGATTTGGATTTTTAGAATTGAAATGTAATTGATATTTGATAGGATCGTTTGAAACTTATATAGAATTTATTAATTTGAATAAGTAAAATTAAATGAGGGAATTAGAGAGGGAAGTTTAAAAGATTTGATTTGAGTTATATATTTGTGATTGTCTTTCTTTTTTTTGGATGTTTAATATACCCACCTCCATGGTGGTTCCTAAGCACCTTAATGTAATCCCTGTACCCCTATAAAATCTAATAAAATATACTTAAAAAAAAAAAAAAGAGTCAATGGAATTCAAGGTGAGTTGGCGGTAGATAAGAGTCAATGGAATTCAAGGTGAGTTGGACTTAGATCCCTTGTGGGACCAAAGAGACTTGAGACTGATGATGTATTTGACCCCTCCCTTGGGTTCAGCCTGGTCACGCCCTACAGCTGCCTTTCAAAGGCTGTTTTAAGGAAAGTCCAAATTCCTCCTGAAGAAATTTTTGGGAGGAGGGAGTTGTCCAGATTGAGAACCCAGCCAATTTTTGGTTCAATAATCCACATTTGATACAGAATACAGTTCTGATGTGCAGAATCTTAGGTAGGACAAAATAAAATAAAATTGGTGGTTGTAGCAACACAATGGAGGCTCTCCCTCCACTTCTTTTGTGCCCATAATACAAGCAATTTTAGATTAAGGTTCACTCCTTTGCCTCACCTTTTGTGCTCCTATTTCTTTCTGGTTTGATAGCACTTCACTTGAAGAAGAAAGGGTTCAAGTAAACTTTTTTTTAAAAAGGGGAACTTTTAATATGCCCAAGAAAAATCATGCTGAGAAAAGGGATGTTGGAAGATGTGGAAGAACAGATAAGCATAAAATCTGACTGAAAAGCTTTCCCAATTTTTTTTTTTTTTTGCTCAAAACTATATGACATTCACCTTAGAAAAAGAAATCAGGATTGTAGAACATGAGTGAGGTTCATCTCAGGTTTTGGAAATGTTATTCTCCCCTTCCGTCCTTGATTTTGCTGCTTCTCTTCTCTTTTTCCATTTTTTTTTTTAAAAAGGGTGCAGTTCAGACCAAAGAAATCCCGAGCACAGAAGTGCTGCTTGCTGAAATTAAACTCTCTTCCTCTGTGGAAATGTCATTTCTAATGCTCTTCTTTGGTTTGTTTAGTCCAAAATCTATTTGCAGGATCCAATCTGGGTTGGTCACTGGGACCAGAGGTGTTTTGTCTTCTGAGTTTTTGGACTTGTGCTGGAGCCTATCCGCAGGGAACACAGTTCCGAAAACTCAGAAGACAAAACCCAACCCAGATTCGATCCTGTAACATTATCCTGGGACACGTATATTCGCCTTCATTCACAAAAACTATTTGGCCAGTTGGTAATTTAGTAGCAAGAGAACAGCCAGAACAGCAGGCAAGGTAGCTCATGGTTGGGAAGTCTACAGTTTTACTTCATCAGAAACTGTTAATTTTTTGCTCTTCAGGGAGCAATTGTTTCTCTTTCCCGAGCTCTCAGTGTCCACAGAATTCTCTCATGTCTTCCTGGCTGCCCACAGCTTTGTTTCCTGCCCCAACAGCTCCCTCACCAGCAGAGTAGTTAATTAAATGTCAAATGCTTCTAAATGGCAGGTGCAAAAAAGAATGATTGTAGAGTTTGTGCAGTCTTAAGTCATTTATCCATTTATTTGTGACCCGCAAGGAAACTGCTGCTCCATCCAAGCAGAGGGCACTTAGGATAAGACCATAAGAACAGTCCTGATGAGTCAGGCCAAAGGTCATCTTAGTCCAGCATTTTCTGTCTCATGGTGGCCTGCCAGATATCTCTGGGATGCTATTAAGCAGGAGGTGGAAACAAAATACTGTCCCTCTGCTTAACCCCTTCAGTTGGCATTTATGAACATAATAACCCAGAGGTAATACTGATTCTTCAAGAGGAATACCCCTCAAGAGAGCTGTCTTCCACAGATATATAAACCAAGTAGGAAAAGCATGCAATACTTCCAGAATTCTTTCCAATTTCTTGTCAGCTGCCACCTTACACTTGCTTGTGTGCTTCGCTACCATGCAGTGACAGTCTGCCATTAACTCTGGGGAGGGGGGGAATGGGAGGGGAGGGATGCTTGAAGGAGGAAAGTGAAAGTTAACTGTTGTATTTCCTCAAGATGCTGCTTCAAGATCACCCAGCTGGGAGAACGCAGCTGCACACTTGAAGTGACTGTTCTGAAAACATCTTGCTTCAACCTGATTGGATGGGAGAAGGGGTGGCGACAGCGATTGGAGGCAGTTAAGGGAGGGAAAAGTTGAACTTAGGGATTTTGGCATGCGATTCTCAGTTCTGGCTGTGCAATACACTTGCTTTCTAATAAAATTATACCTTTCTCAATAAATGGAGCAAAGGATCGTTTCTATTTAGAGGTTTAAGTGATGGCAGGTCTGACATTTCTTTACTGACCAGGGCCCTAGAATATATCTATATTTTTTCCCCGTAGAGCCCAAGTAACATATTGTTTGTGCTCTCTCATGTTGTATTTGTATATGTTTGTGCATGTTCCTCTCTGGATCATGTGATCAGAAAGGAGAACATACAATGGAACAGTTATCCACATTCCAAGTCACTTCCCAATTATCTCTCCCAAGGAATACATTAGGATCCCCTGATCTGATACCGTCACTTTTGAAACCTTTCTTTTGCCAGCTACTTTCACTCGACCAAATTTGGTCCTTTCCTGTTCTGTTTTTGGATAGATGAAAACATTGCTGATGAAAAAGCCTATGAACAAAGAGTTCTGGGACCTTTACTTTCTTTCTTTCTTTCCAACATTCCACTGCTTTGGAAGAATAAAAATGGTTTAAAGTGTCAACTGGTAGATTAGGATGATAGATCAAGAGAGAGAAGGATGTCATCAGCCATTTAATTGAAGTGTAAACAACCATGCTCAGGATCCTATAAGCCAGCCTTCCTAACCCGATGTTCTCCAGGATGGAATTCCATCTCCTCAGTACCCAGAGAGCATTTACCTTACTATCTCACAAAGGCTTATTTAAGCAGGCAACAAACGATCAGGAGCAAGCTACTAAAACTGGGCTCAAATCTCCAAAGCAATTCCTCAATGGTTTGTGAAAAGCATCTCTTACTAATGTTTCAGAGGTAGCTTTGCTTTTGGAAGTACAGAGAGGCTATTGTTTGCAGGTTTCCTCCTCTGCTTCCTCCTCCTTCCATAGTTATCTATCACTCTGCAATTTACCTAGCTACCAAACTGGAAAATGTCCTGCTGGGAGGAACACCATAATGATATCTTCTCTTAAGATTTAATTGAAATATGAGAAGCCAGGGAGGCTAGAGACTATTAGAGAGGGGGGGTTGCACAATGAAAGGTGGAATAACATACACATGCACACAAGAGCAAGAATGCCAGTCTCCACCCAAGAGAATCACACTGAAATTCTCTTCTCTTTTGAAAAACATTCCTCAGGTTCTCTTTCACCTGAGCTGGTAAGGAAGAAAAAAAATACCACAGAGATTTTTTTTTTTTTTTTGCAACCATTACTAGAAGCCTCAGAATCAATGGATGCACACTAGAGGAGCATTTCTGACATTTCTTTTGCAAATACTTTTTGCAGAAGCATCATATCTTGCTTGAAAGAAAGAGATTTATTTGGCTGTTTCAATGTACTTGGGAATATGCAGGTCTGCTGGACAAGATATGAGTGTGTCTTGCTTTGTGTTTTTATCCATATCACTTCAAAGACTGATGATCTTTCATTTCTTTCCTCTCTGCCTGATCCCAAGGAAGATAGGTCAAAGGAGTTGGAATCCTGGTATCACAGGAATGCCAATTTAAAAGTAAAAAACAACAACTGATTTATAGCTTGGGCAAAGGTCATGAATCAACAATAAATGTAGCCGGAACCCTTCAGAAAGTCTATTATCTCTCATATATACATTTGAGTACTGTTGGAAGTCAGCACCCATCCACCCTCAGAGAGAAGGAAATATTTGGGGGATATTTAAAAAAAAGACAGAATATTATATTTCCCCAAAGGAATAATGGAGGGGGGAAAAAATCTTAAATGGCTTTTCTACCCAAGTTTCCCCAGGCAGAAACTGAGCAGGCCAGCTTTGTAGAAATACAGATTTGATAATCCTATTCAGAAAGACTGGCCACCTATTCATAAGCAAAATGCCTTCAGCCACAGCCCCAGAGAAGCAGGACATGACCTTTAGGGCACAATAGGATTAACCCACTACCATTAGAATACCAAAAGGGCACACTCATGCTCAGGTCAAAGTACAAAGCCACAGGAACAGGAAGAACCTCAAATATAAAGTCCAAAGAAGGTATAAAAGGTATAAAAGCCTATCCCAACCCCATTTTGGTCAGCCACCCCAGAAACATGCTGTGTCACTGAAGTTTCTGGCAACTAAATAAACAAGAACCTTCTTTCCAAACAGCCTCCATTTTATTTATTCCTGGCTTGGACTGGACCTGATGATTTTTCTTTCAACAGTACTGATTTTCTCCCCCCCCCTTCTTTTACAAGGGAAACAAAAACATGAATCTTATTCTTTTAGGGTTTGTGGTTTTTTTAAAAGAAGTTATTCCAGAGAGCCTTGGAAGTTAGTTATTTTTTTTATTTTAAACATTTATATAGCTGTCCATCTTCTAACCAAATCTGGATGGCTCCCAATTAAAAGTTAAAACAACATATAAAACCATATTAAAAATACAAAACTAAAAATATCAACATATTAAATATTACCATTAATGTTAGATATGTGGTAAGAGAAACCATCTTGCTATCGGTTTGGAAGCTATGGATAGTTCTTTACAGACCTGTATTATATTGTTATTGTTTCTCCTTGTTACTGTTTTGCTGTAATATTTGTATGATTTTTTTCAAGCTGTTTAGAGGCTTTTTGGATTAAAGGGGCATACCAATCATAATCAATCATATGTGTGTATGAACTATTAAAGCAGAGGTCCCCAACCCCCAGGCTGCGGCCCATTCAGAACAAGACCTCATAAGCAGCAGGTGAGCATGCAAGCCTGCCGCTTGCACAAATGGAGCTCCATATGCGAGCATGCTCACTCACTGCTTGTGTGGAACCATCCCTTCTCCTCCCCCCCCCACCATCACTGCCAGTCCGCAAAGCTGGAAAGGTTGGGGACCGCTTCATTAAAGCATTTTCCATGTCATGCTTTTCTGACTGCTAATTTGCTGAATAACATGACTGGACACACGGCTATTCCTATGCATGATTGCTAAAATGATGCTGCTGCAATTTCCTAGTCACTTGAGCAATAGCTACCTCGTGCCAATGTAAGCCAGCTGGTTTCTGCACTACCACTGAGCCTGTTAAGTGTGCCAGACCAGAAAAGAGCCCTGAATTAAATTTCTCCCCTAAGAATGAATCACAAACCTCAAGCTTCAGGATGGAACCCAGAGATCTGGTAAGACTATTTCCTGAAGTAAGACATGAGTAAGTTCAATGTATGAACAGGCTGGACTTCATGCCATTTCAATTGCTTGTCTTTAAGTTTCAACATAACCTAGATAATTATCTTCTGGATTTTCAGAGAATGCTGAAATGGAAATTAACCAAATGGATTGAACCCCATCAAGACAGCCATCCCAAAAACTTAACCCAGGTTAAAAAAAAATCCAATTTCACAGGCTGAGAGAAATTCAGCCACTAGGTTTGTTGCTTAAGTACTGTTTGTGAGCACAGTAAATTCTTAATAAAGAATTTTGTTAACTAACTAATTTGGGTCATATAAACACTAAAGGTATAGCTACCGAAAAATATGATTAATAGAAAATCTCACCCTGAAAGAACTCTAACCTTGCAAACAAGTAGTCTAAGTTCCAGTACTTCAACAAGTGGAAAGAAGAGGCTTTTTGTGAGATCACTAAGAATTAGTACAGGTAGTCCTCAAATTACAACCACAATTGAATATGTTGCTAAATGAGAAATTTGTTAAGTGAGTTTTGCCCCATTTCACAACCTTCCTTGCCACATTTGTTAAGTGAATCACCGTGGTTGTTCAGTTAATAACGCAGTCGTTAAGTGAATCTGGTTTCCCCATTGACTTTGCTTGTCAGACGCTGGCTGGGAATGTGCCAAAGATCACATGACTCTGGGACACTGCAACCGTCATAAACGTGAATCAATTGTCAAGCATCCAAATGTAAATCATGTGACCATGGGGGATGCTGCAATGGTCATAAGTGTGAAAAATGGTCATGGGTCACTTTTTTTCAGTGCCATTGTAACTTTGAACGGTCACTAAATGAACTGTTGTAAGTTGAGGACTATCCGTAGAGTACACAACGGCTTTTTAAGAATTGTACTTATTTGCCTTTCCTGCTTAAACATTCCTTAGGCTTCTCCTATCTATTGACAAGTACCTTCCTATCTCAAAGCTGATAGGCTTTGAGTTTAAGTGATCAATAGGGCTGAAATTGCTCTCTTCATCTAACCTGGAAAAAACAGGCTGATTGTCTGCTGAGAACATTAGCTGCTTTTCCCTCCTGCCCCTATTAGGGAGACTCAGAGCCTGCAGGAGTGGTGCTGTCAATGGGTGGCTGCTTCAGTACTGATGATGTGTAGTCGTGACTGTTCCAGCAACAAAAGATTCAGCATATTCTATTGGGCAGTTTCTCCCCATCCTGCGTTTTCAGCCACATTAATTGAGCCTGAACTGCCAGACAGGGACCGTATGTTGTGGTTGCCTCAATGCTCTGAGAATCTCCTTCTGCAGCTTGAATAAGCCCAGGAAGCAAGCCACAATGGCAGAGAAAGGCAATGACGATAGTAACGGTAGGAAAGTACTAATCATGCAGAGCAGAAGTCAGAGAAAGATAAAGAGATTTTTTTTTTATGTATTTACAAGGGTGAACATAAAGTAAAAGTGATAAAAATATATGTAGTAAGGAGGTTAAGTATGCAGACCAGGATGATATGGTTTATCAGTCTTGGAAATGTGCCTGTGTGTGCATGCATTTCACATTGTGCATGCATTTCTAACAAGCGTTTATTATCTGGAAATCTTCTATGCATCCAAAACAAATCTACAACTAGGCCTCGCCCAACTATCCAGAATGGGGAGAGTCCAACTCCCATCATCCTCAGCAATTCTGCTTGCTTCTCTGTGAACCTCTTATGGCTCTCCCAAACTGCTCTGTTGATTTCATGTGCAAAGGCTAAGACCGGATATAATATCAAGTTGTAACAAGTATTTAATATTTTATTAGCTCATTCATATCTTACTTTATTTATTGAAATATTATTCTTGAATACTTTCCCCCCGCCCCCCAGCTCTGTTATATGATGATTACAGGGCAGTAATTTGTCTTGGTTTTGAATGGAGAAAAAACTCTTGGGCTTTATGTTATGCTTGGCAGCATATTTTATCGCCTTTACCATTCAGACATATTTTTCAACGCGTTCATGTTAGGCAGAACACAAAAAGATCAGAAATATATGGCTCCCTTCTCTTCCCTCTCCTCCCAAATAAAGTCAGAAATGGGGATTGTGTGACATTTTATTAACCTGCATTATTTATTTCTCAAGATTTTTGTGTCAAAATTCTTGAGAAATAATTTTATTTTATTTTTTAGGCTCCAGACCCCCAAGAGCCCTGAATGAAATTGCAGTTGAGCTGCTCTACAGTCAAGACAGTGGCTGCTAGATTAAGAAGAAGAGAAGACACTAACAGACACAACAAGATTTGAATTTGAAAGTCTGGGCAGTCTCTACGTAGCTAAATAATAATAATAATAATAATAATAATAATAATAATAATAATAATAATAATAATAATAATAATAATAATAATAATAATAATAATAATAATAATAATAATAATAATAATAATAATAATAATAAAGTTGGAAGGGACCTTGGAGGTCATCTAGTCCAACCCCCTGTTCAGGCAGGTAACCCTATACCATTTCGGACAAATGGCTGTCCAGTTTCTTCTTAAAAACTTCCAGTGTTGGAGCATTCACCGCTTCTGGAGGTGGGTTGTTCCACTGGTTAATTGTTCTAACTGTCAGGAAGTTTCTCCTTAGTTCCAGGTTGCTTCTCTCCTTGATTAGTTTCCATCCATTGCTTCTTGTCCTGCCTTCAGGCGCTCTGGAGAATAGCTTGACTCCCTCTTCTTTGTGGCAGCCCCTGAGATATTGGAACACTGCTATCATGTCCCCCCTCGTCCTTCTCTTCATTAAACTAGACATACCCAATTCCAGCAACCGTTCCTTATATGTTTTAACCTCCAGTCCCCTAATCATCTTTGTTGCTCTTCTCTGTACTCTTTCAAGAGTCTCAACATCTTTTTTACATTGTGGTGACCAAAACTGGATGCAGTATTCCAAGTGTGGCCTTACCAAGGCATTGTAGAGTAAGTCCAACCTCTCCTGAATTCCATCCCCTCTTATCTAGCACCAAAATAGTACTAATGGTTAGATGAATATATTTGTGTGCATAGGCATAAGCAATAAATCAGTTTAATTGGAACATTAAGTGTGGTCCTGGTCTTTCATGCCTGACATGTCCCAATTATAGTGCTTGGCAACTGGCGTACAACTATGAGAGACACCATATTCTGCTATCACATGATTACTATTTACAACTTTCATTGCTGGCTTCTGACGAAGTCAATGGGGAAGCCAGCAGGATGGCACAAATGGCAATCATGTGACGTCATTCCTAACAACTGTGCAGGATTCGCTTTCAATGACAGCAACCAGAACTGCTGCGATTGCTGGCATAAATCAATGCAATCATATGATGTCGCGATTTATGACATCGCTGAGTTGTCATCTCAATTGCCATTGTTAAGGGAGGACCGCCTGTACAGATACTGCCATCTCGGTATCAGTCCAAACCATGAATGGTAACACCTGCGTAATATCCAGTCTGTCTGCTTGCCTATATGGCCCAGATTGTCTACTCAACTGGTCTCTTGGAATCTCAAGCTGGAATTTTCTCCAATTCATCTCATTTAAAATCCTTGAAACCAAAATCTGAATTTTCTATTCACTAAATTCCAAGCCAAATATTTTCCTCAAATATGCTATTAATGACATGGCAACCATTAGCAGTTTTCAAGAGACTTCGTGTAACCAGCAGTTTGACCTGATTGGGAATCAGACTTTGGTTTTAGTGTAGTAATTGTGAGAAGATATTCTGGTTGTAGATCTAGTTTAAATGACATGCTTCATCAGGTTACATATAGGCTTAGCATATGCACTGAAGTATCATGCTCAGCTTGGTTAGAATCAACCTTGGTGGTTGTGGTAGGAGTTACTTAGTATATTTACATCATTGTACTTCAGTGTACAATGTATTATATCTGCTCCTCTCCCCCCATGAGTTAATTTGTAACTAGATTAAACATCTTGGGTGAATGAATCCAGTCTGTATAGAACTGGAGACCACAAGTTGCTATATAGAAAATGAAAATTTCTATTACATGGGAAAACAAAAGCTTATACTTTGTTAATATTAAATCTATCTGTTGATTTCTCTGTTTTCTACTGTTTATCTCACAGGGATGAAAAAAACTATTTTGACTTTAACTGTTGGATTTATTTTATTTTTTAAAAAAAGGACTTGCCACAATGGAATCTAAAACTGCACCCAATAAGATCCCAACTCAGATCCAGAGGTTCTCACTCACCTCATCAAAGTAAACTAGTCCAGTTGGAAGATCACCAACATTTTCTTCCTCCCCTTGCCTTTTCTTTCCCCTGTCTTTTATGATCTTGCCTGATGAAGAATTCTTGGAAAGGTTGTAAATTGTCACTCTGACTGAATAAAGGTATTGCTCTTATTTTTTCCTCTCTATTGCTTTTTATGAGAAAATATAATCTCTCTCACTGCAGCAGCAGTTTTCAACTACCACCGGATTTCTGCTTGAACTTTTATTCAGAAAAGAAAAGGGAAGGCTGAAACCCCAAAGATACACAACGTGTGTGTGTGTGTGTGTGTGTGTGTGTGTGTGTATACCTGGGTTCTCTTCTTCATGGAGGGGAGCTGTTGTCTGCCCATTGGTATTGTTGTGTTGAATGGGACACAGCACTTATACTCTGCTTGCAATTAACCAGGTAGGTTTGTAATTCTTTACCGATCAAAAGAGACCTACAGTTCCCTTTCTCTGCTTGATAGCAGAATTTCCCTCTCTGCTGCAATGATTATTTATTTAATTCCAGTCACTGACCAGCAGAATAAAAACACAGAAGATCAAGCCTCCCTCCTGTACCTTTATTTTTCCTCTCTCCATCTGCCCAGTCTTTATAAACTCTTATAGACGTGCTTAATTTCTTCTCCTCGAACACTCACTTTGTCTATGTCATAAGAGGGTAAACCAATTAATCCTCATTGTTACTACCTCAAAGACTCCACTATTAAAAATGGAGAGGTCTAGAAATTTAATTTCTTCCCCTTCCTCTTATTCTCATATAGGCCAAGGCAGATGTGCATTCCTTCACCAAGTAGCCCTATTCTGGGCCATCCTGAAGCTTTTGAAGCCACACGAAAGCTGAGCTGAAGCTCAACAGATTCTTCTCTGCAATTCCCTGGTGAGAAGACCCATAGTAATTGCAACAGCAAATTGGCATGATCCTTATTTGGCTAATAAATACTTTATTTGCACGTGCAAAGTCAATGGGAAGCAGTCTTGCCTTGGTAATGAGATTTTAAGGCAATTAATCTTGAGGAAAGGGAATTTACTGCTCATCCTGCCGTGAGGCCGGCTGCCGCTGCTCCACCAGGAACCATAAAGGCCCTATTTGCATCTCATTAAAGAGAAGAAGGTGAGACAAAGGAAGCTCCCTGACTTCTCCTTTGCATCCTAAGAGGCAAAGCTGCCTTTTGAGGAAGAAAAAAAGCAGCACCACTCACAGGAAGATCAAAGGCTTCAGCTTCCAGCCAGTTTAATATGAGTAAAGGGCAGGGGTGGAATCCAGTGATTAAAAAAAAAAGTGGAAGAGAGTCTAAATGAGAGCCCAGATTGGCATTTCGCAAATTCTTTGATATATTTTAGTTCTAACTAGTAGTCGTGACACCAAATCTGTTCCTCAAGATGCTGATGGTCCATTTGCAAATATCTTATTCCAAACTCCATCTGCATGGAGAGGGAGGTAGATATGGGGAACAGTCAGAGTAGTGCTGTGGTCTGAGAGTTAAATTTGGACCAAGGAAACCCAGATTCAAAATTCAGCTTAGTTATGAAACACATTGGGTGACTTGGAACTATATATTATCTCTATACTATAGCCTAAACTACTTTTCTCGCTTTTGGGGAGAATAAAAGGGGGGGGTGCCTTGAGTTTCATGCAGAAAGGTCCTAATTTAACTCTCAGACCACAGCACTATCCTGACTGTCCCCCATATCCACCTTCCTCTTCATGCAGTTTGGAATAAGATATTTGCAAATGGACCATCAGCATCTTGAGGAAATGCAGATAGAGTCATGTCATTAGCATTGTTCAACATCTACATGAAGTTGCTAGGTAAGGTCATTCAACATTTTGGGGTGAGGTATACTAATATACTGAAGATACCGAGCTTTATAATTATACCTTGGATTGCTTGAGTGATGCCATGGAGGTTCTGTCTCAGTCCCTGGAGGCTGTGGAGGGTGGTGAAGCTGGATGGGGCATAACAGGCTTACGGTCAACCCCAAGCAAGGCAGAGTAGCTCTGGGGTTTGGGGCCTCCTGCTTCCAGGGACCTTCTATCTTTGGTTCTGAGTGGACTAGTACAGCCCGAGACAGACCCAGTGTGCCATCTGGAAGTTCTCCTGGACTTAACAGCTCCCACTAAATGAGTAGGTGGCAGCCATTCTCGAACAGCCTTTGCACATTGGTCTATCAGTTGTGTCCATTCCTGAACCGAGGGGACCCTGTTCACAGTTACTTATGGCTGTGTGACCCCCCAGACTGGACTATTACATGGAGCTGCCCTTGGAGAGTATTTGGAAGTTTCGACTGGTGCAGAAAGCAAAGGCATAGGCATGCACTGGCAGTGGTTACTCAGTGCATATGACACCACTGCTCCCCAATTGTCTCTACTTGTCCTACCTGATCCAGCTGGAATGACATGCTCTGGGTACCATTGGGTAAAGACCGTTGTCCATTGGCAGAGCCTTTTCTCCAGTGGCATTTTGAAACACCATCTCCCTATCTATTCACCAATACAATTGCAGTGATGATTATCATTGTGTCATTATCTTTATCTTCATTATCCTCACTGTTGTCACTCAGTGAAACCATTGTGTGCTAGAATTTGCAAAGTCCAAGAGATTGTCAAATGGGAATATATGCACAGTTGATACAGCCAGAATAGGTGGCTGTAGAAATGTGAGCAACAGCATGAAGCCAGTGATACCCAGTGTTGTGTAATGATTAGGTTACTTAATAAGGAGTGGTTCAAGTCTTCATCAGAAAAAAAATCTTTCCTCAATGATGGGGTGCTCTTCACAACCACATGAATGTGCTTTCATTCAGTCTGTGAGCTACAACTCAAGTATACCAGCATATTTTGCCCTGCCTTCCATACTGGTATTTTGCCTTAGGAATGAAGTCAGCAATTAGCGCTCAACTCAAATTTAATGTGGCACAAGTGAAGGAAAGAGATAGGTGAATTTCCCTGGTATTGTTATCCAACAGGAAAATTTTGATAGATGCCTAGAACATTAGTCAAATCTTGGTCCTGAACCAGCTGTTTTGTGGTTTCTGCCCAATAAAGAAAGTCCTACTTTGATGGCAAGATCCTTTCTCCTTCATGAATCAGGTACTGAAGAATCTTTTTAATGACCATGGGTGAATGATTTTGAGGATATAATGTTGGGAGGGCACTTCAAACTCCTTTCAAGAAATGCCAAATATGTCTTCTATAAATGTCACCAATTTTTAGGGTAGGTGACGAAATCAGGCCACAGATCAGACGTTTTGCTCTGTTTAGATTGGATCATGCTGCCACTTCCCAGGTTTGGGGGGGTAATAACTTCTCTTCATCAGGCCTCAATTGGATTTCACCAGATCTTAATCCTCAACCTTATAAAATCAGGGCTAAATCCCCAGCAGTTATGAATGAAGTGGAGGAAAGG
Organism: Azemiops feae; assembly: GCA_023970755.1. Taxonomy (NCBI): domain Eukaryota; kingdom Metazoa; phylum Chordata; class Lepidosauria; order Squamata; family Viperidae; genus Azemiops; species Azemiops feae. The sequence continues at coordinate 970,059 of JALGBA010000082.1, read as the reverse complement.
AGAACAGGAAAAGGACATGGGAGCACAACTCCATATACTGGCACCCCTAAGAAATCTAAAGGCTCCCATTGCTTAAGCCACCTTCTCCCACAGATAGGAAACATTTTGCTTACTTTCTCCATGAGCTGCCGTAGTTGCCGGCTACGCAGGTCTCGCGAGCAGGTGCCCTGAACAGGGATAACTGCTGTGCACAGACATTTGCCATCTGGAGCCTGAGCTGACGTATAGACCTGCCAACCTTCATCTGGGCTTTGGAAGAGAGTCTGTGGAGAGAAAGAAAGCAGATAACATTGAATATAAAGATTGTGCAGCTAGCAATCCAAAAGGGTGACCCTTTGTATCGATATTACACTTCTACACTAGTAGCATTATGACGTCTAAATAAGAAGTTGAAGAGGTTTTAAATTGGCATTGCGGCGATGCCACAGATGTTCATGGGACAACAAATATTGAACAATTCAAGGGTCAAAGTATCTGGAACCAGGTATAGGGCTCCCTACAACGATTACTACTAACAACTATTCTTACCAATGGGTAAAAGACAAAAAGATCCTCACAAAGTTGTGATCATATATCATGAAGTAAGTTGGTAGGTAACCACAGCTGACCCAGCATATCCAGGAAGGTTCTGAATTAATCTAGAGCAGCGTTTCTTAAACTGTTTGTTCTCAGAACTCCTTCCCATTTATAAAAATCCTAGAGGACCCCCAAAGAGCTTTTGTTTGTATGGGTTATATTTATCAATATTTCCTATAATTTTTTAATAATTTTATAATTTCCAGATTTCTTTCGTTAAAAAAGAAAAATCACAATGCTGTCACAATTCTGTGCATCATTACTTTACTAAGGAGTAAGTGCTGTAGAATGTAGCTATTTTCGTTTCTAAGTTAAATTACTTTGAATTGTCCTGTGAAATTACTTTCTTGGCCTTTAAAGGGCAAACCTTTGTTCCTTTCATAAATAACAATAAAATACTCCCTTCAGGCAGAATGCAGGCAGTTCAGGGAAATCATTTGGTTTCTTTTCATGCAGAATAGGTACACTTCCTCTCTCACCCATTTTTGTCAAAATAGGTGAATGTTATAAATGTCACCACTTCTTTGCGACGGCTCAATACATTTTACTGATTTATCTTTATGGGTGTATAAAGCCAGCCTTCAGCATGGTTTCTTGAATAATCTCTATGGTGTGAGCCTTGTCTAGACTGTCAGTTGTTCGAGTCAGGTGGAGAATAGAATGGTAAAAAAAACATGATTTCAAAGCGCTTATAGTGTCTCAGCAGGTGGCAGCATCTGGTTGAGCTTCTCTGATTTCAGAAGCTAAATGGGTTCAGGTCCGATTAATATTTCGGTGAGAGACACCCAGGGAACCCCAGGATTGAATAAAACAATGGCAAATCACTTCTGTTTTGCTGCCCTGTTAATTATATGAACATGTCTGTAAAGTCAGTAGGAGTCGTGCGCAATATGAAGGAAACTTCTTTTATATGCCTATACCTTTGTAATAGTGCAGTCATATCTTATTTTACAGAGCGTAATCCTGTAATGGAAAGATTACTTATCCCAGTCTATGTACAGAAAAACAAAGTATAAAAAAGGAAATCATGAGCATCCTTGGAGATGCTTATCCACCTTTCACATCAAGACGAGAGTGTGAGAAGGTGGTTCACTGGTCAAAGGGCCACATCTTCTATGGTATTGTGAAATACAGGTAGTCCTCGACTTACGACCACAATTGAGCCCAAAATTTCTGTTGCTAAGTGAGACCATTGTTAAATGAGTTTTGCCCCATTTTATGACTTTTCTTGCCACAGTTGTTAAGTGAATCACTGCAGTTGTTCAATTAGTAACACGGTTGTTAAATGAATCTGACTTCCCCATTCACTTTGCTCGTCAAAAGGTCACAAAAAGTGATAACCCTGGGACCTTGCAACCGTCATAAATATGAGTCAGTTGCCAAGCATCTAAATTTTGATCACATGACCATGGAGAGGCTGCAACGGCCGTAAGTGAGAAAAATGGTCATTAGTCAATTTTTTCAGTGCCGTTCTAACTTTGAACGATCACTAACTGAATTCTTGTAAGTTGAACACTATCGGTACACTGTGTTGCTAATTTAGACTATGGCAATTATTTCTAAATGTCTGCCTGTCTATACATTAGCATGTGAAAGATTCCTCTTTTTTCCTCTAATTTTATAAAGCTTTTGGAAAGTATTCTGTACTTGAAGAGTAATTGGGATAAATCTTGCTAATTTCCCCTGATCCCTTAAATATCAATACAGCTACTATATGAAGAGAGATGGCTTTTGTGATTTTTTTTAATACATTAAATATCTGGAGCTAAAGTGTTTTTAAATACGTGGAATTAAATATATTGAGACTTTGAGAAAGGGTTGAATTGGATTTTAATAGATGAATTAACATTTCTTTACATTGTGGGATAAAAATAACGTTATTAAAGTGAATACTATCTCTCATTTGATGTAGGTTCTTAGAAGTATTCTTGGAGGTGTAAAAAAATTGAGTGTTTACTGACCCACATGATAGCGATATGTGATCATTTAGTACGATAGTGTATATTAGTAGCTTTATGGGAAAATCTTTAAATGTTAAAGATTTTAATGTAATGTTGAATTACATATTAAAGCTTTGGAATTTGATTGTTTATTAAGAATAATTCCTAATAGTTGTATAGAACAGGGGGGGGCAAGGGTATTACATTGTTCCAGATGTCAAGGAATAAGTTGTCTGAAATATGTGATTTATCTGTTTTAGAAAAGATAATATTTTCTACTAATCAAAAGATGCAGCAATGTATGTTATTATGGCAGAGATTTACCATCTATGACATTTTAACATATTTTGTACTGAATATATTTTAGTAGTATATTAATAAATCAGTTATTACCGATACGTATAAATATTCTTATTATTTCTTTACTTTCTGAATTTGTATTTTTAGTTTATTTCTGGTTGTCTGTTTTCTAATTTTTTAATTTTGTTTAAAATTTGTTTTATTGACTGTATCCATAAAATAAATCCTTGCAATAATAATAATGAAACCATCCAAGACAGGTAGCTCCTCCATCAGAGGAGATGTCATTTCTTTCAGCTTATCTTTCCCAGCTTTGCACCTGTCAATGCCACACATTTCATTCTTGTAAATATTTGCTAGCTGGGTTGAAACTGAGACAAATTACAGGCTGTTGAGATCGCATGGCTCCGTTTCCTCCTTCATATGAAATTCTGTAATCCAAAGAAGCCTGTATTTTTTTTAAAAAAATATGTGACAATGGCATTTATTAATTTATGTTAATTGTCAGCTTATTATTATAAGCATGCCCCTTGATCATTAAACATGTCACTTTTAAAAATTGTTTTCTTTCTTAAAGGCCCATTTAATTTTTATCCATTTAAGCTATGCTCATTATTTATTGTTTACATTCAATTTGTTATACTTATTTGTATTCTGTTCTGTTCTGTTCTGTTCTGTTCTGTTGTTCCATTCCATTCCATTATTCTATTCCCTTCCCTTTCCTTCCATTCGTAGTAGTAGCAATGGCATCAAATTTTATTTCAATAGTCTGAAATTGAAATAAAGATTTCACTAATGGACATCCTCATCCAACATCCAGTCCCAAATATCTTGGAATGATACAATGTTCTAGAACAGATTTTCCCAAGCCTAGAGGTAGGTACTGTCTGAGAAATCTGGAAACTGTAGCCCCAATGCATCTGGATGGTTCCAATGTGCCGATTGGTGATCTAAGGCAAGGGTCCCCATCCTTTTGGGCACCAGGGACCGGTTCCGTGGAGAAAGGTTTTTCCACAGACCGGAGGGGGTGTGGTTTTGTGTGCTGCCTGCATCCCTCAGATGGGGCTTTGCTTGTTTGCATGGCCTGATTGCTGGCATGCTGTGGACCGCTGTCGGTTCACGGACCGGAGGCTGGGGACCTCTGATCTAGGGTGTTGTGGAAAAAAATAATAAATGAAAGATTCCAGAGATGGTACCAGAAAATGGTCCCCCTCAAAAAAAATCCGCAAATGGCCCCAAGAGGATTAATAAATTAAATCTCCTCCTTGATAGTCATTTTGTTACTGCCTTCATTCTGTGTCTTGTGAAAAATGGAAATGGGTTTCCCCCATAAGAATAAACTGCAATTTCATATGCAGGCTGAAGGTGTATAATGTGTTAAACATGTCAAACTGTATATGGTCCATCTCCATCTCATTGACTATGTTCTGAGCTTGATACATTTCAGATCTGAACTATTTTGCAGAATCATTAACTCCAGCTTTTTTTATTGTAAAGCAGATGACAAATCTGGCAAAGAATAAAGTCGAACAATGTTTTTGAAGCCCTGAAACCCTCTGACATTTTGAATGGGTACAGGAAGGTCTGCGCTTATCGTCTCTGAAACATGGCATCCCCCTTTTTTCATCCCAAGTAAGTACTATCTGCTTATCTTCCTCCTCTCATCTACAACAAAACAGAACCTGATTTAACTATCTCGCCCTTTCCTAAACCATACCACTATAACAAAATTCCTGAAGTTTGCTTGATTCCCTTTGCAACTATGGAACTGCTATGGCTAAATTTAGTCTCACTTGCTGTAGGCCATGCTAGACCCCTGTGGTGAGTAATGACATGACCTTTTTATTCTCTCTATATATGTTGTGAAGCTTCATCGTTCTTTTTAGCTCTCTTCTCTCTAGCCTCCCAGCATTCTTTTCAATTTCTTAAGGAGGCCTCGCTGAGGAATGTAGTTGCAAGAGGAAGAGAGACAAGAATCCAGCAGAACAATTCCCCTGTATACCAGAGAGAGTTGTAGACTCTGAGGAGCACATTGATCTTTTTTAATCTAGCCCTTCGTGCGTGAAAATGATTTCATTTTTTTGGTCTTGACTCATCAATAATTTTCCCCAAGACCTGCTCCTGACAATGTACAGTATTCTAGAGTAAAAATCTAAGAAGTGGGATTCAATTATATTTTATATGTTTAATTTAACCAGCTATATTGTTTTTAATTCATAATTTATCTGGGGAATTGCAAAACTCCCTTGAAACCATTCATTGAGTTTCTTTACTCAGTTTCCTCATTCTTCCCCAAAATGTGTTTAAATGCCATTTTTTGTCTAATTTTAATAACTCTCTTTTCAATTATATTATAATAGTCCTAATATTGAATTTGCTAGCTAGTAGAAACCATAGCAAATAATAATAATAATTCACATTTCAAAAGAGTTTTTTAATTTTTATTTATATCTTGCTTTTATTATTCTTACAAATAACTCAAGGTGACCAACATAGCCATCTTCTTCCTCCTATTTACCCCACAACAGGTGAGGTGAGTTGGGCTGAGAAAGAATGACTGGCCCAAAAATCACGCAGCCAGCTTGCATGGCTAAAGTGGGACTTGAACTCATGGTCTCTTGCTTTCTAGCCTGTTGCCTCAAGCACTCGACCAAACTGGCTCTCTAATATTCATAACATATTGACTTCCATTTTTTTTCTGGAGTTTAGGAACCAGTATTATTATATGAACTTCATTTAATAATTTTCTACATGCAAATAAATTTAAGGTGGTGCTTTTATCATTTAACTTTCATAACTTATGTAGCAAAATTATTGGGTCCACAATTTTTTAATTAGTAGTCTTGTACCATTAATTTATTCCTTGTTATATACTTCTGCTTTAAGCTATATTTTGAATATTTGTCTTTAATAAATAATCTCAAAGTCACCCTTATTTTTCAAGGTCATAAATCTTTTCAAAGTACCTATCACATTACTGTAATATCAGTGAATTTTAAATATGAGATGTGTTTATTTTGGATACTTTTTTCTTTCAAACTGTTTCAAAAAATGTTCTCCTAGTGTGATTTGAAATAATTTGAAATAATAATTTAGGTGGTTTGAATAATAATTCTATTTTTAACCATGTTAACATAATTTTCAATGTATTAATCTTTAATTTCTTCTGACCTTTCTGTTGAATATTTTTTCTTATACTTTTTTTAAAAAAATTACTTTATTATTCAGCAATCCCCTCATACAGCTCAGCATGATAGCAGGGCTCTAGACTAAATAGACACACTGACATCCCCCAAAGTTACAAACTTCATATTTCTGTTATAAAAACTAGCTGGATACGGCCATAAAGACTCAAAAAGATGAGTTCAACTTGAACTAGTATTTATGATTTCCCTTTGTTTAGGTGTTAAGTCTTTATCCAGTTTCCCATGCAATCTTTTATTAAAGGGGAGAGAGGAACTGATCTGATTCCTCAACTGTTCCATAAAAATAATCTTAGGCAAAAATTTAGAATTGATCAACTGTTTGCTCAAAACAGATATCATGAAATATGCATATTTTTTTCTCTCAAGACTATATGAGGAGGGCAACCAATGGCAATAGGGAACTTACTCTGAGAAAAGCCAATTGCCTTTCTTGGAAGTATTTGGGCCTCACTCAAAATTCCCTATAAACTAGTATTTTTAGCATCTGCCAGATGCCATTGAAAAGTATTCTACTTCTCCTCAGGAAGAAGGGCTATAGCCGTGGTGGCGCAGTGGTTAGAATGCAGTACTGCAGGCTACTTCTGCTGACTGCTGGCTGCCTGCAGTTTGGCAGTTCGAGTCTCACTGGCTCAAGGTTGACTCAGCCTTCCATCCTTCCAAGGTCGATAAAATGAGGACCCAGAATGTAGGGGGCTGACTCTGTAAACCGCTTAGAGAGGGCTGTAAAGCACTGTGAAGCGGTATATAAGTCTGTGCTATTGCTATTGCTATTTGGGGGTGACACATTTATATTCCAATACCAAAACAGGAGCTTTCACTGAATGTTCCAACCTTTGTACAGTCTCATTAATTTCGCTAACAAAATAATGCTTAGGATCATCCAACATAGATTAGAGCTCTATATGGAAAACAAGAGGCCAGATATTCAATCTGGCTTTAGAAAATGTTGAGACATTATTGCTGATGCTGGATAATTGTGAAAGCCAAGGAATACTAAAAAATAAGCCAGAATGTGTTTTGATTATAGAAACCTTTTGATTCTGTTGATTGCACTAAACTGTGGAATGTGCTTAGAAAATGGGAATCCTGGAACATCTCATTGTCTTAATGGAAACGTATATGTAGTCAGGGAGCCACAGTGTGGACAGGACATGTTGAAGTCGACTGGCTCCAGATTGGCAAAGAAGTGTGGCTAGGCTGTATACTTTCCCCTTCAATTTATATATTTAATATACTGTATATTAAAGGAAACTGCACTAGAAGAAAATGAATGCAGTTTTAAAATTGGAGGAAGAAAGATCAATAACCTGCACTGTTCTCATGACACAGTGATAAAATGAAATTATAGTTAAATATAAAGAAGACCAAATTAATAACAGGGAGAACAACCAGCCTTAGAATTGACAATGAAGATCTTGAAGTGCTGGATAGATTCTACTTTTTATGATCAACCATAAACATTAAATGAACAAGAAGTCCAACTATCAACATTAAAGAACAAGCAGTCAAGAAGTACACTGCAGACTAGCACTTGGTAGAGCAACCATTAAGGCCTTGGAAAATAAATCTAAATGCTGTGTTGTGTCTATATTTACAAATATCAGAACTGTGCAAGTCATAGTATTCTCTGTGAAACTCTATGTAAGCAAAAATTGGACTTTGAAGGAGCTGAGTAGGAACAGTATTGATGCTTTCAAGTGTTAGTATTGGAGAAAACTTCTAAGAATGAACAGTCAGGGAAACAAACAAATGGATCATTGAACAAATCAACCCAGATTTCTCACTCAAGGAACAAGTGACCAGGTTCAAATTATCCTACTTTGCTTACATTATGTGATGATCTAGTTCCCCAGTGAAGACCCTAATGCTGGAAAAAGTGGAACAAAAGAGAAGATGATGATGACCAGCAGCGAAGAAGATGGAATGCATTGCTGGAAGACCTGAAGGACCACATTAGGGATAGATCATCATGGAGAAAATCTAGTGGTCACAAGAATTCAACATCAATTTTATGGCACATAATCAAACAATTTATGGCTGATGAAGCTTTGAGCTGGAAGTAGTTTAGCCCAAACCATCTTAGAGGGCAATTTAATATTTGAACCCATGGCTCTCCCACCATAACTGATATACTGTATGAATTCTCATACTGAATTTAGACTTCAGCATGCGAGCTTCTTTTTTTGCCACTTATTTGGTAGCTATGTGCTCAAATAGTTAGACAAGGCTCCTTTGTCTCAGGCACAGGTTGGATCTGCTACTAGGAGGAACCATAGCCAGGAGATGCAGGAACAATTGTATTATCTAACACACAATCCTGCACATTCTCAATATTGCTTCCTAATGCTTGAAACTCCATTCCTACAAAGACTGGGTCTTTGTGATTCTTTGGCATGTTGAATTTTAATACAATTGCAAAAATTGTTTTGCCAGCAGAGTTTGGCATATAAGAAAAATGTTGGAGGATGGGGGAACATATATTTCAGCTATGCATTTCACCTGTGGATTGTGCTACCAGAGCATAGACTCTCTGCAAAAGGGCTGTTTGTCAAAAACTGGCAGTGTGCTCACCCTGTACTCCTGGACACACCCGCAGAGACAGAAAATATTGTTTTGATATAAATTATAAATCTTGTCTCTCCCTCCCCTCTCCAACAATTCTGAGGTTCCCACCTCAAAGACACTACAATTTGCAAAACAAACAATATGACTGTTTTCTTCTTGGTACCCTAGACAGCTAAGATGATAAAATGTTTTGAGTTTCAAATTGATACAGGGGGGAAAAACAGCTTTAAATCTTCAGTTATGAAGCTTGTTAAATGATCCAGGGCCTACCTCACAAGTTTTCTATGAATGAAAAGCAGGCACATATCTGTGTACTGCATATTAAAACCTTTACAATAGGCATCAGAATACCAGAAGAACTTACTGTGTCTTAAGGGAAAATTTTAAACAACACTTGATATATACATATAAACAAGGTAAAACTTCTGCATATCAAACTTGACTCCTGATGACTGTATGGACCCATTTGTGTAGATTCATTGCTTAGTTTCTTAGTTTGCCTCAAAACCCATGATATATAGTATGTTGCATGTATGACAGCCTTACAGTATAATTGGTCATGGAAAGTTCAATTGCATGTTCATGAAATCTAAAATTTGAAATGATTTCAGACATGCATGGGCAATTCTCTGCCTCCATACAAATTCAGTGGTCTTTGTATAGCTTTCCTGAAATGCCCACCTATTACCCATTGGAAGCTCATTACAGAGGTTTGAGGAACTGAGGGAATTGGGATTGAGTTGAGAAGAAAAGGTATGAAAATGACCACTCTTGTGATCATATTCTATCCATCTCCACAAATGTCTCAGGCCAGGGAAGACAGATGAAGATTGACCAGTGAGGTGGTTCATTTCCAGCCACCTCTTCTTAAATGTGCAACATACTGGTGGAAACATTAGAAATAGTTGAGATTTAGAATAAGGATGAATAAACGTGTGAAAGACAGAGAGAATGGAGAGTCCAAGAACCTCACCTCAGCAAAAGTACTTAATTTTGCTCTAACCATATGAAAAAAATTGATCTAGTGATCTAGTGAAATGTTCTATATTTAATAATGCCAATGGACCGCTCTTGAATCTAATAATACAATTCAGAAATGGCCATAAATGAAAAGCATCTCTAAAGCAGCACAAACAGTTTAATTGGACCATCTTCTTGGTTTTATTCAAGCAATTACTACTTGAATAGACTATGGAGGAAGAATGGTAAATATTGTGAAGACCTGTAGCAAATCTTAGGGTGAATGGAGAGGAACAGCTGCCTGCTTCTGTGATATTATTACGAAACCTATCCTCTATTCAAACCAGTTAATGAAATGCTGAACCAAGACTTGAGTACTATCACCTGAACACACAATGGAACCAGTTCACACATTCAGCATTTCTCTGGAAACACAGCAGAATGAAGCCAAAATACTTTATTGCTTCAAACCACGGTATTTTTTTTTAAAAAAAAATATTTCCCTATTTGGATCTCTCTCTCTCTCTCTCGCTCTCTCCCTCCCTCTCTCTCTCTCTCTCTGTGTGTGTGTGTATGTGTGTCTTTAAATCTAGCAGTTAGGGAGACCAAATGTTTGCCTCATCTTCTCTATTTGTGCTTGTGCCCCTACTGTAAACATATTCAGATCTTAAAAAGAGATCTGTGGTATAGCCTCTCTCACTATATTGTTCCATTATAGCTACAGTGTAGGGCCCAAATTTTGTGCAACTAAATGAAGTCCAGAAGAGGTAAAACTTCCAAAATACATAATTATGTCCAGTAAACAATACATTTGGATAATTAATTTTTCAAAGTGTGGGTCAAAAGTTGGGATTGCAAATTTTGGGAGAGGCTAGACCCTGCAAAACCTGCTCCAGTTTTGTCTGGACAAGCTTGAAGGGTTTTCCCAAACAAAGGAGGGAGTAAAGGCCACAATGACTTTTGAAAGTTTCAGTACTAACTTGGCAAGCCTGTTGACTTTTTATAGACAATGCTGGAACAGTGTCATGATTCCCTCCTCCTTAGCCAGTGTAGGCTTAATCAGATAAACTGGGAAGCAAATTCCAGGGAGAGTTTTGAGAGATGGCTAAACCCATACTTCTGGTCATCTGTCAAGGCCATCTGTCAGTCACAATATTCATGGTTTAGTTATTCATGTTATTGTATCATTATTTATGTTTTATTCATAAAGGGGTTACATGAAGTCATTTATCATTTTAAGGCATTGTGCTACTACAAAATTTGAGAATACCTGAAATATGCACATAAATTAGTACAGTAAAGGCAGCTAAGTGCACGGAAAGCTATTACTGAACTTCCTGGTGTTTTTGGCTGAGAAGTTACAATATTTTCTTTCCCTCTTGCAGAACCACCAGCTCAAGAAATGCAATTTCTAAATTAGATGTCTCTACATGTAGAATCCTGTGTCTGCAAAAATCAGAAGGAATAAAGAGCCATGTCTATTATCATTGCCTCTAAAGCAGAAAGCAGTTGAATGCTTCTGATGGCTCTGAAGGATGCGAAGACAATTCCTTCCATAGCAAATTCCTCTGTGTGCATAACTAGATGCCTTCAGAAGGTATGAGGCCTATTAATTTCCTCTGTGCTTCTTCTTGATTTCAATGCTTTTGTAGAAGGCAGCAATTTCATCCTGGTACATAAATTACACATAGCCCAAGGGCAATCCATCGCTAGACAAAGAAAACTTGCTTTCCAACTCCAAGCACCTCCTTTTTAATATGTTACATGAATAATAATAAGCAGTGCAGATCCTACTCTGAAATGTTTCAGTGGTAAACTGTAAAAAGCTGAATTCAATATTATAAGGCAAAGGAATGCAATTTCCCCCCAACAAAATAGGTAGGAAACTGGCAGGACAGAACACATGTTACACTGGATAGAATGAAAAGACCTGCTTGATTTGCTTAATTTTGATTGACTCACGCCGCTGAAGCAGATTCAAAAATTGAAGAAAGAACCTGATTTGAGATTGCTAAGTCAAACCAGGTTACTCTGATAGTTCTAATCAAATCTCGGTTTGTACACATTTAACTGTATTTTGAATTACCATTTCTTGGCTGCCAAATTCTGGGCTACCATTAGATGGAAAGAAAGAATTAAAGATTATTAATTTGAAGCAGGGATGAGTTTTGTAGCTGGATGGCCATGGTCTTCTTTTCTTTTCTCCTGATGTTTCACTAGCAACTGTGGCTGGAGCTTCAAAGCCAGAGTGAGCTGCTTTGTGATGTATCTCTTGGCAGTTAACAGGCAACAGAACTGGGCTGACTGGGCTTAGATTTGAATCTAGCAAGCTGATCTCTGATTGGTCCATATCATGTTGAGTCCAAGAAAGCTGGTAAACTGCCAATTGGCCATTTTGGAAAAAAAACTGATAGAAGACCTACCTAGATGAGAGAGTTCATTGATGCTGGTCATGAAAGCCTATAGTAGCATATTACTAATTTCTTTACTGCCATCTAGCAGTCCAGGTATGGTGAGTATGATTTTTTTTTCTCTGACCCATCAATATTTTCCTGCACAATGCCCCTCAACAAATTTCCTTGTAACTAAGTCCCCAAGATTAGAATAAGCTTGACTGGGGTGAAAAACAAATATTTGGGGGATAATTACAGGGAACAATTTGGAGCCACAGTAAAAATAAACAGCTACTCTCTCTCCAGTTTTTTCTTTCATAACAATGTTTCATCCATGCCTTTATTTGAGCCACCTTCAGAGTAATGTATATGGTAGAAAACATACGTTTACTTATAGTGTACAGCTGCAGGCAAATATTAACGCCATCAACCAATAAAAAAGGTGTTGATTAATTGATCAATTGGATCAATCCAGTTTAAGCAGCACACAAAGTCAGAATCCCAATATAAAAGGTGCTTGTTCTGATCTTTGAGAAATGCTAGATCAGTCCATTCCAGAATAAACAAAAGCTATCACTCATCATTCAAAGACAATTCTTTAAAACAGAAATGGCACCTTCTAAGAGTTACACTTCTTACCAGAAGAATAGTCTACTAAAACTAGGGAAATGGGAAATCTGTGGTCTTCCCAGTACTGTTACACTACAGCTTCCAGAAGCTGCTGCCAACATGGGCAATAATGAGAGATGCTAAGGGTTGTAATTCAGCCAAGATCTCAAGGGCTTAATTGCCCACACCTGATCAGCTTGAAAATCATGGCTACTGACTTTGTACTGCTCCCATTTATCCTAGTATTATCCTAGTATTATTGGAATCTTAGATTCTAGGCAAGCCACAGCACAGTATGGCTGCTTCGAGTTGCTCCTTTCTGAACTTCTTTTGTATTATTTGTGCTTGTATTATTTCACTCAGCTTGGTGTGCAAGGAATAATATATTAGACCAAAGAGAAGCCTTGAAAACTTCATGCCCTGTCAACTGCTAGCTAAATCAGAATGAGAAAAAGGGCTGGCTTGAGATTGGCAACTGGAGAGAGACAGGCGGGAGATCAAGGGGCTGCATTTAGCCTTATTTCCATCCCCATATCTTCTGCTGGAACAACATCAAATGCCAATAAGTTTCCATGAGGGAGAGGGAATGATTTTTTAATAGATTGCCAGCTGTTTGGATTGCAGTGGCAGTTCTTTATCCACATATCTTGTCATCTTGTCATCAGGAGATTTTTCTGAATTTGTTCTAAGACACAAATGGCATCAAGAAAGACCAGGCTGATTCCCAGTTTCCCTGCATGTAAGGGATATATGATGCATGTGGATGGAGCATCTGTTTTAAAAAATAAAGCTAAGACTCCACATGGCAACTCAAGTTTAGCCCCCCACACAAGGCATGGTGATGGGCAAGGCTTGGTACAGACCACTCCCAAAGAGAACATAAAGCAATAATTTCTCTAGAAGATCTACCCTAGCGAGGACTTTTTCTCTTCATACTTGGACATTTAAAAAGATTTCTTCTTAATATATATGTTGGTGTAATGCATGCAGTCCTTCCTTTTTGTGCTTCCCAGATTCCTCTTATAACTTAAGGGAAAAAAGGGAGGCTGGCATGCTGCATGATGCCAGTTTCTACCATCTTATAATACAGTCTTCAGACATCAAAATGTTAAATTCCTTAGGCACTCCTAGAATGTGAATATGGTAAGTAAGTGCAGTTCAGTTATTTGCTCAGAGATTTGTGGTAATCTAGCTAGACTAGACCATGAAATCAACTTCATGGGATATCTCCAACTACTTTTAGTGAGATTGGCTATAGTAACAGAATTTGGTAAGTCTGATTGAGCTGTACCTGCACCTCTTTCTTATAGTACAGTGAGTTAAGAAGCATCTGTCTGAGCAGCTTCCAGAAGTTACCTGGATGGTCTAGTTAAAAGATGCTTTATCCCCTTTTGCCTAGGCAGCAGAACTTATATACTGTACCTCTCTCAAAGTCATCTTTGCCCCGTCTTGTCCTCAATCCCCATCCACTCAGAGCATGAAGAATCTGGAGAAATGACTCAGGAAAAATGGGAGAGTGAGGAGGCTAAACCTCAACAGTTTGCATTCTGATAAAGGGTGCGCTGTAATTGATCATCCTCACAGGTTTGTCTATAGATTAGTCTCTTCTATGATAGCCAGGTTGTGAGAGTCCCAACAACTGCCTCTCAAAATTCCAAATGTGCCATCAGGCTAAAAGGCTTACTTTTTCCTGTCCTTTTTTTTAAGCCCTTGAAAGATAAAGGTTCTTTTTGAATTTTATGCTTTAAGTGTGGGATGTCACTCAGAACATAGCTAATGAGAATGCCTTCCTAGAATACCTTAGTGAGTTGGAAAGGATGCCTCCTTTCTCAAACTCAATTTGGGCAAGAGAGAAATAGTTGTGGTCTAGCCTGATTGTCCATCCATTCCTCTTTCTGTTTCAGGACTGTAAATTGTGGGCCACCTCCATGGCCCCCGGAAACCTGAAGTCCAAACTTGAAGGGACTTTCCAAATTTGAAATCCAAACTTGAAGGGACTTTCTTCAAAGCCTTTCATTGATTAAACCATCGAAGTCTGTGACTTTTATTTATCAAATGTTCATAAGATCCACTGATTTCTCATCACAGCAATGGCAAACCAGCTGGTTCATATTCCAATAATTTTATGTCTGAAATATTATAGCAGACTGTTGACCAGATTACATTCTACTTCTTTCCACCATCAATCTTTGTTTAAAATAACACAGTTCATACTGTTCTGCACTTTCAAGAGTCCAATCATCCATATCCCTCTCTATAATCAATCCTCACCTTTATCAAAGATGCCAGTTTAAGTTGTATGTGTCAACTTATTGCATGGACACATCTAACTACCTGCTTGTAGTTTGTGAGACTGCACGCTTGACCTTTGTATCTGACCAGGACTGACTGACATCTTGTGTACTCAAATAGCCACATCACAGTGGAGAGCTTTTACCCATCAACACTTGTTCTTTGTAATCAGCTTCCATCAGAATTATGCTTGCAGTCTGCTCTATCAACATATAAACAGATGATAAAAATGTTTCTTTGTTATGGGTCTTTGTGAAACTGATTACAGTATTAATCCTTTATGAAGAAAGATATTGCTATTTTAGAGCAGTTTTTAATGGGTGTTTTAAATCTCATTGCCTGTTCAAGTTATTGACACTCTATATTTCAGCTACAATTATCCATTGGTTTATATGAAATGGATTAATTTTGACGTTAGATTTTATCAATTTGTACTGCTCCTAATTAGCAGCACATGAAAAACCAAACTGCAGCAGCAATTACTACTATTATTAATCTGAGCTGTTAGCAATAACTTCTTAATATCTTGCAGTGGACAAAGGATAAGGGGAAGCACATGTAAGTCACAAAAGCCATTTATTTCCTCACTTTCCATCCAAACATAAAAAAAGAAAAGAAAACTTCCCCTGGAACAGGTAATCCAAGACTTACAACTATTCTGGGAGGAGGTTTCGAAGTATTTATAGCAGAACTACTAGATTTAGTAACAGCTTTGTTCCTTATGCCATCCGTCTTGTAAATTCTCAGGATTCTTTTTTTCTCCACCATGTATATGTATACATTCAAACTAGACTGTGATGTTTCTCTGTGTCATATATATGTGTGTTTGTGGGTATATGCACAATGGTATTTTTCTGAGAGCTGAAGGCAATGAAATTTTATTTTAATGTATGCTGATTAGTGTACATTTAAAGTAACAATAGAGATTCTATTCTATTCTATTCTGTTCTGTTCTGTTCTGTTCCGTTCCACTCCACTCCATTCTGACCGTTCAATTACGACGGCACTGAAAAGTGGCTTATAACCAGTCCTTACACTTAGGACAACTGCAGCATCCCTGCAGTCACAATATGGCAATTGGCATGTATTATGATGGTTATAGTGTCCTGAGGGTTAGGGTTCATTACTTAAAGCCTTCTTGGGGAGCTTCCAAAAAGCAAAGTCAATGAGGGAAGCCAATTTGCTTAATAATCATGTGATTTGCTTAACAACCGCATCAAAAAAGTCATAAAGTTGGGTGTGACTCACTTAACAACTACACTGCTTAGCAATGGAAGTTCCAGTCCAATTGCGACATCCATTGTGGCTGGATGTCGAAGACTATCTACGTTAAGATTTCCATTAAGAATTCCAACCAATTTTCTACCAAAACTGACATGTAGTATTCATTCCTGATAAGGCACCAAAATAAAAACAGAATCAAATCCAAAGTAGGATTTGGAATGTTGAGGGTGTTAAGGCTCCTCAACAAGTTTGTCCCAGTTTCCTGGGGAAGCAAGCATCTACTTGTCATTCAAATTCTCCTCAAAATGTACTGAAAAGGAAATCTGAGACAAATTCATCAGAACCTGCTTGTTCATATAAAATATTAGGGAAACTAATGGCTACTGAAGCAGGCCAGGGGCAAGGAAGCTAATTAAAGCAGAGAGTGGGGGGAGAGTAAGCAAAGAGGATAAGGCTAAGGACGGACAGAAAGGAAGAGAAGCCTTGCCGGATGAGGAAAACACACAGACAGATGCATACCTTGACTTGCAGGAAGCCCAACAGGACCAGCTGTACTATTAGGTCAAGTGAAACAATTGCCTCAGGCAGTAGATGCTACGAGGCCATAAGGTTTCATTAATTACCTTATTATTCTTTCCAGGATTTGGAAGACAGGCTTCACAGCCTGTTCTGGACCCCCTAAACTAGCCTGATTTTTGCTCAAAGATGCAAGGGAGAGCATTGCCTTAACATACCAGACCCGAAGTTAGCTCCAACTACTACTCCCCATGATTTCTGTCATTGAAATGGCAAAGGGATGCCATTTTTGCCTCAGGCAACAGAATGCCTTAGATGGGTCCTACAAGCATAATTGACACGAAGTTACACCAGCAGGAGGGGGGGGGGACTCAAAGGAAAATAAGCAAGCCTGCATTTCACTGATAAGCCAAACCCAAATAAAGGGAAAAATCCAGGGGCGGGTGGATCCCTCCCTCCTATTCTCCCCCCAGTCCAGCCATTTTCAAGTGTAACTATCACTTTCCAAAAACAAAAGCAAGCAATGTGGAGCTTCAATTTCCCTTGGGGCATTTTTTTTTTACAAATGCTTTTGTAAGAGTAATTGAGAACAATTTTATACGCTCCACTCTTTTTAGGGTGCATCAAAATATAAGGTGCCTTGGGAAAACCTTGCTTCAAAATTTAGGCTTAGAAATGCCCAAATATACACAAGGAAATCCATACAAGGGAAATAAATGCGTAACAGCCTGAAACAGCACACCGTTGGGCAAGAAAAGCATTCCATCCGTAAGAAGATGAGATAAAACTATTGGTAAGGGAATAAATAAACAAGAGTTAGTCACCCCATAATATGATCCGCCACGTGGATAGTTAGGGAGCAGGAGAGCATTCCTCAGAGCTATACTACTATGTGCCCAAACGGTCCCATCTCAAAGTTGTCGCATTGCATTTTTTACTCTTGAGGGATCCTTTAAAAATACAACAACCAAAGAATAACTTGAATGGGGATAAAAGGCCAGAGTTTCACAACTGTACAGCCAGAATCAGGACAAGACCAGAGAACTCCCTGATTCCATCATACCTGAGCTGCTTAGGCCACATGGGCACCTACCTATCTGTGCAACCTGCTGGAGAAAGGATGATGGCCAATGCTGGAGCAGAAATCTTAATCATAATGGAGGTGCCGGTGGGGTGGGGGAAGGAGACCTAAGAAGATCCTTTTCCTACTCCCACAGAATTCCTGCCTGCTCATGCCACAAAAGTTTGCAGTATAAAAGGAGCACTGAGAACCAGTGCAGGCACGTCACATAGGTAAGACTCCAGATATTTTTAATTATAATTCCTGTCAAATGCTTGTGATAGTAGTAGTAAGTTAAGAAATCTGGAAGCTTGTCAGTTCTTTGGGGCAAAGGGGTATGTATGAGTAGCAAACCCATTTCTTGGCACTGTAGTTTACAATATGCAAAACCTGCCTTGCAGCAGTTCCCATTCCTATGGTTCTAAGCTCAGAAGAGGGGTGTAATGGAAAAATCCACATTTTAATTGCTTTCCTTAATTGCTAGAAAGAATTTATTAAGAAAAGGATGGGGTGGGGTAGGGATTCTGGATGAAGATTGGCCACTATAGAAAACAGGGAGAAAGAGAGGGAGGGAGAGATTAAACCATGCAAAGGATTCTTGTACTATCCACTAATCATTATTTGGCTGTCAGCGGGCTACAATATATATAAAAGGGCAATTTGGAAATAAACCTCCATTTGAGCATGTGAGAGAAATAGGTGGGGATAGCGATGCCCATCCTATGGCGCCGTGCACAGTAAGTCAGTAGGCAATGAGGAGTGGAAGGAGAAGGTTGTATTGCACTTGACCTGTCTGCTAGATCAATTGAAAATGAACCAGTTTTTTAAATGAAACAGTGGCTTGCGTCACACCGCTTCAATGATGACAATGCGCTTCACGATGCTGTTACAGGGTGGCTTCATTCCCAGGCAGGAGATTTTTTTGCAGAAGGAATTTCAAACCTTGTAAGATGACAAGTGCCTCAGTTTGAATGGCAATTATGTCAAAAAGTAATGTTGTAGTTTTCTAACGTGTATAATACAAGTTCTGTATCTGCGAGTGTCTGTCATTGATAACCAAATGGAGGTTTATTTCCGAATTGCCCTCGTACATTTCCAAAATCTAATCTCTTCAAAATAGATGCAGGATTGTTTTTAGATTCTATACTTGTTCACAGCTGGCTGTTTTTTCTAACCTCCAGTTTCTTTTGCTAAATTCTCTGCATATCTTGTCATGTACTTTTCTCATTATTTCCCAGTTGTCCATGGACCTTTTCCTGCTACTACTACTTGAACTCTCCCCCCCCCCAAAAAAAGTTAGTTCTTTTTCAATAGCTGGCCACATCCAAACAGAATGGACAGATAGCCACATCAAGTGGAGACAGATGACCAGGGACTTCAGAGGCCATGCACTCTGCTGTTTAAATAGACATCAGTTAAGAGTGCAGACCCTGAACAAAGCACACAGTCTGATCACAGTCCCACGTTACTCCAAAGCCTTTGCCTGTTCAGCAGCTGGTTATGCTATAATGACGCCATGGATAAGCCAAATAATGAAGCCCACTCTCCCTTTCTGAAAATGGCTGTTGATGTCCATCCCGGGTGATCTCTCTTTTCCACTATGGAAGCAGCATTCTTCGGCAAGAGTCTATTGCTGACTCTGAATAAATATAACCAGGATGATGTAATGGTGAAGGTGGGGGACCAGAAGTGGAGAGTTCCCAGGTTCAGGTCCGTATGCCAGCCTAGCCCACCTTATAGGGTTTTTATTGTGGGGGGAAAAGGAGAAAAGAGCACTGGTGCATTGTCTTGAGACAAGGTGGGATATAAATCTAGTCTCATTCTCTCTCTCTCCCCCTCCCTCATCAACTTTAAGATGTGTGGATGCTGCTGAGTGGGGAATTCTGAGAGTTGGAAGTCCACATATCTTAATGTTTAACATAAATAGACAAATACAGAGGCAGAATTCAAACCACCACCACTCCTTTACAATAGCAGCAGAACAGCTGAGAGAAAAAGTTGGTTATCTATTCTAAATGGCTATGTTTATTCAGAGGTATCCCGCCCAGGCCCATTTCTCAGCCCTTCAAACTATGTAATGAAACACTCATTATTATGAATTTTTCACAATAATTGAGATTGATCTGTTAGAGCTCACACCGTTCTTCTCCACTGTATAGAAAACAGCAGGGAGGCAGTTAACGGCCTTCTCCCTCCTGGCAGGGCTATGAAAATATAGGAAGCATCAAAGATTCATTTCCCTTAGGCTTAGACCAGGGGTAGGCAACCTTGGCTCTTTTATGACTCGTGGACTTCAACTCCCAGAATTCCTGAGCCAGCCATGCTGGCTCAGGAATTCTGGGAGTTGAAGTCCACGAGTCATAAAAGAGCCAAGTTGCCTACCCCTGGCTTAGACCAAATCATGGCAGGATGCCTACACCCCCATTTTTCCTTCCAGATAGCCTACCTCTATCTTGCCTGCACAACTTCCTGGTTTCTGTTTTGTTTTTTATACCTTTGAGTTGATTCTTCATGCCTACCTGGACAAGTCCCTGCAGTTTTCTTGGCAAGATTTCAGAAGTGGTTTGCCATTGCTTGCTTCCTTGGACTGAGAGAGAGTGGCTAGCCCAAGGTCACCCAGCTGGCTTTGTAACTAAGATGGGACTGGTACTCCTAATCTCCTGGTTTCTAGTCTCATGCCTTAATTGGTTCTTATTTACTGAAAAGAGGAAACGGAGATAGAAAGCCAGAATTAGGAATGCCCACATGACTCTAGAAAAAGCACCACTTCTAAAAAGGGCATGATTGCGATTGGGGTAAAATTTTTGCATTTCCAGAATTTGGTGGAGCAAGAACACCTTTGGGAGAGTGTTTCAGGTGTTTACATTATAGCATTAATGCTATAATTAATGATGCAGGTCTTTCAAGACCCCTTTGATCCCTTAAAGGCTTTTAAATGCAAACCCTGTGTTTTTTTACCCTGCATAATTTGGGAGTCACAAAAGATGCTGGCGGACGGCATGCACCGCTAAGCTGCACTTTTTGCTTGCTTGCTTGATCTAGTCTTTCTGTTTGGGATAGGGTTTGGCAACATGGACTTCTGCAGGTGCTAGATGATCAGATGCAAGTACACAAATCCCCATACCAAAAATAGGAAGGGGTGGTATGTATGCCACTTTGATCTCCTGCATGAAAAATGAATAGAAATCTAATAAACAAAGACATAAATACATTCTTACACAACTTTGGAGAGCTCAGCTTTCTCATACAAGATCTCTCACAATTTGGGAATGAGATTGCCAAAATGTTAATAGAGTTGGTGAACTTCTGAGATTTTTAGGGGGGACAGGGCATCTCAGCCATTGTGAAGGCTGGTGACTGAGAACATAAATGGCTGCTGACCTCTATCTTAATAAATGGAATTGGAGATATACTGTTATGGATTATTTCAGGATGGAATAGAGCTGAGAATATTATTATAAAACATTGGAGTGATAAATCCATTAACATATTCTCTGTTATGTTCACATTGGCTTTTTTCAACAGAGAAATAAGGAAAAGTCATCCGGTATAATAATAATAATAATAATAATAATAATAATAATAATAATAATAATAATAATAATAATAATAATAATAATAATAATAATAATAATAATAATAAAGTTGGAAGGGACCTTGGAGGTCATCTAGTCCAACCCCTTGCTCAGGCAGGAAACCCTATACCATTTCGGACAAAGGCCAGTCTCTTCTTAAAAACTTCCAGTGTTGGAGCATTCACCGCTTCTGGAGGCAGGTTGTTCCACTGGTTAATTGTTCTAACTGCAGGAAGTTTCTCCTTAGTTCTAGGTTGCTTCTCTCCTTGGTTAGTTTCCATCCGTTGCTTCTTGTCCTGCCTTCAGGCGCTTGGAGAATAGCTTGACTCCCTCTTCTTTGTGGCAGCCCCTGAGATATTGGAACACTGCTATCATGTCCCCCTGTCCTCTCTTCATTAAACTAGACATACCCAATTTCAGCAGCCGTTCCTTATATGTTTTAGCCTCCAGTCCCCTAATCATCTTTGTTGCTCTTCTCTGTACTCTTTCTAGAGTCTCAACATCTTTTTTATATCGCGGTGACCAAAACTGGATGCAGTATTCCAAGTGTGGCCTTACCAAGGCATTGTAAAGTGGTATTACAGAAGTGTTTACTCTGGGATCATAAGTTTTATGCAAGTTTCTTTTGCCTAAAACCACTGCAAACAGCAGCTCCCTAAATGTGACAAAACGGGGAGGCTGTCACTTCCTAGGGTTGTCTGATAAATATCCTGACATGTCCTAAATATATCATTTCCCCATATAGCTTCAGTGCTCCCATCTAGTTTCCAATCAACCCCAACCAGTTTTATAGAGCAAAGCAAGACTAATCGGAATCAAGGTCATTGATATGCACTCACCTTGGAACCAGCAGTCTTGAATATGCTACACCTTTACTCTGCTGTGTGAAAACATGGCTAATCGATTCTACTTCTAGGGCATGCTTGCTGTCCTTCCACAGCAAGTTTTGTAATCAACAAGCTGACATTTATGACACCCAGATCTCCCTGGATTGCATAGTTCTTTGGATGGTTTCTATCAGCCTGGAAATCAGATCTTTGATCTAGATGGGACTGATTCTTCTTTTTCTGACTTGGCCTCATTGATTTATTCACACCATATGGGGATGCTGCTTCACTGAGATATTTAATATTTCAATGGGTAACTCATGATTATTAATATGCATATCAAGAATAGAATCATACGCTATGCACAGAGCTAGGCAGAGATAAATGGCCTGATCCTTTGTAACAAGTCTGAGACAAGATGCTATTTTTTGCAGAGTGGATTTAACTTAATTTAATGTTCAAACAAAGGAGGGGGAAAGAGAAGGAAGAGGATTTATTAGACACTCTACTAGATAATATTATCTAGATGCAGCCAGAGCAATGAATCTTAAAATACGCAGTTGGCAAAAAAATGTCAGCTGTGAAAACAAGACAGTATAGGTAGTCCTTAACTTGCAACCACAACTGAGATTGGAATTTTGGTAGTAAGTCATATCAGTCATTAAGCAAGATACCCACATGACCACTTTGCTCAATGATTGTGATACTGGCTTCCAACGTGTGGTCATTAAGTGATCCTATGGGTCGTTAGGTAGAGCATAGGGATACCTCAGTGGATGGGAGGCCTGGTGCAGGCCATGCACAAGTTGGCAGTGGCAGCCTGCATCAGCACCAGGCTTGGACTTGAAGTAGACGCCAGCTGCCACTGTCCCAGGCCTCTAAGTCAGCCTTAATGCAGCCGCTGCTGCTAAAGGATGCAGCCCAACTCCCCACATCTATCTCCCCCCCCCATCGAGGTCATCCTGCACAGCAGCACTCAGTGGCAGTGCTGAGGCTGGACTGAAGTAGAGGCCTGAGACAGTCTGAGCCAGCTGCCATTGCCCCAAGCCTCTACCTGGAGACAACTGCTACCTGTTGCTACCACTCAGAAATGCTGCCTCACCACATTTTCCAAAGTGTGCAAGCCTTGAGAATGCTGCAACTGCTCCCGCTGCCCATCGCTCTCAAGTATCTGCCACATACCGCTTAGCTTCAGGTGTTTTTCTCCTGATGTTGAGAAGCCCACACAGCCTATCTGAGATAGCTCCTGGTTATGCCAGGCCTCCTTTCCCAGAGCTTCTTTGCACGCCAGTTTGGAAGCCTCCAGAAGCCCCATATAAAAAGGCTCCAGTGTCCTCGTGCAGAGCAACCTAGATCAAGGGGAGATAGGCAGGTGAGGGAGTTGCAGCACCCACACAGTGGAAAGGCAGGTGGTGCTGGCAAGTGCCCAATTTTTTATTACTTGACCATGGAGGCTTAGCAATGGCCATAACTTCTGGCTGTAATTCCCTTCGTTCTGCACCATTATAATTTAGAACTATCACTGAACAAGTGGACATTTAGTGAGGAGTACCTGTAAAACAAATATTACAGTATAACGGAGGAGAGTGGCCCAATAGCAAAATTTCTCTCCTGAAAATAATAATGTATTATTTGGGATTCTATTTACATTTCAAGAGAAAGGCAACAGAAAAATCTTGCAGTTTGCATTTTGTAATCAGTGAGAGTGTTATCACTTCATTCTCCAAAGCAAACAAGATTTCAAAATAAGTAGCTCAGAGGGACTGAAGACCAAAGCTCACGTAGATCAGAGTTTAATCAAACCTTAAAAAGCAAGCATTTATTCAACTGCCAACACAATCACCTTGCAAACAAACTGCTCATAATAATTTTGTTGGATCCCAGATCATTTTGTCACAAGATCAACATTTGGTATCAAAGGCCAAGCACAGGTCATCTTAAAATCGGCTCTCCCATTCAAACACATTAGACTCATGATAGATTTTGGACATAAGCTAAGTGCTGCAAGATACAATAACTGGCATGTGCCCTAATTGTATTTGGCACTTACATTAAAGAGAAATCTACAAGATGTTATAAATCTGCCATAATTGTATTTCAGTTCTTTTTCCTTTCTCATTTCCATTTAAGAACTAGCCAGGTCTAGTTGTTTGATGATGAGTGGGGAAAACAGTTTATTCAAAGATGAAAAATTGATGATCCAAAAGTACCACTCCAGACTGGGTAAATGGGCAATCAAACTGGACAAGCAGTGCAATATGTTATAGGTGGACCATCAAAGTACATGTGTACATATTTCATACATAACCTAAATATGTTAACTAGGGTTAGGCTAGCTACCCAAGAAAGGGAAGTTAAGAGCTAAAGTGTTTTTTTAAAAATCAGCTCATCACATGCAGGTCAGTCCAAAGATCTGAAAAAGAGAAAACCAAAAACCAACCCTCTACAGATATATTTTCAAACTAGCAACTCCAACTAAAATACTCTATCAAGAGCTATATGAAGTGCTCTTAAAAAAAACAATGGATTCTACACTGATCTCCATGCAGGAATCATTTCCTGCCTCTCTGATATGTTAGATTATGTTGGGGATGTGGGCGGGGGGGCAGTACGCAACTTATGGGGGAATTCATATCAAGACCAAACATCCCAGAAGACCAAGCCACACATGAATGCTAAGTCAATGCGATGGCCTTATTTATTTATTTGCATTTCATATTCATTATATTTACTGTAGACATTTAAACTGAATTATGTACTGCCGATGTTTTAACTGGGTATTCCTGTTTCTGTAAACTGCTGGTGATTCAGCAATAAAAAATACAATACATTTATAGGAATTCATAGATTGATGATGGTTGTATGCTACACACTGGTAAATGGTGATACATTAATGAAAGAAATGGGAAAATTTGTTCAACATTCCAAATAAATGCAATCTGCAAAGAAGTATTTTGTTAGGTAACATGAATGAATGAGAAGGAACAAAATGTCAGCATACAGAAAATGTGATTGGACTATTCAGCAATCCAATCTAAATCTGAATGAATGTGAATGGTTATTATTATTGTAGGAGTATCTCCTTAGAAAGAAGTCTCACTTTGAATATATCGTTTCAACTTGTCTGTTCTTGCATACACATAGACAGTTCATGAATTAAACATGATACATTGATTTGTTCATGATGAAAGACTGAGAAACATAGTGAAGGATACGAGATGATAAGAAATTCTGAATGTAAGATATTATCTGGCAGAGTACATGGGAAAAATGAAAGAAACAAAGAAATGTACAGTGAAAATAGAATGACAGAAAAAAGTTAAAGTACAGGTCCTATAAGGAAAAAGATTAGCAAATAACTCAATGCTTAAAAGTGCAAATAAGAAAAGATAACATAAAAGATGCTTGAAACAAGGGAAAATAATTTTATTACAGGATGCAAGAGAAATGTGTGGAGTTTTGCTAATGAAAAATAGCGAAAAGGATGCGTATTGGAATGTTGAAATGGATGAGAGAAAAATAAGAGAATTCTGTAAAAATGATAATGAAAGATACTGTAAGAGGTGTATAATGATAAAAAATAATTGCAAAATGTAGAGAGAAAAGGCTCAGAACAGGCAAGATTAATAAAGGCAGGGAATTCACAGAGAAGAGAAACTGCAGAGTCCTTCTGATTAAAGAAATATTTTGGAAGTGGATAGAAAGGGCTAAGCAAGTAGCCTTAAGCAGAGTGAACAGAATTAAGAATAAACATGATGAAATTATTTAGAATGAAACTGTAGCAAGGGGAATAGTTTAGAAAACTATATAGGAAGAATACTAAGTAGAATTGAGGCAAATGCTATAAATATTAGTGTCTAAGAAAAAAAATGTGAAAAGGTAGTGAATATGGTATGTGAATATGAAAAAATTGTACAGTTGCAATTGTTGATAGTATAAAAATGGAAAATAGGAAAATGTTAAAACTAAAGATATGGTTTGCTTATGGAGCAGCTGTGTGCCTTAATATATGTATGAAGACTGCACGCCTGTTGACTGGAAGATCACAAACACTATTGGGAAATGGTTTGTTAAGTGTTCTTTGGGAAAGTATTTGGTGGATTTCTGATTACAAGTGTATAGGAAGGAATAGTGAGCAACATTTGAGAAATGCAGAGCAACTTTATGCTAGGCAGGAGTGCATAGATTAGGCTTCTCCTCTGAAGCAAGTTGTTGGGAAAACTATGAACTCCTGAAAAAGAAAATGTATCACATGTTCGTTGATTGAAAATTTATGGTAAAATGAATAGGCTTGAATTAAAGAATGGTCTGCACAAATAATGGAATTGAAGGTTGACTTGTGAATGGGAAGTCATACTCAGTGGAGGTAAATATTTGTGTGAATCAGTTGAATGAAACCATAATGATTCAACATTAAGGAGAAAGCAGGCAAGGATGTTAGATTCTTGTCCTTCCTTATTGGTCAATGATTCCAAGGAGATGCCAAGTGGCTGGGTTCAAGCACTCATAAATGTATACACTCAAGTATAAATTCTGCTCAATTTTTTTTGAAGCTTCCTGCACTGAAGAAGGTGGTAAGTGCCCTCTTTAAGAAACCTTTGCTGGACCCTAATGGCATATAAAAATTAAAAGTAATGTAATCTTTCCACAAAAATCGAAAGGTTCGGCACTACCCATCGTGGAGGAATGGCTGATGAAATTGACAGAAGTTGCTGAGATGAACAAACTGACTTCTTAGATTAAAGGAAAAAACAATTTCTGCATTCATTGGTGACTGGGAATCCCTTATGGACGTTTTGCATAAAAATGAAAAAAATATATACTTGTGATTAATGTTTTTTATGATTGGACAGGATAGATTATAGAAAGAAGAGTATTATGATGCAATTGTAGAGACAAAAGTTACAATATAATTGTACTTATAACAGCTGTGAAGAATATTGGACACTCTTTCTTTATATTTTGTTTATATCCTTTTTTCTATTTTCTTTTTGTTTTATTGTTTTTAAATACATTGTTTTTAAGTACATTAGATACTGATTGGATCTACGTTTTGGGGTTTTGTTTTGTTTTAAGTTATGCATAAATGGTGAAAACCTCAAGCAAGTAAATGAATTTGAGTGTCTTGGTAGGAGGTTTGCTAAACATGTGAAAATAGATGGAAATATTTCAGGACATGCAACTAGTGGAGTGTGGTTTCTTGTGAGAACTTTATCCTATTAAAATTATAAACGGATAATACCTGGAGTTGGTGAAGAGTAGATTTATCTAGATTTCCTTTTCTTTTGTCTCATCTCTTGACTTTAATTTCTTTTGCTTACTGGGTTTTTCCCTGTTCTTCTGAGGGTTTTTTTTTATAATATAAAAGGATCGGTGAGATATGCGAGCAGCATTATTGAGAAGAACATTTACATTAGAGTTTGACTTGAATAAAACCCCAATACTGGCAAGAGAACCCCAAAAACCAATTTCTTAAAATTTGAAACTGAACAGAAGCTTTGCAATCCAGTTCTAGTTGTTTTGACTGCTAGTTCTGACAGCGAACATGCTTTCCTGAAAACAGGCATAAATAAATAGGATCCGAGGTATTGTCTTTTGTCCTCATTCTAGTATCTCTGAATACTGAATGAAGGAATTTTTACCCCCACCCCTCAAGAAAGCAACTATTAATAGAGGGCAGCCTGATTCCTTCCATCTCAAGAATCACATGAACAGATAATAACAGCAATGGGGGGGGGGAATACAGTAAATGGAAGGAATGTCCTCTTAAAAAATCCTCTCATTCAGATTTAATTTTCTTCATTATGAAGTTTTGGCATGGTTATATCTGATATGGATTCTTAGCTCTTGTTGAAATGGGCGACATAACTAGATAAGTCCATTTAAAGATGCCCTTCAACACTTTAACCCTGCAGATTAAAGCACTATCAAAGATCACAATAACAAGATCAGCTACTTTGAGAGAAGGTAACCTATATACTTGCTTTCCTGGACACCACCTGGCCATGAAAATCCTCCCATCCACCCCCGCCTTCCTACTTGATCATTTGAGCTTCTGAATGGATGTGGATGTGTGCTGAGCCATTTCAACTGCACATTAACAAAGGGCCAGGGTGTCAATAAACATTATATAATTAAGTCTTCTAATCCTGCACCAAGCATCCTGAATAGAAGTGTGTGTGGGGGGGGGGAGGGGTCACTGATTACTTTACATACTTTGCACTAGGTTCAGATTAGTAGCTAATTTATGTACCTTCACTGAGCCATTAGAGGATTAACCCTTCACCTGGCCTGCCAGATTAAAGAACAAGCTTGTGCCAGTTGTATAATTAGATGACCACATTGTGTACATTTCATTTTCTTAAGCTTTATAGCTGCCAGCTCCAAAATAGGCTGGAAAAATTCCCAAGGGAACTACTTTGATATACAGATAGTCCTCGACTTAACGACCATAACTGAGCCCAAAATTTCTGCTGCTAAATGACACATTTGTTAAGTGAGTTTTGTCCCATTTCATGACCTTTTCTGCCACAGTTGTTAAATGAATCTGGCTTCCCCATTGACTTGGCTTGCCAGAGGTTCACAGAGGTTGATCACATGACCCCCCAGGACACTGCAACCATCATAAATATGAGTCAATTGCCAAGCATCTGAATTTGGATCAAGTGACCATGGGCATGCTGCAGCAGTTGTTAAGTGTGAAAAATGGTCATAGGTCACTTTTTTCAGTGCCGTTGTAAGTTTGAATGATCACTAAATGAACTGTTATAAGTCAAGGACTACCTGTATAGCAAGTAATTAGAGCATGCATGTTTCCCAAACTTTGCCATCCATACCATAGCAGCTTTCTATTTTGGCACTCACCTGGTCAACATAAGTGATAAAGTACTGTAGACAGGTGTGTGTGTCAGCTGTTTGGCAGAGGAGGGATATTGTATTCCATCAGTTTCTGTGTTGGACACAGACTAAATAATCCGCCCATGGAGGAAAGACCTGTCATTAGACCATCTTTAGAAATGCTGGGACTACAATGAGGCTGTAACTGAGAGGATCTTTAATCTCCAGCCTACTAATACATTTTTGGAAGAAGCACTTATGGGCTGCACCAAAGCACATTTCATCCAGAAATACGTACTTTTATAAAGAGGCATGGATGTGTTAATCTGCCCACCAACATCTGGCTGTTGATTGTTTGCTGGTGATGGGCAGGGATGAAATAAAATGCAAAGACTCCCTGCACAGTGATCTAAAAGATTCTAATTTCGCAAATAATATGATGTGCTTAGTTTGAAGTGCTACAAAGTCTCACGAACAGGGATTTCCTTCCTTATCTTTGAACAATCGGGGCAGAGCAGGGCACAACAATTCTCAAATTCAAACCTTGTGACAGCCCAAGGTTTTCCAGCCAAGGTCCTTCACATCATTTATAAAAGTCGGGAACTTTAAATGGCACAAGAGAGTCTGAAATCCAGCAGCAAATGGACTGTGTTATTCCCATGGTGTAACTAATTAATATATTTTTTTTTATCCCAAGCATAATGTTCTTATCTGGTAGTGTGTATTTACTTTTTTGCAATGTTGAAAACCCATTCTTCTTCATATGAAGGTTCTCTTGTTCACTTCACAAACCCAGGATTTGTCTTAAAATCCAGCTCTAATGACATTATTTCATTGACTAGCAAGCTTTGGTTTTTATTATATTAGGAAATTTGGCCATCAGTGTTATTGGAACCCTTATTAACTTCTCTGCCTGAAGAGACCCTGAGGCTCAACCAAATAAAGGCCTAGATGACTTATTAGAGTCATAGCATTGCTGACATAAGGTGCTGGGAGGGTTACATGCAGCTATAATAGTGTTTTACATCTTTGGTGTCAGCCAATAATACCAGGCAGATAAGCTCTGCCTGGCTGTTCTATTCAAAGTGGCTATCTTGGCCAGATGGGATTTGTAGCAGACATCCTAGTTTAAGAGGGCAGCTGGACTGATTCTAGGAAGAATTCTAACCACAGACAAGCAGATTCCAATGTTTTATTGCTAATTTGCATATGCACAATTGCCTTTATGTGAAGGACATACACATTCCTGTGATCCAGGAATTCAACATACTCACAAGCCTATGAACAGAAAAAGAAGCTGTTGCACTGCCAATCAAAATAATCTAATGGAAAATCGACCACACATATATACGCAGTAAGTGATTATCTCCCCTTCCATGGATTTGTTAAAGCATCTGCTAGACAGCCATCTGTCACAAATACGTTAATTAGAATTCCTGCACCGATGCCACCTTCCATCTGTATGATTTCCTGTACAGTAATATACCAAGTTCATAGTAGTCAGGTTCAGGCAGTCCTTGACTTACGATGCAATTGAACCCACAATTATGGGTGTAAGTCATGATAGTCATTAAGCAGATCATCACATAACTCTGACTGATTTTACAATCTTTCTGTAGGAGATGACCAGGCTGAGCCTGAGGGAGGGGTCAAATGCACTATCAGTCACGAGTCCTTATGTACCCACAAGAGTTCTAAATCCAGTCACCTTGAATTCCTTTGGCTCTTACCTACCACCAATTTGCTTTGAGCTTTAGTAGCTCAGATTCTTGTAGAGAATTAAAGCTTGCAATAAACCTTTATACTTTATACTCAGAACTTCAAATCCAGGGGGGGAATATGATGGAACCTTGAATGGTTGCTGAGTGACCAGTTATAAATCAAGGACTACTTATATGTAATCAATTTTGGGAAACACTCTCCAAAATAATTCATACTACTCCAGGTACTGAAAAGGTCTATCAATAAATCACCATCTCATCCCACTGGGATTGACCTATCCCACCTGTGCTGGCAGAGGAGGCATGCTACGGGTCCCATTGGTCTGATTATTCCAGCTGGTGGGGGCCAAGAGAAGGGCCTTCTCTGCCATTGCACTTGCCCTCTGGAACATCTTGCCCCCCCCCCAGAGTGAGGTCGGCTACAACCTTCCAATAAGAGCTGTCGTTAGAATGCAGTATAGCACGCTAATTCTGCTGACTGCCAGCAGTTCGATTCTCAGTGGCTCAAGGTTGACTCAGCCTTCCATCCTTCCAAGTTTGGTAAAATGAGGACCCAGATTGTTGGGGGCAATATGCTAACTCTGTAAACCGCTTAGAGAGGGCTGTAAAGCACTGTGGAGCAGTTATATAAGTGTAAGTGCCATTGCTATCGATATTGTTACCTTGTATAAGAGCCTAAAGACCTGGCTCTGCAAGTTAGCTTGGGGCTCCAATGAGGGAGCATCACAGTGGAGGTGGTTTATAGATTAACAACAGATGCCACCTCCCCCCCCCATCCTGCTCCTACCCTCCCCATCTTTTAATTGGTCCAAAGTGTTTGTATTTTTGTATTAACTTATTTATACCTTTTGTGCCTATATAGTTTTATCTTTTATGATTGCAAGCTGCCCAGAGTTATCCTGAGGTAAGATGGGCAGCTAATACATGTAATGAATACATACATACATACATACACACATACATATGGTACATATACGCATACATTCTATTGGGAATATAGCTGGTTCTTCCTGTTGAACCATCCAAACGTAAGCCCAAGAATTCCTTTTGCAACAATTTCTTCGGCTCACAGCAGAAGCAGTCCTGGCAAGTTAATTGTGTTTTGCTTTCTCTTCTTGATGGTGTCACAATAACCCCAGTCAACCAAAATCCATATGAGAATTTATTTTATTGCTATAGATGTGTACCTTCATGCCTGTATACAGATGCATCCAAGACGGCTTGGCTAAATCTATGCAACGACAACTCATAAACCCCAACAAAATTAATCTGTATCATTGACCTGAAATAGCCATATCTCATTGTAATGATTGCTTAAGCAATACAAATTAGATGACCTGACTGGTATTTTTCACTTCCTGCCCTGACAGAGAAAATTAATTTGATATACAGCCATCAATTATGCATGTCAGGAAAGGTTTAATGTGGAGAGTTCAATGTCTGTTACTCTTAAATCATAGACAGTACCACACTGTCCTTTCTATTATCTAATAATGTATGACACCAATTCTATTTTGTCCCATAAACTGAGTAGTCCCACAAAGGAGATTAACCAGTTTGCTACACAATACCATCGTGCTTTATTGCCCATCAGAATTATCTCCCTGGAAACAATGTGGCAGTCAGCAGGATGAATGGCAGAAAACAGGCAGGAGTCCAGTGAGGACAACCTGTAAAGAAATTCTGCACCAAGATCGTTTGTATTATTTGCAGAAGTAATGCAAAGCACACACACATTTATACCTCCTCATTTTTCATCATGATTCCCAGCCACTGGAAAGTTCACTCTATGCCATACATAGGAAAGGTTTCATCACAAAATACAGGCATCATTTACAAGCAATTGGAACTGAGCATCTGTTGCCTTTTTAAATTTTAATTGGGGTATCATCACTTCTCTTTGCAATATGTATAGAAACAGCATAGCAAGGAATCTAGTGCAGCCAGTGATCAACAGAATATGTTTTTGTTTTTGCAGACAGGAATTTGAAATTTAGTGCATCAGGATTATAACTGGGAGATCCCAGAACAATCTTTCCCTTCCACATCATATTTATCATTACTTATTTATTGGATATGTGCCCCCCATCTCATACAATGACACTAGGCAGTTCACAACCCATAAAACATACTTAAAAAAACATACCCTACCCACCGTCAGGCACCAAACCAAAAATTCTCATAGTTCAACTTGCATCTTAGTCCAATGCTTGGGGAAAGAGGCAGGTCATCACAGCCCTGAGGAAGGTTAAACAGGCAGGGAACCTTCTGAACTCTGGTGGGAAACTGTTCCAAAGGACTGGGGTAGCCACAAAAAAGTCATGCCTTCGAGGTCCAATCAGATGGCAACATTTAGGGATGGGACTTGGAGTGCATCCATCCTGTCTAACTTAGTAAAATGGGCAGATTCCCTCAAGAAGAGGTGGTCCCTCAAGTAGCCTGGCCCTGTGCCATGTAGAGTGTTAAAGGTGTTAACCAGCATCTTGAATTGAACCTGGAAAGCAACTGCAAGCCAGTGCAGTCATATAGCAGTGGTTTTACTTGGATGAATAAAGTGCTCTTTAGTAGGATCATGTTAAATGATATTATACAATGCTTACATTGTCTATCTGTTTGTCTGTCTTCTACACCAGGGCTTTTCAACCTGTGGTACGCATACCACTTGTGGTACATTAACGAGTGGCAGGTGGTACGCAGCCTTGCCTAGCCAAGTGTAGTGGGGGAGGGAAAGAGCCAGCACAGGCAAGGACTTACAGTGAGAGAGTCCTCTGGAGCCGCAGAGGCACGGAGGAGAGAAGGAGGGAGGGAGGGAGATGCAGAGTGGAAGGATTCTTATGTGCTTTTGTGACTTTGAAGTTCTGGGATTTGTGCAATGTGGGCTTTGTGTTCTTAAGGAGTGTTTGGCAATTTCTATTTGGCTGATGGCTGATGGCTGGTGTTAGCTTCTATTGCTCTGCTATTGTTAGCTGTAAGTTTTGCTGCAAGGGATTTTGAAGTATTTTTCTCCTGAATGCATTTTGCCTGTAGATTCCTTTACTTATGAATGGAGCCATTTGGGGAGGCTGCCTTAGCCGGCAGCCAATACTTACATTTTTTTTTCTTCCTTACTTTCCTTTCTAGCCAGTAGCTAATTCTTAAAGGGGAATGTGCCTTTTTGTCTTTTCTGTTTCTGGAGGCTTTTCCTTGTTTGATGAATATATGGAAGAGAAAAAATATGGGGGGGGTTCAAATTCTTCCTTCAGAAGGAGGTGGGAATGAGAAAGAGGGAGGCAGGGAAGGAGGGAGGGAGGGAGGGAAGTCCCGCCTTAGCACTTAGCCACCAGCAGCCCTGCCATTGACTTTACTTGTCAAAAGGTTGCAAAAGGGGATCACATGACCCTGGGACACTGTGACCATCATAAATATGAATCAGCTGCCAAGCATCCAAATATAAATCACATGACCCTGGGCATGCTGCAATGGTCATAAGTGTGAAAAATGGTCATAAGTCATTTCAGTGCAATTGCAACTTTGAACAGGGTTTTTTTTTTGGTCATCAAGTTTTTGACACCTTGCTAGGTGGTACTCGAATATTGCCATAGCCTAAAAGTGGTACAATCGGTGAAAAGATTGAAAAGCCCTGTTCTACACCACCACAATCAAATGACTTTTGGTGGCTTACATAGAATATAAACAATGTTGAAACATCCACCTGAAAGCAGTTCTTCGGAACATAAAGAGAGGGGGAGAGAGTGAGAGACAGAGAGAGAGAGAGAGAGAGAGAGAGAGAGACGAGAGAGAGGGAGGAGAGGAGGAGAGAGAGACGAGACGGAGAGAGAGAGAGAGAGAGAGAGAGAGAGAGAGAGAGAGAGAGAGAGAGAGAAGGGTGCATATCTAAAGCTCTCTCAAAAAAGTTTAGTCTTCAACAGTTTCCAAAAAGTCATTAAGGAAAAAGCTGGTCTGATGTCCATCGGGAGTCTCTTCCAAGGTGTTGGCCTTGTATTGTTTGATTTTTTTTATGATTCCTGAATCATTGTATATTTGTACATTGCTACATGTAACTTGCTTAGAATCAAAATTATTGAAGTGGCATGAAAACGTTAACAACACATACATGCTGATTGCTGGGGAAATGAATCAGCAATGTCTTGTGCTTCCTTGCACTTGCTTATTTTATTTTATTTTATTTTATTTTCTCATTAAATTGTTGTGCTGCCCATCTCCTCTACAAGGTGACTCTGAGTGGCTTACAAATTATAAAACAAGTAAAAAAATAATTAAAACATTAAAACATTAAAAGATACACAGATTAAAATAGTACTAAACACTGTACTAAAGCCGAAACTAAGACAGCTAAATCAGTTGCTGTTATCGGTTGCTTTTAGAGCCTGAAGCATGTGAAGAAGGCTGTGTGCAACGAACGTGGGAAAACACACTCTGGCTCCTTTACTGGCTCCGTAGTGAGACTCAGAGCAAAATGAAGACCCCCTGTGCAGCTGCTAAGTGCTACAAAAGATGTTGTATTACCAAGAGAGGCAACACCTATCTCTTCACTGCTTCAGGAACATCATGCCGTGCTGGGTCCCGAAATAATGGTATATTGCCACTAGCTACTTTTCTCTCACACACACGCCCTCCTTTTTAATTTATAATTGTATTGATTTTTGTAAATAATGCAAGAATAAAACAAAACCTGAACATTCTATTTTAAACTACTGGGGAAAAAAAAGGTTGTGTGCTTGAGAAAACAGAAGATAAACAACCAGAAAATAATGAAAATATAAATACAGCCCAATTAACCATGTATACGTAGTCCTTGACTTTCAACAGTTTAGTGACTGAAGTTACAATGGCATTAAACAAAGTGACTCATGACCATGAGCATCCCCCTGGTCATGTGATCAAAATTCAGATGCTTGGCAACTGACTCATATTTATGGCGGTTGCACGGTCCCCGGGTCATGTGATCACCTCTGGTGACCTTCTGACAAACAAAGTCTATGGGGAAAACTAGATTCACTTAAAAACCGTATTACTAACTTAACCATTGCAGTGATTCACTTAACTGTGGCAAGGAAGGTTGTAAAATGGGCTGAAACTCAGTTAACAAATGTCTTACTTAGCAATAGGGCAGCGATGGCGAACCTTTTAGAGACCGAGTGCCCAAAAACTGGCCCTGCCCCTGCTCCACCCCCTGCCCCACTGCAATAGGGATTTTGGGTTCAACTGTGGTCGTAAGTCAAGGACTGACTACCTGTACTACTTTTCTATGATATCAAAAAAGTCACAATGTATTTATACATTTTGATACAATCTTGTTTTTAAGGAACAAATGGAACAACCTGTAGATCTCTGACCTCAGCAGTGTAGGAACTATTATAGGATTTACCTTGATTGCTGGATCCATTGTCAGGGTTCCCGCAACTTTCATGAGGCAGGAAGTGGATGTTCTTGCTGTTGTTCCATGCCTGGCTTACTCAAATGCCAGGCTAATTACAGGAGAGATTAAAAAAAAACCTAGACCATCCTGGTACCAATGTAAGAAACAAAAGCATGATATTCCGCGGAGAGTATTTCAATGTCCTTGAACATTTGTCAGGAATTCTAGAGCTGTTCATGGAAAATCTGGTTTTGATAACTGTACACAGTAGATGAAGTGTACTAGAGCAGATTTACTTGTTTGTTAAATTTTTACGTCACCCATCTCCCCTGTAAGGTGACTTCTGGCTGGCATAAAAATTTAGAAAATTAAAAATTTAAAAGTTGGAATGGGGCAAACTAAAACTGAGACAAAAATATCAGATTCTCTCTTCTAAAAGACTAAATAAATTCCCAGTCATTCTGCATAGCCTGATCTCCTGTTTGTCATTTGCAGTTTAAGGATCTTGGGAGACAACAACTGTATGCCTCTCACTTCACTCACTGCCAGTTCTTCTGCATCTTCAGCAGGGAAGACTCAAAGGTGGAGCACATATTTTGCATGTCTAGCATGACAGGTCAAGTCTTGTCTGAAGGGTTACAAAGCTACCATATTATAAATGTCACTATTAATTTCTCCAGTGAGCTGTTGTCAGACTTGACAGAGTTGGCTTAAATGGCAGTGGGATTCCTACACAAATTTAGAGATTTTGGCCTATGGCTCCTATAAACTGCAGTCAGCTTGCCCAATTAAATACAGCCAGTCAGCAGTGGTTGAATCCAATATCCCAGGCTCAGGAATTCCTGTGCCACTTACATAAAAAAGAGAATCCATATATATATATATATATATATGGATTCTCTTTTTTATATATATTGTGGATGTTTTAAATTATTTTCTATCAGTGTAAATAGCCGAGCGTCAATATGATTGAGGTATGGCGTCATTACAATGAACAAATACTTACATAAATACAAACAAATACTTGATAAAGCATTCATTTAGCACAAATTCTCTCCTTAAGTTCCTATGCTATGCTGCCTAGTTATTCATCTTCCTAACCTTCCACGAATTAGTTTCACTCCATTTTTCTATCCTTGGTTTACCGTACTCTGCCACTTCTAAACATGCTACTTCGAATCACCACTTTTTGCTTCCCTTGTGGAAACTAAACCACATTACTATTTATTATTTACCATAAGATGAGAACATGACAGAAGTAAACATATATACACAATCCATGTGATTATACGTAAAACTTCTATGGGGGTGTGCCAATGGCCTCGTAACTGGCTATCCAATTCAGCTATTCTATTTTATTCCACTCCATTCCAATATTCTATTTCATTCCAATATTCTATTCCATTCCATTTCTTTCCGTTCCATTCCATTCCATTCCGTTCCATCCCAATATTCTATTCCAATCCAATGCTTTCCATTCCATTCCATTCCATTCTATTCCATTCCAACCCAATATTCTATTCCATTCCAATGCATTTCATTCCATTCCATTCCATTCTATTGCATTTCCTTCCATTCCATTCCAATCCTTTCCATTCCATTCCAATATTCTATCCCATTCTAACATTCCATTCCATTCCAATATTTCATTCCATTACATTCCGTTCCGTTCCATCCCAATATTCTGTTCCATTCCAAAGCTTTCCATTCCATTCCATTCCAACCCAATATTGTATTCCATTCCAATGCATTCCATTCCAATGCATTCAATTCCATTCCTTTCCATTCAAATCCATTCCATTCCAATATTCTATTCCATTCCAATGCATTCCATTCCATTTCTTTCCATTCCATTCCATTCCATTCCATCCCATCCCAATATTCTATTCTATTCCATTCCATTCCAACCCAATATTCTACTCCATTCCAATGCATTCCATTCTTTTCCTATCCATTCCATTCCAATGCATTCCATTCTATTCCACTCCATTCCATTTCTTTCCATTCAATTCCAATATTCTATTCCATTCCATTCCATTCCATTTCTTTCCATTCAAATCAATTCCA
This sequence comes from Azemiops feae, assembly GCA_023970755.1. Lineage (NCBI taxonomy): Eukaryota > Metazoa > Chordata > Lepidosauria > Squamata > Viperidae > Azemiops > Azemiops feae. Next base: position 932,032 of record JALGBA010000082.1, on the reverse strand, counting down.
TTCCAAAATTGCAAAATTCCAATATTCCATTGCCCTCCACTCCACTCCACTCCATTCCATTTCTTTCCATTCCATTATTTCTATTCCATTCCAATATTTCTATTCCATTCCAATATTTCATTCCATTCCAATATTCCATTCTATTCTGTTCTATTTTATTCCATTCCAATATTCCATTTTATTCCAATATTCCATTCCATTCCATTCCATTCCATTCCATTCAATCGCAATATTCTATTCCACTCCAATGCATCCATTCCATTCTATTCAATTCCATTCCAACATTCCATTTCATCCCAATATTCCATTCCATTCCATTCCAATATTTTATTCGATTCCATTTCATTTCTTTCCATTCCGTTCCGTTCCATTCCATTCCATGCCTTTCCAATGCATTCCATTTGTTTCCATTCCATTCAATTCCATTCCAATATTCCACTCCACTCCATTCCATTCTGTTCTGTTCCATTCCTTTCCTTTCCATTGCATTCAATTCCAATAGTCTATTCCATTCCAATACATTTCAATATTGCAATATTCTATTCCAATCCAATGCATTCCATTCCGTTCCATTTTATTCCATTCCATTCCATTCCAATATTCCATTCCATTCCATTCCATTCCGTTCCATCCCAATATTCTATTCCATTCCAAAGCTTTCCATTCCATTCCATTCCAACCCAATATTGTATTCCATTCCAATGCATTCCATTCCTTTCCATTCCGTTCAAATCCATTCCATTCCTTTCCATTCCGTTCAAATCCATTCCATTCCAATGCATTCCATTCCATTTCTTTCCATTCCATTCCATTCCATCCCATCCCAATATTCTATTCCATTCCAAAGCTTTCCATTCCATTCCAACCCAATATTCTACTCCATTCCAATGCATTCCATTCTTTTCCTATCCATTCCATTCCAATGCATTCCACTCCACTCCATTCCATTCTGTTCCGGTCCTTTCCATTGCATTCAATTCCAATATTCTATTCCATTCCAATGCATTTCTTTCCATTCGATTCCATTCCGTTCGGTTCCATCCCAATATTCTATTCCATTCCATTCCTTTCCATTCCATTCCATTCCAATCCATTCCAATCCAATCCAATCCAATCCAATCCAATCCATTCCATTCCAATATTCTATTCCATTCCAATGCATTCCATTCCATTTCATTTCTTTCCATTAAAATCAATTCTATTCCATTTCTTTCCACTCCACTCCATTCCATTCCAAGATTCCAAAATTCCATTCCATTCCATTTCTTTCCACTCCACTCTATTCCATTCCAAAATTCCATTCCATTCCATGCCTTTCCAATGCATTCCATTTGTTTCCATTCCATTCAATTCCATTCCAATTTTCCACTCCATTCCAATCCATTCCATTCCATTCCAATATTCTATTCCATTCCAATGCATTCCATTCCATTTCATTTCTTTCATTTCTTTCCATTAAAATCTGTTCCATTCCATTCACTTTCTTTCCACTCCACTCCATTCCATTCCAAAATTCTATTCCATTCCAATGCATTCCATTCCATTTTATTTCTATTCCATTCCAATATTCTGTTCCGTTCCATTCCATTCCATGGCTTCCCAAGGCATTCCATTCCATTCCATTCCAATATTCCATTCCACTCCACTCCATTCCATTCTGTTCCATTCCATTCCATTCCATTCAATTTCAATATTCTATTCCATTCCAATGCATTCCATTCCATTTCTTTTCTTTCCATTATAATCAATTCCATTCCATTCCATTTCTTTCCACTCCACTCCACTCCATTCCATTCCAATATTCCATTCCATTCCAATATTCCATTCCATTCCAATATTCCATTCCATTCCAATATTCCGTTCCGTTCCATTCCATTCCACCACATTCCAATATTCCATTCCATTCCAATATTCCATTCCATTCCAATATTCCGTTCCATTTCATTCCACCATATTCCAATATTCCATTCCATTCCAATCTTCCATTCCATTCCAATGTTCCATTCCATTCCATCCCATCCCAATATTCTATTCCATTCCAATGCATTCCATTCCATTTCATTTCTTTCCATTAAAATCTGTTCCATTCCATTCCCTTTCTTTCCACTCAACTCCATTCCATTCCAAAATTCCAAAATTGCATTCCTTTCCATTCCAATCCATTCCATTCCATTCCAATATTCTATTCCATTCCAATGCATTACATTTTATTTCTTTCTATTAAAATCAATTCCATTCCATTCGATTTCTTTCCACTCCACTCCATTCCATTCCAAAATTCTATTCCATTCCATTCCAATATTTCTATTCCACTGCAATATTTCATTCCATTCCAATATTCTGTTCCGTTCCATTCCATTCCACCATATTCCAATATTCCATTCCATTCCAATTTTCCATTCCATTCCATCCCAATATTCTATTCCATTCCATGGCTTTCCAAGGCATTCCATTCCATTCCAATATTCCATTCCACTCCACTCCACTCCATTCCGTTCCATTCCATTCCATTCCATTCAATTTCAATATTCTATTCCATTCCAATGCATTCCATTCCATTTCTTTTCTTTCCATTATAATCAATTCCATTCCATTCCATTTCTTTCCACTCCACTCCATTCCATTCCAATATTCCATTCCATTCCAATATTCCGTTCCGTTCCATTCCATTCCACCATATTCCAATATTCTATTCCATTCCAATCTTCCATTCCATTCCAATCTTCCATTCCATTCCATCCCATCCCAATATTCTATTCTATTCCATCCCATGCCTTTCCAATGCATTCCATTTGTTTCCATTCCATTCAAATCCATTCCAATATTCCAATTTCATTTCTTTCCATTAAAATCAATTCCATGCCATTCCATTTCTTTCCACTCCAATCCATTCCATTCCATTCCAAAATTCCATTCCATTCCAATCTGTTCCATTCCATTCCAAAGCATTCCATTCCATTTCTTTCCATTAAAATCAATTCCATTCCATTCGATTTCTTTCCACTCCAATGCATTCCATTCCAAAATTCCAAAATTCCATTCCAATATTCTATGGGGGTGTGCCAATGGCCTCGTAACTGGCTATCCAATTCAGCTATTCTATTTTATTCCACTCCATTCCAATATTCTATTTCATTCCAATATTCTATTCCATTCCATTTCTTTCCGTTCCATTCCATTCCATTCCGTTCCATTCTAATATTCTATTCCATTCCAATCTTCCATTCCATTCCAATATTCCATTCCATTCCATCCCAATATTCTATTCCATTCCATGCCTTTCCAATGCATTCCATTTCATTCCATTCTATTCCAATATTCCACCCCAATCCATTCCATTCTGTTCCATTCCGTTCCTTTCCATTCAATTCCAATATTCTATTCCATTCCAATATTCCACTCCATTCCACTCCATTCCATTCCATTCCAATATTCTATTCCATTCCAATGCATTCCATTCCATTTCATTTCTTTCCATTAAAATCAATTCCATTCCATTCGATTTCTTTCCACTCCACTCCATTCCATTCCAAAATTCTATTCCATTCCATTCCATTCCATTGCAATATTTCTATTCCATTGCAATATTCCATTCCATTCCAATATTCTATTCCATTCCAATGCATTCCATTCCATTTCATTTCTTTCCATTAAAATCTGTTGTTTCCATTCCCTTTCTTTCCACTCCACTCCATTCCATTCCAAAATTCCAAAATTCCATTCCTTTCCATTCCAATCCATTCCATTCCATTCCAATATTCTATTCCATTCCAATGCATTCCATTCCATTTTATTTCTTTCTATTAAAATCAATTCCATTCCATTCGATTTCTTTCCACTCCACTCCATTCCATTCCAAAATTCTATTCCATTCCATTCCATTCCATTGCAATATTTCTATTCCATTGCAATATTCCATTCCATTCCAATATTCTGTTCCGTTTCATTCCATTCCACCATATTCCAATATTCCATTCCATTCCATTCCATCCCAATATTCTATTCCATTCCATTGCTTTCCAAGGCATTCCATTCCATTCCATTCCAATATTCCATTCCACTCCACTCCATTCCGTTCCGTTCCATTCCATTCCATTCAATTTCAATATTCTATTCCATTCCAATGCATTCCATTCCATTTCTTTTCTTTCCATTATAATCAATTCCATTTCTTTCCACTCCACTCCACTCCATTCCATTCCAAAATTCCATTCCATTCCAATATTCCATTCCATTCCAATATTCCGTTCCGTTCCATTCCATTCCACCATATTCCAATATTCTATTCCATTCCAATCTTCCATTCCATTCCATTCCAATCTTCCATTCCATTCCATCCCATCCCAATATTCTATTCCATTCCTTTCCATGCCTTTCCAATGCATTCCATTTGTTTCCATTCCATTCAAATCCATTCCAATATTCCAATTTTATTTCTTTCCATTAAAATCAATTCCATGCCATTCCATTTCTTTCCACTCCAATCCATTCCATTCCATTCCAAATTCCATTCCTTTCCATTCCATTCCAATCCGTTCCATTCCATTCCAAAGCATTCCATTCCATTTCATTTCTTTCCATTAAAATCAATTCCATTCCATTCGATTTCTTTCCACTCCAATGCATTCCATTCCAAAATTCCAAAATTCCATTCCAATATTCCATTCCATTCCAATATTCTATTCCATTCCAGTCTTCCATTCCATTCCAATATTTCATTCCATTCCATCCCAATATTCTATTCCATTCCATGCCGTTCCAATGCATTCCATTTCTTTCCATTTCATTCCATTCTATTCCAATATTCCACTCCACTCCACTCCATTCTGTTCCATTCCGTTCCTTTCCATTCCATTCAATTCCAATATTCTATTCCATTCCAATGCATTCCATTCCATTTCATTTCTTTCCATTAAAATCAATTCCACTCCATTCCATTTCTTTCCACTCCAATCCAAAATTCCAAAATTTCATTCCATTGCAATATTCCATTCCATTCCAATATTCAGTTCTGTTCCATTCCATTCCACCATATTCCAATATTCCATTCCATTCCATGTCTTTCCACTGCATTCCATTTCTTTCCACTCAATCCATTCCATTCCATTCCAAAATTCCAATATTCCAATATTCCATTCCAATATTTCTATTCCGTTGCAATATTCCATTCTGTTCTGTTCCATTCCATCCCAATATTCTATTCCATTCCATTCCAATGCATTCCATTCTATTCCTTTCCATTCCACTCCAATCCATTCTAATATTCTATTCCATTCCAATGCATTCCAATCCATTCCATTCCAATGCATTCAATTCCATTCCATTCCATTCCTTTCCATTGCAATGCATTCCATTTCATTTCTTTCCATTTAATCAATTCCATTCCATTCCATTTCTTTCCACTCCATTCCATTCCATTCCATTCCAAAATTCCATTCCATTCCAATATTTCTATTCAGTTGCAATATTCCATTCCATTCCAATATTCCGTTCCATTCCAATATTCCGTTCCATTCCATTCTATTCCATTCCACCATATTCCAATCTTCCATTACATTCCAATATTCTATTCCATTCCATTCCATGCCTTTCCAATGCATTCCATTTGTTTCCATTCCATTCCAATATTCTACTCCACTCCATTCTATGCCTTTCCAATGCATTCCATTTGTTTCCATTCCATTCCAATATTCCATTCCATTCCAATATTCTATTCCATTCCAATGCATTCCATTCGTATCCATTCCAATGCATTCAATTCCATTCCATTCCTTTCCATTCCAATGTGCTATTCCATTCCAATGCAATCCATTCCATTTCATTTCTTCCCATTAAAATCAATTCCATTCCATTCCATTTCTTTCCACTCAATCCATTCCATTCCATTCCAAAATTCCAATATTCCAATATTCCATTCCAATAATTCTATTCTGTTGCAATATTCCATTCCGTTCTGTTCCATTCCATCCCAATATTCTATTCCATTCCATTCCAATGCATTCCATTCCATTCTATTCCTTTCCATTCCACTCCAATCCATTCCAATATTCTATTCCATTCCAATGTATTCCATTCCATTCCTATCCAATCCATTCCAATGCATTCAATTCCATTCCATTCCTTTCCATTCCAATCCATTGCAATGCATTCCATTCCATTTCATTTCTTTCCATTAAAGTCAATTCCATTCCATTCCATTTCTTTCCACTCCAATCCATTCCATTCCATTCCAAAATTCCAAAATTCCATTCCATTCCAATATTTCTATTCAGTTGCAATATTCCATTCCATTCCAATATTGCATTGCATTCCATTCTATTCCATTCCACCATATTCCAATCTTCCATTCCATTCCAATATTCTATTCCATTCCATTCCATGCCTTTCCAATGCATTCCATTTGTTTCCATTCCATTCCAATATTCCATTCCATTCCAATATTCCACTCCACTCCATTCCATTCTGTTCCATTCCTTTCCATTCAATTCCAATATTCTATTCCATTCCAATGCATTCCATTCCATTCTGTTCCATCCCAATATTCTATTCCATTCCAATGCATTCCATTCCATTTCTTTCCATTCCGTTCCGTTCCATTCCATTCCTATATTCTCTTCCATTCCATTCCTCTCCAATATTCTATTCCTTTCCATTCAATTCCAATATTCTATTCTATTCTGTTCTGTTCTGTTCTGTTCTGTTCTATTCCATTCCAATATTCCATTCCATTCCATTCCATTCCATTCCATTCTATTCCATTCCATTCCATTCCAAGTGTTGTGATTCCTCGCCAGCCAGTGGACCTCGCAGCTGAATCAGAGGAATCAGAGGAGGAGGAGGAGGGGCCTGGAGTGACATCAGAGTGAGAGAAAGGCTCTGAGGAGATTCCAGACTTACAGTCTGACAAGGAGTCTGGCCCCTCTACTCGCGCTCAGGCTGAGACACAGCTGTGCTGGGAGTCTGAGTTGGACAGTGATGACTCACAGTTGGAAGATATCCAGGATGCACGTAAACGCTGGCAAGAAAAGAGAGCGGACAGAGGAATGCAATGGGGCGGCTCCAAAGACAAAGGAGAAGGAATTAGGAAGCCACACCTTGGCTGCATAATAAAAGGGAAGGTGTGGTAGGTGCTGGTTGCTGAAGGCAACCTTTTGTGTTAAGGAATCGAGTTTCTGTAAACTGTGTTTTGTTTGCCTTGGACATTTAGTCAGGTGTGTAAATAATAAAAGGGGATTGGTTTTTTCCTGCAGTTCCAGCTGCTTGTTGGAAGAGGGGTTTCTCCTTGTGAGCTTAACAAGGACTCACGTAGGCTGGGACAGAACACCAATATTCCATTCCATCCCAATATTCCATTCTGTTCCATTCCGTTCCATTCTATTCCATTCCAATATTCCATTTTATTCCAATATTCCATTCCATTGCATTCCAACATTCCATTCCATTCCAATATTCTCTTCCATTCTATTCCATTCTCTTCCATTCCATTCCTTTCCACTCCAATATTCTATTTCATTCTATTCCATTCCAATATTCTATTCCATTCCAATATTCTATTTCATTCTATTCTATTTCTTTCCATTATTCTATTCTATTCCATTACAGTCTATTGCATTGCATTCCAATATTCTATTCCATTCCATTCCAATATACCATTCCATTCCAATAGTCTATTCTGTTCTGTTCCATTCCGTTCCGTTCCTTTCCAATATTGTGTTCCATTCTATTCTATTCCATTTCAATATTCTATTCTATTCCATTTCAATATTGTATTCCATTCCATTCCATTCCAATATTCTATTCTATTCCATTGCAATATTGTATTCCATTCCATTCCAATATTCTATTTTACTCCACAGTAGTTCAATCTGAGATAGAGATTTTCTGCATTGATGTATTTATAGATGCAGCACTATCACAAGCCTGGCAATTCTCCAGTCTCTTCTTTTCTCTTTTCTCTTACAGGGTTTATTTAATCCATGTTCCCTTAAAATAGGGCAGTTTTTCTCTATAACATTTCCTTGTTTAACAATGGAGGAGAAAATCAGTCCAATTCTTTCAGCTTAATGCCCAATTTCCCTCTTCCTCAGACAAAGATGCCAAATACTTCCAAGTGAAGTCAACTGAAAATTGAGAAAAGAAGCCCTAAAGGGAAAGTCACAAAAGAAGTTTGGACCTGATATAATTGCTACTATTTTTATTTACCAGAGGTTTGCAAATATAGGTCTTTGATACACAAAGCTAATCAGATTATGAAATCAGATTTTGGGAAAAGTTAGCATTTTGCTCCCCACCACTATAGTGTATGTATGTGTACTACACTGTACATGGCACATATGCATATGATTAGAGTCTGGTTTAAATATCAATTGAAGCATTAAATATACAAGATCATCTTAGGGGCAATTTTCAGTCTAGGAGCCCAGATACTTCACTAGCCATTAATTTATTAGCTGGCATGTGATGCAGTGATGGGTACTTGTGTAGAATACATTTTAAAAGAAGCAGAATAGTTTTAAGGCTCATAACCCTCCCAAGCCAGAAGCACTATAACAATGAATACCAGTTACTAGAGAATGGTCACAGGAGAGCAACAGCACCTTATTTACTCATTCTGTCCCATCTTTCCACTTTTCAAATCACCATAAAATAAAATGCTAACCAATAAACTGGAGCATAGTCAAATAAAAGTCCATTAGTTATAAACTCCCTTCAATGCAAACAAGAAATAAACAGCGACCACCTGCTGAAACATATTTCAGCAATTTCCAAGTCTGCTTAAGGACTAAAAACCTGTGTATGGTGTCTTTGCTCCTCTTGGTAGCCAGAGTTTCGGAGCAACCATTGAGAAGACTCTCTCTGTGCTTCCAGAGATGAAGAGACATGGGGGGAAAAAGCTCCCCTTCAAAAGTTAAATTCAGAGTAGGGTTCTATGAAAGAATATGAACTTTCAAAGATTTTAGTCCTAGCCATTTTAAATCTAGCTCTTTGAACCATTTCAGGTGACAGATTGATGTCTAGTGAACACTTGTGATGTGGCAGTCTCACTTTTGCTAGAACAGGAGTCTCCAAACTTGGAACTTCTAAGACTTGTGGACCAACTCCTGGAATTCCTCTGCCAACCATGCTGTCTGGAGAATTCTGGGAGTTGAAGTCCATAAGTCTTAAAGTTGCCGGGCTTGGAGATCCCTGTTCTAGAACAAGCTCTAATTCCATTGACTTGCAGCAGCATTCTAAATTAAAGGTTTTTGGTATTTTTCAAAGACAGGTCTATAATCCATTGTCCAAATAAGATGCAGTCAAAACAGATGTCATTATGACTAAATCTAAGATTTTAGAAGAAGGAGTGATGGGACACCAATATTACCTATGCAAATACCACCCTGACTATCTCCAAACACTGGACATTTAATTTTACAACTGAATCCAGAACAATGCGAGAATTGTGGACTTTAACGTTCAAGGGAAGCAGATCTTTAGTTCTTTTCAACTGACCATACATAATTCTGTCTGGTCTAGATTATGCTTCAACACTAGCTACTCACCAATCCATTTATTTAACCAACCTATTTATCTATTTGAAAAATGTATGGACACCTATATTTTGTTTGTTACCCATGGCAGCTAATGGACAAATAAAAAAAATGCAAGGTTAAGACTCTAGCACATTACCAGTGCCATGATGTTAACTTCTCAAGTAAAACATACACAAAAAATGCTGGGCACATCTTCCATCCTGTGTCAAGCTATGAAGATTTATTATTATTAGGACTGCCATATTGCTTCTAGCTTGCCTACAGTTGCGAGGGGGGAGGGAAGAGCTTAGGATCCACAGGTGTTCCCTATCAGGGTGAGAGCCGAGACTGCCAAAGAGATGTTTTGGTGAACTAAAGTTTTCTTATCATAACAATTGCTGGAAGATGAATTGGACAATGTGACCTGAACTGTCAGAGAGGGAGGGAAAGTTTTACTTTTTTAATTATCTGTTTCCCGCCATATTGCCAGAGCTAGCTTTCCCTCTATCTTACCCATATGCTATGCCTAATAAAGTTTACATTAGAGATCGCCATGTCTCTGGTGTTTTACTTCGTTGGGCTTTTCAGCCACAACTTGACACTCTGAGGGAAAAGCCAGGTTTTAATGGCCTTCTGGAAGGCAAGGATAGGCAAGTCTAATGCTTTATAGAATAAACAACAATTGTTTGTATTTGAACAACATATGAAATTGTAAATCGTGAACTGCAAAAGTGAGATTTAAAATAGCACACTAAGCCAAAATTAAAATGTTCCTCCAAATCCCACACTAATCAGTCATGCCAGAAAGTTATTATGGGCAATGGCAACGAGGTCCAGCATAATCAACAGAGACTTTCCAGTGTGTAATCATCTATTAAGGGGAGCCAGGCACTCTCCAACTTCCAATCAATCTTGAAGCCATATTGAAATATATTTTAAAAATCTCTCTTACGCTAAAGCTGATATACCATCTTGCCTCACTGGAACACTAGAAATTGGCTGGGAAATGATCCACTGATAGAGTCAAAGTTTAAAAAGCAAGATATCATCTTCTTCTCTTTTAGTTATGAAAGATTCACATCCTGCTCAGTCCCTGCAAGCTGTTGGGAAGGCAAGACAAGAACAAAGGAATGAAGGGAAAAAAACAATCAATTGTAACCCACTTGTGACTGTCTGCTCTGATCCATAAGAGTTGGATATTGGATCACTACAAAAACAACATCCTTGTTTTGAGCATCTTTTTCCTCTTTCTTAAACAATGTTTAATCAGGCTCATTAGCATCCCCATCATCAAAAGGGGACTCAGAAGATATACTACGTGAGGAATGCAGTCACTTCTTAGAAACAAGAGGATGTGTTGCTTTGGTGAAGCAGTTTTGAGAGGGTTTTGTTCAGCCTTTATTAAACCAAGGTCTGCCCTGCCCTACTTTTGAGATCATATATCACATTAGGGTTTCATGATAAACATGCTTTAAATGGATCTGAAACCACAAAACTGCTGTATGATGAGTGCAAAGTGGCTACCAGTTTCAGAAAGATTCTACCCAGAGCTATGGGACTAATGAGCTCAGAACCATCTTCAGATGTTTGGAAGTTGCCAGGAAGAAAACCTTCAGGAAGTAGATGAGCTATGTAAACTATATGAACAGATGCAGATCGCATTCACCTCTGAAGATGCCAGCCACAGTTGCTTGCAAAATGTCAAGAGACCAAATAATTACAATACAGCCAATTTGCCTGGAAGCTTATCACAACTAACTGTCAAAGCCTTCATTGGTATTACAGGTAATTCTTGATATATGACCATAATGGAGTCTGCCCATTATGGCTATATATTGTAATGGTCATAACATGACTGACTCATACTATACATACTATTTTGTGGAAATTGTTAAGCGAATATGGTGGTCAAAAAGTGCTGTTAAGCAAATCAATGGTTCATTATGGGAACTGTTTTGCTAAAAACCAGAAGTGCCAGTTTTTTGACCAAACTGTTGCAAAACACTGGTATGTTGCAAATGGCCGTAAACGCAGCTGCGTTGCTCGGTGCCCAAAGTTCAGTCAGATGATCATCATAAAGGGGACCAGAACATTGGAACTTCAAATCCAGATTGTAAGTCCCCTTTTTCAAATCAGTCGTAACTTTGATAAGCAACCAGTCGTAAGTTGGGGACTACCTGTATTTCGCAGAACTCTTCAGAGGTGTCTTGTCATTCTAAGGTTTAAATATATGCCCCCATTTACACCCCCCAAAAGATTCCTTGTTGAGAGACAATAATAAGAAAAAGGTGACCAATCAGCTTGTATTTCTTTAAGTGGCAGTCGCAGCATCAGCCATAGGTTTAAGATGCCAGATAATCAGAGAATTACCGAGGCAATGCAACCAAAACAACCGTTCGATACCACTAGTTCAATACCAAGTTAATTTTGTCCAAAGACACATCTATCAAAAGATTGATTGCCTACGAGGAAAATAATGCAAATTAGATTTGTCTGATCACGGGTAAATAATAATGACTTTCATGTAAGATTGTAATCACTTTATGGACTTCTACTGATTAGGACTGAACAAGACTTTAAAGATTTGTTTATAGGTAAGAGGTAAGATATGAGAAGAAGTCATTGTGTTTTAGGAGAAGATTAGTAAAAATACTAAAATTGTTTATGCTTGTGGTGAAATGACTAGACTAAAATAAAAGCTGTATTGATTTAGTCATCTGACCTCATCAAAAAAATATAAAATTAATACAAATATAGAAGTAAATACAAAGAAAACAATAGAACATGATCATAGTAAGTTGTCACTCTAAGTAAACCTCCAATCTGATCTAAATATTCTGTCCTCTTCAAAATGGCTTTTCAAATAAAGAATGCAGTCTTACTAGTGATATGCAGATTCATTTCCTGCAAAAAGTGAGATAGTTTCTCCTGGGTGCCCAGTAATTTTTAGTTTTTTAAATTAGAATCTACAGTAAATAAGCAGCACCTTCTGCAGTGGAGTCTGCAGTCAAAAATAATATGTCTAATATCTTCAATGGCTAGTGCTCCACAAATGCATAGGCTTTCTTCCACAAAACAATATTTATATTTGTGATGAAGGGGGGAATCATTCATATTCATATTTATATTTCCTTTAGTTTATTTCATTTTTACTTTCATTTTGATAGTTCTATTTTTTTCTTTTTCTAGTTTGTATATATCTTTTAGTTTTTATCTTTTTACTTGTCATGTTTAATAAAAATACACCTTGTGGATTTTTTGCTAAAGAAGGCTAAAAAATGAAGCGGGTATTCTTGCTTTTTGCTAATTAATAAATGTTGAGTATGGGGAGAGGGGAGAAAGAAGAGAAAATAAGTCTGTTTATAACTGTTGTAAAGAAGATCAGAAGCTGCTTTTTAATTTTTTCCTTTTTCCTTTTCTGTACTTTTTCATTCATCTTTTTTCTTAACTTCATTGTATATTCTTTTATGATTCTGTCTTTCATGTAAAAAAAATCAACAAAAAATATTCCTTCCCACCCACCCCCAAAAAAAGAAATAAAACAACCATAAACAATGTTGTTCTACTTTGTTATTACAAATGTTGCTCATACACTGTGGAAGCTCCTTAATTCCTGCAGACAAAGAAGACAGTACAAAGATTTTCATATGCCAAAATCCTCTTCTCTCATTCATTATATCACCACCGTTTTTTTTAACAGAATATGGCACCCAAGATAGGGACCTCACTAGATTTCTAGTGGAGACTCAGCCAATGCAAAGTAGAATCATTCTAATTATATGGCCAGGATGTTTTTTAAATTAATTGTATTTTGGCAGAGGTATTGCAGAACCCAAACTGATCATATGACAAATGGTACATTCTGTAAACAAAACAAAAAATTAAATGGGAAGCTCAAAGGCTGCAAAGGCTGACTTGATTTTCATTTCCAAAGATGTCATGGAATCCCACTTTGGCTCTCAAATAATTTTTAGAAAATAAAAATGATGGGTAATTTAGGTCATTTTTTAAAATCATCTACACATGCCCCAAACAACAACAAAGCATCTTGAGGAAATAAATGGGGTGGTAAGGCACAATCTCACCTATTGCCTTTGCATCTTGAGGGAGATGGGCAGTCTAAAAACATGAAACAAACAGGTATTTTGTATTTGCATGAATGAATGAACAGACGGACGGACGAATGAATGTTTTCTTTTATAGTTGGGCTTCACACCAGACTCACCAGTGAATCACTTCTCTCCTGATTCTTAATCTCTCATTCAGAAGATTCTCAGACACGACTCACCAAAATTAGAAACTTTATTGCAGACAAGAATGAAGCCTTAACACAAAAGTAGATTGTGTTGCAGAACAAAAAATTAAGAGTCTTTATATATCTATGCACCAGAGTTTAACTCTTACACTGAAATGAAAAGATACTGTACTTGGCTCCCCAAACAACTACAGGAATAGATAGGAAAGGAAAGGATCTTCAAACTTCAGCCTCATTTATGTAACTGTTGTTTCACCTCAAACTATCAAACTGACACTTTCAGAGAACATTCATTTCATTAGTAGTTTTGTTTCCTCGGTGATATGTTCCTGAACCAATTTTGATGCCCTTCAGATGCAGCAAACTTTCCAGACTTCTTAACTAGTCTGGTTTTGAGCGATGCTTGCTGGGAATGTTTACAGTTTCATTTTAACATATTTGGAAAGCACTAGCTGTGAGAGGCTGATCTTATGGACCATCTGCCTCCATTCAAACTATGCTTAACAAATGGGACCTCAGGATGAGAGACTGATAGATAGGGAGGTTTTTCAAGTTTGTTCCATTTGAATATTTAAAACACTGGAGAAGATCTCTTTAGTTAGGCTTTGGAAAAACAGAAACAATGATTGGTTTTGTCACTATAAATGCTGTTATTAAGATGCTAAATAATCTGATGCACAACTGCTTTTACTGTATTCATTTTTAGCAAATGTATCCGACAATGTTTGTTTTAATAGTGAAACCCCCACTAAGCTGTGACTGTTTATGGAGAAACAGACTGCCTGAATTGGCAAGCTCCCAGTCTGCTGAATCTCTCAGGAGAAGAGTGTGAGGGCTGAATTGAGATTTCTAGTATACACAATGTGTATACAATTCCCAAGCTACATCTATAAGGGCTGCTTTATCTTGTAGCTTTAGGAAAGATCGAAAGACCTGCTTTTTGGATTGTACACTTTCTTATCTCCATGCAACAGGGAAAACATCCTTTGGGTTCCTTTGAAATATTGAACTGTTGAGTGAGGATGTGGGGAAGAGGAAAAGAGGCAGTTTCAATGAGTGGTTACAACAACAAAAAATTATCCTGTCATTTTTTTCCCCCTTAGACTGTGAGCTCCATTTATCCCCAATTTATTACTTAGAGCCACCAACTCCTGTCTTAGCGGCAAGGACACAAATAAAAAATAACACTGATATTCATCCAGATAATGGATTGAACTATAGAGATAACAGCCTCTGGAACCTAGGCTGAGATTCTCTAACCAATTATTTTGCTGAGTTTTAGATTGCGGTTGTCAGCTTCCTCAAAGAAGAAAATTAGCAACTGAAATTCCATTTTGCTGGATAGCAAATAAGCCGAACAACCCTCCTTATGGAGGCCTAATATATCTCCTCAATGGTAATTGCCCCACTTAAAAAAAATAAATCACATTACAAAAGCACTTTTCTTCTGCTTCATTCTGTCCGTGGATATACAGCAAGTTTTTTCAAACTCATGCAGTTGAGATATGTTGGACTAAAATTCTTATAATTAATATTTCCCCAAAGGCTATCCTGGTTGGTAATTATATGTAATCCAACACATCTGGAACTCTGTTGGGGGTAACAATGGTATAAAGGGCATACATGAAATGGAACAAATGTACATTTATCCCCCTCTGGTTGTTTTGGAGTAAAAAAAAAGAGTGCTTGTTCAAATCAGTGTTCTGGACAATACTGGAAAAATTAATTCTTAATTGAACTGACTTTAGGAATTGGATAGGCAAATTAATTTAACAATTCAGAAGGGCACAAAAGCCCTCGTTTCAAATCAGTTCAGAAAATCAAATTGGTCTCATTCTGTGCTTCAGGTTAAAGTACTGAAATACTTTACAATTTTATGAATAGATTTTGATAATCAAATCTGATAATCTGAATTTGAGATGATTCATACACATCTATTATTCAGTCTTAGATATACCGATTGATGCAAGGATATTTTTCTTTCTCCATCCCTAGTCTTTGCATACTACATAAAATAACAGGCCTATGTGTGAAGAGTGAGTCCCCTTGTTAAAACAAAAGTAACCATAAAGCTCCCATCCATCAAACTGGGCAATGCTGTATCATGCCAACCACGGCACAACAGGAAAGCAGTTGGCAAAGCAGTAGTTTATTTTTAAAGCAGTTCTTTAAACGTTTGGTTAAAGTTCCCTAAAGGATCTTCTATCCCTGCCACTTTCATCCTCTTCTGCCATTCTGTGCATTTTGAGAACACAAACAATTTCATGTTGAATCTGAAGGCAATTTGAATGGGTTTGCCCTTGATTCACAGATAAAATCATACCCTCTTCATATCCCACATCTCCAAGTCAAATGATGGAAGTTATCAGAGATCATTACAGATTTTATATAGTGGTTTGTTTTGTGTTGCTATTTTATGGTGTTTTTATCAGTTGTTAGTCACATAGATTTGTGACAGTGAGATGGGCAGTCAATGGAATGGAATGGGAATCAAGGTAGATTTTAACAAACTTAATTTTACACAGTTAGCAATTTATATAGTTGCTCTGTTATCTTAAGGGGGAGGGGGGCTGCCACCAAATTTTGGTCTAGGAAAACTCAGTGGCCTGGAAAAATGCCGTAGTGCTGTTATTTCTATATAATAAATGAAATCCTCCCTCCCTCCCTCCCTCCCTTTTCTCTTAACTATTTCTAAAGTGTCATTATCAGATGCATACCATCCCTAAGCATTATCCCATCTACACTATTGTGACACTATACTAATATGATAATCCATGTCACAAAGGAAGCACAAATCCAGTTCAGCCATTTTCCATGGCACCATTCATTCGTACTGCCCCAAGAGAGGAGGATTAAGTCTATAATCCACACTTCCTTCTCTATATCAATATACTGTTCAGATCCTATTTGAAGCTTTTGGTGATCTTAGGGTAGGACATTCATTTCACTCCCAACACATTCACTCTTTTTTTCCTTATATAATTTTCTTCTATTTTTCAGTCTCCTCCATTTTTGGCCTCTTGAAATCAATGGTCATTTAGTATATGGGTCAATCATTAGTCAATTGTCAATTCATCTACAGGGGGAAAGCTAAAATACTGAAATAGCTCTTAGGATGGTTTTTTTAAATAATAGATTCATTTTATGTCTGCGCAAGTCCTTTGAAAAAGGTGCTTCAGAATACAATGAGTGTGATTGAAAATCAAGCCATAGGAGACATATCAACAACAAAACTCCAGCCTAAGGAATAAGC
Organism: Azemiops feae; assembly: GCA_023970755.1. Lineage (NCBI taxonomy): Eukaryota > Metazoa > Chordata > Lepidosauria > Squamata > Viperidae > Azemiops > Azemiops feae. Next base: position 915,012 of record JALGBA010000082.1, on the reverse strand, counting down.
CAGTCTATTGTTTCTAATGGTTGTCAATTTAAGTATGAAGAAAATGTACTCCCAGCAACCAGTTCCCCATATGGAGAATATTTCCTACCAAAGACCCCTTTGCATTTGCTTTATCAGTCAGGTGTCTTCAGATATAGACTCATTCCCATCATGAGAGAGAAACGTTGGTTTGATCTTCTGTTATTAATTTTAGGGACAGAAGCCAGTCAATTTCTTTTTTTTTAATAACAAGTTTTATTAGTTTTTTTTGTTTGTTTTACAGCCAAGTGCTTATAACACATCGTGGAGATAGGGCACTCCATAGAACACAACAAAAAATAGTCATACGTATACAATTTAAACTACTTCTTTAAAGGTTCCCTCTCTATTTTATCAATAAAAAGAAAAAGAAAGAAAAAAGAAAAAAAAACCACACAAAAACAAAAAACAAAAGTTATCAATCATATTTTCACCCGTTTTCAGGCTTAACCAACTTTCATTTAATCTATTTCAATTTAGTCTTGCATAAACATATAGTATACAATTCGAGCATTCCTAAAATATAAATTGTTTCTCACCTATATCTATTATTCCAATTTCAATTTATACTTCTCAATCAAATTATATCTCTTGTTGTTGTTGTTGTTAGTTGCGAAGTCGTGTCCGACCCATTGCGACCCCATGGACAACGTTCCTCCAGGCCTTCCTGTCCTCTACCATCTTCTGGAGTCCATTTAAGCTCACGCCTACTGCTTCAGTTGACTCCATCCAGCCACCTCATTCTCTGTCGCCCCTTCTTCTACTGCCCCAATCTTTCCCAGCATTAGGCTCTTCCCAGTGAAGCTGCCTTCTCATTAGGTGGCCATAAGTACCTGAGTTCAACTTCAGTATTCTGCCTTACTAAGGAGCAGTCAGGGTGATCCATCTAGGACCTGGACCGTTGATCGCCTGCAGTCCAAGGGACTCGCAGAGTCTTCTCCAGCACCATAGTCAAAAGGCCTAATTCTTTGCGTTCAGCCTTCTTATGGTCCAAAACTTTCACAGCCATACATTGCAACAGGGAAAACCATGGCCTTTACTATATGTACTTTTGTTGGCAGGGTGATGTCTCTGCTTTTTAGTATGCTGTCTAAATTTGCCATAGCTTTCCTCCCAAGGAGCAAGCGTCTTCTAGTTTCTTGGCTGCAGTCTGTGGTGATCTTGGAGCCCAGGAAGATAAAATCTGTCACTACCTCCATTTCTTCCCCATCTATTTGCCAGGAATTGAGAGGGCCGGATGCCATGATCTTGGTTTTCTTAATGTTGAGTTTAATGTTGAGTTTCAAGCCAACTTTGGCACTCTCCTTCTTCACCCCGCACAGAGGTCTTAGGTCTCTTCACGTTTCTGCCTTTAGAGTGACGTATCATCTGCATATTTCTTAAGTTGTGATATTTCCTCCCGGCAATTTTAATTCCAACTTTTGATTCATCTAGCCCTGCCTTTCTCATGATGTGCTCTGCATATAAGCTAAATAGGAGGGCGATAAGAATACAGCTTGCCGGACTCTTTCCCATTTTTGAACCAATCAGGGTTCTCCAGTCCAGTACTCACTGTGCTTCCTTCCGCATATAGGTTTCTCAAGAGACAAATAAGATGGTCGGTACTCCCATCTCTTTAAGAACTTGCCACAATTTGTTGTGATCCACACAATCAAAGGCTTTAGCATAGTCAATGAAGCAGAAGTAGATGTTTTCTGGAACTCCCTAGCTTTCTCCATGATCCAGCGTATGTTGGCAATTTGATCTCTAGTTCCTCTGCCTCTTCGAAATCCTGCCTGTACTTCTGGAAGTTCTCGATCCACATACTGCTGGAGTCTAGCTTGTAGGATTTTAAGCATAACTTTACTTGCATTTGAAATGAGTGCAATGGTGCGATAGTTTGAACATTCTTTGGCATTGCCTTTTTGAATTGGAATGTAAATGACCTTTCCAATTCCTGTGGCCACTGTGAGTTTTCACAAATTTGCTGGCAAATTGAGTGTTAGCACTTTTACTGCATCGTCTTTTAAGATTTTGAATAGCTCAGCTGGAATATTATCACCTCCACTAGCTTTGTTGTTGCTCAGCTTTCCTAAGGCCCATTTCACTTCACATTCTAGGATGTCTGGCTCGAGGTCAGTGACCACCCCATCGTGGTTATCAGGGATGCTAAGCTCGTTCTTGTATAGCTCTTCTGTGTAATTTTGCCACCTCTTCTTAATCTCTTCTGCCTCTGTTAGGTCCCTGCCATTTTGGTCCTTTAGCATGCCCATCTTTGCATGAAACGTTCCCTTCATATCTCCAATTTTCTTGAAGAGATCTCTGGTTCTCCCTATTCTATTGTTCTCTTCTATTTCTTTGCACTGTTCATTTAAGAAGGCATTCTTATCTCTTCTAGCTATTCTCTGGAATTCTGCATTCAATTGGGTGTATCTTTCTTTTTCTCCCTTGCCTTTCTCTTCCCTTCTTTCCTCAGCTATTTGCAAAGCTTCCTCAGACAGCCATTTTGCTTTCTTGCATTTCTTTTTCTTTGGGATGGTTTTAGTTGCTACCTCTTGTACAATGTTGCGAACCTCCATCCATAGTTCTTCAGGCACTCTGTCTATCAGATCTAATTTCTTAAATCTATTTGTCACCTCTATCTATATATCTCTTATTCTATATCTCTTATTCTATTCTATTTCACATACATATTTTGTAAATAAACATAAATTTATATATTTTAAAACCATTACATAAGACATAATAATATAATATTATAATAATAATAATAATAGGACAATAATTATTTCTATCATAGACTAATAAAATAACTATTATATCTTAATATTTCTCAACTATATTCTATTTCATATACTCTATCCAATATTTTTATAGATCAATCCAAGTCCCTAAAAATTCCTCAATTGTTTCAATTTAGTCCACTTAATACATCGCTAATTACCATTCAATTCTTGTAAGTAAAAATATCAATAATACTTCACCAGTCAATCTCAATCTAACTCCTTTAATTTTAAATTTTCCAATTTTCCCTATTGCCATTCCAAACCATAATCAAATCCATAATTTAGATCTAATGTTGACTCAAACCAGAGTAACCTTAAAAATCTCGAAAGTATTAGCTCAATCAACGTCCAAAAGCCCTTTTTACCCATCAGATAAAATTTTAACTCATTTTAAAATCTAATTCTAGCTTTCTTTTTGTGCCAGGTAGGTTTCCACAGCAGGGCCTCTAGATCCTCCCATCTTAGTGACTGGCTAAAGGCCTTTTCCCACCATTGAGTCCAATCATAGTCTTTTTCTCTTTTATCCAGTGTTGTCTGTACTGTCATGTTGTCAACGTTTTTAGTGCCTCGTATTTGGAAGTCCAATCCTGTTGCTTTTAAAGTTGTAAATGTTTTAGTTGAGTTCTGCCTTTGATCATCAGAAATCTCCATCATGTGGGATGTATCCTCTTCCTCTTCAATAGATTCAATAGATTCAATAGATAGTGAATGTATTCCATCCATCTCGTTAAGTTGTAGATCTGAGATCATAGTCAATCAAAAGTTGAGCTTCAATTTTTAATTCTGAGACCTCCTTTTTGCTAAGCGTTCTAATATGTTCTTTAAATTCCATTCTCATTTCCAAAAAATTTTCTAATATAAGTCCATAATTAATCTGTGAGTAGGATTCTATCCTCTTTTTTTTTATAGAAGTTCAGCTTAAAAAATAGATTGCAGCGTTATAAAATATAGAGTCCAAACAAAAATATATTTCCAAACAAAGATAGAAAAAAGCAAATAGTCAAGTCCAGCACAGAAATAAAAGAAGCAGCAAGAGTCCCAAGTAGCAGTCAGTTATTATATTGTAATCCAGTCTGGGCATCACGCCAAAATCAGGGAGTGAGAGTTCAACTGGAGATAGTTACATTGTATCAGTCATAGTTTCTGGGCTTCACGCCAAGTCACAGGTTGCATTGTATCCAAAACAATCTACATGAGTCCGCTCAGAGAACAGAAAGTTTTTTAGGCAATACTGTTCAGGAGGGGGGGGGAGGATAAAAAAGCATTCCACCCCCTCCCTAAGGATTTTCACCTAAACTGAAGATAGACAAGCCAAAAGAGAGAGTCACAGTAAGGATTTTTTTTTTTTCAGGATGCCCGAATTCCAACTGCTTATATAAACAAAATAAAATAATAAAAAACAATAATTATTATTTTTCCAAAGCCCGTTTTCCCCAGTGATCAAACGCTGCTTTCTCAAAATAGGGAAATAGTTCTTAAAGCTGTTAACAGGGAAGTAGGTAAATTAAGAAGAGGGAAGGAAAGGTCTCACCCAGATCTTCCACGGTGGTTCTTTTTGCTTAGATGTTGCTGTGACTTTCGGCTGGAGCAGCTGAGTGATCGGCCATGTTACTGGCCGATCTTTTCCCCGTCGGTCCAAAGGTGATTTCTCGGACCGCAGAGGGAGCTGCCGCTCCCTCCGCAATCGACGAGTGCCCTCCTCTACGGTGGTCGCCCCTCCAGGGCGACTTTTGACCCTGTCCAGGGTCTACCGGCGGGGGGAAACCGGACGGCAAAGAGAGCAAGTTCTTTGCGCGTCCGCTGCAACCGGAACCGGAAGTCCAGAAGCCAGTCAATTTCTACCAAGGATGCCAACTCTGTGCAGTGGAAATGAAAAGTAATTCTTCCCCTTTGGGTAGTCAAACTCTGCCATTTTGAAAGATGTAGAAGGGAGATATAAAGCTTACAGATCAGATTAAATTCTATTTAGGACAAGAGAGTAGCTCATTACTCACAAGACTGCCTCTGGGAATTATCATACGGTAGTTCCACTGTTTTGCATGGACAATTTAAGGGGAAAGCTAGGATGATTGAATGTTTACATTAACCTGCTCCCATTCAGCTTCTACAGTATTGAGACCTGAAATGCTCCACTTGGTGTTTCTCTCTTTTGCATGTGCCATTTCATTAAGTGAGTATCCACAAAGGTTTTCTTTAGATCTAAAGTAGGGATACTCAGATGGTACTTTATGAAGCTGGCTGAAGTGCTGCTTAAAAAGCTTTAAGGGTGTGTGTGGTGAAGGGCTACAAAATAACATTACAATATGTCCAACACACTCAAAGATAGAGTGTTCCTCTATATCAGATATAAGAGGGGAGATCATGGATTTTCCCCACCCCACCTGCTTTCAATAATGACACACACAGAGAGACAGATAGACAAACAGGTAAGGACAGATGGAGCACTAACTAAAAAAAGTACAGGAGAAAGCAGAATTCACAAAATGCCATGAAAAAGAGTCACCTGTGTGTGAGTTGGGCAGCTATATAAATTTGCTTATTAAATAAAAAAAAATTTAAAAATCAGTTTTTGCTACCCTTTATCAAAGGGTGATCTCTAGTACCTGAGAACATTTGCATTCACATGTTTTTGACTAATATATATATTTGTCTACATTCTAGAACACGGGTCGGCAACCCGTGGCTCCGGAGCCGCATGCGGCTCTTTCAGCTGTCTCCTGCGGCTCCCTGTCCTCCGCTGCCATGTGCAGTCTGAAAAAAAAAAGTGGGATAAAAAAAGTTCAACCAATGAATTCAAACCTCTCACAAAAAAAAAATTCACAAAGTTTGAATTGATTGGTTGAACTTTTTGGTTTGTGGGACTACCCACAAACTACCCCCTCTTTCTTTCTTCAGACCGCACGTGGCAGCAGCGGTGGAAGAGTCGGGAGGACGGCTGGAAAGGTGTCCCTTTGCCGTCCTCCGGAGGCAAAACCTGGGTAAGGAGCCGCGGGTGGGGGTGGCGAGTCTCGGGGTACCTCTTCCCTGCCCACCGGGTCTCCCCTCGCCCTTCTCCGCTGCCGCCTCTGCTAGCCCTGAGGGGGGGGGTCACCGGGGGTCTCGGAAACTTCCCCTCTCGGCCCGCGCCTTTCGGCCGTCTCGGCCTCTTTTGAGATTCCCCTGCGGCGACTTGCCCGGCCCTTTTCCCACCTGCTGTGCGGCGCCTCTTCGTCGTCCTCCCTCCACCGCTGCCGCTGCCGGTGGTGCTAAGCAGGACGGGAGAGGCGGCGGTGACCGGGCACCCGCGCCCCTTCGCCGTCCTCCCGCCGCCGCCGCCGCCACTGCCGGCGGCGCTAAGCGGGGCGGGAGAAGTGGCGGCGACCGGGCAGCCGCGGCCCTTTGCTGTCCTCCTGCCGCCGCCGCTGCCGGCGGCGCTATGCGGGGCGGGAGAAGTGGCGGCGACCGGGCAGCCGCAGCCCTTTGCTGTCCTCCTGCCGCCGCCGCTGCCACTGCCGGTGGCGCTAAGCGGGGCGGGAGAAGTGGCAGCGACCGGGCAGCCACGGCCTTTTGCTGTCCTCCCGCCGCTGCCGCTGCTGCCGGCGGCACTAAGCGGGGCGGGAGAAGTGGCGGCGACCGGGCAGCCACGGCCCTTTGCTGTCCTCCCGCCGCCGCCGCCGCCGCTGCCGGCGGCGCTAAGTGGGGCGGGAGAAGTGGCGGCGACCGGGCAGCCACGGCCCTTTGCTGTCCCAGCGGGGCGGGAGAAGTGGCGGTCACTGGGCAGCCGCGGCCCTTTGCTGCCAGCGGCGCTATGCGGGGCAGGAGAAGTGGCGGCGACCGGGCAGCCGCGGCCCTTTGCTGTCCTCCTGCCGCCGCTGCTGGCGGCGCTATGCGGGGCGGGAGAAGTGGCTGCGACCGGGCAGCTGCGCCCCTTCGCGGCCCAGGAGCAGAGTTGGGGCCGTTGCCTATCACAGTCACAGCAAGGGTTCTCTGGGGTTCTTTTGCCGGGAGGGCGAGGAAGCAGCGGGGAAAGACAGCTCCGGAGGGAGGCAGCCCAGCAACCAGAAGCCGGCGGTCCGAGCGGAGCGGCACGGAAGACCTACCGGTGAGTGTGGGAGGCAACGCTGGAGCCTCCCACGCTGACCGGTAGGTCTTCCGTGCCGCTCCGCTTGGACCGCCGGCTTCTGGCTGCGGGGCTGCCTCCCTCCGGAGCTGTCTTTCCCCACTGCTTCCTCATCCTCCCAGCGAAAGAACCCCAGAGAGCTGGAAGACGTCCTTTCTCCCACTTTCCGCTTCTCATCCTCTTCCAAGCACCTCTCCCAGAGCGAGCCAAAAGCCTCAACTATGGCCTCCTACAGCAGGCTGAGATAGGCGAGCCCGAGCGGCCCTCTGCTGCCGGCCTTGGAAGATTTGCCGCAGCAGCTCCTTCTCCCTGTCGGCCTCCTCCTCCCTAAGAAGAAAGTCCCAGAGAGGTAGAGTGCGGGGGGAGGAGCAGTCTTTTCCGAGGGGAGGAGAAGCCAGGAGCTGGACGGGGGCAGGGCCAGTGCATGTCTCACCTTAGGCTCCACTCTAATCAAGCCCCCTGTTCCGTGTGCGCATGCGCGCGCGCATGTGGCTCCCAGGTTTTTTTTTTGTGAGGGAAACGGGTCCAAGTGGCTCTTTCAGTGTTTCAGGTTGCCGACCCCTGTTCTAGAAGAAATAAAACTTTTATTTTATACCCAGTGATAGACACCCATGAAAAAGCCGTGAATAAAAACAAATGGAAGACTTAGCATTTTAGAAGGAATTTACTTTTCATGTAAAATTACCTTTTAGAATAATAGTTACTTAAACGTTCAACTTGAACAATATCAAGTCTGCACTCTTGCAACTATAAGCTGGACACTTACTTAATGAAGGAATTAGCCAGTACAAATGTTTATTCAAATAGTGGTCATAATTTCATTCCAACAAAGTTATATTATGCATATTATTTCAAGGAAGGGACTGAGAAGACAGAACACTTTAAAAAGTAGCAGACGGAGAGGACAACTGAAGAGCTACAGGTTGGGAAATTACTATAAAGGAGTGAAAGCTAAATGTCTATTTTGATTATTATATGTATGTCTAAATATTTAGACATATTTCTAAATAGTTCTTGCATGCTTTTTAGCCCTGCTAGTTAGCTAAATCAAATTATTGTTCCCAAACTAAGGAGGGCCTTAATTTTTGTATGTTTCCACACACCTTAGTGGTTTTAGAGGGGAGATACAAAAGTATCCCATTCAAACCCAGACTATGCCCATCCAGAGAAGGAGCCATTAAGACTGCCAAACATTTTTTTTATTATACTGATCGTTGTTTGCTGGTACTTTTCATAAGCTGTTAGCTTTACATTTAACATGATTTCCTGTCATTGTGATCGATTTTATTCAAAATCTTTACTTTTGGACTGAAGTGATTGCATTTCTTTAAGCAAGATCCAATGCTGTCACATACTGTAATATGTAAGATGCAAAGCAGTATGGTGATGGATACATTGTAATTAACTAATTCATGAATATTAGTTTTGTTTATGCAGTGTGTCTTATGAACTGGGCATGAATCACAGTACAGAATCTTTCTCTCTTACTAGGGAGAGCTAAGCTACACTTGCTAGGTGGTATCTGTTTACAATCTACAAGAGCATATGGCAGATCCACCAGGTTTGGCTTGGTGCCTTGCCGGCATTTTGTCATCAATTGGGGAAGGGAGAGGGGAACAAATGGGCAATAAAGCTGTATACCTATATGATGGGAAATTGGGAGGGGGGAATTGACAGTTGAGGAAGGACAGAGCGTTTTGGAATCCGGTTCGTGCTGGCACTCCAGCATCTTCAAGGCCGTTTGCCCAGAGAGTGGAATTTCACCAGCCCAAACAGTGTACTGTATCTCATAACACCTTGGCGGTGCTGGATTGGCTATGCACAGGTGGACCACAGGGGGAGGGCTAGGGTGAGCCAGGGGTTTCTTTCTGTATTGGCTCATGGTAATTTTAGATTTTAGATTCTGCTTGACTTTACTGCAGTCAGCATCTCTTAGTAAAAGGGTCTTCTCACTTCAACCAAATGGAGTCCAGAGTTTTACTTCCATAAGGTATCACACTGGGGCAGGTCTGACAGCAGAGCAATAGCCATAGCACTTAGACTTTACTATTGTATAATCTTGCCTGAACTGAACAATTGAAAAATAGAGTGTTTGGTAAAAGCAGAATAGATGATCACCTTTAAGGCAAATACTCAAGAATGTTTATCTTGAAATAAGTGTTAAGGGTGAGGATCAGGGAATTAAGGAAGAATGGACCAGACTATATTTCCTCTCCACTCTAAATGTGTATCTTTTTAAGCTTGAACTAGACTGTACAGACTGTAATCATTTCTTTTGTGTTCTATAAGTTTATATAATAATCATAAGAATACAATACCATCAAGAGCACTCAGAGAGGAATTGTACTGTACTGACCAAGTTGCATTTTTTTTTTATACTAAATACTAGGAAATTAAAGCAAACCACTACAGAGATCTCCAGAACAATCCCTATATAGAAAATATAATGCAGCTCATGCAAGCTGCAGGATGCAGAATAATGCAGAGCTAAACATTTCACATTCACTGAAGAGCTGGAGGAAAAGTTTAATTAACACAAGAAGCATGGTGCCACCATCATTATGTGCCTCCTTCTGCTTCATTTCCCAGAAAAGGGTAAATATCTGAACCTTGTTCCATCATCCTCATGTGAGAAGGGTAGAAAGAATACATTTGCCAACACATCTCTTCTTGTAAAAGAGGGCCTTTTCCGTCTCCGAAGTTTCACCCTGAGATTTTAAGAGTCCTAATAGTAAACAAAGGTACTAACCTTTCTTCAGGTGTCCTCTATATATGTTGGGGTGATGGGAGCTCTGGCCCAACACATCTGGACATTTCCAGGTAAAGAAAAGCTGCACTATACATTTCCTTGATCTTCCTGTACAACCTCACTTCAGTGATAACAGGAAAAGCTCAGGTAGAATGTCTGATCCCACTCAACTGCATTCTACTAGCGCTGCCAAAGATTCAGACACCAGGGTAAGGCTGCACAGGGATTAGTTCTGCCCTTGGCATTGGTGTACATGGATATTTCTGCACACTTCAACAGTTGCACTAAGTGGCCTTGAACAGCGTCATCAGCTTGTTCCTCTCCCAGCATTGAGGCAGTTGCAATTTCCTGCTCAACTTCAGAGCTGGTGTTCTCCAACTTGTGGTGGCATGGGCTTGGTTATGCAGTTTCTCTGCTATCCTTTAATTCAATCTAGGAAACCTCGGTGACCCTATTAGGGCAGGGGTAGGCAACCTTGGCTCTTTTATGACTCGTGGACTTCAACTCCCAGAATTCCTGAGCCAGCCATGCTGGCTCAAGAATTCTGGGAGTTGAAGTCCACGAGTCATAAAAGAGCCAAGGTTGCCTACCCCTGTATTAGGGCATGCCTCAGGTCACTGGCTGCTGACTTCCATGACCATTTTCTGCATGTATGAGGGGAGGAACATGCCCATGTAAAGCTGTGCTTTGTGAGGAAGCCCTCAGGCATAAAATGTATCTCCAATAAACAAAGAACCAGTTCAACCATTCTGATCCACATATGCAAATAATGATAGGTGAGGCCAAATGATAGCTGCTTAAAGATCAGTGAACCACTGGTTTTTCTTTTTCTTTAACAGGTTCACTACTGGACAACCTGTATGTATTCCTGTATTCAAGTACAGGAAGAAAGATAAAACTGTGTCTTCAGGAATAAAGCAGCAATTACTTAAGGGCAGAATTCAGGGCTCCAGAGCCATTGAGGACTCTGCTCTGCTGCTAAAGAGAGAGGGAACCCAGAGCCTCAAGGAATTTGCTAGCAGCAAATTCAAGCTATGTTCTACACTAGTTCCAAGATGCATTTTCATCTACTTAGCAGGTCAGGATGGGAAATCCGTGCTATTCATGTGGTGCTTACCAGAAAGTGAGACGGAGGGCCACTAAGAGGATTAAAAAAAAAAGAGCTCCATACAAGATCCTTGGTCTACAAGGCTAATTAGCACAGCCCAGGGGAAAGGGAGAGACACTTTACAATAATTGGGTAATCATTAGTCACCGTAAAATCATTAATCACAACAGGAGAGCACATTGCTAATGCAGCTCTAAGAGGCAGCATCAGCAGTGTTCTGACTTAATGGATGGCTCAGTTAATGTGGAGTAGTGGAAACGGAGAAACGTAATTTAGAGATGGGGATTCATGCTGTGCTGAAAAACAATCAAACGTTGAAGGCCCATACGCTTGGTCATGTTGCCGTTTAGCTCATAGGAAGGAATGTATCCAAAAATGATCCAAAGGGTAAACAGGTTGCAAAGACAAATAGAGGTATATTGACATTGATTTATTTGTACAGTGCCCTGCTATTGTAAATCATGCCCAAAGCAATATCTGAATATATGTCAATAAGTAGAAAAATGTAACAATATAAAGTAACAAATCCATACCAGATCATATGCAATCATAAAATGCTGCATTTCAAAATATGAATCCAATACTTCATGAATAATGGATTCGTGAAACCAATATCGATTTTGTGTGCAATACGAACAACCGAGTTGCATATAACTCTTCCCACCAAAAATATGATGAAGTTAATAAGCCTGTGCAAAGGAGGTTGTGATCTACCTTGGCACATTGTTTTGCATATCAGAAATGATACTATGCCTTGGCATTCAAAGTGAAACATCAGAGATGGCAATTTTTTTCCTCACAGAGTTTAAAGGCACACAATGTTTGGGACTGCACAAATTCAGAAGACCACTGAAGGGGCAGAGAAAGAGCTAAAGCAAAGCAGAGCTCTTCCAAACTGTAAATAAAAATATTTCATAGATTTACTTTGATAAATGCCTCAGTCAAGTTATCCATATCAAATCATACCATCCAGCACAATCCAATGTATCAAGCACAGGCAGACAGAAGAAATATGTCTCATACCATACTTCTTCCCTCAAGATGATGCTATAGGGCATTGCATGCCAAAGCAACTAAACACAAGGATGGTTTTTTCCCCCATGCCATCACTCTGCTAAATAACTAATTCTCACAACACTGTCAAACTACCTAGTAGGGCTGTATTACTATTATCCTACTCATCTTTCCTATTACCTATTTCTTTATCCTCTTAGGACGACAACCTTGTTGCTTGTATCTTACGATTTATACTAATTGTTTTATTTAGTAACCTAGTATGATTTATGTTGTTTGCTAATTTAGTATCCTATGACTATCACTGTGTTGTATCTTATGATTTATGATGAATGTATTTTATGATTATGATCATGATTTATTATTACTTGTTGCTTGTATGTACACTGAGAACTTATGCACCGGAGACAAATTCCTTGGGTATCCAATCACACTTGGCCAATAAAGAATTGTAATACCAAGCCTTGTTAACTTAGCAAGTTCACTGATGTGTAATGCAGCAAAGGCCAAAGTAAAGAATGGGTAGCATATCTGTAGAATTTGTATTCCCAAACATTGCCTTGCTCCTTCCATTTCACAACACTAGCACTGAGGATGTTACCCTAGTTAGGGTAATGAAACGTCTGCAAAAAAACAAGCAAGCTCAGAGAGCACCAAGGACCCCTCATTTTACAATTCTTCAGAGATTGGCTTTTACGCCTATGCTCCTCTTACCCTAGTGATGGCAGCTTTAATTCTTACACTAGGTCCAAATCTCCTATCACAACTAAGCCTCTTCTGTTCCTTTCCCATGCACTCACGACTCCAATGGCCTCAGCTAGAGTCATAAGCAAAAGATGCTTCCCAATTTGTGTGAGCCAGAATCAAGGAAAATGAAGAGTGATCTGTTTCAGATCCATCATAAAATTACAAATGTCTTTTCTTATACAAGAATACTTCCTAACCTAATTCCTACATCAATATTTTGAATTGTGTTCAGCTAATAGAGTCTCAAAATATTTTGTAAGTCAGTTATCATCATCATCATCATCATTTTGGTCTCTTTCTCACTCACAAACAAGACAGTTTTCTCAGTTTGTCTATTTTCTCAGAGGCTGAAATTATACTGAGCTATGAGCAGGCATCACTACATGTGACCAAATATAGCAAAGAGGGTTAAATACATCAGTGTTAAGTACATAAGAGCATAATCATTTGCCTGCTATAATCACTGGGGTGTCTGTGAAGGGAAAACAACCCAATTAACTGTGTCTAATTAAGGGTGCTTTAGTTTAAGTCTCCATGCACTGAAGGATAGGATGCTATTCTGGAGCAGGGATTTCCAACAGAGTTGCTATCACATCTTTAATTGAAATTGTTTGCGTATGGATTCAATCAGACACTGGACACTCCTGCACTCAAGTGGTCTCAACGTTTTACATTGTTGGAACGCGGGAATGACCCTCTTTTACTACAAAGTCACCATGGAAACATTTATTTTACCTGTTACATGCAACATTTAAAAAGAAAAGTATTTATAATTTGGCAAGTTGGTTTCCTTTTCCAGTTGAATAAATTCAGAGAGTCTATTGGAAAGGTGAACAACCATAGAGAAAGAATACTATAGCTGAAGAGACCAGGATGCCTTATTATCTCCCGGTCAGATGGTGTGCCTCTGCAGGCTCATACAGATGCACATAGACAAGACATGGTCAAACTCAAAACTAGCACGGGGATTTAGTCCTGGGTAATCTTGGTCCACAGTCAAGAATGGTTGATCCATATGGAGTAATGATTACTCTCTCCTGTTCTCTGTGCCACAATATGCATTCTAGTGACAATTTAATACTTATTTACTCTCTTTCTGGTATTGGGTGAAGCACTTACAAAGCATGTATATGTTCCTGGAAATTATGGATGCGGGATGGAGTGAGGGGATGCATACTGGCTACTCTTTAGGTTTATCTGTGTTTATACTTCCCTATTTCCCTTTCCCCATTGCTGAAAATGCATAATAATAGAAATCACAATATTGTTTATGAAAAGCACAGCCATTTAAGGTTTGAAGAAAAATCCCAGAAAACATAGTGAATTATGCAGATGGCAGCTGTCAGGAGTTGGAAACAGTTGCCATTTTTTTTGCAGGGGGAAATTAATGGGGAAAATGCAATCCCTATTGTGAGCAAGCAAGTTGCAATGGGAAAAATCTAAGCCACTATATTCTAGCCTTGCAAATCCTGTTGGGGGAGTGGCTAGGCACCAGGGTAGAAACTGGAAAACCGTCAGTTCTAGTCCTGCCTTAGGCCCAAAATCAGCTGGATGGCAAACCATCTCTGAAAAAGCTTACCAAAAAAATGCAGGAACAAGTCCAGGCAGTCACCAGAAGTCAACATCAACTCAAAGGGACCAAAAAATGAAAATAAAACACCAAAACCCAAAATGCTTTAACAAAAAAAGAATTCAGTGGCACCATGGACAGCTCCCTGTATGCTTGACAGCTGAATCCTTGAAAACTTGGATGTTCTGGTTTCCTTTTAAGAAATGGGTGCTGTCCTTTCAGATTTTATAATTACACCATTGCTGCTACTGTAAATTTTTATGCTATTGTTTTTGTTTGCATTTTATATATCACTACTTTAGAAAACTGTTTCTGTAAATCCACCCTACACCTTGAAGAACAGAATAAGATTCTTTTTGTAACATTAACATTAAAAAAATTGAGAGCAGTATTAGTGACTATTTATTATTATGCTCACCATTCAACCTAATAATGTAATAGTCTGTAAAACCAGAATACCTTTCTTCTTTTTTAACTGGATTTCCAACTCATTCCTTCTTGCCTACAAAGGAGAGGTATTATCTGATGGCAAAGTAGCAGAAACAAACAGCTTTCAGATGAATGTAGGACATGGTTGAATTTTTACATTTACAAAGTGAATACAGTTATATTAATAGATTTCAACTGAAGGTTCTCGGAAGTGAATGCAGTTACACTAATAGATTTCAACTGAAGGTTCTCGGAATCAATGTTCAAAGGTGGCTTTGGAAACAACATGATTTACAAAGCAAGAGGTTTAGAAATGTAGTTTTGAGTTAATGGATATTTTAGTTTAAGGAAATAATGCTTCCTGTTAATAGACTACTATACAATATGTTAGACAAGTGAGGGATGGATTCCACATATGTAAAAAAAATGGTTTAAAGATACCATCCATATGTCATACTCTTAACCAGTACACACATTTTGTGATGCAACATAGAAAAAATTGCTTGTTAACTGATGCTTTTATATAAATATGAGATTTTAAAATGTCACCAAAATTTGCTCTTTATAGTCATTTAGAGACGAACCACCAGGAGTCTGCGGGAGGGCATTTCCCTCTATTTCAATTACCTTCATTTCCAAGAAAACAATAATTGGATGTACAATAGCTACTGCTTGGTTTAAATGTGAGTTCAACTGTCCAAATCAAAGGGTAAAGATCAGGTCCCTGGTTTGGGATTACAATCTCTAACTTTCATTGGAAAACTTGCTCCGAGAGCTGAAGATGGGTATTTGGGTGGTAATCTTTACTGTCTTCACCAGAGGGTCGATGATCATCTAAGTTTTGCTTTTGCACCAGGCCAAGATGTTTTCCTTGTTTCAGGCTTTTAAGATTAACTTTTCATTTCTGCTGCAATGAGCTTGTAATTAACTTGTCTCTGCTGTCTAGAGAATTGAGAATTTAATTAATTTGATGTATGCATGTGCATGTATGGCAGGTATAGTATGTACAGTATGCCTGTACAGTATGTATGTTTAGTATGTATAGTATGTACAGCATGCATATACAATATGTATATTTAGGAGAGGGTCCCATTTAAATGTTTAGGCACAGGCTTTCAAAAGTTATATGTCACCCAGGAAACACTTTTCTCTGTGGGGCTTGGTGCATTTTTAATAAATACATAAACAAGCTGGGTACTAGGGAATATATTGAGCAGGGAGGATTAAAAGGGGACAGACACAATCTTAGTTGTTTGCTTTTGTTTAAAGGGATTTTTGTAACAATTTCTCTCTCTTACCCACACACGAGAGGGGGGGGGAGAGAGAGAGACCCAAGGCAGACTTTTGGTGAATGTACAAGCCCCTGGCCCCCAGCTGCCATTTTTGTGACAGTGCCCAGTTTGGAATTGTCATAGCCAGGGATCAGACCAATTCTACAAGCTGAAAATTCAACTTAGAATTTAGTATAAAGTGTTCCCTAGCAACCAGGGTAAAGGGCCAATCACATATTTGCTTAGTCTATCTGTTAATTCTAGAAGCTTCTTTTGCTAAACAAATATTCTGTCCTGCTCTCTTTATGTGCTTCCTAGACTTGTTATTAACTAAGTTACTTGTTCACTTAATGCCATTTTATTAACTAATCAGCTTTAGTTTTAATGTGCTGGGGCTGAAATTTATTTAGTCCACAGGCATTTCTACCAATACCCATGTTATGTTTTTAAGATTCTAGTTGGGTTCACTATCCCCAAATGTTCCCATTCTCTGATTTACAGGCCACAGGAACACAATAAAGGATTTAATTTTTTTTTATTACTTCAGTGACAACTGTAATAGCAGCAATAGTCTGAGCAAGATTTTTTTTAAAAAAAAACACCATAAAATACAATAACTCAAGACAGATTTAATGTCTTAGCAAAGTTATTGATGGTAAAAGAAGATATATGACATGGTAATTTTCTGTAAAATTTTAATTTGCCTATCTGACAGGGCACGGCAAGATTTTTTTTCTTTTTTCAAATGAGTACTAGTTTGCTAGATGTGTGAGATTTATGGAAGGAAGGGGGCGTTACAGTTACATTTTAAAGGATGTCAACTAAAAGATAAGATGACTTTGTAGAACAGAAATGTGTCAATGTGTTTGAATATTCATACTGCAGGACTTCTAACTTTGAGAAAATGGAAATTGCCATTCATTGTGCAGAATAATAGCAACATGTTTCAGAGTTCTCAAAATATTTCAGAGAGGTTGTCATTAACTTATGTATAAAATCCCCATAAAATTGGTTTCCTTGGGAAAATGGAATTAAGTGATTACAAGACTGGTTATTTCTAGCAATTCATGCAGCATCCAATATATTTAATTTAAGGTAAGTATGGGTAGAACCACAGATTTTGTGGGGCCCCAACCTCAGTTCTGTGACCACCAGAGACCCCCCCCCCAAAAAAAACTGTCAAAATTTCCTAGCAAACTGCCCTTTAAAAAAAATTCTAAACCTTCAAAATCCAAAATTATAGGATAAAATATTACTTTTGCTCCCTAAAATGATATCATGTCACGGTCACATCCTTTGCAGATCTCAGAGGGCAATTTTGTTTCAGAAACTAATTCTTGACTCCAGTAATTGTCCCCCTCCCAAGTAAATAGTAAGTATAAGTAGTAAGTAAGTAGTAAAGGAATGCTTGTATTACTAGCATGGGAAAGGATCTGACAGGCTTCAGGCCATATACTTTTATTTATCACTTATAAATAAGCAGCAGAATAAATATTAGATCTAGTGTGAGGCTAAGAGCAAAAGTAACTGCTTCAAAAAATATTTGCTAGAGGAAATGGCAAGTCTGTATTATTCACAGTGTAATTAGATCCAGGACAAAAAAAATATGGCAATAACTCATAGACTAATACATCCAAGCATTAACAAAATTCCCATTCAAAACATATATTTTCTAACCCAGGGGTGTCAAACTGTCGGCCCCTGGGCCGGATCCATCGTAGCAAAACCGAGCCCACCCCATTGCCAGCAATGGCAAAAAAGTCGTGATATGTCACGACACGTCATGTGATGTTGTGAGTTTGACACCCCTGTTCTAACCTAACACCAGAGAAAAGAGCCAGGTTTTCAAGGTCCAGTTTAAACAGCAGCAAAGTCAGGCAATTCAAACCTCCAGTGATTACTATTCCAACAGGCAAACACTGTGACAAGAGTAGGCCTACAGCCTGGGTCCTATCAGATGATACTGCTATAAAGATAGGACCTGAGGTATGCCCACTGTCACATTTTATCAGACAAGCAAAAACAAAGGGAGAAAAGTGGCCCCTCAGATAGCCAGTTCCCCTATACCAGGGGTAGGCAACCTTGGCTCTTTTATGACTCATGGTCTTCAACTCCCAGAATTCCTGAGCCAGCTTAGCTGGCTCAGGAATTCTGGGAGTTGAAGTCCACGAGTCATAAAAGAGCCAAGGTTGCCTACCTCTGCCCTATACTATGAAAGATTTTACTGGTCACATGGAGTAACTAAGGTATGAATAATTAGGAAAAGGGATGAATGTGGTCTCAAATAACTCTGAGGTTGAAGCCATTACATGATATTAGCTGAGTCTCTTTAATTTAAAACAACAGGTTAGTAATCCTCTGTCAATCACACCCACAGAGGGACTCTAGGCAAACCACTCCCTCAGTTTTCTAGTCTGTGAAAATAACTATGCTCATAAAATTTAAGAAAAGGCAAAAGAAAAAAGAAAAAGAAATACTGAATGGCACACTGAACCTCACCCAGTACTTTGAAAAGAGTTTGAGCATGGGTTTCTGTTGCATGCAAAGATGGTGCATTCCTTCCACTCAACGAAACAAGTTCTTACAAAAAAAAAAAGAGAGAGAGGCATCTGTGCCAGAAAGATCAACATCAATTGATTTAGATCAAATCCACATGATAACCAACCCTAAGAAAATTAAGTCTTTGCTGTTGCTGCCCAAGGTGCCGCTTCAAGAGGGATCCATTAATCATCCTTTCGAGTCTTATTAAAACATTCAATCTAATACTACAAAGACTACCCTATTGGCTTAAAAAAAAATTCAGGATGCCTTATGCAGCATATAACTCAATGTTCCAGGGAGGGGACAAATAGATTCATTAAATGACTTGACAGCAAAAAGACTTTTTATAGCCTTAATGTGTAGCTGCTATCACAGAGCTGGCATGAGGTCAGCAGTGTAAATTCTTAAAGCAGAAGGAAATTTTTGCTGTTGGGGCATTTAGGACTGAGTGAAAGCAGATGCTCTAATAAAATATTTGGCAGGAAAAGAGAACAAGCTGCTAAAGAGGAGGAAGTCAGTAGGGAGGGGTGGATGGATGGAAGCTAAAATGAAAAAAATCCAAATGAAAAGGAAAGCAAATTTTGTCACTGCCAGAGATCAATAATGGGTTATTCTTATTTGCAAGCTGAAGAATTGGACACTCTTCCAAAAGAGAAACATTCATAAGACAGGCCCCTTTCATAATGGCAAAAGCTGAAAAATGTTCAGCTTCTGAAAAGAGAAAGCCAATAGTTCCATGCCTAGCTGCCAATCTTTTTCAGGAGAAATGCAATCATTCAGGCACTACCCTATTTAAAATATTACCTATATTTCAAAGTGAACCAATTCCTTTTGGAAAATTTCATTTAGCTTACTTTATTTAAGTCATTAGAAGGGATAGTTATTCTGACATTATTTATTCTTGAGAAACTTATAATTCCTGGTAATGATAAAATTAATTTTCAAATACTTACAGACATCAAAATGGACAATTTAATATTTTGCCAGTACATATATTGGACAAATTAGTCTGCTGCAGCTTCCCAGATTCGCTCTTGTTTTGAGTATTGGGATATTTGCTTTTCTCCTGTTCTTGAGAAATGTTCAAAGATTACAAACAGTGATTTGAAGTTCACTTCTGCCAGCTCTTTTCCTACCTTGGAATAGAATTCATCTGGTTTAGAAAGCTAAATTTGTTTACTTTAACAAAATGGGCTCTTGTTATATTTTTTTCATCCCTAATCTGCATCCTCTTTCTCACCTTCAAGTGCATTGAAAGGGTTATAAAATTCTGCCTTCTCACTATTCCCCTCTATTATTTTCCTACCTTCCCTGCATAACAGATTAACACTCTCCTTGACTCTTATTTTTGACATACTCTCAAACCCCCTTTGTATTATATTTTGGATTCCTAGCCAGCCTTGTCTCATTCTGAACCTTAGCCTTTCTAAGTCCATCTCAACAGGTTCATGCTACAAGTTTCTACCCTTCTGTAGTCATCAACTCCTACTGAATTCTTATGCTACTCCTTTTTATTCCTCAGCTTGTCAGAGAGCTCGCTCTTTGTGTATACAAGCCCCTCAATGTTTTCTCATTTTTTTTCTTCCCATGTGGCTTGTGCTTGTGCTTCCAGAACAGGCATGTCAAACTCGCAACGTCATGTGATGTCGCGCGACGCATCACGACTTTTTCCCCATTGCCGGCAATGGGGTGGGCGTGGTTTCGGCGTGATGCAACCAGCCCGTGGGCTGGCAGTTTGACATGCCTGTTCCAGAATCTCCCATTTGATTTTGACATGCCATTTCAGAAATGATAGGGATTAGAATGGCCTCTTACTCCTTGAGACCCCTTTCTTGTCTCCTCTGTTGTGGAACAAATCCCTGTGCCTTAGAGACCCATCCTGCAACACCTGAGCACTCTTCACCTCATATGATGAGTCTCAAAAAAGCCTTTCCTTTCACCTTCTCTTCCACTAAACATACAAGACTGTACTTGCAACAGGTATACTGTAATAGTAAGAAAATGAAAATGATACACACATCACAAGACACCATAATTGTTTCCTCACTCACCATCTTTTCAACAGGATCTAAGACAAAATCCCAGCTCCCTGGCTGAACAAAGGCCTTGTCCTTAAATACCCCAGTCCAAGATACAAAGAGCTTTTGACTTTGGATCTCTTTTGGTGGAAAATGACATTTGCAGAAAAAAAGGAAAGACAAACAGAATGGTTGGTTGAGAAACTTTCAGCCCCATTTCTTTTCCCGATTAATGTTCTCCCATTTCATCTCTTTGAGTTTTCCTAGCCAAAACTGGATTAATTTTCATAGTGAGCACACTATAACACAAAAGCAGTCAGACCACGACTTCCAAGTATTTCACGCCCACTTGAACTGTGGCTAGTTCAAAAGAAAGCTGAAGGAAAGATTTCCAATTTAGCATTGGACATGTGTAGATAAAGAGCACAACCTCACTTTTCCCTTCCTTTGGTCTGCCTTCTTCCTACCTGGTTCTCATAGCCTCAGCAGACTGAAATGTTGCCCCCTCCTGAAAGGTTTAATTTGGCATTAATTTGGCTACAACTTAAATTCAGTTCACATCAGTTTTCTAAAAGCAATGAAGCAAACTCATCCAACTAGCATGAATCCATTTAATACATTCTGCATTTAATTTCACACTTGCCTGTTCAGGGTTCTGCATTCATAAACAGAATAGATAAGATGTATGCAGAATCAACCAATAACTGAGAATGCTTTCAAAGAGGCTATTTGTGGTGAGAAGAAATAGGTTCAGAAGAACCGGATTGTACAGTATTGAGATGATTCAATGTGTGCATGCCTCATGTCTGTCCAGCTCATGAACAATTAAAGAATACACTTGTCCAGTGCTTTATTCAAAGCCAAGACTCACTGGAACAGGATTGACTATTTGAATCCTTCCTCCTTAGTCTGCATGCATTTATTTTTATTTTATTAATGTGGCAGAGCCAGCAACATCTGTAAGTGAAGAGGCATGTAAGAGGCACCATCTTGATGTCCTCAAGCCCTTTCTGCAGCTTCCCAGGAAGCATAAGAGGCAGGAAGGCAGATGGAAGAGGAACAAGAAGGCAAAATGCTCATGGCCTTCTCATACTTGACTTTAATCAAGAGGTTCCTTTCCAGCCTGCAGCTTTGCTAGAACAGAATAAATTCATCCAGCTCCACTCCCAAAGCAGTTCTGCACACCTAAATACAGCATGCTGACATTTATTTTGTCTTGTTCTGTCTTTGTTACTTGGCCATATGAACATTTCCAATTTATCTACCCATAAACATGCAATGCAAAATTAATGCAAATATGGATTTTTTTAAAAAAAAGTCCATGAAAGTTGAATTTCCTAAAATGATTACACTGTTGAATTAATGCAGCCTCTCACTATTCATATTAAGTCATCTGAATTCAAATTCATTCAGTTTCAAAGCATTTCCAGCTCCATTTGAATTTGAAGCTACCCAAAGGAGGCACATTTGACTCTGAATGCCTACTGGAGTGAGAGGGTACCTAAATCTAAATTACAGATTTCTTTTCAGCATGCGTGACAATTTTGCTATGCAGAGTTGGTTCACCTGGCCCATGGCATCTGGCTTGATGTGCAGAAATAGCACACTGGACTGTTTATGTAGAATCTGATTCTAAAAATATCCAATACAAGACCACTGATTGAATGCATTTCATTATTGGTTCTCAGAAGGCTGCATCGGAGCAAGAAAAGTTACTCAAGTCATATCAAGTAAGTAGAATAATGGTTGATGAGATTTGAAATCTACCACATTTTGAAGTGAACAGCTTGCAGAAGATTGAGCCAAGGAATACTCAATGAAGCCTTTGAGCGCCATCTAATCAAAACGCTACAACACGCTACAAGAAAAGACAGTGATAGGGATGCACAGTGTCAGAGAGCCCTGTCTGTCATTATTAACCATGGCTAGAAAATCATTGCTGTAACATATAGAAGACAGAATTTCAAGCTTAACAATTCAGAATCCCTCCTTTTATATATATTGAGATAGCACATCTGCAAATAGTGTCACCTCAACCAGGGTACTCAGTGGTTCATTTCTCTAGTTTCCTGCCCTTAAGCCAACAGAACAGTTTTTTTCTGAACATGGTGGCCCCCAAATATGTCAGACCAACAGCTCCCATCACTCACACCCATGATGAGGCCTTTTGGCTGGAAATGTGGGGAACTATCATTCTAACACATCTGAAAGGCTATCAATTGTAAGAAGCAACTAATGGAAGTCCAATGTGACAGACAGACAGGCAGTCAGGCAGTCAGGCAGTCAGGCAGTCAGGCAGTCAGGCAGTCAGGCAGTCAGGCAGGCAGTCAGGCAGGCAGGCAGGCAGGCAGGCAGGCAGGCAGGCAGCAGGCAGGCAGCAGGCAGGCAGGCAGCAGGCAGGCAGGCAGCAGACAGACAGACAGACAGACAATGAAATCAGACTGCTTCCTGATGTTGATAGCTCCTATTATCCTTGTCTATTTGCTGTTGTGGCTTGCGTTGATAGGAACTAGAGTCCAACATAGGATAAAATTGCACTATTCTAATCCAGATGCCCTATCTTCTTTCCAGGAGGACTTTAACGCAACAAAGGCTACCAGGATCCTGGATACAGAATGGAAAAATCATGAATCTAATGCACCAATGATCAGAGCAGGATTCAGTTCACTGTGTAGCCTTGACTAAATTACTACTTCTTACTACTATGTAGTACTCGATATCCCACAGAGGTTAACCAAATCAGGCAGAAAGTCCTAGGTTCAATTAGACTCCTGTAAAGTATTCTAAATAGGACTAGCTCCAAGTTCAGTCCACAATCTTAAGTTTGCCAAAATCATCAGCAAACATGGTTTCTAGAAGAACTTGAGAAATATCTGTGCTAATAGCAACTCTCTGGCTGCCTGTTATTTTTACGTCTTTATATGGCTTCTGTCCAAGTTACTTCAGAGAATGCCTCTTCTTCTATATCTCTATCCCAGGATATCTGCCTACATTTGGGATTGGGATCAATCTTTCTTTGTATGAGTAGACCTTGGCTTAAGACCACAATTGGGATCAGAATTTGCGCAATGGGCAGAAAAGAGCTTGCTAATGAAATCAAATTGCTTCCTCATGCCGATAGCTATTCAGCCAGAACAACGAGCAAGGTGGTTTTAAGTGAGTCACCCACCCAATTTTATGACCTTGTTTGCCACAGTGAATCAGTGCACTGCAGTTGCTAAGTGAATCATGTGGCTGTTAAGTGAATCCAGCTTCCCCCATTGCTTGTTGGAAGCTGTCTGGAAAGGTCGCAAATGGAGATCACATGATCCCAGGATGCTGCAAATAGATGCCAGTTGCCAAGTGCCTGAAATTTGGATGACCATGGGGGATGCTATGACAGATTTTAGTTGAAGGACCAGTTGTAAGTCACTTTTTTTCAGTGCCATTGTAACTTTGAATGGTCGCAAAACAATTGGTTGGAACTCAAGGACTACCTGTAATTGCCTGTCCCAATTCTCTAAAGTGCCCTCCTAGCCGATTTGATATTTGATCCTAACCTCTATGCTGGTTTTTCAAAAAGCTTTAACAACACAGGATGTTATGCATTTACAATTGCTTTTGAATTGATTTTAATTTCTCTGCTTTTAACTTTAGAAACCTTTAACAATACAACCCTATATTTCTATTAACTGGAACAAAAGATCTACTGTCTTTTCTTGTGAGTAGGTACAGAGACTGCACTAAATGGGCCTTTGTGCAATATAACAAACCTTATTAATATTATTAGTATTCAAGGAAACATGCTTAAACAATAAAACATACATTTTAAAAATCGTATAGCAAATGTGATTATTAATTCAATTTATATAGCTGCCCATCACTTACATTTTATTAAAGAATAAAACCAAAGTCTTTTATAAAGGTCTTCCTTTTTTAAAAAAAATGGTTCAAATAATTATTAAAACCAGGAAGAGAAGGAGTGTGTCAGCTTTCCCTCAGAAAGACTTAACTGAACTGCTCCTATGAGAAGACAAGGGAGGCTTGTTCTAAAGACAGAAAAAATATATAATGAAAGTGTAGAAATATTTTGGAATTCTCAAGGTCAGCAATGGGCAAGAATGGAGCAATCAATGTCCAGAATATTTTTCAAGGGCTGCAGGGCCTAATGATGAAAAGTAGAACCAGAAACCTTGAAGAACACCCCATCCACTCTCAGAATCAAAGTTATCATTTTAAAGATGAATTTCAGGCTGTTTGAGGAAGACATGTGTGAAGGGTTTGCCTTCTACAGGCTCTATTCACAATTCAAGGTCCTTTAATTAGGTGAATGAACATCGAGTACAGGCAATTTAGGAGAAACTGTGGTTTAAATGATGGGAATGGAAGGCTTTGGGCAGCTTTCTGCTCCCACTGTTAGCCTTCATTTGGAAAAGAGAAAATAGACCTTCAACATCTGGCCCATTATTCTCAGTAAAGGAGCCCAACATTGCAGGCCCCACTGTGATGAAGAATCCCCTGACAGAATACTTCTGATTATTAGGACTAAAGCAATATGTTGCTCTTATGCTCTCCCAACCCAACAATGGATTTATTTTTCATAGAAGGCAAGGGAAATTATTGCTGTCATTGAAATGGAGAAAATAATATTCCTCCTGTGGTAGATGCATGTCTTCCGCTCTTGGGTTAAGAGATTTAGTTGTTTTTCTGCACTGTGAGAGAATTTAAAATCAAAACTTTGTGGAGTAGAATTCATAAAGCCATGGGAGGGAGTTGGGGGTGGGGTGATGGGAGAGAGTCCATTTAGACAGTCCAACCTGATCCCAGAGAGATTTTGCTTAGACTTCTAGCAAGTGAGATAAATGTCTGGCACATCTGATGACACATAAAAGGCTGGCTCCATAAATTACTTATGGATGCAGCAGAAGACTTCCCTTTGGGGGTTTACATCAAAGACCATTTGATTGTATAATTTTGTCTGTGCAATACCCTCATAATCACACCATAAAGCATGGAAACTATTATTGTAAGGTCTAAAGCAAAGGTCAGACAACAATTAATGAAGGGTTTTGCACCAAGTGCAAGACTTTTAGCTTTTTTTTTACCCTTGGACTGATGTCTTGTTTATAAGATCCAGAGTTCCCTCTATTGTCAAAATACAATTTATACCAGCACAAAGTGCTGCACAGTGTTGTATATTGCTCACTATTGTGAAATTTATGGGAAAAGCTTCAGAGGTTGGCCAGATAATTTTCTTTTTGCTTACAAATATCGAAAGCTCACTTAAGTATCTCACATGTGATCCCAAGAACTGGCCATAATTTCTAAAACAACTGCTTTCATATTAATCTCCTAAAACTCAAAATGCTGTTCTTTTTTTAAAAACACTTTTAAATCTGTCGTCTTGGTACTCAATTCAATTAGGATTGAAATTCATTGAAATAAAAACGGGGTTCCATTTGAATGAAAACATTGCGACCATTCTCCAATTGTCATCTCCCAACGAAATGAAACGCTATTCACGGGGGATTTCACCATTGACAGCTAACTGTGTGTATTAAGAAATACCATGCTTTTGCACTTCAGCTAAATATTGCCCTCAAGATTAAACCCTTTAATCTTGAGGGCAATATTTAGCTGAAGTGCAAAAGAATGCTATTTCTTAATATACACAGCTAGCTGTCAATGCCTTAAAATGTATTGTTTAGGCTATTAATTCACTTTAGCTTTATTTTTCTAAAACTCTTTTCAGAGACAGAAAGGAATTTGTAACTATTACCAACCTTAGATTTCTTAGAAATCATGCCTGTATGCAATATGCTAATATTGAACAAAACAAGAGGATTTATTGTAAGAAGTCTTCCTTGGAGAGACAGCACAGTATGTAGGGATTAAGGTACTGTTTGGTTTTTGTTATATTCTTAAGCACTGTTAGGTAACATCCTCAGCACACTGAGCTATACACATTCTGTCACATGTTTCACCTTGACCTACATGCATTTTCAATTATAGGACCAAGGTATGGTACCGGGGCCAAGAAAACCTTGTTTCAGATCCACCCTTAGCCACAGGAACTGATTGGGTGATTGCTGTAGGTCACGGGTGTCAAACTCGATCGCGTCATGTGACGTATCGTGACGTATTTTGCCTTTGCGGAGCCGGAGTGGGTGTGGCGTATCCAGCCCACGGCCACCAATTTGACACCCCTACTATAGGTTAAAAAAAAAGGGAAACTCCCATCAGAGCTCTGGGAGGAAAGGAGAGGCATAAATCTAACAAGCCAAAAACTCAAAAAGATAAACCAAATTATACTGTAGCTAATCATTGTTTTTTTTGCTATTGATTTTATTATGAAGCCAACTACGTATGTTCAATATAGGTGTCTTTTGAACTAAAATATGAGTTCTCCACTTGTTGATTCACAAGAAAACTCAGTGACAGTGCTGTTCAGAAGCAAAGTCGTTTGGTATATATGGACATTATGCAACCTAAGGCTGTGTTCATACAAAGTGCTTAACTAGGTCAGGTAAAAGTCTTAGCAGATCCATCCATCCATCCATCATGAAACTTGATTAGCTGCTGCTGTTGCTTCTTTGCCACACTGAATTACAAAAATCTAGACCTCTTTATTATTTACGGTTCAGTGTACCATGTCAAGTGAGAAAGTGGGTTAATTCAGTAAATGCTAGGGTAAGCATTTGTGTGAATACAGTCAATACATAAAGCAGCTCCAGTTCATGAAAAGAAAGTTTCATTTAAAGGAACTATTCAAAAAAAAAATACACAGAAAGCATACAGGACAAAAGGAAATAGTGACAATTCATGCTGAGATGTCTGGCAATCCCAGCATAACTGGCTGGCACCTTTTGGAAGAAGACAACCTTAAAATGATATGTGCTTTCCCCAACAGCAGGAGGCAAACCTTAGAAATGCACTTGGAAAGACAATTGAAATTTCAACTACTAAGACTTTTCAAATAATATTTCACCATATCACCCAATGCCTGGGATGGACCCAAACATATCAATTCAACAGTGTGATAGCTTGCATCAGATAAATGTCAAAACATTTGTATCACCACAGCCCCAATGGGAGAAGAGTACAGTTAATAAGAGCATAGTGTACAGCCAAACAATGGGCACAAAATCAAGAACTATAGGTGAAATGTAGAGTCTAATTTTAAATTTAGCCAGAATAGCTGACAGCATCTTGCTTTGTGCCCTGGTTTATTTTTTTTTCCAAATCCCCACCAATTCAAGAAAAAGGAAAGTTGTAGAATTTGGTTCTTAACAGATTGCATCAACCTCTAAACTGCAGGAAGAAAATTTACATCTGAATGCCTCCTCTCCTGAGTGTTGGGAAATAGTCTAGGCAAGACCACTTCCTAACCCATATGAAGGTATAAGGATTTATTGTAAGAGGAAAAATAAGCCACAATGTTGTGTAAAAGCTGGAGAGCATCATAGGATTCTTCTGGGTTTTGCAGTGAGCTATTTGCATAGTCTCTACAGAATAAAAAATCCAACAGGGAAGGTACAACTATGGTGATTTCTTACATGGCATACCCCTCATCCAATTCTAATTTTGTCCACAGAGAGTCCTATTAAGAGGCCACTCAAGGACACGATGACTATTACCATGTGTAACATTAAACACACATTTTTAGCTTTTTAATATGTACATGTGTGAATACTCTCAGAACACCTAAAATGCAGATAGAAACCTTTTTTCTGATTAAGCATACACTTTCTAGAATATGTTGGTTTTTACATCCAGATTGGAGGAGTAGGATATGCAAAGGAAAATGTAAATCTCATGTCTGAAAATGCCCTAAGGCACTTGACTGAGATAAGGACAGACCATGTTGTGCCAAATCAAAAGGAATTAGCACTTCAAATTGAAAGCTGTGATGTTCATTTTCCTTTCCACTGGGACCTCAGCCTTTACACTGTGAAATAGACAACTTACAACAGGCTTGATCTACATCAGGTGAATACACTGAAGAAAGAAATAAGAGATGAGCATTCAAGTGGATAGATTTGCTGCAGCTGACAAAGCTGGATTCCTTGGAATGAATAGGTGGCATCCGGCAGGGCTCCAAGATGATCTAGAAGCTTCTTGGCAGAGATCCATTCATTCATTTGTTCCAAGTGTATTTTCAGTCACCACTGCTAACCTTCACTTTCTCTCCAGGCAATAGGAAGTCCATTTCCACCTTAGGATTTGCCCATTCCAGGACATTGACACCTTTGCTTATCTACCAGCCCCACCTGCTTTTGCTTGTAATATTTTTTATTTATGATCAGGAAGCTCCTTCTCCCAGCCCTAAGAAGCATTGGTCCTATCAACTCCTAGACATCAATGTCATAGAAAGAGCAGAGTAGTTGACATCCACCTTCTTTCTTAGCTCGTTTCTCCCTCCTCCCTACAATTAACTGGACATGAAAACTGTACACACATTTTACTTGTGGATTTTATAGAGACTAAGGAGCTAGCAAGCCATATTATCATGTGCAAATTTGCATCACTTGCTGTACTATGAAATAACAGTCATTAGAGTAACTCCAGCACATGGGTATATAAATCAATGTGCCCTTAAGCTTCACAATGAGATGCCTATAATTGGCAGTAGACCTCATCTCCATTCCATCTCCAAAGATCCTCTCCAATTCCTATGTGGAGAACCATATTCCAATCCTATTGCTTCCTTTCTATTTAATGCTGAGGAAATACCCTTATGGTATCTATGCATTACAGTCCATCAACCTATCCAGCAATTTCAAAATCAGCAGCTCAGCTACAACCTCACCAAGGATGTGGGGATTCCTTTTCAAGAGTTTATTGGCTGGGTTTTTTTTAACTGCTTCATATGCATGTGGGTTTAGATACAGACAGACAGGTAAATGGAGATAGAAGCAAAATTGGGAGAGGATCAGACCTGATCTGTTTATCTAAAACCTTTATGGGCGTTTCCTACTCTAAACATTTATTGACTTGCTACTACTATTTGAAGCTACTATTCTTATTCTACAAACATACACAGAGACACTATTTCAAAGCTTTAGATATTGTTTAAAACATCAAAGGAATCCTACATAGTGGAAGAATAGGTTTTGTTGCACTTATGTACAACAACATCAAGAAATCAACACATCTCAGGCAGAAACACTAATCCACCAATTCTAGTATGTTCTGCAGAGTTCACAACCGTCTATGTTTCAGAACCAGTCCTCCTGTGCTTTCTTCCCCCTTATATATACTCAGACTTACAGAGATGAGCATTTCTCCTTTAAGAATTGGAGAAAGTTTTCCACTGGTGGGAAAAAAATCTACTCAGACAAGCATGAAGAAGAAGAAAAAACAATGGGAAGGAGAGAATTGTTAATTCTGTCTCCCAGCTGAAAAGAAATAAAGCAATCAATCCAAATGAACTCAATGAGCCTGGAGAAATCACAGTGTAGGACTGGCACTGAGGTTTTCAGAAAAGGAGAATGGAGTGGGGAGACCCCAAAGACACCAATCATTGCGCAAGTCAAGATACTTCCCTGGAAGAGCCAAGGAGGAATCCAGGGAAGTGATCCACTGCAGCCAGGACTAGCCACAGTCAAGAGAATGCTTTGGGGGGGGGGCAGAATCTCTCTTTTCATTTCAGGAGGGGTTGCATAGCAGAATCATCGGAGGGATCATATAACACAGTTTTCAGAGGAAACATTGATAAAAAGAGGGCAGTAGGAAGAGACATATAGTCCTCCCTCCCCAACCCCTTCAGCCTTTAGAAGAGATGGAAAGAGTGAAAGAATCATAACAACCCTCAAAGAAGCTGAGAATAAGAGCTCCAGTTGGGTTGAAGACATCTGGGCAGAGGAGATAGTTCATACAGAAGCAGTTCTGTTGTGAATTAAGAGAGTGTGGCAACAGGGGCACCACACACATCCATTCAGAAGTACTTTAGATAATTTCAAGTGACTTGGTATTATTGCCTAGAGAGCAGAAGGGATCCAAGCCCTTCATCTCCTATGGAGGATTATAGGGCTTCTGGTCCGGCAATCGGGAGATGTCCAAATTGAGGAAGCACACCTTAGTCCCCAATTTGTCACAATCCCCATTCCAAATGTCGAAGACTAATGTTACCCCGCTCTGCAATTTTTTCAAAGTTCCAACTTAAAAAAAAAACCTCCCAAATCTCGATTCCGCCGCGAGCGGGCAACTATCATTTCCCTCCCGGATGGTGTGAAGTCTTGGCCGCGAGGCCGCCTATTCCTACATAAAGGGGCTTGATGTAATAATATCTTGTTTCCGACAACCTTCCCCCGCCGAAAAATCACCTGAAAATGAAGTTGTCTTCCCAACATTTTACACGCGCGCGCACATCTAAGCAGAAGCAGAAATGGCCAAGCAGAAAAAGTCGAGGCTTTCCCTCCTAGGTTAGGATAAGGCGGCTTTGGCGCTAGATCGGAACCAAGCCGCCTCTCTCGTTGCCCAGTAGCCCCAAATACTCATCGCGACGCAACTTAGAAAACAAGTGCCAGCCTCAGGTGGATAAACCCGTCTCGTCGGAATGGCGAAGGGAGCAAGCCGGGATTCCCAGCGGAAACCGCGTCGGAGGAGGGGAAAAGAGGCAACTTCTCGCCTCGCTCCTTTGGCGCAGCCGAGAGTTAGAAACGAAGGACGGGAAGGGCAGGCTCCCCTTCCCGCCAAAAGTCAGGCTATCAGCCCTCCAGAGCCACTAAGCGAGGTCCGTCGCCTCGAAGGGACAGCCGTGGGGCAGCCAGGATTCTTTTATTCGGGGTGGGGAGAAGAGAAGGAGAACTCACGCTTCTCTCGGAGGTGCCGGCCTGGGAGATGGTGCCATTCAGCCCCACGAGAGAAGGCAGCGTCTGGGACATCCAGTTGGTGACCATGGCCATGGTGCTGAGCACGGCGCCGATCTTCAGCAGCGGCACGGTCATGTCGCCCCCTGCCTCATGCCCCTCGCCCTCCGGCGAAGCCCGCGACGCAGCCCCCCTCCCGGCTCATCTGCCCATCCGGAAGGCTTCCGCTTCCCGGCGGACCCGCCACTCCGCCCGGACTGCTGAGCCGAGAAAGCGGGAGCTTCTCGCGCGCCCGTCCTTATAAAGACCCGTCCTCTGTGACGTCACAATACCGGCGGCCACTGGCCGAGCCGCCTCAGAGTGGGGAGAGGCGGGAGGAGAAGCCAGACTCAAATGAAAGGAAATAGGAGCGAGCAAACAAGACGGGGCAGCTCGGACTGCGGTTTCTCGAGTAAAGGATGCCATCCTTAATCAACCTCTGAGTAAGGTACCACTGACTGAAGGCCTCCCTCCCTGCCAGTCTCTTCCTCCTCCTCCTCCTCCTCCTCAATGAAACGCAGCAGGAAATCTCATCCAGTCTCTCCTTAAAACTCCTGCACCAAACACTAGTGAGCTTCCCGACCATTCATTTCTACAGCACTAGACGAGAGTTTTCCATTTCCCTGTCTGCAGACCGCTCGCCCTCAGCCTCCCTGCAATTGATTCATCTTTTTTTTTAAGGATGGTAGATAATGGCTTACTTAGATCTTCTTGTTACTGTGTTACCAAAATCACCTTTCCCATATGGGTGTCAATGTCGCCCCAATGCCAGCTTGCCAAACTTTACCCCATTGAAAATTCCTCTTCGCCCTGCCCTGTTCTCTTGCTCTAGAGATCTTCCTGGCTCATCTACTCTGCAATATCTTCTGGAGTAGGTTGTAGGAAGCTTTCTTGCTCCAGTAATCCTTGTATTCAGTGTTATTCAGTCCTGTTGCGCATGGGTTCCATGGCCGTGCAGTGCATAGCTAAAGATACTTACCAGGCAGTAAATCTTCTAGAATTTAATGGGTTACCTTTCCTAATTAAATTTGTAAAATCCTTCACCTCTCAACACTCCAATCTCAATTTAACTTTTGTGTATAGAGGAGTGGCCTGCTTAATAGCAAATAATGTAGAGTCAAATCCCACTGGACATAATTGGATTTAAACATGAACACATGATATTGCTGCAGGGTCACTATCTTAGAAATAACTCCTACTACATTCACTGTGCAGACAGAAGCCCAGTTCTAAACTTACTTATAAGCTAAAACTGAGTTTTACACAGTTAAGCCCAGAACGCACAACAGAACTTACTGTTGAGTCATTATCTCCAGTTCTATGAATGCCAAATGACATATTGTATTAAAGCGCTCCACATTTAGGGATGTCATGGCAGGAACCAACAACATTGTAATTATATTATTATTTGCCCGCCTAATGTTTTTTCTGGATATGAAAGGATCATTGCCTAATTGCATTCTGACTTGATTCTACTGATTTTACTTTCATTTTTACAGTTGAAATCAGGTCACTGTAATCCCCATTCTACATATGATACAAGATAGAAAAGCTGAGATGGGATACCAAGTGATTGGCTTTGGACTGATCCCTGGGACCCATAGAAATGGAGATTTCAACCGAGCACTCCATCAAGTTACTCTGAATCTGAGCACAAAGGCAGAGAGCAATTTGAATTTTAAAAAAAAAATATTCAAAGAGTTTCAGGCATAGTTGGTGCAATTTCTATTATCCGAGTTAATGTTGCACATAAAAGATAGTACACATATGGGCATCTTTCAAAATGTTTCTGAAGGCAAACATGTCATTTGAAAGAGTTTGGGGGAAAAGATGCTGCATTGCCACCATGCTTAATTTGACATCCATCATATATATATATTAATAGTAACTTTTATTAAAGTCCAAAAATGCAAAGGTTAAAGAAAACTAATACAAATTAAGATATGTCTGAAAAGAAAAAAAAATGAAAAGTGCAGCTGAAAAGGAAGGAAAGGAAAGAAGAAATATATAGGAAAAAAGAGAAAAAAGTTATGCAAAGAAGTTTCCCTCTTCATCAAGACAAGTAAAAACCATTTCAATAAGTTATCACATTCTCTAACATTTCAACCAAAGAGCTCTTCTTTCCATATCTCTTCTCTTCTCTTAAACAAATTATAAAGCATAGTCTTTCAATCTTAATGAGCAAAGGCCAATTAAGAGTTACCAGAAATAACAACAAATATATTTAACCTTAATCAAACAAATCATTTTCATATTCCTTTCCTTTTCTTTTAACATAGTAACTTATAATTTTATCTAAAAATACAACATTTCCTCTTCTCTTATCTATAAACAAATCTTTAAAATTCTTCAAACTTAGTTTTAAAAAACTGCATTAATAGCCACCAGAAATAGCAACATATTAAAAAAAGCTTTATCTTTAATTCCTTCCAGTAGTATCTGACAAATTAATTTCTTATCATTTTTGTCTTTGTCTCCTCTCAAAACTCCATTATCAACATAACACATACCAGAAATAATGACATCTATATTTTAACAAAAAAACAACAACACCCTCTTCTTCCCATATCTTATCTATAAACAAATCTTTAAAGCCTGGCCATTCAGTCCTGTCAAGAAAAAAAATAAAAAGCTACTAGAAAGAACATCCTACCTGTCATATTGACAAAAGCTATATGCAAGTCAAGTTGCCTGCATGTTCTGTCAAATCAATTTTCTGGCTCATTTTATTTCAGAACTCCTTGCATTTGCCTTGCAGTACTTAAAAGTGAAGAGGCAGCTATAGTTTAGGAAGCTAATGCTATCAATTTCCCTCTATATTGGCCTAATGTAAGTTAAGGGCAATTTTTTCTCAGAAACAAAATCTCGAGACATTGGTATCTCTTCAACACTCATAATCTGAATTCTCTCAACAATCTTTATTTTGTTCTTTGCTGGAATACAGAACCCTCTGCATAATTCCAACGGCTCTGAGCCAGTCAGCCATGAGGGAAAATTGGTGTCCTACTCAAATGGGAAAAAAATCCAGTGCCAGGAGTGTCTTCACTTAACAATGGAACAGTATCCTGTCTTCATATTTGACAATGTGGTTTTCTTAGCCGTACTATCTAGGCACCAGTGGTCATATAATGAGGGGCATGTAAAGATGTCATTTAAATAGCAGTATCCTATAGCTGTTGGCCTGCTTGTTGCTGCAGTTCCTCTTCCAAGTGGCAAAAGCTGCACATTGAACTGTAACATTGAACTGACAAATCTAATTCAGAATCACTTGACATAGAGTTGGGTAATTTGCACTTTCTGTTAGTTTGTTGGGGAATTCCAATTCCTGAGACAGTGAGATTAGCAAAAAAAAAAAAAGAACTAAGATACCTGTCTGTCAGTCCTATCGATCTTTTATTTGATTTAATTCAATTTCAGCACCACATAACGCCGGACAGCTCACAACATGAGGAAAGCCAGATAAAACACAGTGAAATAAAGAAAAATATAATAAAATTAATGAAGATTAAAATCCAGACAGCCAACACTAAAACAGGTGTACCCAATACATCAGACAAGAGCTTTTATTTACCCTACTCCAATGCCTGAGCGAACAGTCCGGTCTGTAAAGCCTTCTGGAATACTAACAGAAATATATTTGTAAAATAAAAATAAACGAGGCAATCCAGCCAAATGTTTTCAGCCATGTAGATTTTGATTGAGATATACGGTTGAACATACTTCCAGGTAGACATACATAGTATGATTCAGTATATCTGGTCCCTTACAATGAAACACATGGAACCATGCAACATTTTGCTGAATTGGACTTCTTTGTTATATCCTTAGATAAAATTGTTTATCCCATTGACATAAAGCCTAGGTATGTGTCTATGAAGGAGAGAAATGATTTGGACTTTTTTCCCATGTTGATAGGGTGTTCTAATAATAAACAAGCTTAGAAAATCATATAACTAGACTACAAGCATTGAACAGGAGTTATTCACACTGAATTTGCTTCCCATGTTTCAATTTCATCCTATTTGATTTTCTATAATAGTTCTAGACTTTACACCTTGGGCACTTCATTTTCAATACAATCTCTGTGAACTGAAAATAGAATCAGCCAGTTTCTGAATGTTAAGAGTCAACCTTTATCAACATATGGACTTGCCAAAGTTACTTCTTTTCAGGGTATTTATTAAATGTAGGGCCACCCTGACTGCAATCTGTGGCCATTGCCATAGCAATTCTTATAACCAAGGCCAAGAGGAGGATCCAACATCAAAACATGATTTGCAGATGGTTAGAATTATTTCATTCTCCTTTTTCTACAACTTGCCATAGTGTATGTGTGTGTGCATGCATGTGTGTGTGTGTGTGTTAAGGAAAACAAACACAAATTGACTGAAACACAGACAGGGCAGATACAATTGCTATCAGTGTGCCAATTGTCCAGGAGCTTATTTATACTCATTTTCCCAGGAATGCATAGTTGGGTAAATGTTAAGCTCAATGATATTGCTGTCAAGACTCCAGAAATCCACTTAGCAGAATGAATAGGAAATACTGGCTCAACTCATTTTGAAGGAAAGGCACCACACCATCTAAAGTTGAGAAATTCCAGATAGTTCTTCCACCCAGGCTCAAACTTGACTTTATCGTTTCACTCTCTTATATCTTCATATCCTATCCTGGGACAATGTTACCTTTTATTAATCTGTTAGTTTTGAGATGCTATATTCAACCCTCATTCCTTTGTATGTGGCAGAAGGACAAATCCAAACAAATAAAGGGCATGACTAAAAGGTTACATTATCAAACTTCATGCAACTGCTATTCAGCTATGATTGAATTCACACAGAAAGCTAACTCTTCAGATTAATGCTGTGCTAAGGTGGGCATTCCATATGATCCTATCACTTTGTGGTTAGTTCAGTGAAAAAAACCAGTCAGTATTGATCAATTTTAACTATTGTTTATATCAGTAATTAGCCTTTTGTCTTTTGCTTTGCTGTTGTGAATTGCTTTGGAGTGCAATCTAGTTCAAAAAATAGGAGATAATGCTTCAATTTGCTTCAATTAATTTTGGGACATAGCACCGAATGCAAAGAACTACCACTGCTGTACATATTTGCTTTTCCTCTGTCTGAATTAAACAAAAAAAAAAATGGCTCCAAAGGCTTGAACTGACCTCAACATTTCATGATACATTTTGAAGTATGATCAGGATTTTTGTTCCAGAGGAAAGATTGCAGATAGCTTTCCATTGCCAAGAAATGCACAAAGTGAGATAACCATAGGTATAGGGTCACTTGTCAACAAATATCTTACTGAGAATAGTAATTAATTACTATATAATTGTAAAACATGATTATTTTTCCCATGCTTGGTTTTGTTTTGTTAAGGGAAGAGACTATTCTAAGGAAATTCTTGGGAAGGTGAATAGGTGAAACTTATTGGTTGAAAATATATGCAACGTTTCAAAAATAATTCATGATTTCAGTTCATGCACTGTGTACAAGAAAACAATAAACTTTTTTTTAAAAAAAATTAAAAAAACCAATAATAGTATTTTAGTGAAAGCCAGTTTGGTACAATGGTTAAGACACCATGCTAGAAACCAGGAGACCATGAGTTCTAGTCCAGTCTTATGAATGAAGCCATCTGGGTGACTTTGGACCAATCCCTCTCTCTCAGACCTAGGAATCAGGCACAGGCAAAAACACTTTCAAAATCTTGGCCAGGAAACTGAAGGAACTTGTCCAGGCTGTTACCAGGAGTCAGGACTAACTTGAAAATACACACATACCAAAAAAAAAAAAAAAAAAAAGCAGTAATGGAATACATTACCTAAAACATTTGCAATGTCCCCTTTTTCATTAGAAAACTAGACAGAGTTTTGTTGTGTGGGTTTAAAGCCAGACTTATAAATAAACCATTTGCCAGTTTCTTTATCATAAACTAGATTTTTCTTCAGGGAGCCAATGCAGGAAAATTTAACCATAAACATTTGTAGGTTATGTTTACAATTGGAATTACAAGGATTGACATGGGTGGTTAAGCAGATTAGGGGGAAAACTTTACAGACAATATTAAGTTTTGCTGATTGCATGGTAGTCTGGAATCTGGATGACATTCTTACACTACATTCTATCTTTAGGCAGCCCAAAACTCTTCTGCTCTCAATTCTGCATCAAGTAAGCAATAGAGCTAACCCAGCATCGTGAATGAGGAACCTTTTAAAAAAAGAGGAAGTTGGGAAGAGACCATGCTTCCACTTCAAGACCTACAGTGACATCTAGTGGCTTCAATGCAAGATTTCACAGGTAAACATGAATCTCTTCCTCTAGTTCAGGGGTGGGAAACCTTGGCTCTTTTATGACTTGTGGACTTCAACTCCCAGAATTCCTGAGCCAGCCATGCCAAGGTTCCCCACCCCTGCTCTAGTTGCTCAAAATATTGGCAATCTTTTTACAAAGCTAGAAGCCTCCCACTTTTTCAGACTGAAGTTTGTTTCTGAGAACTGGGGCTCCTACATTTTTCATAGTTGCACAGAAAAAGGAAACTCAGGTCTCCTTTGAATGACAACACAACCACACCAGGTACAATTCCCTCCAAGAAAGTGGTCAAAACTCCTTATTACGCTTAAATATGCTCATCCTTTTTAGTTGGCAATATTGATAAACTTATTGATAATAACTACAATTTCAATGCAGAAATATGTTTTTAAAGGATTCTCCATTTTCCCAGAAAAAGAAAAGAAAGAAATAGACTAAACACAAAACCACACACATTCTCTAACAATGGAGACACCAGGAAATGGGAGGCCTGGGGGAGAAATAAACAGAGAGAGAAAGCAGAACCAGGGGGAAGCTGACATTTGCTTGAAATCATTTCTTAGCTATTTTTCACCTGGACCTCTCAGAGCAGCTCAAAAAATATAAAATAATGAAATTACATCAGATTCAAGCATGAAATAACTACAAAGTACATGATTAATCTTTGCTACAATTCCATCTTCTCATCCTTACAATCTGTCGATTCTGCATCCTGGAAAAATGTCACCATGAAATAATAAGTGGCTCTTCTGTTGATTAGATCTAGCCAAATGGCAAGACTTGAACACCATCGGCATTGACAAAATCACCATCAGTCAATTGCAAAAGGCAGCTTTACTCAGGACAGCTTAACATCTTGTGACATCCCAGGACCTAATAGGTAGACAAAACTGCCAAATGCAGTCTAAACATTTGGTTGACTATGCAGCAAACTGTAATAATTTATTAAATTTACAGTATATACTGCTTGACTCCTAGTGGCCCTAGGAAGTGGCCCAAGTGTCATACTGAAATGCTCAAGAGATACTAAAATGATGCTAAAAAGATACGGCAGTAAAACTAGCTATAAATGACAAGTTAGAATGCACATGTATTCTATTCCTTTATCAACTGAATTATAACTAGACCAGAGTTCTCCAACCTTTCCGGTTTTGTGGCCTGGCGGGGGAGGAGATGGTTCTGTGTGAGCAGCAGGCAAGCGCATGCAGCTCCATTTCCACAAGCGGCAGGCACATGCACCTGCTGTTCGCGCAAATGGAACGCAAGAGCATGTGCTTGCCTGCTGCTCATGCAAGTGGGGGTGCATGTGCACCCCCACCCGCCACGTCTGCAGCCAAGTTCTGAACAACTCAAGGCCCGGCAGTGGGCCACGGCTGGGGGTTCGAGAGAGAGCACTGACAGAGAATTTATTGACTGCAAATAATCTTAGCAAATGCTGCACATCTCCAGACTGTGATAATGTGGACCTAAAAACTATGGTT
The DNA here is from genome assembly GCA_023970755.1 of Azemiops feae. Taxonomy (NCBI): domain Eukaryota; kingdom Metazoa; phylum Chordata; class Lepidosauria; order Squamata; family Viperidae; genus Azemiops; species Azemiops feae. The sequence goes on along the minus strand of JALGBA010000082.1, from coordinate 876,053 downwards.
CATAATGAATAAAACTGAGCTCCTTTAAAGGGATTACTTAAGATTAGATTTCTCCCTTCAATAAGTAGAGAGATTCTTCCTTGGAGGGGGTGTTCCTCTGGAAGTCTACAAGCCTCCTGCCTATCTGAGATCTAGAGGTTCCAGCAAAAAGAAGAAAAATGGATAAGTGTGCTGTAACGCTACCAGATTCAAACCCTTGCTACTTCTAAACCATTTAAAGAAGAGAAAAATGTACTCTGCTGCTAGGTTTCCAGGGACGGAGGAGGAAAATTTCCTGGTTAATATACCAAACCTTCCAAGAGACCCAATTTCATAAGTATTGTTGCCTTTCCCTTACTATAGTGATTCTCTGTATGAATGCTACATAGCAATAGCCCCCAACCTTTTGGGCACCAGGGACTGGTTCCATGGAGAGAGGTTTTTCCATGGACCGGAGGGGGTCCTGGTTTCGAGTGTTGCCTGCATCTTGTGGATGGGGCTTCTCTGGTTTGCACGGACCAGTTTCTGGCATGCCATGGACCGGTGCCGATCCACGGACTGAGGGTTGGGGACCCCTGATATATAGAGTTCAAGGAAATGATAGGAGCTCTACCTTTTACCAGCTTGATCCCTGACTCTTCTGGCTAGTTAAAGAAAGGAGGGAACAAGTAGTTGGATGCAGGCAGTAGTTTAACTCATTTATTGATAGTTAAGGAGGTTCCAGCTGCCTTGAAGAAGTGCTGGCCTGCCCTGTTCTCAAGTGACCTTCCATAAGATCCAACAGTACTGGACAAGTGTCATCTTATATCTAACTTTCATTTGGGGGAAGAATGTGGAAACAGTGATGGGCAACAGCTAGAAGACTCTGAAAGAAACAAATTATTTGGATACTTGGCAATCAGGATTCAAGCCAGGTTATGAGATGGAACAGAAACTGCATTGGTTGTTTTCACTAATGACTTGTGCATGAGGTATGGGATGGTGAGGACACCATCCTTCTTGTCCTGCTAGATCTCTTGGTGGCCTTTCATATTGTTGATGATAACATCCTTCTGGGTTTTACTGAATTTATTGAATTGTTATTCTATTTTGATTATATACACTCTCGAGCACCTCTAGGGAGATATAAATCTTAGGAATAAATATTTGGTGTGTAGAGGAAGGAGTTTTGTGTGAAAAGGATATTTGTGTGGCGTGTGCTCTGGAAACATGTGCAATTCTCAGGGCCAAAAATGTCACTCAGCAATGAACTGTAGAAAGGAATGTCCAGAACTGAGATAATAAAACTTTTATATTAGAGCTGCAGAAAAGCCACATGTCCTTTAGGTGGCAGTGAAGACAGTAAAAATTCTAACTCCTTGAGCTTGTTTGGAGGTTCTAGTAGGGGAGCGCAGCTATTGTATACCCTTGACCGAAGATCGGTACACTCCTTCTATCTGGGATGGTGGTCCTCTTCCACCAAGCGCACAGCTTCGGGAGGGACGCACATGGAGCGGTGAGGGAGGAAGGGGACACCCGCCTAGCCAGCCAGATCAGCCGAATCAACCCTGGCGATCAATGGGGTGACAGATGTCGCAGCCAGATCGCCCCCCGAAGAAGAAGTATTAAATAAAATCCTATCCTGCGCTGAAATGGATAGGTTAACACTAGAGCTCAAAAATAAAACTGAAACAGGCTTCCGGTTCCGGATCGCGGCACGCGCAGTCGCACGGAGAGAGCCGTCTCTCCCACCGGCTGCTTTCCCTTCGCCGGTAGACCCTTAACCGGGTCGAAAGTTGCCCCGTAGAGGCGACCACTGCTTGAGGAGGCCCCTGCTTGACTGGGGAAGAGCGGCAGCTCTCCTTAGTTCGAGCTATCTCCTTAGGGCCGTCGGAGGAAAGATCGGCCAGCAAAATGGACGATCACTGGACTACTTAAATTTTGGAATACTGAGGGGACCTGAAAACATTTTATTCTTGATTATTATTGTTATAACTACGAATCTATTACTTTGGAGAGGCCTTTCTTCATCTTTTTCAACACAAAAAATAAAAAATCCACTAATTTGGAAAGAAAAAAAAGATTTTATGGTCTGCTGAGGACATCTTGTGACGAAAAGTGGTACTGCAACTGTATATTTTTTTATGGCTGGGAATGGCTATGACCTTCAAAAGATGATAAGCATAAGATAACTGAAACAGCTGTGTGAGCCTTCGCTAAAAGATTAAAAAATCTTTCTACTACTGATATGGAACCTAACACACAGCTGGACTATGAGCTCATATTGGAAAAAATTCTGGAAGCCACAGAGGATATGAACTCTTACTTTCAAACTTTAACAGATCAAATTATAGACCGAAAGACAGCGCAGAAGAAGCAGATTGGCGCCAAAGAGATTAGTGAACAATATGTACCACCTAAAGAGGAACTACGTCAACAACTACACTGAGAGAAACTGTGGAAACCAAAGAACAAATTAACTTTATACAACTCCAAATGCAATCTATGGAGAAGCCTGACGATCAAAGAATAACTTTAACGGAGATGTCTGAAGCATTAACATCAACAGAGACTGACACTCAGATACAAGTTATTGAAAATTGTGAAAAGGTGGATAAACAACTGGCAAATATAACATGGAATAAAACGGCTTTTACCATCCAAAGGCTACTAGAAGAAAGGAAAGAGAACTTTGACCTATTTGAAGCGTTAAAGAATATGGACCTTTTAATATTGTGGTTTGATGATGCAGGAATTTTATTATGGAAACCGTTATGGCACAGAAAGAAACCTAGAGTTAGATTTAAAAATGTATTTTAAAGTTTTATTTAATGGGTTTAAAAAGGCTTTGATTTTTTGACTGAGTTAATGACTAATGGAGCACGTGAAATTTCTAAGAGGATACCCTTTGTAACAATACTTTGTTTTAGATATGATAATTACTGGAGAGGTAAACTTTATTTACTGGTTTAAAAAGATTTTCATCGATATAGATGAATTGATAGAATATATACTTAAATTAGATAGAAATCTATTTGTTGGTTTGATATTTTTACTTTAAGATAATTATTTTGAAATAGAAGGAGAATAAGAGGGATGGGTGACAAGAGAAGAAATGGTATTAATGAAGAAAATATAAGAATATTACTGCGGAAATAATATACCAGATATAATTACTATGTAAAAAAAAAAGGATACCCGAAGTGTTAATAATATGTCTATCTAAGGCCAATTGGAATATGGTAATTGTAAGTTAGTAAAGCTTAAAAACAGGACCTGGATCTTTAGAATTGAAATGTGAGTGATATTTGATAGGATTGTTTGCAGCTTATATAGAAATGTATTAATTTGAATATGCAAGACTAAATGAGGGAATTAGAGGGAATCTTAAATGAATTGATTTGGGCTATATATTTGTGATTGTTTTTCTTTTTTTTTGGATGTTCAATATACCCACCTCCACGGTGGTTCCTAAGCACTCTGATGTAACCCTTTTACCCCTATAAAAATCTAATAAAATATATTTAGAAAAAAATAAAAAAATAAAAATAAAACTGAAACAGACTATTTTGAAATTTGGAATGAAGTGTATAAATGGTTAGATTTAAAGAGGCATGCTGGGATGAATGTCGATGAATAAGTTGATAATTTAGAAATCTTTATACTAGTATTTTTTATATCAGATAGAATTAAAAGTTATTTAACTATAATGTATATTATTGAAAAAATGCTGACTTTGTTATAATGTAAAAAAAAATTCTTGTTTATTTTTTTACAAGGTAACATCAATAGTATCGTTAAAACCAGGGAAGTTGTATCATGTCCAATGTGTCTTTTTTGTCTTTAACTGTATTATGTCCAATGTGTCTTTTTTGTTTTTAACTGTATATTCAATAAAACTTTGTATATATATATAAAAAAATTCTAACTCCTTGCTGCCATCTAGTAATCAGAAATACTTTTGCAGCCCAGATATAGAAACTCTACTTCATATAGTAAATGTAAAAATGTATACTGATAGCTTCAACTGCATTGTGGCAATGTTAGTATGAGTTGATATTTATGGAGTTAAAGTTGGTTTTACAGTAAGAATTTCCCCTTGTACATTTTCAAAGTTTTATATCAATAATTATGGGAGTATTTTAGTCAAGGTCAGAATGTACCAGCAAAATGGTTTTTGTACAGCTCGCAACAATAATCAAGCAAGTGTACATTGACAGCATTTAAATGCATGTCTTTTCTTCTCTCTGTGATTTGCTTCCATTACCTCTGAAATGATCTTTTGAATCCTTTCCATTTTGTCTCTTTAATCCAGCAACAGAATGCTAAGGCTAAAGAAAGTAAATGGTTGGTTTCTTTTCCTCTGATAAAAGATGTTTATAACAAGTATTGGGTTTTAGAAAGGGGGGGTTCTAAGGAAGATTAAAAATGGAGTGGGACTCCATCCTCCACAAGTTATCTTTCTGTCCTTATTCTCTTCAACAGCGAGGCTGGCAGTAGTGATGGGATCTTCTATTTAATGATTTATGTCCAGAACCTTCAGCATTATTTAAACTGTCTGCAGAATCTGAACTGATTTCATACAATACAATGTTTCCCTCCCCCCCCCCTCTTTTTTGAACTAGTTTATTTCCTTCATTAATTCATTCAGTTGATATGGCTGCCCAGTCATTTGCAACTCTGAGTAGCTCACACTCATTTAAATAAAGAAAAGCAAATGTATTGCATCCATATAATAACAATTTAACTCAATATACACAAGATGGTGTCACCCACCATTCTGGAACAATGATTTAGTGGAAGAACCTAGCCATCAGTGTCCTATAAAAAACCAGAAGGGTTGGGGCATCCAAATCTCAGGGGTCTAGTGCTGTTATAGACAGTATGCCTCCTGAATCCCATTAAGATGATGCTATTTAATTGAAAGGACCCAGACCATGCCCAACCTTTCTGATCACATCGGGTAGGCAGAAATAGTTGGCTGACCCATTAAATAAACCAAAGATGAAATCAAACAAAATACAGATAATCAAAACCCAACATTGGATTACACAAACTTGTGATGGATCCTTCACAAGTGAGTTCCATTGCACAGAATCACACATTCATTTAGGGTGCTTAAAACAACTGGGGATAGCAGGGGTGGGGGGTCATTAAGCAAGGGGATTGCATGGTTGCCTCACTTAACAACCTTCATGGCTTTCAACCATAATGCACAGGTTCCATTACAGTCATAAATCAATATAATTCAGAGCAGGAGATGGAGCCACGTATGAAGGCCTGGTCAACCTTGGAGAAGTAAAGTTTGAGACATTTAGTCTTTCATCCTATGGATTCAACCAGTTCTACTCACACATATACAAGTATCTTAATGGAATAAGGATTTAAAGCCAGGACACTGCTGATTAAATGACTGATTTATCTAATTCAGATTTAAGTTATCAACAAATGGCAGCATTCCACCTAAATCCCCCAATGAACTTGATTGCAGCAACATCCTAGTTATTTTTGGCTTCAGCTAGTGATTGTAAAGGATGTTTAATTCCATTGATTTTAAAGAGAAATGGGTATATCCCAATGGAGTCATTAGGGCTTCCTTCCGAGTAAATATGCATCAAAAGCTGTGGTAAATTTTTTTAAAAAGTGCTTATTTTCCTTTGATCACACTCAGTAATGTACAAAAATCAAAGCATTTAATGGGATGATTGTCTGTGTGTTATTGCATGGAGTTGAAAATTACGCCTATTAAGTAACGAAGAGCATCTCAATTGTTTAAGTCTTTGGTGCTAGCATCGGACAGTGCAAGTGGTAGCAGCAGATCTGGAATGGTAGCAAAAGAGAATACAAGAGATCAGAATGTTGCAATTTCATTCTTACATACTCAAGTTCATAAACCACACTTGAATGAAGGGAATGCTTTAGGTATGGATAAATCACCATACGTTTGTTCTTGAAGTACAATCTTCTGCATTAATTTTCCCCACGTAAGCGTCTTCCAAATGTACTGGGTCTATAACTCCTGAATCTCCAGCTGAGAATGTTTTCTCAAATTACAGTCCTGCTTTGGACTCAGATTTCTCTTTTCTGACTGTTTCCTTGGCTGCAGCTCTTCTTCCTTCTTCTTCAAGGTTACTCTCCGAGCCCATTACACTGACAGACTAACCACTTATTTCCTCTCCTATTATTTTATTTATCTTGTTGGATGAAGAAGTCTATGGAGTTAAAAAAAAAAATTAAGCACACACTTTTATGGCCTATGATTCAACCTAATGATGGCCTCCACCTAATTTGGATTTGGAAAACCTTCTGCTTTCATGATCTAACATTGAAGAGGTTTCAGCAAGGTGCTATGTAGCCAATATATCACATTGCAGGAAATATGGGTGTGTGTGGGGGGGGAGGAGTGATAGGCATAAATATAAAGGACCCCAAAATACTGGGCTACTTTTCCAGGAGCCCTACTGAAAGAGCAGAAAATCAATGCAACATAAGCCCTTGAAAGAAATATCTGAGCAGGTAATTGCAAAAATTAAAAGCCGTCCCAGTACAGCAATTCTGAACCTGTGAGAGAGCTGGGCTCTCTAGACTCTTAGTCACTATTAGCACAGTACTAAAAAGGGGGAACTGAATTATAGTAAAAGCAAGCAACAGGCTCTTTCAACTATCCTGCACTGCCATCTTGCGGACACCATTTGAATTTTTTTTCTTTTCAGATCATCAGTCATCTGAAATGAAAATCCAAATGGCAGCCTTTCTTCGCTAATTAGCAATGAAGGCACAGTTTACCAGCCCAAGATTAGCATAATTGCCAAATCCACTTTAGGAAAGCAATAGATGCCAAAGTGTTGCTGGGCATGTTGCACACTTCACACATATACAATAACCATAAAATAAAAACCATTACTTTGCTGCTCTCTTTTGAGAGAAATTCCAGAAGAGTCATATTAGACACTTTAAATGAAACAGAGTGTTGTAACAAACTAATTATGGCTTTGCAAAGTGGAGCTTGCTAGCAGGCAGAGCACATGCCCTGTGGCTTATCAAACCATATAGATGTGCTTTGCATGAACTATTTTGGATGCAGCTGATTATTTACTAAGTCTATGCTTTAATTTAGCAGATCAAGGCTGACTCTGGGACAGATTAGGGCAGGGGTGTCAAACTCGCAACGTCATGTGACGTGTCGCGACGTATCGCGACTTTTTTGCCATTGCCGGCAATGGGGTGGGCGCGGTTTCGCTATGATGCATCCGGCCCAGAGGCCGGCAGTTTGACACCCCTGGATTAGGGTAATTCAAGATTGACGTTTGCCTATCCAGTGTAAGAGAGCCTTTTTCTAGACATCTGCACCCTTCGTTGAAAACAGGACAGGATGAAAACATGTGGACTGTTGTTTGGGTGGAAAAAAGATTCTCTATCTTTTTTCCATGAGCTCTTTGGTCGAGGAATGGTCTCATGATGCAATAGTTTCTGAAGACTTCATATATATTCCTTTATGTGCCTATTCAAAAAACAACCCTTGCCGATTACACAACAATTTACTCTCCATTGAGCTAATACAAGATCATTGTAGTGTGAGTAGAAGAATGCTGGGTGAGTGGGGATGTATCTGTGTACAGGTAGTCCTCGACTTACAACAGTTCATTTAGTGACCGTTCAAAGTTACAATGCCAATGAAAAAAGTGACTTATGACCATTTTTCACACTTATGACCATTGCAGCATCTCCATAGTTACATTCAGATACTTGACAATCAACTCACATTTATGATAGTTGTAGTGTCCTGGAGTCATTTGATCCCCTTTTGTGACCTTCTGACAAGCAAAGTCAATGGGGAAGCCAGGTTCACTTAACAACCGTGTTGCTAATTTAAGAACTGCAATGATTCGCTTAACAAATGTGGTGAGAAAAGTCGTAAAATGGGGCAAATCTCACTTAACAAATTTCTCACTTAGCAACATACATGTGGGGCTCAATTATAGTCGTAAGTTGAGGACTACCTGCATGTGCTCTGGATAAGTATTGGTAGGACACTAGGAGCACTGGGATGAGTCTTCCCAAACAGGCATTGGGATACATGATAGTTTGCTTGGAGCTTCAGCTCATTGGCTTAAACAGATTTACCATGGAATGTTAAATATGAGCCTAAGCTCCTAAAAGATACATGGATGTTAAGATAATGATGAAAAAAGAAACGATACTCCCAACTTCATGATGATCCAGGATGGCCACCCCAATTGGAATGCAATCCTCTGGTATCCTATATTAACTTATAGGAGAAGCCCTATAAGTTAGGACCCCAGTCTGTAGAGAGTTGCACCATCTTCCAGCTCTAGAGGGTTCTGATGTTAGAAAGGGCATGGAAGCACGTAAAAATAAGGGGGGGTTGATGAAAATAAAAGATTTCTTGAGAGCAGAACTCAGCTGCAAAGACCGAATCTGGAAGACCATATTTTAAAAGTTTTCAACTGAGTTTTCGAAGTCGTTGAAATGGAACGTCTTGTTCAGCTTCCAACCTGTGCAAAAGAGGTGCAACTGATACAGGATTTTTGTTGTTGTTGTTCAACTGTTTTCCTGTTCTGATGACCTCAAAATGTGCTGTATTCGTCTTACTTTTTTGGGGGGGAACACTTTGCTGTGCATTGACCTCAGATTCTCCCAAGATCCTACTTGGCAGAAAACTCTGGTTTCTAAACAGCTAGCATACTTCTGATTTTGGCTATACCTTAGAGACCGTTCAAGGACAGGGAGTTTTGGCCTGCACCCAACAAAACACTTTAATGAATGGGACTACAGCTTCAATGCTGGATGTCCATTACTAACCACAATGATGCCAAATTTGATGCCAAATTTGTGATATCATGATGCAAATTCTGCCCTTTTATACATCACACAAAGCAGAGGAAGAGACTGAGTCATAGTATTGTGGCGGCTTTTCACACTTGACCCCCCCTTCTTTTCAGAACTTCTGAAGACCCCTTGGTTCTTAAAAAAATACTGTTCCTCTTCCGTATGTTGAGAGAACTTGAGGAAGAGGGGAAATCACTCCAAATAGCAATTTTCGATCAGGTGCAATATATAGCCCGTGGACTCAAGCTTTCTTTTTAATAGTGAAGTGCTGTTTACTCCATCAAAGATACACACATACAAGGGCAGGGCTTTTTTTCTTAGAACGCTCAGAACGGAGTTCTGGCACCTTTTTTGGATGGAACCTTGTAGGGTAGGCAAAGTGGGTTGTATGACATGTGTGAGTTCCGGCACCTTTTTTTTTTATATATACAAAAAAAGCACTGTACAACGGTATCCATAAATGGAAACCAAGCAACTTTGGACACAGATAGATGGCAGTATTATGCTACCATTTATAAACCCTCTGGTCCAAGGCCAGATCTACTTTCCTCTGCTGTGCAATGCTTGGTCTCTTCTTACCTTCATAAACAAAGAGAAGAATACCTTTCCTTGTAATTCTTACAAGAAAGTGAGTCCCAAACACATCCAGCAAGTGACTCTCAGTAAAACTACTCTGTCTGATCATATCTCACTATGAAGACTAATATCAATTGCTTCTCCGACTCTGTGATTTCCTGAGACCCAGGATAGAAGAGAAGAAGGGGAACAGTTAATTAGTGGTGAGCAACATGTGGCTTCAGATGTTAATGGATCCTGTCACCCAACAGCCTTATCCAGCACAGGCAAAAATGAAGATGATAGGGCAGTGGTGGCGAACCTATGGCACGGGTGCCAGAGGCGGCACTCAGAGCCCTCTCTGTGGGCACGCATGCCATTGCCCCAGTCCTAGGCCTTCAGCTGGGTTTTATAAAACCTTTTCGCTTTAGGCCTCTGCCGCCGTGTGCAAAAAAAAAAAAAAAAGGTTCGATCAGTCAATTTCAACTTCTTGCGGAAAAAAAAAAGATCTTGCAAAGTTGGAATTGATTGATTGAACTTTTTAGTCCCACCCAGTCTGCCATTACCACCGCAGCCATGCCCACCCAATTGGCCATGCCCACCCAATTGACCACACCCAGCCAATGGGCCACACCCACCCGGCACTTGACGATGCATAAGTGGGTTTTGGGTTGCAGTTTGGGCACTCAGTCTCTAAAAGGTTCGCCATCACTGTGATAAGGGTTGCGATCCACACCTAGATGGCAAGATATTGCTCATTCTCAATTAGCTGAAGACCAGTTGTATCAATCCAGAGCCAAGAATATCTATATTCAAAGATAGTACATATGTCAGGGAGAAACAAATTCCATGCGAGAGGGGAATTTAATATCCCAAACAAGCTTCCCAGAGACATTTGTACAGCAATTATAAAAAATAGAAATCCATTTATATATTTTATATGATTACATTCCATTCTTGCAGGCTAAAAGCTATTTTAATGTCACACACACACACACACACACAAAGTACAAATAAAACATCAATCATATTTGTGTGTGTGTGTGTGTGTGTGTGATATATAAAATAACTTTTGAAGATTCCTGGCATATACTTACATTCTCACCAATATCCTCCAAAATAAATCAGATAAAATTACAGAACCGTTCTTAAGTGAAAGTATGAGCATGGTGGAGCAATAAAACTGGAATTCCTTTATCTGTTCCAGAGTCTGGATAGTTTATGTTGAAGGCAAAGAGACCAAGATGAATTATCCTTTGTCATTATCAGAGATTTTTATTATGATGATAACTCTATTCCGTTCCATTGATCCTTTAGAATAAGAAATCCATTGAATGCAGTGGGACTTAAAGGCATACAAACATTTACTATGGGGAGCAGGTTTCTTCAATCTGCCAAAAAAAACATTAAAAACCTGAGAATGCTTGGAACACTTTTCTGAAGAAAAAAAAAACAGCACACAAGGTCAAAAGTGTTTAGATCTACATTTTCCTTTGGGCAAAAAAATTGATTAAAGGGATACATACGGATGCACATCAAATTATCAATCGAATGGAGTAAAGAAACAGAAAAGAAATACCTTTCCCCCACTCTCTTCTCACTTGATTCTTAAAGAACTGACAACAAAGAGCCATCCAGTGAAACTAAGTGACAGAATGTTCAGGGCAGACAAAAGAAATCTTCCTTTCACAAAAAGCTTTATTAACATAGATAATTCACTACCGCTACATCATTAACACCACAGGAAACCCACAGAGAGAGAAGTGCTTTCTTTCTGATTTAAGTTATGCTGATCCTGGACCAAACTTCCAACAGGCCTACACTGGAGAATTGTTTACAACACTTATAAAATAAACCTGCCTCTCTTTAGACCAGGCGTCTTCAAACCTGGCCTTTTTATGACTTGTGGACTTCAACTCCCAGAATTCCTCAGCCAGCTCGCTGGCTGAGGAATTCTGGGAGTTGAAGTCCACAAGTCATAAAAGGGCCAGGTTTGAAGACCCGTGCTTTAGACCAGGGCTTTTCAACCGGTGGTACGCATACCACCTGTGGTACATTAGCATATGGCAGGCGGTACGCGGCCCTGCCCAGCCAAGTGTAGTGGGGGAAGGAACGAGCCAGCACAGCACAGGACTTACTGTGAGAGAGTCCTCCAGAGCTGCAGAGTGGCTGGGGCGAGGCAAAGGCCCTAGGCTTATTTCTGGCTCACCAGGAAGAGAAAGGAGGAGGAGGGGGGCAGAGACAGGAGAAGCTATAAAAGGAGGCAGTTTGGGCAGGAGAGGGAGAGAGAGAGAAACGAGGCAGCCTTGGGAGGAGGCGGAGTCAGCTGTAGCCACACAGAAGGGAAAGAAGGAGGAGGGTGGGGGGAGAGGAGATCAAGCAGGCCGGTCATGAGCCAATCTACAACTTCTGTGGCAGCCATCTGTGCTGGCAGCAACAAACAGGCAAGAAACACAGTGGGGGAGGGGTCGCCTTCCATGAGGAATGGAGAAAGGCAGCATCGGCTGGAGGTGAGGCAGGGAGGGAGGGAAGAGCAGGAGGGAGGGAGTGTTGGAAAGAAAAGCCCGGGCTTGCTTTCCAACTGGGAGGCTATACCTTTAAGAGAAAAGAAAAAATAGACCAGAGGAAACAAACCTCCGGCTGCTGCTGCTCCGGCTGCTCGAGAGGAGACGTCTAATAGCAGAAGTGAAGTGCCATTTCAGCTGAACAACAAACCAGGAGAATGGAAGGATACTTATGTGCTTTTGTGACTTTGAAGTTCTGGGATTTGTGCAATGTGGGCTTTGTGTTCTTAAGGAGTGTTTGGCAATTTCTGTTTGGCTGATGTCTGATGTCTCCTGTTAGATTCTATTGCTCTGCTATTGTTAGCTGTAAGTTTTGCTGCAAGGGATTTTGAAGTATTTTTCTCCTGAATGAATTTTGCCTGTAGCATTCCTTTACTTACGAATGGAGCCATTTGGGGAGGCTGCCTTAGCCGGCAGCCAGTACTTACTACATTTTTTTTCTTCCTTAAATGCCGGCTGCTGGATCCTTAACTTTCCTTTCTAGCCAGTAGCTAATTCTTAAAGGGGAATGCACCTTTTTAAGCTAGTTCCCTCAGCGGCTTGTCTTTTCTGTCTCTGGAGGCTTTTCCTTGTTTGATAAATATATGGAAGAGGGAAAATGGGGTGTGTGTGTGTCAAATTCTTCCTTCAGAAGGAGATGGGAATGAGAAAGAGGGAGGCAGGGAAGGAGGGAGGGAGGGAAGGAAGTCCCGCCTTAGCACTTGGCCACCAGCAGCCCTGCCATTGACTTTGCTTGTCAAAAGGTTGCAAAAGAGTTGGTTCAGCAAGCTCTTCTTGGGTTCTTATTCACTTATTTGCTTCTGGTGGATGATACTGCTTCTTCCTTCAATGGTCTAAAGCAAGGCTTTTCAACCTTTTCACCGATTGTACCACTTTTAGGATATGGCAATATTCGAGTACCACCTAGCAAGGTGTCAAAAACTTGATGACCAAAAAAACCCCACCCCTGTTCAAAGTTGCAATTGCAGTGAAATGACTTATGACCATTTTTCACACTTATGACCATTCCAGCATGCCCAGGGTCATGTGATTTATATTTGGATGCTTGGCAACTGAATCATATTTATGATGGTCACAGTGTCCCAGGGTCATACATACAGGTGTAATTCATACATTCTCTCTCTCTCATTCTCTCTCTTCTCTCTCTCTCTCTCTCTCTCTCTCTCACACACACACACACACATACACACACACACACCTACCTAACTAAATCAATAATGAATCCATAATGTTTATTCCCCATCCCCTGAGAAAACAAATATATATAATGTGATTGAACAAATTTCAGAGAAGCTTATTCTAGCCACCATAAACAATAAAATAAGGAACGCTAGGAAGTCTAAATCTGTTCCTGGAAAGCTAAGTGAAAAACCATACCTTGAAGTTGCCATCTTATGCACGCTATCAGATAAGCCTCACTGAACAGTCAGTGGTGACTGGTACTGAGCTGGCACGCACAGAAGTGTAAACTAAGCAGAAAACAATCACAAATATTCATGCAATACTCCTCCAGATAATTTACAACGTTGTGAAGGGCCACAGAAAAGATAAATACAATGGCAGTGAAAGGGAATTAAAGATCAAGAATGACATTGATGGAATGGGTTCAAGTAACTGATGGCTTCACTAACCATGCAACTCCAAATGAACTGGATTCCGACTATGCATTTTGGGAAAGGGGATTGTTCCCGCATGTTGCAAGAATGCTAAGCTGGGGAAAGCTCATGTAGATTTTAGCAAACTGGGTCCTTGTGGCATGCTTATGAAGTGGTGGACCTCAAGAGTTTTTCTGCACAATACCTTCTAGTTTTATATAAAGCACAAAAAGACTATTAAGGATTGTTGGGACTTTTCCAGATTACATTCAATTCTCAGCTATTGAAGGATGCTCAACATATATAAACAAAAGGTATGTATTTACTGTGTATGTATATGCTTATGTCTACTTCCAGCATCTGTTCTGCATAAAAGAAAGACATGATAGCAGACAAACATTGCCACTGTAGAATGAGTGTAGGTCATCTTAGAATTATATTTTTGTCCCTCCCAGGTGGATATTAATAGATTTTCATAATTAAAAACAATACAATTGTAGGTTCCTTGCATGACATTTTAGTTTGCCAGAATTTATATTCTTTCATGACATTGAATGAACCTGAAATGCTTGGGACTATTAGTCCCACTTAAAAAAAAAAAACAGAAAAGAAATGCCTTATATGATTAGAAAATGGTATTAAGATGAATTGCAAGTCAACATTTTTTTTCAATGGTGCCAGACAATATATTATTAGTTCCAAATAATGGCAAAACATTCAACTTCCCCGGAAACCATTTTATGTATTCTTTTTAGGAAAAAAAATACATATTTTGTTGCACTTGCTTTTCTAATTTATACATTTTTATACTGATTTGCTGTTGGAGAAATACATCAATGTGATTTTTAAAGTTTTTAATAATATGGAACTGATATTAGAAAGAATCACTGTCAATATAGTGCTTTACAATGTTTGTTAGTCACTTATAGAGTTGCTCATAATTAACTTGAGGACACCTACATACCTCCTTGAAAGCAAGTCCCATGTTCCCATTTTGGGAGCCCAAGGCTGCCCATGTGCTGAGCTGTCTTCATTGGATTCCCCTAACAATTCTGTGAGGTGTGCTGGACCAAGAGTAACTGGGTCAAAGTAAGGGTGAGTGAAAATGAAGTTGGGTGCTTTTGCTGGATTTGCTGTTGCACTTATACTTTACTATACTAGAGTGGTACTCCCAGTATGTGTAGGCTTGCACTGCAAGTGTATTGAATAACTGGTCAGAGTGATCTACTTCAGGTAACCTCTATAATTGATATAAAGCAAATGACAGCTTCCCCAGCAGTAATTGGGTAGTATGGTTACTTGATTTAGAAAGCAAGAATTGTTTGTCTGAAGTTATTATAGTTTGCTTTGATATATGCATCATGGCATTCCTTCTTACATATGGTATTTTGAAATTTTTATTTATCGGTATCCTGCTTTATTATTATTATAAATAACTCAAGGCAAGAACATAGCCAATGCACCTACCTCCTCCTATTTACCTCACAATAATCCTGTGAGGTGAGCTGGGCTAAGAGAGAGTGACTGGCCTAAAGTCACCCAGCTGGCTTTCATGGCTAAAGAGAGACTCACAGTCTCCCACTTCCTAGCCTGGTGCCTTAACTACTTGACCAAACTGGCTCTATTACATTATATAAAGAAAGAAGTTAAACCATCCTGAAAGTACTTACATTTCAGTGTTATGTTATTGTTAAGCCTGGAACTTCCAGTGAGTAAAACATTATCTAAATTCCACAATAGTATAGACATCGATTAGGAGCTCTAATCAAAATCAATTCAGGACAGATTGCCATTAAATCACCTTCCCTTAATTCTCCCTCTGCAATCTATCAACGGGATTTGAATATCAGAAGAAAAACCATTACAACTCCAAATACTAGCAATATTTCAATAATAAAGTTCTGGTATACACATGTGCTTTTCAGTATCAGCTCAGTCATGATATGACTTATCAGTGCAGTGGCTAAAAGACTGATAAATGCAATAACTGAACTTGAAACTGAAGAGAAATTCTTGGAGCCAAATTAAAAGCTCCAAATACAAATATATCTTCCCAAAGGAAACTAAGCACAGGCTAAGCTTTATAGTGTCAAATTGTGCAGTACAAATATACTGTACTTTCCCAGGAAAACTACAGCTTAAAACATTCAGAAGACCAATGAATGGTGATAAGCTGGAGGGGGGGGGAATCAGGGGGAGGGGCAAACAGAGCTTTGGAAAAGCGGAAGAAAGTAACTCCCTGTAAAGACTTTATGTTCACGGAATGCTGCTTCTTTGTTCATTCAAAACTCCATTATCTTTGAAGTCCAGCCCTATTATCTCATAATTCTAACCTAACAGCCTCACTGACTTCATTGGTTATGTATATTCAAATTTGCATAGATCTCCAATAGAAGAGAATATCTGCAGCTCAGGGTTGAACTGTGGAATTCCTGGAGCTATCCAAACTTGGCTGTTTACTTGCAGATGTTTCATTATCCAACTAGGTAACATGACTGTGGGGATGCTGCAATAGTTTTAAGTGTGAAAAACGCTCAGAAGTCACTTTTTTTCCAGTATCATTGTAACTTTGAACAGTCACTAAATGAACTGTTGTAAGTCAAGGACTACCTGTAGTAGGAAAAAAACATAAAGTTCTGAGATGAATTGAAGTTTTAAAAATAAGAGTTCCATGAATCATATTGATCAGCAAGTATTCAAATACCAGCTGTTCAACCATTCCTGATCTAATATAATGTAGTTGTGGACTTCAGCTCTTATAATCTCATACATCCCACATAGATGTCTTGAATATTGGGGAAGGCTATATGTCAAATACTGATTTGTTATGCTTCTTAACTTGAATAATCAATGAATCATTGAAAAGGTAGGACTGGATGTGGGCTATCCGTAAGAGGCTGCACAGTCCCACAGTAATGTACGTGGAAAAATCCTTCCCGAGACAGAATTCAATTGTGTTGCAAGGCAATTGATAGAAGCCGAACTTCTGTATTCAGTACTCACACATCCTTTAGAGCAGGGGTGTCAAACTCAATTTCATTGATGGCCGCATCAGCATTGCGGTTTCCCTTAGGGGGCTGGGTGGGTGTGGCCAGAGTGGGTGCGGTCTACTGGGTGGGCGTGGATGGAGTGGGGTGGGTGTGGTTTCGGCAGGCAGCGGGGCGCTCTCCTCACAGCACCGAGAGGTTGAGCCAGGCAGTGCGAAGCTCACCAGCTTTGCACCTTGCTGCCTGCTGAAACTGGGCAGGCTGGGAGCTGGGTGGCCTCGCACTTCTTTTTGGATTTGTGCCGCCCGGCTCAGCCTCTCGGCGCTGTGAGGAGACCGCCTCGCTGCCTGCCGAAACCCCTCCCCCGGAGCCCATCAAGCCGGATATGTGAAGTAGGCGAGGGCCATTTGCTGGCCACTTCCAAGCGATGGTGCATTTCTTCATTCCTCACAAAGGGTGACACCTGCCCAGCATGCACCCAGGGGGCAGGGCCAATGTGGCAGGGGCCGGTCCCTTGCTGTTTCCAGATGGCCTTGTGGAGCTAAGACTGAATGCGTTTCAGCATAGATGGCCACCACAAAATTGTACATTGGCTCCTGGCCAGCTTGGGCCGGGGCCAAGGCAACGGGGGCCGTTCCTTCACTGTTTCCAGGATGGCTTCGTGGGCCACATGAAACCACTTCGCGGGCCGCATCCGGCCCCCGGGCCTTGTGTTTGACATGTCTGCTTTAGAGAGATCGGTGCTGAGTTGCTAATCTCAGCCTCGAGAGCTTCTAGACTCCCTCATTTGTTGGCTGGCCCCTTAACAAAATTACAGGGAATCTGCATGTAAATTGCTCATTAATTCAGCTGCATTTGGCAGCAGTTGAAAGCCAAGGGACATGTTAAGATAAGAAAATCAGTATAATGAGAGAAGCAAGTGGGCTTCTCTAACAGGCAGGTAGAGAAGATGGGCAGAGCTGATCTCCATCCAGGGTAGTCCCCTTGGATTGGCTGCAGTGTATAATCTCCAATTCATCACAACTTATTCAGTGTCCTGCTTTGGATGAGGAACTCCCAAGGTTCTTTGACTAGATGAAAGAGTATAAATGAATGCACGTTTTCTACCCCCTAAAGTGGAGTTCAGGAAGTTGATTTATAGCATATCAGACTTTGTATTCACCGAGCCCAGCGCTGTTTATCGTGACTGGCAGCAGCTCTCCAGGCTCAAGAGATCTTTTTTATTATCTAGAATAGATTATCCAGTATTTTAAAACAAAAATACCATTGAACTTGAGAGCAGCATGCTAAAACTGGTTTATATTACCAAACCCCAGGTTTTTTGTGCCCTAGCCCCTGCCCTACTTTTGAACTAAGAGTCCTCTTGAGTGATTTAAGCATAGCAGGAGTGGTGCACTTATAAAAAACATCCTTTTTGTTATGGCCACATGAATTATAGTGAATGTGGATGATCTAAGCACAGGACCCGATTGTATGGGAAAGGATGCCAAAAATAGTTTTATTTTATTTACTGTATTTTATACTACTGCAATCCATCACTAAAGACAGAAAGCATACCACAAACTATAAAATGCATCAGAAAACAAAAGTAATCAAGGCAAAACTCAGATACATACAAGTCAGCTAAGGTGACAGTCCGCCTCATGCCCCCAATGTCCTCTGAAGCAATCCAATCTTCAGCAACCTCCAGTAAGCCAACAATGAGGATGGTAGCCTGATCTCAAGAGGGAAGTCATTGCAAAGTATGAGAGCCACAAGTGAAAAACATGGTTTCTAGAATCCATTTATCTCATTCAACATCACAAAAAAATATTGACGACGTGCATATGTTGGGTGGCTTGGACAAGATGCTTTGATGTGAAGAAGCCATGTAATGCATTGGAAATTATATCAGTGCTTTGAACTGCACTCAGAAACCTACTGATAACCACCAGTACAGTGACTAAAGAGCTGTTATATGACTATGAAGATCAATTGCCTGTAGATCCCGAAGAAAGTGTCTCGGACAAAGGGCTGAACACTGAGAAAACCCAAAGGCTTTCAGGTCTCTTTGGTCCTATATCAATTATACAATCCGATCCCAGATCTCTACACTGGCTACCACAAGTAATCCTCTAAATCTACCCTCCAAACCCCAGTATTCGTTTGTTGTATTTATATTTTAATTGATCCTAGGAGGATATGGCACACTTCCTAAAAAATGAAAGATCGGGAGATTGGCGAGATACTCCATTCCCCACATTCAGTTTCTTCCAAAACTTAGCAAAAAAAAAAAAAAAGATCAGATGAAAGATGGGATTCAACAGCCCCAGTGCATCACCCCCACTGGGAATGTCAAATTTTAGGGAACAATCAAATCCCTGCAGCACATTCTAGTCCACCCACATACCGTTTAATCCACTGAGGGAAGGGAACACACAGCTACTAATTACATAGCAAAATAAGGGGAGGGAGGAGTTAATCTGACACAGAGTATTTTGATTTTCGACAGGATTTTTTTTTTAAAAAAACAAAAGGTGTTTTTAAATGGAAGCTATAAAAAGGAGGGGCAGAGAAAGGACTGAATAGTTCTGTTCCACAGCAGCTCTGTTGAGTGTGTGAGAGTGTGTGTGTGTGTGTGTGTGTGTGTGTGTGAGAGAGAGAGAGAGAGAGAGAGAGAGAGAGAGAGAGAGAGAGAATGTCAAACTGTAACAGGAGGATGGAGATCGCTGTATTCTGAAGAACTTTTTTTCTGCTAAAGTTTCAGCTTTGGCTCACCCGAATGCAAAGCTGCACAACTCAAATGAGTAACAAATGCAGATCAAGGTTGCTAAAGCCCACACCACCTCAGAAGGTAATACCAGAAGCATCTCTATTGAAGGAGAGACAGGTCAATAAACTCAAGATAATGCTGCACAATTGAAGTCCTGTCCCTTTTTAGATGTGTCTTATATAAAAGGTACATCAAGGACTTCCATTGTGTGGCTAGGGATACCATCTTGATTTTTACACACACATACCTCTGCTGCAAATGGCCCTGGATCATACAAATAGCTATAGCAGTCAGACTTAAATACTGCTTAATACTGCTTTACATCCTTCTCTAAGTGGTTTACAGAGTCAGCATATTGCCCCAACAATCTGGGTCCTCATTTTACCAACCTCAGAAAGATGGAAGGCTGAGTCAACTTTGAGCCGGTCAGGATCAAACTCCAGACTGTGAGCAGAGTTAGCCTGCAATATGGCATTCTAATCATTGCGCCACCACGCTCCTATGTAGATGCATTCAAGATGGCTATTGATCTTTTATTTTGGAAATATCTCAGCAACACTTTGGCATGCTATCTAGAAGTCTTCGTTAGTGATGTACCATGGCAAATCCATTGTACATTTTTTTTACGTGTCATTTATTTTGGATACCATTTACCAGAAAATCTTCTGGATGCCACTGAGAAGATCATTATTTCCTTTCTTTAGGGCAGAGATGCAGTTTGGGTCTTTCTCTTTCAACACAATAGAAAAAAAATGCCTTGAAATGGACAATGACAAATTGACTGTAAGCTTGTTACAGAGATGACATTATGTTGCATCGGAAAATGTAATGTAGCACTGAAGTTGTTTGGATGAAACCTGTGAAACTTTTACAGACTTCTAATTTTCATGTGGACAGCAACACATAATCCATAAATATCAGCTGAAAGAGTGAGCATGTTACAGCCTTGCCTTCCTTAAGGATTTTTAACTCCTAGAATTTCAGATCTAGACCTTGTTGCAAAGGTTGCTGCTCCATGCATAAGATAACTCTATACTCCACAGTTTTTCAAAGCTTTGTACACCTCTAGAGATGGGACCTTTTGGAGATGTCCTCCACTGCAATATTAATAGCAACTGTTGCATTAGAATTGTTAAGCCAGCACTGAGTCAACAAGTCAGATGGAAATTCTATGGAAATCCTTCTGGACTGATTCATTGGGAAAGTCTGGAGTAAAGTTTCAGGAAGTGCAGACTGGATGCCTTCACACTGAATGTCTCTGTCCTCTAGACCAGAATAGGAATGGACATAGAACAGATTTCATATGAAAGCAATCTGGACTGCTCTTCAGTGGAAGTAGATCAAATCAAAGCAAGGAAGGAAATGAAGGTAGGAAGAAGCACGCATGTTCACTTGAGTACACCCTTTGTTCAATTTCACTCTCTAAAATGCTGAGCAAATGGAAGCCCAGAGCAGATGCCCAAGCTTTTCCACCCAGATTCCTTTGCCAAAAGTTCATGGATACCTTCCAAGCAGCCACAGCAAGCGTGCATGGCTCTTGGCAATCTTGTGAATATTCAGCAGGCAAAGCCAATGTGTCAAAAGCAAATGAAGCCCCAAATGAATATTCCAGCTTGCTAATAAAGAACTGCTGGGCAAACTGTGAATAACAGAAACCACACATCCAGCTCCACCTCCAGCTGGCTCGGAAGAGCAGAGACAATTAAAAAAAAACAAGAGTTGTGCAGCATAAAATTAAGGAGACCCATCTTTGCTAGACTAACAAGAGCTGCCTCATCCATAAAGACTAACTGGAATAAATATAGCCACAAATTGAGAAATATGGGGGAAATTACATATACATTTTGACATTTGAGACAAATGCATACTCTTCCTATTTGAGTGCTCTCTCTCTCTCTCTCTCTCTCTCTCTCTCTCTCTCTCTCTCTCTCTCTCGCAGTGATATTACCTAGTTTGAGTAATGAAATGTCTGCAAGAAAACAACTAAGCTTGGAGAGCACCAAGGATTCCTCATTTCAACCCTAAGCTACAAATATTTCCTTTATCTGTATCTATCTATCTATCTATCTATCTATCTATCTATCTATCTATCTATCTATCTATCTATCTATCTATCTATCTATACTATCTATCTATCTACTATACCTACCTACCTACCTACCTACCTACCTACCTATCTATCTATCTATCTATCTATCTATCTATCTATCTATCTATCTATCTATCTATCTATCTATCTATCTATCTATCTATCTATCTATCTATCTACATCCATACCGTCCATCTCACCCAAGTGACTGGGCAGTTTACAAACAGCATCATAAAATAATATAACAATATGACTAAAAAGGCAGTTAAAAACAGTTAAATAAACAAGGTTAAATTTACAAATTAAAAAAAATAAAGTTAACAATCAGTTTTTTCATAGTTTTAAAAGATATGTAAACTAATGAAAGTACTAGTTCTTTATTAACAGTTTAATCATAGACAGACAAATGCAATTGAAAGGAACAGAGGATAGGCATTGAATGAGTACACAAAACAGATTTATAGTCATACATGGGCGAGTGTATTTAGAAACCCAGGGATTCAAATACCTGTTTATCACTAATAAAGTGATCTCACATGAGCAGTTGTTAAAAAAGGCTTTTTCTTGTGATAATAGTGGTGGGGAAAGAAGAGTGGGGGCAAAATGAGGAATTGCATTCAAGGAGTGAGAATTGATAGAAACACTCTAGATCTGCCTGAAAGCAACTTCCAAACCTGCCTTTATAATGGAGATGCCTGTTAAGTGAAAATAATGTTAGACGTATTATTACAAACAGGCTTGGGATGGTGGTAAGAGGAGGCATGTAATTGAGCATTTATCCTACTTGTTTTCCTTACAAATTTTTATGCTTCACACTGCTTCATCTTTTTATACAGATAGTCCTCAACTTACGACTACAATAGGGATTGGAACTTGTATCACAAATCAAAGTGATTGTTAAGTGAGTCACACCTGATTTTGCAACCATTTTTTGCTTCAATCATGAAGCAAATCTACATGGTGTCAACGCTGCTAACATCGGATGTTCTTGCTTTGACAATATATGGAGATGCAGCCATTTTCCTTAACTTGTGTGTTACTCTTAGAGTTAGAATTAGATGATACTGGGGGGGGAGGAGGAAGAATATGTATGGGAATTAGTTAGACATAACAAGATCCTAGTAGCATGTGATTCAAGGTTGTTTGAAATAAGAGATGATAAGAAATGGCGGGTTGGAGAACTGGAGAGAAAGTCTGCATTTCAAACTAATTGGAGAATGTGATTTATGACTGTCAATTAGAGGAGGGAATTGTACTTTGATACTATGTGTTCAGGGGAGGGGGATTCAGATTTTGGCTTCGACTATGTACGTGCCGATGCTTATGTCACTCGAATAAAGATTCTTTAAGGTAAACAATGCCTCGAAGTTCTTTGAAGAATTTCATCTGTCGGAACCATGACACATGGTCTTTAAGTGAATCATGCAGTCATTAAGTTTATCTGGCTTCCCCCATTGACTTTGCTTGTCAAAAGTCCCCTGGGAAGTCCCAAATTGTGATAATGTGACCTCAGAATGCAGCAACCCTCATAAACACATGTCAGTTATGAAGCACCTTAATTTTAGCTGTAAATGCATGTACCGGTCATAAGTCACTTTTTTCAATGCCATCGTAACTTTGAACAGTCATTAAATGAATAATCATAAATTAAGGACTACCTGTAAAGAACAAGGTCAGAAGACTCAGGTAACTGGGAATGGGGAAAACTCTTGAATGGAGCTTAAGGATAATAAAGCGATACTACTACTGCAAACAGAATCACTTGGACTTAGCACATTTGCACAAAATAGGAGGAGGAGTATTTTTCACCTACGCAGTGTTTCTCAACCTTGGCAACCTTATGATGTGTGGACTTCAACTCCCAGAATTCTGGGAGTTGCTGGTTAGGGAATTCTGGGAGATGAAGTCCACACATTGTAAAGTGGCCAAGGTTGAGAAACACTGATCTACAACATTCCCCATTTTTCACAATGCCTCTCCACACCACTCTGATCGGGGTGGGGGATAGCAATTCTCTCTCTATATATATATATATATATTATTTTATTCAAAAGATTAAAATCCAAAATCCAAAAGAAAAAAAACATTGGATTTTGGATTTTAATCTTTTGAATAAAATAAAGTGTTTCCAAAAAAAATTAAGAGTATGAAAGGGAATTTATATTCAGAGAGCAGATCACCCATACCGCTCATAGAAGTCTAGATGTGTATTCCCAATAATAATTCTTGAATATCAGTCTCCTAACTAGAGAATGCACCAATATTTTGTTAAACTTATTTTCAAATATTTTGGGTCAACTAAAAAAAAGCTGCTGATTAGGCAAGCAGTTGACTGCACACAGATGTGAACACTATCTCTCTCTCTCTCTTTCTCTCTCTCTCTCTCTCACACACACACACACACGCGCGCACACACACAGAGAGCCTTACATTATACAAATTCAGGAAGATATGATAACTTTAGAAAAGGCATTCCCTTTTTCATCACTCACCAGAAAATAATTCTGAAATTCAGTAGCAGGCTGCTCTTTAGAAGAGCTCAGAAAGGCCACGTTACACCTGTGCTCAAAGTGTAGCTGCCAATTTGTTTCTGGGTGAAATACAAAATGCTGGTTATTACCTCTAAAGCCTTAGGCAGCTTGTGTCAGGCTACTTGAAAGAATGCTTCTTTCTGTTTGATCCCCCTGCTCACTGAGATTATATGAGGAGACTTAACTACAGTTGCCACATTTGAGTTAGAGCCTTTTTTGTAGCCTCCTGAATTCTCGGCTGAGTCAAAAGGCCTAACCATTTTTGAGATTTTTTTTTTAAAAGGCCCTAACACCCAGTTTTATAAGCAGTTCTTTAAATGTAGGTTTGTTTTAAAAAGCTGTGGTGGTACTTTTGAATATTTTGTTTTATTATAGACCATTAAGAGACTTTGAAAGTTGATTGTATGTTCCATCCAGTGAATTCAATGTCAAGCCTTCTCAATGGTGGCTCCAGCTCTGGAACAGATTAACTCCAGACATTCAGGATTACTGTGTTTTGGAAGAACCATACAAATGTGGCTCTTCAAGAGTGCTTTTGGAGTTGCACGAAAACTTTACTATGCCCAAAGAAGTAAAACCCACATGGTGTTCTGTTATTGTATTGTTCTAATTTATTCTGTCACGGCTTATTGCATGCCATTCAATGCCTTGGCAAAGAAAGGGGGAGGGAAAGAGGATTATTTAATACATAAAAATAGCATTGACGTAACTGTTTTAATCACATGGAATTTATATCATGAGTTGACTGAGACCACTTTCCCACTTACAATATCTTTCAGAACCATCCAACGATTTTTAAGCCAAAGAAAAACCTGTCATCATTACAGCACAAAGATGGCTGCATGATTTTAGAAAGCGCTAGAAGACATTAGAGGGAAAATAACCTAAAATTTATTTTAAAAGGGATAAATAACTCTACCAGGTTACAGGAATAAAGCATTGTTGTGCCTAAATGACAAAAAAAAAGAGTTTCAGCACCCTGGAGAGCTTCCTGAACTACTGTTGAGTGTGATTAAGATGGATGAAATAGATGCCATCCTTTCAAATAACTGGTCCCCAAACAACCAGAAATTAAAGAAACTGAAAAGTTCTCCAAAAATCAGGCTTACAAAACAGAGCCTGTGCTATATTTAAAGGGGAATTAATAATTATAAACAAGAGCAGCCTAACAATATGCACATCTAGTCCAAACACACGCAGGTAGAGTCTTCTCTTAGTGTTTGATTCCAAAACTCATCTCCCAGTCATTATAGTAATCAAAGAGAACCAGTATAAAGCTTTGGAAAAAAAACAGGCTAGGGTAATACAATTCAAACTCTAATGATTTCAATCCCTCCTCCAAAATAGGGAGAGAAGAAAACACAATGGGTTGAATGGATTGAATGGACTGAATGGATTGAATAGAGACCTTGGTTTGTGAGTCACTCAATAGCCTCTTGGTATTTAACTCACTATTGTCTCCAAAGTATTTGATGTGCTAATTAGAGCCAAAACATATCAACCAAAGGCAATGCCTGCTTTCAGTAAACTATACAATGTGAACTGCGCCACGTGCTCCCAAATGTTTTTCCTCACAAGACCTCTTTCTGTGGTTTGGATTTGGCAGCTGGAGTAAAATCAAATGCAAGAGAGAGGGAGAGAGAGGGAGGGACAGGGAGAGAGGGAGGGGGGATGTTAATGTCTCTGTTTATTTATTTATTTTAACTCTAATTCCAGCTGGATAGTTTGCCACCTGCTGTTTTCCAACTATGCTTTTGAACAGGATATGTCAGAAATACAAATGGAGCCATTTTCAATTTCAGAATCTGGATTAGCTGGTTTGAGTATTCTTAATGATCCAGAGAGGAAGTGTTATTTACTTCTTACAGCCCAGTGCACAAAGGATGAAAACTATCAACTGTCTTACAGAGCCACTGCTTTGAAAAAGCCCCAGTGTTACAAAACACAATTCACAAAGTTACAAATTCACCTTCCAGTTAGTTGTCACTTATAACTAAGCTAACAAGTGACAAGCAGCCTTGATAGGCTTAGTCAAATGTAAACTATATGCTTCTTCCCACTGACTGAGTTCAGACATTCTAAATCCTAACTTTAGATTAACAAGGGACACTTGCTATGTCACATTGCATGCTATGCCCAAACAAACTTATCATATTAAAGTTTCATGTGATGGCCTAGTTGACATGCTAAGACTAGGCTAAAATGTGAATGGGTAAGAGACCTTACAAATGGTTAAAATCTTTAAATTAACTGATTGTAAAGATCTTGACTATTTCTAATGTCCCTGACTCAATCATATTTTAGCCGAGTATTAACATTTTCGAAATCAAATAGCTTCTTTTTTTCCTTTTTCAATAGCAAGTGAAGAAATAAAATTCATAAATGGCAGCCTCTAACTACAATAATCTACACCTATATATATATATATATACATTTGGGAATGAGAAATGAGTAAGTTCATATCTAAATGTAAAATAAATAAATACCCGTATCATCCATATCCAGTTTATATAGACTATGACAGACAGAATGTTGGTTTTCACAGAAAACATAATATCTCCATATGGAGGCAGATCATAGCAGTAGCAATCAATCAAGTATATAAAAATCGATGGATGAGCCTTTACACATGAGTCTGCTCCACTGGAATTTTTTCTCCCTGGATATTTACCCTTGTCTGCTATCACTAATCACCCACCTCTTCTACATCTTCTCCTGTCTTGCTCAGACTCAACCCTCCTTCCTAGACGGCTTGATGGTCTCAAGCAGGGTTATAATCACAAGCCCAATTGTGACTATTTGAAATCCATTGTCTCTCTCTGTGTGTCCTTCCTGGAACTTGGACAAATGCTGCCTGTCACCTGTTAGCTGCAGTTTCAAGAAATTGAAGCTTTTTTTCCACTCCTATGAACACATACAAACAAGCTGATCTGGCCATGGGGTGAGGGAGAAGATGAACTCCAGCATGTTTGTAATGCTAAAATTTGGGCTGCAAAGATAGAAGGTTGCTAGGAAGATGTAAACATTTCTAGCAAAATGCTATCCACTGACAAATGATATCCCACATGTGCAGGTATAGGATTTAAGGTTTCATATTAGAGAATGTGATTTTTCAGGGAGGATCAAGAGTTCTGAGGCTTGGATACAAATGGTCTTGTTATCAAAATCCCCACTCGATAAAGGAGATTTATACCTTATTTCCTGTTGGCACTGGCTCTTAATTACAGAACAGTATCCATGAGAAGTTAAATTAGTCCCGGCACTTTTGTCCTTTTGGAAGCAAGTTCAAATGGAGCTCTTCTAGAGGAGTTTTATAACTGAATGTATTGTTGAATACCATGCATTATGTTACGTTGCTCTTATGTTGTTATGTTATTTTTAATTATATTGTTCTATTGCTGGTATTCTGTGTTTATATATTTTATCATTATCTTTGTCAAACCACAAATGAATAAAGGAGCCCTTGCTTTATCCATACAGGTGAGGGAAAGAAGCTGACAAACTCACCTAGAGAGTTCCATAGTCAAATGGAGATTGGGTACCCCCAGCCTCAGTCCAATGCTTTACCCACAATCACGGCATATGCAATCCTACTTCCAATGCATTGGGAGGAAATAAAATGGCAGATGAATTGAGCTACCCAACACGGATTGAAATGCTCATTAATAGGTATGTTCATACTGGAGATAACCTTTTCAAAATACTATATTATTAAGTACGAATGTTGGTTCTGATATTTATTTCTTTTAGCATTTTATAGGAGGCAGCATAAATGTGCAGTGCAGGGAGGGGAGGGGAGGGGAACGAAGGGTCTCTTGGCTTTTGTGAC
Organism: Azemiops feae; assembly: GCA_023970755.1. Lineage (NCBI taxonomy): Eukaryota > Metazoa > Chordata > Lepidosauria > Squamata > Viperidae > Azemiops > Azemiops feae. The sequence goes on along the minus strand of JALGBA010000082.1, from coordinate 848,343 downwards.
AATCCCGTACAGCCATAGATTTGATAGTGGATTCTGACCACCAATATAAAAACTAACATTGGATTCCCACTCCCACATACATATACACATATACACATATACACATACACACATATAGTGTTTGAATTAATAGCTCGGGTTGGTAGCTGGGCTGTTGGTTTGATCTCCAGGCTTGGTAATTAGGTTGCAAAGGTTTTGTCTCCATTTGGGGGGACATCTTACAGTGCAGTTTGAATTGTGTTCGGTTTGTTTGGAATGTTGCTTCCGTTATTTCAGTTGAAGTAGCTCTCTCGCTCTCAGTGGCTGGTAGGTGGGGTCAATGTTAATGTGTCTGTTCACTGATTGGTTGGTGGACAACCAGGCCTCAAGGAAGACCTCAAAAGACACGACCCATTGTCCCTCATGTCTGTCCACAAGGACTCAGAAGGACACAAGTTCGATCTAACCAGGACCAAGCAAAGTCAAGGAGAGAAAGAGAATTCCTCGAGTTCTCCACCAATCAATCAGTGAACAGACACATTGACATTGACCCCGCCTATCAACCACTGAGAGTGAGAGACCTACTTCAACTGAAATTGTTTGAACATCCCAAACAAACATTCCAAACAAACCGAACACAATTCAAACTGCACTGTAGATGTCCCCCCGAACAGAGACGAAACATTTGCAACCTAATTACCAAGCTGGTCTACATTAGGTCTCTCCTATGATTGCTCCCAATGGAAAGGAATTTTAGTCAAAACTCTTCCACATCTAATCTCTTGATTAGTTAAGGGCAGGCCATAAGAAATCTCCTTTGGATTGCTTTGCCCACCAACTCCTTGTTGTTTGTGCTAGATGGAGAAGCCCATGAATCAAGTTCTTGGTAATAGGGACTTTGGCAATGCAGCTGGCAAGACTGCAGGTTGATCTCAGTTTATCACTGGGGGACATGAATAGAGATATTGTTGAAACATTTAACTTTGAACCTAAGCGTGTGCAACACTCAGAGGCAAAAATTTATTTAAAATTCAGTTTGCTGTTCCAAAACACAAGGTATTCAAAACAGGTTCACTGGTCTATTCAGCCTAATCTATTTCTAAGTGAGGAGCCATTCTTTCAGTATGGTTTTTACAGCACTCTTCGGTTTTGATTTTTTATTTTTCACAGTTACATTTAGCTCAGAGTCATACTGCATCACTGCTCTAGGATCTTAAGCTTGTATTCTTTCTGGTGTTCTTTACTATTCAATGGCAAAAATGAAGATGGAACAAAAGACATAGCACCTGAATATATCTTGTTACAAAGAGTGAAGCAGCTATATCTACAGCAATAGAGAATGGACACATCAAGTTTTGAGGACTAGGTCACTATATCAGGTGTCTTGCTTAGGCCCTTAAGATGTGACATCTTCTATGAGGCAAGAAAATTATTATAAATCTTGTCTATGGAGATTCTCAGTCATCCAGATATTGTTGTTCCAAAGGTGCTTTTTCAAAAGGCAATTGGACTTTCTTTGTTCTTCCTTGAAGACATTTCACTTCTCATCCAAGAAGTTTCTTCAGTTCTGACTTCAGAAGCTTCTTGGATGAGAAGTGAAATGTCTTCAAGGAAAAACAAAGAAAGTCCAGTTGCCTTTTGAAAAAGCATGTTTGGGATACTACAGATCTTGAAAGAAGTAAAGGAAACATAATGTTCCAGGTATACTTCCATTCATGTCTATAGCACAGTTTGCCTTATGAATGCCAGATTTCTTTTAAAAATGAAGTTTCTAGTCTTCATTGTTTTACTACTTTTTAAAGAACCTGCTACCATTGTCAATTATGGCTACCAGCCAGCAGTACAATTTTGTGAGCTGCAAGCAGTGCTAACTGCACCCATAATAAATAATAAATAAGGTGAACACAGAAGCCAACTAAGAAATCTCAGGGAAGCCCCCCCCCCCCCCGAATGATTCAGTAAGGACTGGGCCACTTCTATCTTTAGAGGTCCCTAGCCAAATCAATATTGAAAAAGATGCCAGGAAATGTTTATGTCATCAATGAACTCAAGCAGTCTTCCTCAACCTGGACGCCTTTTAAAGGGACTAAATCTCAATTCTTTAATTCCTATGACAGCAAGACATTATGGGAGCTGTAGTCTAGCATCTCTGGTGCTAGGTTGCAGAAAGTAAAATAACTGATTTTGATAACCGTTTTCCACACACACACAAAAAAGAGGCCAGTGAAGAGGCTGTATTTTGTCCTCCCCAGCAAAGCTGAATTCCTCAGAGAGAATGCAAGGGAAAAATCACAGAAACAGAATTCTACACCCACTCACCCCAACAGTAGTTTCATACCAGTGAAGTACAACTTGGGGGGGGTGGCCCCTTAAAGGCTGAGAGACCCACAGCCTTTAAGGGGCCACCCCCTGACCGGAGCTAGGGCCCAAAATAAAGAATTGTATTTATTTATGAGGTTCATCTATTGCCTCAGTCCACATACACTAGCCATGTAATACAGTTATACAGGGATAACAAATAATGCAAGATTTATTTTGGCACTCAGAACCCCACAATCGATCCCCAAAAATCTTCCAAAAGAGCCAGATTTTACCCACCATCAGACGCCATCTTAATTTTATGTAAACTTTAATTTAATGAAATTCAAATTAAATGAATTAGATACAACGACTATTATTACTCACTGTAATAAATGTCTTCACCTTCAAATTACTGCTTGGTGGCAACTTTGGAAAGGTGCCAGCCAGAGACCCTGTTGAAGGCTGAATGGAGGTTTATGCTGCTCTGGGGCTATATCAAAAAACTAGGTCCTGATGCATCTAACAGATAGCTGTCAATGCACGTTTTGGAAGGTGATAAGAAAAAGCAATTCTATGCATAGAGAATTTTTTTCAGAGAATAATAGCTACCTCATCGCAGGAAAAAATTAGTACTTTGCCATTGAAAATGATGCCAAATAAACCAGTTGGCATAATTATTCTTCATAAGACCATTTGGGGCACAGTCAGGTAGGGAAAAGATTGTGTCCTAGAGGACATTGCTCTGCTTCCATGCAGTTACTGAAACTTTTAACAAAACCATTATCTTCAAATTTTGCTAGGCACATGTGATCCACACAGACTTTCAAGGAAAAACAAAGCTGCACAGGTGCCACCATTCCATAGAAGCGTAGAAAGGTGCTTGTATGCCCCCAAACTATTTTTCTCTTTATTTTCATTGGCATGGGAAAAATGTTCTGATCCTTTTGGATAAAGATAGGGGTAAAGATAAATGTGCATGATGGAATTTCAGTGGCCAGCAGAGGTTCAATATTTCTTCCTCTACCCAGAAGAGGGGGGAGGGGGAGCGCGAGAGGTTTTTACTCATCTGATGAATGGCAAGGATAAATGAGAATACACAGTGGCCTCCTAAAATGAACAATGGGTCAATCACACCGTAGAGAGCAGAAAGAACAGATCTTGGAGGAATTTAAAACCTGCTGCTATGAGCCTAATAGAGTGGAATAGAGACATTTCCCCCACCATCACTTCCTTGCAGAGGAAGAGGGAAATGATGCCTGCTCTGGGACCAGTGTAAAGTCCTTCCTTTCTTAGAAGCCTGCCAAGAAGATTCATGAATCCTCCTTTTCAGCTTTCCAACACAGAAGCTCCTGCTCCAAGGGAAACAGGTGATTTGTTTTCCTACAGGTTGTAGAATTCAGTTGTTTTCCTTTCAAAATGCACACAGCCCTGAAATACATATCAGGATTTATTTATTTATTTATTTTTAGAAAATCTTGAAATGGAGACAGAGTGTGGGAGAGAGAGAGTCATGATTTTCTTAGAAAAATAGCTCATTGCCTCACTCGGGGCCTATGAATAAGGCCCATTGACAGCAACAGATTCAGGACTGACAGAAGGAAATATTTTTTTCCCAGAGCACAGAGTTAAATTGAAGGATTTTCTGCCAGCAATTGTTAAAACAGCAGCCAATTTGGATGATTTTCAGTGGGTCTGGGCAGATTCATGGAGGATCAGGTTATCAGTAGCTATTAATACTGATAGTTCTTTACCTTCTCCTGAATCATGGGTGGCATGCCTTAAGTACTGGTTGCCAGCTAGTAACAATGGAAGGCCAGGGGGTGGGTGGGTTGGGGTGTTATAACTCTTCAGACCTACAAGCTTCCTACATACATCCTTTTGCCTACTGTATAACATCAAACACTGGAATAGATAGGCATATATAGCTATAAATTAAAAGAATTCACTGAACATCTTCAGTTGCTGGTGGATTGAGACTTTTTTTTTCAATTGATTTTTCAATTATTTTCTTTCCCAATCTTACTGCTTATTGCCATAACTCTCTTCCTTGCTGCAAATGGATGCTTTGAATATAACTTTCCCCAAACTTCCCCACAGCCAACCTGTTGCCCTTTCAAGAAGCAATCTGCCAGAGCCAGAGGGAGATAACCCATGTGATACCTTCAGCCTCTCCACGTGAGAATCAGGCAAAATCCAGAAGCTTTTGTTGTTGTTCAGATCCTGACCTGAATGCAGACTTGCTCCCTTTGAAACTGAAACAGTCTTGGTTTGTTGAGAGAACAGGGATAAAGGCCACCACTGGATTCAAACAGGTGAGATGATGGTTTTTTCAAATTCTCCAAGAATTACCCAACCACTCAACACCCCACACTCTATTTTAGAATATCTTTTGATTCTCTCTCCCCCCCCAAAAAAAAACAGCTTTTCAATGGACACAAGATGCGACAGAAGGGTAGTAGAATGAGCCAATATATGGGGTCTGACCTCTTCATTCACTGCAATTCCATTCAGCGTTACAGGCAGTCCTTGACTTACAATCACAACTGAACCCCAAATTTCTGTTGTTAAGTGAGACATTTCTTAAGTGAGATTTGTCCCATTTTATGACCTTTCTTGCTACAGTTGTTAAGTGAATCACTGCAGTTGATAAGTTAGTAACCTGGTTGTGAAGTGAATCTGGCTTCCCCATTGACTTTGCTTGTGAAAAGGTTGCCAAAGGTGATCATGTGACACAGTAAAGGACATCAATATGAACCAGTGGCCAAGCATCTGAATTTTGATCACATGATCATGGGGTTGCTGCAAAGGTCGTAACTATGAAAAGCGGTCATCAGTCACATTTTTCAGTGCCATTGTAACTTTGAACGGTCACTAAACAAACTGTTGTAAGTCGAGGACTACCTGTACTCTGAACCAAGCTTCATATCATAATCTTACAGTATCCAATGACTGTATTCACACATGCATAGACAAGTTAATTACAAGCTAATGGCTCAATCTGCATAGGTCAAGCCTGATTAGTTTTAACCTTGGTTAAGATTTGGGGACAGGTACCTTATATACAGAATGTAAACCCAGCCTGTTTAATTCATTTATGAGTCAATGTACCATGGAAATCCAAGACATGTTTGAAATAATTATCCAGGCTAAGCATGTGGTGTGAAGACAATTACAGCAGTGGCCAGGTAGGGTGTGGAGTTTTGGCAGCTAGCTTTTCCACCTTAGCCGCGAAGAGACAACTTCTGCAGCCCACTTAGTGGGAACTGAATACTCTCCTGTCAACATTTGCTAGCATCATTTTCTTGTTGGTCCAGCTCTGAAGATCAGCTTGCCATCTTGGGTTAGATTCATCTAGGTTACATTGTAGCACTCAAGAGGACAAATATATCACGGTATTTTTAAAAGTAAGAAGGCAATTCTAATAAAGACAGTTATCTTGGCTGATAGGACAAGAAGTAGTATTCACTAGAAAGGATAATTGTTTGGGGGCTTATTTCTTTTAAATCTATATTGTTGCTGGGCCTTTGAAAAAGAATGTTTATGGAGATTCTCAGTCATCCAGGTCATGGTTGTCCCAAAGGTGCTTTCCCAAAACTCAACTGGACTTCCTTTATTTTTTCCTTGAGGACGTTTTCCTTCTCATCCAAGAAGCTTCTTCCATTCTGAAGAAATGAAGAAGCTTTTTGGATGAGAAGTGAAATGTGTTCAAGGAAAAACAAAGAAAGTCCAATCTCGTCTTGAAAAAGCACCTTTGGGACTTTGAAAGAGAACTTTCCATCTCTTGGGTGTTCCTCCTTTTTCCCCCTCCTTCTGCCTATCAGCATTCTTTTCTCTGACTGATTTCCTTTCTCTTGTGTTCTTTACATTGTTATGGGTTCCATAGTTATTGTTTAATGGGACAGAAAAAGACAGGGTTCAGCTGTTCAGCTTCTCCTAGTCGCAATAGTGCCTTTATTCAAACAGAACCTGGAGGCAGCGTTAAAAAAAAAGGTATCAGCCTAGAATCCCTACACAGCTATAAGTGGACTAAGTCCAATCCACCCACCCCGGAAATCAATTTATCCTTATCTAACTCCAAGCAGGTGCTAATCCTTAATTGATAAGATTCCTGTGCATAGGTTAAGTAGTAACAAATCAGTTTAATTGGACCTTTACATGTGGACCTGGTGTTTAGTGCCTAACATTAGATCATGGGTCTTCAAACTTGGCCCTTTTATGACTTGTGGACTTCAACTCCCAGAATTCCTCAGCTGAGGAATTCTGGGAGTTGAAGTCCACAAGTCATAAAAGGGCCAAGTTTGAAGACCCCTGCATTAGATCATATGTTTCAAAAGGGCTTGAGGGACATGATGTTGGGAACTGATTCATTGTTCACTGCTTCTATCATTCTGGGCACTAACAGAAGCTGACGCTGAAAAAAAAAATCTGCTTCACTCCTTGGGAACTGTCCTGCAAGTTTCCATCTGATCACCTGCATTAATCTGCATATGAATAAGGAGATGGACCGTGCATGTATGGAACTAATTACCATTACTGCACCAATATCACAATATCACTTTTAATAAGCTCTACTTTTCAAGAGCCTCTGTACACTCCTGGGCTGTAAAGAGCTTCATGTGGGAGAACCAGCGGATGCTGAAGCTAAAAAAGTTGAAGCTGTTCTTGTTCCAGAAGATGGACCAGAGTGTGTAGAAAATATGCCTGTCCTGGATAAGTTTGCACTTCTCTTAAAGACTAGATTCACAACTTGGGGTTCTTCTGGATCCAGCATTGATAGCAGGTAGCCACATTACATAAGTGACAAGAAGTCTTTTATTATCTTGGGCTGATAACCTTTTCTCTATTCCTGGAGTGGAGGAATCTGACATTGGAGAGGCTTGCAATAGTCACCACAAATTGGATTGCAATTGCTTATGGGGTGACTCTTGAGGATGGCCTAGGCCCTAGGAACTGCAATTGACTTAGAACAGTGGTGGCGAACCTATGGCACGCGTGCCAGAGGCGGCACTTAGAGCCCTCTCTGTGGGCACACGCGCAATGCCCCAGAGATGGCAACCGTCCCTTTTCAACCAGCCGCCCGCTAACTCGCCGAGGTCCCACGTGGCCGGATGCATCTCAGCACCCATGCGCTCGCTGGCCTCTATGTGTGGGGGCCAATGGTGTCAGGCAGCAGCCGCCCCAGCCCCTGCCTTGCCTTGCCTTGCCCTGCGACAATGGCACCCCCGCCCTGCCTCACCTTGCCTCGCCTCACCCCGCAGGATGAGCCTCCTGCCCACTGCCCAACCTGCCAGAGACCCCCTGGATCTCTCCCAACCCTGCCCGGCCCCCGCATGCGTCCCTCCCCACGAGCAACATCGAGGTGATCACGCCCATCTTGGCCACACCCACCCAGTCTGCCATGACCACCACAGCCATGCCCACCCAATGGACCACGCCCACCTGGCACCCGGTGATAAATAAATGGGTTTTGAGTTGCAGTTTGGGCACTCGGTCTCTAAAAGGTTCGCCATCACTGACTTAGGACACAGCTGTGAGTCTCTCCCATTCCTAAGCCAAAGCATAGACAAATAGATGTGAACCACTGAGATATGTTCAGAGATGTCCAATAGCACCTCTAGGGCTATCAATAAAGAGGAGAGGGTTAAATGGTCCTTTGCTTGTATCTAGGTTTTATAGGAGAGAAAGGACACTACCAGAGATGGTGTCAAAGCACAATCTACCAATCTTTCAGTGACAGAAAAATATACCAAGCCCTTCTTCTGTTGGTGACTAGTGCTGATATTGCAATTTTTAATGTGAAGAACATTGCGGAAAGTAATTGATGGGTTCCCTGGTTTCATTTCTCCTCCTCCTAAATATCAACTGCTGGCATGAAAGAGCCTGTAAACAGGGTTGGGCACATGTGGGGGATGCTTGAAATGATATGACTAGCCATCTGTCAAGTTACCGAATGGACTCCAGGTGCTCCGTGTCTCTGACCTGTCAGTTAAACTATTTCTGGAGAGTTTCATTTTTTTTAAAAAAGCACCATACCTGTTTTAAAATGTGGATTTGGTACTCTTCTGAAAGAATGCTAAAACTGAATACAAAAATAGCTTCGTTGAAAAGGTTACAGGCACAAAGGAGGGAATGTCATGAAGTAGAAGAAGTTGAGAAGCAGTCAGAGTCACTCTTGACTAATGCTAAAAGGAATGGCAAGGCTGGCAGAGAGTTACTAGCAGCATGCAGAAGTAGGCTATGGAGAAAGCTGTCCCACAACCAAAGAAATAATAAAAAGCAGCAGAGGAGAGAAGCAGCAGAAAATCTGAAATGCATTCATTGGTATAACAGAACCAGCAACACAAAGCTGGCAGAACCCAGCTCTCATTCCCAGTTTAAATCAACCTCTTTTTTCCAATAAAAGTCTAGCACTCTTTCAAAGGAGCATGAAACCTGAGTATATTCAGAAAGCACTCATCAGGCATTATGCTGACAGATACGGTACCTCTAAAGAAGCCAGGTGTTTAATCTCTCTGACAACGCAAGCCAAACTGGTTACCAAGAGCAGTAGCCAACTGATCAAAGGAGAAGGTGCATCAGCCTAAAGTACCCAATAAAATAAATCTGTGTTTATCCCACTCCTGGTTGCATTGTTAACCGTGTAATCAATGGCAAGCGTTAGACTGAATCCGTGACAAAAACAGTAGAGAGAGCAAAGAGAAAATACTATTTAAAATCAGAACCACTGAAGACAACTCAGCCATCTCAACAGTAGGCTGGTAGTGAAATCAAAGGCAGCATCATGAGGACCTGCCATCTAAATATGGATAATGGGGCATATTTGTGCCACAGTAAGGGTGATTTAAAGATTAGTCCTTAGCCAATGAGTAGTCTCCATATAGGCAATGCTTTGCTTGGTTTAATTCTGATTGCATTGACTTTATATACTTATTCTGACCCCAGTGTTTTGTTTGATAAACAGCATATATGCACATGCTAGATGTTTCTGATGAAGATACCAATGCCTGAAAGTTTATCCAATAACAAATGTGCTCATCTTTAAAAGACTACTATTTTGCTGCAGAAATATAAAATGGTTAGACTACCTGGCATTGCATCCATGATGTCTGTCTGTCTTTTAAAAGCTGTGTTCCTAAGTAAGACAAAGAGGAATGGAGAATCTGATGGCCTTCATATGGAGCTGGACTCCAGCTCCCATCCAACAGAGATAGACTGGTTAAAGATTGGGGTACATTTAGAGCCTATCAGATCTCTCAACTTCAAAGGATAAATCAGAACTCGATGCTGCCTCTTAACTAGTGATTTGTTCTTACTCATTTTTTCAGTTGTCTGCTTTTAATGGATGGCACAAAATTTAATAGATTCCCAAGTGGACTCTTTCCCAAGTCTGGATTCTGTCAAGTTCAAAGCATGCAGAGTAAGGAAATAACACCTTCACAACCCTGCTGACATGAATTATTTGAGTCAGGGTTCATCATAGCTGAATCTCTAGATAAAAGAGTAATAAAATGCCTCTGAACATCTGCAAGGAGGTTCCCTCCATTGTGGTAGAATAATGCACAGCCAGCTTCTTTGCAACTAGAAATATATGGCACAGCAGAAAAGCCCAGAATGGCATCATTTTAATAGGAATTCCATGCCCCAAATCAAAATTTAACCATTTACTTTAAAATAAACTCCCTCACACACATTCAACTGACACATTCTAACAGAAGGCTTCTCATCACAGCATATGTTCAAGCCTGCACAGTTCTTGAGTTCACTGGCAACATTCGGATTACTTTGGAGCTGTGAGTTTGATTTAGTGGGAATTTCTACCCCTGAGGAATACTTTCTCAAGTGACTTGTTTGCCAAGAGAAATCTGAGTACTGAGTATCAGCCAACAGAGCAACCCAAAAAAGAAAAACATGCCATGAGCGTCGTATATTTAAACTTCATTCAAACTTTCACAAAGGGTCCTACCAAGGCCTGTTGGGTCTCCCCATAGGATCAGCCTCATGGTTTATGGTGTTAAAAAGAAGGGAAAGATCTCAGGCTCGGAAGATTTACTTGGTTGTTGCTGCTATTATTTTGCTTGAAAACCCAAGTCCATCAGCTGGTTTGCCTTTGAATCAGCTTGCGGTGGGGAGGATGTAGACTAAATCTTTGTGTTTAGATCAAGAATATGCATTTAATATGTAGCCCTTCTACATACAATTTCCCTCCTGGTTTTCCTCCCCAGGTCCCATTAAGCAATGTTTTACTTTTTCCTGCAAAGGAGGTAGTACAAATGGAGCATTGCTTTTGCAGCTGTACCAGTAGATGTCCATCTACTGCTTGCACAGAAGCATTGGGTGGCTGTGAGTTAAGGTATCAAGAAACTGTGATAAAATCAACCTGGATTCCTGTTGGGAGAAAACCTGTGCACCTTCTCATTGGAAAGGGTGACCAGCTGCCTTCCTGCAAGGAAGCTCATCTGCCTCTCCAGAATCAGGATTACAGTACAGTTCTGTTCTAAACAATTCTAGAATCAGTGAAATAGAGACTCCCATTTTAAATGTCCATCTTAACTAGGCACTGTCAAAAATAACTTTTACAGCTACTCTTCAAAAATTTTAAATGTGGCTCCTACTATCCTAAGTTTCTTTGTCTGTCTATTTCCAATGTAGTGAAATATAAAGAACAAAGATAAAAAAGAAACAGAGAAGAAAGCAATTTTTTAAAACAGGAAAGAAACACAGTTATGCCTTCCATCCTTCTTTCTAGCTTAAACTTTCTGTTGGAAACAGCAGGAATGGGCTCGTAGGAAGCCCAGACTGGGTTCCTTGCATAAATGATAAGTGTTGGTAATAGAAGAGGGGGGGGGGGACTTTGAGGCCTCTGATAGAAATGCAGCTCCGAAGAATTATTTTGTGTGAAACGTTATATGTAAAACAAAGAGAAAGTTTAAGATTTTCGAGTTATAATAGGCTGGCCTTTAATGGAAAAAAAAATCATTTTTTTAATAGACTAAAGCCGACCCTAGCAAGGACTGGATTGCGGTCAAGCTGGAGTCAGGGTTTAAAAGAAGAGGAAAGTACCCAGCGGTTCAAAGACATAAAAGTGGGCGGGAATCCAGGGAATAAGTGGTGGGGGGGGGGCGTCGACGACAAACCTCAACTTAACAACTTCCCTGATTAATGTAGTAAAGTAACCTTACAAGAAAATTTAATTCTATCTACGTGTCCAAATCCAAACTCCGCCCCGTGGTCCCTCTCTGACTCGCTTTCCCAATAAAGAACACTGGGGAGGGGGGGGATCGGCGTCCGGAATAGTTTGACCCCCCGTTCCTGGCTGGGAATAAGACGCCAACTCCTCAATCGGCGGACGGCTGAACTCGCCCGCCGCCCCACTTCCTGCGAGCCTCCCTCCCCACCCCACCTCTCCCTAAATCAGAGCCCCCTGCTTGAAGCGCGGCGGGCACTCGCTTACCTGAACTGCCCGGGAGACAGCGACCATCAGCAGGAGGATCAAGCGCATCGTGCAGGCGCCCAGCCCAGCCACGGGCGGGCTCCAGCTAGCCGGCTCCCCCCACCCTCCCGCCCACTGGCCGGCTCAGGGGATCCTCCGCATCCCCGCGCCAAGGAGGAAGAGGCGCCGCTGCCGCCAGGCTCCAAGCGCGCCTCAGGCGAGAGGACGGACGGACGGACGGACGGACGGAGGGCGCCCGTGGCCTCTCTCTCTCTCTCCCTTCACCGGACAGGGCAAAGGCAAGGCAAGGCGGCGGCCGCCCGGCGCGGCGGCGGCTGCTACTGCAGCGGCCACGGGGCGTAGGGGTGGAGGGGGCGGGGGAGACAGAGAGAGATCCGGCCCAAGAGAGGCTCTGCCTCGCGTTGGGCCAGCCAGGGAGAGCGCCCGGTGCCCTCCACCGGCCCCCGGAGCCCACCTCTCCCTCCACCGGCCCGGGAAGGAGTGGAGGACGGCGGGGTCCCACCTCTGAGGGGAGGGGGGGAAGAAGGAGCCTCTCCTCTCATTGGCCCTCTCAAGCCGATCGCCTGCCAATACCGAGCGCCGGGGAGGCGGGGGGAAGCCCCTTCCCCGGGCTACTACGCTAGGGAGACACAAGGGGCTTTTCATTATGCCTGGGGAGTCTTGGCTTGAGGAGGTGTGGGGGGTGGGAGGAGAGAGGATAAACCTCCCGGATCGCTACGTGGCCCCCCTTTCACCCAGCGTCTTCTGGAACCTTGCAGGACCCCACCTCCTCTGAAGATTCCGTTAACGGCTCTTAAGAAACGGCCACCTTCGGTGTGATCGTTAGCCTCCCCCCCCCGAGGAGGATTCTTCCCAGCCCCGGGAAAAGCGCGAAAGAGGAAGAGGTGGGAAAGGTGGGGGGGGGGCGCGACGGGGTTTCAAAATGTTAAGCCTCGCTCAGCCAGCCCCATCGGGGCTCCGGCTAACGTCGCGATTCAGATCCACGCCGGGTAGAGACTAGAGGAGGTGGGAACCAAATCGGTGCTTCTGCCAAGCTTTAACCATCTGGGTTTGCACCACATCGTCCAGGGTAAGCAGGCTGTATGTATTGTGTGGAAATGGAAACTCGGACTGCTAAACCTCAAGAGAATTTCCCCTCCCCGTGTTTTTGATGCAGGTAGCCCTCCACTTAAGGACCACAATTTAGCCCAACATTTCTGTTGTTAAGTGAGACATTTGTCAAGGGAATTGTGCCCCGTTTTACAACCTTTCTTGCCACAGTTGTTGCAGTTCATAAGTTAGTAACCCGGTTAAGTGAATCTGGCTTCCCCATTGACTTTGCGTGTCAGAAGGCCGCAAAAGATGATCACATGACCTTGGGACACAGCCACAATCATAAGTATGAATCAGTTGCCAAGCGTCTTGAATTTTGTTCACATGATCACGGAGAGGTTACAAAGGTCGTATGTGTGTGGAAAACGGTCATAGGTCGCTTTTTTCAGTGCCGTTGTGACTTTGAACAGGTCACTAAATGAACTGTTGTAAGTCGAGGAAGGGATAAAGGTGGGAAAGTTAATCTATTTCTGCTAGTGTTACTAGGCCTAGTGGACCCACCTTCCAGGGATCCTAAGCCCCAGTTATATTTCCTGAAAGCTGGCTAGAATGATCAAATTAGTAGTTGAAGAGCATTCCTTTTTTTCCCATGGGTAAACTGTGGCTTGCCTGCTGATAAAGAAAGGCAGGACCCAATATGTTAGGCCAAATGATGTGGAACAGAGATGGGGCTCAGTCAAGGAGATTACTGGATATTCCTGCAAGGGGGAGGTTGGGGTACAGAAGAAGCAAATTGGAATCACTGTTGTTGCTGTGATCTTCCTGAGACGGGGAAAAAACATAGCACAGGGGAAATGTCAGTTTTGTCTGTGCCTCCCTATCTCCATGGGGAAGTGAACACAACTTTGAGAAGGGGTGTTGTATCATTTGTCACCCCATGGACCAGTTTAGGCCAGCAAGCAGAGGGCGCTAGAACAAGGTTGATATAGGCATGCAAAGTAACAGAAGCTTTCTGAAAATTAGACCAGGACCACCAGGAAGCAGGTGGATTTTCTTTCCACCACACTATTTTCATCAGATACTCCGCTTTAGAAAAAGTAAAGGGTAGTGCAGCCTTCTGTATCCTAATTGCATCCAAATATGCTAGATTACAACTCCCATCATTATCAATCTGCATAGCCAACGATGGAAGTTGTAGTCTAACACATCTGGTAGACATCAGGTTAGGAAAGATTGTTCTGGAAATAACATATGATGACAGCAATGAACTCATCCTACAAATGTTGGCTTAAATTATCTGAAGAGACACTCATCAGCCTTCCTTATCAGCTGTATGGCCAAGAAGAATCCAAATTCCGGAATCCCTTAACTTGGATAGTATATAATATTCATTGATAATTAATTATTGCATCCCATTTTCTATTTTCCAAAGAGGAATTCCATCAGAGAAAAGATAAAAATCAAAACATTTTAAAGAAAAGGGACCTCTTTTTATCTATTCTAGAGTGGGTGGTTCTTAAGTTGGGGAGGGGGCTGATTTAAGTGGAATCAAGTGTGTTGGAGTATTGTGCTGTCACCATTGCTGGGTCTTAGCAAAGCTAGCCACAGATGAAGGGTGACCAAGCTCAGGTATATGAATAAGAAAGATTCAATAACAATAACAATAATAGAGTTGGAAGGTTGGAAGGCACGCTGGCTGAGGAATTCTGGGAGTTGAAGTCCACAAGTCATAAAAGGGCCAAGTTTGAAGACCCCTGTCCTATACAATTTCAGACAAATGGTTGTCTCCATGCTTCTCATCTTCTTCTGTTGAGCTATAGAATTATATATAAAAGAGGGAACCACACATATCTTGGGAAAGGGCATTTGGTTGAGGAGCAAGTTCAAAGAGCATAGAAAGGAGCAGAGACGTGAACTAATGTCAGAAGTACTTCAAACTTCTTGCACCCCTCCAATGATTAGGTCCTTCCTCTCTCAAATTGATCCAGCCTCAAAGGAAAGAAAGATTCCTTTACTTTTCATTATACTTCTAATGACTCCAACCTAAGATGCAGCTGCAGCTCAAAGCTATAGTTAGCTTTGAAATGCACTGTGGTAGCAGTGCCTGTTCAAGCAAGCAAGCAAATGGAAAACAAACAAATACAGAACAGCTTCCCAATCAATTAGATGCCCTGTATCCTGATTGACTCCCTCCTGCACAATTAGAACCCATGTAAACACACGGTCATAAATTCTGAGTTTGCATTTCTGGGAATAGAAATGAATTCCCATTGCCATCAAAGATGCTTCAGTCCAAGGCATTTATCAGTGGCCTAAAAAGGATCACGAGGAGCAAATTATCTTTCAATTAAAAGATTGTCTGGTTGAAAGTCCCCCCCCCCTACAAATGATAAATTGGTATATTTAGAAATCCGCACTGGAGCACACAAAGAAGAGAAGATAGTCAAAATATTACCTATCCACAAATATTCTGCTGCCTTTGTGCTGGATTATGGTCTTCCAGTAACTGTTATCAGATACAGTACATTGCAAATTGTCCCAAATTTCAAAAAAGCAGGAAAAAAAAGAGAGATGTTCCATTTTAATTGTTTGTGAAATCAGCATGTCTTGGAGTACTTGGGTATTAAATCTCTGCTTTTAGTTGCTAGGAAATTAGCAGTCTTGTCAATAAATTCATTAATACAAGCAATTATCACTTAACTCCCTTTGGCAGGCTTCTTCACTTGTTTAGCTACTCCTCTTCGTTTCTTTGTTTGTTGCATTTATGTTTTGTCTTTTCTTGAGGACTTAAGACAATGGACATAGTTTTCTTTCTCCTCTCATTCTATTGACACAACAGCTCTGGGAGGTAGGTTAGACTAAGAGTCAGTGATTAATTTTAAGCCAACCAACAGACATCTTCATCTATTGGAACGTACTTGAACTTTGGTCTCTCCAGCCCAAGTTCAACATTCTAGCCATGACATCACATTGCTCTATTGTGAAGCAATGGATAGTTCCCAGAAAGAAGATGAGAGATGCCCAAGAATTTGTTTTGGAACTGCTTGTTCATAAATGATTTGGATTTAGGCATGTGTGATAAAGATGGTATCAAATGATTGATGGAAGTGAATGCAAAAGGAGATAGCAAATAGGTCCCACAGGATCTTTCTAACCTGAATAAATGGACAGTAAAATACCAAATGCAATCCAAAGTGTCAGGTAATGCACATTGAGGCAAACCATTCTAATACATAGGCTGACAAGGCATGAGTTGCCGGTTGCTGACCAACAAAGAAATCGGAGTAATTGTGGGAAGATTAATGCGGTATTAAGTATCATTAGCGAAAGGTCTGGAAGTAAACCTGTCAATAATCTAATTCTTTTGTACAAATCTGTGATACATCTGGGCATGGACTACCAAAGATGGCTCTAATTGCTGCAAGTTAATATGCAGAGTTTGTGACACTGGAAAAATGCATAAAGGAAAACTCCATAAGGAAGTTTGTCATACCAAAGTGGGTCTTTTTTTAACCTTAGAAAAAGAAAGAATAAGGGCAGACATCATACATTTTAAGGATTGGAAGGATTCTTCGTGATCCTCTGTCTAGTCCCATGCTTGCCTAGTGCAGAAATCTAGTACTATGATATTGACAGCATCTTGATAAAAGGCCGTCCAACGTGTTTAGACACACTGAACAAAAAAGAGCCTACCACTAGAGGAATGCACAAAGGCGATTCAGAGATGTTTGGTATGTTGTAATGCTAGATTTAGGGAGCATCCAGTCAAATAACATGGTTGGATATTCAGGAAAGTTGAAAAGAAGACAGTTTACACAGATTTACACAATAGAATTCACCACCAGTGTTACCTTGAAAGGCTTTAGAACAGGATGAGCCCCATTTGCAGAGACAATTAATAGTTAGGATGCTGGTTTAGTATGGATTGGCTTTTCATCTGACTTAAGGTCCTCTTGTAACTTGTAATAAAGACAATTTAAATTCACACTAGGCTTATGCAGGCATTTGCTGGCATTATTATCTGGCCCTTGCCTCCGGTTGAGAGATTGGCTGGCTCAAGGTCACCCAACAAGCTGTGTAGCTGACTTGGCTCAGATCTCCTGGTTTCCAGCTTGGTGCCTTAACCACTACACCAAACTGGTTCTCTTTATAAATGGTGCCAGGATTCAAACAAAATAGTTTTCTGATACCAGATAAATGGGCGTTTGGGTGGATATTTTCCTACCATTCCACTGGAGACTGCCTGGTTTATTTTCAGAAGTGCAGAGCAATCAATCTTTTGCCTAAGTGGGCATGCACTAGAGACCAGGTGGAAGTGTATAGAGAAGTTGAGAATAATCTGCTTGCCTGCCTTCTTGCGGTGATAAGATTGGCTATAAGGCTTGATCCATAGTTGATAGCATTTGTCCTCTGGTTGCTTGCTGGCATGTACAATAAGCAAGTTTTTTCCCACTTTTCATTCACTGGTGATCTTGGCCTCAGATGGACAGCACAGAAGGGCATGATTAGCCAGCCAAGAATAGATACAGCAGACTAGTGTGGAGTCAAATCTTGTAACTGACTTCTGGATGAATCTAGACAGCTTCTGCCAGCTGCATCTCCAAAGTGAACCAAGAAAGCCAGCAGGAAGCTCATATCAATGAGGGCCATGACTGGATTGCCCAGGCAGGGTGACATCAAGCAGAGAGGTGCTGCAGCAAATACACACACAGAGAGAGAGAGCAGTGAATGCCTGAAACAATATTGGCACAAGCTTCACATTCACTGGTATAGGTGAATGGTGAACATACTCTGCATGTATATGAAAGACACTGGGTCTCTGACCACAACCTTCAAGAGATAATATTTCCAAGAAGATGACGTGTGTCATATATGAAAGCATTCAAAAGGGATTCAGTGGATTCAGCTTTTCCCTTGCACTTAGCTAACAGAATAGCCCTGTTTGCACGGTAATTGGTCTAATAAAGCTATTGCATCATTGTGGCTTTTTGGAAGGTAAACACACTCTGAGGTGCGAGAGGGAAGAATCCATCCTGGGATCACTGGATACACTCATTTAAGGTGGGTTAAACTCACACCTGGGGCACAGAATCTTCCCTCCCTGCTGATTTCCCCACATATACTGGAGGCAGGTAAAGCTTTCATTTTGGGAGCTGGGCTTTATCATCAGTTGGAGTGCTGTCACTGTTGTCCACCCCAAAAACCCTTGTGTGGGTTATAAAAAATAGGCATAACCCTACTCTTAAGAAGTGAGGTGAAGCAACTGGGAGGATGTTCTGGGAAGTTCAGTCCAAGATGGACATGGATTCCCCTCTCTGGCACCCTATCATGTAGCCTTGTGGACATTTATTCAGCGCTTTTCCTGAGAAATCCTTATTGATATCTTCAGGCTACAGAGCTCTTGGACTAAATTAATGTATCCTGTCCCTCAACCGAACAAGCTTTCAGATATGTCTGCCCACAGAGCCAGCAAGCCAGGATATGCCGCTAAAAGAGAAACAAGTTGCTCAGGTTTCCATTTGTTTGTTCTTCTATTCCAACATTCCACAGCTTGGGATCCTCCAGAGTTACAATTCTAGTCGTTCCCATAAATGAGACTACTGTGTTGGAAGAAGATGAGGGGAAGGGTAGTTAAGAGTTGAAATTCAGTCCACCAGCCTGAGAAGACTAAACCAATCTCTTTCTTTTCTGCTGGAGGGAATGTTAAGCTTTTGGCTTCCTGAAGCCCAGGACTTTTTAAGTAGATCTATGTTATACAAGCTAGAAAAAAGATTGTGAGAAGGGGGGGGGAACAAGTCTTTGTTCAGTTTAAATTGCATAGTATTGGTGATTCCCCCCCCCTTTGCTGAACAATAGTTTGCTGGAGACAGCAGCAATTATCTTGTTAGAATGTACTACATGTGAAACACCTCCACCATACTAAAAGTGTACCTCTTGGAGAGGTAGGTGTGTGAGCGTGTGGAGTAGAAGGAACTATCCCACAAAAGATAACCATCTCTCTTTCCTTTTCAAACTACTGCTCATCTTCTAGGATCTTCTCCAATTTTTATCTTTCAAGTCTTCCTCAGCCAGGTGGTACAAAACCATGATTGTCCCGATGTTGTTGGACACTGGTGCCTACCAGCATCAGTGTTTATGGCCAATGGTCATGAACACGAGAGATACAAGTAGTGCTCAACTTAGGGCCATTTGTTCAGCGACTGTTTGAAGTTACAGCATCACTGAACAAAGGGACTTACAACTGCAGGAGTCCTTCAACTCCCCACATTAGCTGACTGCGCCTGGCCTGGCCCTTCCTGAGGCAGCCACCCAAGGCTCTCTTCCTCAGGTCACACATGGCAGTTTCTTTGCAAGTCGTGGGGAAGGTGGTCTCATGTGGTCAGCACTTGCCTCTTGCAAAGGGCCAGGCCAGGCACACCATATCAGCAGTGAGAACAAGAAAATGGTGAAGGTCAGTTGGGGTGGAAGAGTGCAGGGCAGCAGGGCCTTGAATGGCAGGATGGTGGGCTGCATGTGGCACTGCAGCTTAGGGGTTCTTGCAGATGAAGCCCAGCCCTAGCCTGTCAGCAGCATAGTACAAGGAGGCTTCTTGGCATGCCACAGCTCTGGGGTAGCAAGAAGCCCCTTTGCTTCACAGTGCTGGGCCAGCACTGGACTTGTGCTGTGTTGTGCTGTGCTGCAGCTCAGGGGCTTGTTGCAACCCAGACAGTGGTGGGATTCAAATATGTGAACAACCGGTTCTCTGTGCGGATGCCCCTTCTGGAAGTCCATTCTGGGCCTGGGCAACAAAAAAATTACCTACCGGTTCTGCCAAAGTGGTGCGAACTGGCTGAATTCCACCACTGAAACCCAGAGCCGTAGGGCGCATGCACCCCACATTCCCTGAGCTCACACCACACTGCAGCATGCTCCCCTCAACTTGCACATAGCCTGCCCTGAGCCTCCCAGGCCTTTCCCACCCACCCTCTGCAGCACCCCTGTGCTCCTTATCTGGGGCTCACTCCCTATTTAACAACCTGTCCGCTTGGAGTTACGACAGCAACGGGGACTGCCAGGATTGCTGCTGCTAAGCAATCATGGGACATTGCAGTTTGTGACTGCATCACTTACCAATAGAAATTCCGGCCCCAATTGTAGTCGTAAGTCGAGGATTACCTATAAAATCTGATAGCACCTACATGGCCAGAGATTCCTCATATATGCAGGCCCTTAAAGAATGAGACACTATCACATCCTTCAGCATCCTGCCAAGTGGTACCATTAAGTACAAGAGTGGGCAAGGCAGTTTTGTTTTTTTTCTGAGACCTGAGTCTTCTGGCCTTGGCCTTCCTGCTCTGTTGTCTACGTTGCTTTTGAATCTGTCTAGTGAGGAGCAAAATCTCTTTTTCATCTTTTTCCAGACTTCATTTCCTGCCTATGATCACTGGGTACTTATTATCAATGACTGGCTATCTCCTTTGGGCAACCAGGCCCTGCCTGGCCCTTCACCCTATGGTTCTAGAGCAGGGGTGTCAAACTCGCAACGTCACGTGACGTGTCGCGACGTATTGTGACTTTTTTGCCATTGCTGGCAATGGGGTGGGCATGGTTTTGCTATGATGCATCCGGCCCACAGGCCGGCAGTTTGACACCCTTGTTCTAGAGCAGCATCACATTTGAGATAAGCACCATACAAAACAAGTAGTGTGAAACTGATTGCCTAGGGGTTAACTGTACAGCCTGAGCCTTGCTGGATCAATGCAGGAGCAAGTATATATCTATGAATGAAAAAAATGCTAGCCAAGCTGTATAGAGCAGTGATGGCGAACCTTTTAGAGACTGAGTGCCCAAACTGCAACCCAAAACCCACTTATGCATCGTTGGGTGCTGGGTGGGTGTGGCCCATTGGCTGGGTGTGGCCAATTGGGTGGGCGTGGCTGCGGTGGTAACGGCAGACTGGGTGGGACTGAAAAGTTCAATCAATCAATTCCAACTTTGCAAGATTTTTTTTTCCCACGAGAAGTTGAAATTGACTGATTGATTGAACCTTTTTTTTTTTTGCACACGGCGGCGGAGGCCTAAAGCGAAAAGGTTTTATAAAACCCAGCTGAAGGCCTAGGACTGGGGCGACAGCGCGCGTGCCCACAAAGAGGGCTCTGAGTGCCGCCTCTGGCACCTGTGCCATAGGTTCGCCACCACTGGTATAGAGAAAGAAGATACAGAATATTTTCAAATGTGGAATTTATTTTATCAATGGTTGGGAAAAAAGGGTAGAGACTAAGAATGTAACTTGTATTATTAAGCAAACAAATTAACTCAGACAACACGATGTTTATTAAGCACTAATCAAATGTAACAATAGAAAAATTAATAAAACTTTTTTGGGGGGAAGGTATATATATCTATGAATGAATGGGTGGAAATTGCACATATCCTAAATCGCAATGCTTTTTTAATAAAATCAGCAAATATACCTTTGCTACTTTTTCCTCTAAATCTTCCCTGAGCAATCTTAACATCACCACCACCCAGGACAGGTTCCTATCTCCTTGCATTCTGTAAAGCAGAATAATATGCTGTATAAATAATACATAGCAATCAAGTGATGAACAGGCTCATGTGAGCCAGTGTTAACTGCCCACTCCCCAAGAAA
This sequence comes from Azemiops feae, assembly GCA_023970755.1. Classification (NCBI taxonomy): domain Eukaryota; kingdom Metazoa; phylum Chordata; class Lepidosauria; order Squamata; family Viperidae; genus Azemiops; species Azemiops feae. The sequence continues at coordinate 826,948 of JALGBA010000082.1, read as the reverse complement.
GGGAACCTGGGAGCAAAAAAAAAAAACCCCTGCCTTAGCAAAAGAACCCATCTTTGTTCCCCATTGTCAATATTTAAGAAAGACATATTCATCACTGACAAACAGACTTACGTTTGTATCTTTTACTTTGTCCTCTGAGTCCCCTTGCAGCTGTTAGCCATTATTCTTATGAACATAGTATGCATTTATGATGCCACCCGGCCAGGCAGATAATTTTAAATGAGTAGAATAAATCCAAATGCAAAAGTGGTCTTCGCTACAGCAAAATGATGTAGCCATAGGTCTATCCCTTTTCTTTCCTATGTTGTCAGTTCCATACTAGAACAGCTAAATCAAGACTTTGACAGTCCTTTTGTATCACAAGATTTTGCCTTACCATGCAAGAGGGTAAAATATTTCCAGGAATATTTCTAATCAAGGGAAACAGGTTTCTGTGGATGTTTTTGTCTTCTCAGCCTGAATTTAGTAGGATTCAGATTGATTTTAAACCATTTGACATTTTCAGTATCTCACTTTAAGTTAAAGCTTTCCCCTCATGCATCATGTTTCATGGCTGCCTTATATTATAGATTTTGTTGCATTGTGCCCTGCATCCCGAAGTAGTAGACAAGTTGCTGACATTCAGTCAAATTTCATGAGATTATAAATATCTCTGCATGCATGACCCTACAAATGCCTGATGGATTTCAAAATGGTTATAGCCAGCAGCATTTTGCTAGCAAGATTTACAGCATTGAATCTGAATTGTGTGTCTCTGTTTGGATATAGGTGTTATGTGTGTGAATTTAATGGCAAGTCTACTGTGTGCATTGTAGCTTCCTACTTAAGGAAGGCAGCTTTCCATTCACTGCTAGTTCCTATGCTAAATATTATTTTATGTATGCTTTAAAAAGATTTACAGAGCAATTGTGATTTTTCCCACTCTTACCTGTTCTCAGTCTCCTCCCTTAAGCTACTTACATGTATTCTGTTTGCAGTTCCAGAATGTTATCATACAGCATAACTTTCATGAAGGAAGTGAGAGAATAATGTCTTTATGACTGGCTAAGATACCGTGAAAGCTTTGTACTAATAAAGGGAAAGAAAGAAGCAAGCAAGCCTAGAATGGCTGGATTTTGCACATTGATTCTGGTTGACTGAGTTTGCATTATTAAAATAAAGATCATTTATATGAAGTGTTTGTGTACTTAAATATAATCAATGAAGGGAAAGAGACTGTCTACAAATATAAAATCAAACAGAAAACTACCTTATTTAACTGAGGATCATAGCAGACCAAGATGTCTGCAAGGATTGTGGACCCTTTAGATTAATCTGCTCTAGGCATCCTATGGTCCAGAGCTTTTCCAGAAGGCATTTGAACAGTTCTATCCTACAGTATATCTAGTTGGTCTGTGGTGTGGGAAGACAGCATCCCCCCCAGAGAAGGAAATATTTTGGGGAATATTAAAAAGACAGAATATTATATTTCCCCAAAGGAATAATGGAGAAAATCTTAGGCAGAAACCACCACCCCCAAGTCTCTCTGCCCCAAGCAGAAACAAGCTCTGTAGAAATGCAGATTTGATAATCCTTTCAGAAAGACGAGCCAGGAAGCTTGGAGCTGATGGGATTAGAAAGACAAAGACCCCTAGAACCAGCAACCCCTCCTCCAAAAATCCAACACAGGACATAGCCATCAGCCACAGCCCCAAGGAAGCAGGACATGACCTTTAGGACATAATAGGATTAACTCACCACCATCATAATACAAAAAGGGCACACTGAACCTCAGGTCAAAGTTCATGCCACAGGAACAGGAACAACTCCAAACACAAAAGCCCAAGAAGGTATAAAAACCCACCACTCCCAGCACCATGTAGTCAGCTGTCCCAGAGCCACATGCTGTTGTGGTTCTGCTCTTCAATAAACAAGATCCTTCTTTCTAAAGCAGTCTCCATTTTGTTTATTCCCGGCTTGGACTGGATGAAGATTTTTGTTTCAACAGTGGAATACACAGGCAGTCAGAGCAATGGATGAGATTGAAGTCCTTTGGCCAGTCACTGATTCCATGCACCACTTGGTCAATGAGGAACCAAAGGAAGACATTTAAAGTGGGGGTGGTTTAAAAAAACAAAACAAAAAAGAATTGGGCTCAACCAAGTATGGGTAGAAACTCAGATCTGAGCCTAACAGTGGTGAGATAAGAGTGGCAAAATGCACCAGCTCTTCTCTATATTTTGCATCTACAGGCTTCCATATAGTGGTCCTGACTGTAGCATACAGGACTTTTAGGGAAAGATGTGCAAGTCAAACTGCACATAAGCACATTGAGTGAGGTTGCAGGTTGTTGACAAATAAAGTCACTCATATATGCTATGGTCTGGACACCAGTTGGGCAGAGTACACTTCGATGAGCAAGGCAACATCTTGTATTGTAATCTGAGAACTTTCAATCTTGTAGAGCCTGGAGAAGTGGAAAGGATCCTCTGTAGTCTCAGTTCTGTTCTCTGCAGGATTGAGCCATGCCCCTCCTAACTTTTTCACATGTCTAGATGAGATGTGAGCAGTTAGCCTTGGAAGCTGCACAACACCTTTCTGGAAGAAAATACCATGCTGCCTTTTTGAAAGAGGCTGTAGTGAGATCTCTCCTGAAGAGGACCTCCCTGGAACTTTGCAGCTTTCGTCTGGTTTATAATTTCTCTTTCTTGGCAAAAGGAAGATGGCTGTAGCAAATCTGTTGCAGGAATTGCCTGATAATACAGGCTATTTGGAATCTTTTTCAGTCAGCATTCAGGTCTGGATATAGGCAGAAATAGCATTGATTGCTCTGACCAGTGATTTTCATCAGCACCTAGATGGAAAGAGTGTGTTACTATGTAATTACTTTACAACCGAAATTAGGATGAGGAATGTATGAAAGATCAAGCCAGCCAGTTCCAGGGGACAGTTTTAATGGTTTTCTTGCTGTTTCTCTCCCCCACCCCCAACCTCTTTCTCCATTATTTCTAGAGGAGAAAAAAACTTGTTAAACTAGCTTGTAAATTGGGATCTTTCTGGTAAACAAAGGGGCCTCAATTCTCTTCACTAATTTATCGTCTGGACTTTTTTTTATTGTCAAGCAAGAAGTAACTGATTAGGAAAAAGTACATCGATGGCCACAGGAAACAATTGCACGATATGGGAGGAATAAACAATTTGGTGTGGACTGGGAATAAAATGGTGCAATTAGAACCTTGAGTAGTAACTATTCCATATACTACAACAATTTGGAACGTTCAAAAGGAAATACTTTTTCCAGCATTGCATAATTCATTGGTGGAATTCAGTAAGAGAAGACAAGGTGCTGGTCATCACTTGGATGGTTTTATTGAGGAATTTGATAAATTCCTGGAGGACAAGTACGGACTATTGCTATTGGAGACTCTGTTCTCTTGGGTTGGAGGCATCATACAGGGGGGATAACAGTGGGAGAGTAGCATATCTCTGTCTCTTGCTTCTAAGCATCAGAGAAACATTTGCTTAGCCATTGTGCAAAACAATGCCAGACTAAGATGGGCCTTGGTCTAATTCAGCGGGGCTTTTCTTATGTTCTCATTTTATTGCGTGTTCCCTCTATAGTGTGATAATGTCTGTGCTTCCTCACTGACTCTCTTGTACCTTAACTGCAAAAACAATAGCAGCATAACATCAAAAGCAACAACCTAAACAGTTGTGAAACTTTTAAGCCTTCTTCATTGTTAAAAAAATCAGCTCTCTTAATTTGCTTGCTTTTTATTGGCATCTTGATACCCAACTTAGAAAACTTCAAGTGGGGAGATGGAAGAAAAGATTCCCATGCGTACCTATGATTACAAAGATTTAAATCCTGCCCAATCCTCAGACTGTAGGTGCTTTACAGCAGTATTTATGAAGTGGGTTGTTCTTACTTCAGAGTATTTTGTTGGAAATCCCAAGATCTCTGTGTTTAAAGTGGAGAAATGGTTGCTTTCCATTCTAAAGAATTCTTACTTGATAAAAAAAATGAGTCTGGTGCCAGTGCACTGTTTTAGTGGTGGCAACATTAAAAAAAGAATCCCAACAGACCGTGGAGCATTGAAGGCTCAATTAACATGGAAAATAAATAGCTCCAAATTAAATGCTTGACTTGGAGAAGAGATGGAAACAAGATTGATGAGGGAGGTTATTGTTTCTTCATGTTTTCTTGTGTAGGCTATAAAAATGAAGCTAACGGGATTATGATCTCCTGCAGCATCTGCAGAAGAAAGACACCTATCAGCAATAGTAGGATCTGCAAGGACTTAGGTTGTCACCCACACCCTTCTTTCATAAGGAGCCTCATGTTTTCTCCTAAATACATACAGTAATTAGAATCATTTCTCCTGCATCTGAAATATGTGTACGGTGTATTGAAAGTTTAGCTATAACCTGGAGCTTGCTCCTTTGCCTTTAATAACTTTGTGTTTTTTTTTTGTTTTTTTTTTAGATTTATATCTTGGCCACATGGCTTGTAGAGCCTCTAGGGAAGTTTCTAAAATATAAATTGAGTAAAACCACACATTAATAACATTCAGCCTGCTTAAAGCCATTGCAAAGGATAGGCATTTTGCCATAATGCTAATAATAATAATATTTTAAAAATCCACAGCACGTTTTACATTTTATAGCTTAAAAGCAGATAAAATCAAATTCTTCTGGACTTGGATAGCAACCTATAGGAGGCAGAATTAAAAGTCCATTCTTACATTATAAGCATACAAAATGAACCTGCCGTGCTTTCTCTAAAATGGATCCATAAAAAGCATGCACCTCCAGGAACTGAGAGATGAATGATAGCTCTGTGGCTGTCTTTCCTAGTCCCTTTACTTTTCCCCTTTTCTAAAGCAGACAGAGGATGAGTGATCCAAATCCAAAAATGAGTGGGGTGGGAGAACCCCATCACTGCAAAGAAAAAGTACTCAGTATTATTGCAGAATTATTCTGCTTCCCCCTCCCCCTTTCAGTTCTCCTGCAATTTGACAAAAGAGAAAGTTTTGAGCATCCTTTTCAAAATAGAAGGTAACTTTTGGTGAAGCCCTTGTGACCTGAGTAATGTATTCTTTAACCTATTTAGTTACAGGGCAATTGAAGGCAGTGTGCATATGTCAAAGAGAGAGAAAAGGAGGGAATGGATGTCCTATCTTTCAACATTAATTTTGCTAGTGAGTTCAGCCTCCTGCTTTCTGTTACTTTCATGAAATCTTAAGAGAAGCCATCAACAGCGAAGCCCACCCAAGAAGCTTTTTTAGACTAGAAATCCAAGAGAAATTTTTAAAAAATCTTAAATATATCGGGAGTAGAAAAAAAATCAAAAGTTTCTATCATAAAAGAAACCTTTCACAAAATTCCAGGGCAGAATTTAACAGACTTAAATATGGACTGTCAAACTAGGTTAATGCCAAAATGTATGGACTAAGGCAAGAAGAAATGTCCCTATAATATATGTGAGGCATATTCTGTCAAGTGCAAAAAATCAGGAGCCAGGTTAGAGTTCAAAAGCACTAGAAGTTTATTTCATGCTACCTATACATAAGAATCTGATCCACTAATGGTCAAGGCAAATTGGTGCCAGATTGGACTTAGGTCTCTTATGAGAGCATAGCGACTCCCAACTGATGATGCATTTGACCCCAGCCTTGTAATCAGCCTGGTCATCTCCTACATGTTCCAGATCATTTTGCAATCAGAGAATTTAAGAATATTATTTTTTGCTTAAACCACATTGAGTCAAAGAATGCCATCTAATTCCAGCAAAATTTGATGGCAGCAGATTGCCCGAATCCAAGCCTGTGTGACATGTACCATGTCTAATTTTGATTATGTGAGGTGGCCTTTCTTAAATCCTCCAGAAGTATTAAAATTATGATTTCCCAACCAGTATAATTAATATTTTCCTGGAGTATTCCTAGACCTATCCTCATCTGGAGGGCATCTAATTGGAGACGTCATTCAATATGTTTGACCTTGTGTCCTCCTTCCCCAATGATTGGACTACAGTTCCCATCATCTTCAACAAGCATAGAAACAGAGGATGACACAAGCTTGATCCAGCACATCTGGTGCTGTAGTTTATCTGACTTGCCTCTTATTTTGATAGCACACTGAAAACCTACAGGAATGATATGCTGCTGTCATCACTTATTTTCGTTTAACATTTATATGCACACATGGCTGAGTGAATGAATGATGGAGCACCTGCCTCCCATGTTGAATTAAGCCATGGCATGTCCAGATTAAATGGATCTAAAATAGCAGGGCAGGAAAGTAATCCTGCCTCAGGATTTGGCTAACTGCAACCAACCATCTTATTTGGAGTTCCAGAAGTGTCAGTATGAAAAATTAGCTCCTAAGTCTTTTGATTCTCTCTTGAAAAGGAGATGTGCATAGTTTTTACCATGTGAAGGTACGCATACTTTTGTATTTCTATCTATTCCCTTTTTGGACAATATTTAGATGCACTGCCATCTGGGTTTCTGTTTAGAATATCTAAAACAGATGTGTGAGATTTCCCAAAGTGATGCTTATTACAAATAGAGTTTGTATCCCATCCTTGAAGCTGCCAGTGATTGACATAGCATATTCTCATTTTCCTGGGTGAATTGCCTGGATTTGAGAAACAGAGTGGTTTGTGCGTGTATGTGTGTACTCGGTTGCTACTTTCATCTGCAAGACACCGGTTTGTTATTATTTATATCTGCAAGTATCAAGGGGCAAGTGACATGGGGATCACAGACTAGATATACAGTATTACAAAATCTATCTCAAGTCAGTCTTTATAAGTCTAACAAAACTCACAAAAATGTGCATATTGCTGAGACTTGCAGACCTCTGCATCAGACAAAAGGTTCTACTGTACAAAGCAAATTGTTAAAATAGGGAGGAGAGGGGCACAGTGCTGGAGTCATGATGTCTACATGGCCAAAGGACCTTGGGAGGACACAAGAAGCATTCCATTTTTGCTGCAAAAAATTAGGTTGCATCAAGGAAATGCTCTCCAAGCTGTTGGAGTGGAACAGAAAAAAGTTGATCAATCTGTTTGGAAATATAAAATTCATGAGCCCATCCTTATACTTAGGCATAATGCACAGTGCTTCCTTATAGATGAAGAACAGAAATGGAGAGAAATTGGCAGTTTTTACAATAAGCTATCTAGACATTTTAGAATGCCAAGCTAAAGAAAAACTGGAATTTGATGTGTGACTACTAACCCACAAGTCAAATCTGATCTGGCAGGCCTCCCAACCCAGCTTGCAAGGTTTAAAGCAAGGCCTGTTCTCTTCCTTAATTCCCTTTTCCATCCCCTTCATCTGGTTGGCTGAGAACCACAACTTGAAGATTGTCCAGGCTTTCTGAAGCTATGGTTCCTGGATTATCATTGCACCCTTATCTTTTCTAACAAGGCATACCAGTTCAGCTGAGAGATGCTATTTCAGGACAGTCTTCCCCTTTTCAAAATGTGTCTGAAATTATCAGAATGAAGGAATGGGTGGGAGGGTAGATGGCTTTCCTTCTTGCTGTCCTTATGTCAACCAATTCACTCAAGTTATGGGATTGGGGGGGGAAATGTTCCCTTGGGTCATTTTCAGTTCCTCACCCTTGTTGGAACCCTCATTGCCTCTGGGAATGTTGCTTTCATTTTGTTTCAGAAACTTCAGTTATAGCTATGAAAACCAGAAGTTTATTTCTTAGAAGCAAAGCAATAGCTTTCAGGGCTGTGAAGTGGCAATAAGTAATCCAATTCCTCGGATTTCAATCAATCTTTCAGCACTTCTAATATCCAGAGGGAAGATTCAGGAACTCGAACAGACAGCTGCCTGAAACCCATCCCCAAGTAAATGGAAATGCTAATTTTTGCTTGTCCCTAAGGGCTTCCAGAAATCTGTTCACACATTTCCAAAGACAATCTATGTGGTTCTAAGGACTGAAGCACTCACTTTGAGCTGGTTGTGCTTCCCAGTTTGGGACACTCAAGTTCGGCACTGGAGGTTGTGCTTACCTATGCAATGCTATCAACAACCTGGGGAATGCCGCATGCAATTGCCAAGACTCCTTTACTGATCACATCTGACATAATTAAGCCAGATGTACTAACAGCAACAAACAGCAGGTCCAGTTTTCCAAAAGGAACCCTCTGCTGGCTGGTACTTTTCAACTCCAAATGCTACCACAGCTAGAGACTAGTTTATCAATCAGTAAGAGGGAAAGCGACAATGCTGAGATTAATTGCCATTCCATTTCCTTCCCTGCTGGAGAAGTAATGGCCTTGGGAAGGGGGTCTCTTCTGCATCAAAGATGGAGCTGTCTCTGGCTGTATGTACAATCAGCAGCTGCTGGATATGACTGGTTGATTTGTATAGATCATAATTTGAACTGGAGAGTTCAAACATCCATCCTTCTCCTTCCCACCGGTTCTAACAGTTTTGAAAGGGACTTTGAATCTAGTTGTGATTTTCATAGAAGAAAACTGCCCAGATTGAGTACCAAGGCCAGCTATTTAGTTTCAGGTCAAGTGTAGTGGAAGATATTGTGTCAGTTTGAGAGAATCTTGACAAATGCAGCAGAATTGGTAGTGGTATGTGGGAATGACCTTGGGAGACTGGGCCCTGAGACCCTGCCTATGGAATGGTCAGATAAGAGATAGAATAAGCTGCAGCTGGATAGTGGGTTGGGCAAGAGGCTGAGAAGATACCTTCCCTAGTTTCTCAGGGGTAAAGGAGAAGGCACTTTTAGACTTGCAAGATTCTGTTAATGTAGTCTTACAATAAAGTAGAAGTAGCTCATCTGTCATGTTTCTTGTCTGATCTGCCTGGTATGGCTGATGGAACTGCAAGGCTTTTGCAATGATGTGGACATGGTTTTCTTAGCTGAAGCTGCAGCTACTCATGTGACTTTTGTTGTCGGTAATGGAAAGGCCGCCTATTAATGGTTTGTACATCTGGATAATTCTTGTCTGCTTTTCAATAGTTCTGCAATACATCAGCATCTCGTAACTCAGCTAATTAATTTCAGATTAGTCTCCCTCTGCTCTCCCCACCCCCAAGGCTTCTGAAGGTAGCATGGAAGGGGTGAAACCTGGGAGAAAGGAAAACGTGAGATTAAAGGGAAGGGGAAGGGAAGGACTGAGGTTAAATAAAGGCATAAATATAATAATACTAGGATGTTATCTTTCTAAATCTCCTCCCTTTGGGGCTACATGTTTTTCCTTGTTTCCTAACAGTTTCTGACATTTTCACATACACCCTCCACACAGCTAATACACATACCCTTGGTACAAGAAAGTGACTTTGGAATTGAACTTCTTCCCACTCTCCCCCCTGAAAGATAACACAAACAATCTAGCATTTTAAAATGAGGCTTTATACAATTTCCTGCATATTAGAACTTTAGGCTGTGCAATTTGGGAGGCTCTTGGGTGAAATTAGCAGATGCTGAAGGCTGGAAAAGGAGGGGCTTTGGGTGATGGGAAAGAGCTGGGTAGATTCCCTGCTGACAAGCATTTTGTAGAATAAGAGTTTTGTGTGAACACTCCCTAGGCACTGGCTTAAATGACAAGGGGATGTTTCATCTATTAATGCAACCTTTGTTTTCTGACGGAATGGAAAAAGGGGAGGAAAATTATATAAGCTTTTTTTTTAGAAAAGGTCTACAAGCAAGATGCTGAAAGCTGGAATAGAATAAGAACCATCACCTTGTAAATATTTTTTTTTTCTAAGCCAGCAGAATGTTTTGGAAGAAATTAAATAAAAGAGTTCAAGAGTTCCTAACTCCATCCACCATAGCCCCATTTGTCTCTAAAAACTGAATGGAATGGGAACGAACTTGATGTGTTCTGCAGAAAGAAGTCAGCAAAAGAAAGATCATGTTTGAAAATTGGCTAGATTTGGCTGGAGACTAAGGTGGAAACATATTCTAGAAAAAAATCACCCCTACGTCCATGGTCAGGGACTGAAAACACCGCTGACTCCTTCATTCTAAGCTGCCATCCTGGTTCACATGGCTTAGATCAGAGCTACTCTTAAGGTGATAGGAAGAACTAATCCATTCTCATGGTCATGGTCAGGATATTATCTCCAGTATCATGAACAGTATTAGCTGCTGGGGAACAAAAATAAATGGCTGCTCCCGCTTCCTTTGTCCTTTCTATGTTCTTCCCAGTGGCTCCTCGTTGGTCACGTGAGAAACTGAATATTGCAGAAACTTCGGTCTGGTTTATTTTGCTTTTTCACTCTATGTTCCTAAGGCAACGATACATGAGACGATAAAGATATTCTGTTTGGTTCAAAATACATGAGTTTTTTTTTAAAATCCTGGAATGTCTACCATATGTCAACTGTTCTGGCTGATTTTAGGTTGAAGGAAGAAAACCTGTTGTTTCCTTTAAGGCTGACAATTTGCTGGACATTTATTGATGAACATCCTAACATCACTAAATGGTTTGCCTCACTTTTTTTCACCACTGATTATCTGAAGGATGAATAAATAATGAGCAATGAGCACAAGCGCACATGTATTTCTTTCTTCTATTTGATACATGAAGGAAACACAAGAACAAACCTGTTATCAGGTCATATTGTCTCTTGCCCATGGAGCTTGTTACTCAGAGCTCTGAGCAGAGGCTGTTCCCTAGGGATTCTTACCCATCACTACCTCCATGAAAGCCTTTTAATTGCAGAGGTCAGGAGAGTACCCTGCTGCTTTCCGTAGAAAAAATATATGCTGCATCCTTAAGCTCTAGGACACTCCATAAAAAGACTAGCTTGAGACGTGGTTTATTGACATGTACATTTGGACCCCTTGTTGCAAAGAACCCTTGGCAAGAGTAAGGAGTGTAAAAATAAACCCTCTCCATCCATACTTAATCTTAAAGTGGAATGGGATGTATCCTAAAATCCACTGGTTTAGCTCTCAAAGAAATCAAGCAAATTACAATTGGATGATTTTGCCTGGGAGGCGATTAACCCCATTTTCCATTATTCCTGATCTAAATGAATAAATTGTAATCAGAATAATGGAAAAACGAGGACCATCTCCTGTTGGACTTTCATCCAAAAGCCAATATTAAACACATGGTGGGCTAACGCCATGTGTTTAACATTGTCTTGTAGATGAAAGTCCAACAGGAGTTCCTTTCCCATGTTTAATAGACATATCCCCAGTAATCTACAGTGAGAAGCAATTTTATTGATTGATATCTCCTATCTTGTTCTGGAGCTGAAGGTTGCATACATAGCACTCCCTCTTTCCATTTTTGTCCCACAACAACAATCAAGTCAGGTAGGTTAGACTGAGAGAGTGACTGAACCAAAGTCATCTGCTGAGTGTGTACTTGCATCCCAAACCGCTCTTAAATCAGTGGCTTTACTTATATTATTTTCAAAGAAATATTTTAATTCCTTTTCATATCTTCCATTATTGCTTCTTTCTGCAACACCATTTTATTTAATCTTCCTCTAAAAGGACTAGATTTCCTATATAAACCAAATTATGATCTGAAAAAGTCTTTGGTAATAGCTCTACTTAGAAACCTTAGTGGTCAAATTCTTTGAAATCTAAATTATATCTATTCTTTAAAGGGATCTATTCTTTCAGAAAAATAGGTGTACTCTGTTAAATTGTCGCTTTTCTGCCTCCATATGGCCACAAGCTCTAAACTGTCTATCTAAACAAAGAAAATGTTGGGTAATTTACATTGAGTGATTTTATTTATTTTTTCTTATAAGTTCTATCCCACTTCTATTGTGGGAAGATCACTTCGTTCCAATCCCCTATCCAACACCAAGAAAAATCCATTCATCTCTTCATAAGTATAAAATGATACTTCATTTGGGACATAAATTCCCAATATCAAAATCTTAATTCCATGCAAATTAACTTCCATCTCAACAAATCTACCACTGTCATCAGTCATTACAAGTTCTGGTTTTAGTTGGGGATTTATATATAAAGCAATTTGTTTTGTTTCATTGTGTTTTGTTCCTGCTGAGATAAAGTCTTCCTGCCAATGAATCACAAATGCAAATTGAATCACACTTTTTTCAGATCTTGAATCTCCAATTTGAATGGAATCAGGGCTGATTTCAACAGGTTATTAACAAATTAATAACAGATTTTTTTCTTGTGGCTAGTAACCATTCATTGGTGCCTCTTACCCATCTGTTTTCTCTGTAGGATGACCGGTGTGGGTGGTATTACATGGGTGGGTTAACTTGTCATACAGTACATAAAATTATGAGGAAAACTAAATGCTTTCTCCTGCTGTCCGACATGCACAAATGGCGACATGGATACTTTCCTTGAATAGTTGATCTCTGAAAAAGTCCAACACAAAGCTGGAGAAAAAACAGTTTGTGCCTAGATATACATTTCATCCCAAGGCACAGATATATAATAAATAAATACAAAAAGTGCAAAATGTAGCAAGCGAGTGACTATAAATTCAAGAGGGGATAAATCACGCAAGACAGAACCCTAACTATTCTGAACTAGACTTTTGAATGGGGTCCCTCCATAGTGACAAATCTCAGCTCTTTGTCAGCTGCCCTCTTGCCTTTTGCAAGGGAGGCATGGTGGCTCATTTATCTTTGCCCTCTCCACTTCCTGCTCATTTGCTCTCCTCCCAGCTCTCTACATTGCAGCCACTCTTGACAGCTCCTCTTCTAAAGCTGCCAGTGATATGAAGCTTCTTTCAGCTTCTGCAAATTCAGCTGCTTTCCTTGACCCATTTCTCAGAGCTGCCGGGTTGGCCTGGAACCCCTTTCCTTCCTGTCAGTTGCATGAAGGCTTTGTTAGATGCCTTACTTCCTTTCCTGCATCTTTACCCCCTCTCCTCCCCACCCCAGCTTTGTGCTTTGTGAGAAATAGGAACCCCAAACTGTAGATAGAGCCTTCTCCAATCCATTGCTCTCTTGAAGTGTTGGATGCTGATTCCCACATTACTGATAGGGAATTATGGAAGTTGAAGTTCCACACATTTAGAATTGCCTAGTTCCTAAAAGCTGTGATGTAGCATTACTTGCCTTTCTAACGACACCTGAAACTCATGATACAAGCTTTTCTTGGCTCCTGGAGAATGCTAGATGGGACCACACTCCAGGATTCACTAGGCTCTGACTGGTCTGCAGCTTCCCCTTAGCTGGATTTGTTCCTCCTCATCACTACCACTGATGATGTCACCTAGTTTGGAAATGAAATGTCTGCAAGAAAGCAACCAAGTACAGAGGGTACCAAGGACCCCTCATTTCAACCCTGAGCTACACTCCTTTATTGGTCATCCTTATCTCTGATACTGATTTGCATTTGCTTGACATTTCCCTGTGTATAGAATCTGCACAAGACAAGTAAAGGATGCTGTCCCCTTCCAGACCATCACTTTCTTCATAGCATGTGTGTTTGAAAAGGATAGGCAAGAAACCTCAGCAGGACCAGAAGGCATCAGAGCTATCAGTAAAACTCATACAAATAGATGGGTCTTAACATGCATACTTAACATACTTTGATTGTACCTCTCTTAAAAGCACTGGGCGGCTTGATAAAATTGCCTCATGGATTTCATATGGTCTGTGGGATGTCTGTTAACCATCACAGTAATAAACATTTGGCTGGCAAGTGAAATTCATAGTTCTCTAGAGAACACACAGCAACCCATGAATGACTCAAGATTATTAGCACAGTGTGATGGCTGAAATACCTTGAGATTCATATAAACAGGTCCACAGGCATATTGCTCTTTTTCTCTCTCTTCCCCTCTAAGTACAGATTTTTTTTCTTATCTATAAAGGCTCAAATTCTAGTCCCGTTTCCAGAGATGACCCCAGAGCAACAAGAAAAAGAAGGTGGCAGCACCATGGACAGCACATTATCAATGACATCATCTCCAGCATGCTACTTTTTCACATATCTGGGTGTCTGCTATGTTTCATGTTCTAATTGATTAGAGGTGGTTGAGTGTGTTACCCTAGAGAAGTACAAACCATCCATACACAAATAGATGAGTGATGGTTACAGAAAGAAAAGGGAGTGTTGATCTCTAATTCAGAAGTTAGCACAAGTCCAGAGAGAGAGAGTTGGGTTCATTTGGAACAGATTTTTATACACTTGAGTTGGAAGAAGTATCTCTGTCTACCCTGCCCACTTATGCACTTGTTGCTGCAAATTTGACTGCAGTGGTTCTCAAACTTTTCTTCATCATGGACCCCCTTTAAATACCTCTTGTGGCCACGGACTTCCACGACTTAATTCAAGATTTATATCATAACATTTTTTCAAGCATTTGTGGACCCCCAGGGGTCTGTAGACCACAGATTGAGAACCACTGTTGCTCTGCATTCTGCTAAAGGGGGGGAAATGTTATGGATACTTTCTAAAAGGAAAATCATATCTAAAGGATTGTAAATTGAAAAACCCAGGTTTGGTTTCTATGACATTTGATGATTAATATTTTGAATATGAATACTCCCTCATAATCTCTGTTATAAATTTCATTCCACCGTGATGAAAAGCAAAAACATTATGAACCAAATTTGAAAAGCATGTCAGTAAAACCACCACCACCACAATGTTTTTCCCATGCTAGAAAATGGAAGGAGTTACTTCTGTTTGAAATAAGAAACAAGCAGAGCATCATGGATGGGATGGTTTATCACTATAGCATTAGATCCAGCCCTTAAAAAGTCCAATATTTACCGTAAACCTTGTTAATATTTGTAATTTTATTTTTAATTTTAAACATGCTCTATGGCCAACCAATGAAATGGAAATAAATTAGAACTGGATAGAGATTTGTGGGTAGATAAATCAGGGAAAGAGGGAGATATGTAAGGAGACTGATAAGATAAAAATGAAATATTAATCCTTCATATCCCTGGGTGTAAACACAAGATTTACCAGATCAATAATTATGTCCAACTGCTCTGTAGGGTTACTTAACTAATTTTGAATGATGTCAGGAAAACATTAGGTTTCCTGCTGATGTGAATCTTCTGAATAATAATAATAATAATAAAGCCAGAATTGAGAAGACAGCAACAGACAGCAAATGTCACCTCTGCAAAGAAGCTGAAGAAACAGAGGGCCACCCAGTTAAGATGGCACGGACTGACTGCAATAAGATGGCACAGACTGACTACAAACAACGGCATGATAAAGTAGCAAAATGGTGCAGTGGAATAGCTGCAAGAAATACTATTTGCCTGTATGCAAGAACTGGTGGGAACACAAAGTAGACAAAGTCATAGAAAATGAGGAAGGTAAAGTGCTCTGGGACTTTAGAATTGAAACAGGTAAGCTACCTGTCACATAACACCCCAGACTTAACAATTGTCAATAAAAAACACAAAAAGTGGTTTTTGGATAGTGGATAGTGGACATGTCAATACCTGGAGACAGCAGAATAGAACAAAAAGAACTGGAGAAAATCCCAAATAGAAAGATTTACAAATAGTAGTAGAATGACCGTGGCAAAAGAAAGCAAGGATAGTACCAATCGTAATAGGCGCAATCCCAAAACATCCGGAGCATCACTTGAACACCATCAGCATTGACAAAAGCACTATCAGACTCAAAGCCGATGCAGGAAAACTGCATCAAAAGACAGCTTTACTTGGAACAATTTACATCCTGCGACAATACCTTTAACACCATCAGATATGCACATCTGCCTATCCCAGATTTGATAAGTGTACAAAAATGCCAAATCCAGTCTAAACATCTGGCTGACTGTGTAATGAACCATAATAATGCCACTTGACTCCAAGCAAATAAAATCTGGTGGCATTTGAAGATCTTTAGCTTCCTTTCTAAAATGTGCAGACCCTTGTGATTAATTTATTTGGACCCATTCAACCCATCATTTCTCCAAGAGACTTAGAGCAGTGTGTATAGTTCTTCTAGAAGTCCTTTTTTTTAAAAAAAAAAAATCTGCTTTTATATTTTCTTTTAATACTGTTATCCACCCAGAATAATGAATTTGAGATGGGTGACCCTGCAATAAATAAATATCTCCTCCCTCTTAAGGTAGCTTTAGCTGAGAAGCAGCATCTGATTGGATGACAGTGGTCTATTAGTCTCCATGACTGCTGGAAATTGGAATTGGAAATTGATTCTTCTGAAGTCCAGATATTTGGTTCTGATAAGATAGAGGCTACTTGTTAGCAATCTGAAAATCTTACGTGGTAATTAGGTCTGAAATGGCTTCTTTGTTTGATGACCAGACCTTCTTTGACCAATCAGTGCAAATGTGGTGCAGAATCCTTATTTTTAAAGAGATTATTGGGCCTTATTGAAATACAGTGGCCAATTCTCTAATAGCATAGGGCTCTTGGGAGCTTGGCAATAAAACTGTCAAGACTTTTTAGACTAGGAGAGTTTTGGAAGATGCAGCTTCTCTTGTCGGGGGCTGCACTGTTTTGAAAAGCTGTGTCTGGGATATAAAGCTGTGTAAAACTGGGCAGCCTTTGCTTCCCCCCCCCTGGGAAGATACATGTTGTAATGAGTTGCTCTGGCTTTGACTGGAGCCTGCCCCTTTCTCCCAGCTTTCCTGATAGGCCTGCCAGTGAAATCTCAGCTGCCATTTCCAATCTGCCTATCCATTACTCAGACTTCACTGTGATCAGATGAAATCTCTTGTCAGAGGTGCTGGTCTCAGCCACAATGTACTGTATGTGATGGACAGAAATCAAAGTTGAGGCAAGGTGATATAAGAGCTGCATGATGACCAAGGGAGCAAACAATAACAGGCCTGCAAAAGATGGTGCTCTGGGATTTTGTGGACTTTCATATTTTCCTGAAATGTGGCATCTATTTTATAATACTAATACTAATAATAATGATAATAATGATGACGATAACAACAACAACAACAACAACAACAACAACAACAATAACAATAACAATAATAATAATAATAATTAATAATAATAATAATAATAATAATAATAATAATAATAATAATAATAATAATAATAATAATAATAATAATAATAATAATAATAATAATAATAATAATAATAATAATAATAATAATAATAATAATAATAATAATAATAATAATAATAAAGTTGGAAGGGACCTTGGAGGTCGTCTAATCCAACCCCCTGCTCAGGCAGGAAACCCTATACCATTTCAGACAAATGGCTGTCCAGTCTCTTCTTAAAAAACTTCCAGTGTTGGGGCATTCACCGCTTCTGGAGGCAGGTTGTTCCACTGATTAATTGTTCTGTCAGGAAATTTCTCCTTAGTTCTAGGTTGCTTCTCTCCTTGATTAGTTTCCATCCGTTGCTTCTTGTCCTGCCTTCAGGCGCTTTGGAGAATAGCTTGAGAATAGCTTTTGCATGGAGTTATCTTCAGATACACTAATGACATGAAGGAGATCATGCACATATGAAGCCCGGGACTAATGGCCCTTTGCTTTTTGTAGTTTGTGGGCTATAGTTTGGCTATAGTTTGTTGGCAGTGTACCTACAGATGGTACAAACATCAGGGAGCTTTCAATAGGACTTGAAAAAACCTTCTGGGTGAAATTCTTTAGATCAGAGGTCTCCAATCTTTTTGATTTGGCGGCCTGGAATGGGAGGGAGGCACTGCTACGTGTGTGCGCGCAAATGGGCCACATGCATGCGTGCGCAAAAATGAGCCCCAAGTGTGTGCTCAAAAATGGGCTGCATGTGAGCACATGCGCAAATGCAAATGGCCACACGCGAGCACATACACACATGCAAACAGGGCTGTGTGGGTGCGAATGCTGCAAATGGGGTGGCGCTAGCGCTGGTGGGATGCTATGGGCGGCACTAGTGCCAGTGGGACACTCTGAGGTGGGGCAGCACTAGTGCCAGCGGGATGCTCGGGGCGGCGCTAGTGCCGGTGGGATGCTCGGAAGCAGGGCGGTGCTAGCATCAGTGGAATGCTCGGGGCGGCGCTAGCTCCGGTGGGACACTCAGGGATGGGGCAGTGCTAGCACCAGCGAGATGCTTGGGGCAGCACTAACGCAATTGGGACGCTCAGGGGAGGGATGATGCTAGCGCCGGCAGGATGCTTGGGGCGGCGCTAGTACCAGTGGGATGCTTGGGATGGGGTGGTGCTAGCACCGGCAGGATGCTCGGCGTGGCGCTAGCACAAGTGGGGGGATGAGTGCACACGCGTGTGGGCGTGCACTGGCCATCCCTTCACATGGCCTGGTGGCCAAGTAGCCACAGCCCGGTAGTGGATCACAGCCCACAGGTTGGGGACCCCCGCTTTAGATGATACTGGACTAGATGGACCAAGAGTTGTCTGACTTAGTGTACGACAGTGGCTGTAATTTCTATGTACTGGAGTTCTTGCTTTGCAAGCTGCAGTGCCTCTTTCTTCCTAATTGGGCTATATGTCTCTGTCCCTGGTTCCTCTCTGAATGACTGATCTGTATAAGAAATGGAAGAGAATGAGAAGGAAAGAGGGCAATAGCACTGAATCCTGCATGCAAACCACCTAATTCCAGATGCAGAGAACTGCCCTACTAGTGGGAGAAAAGAAACCTGCACATGTTCCTAAAGTATGTTCCTTCCCCTTTTCCCCTTTACCTAACAGGTTCACTGACAATACATGCCATTTCATGGTTCAACAGCAGAAGGATTCTTGTTATAGACCCAAACTAGCTTCTTTGAATTCAGTAACCTTTTGCAGCAATCATTGCCCATCCCAGACTGAATGTTTCCTATCCAACTCCAGTGACTATGTTCAGATTTAGAAAATTGGGGCCACCCCATTAACAGGTCACCATTGCTTGCAAACGTTAGAACCCCAGTGACCCAACAATAATTTCTTTGACCCCATTAACTATGTGGTTGCACTCGTTCTTGAGAGGGATTGGGGACTTTTTTCTACTTTGAAAACGAAAACGTTCTGCTATAGTCTATTGGGCAAGAACAAACCCGGATGATAAGTAAATTAATCATACCCTACACTTAATTTGCCTCTATAGAATAGAATTAGCTCAGCCTCATAAGGATGTTAGTTGAAGCTGTAAGATTATGCTTTTTTAGAAGGGAGCTTTCTGTGTGAATGCATTAATATTTAATTCCACATAAATCCATCACTAACTGTCTTTGGTAGCCTATACATTACAAGCAGTCCTTGACTTATAACCATTCCTTAAAGACTGTTCACAGTTACAAAGGCCTTGGAACAAGTGCTTTATGACCCAGGATACATTTCTAGCTATTGTAAAATGTCTCACCGGGGCCCCAAGTCACACATGACCACATTTCAGTCACTTGGCAACCTTTTCACATGTTTTGATTGGTTGCCATGTACACTGTGATCATGTGATTTTCAGCCTTCTCTGCTGACTTCTCCCCCCCCCAAAAAAATCAATGGGGAAGACAGCAGAGAAGATTGCAAGCAGAGGGAATGTTAGATTTAAGTTCAATTTCCCAGCACCTGCAGGAGGAATGAACCTCAGATTTGGCGAAAACACTAGTGTTCTGAGTCTTTCAGAATGCTGGTGTTTGTTAATGTTTCCCTCTCTCCACTAGAAGGGTCAGAAAGGCTCCAAAGGGGTGGGAAAGGTAAGATTCTGAACTCAGAACATAGGTGTTCACTAGTGTTTTCACCAGTTTTGAGATCTGTTTCTCTAGCATGTCTAGGGTTTACCCCTCCAGAAAGGAAATCCCTTGGTACACTGGAGGAACAGATTTCAAATCTTGCAAAAATTCTAGTGAGTTCCAGCATTTTCATGATTCTTCTCCCCAGGGTGGAAAGAGGGCCCAGATCTCCCAGATGAGGTGAGACACCCCGCCCCCAGGTCCTCTGCCCACTCCATCATACCCAGGATGCCCAGATCCAGCAATCTGCTTACTGACCTGCAACTGGGAGAGCTAGGATTGCACTTATTGACTGAAGTGGTCATGTGGTATCTTGCTTAATGACCGCTTCACTCAGTGACTGAAATTCCAGGCCCAATTGTAATCATAAGTGGAGGGCTATCTGTCGTTGAGAGAAAAGAGTGTGTTCTCCAACCTGATAACTTCCCTCATATGGGCTTCAACTTTCATAATTCCTAACCAATGTAGCCCTCGGTCATATTGTCTTATTGGGAAAAGAAATCCAATAAATCTGGTAAGCATCAACTTGGAGAAGTCATGTCTAGAAAAGTACGTTCTGATATGTCAACTTGCTCCAAACATTCCTGGATTGAAACAAGCTGATACAGTATAGATATATTAGAGGAGATTTCTAAAATTAATAAATGTCATTATCAACCAAATTTTCATAATTCACTGCACATTCAGATTGTCTTTCACTGAAATTAAATAATCATTAGATGTGATTGATTTAAAAAAAAACACAAGGAGGCATCTTACAGACTAAAAGATTTGGGGATGATAACTCTTTGTAAACTTGGTGCACATTATATATAGACAGCAGCAGACCTGAAAGGAACATCAAGGAGAGCAAGTACCATAACAAGACAAGACCCTGCATGGGAAGTACCCTGACAGAGAACAGTAATGACTCCCCCTGATGCTTACCCAGATACCTCTTCAGATGTCAGCTTGGAGAAAGATGAACAAGTTCCAGTATGTCTGGAGGGGAGTTGGTCAATGGCTCCAAGCAGCTGTCTGAGAGGGATTTGGCTGAGGCACAGCTGCAGCAGGACAGCCCTGAGGCTTCAGGTGGGGAAAGCATGCAGCTGCAGCTGGTCAGTGATGAGGAAGAGGAACTGCCTTCTGCATCTGATCCAAGAACACGTAGGGCAGTGAAAAGACAGGAGCTGAGAAGGTCAGCCAGATTACTCACTAGGAGAAAGCCCTTCTTGATGGGTTGCATGGGAAGCTAGCTATTTAGCACAGCAGACAGATAGAAGCGATGCTGGAAACAACATGTTCATTTCCTAGTTGTGCATTTTCTGGTTGGCGTGATTCTTGCCTCACTTTGGATTGACACTATGCCTTGACTTGGATCGTGCCTTGTGAACTCTGGACTTTTCTTGCCTTGTGAACCTTCTTGTATTTTGGATTTAATTTTGCCTGGTGGGTTTATATTGATTGGGAAACTTTCAAGTGCCATTGGCCATTGCTCTGTGGACTACCATTGGTCTGCTTGTGGCTGGACTTAACTGGGACAGTTCTGGATTTTTGGTGAAGGGAGTTGCAGGGGAAATTAATAAATCCACTAAACCACAATTACATGTGTGTGTGTGAGCGGGACAGCACAACAACTGAGATAGCTGACATTGGGAAATCCTACCAGTGGCTGGAAAGGGCTGGATAAGAGAGCACTGATCACAAGAACAGCCCTGAGCACCACATTTTTTGAAGCAGAAATCTACCACACTAGACAGGACCTGGGGTGCAGATTGTACAAAGAGGCCTCAGAGATAGTCCAACACACAGTGGCAGGATGTAAGATATAGGCAGGAACCATATATATTGAACAGTATATTCAGGTAGCTGTCATTGTGTAAAGGAACATCTGTACAGTATATGAGCTAGACCCTCCCAAATCCAGGTAGGACATTCTGCAGAAGGTTGTGGAGAATAACATCTGTGAGACTTCCAGATCAATACAAACAGACAGGTACTAACCAATCAACCAGACATCATGTTAGTAGACCAGAGGACAGTGATGGTAATAGATGTAATGATGCCAATTGACAGCAACATCTAGAAGAAGGAGTATGAGAAGCTGAAGAAGCTTTTAGAGCAGACATGTCAAACTCGCGATGTCACGTGATGTCACGCAACGTATCGGGACAGTTTCGCCATTGCCGGCAATGGGGTGGGCACAGCTTCTGCATGACGAGTCTGACCCACGGGCTGGCAGTTTGACACCCCTGTTTTAGAGCCTTTGTACGGTCCTAAGGTTTTCAACTTTTCAATTCTTGATCTAGGATAATGTTCAGAAAAACATTAGGCAACAACTCAGAGGGAAAAAAGGAAGATAGTTCAAAAAACAGTCTAATTTGGTCTGCCATAATCACTACAGGGGCAAGCCCTTTGTTGGTAGGCAGAAGTTTGTGGCTGTTGCAATCACCTGGTTCTTCTGCAGTTGTATTCTTCTGGCCTTTGCACAGCCCAGGATGAATCCCCCGCCCTCCTGCATTCTCTCTTGCCTTTGAACAAATTCAAAATAATCATTTTGCTTTTGCCAATCTGCAGAGTCTTGTATTTCGAGTTGAATAGCAGGGCCATTTTCATTCCCAGGATGAACCTACAAAATTGAGCATAGGATCACTCGCTTTTCGATTTTGATTGCTGAGATACTTTTCATTTTTCTCTGTTCCTTTCTAGATAGTCTGAGACTGAGAAAAGAGAACTTTATTTTCTATGTCAATAAGTCCTTGGGAAGTGAAACATATAGTCTTTTCAATATCCTAGGACCCCAAATGAGCTATTATGATTGTTTTGACTGAATAAATCACATCTGCATGTCTATTACAGCCCCAGCTATTACAGCCCCAGGAAGATTTTATCCCAGCTGGAAAGGGAACACCTCTTCAGACCTTACTTTAAAATTAAACACTGAGCAAGAGAAACTCATTGTCTCTTTGTGAACAATTTGCATGTTTTAATCTATTATCCTGCTATGAACCTCAAATCTTTCTATGGCAGGTCTCTCTCTTTCCATGTCCCTCCAGCTTCAGTGAAATCCTCAGTTGTAGACAGGTAGGTATTACGGAATATATATACTTCAACTTCTTGCATAGTTCTAGCTAATGGTAGCTTACAATGAACAAAACTTAATCAGAGCATGAGACGGAACCCTACAATTGATGCAATTAAAATCAAAAGCAAAGTTAAAATAAATCTTGGAAATAATTAACAATTAAGAGGTGGAAAAAGAGATGGGTTTTTGCTATCTTCCTCAATAATGAGAGTAGGAGCCAGTTCATGAGGGAGCATATGTCATAAACTGGGATACCCCCAGGAGAAAGTTATTTCCTGCATATTCAAGAGTCAAGCTTGTAGCAGCAAGAGCATCTTTGGAAGAACTACCACTAGAAATAACCAGGCAATTTCTTAGAGATGAAATGATAAATGGAGAATAAGCAAACTAAAATCTGCAAACAAGACATCTTCCAAACTAGCAAATACTGCAAACTGATCTCTATTGATCCTTTAGTCACATAAACCATAAATATGAGGCTTTATGTTGTTTTAGGGCTCTAAAGGTCAACACCCTAGGTTTTACCCTGTACAAATATTTCGGTAGAAGCATCCTATGATCCCTATTTCTTGCATCGGTCAGCAGCATTCTGACTACCACAATTTTTATTAATGGTACTTTCCAGATGATTTTTCAAGGGCAGCCCTCATAAAGCACATCACCACAGTTGAGATGAATTGTTGGTGCACTCACCTTAATTGTGCAAACTTGTTCCTTGCCACAACAGCCAACTGTACATCTTAACTGAGAATCAACTTTACTGAATGATGAACCTGCTTTACTTGGGGAGTACAATTCCATCCAGGGCAGGCTTCACCTAAATCCCAGAGTCCAATTTTCTCCAAACCAACAGTAGCTCTATCTTCTCTAGATTTAATTTCCATTTATTCTCCCTCATCCAGACCATTACTTAGATTAGGAAATGTTCAAGGATATTGATTGCTTCTCTGGAGACAGAAGGAACAGTACTGCTGGGTGTCATCAGCATACTAATGGGATTTCAATCTAAAACTGCCAAGTGACCTTCTCAAGCAATTTCATGATGATGATAAACAGCATAAAAAGCAAAATAAAACCAGTGACACAACAACAGACAATGACCTAGCTGTTGAACAGAAGTCCCCAGTGGTGGGATTCAAATATGTGAACCACCGGTTCTCTGTGTGGATGCCGCTTCTGGAAGTCCATTCTGGGCCTGGGCAACAAAAAATTAGCTACCGGTTCTGCCGAACTGGTACGAACTGGCTGAATCCCACCTCTGGAAGTCCCCCATAATGTAGTTCTGACCCAACAATAATTCCAAAACCACTGCAAATCTCAAGGTTCAGCTTTGTTGACAACAATGGAAAGGTTACAGTGGTTAATGTACTGAAAGCCTTTGAGAGATTCAAAACAGCTGGCAAGTTTTCCATTCCCCCTCTACTTAGGTCATCCACTAAGGCAGGAGTGTCAAACTGGCGGCCCATGGGCCGGATGCGTCACATGCAGGCCATGCCCACCCTGGCTCCACAAAGGCAAAAAACATTGCGATATGTCATGATACGTCACGTGACGCGATCGAGTTTGACACTCGTGCACTAAGGCAACCAAAGCAGTTTCTGATCCAAATGCTGGAGAAAACGTCCTTGAGGTAAGTTCAGAAAATACATCTGGAACTATGACACAACCTTACCCAAGAATGGAATACAGCTTATGGCCTATGACGGGGGTAGGCAACCTTGGCTCTTTTATGACTCGTGGACTTCAACTCCCAGAATTCCTGAGCCGGCTGGCTCAGGAATTCTGGGAGTTGAAGTCCACGAGTCATAAAAGAGCCAAGGTTGCCTACTCCGGGCCTATGATTACAAAGGTCTTTACAGCCCATGTAGGTAGGAGATTTTCAACAGAGGACCCCATTTTCAATAGAGGTCCATTTTCTAGGAGGTATTAAGTACCTCCTTTATAACCATGGAACCAATCGCTGGTTTAAATAGAAAAGGCTTAACCAAGCAAGCAATAGTTTTTATTTCTCCATATTCTTGGTTCATATCTTTGAGATCAACAAGGTCACCATATGAACAAGACAAACATCTGTCATTGTTATATCACCCAATATTGGAGTCTAAAGCAAGGCTCATATAATCAAAGAACAATAAAAACTCTCATAGCAAACCTCCAACTGATTCAGCCACCTCTCCAACATCTTCAAGAAGAAGATGCTGCCTAGTACAGAGGGACACATAACATGGACTTTGTAATACCAACAACATGGACTTAGCAAGTATTGTACTTGTTAAGTAGCATGTGGGTTTTTTGTATCTTAACGTGAGTTATTTTTCTCTCTTTTAAATGTAATGTTAACAGTTTATCAAAACCTTGCAAGCTGGAATATAAAAAGCCTTGACTCTTCATAGACTCTAAGTAACCTTATGGCATTTTTTTTCTCATTAACATTCTAAATTATCTGCCCACATGTATCTGGAAATTCATTTAAATGACCATGCTAGGAATATTATGGGTTAGTATGCACTGATGCATAATTACTGAGTATGCTCTCTATATGTTTTATGACTCAAATTATGCTAGCCAGTGAGAGAAAATATTCCAAACCCAATATATTTGAACTTATATAAAGTTATTTCTCTTCCTAAGGCTGTTTCTATCTTGTATCTGTGTGAGCCTTACACTTTACGTATGCATAAATAAAAGATATTTATCTACCTTTCTGGCTTGGATGCTATTTTGGCTGGGGGCATACAGGTAAAAAATCTAGTCATGATTTATGGCCAACACAACATGGTTAGTATTATGTGGTGAAAATACATAACATGTTTAACTTCATACAAGTGACATCCTATGAAAAGAGGCAGGATGTTTTTGTTCTACCTAATTAACTTTTCATTTGTATTTTCCTTTGATATGCTAACCATAAAAGAGAATGCATGTTGATGCCTAGGGTTGATGCCTCTCTTTGCATGAGAGGAGCCCTTTTTTATCAGAATGTTCTGAATAAATCATAATTAAATTATCTTTCTATCCCAGTTTGCTTAATTGGGATCTGTGCATGCCAGGGCATAAGCTTGGGGCCAGATTTTGCCATCAGTACCAAAAAGAATGTCCAGCGTGTTCTGTGCAGACTCAAAGGAGGCAGTGGAGTAGATCCTATTTGTTATCCCCACTGCCATAGAGTGAGATTTCAAAGAAGCCTGAAAAAGAGGCCCACTCCATGATCAATCCATTTGCCCCAAGAGTCGGTCCATTTATATCCCATCTTTCCATCTATTTGTTTCATTGTTATCAGCTCTCTGGAGCACCAAATACCTATTGAGTTTTGCTACAGGGAAGGGGATGCTCAGGAGTTATAGTACCTACCACTCAGGCTATTTCCTAGTTCTGCAGATCAATCATGGCTTCCATAGTAACACCAACAGACAAAGCAAGGATTTCCCCCAAGGAAATTAAGGAAAAATCATTTGGATCCAGGCAAGTGATTAGGTTGGACTAGTTTAACCAATCGTACTTCCCGTACTTGCTTCCTGACCAAATTCTATTTCCTCTCTCTCCCATCCTCTCCCTCACATATTCCACAGCGCCAATGAGCAATGAACAAAGCCAGCAAAAAGAAGTGGTTTTGCTACAAGCCATTCAAGCAAGGCTGGTATTTTCTTGACCTTGTTCAGGCTTTTAATATGCATGAGCCTTAAAAACAATAGATGTGTGCCTTCCATCTGACAGCAAGAAGCTCTGGAACAGCAAAAGGCACAGGTGTCTTTTTAGCGGACACCCAGCGGCAGGCCTAGGCAGCGTTTGTAGATCACCTTCATTAATTTTTCCTCGCTGCATGCTTTTTGAATGTTATTGCTGGAAGGGCTCTGGCCTTTTTGAAGTGCATGCTTTGGTTCTGGGAACCAATTTTTAGCACTAGAAATATTAGTAGGCATGGAGGGTAAGTGTGCGTAAGAGGAGGGGAAAAGGAGAGCATAATTCCCTGTAAGTGGAGGTTCTGCATTTTTTTTCTCCCCTTCTTAAAGAAATAGGTGTGATACTTTGCAGGAATTGCAAGGTGTCTTGCTATTGATGGGGAATGAGAGGGAGAGCTGGGTCAAGACATCTTAATACCTAAGGCAAAGAACAAAAGGTGCTTTTTCCACTCCGCATACAAAATGGATTGTACATGGATTGGCAGTTGCCTCTTTCTTCAGAGGTTGTTATGGGATGTGGTTTGCCACTGCCTCTGAAAATAGGTGGATAGCTTGAGAACTCCAGGCAGGCCTCAACTTACATTCATTCATTTAGTGACCATTCAAAGTTACAGCGGCACTGAAATAACGTCACTTACAACCAGTCCTCACGCTGACAATCAACGCAGCATCCCCATGGTTGTGTGATCAAATTTTGCTTGCTTGGCATCCAGCATGTATTTACAATGGTTGCAGCATCCTGGGCTCATGTGGCTGCCATTTACAACCAACCAAGGTGGCTTCTGGCAAGCAAAGTCAATGGGGAAAGCCAGATTTGCTTAAAGACCACATGATTCCCTTAACAACTGCAGTGATTCACTTAACAGCCACGCCAAAAAAAAAGGTCACAAAAATGTAGATGTGACTCACTTAACAGCCACCTTGCTTAACAATGTAAATTCTAGTCTCCATTGTGGTCGTAAGTTGAGGACGACCTGTAGAACAACACTAGCACTCATCGCCAAACCCTACTGTCACTTGAGTCGTCGGCTTCAGCGGTACCGAAGGATCAGGCCAGCTCAGAAATTCTAGTGAAGGACAATAGAAGGAATCAGCAAGAGGGGAAGCAGGGATCCCTGGTCTTATTCACCATTTTAACAACAGCTGTAAAATAACAATATCAAATGTTTCAGCTAAGCCAAGAATATGCAACTTCCTCTTATCTCAAGGACTACACCAAGGTTTGTATAACATTTGTGGAGCAAAGTGAATGAAACCAAGTCCCATTTGAGGAAATTTAAATGAGGTGTCTTAACAACCTTCATTGCTCACACATTGATTTCGCCCCTTAAACTCTCCACATGTACAAAGAGGTCTCAATATTGGACTCCATCAACTTTAGGGGGACAGAAAAAAAGATGCTACTGGAGTTATGCTTTTAGCATCCTGAGCTAAACACAACTAAGCTATATCCAAAGATAATCCAAAGATAATTAACAAATTTGTAGGTGGCACCTGGTAATTGTATATCATACAATATCAATATGGGTCAGCTAATATAGCTGTAATTTCTTCTTTCGTTTAGTCTTTCTGGTTTTTTTTCCTTTCGGCTAGTTTATATAGATGCAAAATGTACGGCTTTCCACATATGTGCTGAATTATAACCCTCAGCATCCCAGCCAACGTAACCAAGAGTTCATCTTCGTGTTTCTAAACATGCTGCCACTGATACTGCTGACAATTAATAGCTATCTTGACTTGATAGCTATTGATATGCTTATTCTCCATGAACTTGAAGAAGTCCCTTTTAATATTGCCCAAATTGGCCTCCATTCTGCATCCTATGTTAGCAAATTTCCACATTTTGACTGTGAGTGGTATGAAGAAGTGATTCACTTTGTCTACCCTGAGTTTCCCACTGTTTGTAGAGCCATCCTGCCAAGGGGAGGCTGATTCACATGGAGCTGCTCTTCCTTACACCTAAAATGTCTCATTACTTCCTCTTAAGATCTCAGCAAATATATTTATGAGGGGTACTTAGGGGGATTAGAATAGAAACCTAGATGCATGGATGGATGGCCTTTAGGGAACCTCTAGTGTGGAAAGTAGGCAGGATTACCTGTTATTCTATCCCAGGGAATTATCCTAAGCAAAGGGCCAAAGGTGCTGTTCCTGGTTTTGTTTTTTGTTTTTTTTAAAGGACTCATGTCTCAGTGAAAGGGGAAAAAAAAAAGACTCTGCCAGAACTTTGCTGCCATGTACAAAAAGCTGGAGTACCCAAACAAATAGTTCTGATGTGAGACAGCTTCTTATGCAGGAAATTTTGATGGGATCAAATGAAATTCTTTATATTCTTGTTAAAACTTGGTATGGCTTTCTGCAACATGTATGGCTGATGGATGAAGATGCATTCTAAGCTAGAAGGAGCCCTGCCCTGGTGGCTGATAATAACTTCATAGCCATAAAGCACTGCACCATATGATCTGTATATCTTATGCAAATGAAGCAATTTTATTTTAAACAGTGGAAGATGAACTACATTCTGTTTCTATTGATCATGAAGTGGGGAAAAAAGAGTACACAGATCACTAGATCAGTTGTCTCAGTCCAGCAGGGTTGCAAAACCGTATCTATTTAAAAAGGTATATCTATTTTATCAAGGTGCCAATAAAATCAATAGGACTTATCACTAACCAGACAGGTTGAAGGTACAATGCATATAATGCCCTAGCTTCTGAGACCTCACTACTGGATTTGCTCACCCAATAGAAGAGAAAGCAAGTTTGGTTTTGCAAAAGTTGTGTGGGTTTTCAAAATGTGTCCCATTAAAAGCTTTTGAATAAACCAGCTATGGGATAAGAGGACTCGTTTTTCCTTTTATGGATTACTAACAGGTTCAAAAACAGAAAGCAAAGAGTAGGAGTAAATGGATTTTTTTTAAATGGAGGAAAGGAAGAAGTGGAATTTTTCAAAGATCTGTGTGGAAACCAGTCCCCTTTCACTTATTTATAATTATTTTGGCCTAGGGAAAGTTTGCAAAGGATACTAAACTATTCAGGATGGTAAAAACAAAAACAAAAACCTGAAAATAGCTGTGAACACTTCAGAAGGCTCCCTTTTAAATGATGAATGGCCAATCCAATGTGAAATATGGCTCAGTTTAATAATGGTACAACAGCCAGTCAGTCGTTGTTTCATCACTGCAACTGAATTGCTTCCCTTCTCAGCAGCTGCCTGACAATCTCACAAACAACCTTTTTTGTGTTTGCAGTGCACTGTTAATGCACATTTGTCATCTTTTTCAGGATATTTTTTATTATGTGATGCTGTTGGATTTTTCCTCATTTGCAAGTAGTGCTGTTTGACCACTTGTCCTGTACATTCCCCCCCCCCCCACCCATTTCTCAGACATCATAAAGCATCTCTTCACAACCATCAAGACTTACAAAGATTTCCTTTGCTCTATGTTTGATCCTACCCTCCTCACTTTGCACTAGAGAAAAAATGCTTCAACTGTGCCTTTGCAAAGCCTCAACTTGCAGGCAAGGGGTATTTATGACTTGTCCCTCTCCACTAACAGGGCAAACCATTGTGTATAAATAGAGAGCAAACCCCACTCCCTTCTATCACTGATGATGTTACTTAGTTGGGTAATGAAATGTCTACAAGAAAACAACCAAGTTCAGAAAGCACTAAGGACTCCACTGATCCTCCTCAACTTACCTTTCATTATTTCAAGAACTATCGCTGAAGTTCCTAATAAGTTAGACTGAATGCTATCGGTGACAGTAGGGTGAGCCAATAGATCTTGGCTTCCTCTGAAGGGATCCATTTCTAAACATAGAATCAAGCAATCCAGGTAGTTTTCTGCCTTAAATATGAGATTTTTTTAATAGGAAAGAGGCAGAAAAGTGGAACAAAATGCTTATACGAAGAAAAGATGCCTTCATTTCAGCATAATTTTGTTTACATGAACTGCCCGAACAAAGTGATAGAAACAATTTTTTGGTATGAAAGTAAAAAGCCCAAAGGTCATAGTCTGCATAGGGACAAATTTATATTACCATAGACAGGAACTCTGAAAGGCACCTATATCCTATATGGACATCAACAAGAAGCAGAAAATATGCCACTTTTCTATTATTCTTTGTCTTTTTCTCCTTAAGATAATCTTCCCCATTTAATGCTGTCCACAAGGCCTGAACTACTATCCCCATAGTCTGACTCATGGAAGTTCTAGCCAACACTTCTGGATGGCACTAGACAGCCAGGGTTTGCCACCATTTCCACAAGTTTGGAAAGGCCATCCTTGCCATGTTTCATTAAGAGTTGGGTAATCCTGGACTGACTTGAGATCATTCCTGATAAGATCATGATTGTCCTCAACATTTTTGGAACATGAAGTCCGACATGACACAGGAATTAAGCATGGACTCATCAATGAAGCATCGACTTCTTGCCCAGCCTTTTGGTCTTCCCAAATGTAGCTTGTATATTTTACATGGTTTTTTTATTTTTATTTTTTAAAAAAAGAAAGGCAGCTGTGGAAAAAATGATCAAAGAAGTAGTAAGCCACAGAAATAGAAACTTGATTCTTAAAAATATAAATGGGGGGGGGGGGCGGGTTAGGATAAAAACTATATATATATATATATATATATGTACTAGTTTTGTGCACTTCCATCCATCCATTCATTAAATACATAGTTTTGTTCACCAGGACGTGCTTTTGTTTCTCCCATCCATTGGTATTCAGGCATAAGAAGGCCAGAAGGCTTCTATAGGTGACATTCTCTGCCACTTGTTAATTGCTTTCTCATTTTTCCAATGTATTAACAGCCTCTGAGTATTTGGGGTGCTGCAGGCTAAGCATGTTGCTGTGGCTATGTGAGCTGTGATGATGCAGTGGTTAGAATGTAGTACTATAGGCTATTTTTGCTGACTGCTGTCTGCCAGCAGTTTGGCAGTTCGATTCTCAACGGCTCAAGGTTGACTCAGCCTTCCATCCTTCTGAGGTCGGTAAAATGAGGACCCAATATGCTGACTCTATAAACCACTTAGAGAAGGCGGTAAAGCACTATGAAGCGGTATATAAGTCTAACTGCTATTGTTATTGCTATTTGGGGTGCTGCAGGCTAAGCAAGTTGCTGTGGCTATGTGAGCTGTGATGATGCAGTGGTTTAGAATGTAGTACTATAGGCTACTTTTGCTGACTGCTGTCTGCCAGCAGTTTGGCAGTTCGATTCTCAACAGCTCAAGGTTGACTCAGCCTTCCATCCTTCTGAGGTCGGTAAAATGAGGACCCAGATTGTTGGGGGCAATATGCTGACTCTGTAAACCACTTAGAGAAGGCGGTAAAGCACTATGAAGCGGTATATAAGTCTAACTGCTATTGTTATTGCTATTTGGGGTGCTGCAGGCTAATCAAAATGCTGTGGCCATGTGACCAGAAGGCTCAGAGATCATCAGCATGCAAGAAACCACTTGCTGCTGTTCTCAGCTTTTGAATACAAATCAGGACTTGGCCCTCATTTTTGTGAGGCACGTTAATAGCCCTTTCTGTTGTGCGCTCACTCTCTCCACTCACAGCTAGTGATGCTGACAAAAGAGAGGACGGGAAGGGATGGTAGAGGATTGTGAATATTCAATGCCTGCCACGATTACTGCAGCAAACATTGTCGGAAGACGATTCCTCTGTGAACTGGCACAGGATTGGGAAAATGTGCGGAGCCGGCAATTTCTTTTCTGATAACACAAAAACTAAAAGGGTACAGCTGAAAGATTTATGAAGGTTATGGTGGATCTCTTGTTCCCCAGAAGATAAGCTTCCATTTCTTGCTGTGGCTAGAAACAGGACACAAACCTTGACTAGTGCCTTCAGGGAGGTTTCTGAAATGTCTCAGATGATAAGTCAATCACCTTTAGGAAAGCCGAAGATAAAAAGAAAAAAGAAAAAAAGCACCATAGCTCAGGGGCAGCTTACCAGCTCTGCATGCAGATCATCCTAGGTGCAGACCCCAGTGTCCCCAATTAAAAGACTTGAGGAGCAAGTAAGAAGCCTGAAGCTTTCAAGAGTTATTATTATTAGAGAGGAGGGATCACAGTTCCATCTGTTCTACCCATTTAATATGAATGTTTTCTGTGTTCAAAAACAGGTTATTTTTTTAAAAGCTCCCTTGAGTTGAGTTTCACTCCAACAAATACACTATGCAATTTTTTTGGGCAACAATATGGAAGTGATTTGTCACTACTTTCTTGTAGGATAATTTCTTGACTTCCATGGCTTGGGATTTTCTGATAGGATCTTATCCAAGCTCTAAGCAGGTCAAACCTTGCCAGGGGATGATCACAACTATGTGATCAAAGCCCCGCCCCTTTTTACAGAACCACCTGCAGAACCCCCCACCTGCAGGTTCTGGTTAGCTTTTTTGGAATTAGATAGCTAGGCGGTGTCACCAATAAAAAATATCCTGCAGTTATGCTTTATTGCTCAGAACCCAAACTTTAATGGTAGCATTACAAACTAATCAAAATCTATATGAGCTATTGTGATCACATGAGTTTGGTGCAATCTTTGGATCTATTTATTTAAGAGTTTGGATAGGTCATGCACAATGCTTCAGAACATCAAACTGCAATCATTTGTCTTTGCTATTTACGGGGATTGTAATCCAAAACATCCCTTTATAACTTCATTCATAAAATTCAGTGTCTTTCTCTAAATGTGTGGTTTCCAGAAGTGTTAGGCTAATGACAATCACAATTATCTTTGGAGAGTATTCTTATATCTGGAAAGGGTAAGATTTTGGGGTTTGGGGTCCTCCAATGTTTTTAGGTTACATCCTTTAATTTAGAGTGACCCAGAGAATGGCAGGATACACGAAGTGTTAAATAAAATCTAAATATATTTAGCAGAGTTTTATGGGAGCCCTAAACCTCAAGTCACAAGGGAAAGTGGCATCTCTGGATAATTTGTTCCTCTTATGTGCTGACTTTGATCAGGATCGTTACTACTTCTAAATATATAGAAAGGGACCTCCCCTGATAAATTCATTGATTGTCTAAGTCTGTAATGGTGAAGGCAGTCTGATAGGTATTCTGGTGCCAACTGGGTTTATAATTGGGTTTATATGTTATACTTGAAAATTGGCAGGTAGTACCATTACTTCAGTCAAAGTGTGATATATGCACAGCCACATGCCCTACTCAACCAGCTGGTAATCTGCACCTCCTTGCAATTTCAGCACCAAAGGCTAATAAGCCACCCAAAGTTACCTTACTGGGGAGATGGGTGGCATATACATTTAATAAGTAAATAAATAAAATAATTCCATATTGAGCTCATTACAGTCTTTTAAGTGGGAGATTCCCAGCATGTCAACAATTTTAATTGGATAGAATATCTATAGCTCAAGATCAAACTATGAAGTTCCTGATGCTCTCTGAGCTTGGTCATTTGCCTGCAGACACTTCGTTATCCAACAAGTTAACATCCTCATGTCCAGTAGCAAAATAACCTGTATGTTCCTGAATGAATCTGTGTTGAACCAATATGCCCTACGTGCATTCTATCCTTTTGATGTTTCAGTTAAAATAATGTGGCCGAATAATATATTCCAGCCACGTTACCAGCCTGTTTAATCTGAAGAGTATTCACTTTTCTCCATTCCTGTTTTCTCCTGTTGCTTCATCAGATAGTGCTTTGATGCCATAAAGCTGGCTGATGAAATTGTAATTGCACTGTGCTGTCTCCTTTTCAGGGCATACTTGTGACTGGCCCAGGGTTTTTTTTAATGCTGGAGGTGGATAAATCTGGTTCAACAGATGTTAGATTCAATGGGACCCAACTCCTGTTTTTCTCTAAGCAGCATGAGGATGAGGATGGCGTTGCAGCATTTGGAAGGTTATTAGTTTTTCACCAATGAAATATTATGGTAGCTAGCTCAGTGTTCCACAGCACAGACCCTTCCAAATGTGCAGTCTCAACCCTATAATATCTGCTCCAGTTCAATCAACTGAGAGGTGAAGCCTGATTTAGTGTTGGATTCAGACTGGTGAAAGATTTTCTTCAGATTTCTCCTCCATTCAGGGTGCTGACTTGGAGTAATTTCTTTCTAGCTTAACAATACCTTGCAGAATTGTTATAAGAATGCACTTCCCCAAGCTCCCTCAAATGATGAAGGAAAAAAGAAATCAGACAAATTTTAGAGTGGCAGCTCCGTATACAAAAAAACAGCTTTGAGGATTTTTCTTTTCTTTTTTTTTATGTCCTTGTTTGCTGTATGTCTAATCACACCAGACATGTGCAATTTAAAATGCCCACACACAGTTTAAGGTCAGGTGTCTCTTTTTTTCAAACAACATGTACTGCTGCAAGCCAAGATTTCTAAGGAAAGAAAAAGTCTATAGATTTTACAAAGATCTCTCAAAAAAGCAGTCTCTGGCTTCAATCATCTTCACTGTGTGTCTGGGGCCGTTTTTGTGTCTTTGAATTACTGCGTGATCCCATGCTCAGAGCAATCAAATGCTTGAAACCATTTAACAGTATCCAACATCACTCTTTCTTGTATGGAGAAGCAGGTTTAGCACCCCCAGCTTCTGATCACCGAGGCCTTTTTTACCAGTTGCTTTAGGTATGTTGATCAGTGAATTCTTCATACAGGCATAATGAGCAATTGCTCTCTTGAATTAATAATTGATCTGAATGAGATGGAATTAAGGAGCCGCTGTATAGTCATCACAAAACTTGACTTTGATGGACTTTTTTGAACATAGAGGTTACTGCTTTTCCACATTCCCCCCTCCCCTCAAAAAGACAGACTTTTTTTTTGAAGACAGAGGTTACTGCTTCTCCACACTACCCTCACCACAAATAAATTAGCTAATACATCTAAATTTGGAGTGGTAACCGAGAATCATTGTGGTACAGAGTCAGCTTTGGTTCAGAAAAGTTCCAGTTCAAATCTCTGCTCAGTCACAGGAGGTGTAGGTAATATTGAGGATACTCACTTTCTGGGGAGGTAGAACACTAATAGAGATGATGTGAGATTTCGGTATGGGCTAAGTATTGGCAATATTGCTGACCAGGTAAGAATCACTTCTAGGAGGAGGCTTCAGTTGCATCTTTGTGACAACTTGTGTAGTCTGCAGAAACCAATCCAACTTCACATTTGAAAACTTTCAAATATAATGAAGTTGGCCCAATTCCTGTCTTCCAGATGTGGTATAACTCTTTAGATGTGTTGTGCCAAGTCACCCACAAACCTCCAGCTGTCATGAGTTAGGGTGAATCCTTCTGTGAGCTATGGTACACTATACCAGAGGTCCCCAACCCCCGGTCTGTGGACCGGTACTGGGCCGCAGCATGTCTGCAACCGGTCCGCACAAACAAGCAAAGTCCCATCTGTGGGATGCAGGCAGCACACAAAACCATGCACCCTCTGGTCCATGGAAAAACCTTTCTCCAGGCAACCGGTCCCTGGAGCCCAAAAGGTTGAGGACCTCTGCACTATACAGTAATTTACATGGCTCTAGAATAGGAATGTGTATTTCTTATAACTGGAAGCAATCTACATAGGGAGGGCTACCCATATTCCATAACCTACACATGTTCTCCTGATTTTTCCTTTTATCTTTGTCACAGACACCTCCAAAGCCCCCTTTCAACTACCATTCTGAAGGCAGGGGGAAGTTGAGGAACAGGCAATTTTCATTACGGTGCCAGAAAAGAGCATTTCTAAGATAACACAGGGATTGAAGGAAGCCTTCAAATATGTTCATCACCACCCCAGTACTTTCAGCTTCTATAAGGATAATAGAGATTATAATCTAATGTAAATATGGGTGCCATACTGGGGAGGGGAATTACAAAACAAAAAAAAAGACTATTTGACTATTGAAGGCTTATTTCCAACAAATCTATTTCCCCTTCTCTTTTAGGGCTGCAGTATCTGGCCTGACACAAATATCAAAAACACAAATACTTTGCTTTGAGTAGAGCTGACAGGGAAAATATGGTAGCTTGCTTCTCTCAACCACACTATCTGTTTATCCCTGTTGAAAACTTCTGGGAAATTAAAAGCTTGCTTTATCTTTTGTGATGGGGGGGGCTGCTCCTAATAGAATTATTTTTTTAAAGAGGGCAGTTTAACTCTACACATTCCATAGCCACACATTAATTGAGTTAAGTTGGGAATGAGTAACCTTTATTTTCATTTAAAACATTTGAGAATGAAGAAAAAAGGCAATAGTGTTATTGGAGCACGACCTCCTTCCCATGAGAATTAACTATGAAGTCTGTGGGAATAATTGCAGCTGGAAAAGTTCTTGGCTAGCTTGAATGTTTTAACTAGAACAGGCATGTCAAACTGCTGGCCTGTGGGCCGGATGCATCACGCCAAAACTGCGCCCACCCCATTGCCGGCAATAGGGAAAAAGTCCTGATACGTCACACGATGTCATGTGACGTCGTGAGTTTGACATGCCTGACCTAGAATGTTTTAACTTGAATGTTTCACTAGAACTTGTTTAATTGCAGTGGGTATAAATATATACTGTATATCTGTGTGATTGTACATTCACATGTATAAATACAGTAAATATATAGGTTTTATTAATCTCCTTTTCCATCTGATTCCTTTTTATTTCCCATTTCTCATAAGCACCCCTTAGTGGATATATCATGATTAAATAAGATTACAAGAGCTAATCTGCCAGTGCTATTGTTACTAGTTTGAATTGCATTAATTCTGGCCCCCATTTTATAAAGCAGTTTTGATCAAAACCTGGCTAGACACCATTTAAGTGGGATGTGTTGTTACTTTGAGAAGAAGGACAGGTACTCTGCTAATGATCAGAAGAACTGTTCTCTTCTCTTCCTCTACTCACTCCCTTTTAAAATATTACTATTTAAGGTCAGGCCCTTGTATTAATAAGGAAATGGTCTTTAGTAAATCCCTGATAATTAAGTCCCAAGAATGAATAAAATGAACAGTTCAAAAAAGTATGGGAAGAGACAGATAATAAATATTTGAATTTAAGAGTCAATTTGCTCTATTTAACAGCCCACTTGCTGCTAAAGATAATACACATCTGTAAAAACACGTTCCCATTTTGCTGTGGAAGTTACTGTAGGAGAAGGGAACTCTTCCCCTATTTAGACTTTCCCATACACACATCCTGAACCTTTATTAAAGTCATTATATGAGACAGGCCCTGATGGAAGTATATCACTTTTTCTTGAACTTGACTTTAAAAAAAAAATCCTTCTGCAATCCTAGCCAATCAGAAACCTTAATATCATATGATGTCACAGTGCCATCTACATAGCACAATAGGGTTGTGTTGAGATCACAGAGGAAAGCTCAAGCTCCCACTGACTGGAGAGGAAAAGTAGGATGCAACCTTCTTATGGCCAGGTAATTCCTAATATCTACTGATTGCCACACCCACAAATATGTACCACTATTTCATGCCAAGAGCCTTTAGTTTTAGACAGGAATAAGAGCACAGTTAGTACAAACATCACGAGGCTTCTCATATAAACAGTGTAAATGGGGCATCTGGGATTCTATGAACCCCTGAAAGGATACATTTGTGGGTGGGACAATATTCCTTAAATGTATTCTTTCACATTTCAGCTCAGCACTGGTCCCTGAGACACAGTTTTCAATGCAGAATTAAATCTCCGTCTGATGTCAAGAGCTGTTAGTGAGTAGCACAGGCTGAGAGTGAAAGTCCCAGTTCCATTCTCCTCACTGAAGCAAAATAACAAAAGATGTCCCTTCTCCTGTCAAATACGCAAGGCATTGGTGATAGAGAATTCCACATGTGGTTCGCTCCAATCTCAGCAGTGAAAGTGCAATAACTAGCAAGTCGATGTCTTCCCACAGTTAGGCTTCACTCTGCTTAAGTCTACCTCTGCTTCGGCAAGGAAAAATATTGGTTGTCTAACAATCAGTCAGAATTCTGATTATCACTCAAAAAAACAAAAACAAAGAGGAAGTCTATCCTGCACATATGACATTTGGTATATGACAACTCCAAATTCAGAACAGCCAGACACTAGCCCTAAAATCCTGGATTAGGGAGTCTTTCCAATCCAGCCGATACAGAAATGGTGGGCAGTCACGTTTTGTGGTTTAATGAGGGTTTTAGGCGAATACAGTAACCATCATACATCTGTGGACACATACATACCCAGTTTGTGCCCACAGCCTGAGATACATGGAAGCATAAAAAATAGGGGCACTTAGCACCAGAGTGTGAGGAAAATTCAGTGATAAATGATGAACATGGCACAGTGCAGAAGGCAAAACACAAGGTACAAGCTCCATCTCTGAATAGGCTGCTGGGCTTCAAGGAGTCTGTTAAGTGTCTTGCTAGCAGAGAATCAAGCTTTACTATACTTTCTTTCCTCCATAAGGAGAAAACATGTCAGAATCACTAGCCATACCTTACAAC
The DNA here is from genome assembly GCA_023970755.1 of Azemiops feae. NCBI lineage: Eukaryota > Metazoa > Chordata > Lepidosauria > Squamata > Viperidae > Azemiops > Azemiops feae. The sequence goes on along the minus strand of JALGBA010000082.1, from coordinate 788,171 downwards.
AGTCTTCCCCAACCTAGTGCTCTACAGCTGTGTTCAGTCTACAGCTCTCAAAATTTCCACTCAGTTTTCCCTCCCTAAACTAATGGTGATGGTTGCTAAGTTGGGGAAGAATGTCTTATAGGAATCTGCTGAGCATGAATAGGATGAGAAAATGAGAGACTAGTGAGTATGGCTTGTGACTACTCTTTCCAACATAAAAAACGATGGTGGGCTTACAGGGTTATGGTGAAGTTTTTGTAGTAAATATAAAAAATGGGAAACAGGCTCAGCATTCTAACAGCAAGATTTTGTATGTCTTGCTACCCAAGCACCATTTGATCTTAAGACAGGAAAAGAAGATAGTGATTATTTTTCCCCAAGAGGATGCAGATTCTAAGCATAGTATCTGGATAGCTTTCGGTTGTTGTAGAGGAATATATGTCAATTAATCTCCATGGTAATTGGAAGGAATGAGATGAAACAGTCCTATATAGACTATCCCAAATTGCATTCCACTGTCATGTCAAGACACTTATCAGTTGAGTTGAATTCAATACAGTTTAAAAAAATAAGGATATCCTATGCTTATTCCTTAAATCTTATATCAGTACAGTATCTTGTTTTTCTGTGTTTGCGTTAGTTCCAAAACTATTGCTCTACTTCTCCATCCTTTCCTATTGCCCATGCCTTAGAGTAGATGGCTGTGCCAATGGATTGGCCCTGAATTTCCAGTTCCCAACATGCTTCAGACATAATCTTGACATCCCCATGTCCTTTTTGGGGTGAAGTTCAACTATGGAGAATGTGGTTTCCATTATCCCCATCGCTACAGGGGGCCAGATCTGACCAGTCAGTCCAGTGCTTCACTAAGACGGCATAATAGCACCAATAATGGAGCTGCAACGAGAGAGGGCCCTGGCTCAGTCTGAACCCTGTGCAACTCCCAAAGAGTCACACCCTAAGGGACCTTGGCCGCATAAATAGGAGGCTGTCATCAGGTTAAATACAACGGCAGGTCTTTGCAAGGCTGACTCCATTCCTTTATCCCTCCGCCCCCCCCCCACCAGTGCAGAGAGAAAAAGCTTTTAGTTCTCTCTTTTCTAGAGGTGGTCCAACATGGTCTAGAGGGAGTGTCCATCTTTGGAGGGCTCAGCCACTGAAGCAGACCGGGCCGAGCTCAAAGCCAAACTTTTGGTTGGCATCGCCAAAATCCTGAACAGCCACATCAACCAATGGTAGATGCTCCACATGTTGCGTCACTATTTGTAGAACTGTCCGCTCCTGACCTTTGCGAACCTGAAAGTAGAGACGATAAATTCAAAAGCAAAATCCTGAGAATGTGAAATAATGGCTGCAACAGGGTTTGAAAATGTTTCATCAGGGGCTTCAGAAAAACAGTAGATCAAACATGGTTGAGAAAATATAACTTCTCTTAGTTTGGCAAACATGGACCAAGCAGGCAATGGCTCTAAATTCAGAAAAGTATGGGTATTTTTCTCAGAGTGGAATAGAGAGAAATATTTTATTCTGGTCTTTTAACATGTCTCCCCTATTATGGCTCATATGAGAGCTGGAAAATGCTACAAAAAAAAAGATGAATGAAAGGGAAGAAGTCATTGAAAGGGTTTTTGGAGCAGATGACTTTCCTTCGTGATAATTTTGGAATACTCAAAGTTCCATCTATGAGATGGTGATCTCATAGATCAAGACCTTCACTTTAAGGTCCAAATGTAATCACTGTGAGCTGCAATTCACAGAGTCATTTCATGTTGTGGGGATGAAGATCAAGGAATACTGGAATAGTCAAGAGATAAAAAAAAAAAAAGGTAGAAGAATGCTCTCTCACCTGGCAGCCATCATACAAGGCATGGATGGGAGTATCTGTGCTGTTGTGCATCAACTCCACATCATTGAAAGCCCGAAAATGCAGCGCCTTCATGTGGCTGTGGGTGTCAGCTTCATACCAAGCAGCCATATTTTGGCAGAGGAGGGTGAAGTTCTGCCGGGCAACAGCACTCAGCAAGCGTAGGAATGTGAGTTGAGTGACCAGCACAGGATTTCCATCTGCATCCACATAGGAGAACTGGGGAGGAGAAGCAGAAGGAGAAGAGAACTGGTGGGTTAACAGAAAGCCACTATGTTCCTTCCAGTCTACACTGCAACCTTCTCACAAATACAGACACAGAGTGGTCATAATTACACTACACACTAAGCCTTTTATGATCTATTGGGTTTGAATCCAGCAATTATACAATATAAACAATGGTTTAGGTGCATTGTTTGAATCCTGCAGCTGCCAAAAGGGCCAACACAGTCCTAGGCTGCATTAACAGAGGGATAGAATCAAGATCACGTGAAGTGCTATAATGCCTTGGTAAGACCATACTTGGAATACTGCATCCAGTTTTGGTCACCACAATGTAAAAAAGATGTTGAGACTATAGAAAGAGTGCAGAGAAGAGTAACAAAGATGAACAAGGGATTGGAGGCTAAAACATATAAAGAAAGGTTGCTGGAATTAGGTATGTCTAATTTAATGAAGAGAAGGACTAGGGGTGACATGATAGCAGCGACACAATATCTCAGGGGTTGCTACAAAGAAGAGGGGGTCAACATATTCTCCAAAGTACCTGAAGGCAGGACAAGAAGCAATGGATGGAAACTAATCAAAGAGAGAAGCAACCTAGAACTAAGGAGAAATTTCCTGACAGTTAGAACAATTAATCACTGGAACAACTTGCCTCCAGAAGTTGTGAATGCTCCAACACTCCAGCATTGGAGATTTTTAAGAAGAGATTGGACAACCATTTGTCTGAAATGGTATAGGGTTTCCTGCCTGAGCAGGGGGTTGGACTAGAAGACCCCCAAGGTCCCTTCCAACTCTGTTATTCTGTTATTCAATCAGTTATAAATCATATCTGAAGAAAGATGGCTTGGCCTTGCATATGGATTTGATACTGCACTGGGCAATGACTTTGATTAACAGAAAATGGGAAATAGTACTGTGTTCCCTTTCCAGATTTCCTCTAGGTATAAAAGCAAGCTTGAGAGAATGGAAAATGTTACCTTTTTGCCTCTTTTGAAAGTGCTGAACCAATTTCCTGGTTGCTCCTTGCTCCAGGCGGCAAGTCGTACCTAAAGGCATAGATTTCAAATTGTTGCTCACCTTAGGGTTTTAAATTCAGGTTCCTGAACCAAGTAACCTGTTTGAGATGCTAGGCCAATTTACATAGCTTCTGATCTTTTTCCTGATCACCTCTTTAGTGGTCAAGTGAGCTACTTACAGCCTCAAATTTCTTGTCAGGGAATAAGCAGGTTTCTCCACCAGCTGTGAAGTTACAATAAACTTTGAAGGCATCTCGGCTGCATCCCTGGTTTGGATCAATCCAGTATTCACCTAAAGAATATTATGTGGACCAATACAAAAAGGGTTAGGGAAACCATGAGGAAGTGGTCCCCTCACAATCAGAAAGTTACACTTTTGCAGACTCTCCCTCTTCCCCAGTTACCAAAGGCAACCCACAGATCCCTTTGGCTCTCAGAATTAGGATAGACAGCACATTCTATTCGGAAGTTGGAGTTTCACCTTCAAACTCACCATCTTTGAGATGAGCATGACAAAACTGAAGCTCCTTGCAGACCCTGGCTGGACTGTCCAGAGTGCCCACTGGGCATCGCATTTGCTCCACCTCATCACGTAGGGAGCTCAGGGCTGCCAAGACCTCTGCCAGTCCATCAGCATCAGGATCAATATCCCCCTCCCCTGGAGCATCCCCCTGTTCTTCTATCTCCCAGTCTTGGCGGCTTGTGTGCCTGCTTCCTATGGGTATTGGATTCTGCAATTCAGCAGGGTGGCCCTAGAAGTAGGAAAATGAAAAACAGAAAGAAGACTCAAAAGTGTGTGTACACACATGGCATAAAGTTAGACCTGACAAAGTACTCGGATGGGAGATCACCAGAGAATTCTAAGACTTCAGCCAGGCAGAAAAATGTTTAAAACTTCACGGAAGTAAGGAAACCACTTTTGAACTGTTATCATGCACGTGTCCAGAAAAATGACAGGAATCAAATATGAATCAAAGGAGACCATTTAAATTTACGTTGCCAAAACTCAAACCAAACCCTTCATTTTTAGCATTTCTTTGAATTTTGTAATGTGTAAAAAATGTGAATATGTGCAATATTTACATTGCTAGAAATTTACCCAGAGATGTATGCATTTTAATATCCATCTCTCCCAATGTGGGAATTTCTGCATGCTTTTATAACCATAACATGTATTATTAAAGAGAAAATATAGTAAACATGCATTGCAATGGGAGAAAATGGCTAGAAAAATGCATATAGATACAATACACCTACTATATCCTAGAGAAAAAGCTGTATAGAACATAGGTGAATTTTGTGTAGACCTTGTAGTAAACCATTCACTTACTGGTGGTCCTGGTGGCCCTGGCGGTCCTGGATCACCTTTTGGTCCAATAGGTCCCTGCAGGAAGATGGATCAAGAACTTGGTACCAATGCACATATTCCTTTCTACCACTGGAGTTCTTGGAGTAGCAGTTTAGCAATATCTGTAAGCCCAACTCTGCTTGAGTAGCTAGTGACAGGAGCTAAGCATAATAAGCACCATTCAGAGCCTCCCTTAAGTGCACCTCCCTGCCCATAATTAAGAGTAATAGTAATAATACATTCTATATCAACCAAATGTACAATTTGTGATACATTGGTTGCCCTCTGGATTACAGCTATCATCTTTCATTGACCCAGAATTGGAGTTCCTTTGATACAGACTTTCAAAATTAAGGTCCTAAAAATAACAACTCATATGTAGACAAGTCTGGTTTAATCTCTTCCTCTTCGTGAGCCCTGCAGTATTGGCTGAGACTTACCAAAGAGCCTTTGTTGCCTTTTTGTCCCAGATGGCCCTACGGAAAGACAGAAAGGGTCAACAGGCGAAAGGAGCTCCTGGATATAAGAAGAAGATGGCAAAATAGCGTAAGAGATAATATCCTTTTGCAAGGAAACTAAAGAAATAAAGACAATGTCAGAAAGTATGGATAGGCAACTGTAAAATAGCAATAGTGATGGAAATACTGCAAGAATAAATGTTTTTAGATAACCGGGGAAGAACAGAAGAGAGAGGCAAAGGTACATAAAAGGAAAAGTAACCCGGTTGTGGAAAAGGGAGGCAAACGTTGGAGCGTCCCAGAGAAGATCTGATACCAACAAGCCAATATCTTTGGGCATTACTGAGGGGGAGCTTTTGAGGAACTATTTTGGAAGCTACTTAGAATCTTGCACAAAATACTTACCAAGAGGCCGGGAGATCCAGGTGGGCCTGGAGGACCCTGAGGTCCAATATTGCCCTTAGAAGGAGGAAAACGAGTATCAGTATTGTGTGCCTGAGGGGACTCTTCCCATCCAGACTGGGAAGTCCCATCTCAACCAGGTTCCATCTACTCACAGGGTCGCCCTTAGTGCCTGATGTTCCCTGGTTCCCTGGCAGCCCCTGGTCACCTTTTTCACCCATCTCACCTGGAGGGCCAATCAACCCAATGAGTCCTACATGACCCTAGAAGGAAAAGGGAACTGCTTAGTAAAAAAAAAAAAAAAAGATGAGGGAATGATCAAATGAGCACTCTGACAAAGCTGGGAGAGGAGATCTTTGAAACCAGTGTATACTAAAAGGTGGGTGAAAATAGGTATGAGATACTTCACAACATGGAGGCAAGATGTTCTGCACTGTCATTTTGACCAGAAGTATTAAGGAATGCTGATCTATCTTAATTTTCTGCTGCCTCACTTCAGGAAAAGTGGCTTTTGTTCAGCAAAGTAGCCACTCCATTGCTGAGAAGCTGCTTCTCTTCATTGGAGTACTTCAGTCAAAGTTTTTGAAAGCAAAAGGCCATTTTAAAGTTATACATTCCCCATCCCTAAACATACATACATACATTCATATTTCTGGATCTTGCCAGAAAAGAGAATTTCTCCAAAGCTAAATAAAGGCTGTATTCATACAATGAATGTAACCATGGTTGCTGCTAATGCTGGCTAGTGATGTAACCTGATAAGCCAGTGGCGGCTATGCTCTCATCAAAGAGCAAGAAGGCATCTTGGCTGAAGCTATCTAGAAGCTGTTTTTTTGTTTTTGTTTGGGGAAAATATTACTTGGGGGAAAGGAAGAATAAGACAGACAAGAGGACCCAGAGTAGTTCTGTATTTGTAGGATCCTCTAGGAATTTGCTTTTAAGTCAAGAAGCAAGAAGAGCAGATTAGCACTCTCTTAAAACTTTATTCTGCTCAGTATAGTTGGCCGGGGGATGTTAACTTAATCCAAAGCAACTATGTTTCATATTAAAATTGTGACATAATGCACAATTGCTAATGTCTCAGTTGACCTAGGTGGAAACCTAGCTGAGTTTCTATCAACTGTCTTACCTTTTTTGAACAATACAGCTGAACAAGAGGAGTTTAGATTGTGGCTAAAAACGCACCCCTACTGGCTGTGTTCATACAACTGTATACACAACCCTTTGCACCAGTTAAGCATGACATGAGAATAATAGATATTATTCAGTAGGTAGACTGGAAGCCCACAGTCTACCTTATTACTTAATACTGGTAGTCTTCTGGTCACAACCCTAATTGGAACTAGAATTTCCATTGCTAAGCAAAGTAGCCATTATGCAAAACATCATGTGACCATATTGCTTAGTGAAGGTGATTCCTGCAGTCCTGGCTGCAATGGGTAACCAAGGACTGCATGGTCATTTGGTAAGGACCTCATACTCATCTACCACTGCTTGATACTGTCTAGTTCTCTTTTCTTATGATCCATTCAACAAGCTTTTTTTCCCCCAAAAAAATAATAATAACTCTACTATTCTCCATTCTCTAATAGTGCATTGTTCTGTTGGTCCTTTGTGAGTTAACAACATCCTAAAGCAATTCTGTTTGATAGTTGGTGAGCTCCCCCCGCCCCTCCCTGCAAGTACACGTAGCACTGAACACCTCCAGATGTGCTTAACAATCTCCTCTTTAACCTAGCTGAATTATAGCAGTTCTGGGCAGGGAGGCAAATATAAAATTCTCGTTGAGCTACAATCTAAGGCTCATCAGCTTCCAGGGTCATAAATTATGCAAGACCCCATCTAACAGTTACAACAATTGAAAAGGAAGGTTCAAGATTTAACAAGGTAGCTGCAGAAAGAAGAAGCCTTTCTAGGACAAGAGATGATTCAATTGGAGATTGTAAGGTCTTTCATTTTCTACTCAGGCAGGAATAGTCTATTTATGTTTACCTTCTCTCCCTTGTAGCCAGGATCACCTTTGAGACCAGGGAGCCCTGCAGGACCCTATGAAGAGGAGAACAGCTGCATTTAGAATGGAGCTCAAAAAACACTGAAAGCCTCACGATAACAGAATAACAGAGTTGGAAGGGACCTTGGGGGTCTTCTAGTCCAACCCTCTTCTCAGGCAGAAAACCCTATACCATTGCAGACAAATGGTTGTCTAATCTCTTCTTAAAAACCGCCAATGCTGGAGTACTCACAACTTCTGGAGGCAAGTCATTCCACTGATTGTTCTAGCTGTCAGGAAATTTCTGCTTAGTTCTAGGTTGGTTCTCTGCTTGGTTAGTTTCCATCCATTGCTTCTTATCCTGCCTTCAGGTGCTTTGAAGAATAGGTTGACCCCCTCTTCTTTGTGGCAGTCCCTTAGATATTGTGTCACTGCTATCATGTCACCTCTACTCCTTCTTTTCATTAAGCTAGACATGCCCAATTCCTGCAACCTTTCTTCATATTTTAGCCTTCAGTCTCCTAATCATCTTTGTTGCTCTTCTCTGCACTCTTTCTAGAGTCTCAATGCCTTTTTTATGTCATGACGACCAAATGTGGTCTTACCAGCATGATCAACCAGTGAGGCCCTCCAGAGTAGGTAGACCCAACATTTTCAGCATTTGGATCTTTAAAGGGCTACATGTATTCTTTGCAGAGGTTTAGACATTCATTTCTTCCTTTAGTATCCCTAATTCTTCCCCACTCCAGATGAGTAATGGCCTCATCCACTTTGGGTGTATCACTTAGAATATGCTGTGCAAGGCTGAATATGGTCTGTGGGCCAACAGGAATTGAGCAATCTTACAATAAGTGGTCATTTAGAGCTGGAGTCGATAGCAAGCCACAATCCAGTGACACCAGAAGAGTAGGACTGTTACTCATTTGGCCTCCCTTATTCTGACAACTGTTTCCTTCATATAGGTTCATTCACATCTATTCTTTGGCATGGCATCAGTTCATAATTGAATCTTGGCTAATTCATTAAAATTGCAAGTAGCAATTCCCTGTGGGAACTGAGCCTTAATCAATCATGCATTTTGGTATAATAACTGCTCAATGAATCAGAATAAGCAGCTGCTTCCCTCACTTCTTTTCTTTGAAAAATAATTTGGAAAGCCTACTTTCACTGCTGGACTCTTTTGTTTTTTGTTGTTAGAAGGTCCTCCTAACATTGCCCCCAACAATAAATATCCATGTAAGGCCAACACTAAGTAGGGGGGGGGGAAGGTGAAAGTGATTGTGAAAGTGAAAGGGCCTCAGCATTGTTAACTGACAAGAATATCAGGACAAGACCAGCTGTTGTGCAGAGGCCATTTCTTTTTGCTTACCATGGGGCCTGGGGGCCCTGCCTGTCCTGGAGCTCCCAATAAACCAGGTTCACCCTAGAGAAGAAAGAACTTGCAACATTAGCAACAAGAATTAAAAGACTTTTGGAGCTAAAAAGTAAATCTGGGCAAACTCCCCCATTCTCTACCTCATCTTCTCCCTGTGAAAAAGGTTTTGTTCTATACCCATGCAAAGCTTTGAGGAGGTAACCTTGAAGTGGCTTGCCAAAATCATTGTTGTTGTTGTTTTAGTTGCTAAGTTGTGTCTGACTCTTCACAACCCCATGGATCATAACACACCAGGCTACCCCATCCTCCGTTGTCTCCCTGAGTCTGCCCAAACTCAAAACCATTTGCCCTACCTCTTAAAGCCAAACAGTTGTGTTGCTTCATTCCACCTGCCTCTCCAGCAGTTCCAAGAGGAGAGCAGCATGTGCAAAAGTTTATTAGAATTAATAGAATTGACAAAGGAAGCTTTGAGGCTACACAACAAATCAATAAAGGGAGCTGTAGCACGTTTTCTTGAAGTATCTTATCAAAAGAAAACCTAACTGCTGTGCATATTAAACTTTCGTATTCGCTTTCACAGTAATGAATCTTAAAAAGAAATTATCCTTTAGAGATACTTTTTATGTGTCTTTTATGGGTCCATTAATTTTTTTTTTTTTTAAGTCTCAACAAGGCTATGGGTATATGTGGAGTAAAAGCAAGTTTTCAATCACCTTGTAATTTTCTTTTGACTAATAAGGTGACTGTGCAATATTATGTGGTCACTTACCATTATGTGTTCAGTTAGTCTTCTCTCAAAATATATTAAGATGGAGAGCTATTTCCCCCTGCTCTTATTGGAGAAGGGTGGGGAGAGAAAGAAAGAAAGAAAGAAAGAAAGAAAGAAAGAAAGAAAGAAAGAAAGAAAGAAAGAAAGAAAGAAAGAAAGAAAGAAAGAAAGAAAAAGAAAGAAAGAAAAAGAAAGAAAGAAAGAAAGAAAGAAAGAAAGAAAGAAAGAAAGAAAGAAAGAAAGAAAGAAAGAAAGAAAGAAAGAAAGAAAGAAAGAAAGAAAGAAAGAAAGAGTTCCTTGCAAAATAGCTTTTCCTTTCTTTCTCCTTGTGAACTCCATCAAGTGACAAGACAGTTCAGAACTGTCTGGTAAAGGTTTTGCTGCATATTTCTGATCCAAATTAAGAATTGGTTTTAGAAAATAGCTTAGGCAAAGCATAACTACCAAGTTCACACAAAATCATTAAATCCAGGATTTTGTCCAATCCTGTTCTAGTTCTTACTACATCTAGACTTCCTCGAACAGAAATCAACATGTGAAATTTTTAACAGCTGTGAACATTCCCCCACAAATATTTAGAAACATGCTCTTGAAACATTTTTTTCTCTTAATATACTCCTTTTCATTTTTTTAAAAAAATCTGATAACAGCATGAGGCATTGAGGAAGTATGGAATTTAAGAGACATATATTTGGTGGAAATGTCATAAAGCTCAACTATTCCGGAAGATGATCCATTATAGGATGAAACATGTCCCAAATGCTAACATTCCTTTTCTACCAATTACTTAGCTGGTTTTATACATATTTTTCACAATGATACTTTATGCTTTTTACTGGAAATTACATTTAATTCCTTTATAAATGACAGTTTAAACTCTGAGAGAATGCAATATAGTCTAAAATACATTATATTTGAAAAACAAGTCAGATGTTAGTTTCAGTTTAACTTACAAACTCTTTATGGAGTACAATTCTGTACATGCCCTGCCATTACAATCTAAATTTTGATTTCAATAATAGTTAAAAACAAGTTTTGAAATTACTAGAATGGTAAAATGGTCATGAAACTATCTTCATATTTGTTTTAATCCAAGTTAATATATCCGGATAAAAGTAAGAAGTTTCTTCCAGTTGAATAGTTTGTGTTGTCCTTTAATTTTATCTTTAATGTTACTCTGCAAACTTTTCCATGTAACATAGGTACTTTATGATTTTTATTTGTCTTTTTCCTCTTTTCTTTTAGAATAAACAAAGAAGAGAACAATTAATAAATTAAAGGTTTTCTTAACTAAAAGGTGCAGATCATGATGTACTGTAAAGCTGGATCAGAATTTGCTAAGAGGAAATTCTTTAATCATTACTCACTAAGCCATATAAAATAAATGGCCTATAAACTAAAGGAACAGTATGGGTGCATCTAAGGGAACTCCATGCTCAGCTGGAGCTTTCTTTGATGTCTTCACCGCTTCATTTCCCTCAGCTGACAATGTGAACAACTTTAAAATGCAGTGTGCCTCCCTTCTGATGCACCAAAAGCTCTTTTGAACTACAGTCACTTATTTGAAAGGGATCTAATAAATGACCCTGGAGTTAGTCCATTCATTCCTTAAAGCGAAGTTTGTTCCAAAGAATAGAACCTTTCCAACCTTATTATTCCTTGCCCAAGTCTTCTAGAGTTAGAAAGAGATTTTCTAATTTTTCAACTAAATCCACCTGCTAGTGCTTCAAAGTTCATTGCTTCTGGTCCTCTATTTTTAGACTGAAGAACAAAGGCCCACCTTCTCCTCAAACTCTTTTCACACTTATAAAAAAAAACTTGATTTTCTGCCTTGGAACTTTATTGCTCATGTTTGCATTCTTCTCCATGCAACGTGATATTGCACTGATTTGCAGCCTATTCTCCTTCATCCCTCTGTCAACCATTTGCCAAGAACTGAAGATACTTACTGCTGCACCAGGAATTCCACGCAGACCTTCTGAACCAGGTTGGCCTGGAGGTCCTTGTGGGCCCACCGGTCCCATTTTCCCTGAGGGACCTTCTGTACCAGGTTCACCCTAGGGGCAGAGAGAAAGAGAGGAAAAACACCCATTTATATAGAAATATTTAATTATTTCAAGACTGTCCGATGGTTATACACTATTTTCATGGAGCAGATGGCTTTAAAGAATACTAAGTTAATTTGATTTATTTTGCTTTTTGAGTTGAAGATAGAGGAGGCTATTGTAGAATGATTTCCTGTATAGGATGTTTTGTTGTCAAGAACAAGAAGCCAATCTCCTATGCATACATATGTACAGAAGTTAATTAGATTGACAATTGAATGTTACTTCTTCCAATATACTTGAGGGGCTATGTGGCAGAGGCTGCAACATGGTGTTTCTCAATCTTAGCAATTTTAAGATGTATGGACTTCAACTTCCAAGTTCGGAAGTTGACAAAGTCCACACATCTTAAAAGTTGTTAAGATTGAGAAACAATGTATGTATCTTCCAGCACAGAAATGCCACTGCTGCTTTTCAGAATCTTCTATCTTAGATACTTGCCTCACCTCAGTCCAGCCTTGCAGGGAACATTGATAGTGGAATAGGTGGGAGGGGGGAAACAAACAAAAGAAGAGATAAACTAGCATTCCTTTATTGGATATCAGAATAAAATTAGCTTGGTTTCTGTCACCTTGGTCCCTTTCTCACCCTGTCGACCTTCACGTCCAGCTGGCCCAAAAGGTCCCTGGAACAGAAAAATGAAGTCCCTGCATAAATCACTTGGATTAAGATCTTGTGGTTTAACATTTTTGCCCTTCTTCTAGACAACACTTAGTTCTGTTTATACTCCCAATTTTATTAAATAAACATGTTAAATTTTGTTCTAACCATAAGCTTATGCAAAAATTAAACAACTTGCTATCACTTTAAAAAAAATCAGGTAAATCTCACATAATAAAATGGACAGCATATTAGAGAGGAGCCATCCCCATGGAGTGGAAATATATATATAAATAATTCACAGCACAGAAATAAAATATCTCTAAAAAGTACACATGGATTGTTATGAATATTGTATTTTAGTCAGACAATTAAAGAGGAGATGAGAATTCATATACATTTGCTTAACTTTAAGCAAAGCCAATAGAAAAATTATGATTTTCCAAGTCAACCTCAACCTTTTTTGTAAGCAGGACAAAATATGCCTTTTTTTTAAGGATTCTTTTCATTTAAACAGTTCAGAAATATAATATAAAATAATCAGGACCAAGAAAGAAAAGTTACATATTTTCTATTTCATCTAACATATTGGAGAGCATGTCTCTTAATTCTGGAATTTCTGCCGAAGGAGAGAACATAACATTTATTTCCAGGTGAGCTTCTGATGTGAAATTGCAAATGCATGATTTCCTCTATGCATTTTAATATTGGTTCAGCTTGTTTACAAGAAATATTTTCCACTTATGGAAGAGGGAGTGGGACTGGGAGGGAGGATGATCCATTCTGTTTTAATGGCTGTATCATAGGGCAATATTTGGCTACATCATTTTATTCTGGCAGATTTTTTTTTAAAAATCCTTAAAAAACATTGTTTTCTTTTGTGACTATTTTTTAATATAAGGAGCCTTTATATATAGCTTCTCATCAAGTGTATTTTCAATATGAATTCCCCAAGAAATTCATTTTGTTTTATTTTTGCAAATTACCTTGTTTTCCTTTATTGCATAATTATCCAGATGCAGACTTTCTTGAAAGAATGTTTCCCCATTTTTTTAAAAAAAAAACAAATCAGATAACATCTTTTGGCTAAGAGGGCTCTTGTGCCACAAATATCACATCTTTAATCTATGCCCAATTTCCCTTTAATTGTTTTATAGCCCATCAAGAAAGTAGTTAATAAGATTTTCAACTAATGTATAAACATAGCATTTCCCTGTGCTTGGTTACTGTGGGTTGTGCTTTACAGTCTTTGCTTTGAGTTATGAGAGTGGTGATTCCATGGATGTTCCTCTGTTATTTTGGTTTAATTGTTATCAAACTGAAAGTAGATCGTGAGGCAGAGATTGATGAGGTGCATGATTATGGGTATTTCAATCTTAGTGTATTGGGTTAGGTCGAGTGTGTTGTGTTGTACTGCTGCCATCGATTTTTTTCACTAGGTTCAGATTTAGGGATACAAAGAGTGCTGTGACATCAAATGAAACTATACTTTCATTTTCTTCTATTTTTAGGCCTTTGATTTTTTTGGGAGGTACTGTGGTGGGAAGTTGATAGAATATTCACTCCCCTCTGAGATGTCCAAGCTTTTTTGTTCTTTAGCTATGTTGCATGTTGGAGTCCCTAATGATGATATAACTGGATGAACAAATTTGTCGGACTTGTGTATTTTGGAACGTCTATAGAAGCATAGGGGGAATGGGTCTACTGTATTTCATCTACCACTGTTCTTCTTTTGTGAATTGACATTTTTTGGTTAGGTCATGAAAGGTTCTCTTGACCGGGTCATCTAGTTTCTCTATTGGGTTGGTGTTTATTGGAATGTAGGTTTCTTTGTCCTCCAAGACTTTTGGTTTTTGTATATATTGTGTGCTGTAGTTCAATATTTGTCTGTTGGGAAGATGGTGATGGTTTGGTCCTTCTTTAGATTTTTGAGGGCTGCTCAGTCCTCTGCTTCGAGCTGCTTCTGATTCGTGTTCTGGTCTGTGGTATTATTGTCTGTTTTATGTTTTCTTGCATCTCTGTGGCAGGTCCCATGTTTTTAAATCCTGTTTCTAAGGCTGTAAAGAATTCTAACTGATTAGCATTGTTTAGGGTATGTCTATACCTATCACTGGAAGTGAGAACTGCCTCCTCCCTTTTGGCCTTCTGGAAGGGTATAAAAACCTGGCTTTGCCAGCTGCCTGGGGCCCCGAGGGGGGCACCAACTGCTGGAGGTGGCTGATGAGGTAAAAAGACCTCATCCCTGTCCTGTCTGGCTTTTAACAATGTTAGGTTTTTTTTAGTATATTGTGGTTCTTAATAATATTTTAACTTTGTGTTGTTTTAATCTTTTAACTCTTTTTCATTTGTTTTATAACCTGTAAGCCACCCAGAGTCACCTTGGAGGGGAGATGGGCAGCAGAAAAATTAGAAAGAAAGAAAGAAAGAAAGAAAGAAAGAAAGAAAGAAAGAAAGAAAGAAAGAAAGAAAGAAAGAAAGAAAGAAAGAAAGAAAGAAAGGAAGGAAGGAAGGAAGGAAGGAAGGAAGGAAGGAAGGAAGGAAGGAAGGAAAAAGGAAGGAAGGAAGGAAGGAAGGAAGGAAGGAAGGAAGGAAGGAAGGAAGGAAGGAAGGAAGGAAGGAAGGAAGGAAGGAAGGAAGGAAGGAAGGAAGGAAGGAAAATTATAGTTGGGGTCTTTTTGCAGGATATTGTTCTGCAGTGGACTGTACGCATTTGGGTTTAGGTATCTCTTTGTTTCCTGGGGAACACTTGAGCAGTTTGTTTTGGAGTTTGATTTCCTTTTTTCAACTTCTCTTAGAAATGTAGTCTTGATGGTGGTTGCCAGCATTTTTGTGTATTCTGGGGTCATAGTTTGATCCAGTTGTTCTTGAGGAGTGCTGGTATTTGAGCATCCACGATCATTAGCTGCATCACTTTCCATCCAATTGTGCTGTTTATTGGACATTTGTACCTGATACTGGTAGGCAGAGAATGCCGTCATTCATCCAGAAAGAACAATTGTTCCTTGAAGGTTTGCCTATGTATACGTAAGTCCCAACTTACCCTCTTCCCTGGTGGCCCAGGAGGACCTGGTTCCCCAAAAGCTCCAGGTGGACCCTAAACAAAATTAGAAAAATAAAACAAAAAGTATTATTTCTAAAGACATCGTTCGGGAAAGCACATATTATAGTGTACAGAGAAATTTTCCTGATGCCATAACATGATCTGATGTAGATCAAATTAGAAAAAAAAAATGTCCCTGACTGCAATGAAACTTAAGTTATACTTGACTGGATTGATATAAGATTCCTGATAAATATAAATATGCCACTAAACATGAATTCAGTGTTTCTACTTGTGACAATCGTTATTTGGATCAGTAGATGTGACTTTGAAATATACATCAACATTAATATTTTACGAGACAACTGTATTGTATGCACCATTCTGCCATCAAAATGCTTTTAACATTTTGATGGGCTTCAACTGTTTTCATTTTAGGTTTCCCATATTATTTATATTACATTATTTTATTACATTTGGAAATCTCCCTGACTCCCAAATCCCACCTTACAAATTTAAAAATTGTAAATTCAGAAGAGGAAACAAAATTGTCAACTCTATTTGCATATACATGTAGATTCATATCTCATATATAAGGATGGGATCTGAACTGTCTGTAACTAATCAGGAAAAAAGGTTGAGAATTGGTGAAGATTCCACCAATGTGTGACAACTGTGAAAAAAAGCAAATTCATATCAGGCAACCTTTGAAAAGAAATGAAAAATAAAACTGCCAATACTGTAATGTCTTTATGTATTACATTCAAATCTAGAATAATATATCATTCTGGTCACCAATTTTGAAAAAGGGTAAAAGAGATGGAAAAAGTACAGATGAAAGCAATCAAAACATGTGTGAGAGAGAGCAAGTGAATACTTTTCATATGTGAAAACATAATTTGAGATTATTTAGTTTGGCAAAGAAGGATAATGGGGAAAATATGGTCAGGATATATAAAATCATGCATGCTATGGAGAAAGTGGATTTTCATATATATGGACCTAACCCACTATTCATTTTCAAGATGATATGTGAAGCACAGAAAATATATAAGAAATTGAAGGAAAAAGAAACTAAGGATATAAAATAAGAACAAAACGAAGGGAAATAAAGCTAAATTTAATTCACATCAAACACTTTTTATACTCTACTGTTCTTGCAAGCTGTTCTTGTTTCAACCATATCCCCAGTCACTACATACTTTTTGAGGATCTATTTTTGAGGATCTTGTCAACTTCATTCAACAGTCTTTCCCTTCCTCTCAACCCATTCACACTCTATATATTCATTCTGCAATTCAATCTTCACTGATTTTCTCTGTATGATCAAACCAACTCAGGGTACTTCAGTGGTGGGATTCAGCCAGTTCGCACCAGTTCGGCAGAACCGGTAGCTAATTTTTTGTTGCCCAGGCCCAGAATGGACTTCCGGAAGCGGCATCCACACAGAGAACCGGTTGTTCACATATTTGAATCCCACCACTGGGGTACTTCTCTTGTATCAATCACCCACTTTTGTATTCAAATCATGTTCATTGAGCACTCATTTGTTCTTGACCCCTCTCTCTTTTTGCCTTCTTCCCTTCAGCATTCTACTTAGTTTTATGTTCCTTCTGACATTCCTAACTCTTTCTTCCAGTGATCAAAGAGGATAGAAGCAGAGTCTTAAAAACATTTTCACTTCTTTTGACAAAGAAATATTCCTCACGACAGATCACATGCTATCCATTATTTTTTTTAATATCTGAACATTTCTCCATCCATTTTGCCATTTTTAATGAATATTTCACCTACAAGACACACAAATTCATCTTTCACCAATTTTTCCATGATTTATGAAAAATGTGCAATGTTTTGCTCCATTTTATCAGTCTAATACAACCACCTTGACTTGAAAATCTTCACAGGCTGCTTCACCATAACTAAATCACATCAATATTTTAACATTTTTCATAGTAGCATTCAAAGCAGTTTTTGACTTATTGCTTTCATTCCCTTACAAATCCTTAACATCCTCTTTTCCTCTTTCCCTTATTTCATTTTCATTCCAAACAATTTCATTAGTTTTGTTCTTAATTCTACTTACTCTGCTGGAGACTTCTTGTTTAGCTCTTTTCACCCACTTCAAATCACATTTTTATTTCTTTCAAAATTACTTTGTATTTTTTCTCTTTTTTCTAAACAACCATACCTCTATGAAAAAGCTTACATATATCTTGCTCATTCGTGCCCTGGTCACCTCCTGTTTGGGCTATTGCAATGCACTTCAATGAACTGCATAAAAAACAATTGCTACCAGCCTGCCTTCCATTGAGGCCTGTATATGGCACGAGCAAGAAATAGGGCTGTGAAAATATCTACAGACTCCTCACATCCTGGACATAAACAGTTTCCACTTCTTCCCTCAAGGTGATGCTATAGGGAATTGCACGCCAAAACAACTAGACACAATTTCCCCCCCCATGCTATCACTCTGCTAAAGAACTAATTCCCACAACACTGTCAAACTACTTAGTAAAGCTGTATTACTATGATACTCCTCATCTTTCCTATTACCTATCTCCTTATCTTCTTATGACTATAACTTTGTTGCTTGTATTCTTATGATTTATATTGTTTTATTTAGTATCCTAGTATGGTGTATGTTGCTTGCTTATCTAGTATCCTATGACTACCACTAAGTGTTGCATCTTATGATTTATGATGAATGTGTTGTATCTTATGATTTATGAATGTATTTTTAGGTTGATTATGATCATGATTTATCACTGTTGCTTGTATGTACACTGAGAGCTTATGCACCGGAGACAAATTCCTTGTGTATCAACCACACTTAGCCAATAAAGAATTCTGTCCTGTCCTGTCCTGTCCTGTCCTGTCCTATCCTATCCTATCCTATCCTATCCTACCCTACCCTACCCTACCCTACCCTACCCTACCCTACCCTACTCTACTCTACTCTACTCTACATGTGGCTACCCTTGAAAAGCATCTGGAAGCTTCAGCTGGTGCAGAATGCAGCCACATGAGCAATTTTGGGTGCCCGAAGAAGGGTGCATGTTACACCTTTGCTTTGCAAACTGCATTGGATGCCAGTTTGCTTCCAGATCTAAGTTAAGGTGTTGGTTGAGACCTATAAATCCTCACATGACATGGGGCCAGGCTACCTACAGAATCATTTTCAGAGAGGTGGGGAAGGTATGTTATCGACCCCCTCAGTTAAGAAACTCTGACTGGCGGAGACTAGGAAGAGAGCCTTCTCTGCCATCCCCCCACCTGGTGGAATATTCTCCCCACCTTGGAGATAAGGCCCTCACTCTCCTGGCCTTCTGTAATGGAATTAAAACATAGCTCTGTGACCTCACATGGGGAGCTCAGAGGAGCACATAGCCATGAGGCTGGCTAGTGCCCTGAAAGCTCTTCATCTTCTAATTAATTTTAACAGTCATCCTTGCCTTATAAATGTTTAACTTTTATACTGTTTTCATATTTTAACATTTTATTGCCCATTGCCCAGAGCCCCTCTCCAAGGGAGATGGGTGGTTCAAAAATGTGAAAAACAAGTAAATAAGTAAGTACACAAATTAATAAATAAAGCCTCAATATATACTGTTGTTATTGAGGCACGATAAATACTTCGTCTTTTTTGGGGGGGCAACCGTGAACAACAATATTCCTACAGAGTAGAAGGTATAGTTTCCCCACCAAGAATGTTTTCTATACTTACTGGAAGTCCTGGATCACCCACATCACCTTTCTCACCAGAAATTCCATCTAGGCCCTGCACAGAAGTAGGCAAATCAGATTCTGAGTACAGAGAATACAAATGAGACCTGGAACAAAATATTGTAACATGGACTGCTACAATTCAGAGCTGCAGTCTCTTTGTCATACCTCCTTCCTTCTACACACCACATTGTGCTTTCCCATTCCAACTTGAAATAAGATTCTCTAGTCATTGAATATGCTCAGACCTCATCAGGATATTTAGGGAGCTTCACCCATAGAACTTTTTCCTAAACTATTTATTTATTTCATACCCAATCCAGTTGAAGTTCTAGCTCCAAAACCCTTATATCAGGAATGTAATTAAAACCTTTTTATTATTCACATCAAGAAACCTTTGCAGATTTTGCTGAACTGCAATTACCACAAAAAATAATCACTGGACCTGCTGGATTCAGCTGCTGTTAGCATTAGTTTAGTGACACCTGGAAGGCCACGGGTTCTGCATCCCTCTTCTATGTGATTATTCACCCCAACATAAAAAGGAGCCAAGCTCTTGTCTCTCCTTGCATCCAACTAAAGCTATGATTGATTATAAATCTAAAAGCAGTAGCTCCTCCCGTAGGAGTTGGAAAGATAAACAAACAATTCCTAGATGCTGAACTGAGTGCCTAACAGTGAACTCTCTTTATATGACCCTGTAATCTCTTAATTTGGGGTAGAGTTGGGGCAATCCCTAACCCTAACTCTCTCAAAAAAAGAGAGCAAACAGTAGTGCAACTTTCATGTAACTAAAGTTATGAAAGACAGGATCTGGGTAGGATCCCAGTCTGGGATTCCTCTTTTCCCTAAAAACAAAACAAAACAAAAAAAAGCTGTAGCTTTCGAACTTTCCCCCCCTACTTCTTACCCCAATAACTGGAAATGAAATGTGACAATGTTGTGACTCAGTTCAAAGCTGATACTTACAGGAGGACCAGGATCTCCAGTTGGGCCCGGGTCACCAGGGAATCCTATCGGACCCTGTGATGGAGAAATGCAGGAAGGCATAAATATCAGAAAGTACCAGCTCTCCAAAGATGAAAGGAAACTATTCCCTCACAAGCCTAAGTGAAAATATTATCAATTGCAGACTATGTCAGTTGGTCTTGTTTATGGATTTCTAGATCTCCTGAATTTAAGATCTGAATTGAGAGAACACCATCTAGAATTATCCCAACTACACTAGAGGATTGCAACTGACAGCCATGTGGTCCCTTCCCATTTTATCAATTAATTAATTGATATTAATCAATTGATATTAATCAATTAATAGCAATTAACTTTACGTCACTGCAAAATGAGAGTGCTCACTCAGCTATCCATTCAAAGTAGCCATGAAATCTTACCTGGAAGTTGCTATAGAACTGGATAGTCAATAAGGCCATCAAATCATTTTATGTATCATTTTAGATGGATCTGACATATCTTTTCATACAAGAGGTAGGACCAAATAGCTGTTGCCACTTTGACATTCAGAAATCATTAGCTCACCAGGTTCCCTTTGGATCCATCTTCTCCTGGGGGGCCTTTTTTTCCAGGTGGCCCTGCTGCTCCAGACTGGCCAGAATCTCCTTTTTCACCAACATCACCTTTCCCTCCCTGTGAATGCACACACGGATATAACCCAGAGTCTCCTACCATTGTGGTGGGAGATTCCCAGCAGAGTATATCTTCATTAAATCATCCTTAGTATTAAGCTGCTCACTTAATCGAAGAGAGGGGAGATCAATTAATCAAGTGACCCCACACTTCAGAGATTTATTTAGTATAGGGAGACATTGAGTTCCAAGTAGCATGCCCTACTAAGAACAGGAGAGTACCACATTTGAAATCTTCTCAAAACTTAGAAACTCACCTGTTGGCCTGGGTCCCCTGGTGGTCCAGGATCCCCTGCTTCACCTGGCTCACCCTAGTAGGTAGAGACAAAATAAAGAGTGAATCTTTAACCTAGCCATGTTGCATTTCCAGTTCTTATTTGAGACCAATTTTCAGAAATGCACATTGACACATACTAAAATGTACTCATCCATTTTTAAAAACTGGACTTCCTCAACGTACCTGTGAACCACTTCATTGGTCTTTGCCATGCTGCCTGTCATTTTTCTTTTTTTTAAAAAATATTTTACTTGAAAGAGAGAGAGAGAGAGAGAGAGAGAGAGAGAGAGAGAGAGAGAGAGAGAGAGAGAGAGAGAGAGAGAGAGAGAGAGAGAATAAAAAATAAAGATAAGGTAGACAGAAGAATCTGTGAAATTCAAATAGGATGGTAACAGGCATCCTTGTCAATTTGCTTTGGAGTAAACATTTTTATTAGCCATACAGACTATTAATTTTTTTAAAGTGAAAACTTGTAACACACTCCCAACATTCTCCAAATCACAGAACAAGGATGAAAGTTTCTAATCAAGAGAAGACTTTTCAGATTAAAAACTTTTCCCTGAGACAAGATTCAGCTTGTGGTATATCCAGGAACTCCAGGAGTGCCTATAAGTCATTGGATTTAGATTTCCTATATACACAAAGCAAATGTATATTATGAAGAATTTTGTTATCCTATCTATGGACATGCTCTGCAAGCTAATTCTTCCTCTCCCTGTTGATAGCCAAAGCACATGTCAAGAAGGGACATACACCAACCTCTCGATATTTTCAGCTTCCACCATACTCTCTTCCCTTCCTATTTGCTACCACGCTGAATTTGTTTCCTCTTGAATAACTCAAAGCTCCATGTATCTGCTGCTAGCTAAATCCTAGGCTGCCAGAGAAAAGAGTCTGTATGCAAATATTACAGGGAAATTACAACCTTCCGTTCCCTTGCAAAGATGTGGATGTACTGAGGAAAATGCTGAGGCCCATGGTGTTGGTTCCAATACCGTCACATAGTGACAGGCCATTAATTCATGGGCTTTATATTTTAATGCAAACTTATCTCATTTGCATTTTCCAAGCCAGCACAAGAACTAAAACACAAATCTCCTTCGTGGCACACTCTTTTTCAAATATTGCAGTGCCATTTTCAAATAAAAGATAATATATTGACGAAACAAAAAGGCGTCCAAAAATGTGGATAGAATGGAAGTAGTATTTCAAAATGCACATGCATCTTACAAGAAAGGCATGTGAATTTTCATGCATATTTTGAGAGGTGGGGGTGAAAAGAGATCACAAACTAATATAGAAATGGGATAGAAAGAATAAAAAGCACAATCTAGCCTCACAGATTCCCTCTTTCTGCACTGCAACTGGCCCCCCCAGGAGAAATCCCAAATTCCCCCGATGCCGACACCAAATACTTCACATTCCTTAGCCCTTGTTGGCTGAAGTCATCTGTATATCACAGGGGTTACCCCTCCACCTGAAATTTCCTCTCAGGCCTCACCTTTTCACCAACAGCACCAGGCTGGCCTACCCCACCACGCTGACCTTGTGGGCCCTGAAATAAAAACATACACAACAACTAGTTCAGAGAAATCACCTAGTCCGGAGTGTTAAGTCATAAACCAATTATTTAATCAATCAATTCAGAGCATTCTCTTCCATCCAACTAATATTACTTGCGTTTAATATCTGAAGCCTTGTTGTTTTTAACTCATCCCCTTTTGCCTTATGCCACAGCTCCAGACCAAATAACTCACTGACATTTATCATCTTTGGACTCTGAGATTTAATACCCAGAGCATTTCCTGTCACCAAACTATGCTTCTCTTTCTCCATGCATGGAGCTTCATGCATATCAGAAGGCCCTACAAATTAATGGATGCTGCTGAGCCCAGGCATTTACTTAAATTGATTTTCAAGGGTCCTCATATGATTACTTGATATGCTGCATTACCTAGGCATCTACCTGCTCAATAGCTACAGCTATTGAGGTCTCTTGGGGATGCTTTCTTGGTGGGACCATTCATCCATCAAATTAGCACATCATGGAGACACATGATGCTATGCTTAGCAGTTGTTCTATTTCCATGGACTTGCTTTTGAGCTGCTATTTATAAAGGGAAGACTGAATTTGTTTTATGACTGTATTAATTTTTTCTGTCTCTATCAGTTAAATCTATATGCTAGGTTTATTTCAATATCCATTAGCCTGTTTAATTTACTTCTTAATTTTCTATTCTGTCTTTCAATCTGCAAGGATCCCCAGGAGCATCCATGCTTTATGGTTCTGATTATATTGCATCTAAAACTATTAGAATGAGTAATGGCATAAAACCCAATCAATAAATGAAAAAAAAAATGTGGTCACCGTAACCATAATTGTTTTGAAACTGTTATAAAGTCAATGGATGCAGATCAATGGATGCAGATAATTTCCATTTAGAAGATTGCTCAATGTGCAATGTACTGTATATATTACACAACAGCTTTTATATAAAATGAACATATGAGCTCAGCACTATGAATAAATGTCCTGGTCTATGACTTGGAACATAACTGGAATGTGGTTCAATGTGGTAAATTGGAGCTATACAGATATTTGGAATTTTATCTTCTCTGCGATATTTTCATATTCAACCAGCAATACTCCATAGCATGTGTTCTCAATAGTCCCACTACATTTATACTACTCATTCATATAACATGTTCCAACTCCACACAACTCATCTTCAAGGATTACCCAAAACTATCAGTCTAATACTTCTATACATATTGATGTCTGCATCTTCCGATAGTTTTGAGTTATCCAGGATAGTCAAATGTCATAAATGACTCTTCTCCCCCTTTGCTTTACATGAGAAAAAAAACATTGCTCACATCTCCACCATTGGGACCTTGTGGGCCTCTGGCCCCTGGAGCTCCAGGTGGGCCCTAGAGAAAATGGAAAGGGAAAAATTGATAAGTGATCCTGACAATAAGATCAAGCCCAGGATCAACGGTGAAGTCAGAGGGGAAATGAATGACTCTTACCATTAGCCCACTTTCACCACTTTCACCCTTCTCACCTGGGAGTCCTGGCATTCCCTGTGAGGGAAACACACAAATGTATATAGCAGCCTACAGTGAGCAGCAGAAAACATTCCATTCGTTTTCTGATTCTGGACAATGCTCAGATTTAAACAGCACATTTGAAATTTCTTCTCTCTCTTTTTAAAAAATATTTGTGAATGAACATCAGATTTAGTAGGGAGATCGATGTAGGCATAGTCATGAAAATGACATGATTGTATAACTGCACCAAAATCTGGAATAATCAAATGAAACATTTTAATTTTTACCGTGACATGTTTCAGCATTCAAGGCTTCAACAAACTATGATAAATGCCAATCCCCCTTAAATTAAAATTTGGAAAAACAAGATATTCCCAAAATATCAAATTTTAGCATATCAAAATTCAGCCAAAGATTGGTTTCACCTATGATCATAAACTGAAGGTTTTTTTTATATCTGAACTTCATAGGTTTGGATGTTTGGCTTTTAATGCAATAGTTAATTAGTATAATGAACCAGCTAAAGATAACTGTGACTGCATAACACTAAACCAAAACAAAGCTACCCAAGTTTTAAATCAATCAAGTTTAATATCTTGTGTAAAAGTAGCTATTATGTCTTTAGCAGATTTGCTTGAACATGTTGTACAAAGTTAGCCACTGAATAATACATAATGGATTAAGGAATTAGTCTGGGATTGGAGAAACCAGGTTCAAATCTCTGTTCAAATACTGAGTTCATTGGGTGAGTTAACAGGCCAACTGTTAGCTAACTCTTAGCCAACTTTACTTCACAATGCTAGTGTTATGAGGATAAAATGGGTGATCCTTGTATGATTTAATTGAATAGAGAAATAAAATGAATTGAAACCCAGGTTTTTTTATGCTATCTTCATTCAAATTAGTGTAGCCTTCTAAACATCGTTTGATGTTCTCATACCCACCTGTAAACCAGGTGGGCCATTGACACCTGGAAATCCACGAGCTCCTTCATCTCCTTTTTGGCCAAACATGCCCTGTTGCCCTCGGCGGCCAGGCTCCCCATCAACTCCCTAATAGCAAAATATTGTGTTATGGATCAATGGTTCCTCACTTGCTTTAAGAGAGCCAAAAATCTGGGATGAATGTGATACAATGGAAAACATTTTAACCAAACAGGATCTTAAACATTACTATGGGAAGGAACATCTTAAATAGTTAAAGAAAATAGGGATAAGGAAAATGAGCTGAACTGTGCATAGAAGAGACAAACAGTTTGAAGTGAAACGCTGTATTACATTTACTTGAAAGAATGACAAATATCTCAGGAAAATACAGAAAGAGGAAGGCTTTTTCCCCAACTAAAGTTCTTAAATTCATACTGTTTCAGAAAAAAACCGTTGGGGTGAAGAAAGACTCACAGCAGATCCTGGATGCCCAATAGGACCCTGGATCCCAGTTGGTCCTGGGGGACCCTGTTGAAAGAGAAAGTATGTGAAACAGTGACACTTAGTTCTCTGTTCCTGGTGCTGAATTCCTGCTCTTCCAATCTTTTTAAGAAATCTCAATTACTCAGTAACCTTAAAGAAATGGCAAGCAAATGTGTGAGTAGGTTTAAAGGGCAATTGTTAGAAGTTACATCGAAGCCTTTGAGCAATCTCCTTCAAACTCACCGCATCTCCTTTGTCGCCCTTGCTTCCCTTCTGTCCTGGGCCACCCATTTCTCCCTAGACACACATACATTAAGAGACAGAGGACAGAAAAAACAACAACAGAGAAAACATCATTACAGCAATTATTGTCAGGAACATTTGTCCCACTGACTAAAGTCTTGGCTAATGAAACCAGCTATAGAAATAATTGCTAGGAAAATCTCAGTAAAGTTGTTGTCAAACCATGTGTTGCCAAGGAAACAAAAATGGGTCTATGTAATCGAATGGATCCAGTACACCTATTTCCTCCAAAATGCAGATCCCTTACTTTGTCACCATCCTCTCCAGCAAGTCCTGGAGGCCCAGCTGGGCCTGGAAGCCCCACTGGACCTAGGATTCCATCATGACCAGCTGGACCCATTGGTCCTCGATCACCCTGGGGAAAAAAAACCCATAAGTACAGGGTGGAACAGAGATGTCTGTTATGAAAAAAGAATTTTCACTATGCATAGAAAAATAGATGCTATGGTTAATGGATACCTTAATTATAAACACTTTGGAAATAAACTTTCTTTGGAATTCTTAATTTCATTGTAGATACTGGCACCCAAAGATCCACTGCAATCCACAAGTAATATAGAGAACATAGACATACAAATTTACATCTGAGTTATTTCATACTGAGGATGCTGATACAAAACTCTCAAAGTGGCCACAAAGCTACATAAAAATTAGGTTGCTGGCAACCAGTCAATTGATATTCCCAATTTATGTAAGGAATAGAAGATAAATAATCAGCACAGGCCAGTAATGGCAAGATTTCTTCCATTCAGTTTTACATGTAGTAATTTTTACAAATCAGCCCGTGACCTAATGAGCACATTCAAGTCTAACAAATCTTGATATTTGACTTTGACATTATTTATACCAGGAAATTACAGGCAAAATCTTGTATAAGTGCCACTGTTTCATGTGTCGTCCTGTTCTGATGGACAGTTTGCTTCTTAAAGTGCTGCAATTGGCAATTTATAAGGCAAGTAATAATGTCACGGTACTACTTCTTAATAATATGAGTGGACATCTGGAAAACATTTTAATACTATTATTCATTCTTGCTATTTGGCTTCCCTAAATCCATTTTTATCTGCAACACTTTTCTTTTTCCTATTAGTATTTTAATCTGATAATGGCACTCTTTTAAATTTTAATTAAAACTTGGCTAAGTGCAAATTTTTGCATACTGCATTTAGAAATGCAAAGTTCCCCATCCAAAGATTAAAATGTAAAGTAATGAAATGAGAGGAAGGCATGTTTTTAATGTACAATAGGTCCAAAGCAGTTCTTAGGCTGAATTCATATCATCTTACAATGGATAAAACCAGACCCAGGATGAAGCAAGTGATGCCACCTATGGTTCTGAGCAAAGAATCTCTTTGCATTAGAAGTAAAAGAATCAGACTTTAAGGATTTATTATTACTCAACTCCTGGATTCTGTGGTTTCATCTTAAAATTTTCTCTAAGCCATGATTCCCAATCTGATGCTCTCCAACAAGCTGGGATAGATTCCCATCACATAGAAGGAATTGTAGACTAACACATCTGGAAGTTGGGAAAGGCTACAATAAGCATTCATTAGATGACTTTCCTTTATCGAAGCTTCTAGTTCACCCGCTCTTTAGATTAAGATCTTTAGATTAAGATCCAAGGCGCCTGAAGGCAAGACAAGAAGCAACGGATGGAAACTAATCAAGGAGAGAAGCAACCTAGAACTAAGGAGAAACTTCCTGACAGTTAGAACAATTAACCAGTGGAACAACCTGCCTCCAGAAGCGGTGAATGCTCCAACACTGGAAGTTTTAAAGAGGAGACTGGACAGCCATTTGTCTGAAATGGTATTTCCTGCCTGAGTAGGGGGTTGGACTAGATGACCTCCAAGGTCCCTTCCAACTTTATTATTATTATTATTATTATTATTATTATTATTATTATTATTATTATTATTATTATTATTATTATTATTAATAATAATAATAATAATAATAATAATAATAATAATAATAATAATAATAATAATATTGCATATTAGTTGAGTTTTGAATGTCTTTTTAAAATTGATCATTAATGGCAAGGCAGTGGCTTGTACATACCGGTGCTCCTTTCTCCCCTGCAGGTCCAGGTGGTCCGGGATTACCCCCTCTTCCTGGTAGTCCAATGCCTCCGGCTGCTCCAGAGGGACCTCGTTCCCCAGGAGGACCCTGTCAGGAGGGAATAAATCTATGAACCCCATCTCTCTCATCTGAAGTTATCTCTAATGCAGACCTCTCCTTTAATTAATGTTTGTTGTTACCCCCATTAATTCAGGCTGCAACATCATGAGAAAGAATTTGACTCCAAGAGTCTACTCTTGCTGCGGTAAAGGGGTCTTCAGTTCACTGATGATGGGTATTATATGCATGCCCTCTCTCTCCATCATGCAATGAAAGTCTCATCTTCCTTTTGATGTTAGGGGAAAACTCTAGGTTACTTACGATGGTGCCTGCTGGACCAGGTGGCCCTTCTGCTCCTTTCAGCCCAATTGGTCCCTGTGATAGAAAGTAAAACAGAGGAAGATGACTTTCCACGGAGGTGCCAACATTTCACCTTCTGCCCTTATTCTCATTCTCCTTTTCTATTGGGATCTTTTAGATCACAAACATGCAGGCAGGAACGGGAAAACTTCACTGTGGTTGAACAGGCCAAAGGCTCATTTAACCTAGCATAAGGTTTCCAATAACAGTAAGGAAATGGATCCATGGAACCTTTTTCCCAAGACATAGTAACACAGTACTCCTAGACTGCTCATTCCAAGCAAATTACAATTAGAGGTACATGGTGGTTCCAGCCAAATAACCCAGTTAAATTAAATTAGTCTGGTACAGCATAGACCTTTATCCTATTCCATACCCATCATAACTGTTAAGTTGCACATCATTTCCTGTCCATCTTCTTGAAGACTTACTTTCTCTCCAACTGCACCACGGGCTCCCGTGAAGCCTCTAATTCCAGGAGGACCTGGGATGCCTGGGAGGCCACTAGGTCCAGGATCACCCTAGAAGTAAAGATCTAGTTTTACTATGCAGTTGCTTCTAACAATTTTGGGCTAACTTCATTGGTCCTGCCATATTTTAGACAAACCAATCGTTTCCTATAGTTACTGGCCCCAGATGTATGGATCAGCATATGCTTTGCTACAGTCTCACTGCAAAGGATTTTGTAGAATGAAGATTGCATAAGCAAGCTCTTCAATTCTTGCATAGAACATGACAAAAATACAGAATGGTTATTTCTTTAGGACTGAAATGCAGCTCTTCTGAGATGTATATGTGGCAACCCATTTAAGACAACGCTGGTACTGGTTTAGGGACGACACTTGGCAGCATTGGGAAAATCCATTCCTTTTCACCTGCTCTCATTTCTTGTTTATGACAATGCTATCTGTAAGTGCTCACCTTGGCACCTTCCCTACCAGCAATACCGGGCAGGCCTTGTTCTCCAGGAGGACCAGGAGACCCTGGGTGGCCTCTCTCCCCCATAGGGCCAGTTTCTCCTGTGTTTCCCTGTAGAGAAGATACAATGCTTTTGAGAGCAGGTTAAATGTTGTAATCAGACATAACTATAAGAATATTAGTATTGCTCTGGGTCATCTTTCAGATCATTCATTTTGCATTTGAAAGGATTCAGCTGCTATCTCCATTGCATCTCCTTGATCCAAGAAGACCATAATCAAGACAATCTCTTCTCTTTCCTATGCACATAGACTATATTTGTGTGTGTGTGTGTGTGTGTATTTCAACACTACTGAACTGAAAGCTTGACACTTGCACACTAAGCTGTCTGATGGTTTTACGTATAACATGTAGCTATTATATCCATATATTAACTAACTCATAAAAGTTGAAGGAAAATTGAACATGATTTAAGCTAATGAAAGATCTCAGTGAAGGATGTTTTTTACAGTATCCTTGACAGAAAGCTATCCAGATAAGCAGCTTCAGTGAAAGAAAAGGTTACCTCCCAAAGCAGCCTATTTCACTGCTACTAGCTCTGTTTGCTATGAAGTACTACCTAATGTTTAGCTAAAGCTTACTTCCTTATGTTTTCTACTTCCCAAATTCTACTTCAAAAGATTTATTTTAAGTCTCAGAATTGGAAAGCAGATAGTGAGAGCATGGATAATATGCCCCCAGTAATTTTCAAAACATTTAATGTTAGAGAAGGGGGGATATTAAATAATATTAAATGCATAGGAAATCATCATTGAATTTAATTAACTCTAATTTTGCAGCATATGTAACAAATGATGTCAACAAGACAACAAATGTACAATAACATCCCCATGCAATTGTCACTAGTGGGCCTACCACTCAGAGATCAAATATGGCCCTCTGATTAAGAATTGTTGTATGTCCTACTGTGATAGATAGAAACTCTGGAATATTTTTCATGCATGGTATCTACTAAATTCAAAAAGATATCGTTAATTTTATAATCAAGTTTGCACATAGTCTTACTGCTACCTTAGCAGCATGGATAGTATCTCAGCTAAGGCTGCCCAGTTTTAACTATGAATATATATTTTAACTATGAATACATAAACTAAAGAACCTCTTTACCTGTGGCCCAACAACACCTGGTGGCCCTGGTGGGCCAGTTTTGCCATGAAATCCCTATAGAAAAGAGAAAGAAAGATTACTATCTAAAACGAAGATATTTTAATCCAATGGAGATCTCCCTCATGGTTCACTCATCCAGGAGCCCAACAATTCCCAAACAGATATTGGATGATTAGTTTCAGGATTCCATCAAGTGGAACCATGGACCAAATACATTGGGGAATTTCAAGTGTTGGTCCAATGTATCTGAAGAGTTATATTGGATAAGACAAGTAAAAATGCAATACTCAATATTAGGGATGCTCAAAATGCAATGCTCAACACCTGAAACCCAGTTGGCTATTTTAGTTTTGAGGACTGATCACCTTGTAGAGAAAATGGTGTGACTGAAATTTTTTCCTTCATCTCATAGAGAAGTGAAAATCATTTTGGAGAGTCAACAATAGAATGCTGAACCCATTAAGGAAATATAGAGAAAGCAGCCAGACAAATTTCCAAGGCAAGAAATCAGCAAAGGAGAACAAGACAAAAAAAAGAGGCAGTTATCCACAGACCATGTGGCAACAACCAACCTTGAGAGGAATTTACATTAATTGTCAAGGTTCCGATCGACAGACAAATAAAGCAGAACTCCGAGGCTTGCAAATTCTTCAAAGAACATATTTATTGATACAGAGTATCGGCACTTCAAAAGTGAAACCAACTCTGAAGAGATGCATAACAATTCCCCAATACAAAGTTAAGAAATCCCACCCCTAAAGCTATGCAAGCAACTACGTTTCCCCATTCAGCTTTTTGGCGGGCTTTTCATGAAATGCCCAGCCCGCAGTCTCAGGAGCAGCTGATGACCTTGGTTCCCATGAGAGAAAGTTGAATAGAGAAAGTCTGTTTTGTCTAGCACAACACCTGGCAAACCGCTCTCCCTCCATGCTATGTGGCAATTAAAATGAGAAGGAAAAAATGGCTGCAGCCATGCTGATTCTAAAGTTGACATTAATACTTACTGGCTCACCACGCTGGCCTGGATGTCCTGGTAGACCATCTTTTCCTACAGGACCCTTCCAAACAGAAATAATTATGTTTTTTGGGTTTGTTTGTTTTTTTTTAAAAAAAGATTGGGGTAGGTCAGTGATGGCGAACCTTTTAGAGACCCAGTGCCCAAACTGCAACCCAAAACCCACTTATTTATCGCCGGGTGCCGGGTGGGCGTGGCCGCGGTGGTCATGGCAGACTGGGTGGGCGGGGCCAGGGCAGCGAGGGCCAGTCTCTCACCATCTCTGGGGCACAGCATGGGTGCCCACAGAGAGGGCTCTGAGTGCCGCCTCTGGCACGCGTGCCATAGGTTCGCCACCACTGGGGTAGGTGTTCAAGCAGTAAATAAGGTGCCTGTCAGGATCCTTCCCTCACTTAATTTCATTATTTATTTATTTGTAACTCTTCTAATTCTAAACCAATCAATCAATAGCAAAACTGGCATACTATAAAGGAAATGACAGCTTTTATGAGGAAATATCGAACAGATCCTGGAACACAGAAAAGGAAGCAGACCTATTAAAAGAGGGACTTGGGCCATTATAGAAAAGTTTCCTTGGCCCAGGGAGGGGAGAACATGAGAAAGAGGCTCAAAGTAACTAACACTTTGCTAGACGTTAGTTGATCTAGAGAACTGTTCTGGCAGGCTTTCAAGAATTTCTCTTCCCAGAAATGCAAGAGGTTCTTGTTTTCTTGTTTTCTGAGATTGCCTGCTTCCAATGTCATCTTTATTTATAAGAGTCCCAAACATAATTCTAGAAAATGTAAATGGTGGATGACTGCAGCTCAGCATTACATTTAGAGGTTCACCAGTTGCCTAAAAAAAAGGATAAAGATAAGCTGGAATGGCAGGAAGTGTTGCAGGAGAATGAGGGTGTGGTGGGAAACAGTCTCATCATATTACCTTGACAATAATTTTTGACAATTTTTGACAGGAGTCCTCCTCTTAGCAATAATTTGTTGGAAGAATCCATGCTGTTAACTCAATACTTCAAATGGATCCATAAGCCAAAATGTTTCCTGTCCAATCAAGGGATACCCAGAGCATATCCCTGCCCCAGAAATTCCCCTAAAGCAGTTTGTTTATCAAAATTTCAACATCACCTATCTCTCTCACCTTTCCTAACCTAATGCCCTACTTTCTCCAGCAATGTAGATTCTCCATGCTAGTTGGGGTGATAAGAATTCTCCTTTAATGTGTATGGAGAACACAAGGCTTTACAAGGCTTCCTTTGTGGGCTTTGCAGAGATTTTCTGCACATATACACATACATGACTCTTTGAAGGAAAATCTGTATTGGGTTTATGGATGAAGACTTGGTCTCTCTTACAATTGCAACTGCCATGTATAATCTATTGTGCTACTGTTTAAAATAAATACATTTCACAATGCAGTATAGATGGATAGCCATGCTGGGCCAGACCTAATAAAATTGTTTTAAGATTGCAATATTTTTAATAAAAAAAGGTTGGGAAATTTGGGGTTCGTGAAACCTATATCGCATGTACTCAAAAAGCAAACAAGGATTACACTTTTTGAAGTGTTCTGATCATGAACATGGGAGAAGAGATTGAAATATGACAACTGCCCTCCAGAGCTCCCCTACTGGGACTGAGATGGGAATAAGATAGCTCTGAAAAGAAGAGAAGATTAAAGAAGATCGAATAATAAATTCTGCCACCTGGTCCCCTCCAGGCAGCTTTTAAAAGAATATGTCAAGCTATTAAACTGTTTTGATAGAAATATGCCCCACATTTTTATGCTATTTCATCTTCTTTATGCAATTAACATGTTTTAGGTAAAACTAATTTGGTCAAAATGAATGCCCATGGCAACAAAAAAATAAAAGAACGGGATTCAAACATGGTCATGTTTCCTTAGCTCAAATGCCATTGTTTGGATTCTGCAAAAATCTGACACTGGTGGTAATATTTTAGGTATCTGAAGTTTTACATATCCTGTATACCTTATAAAAGCAATTCTAGTCCCAGGCAGGCAGGCAGGCATCCAACCTTATAAGGCTAACAACCAATTATCCAAACTATCATTTTGCAGTAAAGTAGACCCAAACTCTTTCATTTTGCAAGTAAAAATACAATGCCACCAAGACTGAAATTCTGTAACTATCAGTTTATTTACTTACAGGTGTCCTGTAATGAACAGTAAGTCTATTGATTACTAAAGTATTTGAATACACAATCTATTTTTAACTTGAGCTTTGCATTCTCCCCATGCATAATTCAAATGGCAAATTTTTATTAGCTAGATTGTAATAATAAAAAGTACAATCCGCTCTCTCATACACAACTATTTTATGGGATATTGATCCTTACCTCTTCTATATCTACTGTAGATAAATAGAAATTTTTGCAATAGTGGGTTACTTACTGGTGGTCCCTTTGATCCTGAGAATCCATTGGATCCCTGTGGCCCAGTGGGCCCCTGTGGGAAAAGAAAAATTACTGTGATATATTTTAGCTTCCTATTCAGCTTTCCCCATTCTCACATTTATCATATTGTAAATATTTAAATTTCTGAAGTTAGTTCTTCTTCCCACAGACTATAAAGTAACCTTTTATGTGAAGATTTTTGCTTTTTGCTTTGCAAAAGTCTATCTCAGGAAGAGAACCTGTGACATCATAAAGATTATGCTATTTCTGAAATTATTGGATCCATGAAGATATCGTCATGGTTTCAACAGCCTCAGAGATACCATAGCCTTTATGATGTCATAACTTCTCTTCCTGTGACATACTTTTACCAGAGGAAGAACAAAGACTACTGATCACAGATGTCCTTCATTTGCAGGGATTTGATCATTCATCTTACCTTTTCTCCTACAGTCCCTGAGGGGCCATCATGGCCAGAGTCACCCTGGAGGAAGAAACATTAGTTAAAAAACAACAACAACAAAAACCTCTCCAGATTTTGACTACAATTAACATCAAGGGTTAACAAAGCAGCAGGAACAAAAACCAGCATAACATCAATCCAGATCACCAGAGCCTAGCCCTAGGAGTTCTACGATTCATCTACAAAGTCAGGTAAATCACATGATGCAGAGTTCCTAAAATACCATTTTTGGACAGTATCAGGTAAAGTTACACTGCAAAAAAAAACTTCTGTTTATAGGGAAATCGGCAACTTAGGAAGTAGATGATATATTTTATAAATAAGATACATCTATCAGGGTCTCCCATACATGCTAATATTCCAACAGACAAGGAAAATAGTGTTTTCTTAGTTCTGTTTGTGGGGACTTTAGGGTGGTTTTGCCAATAGTGTTACTCTTAATGTGTGGGATCATTTAAAAAATCAAATCATGCAATTCTGGATGAAAAGGGCACAACTTGAGCAATCTATACAATGTTTTTGTATAATGTAATTTAGTCATCTATAGCTGACTATATGTAGATTGATTTAATGCATAATGACCATTTCAGTTCTAATGCAGTTATATAATTTTGTCAAAAAGTGGTTAAGGATCAAGACAGCACTGGCCACAGCTGATTACACACATATCCTACACTGCACATGGAGAAATGTAAAAGGCCATATACATCGTACAGCAAACAGGCATACCTTTGGTCCTGGTTTCCCTGTAGATCCTGGCAAACCACGTTCACCAGGAATACCCTAGAATGGGAAAGGATATCAGTTTCAGATTGGTGTTTGCAAACTGAAATCTGGTACTGAACCAGGCTTCCTAGATCCCAGAACAGAAATGGATTACTATTAGTACATAGGTTATTTACATATTTTTGTGACGGGTAGGGGAGTTGCCACAAAAAGCACCTGTTATCTTCTCCAAATATGTGAAATTTAAAGAGACACTTTTCCCATCCTTCAGATACATAAATATGGGCAGTCTAAAAAACTATGATTTTTAACTGAGTCAGACACGTATTACTTTACAGAATTAAGGTGATGCTCCTCCTCCTTGCCCGTCCCATAAACCGTTAATATCTTGCTATTATCAGAAGCCATTTTTAAAATTCCCCCAATTCACAGAAAGCAGTTTCCTCATAAGGGGTTTCCAGAAAATATAAGAGCTCCTTTGCTCTATTCAGAGCCAAGAACAACATTACAAACACTTGATATGACCTCTGAAAGACAGAAAAGAAGCTGCGGATCTCACTGTCATATAAGGAATATGGTGGCCCTAGAGGGCTGAACTTTCATTACATCCTTTCTTCACTGTCTCAATATTCTCATCAGGATGTTTGCGTCCTTGTAATTTGTTCTTCAGTGAAGGGATGTGGGGAGAGGACCTCTTCTAGCCAGCATATATATATATATTGGTTTTTTGTTGATAAGCATTAAAAAAATTATTTGGAGAGACTTTGGGACTTTATAAGCATCTATTAAATGAATGCTCACCAGAGTACCACGTTGTCCAGTCTGTCCTGCCTGGCCAGCTTTTCCCTTGAAAAGAAGGAAAACAGAAAAGGAGAGTAAGATGGACTTCAATAGCCCCCGCCCACACACACAGAGTTATCAGGCTTAAATGGGACATTACAAAAAGATCCCAGGTGTCCCCTTATCTCACATGTCACCTCTAGTTTGGATTTTAATGTGCATCACTGTCCATTAAGAGAAGAACCAAAATGTATATCTAAACTTGAAATGTACAATAGAAATGCTAAGCACTGGTTATAAATATATCGGCCAAATACTAAACATTTGGACACTTAACCTATAAACTTCAATTAAATTTGCCTAAAATTAAGGCAAGTTTCTATTTTCTATCCCTTGGTTATGGTTGCTAGCAATTGTCCTAAATAGCATTTGTCCTAACAAGTGTGCTATGAGATTAAAAAAAAAAAACCAATACAAAACTGGAGTATTCTTTCAGATCTAAACTAGAAAGTCACGTTCAACAGGAATATTTGAAAGTAGGGAACCATTTCTCTCTCAGATTCATTTCAGTGAAAACAGCTGGTAATTGGGTAATCCTGCTTCTCAGACTGTGCTCCCTTGCTGTGATCCATGCTGAAGTGTGAGCATTAGCAAATAAAAGCACTGCTGTAGCAAATAAAATGAATCAATAAAATGTGTCAAGGGATAGAGGACAAACAGTCCTCCAAATCCTGATGCAGTTACTTTTTGTAAGTGAAAGCAAGATCCAGGCTGCAATGCAGTTCCATCTGTTCCTTTCTGGACAAGGAAAGAACTCAGGTTTGCCCACAAGTGCTCCTGACAATTGCTCCTCCTGAAGAGACCGCAAAATAGTCTCTGAGAGATGAGGGAATAACCATTTTGCTTAAACTGCAGTTGGCACCTTCAAAAAAGGGTTTGCATGCTTCCTTTTCCAATGCAGTCCCTTTTGTTGAATCTCATCTCTTCCCATATCCTCTCCCATCTTTGTAGTCTGCAAAAAAAAAACCTCATGGTTTCTTTCAAGGGGTATTTCCTGTTTCTCTCCCGGTTTCACTCACTCGTTTGCCTTTTTCTCCAATGAGGCCTAGGGGCCCTGGGAATCCGGTCGAACCCTGTGGAAAAATAACCCAATCTGAGGGCAGGGCGGGATAGGTTGGGACAAAATTTCTTCCTTTACTTCAGCTCTTCCCTCTTGCTTACCTTGGGTCCTTGGCGGCCAGGATAGCCCGGCAGCCCTGGCACCCCCAATTTGCCCTGCAGAAGAAAGGAGATGATCAGAGCCTACATCTGCCCAGGGATGAAATTAAGCAATCTCTTGTGAGTGGAGAAAGAATTAAACAAATTCCTGCTGCAATTAATCAGTGGGACCACAACATAGTAATAGAGTAAAGGCCCTGGATACACAGCCTCTTTTTTCTTTCTTCTTTTATGATCAGGTGATAATGAGGAAGACCTCTGCCTGATACTCTGAGAGCTGTTGAATGCCAGGGTGACCACTAAGGGGACAAATGGCTTCTTATGTTCCAAAAGCTCACCTTCTCACCATTCAGGCCAGGAGGACCTGCTTCCCCAATAGGTCCCACCTGTCCTTTCAGCCCCTCAGGGCCATCCTCACCACGTATGCCCAGTGAGCCGGCATCACCCTGTTGAAAGAATTAAAAGAATTGTGCCAATTATGGCTATAAAATTCTAGTTTCAAAACATGTTCTCAGTACTTCAGAGACACTCATGTATTGTGACTGCAGTCATTTCTGAGAATGATACAATGGAGTGTATACATAGCTACTGAAACTAATCTAAACTGCCCTTTTGTCCTAAAGGGAGAAATATATGATTTTATCCAGATGGGGGAGAGAGGGAAATAAATCCCAGACTATCTGGGATTCTCTCTCTCTCTCTCTCTCTCTCTCCTCTCTCTCCTCTCCTCTCTCTCTCTCTCTCTTCTCTCTCTCTCTCTCTCTCTCTCTCTTCTCTCTCTCTCTCTCTCTCTGTGTGTTTAGTGTGTGTACAGGGGGCTTAGAGAGAGAAAAATAGAGGTACTTTACAGCAAAGTTCTGCCAGTGCATGGTAATGAACATGAACAAGGCTATATATAAAAAATTTAGTCACACAAAGCAGTTTGCA
The DNA here is from genome assembly GCA_023970755.1 of Azemiops feae. Taxonomy (NCBI): domain Eukaryota; kingdom Metazoa; phylum Chordata; class Lepidosauria; order Squamata; family Viperidae; genus Azemiops; species Azemiops feae. The sequence goes on along the minus strand of JALGBA010000082.1, from coordinate 750,485 downwards.
GGGAAACATCGATGAATGGGTTTGCACACAAAAATACAAAATATATATACAAAATATATATACAAAAATACAAAAAAAAAGATCTCTTCTTCCCATATCTCATCTCATTTATAGTAACATATCCTTACAGCCTCATTGTTCAATCCAGATCAGTAAAAGTCCATTCAGGGTTACCAGAGATAACAACATATCTATTTTGATCAAAGAAACCTTTGATATTCCTGCCTTTTACTTTTAACAATATTAATATTTAATCCCTTAATTATATCCTCAGGCTTGATTTCTTGTCATTTTTTTCTTTGTCCCTTCTCACAGAATTTTTCAAAGCTTTTAACAAGTCTCCTTTGTGAATTCAATATGGGAAAGTTATCCAAGTCATTCTTTTGGTTTGTTCTTTGTATACACCTCTTAAGTATTAAGACATCAACTGGTTGCATTTGTATATCCTGTGTAGCATCATTTTCCATATCATTCTTGTAGCCTGTCATTGTTAAATTCACCTTCATATCAGTCTCACTCTTGTCTGGTTAAATAGCTTCCTCTTCCACATAGTTTTTTAAACACAATCTATCTATAATTGGCAGAGACTCTTAAAATTATATTTTGGTCCATTGTTCACAGATATCCTCTAATATTAAAGTATTGATCCATGCTGTATTAGTCAAATTTAAGTGTTGTTCTCCTTTAATTGTACTATAATCTTCAGTTCACTCTGGTTCCCTTTAGTGTCCAACCTTCACAGTCCCATCCTATCATATTTTTAAAGAATTCAGGACAAAAGCATTTTCCCATGGGAAGGATTTTTATAATTAATTCCAAAATTTTATTTCCGATCCATCTGGATCCCAGTTCATTTATTACTTTACTGAATCAAAAGTTCTAAGCACCATTTTGCTTTTTACTGCAAATGAAAGAAAGTTTAAGATTCTTAAACTAGTATTTAAAACTTCTTTCACTAACAGTTAAAGGAAACCCACTCTATACTGTAAAATTTGTCATTCTGAAGGTTCCTAATAGTTCCTCTTTAGTGTAAATAAGTTACATCCAAAAGTGATTAAGAAATGAGGTTCACTGAACTTTATATCCATAAAGGCTATATTATAGCTATGAGCTTGATGAAATATTCTCTCAAGTCCCAGCTGCTCAACTCACAAGCCAACCGCAAATACCTCAGTTCCTACAGTCTACTCACAAGAAGCGCCTGTCCAGAGTACAGATGGATGATCTCACAATCTCTCCTGTTTCTGGAGAGATTGTGCTGGCCACCATCTGGCCACCTCTTTCTACGGAACGCCACCCCTGCTCCTTCAGAGACATCTGCTTCTCCACAAATCCTCCCTGGAAGTCCCATCAATTTTTCTTCCCATGATTATTTTCTCTCCTTTATAATTGGTCTCTGAAACAACTCCAACTCAGAGGAAGGAAAACTGGTTCTGCTGGGGGTGAACAGTTAATTTGTGTAAGGCTAAGCTACACTCTACAGCGATCTCCTTCTATAAATGCTCCCTTCCCACTATTTACCAAATTTACATTTGGAAAAAATCATAGTTGTGAAAGTAATGTACTGTTTAAAAGAACATTATTGAACTGATAATTTTATTTCATGTCCATAACGGATCTAAAGATAAAGTTCATTAAAAAAAAAAAGTGAAAGGAGATCCTGCAGATTGCTACAAAATGTAGGTAAGGTGACTGTGTGATCTTCGTTTTTCGGAAAATTTGCACGATGCCATATACATCCAAGTCATTTCTTAGGACCTCCCTGACCTTCAGCAGCAGCAGATACCAATGCATGCCAGTAAAAACAATTTAGATATAATCTAGACACACTCCATGGCATCCACAGAGATCATAGGATGGAGAATCCTTGTCTTGTGTTACAAACATTTTCCAAAAAGAAAAATTCCTTCTGGATTTCTAAAATTGGGATGAAAGATTCTTCCTTGAATCTTAGCTTCTTCACCCAAAACCCACCTATGATAAGCCTTTTGTGCTTAGGAAGTTGACATGTGGGATTTGGGCAAGATAGCAGAGCTTTGATCCTATGTTACGTTATCATGTGATGTCAGAAAGGTGATCCTTCTTCCACTTGAATATCGAAACCCTGTCCTTGTTCTAAAAATGGCATGAACAATTATTTTTAATAGGTAGAGGCTTCATTTTTTCATGGGATTGAAATTTACATTGGGTTCTAATTTTAAAGAGGATTTTTATAAAATAATATATCATTGGCATTTGTCACCAGAGAAATTATATAGAATGCATAAAGCTACTTTGAATCTTTGTTGAAAATGGGAACATCATGAAAGGACATTTTATGTGGATGTGTAAAAACAGTCAAAAAATGTTGCATACATATATTAATTCATAAAATTTTAAAGATTAAAGTAACATTGAAATGAGAGGCTTTTCTTTGAGATTAATGGACAGGCAACTAGAAAAAAGTCATGGAGATTTTGTTTCATATATGACAAATGCAACGAGACTATTACAGTATATGCTCAAAAGTGGAAATATCCGACACTACCAACAACATAGGAATGGTTGATGAAGATGGTGGAACCTGCAGATATACCTAGATTAGCTTATTTGATTAGAGAAAAGAAAACATCTACATTCTATTCTTATGGCTGACTGGAAGCCCCTTACAGACTTTTTGCATGATACAGAAAAATGATTCGTGGTTTGTTCATATTAAAAAGAATTTTTCTTTTTGTGAACATAGAGTAAGGGATAATTATACAATCGTACGTGTACTTTTGCAAAAGAACTGGGAGGCTTCTATTTCTTTTTATCTTTTCTTTTTGTACTTTTGTCTTTTTCCTTTTTCTTTACTTTATACTGGTTTTTGTTGGTTTTATCTTCTATTTAAAACTGTGTAATAAAATCTACTATCAATGCTAACAGTAAGAAATGAATTTCTAAAGCCTCAGTGGTAGTTCATGCCTTCTTTTAAAAGCTACCCAACATATTTCATACTGGGAATATTGGGAAGAATATTGCTCACCCGATCACCTTTTGGCCCCATATCACCTTTGAAGCCAGGGAATCCATCTTCACCCTAGGAACCCATGAAAGGTCAAAACATGAGAATAATAAAAATGACAATCTTATTTTAATGCTGAAATATAAAGGAAGAATCATATGGTTTAATGGTGTGCAAAATTCATTTTACTTCAAATCTACATTTGTAACTTTTGCCCCTCCTAAAAAAAAAAGAACATAAATATTTCTAAAGACAGGAACAGTTGTCTAACACAGGGCTTTTCAACCTTTTCACCAACTGTACCACTTTTAGGATATGGTAATATTTGAGTACCACCTAGCAAGGTGTCAAAAACTTGATGACCAAAAAAAAAACACCTGTTCAAAGTTGCATTTGCACTGAAATGACTTACGACCATTTTTCACACTTATGACCATTGAAGCATGCTCAGAGTCATGTGATTTATATTTGGATGCTTGGCAACTGATTCATATTTATGATGGTCACAGTGTCCCAGGGTCATGTGATCCCCTTTTGCAACCTTTTGACAAGTAAAGTCAATGGCAGGGCTGCTGGTGGCCAAGTGCTAAGGCGGGACTTCCCTCCCTCCCTCCTTCCTTCCCTGCCTCCCTCTTTCTCATTAACATCTCCTTCTGAAGGAAGAATTTGAACCCCTCCCCCCCATATTTTCTCTCTTCCTTATATTCATCAAACAAGGAAAAGCCTCCAGAGACAGAAAAGACAAGCTGCTGAATGAACTAGCTTAAAAGGGCACATTCCCCTTTAAGAATTAGCTACTGGCTAGAAAGGAAAGTTAAGGAGCGCAGCCAGCACTTAAGGAAGAAAAAAAATGTAAATAAGTACTGGCTGCTGGCTAAGGCAGCCTCCCCAAATGGCTCCACAGGCAAAATCCATTCAGGAGTAAAATACTTCAAAATCCCTTGCAACAAAACTTACAGCTAACAATCCCTTGCAACAAAACTTACAGCTAACAATAGCAGAGCAATAGAAGCTAACACAAGACATGAGCCATCAGCCAAATAGAAATTGCCAAACACTCTTTAAGAACACAAAGCCCACATTGCACAAATCCCAGAACTTCAAAGTCACAAAAGCTCATAAGAATCCTTCCACTCTCCATCTCCCTCCCTCCCTCCTTCTCCTGTCTCCGCCCCCCTCCTCCTCCTTTCTCATGGGGGAGGGTGAGCAGAAGTGAGCCTGGGGCCTTTGCCTTGCCCCAGCCAAGCTCCAGAGGACTCTCACAGTAAGTCCTTGCTGCGCTGGCTCTTTCCTTCCCCCACTACACTTGGCTAGGCAGGGCTGCGTACCACCTGCCACTTGTTAATGTACCACAAGTGGTACGCGTACCACAGGTTGAAAAGCCCTGGTCTAACAGACTTGCTAGTTAAAATGACTCTGCCTGAATCTGAAATTATATTCTCTTGTCAATCTGTCAGTTATACCTTACTGTCTGAATATAAGGATTTTAAACTATAAAGAAATAATTTGTTAGTCAGAACTTCAAAGATAATACTGAAAAGAAATCTTTCAAAACCAGATATTAACATACTGGATTATATTAGGAAAGGAGATTCTAAAATTTGGATGAATTTCAAATGTGGACAATATTTTAACTCTGCTATAAAATATTATCCAAATCATCTGCAGGACTTGGGTCTGGCTAGTCTAAAGAAAAGAAGAAATAGGGGAGACATGATAGCAGTATTCCAGTACTTGAGGGGCTGCCACAAAGAAGAGGGGGTCACATTATTCACGAAAGCACCAGAGGGCAGGACAAGAAACAATGGTTGGAAACTGAACAAAGAGAGAAACAACCTAGAACTGAGGAGAAACTTCCCGACAGTGAGGACAATTAACCAGTGGAACAGCTTGCCTCCAGAAATCGTGGACGCTCCATCACTGGAGATTTTTAAGAGGCTAGACAGTCACTTATCTGAGATGGTATAGGTTCTCCTGTTTGAGCAGGGGGCTGGACTAGAAGACCTCCAAGATTCCGTCCTATTCTATTCTATTCCATTCCATTCCATTCCATTCCATTCCATTCCATTCTATTCTATTCTATTCTATTCTATTCTATTCTATCTAGCTGATAACCAGAATATTTTTCTGCTCCTTTGAGGGTATGTATGTATGTATGTATTTGAGGGTGAAGGTTCGTTCTCCAAGCTTGTGGGTTGGTTTCCAAATATTTTGTTACCAGGCTAAGTACCACTGCCAACCAGTCAAATGTCACGATCCCAAATTCTTAATCTCTACCAACACCAAACAACACCAGTTCGATTGGAGCAGCTCTATAATCATCGACCACACTACCACCTGCCACGCTCGTGAGTTCATCGAAGCCTGGCAGTCCACAAGCAATTCCGTCAACAGACACATCGACCTACAGCCAGCCTACGAACCCCTCAGAATCCAAATCAACTGCACAGCCAGCCAGAGACAGCACCAACTCTCAACCAACCCATGCAAGCCTTTCCCAGCAGTTCACCTCCCAAACACCCTGACCTGATGTAACCTCTCCATCACAAGACCCATCACAAGTCTCTCACTGATGACTCATACTTGAGCCATTACAAAACTTGACACACCCACACCTGAAGCCCTTATAAACAGAAGAACACAGACACTGACATCCCCTAAATGCCGCTGAAGATGTTACCTAGCCTGGTAACAAAACGTTCAGAAACCAACCCACAAGCTTGGAGAATGAACATTCACCCTCATCCTACACCTGAGTTACAGATATTGGCCTGTATTGTATCGTATCGTATCGTATCGTATCATATCATATCGAGGTGTGTGGGTGAATTGATCAATTGATCAACAAAGTTACTGTATTACCCAACTCTAAATTTTAATTTGTTGCAATCTAGAAACTAACATAAAAATTCAAGAGAACTTCTTTTCAAGGCTTTATATCCAGATGGAACCTCAACACTCAGATCAAGTGCATGCCACATAATTTCTGCATTGGAAGAAGGTCAAAAGATGTAATACCTGTTCCACTTACTCCAGTTAAATGTTCATGATCTGTTCTAGAATAGCATGTTAGCAACACAGAGAAAGCAGGAGCAGTGAAATGCTCTTAAATTTGATGAAATCTGTGGAACCCTTTCTCTGATATTACCTTGTACTCTCCTCAGAGACGTACCTTCTCACCTTTGCTGCCTTTGAGGCCCCTTATTCCAAAGGCCCCCTATGGAAAAGGAAAACAATGATAAGGTACTTTTTTTTTAATAGAAATCAACTTTAAACATTTATTTTGATATAGAAGCCTTGATTATAGCCAGGAAGCTATAGGTCCAACAGTGACTATTAAATTCTGAAGGTTGACAGTCCAATTCTTTGCTGTGAAGAAAAGCATTCAACTTTTAGGACAAGGCAAGCTTTGACTGCATGGCTGCAGCCATCATCTGACTTTTAGATCACCTCCTTTGGATGTTCTTGCCTCTGCTTGGCTTCTGTTGGAGGTTGCTCACTTAAGTCATCCATTAGCATAGGGTTGGATATCATTCTACAACTCAAACCTTGGCTGGCTGAGCAATGCCATTGAGATTCTGTTTCAAGGTCTGGTGGTTGGGAAGGTCTGGATGGAGGAGAACAGGCTCAAACCAAACTTTAGCCAGACCAAGTGACTGTGGATTTTACCTGGATCATGAGAGTATCCATCTTTGGTTCTGGATGGGATTGCACTAGCTCAAACAGGGTTTGTGCTCAGTTTAGGGGCCCTCCTAGACTCACGGCTGGTATGTTAAGAGCATTCCAAAGGTGCTTTTTTCAAAAGGCAACTGGACTTGGTTTTTCCCTGAAGACATTTTACTTCTCATCCAAGAAGCGTCTTCAGTTCAAGCTTTTTGGATGAGAAGCAAAACATCTTCAAGGGAAAACAAAGTCCAGTTGCCTTTTGAAAAAAGCACCTTTGGAACAACCATGACCTGGATGACTGAGAATCTCCACAGACATTTATGTTAAGAGTAGATAGCAACCCTGGCTTGGAGGGTTTTTGCATGAATTCATCTTGTGCAGCAATTATGTCCATTTCTGAATCAGGAGACTCTACTCACAGTGATTTATACTTTGATCATCTCACGTATGGACTACTGTAATACTGTATATCTACATGCAGCTGCCCTTGAAAACCACTCAAAAAATGCAAATGCATAAGTAGTTATGAGCACACCTCAGTGCATCCATGTAACATCACATGTATAGTATTTGCAAGCTATGTTGGTTACCAGTAGTCTTCCAGGTACAATTCAAGATGCTGGTTGTTATCTACAAACACCTTAGTGAAACAGAGTCTGTGGGACTGTCTGTCTTCAATTTTTTTTCCCTCTCTGCTAATATCTGACAGAATGGCGTATGTGTTGGGGCTCTAGGTCCCATGGAGCTCCAGGTCCTCCCACTTAACTAGTATCCTCTAGCAGGACCTAGGAGACATCCTTTCTCTGTCACTATACCTATGGAACACCTTCCCCTTGAGATCCAGGTGGCCTGACCCTCCCTTCTTTTCAGATACTTTCCAAATACCTGTTTTTCTTCCCCTGGGACAGAATTGGAAGATTTTGTACCCATCTTGATTGTTTCTTTGTTTGACATAGCCTCTGGTGCAACGTATTTTACTATATTTTACTGTATTCTTGTAGTTGTTGTTATTTGCTGTTTCTAATTATGTACTCCACCCTGGCCAGGTCAACTAGGTAGCTATGTATATTGATTTCATGAATATATAAATAATTAAAAATAGAGTGGCAAAAAAGGGAGGCTGCAGCGAGAGAGAGAGAGAGAGAGAGAGAGAGAGAGAGAGAGAAAAGAGAGAGAGAGAGAAGAGAGAGAGAAGAAATTTGAGTCCAAATGTTTATTTGTGAAAGATGACGAAAAGTGGTATCTCTTTACCTTGACTCCTCGTGGACCTGGATAACCAACTGGCCCTGCTGCACCAGTTGGACCCTGAAGGAGAAAGACATTTAAAACAGGTCTGTCAGGCAGCCTCCCTTCCCACCCTTGCTGCAATCTTAAAGTCCCTAAATCCACCTGTTTCTGAAGATTTGGATTTTTTTTTGCATTGGGAAGATGATGAGAGACTGGGGGGGAAAAACTCCCTTTTCTAGAGTATATATTTTAGATGCCTCTATAGCAAGCTTTAATTCTGCCTATCAGATGCAGGCTTTTTTCTTTCTTTTTACCTGAGCTCCTTTCTCTCCAGCTGGCCCTTCTCTTCCAGGATGCCCCTGTAAAGCAATAGAAGAGACAGTCTTGTGAAGTAACTGTATTTTATGAATGCTTGCTTAAAGGTACTTCACCACAATGAAGCAGTTGCACTGGGGAAGTATATTGGGTCAATAGAAAAGGAAGAGAAGGCATGGAGCTAAGTTTTCCTCCGGGCGCAGTGTAGTATTCCAAGTGTAGATCTCTACATGTTTACATCATTCGCCTCTTCTCAGATATTAGTGCTGTCGCAAAAGAAGGAAACTGGCCTGGTTTCATCTTTGAGTAACATGTTCATGAAGATTTTAATAACGTTGGCATTTACCAGAGGTCCATCCATTCCAGCCAGTCCTGGTATTCCTGGTTTTCCTGGTGGACCCTGTGAAAAGAAAGTGTGGGGAGATGATCAGAAAGCTGGGTAGGACAATCTGAATTATGACAATGGATTGAGTGATATAGTTCTATCTGTTCTCATATCTCCTATCAAATACGTGACTAAGGATATGCTGACAAGAGTAGGAATGCAGATTGGGAGCCACTGGCAGATTTCTGAGGGATTTGTACCAGATTTAAGCTGGACATTTTCTTCCAAACTACAGAAACAAAATCAGCAACAAAATGTAATCCTCTCCCACCATATATTATACGACTGAAATAAAGAAATCTTGGAGGATTATTAGGTGGAAGTGCTACAAAATCACATTGATCTTGGTGGTTAAAACAAATTTCTGTGCACAGCAGTCTTTTGCATTAGATCCCAGTGGTAGAACTCTGATGCCACTGCTATAGCTACCCTGAAAACTGGGATTTTCAGCCTAGTTCTAATTCTTCCACTCAGTTAGACACTCCCTAATTCCATCTCACCTTTTCTCCTGGATGCCCAATGGGGCCCTGAGGACCAGGCAAACCCTAGGGGAGAAAAAACAAGCAGAGTGGAGAAAGGTGACAATTTACGAGAATCATCATCATCATCATCATCATCATCATCATCATCATCATCATCATCATCATCATCATCATCATCATCATCATCATCATTTCTATGGATAAGGCATAGCTACTGTTTTCAGAGCCCTGGGACTATCTTGGAAATGTCCTTTCAGTTCCAATATAACTATTTCCCTGAAAAGATAAATTCTTAATTGTACACACACACACACACACACACACACACACACACCGCCATGTTTTGTGCAGAAATTTGCAGAGCATTGATTAGTTTCTTTCTCTGATGATATAGTTTTCACTGCAGAGGCAATGTAATCACTTTGATATAGCAATTTGGTTGTCTCAAATTAATTTATACTAGAAAAAAAGATAAAGTTACTTTCAGCCATCTCTTCTGGATTGCCTGCAGCATGTGCAGAAACTATCCAGAATTTTTTAAACAAAATATTCTGGGCATGCTGAGTGAACTCAGTTGCCTACTTCTGGTATGTGATGCAGATCTGGAGATTTGTACTATGCAAATCTTCACTAAATATTCTGAAGAACCTAAGTGATGCCTGCTACATAGCATTTACCACGGGAGGAGGCAAGCAATGCCTCCCCCAAATTATTTTACTCCTCTGATGAGTGCTGAAGAGAACATGCTGCTTGCCTTCTCTAAACCGCTAACGAAAGTTTTTGGCAAGTGACCCAGAGTAAATGCTTTAGGATTGCCTGAAATTCCCTCAAACCTAGCCAATCCAGACGTCCTTTTGCATACAGGCAGTCCTCATTCAGTGCCCATTCAAAGTTTTGATGGGACTGAATGAGGAGTCTTACAATGGTTCCTTAGAGTTGTAACTGTCACAGTGCTTCCATAGTCGCATCAGGTACTTGGTACCTGGCTTGCAGTTATGATGTTGCAGCATCCTGTGGTCAAATGATCACCACTTGAGATCTTCATCACTGGCTTCTGACAAGCAAAATCACCGGGTAAGCTGGCAAGAAGTTGCAAAAGGCAACCAAGTGACACTGTGTTTAATAAACGTGTAATTTGCCTAGTTATGGAACTGCTGTTGTTAAGTTGGTGCAGTCGTGTAATGTCATGCTTTATGATCATGTTGCTTAGCGATAGAATTGCTGGTCCCAGTTATTAAATGCCATCATTAAGTGAAGACTATCTGTACACCAAGGACATTCCAAGCCAGACATTCCTATAGCATTTGCTGAAGGTATCTAGCTCAGAAGCACTTAGTAGAAGAAGCAGATAGTAGAAGAAAGCTCCTTAGCCATTTCTTTTAGTTTTTTGAAGAAGACTTCTTTTAGCCTTCTCCCGTTGGATGAGTTCTGTAGGAGAAGGCAGAAATGGGTTCTGAAGGATAGCAAGAGAAGACAACGTGGCTACTTCATTTGTTCTTAGATGCAAGTGAATGCTATAGCTTCTTTGGGCAATTTTGAGGGAGTGTTTCACTTCCATTATCAAAAAAGTGAAGCATCTCTTCAAAGAACTGCACAGAACAGGCCTCTCTCTTAATGCTCCGGTTCTTTTTTTTTAAGTTTCCATGTTAAGGTTGATGATCAAACACAGAAATATGGTCTATTTGGATGACATAATTAAAATTAACTAGGTGCACTTTACCCTGCATTGATATAGATGAAACAAGTAACATGACTATTCAATGTGCTGATCTGCATCCCTACCACAGTCGGATGAAGTTAGCACTTTCATATTTTCCGAGCTGTTTTTATATGATACCTGTCCTCACTCTATGAACCCAGTTGCTAATAAACTTCACAGTCAATCAAATTAGATACCAGTGGGAATTGTCCTCCTGGGGTTAATAATAATCCACATGGAGATTGGAGAATATTAACAATATAATAATGATTGAAAAAAAGGTTAATCCACACATTTCACTAAAGTAACAAAAAATCTTCATCATGCATGTAATACTCTCCTCCCTGTTTTTTTTTTAACAGACTCACCAGCAAATGACCTGCTCATGTTTATCCCCACCCTCTACACCCCAGCCTTCCACATGTACATGCAAAGAAAATACACACGTGAGATCCAGGATTTCCTTGTTGCCCAGATGGGCCTGGTTCACCTGGAATGCCCTGAAGATAGAGAACCCTGAAGTCAGCCAACGTTCAGTGCATATACATGCTTACATATGTCATAATGGAAGAGACAACAACAGCTGTGACACAATGAGTAAATTACTAAGGTGGAGAGGGCAGAGACTTGAAGAATGAAACATCTGGAGAAGGTCAAGATCCAGTTTCTAAAGCTTTGGGGAAACCAATGCTCTGATGCTAGGGTATCGTGTCTTAATTCTTAATTCTTCATTGAGGGCTAGGGTTTGTTTGCAGTACGTTTCTCAGGATTAAAAGTTTGGCTGAGAATCATTAGAAGTAGGATGGTATAAACATTTTATTGTAAGTAAGCAAACAAACAAACCCTCTTCTCCTATGCGAATATAGACTGCACATATCTATTTGTTGTGGAAAACTATTGTTCATGATTCAGTATGGAAGAGTATAATTGAAAAAGCATTAACGTTTATTTTCATTCTATCCCAGTAATTGTTGGACTTCACCATCAGGCTTAGAATGGGGAACTGGCAGCATTCCAAACTGCTGGCCAACTGCCCCTCCCATTAGGATATATTAGATTTCCCCACCCCACCCCCAATATAATCCATTGTTCAATTCAAATGTTCTTTGATTGGTTCTCCTAGCACACAAAATTTAGCCCTTTTTGAATCTATTCTGGGTCCTAATAATAGAAAGATAGACAGACATACTAGCAGACTCTTGAGACCCTTTATATAATTTCTTCCCTGTATTTTGTTGCACTGAACAAATAAATATGAGAAACAAAACCAGATGTGCTTAGCACAGGCCTAAAGTTTAGAAGTATATTGTTTTTAGGATATTTCAAAAACATGTATGCTTATTACAATTTACTGCATTTTTAATTTTTATTTACCATATTTTTTAATTTCTACTTTCCTTTGGTTAAAATAAAAGGGAGTAAAAGATCAAATATTCTGGTCACATGGCAAATCCAGCAAAAGATTTAAATTGCTGAAGGAACAAACATAACTTCATCTTCAGAACAAATGACAGTACTTAAAAATGTCCTTCCAAGGACACTGAAGACAAAAGAGAAACCCAGCATTACAAAATTGGTTGTCTTGATTTTAAGTAGACCTTGTTTTGCATTGGAAAAGAATTGGATGATATGAGCAAAATATGGCTTTAGAAAAATTCTATTTAATTGAAGACTAGTTTATGCTAATTGTTATAGCAACCAATTCATATCTAGTAATATTTGGAAACATATAATTTTCCAGATTATAACATGGAATATTTAAATTATATCTTTTTTTCTTCATGAACTGCCATGCTTATTTTTTTTTAAAAAAAAATCCACCCTATATATGCTACATCACATTTCCACTATTTATGAATATAGCCACTTCCCTCATATTTCTACAAGATGCACATATATACTGTAAAAGAAAATAGGATGAGCTGCATTCTTCAATTAAAGTAATTTATTAAACAAAAATAGCATTTGAATCAGGACAGTAACATTCTAGCCAGACTGGAACTCCATTTATGTTACATCTTGTCCCCTTTAAAATTAGTCTACTAAATCAAACTTCAATGGCTGGTGTGAAGATTGATATATTCTCAGGTTCTGCTCTAGAAGAATCTTCTCAGAAGATTTTTAGATTGAACTAGGCAACCTGTGAACTGTCAGATCATCATTTCAGAGATATTTCTTTACGTAAACAGAGAAACAGAATGACCGAAGACAAAAAAGCAGTGGGAGTAGGACCAACTTCCTATTTCCTACAGACTTGATCATGGCTGAATGCCTTCCGGTCTACTTGGCCTCTGGAGGGCTACATCAGGACCTGTTTACTTAACCTTTGGGGGTGATGTGGCAGGGTTGCCACCTCTAATTTGCCAATTTTCATTCCCACGGGAGCCAGGGGTCACGGGTTTTGGATGCATTCTGTATGTTGGCCCATTTGAGACGTCTTGGTTCAAATATGATTGCCCCTATGGTACGCGGCTTTGCTCCCCCCCCACCCAGTTAAAGGTTATAGGCATGAGAGATTTAGTAGTATGTAGATTGGATCAATATATAGTCTTACAGCAGGAAATCAAAGTGGATACTAGTTTGTGTTTAATATTTATATACTGTGAGTGCACTGATGATGTTACTTAGTTGGGTAATAAAACATCTGCAAGCAAACAACTATGCTCAGAGAGCACCAAGGACTCTACAATTCAACTCTGAGCCACATATATTCTCTTATATTGTGAATGCATCATCCTTGCTTGCTAGACGGGCTTAATTGCTCACCCTACATTTTTGAGGAAATATGCTCTTATATTAAGTGTTTTAAAAATTTTAGGCAGGCCTGATGGTAAATGAACCAAGGCAGAGAGTAGAAAGGGCTAATATCATCACCCACCAGCCTCAGAGTCAAACTTGGCAGACTACAAAAAAGGCATTTTGTTTCAAGAAATGGCTATTTCTGTAGAAATAAGCACATTCAATTCTTTCTCTTATTTTTGCATTAAATTGTTCTTTTCTTTTTTTCACTGTAGTATTACACCAAATTTAATGATTTTGTTTCTCTGTACAAGCTAAACAATTGTCTGCAATTTAGCCTTCATTCTTAGTTGAGGCACTGTTCAAATTTGCTTCTTTGAAGTCTTTTATTTCATAGGTTTTCTGGGATCAATAACTTCCTGACAAAAAAAATCTTGATTTGTAGAAAACCAACACTATCTTGTTATTTGCCTGGAGTACTGTATTGTCTTGTATATTCTATTTTCTAAGAAAGCAGTATATATTTCCTGCATCACAGATTATCTATAGTTTCAATCTTAAAGTTCAAAAGAGAATATTTTTATTACATTTTACTTCAATTTTTATTTTATTTTTTTTATTATTTAAGTCCTATGACATTGGTTGATCTCCCATAGGGCAGGTGGAAGAAAGGCTAAAACCTCTATTTTTTTTGTACTTTATATCTTTTAGACATCAGAAAGACAATACAGAATAAGAGAAACCTATATCTCTTATACACTAGGTTGAAGGGAAGGATATCAGATAACCTCTCCCCCCCCCCCCAGAAGATAGATAGTGACAGCAGGAAATACCAAAACTTTGACCTAAAACAGAGGCAAGATCTGAAGACACAAGGTTGCAAGGATTGAGGTATGAGACCTTCAGCCTTCTAACCGCATGTACTCAGCCATTTATGACCTTATAACTTAACAATGTTCACCTCCCTAAATCTCATTTGTTATTCATATCTCTCTGCTAAATGCAAACAACCCTTTTACCGTATACTAAGGAAAGTCCTCATTCCCTGTGCTTACCTACCATGTTGCCTTTAGGCCCAGGAGTACCATCAATACCAGTGATACCCTGCGAGAGGTAAACAACAAGATCATGAAAGTTAAAGGGAGATTTTTGTTCAGAATAATATAAAATGAAACTATTTTTCAAGTCCAAACTGGAAAACTAAAGCTCTAACCCTAATTATTCTGTGTCCATTTTGGAAAATATGATGGGATAGATAGAAATGGATGACAAAGAACATTCGTCTACTTTAGCAAATTGACTTCTGTCTCTTAGTTCCTTCACAGTCATTAATGTTTTCTATCTCCTAATCTAGTTCTGACTTTAGGAACATTTTTTCATAGTTTTCTCTCTTCCATGCTTTACCTTAATGATGCATGTTATGGCTCCACTGAGATTATATTTAAGGGTAAAACGTGCAAACTAAATAAACAGGCAATGTTGAATTTGGCAAATTGCGATTGATACTTATTCAGATATATATTTTTTTACACCATGGTTAAAATGTTAAACATTTTCATATGAAAGAGAGGAAAATAAGGATGAGCAAGAGTCTACCACATACTCTTAATATACTATTACTGAAAGATCAGGCATGTTGGTTCACATTTCACATTATATTAGCTAGGTTCACTTCTTGGGTTAAATTAAATGTGTGCACTTGGCATTAGCTTTGAGTACTATGCAAATTCAGGAATTTGTCACTTATTCAATAAATAAACTAGAACATTAACATAAAAATGAAATGTATAGTTTAATGTGATGATGATTCTAACTCATATGATTTCTTTAGGTTCTTTTTTTGTATGATATGCAAACCCAGCTACTAATTTATAAACCATGGATTGTGGCTTACCAATGTCTATGAATCCGACCAACAATGGTTCAATGAAAATATATCTTAGTGTAACATATGGACCCAGACAATATATCTGCTCTGGGCTTTCACCATTACACACTGCAATATCATAAAAAGAACTCAAAAACTAATTGCGAATTCAAAAACTAAGTAGTGCTCAAAAGTAGTGCTCAAAATCTTATGTTCAGGTTAAATTTCAAAACTTTAACAGAACTTAAGACTTATACACATTTTTCCTGTTGAAATTCTTCCCATTCCTTGAAGCAATTGCCTGCTCAATCCCTGCTCAAACCTTCTTTTGAATAAAAGGGGACCGGGAAGGAAATTCATACCGTCTGGCCATGAGAACCAGGATTACCTCGCGAGCCTGGCAAACCACGTACACCCTAGGAGAAAATATGGTTATAGCAGAAGATTTTGAGGAGCATTGTTCAATGAAACATGCTCACCAGAAACTTGGTTCCATTGAAGAAGAAAGGCATGAGAGCCGTACCCCTGTTACTCCCCCATTAAAATGGCTTAGTTTGATGCCATCTCAAAAAACCCAATGTATTTATTCCTTGTAGGTAGACAGATACTCACAGCTTCCCCAGGCTGTCCTCTGGGCCCTTGTACACCTTCTGAGCCCTTTAAAAAAAAGGAGGAAATGAGAAAATGAGGTATTAGATTAGGCTCTTTCCACCCACCTACTCCCCCAGTTAAGATACATTCAAACTGGATACCAAATGTGTAAACAGCTGAGGCTACTTTGACAAATCCATCAGAGAAGATTCAACTCTAAGTGGGAAATATAATCAGCACTTCGTCATCCAGAATGCCTAGCATTCTTTCTATATTCCTCGGAAGGTATTCAGAGTGCTTTAAAGTTACTATAAGTTCTGTACCTAACTCAAAGATAAACATTGGCATTACATTTCCAAGGGGCTATGGCAGCTAAAATATTGTGTGGTTGTAGTTCTTGTTTATTTAATTTTTATCCTGCCTTTAATATTTTTATAAATAACTTAAAGTGGCAAACATATCTAATACTCTTTCTCCTATTTTCCCCACAACAGCAACCCTTTGAGGTACATTAGGGAGAGGGAGAGGGAGAGGGAGAGAGGGAGGGAGAGAGGGGGGGAGAGGGAGAGAGAGAGGGAGAGAGGGAGAGAGAGACTAATTAAAATAAACTACAGTAACTGTTACAAAAAAACTAACAAAAGATCCATATAACTATAGACAGTAATATAAAATTAATTTAAACCTCAACTTACCATTATATCTAGAGCATATATAAACACAATGAATCATCATTTTCAGATTACAAAGATTTAACAAAAATAGATAGGAAACATGTATCCTTGATCCATTCCTTAAAATCAGAAATTTTAAGTAATTTTTTAAAGTTATATAAAGCTATCATCTTTGCCATGTCCCAAGCTAGATGGGACCACATTCTTCATGACAATTCTTCAGATACAGTATATTGCTAATATTTTCAATGTATTCTTTTATTACTTATTAAATTGAGTTGTTAGCTTCCAAGCTGTGCATCACTTAAGAATCTCAAAATTGCAGACACTTTAGTGGTTGCCATATTCTTTCATTAATACATATTTCAATTGTATACATTCCAAACAAATGTTAGAAGTTAGTCATATACAACATGCTATCTCTCAAAGTCTTTAAAAACATTAGAAGCCACCTGATTTAGTCTTGATTCTTTGTTTGGCCCAAGCATCACAATAAAGTATATCTCCCTATATTTTCGAATGTGGGTTATTCCATAACATCAATTTATCATGTGATTTGGAATAAGAACTTAATTGTTTATTTTTTAATGACCAAATGCGCCTAATAGCTTTCAAAGCTAAAGACCAATATCCTTGTTAATAACACCTGGACCCCAAAACATGCCAAGATTTCATTAATGTTATATGCTTGTGCTCAAAATAGGCCCAAAGAGAGGAATAATCATAAAAACCCTCATTCAAAAAATAATAATAAAGATATTTAAACAAAAGCCAATTGATACGGTATAGTTGGAAATCTGGAAGTTTGAAGCAGCTGTTATTGTAACCTCAGTTTGGTTAAGGGTAGTCATAAAGCTTTAGCCGTCCATAACAAAATGTTCTTATTATCTTCTCTGTATATAATATCTATTAGTAATTAACAATGGAGTCCTTCTTAAAATATATATTAATTTCAATGTAATATTCATTTTAGGGCAATCTTGCCTCAGAGACTTAATGCAATGGTTTTAACCATCAACAGAAACTGTATCTATATATTTAAATATATTCAGTTCAAGACACAGTACTGGGATGTATTTCAAAAAAAGCTATAAATCCAAGTATTGTGTGAAATTGTATGAATTGTAAATTCTAATCTCTTAGAATAATCTAGAGGCATAGTAGATCCCAAAGGCAGCAAATCAGATATATTCCAATTATTAGTGTAACCAGAGTGTAAAAATATATTGTATATGACTTCAATAAACATAGGTAATGATAATTATCAGGAATAGTCATACTAACATCAGCATATATAAATAATTTATACTCCATATATTACACCCTTAATATTTTCAGACTACCTAATAAAAGAATTTAAGAATTTAAGTATAAAACAATATTTGTTTGTTTTCAACTCTTCTTTTCATCATAGAGTATTTGTCCCAAGGATCTGTCTGCTAACTACTATCTGTCTACTATTAAAAAAATCAGGAGTCTGACAGCAATAAATTTTATGAAAAGATATAAGCTTCCCTAACAACAGTTCATGTCATCACATGCACCAAGGGGCTGAATTGTTGTAGGACTGAAATTAGGATGAGGTGGAAGAGGGGAAAGGATGAGGAAGACAGAATGATTATACAAATGTAGATAGGAGACATTTCAATTATCAACTATAATTGGTTTAAAATCATTGTGTTTGTTGAGACCTTTTATTTAAACCAATTATAATTGGTTTAAAATCATTATGTTTGTTGAGACCTTTTATTTAAACCAACTATAATTGGTTTAAAATCATTGTGTTTGTTGAGACCTTTTATTTAAACCAACTATAATTGGTTTAAAATCATTGCGTTTGTTGAGACCTTTTTGATGTATATGAATTTAATAACCTCTCACTCAATTGTGCTGGCAATTATTTTTTTCCAAGATGGTTACTTTGAGATCTATAAGGGAGTGTTCTGGAAAGTTGCAATGCTCTAATATTATTTTGTCTTTTTGTCTATTTTCCAAATCCCTATATAGGCTGCAATTGATTCTAGATGTTGTTCTGAGAAGCTATACAATTGACGCTGGGCACTAACCAGGTCATAACGTAACCCTATGAAGAAAAAACACGATTTACAGAATACACTTCATTTATTGCACACTGTAAGAAAAAAAAAATCAGCAAACCAGCTTTCCTAGAAGGTGGAAAATGGAATTGTGATGTTGCTGGCTTGAATGACCCTGAAATTCTGGCCTCTTTTAGGCTTATAATGTTATGACAGTAATAACAGTAAATAGGTGTGCTATTTTACCATAGAAATCATTAAATTATTAAAAAAGCAAAATCCGCTTTACTGTTAACTCTTTTGTTTTAACTATTTTACCCTATTTTGAAATAGAACTGTTAAGCTTAGATGCTGAAAATGCTCAAAATACAGAGCATGTTTTTTTTAAATATCTTTGAAATACTGTAAATCATATGCTGAATTTTATTGGTTTGATTCTAGGGGCTCTAGGAACCCCAAACTGAGCTGAGAGTATTGGGTGTAATCCACTGTTACAGAAGACAACAATACACTCCATCTCTAAAAGTTTTCCAAGATAAAAATCCTATACTATTGTAGAAGTCAAAAATAGCCCTATCTCTAAAAGTTTTACAAGAAAAAGGTTCTACAATATTCTACAAGGCAATACCCCCCCTTATCTAAAAGTTCACCCCCACTTTCAATCTATGCTTACTGAGCTTGACTGTTTTCTTGCCAATGTCTCGTTACCAAACTAGCTAACATCATCAGTGCTAGTAAGGCAAACACACTGCAGCAATCCTGAACATCAGAAAAAGGAAACAGAGCACCTATGCAATGTCTTGCAACAAAATGGATGCCCACGCAACTTTATCCAAAAGTAACTGACCCCGTCAACCCAATATAGCACAACTAACACAAGCCATGAAAAGCACAACACTGCCATACATCAAAAAACCTCGGAAACCACCAACCAACTGTTGCAACCACATGCCATCACTGTAGCTCACAAGCCAACCAAAGCCCCCCAAAATATCATAAGTAAACCAAAAGACCCAGCAGCCCCAGAAGAAAAAATAGAAATTATTTACAATATAACAGTGTAAGGACTGCAATAGCCACAGGGACCAAAAGGAACATCAATTAGCAGTCAAAAGGCATGATGAACTAATTTCATAACACATTAACAGACTTGACCATAGTTTTAACTGGGAAACTGTGAGCATCCTACCTAGACCAAGACACGTCCCAAAATGCTAGAGAATTCCTGGAAGCCTGGCACTCGGACAAATTAGCCATCAAGAGACACACAGAGATCCACATCTACATACTCTTCAAAAGAGACAATCAAAAAGCCAAAAGGGAAACAAAAATACCTAAATACCTCTTCACCAGCAATCAAACTCAGATAAGCAGAGATTAACACCAAGATTTACACTACTAGACCAACAATCAAGAAGCAAAGAATACCCCAATCAAGAAACTACCAATGCAGACAAACAAGCCAACAGTAAACAATAGCCTAATCAAAGAACCACCAAGTCCACTCCCACCAACACCAACAGGGAAAGCCACTGGTATATAAAATGAAAGCAAATTAATAGGAAATAAGAATGTTATACTGTATTATCAATTAGTTGATGTAAGATGGTGAGAAATAGAATATATCCAAATAGATAAGATGTGTATTCTGAATATTAGATTTTGTGATGAATTGTGATAATGGGAACTTTGGTTACTTAAAACTTGGGAATTATAAATACTAAATGTTAAAGTTAAACATTAATGGGAAATTAAAAATTGGGGAAAACTAATTAGGACATTGTCTATAAAGATTGAATGTTAGAATAATAAGGATATGTATAAGCCAAACATTATTGATAAATGTAAGAATGTTATTTTTATTTAATTGATTTGATAAGAATTGTATTAGTTTAGACAGGAGACAGTGAATACAGAGGGGAAAAGAGAGGAAAAAATTGATGTAGTAGCTTGAGATTTGTACTGAAGATATTTGTATGTTATTGTATTATTGATTGGCCCAGCCACCACGTTGCTTTTTGAATACTTAAATGTAAAATTAGAAAATCAATAAAACATTTATATAAAAAAATAAAAATGAAAGCAAATCCTTACTAGTACTAATGATGTTACCTAGTTTGTTAATGAAACATCTGCAAGAAAACAATGAAGCTCAGAGAGTACCAAGGACCCCACAGTTCAACCCTGAGCTACAAACATTCTATCAGAATCAGTGCGTACCTTAGAACCGTCATTTCCAGGAGGTCCAGGTAGGCCTGGCTTCCCTATATCTCCCTGCAAAGCAATAAAGTGGAGAGTGAATGTTGGTGGTAGCTTAAATAGATGACAGTAGTATAGATATTAGGGTAGTCTTACTCTGTTTCCCTTTGCTCCAGGGAGTCCTGGGAGACCATCAAAGCCCCTGTCACCCTATAAGAAAGGAAAAAAGCAGATTATTGACAAGTATAGACCAGTTTTTCAGCTGATGGATGGATGGATGGATGGATGGATGGATGGATGGATGGATGGATGGATGGATGGATGGATGGATGGATGGATGGATGGATGGATGGATGGATGGATGGATGGATGGATGGATAGATTTGCATGCCTAATTTTACAGCAACAATGCTCTTTGTCCTTAGAGCAATCCTACAAGATAAACAGTTTTTTTAAAGAACATAAATTTTAAATTATACCCAAGAAATAGGTGCACAGAATGAGGGGGCACAGTAAGGGGAGGACAATGTTCTCTTGATGATCAATTTGCCATGTTTTGATAGGCAACAATGATGCTTCAGAATTTAAAAGGAAGCAAAACCTGAAAATTTAAAAAGAGGTTTAAATTTGTTGGATTGTAAACCAAAGGCAAGGATTTGCTATTTTTGTGACTGTGTATGTCTTGGAGACTAACAGCTGAGACAAATAAGATTCAGGAATTCTGTGGTTTGACTTTCAATTCAGATGAACTAAATCAGCTTCACCCCCATCTCTCTTCCTATGCAGGAAATTAAATGTAGTATTGACTTACTTTGTCAGCAGTGAGACTCTGCAGATGTTGTTGAACTACAACTTCCATCGACCCCATTCTATAGAGTCAGCCATGAAGGATGCAGAGTTGTAGCATGTATGGAATATCCCAGAGACCTAATCCTTGTATTGTAAAGATTATAATAAATCTTTTTTTTTTACAAGATCTGATGGGAGAAGGGAAGAACGGATCCCTGCATTTTTTTTCCCTTTTGAGCAATGAAAATTGAAAGCACTATGGGTATCAAAGGGACAAAGGTCTGAAGTCATCTTATGCCACATACTAGAATACTTGTGTGTGCATGTGTATATGTGTGAGGGAGGCAATGCATATGGGGGGGTACATGCTGCCTTCAAAAATAGAACTATGCAGTTATGGTTATGTGCAGTTTGGCCTCACAACTTGTATATGGAATTTCATTTTCATAAATACTAAAAACATTTATATTTTCCAAAGCTTTTGATTTTTTCATCTCAGTACTTAATAATTGCTCAGAGGAAGTTGTGCATTCAAAGCCCGCACACACTGGATCCTCTCCATTCACTCCTTTATTATCATTTTTAAGGCTACGCAGGAGAATTCAATGACTTAATGATAAATGACACACTAACATGCAAAAGGCTCCAGTTTCAGTCTCTTGTATCTTGAGACCAAAATCCAGGACAGCTGATGACAAATCACAGATTAGGTTGGCAAATTGCACAGTTTTCTATACTCTTACCTGTGAAGGCTTTGGCAGTTAAGGAGATGTGTTGCTAATGAGCTACTTCAAATATTATTCATGTTCAGGGAGGAATTATATCTTTGAATAATAGATGCTAGGAATCAACAACAAGGGAAAGATTGTTGGTTTCCTACCCTGTTTGTGTACCTGTGGAACTGCCTGGCTGGCCAAATTTTGGAAACTAGATGGCTTAGATGGGCCTGCTTCTGATTCAATGGGACGCCTCTTAATTTCCTGCACAATTTCCTTTGAGTTCTGAATGGGTTCCAAGACCACAATCACAAAATACGGGGGGGGGGAGTTGGATTTTTACGTGGCATGCATATCACATGGATGAAAATTTCTCCTGAATCCGCCAAATTCAACATGAAAGTGGAAACAACATTTGATTCAGCTCTATTTGCACCCCACGACTGTGTTGCTATTGCACGAAAGACCAAACCACCATGGAAGTGGGAATCTCAACGCTCTCTTCCCCTCCTTTATGTGAATTCCACCCTACAATTAAGATTTAGAAAACCTTGGCTCCTGTTTCTCCTGGGAGTCCTCTGCCACCATCAGCTCCTGAACGACCCTTTAAAAAAATGAAAAGGAAAAAAAAGAATGAGAAAAGGGGGCAAAGGCAAGTATTCCTACAGATTGGCACCCATCCATGTATCTGATGCTTACCCGCTTGCCAGTTTTCCCTGGGGGTCCAATTGGTCCCTGTATCCCGGGGGAACCCTGTAATGAGAATTGAAATAAATGAGACCAACAGTTGCTCTACGTGTGTTTGTTTTCATATGAAAATTCACCTCCATTGGGAAAATGATGTGGCTTGACTTAAATCTCATCTGGAAGTTTTGGCCATTAGTGGCAATACATATTTTACATTAACATCAATATAAGATCTATCAAAAAGGACGTCTTATAGATGCCCTATCCTACTGATAAGAACAAAGTTGTAAGGAGCCCTGGTGGTGGAGTGGTTAGAATGCAACACTGCAGGCTAACTCTGCCCACAGTCTGGAGTTCGATCCTAATGGGTTCAAGGTTGACTCTGCCTTCCATCCTGAAGTCCCTTAAAGGAGGACCCAGATTGTTGGGGGCAATATGCTAATACTGTAAGAGATTGCTGTAAAGAGTGGTATATGTAAAAAGTGCCTGCTGTATGGAGTGGTATATAAGTCTAAATGCTATTGTTACTGCTATATTAAGATCCAAAAACAATTACCAATCCAGAATGCAACATCTTTTTTTAATATAAATTTTAACTTTATTTCCAAAGTTAAAATACAAACTTCAAAAAAACCCCAAAAACAACAAAGCAAAAACTAAACAAAACCAAAAAATGTGCACAAAAAACATATACACATGTTGCCCCCTAATTGAATATTAATAAATATATTTCAACAATAATAGTTTGCAAAACAGGTCTACAATCTGTAAACCTCTCTAGCAATAGTTGCCCAACTAATTTGACCTACCATATATTTACTGGGGGGGGGGGATCAGTTAACAGGTAAAGCTAACAAAACTAAACTCCAAAGTCCTCTGTTAACAATCTATTATTGCATTTCACATGCAGAAAGTCCACTATGGCTTCTAATCTTCCATAGACGACTGCAATCATCATCTCTAATCTGTCCAGAGTCAAATATCTTTGACTGATTCTTAATAATAACATTTTTTCCTTAAAATTATCACTGGGATATTTCCCAACAATTCCATCTCATTCCCCAAAGTCATAGTTTTCTGTTGTGAGTATTTCCACAGCACTTGTTGTTCAGAAGTTTTTTGAGCCAGTTAAACCACAACATCTCTTTAACAGTTGTCTTCTGACTGAATATATTAAGTCTATTCCATAATCTCCATAAGTTTTCTTAAGAAAATCTAGTTCATCACTCATCCATATTGCCATCTCTAAGCCTTCATACCCCTTTCAGCTTTCTCCAACAGGCCTGCAATTCTCAAAGAAAGCTCATTCTCCTTCAGTTCTGTCAGCAACAAATTGACTTCCAATTGGAAGCCTAATTTAGCTGTATTATTTGTATCTGAGTATCAACCTTAGGTTGATTTATGACTGTTGTTAAACCACCAAACATTTTATCTATATTTTCACTCAGAGCTTGTAAGTTGAAAAGCATTTTTTAAAGCTTCCAAAAGGCTTTGAGATTACGTTGATATGGCTTTATTGTTGTTTCCATTTTTAATATGGTCTAAATTTATTTTATACTGTAGCTGGACTTTCACAACAAAACATAGGCAATTCCTCTCAAGGACAAAATAAGTTGATATTCCATAACAAAATGTCCGCAGGAAAAATTAAGATAATATTTCCCGCGAAGGAGAATAAGTAGAAACAAAAGAGAAAATTTCCATCTAATCAGAGAGAAAAAAAGATAAGAGATCAGAAACATATACAAAAGCAAATTTAAAAAGGAAAGTTATTTTTAAAATTAGTAAAATACAAAAGCCTTGCAGTGGTCTGGTGCAGATATAAATCAAATCACATCACTTTCACTACCAAAGAGAAAATCTTTATGCTGTTGGTTTCAACATGGCAAAAACAAGTGTTTCTTAAATCCAAAGCAAAGCAACAAAAAAGATAAAAAGTTCACAGTATAGCAAGGGGTATAAAAATAAATAGGCATTCGACCATACATTTCATTAAAGATGTAAGTCAAAAGCAAAAAAGAAATTCAAAACAAGATGTTTAAAACCTAGGCCTAAAAAAAATGCTGACAGGAAAAGATGGAGACCTGACCCTCCAATTGCTCTTATCAAGAATCACAATTGTCTAAATTCATCTTCTCATCTGAGCATAGTCTTGAATCGTTCCTAATTGCTCACATTCAAATATGGGGAGTGTGCTGCCAAAGAGCCAGCTTTGGCAGCAAAGTCAGCTGTTTGTCAGCAGGAGAAAAATTCATCCTACCACTCAGTGTGCCATTTCCTGGAGGACTCCAGAATGCAATATCTAAACTATCAATATCGCCAATTACATTACACTTGTTGTTACATAATAAAACTATTCCAGAAAAAGAGAAGATTTTAAAGCCTATTCCTGTAAATACTTATCTCTTCAGACCCATAAGAAAGACTTCTTGTGTGTATCCCAAACTTTTGATTCAAGAAGGTGGAGTCTTCCTCATTAGGAATTTTGCTCTTTGGAGCATATTCTTGAGAAAGACTTAGTACTTCATTCCTTTCCTGATGTTAGATCAGAAGAAGAGAACTTGGAGATTTTCCAGACAGTGTCCTCTCCGTTAATTCTCAATTTCCATTTATAAGATGTGTCCATGGATTATGGATCCTGAAAGTTGTTTGTGAGAGCTACGGATTACTTATCCTGGGACAGATGGTGATCAAAAATCCAAAATTACTGTATGTTTAATCTTATTTCATTTCTTTCTATCCTCTGAATGCATTTTATGATACATTTCTTTAAAGGGGAGGATGGGGCTGAAATAGGGTACAATATAAATCATAAATAAATAAATCACAAATAATTTTCTATTAGTCAGTGGTAGGACGAGGGTATAATAGATAGTATACCAGGAAAATCTTGCAAAAGACCTACATTTCTTCAATAATTTTGTACCCTAGGGATGTATTTTTATTCCTTGAATGGTAAATGTTTATGATGAGGGGAGGGAGGGAAAGAAAAAAGAAACTGATGGAAAAAAGACTCTTTTACTTACTTTGCTACCAATGCCAGAATTCTGTCTGCTAAGGGTAACCTAAAAGCCTTCTCGTCTGAGCATGACAGGGGAAAAGATCAGCATGCTTAAAATGGCTACAGTACACGTTCCAAATTTGAGGGAAGGGATGAATTATTATCTGTTTTGCAAAACTGCTTATTTCGTATTCAGATTCAATTTTTATGCAGTTCAATAAGGAAGAGTACAATATAATAGGCAAAGTAAATCTATCAGGGTAGAGAAATTTTAATGTGAAAGACATGTATACTGTACGAAACTATAAAATGGACAGGAGATAAACAAGTGCAAGAATAATGAGGGAGAGCCACTTTGGTCTAAGCAGGGGTGGAGAACTATGGCCCTTTTATGACTTGTGTACTTCAGTTCCCAGAATTCCTGAACCAGCATGGCTGGCTCAGGAATTCTGGAAGTTGAAGTCCACAAGTCATAAAGGGGCCATAGTTCCCACCTCTAATCTAATGGTTAATCACCAGGCTAGAAACAGGAGACTGAGTTCTAGTCCCACCTTGGGAACAAACTCAGCTTGGTGACCATGAGTCATTCATTCACGAAGAAAGCCATTGACAATATTTTGCCAAGAAAACTGCAGAGATTAGTCCGAGCAATCAACAGCAGTCAAGACTGGCTTGAAGGCACAAAGAGAGAAAAGGATGAGAAAGCCTAAATGGAAAAGAAACTGGACATCAGCCTGGCAGTTTTATACTTCACACTTTACCAACCTTGTGTCCTCCAGAGGTGTTAGATTTCCACTCCTAGAATTCCCTACCAGCAAAGCCCAAGCCCCTCCTCTCCATCTTCAGCAACCAACCTGGTGTCCGGTGTCACCCGAATCCCCTTTTTGTCCTGATTTTCCTGGTAGACCCTGCAGAAACCGTATTGTAAGTAGGTTAATTTCTTCCATAATATTCCAAAGATGAGCAATCCAACCACAGTAAATATATATCCAGGATTTGATGGGGGAGGAAGACTATTCTATCTGTTAATTTAAAAAAAATATCAGCAAAATAATACATATGAGGGAAAATTTAGGCATTCTTCTCCTGAAAACACTAGGTTCTTCTTGAACAGAAAGCGATACATGTTATGATATCTTCTACACACTCAATTCCTATTCATTAATGGAGAGGTACGGGGAATTGTGACTTCACACAGTATAAGGTAAATTTGGGGGAATGGTCTGGAGCAAAAAATATAGGAGCTAAAGTTGTTATCATCTATATCTGTGGGAGCTCCACATTTGCCTAAGCCAATTAATTTTCTATATGTGAACTGCTATTATCTGATATCAGCAACAATGCAGTATAAAGGGAAATTAGATAAAGACATTACACCCCGGTATGGTTTTCTCTACCCACTTTGCACCTTCTGTGTTGCGTGGGGAAAATCCCATACCTAAGATCAATATAGAAATACACAAAATTTAGCAATTCAGGAAATGGTTATGTTTCACAAAACGTAATAATTTCTCCTTCAAGACCATACAAATTCTTCCCTGGGCCATGCCATTTTAGGAAGACCTAGCATGTTCCAAAGGAGGACTGAATTTCTAAAAACTGCTAAATTCTCCCCAAAATGACATGATCCAGAGACTTCATGGTTTGGAGAGGAACTAGAATATCTTGGAGTTTTCAGAAACATTCCATTCCTCAATCCCTGAATTTTGTACATTCACAATATGACACTATTAAGATCATTTGTAGCTTGGCGCACAAACAAGTTTAGACAATTTCAGGAGATTAAAGTTCTTTTCAATGTCTATGGAAGAAAAATGCTTGTGTGCCACGTACTACTTTTTTTTCTATGAAATCTGTTATGTGCTGAAGAATATTTCATTTCAGCCCAAATACAGTACATAGACATTACTAAACTAACCCATGATTCACAGCATAGAGATGAGTATGAAACTCAAAACTTTCCTAAAAAATATACCCTATTACTCTCAATTTATGGGACAGTTTTGAACAATCACATTTACTCACTAGTGGTCCTGGCCTTCCTGTGAGTCCCATTGGGCCAGGAGGCCCTTTCATGGAAAGCTGAGAAGAGAAAGAAAATGATGAGCTGCAGTAAAATCAAAAGGAATTGGAAAGAAATTCATTGAGTAATTGTAAATAAGAAGATGCTGGCTTGAGGTAGGTGTTTAAAGTGGGAGAAAAAACAATATTTAGGTGGCAGTAGTTTCATTCATCTTTATTCTTCTGATTGTACCACTATAGCCGGAGAGGTGGACAAACTGAGCTCAGGAATGATCTTGGTTTTGCTTGGTTTTAACTAAGCCAATTTCTGTCTAATTCAAATGAATGAGAAAAGGCATGTTATTCATCTTATTGTAGGGCATGATTACATCATTAACCTAATTATTGAAAAGATCTTCTGTTCTTCAAATGAACTCTCAACCCAGGTGCAGATTTAATTTAGGACCATTTTTTTTAAAAAAAAAAAAATCATAAATCAATCAAATCAGTTCTCCATTGGGCTGGGTGAAGATTTTGTTTCTCTTCCATACTGTATGATGATTTATCTGCTTAAGTCTGATTTACTAAACTATTTCCTTGAAACAGAATGTGAATATTCTATATGGAAAACCTTTAGTGTTAGAATGGGTTTGCATGACACAGGTAACACAGTTGCTGCATCCTGAGGTAAACATACACTGCCATGAGTGACAACTGGCAACATAGACACCATGATCAAATGGAGAAAGTCCATTATCAGGCTGGAGTCACTATCTGTAGTTTTATATCTTCTAAGGGGTGGGTGGAGGACTGTTGTTATTTCACATTTCAAAAGTGTGAAATAATCAGAGAACAGGAGTTCCTAGAGAGGTTCATTTTTTGTGGGGGCTGTTTTAGGCATTTGATTTATATTAGTTGCAAAAGGGGATGCTAACCCTCTATGATTCCTCTCTTCTAAGTTTGCTTGTTCTCTTCCAAGACTGCTTGAAATGGATAATCTGATTAATTTAAGTGCAAAGAAATGCAGAATCTTTAGGATGAAAACTTTGCTGAACCCACAGTTAACTAAGTTTAATTGTTTATTGTTTGTTTGTTTGTTTTGAGCCAGTTTGGACATGTTCCTGCTGTTTTCTTGGCAAGATTTCAGAAGTGATTTGCTATTGCCTCCTTCCTGAAAGAGTTCCCAAAGTCACTCAGCTGGCTTTGTGCCTAAGGTGGGACTAAAACTCATGGTCTCCCAGTTTCTAGCCTGATGCCTTAACCACTATGCCAAGCTGGCTCTCTATTTTATACAATATACTTTTGTTTATACATTTCACTAATTCTGTCCATGACCCGGTGAAGCAAACATAACCTCACTGAGGGAATTGGGATGCTGTGATTTAATGGATGATGAATAGATTAAGAGAGTGATTTCAGTACTTTGATTAGCTGACATTCTGTGATGAGCCACCTGATTTAGAAATCACTTGAAAACCTGCAATATTATTATTTCAATTTATTCACCTATAATTCACATTTGCAAGGTCAAATATCTCAACACCTCTGGATAGCATTAAAAATTTGAGAAGAATATAGAACATTATCCAGAACAGAAATAAAAAATGAGAGAGGGAGGGAGAGAGAGAGAGAGAGAGAGAGAGAGAGAGAGAGAGAGAGAGAGAGAGAGAGAGAGAGAGAGAGAGAGAGAGAGAGAGAGGTGTTGAATATTGGAGCAAAACAAGTTGCCTACTTAGAGAATTCAAGATTTAAGACAAAGAAGCTCAACATATGCACATATATTCATACATTTGCCCACCATGCTTACCTTGGCTTGCTGTAAAATAGCCTGGGCCTGGGCCTCCTGGAAAGATACTGAAGGGCCTTTAAGTAAATCACCACGAAACTGGAACTGGAAATAAGATTGGTAACAAAAATTCAAGGAAGAGAACAGTGGAATATTGAGGCTATGGCTAGATAAACTAGATGGCAATATGCCATTATTATGACACTACTACCAAAAAAAAAGCAAATCTTCATATCTACCATCTTTAAGTGAAAGCGTCACCCACATTTATTAATTGAAATACTGCTTTGATGTTTATTTGGTGCCAGGAGGGTAGAAAATGGGTTCAACTGTAGAAAACTCAAAACGTTCTGGTTTTGAAGATTATCAACTCTCCTGTTCTTAGAGAGGGATGAATTGTATATTTGAACTTAGCTCATCAGTCTTCAAACTTTTCATATCAAAATTCTTTCCATATCAAAAAAACCTTCCCTCCTGGATGCTTGGGTCACAGTAAAGGTGAGTTCCTCTTGCTCCGTTTCTTATCTAACCTATCTTCTGGGATCTTATTTTATAATCAATGTCAACACATTTTTGCACCTGGAATATACTCAAAGTAATGCCCCTGGAAACTAAAAAAAGGATTCTCATTTTACATCAAATACTAACTAGCGCTGAAAACAACATCCCTCTAGAATCTTTGCTTTTCAAAGGGACTGGATGACGTTGTTTCCTGCAAGTATATTCTCAAACTGGCCCATTTCCCTGCATCACCTACTGGCAACATGAGCATTGTTCCAGGAGGTCCACGTAGCCCGTCAGCTCCTGGAAGACCTGGGAATCCTGGTGGTCCCTGTGCAAAAGTAAGTAAGATACCTCTGTCAATCATTCTTGAGAAACATTGGGCTAAAAGAAAGCAACATCAAGCTGGGGCTTGTCAAAGAGATACACTGAAGGGGCACATGCCGGCAATTCCTTATTCCCTACACCCACCATTTTCAGAAAAGATGAAAAAACCCCAGGGGGAAAATCGAAGAGATTATCATTCCTTTGAATCATATCGTGATTTCCTTACCTGCTCGCCAGGATCTCCTGGAAATCCTGGTGGCCCTGGTGATCCCATGGGACCCGTCTCTCCCTGGGAAATGATGCAGCAGAAAATTAAGATAAATGAAGAAAAGCTCACACACAATTCCTCTTTTAAAATAGAAACATCATGACACAGTAATATCCAAGTCCAGCTTTGTATCAAATGTATCTAACAGCAACAATATCATGCCTGACTGTTCCAAAAATCAGGCTGCAGGCAATGAAGTTTCAAAATTATGCATAGTTCCCTTTTCCTCCCTATGAGTAACAGGAAAAAGACCGCATAAAGCTCCTAAATACTAACATCAATCATTAGTCTGCTTCTGCAGATGTACTTGGATTATACTTTTTTTGCAAAACTCTGTACTTCTCGACTAAAATTTCAAATACATATGGCATGTTTTATAAGAAATCTACCAATAAGCAACAAATGGTAACAGGTCCTTATTGAAGAAAGAAGTACTCAACTCTAATTCCTCAAATTCAAGGCTGTTTTTTTTTTTACCCCATCTTATCTGTTTGCTTACTTTCTTATAATGAGTTTAAATGGAGGGACAGTTGGTCTTTTCACTCTATAGAAGTTGATAATTGATTATAGGAAGGCAATATTTGGGAAGTAAGTTAAGAAGTGTTTAAAAGATCTATGATCAGAATACCAGTTGATCTTTGACAGACTGATAAAAAGACTCCCAACTTCTTATAATTTCTGTTCTCGATCATGAGCTGTTGAAATAAAGGTTTCTTAAGTTTCCAGGAGTCAACAGCTTGAGGGCTATAACTCAGTTCAGTTCAAGAAATAGGTATCTAATTTCCAAACACGCTAATTTTTATATTTTCTTGCAACTGCCTGGCAAAACAAAACAGAGAGAAGAATACTGTTAGTTTCGTGCTAAAATATTGGGGTGGGAGGAATCACAAAAATATTCACATTCCCATGAAATGTACTGAGTGTTTTGGGGCAAATCAATGATCATGTACGAACTTCACACTTCAGTGGGTCATATTCAGGGGAGTAATCATGCTACATGAAGTTCAAATGTATCTTTTTGCCTGCATACACCCTGATTGTATTTGGGACTTACTCCAAGCCCTGCAAGCAGGTTTACTGTATATTAAATATATTTTCAAACATCTGTGATTGAGACAAAATCCTACAGAGAACGGCCAATCAACCCTCTCAAGACATTCCTGTGATTTTGTTTCTCCCATCTAAGGACACATAGGGGAAAGGCAGAAAAAGGAGCAGAAAGACATGGGGAAAAATCTATTCATAATCCTATATAATAGCACCAACTTGGATTGTGCTGTTGCAAATCGTCTCTCCCTGCCAGAAGGGGGGGGGGGAGCCAGGAGCCAGCAAGGAGGTGACCACCTCCTAAATAACTTTGGCAAATAACTAAATAACTGGCTGGGAAAACTGATGACACCATACTTATTATGTCTCTTACCTGTGGTCCTCGATATCCAGCTGGCCCTTCAAAAATCATACCCTGCAACAAAAAGAAAGGAAAACGATTCAACAACCCTGAACTGGTTCTGAAGGGAAGGGGTGACTCTGTGGCCTGTGAATATTCACAAAATTACATAGTGAATATAGTTGCCTCTAAGCACTGAAGTAAGTTCACGCACTTGTAAAAAGGATAAGAGAAATGCTAATGATTCTTTAATACCTGAGGAATAAACCACTTGCATGCTTATGATTAAACGTTCTGCACAAGTAACAAGCTTGTAGACATCCTTGTTGAATGTATAAAAAAAATAGATAGCTAATTGTTGCATTATTAAATCACCTGTACCCATGAGATATTATTATGATATATGCCAGTGATTCTGGGGCATAATTAAGCTAACAATCCTCAGAAGGGAAAACTATATTGTGATCTATACTTTTCAGAGGGAAAACCCAGCATATCACAGCTAATAATACAGCATACACAACATTCAATTATGATCCAGAAACCACTCTGTGAATACAATAAAGAAACAGATTTCCCATTCTCATATATTTGTAAATGTTTGGTTTTGTATTTGTCTGCAAGATTTTTGTCCTCATCCAAGATCCAATTCTCCATCTCAAGTTTCCAGAGAATATTGCTAGTATCATCTCTCAACTGTTTGACAACCACTAGAATTTTGGATATTTATCCTTCCAAGAATCAAAACTGAATTGACCACAAACCCCAAGCCACCATTTGGTGGTGAAATTAAGTCTCCAGCCAGACTGATGGATCTGGAAAAGCCAGAACAGAAAACATATCTTACTCACAGGTTCAATGACGGCTGCCTCCCCTTTCTGTCCCTTCAGATTTGGTTGCTGCTACAGACACAAAGAAAATAAATAATCACCATGAGGACCAGTAGTTATGATAATGTTACAATTTGCATTGTAGATGGAGAGGATCGCCTAAAGTAGAGGAGACTGAACAGAAGAAATTCAAGATGATTGTTTCTTCAATCTGATTTACTGAGCCACAAATCTTATGCCATCTACTATTCAAACAGAAACAAGTTACTGTACCTTAAAATGAAGGTGGATTTGATTCTGGACTATGTGAGTTGTTGGAAAGAAGTGTGGGATTTTTCTGAGTTGACTGACTGTGGGAACTGGCACTGAGGGCTAGCTGTTGCTTAGATAGAAAGCGATCTCCAGTGACCTCTCCTGTAAAGGGAGCTATCCCACACTTCTCCAGACTTAATGCATGGTGAGTGAAATAGGAGCAAATAAATGGCTTAACATCTCCAGGCATTGGAAACAAGTTCAAGAACTGAGTTTCCATGAGTTGGTCCGTGTAGCAAACCCAACTCCAAAAGGCATAGGACAAGAGACCAAAGGCAAAATAGCATCAGATCAAACAAAGGAATAAAATTAATTAAAATCCCCTCACCTGAGTCCTGAGCACCTATGAATTAAATCTTACTGTGTTTTCTTTTATCACTAACAGCCCTGAGCAAAAAGATCCTAGAAGATTGGATTTTTTAAAAAAACAATATTTATTGTGTTTTAATTTACAATGTTTCCATGTTTTGATCTGAACTAGGTGGCAGCACAGAGGCAATTTTGACTGATCTTAAGAAGCTGAGCCAGGCTGGATGTGATGAGTACTAATAGGAATTATCAGGGCTATTGGCTGGGCTGGAAAGTCCCGGCCCCCAGAATCCAAGAAGAAGGCAGCAGCAAACATGTTTTCCTTCTTCATAGCCATCTAAGTGCTGAAAGTTACGTTTGACTTGACAGAAATTCTTGATGTTGCTCAAAAGCAATTTCATAGTCCAAAAGATGGAGCTGAAATCCTTGCCATGAGAAATAATGCACCCTGGAGTATATGTGATGCACAGTAGATTCTGGAGTGAGTCAGAAGACTCAGAAGAGGGCAAGTCAAACTTGGTTTAAATGCCAAGTTTCCATCCCAGCCTGGTGGCAATTAGCCATTGGGAAAAGAGTGGGTGAGGCATAGGGGCAACAAGACATTCATAAACATTTTTGATTAATGTCATAAAAGTTTCAGTGCTCCTAGGTTCCAAACAAAAATAGGGCACTCTTGGCAAATATTTAGGTGGAGACAGACATATCCTTCTGAGAAGCAGCAGAGCCAGAATTTCTTCTCTTTAAACACATAACATTCTCTTTTTAAAATAATCTGTAGTAGGTTCCATGGGAAATAGTTTGGCATGTTTGGAGCATCCTGGACATGAGAGACAACTGAAAATATGTCTTGGGCACCAACACGCTTCCTCATCTCCATTCTTCTCATTAAGATATATTTGTGACTTTTTTAATATAAAGAGAGATTGTGGTTGTAGGTATATATAGGGAATTAACAAACCCAGCCTGATGCGCAGTTGGAAACATGACTGAAAGTGGATTCAGCTTCTTTAATGGGCTCAGCTCATAAGCTGCATCTCACTTCATCAGATGCACAGACTGGCTAGACTGCTGTAAGATTTAAACTGGAGTGAGGAGGGGGCAAGACAGCATGGTTATGCAGATGGGTTAAATGAGAGGCAGTTTATAAACACATTGTAGCTCTGTTGGTGAGCTACCACCTTTTGCTATTCCATCTTCTCGTGGATTTCAGATGAGACTTTGGGTCTTGACCCTCAACAATCAGTGCAACTGAGGGTCATAGCCTAACAATGAAGCAACAGAAGGAGCTTATGAGGGAGTGCAAATCAGGAGCAATTTATGTCCAGGAATGCCAGCCTCATTGATAAGATTGTCTTTGCTCTGGCAATGAGAAGAGTGTTAAGTTGGTTCTCAGATTTTACTATTATTTTCAAGAGACTGTACAATCAGTATTTTTAATACAAGTGAGATAGGTCCTTTCCTCCCTTATTCTAAAGTTTAAAGTGTTTAAATGGTATCTCTCGTTTGCAAGATTATCTTTTAATTAGAATTGTAATACTTGCAGTTCCAACTGGTTAAACCTCAGTACGTTTTTGGACTTATACAATCAAAAACAAGCACCACTGAGTAAAATTGAGCTTAATTCCAAATAAGGAATGCATTATTTGAATGAAATGAGATTATTTTCCGCAGTGCTCAGATTGTTACTCATTGCTTAGAGAAATGTTTGTAAAGTTGCTACCTCGGGAAATAGGATGGTGGCTTCAATGTGCTCAGCTGGATCATACCGCTCTGCTTCACTGGCCCCTCGTTGGTCATAGTAGTCCTCGTAATCTTTATTGTCAAGTCTCTCGTCAAATGCTCTGTAAGTGACACTGGCATTCAAGTCTGTATTCTCATTGATTAAATACTCTTCTCCAAGAAGGTCCTGTTGGGATTAGAAAAGGGGATACGAAGTACAGCAGATGTATTCAATGACAATTACTTTTCACACTATTAGCCTCTTCCTATATGTGACTCTTTCTCCCCTACCATTACATTCCGTTTTCCTTTAAAGAAACTTTGTTCACTGAATCCTGTTTGGGCCTGCAGATATGCATATTCTAGAATTTAGGTAATGATTTTGTGTGGGCCACAGCCTTTAATATGCATGTTCCTGTCCTGAACATATCAACAGACTTTTGGTTGTTCATATGTATACATATATGTCTAGTTTCCATTATGACTGGATCTAATAAATTATGGGAATGGTTATATGTAGCTTCTGATTAGGAGGGATGGGAAACATGAACCAAAAGTTCAATCCAGTGGATTTTCTTCCCCTGACAAGGCTAGGTATTAAACAGTGGGAGTACAACTGAAAAAGTTATGGATTTGCATGACAGTAATGTTAGTAATTTATTCCCATTTTAATTTTTAAGAAATAACAGCAAGGTTTAGACTTTGGGGAACTTTGTTTCTATTTTACATCATTTCCTTTATCGTTGTTTTACTTCGTTTACCGGAACCTCAAGATCCACCAATTGAAACAAGAATATATACACATAGAATTAAAGTAGCTTTAATTAATTAAAGCAACTTGAGATTTTCTTTGTATCCCAGAAATGAATCCAAGTCTTACTCCCTTCCCATTTTCATCATTTCAGCCATACTGTGTATTTTAGAATAATTCCTCAAATTGTTTAAACCACAATCCAGATCATACCTAAAATCTTAATCCAATTTTAAAAGCCTAGTAACATCTCCCCCAAACAGAGACTGAAGGTAAATCTTAAGGAGTAGATTCCATAATTATGAAGAAGTGTAGATAAACAAATGGAAGTTCAATGTCTTAAATTCAAGTCATATAAAGATCTACCAGTAGATCCCAAACTATTACCCTCCCACTTCTGTTTTATCCTAAACTAGATTTACACTTCCAATGCATAAGAATTAAATCACTGTTTTACTTCTTCATTTTTGCCACACACTGAGAGGGAAAAGGCAGCTGAATGATTTCTGTCCCAGACAGTAATACTTACACTGTAGCCTAGAAATTTCAACATTATTTCTTACAATTATCCCATGGGAAATTACTGCAGCATACAGTTGGATTTTCCCAGCAGTAATCACCAAATTGCTACTAGTTATGTGCAACCCCTATTGAGATTAGAGTATGTCCAGTTATTTTTTCAACAGTGAGGTCCTGAAAGTACCTTCCATTCAGCATTTTCAACAATCCGACAAGGGTTATTATACACTCTCTTTTGAGAATTTTAATGAAAAGGTTAGAATTGAAACTATATGATGGGTGGAGAACCTGAGACTGATGTCACTGAACTCTAATTAGAGCATGATGTAGGAATCCCAGGTACAATTTTGCTCAGCATACATCTTGGGTGGCTGGAAACAAGCTCCAAGATTTTAATAAAAACAATTGTAATGTTAGGCAAAAAAAAAAATGTGCCATAGTTTCTCTGGGACTATGGCAGCGGTAGGCAACCTTGGCTCTTTTATCTCGTGGACTTCAACTCCCAGAATTCCTGAGCTAGCATGGCTGGCTCAGGAATTCTGGGAGTTGAAGTCCACGAGTCATAAAAGAGCCAAGGTTGCCTACCCCTGGACTATGGTACCTCTTATTAGGAGTGGATACAACTGAACACACCCAAAAGTCAAATTATGACCACATATAAAATACATAAATATATTGGCTGTAACAGGATTGGTTAGAACAGTTTTAGGGTAACTTCTGATCATGGATAACCTTCTTCAGACTACAATCCATTATTAGATAAGGTCAAAGCCATAAACATCCTCAATTTACATTCAAAAGAAGATGCTTCTCTGTCCTGCAACCAAAGTAAAGTAAAAATAGGAAGATTTTGGATGTCTCAGAAACACCTGCCACTTATCCCAATTGCCTTCTTTACACATTGTGCTAGCGCCATCCTTCACTGACTGCCATTCTCCCTTCTTGACCATTTCTCCCATTAAAGTCCGCTATTGGTCCCAATGAGTGCCCCGAAGAGCCACATTAATCAGGTTTCAGGATGGGTGCGGGTTTCTGGTATGGCAGACTGCCATAAGTTTTACTCTAGGCATTCTTCAGGGACAGCAACTGTTCTGAAGAATTTGCAGTCCCCAATGCTTTTCTCCAAATAGTATTCAAAGCAAAATATTAAAGAAGTTGGGGCAGCTCTTGAGAGTGGCTCTCTGTCCATCATAGAGCCTTGTATGAGGACTCTGAAAAGGAAGGTGCTAGAGAAGGCAATCCTTTTGCAAATGCTAAACTCTTAGCCTAATATTGTATTGTGAAAAGCTGCCAGAACAAACAAGACATGGCACAATGTACTGCTATAGACAGTAGCTTGGGAGGACAATAGGTAGGGACTTGGTCCAAATCCAAATCCTTCCCTGAGTAGACTACAGCTTTGTATCTAAAGGTAGAATTGGCAACAGAGATTCTTTAGATGCGTTATTCTGGATTCTGCATTTTGGAGTGATAGAAGTCCTAGGAAAGTGGGACCATATGCATGGTCTGAAGACATCTTGTGGCCTTAAAGTCTTTATAAGATTCATGAATTTTGACATACCACGGACCACAGATGAATTAACAGCGTCCCCAGAGCTTCATGTGGCCCTCAAAGCAGCCTCTAAAGACCTTCAAAATTTGATGCCAAATTATACTTTCAGTGAAGCATATGAATTAAATTATTAAATACATGACTGGGAAGTAAATTTCAGTGAAATTAACTTCAGCTGTTTCCAGGCCTGTTCACTACATTTTGGAGTTGGGCCTTGGCAGGCTCCAAAACCAAAACAGAGTTTTCAGTACAAACTAAGTATTGCACCTAGTCTTTCCTATCTTTATATCTATCCCAACCACATTTCACCCTTTCCCTGCTTTCTTTAAACTCTGAGAATGAAGGAGCGACCCCAAGGCCTTGGAAACAGTGTCTATCTTACCTGGTAATTGTCTGTAAGGTTGAAGTTGGCTGTCATAGTGGTAGAAGTGAGGATGCCAAGGTCTGCATCAGGATCCTTTCCCCAGAACTCAGTAGCTGCCTTCGTTGGACTAATATCAGTTGGAGTTTCATTCTTGAGGGTGGTGGGGAGACATAAGATGTTAAAGAAATCTATATAACTTATTTGGCAACAGACATTTAGCAATGGCGCACATAGATTTGTACAAATTCTTTAGGGGTTAGAAATATGCCAGCAGCCAAAAGCCAACTAAAGTGGTCATGATGTAAGAGAAATTCAGGCCAATAAAATCTAGTACCTTGAGGTTAGAGCAGAAACAGCCTTTCATAGCTCCATGCCTAGGAGATGTTTTTGGAACTTATTATAAAAGATTAATCTTTCAGTGTCAAATCCCCTGGCATCATTTCTGTAAAGTTCCCCGAGGGTTTAAACACTGAAATACATTTGGCAGCACCTACTAGTTAAACCATCTTTGCTAGCAGATCTAGGAGTTGACTTTGGTAAGAAAGGGCAAAAGCTCTAGTGGATCAGAGGCTATGCTGTATTGGGAAAGAGGCAGAAATGCAGCTGAGCTTTCAAGCACATTAAGTACAGTCTTTCACTCTTGAGACTTACGAAACTCAGAACACCTGGTATGAACATTCACATTTGGTGCCATTCATTTATCTGGAAATCTGTAAAGAGACTGCAAAATCCATATGAGGAACAGAGTTTCTTCTGCCAATTTGCCCCAGCCCGTCAACAATATATGAGTAAACTGTGTGGGTTGTTGGACATCTATGTGCTGGGTATGTCATTTTCTAGGACTGATGTGCCTGAAGGCCAGTGAATTTTGGTCTGTGCTGCACCGCTATTTTCTGATTTCTATGTGAGCTCATAGCCATTCATTTAAAGACTACGTCCAATTTATGTATCCCAAGTGTTATCTTCCCATGAACACCCAGCAGATCCTGAGGCAAGACAAAATAGCATCCTGGGAAAAGAATTATTTTCTTATTGCAGGTG
The DNA here is from genome assembly GCA_023970755.1 of Azemiops feae. Lineage (NCBI taxonomy): Eukaryota > Metazoa > Chordata > Lepidosauria > Squamata > Viperidae > Azemiops > Azemiops feae. The sequence continues at coordinate 710,762 of JALGBA010000082.1, read as the reverse complement.
ATCTCTACACATAGGGAAAGTTCCTCTAAATTGGGACTTAGAAGAAAAAAAGGTTTGATGAATATATGTAACTTAGGATCACTCGATCCTAAGAAAGAAATAAGGTTTGTGCATTGCCAATTTTGAAACTCAAAGTTACTGGGGAAAGAGATGCTATGTCAGGAAATCATATAATCCTTTTTATTACAGATAGTCCTCAACTTACAACATTAGTAACCATTTGAAGTTACAACGGCACTGAAAAAAGTAACTTATGATTGTTTTTCACACTTACAACCGTTGCAGCATCCCCATGGTCACGTAATCAAAATTCTGACGCCTGGCAACTGACTCACACTTATGACCGTTGCAGTGTCCCGAGGTCATGTGATCATCTTTTGAGACCTTCTGACAAGCAAAGTCAATGAGGAAGCAAAGTTCACTTAACAACCGTGTTACTAACTTAACCACTGCAATGGTTTACCGTGGCAAGAAAAGTTGTAAAATTCACTCGAAAGCTGACAAGTTGAAAAAGTTGTAAAAAAAAAATCACTTAACAACTATCTCACTTAGCAAGAGAAATTTTGGGCTCAATTGTGGTCGTAAGTCAACGACTACCTGTACTCTAATGATTCCAATAGACTGCAGGAGGCAGGAAAGGTGCAAAGACAACGGACCCTAAGTAGTCATGTATTTCCTCTGACAAGAAATCTTTCCATAAGTTCTTGAATGCAGTGAAGTTCTTCAGTTTAATCTCAAGTATATCCCAAAGTGGGATCTGAATCTGGATGAACCTGTCAAGGACTACAAAGCTAAGCAAGGCAAGGCTCAGTTAATATTTGAATCAAGTATTAACCTGGATGCAGGAAGAAGGCAATGACAAATCACTTTCAAAACTACTGCCAGCTTTGCCTGAAGATGCCCTCAGGTGAAGTTGAAATCCCGATGTTTACATCAAAGCTATCATATAGTTTCTTTAGCAATAGTTTGTGTGTGTGTGTGTGTGTGTGCATGTGTGTATGTACAAACAAATGTGTATTAGTAACTCTGTCTTCTACCATCTGCTTACTACTGGAATAGCTTCTTTACAGACTCCCAAGACTGCAGAGAAAGCCACCTCCTCAACTTTGTTCATAAATCTCCATGGACAACTTCTAATCCTGAGGGAGTTTCTTTTGGAAAGGCAAATCAGTCTAGTAAATTCTCCTAGATCTTGTAGCATTGCAAAGATATCTCAGGATGCGGCAAGGCATGATTGGAAAAATGAACTGACTAAGCCAAAAAAAAACTAACCAAAGAATTAACTTTGGGGACTGCAATCTCACTTACGTACAATAGGGATCTGTATAAAAGGGGTGCTACGACTGTCTACCTGATGAAACGCATAGCAAACCCGAACTTTATTGCTAGGCAAGTGTTTGCAGAATTAGATGAAATGAAGTGTGCCTACATTAGGAGAGAGAGAGAAAGGACAAGTGGGTGGCAAATTCTTCCTGAGAAGAGATTAGAAAAGGAAAAAAGAAATGCTTTGTTGTTGCCAATACTAAACAGCCAAACAGCTGTAATTTTGATTCTAGAAAAAGAAACTCTGCCAGCTGCTCCATTTGGCGGGGAAAAGGTTCCACTTGGCCAAGGCAAGAATGATTCACTGGCAGGATGAGCTCAGCATCCTCTGTCCTGTATTTCACACATTTGGGGATGCTTCCCTGACATAAAAAGATCATTAGAGGAAGACGAGGAAAACAAAATGCAAATATATTTATTTGATCATAAGCTAAAACAATCAGAATAAAAGGATCAACAACCCACAGAGGAAATTCCATTAAAACTCTTAAGATAATGTCCAGATTCTATTATAAAATTACAAATCTCCTAAACTACTAAGCCTATCTGTGCCAGCAAAATTAAACAAAAGTGTGCATAGTATTCGACTGCCGTAAACCTACAACTTATAATCAGTTTAGATACATAACCAAAAATAATGGTTAAGTCCGAAGCTGTTATTATACAGTAGCTGTGAGCTATTTAGTACCATTTTTAACATCCCTTTTCACTACATAGATAATGCCAGCAGCAAGTTAGGAGAGTCTCCTAACAACCTTTAGGTCTTTATTAAAAAGCATACAGTTGATCTTCTTCAGGTTTAACCAGCAGGTTTAAGCAGCTTGTGATTAAGTAACATCTTTACTCAAATCTTCACAGTATCTTTGCAACATACTGCTCCTTAATATTCTAAATAGGGTGTGTGGGGGGGGGAGAGATCATCTATGCTGCCTGAACTGCAAAGCATATAGAACTTTTGCTATTTTCTTTTCCAAATCATCAGAGTAGAGAAAACAGGGGCGGGAACGTGAAAAATAGAGAATAAAATGGGCAAAAGGAGAGATATGAAACCTATTATCACCAGGAAAGCAAACTGGATCCAATTATTTTTGTGGAAGAGACTGCTGATTAATCAGTAACAGTTTTTCCTGAATTAACCTCTTCAAGCTACAATACCTTCCAATGTCATATTTGTAGTTTCCATGGCTGACCCCAAACTAGGACCTATTACTGATAGTGTACAATTACTGATAGTGCATAATTAAGAAAGCCATTTTCTGAAAATGTAGGCAATTTGCAATTTAAAAAAAATCGTTTACAAGAATTTTGAATAGGAAAGATATGTACAACTTATATACATTAAACGAGTACATTTGTATGCACATACTTTTTGTGCATGTTATTTTTCCCTCAATCCTACATTGGCTATGCAGTGCCTAAAAAGTTTTTAGCTCTGGGCACCACATTTTGAGAAGAAGATTGAGAAATGGAGTGCATCCGAAGGAGAACAGCCAAAATGATTAAAGACCTGGAAGGAAAAAAATTATGAAGAGCACTTGAATTTATTTAGCCTGGAGACCAGAAGATTTCAGGGAGACATGATAGCTGACTTCATGTATCTGAAGGGCTGTCACATAGAAGATGGAGTGGAACTATTTAGAACTGTTGCAGAAAATGGTAATATATAACAGTGGATTTAAATTATTTCATTTGCACAATTTTTCTAAGATATAAGCTATTCCATGCCTCAGAAGATGGTAGACTCTCCTTTATTGGAAGTGTTTACACAGACACTATATGGACATCTGCCGGAGATGTGCAGTAAAGAGGATTCAAATAAATGATCTCCAAGATCCCTTTTAACTCTTACATTCCACTATATCATGTTTCAATTTGCCCTGGTTTGAGTTCTCAGAGTGGCCATATTCTGTATTTTTTCCATGTGCTAAACCAAAATATGTTTTCATCTAAGGATAACAAAATTCAAAACCTGATAAGGTGATGGAAGTGCTTTGATGATGTTGAGGCATATATTTACAATGTCATTTTTTGAAAAGTCACTTAGTGGTCCAGATCAATAGCTATTGTCTCAGCTTTTTATTCAAACACAATAAACCCTGCATATGGTAGCTAAGGAACCCTGTGGCATTTTAATCATAAGCCATTTCCAAAAGGTGGACTTAATACAGGTAGTCTCAACTGTGGTCAATATTTTAGTGCTTCTAAAATATTTCCTCCTGCAACTGCTTAGCACCAGGATCTAGATAGCTCCTAAAGCTAATGCATTGTTTATAATGGTCCAAAGATCCACGAGTTCACTTCCCAAAAGAGGGTTTGGCCCCAATAGAGCAACATCTGGCTGTCAGAGGCTATCAGAGGCTGATGCCATAGTACCAAAAGGGAGCCAGTAAAAGTCTAGATACAGATATTTTCCTGAGACATATCATGAATTCCTTCCACATAGAAATTCCTCTTTCACCCTCTTCCTGGACTGATCATGCGCTCCCTTGATTTTGACTGAACATCAGAAGGAAATTTGAAAATGGAATTGGCCTGGCACTTGATGGAGAAGACCATGTCTTCAGGCGTTAAAACTCACCTGCGTTTGGGACTTTGCAGCCAATCAGGACTAATGGAAGTGGAGTCCTTGAGCTCCCTAGCCAGAGGCTATTGCATATGGCACCATCAGCCCTCATGCAAGGCAGTCAATGGGCAGCCATAAGGGCAGAAAGGCCGGGTACTCTGCGAGCAGTTCTGCCTGAAGAACCACTGGTGATAAAGCAAGAGGAAGCTGCTAATTAGATGGGTTAGGCAGGTTAGGGGGCAGTGGGTTAGGCTGGCAGGAACCAGAAGTTATTAGATCAGCAGAGAGCAGTTAGTTGCACTCTCTACCTCGCCTGAGGCTGGAATGAGCGAGGACTTCTCGAGGGACTCTTTGTTTCTCTTCTTCTTGCCTCTACCTTTCTTCCTGCCCTTGCCCTTTCCTTTGCCTCTGCCTCTGCCCTTCTTGCCCTTCCTCTGCGGAATGTTCTGCACAAAGGGAGGGAGGGAGGGGGGGTCAGATAGGACAGAAAAGGGGAGGAAAAGGGAAGGGGAGGGAAAGAGAAAAAGAGAGAGAACAGGCACTTGAGAAAGAAAACAAAATACTTCCCCATTTCCTTAGACCACCAAAAGTCACCACCCATACATCCAGGCTCAGCTACCAGGAAACCATTCACAAGAGACAGACATGAACATGGCGCCAACACCTTGGAGAACACAGAGGAAAGACCATCACACAACAGATTTATTTGTGGTTCAGTACGACTTTCTGGAGAAGACAGATTTGGGATGGTAAGGATGTAATCTGTTTCTTTTTATCCATATGCTCAGAAATTGCCCTAATTCTATCCTTCTCAGTGTTCTGGGGAGGCAATCCTTCTTTCTTTTTTTTATCTGTGAGCTAGTCATCTAAGACACCCAAAGGACCATTCCCAGGAATCCCAAGGGGAAGTAATCTGAGTTTAGGAGATAAGTCCAGGGGCAGATCACTTTATGGATATAAAAGAGGTGCAAAGATTTCCACAAATAGTGGAAAGGATACAGCTAAAGCAACATAGGATGGTGTCTCGGCATTTCCACCATCTACCAGATTACTACTGCTTACAGTGAAAAAGTTCCAGAGACAGCAAACAATTACAACACTAAAATGATGGCAAATATGTGATGACATCATCATGTAGATGCTGTGATTATGTACTTCTGAGGAAGCTACATTCAACAGGCCCAAATTTCTTAAAGGCAGGGACAAGACCTGACAAATAGATGAACTTTCATTTTTCCAGCAAGCCACTTTTTTAACCATCCTTCCCCAAGGAAATTGGAAAACACATGTTTAAAATAGCTATAGGAGGACTGCAATTGGCAAAACCTTGAGTGAGGAGAAGATGGATATCTATAAAAATGTAAGGCCAATGGTCTGTAGAGGGGCATTTATATTCTTTTATAAGGATTTTCCCAGGTGGTTTAATGCCCCTGAAATTCTCTCACTCCCATTTGTTACTTCTTGATTTTACTAAATCAGCACTGTCAAATATCAGGTTCAGCCCTATTCACCCTAAGAAGATTCTTAAAAAAAAAAAAATCAGGAGGAGTTAACCAATGAAAAACTATCAAAAGGCATAAACTGTCATGAGAAGCAGCTTACTTCATCAGATGCATCTGATGGTGAGCTGCATTTCACAGAAAAAACTACAGTATGCCTTTTAATGCAAATTTTAATGGGAAAAGATACTACCAGATTCCTGATTTTTTTTTCTCACCATAGATTAACCCAGCTCTCCTCATATAACAACCATAAACTACTGAACAGGGAAAATATATAGTATAAAGTTCTAAAATCTGTATCAAATCCTTAGAAGGGGAGAGAGATCCATTTATTTATTTGTTTGTTTGTTAAAATTATTTGCTGCCCATCTCACCGTGGGGCTATGTTGGGCTGCTTAGACAATAAAACAGGAAAAAAATGATTAAAAATGTAAACATAACAATAGCAAAGGAATGAAACCATTAAAAATAAACAATGGAAGTACAACAATATGGAATTAAAAAGAAGGGCGGATACGGAGCAGGAGCACAGGGAGGAGGTGGGGGTCCACTAATTAGCCCAGTAGCCACCTCCAGTGATGTAGTCCCCTATTGGGCCCCCAGGCCAACCAGCAGAGCCAGCTCTTCAGGCCCTTATAGAAGGATAGAAGGATGAGGGCAAACCTCACCCCAAGTGGCAGGATGTTCCAGAGGGCTAGCACTACAACAGGGAAGGCTCTTCTCCTGGATCCCATCAATTCCTTGGCTAAAGGGATCCTCAGCAGGCCTCCTCTGCTGGCGGGATTAGGGCAAGCTTGTCTTAGCAGGATGAGACAGTTCATCAAGTAACCTGGACCTATGTCACGGAGGACTTTAAAGGTCATAACGAATACCTTGAACTGCACCCAGAAGCAAACTGGCAGCCAGTGCAGCTTGCAAAGCAGTGGTGTAACATGGGTCATTCTACAGGCCCCAAAGACTGCTTGTGCCACTGCACTTTCTACCAGTTGAAACTTCTGAATGCATTTCAAGGGTGGCCCCATATAAATCATATTGTCATAATCCAGACAAGTGATGACCAGGGCTTGAGTCCTGATCCAGGAAAGGCTGCAGCTGGTGCACAAACCGAAGCTGTACAAAGGCTCTCCTAGTCACAACCACCCCTGTTCTTTAAAGCAGGAGCTGCAAGTCCAGGAAAACCTCTGAGTTGCAGACCGGGTCTGAATTGGGTAGTGCAACCTCAAAGATGTCAAAGACCCTGATCTTGAAGTTCCATGCACCCAAAGCCACTTAGTCGTGCCTGGGTTCAGTTGTAGCCCACTGTCCTGCATCCAGGCCCCTATAGCCTCCAGGCATCATGACAGGGTAGCAACAGCATCACTCAAGTCACCAGATATGGAAATGTAAACTTGAGTATCATCAGCCTATTAATGATATCTCTACCCATAGTTATTTAGAGTAACATGGAGAAAGAGAAACTTTTACTATTTAAGAACAGAGAGCAGGGACTCCATAGTGCTAATCAACCGGGTGTTAGTTTCATTCTCACAAGCACATGTCTTTCTTTGGGTGTCTGCAGGAAATTTGGCACAGAGGATTTTCCTAGGGGTCTTGGCCAGGAACCTGGCTATTAGCAGTTCCTGCCTTTTGGTTGTCTACCTACCTCTTCTGCATCCTGAGTCTGCAGTTTGTAGATGAGTTGTCTGTCGCAATCAGGCATGTAATCCTGGCAATATTGGCCAGCAGCTGCTGGGTCTGGCACAAGCAGTAATTGTTGGAGATCTCCCTGAAGAGGAAGAAGCACAGTACAACCATTCAGAATCTTTTTATGAACATATGATATGCTTGCAAATCCAAGACTTTATTGTGTAGAAAAGTTCATGTAGAGTATATTTTACACTCTTAAGCACAACTCTAAAGAAGTGAGATTATACATCTAAAAAAATTACACATTTTAGTTGTTGACGCTTAAGAGAATATTAACTCAGACTGTCATTATCCAGAGCTTAACCATTTAGCTTAACCACAGTCCAATTTAATGGACTGTGAGAATAACCCTGGGAGACAAAAGGAAGAGCCACAGCCAGGGCAACGGTCAGACAAGAGATATCTCAGCCCATAGAAAGAAAGGGGTGGAGAAAGCATCTCAGAAGGGATCCTCCCTAATTCTCTGGGAAGTAAAGGCAGAGGAGGGGAGAAGGGCAGTAGCATGTTATAATCTTACAGTAAAAGTAATATTAGTACTCATGGTTTGGTTTCCTTTCTGGACTACCTCAAAGGATTGACACCAGTCCTTGCAAGGCTCAAATCACTTTTTCCTTCCTTTGCCTTTAATTTCCGAAGAACTAATAAGAGTCCCTTCTGTTATACTTTCTCCAACTGCCTTCCTGATGAGGGGTGAGATTGTTCTCATCTGACCATTGCCCTGGCTATTGTTCTTCCTCCTGTTTCCCAAGGTTATTACAACCCTTTGCTTAAAACTGGGTAAACCTCATTGCTGTGGTTCAGTCTGGCCCTGACTGATACTCAGTTGCTAAGTTTTAAATTGCCTCATATATCCAAATCAATTTAACTATGGTTCTGGATATACCTAACTCTCATTCCACTGTGTGTATATCTCATCTCACTCCTTACTTGATTTAAAATGAGTGGAACAAACCAGTTGATCTATTAGTCACCCTAAATTTGGTGGTCTTTCAACCTTGCTCAAGAAAGCCAAACACACACACATTCTGCCAGTTATGAAGTTTGCAAATAACTCTGTGCACTTCAAAAACTTGGATATTTGTATATTAACCACAGTTAGTATAGCAAAGAATGTTCACTCAATCTTTTCTGTCCTCTCCCTCTTTTTATAGCTCAGAATCAGAATGCCAACAATAGCTATATTAAATGTTTATGACTGCGTGTGCACACAAACACATTCTCTTATGCAGCTGAACATGCCCCAGCTCCTCTTGCTCAACCAGTGTGACCCTAGCAGTCCTGGTGTATGGAGAACATTTGCTCCCAATTAATCATCTCCTAAAGTATGGCCAGTAGGGCTACTTCCAGAAGAGCTCACAAAACCGCTGCTCCCACCTGCTCAGTTGGGACCCACAATTAATCTGCTCCCAGCATTCTTGAGGTGGTGGAAAGGAAGAGAAATTAAGAAGCAAGATGGAAAGTGGACTACAGTGAGTCATGGACCAAGAGATGGGGTCAAGTAGGGACAGAGAAGGCTAGATCAAGGCAAAGAAGCCCTGTGGTTAAAAAAAGGAAGTCACAGGGGAAGGAGCAAAGCAGCCAGTATTGGGGAAATGTCAACATTCCCACAATTCAAAAATAAACACAGAGAAGCATATATGCACCCAAATGAACCCAAACTCAAATTCCAACTATATACACATGCAAGAAAACCAAACACTGAAGAATCAGTTGATATATAAATAACAGCTGCACGTGGTAGTCAGGCAAACAGCATGGTTCAGAGCTTGCCTTTATTCCTTTAAACTTTACAGTATACTCATGGCTGGATTAGTTATGTTGGTTCCTGAGGACATCAAGCATTCATACACTCCTTGCATAGAAAAAGTGGTTGGGCAGCAACTGCCGAGGACCCTGGTGGAAGCAGATTATCTGAACCTGTTTCAGTCTGGTTTCAACCCTGCATTCAACATGCATATGACACACTGGTGATGTCTGGCAGGACCAGGATAGGGGTATTGCATCCTTCCTACTCCTGCTTGATCTCTTAGTTGTTTCCAATATTATCATTCATTATTTCTTCTGAATCACATCCAACATTTCGAAGTGGGCGACAATCTGTGTCCCATTCTTGTAATTATGTTTCTTAATTTTCATCATTAGAACTTTTAAATCTTTTGTTACTTTCAGCTGTTAAGAGTCATGCCATCAAGATGGTGTGGGTTTCTGGTACTTCTTCCTCCAGTTTTAAAATCACCGTCATCGTTTTCTGGTCCAGCTTCCATCAACATATATTCAGCATATCAGTTGAATAAATAACAGGAGAGTATGCAGTCCTGTTGCACTCCTTTGCCAGCCAGGAGCCACTATGTTTTGCCACGTTCCATCCACACTGTAACTTCCTGGTTCGTGTAAAGGTTTTGCATAAGAGCAAATGAGATACTCCGGGATTCCTGTTTTCCTAGGCATGTATGGTTTGTCCAGGTGGTTTTCTTGATAAAAAGGTTTTACTGTTACTTTCACCCGTTTATTTTGAAATGATGCCTTTGAAATTGTCACTAATGTGATCATCTCTACAACATCTTCCTATATTGTTGCTGCCCAATATAGATGCCCACTTGCTTTAGCTGGGCAGCTGGGATGGCCTTTATGCCTTGAGTAGCTCTACTTGGAATATATACCTCTGGCAAGGACTCTGGAGTTCTTTGCTCCTCCTTTCCAGAAAGACCCTTCATCCCACCCATGATGAGGCAACACAACAGGACCCGAGGGAGAGAAAAATGGATGCGAATCCATTAATATGCAATGAACATACTGAAGAGTTTCAAAGGACTGGATGCATGTGTCTATTGATTATTTAAAGACAAGTCCTTCACACATTTAAGTTTATACTTTACCGCATGCCACAATGAACATGACTGCAGCATACACAGAGATTTCACAGAACTAGAAGAATGGAAGAGAGCTTCACAAGGCCCTGTCACCTAATTATAACAATAATAATTCGTAAAACTATTCAGTTCTTCCTGTTTCATCTTGAATCCCACATCTATTGCTTTTATCTTGAATCCCACATCCACTGCTTCCCAATTCTTTTGAATGCATGTTTTTTGCTCGATGTAAAAGAGAAGATTACAAAACAGAGAAGCTCTATGGAAAAAAAACATATAGCCCAGTTTGGGAACATTCCTCTGGATTCCACTCCACCTGTCTCTAACTCAACTGCAGAGATCCCTTCCACCATCTTCATTACAAAAGGGAGTTGCCCCTCAGCAGCCACCCACTGCTAAGCTGACATTTCTAGGCATTCCCTCAGTCACTGCCCAAATTACCAGAGGCAGATGGCCCTAAGCCAAGGTTTTCCAAGCATTACAACAAGAAATGCTTGTTCTTGGCCACCCCCAAGCCAACAGCCTAGACGCCTTCAAAAATCTTGTGCCCTCTGACATTTTATGCCTGGAGAAAGAATGCACTGGGTAGGGGGGGAGGAAATGAGGCTTTTCTCTGCTTCCAAGGCTATTGAAACTAATGGTGTCCTTTGTAAATGAGAAATCCCTAAATTGTCTTCCTGAAAAGTCTCCCATTTAAAAGGAGAGTATGCCTATTCTGGAATGCTAGTGGCATACAGAATCCTCTCTGTCTTTTTTCTTCTTCTATCCTTCCCTTGGTTTCTGTTTCTTGACTCTCTTTCATTAGCAATAGAGTCTTTCGAGTTCTGTTCTGTAGGTTTTCCATCTTCTATGATTTCTTTCTAATTACCATTCAGCCTTTAATCCAAACTGTCAAGATTCCCCTCCTTCACAGACACTCAACTGAAAGCCTTCCAACATTCCTTGGGGAGTTGAACATGAGTTCAACTACTATCTATGGTATATGTTATCGATGCGCTCATCTTCTTACCACAAAAAAAACCCCAAAAACAAATGGATCCCAAATCTCAGCACTGTCATTTTGGATGGCCCCTTCCCAACAATTCCCATGTCTGCTGACCACACCTGCCACAAAGTGGGGACTACTTCGATAAGAAAGGCCTCCAACATAAATCAGCCAATTCAGTATAAGCATACAAAGTCAGACTGCGGAGCATTCTCAACCACACAGGCAGCAAGTGCTGAAGAGGGAAGGAAGCAAAGGGAAGATGACAGAGTACACAAATCAAATCAGTTTATTACAGCCAGATGGCCAGAAACAGTAAAATATTCAATTGTAGGCTATTTATACACATACATATATAAAAATGCACCGAGCAATGATCTAATGATGAATAAGAACACTTATAATAAAATTAATTTTAAAATAAAAAAATATTAAAAAGATCTAAAAATAATATTTATCTTTTTTTATGTTTCTGACGAATCTCCAGTGCTGCTGCGCAGAATCTAGCCACCTGTGCTGTAATCACAGCCTGTTCAGCCTTAAGCAGCCACTGGAGTAAATAGTGTCAGAACGGCCAAGATACCTATTGATTATTGGGAGGATATAGTTTTTTCAAATATTTCTATAGAAAGAGCATCAAAGGAGTATGTGTCCAACGGTCTCCACCTCTCCTGAGCCACATGAGCAGAGTCTTTCAGGCAATAGCATCTTTTTATACTTGTCGTACAGGATGGCCGATGGAAGCAGATGGCACCGTGTGAGCGAAAATGCTTTCCGGTGGTTTGCTGACTCCAACTGACTAAGATAACTGGCGGGAGTAACAACATATCTAATAGAGTCTGGAGCCAGAAACAATGGAGCTATCCCTAAGTCCGCTTAGTGTAGTGTGCACAGTACACAAGTCGCTGGCTTTCCATGCTTGGAAATCAATTTGCTTTTCCCCATGGCAGCAGAGCAGGGATAGAGCAGAAAAGGTCATCTGTATTCTGTGAGGCTTTATAGCTCTACAAAATATATGCTGGTGCAATTTGTTGATTCCAGGTCCCTAGCAGCCTCCTGTAATCTTGCCAGGCACAGTGAAAGAAATGGCACAACTGGCATGGAGGGAGAAAGACCTAGAATCAGGAGATGCTAAGGTGGTTGCATGAAAAGGTGAGGTGGGGGGATTTGTACTCTTAACATCATTGGAATCAGCAAAGAGACATGTATAAGTTAGCTTCAGCAATGTAACCGATTGATATTTTCTTTAGAGTGGGAGAAATGATTTGAGGTTTGTGAATAATGTTTCCTACCTCAAAAATGTCTTCATCTGGTCGACGTGCCCCAAGCAAGGTGACCCCATCAGTACTGACAACTGGCTGCTTGCTTCGCTTCAGGGGTAATATTATAGCATCTTCACAGTCAATGCTCAAAGATACACTTTCACCTTTCACACTTAGAGCAATGCGGTGCCATCTGGTAAAAGACAGTAGAATTAAGCAACTTAGTGGGACAAAGGCAGCATTAGCTTGGGAACTTCAGAGATAGATCCAGATAAAGTTTATTATTGTGCAGTCATTCTGCCTTATTCACACAAAAAATTGTATCTTCCAGTTGTAATCCTCCCAAGAACTCTTACTTTCTTACTGTATTCATTCATTCATTTATTCATTCGTTCATATTATGGAAGAGAATAACTGCAGAATGCCTTTCCATTAATAGTGCAATAAACCTTCCATTTGGAAGCATCACAGATAAATCTTACTTTCATCTAGCAGCACAATGAGTTTTGCTAACATGCTAAACTGCCAAATATGTTTTACAGGTTCCACCCTTTTCCTTTATGTAAATCACTAGATTTCATGAAAAGCCAAGGATTACCACTGTGGTGCTTTGGGACAATATAAAATACATGAACCCACTTCCAATTTAAGAGCTTTTAAAAAGTGGCTGAAATCTCATGACCAAAAGTCACAAGGTTTTACTCTTCCCAGTAGAACTTGACAGTTTTAGATAATGATTGCTTATAATATTTTTTCCTATAAACTGTTTTACATATCAGCTGAAAGCAGGACCAAGGGTTGAGATCAATTACAGATCTGGTCACTAAGAAAAAAAGATAATAGTTATAGAAGAAGGAGCCAGTTTAAACTTTTTTGCAACTTTTAGTAGGTTTTCATTAATATATTGTCACAATTACTCCATGTCTGGGCTGACAATTGGATGAAGAAAAGAACTGGCTAAGATTACCCAATATAATTCCGGGGGGGGGGGGAGATTTGAAAACAGCTCTGACATAAATCAAGCCCAATTTCCCCTACCTATACTCTCCAGGTATGTAACGCTACAATCCTCATGCTAAGGAATAAGGAAATTGTGCTCAACATATCTAGAAGGTGCCAGAATAAGAGAGCTGTTCTGAGCATTATATTACAGGCACCAAAAAACATTTTTTTTAAAAAAAAAAAGTATCAGTGGTATTTGATTTTCTTACAGTGCTTTGATCTGCGAGAAAATATATTTAACAGTGACATCAATTTGATAAACATTGATGCATATAAGAAGGGGGAAATTACGCTTTTATCACACAATTTTAGTTCTATTAAACCATCTATTCTAAGACACTATTGACTTAACTTGGTTTAGTAATTAAGAAAGAGTAACTTTACCTAAGAAGCTGTACTTTACAGCAAATAGCTTTTGCAAACCACAATTGTTGAGATTCGGGGATCTTTAATCCTGGGATTAAAATCAAGAGTGTTGATGTGTGTATGTGTTTGTGTGTGTGTGCGTGTGTGTGTAAATATTACCTTTCTCAATCTGCCACAACAAAGAACCTGTGATGTGTTCTTTTAAAGACAACTGCAAAAGTAATCCCATTAAAAAAAAATCACGCTCAAACTAAGTAATATTTCAGTCTTATCCACATTTATGTGATAAGATAACCATTTCTAAATAGCGTCCTTCTATTTTGTTTTTCTATCCCAGAATCCCAACTCACTTGCCATCAGCCAAGTTGACTCTGTGAAAATGAGGATAGTCCTCGGGCACTGGAAAACCCAGCTGGTCTTCATAGAGGAAGACAGGGGAACGTCCAATCTCTACACCAAGCTGCTGTACACCACGTTCATCATACAGGGAAAACAGAAAAGATTGGCTGCCTTTGAGTGCTCTCATTGTGGCTAATATTGAAAAGTCCACTGGGAAGTGGCCATCTGTAAGAGGAGGAGATAATGCATCCTGAAAAATCAACAGAGCCAGGAACCCAACAAGCACCTTAACCCATCCCCAAATACTCTCCCTTTTCACCAACCTGAGGACTCTACACAATTCCTAGTAGTCCTGAATCCCTGAAGGATTTAGTGCAGAATAAGTGCAGAATTCAAACAAGGTTCCCCTTTAATTTCAGCCAGTCCTAGTTTCCCATACGGCCACATACAATGCATGCGTTTGTCCTCAGCTTTTTGCAATTTTAGGACACAAGTTTTAGAACACATCTGTCTTTTGCACTTTGAAAAATCATTTGGAACACATGCAAGTGATGAGGCCCTAAGATACATATATAAATCTGCTTTGGGGTTCAACTAACTATGCTTTACATTACCAGGAAAGAGCTGCCTTGTGGGAGTGATGAAATGAGTCTGATTCTCCAGGCGGAAGGCCAGGTCAGTTTCCTCCAATCCATTCCTCTGAGTGCAGATCCCAGCAGCGATGGTGACCCCATTCTTGCCCTCCTGCACGCCAAACGCCTGGAGCACATCCACAAGGCCATCTGGAAGAGAAGTGCAGGACACGGTCCATCCCAGCCTCGCAGCAAAGTAAAATAAGGACGGCTCATGCTTTCTAGCTCACTGCTTTTCCCTTCTTGCGAAGCCTGTTTTACCCGAGGCAATAAGATGTGCTTAGAAAATAATGGGAAATGTGTCTGAAATCCCTATCAGCTCTAATACAACTACTATCTCTACTATCACTATTAAGAAGCAGTTGAACACAAATTCTCTGAGCAAAAAAGAGACAGTGAAAGGAAAATCACAAGGGGTGGCAAGAAAGATTATTTATATAAGGCAAAACTATGTTGCTGTTATATATAACGTTTTGGTATGTTTTCCCCTGTTTCCCCAAGCAGGTATATTCAGTGCAGTCTTTCCAAGGTAGAAGATGGCAGTGAAGCTTATCCTGAAATAATGTATATTTATCCAATGAATAGGAAGTCTTTGAAATAATTTTTATTTATTTACTCAGACATCCAAGGGGAATCAATTCAAGAATATAGGAAGGTAGGATTTGCAACCACACTACATCAACACTTTGACTAGAACTTGAAGTTATCATTCAAAATGAATATTCATTATAATTATAGATCATAAAATCCTATCAACAGCCAGATCTGTTGGAATAAGATTAATGAGACAGCCATTTATTTGCTTTGAACAGCAAAGCTATCATAGCCTCACCTGAATTCTTCCAAAATCTTTCCAACACAAAGATGGGTTGGTGTCTTGCATGGGCTCAGCTCAGGGCATATAGGTTTGCCAGATAAGGGGGAAAATGTTTCTGGTACCTAAAATATGCCACATGCCCTTAGTTTCCAAGAAATGGAAACTGAATTATGCCCCTTAAAACTCAAGTTGTCACCATCACTATATTTTATTTCATATCCAATAATCATACTTTGTAAGAACATCTTAAAATATACATTGAATGGATGGGGGAAAGATTAGCGCATCTCCTTCCTGTCTTTCCAGCATAAAACATTTTAAAGATGTGCTAACCTCTCTATATAATAAATCTGCACAACACAGATATATTTGATATCTGAAAAATGCAAATCCCAGGTATTTTTGAAACCCAAACAATTACTTTTCTCATTAGAGTGATAACACTATCCAGCTCTATGTGGTCAATGGCCAATAAGTACTTAAAAATGTGCAGCCCAACTACAAAGATTGGCCCTTGCCTTGGGAACACAAGATTTCCATCCTTGGCAAGACAAGGACAATGTATAGCAACTTGTATTCTGGCCTGAATGATAACACATCCTCTCGTGTCTGGTGAAGTCAATACCACCCTAGGCATCATTATCTTATTTTGCCAAGTTAATTCTTCCGAGCTTTGGCTGTGACCCCAATCTGGAGGCATCCCCAGCACTGATTGCAGCTGTGGAGTATAAAACAACACGTTGCCAGTCTAAGCACCTTCCCAACCAGCATTCCTGGACCTGGCCTATCCCACCCCATCCTACCCCACCTCCTTTTTGCCTGATCCATATGGCTGCCCCATTGCAGATGTAGAATGAAAGGAATGTTAAGTAAAACACAATTAAGTAAGACTTCCCCAATACTACTGCCAAACCAGTTTCAAATCCTCTGGCTGTTTGCCTTCATTTCTAGGTGCTCAATGAAGCACACTTAATTGAATAGCAAACTTTTTTGAGGAGTGCAAATTTCAGCCACACATGCAAATAATTACGAATCCATCAATGAGAAGGCTGGTTACTGAAAACATCCTATTCTGTGTTTTAAGTATTACTAACAGACTGTGACCAGAAAGTTTCATGCCTATTTCTACACAGCATGGAGAGAAAATCTCTAAGAGCTGATGGCAACATTTGTAATTCTGAGATAATGTTCTGGGCACTCTCATTACAAGTTAGCAACTGAGGATTTGATCATTCATAAAGTGGTTGCCGGATGTATGTGACCAATTAGGGACATCCATTCACTAGAAGACAGACCTGTGAGGTTGCTCTCCTTCTTCTCATTTAACACCCCAAATATTCCTTATCATTGCTGCCATGGTTGCACCTCCTTCTCCTTCCTGAATCACTAAACTTCAACCATCCATCTTTTTTTTTTATTTCTAAGAATCCCAGAAGTGCTGAAGGCTTGTGCTTTGGTTTGATGCTTGATAGCTTCCCATTTTTTTAAAAAAATAAAAGAACCTAAAAAATAAAAGTCAGATAGGTCACAGAGGTTATTCGGCACCGAGAGAGTGATCTGCAGGCACATTCTTGCCATAGACATCATGTTGTCCACCCTGGTACATTCATACCTCAGACTATTCATTTGTTATGTGTATGCATGTGTACAAGAAGATTCGTCTGCATCTTTCTTATATAGTCCTCTACTAATAAATTCCAAGAAAAATTATCTAGCGATGAGCAAAGCTCATTGTTTACCAGTTGTTTCCTGCTTCTTTCTCTCTCAAAATATAATAAAAGCCAAGAATGCTCTTGATCTCTGACTTTGGCTGCAAAATCCTTTCCTTTCTTAGATGATGGATGACATTTTATCAACAAACAAGGATTCTCCTCAAAAATATTCCCCTTCCCCTATGTGACAGAATACTTCAGCAAATTTGGGGCCTTAAATCCATTGCCACCTTCCAGATGCAAAGCATTTTTAGTGATCAACCTCACACTGAGTTGGTTATGCAGAATTTAAAATCAGCTCCACTGTCTAACAAAGAGTGAAGGTGCTTTGTGCTTGAGGTGGGGGGGAAAATGAAACTTTGATTTTGGGTTTTGCCAATTAGATAGGTTTGTTGTTGTAGAATTGGCTAGTATATATTATCATGTAAAAGTAAAAAGGTGAAGTTTTATATTACTACCTTATTCCACTGCACCAAAAGGAGTCGGGAATCAATGCTTTTTCTTTTTCCCCTTTAACCCTACACTTTTCTCTCTTTCCCCTTTTTCTCCCTTAATTACTTCATTTTTTTTTGTATTTTTATATTTTATATTTTGATAAACTAATAAAAATATTTGAACCCTGGAATTAGAGCGTGAGCTGAGTTCCAACCTTCACCACAAAACCAGCTGGGGGACCCAGTCAGTCACTCTTAGCCTTAGGAAGGAGGCAAGGGCAAACCACTTCTAGAAATCTTGCCAAGAAAACTGCAGGGATCTATCTAGGACAGTGATGGCGAACCTTTTAGAGACCGAGTGCCCAAACCGCAACCCAAAACCCACTTATCGCAAAGTGCCAGGGCCGCATCAGCATTGTGGTGCCCTTGGGGGGGCAGCGGGGGGAGGCATGGCCCACTGGGTGGGTGTGGCTGTGGTGGTCATGACAGATTGGGTGGGCATGGCCGGGGTGGGCGTGGCCACTTTGATGTTGCTCGTGGGGGGGGACGCCTGTGGGGGCTGGGAAGGATTGGGGGAGATCCAGGGGATCTCTGGTGGGTGGGGTGGTGGGCAGGAGGCTTTTCCTGCAGGGTGAGGCAGGGGGTAGGGCCGGGGTGCCATTGCTGCAGGGCAAGGCAAGGTGAGGCAGGGGCGGCTGCTGGCTGACACCATCGGCCCCCACACACAGAGGCCAGCGAGCGCATGGGGGCGTGCTCTACCACCTCTACTTGAGCTTGCTAGCCAGCCACTTCGCCTCCTTTGTGCTGGGCATGGCTGTTGCTCCGGGCACCAGTGGCGGCCTAATGGACCTGCGTGAGATGCTGGCGGTGGTGTTGTGAGTCCGTGCCAGCCAGTGGACCCGGCAGCTGAGTCCGGGGAATCAGAGGGGGAGGGGTTTGGAGAGCCAGCAGAGAGAGACTCTGATGAGTTACAAGACTCACAATCTGATGAAGAGCCTGGCCCCTCCAATCGTGTTCCGGATGAAACTGTGTGGAGAGGATGAGTCAGACCTTGAGGATTCACAGCTGGTAGACATTATTGATGCTCGTAGATGCAGGCAATTATCTAGAGCAGATCAGCAGCAGTCAATAAGACAACTCCAGGAGAGGAGGAGAAGGCTTTGAGAAGCCACACCTTGGGAATGCTTTATAAAAAGGGAAGGTGTGGGTGTTGCTGGTTGCTGAAGGCAACCGTTTGTAAAGAACTTCCAGGGATCATGGTCTGTTTGTTTTACCAGTGAATTTCTTGTTTAACTCCTGCTCTGTTTTGCTTTTGTAACCACTTATCTGTTGGGAAAGTCTTTTGCGTTTTTCTTTTGGAGAAAAACTTATCAGGACTGTTTTTGAAATAAAAAGAGGTTGGTTTTTCCAGCCTACTGTTAAAGAGGGGTTGTTCTTGTGATGCAACAAGGACAGACGTAGGCTGGAACAGAACAGGCGGCAGGCGTGCCCACAGAGAGGGCTCTGAGTGCCGCCTCTGGCACGTGTGCCATAGGTTCGCCATCACTGATCTAGGAGGTCGCCAGGTATTATACTGACTCAAAGGCATGTGTGTGTGCGTGTGTGCGCGCACACACACACACAGTGTATATAGCAAAAAGTGTATATAGCATTTTTCTTCAATTTAGCATCCTTCAACAATAGCATTAGCACTTAAGACTTATTTATTGCTCCATAGTGCTTTACAGCCCTGACTAAGTGGTTTACAGAGTCAGCATACTGCCCCCAACAATCTGGGTGCCCATTTTACTGAAGGATGGAAGGCTGAGTCAATTTCAAGCTGGTCAGGATCGAACTGCAGGCTATAGGCATAGTTAGTCTGCAATAATGCATTCTAACTACTGTGCCACCAGGGCTCCTCCTCTTACAGCACAATCACAAAATGTTGGTTCTTGGCTTCAACAAGCTAACAACCAACACTTTGGGAAACTAAAATTTAAGGAACACTATTTAGAATAGGATGTCTGAAAATGTAATAAAGCACCTTTCCTCTTTCATGCACATACATGCAGCTGCATTTTTTAAAGAAATCCACTGATACCAAATTTGTTTTTAAAAGTTCCTGCACTCACTCACTGGGTGATAGAATTTATATATGTTTTATATACATAAAACGTTTTATGTTTTAACTGTATATGTAACTGTAAGCCACCCAGAATTACTCTATGGTAAAATAATTTTAATAAACAAGCAAGCAAACAAATGTTGGAGCTATTGGGAGAGGATCAGATTACCCTTCTCCACTCTGTACTCAATAATCTCAGCTTGGATCAAACCACCTTGCATTTTCTTAGGATAAATACAAACAGAAAGGCTACTATATGCTACACATTTCATATGTTGGGTACTTGACCCCTTGGTGTGATTAAAAAGAGCAATCAATGGCAATTTGTTAGGAAAACATATTTCCCACCTCCCAGAATTAGATTTGGAGAATAACCGCTTGTAGCCATTTTCTTTTACTTGAAAAATTTCACTGAAAACCTTTTCTTGAACGACTGACCTCTACTAGTAGCATGTACTCAGAACTTAACTGGAACAGATCAGACGACATCGCATACTCAGGCCTGCCACCCTTGAGAATACTGGGAAAGAAGCTGCAGCAAGTCATTCCCCTCCGTGTCTGGCAACAAACTGCAACATGTCCTGACTTATGGTAGAAGGTTGAGGGGGGGGGGTGTGAAGAAAATTTTTCAGTCTTTGCAAGGAATGGAAAAGGAAGGGAGGGAGTAAAGTCACACTGGCCATCTAGCAAACCACAGTATGTAGCTGTCATCCAATCTTTTCCATTAAATTCTTTCTGGTCCCAACAGAGAGATGGGAATATAGAATTACTGTCCTCAGAAAAGTTGCATCTCCTTCCCATCTCTCATGCTCTTTTGACCTAGTTCTATAATCTGTTTCCAGCTGAAGATAGTCCCACTGGACCCATTATCTCATTCCCCAACCTCATGCCTCGGTCCAAGCAAAGCATTCAATGGCATTTTCACATTACCTTCTCATGCTCCTCATTCAAATGCTGAGATGGCAGCTGGGCATGGCATGTAAAAGAGGCTCTCTCTCTTTTTTTTTCCCCCGTTATCACCTTGTGCACAGAAATGGAGAACTGCTTGGCAAACATGAAGTTGAGATTTGAGCTTCTGCCAGTTATCCTTCTAAAAGTGTTACTGGTTACCTGTTATCATTGTTGGAATACTTAGAGCAAATACTGTCTTGGGAAGCAGGAGCCAGGAGCCAGGAAGGTGTCAGTGAATAGTTATCATCAATGCACAGCAGAATTTAAAATACTGCCACTATTAAATGTGCAAAATCAATACAAAATCCCATTCAGCATGATAGGGAGTGCCGGATTTGCACATGAAATAGGATGGGCTAGTATAGCAGGCTATATGTGTTGATCTGTTCTTCGTGTAACCTCAGATTCCATGTGGAGAATATCGTTCTGAATTCTTTACCATATGCCAGGGGTAGGCAACCTTGGCTCTTTTATGACTCGTGGACTTCAACTCCCAGAATTCCTGAGCCAGCCATGCTGGCTCAGGAATTCTGGGAGTTGAAGTCCACGAATCATAAAAGAGCCAAGGTTGCCTACTCCTGCCATATGCTTTGTTGTCACTTCTCAGAAAGCATCAGGAAAGCTTCTTTTTCAGATTTCTTCCTCCCAAATGGATTTCCTTTTTATAGCAACGGGTATACATGCAATCTTAGCCTAAGCTTACTGAGAGGTCAATGGTCCACATTACAACTCTAAACTCCTAGGCGAAGGCAGCTTCCTTGCTTTTAGGAAGAGAATTTTTAATTCCACAGGGAACGGTTTTGTTTACTGAAAAAATAAGTGATTGCAACTCTAACATGGAGGCCATCTATGCAAAAATAATGTGAATGGTTAAATTATTTTATGCAGGCTTTTATTCCAGAACAGTTTATTTCTTGCTTCCACCCCATCATTCTTACCAAATATTTACATGCCAATAAAACTGATAGCTGCATCTTGCCTTATTTATGGATGGTCATTCATCTGCTGGAAGCTAGAAAATGTGGAGGTTTTAGGGATGTCCTGTGAAGTGCTGATTGTTCAGAGATTGATGAATGTTTCCTGCAGACTGTAGAATAAATCTAAGCATCCATTTTTCACATAGCAAATTACAAAGTAACCTAACAGAAAATTGCTAATGAAGAAGAAAAAGAGAATATGATTGCAAAATATACCTTTATTGAAAAATAAGTCAGGCTAAATTGTAATGGACCTAATATTGCATGGGATTAAAGTTCTGTTTCTCTCCGCCCTCTGAGGAAGGTCCCATGATGCAAACAGATTGACCTTGGGGTTGCTTAAGTGGGAGTTGAAGATTGTCATCAACAACTATAATGGTGAGAATAACCTTGGGAAACAGAAGGAAAAGCCACAGCCAAGGCAAAGATTGCACAAGAGATAAATCAGCCCATAGAAGTGGAGGGGAGGGGAGGAATGGGGAGGGGAGAAAGTGTCTCAGAAGGGACTCTCCTTAGTTCTCTGAAAAAGCAAGGCAAGGCAAGAGGAGAAGTGGTTTCAGACTTGCAAGATTCTGTTACTGTAATCTTACAATAAAGGTAGTATTTGTACTCATGGTTTTGGTTTCTTGACTCAACTACCTCAAAGACCGACAGATGTTGTTTCTATTCATGGAGGGCTTTTCTAATATGGCTTTCCTGAATGAGAATATTGCAATTTTGTGGAAAAGGGATTGCCAGGATGAAGACTGACATACTAATGCCTTTTTTTCAATAGGGATGTGATGCATAAAAATCATTACCTTGATGATTTATTAGACTATGATGGAATTGCTCAGTATAACTTGGACAGTTTTATCATAAACATAGTCTCAAAAGGTTTTTGATGCCTTCCAACTGAAACATTCATGCCTGGACCAACCACTCTAGATGCAGGAAGCTCAGAAACAAGTCCTCTGAACATGATTTCATTTGGGAGGACACATCTCTGGGGAGATTGCTTGAGATCAACTACTAATACATAGATTATTTGATGCAGGAATTTAGCTCTGGCCTTGAGATGATGGTTCAGCTTCAGTAAAGTTGAAAGTATGAGAAAGAAAGAGACTCTAAACAGTCTTGTTGCCTTTAAAATTGAGCAGTGAAGGTTATGAACAGACATTCAAGATTCTGTTAATATATCCTACAATTAGGTAGCATTTCAGAAATCTTTATGGTGACTGTTTCTTTACCTGGTCTAAAAAAGCTGGCTTGTATTTGTACCTGAAAAGTGTACTGGAGATACCCCATCTGTAGCTGCTCCAACAATGCTGATACTTGAAAAACAAGGCCCTTCAGGTCATAATGTCAAAGGTTAAAGCCCTGTGACCTGAAGCCAAGTGCCCTGAACTCAATGGAGTTCTGAAAAAGAGTGGACTATTATCAAAATTAATTTATGCTAAAATTGTGGGAGTCACAGACAAACAGAAAGAATTGGTGAGAGCCCAGCCTAGTCACAGAATACATACTGATGGGGAAACCTCCTGCCAAACAATTATGGAAACCCTAGAAAACTCTGAAATTCTAAGCTCTATATGGAAGCACGTATGATCCACAGAGGCAGCAATGGAGAAACATGTATTAGCTGAACCATGACAAGCTTTACTGAAGCTTTAAGCTAAGTTCTATGAGCACTGGAGATGCAAACCCTGAACTAATGACTTTAAATAAATATTTGTGCACTGTAGAAAGAGATGTGTGCTTCTCTAATGGAGCCTATTATTCTCCTTAATGAAAAATCAGGAAGAACATTAGTTCATAAAATTCATGGCCTTCATTAGGGAAACGCTAATACTCAGAATATGGGAAATAAATACGGTGAACTCAACCTCTTTATTGATCAGAGATAAATCTGAAAACACCTTGAAAATGGTGTGGTAATTACCAGAATTTGTGTGGATTTGTTAAGAACAAGTCTTGCCAGATTAAATTCATTATTTTATTGATAACTCCCTTAAGGCAAAATATATCTTTATTTCAGCAAACATTTGACAAAGTATCCCATGACTTCTTGATCAGCAAGTTACTTAACTATTGTGCCTTTGAGCCCATCCTACTACTACTACTACTACCACCATCCTATTAGTACTATTATCATCCTACAAATCTTATTCAAAGAGTGCTCATCAATTTTCATTCATCTAGTTAAAATGAAATACCATACAAGATGCAGTAAGATTCAGCCTTGGGCCTCCTGTACTCTTCAAAGCTTTTATTAATGATTAATGATTTGGATGACAAAATAGAAGGAACTTGCAGATATCACAATAGTAGATGAGAGACAACTACTATCCTAAAAAATAGAAATAAAAATCAAAATGGTGTGCTATATTAACAGTATGTCCATTGATCCTGGCAACCTGGCATGAGCAAAATCCTGTTTCTTCGGCATTGAGGGTACAGAAACCATTATTTGGGAGACTGTGTATGAATCACACATGCAGAGGGCAATTGATGGTTCAAACAAACCCATAAAAATATTGAAAAAAATGACAGTGTTGATGTTTCTAACCAAAATCTGACTAGGCAGATAGATTTCCCACAGAAATCCATTGCTTGAGCCAACAAAGTGAAATCAAAATGGAATTCTGCCTGAATCTTTCATGCATGCCAAGTTAATCCTTAATGTGGTTTGACTCTACTAATGGGAAAATAAATGGAGATAGAGGCATTATGTGACAGTGTTCCAAGCACAAAGAGGTGAAGAGAATTTATTTTCCATCTCAACAAGAGTTGCACAATTCACATTAGAAGCTAAAGAGGAGCAAATCTAAAAGGATAGATTAGCTTTCCAGGATGTATGTTTACAGTAGCAACATGTCATGAAAGACAAGTGTTTATAGATTCTGGTGGCAAGAACATCTTCAATTTTAAAAGCACATTTTTTTTCAGTTTCTCACATTGAGGATGATGTCATATTAAAGATGTAAGAGTTCTCTACTTAGATTGCACCATTTCTCATCCAAATGCACGCCATAAACACTACGAGAAATGGTCACATATGAGGGGGGAAATGCATACAAGAGAAATAACATAACAGAAGAAACTGCCATTTAAATAAGGCGTATTTGGAGATTACTAGTGGGAAACTGAAAACCACAAATACCAAGTTGTTTTCATCCTGAATAGGTTGCACATGCTTTTTGAGAAGGTTAGCAATTCTAAACTTTTTTTAAAAAAATCAAATTCTAGAACGCAGAAAAGAAGAAACAGCTGTTGTAATTACTGCATATCATACAGATATAGATCAATTTATATTTGGTGAAAAATATTTCAGAAATTTGCATTTCTTTGTGTTCTTTATTAGCTGAATCTAGCTAGATAACAACCAGCTGTTCCCAGGATAGAGAAGATAGTCACATAAATATGTCTGAGCTACTTACGACTATCAAGATAATTACTTGGAAACCATTAATTTGGAAAGGTGGGAAGAAAAAGTCTAGATATTAACTCTGGAGTATAGACAGCTATAAATGATTGCACATCTTTGCATTGCAGAGGGCAAAACATCTGTGTGCATCTAGAGCTTCATTTTTGCTAAAGAGCTTAATTTTACACAGCTGTGTATGAGATCTGTCCACCAAGTTAAGCCAATTGCAGAACAAGAGTAAAGTGTGTGAAGAGCTGAGATTCCCTGCTGTGTCCTGCTGTGAAGCCTGACAGATTGAAAGGCTGAGGAAGCAGGCTTTTAGAGAACTGGAACAATAGTTAGTATTTGAAGGGCAGAGATTAGGAAGCCTTTGACATGGACTGCATGCTGAAAGAATACTAAATAAACCACACAACTGTGTGGCCTTCCCTTCCCTATGACCTCCATCCATGCAAGTTTTCATCTCCATCAGGAACTTAGCTCTGTACGTATACTATAAGTCATTGCACAGATAGCACAATTGATTCCGTGTGTGTGTTCATGTTTACTTATCTAGTTTACATATCTAAGTGGTTGTACATAAAGTCTCTAAATATATGGAAGTCAAATAGAAAACCAGCAGGTGCAATCAGCACACACCAGATCAATTCATTGTTATACACATATATACATAAGAAGTTCTGCTGTGCACAGTTTGAACATCTCCACAAGGAAGAAAAGATCCATACAAGAACCGATCCATTCACAGTACTTGCAGTCCATTGCAATCAGGCTTGGCTGATCAAATCGGATGTTCAGTAAATACTGATTTACTACAACCACCCATCTACTGATTAGTAACTAACAGTCTAATGGGGGGTGGGGAGTTAAGATGCAATGTAACATATCATTGGCCATTCCAACTACTCTTGATACTAAATGCTTTTCAGAATAATGTTAAAATCTTGTCTTGTACATACATGTTTACAGTATTTGGAAGTTGCATAATTACAAGTTCTTCTGAATCTCTTGGAGACCCTATCTGAAGTATAGTCTAACATAATAATGGCAATTCACATCTTTTGTATTTCTCATCTTGATTACTTCAACATACTTAGATCTGCAGGAAAGGCATTTTTAAATACACATACACACACAGACACACACACAGACACACACACACACACACACTAGCTGCCAGAAGTTCACACATAAGAGAATGCAGGATAGGTCTTTCTCTTTTGTGGCCCCCAATCTATAAATGCAATCTGTCTAGGTGTGTCTGGCTCCAACTTACATAGTATTTATTCATTAAGCTTTTAAGTGTTAATTAAATTTATTCCGATTTAGTCTTGATTTTAATTATATCATTTCATTCATAGTGTTTAGATTGCTCTAGATGATTAGAATACAGATCCAGTAACTGCTCATACATTGGTCTGCAGCAAATTAAGCTTCTTTTCAATGAATAAGAGACCCACAATGTTGCAACCAAGAGTTATATGTGGTATAGTAACAAGTTCTGAAAATATATATTGGGAAATATATTGAGGGTTGATGTGACATAATGGCTAACGATCAGGATGATCATGTATGTGAAGCACTTTTAAGCTAGTGTTACAACTGCAATATCAGCAGGACGAGTAAGACAAAGTGATACTTCTCTGTGCAGTAAGAACTGACTTGCAGAATTGTTGAAAAATAAGATATTACAAAAGCCCTTGAGAAAAGGATGCACAGAAATGGGGGGGGGGAGGAATGAAATATTGCCACATAAATAAAAACAGCAATGGTTACTAGGAATATAGAAAGTTGCCTTCAATTTGCTCAGAATCTATTCATTGAGCCCACTAATATCTATTGTGACTACAGCAATTTTCTGCATGCATGGAATTTTTGCTATCTCACGGCCTTATTAAATTGAGATGTAAGAAGCATACATTCAAAGAATGTCCTTTGCAGAGGAATACTATATCCTCAAAATTATGGGAATTGCTAGAGAGCCAGAAATTATACTTGGTATGGATTCAAGAAATCAAGCATCACATTCTGGCCCTAGGTAAATGCTATAGTTTCATCAGTGAGGAATTAACCATGTCAATGCAAATCCCTGAAAGAAGGGCAAAGGACAAATTCAACACAGAGTGAATGCATTCTTTGAGCATTAAGCCTGAACTACTCAAAATAGCAAAATATATAGTATATACAGTAAGGAAGAATATTCAGATTTGCAGAAGTACAAAAAAATTCATCACAAGGAAATTCCTCAGAAGGGGGGGGGGAGTAGCATCCAAGTAGCCGTTAGATGCAACATGAAATTCTTGACTATGGAAGATGAAATAGAAAAGAATTCTACCTGCTGCTCGATGAAGATTTCATTTGGAGTTGTGTACCACAGGAGATTAATTCTCCAGATAATTAAAGGAGGGGAGAAAAAAAGCTGAAAAACAGCCACTGGGAAAATGGAAAATTTAGATCAGGACCATGGCAGAAGAGAAAGGTGATTTAATTGCACGCACAGAGAAACATAACATTGTCATTTCCTTCATCACATTTGTTCCACAAGGCTGCTATCAGACTGACCAGAAAAAGGAAAATAAGATCTCAGTGCCTGTCATATCCCCTCTGTAGGGCAATAGGGGGAACAGAACTTAATCAGGAAAGGGATGTGTATATGGGAGAAAAAGCATAGCACTATTTCCTCTCCATTGTACTCAGTGCTATGCTGTGTTTGTGTGAGTGCGCGCGTGCGCGTGCGGACATGGGGGGGGGGAGAGATCTTTCTTGGAAGATCTAATCACAGATCTTTTGGTACCATCTGTAGCTTGACCTTGATGTTGGCTAAACGATGGAGGAGGGAGAATGGGCTGGGTTAAGCTTACAGCATATGGGTCCAAACAAAAAGGCTGGAAGAAAGAGCAGGAGAGATCTATGCACAAAGCTGTGACTTGGGAGCAGAGTAGGAAATGCTGAGCCACAAATGGCTTGGAAAAATGCGCTGTGGGTGGTCTCTGGAGTTTTTAGGTTCCAGACGTGACCTGTTCTGACCCAGGTTGAGCCAGGCCCAGGTCCCACCCCGTAAAGGCAAGGTCTCATTCTTGGGAACTGAGTGTGCTGGTTCAGAAGAATAGGAGGGCAAAACAAAAGCAGTAACGAAAATCATGCTTCAGGACAGAGCCTCCTTCTCATTGGTAAACCTGTTTACTCCTGGGTAATGCTACTTTATGTGGTCAGCATAATTTAAGCTTCCTCTGTGAAAAGCCAAGGAGGAGGATCATTCTCACATAATTTTCTCTTTAATATATTCACAAATGGTTGTGGGGGGGGGGGGGACTTTACTAAAATGAAGAGGCATAAAACCACACGAAGTAGTCAAGCTTGGGCCTACACTGCCAGATCTCAGTTAAAACTAAACTGGAATGAAAGTAACAAAATCCGAGTTCCAGTTCCCACTTCCATGCCAGCTTTGCAGTGGAATAGATCCCAGCCCTACAGAGAAATCAGAAGATGGGAGCAGACACCACTATCAGGTTGTTTGTACACTGCACCTCCTAGATACAGAAGTTGACTCCTTAGTGTACTTAGATAATAGAGGAAGGAGAAGGAGAGGAGAGATGGATTTTATAGTAATCTCTTTGAGTGTCCCAGTCTGCTTTTGACCATTTTCACAACTGAAGCTATTAGTACTTTATTTTGTCTAGCCTTTAAAAAGGTAGCAAAAATAAATATCCAAGGTGTAACGGTACAATAGTAGAGTCTCCTCTTGTTTCCTTTTTATACAGAATAGCTGGTTTCTGCTTGGAGTTCAAAATGAAAAGAGCCACTTGGCTGTCAAACCAGGTAGGTAAATGGAAGAAATCTTGCTGTCTCTTTTGAGCTGCATTAAGCTTTAAATCATCTCTCCTAATTCCTCTTCCAGGAATTTTACTCTCATTCTTCCCTCCCTCCCTCCCACCATCTATACCAAGAAGCAAAAGTCGAATATAACAGAACAGAGTTTGCAGGCACTTAAACAAAATTCGGCTGATAAAATTAATGTTCAGCATATAGATGAATTTTTGGTAGATTCCTGGCCCAGGCAAGGAATGCCAACTGCTTTGCTTCAGGGTCTATTAGGATACTAATTGCCAGTCAGGGTAGCAACTGATTTATTGAAAAAGAAGCAGGAAAAAGCAGCCAGGCAGCCAAGCCTTCCGCCACTGGATGTATGGGCCATAGAGTTCCAGCCAAACCACTTGCCTGCCAGATGTTCACAGCTGGGAGTATATCACCCTTGTCTCATCGATGCTACCTGCCAAAATCTGGATTTTCCATTCCCAGCTGTAAATGAGAAATTCCAGGGCAACCCTGAGCCAACGATGACAAAGCTGAAAGCACCACCTATTGTTATACAATATACAGCATTGAATTGTGGTCCTGAAGTACAGGTGACCTCCCAGATGACCTGTCCATGGTGCTGAACCACATGCAGTACAGCCCATGGGAATCATTACTAAGCCTGGAGCAGGTGGAATCCTGACGGAGAGAGCTGATTTGTCTTCTGCAGATGTTTGGGAGAACAACGTAGGCAGGTATTTCAGTGTGATAAAGTATGAAAGTCACATTAGCATTTTTCAAATACAAAATATTTCACCATGTCTTAGAACTACAAAATATGTTTTCCCTCCACCAGAGTTTTATATTCAGATCACTTCGTGACTTAATTTCAAGTGCTAGATAATTAGAAGAAAATATTGCAAAGCATATAGCTTACAGGTTAGATATTCCAAATTCAGTCCCCCGAACTTCTTGGTATGCCAACAATTTTTTTGAAAGATCTGGTGTTACAAAGAAGAGCATAATTACATTTTAACCTTTCCTCTATCTAACTTTAGCCTCCACAGCCTCACAAAAGTTATCAACAAATTGCATTTTGATGTGATTAAAGCAAAAATGTATTAAATATACAGCAAATAATTATATTTATTTGTTTTAAATATTTTTAAGAATCATATTAAATTACATTTTGTCTGACCCTACTAAACTTCTGGAGTTCATAACTGGGATGTTGTAGGAGAAGGAGTAGCAGAATCTGTAGCAGACCTAAGAGGGATCAGCCTATAATCCTTACATAGCCACAAGCGAACTAAGTCCAACCTGCCTTGAATTCCATTGACCCTCCAAGCAGCTCTGTTACTTGAGAAGATTCCTATGCATAGGTTTTAGCAATAAATCAGTTTAACTAGACCTTCAAGTGTGGACCTGGTTTTTCATGCCTGACAGATGTTACTTAATGCCGAGTCTAGCCCTCTCAGTCCAAACATTTTTGTACAGGTTATCTTAGGCCAGTGATCTGAACAGTTTAGGCCAGAAATGATATTGTCATGTTAAATTTACAGTCTGGCTTACCAGGATATGCCTGCCTTGTTATCCCATGTGGCATGAAAATGCAGCTAGAACATATGGCTTGATGTCCTAATTACTTCATATTCAGAGAAAGTTGCAGCTGAAGGCTGTTTATTAGTAATAGCTATCCCAGAATTAGGCCAAATAACAGAAGGCAAACAGCTGTGTAAATTCTTGATTCCAAACTACTTGCCCAACCCTTGTTCTTGACCACAGCTTTGTATACAGTGAACCAAAACAAAACATAGAAATCTATTCCAAGGAGAAAAGAGGAACAGGGGGCAGGGGAAGAGAAAAAGGAGTCAATCTTGCAACGTACTACCTTACATTTTTCCTAATGTATATTTCTTCTCTTTCCTAAATGACTGAAATGTTGGTAACAATGGGAAAAAAATATAGAAGAGGAAACAGCTGGATGATGAAACAGAGGAGCCAGGAAAACAGTGCTAATAGGGGATGGTAAAGGAAACGTTAATGAACTGAGTACTTAATAATTTGCCCCTTCAAAAGAACCCTGCTCAGATTAAATCTCAGCTGACATTTCAGACAAGTCCTCTGCCAGCACTAAGGTCTGAAACATTTTAAAGATTTTGGAGAGAAGTTAATTTTCTGCAGTTGTTAAAATTTGAGGAATGATCCAGACGTAAGAGGCTTGCAAATGTGAAATGCATATCCTCCCATGAAAGTCGATCATGCCATGCTGAAGGGCCAAAATACTTCTCCTACCTAGCAGAAACAAAGCAAACCAATTAAATAATATTGTGGCATAAACAGTTGCACTAATAGGACAAGGGAAAGCACGGTTTAAATTTCCTCACAAAACAATCTTGGCCTTGGACCAGGCATTACTCCTCAGCCTGACTTAATAGGGTTCTTGTTAGATTAAAGAGAAGCAGGGTTAATCATGCAGCACCTTGAGTTCTTTGGAGGAAAGGTTGGCTATAAATCCTTATTGTTTCATAATACCTTTCATGCATACAATCTCTACTACTACTATCATTTACAGATGTGGCAAGACAGACTGACAGAAAATAGTCTGCTTATAGCAAAGAAACTACATCAGAGCTCAGAAATGAAATGAACTTTGATTTCCCAGTTTACTTTCCCCATTAGTTCTCATCAGAGAGGAGATGAAAAAAATGTACCTATGTGGTCACTAGGAGTTAAAAAAAAAAACTTGAGGGCACAATTAGTCAATCAATTAATCAATCTCACCAGAATCCCTTCATGGTCTCCTTCTCTCTCTCCTTCCCTCCTCCAGTTCTGGGGCCTTTAGGAACTGCTGCCTATGTATTTGCAAATTTTTCTTTACAATCAAAACAGCTAGAAATTTGCTTTATTTAATTGAAAACAAACATATTCAAGATGTTAAATTCTACATCAAATTTCTTTTATACACATTTGAAGGCTTCCAGATTCCTTTCCATGACTCACAATGATCTCAGAGTTGAAGTGTAATAACATTCCTATTTTAATTTGTGCTGTATATAAATGAATGAATCTGAGCAACAGTCCCCTGGCTTCTTCCCCTATCACTATACAGATCTTTGCTAATGTTTTCCAATACAATTGGCGAGCCTGCAGAATAATTCCTATTAGATAACATTACATATCATTACTCTGCAATATTACATATCAGAAACTTTGTCTATTATATAATAGGCCTATACAAAGGTCTCCTCCCCAGCTTCTGAAGACAAAACAGTGGGATGTTTTGTGTTTTTTTTTTGCTTGATCACCAAGAGGTCCATGAGTCAGAAGAAGATTCTGTGCCCATTCATCTGATGATTTGTTTGCAATGGAACTGCCAATGGAACTGCTAAAGCAACAAGAAACACCTAGATGAGATAAATTGAATTCACACTGAATTTGCAGAGAGTAAAATCTGCACAGCTCCCAGAACACAAAGCACTTCACTGAATAGCCCCTTTGCACTTTCTTTCAACTTTCCACATCTAATACAGGAAAGTGGTTCAATCAACTTTTCTGTGCTGTGCTACAGAGGTGATATCTTCTAAAGCAGAAAATCCACAGAATGAATTTTCTTGGCTTCCAACCCCTTTTTACAGCTTCTGAGAGCTCTTCAGGATCATGTTGTCAAAATGTTAATCCTTGATAAAATAATCTCACACACACTCACAGAGATTGCACAATAAAGTCTTTCTGTAAAAAACAACAAAAAATCCAGAATAAAAAACTGAAGCCCTTAAAAACTGAACAGCTGAACATTTTAACCCCAGGGACTCCAATGATAATATGAACCACTAACCAGATTTTGAAAATCATTTAAAGATTTTCTTCTAAAAGCAAGAACAGTACCCTCCCCTGCTAAAGATAAATAAAAAAGCTGTCTCAATTATCAGAAACTCTATCCGATTGTACTTGACTCGGGCAAATCTTTCTAAAGCAAAAATTTAATAAGTGGGTGTGTTTTTATTCTCCCAGGCTTTTTTAGGAAATTGTTTTTGGAAAAAAATTCCTTTTTTATTGCTTTCATTGTTAAATACTGGTTTGTTGCTGCTTGATTTGTAATTGCTGTCAATGCTATTGTATTGTTTTTAATATATTGCAAACTAACCTCAAAGGCAAGCCATCTTTTTTGCAATCAGGGGCTGCATTTTTTTTAATTGGCTGCCAAGAACTGGAGTGAGTACAACACTGATGCTATGAAGTCACAAGAGGAGAAGAAAGGGGATGGGGGGGGGCGTTCCAGCCCTCCCCTTCAGTCCTCCCCTTCAGCCCTCCCTCCCCTTAAAGCTTTACTGTATTAATGCACATATTGTGTTAGTGCACTTATTTTCCTTTAATACTCATTTAAAACCAATGGGAAATGATACTGACATTGTCCAATATGATTTGATAGCAAATTTCAATAGTGTAACCTTGGGAGATCCAGAGGTTGCAAAAATTGAACTGATGCTACTGTACTTCATATTCCATGTGTTGCCAATTCTTCTGCACCTGAAAGCGAATTATAAACGTTCTATCAAATATTAAGGAAACATAATAACTCCTTTCTCCCTCTCCAGCAATCCTGCTAATCCATGTGGATTAGCAACAATCATATGAAAGATTAGTTCATTCCTTTCTTAGAGACATTTGTGGAAAACAGATTCTTTGGTTAGGAGTCCAGTATTAATAACTCATGTGTTGGAAGAACAATACTTTTTTTTTTTTTTTGCTTTCATAAAGATTCGGTTATGGAGAACCAAAAGCCAAATGCACACAGCGAACCAAACAGGAAGTTACCACAATAATATTATCATGCATCCTTTTTTAAAAAAAAATAGGCAGTTTAACCAATCTGCATTTTTATGTTGGAGGGAACAGACACTGCATTCTATAAACCTTAAATCAGAGATCGTATCGCTTAATTCATTCTGAACTGATGAGCTCACCATATTGACAGATTATTTCTCCACAAATAGATCACAGTAAAAAAAAAAAAAAAAAGGAGTGTGGGTGAGAGAGTATGTACCTTAATTGGAACAGATGGCCATACAAAGTCTCATTGCAACATTCAGGCAAGTAAATGTAAAATAGCATACACACACACAAACATATAAATAGCACTGAAAGGCTTTGATTGTTCCCAAATCTCAGTTTTTAATATAAGGCTTCCCTGAAATTGTAATGTGTAATTAAAAAGATATCCTGCGGGTGAGGGTTTTTAACTATCTTTGAAGTTACCTAAGACAATGTATCTTCTGTCCTCTCCTGTCCCAACCCTGTGCCAGAAGTGTTCTAGTTCATTAGAGCAGGGGTCTCCAACCTTGGCCACTTTATGACTTGTGGACTTCAACTCCCAGAATTCCTCAGCCAGCATGGCTGGCTGAGGAATTCTGGGAGTTGAAGTCCACAAGTCATAAAGTGACCAAGGTTGGGGACCTCTGCATTAGAATAAATCACCCCTGCATTGCTGTCTGAACTGGTGGATTGTGACATCTGAACATGGACAGTCATTCCTTTAGAACTCTATATAGTAAACCCTGCATTTAACAGACCATTTGTGGAATGGTCATTAAATCCAAATGTACATAAATTATGTTTTTATATTATTTGAATCAATGGACACAAAAAAAATAAACACATTAAATAAATAATGATGCAAATCACTAAATCATGTCAATGATCTGTATTGTTTGAAATAGTAGGTTTTGTCCCCTGCTTTGGGACAAGTAATTTTTTCCTGTTGCACCTGAGAACTCCAGAACTGAAGTACAGAGAACTGGATATTTACTGCATAGTTTTTGTATAATATCACTTCATTAAACTGATGCCCTCAGTATTTCCTGGTCTGCGATTCTTATATGTCATTGAATATATTGGCTAGAAGTGATGGGACTTAAAGCCCAGCCAAATATTAAGTTGGTGAAAGTTATTATGCTCACACAGCATATAAACCCATGAGCATTTCAACCAAATTTTACTCAATTAGCCGAATTAATAATGATGGTGAGAGACATCCCTCAGGGAATGAAAAGAGGAGCACATGAAGATATAGTACTCTGATTTTGACCATTATTTGATGTTGGGTTTGTGTATGTATACACAAAGCACATCTCATGCTAGCTGTCATCTCTTTTCCCTGTGGCATTTCAGGTGCAGACATTGAGTTCACCTGCCTGAAAGGCCCCTTGTATTTCTCCCAATCATGCCTGAACGAGTCTCTGGCAACCTGGAATGAAGTTGAAGAACTGCCTTGGGCTTCTGCGTTTGAGGCCCCTGTTCTACCGATACTCTTAGCTTTGGGTTAAATATAAAGAGAATGGAGGGTGAGGGATTGTCCCATTCTGATTGGGACCAAGCCATCCAAGCTTCAACGACATTATAGTCATTCTTCATCTCCCACTGCCTCTTCCCGCCCAGACATTTATTAGAGGATGAGATCCCCATTTTTAACAAGCAAAATAGGGAACGTCGTGGATTAAAACAGGGGTGAAGAGATAGAAGATTTGCTATAAAACCTCTTATTGATTGGCAGTGTCAGCTGAACAACAAAGTACCTGCTCCTCCCTTCCAAATCTAATTGCTGAAACCAAAAAGCTCAACATAAAATAGAAGCAGTAGGTGTCAAGCAAACATAATCTGGTCCACAAAGAAAATATATGTATTTTCTTTTCCAGAAGGAATATATTCCTTGTTTATGTGCAGTTGAAAATCAAGCAACATGGCAAAATGTTTGAAAAATAAGAAACAATATAAGAGATGGTTCTTGGGTAGCATGAGGGAAAGAAACTATATAAAGGGGAAATTAAGCTTTAAAATTTTCCAGAGTTTTTCATCAGGATTTGTGATGCAGAAAACAGGATATAAATTAATCTATAAGGTTTACAATAGCATTTGATTTTCAGCTCCAGAGCTGAAAAATAATTTCTGGGCTTGAATACATGCTCAGAGGCAGTCTGTCCCTTAATCCTATGTTCTCTTCTTGAGCCATTGTTTTGCACCTGATCCAGGATTAGATAATTTTGGATTAAAGAAAGGAACAGCTGGCAAGGTACAATCCTTTTGAATCCTGAGAGAAAGGGGAAGCAATAAATTAGAGAATGACAGACCAGGGAGCCTGAGTTGGCATCTCTCCCTATATCATTTGTTTTCAATCAAACTATTTTTGTTGTTATTGATGTTGTTTTGCTAGCTTCCCTGAAAAACATTCCTGCCAGGAATGTCCCATTGTGAATGGGTGTGTGCACAGACAGCAGACAATAAAAAAGAATTAAACTTTCTAAGATCAGCAATGAGAAGAAGAGGTTAAAATGTGCACATTTATTTGATTTGCACTTTTGTAGTTTCCTGATCACAAGATTTTTAAGGAAGAGACTGAATGTCCAAAAGAGTACAGACTTGGTCAGGGATCACAGAAGTTATAGATAAATACCCAGAAGCCACCAGATTATCTACCCCTCTCTATATGCTTCTGAGTTGCTAACATAAGCCACCCTGGCAAAATGTTTAAAAAATAAGAAACAATATAAGAGAGTATTCTTAAGCAGCATGATGGAAAGAAACATCCATAATAGGAGGCATTCATTCTTGAGGGCCATTGTAACAATACAGCATTTTTTTTCAATCTTATTTGATACTTATTTCAAAAAAGATCCAGTTCATATAGCTACACTGAAAATTATATTGAAATTGAATACACACAAATATACATCTATACATTTTTAAATAGTTCTGTTCAGGTATCTTACTGGGATGCTCAGTAGGATTATTTACCATAGTTTCATGGGCAGCTACAAAAAAAATATCTGCTTTTATACTTCCCTCCTGTGCAAGCCTTCTCGTCAGCCATCTGGAAGTAAGATCTAAGGGAGGGCTATGAGATTTTTATAACTTTGTTCCCTGTTACCAATTTACTGTATTTTGCTGAAACCATAGTTCCTCACTGCCTTTCCAAAAAAAAGCAGCTGATATGGGAATAGAGAAAAACGCAACTCAGAAAGAAAATAAAAAGCAGATACCACATTTAAGGAGGAGAAAAAACAACAATGAATTAAAATAAACTTACAGAAGGCTAGAGCTACGACAGAATTAAGCAGCGGATTAAAACTAGGCAGGATAACAATTCCCTTATGACTTTTCTTCAGATGCTATTGTAAGCAATAC
Source organism: Azemiops feae (assembly GCA_023970755.1). NCBI lineage: Eukaryota > Metazoa > Chordata > Lepidosauria > Squamata > Viperidae > Azemiops > Azemiops feae. Next base: position 673,855 of record JALGBA010000082.1, on the reverse strand, counting down.
AGATTTAAGCTGATGCTTCCAGGGAATAGCCAAAGCCTGGGGTGAGGTGGAGGGGGGGGTGTCATTCTATAAGACAATGTATCCAGCTTTAGTAGAGCTGCATCAGCATAATTGTCCCATCAAACTGGATCCCAGCTTGCTGCTGTCATCAGTCATCCCTTTTATCTCCTTGGAGTTCTTTATTCAATGAACAGCAACATTTCTGGACAGGAGCTCAGCCACTATTTGCTTCTGATTCATTGCAAAGATCCCTTTCTCAGATTTTCCTCAGGGGGAATTTAATACAGCAGTTTATTAAGGACTAAAGACTGGCAGCCCAGTTTCCATCCATAATCATTCCTCATCCCAAAAATATGCCTGAATGGATGGGATGAATGACTGACTGGCAGGGAAGAAACACCGGAACAAAACCCCAGGGAGATGGCAATGCTGTTTTGGACTCACTGAGGACTTGAAGCTTGAAGTGCCACATCAGGGGGCACAGACCCCTGCCCTTCTTCCTGATCAAGAAGGTTCTGCTGCTAGTAACTATGGTACCTGCTTCACTTGTAATAGCAATGCCTCATAGAGGATAAGGTGGTCCAAAAATGGAGACAGGAGGAGGAAGAGAATTAAGTGCTAGAAGTGATCGCGTAATAAATTCCAGATGAAGTGGGCTGTAGTCCACCAAAGGTTTCCAGCAATAAATTTTATTCTTCAAAGTACAACAAACAATGCCAATTTGTGCAATAGACAAAAATACTTACTCTGCTAGAATACAGTTCCATAGGGAAATTCAACCAATTCAGCTGTTTATGTGTAAATCCTTATACAGTCAAAAGGACACCCACAAAAGCAATGAAACAGAAGGTTTGGGGGAACTTTCAACCAGCAATTTAAGAACTTAGCAGGTTGAGTAATCATGGAGTACAGTACTGGTTCTGGAGAAGATAGCATTTAACTAGGCTTGCTGATCTCAGAAGCTAAACAGGGTCAGCCCTGGTTAGTGATTGGATGGGAGGGTGTCCCTGGGAATTTCAAGACTAGGCGGTAGAGATAGAAAAACAGAAGACAACTAAGGCAAACGTCTTCTACACTTTTGCCAAGTAAGCTACAAAAAACGTGCCCATGCAATCATTGGTATTTGAGCTTCATCAGAAGGAAATGTTACTTTTGCTGGAGGTACAGAAAACTAAATGAAGAATCTTGGGGAAAGGGCATGGTCAATTGGCATTTCATCCAACCATGCCCTTTTCCCAAGATTCTTGGATTTCTAAGACCAGAACACTCTTAAGTTATAGTAATCAATTGCAAGTTTTTGTTTGGAGAACTGGAAGTTTGGAACACTGTTCTCTCCAGTAAAATACTGCAGGATACCTGTTTAAAGTTCTCCAAAGCATATTTCTGCACAAACAGCAGTTTTTAAGTATGTCTTTAAAGTGCCACAAATAGGACGGTAAGAGCCAGTAGCTTCGAAACAATATAATGTAAAGCAGCCTTCAAATTTATAGCTCGTAGCAGTCTTCCTGAAGGTCGATTAGAAGTATGGTGTGGGGAAGCAACGTCATTCTACAAAAGCTCCTTATCAAAGGATTCTTTAAATTTCTGGGACATATGTGCCTGACATATCTAACACTTTATCCAAGATGTTTCTGCTTCTGGATAAATATGTAATTGTTAATTCACACATTTTTTTTTCTGAAATGGTTTTTAATCTGAAGTTGCCTTCTTCTGAGAAATAGTTTTAGAGAAGCTTTAATCTGCAACATAATATCTTAATTTTATTCTCCAACTGTAGATTCTTTTATAATGCCAGTAAAAAGGGAAGTGTATCGTGGGGAAACTCTAGATTTGCTGAAAAGCAAAAGCACCAGGATGAGAGAAAGTTCTTAAATTAGCCCAATGAGATCAATGGTATCAAACCAATCGAAGACAACTGACTGAGAGAAGATAATGAACAGAATATTTTAGAAGATGGATAAGCTGGTGTCAGGAACAGGACAAACCCCACAGACACAGGTCTCATTTGTAGCCTACAGTACAGGCAAAGAATTACAAGCCACCCCCATCTCAAACACACAGGCATATGCAAGATGACAACTTTTTATTTGTGATAGACTACTGCCATTTCTTCTATTCACTGTTGGGGGGGGGGAACTAACTTAAATCTATGATCTTATGGAGTAGACATTGGCAAATTGAAATACTACAATATTAGGACTACCAATTGTTTACATTATAATTTAACCGTATCAATTAATCAATGTGCCACATAACTTTGCAAATGAATAAAAAATATCACTGCCACAAGAGGTACATTTTGTTTGTGCAATTCTTACTCCCACTTCCCAGGAAACATCATCTTAAAAACTGTGGGAGGAAGTTATAATTGAAAGTCAGTGATTACTCCCAGCTGTTCCTAGACACATTTGTGTTAAGAATAATATCCTTTAACCACACTCATTTTCATTGTTTGAAAAACCATTAGACTCTTAATAAACAATATCTCTGACTTGAAAAAGATTTTATTGTTATTTTTATCACCCAGGGAACAGAGCTTTCTTTGCAGGGGATGGTGGTAACAGAAACCTGCCAAAGGTGCGCATAACTGAGCGCGGCGGCTCCTAAAGCAGATGGTGCCTCCTTCCTTGTCCTAAACAAGCCACGGACGTGTTAAACATCCCCCTGAGAGCAGCAGCAGCAGCAGCAGCTACTTCTTGGCTCACAGTGAATTTGTGAGAGGAACGCCAAAAACCCTCCAACTCCGTCGCTTCCGTCGGGTCCGTGAAGAAAAAGCTTTACATTCCTTCCTTCCTTCCTTCCTTCCGACCCCGTCCCCTCTTTGCAAGAGAACATTCGCCTAACAAGCCGGGCTGAGTTAGTAGTGCGAACCTGGGAGAGCTTCGGTTTTATCTCGTCGCTCTCAACTTGTCGTGGGAACTAAGTTCGGAAGGCTCTTTGCACTTTACCTGTGGAGCAGGTGCTGGTCGGGGCGGGGAGAGGTTAAATACCGAGGGAAGGTCACTCACGAGGTTCGAGAATCGCCTCTAAGCAGCAGCAGCACCCCCTCGCCCCCCCCAAACAAAACATCTGGGCTGCCCAAGGAACCGTCGCTGTTTGTTTAGTCCGCTAAGCCTCCGCCCTCTGTGCTAGGCGCTGTCTGGAGGGCGCTCGACAGTCGCCCCCGTCCCACAGCACACCCTCCCCGAGCTGCCCGCCCCCCCCCCTTCGGACACCCAGCCGGCGTTACCTGCCCTCGCCCGGGGAAGTTCTCGCAACAGGAGGGTCAGGAAGCAGACCAGGTGGCCCCGCAGTCCCGCGGGGCTGGCCGCCATCCTCAATCGGCGCCTGGGCTCTGCCTCTCTCTCCCTCTCCCTCTCTCTCTCTCTCTCTCTCTCTAGCAGGGGGGCCGGCAGCCAGCGCGAGCCGAGAGAGCCGCCTGGCCCCGCCCTGCTCCTCCCTCCCTCCCCCCCCCCCTTCGCACGCTCAGGCAAGTCGCTCAGGCAGCCCCAGGCAGGCAGCGAAGCGGCTTCCCGAAAACGGGAACGGGCCCTGCAGAGCCCCATTGCTTGGACTGGGGCGAGCTTGTGGGCGAGGGAGATGCGGACCTGTTCTGGAAGCCCGGGTTCCGGCCTTTCCCAGACCCGACACCCCTTGGTAGCAGCCCTGCAGTCCCCCCCCCCCCCGCCCCCCCCCCCCACACACACACACCGCCTGCCCGCCCGCCGTCCCTAGTTCTATGAGGCGACTCTGGCAGCAGAACTAATCCGTTCTGTATCCGCTCAACAGATACAGGTCGTCCTCGACTTACGACCACACTTGAGCCCAACATTTCTGTTGCCTTTATATATAAGTTTTTTTATTCGTTTTTTCCATACATTCAATAGTAATTTTTCAACCAACCTGCTGTCTCAGTTTACATGCTAATATATATTTAATTCCTAATCCTTTCTTCTTTCCTCCAGCCAATGGTAAAATAAATTCCAGGTCTGATAATAGTCTGTTTCTTCTTTTTCTTTCAGTCTCATAGTCAATCTGTCCATCTCTGCGCATTCTAGTATTTTTTTAATTATTTCTTCATCTGATGGTATTCCTTCATTTTTCCAGTGTTGCGCAAATATAATTTCTGTTGCCAAGTGAGGCATTTGTTAGGCGAGGTTTGCCCCATTTCACACCCTTTCCCATCACAGCTGTTAAGTGAATCGCTGCAGTCAATTAGTAACCTGGTGAATCTGGCTTCCCCATTGACCTCGCTTGTCAGAAGGTCACCAAAGGGGATCTATCACATGACTTTGGGAAAACAGTTACAGTCATACCTAGGAACTAGTGGTGGGATTCAGCCAACTCGCACCACTTCGGCAGAACCGGTCGCTAATTTTTTGTTGCCCAGGCCCAGAATGGACTTCCGGAAGCGGCATCCACACACAGAACCGGTTGTTCACATATTTGAATCCCACCACTGATATGAACCAGTTGCCAAACATCCGAATTTTGATCACATGATCATGGGGATGCTTCAAAAGTCGTAAGTCACTTTTTTTCTGTGCCGTTGTAATTTTGAATGGTCACTAAGTGAACTGTTGCACGTCGAGGACTACCTGTACTGTATGGCCTCGGGAAAATCGTTGTGGCCCATTGCAAGCCTTGCTTCTCCCTTTCCGGTACTAAGAGCATCTCTTTGGTGAAAGGAGGCCTTAAGGCTGCTCCAAGGCCTTGGGTGTTCTGCCATTTGACACCCCCAGAATCTAAATTCATGAATGTGTGCACGTGAAGGTTTTTCTTCTTCTTCATCCTCTTCCCTTGCTCATTTCATTTTGTCATACTTTAAAACACATTTACCCTTTTACTAAAATACCTCATGACTGAATGGCATGGCTTCAGGAACCAGATTCTGGGATAAACCTCTCAATCACTGAAAAAGCTACCCCACGTTTAATCTGTACATGACTTTTCAAGTCCTAAAGTTCTGTTCCTTCTTTATTCCTTTGCCCCTCTCTCAATCTGTTCCATCCCATATACAACCATGCTCAAACAGTTCCTGACACACACACACACATACCATTCCTCCTAACTGAAGGGACTGGCTCCGATATTTCAGCAAGATCTGGCAGGCCACTGATTTTTTCTATTTACCGTTGAATAACATTTTTCAGAGTGTTGCCAATCCAGATCCTCCACAATAAATTCAGAGACTCATTTTTTCCTCTGAAGATGCATGGATGCCTAGAGCAGCACTCTCCCAGCCCATATAATCTTCCCATAAGTTGGGAGATTGTGTTTTATGTGCAGAAGTCTCAGTCCGGGACATCTATTTCTTCTGTTTGGAAAGCCACTACAACTTTGTGCAGAGGATCCTGACCTAGATGCTCCAATGGCCCAACATGACCTAAAGCACTTCCTTTGCTCAATAAGGCTAATGTGGTATAAATGCTTCCCAGACACCCAGCTGGACAGTAGTGATTAAGTTCCAGGGCAGAGAATAGGACATCAAACTTTATTCATGAGCACAGACCTCAGCTTCAGGCTATGTCTTAATGGAGATTTCACAGACTGCAGAAGGTGACAGCTACAGCTACAAGGCCAGCAGAGCAGCAGAACTGATATTCAAAGTGTGCCTGCAGTATTCAAGGATGTGCATACCAAAGTTTTAGGAGAGGGGTAGGGAATAAGTGTGCTTTTCTGAAGGGCTCCCTGAACACTTGGGTTCAGCAGAAGAAATGGAACTTTAATTAGTATTCAGCCTTGCAGACCAAGAAAGGCCCCCAAGGAATCCAGGCATGTTGGGACACAAGATTTAAGAAAGCAGGGGAATGAAAACTATGCAAAGCTGCTCTTTACTCTGCCTCTGTGCTTCTGAGTTTCCTCTGGATGGAACATCTGTCAGAAGGCAAGCAAAGGGCTGAAGCACCTGGCACCATTCAGCCACGCTGAGCTTCAGAGACTAATCCAGAGATTGCTAAAATCATGCTCCATTATCTCTATCAGTCTCTCAGTTGGCCAAATCTTTTTACCCCTTAGTGCTTTTTAGATGCTTCCATCAACCTGTACTTCTGGTATCCCTATTTGAAAGCATACTCCAGCTTTGTTCCTAAGGTTAAAAGTTCTTTAACTTTGAGTGTTCATCCAGTTTTGGGGATTTCCTCAGCACAAACTTCTTGTTAACCTAACCCAAGAAACAACAAACTCTTACGTGCTTTAGAATTAAGAACCACATGGGATGAAATTTGTGACCATAAACCACTAAAGCCAGAAAGAGGCTTTAAGATCACACAGTTGGACAGAAGCACAACACTAATTTTGCCCTTATTGGCTTATAAGTATCTTCTACTACCATCCAGTCATGGTTTGAAGAGATCTGTAGCCTGTTCTTATTATAGTTACGTTGGCTCTAGAAAATGTTACAAATCACTACTGGTGATCTTGTAATAAGCAGAAAGAGATGATAGATACAGTGATACTATTCCCATATCCTATAATACCCTATAATACAAACATTTACATTTTTCTTATTCCTAAAGCATTTCAAGCTTTTCCAGCTTAATATCTATAGGTCAGATAGTTGAAGGCCAAGATCAGGACCACAGGAAAAGAAAGGGGAAGCCCTGGAGGCCAAACATCCGTCCGACATTCCTCTTGCAAAGCAGGGCCACCAGCGAATGAACTTTCTTCTGATCAGAGAGAAGATTTCCAGATGGATGGTTGCAATCTATTCTAGTCACTGTTTTGCTGTTTATACTTGCTGAATACAACAGAGAAAGCTAGACTCCCTAAAGACTTCATCCTTGCCATTCCGGGTTGGGCAATTTGAGGCAAGACGCTCCGTTTTTGTGATACCTGATCTGATCCAAAGATCATGGCAGCCTGTTTTCAAATGGAGTCTGCTTGACAGAGCAGTGTTCCTTCCCAGACAGAGGCCCCACTCAGTTTTTGCACAGAAAAGCAGCCATAAAGTCCAGGCCAGCAGGAAGGCTGGGCTGGTTCCAGCCCGGGGGCTGTGGGATGTTACTTCAGCTACAGCTGTAAATATTTGCTGGGAACCTAAAATCTGGGTCAACAATTTCAGAGTTGAGGCAGTGACTCATACCCTGAGGCAACAGGGTGACTCAAGCTAAAGCCCCAAGGACTTGGGGGGGGAGGGAGCGGAGAAGGGGAGAACGAACCCTAGAGAGTAACGCCTCATCCTTTCTCCATTCTGCCTAAATTTAGGTACTTCTCTGAGAACATGGTTCTTTATAGAGTCCTACAACTCTGTGAGATGTGAATATGGTCACAGTTGCCACCCCACCCCAGCATCCTAAATAAAGAAGGGGAGAATGGGCCATGAAAACCATATTATATGGCAAAGTTGCCACTTCAAGCAGTAAGTGATGGACACTTTAAGAATGACAGATGGGAACCAACAGAATTGATGGTAGTTAAACAAACCCCTATGTCAGAGATGGGTAATCTGGTCCTCTGGTAGCTGCTATTGTGGCTCTCACCAAAATGAAAGATTGTAAAACTGAAGGGAATGATTTCTCACTAGATTGTATCCTGTGTACAAAATGGATGGGACTGGTGTAAGGAACAGCAACAGCCTTGTTAATCAGAATCAAGCCCATTACAATAGTAGTGGCAAAAGGCTTTGTCACTGATCTAAGAAAATGCGGGAAAGAGGAAAAAGAGAAATGATTGTGTTTTTTAAAAAAGATGTGGGAATCATAGGTGGGTACATATGTGATACTTGAAAAGTTAGAAAAAGTATGGAATAGATTAAGTCTCTCTTCTAGGGCACCAATAATTTATTTGGTTACTCTGATCTTTGAGTAAACATATGTCAGGGGGAAACGAATGGAATAAAATGTGAATGAAATTAAAAAATACAGGTTGCTACAGTTGATTCCATGGCCTTCTTTCTCACAGAGTACTGTTATATAGTCAAGCAAATGAACTATATTCATACAGCATATTAGAGTGATGGCTAGCTTCTCACATCACATTGATCTACAAGCTATCCAGCCCCATTGGAGCCTAATCTATCCTGTGGTTGTCATAATTGATATGATCTATGTTCAGAATGTTCCTTAAGGCACTTGGTCAAAAGGACTGTCCACATTCTTGGCTACAATTGTCCTGGAGAGGTTGACGCCGCTCTGCAGTGGCCTGCTGAGGCTGCACTTCTGCAACCATATGTTTTGGAGTCAACATGGAATTCCCTTTTGAGTACAGCAGACATGCAAGATAGCGGGGTAAAGGAAAGTAAGCATAACTTGGGTCAGATATTTACTAAGTACATTATTTATTTTCCCCTGGACAGATCAAAACAGAGATTTTTATTTGAATGAGGCAATTTTGCAAGAAAGCCAAAGAGGACAAGGGTGTCAGAGAATGAGAGAGTTTAGTGAATAGAACACCCAAGCCAAGTCATAAGTTCTTCAGAAATTGGATTTGGAGGGAAAAGGGAAGACTTTTGCAGATTTTAAATAATTAATGGCATTTAACAAACAGTTCTCCTCCAAACTGATGGATTTTTCCAGCTCTGACAGAATCTGATTGCAGCCAAGAGGGTCAGTTAAATCTCTGGCAAGGAAGCTAGAATCATTATTGGTATATATTGCCATCTAGTGAGGAGAAAAGTGCTTTGAAGAAACACTGTAGAAGAACTGCACTCCTATGTGATCATGAAAATTCTTCAAGAAGATGGTTCTCGATGTCACCAATGTGTGTTTCAGTTCAAAGAAAATGCATCCAGGTCAGTCCTTTGAATGAAATCATCACATCAGTTTGAGGCCTCTCATTCAATCAGCTACTTTGGAATCAGCCCAAAGAAATTTAGAGTTAATTTGGAGATTGGCTGACCTTTCAGGATTTGATAAATAAAATCAGGGAGGAGATGGGGATAATAAAATAGAAAGATGACATTGACATAAATAGCCAGCCTTGGATTTTATTTGTTTGTTTATATCTTCCACAATTTCATTACTCTTGACCATTTATAATAGCTGCAAGCAACACAAGCATTTAAATAAAGTTCACGGTAGGAACATAAATATATAAACTTCTATAAACAGCGTAAAAATAAAATGGGATGTGTCCTCACCACAGGCCTTCTAAAACACCTAAGGTTTCAAGAATTATTAGAGGCCAATTCCTAAGCTGTGAGAGAGAAGCAGGGAGAGGCCAGGCCTTGGGGCAGACTTAGGGATACTCTCCCATAAATAGGTGCTGCAATTAAAAATTAGTGCCTGTGAGGCTTTACCACTACCAACTTACCTCATGAAATACATCACCTTGGTGAACCCGATCTATAGTTTGTGTGATCCATTGGATTTTAAACTATTGAGCGTTTGGAAAAATTTTGAACATGAGTAGAACATTTTCTGCATTGGTTCAGCACAATTTGAAATTCTTAAAGCTACCTGCCTAAAACGTTTCAAGGGTAATGTCCTCCAAAAGGGTCTATCATCTGCGCAACTTGAATATTTCTCTTTTATAGTTTGTGGCAATCCAACTTTGGAATATTTTATATGAAATCTTGCTGCATTTCAGTCGCAAATATGAGCTGAACATATTCCCTTTACACCTTTAGGTACTTTAACTCTCTCTGTGTCTGAAGAACAAGGTGTTATAGTCAGAATTTCCAAATCATCTCCAGTTCGGTTGCTGATCCAATAATCTTTTTCTCAGTCCATAGTCAGAGGGAGCGAAAGCAGAGTTGAGCTACATTTCTGTACCAGTAGAAATATATATATATATATATTAAGTGTACTGATGGGTGTATGTGCATGTCTCTATGTGCATATGAACTCATCTCTGCAAAATAAAAATAAATATTAAGTCAACCAGATTTTTAATCAGCGGGTTTTTAAAGAATGCATTTTTCTCAAAACCATTATGTAACCATCCTCATCAAGAGGATGATGAAATAGCATTATTATTTTGGTTCATCGCACAGTCAGCCAGATGTTTAGACTGGATTTGGTATTTTTGTCCATATCTTGAGTACTTTCCAAGGATCTATAATAGACAGATGAGGATGTGTTAAAGGTACAATCACAGGATGTAAGCTGTTCCGAGTAAAGCTACCTTTGCAATTGACTGATGGTGATTTTGTCAATGATGATGGTGTTCAAGTGGTGTTTCGGTTGTTTTGGGATTGTACTGAAGGCACCTATTACTATTGGAAATACTTTTGTTTTCTTTTGCACAATCATTCTATTTCTATTTGCAGATATTTGTATTTTGTTATCTTCTCTGTTCTTTCTCTTCTCTTCTGTTGTCTCCAGGTACTGCCACGTCTATTATCCAGACTTTTTTATTTTTCTTATCAACAATTGGTAAGTCTGGGGTGTTATGTGGAGGTGCCTATCTATTCAAATTTATTATTATCTATTAAATTTATATGCCACCCATCTCCCTAATGTATTGATTTTGGGTGGCTTGCAGATCATAAAAAAAAATCAATTAAAAAATTTAAACTATGTAAAAAAGTAGAACCGAGGGACGAATGGCATGAAGATGAGGTCTTCTTAGCCAAACAATCATCAGTGAGCACCTTTCTCGCAGCCGCAAGCCAACCCACAAAACCAAGTTTTAATACCCTTCCGGAAAGTCAAAACCACAGGAGCAGTTCTCACCTCCAGTGGTAGAGTGTTCCACAGCAAAAAAGACTCTTCTCCTTGACCCTGCCCACCGGAATGTCTTAGTAGACAGGGTCCATAGCAGGCCTCTTCTGCTAGAGCAGGGGTAGGCAACCTTGGCTCTTTTATGACTCTTGGACTTCAACTCCCAGAATTCCTGAGCCAGTCATGCTGAGGGAAAAGGGAGAGGTTTCCAAGCTGAGCCATGCTGGCTCAGGAATTCTGGGAGTTGAAGTCCACGAGTCATAAAAGAGCCAAGGTTGCCTACCCCTGTGCTAGAGCAAGTGGGACAGGCTAGTACAATTGGAGTGAGATGGTTTCTCAGATACCGTGGATCTGCACCAGGAAAAAAAAATGTGCAATTTTGGGAAAGGATAAATGGAAATGTTGCTCAGGAATTAGGCTCAAATTTTACATCATCTCATAAAGCATATTGGTTAACTAATTCCATTTACCCACATGTAATGAACTCTCCCAATTTTATTGACTCAGTATAAAACCTCCAGAACCAAAGTTATTCAATATTCAATATTTAAATATTACAGAGTTCTTAAAATATAAAACATTATGACGGCTTTAGTAGGTACGAGTAACAATCCAATTGAAACTGTAGAATTAAGAGTAAAATGCAAATAAAACAATGCACAAAATATTAGCAATACAGACTACAACAAATTTTAAATTAAATATTGCATGGTGGGTTTCAATAGGGCTTGGTCTCAGATTTTTGGCCTGGGCAGACCTATCAGTTCAAATCCAGCTCCTTTTAACTGATGGGGGAGTTGGATTTGCTTGTGATACCTTAACTTTGAGCAGAACTAAAGAAAGAAAAAAAGAGTTAACGATAATGGTAAAAGTAATATATGGATCCAAAAAAGAGAGGGAGATCCTGATGACTCTATAGAAGTTTCTTTCTTCTATGAGAGAGCATTTGGCAGAGAAAAGAAGAGAATTAAAAATAGAAAAATAAAGCAATGCAAGTACAGAAATGTAGGTGATATTTAGGGAGGCACCAGGCTAAAAACAAAAAGAAAGAAGAAGAGGGGTTCAAAAGTTTATTTGTAGTAAAGTCCCACTGGACCAGTGAAAAATGAGCTGAAGCACAAGGACTTGGAACTAGGCCACCAAAAAAGCAAAGTAAAACCCTGGGTCCCTTTTTCTCATTTCTTGGCTGGAACCAGACTGCTATAATTGGCTTTTGCACTGAAGCTTCTCTTCATGTCTACCCTAGCAGGCCTTCATAAACCTCCAGAAGGAAGTCAGAGGCTTGGTCTTTCCGAGCAGGAAGCAGCTCTCTGTGAGGAAAGATCAGAATATTGCTCTCTGCCTTTCTCTCCTTGCCTTGGACTTTATGGCTTCTCACAGTTTAAGCTTTGCTCCTTTCAGGGTTAGAGTCTCTCTGCATTTCCCTGGATGGGTAAGGAAGATAGAATATAGGGGTTCAGGTTTATATGGCTAGGAATGTCAGGTCAGATAAACATGGGAGCAAAGTGAATCACAAACCGCTGACCCGGGGAGACTATAGTTCGGGAAGGAACAAGAAAGGAAGCAAATGTTAATGTGCACTGGAATTGGTTTTAGCTCATCAGAACAACTAGGTCTTTTGGAGCAATAAGACCAGAGTGGGAAGAAAGGCAAAGGGATGGTGGTGGTTTCTGTTTGGGAGACTGGCCTGAGAAAACCAAAAAGCAACTGGAAGGAGCTGTTCTACTCAAAGAAGAAAGCAGGAGCCTCCATCCAAACCCTGGGATCTGTTTCAATACTGAGAGAATTGCTGAGATGACTCCCACCCAAACTGTTCAGCTGGCCTTTGACTCCTGTCAATTGCGTGAATTAGTCCTTTCAGTTTTCTTGACAAGATTTCAGAAGTTTTTTGCCCTTGTCTCCTTCCCAGGCTAAGACATTGCCTGCTTCCTGGACTGAAAGAGTGTGACTGGCCCAAGGTCACCCAGATGGCTTTTTAACTAAGCTGAGACTAGAACTCATAGCCTCCTGGTTTCTAGCCTGATGCCTTAGCCACTATACCAATCTGGCAATAAAATAATCAACTTACAGTGGTACAAACTCAGGCTGTTCCTCTTGTTTCTGCTCTTAAAAGACACCCCAAAGCAGCTGTGGGAAGTCAGCCCCCCCCCCAGAGAAAGAAATACTTTTGGGAATATTAAAAGGCAGAATATTATATTTTCCCAAAGGATCTTAAAGGCAGAAACCCCCCCCCCCCCCAAATCTCTCTGCCCCAAACAGAAACCAGGTCTGCAGAAATGCAGATGTGATCATCTTGTCAGAAAGATTGGAGCCAGGAAGCTGGGATTAGAAAGATAAAGATCCCTAGAATCAACAATCCCTCACACCAAAAAAATCCAACACTCATCAGCCCCAGCCCCAGGGAAGTAGGATATGACCTTTGGGACATAATAGGATCACCATCAGAATACCAGAAAGGCACACTCAGACTCAGGTCAAAGTTCATGCCACAGGAACAACTCCAAACAAAAGCCCAAGAAGGTATAAAAACCCACCACTCCCTACTACATGTGGCCAGTTTTTCCCAGAGCCATCTTTCTGTCTGGCTCTCCTTTTCAATAAACTGCAACCTTCTTTCTAAAGCAGTCTCCATTTGGTTTATTCCCAGCTTGGACTGGACCCTGATGAAGATTTTTCTCTCAACACAGTGTAAACATTTTTGGCCATGCCCTTCTGGGACTGTCCTAGTGTCACTAAATAGTTGCCTGCAGTCTTCCAAAAAAAACAATAACCCACAAGGCTGATTAGTAACCTGTGATCCCCTCAGAAATTAACCACTTCTGACAAGATCTCTAACATTTTGCAAATTGCAGCAATATCTCAATCGCTTGACTCTCCATTGCTTCAAATAGACCTTCATTCCTCCACTAAAAATATTAATGCAGCCACTTCAAAATACTTCAAACATGAACACAACTGCCTGAGTATCTTATGTGTTTGGCCTGTTCCTGTTAGAATCTGTTGGATAATACTAATGTTAAGAAGAAATTATTTTCTTCTGCATTATGTCTACTTACTCTGAGGTACAAACATCCAGATGACTACTATATATGCCAACAGAGCAATGTAACAGAAAACTCTTAACTCCTTGCTGTCACTTAGTAATTATCTGCATTATCTGTCTCTTCTGAGTTCAACTCTACAATCATACGCTTGCAAGGATTAATCTTGTTTTAAAGAGGGAGAATAGTGATGCCACCATACATTTCCAAAGACTTGAGATGCAGTCTGAGCCAAATCCAACATCTCCCACAATTTAACATTTAGGTCTAATGAACTTGGTGCCAAACATGGATATGAATTAAGAGATAGTTAAAATGTAGCACTTGATTCAAGCAGTTCCCCAGAAATTGAAGTGGTTTAAATTTCATCTCATCTTCTAGGCTTGCATTCAGAACTCTACTACAGAATCCCTATATGTGATGTCCATGTATGCACGATTTCCCAGGTGAAGCACAAAAAGCTAACAACCTATCCTGTAAGGCAGATCAGTATTATTATCCCCAGATGTTACATGGAGGGAATTATGTAGTTGAGAGACTTCGAGGCCACTGAACTCTAGGCAGGTTACTGGGACTTTGAATTTTTTTTTCTGTTTTTGTTGTTATTGTTGTTGAAATGTTGTCTTGCCTATCATACTAACCTAAAGCAATTTCCAATTGATATAATGATATGTGGGAAAGACTTTGGGAGACAAGGCCATCTAGGGTATGATCAGATAAAAGAGTGCATAGCTCACAACTGAATACCCTTCCCACTATCCAGATGTGGCCTATGCAACCTCTTATCTGACTATTCCCTAGGTCAGGGGTAGGCAACCTTGGCTCTTTTATGACTCATGGACTTCAACTCCCAGAATTCCTGAACCAGCTGCTCAGGAATTCTGGGAGTTGAAGTCCACGAGTCATAAAAGAGCCAAGGTTGCCTACCCCTGACTTAGGTCCAGTCTCTTGATTCTGACTCTCAAGGTCTTCCCCACATAGATTATGATCTGAGGATAGTTTGTTTAAAATTTAATGATTAACAGTCCACACTGTGGCAAAGTTTATAATTCATTCTCTCTCTTTTCTCTCTCTCTTTAGTTTTTAAAGAGTTTCTATTTGTGAGAGTAGACTGCATTCATGGCCCTCCAGTGCTGAGCAAAGATGGAGCTGCTGAAAGGGATGAAGAAATAGAGGAGCTTTGGGAAAGACCGATACCGGTTTAATCATTTACAGGTTAATCATCTGCCTGTAGGAGTTAGGCACTGCCTCCACCTTGTCACCCTCTCAAGCCTTCAGCTGATCCCTGGATCACATGATGGATTTTTCTGTTACTTTTCAGCCTGATCCTTTCGGGCAGACTTCACTGCAGCTCAGCCATGGCCAAGGCAATTCCACGCACTGTGCTGATTACTGGCTGCTCCTCAGGCATCGGACTGTGCATGGCTGTGCAACTAGCACGGGATCCAGAAAGGCGATTTCATGGTGAGATCAGGGTATTTGAAAAGGGGTGTGATAACTGAGACACAATACTAAGAGGACTGGACATTCTGGTCTTTCTAGATGGGGTAAGTTAAAGGAAAAATGGGATAAAAGGCATGAAAGATTTTTCAGAAAGGGAAAACTAGAGGTGTGGGTGATAGCTAACTGGAGAATTAAACATATGCAGCCCGGCCCCATCTGTTCCCTTGACTCACTAAGCTTTTTTCTCAGGATTCTGCATAACATTTGGTCTGTTCCCCAATACCCATCATGGCACCTTTGTATCCAGTGAGCTTTCAGCTCTTCCTTGTCAACTCAGCTCAAGACCACTTTGCCAAAGTTACCCCAAAATCAGGAGGCCACTTGAATCCCAATATTATATTCAATTCGTTTTTTGCATCCTTGCCTTTTTGACTACTTTGTATGCTGTTGGGTCTTCAGCTTCATGTGCTGCATCCTCTTCATTTCCCCATACTTTTCCATACTGTCACGTTAACTGCCCTTTACTCAACAAACTGGCTGGGTGTGACTATCTCCAAAGGCTACTTGTGTAACCAAGCTCAGATTCCAGGAGACTCGGGAATGGTAAGAATGTCACTCGATGCCAACAATTCCCTCTCCTCCAACCTTCCATTCCAGTTCTGCCTTCCTTTCTCTGTCTGCCATAGGAGGTGGCCTTTTAGCAAAAAGTGCTATTGACAAGTAACTGGGGGATCATGGACACACTGAATCCAATGGGCATCGGGGATGAAAGGCTATAAGCTTAAGACAGCAAGCATTCCTTGGGGAACTTACATTTGTACTTTATGCACACTAAAAAGTGTGCAGTAATAAAAATGTTGAATGCACAACAACAGAGGGCAGGCTGGATAGAAGTACATGTCACATAGACAAATGTCTCAAAGATTTCATGGAAGGGCTTTTTTGTGGTAAGAAAATAGCTACCGATGAATTGTTTTATTTATTTGTTTGTTTATTTATTTATTTTATTCCACCTTATTTTTATAACTCAAGGTGGCGTACATACCTAATACTCCTTCCTCCTCCTATTTTCCCCACAACAACAACCCTGCGAGATGGGCTGGAGGGAGACTGTGGCTGGCCCAAAGTTGTCCAGGTAGCTTTCATGCCTAAGGTGGGATTAGAACTCACAGTCTCTTGGTTTCTAACCTACTGCCTTAACCACTAGACAAAACTACCAATCCTCTGTAATTGTTATATGAGCCATTACTAAGATATATATATAGCCTGCACATAATCATAAATACCATTGCCAGAGGAATTTAGAATTTCCCATTATTCTTCCCCCCCCCCCTCTCATTTACATTCCCCTGGCAGATAATCCATTTCTGTTCCATTAAATTATATGGGAGGAGATGTTAGTTCTTTTGCAATGAGAAGAAAAAGGGGGAAGGGGGCTTAATGGGATATCAAAGAGGCAAGTTATTGGTTGGCTGCATGAATAAGAGTCATGTCAGAGCAAAGACAGTAAAAGAAAACCTATTGTAATATTTAAAGTCATTTTTCTTCAACTACGAGAACTAGAAACTAAATTCAATTTAAAGGGGGGGGCGCCTTAGAATGATAGAGTTCTGTTGCATGATAATAAATCAGAATCTACATTTCAGAATTTGGTAGGTTGTGAAGACTAAACTACAAAGATATAATAACTATTATTTAAAATCCAGAGGAATGTGAATCAAGACATATACAATTAATCTCACTTCCAGAGAAACTCGTTGACTGGCTCTAGGCATTGAGTCTAATCAGCCTCATCTTTTACTATCAACATGGAATGGGAATATAACATATTTGGTTAGACTATATGCCTTTTTAGCTCATTTGTGCTTAGCAGATCCCAGAAAAACACAAGAAGTACCCCAGAAAGACATTGAAAACACAAACTAGGAAAGGTGCCCCAGGTGCCACTTCTAGCCAAAGGATGGTATCCTATCCCTTCTTTGTTCTTTTTTTCTTGAAAGATAGATGCCCTTTCTGGCTGCTTGCAGATACCTATCCTTTCTTTTTTCCCAAAATGCCTCTTCAGCCTATACCAGTGGTGGCGAACCTATGGCACGGGTGCCAGAGGCGGCACTCAGAGCCCTCTCTGTGGGCACGCGCGCCGTCACCCCAGTCCTAGGCCTTCAGCTGGGTTTTATAAAACCTTTTCGCTTTAGGCCTCCGCCGCCGTGTGCAAAAAAAAAAAAAAAGGTTCAATCAATCAATCAATCAATTTCAACTTTTCGCGGGAAAAAAAAGATCTTGCAAAGTTGGAATTGATTGAT
The DNA here is from genome assembly GCA_023970755.1 of Azemiops feae. Taxonomy (NCBI): domain Eukaryota; kingdom Metazoa; phylum Chordata; class Lepidosauria; order Squamata; family Viperidae; genus Azemiops; species Azemiops feae. The sequence goes on along the minus strand of JALGBA010000082.1, from coordinate 656,485 downwards.
TGAACTTTTTAGTCCCACCCAGTCTGCCGTTATCACCGCAGCCACGCCCACCCAATGGGCCACACCCACCCGGCACTCGATGATGCATAAGTGGGTTTTGGGTTGCAGTTTGGGCACTCAGTCTTTAAAAGGTTCGCCATCACTGGCCTATACAGATGGGCCCAAGAACTTCCTGTAAAGAAAGAAGTTACTACTTTCCAGTTATTCGTTTTTATTTCAATTAAATACTTTAAAAAATTCAAAGCCAAGGAGACATTAGCAGATACACCAGAGGCTTAATTATAATGGGTATCCCCCCCTCTCTCCCCCTCTATATGTTCAAGTATATCATGTACAGAAAGTTATTTTTTTATATAATTTCTTATACATGAACACATACTTGAACACATATACTTATAATTATTGTCTCAAAAGAGGGCATGCAGGTAAAATTTATACAGAAAATCTAGAGAAACAGAAGGGAGGGAGGAAGAATGGGTCTTATACTGTTCGTATTCTTTGCAACAAATGATCTCTTCTCTGCCTACAACACACAGGCACACACCACATGTGCAGAGTTCACCCTCAAAGAAGAGATTAGACACAGAGGGATTTGGCATCTTGACCCTTAAGAAGCTTACAGAGCATGAATCCTCAATTACCCTGCTGAACTCTGGCCAAGAGCCAGTATTCCCTCCTTTGAGCAGCCCTTCTGGACTTTGGTTGGCTGATCCTGTCTGTTGCACAACACAACAGAAGAGACCGCCTGGCAGGGAGAGCTCTCTGAATAACCAGCATCCCAGCCTTTTGGCTCCTTGTAGCTTCCGGTCTTTGCTGCCATCTCCCCAAGAAAGCATGGAGGAGGTGGACTTATAATACTCAGGTGGATTATCATTACAAGTAGCCCTCGACTGACCACTACAATTGAGCCCAATATTTACGTTGCTAAGCGAGACATTTGTTAAGTCAGCTTCGCCTCACCTTACGACTTTTCTCGCCATTAACTGTTAGGTGAAGCACTCCAGTTGTTCAGTTAGTAACACAAAGTTGCTAAGTGGCTTCCCCACTGATTTTGCTTCTCGGAAGATTGGAAAATGAGTCGTAAATATGAGTCGGTTGCCAAGCGTCTGAATGTTGATCCACGTGACACCGTGGGGAGGCTGCGATGGCCGTAAGTGTGAAAATCGATCCTAAGTCACTTTTTTTTGGTGCTGCAGTCACTTCAAACGGTCACTAAACGAACTGTTGTAAGTCGAGGACTTCCTGTATTTGTAATAATAATTACGCTGGAACTCTCTTTTGCATTTCCAAATATCAAGACAGTGTAATATGTGAACCGTGCATCCTGGGAAGTAGGCAAGGAGAAAGATAGAAACATATAAGGAACGGTTGCTGGAATTGGGTATGTCTAGTTTAATGAAGAGAAGGACTAGGGGGGACATGATAGCAGCGTTCCAATATCTCAGGGGCTGCCACAAAGAAGATGGAGTCAAGCTATTCTGCAACATTTGCCATGTCTTGAGGTCACGTGATTACCCTTGGCAACCTCCCCAGCCAATTTCCAATAAGCAAAGTCAACTGGGAGAGCTGGATTCTCTTAACGACCATGTGATTCACTTAACAACTACTTTACAACGCCCTGGTAAGGCCACACTTGGAATACTGCCTCCAGTTTTGGTCACCACGATGTAAAAAAGATTTGGAGACTCTAGAAAGAGTGCAGAGAAGAGCAACAAAGATGATCAGGGGACTGTAGGCTAAAACATATGAGCATATGAGCTATTCTCCAAAGCGCCTGAAGGCAGGACAAGAAGCAATGGATGGAAACTAACCAAGGAGAGAAGCAACCTAGAACTAAGGAGAAACTTCCTGGCAGTTAGAACAATTAACCAGTGGAACAACCTGCCTCCAGAAGCGGTGAATGCTCCAACACTGGAAGTTTTTAAGAAGAGACTGGACAGCCATTTGTCCGAAATGGTATAGGGTTTCCTGCCTGAGCAGGGGGTTGGACTAGATGACCTGCAAGGTCCCTTCCAACTTTATTATTATTATTGTTGTTGTTGTTGTTGTTGTTGTTGTTGTTAACAACAGACAGCCACACAATCTCAGTCAGCTTTTTTTTAGTTAAGACTATATAACTATGGAGACCTAAGAAAATTACTAATGCTTCATTCCAAGCACGTTTTCAAGTCAAACCTGTTCCAGGTTTCCCTTGCAATGGCTAATATGTGCAAGGGCACTGGGTTAATTTTCTCATCATCTTCATCACGTTCAGCGTCATTGTTACTATTTTCTTTGCGTTATTTTACATGTCTTAATAATAGACAACGGATTCTGACATTCCTTGTATAAAGGTTTCTCCCTGTCCGCTTTTTAAAGTCTCAGCCTCCCCCCCCCATCCATAGAATGAGCAACTTGCATTTAAGCTCTTTCTTCCTCTTAGTCATCGCCACTATGCGTGACCTGCGCAAAAAGGACAAGCTGGAGGCAGCAGCGGGGGACACACTCAACCAGACCCTCACCATTCAGCGCCTTGATGTCTGTAGTGATGAATCTGTAGCTGAATGCATTAACAGCCTTCCTGAGAAACAGCTGGATGTGTTAGGTAGGTGTTCTGGAGGACAGGTTTTCTAACTAGGCTGTGGGTTACTCACATTTATGACGCAAAGCTAAGGGGAATTGTACTTGATATTAAATTATGCCGATGCATGCAAGTTCCATAATTTCAGAGTGGCTGCGCTATAGCACTCATATGCTATGAGTGCGAAGGGATAATGATACGTCACAACTATACTGATGATACAGATTGTAGGTCGCCAGGTTGAGAAAAATTGTTCTAAACCAGGGTTTCTCAACCTGAGCAACTTTAGGACTTGTGGACTTCAACTCCCAGAATTCCCCACCCAGTATGCATTCTGGGAGTTGAAGTCCACACATCTTAAAGTTGCTCAGGTTGAGAAAGATTGCTTTGAGTGTTGCACTGCATTGCACCAGTTCTCAGGAGGAAGGAAAGCTGGGATGGGTCCTGCCCCAAATTCCTTCCAACCAAACAGCATCCCCAAAAGGTTTATTTGATGGGTTTTGCGTTTCTGTCTGAGGGGTCCTTGGTGCATTTCTGTCTTTCATAATCCTAGCTCAAACTCAAATCCTGGAGCTTTCCTTATTGGGCTTGAGCGAAGGGAGTGCTGGATTGGAAATTTCATAATTCCCCCTTCCTCTAAGGCTAAGCCTGATCCCTAATTCTTGTTTCCCCTTCTGTCCTTGAGAATTGGCCTCTTCCCAGGGTAATGCGAGCCTCTTGGCTCCAAGGTGAGATGGAAGTGGTATTAGATAACATCGGCTGTTAATATTTCTGACAGTTTATTCCAAGACTTTTACATATAATATTCTCTATGTGATACACAGTAGAGGGTCCAGAATCCTGTAATAACTTTAAAACAGATGTTTCAAAACATCTTTTTTTTTTCTTCACCTGCTTTTCGAGATTGTGATGGTTTACGGCCAAGACAATATTAACTTTCCAAATACACAAAACAGATTGTATTGCGTGCATGCATGCAAACAAACTGCCAAATTCCAACTGAGTTCCACACTGGGAGTGAACTCTTGAGATACAATGAGTAGACTAAAATACTAGCATTGCATATTTCCAATTGACTTTAGGAATAATGCCTTTGGGCGTCAGAATTAAAGCCATATTTTTTTTTTATCACCAATCAACATAGATTGCACATAAATATGATCCAAACTACTCTCATCCCTACAACCAAATTACTGCATGTAAAATGGTTCACAGAATGCCCTAAAAAAACAAAGTAAGGAAAAGGGCATGGGTTCTGGAATTCTTTCTTTTTTATATATATAATACATTTATATTAGTTTATCAAAGTATAAAATACAAAGAGAAATTTTAAAAAGTAATAGAAAACTGGGGGGAGGGAAAAAGAAAAAAAGAGAAAATATGGAGTAAAGAGGGAAAAGGAAAGAGAAAGGCGCCAACTTCCAACACTCTTTAGCACAATAGACAATAACAACCTCAGCTTTTTACTTTTACACAACAGTATATACTAGCCATTTCTATAGCAACAAACCTATCTAATCAGCAAAAACAAAATCAAAGTTTCAATTTTTTTTTTCCTACTGCAAGTACGGAATCAATTCCCAAATAGAAACAAAATTAAATATATTCTCTTCTTTGGATAAAAGAGCCAATTTAACCCTCTCTGCTTCTCCTTGGTCCTGGAATCTTTTCAAAACCCTCTAGCACAAGGGCCTATTGAAGCACCCTGTATTTCTTTCTCTTTAATATAGTTGCATGTGTTTGTGTGCACGTGTATTGTCCATCTCACAAATGTGAGTCTAAAAACACACTGTTACAATACAGGGAGTCCTCAGCTTATATATGATCACAACTGGGACCAGAATTTTTGTTGCTAAGCAATATGGTCATTAAGCGACTCTCCGTGTCTCCATCCCTGATTTTACGACTTTTGTGCCATGGTCATTAAGGGAATCTGGATTCTCCTTTTAACTTGGCTCTTTGGAAGCCACCGGCGAAGTCACAAAACGGCAGTCATAAGTACATACCATTTGCCAAGTGCTCAAATTGTGATTGCGTGATTGTGGTGATGGTCACAAGTGTGAAGACTGATTGTAAGTCATTTTTTTTGGTGCTGTTGTAACTTTGAAAATGGACATTAGCTGAGGACTACATGTAAAAAACAATCACTGGCAGATGATGTGCCCAAATGTGTGTGTGTGTGTGTGTGTCTGTGTCAGGCTCCTTTACATACTGTAATATTTTGTTGGGGTGGAAAGAATAAAATCCCAGAATTCATATCAAGTTCAGAAGAATTGAATAACTTTCTATAACTGGATGCCTTTTGGACATGTGGACCACAAGTCCCAACCTCCAACATGGCCAAAGCAAATTGTATTCCAATGCATCTACAAGATATTGGACTGGGAAGGCCTAAAATACTTGATTATCTAGAAACAGCCTTCTCCCAAGTAGTAGAGGCAGTATGGTACATAGTTAGATTGCAGACTGGAGAGACACAGTCAGTCATGAATTGGCAGAGGGGAAAAGCATTGGTATGCTCCTTCTTATATTCCTGGAGGAAAGTCAGGAAATATATCCAATTTTTAAAACAAAAAAAAACAAAAAAAAACCCCTCATTCAATTACCTACTAAATTAACTGGAATAGATTTCCTCTTTTCTTTAGGCAATTCTCATTTTGTTTTTTTAATTAGTTTTTATTCAGTGTTGCATGGTTGACATTTTTCATTATTTTAGAAGGAACATAATTTAAAAGCAGACATACTTCTTTCAAATGAGGTAAAAATGTGTCTAGAGGAAAAAAAGAGGTAGGGGGGACTTCAGTTGAGAGATTCCAAATCCAGGCACTGAGATATGAAGATTCACCCCCTGAAGTGAAAATTTATGTTTCCATCTTTCTAGATGTGTAATTTGTAAAAACATTCAGAATTTACCTTGGGGAAGGTATGAGAAAGCCAGGGAGGGAGGGAGGGAGGGAGGGAGGGGGAAGGAAGGAAGGAAGGAAGGAAGGAAGGAAGGAAGGAAGGAAGGAAGGAAGGAAGGAAGGAAGGAAGGAAGGAAGGAGCAAGCCATTAGAGCACGGGTGTCAAACTCGCCACATCACGTGACATGTCACGACATATCACAACTTTTTTCACATTGCTGGAGCCAGGGTGGGCATGGCCTTTGCATGATGCAACCGGCCCGTGGGCCGGCAGTTTGACACCCCTGCATTAAAGGGACTTAGAAAAGAGATTACATAGCCCACTGATAAAATGACATGTCAGAAAGAAGTCAAAATAACCCCATTTTGATTATGTTAGTATAAAATGGAGCAGAGAGAATTTTCAAGACTTAATATTAATGTTAATATGCCCTACAGCAATAAAGAAGCATTTATGGAATCCCTACAGTGTAGCTTGACCTACGTATCTCAAAGGGTTATTTCAATTCTCAGCCAGTGCTTTGGCCATGCTTGTGATAACTAGCCTTCTGTTGCATTGGCTAGGCCCAGCCACAGAGTTGCTTCCCTATAGCAGTCACTTTGCTTCCCCTTGAGAGAGTCCGGTCCTTAGTGGCAACACATGTGAGCTTCGATTACAAAATGTCCCACGGCAATCCTATGGAGGAAAACCACCCTTTTCCTAGGAATAGCCGGTCCATTCCTCTTATAAAAGAAATGAGAGCTGTTGCTACAGCATTTGAAAGAAGAAGAAGAAGAAGAAGAAGAAGAAAAGGGATCCAGGTAAAGAGCAACAGAACCCAAAGCAGAAACAAAATAGTGGTCGTCTCCATAGAGGACATTGCTGCAGGAGTGCAAGAAACTACAGAGTTAGGAGGATTAGTAGAGGATAATGTTTTAAACTGTGGAATTTGTGTTTCTCAGTGAACAATGCTGGTGTGGGGCTCATTGGGCCCCTGGAAACGATCAGCATCGATGCCATGAAGCACATCTTTGAGACCAACTTCTTTGGTGCCATCCGCATGATCAAGGCTGTGCTCCCTGCAATGAAGCAGCGTCAGAAAGGACACATTGTGGTCATCAGCAGTGTCATGGGATTGCAAGGTATGGACGGTACTTCTGACTGGTGGGTGGCGGGGTAGAGATGAAGCAGAGCCCTTATTCCAAATCAATGCCTCTCTAAAGCCTAGTCCTGCCTAGCTCCTTAGCTGTTATGGATATAAAGATTGTTATGGATATAAAGATCTCATGGCCTTTTGTAAGATCATGTTCCTCACATCCAGTTACAACTTTCAACATGAATGATAGAATACACTCATTAAAAATATTCTGAACAACTCAAATTTTCACATTTGCAGCTCACCTTACATTGGCAAATGAGGCTCTGCATATGTCGAGATAATGCCCAATTCTGTCTTTACTTGACTATAGGTCTCCTTCTGTCTCTCATTACAAAATACTTTATATAGGCTGTAATGTATACCTCCCATTTCAGGATCTCAGCACCCAACCATCTAATGAGTCCTCACATTTATATTTGAGTGTCAAATTCTTGTTAACAGCATCAGCCTTCCTCTGTTTTGGCCTATTGGACTTCAGCCTTCTAATTTCCATCCATACAGACTAACCACATTGAATGGAAACGGAAGTCCGTCACTTCTGGAGGAAACTGGACTAATTTTTAAACAATTCAGTGGAAACCTAACATGCTACAAAGCAAAGCACTAACTTTGCTTGGTTTTCGAGGACGTCCCCGGATTCTGTATTGATCTCAGAGGCACTCTCTGAAAAATAAAAAAATAAAAAAGAGAGACGATGGCTGAAAATTAGTCCTTTGTCTAAATGTGTGCCTTTTTTTCTCTTAAAACAAAGAGGTAAATTGAAGTTATCTGGAAATTAGAGGGGCCCTACCTTCCATTTGCCATTGGTAAAAAGATGCTTAGCAACCAGCTAATCCCATCATTTTCTGAGCATGCCCATGGCATTTTCTCAATTCTCAATTCAACCTACCTAAAGCAATGAAGGACGTTTGGCCTAAGTGTGGAAAAACATAAGAATAAGTGGAACTAACTATGAAAACTTACATCCCTTCTGCTTTCTTCCCAGGTGTCCCTTTCAATGATGTCTATGCAGCCTCCAAGTTTGCCATCGAGGGTTTCTGTGAAAGCCTTGCTGTGCAGCTCCTCAAATTCAATATCTTGTGAGTGGAACGGAGCCAATGCATTCACCAGGCGGGGAGAGGTGGCAATCGAAAATAGAAAGTGGCAACAGGGAAAGGGGGATGTCAGCAAGATCCTGGAGGGCAGAGGCAGAGTTGCAGGAGCCGCCTAGCTTCTGTCTCCCTAGACCCGTGGTGGCGAACCTATGGCACGGGTGCCACAGGTGGCACGCAGAGCCCTCTCTGTGGGCACGTGCGCCGTCGCCCCAGTCCTAGGCCTTCAGCTGGGTTTTATAAAGCCTTTTCGCTTTAGGCCTCCGCCGCCGTGTGCAAAAAAAAAAAAAAGGTTCAATCAATCAATCAATTTCAACTTCTCGCGGGGGGAAAAAAGATCTCGCAAAGTTGGGATTGATTGATTGAACTTTTTAGTCCCACCCAGTCTGCCATTACCACCGCAGCCACGCCCACCCAATTGGCCACGCTCACCCAATTGGCCACACCCACCCAATGGACATGCCCACCCAGCACCCGACGATACATAAGTGGGTTTTGGGTTGCAGTTTGGGCACTCGGCCTCTAAAAGGTTCGCCATCACTGCCCTAGACTCACTGGGTGCTCTCAGGTGCAGAGATGGCACCTACTCAACAACTTCTGAACTGAGCTCAAGTTCCCCATATATAAGCAAAATTGAGGGGGCCTTGGGCTCTGAATCCAAGGAAGGAGTCCTCTTTGGTTTTATTTTCTACTCTAAATACCAAGGGGAAGAATCTTGTACAACATGCAGACAGCAGATTGGGAGAAGAGGGCAATTTAATGTTAGAGGCGTCATTAGAACCCGTCTCCAGGCACTTTACATCACCATAAAGCAAACATTACAGTGTTATTTAGCCTCACCTGCATCTGAGCTCTTATATTCATGCTCAGCAACATTTTCAGGTTCAGCAGAAATAGCACAAAAACACAAATGGAGGAAAAATGAAAAATCCATAAAAACTCTTGAGATCTCTCGTGATAGGTTGGGAAACGTTCGAAAATAGATGCGCTTCTGAAAGTTGGTCTTTAAAAAAAAAAAAAGGATTTTGAGGGGGGGGGAGAATCATCAAGGGATGAGATGGGTGTTTTGTTGCTTTACGTAAACATAGGTGCATATTCTAACAACTACTCATAAGAGCAATTGGACCCACACCTCTATTTTTATGCTCTCAAATATTAGCGAAGGAGAAGAAGATTTGCTTATTTCACGCCATCAGACATTAAAGCATTCAATGTTCCTGACTAGTAATATTAGCAATAATAAATGACACTTTTAAATTAGTTTACTGATATCCCAGTACCAATTCCGATGCTGACATTTCGTGTCTGATATTTCTAATATGGTACATATTTTTTTAAAAAATAGCTAAGGAAGCTAATAGACAACTTAACCAATAATGTAATTGAAAATTAAACAGCCTTAAGTGCAATCTATAAAATAGCAGTAGAAAACATGCTAGCACTGATTAGTACCTTCTAAACAGCACAAAACCTGATTAATAACCTAACAACCAAGGTACTGTAAACATTTTTTTTAATAAAAGCCTTTGCCATTCAGCAAAATATCATAACCAAGGTGGATTTCACAGCTGTGGAAAATCCTGTTTTTCCCTGGCTAAAGACAATTGGATCATTTTAGATCTCCCCTAGCTTTGAGCCTATACCAGGGATATGCATTGTGAGGCCCTAACAAAACCCTAAGGGAAGGGGGAAGATGTTGTCAAGATGGGAGCTGTGACTATGTAGCACACTGCACATAAAAAAGAAGGATTTGATTGCCTACTTGTGATTGCTGTCTTGACATATTTAATCCCACCCCCATGGACACCCCTATACTCATTCTTCCCAATGGACAGTTCCAAGTAGCAATACAGCCTCCATACAGCAGACATAACATAGCATCCAGATGTCAACCCTTCAAGGTAGGCCAGGTCAAGAAACAGGGATGGCAAGAATTCCAGGAAAGTTCTTTATTTTAAGTAAGGTGGGCTTTGTTTTGTGCCTTTAAATCCTACTCCTGGCCACAAGTGTCTGCAGTTTTCTTCACAACGTTCTCAGAGCTACAAGTAATCCTAGCCTTATGCTCGAAATTTCTGTTGCTAGGTGAGACATTTGTTAAATGAGTTTTGCCCCATTTTATGAACTGAAAGTGAATCACTGCAGGTTGTTAGCTTAGTAACATGGTTGTTAAGTGAATCCGGCTTCCCCATTGACTTTGCTTGTCAGAAGGTCACAAAAGGGGATCACATGACCCAGGGACACTGCAACCATCATAAATATGAGTCGGTTGCCAAGCGTTTGAAGTTTGATCACGTGACCATGGGGATGCTGCAACAGTCGTAAGCATCATAACTCGCTTTTTTCAGTGCTGTTGTAACTTTGAATACAAACAAACTGTTGTAAGTCAAGAACTACCTGTAGTTTGTCCTTGCCTCCTTCCTAGGGCTGAGAGAGAGAGACTGGCCCAGAGTCACCCAATTGGCTTCATGCCTAAGGCAGGAACTGAACTTGTTGCTTGGTTTCCCGCCTGGTGACTTTAACTACCACACTCAACTGGTTTCCAGCGTAGTAAGATAGCGTGATAGAATTTTAAAAGCCTGTTCAAGTTTCTCTCTGCCCCGTCTTATACTAAACAAAATCAAGATCATTTTGACTTTCCATCTTGTGCTTCCCTCTTTCCTCATTACTGTGTAATGTTTTCTGCAAGAGCCCTTCAACAGCTCGCTCGTTTCTTCCCCAAAATCAGCTCTCAATCCTGTTACGCCAAGCATTTTGGAAAGGCAGCTCTAGAAAACCCATGATGAAGGTAAATGGTAATTTTAGGCTGCATTCCATAGATCCTGCTCCCCAGATGTGTTGCACTTCCCAGGATTCCTTGCTTTGGCCATGTTAGCTAGGAATTCTAGGATTAGTAGTCTGAAGAAAGCAAAGATGGGGAAAACTGACATGGCTAAAGCTAGCAAAATCCACCCCCTTCACAACATAAGATGATGTGTACATCCTACATACCATCTCGTAAGTAAAACATTAGGTATGCAAATTGCTCCACGGATCATAAAACTCGTGAATTATCATCTCCCCAAATCTGGTGGATTTAACATCTGCACTGTAAATCATGGTAGTATACACAATGGGCCTTGAAACAAGACCTTGTTGGATGTTTTTAGTATGAAATACAAATTTTGCACTGCTGCTGCAAGCCAACATTTGTTAATAATTTAAAGACAAAAATCTGTGTTTTAATTAAATTCAGAGTCACCATATTTCTTTTTCACATCCAAAGCCAAAGCTGGAAGAATTGGAGACGATGCAGTAAAGTACAAACATTGGCACGAGCATTGTTATGAATCTAAGGGAGTCATTTGGGGTTAAGCATGTTGCAGCCGGCAAGAAAAATAAAGCTGAGAAAACATTAGTCTTAATTACTATTATTATAATGCCATGTTCTAAATTTGAATTTCAAAACATTATCAATGTGTAAAAGAGAAAAAAAAAGAAAAACAATCCTCCCAAGGAGGTGTATATACTGTATTTCTGGCACAAATCAGCTAAAACAAAGCAAGGGAGAGTTAAAACTTATACACTGAGCCAGTAATCAATGGCTGTGCTGGTCGGGGATAATAGTTGTTGCCCAGCACATCTGGAAGTCAGTGAGTTGGGGGATGATTGTACAATCATGCAAATGTATATTACTATAGCCACAATAATTTAATTCATGCTAGATATTGGCCATAATCAGATATATCACATCAACCTGGAATTATTCAGAATTCTGGTTCAGTGTAAATGAGCCGTAGCCTGGTGCGTTGCTGTTAAATTGAGCCCATTTGATTCCTCCAGTCAGCCAGAACCACTTAGAAAATTGGGCTCTCCTTTCAGGCTTTAACGTGATATCTGACCTGGGACAGACCACAGGCTCGTTTCCATTCTAAGAAGCCAAAATTGAAAGCCAAGAACAAACCACTAGGCTGGAATGGCAAATTATGAGGGCCAAAAGCAGACATACCTGAAGACTTAATTTCAACAGCAAGCAGATTGGGACTGAAAGAATAGGGCAATTGAGCAGCAGTCTGGAAGGGCAGGCAAACCCCATAGGCGTCCAAAAATCAGCAGCTCTCCAAACCTGGGGCCAGATTGGTCTTCCAGCATTGTCCCCTCAAGCTATGACGAATCAGGGGTTGTTAGATTGACCTGGACTCATCTGTAGTTCCTTCATCCAACCTGCAGCTCTAACAAAGCAGAGAGACAGTACCTCTAGGTTCCCAAGACAAATCTCCTGGATCTTGAACGTACGATGACTTTAAACCAAATCCTTGTAATGCATACTCGGGATAACAGAGCATTATCTGGAGACATCTCCTTCCATCTCTCCTTTCTGAGAAAAGTCCTTCTAAAAGAACATAAGAGTTAGGAAAATATTTTCAGGAATGGAAAAAAAAAAAAAATCATGGGGGAGGGGAGGGGTCTGTCTCAGAACAAAACAGGACTTACCCATTTGTCCAAAAAATGTTGTTTCATAGATACTCACCAGAAATTCCATGCCCATTCACGTCTTAGAAGTCCATTCTGTGCTTTTGATAAATTAATAATAATTCAAAGACTCACTGGATCCTCTTTGTGTGTCTGTTCGTAAAAGATGTCCAGAGGTTTTCAGTGGGTCATGGACCAATTTGCAACACTGGCAATGGACTCACTTTACAATGAAATGAGACAGAATGACCCAAATGTGTCCTGTGAAAAAGATATAGCAGTGAAAAGCCTTATTGAAGAGGTTACCTAGAATGATAACTCAAGAGGAAGAATGGGATAAATGTTCTAGTTGTATAATTTTTATACAAGTTAAAAGCTTTGGAAGTCCACAAAGAAAATGGGCCTTTCGTGGGAGGGGTTTCCAGGGGTGAGGGTTAGAGAACAGGAGAAAAGGCCGATCCATCTGTGAAAATAATATATTGGCCAATTCTGATGTGATGGCCTCTGGGTCCAATTGCTAACTGCTTTTTTGGGGTGATTTTTTTCCCTGTACAGCATCTCTCTGATAGAGCCCGGCCCTATAAACACTGAATTTGAGATGAAGTTGATGGAGGAAGTGGCCAAGTCTCAGTTTCCAGGAGTTGACGCTACCACTGTGCACTACTTCAAGGAGATCTACCTACCAGCCTCACATGAAATATTCACCACCATGGGCCAGTCACCTGAGTCTGTGGCTAAGGTAGGATCAATCTCACAAGTGATGTGAGGGGCCTACAGAAGGAAAGTTCTTCTAGATCAGGGGTCTCCTAACTTGGCAACTTTAAGACTTCTGGACTTCAACTCCCAGAATTCCTCAGCCTGGCTGGAGAATTCTGAGAATTGAGGTCCACCAGTCTTTAAGTTGCCAAGTTTGGAGATCCCTGTTTTAGACAGATAGAACTTGCTTATCGAGTTCTGTTGCCATCATACAAAGCAGAATCCATCCTCTTCCAGTGATTGGCATTGGCAATAATTCCTCCCTTCCCATTCTCATCTGCCCACCCTGTTATGCATCTAATATTCCATGAATAGTTGCAGTAGGTGAGCGCACAGCAAGCTGCGTCTAATCAACTTTTCACCTGATCTTCCTGAATGACCTGCCCAGACTCTTATGTCTCACCCCATTTTCATGTCCATTTTGATTGGCTCAGGCTCTCCAAGGGCTCAGCCAAAGGATATCTTTCCTAGTCCTATTAACCTAAGACCTTTTTAATTAGAAATTCAAGGGACTGTCCTGGATATATCACAATATGCTCTACACCTTTGAGCTATGGCTTTCTGCTTCCAGAAGAGAAAATACAAATTTTAAGTCAATCTCACATTTCAGGAACCATGGTTCTAACTGCAAGGAGGAAGCAGAAGAAAGAATGTCCATGAAAGGGAATCAGCTCCACCGGGGGATGGTTTTCATGCTAAAGTGGAGGAGAAATGATTTAAATGAATACTTTTTAAAATGTATCAACCCACCTGTCTCTTTCCACCTTGCCTTTCAACAGGCTGTAGTCAATGTCATTGCAAAAGAACGTCCACCATTCCGGACCCAGACAAACCTTCTGTACACACCATTGGTGGCCCTAAAGTATGCCGATACCTCTGGTGAACTGTCCGTCAGTGCCTACTACAACCTACTTTTTCGATTCACCAGACTTTTCTACATCAGCACAAGCTTCCTCAAATGCATTACATGTCGGTGTTTTCGACGGCAGATCACACCTACCTGAGACCAAGTGGAGAATGGCCTTGACGGTGTACACTCGCTCCTCAAATGTCTTGCTCAGCCACAACAACTAACCAGATTCAGTTATGTGTATAAGAGATTTTACTAGGAACAAACCCATTCTTGTTTTAAGGATAGTAAGTCCTGGTGATTGTGTAGTGTGGTGTCAGAGTGATGGGAGGTGGCAGATCAAGCAAGTTCTTCAGAACCAGCAGGCTGATTCCACAGCAATACCAGATGGTCCAAATGTCCTCCTCATGGGAACACACACTGGGAAGAGCAGAAGCTCACAATTCATCTTGCAATGGTAAATCATATTATCTCCATTAAATGCAACTTATTAACACAAATAGGAAAGTAAAAGCTATGAAATGTCTTGATTGAAAATCCTGGACCTGCATTCACTCTGTGGTCCCTTTACCAGTTTTGGCATACCTACTCTTAATGATTAAAACTGGTCACTGGGATGGGCAATATTTCTTTTTCAGATTAGGTTCCCCCCAATTCAACTTTTCCAACAGGTAAAATAGCTAGTTGGCAAAAATCACTGGATGACATAAGACTGAAATTCTTTAGCCCAACCTTTTTTTGTTGTTTTAACCTTTGGAAGAGTTTGCAAGGAAGCTGCCATTTGCCCATCTCTGGATTAGAATCTAGTTGATACAAAAGTTGATAATGTCAAAGTTTTTCAGTCTGTTGCCTGCTCACTTGATTCTCATCCTCCCTGGTGACCTTTATGGATATAAGGAAAATCATGCTGCTCTTTTCCCAGACCTGTGTGATTTGGGGAGGGGGGGGGTGATAGCTATTATGAGCAGACCTGATACCATTCCACAAGTGATGTTGTTGCCAATTTTAATATGAGCAACCGTCCATCATTCTGAGCTTTGATACAGAAACAAAGTAGAGAGGTAAGGATGATAGACGTGTCCGATAAACCTATTTCTGGAATAGGGAGGTGGCCATTTGAATTACTTTTAATGGGTCCATCAGGAGGTGCCGATGGTGCTGTGAGTTCTCTAGAATAGAAGTCTTTTGAAAGGGAGAAGCAAGTAGGAAGAAACTGTCCTTGCTTTATGCTCTGAGTTACTTGGAGAAGGGGTCTGGAGCGCTTGAAAACCTACACACAGTTTTGCGTCATGTTGATCGGCCCTAATCAAAATATTAATCAAATAGAATTTTGGTCTTTTGAGTGCACAAATATATCTCTGCTGGTAAGGTGTCTTCCAAGATGGGGCTAATAATTGCATTACCATTACAGGGCTAGCTTCAGGTTTCTTTGGGTTGTCTCCAGAAGAGCAGAGCTCCATTCACTGCAAATGTTCAGATTTGCAGACATAATACTACTGTATAGATAGAATAAAGGAGGGCAGAATTTGCTGCCTCGTTTAAAACCTTCTTCTCCTGGGCCACTAGGTGGCAGCTCCTACATTTGAATACTCCAGTCCAAGGCAGCAAGAAAATGCTTTTAGCAGCTACAGCACTACATTTTCTTTAACTCCCTTGCTTTTTTCACTGCTATATACAGTACACTACCTGGGGGAGGGGGGGGGGAGAGCTTCTTTTCTTTCTCCTTTTTCTTGTCACCTCCATTGGGTAATCCCAGATGAAGCTCTAGGTCCTTCCTGTTCTTCCTCCTCTCCCTCTTCGTTGCTGTACTGCCTCAGGAATCCAGGCAGCCGCTGTTAGTTGAAGCTGAAATCCACAGTGAAATCAAGGATGATGAGAGGATAGCATCCAGTCACACCTCTAGAAGCTAAGCTCTGTTTTTCCAAACGCAACAGAACATTGGAAATAAATTTGGTAAAGAGTCCCAGGAGTCTGTTCATCTATGTCGGACAGCAAGCTAACTCTCCACAAGCTGAAAAGAATGGGACAAATTTGAAAGGAGTGGGGGAAGCCAACAAAAGATGAGATTTGAAAATGGGCCACATCAAACTGAGAGCTTCAAAAATAATTCCTGTTTGCCTCTATGGGGGAAGTACTTGGGCAGTGGCCCAGAATGTTGCTAATTGCCCCACTGTAAGCATTGCTTCTGACCATGTGACCCACAGCAATACTATTATTAAGCACTTGGAAATAATTCCAGAACCCTGACCTGTTTTCTCTACAGGGACAATGTTATTCTTATATGTGCATAAATGATTTAATCTCATAAGTAAGTAATGATTATCCCAAAGGTGCTTTTTCAAGAGGCAACTGGACTTTCTTGTTTTTCTTTGAAGATGTTTCGCTTCTCACCCAAGAAGCTTCTTCAGCTCTGTCTGGATAGTGGGGAATGGAAGGATTTATACTCCTTGCTGACAGCTGATCATTTGCATTCTTTTAGGGAGTCATCGAGGCTACCTGGAAGTTTATCTGTGTCCTCAAGGTCACCTGAGTGGTGTGGAGCCTTCTTGGAACTGCTGAAAGGACTGTGTTGTAGACTGGAGATAGATTATGTTGTATTCCTCCCCCTCTGTTGAGAGAAGGCTGTTCAGTTTTGACATAGATGGCCTCTTTGACCCCTCTTTCAAACCAGGTGTTCTCTCTGTCCAACACGTGGACTTGGCTGTCTTCAAAAGAGTGGCCTTTGTCTTTTAAATGCTGCATTTAAAACACAAAGGCCACTCTTTGAAGACAGCAAAATCCACATTTTGGACAGAGAAACCCACTGGTTTGAAAGAGGTGTCAAAGAGGCCATCTATGTCAAAATTGAACAGCCCTCTCACAACAGAGGGGGAGGGATACAACATCATCTATCTCCAGTCTACAACACAGTCCTTTCAGCAGTTCCAAGAAGGCTCCACACCCATTTGCACCACTCAGGTGACCTTGAGGACACAGATAAATCTCCAAGTGGCCTCAACAACTCTCTAAAAGGATGCAAATGACCAGCTGTCTGCAAGGAATATAAATCCTTCCATTCCCCACCATCCAGTCAGAGCCAAAGAAGCTTCTGGGATGAGAAGTGAAACATCTTCCAAGAAAAACCAAGAAAGTTTCAGTTGCCTCTTGAAAAGGCACCTTTGGGACAACCATGACCTGGATGACTGAGAATCTCCAGAATCTAGACATTAAGGATTACAAAGATTGGAACATTGTTTTACCATAAAAACTTCTCCATC
Source organism: Azemiops feae (assembly GCA_023970755.1). Lineage (NCBI taxonomy): Eukaryota > Metazoa > Chordata > Lepidosauria > Squamata > Viperidae > Azemiops > Azemiops feae. The sequence continues at coordinate 639,480 of JALGBA010000082.1, read as the reverse complement.
TATTTGCTTTGGCTTGGCATTGTCTGTTGACATAGTAATATTAAGCAGCAGTCTGGTTTTTGTACTCTTTTCTTTCATCTTCAACAAGAGATTTCCTTTCCTTGCTTCCAGCCATAGTGGTATATCACATATCTTCAGCTCTTGATACTTCCCTCAGCAGTTGTGTTTCCAATTCCTATTTCTTCTACTCCAGAATTTCTCATGATACAATCTATATAGATACGAAGGGGGGGGGGAATACATTATATTGTACACACTATAATAGCATGCAGCCTTGGTACATTCTTTTCCCAATGTTAAACCACTTAGTTTTTCTATATTCTCTTGCTTCCTGGTCATCAACACATATAACTCCACCTAGGTGAAGAATTATACTAGAAGAGATGGAAAGCACAAGATCTCACATCACATTCAGGCTCTGCCCGAAGAAGACATTCTGTTTATCCTACCTAGGGTTAGTGAGGAATCTGTTGCCTTCTACCCTTTCCTCGGCAGGGAAATGATCCCAAAACACGAAGACCCCAATCATCTACAACCCAGAATGCATTAACACATGTTCCCCAAGCAATGTTGTTGCTTGTTTTTGTTTTTTTTTAAAGAGCTTTAATGGCTCAACAGCCAAATAAACGGTTTTGAAGAAAGGTGAGAGAAAAATATTAAGAAAGTACAAAGCTTGGGAGAAAGTGTTTGGTATGATTGCTGTCTTCTCACAAGGAGTAAATCTGATCTGGAATCCAAGGACACGTCTCATCACTTTCTTTTATCTGGTTCTAAAGCAAGCATTTTAGAAAGATCCCGCTGCCTTTGCTACTTCTTGGGAACTACAAAAGCCACCAAACTCGGTATCTAAGCGACCAAATTACTCGTCGACAGCCCTTAGGTTCCTATTGGCTACCTCTAATATTGCATCACAATTGAGCAAACAAAGGATTTGAACAAAGGACGTGACTGCTGGGAAATACGCCTTCATAGCTGCCGGCAGTAGAGAAAGATCTATTGTTTGGTAGGATACACGTTATTATCCGGTTATACCTCATAGGAACTTTTTTTTTTTTTAATACGGACCAAAATTTCATGCCCCCTAATAAACCTAAGTTGGTCTGGTTAACGATTGCATCGAATTTTGAAGTTACCAACGAAAACCGGAAATAATTTAGTGCGATGAAAAAATGGAAATCATTTTAAGCCGATTCTTCCAAAGTATAGTCTTAAGCATTTTTTTCCTTTTACTGCCCGTGTTTAGCTCCCCGCTTCGCTGAACAGTTTATTTCAGCCACCCCAACCCTAGCAGTCGCTTCATTGTTTATAGGGAACATTCAAGTTCGGTTACAAACCATAGCAACAGCACTCGTGGAAACTCAGCTTTTTTATGAAAAAGTGGGTGGCCCTTAAAAGGGCCTTTGATTTATTTTGAAAAATTCAAATTGAAATAAAATTTAACCACCAAATCCGTACAGAGTACGGCCTTGGCGCTTCAAAGCATACACCACATCCATGGCGGTCACAGTCTTTCTCTTGGCGTGCTCGGTGTAAGTCACGGCATCGCGGATGACGTTTTCAAGGAAGACCTTTAGCACCCCGCGAGTCTCCTCATAGATCAAGCCAGAGATACGCTTCACTCCGCCACGACGAGCCAAACGGCGGATAGCGGGCTTAGTGATGCCTTGGATGTTATCTCGCAAGACTTTGCGGTGACGCTTTGCGCCTCCTTTCCCCAAGCCCTTTCCGCCTTTTCCACGGCCAGACATTCTTCAGCCTTCGCTAAGCTTCCAACTCACAAAACCACGAGAAAATGTGCTCTAAACCGGGAAACAGAGAACTTATATTCTCTAGTACCCGACCAGAAAGAAACCTTCCATTGAAGGGCGGTTACTTTACTCCGCTAAGCCTATCCCGCCATAGGTTTCTGTCCCTCAGGGTTTGTCCAATGAGAAAGAAAAATAATTCGAAAACACCAATGACAAACCACCGTTTGAAACTGAAATGTTGGCGCCTTTCTTTTGTTTCTGGTTTTATGAATAAGGACATTGCTTATTGCCCAAGTGTTGAGTTGAATAATTATAGTCTTCCACGTTCTGGGGAAAAAAAACCCTGTTTTGGTGGGATGAAACTGTTTTTGCATAAGAGGACAGAATTGCCACAAACTTAACTGTGTGAAAATTGATACAAAAATGTATCGGAATCCTCTTCCCGTTGTTGTTCCTATGAGTTTTTATCACTTTGTAACAAGAAAATAATTACAAGTCGGCCAAAAAAAAAAACCCGACGCAAACTTTTTTTAAAAAAGGGAAATGAGGTTGTTTCTGTAACTACAAAATAAAGAGAATGGGAATGTATTGACTGAAGTTTGTGTTACATTTAATTCAAAAATTATTTTGCATATTACTCAGAATTATAGATTATCTATAAAGAGTCACAGAAACCATCTTAACCATAGCTAGACTACTATGGAATATTATTAGCTAGATTTATGTTTTCCCTTTTTTCTCTTTCTATGCATGTTAGGCTTATAGTAGCAGCAACCCTCCAATGTAACCTGGACAGACAAAAATGCCTAGTTTCTGCCATTTTCAACTCTTCGTTGAAAATCTTAACCTCTAGATTATGCTGGACTAAATGATCAGCTGGACTAAATGTATCAGCCAGACCCATTCATTTCCTGTCTGAAATGGAAATACTGCCAACATAAAATAAACTTTCTAGAAGGAGATATCTAGACATAGCTAGAACATTTTTATTTTGATTTTTTTCATTGCAATGAATTTAAGACCTAATATGCTTTAGAATGGGTTGGAGTTGCTAAACTTGTACTTTTTAATCCAAGTACTGTATTCATTATTGAGTCTGGTTTTCTCTCCAGTTTAAATGTTGGAGCATGACAGTCTTCCTAAATGCAATCATCAGCACTCTCACTCTCTGGGGAGAGGTAAAAATAATAGTTTTGGACTAAAGAGCCAAGATTAAATTTTGGATTAAAATTCACTTGATACATCTTAAAGCCAATCCATTTTCTTAAACTGAATCAAGGGAGAACCATGCAGACACATAACACAGAAACATTTATTTTTTTAAAAAAAAAATCCTAATGCCATTCTAGTTGCCATAATAAGAACTAGCTTAATCCAGAGTGTCTAAATGCAGAAATTCATATTCAGCACAGTCCTATTAAGTCCAGGTTCAGTGTGAACTATGTTTAACTATACCATGTGTGAACAACACATGGCAAAAATGCCCTGCTGGTAAAGATGATGTTAACCTTATTTTTCTTGGGATGAAAGAATTTTTTAGGTTGTTTACTATCTATCAAGGAGTCTGGCAGGTTCCGAGAGAAGAAAGCAAATGTAGCAGATGTAATGATCTGAATACTAGCACTATAGATGTTCAAACACAGGAACTACATTTTAGGAAGATGATTTATGCTACTAGAAGCCTGGACCTTATTTTCTGAAACAACATTTCCTTCACATACATTAGATCAAATCATCCACCTTGGTTTGATTCGCCTACTGTAAAGAATGCCACCAAATGTTACCTATAACTTTATTAACACTGTATTTATATCCTCATCTCAGGACATGGCTTCATCCCAGCCTATCTTAAAGTGCAAATCTGAATGCTTGAAACTTATTACATTTTATATAAGATAACCTTTATTGTCATTTTTTTTACTGTGGGCACAACAGCACACAACAAAAATGAAATTTAGTTGCCTGCTCTCAAAGTGAACACATACATGACACACACCTAAACATCCTATATACAACATGTGTATAGACCCACACCCCTACATATATGTAACAAATAAATATTAAACACTGTCCATCTTGAATATATAACGGAAGGAGGAAGCTTGAGAGTTCACAAGGTTAATGCTGTATGGAATGAAACTATGGCTTAATCTGGATGTTCTGCTTCGGATACCATGAAGCCTTCTCCCAGAAGGTAGCAAGGAAAACAGGTCATGAAGAGGATGTGTAGTGTCCCAGATAATCTTACGGACCCTGCTCAAGCAATGCTTCTGTGCTATGTCCTGGATGGGAGGGAGGGAACTGCCAATAATCTTTTCGGCCATCCTCACCACTCTCTGCACCGCCTTCCTGTCTGAAGCAGTGATGCTTCCAAACCAGACTGTGATGTTGTATGACAGGATGCTCTCAATCGTCCCCCTGTAGAAAGTGGTAAGGATAGGAGAAGGAAGGTGTGCCTTTCTCGTGTGACGCAGAAAATGCAGGCGCTGCTGTGCCCGCTTCACCAGTGTCTCACTGTTGAGCGACCAAGCCAGCCTACTTATTAACTGCACACCCAGGAATTTGATGCTGGTAACCATCTCCACAGGTGAATCATTAATGCACAGAGAAGTGTCACTGTGCCTGCCTTTTCTGAAATCGACAATGATTTCTTTGGTTTTTCCAATGTTTAATACTAGGCTGTTTTCCTTACACCAGTCCACCAAACCCTCAACCTCCTTGAGGTAAGCACCCTCATTATCATCTTGAATAAGGCCCACTACTGTTGTATCATCTGTGAACTTCACAGTATGGTTGGTGGCAAACCTAGCACAACAGCCATGGGTCAACAGGGTGAACAAGCAGCGGACTTAGGACGCAGCCCCGAGGAGAACCTGTGCTCAAGAAAATGGTGTTAGAGGTATTTATATATATGAAGATTAATACTATGGCAAAACAGAGATTCCATGATTTCTATAGCAGTCATCCCATCAACATTTTCTTTTTTGCATTTTACTTTCCAGCTAGCCTGTTAGGCAAAAATATATTTGAATTAATTATATGCAGTGGGATGAATGGAAAAGAAACATGCCTCAATGTACCATTGCATTTTTGGAAAACTTGAAAGCTCTGGATGTTGATCTGGACAGGAAGGTCACTAAGTTGGTTGGAGCCTGTGAGATAATAATTTATTAATGATTGAGTTGCCATTATAGTTTTTTTTATATTGTTCTCTGTTTTATATTTCATATGGTGTTAGCTGTCCAAAGTTGCTAGGGTGAGATAGGGGGAGGCATATAAATCAAATTAATAAAGTACTTTTTTTTCTCCTGAATTCATAAGCTCATGACCCCATCACTGCTCATTTGGATTGCTGCAACATGTTTGGACTATGATTAAAAGAAGGCTAAACTAATAATAGATTAGCCATCAGCCTTAGAACTGACAATGGAAACACTGGAGTAATGGATAGCTCCTGCCTTTTAGGATTGCCTGTCAGCAACAATGGAACCAGTTATCAAGAAATATGCCTCGGGGCAGCATTTGATAGGTAACAATGAAGGCCTTGGAAAAAATATTCAGTTGCCACAATGCATCTACAGTTAGAAAATCAGAACCATGCATGCAGTGGTTTTCCATGTGATACTGTAAGCAGGATAGAAAGATTATTGATGCTTTTGAACTTAGAGAAGATTCCTCAGAATGCCATGGATAGACAAGAAAACAAATCAATCCAGAGTTCTCAGTTGAGATGGACATGCTCAGGCTCAAACTATCACATTTTGGACACATTATGCAAAGACCTAAGTTTCTGGAGAAGTCCATAATGCTGGAGAAGAGGATAACCAGCAGCAAGTGAATCAACTCAATTACAGCCATGATGGGGGTTCACTGCTGGAAGATTGGAAGAGACAGGATCTCTCACCTACATGGATGAGAGGAAACACTGACTTGATAGCTCATAATCAAACCAGTGAGCTCCTGAGAATTAAAAAAGTAATAATAACTGAAATGCAGAGGAAGGTGTTTCTCCCTTTCTTACTCTTTATATTTAATGAATTTAGGTCACCAACTCAGTACAGCTTACATAGGAGTAGAAAATCCAGTCTGGTCTAGAAGTTAAGGCATCAGGCTAGAAACCAGGAATTTTTACTTTTGGCTTAAGAGTGTAATCTAGCCTGGTGACATTGCATCAGTCACTCAGTTTCAGCCCAACCCACCTCACAGGAATGTTGGAGAAAATAGGAGAAAAGGAGTACAGGTGGTCCTTGATTTACAACTACAATTGACTCAAAGAAAATTTCTGTTGCTAAGGGAGAGTTGTTAAGGGAGTTTTGCCCATTTTACAACCTTTCTTGCCACGATTAAGTGAATCACTGCAATTGTTAAGTTAGTAACATGGTTGTTAAGTGAATCTGGCTTCCCCATTGACTTTGCTTGTCAGAAGGTCACAAAAGGTGATCAAGACCCCAGGACACTGCAACCATCACAAATATGAGCCAGTTGCCAAGTGTTTGAATTTTGATCACATGACCATGGGGATGCTGCTGCTATGGTTGTGTGAAAAATTGTTTTTTTTTCAGTGCCAATCATTAAACAAATGGTAAATCAAAGACTACTTGTATTAGGAGTGTTCATCACCTTATTTATAAAATTGCTACAGGCAAGAATTTTAAAAAATCTTAACAAAAACACCAGCACCTGCAAGATCAGATCTGGAAGCCATGCTATCAACCCATGAACCCTTTTGCACTTTTATTTGCATTTAAATTCAGCACAAGATAATCTACTTTTAAAAAAGATAGTATGTTACTAGAGATAAAACACTTCTGCGCTATACAGTTCGACCTATACTGTAGTATGTAAATTTCTTCCCCTATACCACATCTTTCCATGGTTGTTTTTTTTAAAAACAGAGCCCAATCTTTGCATTTTATTAATAATGAAAAGCAACGTCTGAGGGACCCAAGCTTCAAGGCTTAAGTCGGCAGGGCTACAACAAAGTAGCGACTTAAAACTCTTTTCATGAGGAAGTGGGCGGCTCTAAAAAGAGCCTTTGGGTTTCTCGGTCGCCTTACTGCGCAGCGCAGCCGCCTCTTCACTTGGAGCTGGTGTATTTGGTGACGGCCTTGGTGCCTTCCGACACGGCGTGCTTGGCCAGCTCCCCGGGCAGCAGGAGGCGCACGGCCGTCTGGATCTCCCGCGAGGTGATGGTCGAGCGCTTGTTGTAGTGGGCCAGGCGGGACGCCTCCCCCGCGATGCGCTCGAAGATGTCGTTCACGAACGAGTTCATGATGCTCATGGCCTTGGAGGAGATGCCGGTGTCGGGGTGGACCTGCTTCAGCACCTTGTAGACGTAGATGGAGTAACTCTCCTTCCTGGTCTTGCGCCGCTTCTTGTCGCCCTTCTTTTGGGTCTTTGTCACCGCTTTCTTCGAGCCCTTTTTAGGCGCAGGAGCAGATTTCGCCGGCTCAGGCATTGCGAATAAGGTACTTTCTGACAAATGCTAATGGAAACAGCAAGTAAGCCAACTTCCTTCCCGTCCGGAAAACTAGACACTCCGCGTAGCTCAGACAGAACTGAAACAAGTTCAACGTCCGGCTTCCCAATATTTAAAGGCCTCCTATGCAAATAAGGGTAGCTGCACTCCCACGTTCTTATTGGCTGCTATACCTCCTTCCCTTTCGCTGCGCGCGCAGATGCAAATTAATAGGACTGCGATACTATGGTTCCTATTGGAAGGAGTCAATTTCACGTCGTTCGATTGGTTATGTTGACAAACCTGCCTTCGTATTGGCTAAAAAAGCCTGACGCCTGAACAGCCAATCAAACGTTGCAATTTCAGACCTTGGAAAGGCATAAAAAGCCCCCAGTTCGCTCGTTTCTAACCACTGCCGGTTTGTGTTGGGCGCTTGTTGTGTTGCACTTGACTCAGGAACGACGTCATGTCTGGTCGCGGCAAGCAGGGAGGCAAGGCCAGAGCCAAGGCCAAGTCTCGTTCTTCCCGAGCCGGACTCCAGTTCCCGGTCGGTCGTGTTCACCGCCTGCTGCGGAAAGGTAACTACGCCGAGCGGGTGGGCGCCGGCGCTCCCGTCTACCTGGCGGCGGTGCTGGAATATCTCACGGCGGAAATCCTGGAGTTGGCCGGCAACGCTGCTCGGGACAACAAGAAGACCCGTATTATCCCCCGCCATCTGCAGCTGGCCATTCGCAACGACGAAGAGCTCAACAAACTCCTGGGCAAAGTGACGATCGCTCAAGGGGGCGTGTTGCCCAATATCCAGGCGGTTCTTTTGCCCAAGAAGACGGAAAGCCATAAAGCGAAAGGAAAATAGAAGTTGCCGTGAAGAAAGGAACATTGAATTTCAAACCCAAAGGCTCTTTTCAGAGCCACCTACAATCTCAAGTAAGGAGCTGAGTCTAGGCTATCGAATAAGTGTTTCCTTTTCAGATCCAAAGCATATCCTCGGAGCTGGCACTTCCCTAGCCCAGGGCTTACTACATATATTGGCAAATATTGATTTAGATTTAGAAAAACCACCTGTTGCTACACAGAAGGCTTCAGCTGTTACATTCCAAACCCCCTACCGCTTAACAAGTATAAAAGGGTTCGGATAGGAAGGTAATCTTAACCAATCGCCGTGTCCCGCGGAATTATTCAGACTCGGCCGTCTTCCTTCGGGGGAACCTCTTAATCTAAAATTCTGATCCGTAACTCACCAAAGGACACTTAACCGCAGAACCCCTTTTTTCAGTATTAAATCCATTTAAAAAACCGCTGTTGAGACGACCAGAAAATATGTGTGTATATATATAATCTTTCGGACCTAGAAGAGTGATATTGCTTCGTAATAGTACAATTTTATGCTTGAGAAAGCAACATGGAGCGCCCCACTTCTAGGAGAGCCCGATCGACCTGCGTGGAGCTTTCATGGGTGCGTCCATGCAGATTTTGGGAACAATGTGGAAGTAGTTGCTTTCTTTCCAGTCTCTGCTTCTGGCCTTTTCTCCCCGTAGCAGCCGATCTTGACAGATTTTTTAGAGATCAGCCAAAGTATGTAAATTGTATGCCAGCGGAGCATAACGAAAAACTATATAACCAGGTCGTGACTAATCAATTAATAAACTATTTATTCTACATAAGTGCTTAAACTGAGTGAAAAATGAAACGAAAAAAATATAAAATGGAATACACTTGGAATAAACAATTGCTATACAAGTTAAGATGCTCTCCCGTTGTTTTAAGCAATATAGGAAAGCACATTGGGCTTAATGGTGACATGCGTTTATTAAATATCTTTTTGTGTAGGAACTCAATGCACAAAAAATTGAGAGTTTATAGTCTTCTCCCTTCTCATTTTTCTCTACCACAACCCTGCGAAGTAGGTAGATCGGGCCGACCCCAATCACTCATAAATTTCTGTGGCTGACAAGGAATTAATTTCCGGGTCTCATTGGTGCCACACGCTATTTCCACAACTGCTAAACATTTTCACCAATTCAAAATTAGAACAACACTTTTGCAAATTATATTCGTCCTCGCTAAGTAGATGAATACACAAAAAATACCTTGGAGGTTTTTTTTTTAATCTGCGTTGCAAAAATATGGATAACCAACTAACCTACAGAGAGGCATAAAAAAATCCTTGTTGCCATCTATCGGTGGTCCGGATTTCTGCAGCGCAGAAAGGAACCCTTTATCTTCAAGGTATTATTTGTGAGAACACTATTGCACAGAGCAGAAAGAATTTGAATGTCCTGTTGCTGACGTATCCATTCGCGTACAAAAGAGGCAAGAGAAGAAACAGTGAAACATTGTAGCCAATCCCTTCCGAGCCCGGGAAATTCGAACGCGCTCAGCCAATCAAGAGAGGAGGACTCGGCTATAAATACTCAGCCTTCGAGAGGCTACTCTTATTTTCTGCTTTCTACTTCGGCGGGATTGGTTGCTCTGCAGGCGAACAATGGCCCGTACTAAACAGACTGCTCGAAAGTCTACTGGAGGAAAAGCTCCTCGCAAGCAGTTGGCTACCAAGGCTGCCCGAAAAAGCGCTCCAGCCACTGGTGGGGTGAAAAAGCCTCATCGTTATCGCCCCGGCACTGTCGCCTTAAGAGAAATCCGTCGTTACCAGAAATCGACCGAGCTGCTCATCCGTAAGCTCCCCTTCCAGCGCTTGGTCAGAGAAATCGCCCAGGATTTCAAGACCGATCTCCGTTTCCAGAGCTCCGCCGTTATGGCCCTGCAGGAAGCCAGCGAGGCTTACCTCGTTGGCCTCTTCGAAGATACCAACCTCTGCGCCATCCACGCCAAGAGGGTGACGATTATGCCGAAAGATATCCAGCTGGCGCGCCGCATCCGCGGGGAGAGAGCTTAAGTTTCCTCTCGCCGGTAAAGCAATCCAAAGGCTCTTTTAAGGGCCACTCACATATACCAAGAAAAGAGCTGCTTCGCTTCCGCTTTTGAAAATGGCTACCGCGGTTTGTAGCGTACACGTGGACCTGTGTTGGGAGGAGGTTTATACTAGTTTTGCTTAAAGCTACAGTACTATCATTACTCCCAGCAGTCCTGGCTTCTCCAAAATTTGAATTTGCAAATGCGTATTCAACGTGGCAAGGGAGTCTTAGTGGACCACGGAGTGGTCTGCATTCTCAACACCCACATTACTAACTTAACTGGGTTATGGAAAGTGACCTGAACAGGGGTGGGGGGCTATGGGTATTATTTTTTTAATGGGGAACAGCATTTTTCATGACTTGAGCCACTGAAATATGTTCAAATGTTTGAGTAACCTGTTGCAATGCTTCACAGTACAGTATATCTCAATGTAAAAATGTTTATAAAACTTTAAAATGCTACAGTGCCACTGGAGATTAACACCTTTAAGAGAATTAGTGCTTGTTTCAGAAAAAAAATTTAATCTGATGAATTAAATTCATGATGAGTTCATTATTTTTCCAATAGGCTCCGTGTGTGTGTGAGGCCACATTAATGCTGTGTATAAAAGTTTCCTACTTGGACATTTTAAAGATCCAAATTTTCTGGCAGTGAAATGTCTGCATTCTATCCAATCCTGGGGCATTAGCTTGGCTGTAAAAATAAAATGGGAATTCAGGTGGATCAATCACAATGGTAGCCAATTCTTCCTCTAAGGAAAGAACACCCAGAGATTTCATTGTAGGATGAGTGTGGGGGTGAGTGGGCTGCATATAATTTTGTAGAAGGGAGAAAAGCTTTTCAGATGAAAGACATGCATCTTGATAAGCATGTATGTGATTATAGTTTTGCTTCTCTAGGTCAGCTTTGTAAAGGCTTTGATCTGAGTCCCATTTTTCAATAACGTTCTCGTATAAACCAGTTGCAGTTAGTTTGTAAGGAGCAGGTTTTAAATAACTGGCTTGTGTGCTAGTCTTGGGCAGCCTATTTGAGACAGGAGATATTGTTTGAATTTTGACAACATATATTCTGCCCCAGACAGCTACTGTGGGAGATTTGCATCTTCCCAAAATAACTTAACTTGATGGGCAAAGCTAGTTAAATACATAGATATATTTATAGGAATTAAACTTATATTTGTATACCAGTGATTCCATGGCCTCTGTAGATGCTGTACAGTAAATAAAATAAAATTCACAGGAATTACTTTTCCAGGATGATCTCTACTATATCAGTAGGAGCTTTGGGGCTGTGTGATGATATTTTTCCTTGCAGAGTGGTGTTTTTTTAAAAAAATATTAAAATGGTAATTTTAAAAGAAAAGAATCGGGGTGACTCTGATTATGGAGCATTATGTAAGTGATTTATATCCACAGACCCCAGAATGCCTACCTCATTCGGAAGCTTTATCACATCAAATATCCATCTCGTCCAGCATTTGTTCTTTATCAGTGACCAATAAGCTGCTGTTTAGCTCTAATGTAGACAGTGTGCAGACTGGCATTCTCGTTTCTACGGTGCTATTCTATCCATGCTGGCTGCACTTAACAGCCATGATTGAAAAATATAGGCAAATTGGCAGTCTACCATCAATGAATTTGTTGGAAATGTGGCTTGCTTTTAGAGGCACTTGCTTTTCATTAATGGACTTTGGGCCTCTCATAACAGGAGAGTATGCAAGTGATAGAGGGTTTGAAACCATCTTTTGGATGAGATTTTGGCACGTGGAGCATAAGATCTTTGAAACTGCTTCCCCCCCCCCCATCCTTCAGAAGACTAGAGCATTTCAGCATGTGCAGAAGATCTGCTTCACAGAATGGGAGAGATTCTAAACCCCTTCTATCTTCCCTTGAGCATTTTGCATCTGAACTAAAGTTCAAATACAGGTAACCCTCAACTTACGACCACAATTGAGCCCCAAATTTATGTTGCTAAGTGAGAAATTTGTTAACTGAGTTTTGCTCCATTGTATGATTTTTTTTCTTGCCACATTTCTTAAGTGAATCACTGAAGTTGTTAAATTAGCAACATGGTTGTTAAGTGAATCTGGCGTCCCCATTGACATTGCATGTCAGAAGGTCGTAGAAGGAGAATCACATGACTCCGGGACAGTGCACCCGTTCATAAATGTGAGTCAGTCAAGCATCTGAATGTAAATCATGTTACCAAGTGTGAAAAATGGTCATAAGCCACTTTTTTCAGAGCCATTGTAATTTCAAACGGTCACTAAGTGAACTGTTGTAAGTCGTGGACTATCTGTAACTAAAAATTAAAGACATATAATCCAGATATGTAAAGGACTCCATAATTACAGGCTAGCACATGATTGTTTTGAAAGGAAATGTAAATAGGAAGAGCTGCCGGCCCAGCTTGCTGAGTATAAACTCTTTTTTCCATATATACATACAAAGTGAAAGGAATGCATCTCCCGTGTTGTTGCTTACTATCTTGTGTATCTTCAGCAGACATCTTTGAGGTACTGTTTGTGATTTATCTTTGCTTTGAGAAAAGGCAGAGACAGATCTTCCCATCCTGTTCTTGTCCAGGGGTTCCCTAAAGCAATACTGCAAGTAATTGTTGTGGGAAATTCAGAAGTCCAGAGCACACTGAAGAAAAAGAGGAACCCCAAACAAAGCAAATATTTTTTTTAAAAAAATACGGCTACAATGTAGGAAATCCTAGTTTTGAGGATGCCACAGAGATCTTTGTCCATCTACCTGTTGTCATTTCTATTGTTAGGTGAACTGAACTGAGTAAGTCCATTGTTAAAGGAAGCCGAATGCTGAGGTCATCCGCTGATGGAGGAAGGAAGATTGGGGTATCTCATCTGTTTCCTCACTATGTTGCAACTTTCTGGTTAGGGCTGCCCTTGGACTGCTCTGTGAGTTGATGAGGAGGCTTCTATTCTTTGGTTCAGATGGGATTGCAGGGAGCTTTGTCTGGAGGGGCAGGAAGAGTCAATCTGGGTCTGATAAGATTAGGTAAAAAGAGGAACTAGTTTGCCCTGGTCATGACCAAAAGACAGACAGAAAAAGAGTCCAGTCTCCATTTTGTTTTAGATCTATTCATATCGCCAACCATCTCAAATTCATGATTATATTCTCTACCACAATTTTCTACAGTCCAGACTCTAAACATTAATTTACAAATGGGAATGTTTCAAGCCTATTGATATATCATTTTCCTGATGTCAGAAATGATTCAGTTCCTTTTACTTCACAAGCTTGCAGTTTCCCAAAGTTTAATCAGAAGCTGTTTTGGGATGGGAAAGATCAACCTTGTTTTGTTCAATCTTGTCCTATTGCATCATAGTACTGGTAATACCCGCAGTGAACTGATTTACCATCCATCACTCCTAATTCATTTCACAAAAGTGGAAAGGAACTTGGCATACAAAGGAGCAAATTCGAGAGCACAAGACCTTCATTCAGTTTTTAATAGCATTTCTTGGCTATAATTCTTTAATCCTAAAATCATAACTCACAAGAGAGTAATTAACTCTATGACCTGTCCTCACATTTGCAACTTTCCAAGGGCTGTAAAGCTGAAACTCCTCAAAACAGATGTAGGTTCACTTAAGAGACTGCTTCTCTTAACCAAGTGGCTGGTCCCAACTGTGATCACTAAACAAGGAGTACTTGCATTTTCATCTGATAAATTTGGGAGGGCAGGAGGGTGCTCAATAATTAAGACCAAATTTGATTGGACTTAGGTTGCCTACCAAGGCATTCTAGTTACCATAGTTGGCCTTGAAGGCAAACATGATCCTTCTTAGATGATTTTTGCAAACTTGTTTTCATTTTCCCCCCGCATACCCATCTTCCAAAGTACTTTTCATCACTTAAAAGCTTATCCAAGATAGTGCACAAAAATATGTGCTAATGTAAACTCAGTCCTCAAGAACTGACAGTCACAATGACCTGAACTCCAAGAGGGCAGGGCACTGGGAGATATAATGTACATACACCTCCATCCTCTGATTTCCCCCCCGCCCCCAGCAAACATTCCCCTTAAAAAGCGGGGAGGCTAACTGGCTTTAGGTCAGGTTACCCTCTAACTTTCTATGGCTGGGTATGGTGATACCTGCTTCTTATTCATTCTGAAAAACAAATTGCCTGATGGAAGGTAAACCTTTTCTAGTGAAAGATAGTGTTTATTTGACTTAATCCCATTAGGCCACCTCAGCACAACCCTCTTCAATAATACCCCTTTTTATTTACTAGACAGCTCCAAAGATAGGCTTAAGCTGGGGACAATGTAACTTGTACATTCCCAGGAGTGTTGTTATGGTGCTTTCCAACCTTAGCCCAGTCTGCCTGCTTGCCAGAAGAAAAATCCCTCTGAAGACCAATTAAATGTGGGGGGAGGGGAGGAAGATGGAAGAGAACAACTTTTCATTGGTTTTGGAACTTTTCCTTTTCCATTCCAGTAATATCCAAATCTCCAAACCTGCTGAACTGTACCATTTCCATGGAAACAGACCAATACCAGGTAATGGCTTGCTGCCAAACTACATCCAATGTCATAGACTTGAAGGAAAAACAGCTCTGAGGATGGTAATTCTGATTTTATTTCTGCAGCTAACACAAGAGGGGGGGGGAGAGAGAGAAAGATCTCACCAGTGCAAGAGGTGAAGAACTCCTTGGGAGACTTTTTAGTAGTTGTTTTTCAGCTCAGGTTGTTTTTGTTTTTTGCAAAACCAAAAATGCAAAGTGAAGATGCCCACTTGACTTTTCCCCACTGAGAATAACCACTTTTTTTTTTCTGAACTCAAGAGCTGCTTTGGGGAAATATAGAACTGAAAGATAATTTTATTGTCTTCCGGTTTGGACTGTGTATACCTGATCTTGTTCAATGTATGTACATGTTACTACCACATTTTGGACACAAATTTCCAGACCTTTGAGCCATATTAATGGCTGGTAATGTTGCCTCCAGTTATTGAAACATGCAGCCTTCCCCACCCTCAAAAAAAAAACAAATGTTAAATTACTTACAGGTCTGGTCAACTGCGTAGTTAAAGAGTCAGTTCTACCTGACAACACTTAAACCCCTGGGTGACTCACCCAGATTCAAGTCGGCATAATTTCAGTCATGCATAATTTCGCATTAGGAGTTCCCCACTAATCTCTCAATCCCATAAATCCCCCTTTGGGGAACAAGGGGCTAGGATGGGAACAGATTCTAACTCTTGTAGACCAGATAAAAATCAATGCCCTGAGACACTTAAAAAACAGGACCGCGTTATTACCAGCTGTTTGACGACTTGACGATTATTCGGAATGCTAGAGCAAACAAAATGTTATTTCGAAGAGAGGGAGACGATCAGCACTTTTTTAAAGGTTGTAGGTGGCTCTAATAAGAGCCTTTGGGTTCAGTTCCGAAGCACTTGCCCGTCGAGTCACTTGCCTTTATGGCTTTCCGTCTTCTTGGGCAAAAGAACCGCCTGGATATTGGGCAACACGCCCCCTTGAGCGATCGTCACTTTGCCCAGGAGTTTGTTGAGCTCTTCGTCGTTGCGAATGGCCAGCTGCAGATGGCGGGGGATAATACGGGTCTTCTTGTTGTCCCGAGCAGCGTTGCCGGCCAACTCCAGGATTTCCGCCGTGAGATATTCCAGCACCGCCGCCAGGTAGACGGGAGCGCCGGCGCCCACCCGCTCGGCGTAGTTACCTTTCCGCAGCAGGCGGTGAACACGACCGACCGGGAACTGGAGTCCGGCTCGGGAAGAACGAGACTTGGCCTTGGCTCTGGCCTTGCCTCCCTGCTTGCCGCGACCAGACATTCCTCTAATGAGTTGCTCTTTCTCTCCACGAACACAAAAGTATTCCCTAATTGACGAGAAAGGCGGGGGCCAATTTATGCCTGCCTCGCCGTTTGAAAGCGGCGCTTCTGATTGGCTGACTGTGACGTCAACGCACCTCAGCCAATGCAAACGTGGTTTCTCAGCAGGACCAATTGACTAGAGAAATATTGCTTTTCCTCCAGTAGGAAAAAGATAGCGAGGGCCGCAATTTGCATACGCGCCTTCGCCGGAGGTGATCTCTGAATGCTGCAGTAACACAGGAAAAGCTAGAGATTAGGAGCAATTATTTATGCAGCTGCGAATTTTAGAATTGTGCAACTGCTGGAACTACCTTTTCTGGTATGCGATGGAGAGCCGCAGGCTTATGAACAAACCCTATTGTTGCCTTTATAATGTGTAAAGCCAAGCCTGGTCGATTCTTTCCCTTTGGATATGCCTAGTGCTGAACTGGATGCTTAAATGTTGCTGTCCTTCACTTCCGAAATAATTGCATTCCAAATTGACTATATACAAGTTAGCGTTGTGTAACACCAGACTCTGCAAGGTGTGCGTTTGTATTTCATTCTTTACTGCTTATTTTTTCTCTAAAATTCAAAATAATCTAAAAAAGTTTCTGTCGAGCTATGGCAATAGATACATATTTGCTTTGCAATTCGTTTGTAACAAACTGCCTCATGCAGCTCCTGATCGATAGTTTGTCAGTTTTTTACCTTAGCTGATTGGTTGAAATGCTTCTAGATCCCGCCTGTTTTTCTGAAGAGAAACAACACAAGCAAAACTGTTAAGATTAAAAGCTATTTTAAAAATCCCAAGTTTTTTTTATTCTATCACTTATGTGTTTATTGCACATACAAGATACGTTTCAAAACAAAACAGCCACTTCTAGTTAAAAGGAGGAGGCTAAATGCCTGCAATACTGTACTTCCATAAAAGTGAGCTGACAGTCTGGATATTATTTTACAGCCTATATATCATGAAACTACAGTATTTGGAACATATAACCTTTGCAATTTGAAATGCATTGAGTTAACCATTAGTCATTCGCTGTTTTAAAATGAGGCTGAGTCTTATTGGACAAGGCCCTGTAGCATCGCCCTATCAAATTGTAGTCTAATTGGACGACTGGGCTGTCACCGCCCATCTTCGCGACAGTTTTCCTTTTGGTCGGAAAGCAACCAATATAAACGTGAGCTGGAAGGCAAACACTTTGTAGGGTTCGGGTTTTATCGTTCGGTGAGATGTCTGGCCGTGGAAAAGGCGGAAAGGGCTTGGGGAAAGGAGGCGCAAAGCGTCACCGCAAAGTCTTGCGAGATAACATCCAAGGCATCACTAAGCCCGCTATCCGCCGTTTGGCTCGTCGTGGCGGAGTGAAGCGTATCTCTGGCTTGATCTATGAGGAGACTCGCGGGGTGCTAAAGGTCTTCCTTGAAAACGTCATCCGCGATGCCGTGACTTACACCGAGCACGCCAAGAGAAAGACTGTGACCGCCATGGATGTGGTGTATGCTTTGAAGCGCCAAGGCCGTACTCTGTACGGATTTGGTGGTTAAATTTTATTTCAATTCGAATTTTTCAAAATAAATCAAAAGGCCCTTTTAAGGGCCACCCACTGCTTCAATAGAGAGCTGCAATCACTGTTTACAAAGCTGCAAGTGTTGTCAAATGCTTGTTAATTTGGGCACCCAGTGGTGATGGAACCTGAACTTGTTTTTTCTATATATATCGTAAAACCCAAAACACTGAAGTAACAGCTCTTTTTTTGAGGTGGTGGGTGGCTCTTAAAAGAGCCTTTTGTGTGTTACACTGATGTTAGGGATAGGCTCATTTGCCTTTGGGCTTGTGGCTCTCGGTCTTCTTGGGTAGTAGCACAGCTTGGATATTGGGCAACACTCCTCCCTGGGCAATAGTAACGCCTCCCAGTAGCTTGTTCAGCTCCTCGTCGTTACGGACAGCCAACTGGAGGTGGCGAGGGATTATTCTAGTTTTCTTGTTATCCCGGGCAGCGTTTCCAGCCAGCTCCAGAATTTCAGCTGTCAGATATTCCAACACTGCAGCAAGGTAAACAGGGGCTCCAGCACCAACCCGCTCGGCATAGTTTCCTTTGCGAAGAAGGCGGTGAACTCGACCTACGGGAAACTGGAGCCCAGCTCGAGAGGAGCGAGATTTAGCTTTAGCTCTAGCTTTCCCCCCCTGCTTGCCACGTCCAGACATTGCGACACTGACTCAGCTCAGCTCAAACACAGAAGAAAAAATAAAATAGCAATTAAAGAAAAAGAACAACCGACTCCTTTTATCCCCTCCTCGCTTACGCCATCACCATTCCTGATTGGCCAAACCTGTTACCAGGATTTTAGCACCAATACGAATGCAAGCTTTAAAGGCGACCAGTAGGAAGCGAAGGTACAGTTTCTACCCAATAGAAATCCGGGCATTTGCAGGGCGCTCATTTGCATGTGCGTGCGCAGGAGCGATGATATCAAAGCTCCTTCGGCCAATAACATCGTGGTGCTTTGGATCCTCTCATTTGCATAGAGAGACTATAAATGAAGGGAGGCGATCAGTTCCCCTTCTTCAGACTTCCTTCTTGTTTTTTTTATTTGCTGTGCGAAGAACAGTGATCTGTTATCCAGAATGCCTGAGCCGGCGAAATCCGCCCCCGCGCCAAAAAAGGGCTCGAAGAAAGCGGTGACGAAGACCCAAAAGAAGGGCGACAAGAAGCGGCGCAAGAGTAGGAAGGAGAGCTACTCCATCTACGTCTACAAGGTGCTGAAGCAGGTCCACCCCGACACCGGCATCTCCTCCAAGGCCATGAGCATCATGAACTCGTTCGTGAACGACATCTTCGAGCGCATCGCGGGGGAGGCGTCCCGCCTGGCCCACTACAACAAGCGCTCGACCATCACCTCGCGGGAGATCCAGACGGCCGTGCGCCTCCTGCTGCCCGGGGAGCTGGCCAAGCACGCCGTGTCGGAAGGCACCAAGGCCGTCACCAAATACACCAGCTCCAAGTGAGAGGCGGCTGCGCCGCGCAGTAAGGCGACCGAGAAACCCAAAGGCTCTTTTAAGAGCCATCCACTTCCTCATAAAAGAGCTTGGTCTCAAAACTACTGGTTTTTTTTTTTTATCCCACCCCGATTATTTTTATAAATAACTCCAGGCGGAGAATCCTAATATCTCTTCCTCCTATCAACACGTAAATGTATTTCTTTTCCAACATCGGTAAATAAGGTTCACATATAGTGTGCTTATGTGCTATTGTACTTTTCCTATCAATACAGTAATTTAATCTGACATTTACTTCTATTCCCCTTGTATCAGTGTTCCTTTCCCCCCCCCCCAATGAAAATTGCTGATGTGTGATTATTTTAATATTTTAGATTTAAGGTCACTGTTCACTGGGTTTTGCGACCGAAAGCCAGCTAATTAGTGCTTTGAATTTGAATCCACGTCCTTGGGATGAGAGAAAACTGCATTGTCAAAATTTGAGCATGCATAATTGCGCATGGTTAGCTTCCACGTTTATAAAATCTGCCAAGAATTGCAAAAAGTTCCCATGAGCGAAGAAACCTACTTTCTGGTCAGCAGGTCACAAAATGATCAAAATACTGATTTTATGAGCGCTTTAAATCGTGCAATGGAGGTTATTTGGGTTATGTTCTTGAAGTTGAAAGACCAGAGCCAATCCAATGGCTGTATCCAAGATGAAAGGAGCTGATCTGTGATTCTAAATATTCTGTTTATTGAAGGAATGACACCTGGCTGAGCAGAAAGAACAATATAGCAAGTTGTGTAAACTGCTTCCAATCCACATAAAACATCCTTCTCAGATGTGCAGACAGCTTAATATAGGTATGCAGTCCTTTCTATTGCCACCTAGTGATAGCAATCAGAACTAGTTTCCTGGCCTGTAGGGTATTGCCGCTGTTGGCTTTTCCTCTGTTGTTTGTCTCTCCAGATCTGAGAGGCAGTCAATTCTCTGACCAAAGCAGGCAGATCTAGCTAGCTAGGAGAAAGTAAATCAACCCTTTCTCTGAGTCCCTAACTCACTTCTGCAGCCTTCAGACATTCCTTGATCTAAACTAGAGCACTGAAGTGGATCCTTGAATAGGTGTGTGTTAGCTGAGCTTTTAGGGGAGCTAGTGTCCTTTGATGGGGTGGTTGTTTTTTCTGTGTCACAGGAAGAAAAATAGCACACAGGACTATTATTTCTTCTCTTGAATGCACACATACATTAATGCTCTTCCAGCAGTTCTGGAATTTGAGCACAATTCTTGGAATAAAGGCTGGAGCTCTGCATCTGGGCAGGGAGAGTGACAAGGGCTGGATCAAACAAGTATACAGGTAATTCTCTACATCTGTCCACAATTGGGACCAGAATTTTCATTTCTAAGCAAACTGATGGTTAAATGAGCCGATCCCAATTTTGCGACCTGTTTTGCCATGGTTGTTCACTGCAGTTGTTAAGTGAAACATGCAGTCATTAAGCTAATCTGGCTTCCCCTCCCAACTTTGCTTGTCAAAAGATGGCTGGGAAGTTCACAAATGGCAATCACATGACCCCAGGATGCTGCAATCATCAGGAATATATATGCCAGTTGCCAAGTCCCCAAATTTTGGTCATGTGACTGTAGGGATGCTGTGATGGTTGTAAGTGTGAAGTCTGGTTGCAAATCATTTTTTTTCAGTGCCGTTGTAACTTTGAACAGTCACTAAACGAATGTTGAGGATTACCTTTCATGTTAATTTTAAACTGGAACGTCCTAGAGCCCATCAAAGTGACTGTAAATCAAAGAATGACTATAATATAAAAGAATCATTTTTTTTGTTCCACAATTTTCTCCTTTTTCTTTTCTTTTTCTCTCTTTCTCAACAGAGTTGATTTTAACCAAAGAAAAAGTAATGGAAAGGAGAGAAAGAAATATGTTGTTAGATATGTGCAGCTAAGGCAATAATGCCTCATTTTGATTTTCTACTATTCAGTAAACAAAACATAGGATTCTGCTTCTAGATTTGCAATATAAAATTTGTAAAATTTGGAGTGTTGTCTTCAACAATGTATGAGAGAATTCAGAATTTTCTAGGAAGCAAATAATAATAAGACTCGGGGAAGATCAAAAAGTGCAACCACCCTATTCTGCTGACAATCAGTATTTTGCAACCTAATTTCACTTATGTATTCTGGGGTCCTCTATAGATAACAAGATGAAAGAATAGCCTGTGGGGTGCTCACCTTGCATGGTAAATGTATTGTACTGCCATGTTGGCATAACTTCCAATATCCTGCCTAAACTTCACAATGGTTCTGATAGCATAGAAACATATTGAGTCAAAAATTACTTGCTTTGGATTTCTTGAAGATCCTCCTTTCTCCAGGAAGTGCATACTGTAGTATCACATGAACCAGTGTATCAGCAATGTACTGGTATAAGGCTAAATAACAACTCTAGCACGTTCCCTCTTGGCTGGTTGGCCAACAGTAACTGTTATTTGTTTGCTGTAATTAATCAGTCATTGCAAAATTATAAGAAAAGGGAACTGGTTTTATCAGCCATTCTTTGTTTGCCAACTATTTTTCTTGGAAGACGAAGTATGTACAAGTCAGTCGATTGGGCTTAGGTGTTCTATGACAGGAGTCACTGAATAAACTTAGTTTAGCCATGAATGGGTCTCTTTAAAGCTAAATATAACTCCCATAGTTAGTTGATTAGGTCAATTGTTTTTAGTGTTCCCACAGCACATTCTCATTTAAATATGCTAGAGGAACAAGCCTCTGTCAGTTTAGACTTTGCAGGCAGACGTCACATACTGTGAATACTATAATACTATATGTGTATACATACATTCATACATACATACACATACATACATACACACACACATATATATACATATATATATATATATATATATATATATATATATATACACACGCACACATATATATACATACATACACACACACACACATATATATATATATACACACACACCATACAAACACACACACACATACATACATACATGCATACATACATACATACATACTAACTGCCGACGTCGTCAGAGTGGAATGCCCAGGATGTCACCAAAGGCGGACAGTTACTGAAGGAGGCTTGGCTGTCGGATGAGCACTCAAACAATCGCCACATAAGAGTTACTACCTGCTTATCAGGCATTAAGGAAGTGGGAACAGCAGCGCAACAATGCACAACGAGTGCAACAGGCGCAGCCTATGCAAGATCAGAACCGCTGGCTTATACAACAGCAAAGAACTACGACCGGCGAAGGGGAGAAATCCCCAGCGCGATCCGTACAGGAGCCAATGATGGGAGGCGGGGTGCCACACACACAACGGGGGGATGGCCATAGGACAGGAGGCACGGGGAGACCATCCTATAGCAACGTGTATCCAGATGCGTCCAAAGTGGGCAAAGCGACAACAAGAGAGGCGATGATCCCCGAATCTACGAATATACAGACGGATGCGAGACAATTAGAAACAATACGATTGATTGGGGCGGGTAGACCGGTGACGCGCTCCATGAGCAGAGCACAAAAACAGCCGGTCTTATAAGCAGGCTTCCGAACCTCCGGCATTCCACTCTGACGACGTCAGCAGTTAACCGACGAAAGCTTAGTTTGTTAAACAGTTGTTAGTTTATTAAACAGTTCTTTTTTTACATTTCTCCTGGTGTTTGACTATTTCTCTCAACATGAATGTACCCGGGATTCGTATTTTTAGTATAATTTGAGACAATATACACACACACACATACACACACACACACACATACATATATATACACACATATATATATGTCCTTTATAACATTAAAAATGCAAATCCTGGGTATATACATTTTAACAAAATTTACAAGAAAAGCGAATACCAGGATAAAAGTAAACAAGAGGCAGGCGGCTATATAAGCCAGCTCCCAGATCACCTTTTATTCCAACTCTGACGACTGCCTGCAAAAAAGGGTGTAAAATTAGGTGGAGTCATATGATGATCCACTTAACGACCAGCACAACTTACGACTGTATTTCTGGGCTCATTTACATTCTGTAAGTTGAGGACTACTTATACTCCAATGCATCTGGAGGGCATCAGGTCAGGGAAGGCTGTGTCTTAGTGAACATTTGCGGTCCTGTGGGAACATGTATTACTTTTAGGATCAGATGGGAGGACTCTGAGGGATCAATTTGTTGAGAAACGCGAGTCAAGGGAAAAGGAATCAAGCAAACTGCGTTATGTTCCAAACATTGTTCTGGTTCAATTCAGTAGTTTCCCAGTACCGGTAGAGGGCAGAGTGCCTCTTTTGAAATCCTAAAAATTCTTATAACTCTAGAAATGGTTATTGCTATCCTGAAGGGAAACCTAATGGTTGGTAGATTTCACAGAGAAATTAATTAGTTTAGCAAACGTCCCATCCTAATTCTTCACAAAGTATTACTTTTGAAGGAATGTCAACAAAGCTGGTGTGTGTGTGTGTGTGTGTGTGTGTGTGTGTGTGTGTGTGTGAGAAATGAGAAGGGCATGCATTGCTCAAATTTTCACACATATGTGACTGAAAATGTTATTCAGTATAAGTTACTTTTGAGGTTTAATATGGTATTGCTAACACAATACACAACTCTATTCATGTCAGTTATCATATTATGGAGATTTTTTGTTTACATTCTTAGCTTTTTCAAAATTTGGGTACAGAAGCCCTGCATAGAACTGCGATTACAGCACCCTTGACAAAAACAAAATTGAGTGGAATTAAATTCATGGGAAGTGGCATTTATTAATGGCTTAAATCCTAATACTGCCATCTTAAATTATTTCATGTATATTAAAAGTTTATTGGAATAAATTCCAGAGAAATGTGCATAGATCTGCAGTCTAAAAATTTATTCTACAACTCCTTATGACTAGTTTTGATCCATCTCAATTCTCTCTGTGTCTTTCTTTCTCTCTGTCTCTCTGTTTCTTGCCTTCAAGTCAGTGTTGACAGTGATGACAAGTCCCTGCAGTTTTTTTGACACGTTTTTAGAAGTGGTTTGCTATTGCCTCATTCCTAGGGCTCAGAGAGAGTGACTGGCTCAAAGTCACTCCAGTGACTCTGTGCCTAAGGTGGGATTAGAATTCATGGTCTGTGCAGCCTACTGTCTTAACCACTATACCAAACTGGCTTTTTTCAAATCAATAGAAGTCTTTTTCTCAACCAGCTTTTCCACCTCCTGCTCTTAGATGAGTTAAGCTATAATTTCCATAATCTGAAGTCAACCATTTGCAAAAGATTTTTGCATTTGAGATAAGGCCCTTGGTTCTAAAGCTAGGATTTGGGATATTGGCAGTTGATCTGAGTCTAGTGCCTGATGGCAGTCAAGCTCCAAAGCACCTGCATTTTTCCTAGTCAGTTTGAAGAAGAAGTGCTGGTCTAGCTTGCCACGCAAGCCACACCTGCTCAGCTAGCCTCCTCAGCACAATTGTGAAAAGTGCAGGCATCCCGTCCATTCTTGCGCTTGTGTACTTGAATTAGAAATTTAGAAAATGGGAAGTGGGAACAGCTAATTTAGAAAATAGGAAGTGGGAGAAGTGATCTTGTTAAAATAGCTTTATGCAGAGCTGTCTTATTTTTAACCAAATATATTTTAAGAGTGTTGGGGGTTTTTTCTGAGAAAACTGCTGGAATCTCACGCTACTTATTATATCTTATGGTGCAGCAGAGTCAATTCTCTCCTTTTAAATATTCTGAACAATTAAACAAGACATATCAAATCAGATGATATGGAGTTGGAAATAGGGATGACTTGTGATTTTTGAGCAGCAAACATATAACGTTCTTCCATTCCTGAATCCATTTTCCTTCTCATAGTTCCCATGCTTAGACGGGTGCAAGAAAGGTGAGGAGGAGACTTCATGACATCCAGAAGTCCCAGTCCCAATTTTAGCCAACTGAAACAGCTAAAGAGTTTATGCCTCTAATGAGGTTGAGACAGTTTGAACAGCAAATCAATTAAAAGTTGGATGGAGACATCTGCCACCATCTGTGCAAGGAGGGAAATGATCCAGCACTCCTTTTCAGCTCTTTGGGAAGTTTTTTTTCCCCTCATGCTGTTCCTGAGTTTTTAATCCTTATATTTCAAGGTATGCTTGACAAGAGCAGGGGAGAGGGAGAGAGAGAAGGAAGTAAAGGTTTAATGAATTAGTGGAGCTGCACATTGCATATTGACTCCCCTGCTCTTCTGAATATGAGCAATTGAATAGGGACTCTTGTTTTGCTCTCAAGAGAAGCTAAGGATGTCAAGAGCTGGGGAGCAGGATATCCTTGGCATACAGGAAGTCCTGTTTGGCTCTCTGGCATTTCCAGGAGGGTTGGCTAAAAAAAACCCTCCCAAAACTCTCCATCTCTGTAAGAAGGATTGAAATAGAAAGCAAATGAGACAATCAACAACTTCTTCAAAGGAATACAATTCACAAGGGAAGAAGAAAACAACAACACCGTGCCTTTCCTGGATATCCTCATCAGCAAAAGAAACAACAGCAAATTAAAAACCCAAGTCTATTGGAAAACAACTCACACTAACCCAGTGTTCTGCTAGCAAAATAGCAACCCAACCTCCCACAAGAGGAGGGTGTCAGAACTATTCAGATGAGTACAAATGCACAGCGGCAACCCAGAAGAGCAGAAAAAGGGGAGAAAAACACCTATGCAACATCGTCCAATGAAATAGAGGTAGTCCTTGTCTTACGATCACAATGGAGCCCAATATTTCTGCGGTTAAGTGAGATATTTGTTAAGTGAGTTTTGCCCCATTTTGTGACTTTTCTTGCCACATTTATTAAGTGAATCACTGCAGTTGATAAGTTAGTCACACAGCTGTTAAGTGAATCTGGCTTCCCCCATTGATTTTGCTTGTCAGAAGGTTGTAAAAGGTTATCACATGATCCTGGGACACGGCAACCATCATAAATATGAGTCAGTTGAATTTTGATCACATGATCATGGAGATGCGACAATGCTTGTAAGTATGAAAAACGGTCATAAGTCACATTTTTCAGTCCCATTGTAACTTTGAATGGTCACTAAATGAATTGTTGTAAGTCGAGGACTACCTGTAGATACCCACCCAACTTTATCAAAAAGTGCCTGACCATCCAACCTGCTACGTCACAACCAGCCCCCAAAAACATTTTAAGCAAACCAGAAAACTCAGTAGCCCAAGAAGGGGGAAAAAACTGCAACATATCAGCTAAGGATTGTAACAGCCACTATGTAGGATAGGCAGGCTGATAACTGAAGTCAGAAGACAAAACAACATTTTCTTAATCTCACAACACACGGACAGACTCAACCACAGCTTCAGCTGGGATACTGTTAGTATTGTGTACGTTGTCTGTGTGTCTTCAAGGCATTGTTGTCTCCTTGTGACTACCTTGACTAGTCCCTGCAGTTTTCTTGGAAAGATTTCAGAAGTGGTTTGCCATTGCCCGCTTCCTCAGGCTGAGAGATAGTCATCGGCTCCAGATCACCCACCAGACCAGGCTTTGTGGCTAAGATAAATCTAGAACTTAGTGTCTCCCAATTTCTAGCCTGGTCCTTAACAACTACACTGTTAGCATCCAGATCCCAAACCAAATCCAAGAATGTGAGAGAATTTCTGGAAGTTTGGCATTCAGTCAAATCAGCCAACAGTAGGCACATAGAAATAAGCACATTACAGACCATTCAAAGGAGACAATAAAAAAACCTAGGAAGGAAACAAAAAAGACAAGAACACATCTTCTCCAGCAGCTCATGCTTAGATAAACACCAGAAAAACAATTAGGCAGAAAACAATACTCTAATGTCTAATCAAGGAACTACGGTGCTGGAAACCACACCCCCATCCAAATTGACAGGGGAAGCTATTGTATATAAACAGGGATAAAACCCCACACCTACTCACACTGATGATGTTACCTAGTTGGGTAATGAGACCAGCAAACAAATAACCAATTCAGAGAACAGCAACTACTCCATCACAAATGTTCTGGCTGAGCTGATGGCAGATTTTTGTGTACTCCTGGAACAAGAGATGGGAGGTGGAGGGGATAGTAGTTGCTAGCAGCTTGCAAAGAGAAACATGCAATGGAAGTCCCATGATATTTATTCTGAACTAAGTGTCAGTGCTTGAGAGTGCTAATCATGTTATGTGATGGTTAGCTTAAATCATTGTGTATCAAACAGACTTTGGCCTAAAGTAATGGATGCCCCCAAAGGTGAGGAGAGGAGTTATTCTAAGCCATTCCTACTTGATTTAGTTCCTGCTGCTAATTCTGCTTTGTGGCACTTTGTTTTTAGTACCACTAAATTCGTGCTCCTGGCACTATTGAATTTGCAGACCCATTGATCACCACCAGTTCTTGCAAAACTCTGGACGACCACAAGATGGTGACACAGATACACATACCGAATGCTGGGAGATGATGAAGCCCACACTTCTTAAAGTTTTTGGCTGTGGTTTGTTCTCCAAGCTTGTTTTAATATCATTCCTGAACGTTTCTTTACCAAACTAGGTAACATCAGCAGCAGGATTTCCTTGTCCTATTCTCCTTAGCTCATAAGCGTCTTGCGTGCCAGTGTGGTCAGTTGCTTGGAGCTATATTTGAATTCTGAGCAGCTGATTGGTTCTCTTGTTGATTGGCACTTCAAATGGTCTAATAGTTTCTTAGATATTGATATGTTGGATCTAAATCAAATGCCAATCAACAAGAGAACCAATCAGCTGCTCGGAATTCAAATATAGCTCCAAACAGACAACCAACTGCACGATCAACTGATCACACTGGCACACAAGACGCTTATGAGCTAAGGAGAATAGGACAAAAAAATCCTGCTGATGATATTACCTAGTTTGGTAACGAAACGTTCAGGAATGATATTAAAACAAGCTTGGAGAACAAACCATAGCCAAAATCTAAAACCTGAGCTACAAACATTTCCTACTTCTTAAAGTTGCCAAGTTGGAGAAATAATGACGTATAGGCTGTAACTCTTAGCTCTCTCTAGTCGCCCAGAGTTTTTCACCCCAGATATGGTTAGCCTAATTCAGCCCAGTACAGGTAGTCCTTGACATACGACCACGACTGAGCCCAAAACTTTTGTTGCGAAGCGAGACATTGTTAAGTGAATTTTGCCCCATTTTATGACCTTTCTTGCCACAGTTGTTAAGTGAATCACTGCAGTTGTTAAATTAGTAACGTGGCTGTTAAGTGAATCTGGTTTCCCCATTGACATTGCTTGTCAGAAAGTCAAAAAAAGTGATCACATGAGCCCAGGACACTGCAACCGTCATAAATATGGGTAAGTTACCAAGCGTCTGAATTTTGCTCATGTGATGATGGGGATGCTGCAACGGTGGTAAGTGTGAAAAATGGTCATAAGTCACTTTTTACAGTGCCATTGTAACTATGAATGGTCATTAAATGAACTGTTGTAAGTCGAGGACTATCTGTACTGTGACATAGTGCAGTGCTGACCTTCCTCTTGCATGCCGTGCTGACGAATTTCTCAGGAAGCAAAGAATAGGGAAGTAGAAGTAGAAAGTCCAGAGCATGTTCAGCCTTGCCTGGCCTGAGACTACTTTTGATCTGGTCACAGTTGGTGAAAACTGATGGCATTTTTCCTGGCAGTTTGAAATGGGAAACATTTCGAGATAGAAAATGGTAACATTAGTCCTAAAATAACTTTATATAGTTTCAGAAAAGCAAAGAAAACTTCCAACTCCCCACCAAATCCCAGAGAAAAATTCCAATGTCGCCCAGCTTGCATTATCATTCTAACTGTGGTGGTTTGAGTGATCCGTGTCAACTCCATAATTTGGAACAGCCTTCCACAGAGATCAGCGGGACCCCTATCCTTTTAGCTTTCCAGAGGGTTATGAAGGCCAAATTTTTACTCCAAGCATGGACTAGGATGGGGGGGTTGAGCTGAAAGGATGTTTGGTCTGGCGCCTAAGGGAAAGTTTTAAACTATATTTTATGGATTGTTGTGAGCCACCTAAAGTCAATGTATAAGCCATATAAGCCCTGTATCTAAATAATTATAATAAAATTTAGAGAGAGCCCTCCAGTTTCACTAGAAAAAGGCCTCGTGTTCCATTCCTCACATTGCTAACTGCAAAAGGTTGGAGATGACATGAGCACCTAAGCTCTGCTTCATATACTGAGGAAGCCTTTCATAGGCAGAATGGATAATTCTGATTTAAATGAAGAAACAACCCAAACAGTGTACAGTCTCGGAACATTGCTTCTTCTTTCAACCCTGGGCAAAATGTTGCCAAACCGGTCAGCAAGTCGAGGAGCAGCCAAGTTTTGATGAATGCTGTGGCAGACAAAGGTAACTCTGGATTTCCTCTCACCATTGTGCAATGTTTTCAAGATAGGTGACTGGCTGGGCACCAGATGCTTTGAACTACAACTCCCAGAACACTTTGTCACTAGCTTTGTTAGCTAAGGCTCATGGGAATTACAGTTCAAACTGTCTGGAAAATGCCAGTTGGCTCTCCTCGGCTAGGGGTCTATTCAGTGCTAAAACAGATGGCATAAAGAGACCTCTAACATGCCTTTCCCCACACTGTGAAAACACCTTAGGCTGCCTTGAGAAAAAAAAAGGTTAGAGCTCCCACAGCAAGGGTACTGGATGCAAGATTGCTGATCACATAATCCCATAAAGCTGCCCCTCCCAAGGGTGCTCTAATTGTATCCTAAGTAATCAAACTGATTTTTAACCAAGTAAATTAACATTGAGGGCTCCTTCTCCTTTACTGGTAAATTAACATTCTTTCCCTTTTTGTTTTTTTAAAAAAATAAGTTTGCCCTCATATGTAGCTGGCTCTCTCATGCTTTCCCACAATAGTTACTAAAATTGTAAAGGAAGCTGAGGAACAACTGAAGTGGTCTTGGAATTTTGTTTTTAGAAACAGTATTATTCCACTGCCTTTTAAAAATTGTCTGTTTGTTCTAAAGAGCAAAACATGCCTTTACATGAGGCAGGGCTTTTTCCCCCCCTTTCTTTTGTGTCTTGCTGTAAGATTGTGCCAGACAATTACTGGAAGTTAAATCAACTGAAGGCAGCGGAACTTAACTCTACATAGGACTGTGCTGTAAATTTTGTGTAACACTCAGTTCATTACTTATGGCACCAGAGAAAATTAAGACAGAACCTTGGAGAGAAGGTGAAGTAGAAATTAGGACTTTTTGACTTTCTGCTAATGCATTTATTCTAATACTGGATTTCAGGAGAGTGCCCATTCAGAGTTATGGATGTCATACTTGCTGTTTAACATCATCGTAAATGTCATTTTGTGTGATCTAAATGTGCCATGTTGAGTCTGTTCGCTCCCCTAAGTAAACTTGAATATTGCAAAATGTCCTGTTCTTAGAGAGGCAGGGCAGTTATAAAACTTAATACCTGAATGAAATTGTCAAAAATATGAACGCAGACTTTGCTTTGCTTCTGTTGCTGTTACTATTATATGGGATTTTGAAACAATGCTAAATACATTATGGTTCGGATTGGCATTATATTGGATACCTCCAGCCAATTTTCGTGGCCTTGGCAGTGTTCCTTAAACCTGGAAACTCCTTTGGCACATACCTGCAAGCCCAAAGAGAGGACAGTACAATGGATCTTTTCCCAATTCTGATATGTAAAACCATCCATCCTCGAGCTGGCATAAAACTACATTGGTATGAAATATTCTGCCTTCATAGGTTCACTGCTGTTTTTATAAGTATGAAGAAAACAGCATTATGGCACAAGCTCCACCTCTTTTGGGCAGGCAAAAGACAAATCACAACCAATGCTTGCATCACAATCCCCTGGTGCATCACAATCCCCTGACATTGCTTACAGTATGTCACGCTGCTCCCCTTTGCCCTTCCTCAGACGGTGCTGCCCAACACTGGGTGGCTTACAACATTAAAAGCCAATAAAACCATGAAAAATAATTATTTCTAATAACAATTAAAAAGATGGGGAGGAAGAGAGTGGGATGCACAGGGTGGGAGATGGGATCACCTCTTAATCCGTCAACCACCTCCGGAATAATACACCCCTGTTGGAGCCTCAGGCCAACTGGCAGAGCCAGGTCTCCGGCACTCACAGGAGGCCAGAAAGCTGGGAGCAGATCTCACCTCAGGGGTAAGTTGTTCCAAAGGACAAGTGCAATGGCATAAAAGGCTCTTTTCCTGGACCCCGCCAGCCAAAATTCCTTGACTGACGGGGCCTGCAGCGTGCCCTTTCCGCCGGCACAGATGGGGCGGGCCAGTCCCATTGGAGTGGGACGGTTCCTCAGATAGTCATTCCTCAGTCATTACCCCTGACTTTCCTCCACACTATCAGATGGCAAAGCCTAAAAGATGCAACATACCTTGAAACTGCCCTCAGACAGAGTCAGAGCGATGGGAAACACACACACACACACAGAGAGAGAGAGAGAGAGAGAGAGAGAGAGAGAGAGAGAGAGACCCAAAGAAGCCTACTGAATCTTCTCCTCATGCCTCCTGAGGATTTGTTAAGGCACTTGGGAAAAAAAGAAAAAAAGAAAAAGTCACTTTGAAAGATGCAAGGAGCCATACCTGGATGCATCTAGTTTCAAAAACCATCTTGCAAGTTCTTTCAAGTCTGGGGTTGTTTTTTTCTTCCCTTTCTCGGGAACCAAGAAAAAACCTAGGAGGCCTGATCATATATTCTCAGGCAACCATTTTGTCACTTTTAAGCTTTAACCACAAAAAGCTTTTCTCCATCAAAGCTAGTGAGGTAAACACAAAGCTGGTTCGGTTGATGTGCTTCCCCAAAGTAACAAAATGAATCCCAAAGCAGATATGAAAATGCAGAGATGCTCTGCAGCTAACCACAAAAACAGTGTTCCCGACTATCTGGCTAAGTTTGCATCTATTAGGCCCACAGTCTCCCCGCATCTTGCACACCCATATGCAAGCTTAGAAGGGACGCCAAAGGGTCCTGGTTCCTTATCTGCACCAGCAAAGGCTTCCCCACCCTCTGTGATTAGAAAGACATTCAACTGTCTTCCAACTGCAGTGATAAAGAACCTGGCCACGAAGCTCTAAGATGCTGGGGGCGGCTCGGTGTGAACCATCTCTTCCCTTCCGTTTGTAATGGCAGATATGCTGCTTTGAATTGGCAAAAGTTTCCCCATCTTGAGTTAGCTCACCCATTGCTTGTGTTGTTTTCTTTTCAATGCCTGGAACGTATGGACCCATTCCCATCTGGCTGATGAACAGATTAATTAAATTGTACAAAACTGGCCTTGGGTTTTCTTAGACTGGGGTCTGCACTCCTAGCCCCACAGGAAGTTTTTTGGTGAGCCTGTTCTCTTCCATTGAAAGTGGAGACAAAGCCTCTTCCAAACTGAGGTTGATGCCTGCTGAGGCTTTTATACCACAAATGCTAAAAAAAAGAGGGTGCATTTTTCACCTGTTATAAATTAAAAGGGAATAGTATCCTTCAAGGTGAATTTGACTCCTAATGACTAGAGCAGTGATGGTGAACCTTTTAGAGACCGAGTGCCCAAACTGCAACCCAAAACCCACTTATGTATCATCGGGTGCTGGGTGAGTGTGGCCAGTTGGATGGGCGTGGTCCATTGGGTGGGCGTGGCTGCGGTGGTAACAGCAGACTGGGTGGGACTAAAAAGTTCAATCAATCAATTCCAACTTTGCGAGATCTTTTTTTTCCCCACGAGAAGTTGAAATTGATTGATTGATTGAACCTTTTTTTTTTTTTGCACACGGCGGCGGAGGCCTAAAGCGAAAAGGTTTTATAAAACCCAGCTGAAGGCCTAGGACTGGGGCGACGGTGCGCGTGCCCACAGAGAGGGCTCTGCGTGCCACCTGTGGCACGCATGCCATAGGTTCGCCACCACGGGACTAGAGAGACACATCCTTGCAGTTTTTCTGGGAAATTCTAAGGAAGGGTTTCCTCTGGCATGGTATTTTTGGTAGTCTAGACCAGTGGTTCTTAACCTGGGCGATATTGCCCCCCAGGGGGCGATTTCATTTTTCAGGGGGGCGATGAAATGAAAAGGGGCGATGCGGGGGCGAAGGAACGAAAAGGGGGCGATATGGGGGCGATGGAGCGAGAAGTTTTGGGGACACTTTTCAGACTTTTTCGTACAGTGAATCGCTGTATATCTGTCATACAAAAACACCAGATCGCTCGCTATTAGTGGATTGAATTGTGTTTTCAAATGTTCCTCCAGCTAGCTTCAGTACAGAATGCCGTACATATGTCAATACGCATTGCTTATCTTCATGCGCGTTGCGCAGCAGCCTCTACCCATACAGTGGCGGGCCATTGGCCAGAATGGGCAGTGATGGAGGGGGGAGCGCTTCTTTTGAAACATCGCATGCTGAGTGGCTGTCCCCTGTGACATTATATTTTCTTTGTGTCTTTTTAATCCTTTTTACAGTGTGCGTGGCTATGTATACTTTCCTCGAATCTTAATTTAGTTTCAGAGTTTTCGTCTTGAAATTCTTAGTTTTTCTTTTCGGGCATTTCACTTTCTTGCAATTGAATTTTGTTTTCAGTGGTCATTACATTTAAGTGTCTTGAATAAATAAGATAATAATGAAATACATGATTCACGAAGTTTGGGAATAAAGTGACGGGTGGCACCAAAATGTTTCACACAGTTGAGATATGGGAAAAAGACTGGAAATAAATTATTTGCATCGATATGTCCTGATGACAAATTTAAAGAAAACAAAAAAAGTGTTTGCATAAATTGAAGAATTATTTCCTATGTTGTGATTGAGAGGTTATGTTGGGGGAGGGGGGCGATGACAACTTCCTCATTGGCTCAAGGGGGCGATTCATTCAAAAAGGTTAAGAACCACTGGTCTAGACTACCTGCTGGTAGTTTTCTATCCAAGTGTCCTTAATCCTGTCCCACTCTGGCTGTAAACTCTCCTTAGGTCAACCTTGTTACCTGGCAAGATGTGTTTGGAAAACACATTTTAATTTTATTTGCCCTTGGTTCTGAATCTTTGGCTCCACTTTTGGTGTTTCCGATGAGAAGATTTAAGGTTATGAAGCACTGAACCAGCACCAGGTAGCATAAGGTAATGTAATTGAGCCGCACACAAGATATCCACAGTTTGCATATGGCCAAGAACATGTTGTGCAATGGGGTTACCATACAACGGACCTCATTTTACTGAGAGACACAGCAGAAGTGATGTTAGAGGTGCTTCCAAATTATTTTAGATGTATGTCCTTCCTTTTTCTTGGAATAATAAATCAGATCATTGTACATTAAACAGGTAATATATTAATTATTCATTAAACTAGTGTCATGTGATTATCCTACTCAGAACCGGAGGTGATAAACAGTATCTCAGTGGATGTGTTCCCACAACATTCTTAACTAGTTTCCCATTTTCATAGTTTGTAAAATGCACAGAACCATAAACTAATTCAAAGGCAAGGTTTGCATGACCCAGGCCAGACAAAAATGAATCAAGGTTAGCATTAATCAGCTTAGCATGTTGTGCAAACACAGCCATTGGTACATATTATCACCTATTTAAATATATGAAGAATGTAGCCAATGAATGGTCTAATGGTATGAACATCTGAATATATTACAATGATTGAATTTTATTCAGCACAAAAGATGTAAAATTGATGTAATTTTGAAATATGTGGTAAGTCTTGTCATTCTTCCCATCCTTTGCACCTTAGCCAGAATACAGAAAGTATAAACAAGTTTAGATTCTATTGAACCAGGAACTCATACTTGGCTTTTGAATAGGGGTTTCATTCCAAAAAAAGTAGATGAGATCAGAATTAAAGCTCCCTTTGATGCGATTTAATTTAAACTGAAACTTAGTTCATTAATTAAAGTAATTATAGTGAATAGGGTTGGTTTCTACATTGTTAAGAATTTCCCCTTCTTAGACTGAATTTTACAATTCGGAAATACCTTTTGGGGGACTTCTGTGGTGGGCCACAGATTGTGCAACTATACAGTAAGCAAGAGGGCCAATTACTGCTTGGAGACTGGGCTCAGGAATTACTCTCAGCAGGAAGCTGTGGTAAGAAGACCCAATAGCAGTAGCAGTAGCACTTAGACTTATACACCGCTTCACAGTGCTTTACAGCCCTCTCTAAGCAGTTTTCAGAGTCAGCATATTGCCCCCAACAATCTGGGTCCTCATTTTACCAAAGGATGAAATCCTGAGTCAACCCTGAGCTGGTGTGGATCAAACTCCTGACAGTGCGCAGAGTTAACCTGCAATACTGCATTCTAACCACTGTGCCACGACAGCTCCTGGTTCAATCCCTTGCCCACTGCTACCAGTATCTTCTTTCTCAAAGAGGACCAATAAGCAGGGGGCAACAGTGGTTCCGACTCCTTACTTACAATTTGGCCTTACCCTTTGAACTACCCTGAGAATTGGGACCAGAGGGGGAGAGAGGAGTGGTTGCTGAGAAAAGGATGGAGGACTAAGCTTGCCAATGGTTGACTGATTAATGACTGGCAATGGCTTCCATAGAAAGCTAGCTTAGAGGAGGGATTTTCAAAAACTTTCGGCCAAGGAAACTGTTAGTTAAAAATTCAGTCCCCACAATCCCCGACCAAGAGGTAAAGCTTAGTGTTAAAAAAAAAATCGGTTGTGTTTGAACGATTTTATTTTATTTTATTTTTTTCTTAGTCTTTCACAGAACTCTGAATCAAGTTCTTACAAAATAGCAAGGTTTTGTGAACCACAGTTTGAAAAACCCTGGCTTAGAACATCATGAGATTTCAGACTCTGCGTAAGGGAGTACTTGTAGATAATGTGCCTCCTCTGTCCACTCCTCAGCATCCCAGTACACAAGGTTGCAATTTAGGGAGATCTTTGGAAATCCATTAGCACAGTCCAATTTTTGCCAACCTGGCGCTACCAAAATTGATGAAACTTCCATTAAAATTGTTTTGTTGTACTGGACTTTTGTGGAAATTGAAATCCTGCATTTAAGAATATTAGATTGAAGATGATCATCCTGAACCAGATAAAGCAATGGTCAGATTCTTGGTAAATACATTTATGTGTTCAGCCGCCTACCTGATGGACCAGAAGGCATCTCCACACTATTGCCATTTTCACTCCAGAAATCTAAAGAAATTGTTGAAATTACATTCACTTCTGCAGCCTGAAAAGCTGAAAACAAGGAAGGATTATTCTACCCTAACGGAAGGAAGGAAGGAAGGAAGGAAGGAAGGAAGGAAGGAAGGAAGGAAGGAAGGAAGGAAGGAAGGAAGGAAGGAAGGAAGGAAGGAAGGAAGGAAGGAATCTTCTGAGGCTTTGCATGCAAGGAGACCCATGATGGAGAGAAGGGAAAACTGATAACATTCTTCTTGGCTACTCCCCTGGTCTTTTTGTTGGATCACTAAGGAGGAACTGTAAAACCTCAGGCTAGCCTTTCCCTTCCAGAACCTGAAGCTGAGGAGCCTAGAGGAGGGATGAGGCAAGAATTCAGTGAGGAAATGGAGCCATTGTGTCTCACAAAAAGAAAATAGTTGCTGTAGGTGCAATATGTAGGAGTTTAACCTGGAAGCTCTTCAGCACTGAAGTCCTGAGATCCATTGATCCAGAACTGCACAAATTCCTTGTGGGAAAACCCCCAGATTATTCTTACTCTAAAGTTACAATCATGTTGCATATAACTTCCCTTATTTTGGAATAACCAGATAGAGACACATGCTCTTTTTTCCTTCTCTCTTACTCTGGGAGCCTCTTTTTCTTCTGAGTTGTCTGCTTTATTTCTTGGATCTTGGTGTCCCCACTTTCTCCCTTCTGTTTTTCGATATTGCATTCTTTGGGTATTTTTTCCCTTTTCTTTGTTTGGGTTCCGAAGGAACGGAGCTATACGGCAAATAACAAAGCCAACTTGTAAGTATAGTGCTAGTTTTGTGGGAAAGTGCATGAGGATTTGTGATTCGCTAATCACACTCAAGGCATAGCTAGAAACCAGATGTCTCCAGGTTTTCTGGGCAATTGGCTATCATCTGTACAATGCAAAGAGAGTTGCAAATTATACATGCTTATAAAGCCAAATATATCCTCATACAATGAGACAGAACACCATGAATTGAGGTATGAGTAAGCGATTACTGTCTACCAATGTAAGCATGAATGGGATATCTTGTTAGGCATCTTGTGACTGTGTGTTTTAGCCCTTGCAGTTAGTCAGATAATTATAAAATAATTTTTATAAAATAAAAAAATAGTGATTTAGAAGTTAGTGAAGTTTCATTACTTGGTAATTGCAGCAGTTAAGCTAACTGTAACTAGCTAAAAAAAGGGAGGCATTTTCCTTATAAGTGGCAACTTCTAACTATCTTTGGCTCATCTCAAAAGCTAACCAGGTCAGACCTGGTTAGCACTTGGCGGGGGGGACTATCATAAAATCCCAGGGTTCCAGGTTAAACCAGGAAGTTTTTTTTTAAAAAAATCATCCTGGAAGAAGGCAAATGTTAAACCCATTTTGTATTGTTGCCAAGAAAACAGCCAGAAATATGCCGGAATCAGCAGGTGCTTAGCTTGCCTTGAAGGCAATGATGTAAGTCTACTTTTAGCAAATGAAAAAGAAATCTGCAATTACTCAATTAAGAAAAACATTTTGAAAAGTTAATTATTTTTAGTGTATATGCTGCACTACAAAAAGAATCACACGAGGCATTGCACCAAGTTTTCAAGGAAGACTTGCTCCCCCATTTACTCTTTCCATTGACATACTGTATGTGCCATTGTAAGCATGCAGGGAGTATTTTTTATACAGTCGCAGTCACTCCTGTTCCTAGTCACCTCCTATGGGGCTGTCTTGAAGAGCATTTAGAAGCTACCGCTGGTTTAGAATGCAGTGGCCCAAGAAGGGATGAGTATAACCTGTTATAACTGGGTAACCTCTGCTGCTTCAAGAGCCATAATAGTTGGCAATGGGTTTGGGGGTGAATGAAGGCACTGGTGGCCACCTTCAAGACTCTACATGTCTATGGACCTGGTTATTGAAGAGATACCTTCTGAACCTGTTTGCCTTTTCAATCTACTGAAAAGGGGTCAAATTCCTCCAAGTCTCTGCTATCTGATAGGGCCTTGGAAGGGGATTTTTTCAATGTCCATCCTCACATTTTGGAACTTCCTCCTGCAGAGATATAGTCCGCTCCATCACTCCTAGGCTTTAGGAAAATTATCAAGACACAACTGTCTTGATAACACAGATCTAACACAGAATCATAGAATCATAGGGTTGGAAGAAAAGTTGGAAACCATCTAGCCCAGGGGTTTTCAAACGTGGCCCTTTTATGACTTGTGGACTTCAACTCCCAGAATTCCTCAGCCAGGCACACTGGCTGAGGAATTCTGGGAGTTGAAGTCCACAAATCATAAAAGGGCCACGTTTGAAGACCCCTGATCTAGACCAATCCCCTGTCTATTGCAGAAGTCCTCACACCATTCTGGACAAATAGATTTCCAATCTTTTCTTGAAAACCTCCAGCGATGGAACATCCATGAATTCAGGAGACAGGCTATTCCATTGCTTAATAGCATTCAGTGTCAGGAAATTCATCCTTATTTTATGTATGATTCTATCTCTAATAAGCTCCCATCCATTGGTTCTAGTCTAAACCCCTAGTGCTATTGAGAATAAATCTACGTCTCTTCCCTGTGGCATCCCTTCACATATAGGAAGACTGGTATAATGTCTTCTCCTAGCTTTTTCTTCTTTAGGTTAAACATACCAAATTTCTTTTACTGCTCTCCATGGGATTTAATTTCCAAGTCTCTTCCCATCCTTGTCCCTCTTCTCTACACTTTTTCCAGTTCCTCAGTGTCCCTTTAAAGTTGTAGCAGCAAAATCCTTGACGTAGTATCTCAGGTGTGATCAGACCAATGCAGCATAGGGCAGTACTATCACTTCCCATGATAATGTATTGATATTTTTGTAGGATGACACTGAAATAGCCTGAGGTCCTCTAGGTGTGTTGGGCATTCGCTGCTTAAAACTTAGTTAGGAGTTTCACCAAGTTGAGACGGCATTCTCATGTTTCCCTCTCAGATGTTCTAGAAAGATTTTTGTTTGTCAATACCTTAATGCAACTTTTCTCCGTGTGACTCCAGGCACTTCACAATAAATATAAAAACAACAACTGAAAAACAATAAATTTGAACTACAGACGGACACATCAACATTAAAATTCAGAGTTCACAAAATTTCTTTATGGAAATTAATTTGCGTTGTTTAAATATATAGGTATAGTGTCCATTCACATGATGCCAGAATTATGTTTTTAGTTCACACACACTCATCTGCCACCAGAACTGTGTAAACTGATAGTTGCCATTGCCCTCTGTCACCTTCAAGCAGCCTAGAAAACAAACCACTTCCTCTCTCCCGCTGCAAAGATCCACAGTCTTTGATTGCGCATGCTTGCAATCATCCTTTTTATTTTCTTTCTTCTTCTTTATTATTTCAATATAATCCAGGGATATATTTAAAAAAAAAAAACTAATATGTTAGCTTGCATGTTCATATGTTACTTTGTAGGTTGATATGAATTACAGACTTATGATCATGACTGAGCCCCCAATTTTTGTTGTTAAGCGAGACTTTTGTTAAGTGAGTTTTGCCCCATTTTATGACCTTTCTTGCCACATTTGTTAAGTGAATCACTGCAGTTGTTCAGTTAGTAACATGGTTGCTAAGTGAATCTGGCTTCCCCACTGACTTTGCTTGCCAGAAAGTTGCAAAAGGTGATCACATGACCTTGGAACACTGCAGTTGTCATAAATATGAGTCAATTGCCAAGCATCTGAATTTTGATCACATGACCATGGGGATGCCTCAACAGTCATAAGTATGAAAAATGGTCATAAGTCACTTTTTTTCAGTGCCATTGTAACTTTGAAAAGTCACTAAGCGAATTGTTGTAAGTCAAGGACTACCTGTCATAGTAACTTAGTTGAACCATTTCTTAATAATGATACTGATCTGGCAACGATCTCAGCTAAAATTTGAATGTTCCACGCTGTTAAAATTGACTTTCTCTTTCTACTTGAATGTTGGGTTTAAATATATTTATTATTTTAAATTTCAATATATTTCATGCTTTTTGTTGTCTCTGCCACCCCTGCAGCAATAGATTTTGTATGAATTTTTTTTCATTCCTTTAAACTAAATCATTCCAGATATTGGAATCTCATGTTAGCACAGGCCAGTCAACATTGTTTTATGTACGTTACTTTCCCCACTTACCCCGGACACTTTAGAAAAGTGTCTACAGTCTACAAAAATTTAGACTGTATACAAAAAAACCCTTTCAAGTTGGTAGTATTATCCATTTAATATTTTCTTTTGTATTAAAGTAATGCTGAATGTTAATATAATTAATGACATACAGTACAGTATTGTACAGTAAAATATTTACAATAGTGATGTCCCTTTTGGTTGTTTTTGGAATTCTTTATCAATCCAGCCTCAGAAATATTTAACCATCATGTTCCACAGGTTTATTTCCAATATTGTATGTAGCATCATAATAATGTGATCGTATATTTTTATGATATGCAATATATCCCTTTTCCTCTGGGATGCAAATTTTGAACTCAAAATAGAAAGACGTAGACCAGAGAGAAGGAAGTGGGCAATTCTCCTAGCTAGAGGCCTGAGGCCTGCATGAAATTAAGTCCTACATTGCCTACAACCTGTATTTAGAAGAAATTGTCAGAGAAGCAGCTGCATTAGTCTTTTGAAATGAAAACAGGGTTTTGTGGTATCTACATTTTACTAGCACAGACATTTCTGCAGATTACATTAAATTTAATTGGATAAATAGAGTGTTCTCTTGAAAATAAATTTTTGATAGGAAAGAGAGACATGAAGAAGCTAGGCTGGAAATGGCAAAATGGGAAGTGCAGGTAATAAGAATAATCTATAATGATCTTTAACCAGTTAAAGCCAACACAGTGCTAGGCTGCATTAACAGAGGGATAGAATCAAGATCACGTGAAGTGTTAATACCACTTTACAATGCCTTGGTAATGCCACACTTGGAATACTGCATCCAGTTTTGGTCACCATGATGTAAAAAAGATGTTGAGACTCTAGAAAGAGTACAGAGAAGAGCAACAAAGATGATCAGGGGACTGGAGGCTAAAACATATAAGGAACGGTTGCTGGAATTGGGTATGTCTAGTTTAATGAAGAGAAGGACCAGGGGTGACATGATAGCAGTGTTCCAATATCTCAGGGGCTGCCACAAAGAAGAGGGAGTCAAGCTATTCTCCAAAGCACCTGAAGGCAGGACAAGAAGCAACGGATGGAAACTAACCAAAGAGAGAAGCAACCTAGAACTAAGGAGAAATTTTCTGACAGAACAATTAATCAGTGGAACAACCTGCCTCCAGAAGCTGTGAATGCTCCAACACTGGAAGTTTTTAAGAAGAGACTGGACAGCCATTTGTCTGAAATGGTATAGGGTTTCCTGCCTGAGCAGGGGGTTGCACTAGATGACCTCCAAAGTCCCTTCCAACTTTATTATTATTATTGTTGTTGT
This sequence comes from Azemiops feae, assembly GCA_023970755.1. Lineage (NCBI taxonomy): Eukaryota > Metazoa > Chordata > Lepidosauria > Squamata > Viperidae > Azemiops > Azemiops feae. Next base: position 597,914 of record JALGBA010000082.1, on the reverse strand, counting down.
TGTTGTTATTAACAAGGGCACCAACATTCTAGCATTGAATAGGTGATTCCCATATCTTGCATAATTTAGTAATCTAAGCTCCATAAGCAATACAGATAAAACAAGTAGAATAAGCAATGATTTTTATTTACTTGTTTGTTACTTTAAGGAAAGTTCCTTTAAAGTTTAAAATGAATGGCATTTCAGATCCAGAATTAACACTCCTAGTGGCTTTGGCAGGACAAACAGTAACAGAAATTAAACCTGTTTAACATTCATCATTCTTCTTGGGGGGGGAGGGGAAACTAAATCCCCAAGAGGATCCAACAGAAGTTGCATTTTTTTAAAATTTTCCCAAAATGTTTATTTTTTAAAAAAAAATGCAAAAATGCCAGTCACATGACCATTAAAGGTGAAATTTAAAAGGCAGTGTTTATTTATTTCACAGAATTTATTATGGCCACCCACTTCAATAGGTTTTGGGCTGTTTGCAAAAGTGTAATACAAAATTAAAACAATTAATACATTGACAAAATAAAGACTGCCCTGATTAAAAATAACCACAATAAACCGCAACAAGGCAGCAGCCTCTCTCCAAACACATGAACTCCAGATTTTAAGGGCTTTTCAGACCCCAAGGAGAATGGGTGCCATCTGTATTTTGGGGGGGGATATTGATCCAGGGGGTGGGGGCTGCAATGGAAAAGGCACACTTCCTAGTTCCCACAATGTTTAATAGAGAGGGCTTGGGAGTTAGAAAGCTTGCTGATCCCCAGAGCTCCGGATGGTTTCCATTCAGCAGTCTTTTCCATCATTTACTACCTAATCCCTCTTAATGATGTTGACAAGGATTGAACCAGAGACTTTCCACATACAAAAGCAATGACTATATATCACTGAGCTATGGAGGTCCATAACCCAATCTGCTTATAAACAGTAGACACTTCTTTTCATTCAAACAGCTGAAACTGTCCTGCCAGCACAAGGAATTGTTTGCGGAGATAATTCTTCCCAAATGGCATTCCCCCCTCTGTAATCTGTCTACACTCAGTCATGACAAAGGCCTTTGAGCAAAACTTGTTTCCTGCTGGAAAAAGTTTGGTTTGGTTTGGCCAGAGCCCAATCCAGAAAATGGAAATGCTCTTTATGTCGACAGTTCATCTGATTTTCCCTTATGACCCAAGAATCAAACAACAGTTCCTGGTTTAGCTCCATCCCATGTCTTTTCTGGATTGACTTCTGTACATGCACATGGAATAATAATTACCATCAGCCTAAAACCACAGGCTATGCAAAGCATGCATTCATTCTGCTACAAACTTCAGTGTCTTTTTCTTTTCTTTCTTGCTTTGCCAGCCTCAAACCTAAAAGTGGAAATACATTTAACACTGTGCACTCTCTTATATACCTATTCAGTGGTGGGATTCAAATATGTGAACAACCGGTTCTCTGTGTGGATGCCGCTTCCGGAAGTCCGTTCTGGGCCTGGGCCTCTGAGGTCCAGAACGGACTTCTGGAAGCGGCGTCCATGTACTTCTGGTGGGCTGTTCTGGGGCTGGGATGCCTCCTCTAGGCCTCTGAGGCCCAGAACAGATTTCCGGAAGTGGCGTCCACACACTTCCGGAGGGCCGTTCTGGGCCTGGGAGGCCTCCTCTGGGCCTCTGAGGCCAGAACGGACTTCCGGAAGCGGTGTCTACGCACTTCCGGAGGGCCATTCTGGACCTTGTGAAAAAGGACTAGGGCTTCAGTGGGCACCATCCGGTTCGCTTAACTCAATAAAAAATTACCTACCGGTTCTACCGAACCGGTGCGAACCAGCTGAATCCCACCACTGTACCTATTATCCTACTTGCCAACTGATATGTTCCCCATTAGGTTCTGCTTTTATCATTGCAAACAATAATACCGATTTTTTGCTCCAATCCTACCTCTGAAATCCCAGGATCTTCAAGTTCAGTGCAATAAAATTTCCTTGACTCAATAGAAAGACATAAGCCTGCTAAGATATGTCTAGTACCTTTGCTGCCATCCTATTCAAATTTGACTGGTCCAAGCAGACTTTCACTCTCTTTGCCCGTTGCAAGAAATGGAACTACAGGTGTTCTTTTTCCCCCCTTGTCTCAACTGGTTTCAGTAATATCTCTTATAGCCAGTGCAGAACTGGTCAGTAATTTTAGTTGTGATTTTATATAAACCATTCAGAGTTCATCTAGTGGCATACAAATATTGTGATAAATTAAAAAATGTTGCATTTCTTACATGCAAGGTTTAGGGAACCTGTGGCTTTTTTAGATGTGGTTGAACTACAACTGCCAACAGCTCCATATTAGCCAGTATTGAGAAAGGCTGGGAATGATGGCTCAGTAACATCTGGAAGGCTGAAGATTTCCCATCTCTATTTTATGATCCAGAACAGTCTTTCCCAGGCTAATATTTCCAGATGAATTGGCCTTCCCTTACACAACTTGAAGTAAACATAGCAATTGGCCATGTCAGTTTAGTTCAATTTAATTTAGAGAACAATGAATGGGGGGGGGGACAGTAAGTCTGGATTAGAATAGAGAGAGAAAAACTAAGCTAACCAAAAATAGTGGGCTTGGACAATGTGAATCTTTGGCCCCAAAGTTTTTGCATTTTCTCAAACTACCCAGTCCATTCTTGATTGACTCCTGACTATTCATTATAAGGCATAATTCCTATCAAAGACCCAAGGAAGCAAGTAGCATGCCCCTCTCTCCCTCTTCTTTCTCCCTACCTCTCTCTATTGATCCACTAAGAAAGGAGATGTCAAACACAGGAAATCCAGGCAATTTAAATGGGTATAAAGCTTTACTGCAAGTTTAAGCTCTCTACAAGAATCTGAACTACTAACGGTCAAAGCAAATTGGCGGTAGATAAGAGTCAGTGGAATTCAAGGTGAGCTGGACTCTCTTGTGGGCATGAAGGGACTCAAGACTGATGATGCATTTGACTCTTCCCTTGGGCTGAGCCTGGTCATCTCCTACAGGAGAATCAACCATCAATGCAGGATTTGGAACACCAAGATGAACTGTATTTCACAAGGTTGCATAGGTAAGTTACAATATGTTTGTGCCTTTGAGTCAATGTTGACTGCTGGAGACCGCCTGGGCAAAAAAAAAAGATGAATGCTTTATATTGCAGGTTTTTTGGCAAGGTTTTCAGTGGTTTGTCCTTGCCTCCTTCCTAGGGCTGAGAAAGAGAGACTGGCCCAAGGTCACCAAGCAGACTTTGTATCTAAGGGGTGACTAGAATGCACAGTCTCCCCATTTCTACCCTGATGTCTTACAACTGGCTCCCCCCAATTACAACAGGAATGGGCATCTGGAACACATCAGTTAAACAGGCAATTAGCTAGATCCATCAGCATCCTAGAAAGCATTGTCAGCATTGTCTTAGAAAACAAAATTCTCCTAGCTTAGTTAATTGTTTGTTTAGGATATGGAATTCAGAATAGCATAGAATGGAAAAAGTGCTTCTGTTGTCTTTGGGGTGTGTGGTGTGTGTAGGGGAGAGAGTTGCTAGGTTCTCATTGCAAAAAATCTAAATATTTTGTGTGCCCTTCAAGCCTTATCACCAATCTCCATCTGGATAATAGCATTTCAGCAGAAAAATAATATTGGAACAGTGGACTACGAGCTTGTGCCGTGATAAATTGGCTCCTTATTACAGTACTCCAGATGCTGTGGTTCTTGTTGCTTTCCTTTCTGCACTTTCAGTAACTAGTCTGATTTTAAAGCACCTTCTTCTTCCATCTTATCAAGATGTTATTTCTTTATATCTTGCTGTTCTTCCAAGGAATGCAAGGCAAGGCAGCCTCCATCATGAAAATCATCTCTTTTTCTCTTACAGACAAGGTAGTTGCAGTTGAGATGGCAGAACTGTCTGATGAGTTTCCAGGGCAAGAGAGCCTTTGTACTCATTTGTTCTATCACCTTGTCAAAACACATGGCTCTCAACTCTGTTTTCCCCAAGCCATTGAACCCTCCTCCAGACCATGTCCAGTAGATACCAGACATTAGGCAGGATTGTTCCTGCCTGAGAGATAAGAATCCTGCTTCTAGAGCAGGGGTGTCAAACTGCTGGCCCATGGGTTGGATGCGTCATGCCGAAACCGCGCTCACCCCATTGCCGGCAATGGAAAAAAAAGTCACGATACGTCGCGACACGTCACGTCACGTTGCAAGTCTGACACCCCTGTTCTAGAGCATAACCTTCTGATAGCTCCCCATTTAAGGTATATATTGGTTCCTCAACCCACATTATATAATCCTTCCTGGATTGCCATCTCTGAAAGGAGAGGTAAAACTGATGTGCCCCTTTGTTCTGCCTGGAGGAAAACACCTAGGCAGGAAAGAAGAAGGGCCTTTGCGAAAAGCAGCAGGCACTTGCTGCACCTGCAAATGTGGTTTGGCATTGTGGTTTAGCCTTTTTGATCTGATAAGCACCTCAGCTGCAGGTGCTACACAGAGAAAGTGAATTACTGGCTTAGGGTTGGAGCACTTTCTCTTCTAGTTTATGGTTTCCTGCTTCAGGTCTTCCATTAGCCTTTAGAGTACTAAGGAGGGGAGGGGGGAAGACATGGCTTGTCCTCCATGGTTTATTGGAAGCTTCAAATATCTGAAAAGAGTCCTGCTGAATCAGGCTGCATCTGGGTTTAAATACTGAGTAAAGTCTCATCATGTGGTTTGCTTCCTTTTGGCTTAATGCAAATCATGGTTTATAGCTTAGTATGCAATGTGAACTGCAGTGTGAACCAGATAGCATGACTTATTTGGCAACACGTGAGTAAACAATCCATGATTTACTAGAATGGTAAACACAGTCTATGAGTTCAACAGCATCCTTTTAGCTTAGGCCAACTTGATCCTTGCACAAAACCTCCACTGATAAACCATTAAAGGAACATTGACATTCCTTCCAAGCGGGCTGAATTGATAGTCAGATATCCAATTTTATATAGACTGTTACAGGATTTGTTTCCCTTTTTCAATACCAAATTAAAACCTTTTTTAAAAATTTCCATAGCAATTTCATCTGAAGAATTTTAACTCATCCAATATTTATTTTTTTTAGTTGAAATTGAAATGGAGGACTTTCTATCCTACTTTGACATCTCGCTTGTGTTAATATTTATTTTTTAAAAAAAATCTTTTTAATTTGTGGCAGATGCTCAGAGTAGAGATAGCTTCCCTGTATCCCAAGCCCACTTGGGGACCTCAGCTGCAGTGGGTGAGGCTGCTGCTCATTGCACTGAGATCCACACCAGGACTCCCATCCCGTTTTTGAACAAGGAATAAGAGAGAAGGGTGCCATCTTCTTCTTTGCCTCAACTGACAACATGTCTGGGGCTGGCTCTGCTGTCTTTCCAACATCCTTGCTAGAACTCCTCTTTTATTTGCTATTTCTGGGCCTTTCTGGAAAATATCCCACATGCTGGGACCTTCTTTGGCCTGCAGTGGGACCTAGGTTGGGGGAGAGGGGGAATGTGCAAATATGGACTGAAGGAGCGGGGAGGGGACATGACGGTGCTGTGGAATTGCTCAAATACAATGCAGTTGAGTAAAAATAAATAAATCCATCCAGTTGCTGACTATGGTATGAGATCACAATGATGTGAAACAGATTCTGGAGAATTGCAAAGACATCCCTGTGCAAGTATCCACCCTGGAAGAAGACAGGACCCTGAATGACCAAAAAAAAAAAAAAAAAAGTCCCATTTCTCATCTCTGCTTTCTCCAGTTACAGCTGGAAAATTCCTTTCTTGAAATCCTCCAGAGCTGTTGCCAGCCAAGATGGACAGGGCTGATTTAGATGGTGTGATTCCATATAAGACAGCTTCTTATGTTCCTAGCATTACCAACCTATCAGCAGGATAGCATTGCTAATCAAACTGGATTAGATTGCTCCTGTACCTTCCACAAAAGCTGAATCTGCAGACATTATACGTTTATATTCCTTGCTAATATCAGAATTCCCATTCTGGTGCCATGCAATTATAGGAATCCCATCATTCTCAGCCAATTTAGCTGTTAGTGGGATAGGAGTTATAATCCAAAACATCTGGAGGGCATCCAGCTGGAAAAGGCTGATCAAGTTCCTGGTTAAGAACTTGGTGCATCTTATCACTGTTTTCAAATTGTGGTGTTGGAAAAGACTCTTGAGAGTCCCTTGATCTGCAAGGAGATCAAATCAATCAGTCCTAAAGGAATTCAACCCTGACTGTTCTTTGGAAAGACTGAAGCTAAAGCTCAAATACTTTGGCCACCAAATGACAAGAGAGGACTCATTGGTAAAGACTGTGATGTTGGGAAAGACTGAAGGCAAAAGGAGAAGGGAATGGCAGAGGATGATAGTTAGATAGTGGTTAGATAGTGGTTAGATAGTGTCATTGTCACAATGAACATGAATTTGGGCAGACTCAGGGAGGCAGTGCAGGACGGTGGGGGTGGGGCTGGCTTGCTATGGTCCATGGAGTCGCAAAGAGTTGGACACAACTTACCGACTGAACTTCTTATATAGTATGATGCCTTGGCTTATCCCTTTTGGAAGGCAGCTATCAAAAAATCCTTTCCACAGAACATGGACCTCTACGAAGTTTGGGTACAAACAAACAGTTGTACTCTGTGGGGATAATTAGGGGGACCCATATTCATCCATTTTACCAAAGGGTCAGATAAACTGGAAGAGCAATATGTAACTTGCATGCTTTTAGGTCAGGATGAAAATGTTTTACAGAATATTGCTAGATTCTTTGCTGTAGCAATAAGCTAAGGATTAGCATCCCAGCTGCTTAAAGGGAATAATTATATTTCTATCATCTATGATGTACTGATAATATTGTTTCTTGTAGAATATTTGGATTGTAATCTTTGACTTGCTGGTACTGATTGTAACTGCAAATAATGCTAAATTATACCAACCTTACTGAAGGCAATTGCTTCACCATGATTTGATTCATATATTGTATATTGCAATAAATGAACTACAATTGATACAATTGTATCATACTGAACCAAACCTATGATTTACAAAGATTGTGGGTTTTTATACAACACACTCTGCTACCAATGAAAGAAGGAGAGAGGGAGAGGGAGAGATCTGGCTTAGCATAGTGTGTGGACCCAGCAATGTTAAAGTCAATTCTGAGACTGTTTATCTATTCAAACCCCAGGAACAAATCAATGCCCTCCTCTGCCCTTTTGTTCATTCATCACTAACATTTTGAGGTTTTTTTAAATGAACCTCATTTTATGGAAGCATTGTTTTTTTCTTCCTTGTCCAAAGAAGACTAATGTTTATATATGAGTATAGAAGACTGGTTTATTAAAGCCAAGCTGCCTCTTTATATTGTATTGCTATCTATGCCTTGCAGAACAGAGAAGAAAGAAAGAAAGAAAGAAAGAAAGAAAGAAAGAAAGAAAGAAAGAAAGAAAGAAAGAAAGAAAGAAAGAAAGAAAGAAAGAAAGAAAGAAAGAAAGAAAGAAAGAAAGAAAGAAAGAAAGAAAGCATCTGTGAACTCTTGTCTCTTTCCTGAAGCCCCGAGAGAGTGCATTTTATTCCTTCCCTTTACCAGCTGTTCTTCATTCATTCTCCTCCCCCAAACCATACAGTTTTCCTGTTTCGTTGGAATATTTAAATCTTCTCCATCCTCTAGGGATTGGGAAGGGATAGAGAAGCAAACAGCTGCACATGGCTCTCCCCCCCCCCTTGCTATTTGGAACAGCTATAAATAGCTCCGGGCAGACCAAAAAATTATGGATTGAGACTGGGGTTAATAGCCAGAAAATGGAGCTCAGCTGTTCTTCCTGCCACTGCAGCTGTTTCAGAGCCAAGCTGTGACTTGGCAATGGGTGCCAAAGATGCCAAGCAAGTGCCTCCCTTGTGCACCAGCGCCAAGGAATGATTGTTGAAGAAGATGCCTCCCCCTGCTTTTTGGTTTTTGTTTTGAGTGGAAGAATAACTATGAGCTGATAAAATCGGTTGGAAACATCTCAGATATGACCTAAGTGAGAAACATGGAATTGCCCTTTTTTTCATTCTTTGGCCTTTAACGCTGTGTTTTCTATTCTCACTTCCTTGGAAGTAACCTAACTAAACTCAAAAATTAAGATCAGCTTTTGCCAGGTGGGCATCTTAGTGGTGGGACAGGAGTCATAGGAATACCTGGGAAGATTCTGGAAAAGATAATCAAACAACGAATCAGCAAACACCTAGAGGCAAACAAAGTCATTACTAAAAGCCAACATGGGTTTGTCAAAAACAGATCATGCCAGACAAATCTTATTGCATTCTTTCACCAAGTGACAAAATTAGTGGATCAGAGGAATGCTGTGGATATAATTTACTTGGACTTCAGTAAGGCATTTGATAAAGTAGATCACAACCTATTACTTAACAAGATAGAAAAATGTGGGGTAGACAGCATCACCACCAGATAAATCCGTAGCTGGCTGACCGGCCGTACTTAGCGTGTGGTCCTCAATGGAACTGCATCTACATGGAGGGAAGTATGTAGTGGGGTGCCCCAGGGCTGTGTTCTGGGCCCAGTGCTCTTCAACATCTTCATAAATGATTTGGACGAGGGGATAGATGGGGAACTCATCAAATTTGCAGACGACACCAAGCTGGCAGGAATAGCCAACACTCCAGAAAACAGGCTTAAGATACAGGAGGATCTGGACAGACTTGAACACTGGGCACTATCTAACAAAATGAAATTCAATGGTGAAAAAAGTAAGATTCTACATTTAGGCAAGAAAAACCAAATGTACAGGTATAGTATAGGGAGTACCTTGCTCAATAGTAGTAACTGTGAGAGGGACCTCAGAGTCCTAGTGGACAATCACTTAAATATGAGCCAGCAGTGTGCTGCAGCTGCCAAAAAGGCCAACACAATGCTAGGCTGCATTAACAGGGATAGAATCAAGATCACGAGAAGTGTTAATACCACTTTACAATGCCTTGGTAAGGCCACACTTGGAATACTGCATCCAGTTTTGGTCACCGCGATGTAAAAAAGATGTCGAGACTCTAGAAAGAGTACAGAGAAGAGCAACAAAGATGATTAGGGGACTGGAGGCTAAAGCATATAAGGAACGGCTGCTGGAATTGGGTATGTCTACTTTAATGAAGAGAAGGACGAGGGGGGATATGATAGCAGTGTTCCAATATCTCAGGGCCTGCCACAAAGAAGAGGGAGTCAAGCTATTTTCCAAGGCGCCTGAAGGCAGGACAAGAAGCAACGGATGGAAACTAATCAAGGAGAGAAGCAACCTAGAACTAAGGAGAAACTTCCTGAAAGTTAGAACAATTAACCAGTGGAACAACCTGCCTCCAGAAGCGGTGAATGCTCCAACACTGGAAGTTTTTAAGAAGAGACTGGGCAGCCATTTGTCCGAAATGGTATAGGGTTTCCTGCCTGAGCAGGGGGTTGCACTAGATGACCTCCAAGGTCCCTTCCAACTTTATTATTCTTATTGTTATTGTTATTGTTTTGTTGTTATTGTTATTGTTGTTGTTGTTGTTGTTGTTGTTAATTACAGGAAGAGTCCTGCTAGATCTGATCAACTATCTGGTCCAGGGTTCCAAACAAATACATTTGAGTAGATTGCAAGCAGGGGCAAGATAACTGCAGCCCATCATTTCTCTCTCTAACTTGTATTTAAGAGAAGCTGCTAATGGTTCTAGAGATAGTAAGCAGCCATCAAGAGAACAGACCAATCCTTATTTATATAATCCCTTCCTTATTTATAGAATCCTTTTCAAAATCATCTAAGTTGTTTGCTACCACTACATCTATATCGGTGTTTAAGATGTGTGGACTTCAACACCCAGAATTCCCTGACCAGCTGGCCTGGGATTTCTGGGAGTTGAGGTCCATACTTCTTCAAGTTGCCAAGGTTAAGAAACGCTGATCTGGAAACTATGATTCCTTAGTTTAACTCTGTGTTGCTTACAAAAAGTAATTGTATTAGTCCTATATTTCATTGTATTTTTGCCCATTTTAGTTTAAATGGCCCCAAAGTCCTGAGTAACTATTCCATGTTTTCCTTCTTAATGGGTTTTGTTTGGAAGGAAAACAAAAAGAGAGCGAGATACTTCATTTTTTGAAATCCACCTGTTAAAACAAAGAAGCCTTGTGAAAGAAGAAACAAAACAAAACTAATAGCACGTATGATTGTAAATAAGTCCTCTCTAGCAGAATAGAATAGAATATCTTTATTGTCATTGTGTAACTCACAGCTCACATTCTGCCTGTATGGATCTCAAGTAATTCAGGGACTCGATGTTTCTGTGACTTTTCTGAGTGTGTGACAGCTACTTGTTTGATTTTGATCTCCAGCTTAAACCCAACACCAAAGGAAAAGTATACATTCATGCCACTCTGAAGACAACATTCCTGTATTTCCAAAGTTGTTGAAAAGAATGGGAAGCTGATGCTTAATATGTAAATCTGGTATGTAGTTTGTATCAAACAAAGATGCCATTGATTTGCAATTTCATGTGGACACAGAGGAGCCCCAGAAAGCAGTTTGAGGAGAGAAGTGCTCATGCTCTATTCATGTGAATATACTGTACATAACACTTAAATCTAATGTTGGTTGAAAGAGTCTTCTCTCCCAAGTGTCCTCTTGACTTTACACAATGTCCTTGGACATATATTTGCCCAGGCAAATTGCCAGAAACAGGCCAGCATATACTTCTAAGTGTAAACGTATATTTATTTGCAGCATACTTCTCTATCTTTTTTCTGTGCTGTTGGAAAACATGGGCAGCATTCACCCTTCAGCCTTATTTGTGGGACCCTCACATTTCCTACACCTTCTAGTCCCAGCTACTGCCATTGGAGAAGGGACAAGTGCAGACAACAAAGCCAGAGGATCAACCACAGAGTTTGTACTCTTTCTACAGAAATTCAGAGGGCTAAACCTCCGAGCCGCTTTGCCTGCTTGTACTCAGGGTTAGCATGCCAAGTTGTAGATAGCCCTAGCGTGTATTTTCCTGCTCTTCAATTGAGTGGAAAATTTTGCAGGGAAGTTTGTTTAGGACCTACCTTTGGCCTTCTTGCCAATCATCTGCACCTCGCCTTTCAGACATTAATACATTCTCAACTTTTGTTGGTTTGAATTCTACCTTTATGTCTGGCTGAAGCCCAGAGACAAAATAGCAAAGTCAAATTAAGTTCAATTCTTTATTTGCTTACACTTCATGGACAGAAACTTGTCGAACTAAGTTAATGACCTTCTAACTTACTAGCTATATCCTGAGAGATTCTAGGGTATGGCTATCCTGAACCTCTTCCCCATCCAGTTCAGGACTGTGTAGTCTCTTAATCCTGGCTCCTGCCAAACTCCCCCCACACACACACTGCTCCTTCAGGTGCACATTCCATCACACCTTGCTTGGGAATCCATCTATGATACTATACTTTGCCTGAAAAAAAATACAGAATGTTGCCACCATCTATGGTGGATTGCAGCTAAAATTCCCGTCCAGCATTCCTATATTAGGCCAATTGGAGGTTTAGTGATAGCTTAAACCTAAGATTTGATGCACATTGGTTTTTCTGGGACTGCTCCGTCTCTGTTCTCTCAGGTGTGTTTCAGATTCAAATGATATCACTGCCATATTATAGTAATATTCTAGTACACAGGTGTCAAACTCGCCACATCACGTCACGTATCGCCACGTATCGTGACTCTTTTTGCATTGCCGGCAATGGGGTGGGCGAGGCTTCAGTATGATGAAACCAGCCTGCGGGCTGGCAGTTTGATACCCCTGTAAATAGTACATGCAAGTTGGCCTGCCATTTTGTTCTTGTTTCAGTGAAGGCCTGGCTTGCGATGATTGTTCCATCAAGACATTGGCAGACAGAACTTGCCATGTATGGACTAGAAAAGAGGCACAGTTCATTTGCTGGATGCAGCCAGAAGTATGTTTCATTCCTTGCCATTCTACTTTGCTTCTCCTGGGTTTAGGGACTTATACTCTAATGATCTGACTGAAATAAAGTGGGGCTAGCTGGGTTTCACCCACTGCTTATTTCATCTGTGTCCACAGTTGACATATATTGATAGATTCCTTCAGAGGAAATAAGGCCCTTAATAGAAGAAGGAGAGAAAAACTGTGTCCATACCAAGTTGCTTCAGGCAGGCTGGCTGGCTGTTGTTTATTGCTTTCAGCCACAGATTTATTTAGCCATGGTTTATTAAATAATCCACAGTGGTTGGGTTTTGCACAGCATACTGCATGGCTAAACCTACTGTATGCTTTGTGAATACATGTGGCTTTCCAGCATCAGTTTTGTGGTCTCTAGAACTGTGCTCTTGAAATTTATATCAGTGGGGTGATTTGAGAGAGGTATGTGCATTTCTTAATATAAAGGTTAAAACCTTTATACAGGTAATCCTCAACTTACAACAATTCATTTAGTGACCATTCAAAGTTACAATGGCATTGAAAAAAGTGGCTTATGACCAGTGGTGGGATTCAAATATGTAAAGAACCAGTTCTCTGTATGGATGCTGCTTCCGTAAGTCCATTCTGGGCCTGGGCAACAAAAAATTACCGTATTTTTCCATGTATAAGATGCTATTTTTTCCTGCAAACACCCTGTTCAAAAATCTTCCGGATTTGCTGGCTCAGCTGTTTGGGGCTCCGCCGAACAGCTGATCGGCGTGGAGAAACTCGCATACCAGAGCGTCTTATACAAAGGTGCGTCTTATAGATGGAAAAATACGGTAGCTACTGGTTCTGCTGAAGTGGTGTGAACCGGCTGAATCCCACCACTGCTTATGACCATTTTTCACACTTATGACTGTTGCGGCATCCCCAGGGTCACGTGATCAAAATTCAGACGCTTGGCAACTGACTCACATTTATGATGGTTGCTGTGTCCCGGGGGTCATGTGATCACCTTTTGCGACTGTCTGACAGGCAAAGTCAGTGGGGGAAGCCAGATTCACTTAACAACCATGTTACTAATTTAACAACTGCAGTGATTCACTTAATAACTGTGGCAAGAAAAGTTGTAAATTGGGGCAAAACTCAATTCACTGTCTCACTTAGCAACAGAAATGTTGGGCTCCATTGTGATCATAAGTTGAGGACTATCTGTATTGGGCTTATATTTCCTCTTTTACATGTTAGAAAAGCTAAAGCTGCAAAATGCAAAACAAATTCAAATGTTGAGTGCCACCACCTCTAGAAATATTACCCTGTGATGACTTTGTTCCCCATGGCCTTGGGAGACAGAAACAAAGTGTAATGTAAATTTTGGAGGCTGCAAACAAGTTGCCAATCCTATAAACCATAGATTTTTTTTTTTAGTGCTGGCCCCTTCTGGTGGTTGGTGACCATCGGTGGTATGTGTTTATTTGATGTTATGTTTAAAACAAGGACACTGATTTTTTTGCCAAACTATGTACTGAGATTTTTCAGCCAGAGTATGCGTTGTCTCCCGGTGCTAATTTTCCCTTGAAAGTTTCCTTGTATAATTCAGTTTATAATCTCTCAATTTCTTTGGGAGATTTGCAAGCCTTTCTACTTTGTATAAAGTTGTAGCATTCTAAGTTACAATTTTTAGGACTGATCGGGATATTTTTATACCCTCACTGACTATCTAAGTTCTGCCAAGGATGGAGGAACATTAGATACGTATCTTTGACCATTGACTTTTTTTTTAGCAAAATATTATATGGTGGTTTTCTGCTACCTTCTTCACCATTATAGAGGCATCTACAGGTAGCCATGATGATGCAAAATGCGCGTTGTAATGTCACAGTACAAACTCTGGGCTTTCATTCTTGCGTTGCCCTGTTGCACTAAACATTAAGGGACAGAGTTTGTGTTGGAGCACCTGCCCGTCCCACCAATACACATGTACCATTCTTATATTATGATATGAAAGTACTTCATTCCCACCGTTGCAAACAGCATTATAACTGTTCCAGGCTCCATGCTTCTGCTTTAGTTGCTATTGGTAAAACCACAGTTATACCAGAATCATGGTTATTTGTAGCGTTCAGGCCACAATAATGTCTTTGGAGATTTTTGGGACATTATCCATATGTTATTGTCACTACATTCTGGTACTGTTGCTACTAATTGTCCATAATTGCTTTTTTTTTTTTAAAGCAGAGTTTATATCATAACTAACCATTACAGACTGTCCTCATTTAGCAACAGCCTCATACAGTGAGTGACAGTTACAACAGTGATGGAGAAGTGATTTTGTGACCAATCCTCACATTTACAACCTTCGCAGGTATATAAAACAAAGGAAAGCTGGAGTAAGATTGTAAGCACAACTGAGGTTTTGCTTAGCAACCACTTCACTGAACAACCATGTTGCCATCCCAATTGTGGTTGCTAAAGGAAGACTACCTATATATTTAATGCCCATTCCTGATGGCACCCTGGTGGATGCAGCTGATAGCCTAAGGCTTGGTCACAAGCAGAGCTTCATCAGTTAGCACAATGCACAGTGGCATCATTCCACCACAATGTGACTTCCAAAGCTTCATTTTCTCAAAATGCTATTTCTCTCTCCTTGCCCTTTCTGCCCAGTTCCAGCTAAGGTACAGTCGTACTCCAGCACCTTCTCACTTTAACATATTAAAACAGTGGCTTGCATCTTTAAAAGAAAGCTCTATCTCAGCCTTTTACCTGCCCACGTTGAGGAGACTAAATAAGAGGGTTTGGGAGCAGCGGGAGTTAAATCTCTGCTTCCAAACACACAATTTCTTTTTGATGCTAGGGGGCACCTGATCCCGGGGAAGGTAAGATAAGCAGGAGTGGGAAAAGACAGGCAATGAAAGGCTGGGGAAAGGTTTCATCTTCACCCTGAGCAGAAGCAAATGGCAGCTTTGTTCCATCCTCTTTCTCTCCCAATTTTCTGACAACAACAACAACACACAAAAAAAGGCTCTTGATAAGGGAATCCCCCTGGGGTGAAAAGAAATATACAGCTTCTTCCATGCTGCATTCATATGGATGCTCAAAGCCTCATTCATCTAAGTTAAGGCAGCCTGGGCAGGAGGGCAAAGCTGAGAGAAGGAGGGGGAGGACGGGGAGACTCCATATTTAGCACTGGAGCTTCTGTGCCTGAATAGGCTTTTCTCCAGTGCCCTTTTCCCACGAGAAGCTCTGACCTGTTTGGGGGGGGTATAACCCCCCCCCTCACCCTTCAAGGCTCTTAGCAAAAGACTCAACAGGAACAATGCCTTTGGGGTGGCTAAATGGAACCTCCATGGTGGGGCAGTATAGCATTGAGCGCCAGCTGATGGGGAACAAGAAAGAGAATTCCACTGCTTTCATCTGAAGCTCTGCTTGGGGTCCTCTTCCCGAAGGCATCCAGTTCCTGGCCAACCTTAGGGGCTTAAGAGGGAATTTTGGCAAAATGCTTCATAGAGGACCCAACG
The DNA here is from genome assembly GCA_023970755.1 of Azemiops feae. NCBI lineage: Eukaryota > Metazoa > Chordata > Lepidosauria > Squamata > Viperidae > Azemiops > Azemiops feae. The sequence goes on along the minus strand of JALGBA010000082.1, from coordinate 582,492 downwards.
TGAGGTCAGTGGGGACAGTGGAAGGTGACTTGTTTCATTTCCCACAAGTCACCATCCTCCCTCACCCACGTGGCGGAGTGCCCTGTGAGAACCTAAACTGCCTAGTTTACACACTTCCTTCCTTCCTGAATCATCCCTGCGGGAGACAGGAATTCCAGGTTAAGAATCCCATCCTTTCGTCCCATTTAAAGTTTAGCACAGAAAGCTCTGTCAACCTGGTTATGGCATATCTAGGTATCCTAAAAAAGCTCCTTCTCCCCAAGAACATGGGATAAAAAAAATCCCTAAAATCTTTCAAAATAACTCATGCATTTTCAGTGAATTGCAGGATACTTCTTTTTATTATCTTTAACAGTCTATATCCCACCCAGCTGTGGGGTGCAATTGACAAATCTTGTAATCCACCTAGACCAGATAAATACATGCTCATGCAGGGAGATTGCAGAACAAATGACTATTTGAATCATAATAACAAAATAATAAATAGCAATTTAATCCAACCATCTGGTTTAACATCACTCCTCTTTATCATGTACTCTTGTCCTCAGCCCTTTCCTTATCCCTGCTCTTCTGATTCCACTAATTGCTCTTTGTTCTCAGTAAATAACTACCTTTGGCCTCTCATCCCTAACTCTGCAGCTCTCTCTGACTTATCACTAACTGTCTCTGTCCCACTTCCAACGGACTTTCTCAACAAGTGACATCTGCGGCACGAAGCATCTTTTCATCAACTCCTGCTGCTGAGTCAGCTGCAAAAACCCTTCCAGAGAAAAAAGAGTCTGCTGTTACCCAGACTCTGATAACCTCCAGATTAGATCACTGAAATTTATTGTATGTAGGATTGTCTTTGAAAACTGCTTTGAGGTCAGCATTGCCATAAACATTAGACTAAAATGTGGTTGGCTAGTTATAATTATCCAAACCAGGAAAATACTCACCCACCCACCTCCACACACAATGTGTGTTGTAATTGGGTTCATCTGCAAGCCATGGTTTCATTAACCATGTGTTAGAGCTTACACAAAAACAGCTACAATATTGCTGATGTACTATGAATTGGGACTGGTAAGATGAGACTCATTGTGATACTCCTGAAATGGTCACGCTGGCTGTAACTTTGTTTCTAGCACCATTTTAAAACTTTTTTTTTTAACTGTAATCTTTGGATGGGAGACCACTAGGAAAACCCAGGGATTTAAGCTAGGGTGGGAAGTCAAAAGAACATTGTAGAAAAGACAATAGCAAGGTCCATCAAGAAAGAACATGAATATCATCCAAAAATCATCAGGAATTGAGCTTGATTTGAGTTGCCTTTATTTTTACAGCCTAAATGTAGACACTAGAGAATTATCTAATCCAGAGGTTAACAACTTTTTTGCTGCTGAAGACTACATTTGCATTAAAATCAAACTTGCAGCAGAGGCATTACACATTATTTTTTGCCTCAAAAATTGCACAGTCAGTCAGTGAAAACCATGCTTTACCACTACAAGGCAAGGGTCTGGGGTGCATGGGTAGGAGTGGTTGAATCTGAATACTGCAAAAATGGGATGAGAGGTAGAAGCAACCATCATAGTACAGTATTAAGATGAAATCTATATGATGTTCTTGGCAGTCGTCACAACGAACAGGCTGCACTGATCTAAATTACATGAATACATGTCCTTCATTTAGTGGGTCCAAAAAATATTCTGGGTTACAAGAAACAGTCACAAATTCTTGAGTAAATCCACTGACTACAATTGTTATTCCAGTATTTCTCTTATTTCCCTTGTGGAACCTAATGATGGATTGTGGTTATTCTTTAAAGCTTTATACACAGGTTTTCCCCCTTTATATGTAGCTGATGCTATCCGCAAGAAATACAATCCCGGAAACAGGAAAATAAAGGCCAAATTTATTGAATTTGGTGCCACCTGACTTTAGAATAATACTAAAAGGTGGAAAGATTCGGTATTATCCACCATGGAAGAATGCTTGGTGAAATTGACAGAACTTGCTGAGATGGACAAACTTATTTTTTTGATTACAGAAAGAACGATATCTATATTTATTGGCGATCAGAAACCCCTTGTGGGACCTTTTTGTGTAAAAAAAAAAAAAAACTTGTGATTTATGGTTTTCATGTTTAGATAAAAGAGATTATGGAAAGAAGAAAGTCATGATATACAGTAACTTTAGAGACAGGTTAAAATATATTTGAACTGCTGCGAAGACTATCAGAAGCCATTTCTTTATACCTTTATGCCTTTCTTTATATTGTTCTCTTTTTTCCTAATTTCTTTTTTTTTTTCTTATTACACTTTTAGCTTTTCTTTTATTTCTCTTGTCATTTTCTTTCATTTGTATTAGTTCTTATTATTGTTGTCAAAACTTTGTATATGTATATGAACCACTCTGAGAAAACAAGAACCATACTACAAGAGGAAGGAAAAGAACAAGATGGTGAATCTGGCAAACCACACAGAATATATACCACCAATATTCAGCAGTGTTACTTAATATGAAATTACTTTGTGTTACAAAAGGTATCCTCCGCTACCGTATTAAACCCTGCCCTAAATTCTAGCTCTGTAAAACTTGAATATCCCCAGTTGATGAAAACAAATGAATATGAGAGTCAAAATTATTTTTAATTGAATGATAAAGACTGCCAATCTAGCTGCAGTGATTGTATACCTAAACTCTTGCCTTTGGATTATATACATTTCCCCAGAGGCTGGTAGGTTTCCCATTTCTGTCAAATGTGTCATTCCATGGGACTATCTTTCCCAGAATATTTTGGGAAGTGAGTAATGGTACAAAAACACTTTGTAGATATGTCAAAAATGTGAGCTATAATGAATTATAAATAGATTTGTTTTCATTTTGTAGAAGCAAGAATTGTGGGATACTTCTTCCCTTTTGCGTGTGTGTGTGTGTGTGTGTGTGTGTGCACACGCGTGTTTAAAATCAAAGATATCCATGAGAGTATTGAAGGAGAAGAGAGGACAAATGCTTTATTCACCTAAGTGGGAAGTACAGAGTTCTAACAGGATACAGTAATATATGTAATATGTAGAGTTGATGTACTCATACTGCAGGACTTAGTAGCGTTCCTCCTGTTCGTGTCACTTCAGCAGAGATGGAATATTTTTAGACAAAATCTATTGAGACAGACCTTAAATATTTCAATGAGAATTTCCTGCAATATGGAGGGATTAGTCATATATATTTCAGAATCAGAATAGAGCTGGAAGGGACCTTGGGAGATCTTCTAGTTCAACCCCTTGCTCAAGCAGGAGACCCTACACCATTTCAGACAAGTGGCTGTCCAACCTCTTCTCAAAAACCTCTAGTGATGAAGCACCCACAACTTCCGAAGGCAACGGCTGGAACACCACCATATGCTTATTCCACAAAGTATTCCAGCCATAAACTATGCATCCTTTAGTTTTGCCTAGGGTCTCGTGTGAACCCTGCTCCTCTCTCCCATAGATCTTGACTGCCCTTATGGAACATTTCACTCCCCCCATCTCCTCCCGCTCCCCCCCCCCCCCAGCATAGGCTGAGCGCATGTGTTTCATTAGCTAAACCCTCTCCAGTTCTACATACCAGATTGGTAACATTACGGTAACACATTGCTAATGCTTGACTCACAAGATCTTGGAAGGATGGAATCGAGGTGGTGGGGGAAGGAGGGCGTCTAGGAGAAAAGCCGCTTAAATTCCTGATGCTCTCCCACTGTTCCACCGCCCTAGTTTTCAAAGTAACGTTTCCAACCGTTCGTATTTATTTATTTTTTAATGGAGCGTCGGGGGAGGGGGGGGAAGAGGCAGGGTTGCGAGGAGATTTCTCAACACAAAAGTTGGCCGGCGGGTGGGTGACACGGGCTTTGCGCGGGAGGGAAGGAGGGAGGGAGAGACGGCCATCCGCTGCCAAGGGAGGGAACCCCAGCACCTTGGCTCCCTTTTCTGCCTCCTGCGGGACGTCTCCCTCCCCTCGCTCTCGCTGGCTCTTAAGCGGCAGCCCTCCGCCCCCTTGTTCCCAGGGTAGGCTCGGCTAGCTGGCAGGCTGCTCTTTCGAAGTTTGATAAAGCGTTTCCTTCTATTGTCATTCTGTACGGCCTCGGGGCCTTTCTTTCTCGCAGCTCTTCCCCTCCTGCTTCCCCCTCCACCACCACCGTACCACCACCGCGCGGTCTCTCTCTCTCTCTCTCTCTCTCACACACACACACACACACACACATCCATTTTCACAGTCAGACTTGCGGCTTAAAAAAGCAACTGCCTTTTTTTTTTTTTCAAACGAAACACAAACACGCACACAACAAACGCAGCCGAGGAGGAAAGAAGGAAGCAACGGAGTAGCGGCGAGCGATGAAACGCGTTCGAGGATTCGACTGAAGAACCCTGGATGAATGGGCGCAACCGCGGTGAGTTAGGATCTCGCGCAGGTTGCGCGTTTGAGCCGAAGTGGCGAAGCTTAGGCAGCCGCCCCTTCTTTTAAAAAAGGCGTGTGTGTGCGTGTCTCTGTGTGTGTCATTGGGGGTGATCGCTCTTGGGTTTCTTTGCGGCTTCCTCGTTTTCTCCCCGGCCGCAGACAGACGCACGCAAAGGATCGGCGGTGGAAGCCGCTCGCTTAGCGCGGCCTGCCGCTAGGCGCTCTTCCGAGGCGTGCAGAGGGAAAGCAGCGTGAGCTGAGGGGTGAGTGGGTTCCCTCCTGCCGATCCCATCGCTGTGCCCAGTTGACGGCCCATTATCCAGGAAGGTTTCTGGGCTTAATCCCGCCCCCTCTGGGATTGCTTAAGCCGTCAGTGCCAATACATTGGCTCGACCGGTAGGTCCCTGCTGCAGAATTGAGGAGTACCCGGAGGGCTGCCACAGGAAAGAAAGGACCGTTTAGCTCACGGTTCCGCTTCCGTTTCACCAACGCTTCTTGAAGTGGCCTCTTGCTTTCACCTGAGATGAAAGCAGTCGCACGGCCGGAAAGGAGAGTACGTCTCTTTGAGCTTCCGTGCCTCAGTGGAACAATCTGCTAAATAGGTGCTGTTCCCCCCCGCCCCCCCACACACACCCTCCCGTTCCTTTTCCTTACTGGCCCAATCTCAAGAGGCGCTGGGGAGCCGGATGGACGCCCTTTGCGAGATAAGGCGCAATCAGAGGTGGAATTCGTAAAACGGGCTCACGAGAAGAAACCTTTTAGCAGAGAACCTCAGGCTGAAGGCAAGAAGTCCCTAACTTCTGAAGGTGACCAGTAAGTGCCTTGTATGCTTACTCAGAAGCAAACCCACTGCACTCAGTGGGGTTTTCCCCAGAGGTAGCATGTCTAAGATTGCAACCAGGGGCTGCACATTTATAGCCACGTATTTGTATCTACGTTGGGTGGACTCAGATTGTGCTTTGTTTTTTTGCAGCAAAATTGGCTCTGTTTTGGCATTTCTTCCTCCTCCATGCGAGGTCATAAATATGACCTCCTTTCCTCAAGAAGTTTAAAGACTTATTGGCACCAGTAAGCTAATCTCTATCTGCTGCTGGGGACCAGTGGATAACTTGTATTCTTTCGATTGTGTTGCTTGAAGAAAAGCCTTGGGCTTTGAGGTTTTAAAAATTCAGTTGGTAAAAGAGGTTCTAAGTTAGATTGAGAGGGTCAAAAGTTTGGTTCTTTGGTTGCCAGGTAAAAAGCACTGCTCTATATGCAAGTGAAAAAGGAAGGTGTCCTTTGTTTACATTTTGGTGAACATAAGGGGGTTGGACTGGTTAAAACAATTAAGTTTCCCTTGCATTGGCTGCTGAGCCCAATTTTTTCCTGTGTACTGGAGCTGTAAGAATCGTGGCAGAACTGAAATAAATGTTAGTTGTGCAAATTCAGACATTGGGAGGGGGGGAATGTATGAATGCTAAGTTCTGAAACTTTTACACATTTCACTTTTTAAAATTAAGCTTGAGAAGTTTTTAAATCAAATATTAACGAGTTGATTGTTGGTTATCTTGACATGGAACATACGTGCTTGTATTTGTTATTAATCTAAAAATTCTAAACAACTGTTTGAAAATAGAGGAGGGGGGATCTGAATTCGATGAATGCAGATTTCTTCCTTTGTATTTTTTAAAATGTTTACTGAGACTTTTTCCTCAATACATTTCCCTCCTAATGGTGCATATACTACACAGGGTAAATATAAATGACCAGATACCAATACTACAGTATGCACTTACAGACTACTTAATAACTGATCTTTGAAATCTTTCAATATCAGACTTTCCTAAAAAAAAAAAAAAAAAAAAAAAAAAAGCGCCTTCCATGGGTGATGAGATTACAATCCCCAACATTCCCAGCTAACGTACTTTATGAAGATGGATAGTTTCGCAAAATCATCTGGAAGAAATAAGTGACACATTCACCCTTAGCAACAGTTAATCCTGGCACACACATTCACATGCCCATATGCAAGTTGCCCACTGTGTCTTCTGAATGGTCAGTTTCCCCTCTCTGCACTATTCTAAATCACATTGGTTGAATACCAGGGGAGTTGGAAAGGCAGATCAGTTTTCAGAAGAGACAGTTTGAAAAAAAATGGACTCATGCCCATGGAAGATAATTAGACCTTCTAGCACACATAGAAGGTAAGTTTATAAATACTTTGTCCCCCAGAATATAGTTCATGTGTGTGTGCAGTCCCTGCCATCCATACCATGCATTCTGCCAATTCTGTTTTACCTGAACCTTTCTTCTTGCACATGGATGCCATCTAGCCCCAACTATGGAATTGCACCAGGTATAGATAGGTTTGCAGCTATTCACATTTTATAAAAGCTTTTTAAAATCCAGGGCTGCATATATGTACTTTGAAGTTTTGCTTAATCCAGTATAGGGCAAACTTTGCATACCTGATCAACAGTAAGTTTCACTGAATTCAGCAGGAGGTCCATCTAGGTGTAGGATTGCAACCTGCCTCTGTATGCTCCTCTGAACTGAACTGTATCCCCGAATGTGTGTGTGTAAATGGAAATGTACACATGCATACACAAAACTGAGTAGGATTGAGCTAAACTATGGAGAGCATTTTGCATATTTTTCATTTTAAGAATGTCATATGCTGCCCCTCAAATGAAATGTTTTTTATAGGGTGGTGTGCAGTCAATATCAAGCATTCATTTTAAATCTAAAATGTCTTAAAAATTCTAAGCTAAAACCAGTTAAGTTAAGTTAAAGTAAGTTAAAGATTAATAATAAAAACTATAGTCATATAGTAAAACCATTAATTTGTCAAATGAACCAGAAGGCCCTTGCCATAAAAATCAAGAAGGAAAGGTGTTGTCTGATTATTGTGTTAGCTTGTTTTTAAGCTAAGAGAAAATGCAGCAAACTTAATACAACTTGATGGAGGAAGTCAGCTGTGGATGCCCCTCTTCCAGACAGCTTGCCTTCCTTCAGGCATCAAATGAATAAGAATGAAGTTGGGTTAAAAAATGGATGAGCTGCAAGCAACAAACAAGTTTGCTTGAGATTCCAGCAATTTAGCAAATTCGGGGGTAGGGGTGAGATCAGCTTGTGGAAAGGAAACAGGACGAAAAGAGAATGGTGTTTACTTCTCTCTTGGCTGTGTGTTTCCTGGTGGGCTCCAGAAAGGCTTGATCTTGTTGTGTTCCTCAAGTAGAGCAGACAGAACTGCTTACAAGGGGAAGCATGCTACAAAGAAAGCAATATTCAGAAAAAAGGAACTTTGGTTATGGACACACTCTTCTCTTTCCTCTATAAATAGATTGTATGGTTTAGCTGAGAACAAACAAAACAAATGCTATTTTACAATATACACAATGTACTTTCTTACTGCTGTTTGGTAGTGAATGCTTAGTGTAAAAGTGTTCTTAGCATAGGAAAGAAAGTGGGGGCAAAGAGGAAGCTACAGTCTTTTAGGACATCCACTGAAGCTGCCTTCCCAAGCTTGTGCCACTCCTCCAGATGTTCTATAATCCTCTTTCCAGATGAAAATCCCTACTATGGTGCTCAATAATTCTAGGTAGGGCTGGGAAGGAGACTTCCTTGAAACCATAGTGAGCTGCTTAATGCTGATAAAATGGAGTTATAGAGACTGAAGGAAACAGGGCTGCCTTGGTCTAAGTCCATTTCTTATGCTTCTGCAGTGTGGTTGATAAAATCAAAAACTAGTTAAGAAGGTGGGTGAACTTCTAAAGACACTGCTGATAGCATTCTAAATTCTGTTCAGATAAGCTGCTCCTGCTGATTCAACAATGGGTTTCTTCCAAATATGTACAGAACATCTACGAGGCTGGGGCAGAACCCAGAAACATATTTCTTTGTGTATAGCTTTTGTCTATACGCGGTCTGACAAGGTGTTCATCAACATCCTGATTACTTGGTCTTGTCCAAACATGAAGATATCTTTCTCATCAGTGTCTCTCCTCTCCCTTTTTTGTGTGCAGACTAAGAGGTATTCCTGCTTTCCCATCCTATACAAGCCAGTGGCTTGTTTTAGAGGACAGCAATTAAGCATCTTTCCATTCATCCATCTATCTGAGTCTGATAATGATTGAGTCCAATGAAGGTTTTAACTAGAAAAAGCGAAGGCACCCTAGGCTGAGCTGGTTGGGTGCAGCATTGATATAATTCATACTCTGGAGCATCTTTGGCCTTCTAACCCAAAGAGTTGCTCAGGCTTAGTATAGCTAGCCTGTGCAGAGCTGAATTTCGAATGGTTTGGCCAAACCACAGCTTTTGTGTTAACATTTACAATTTGATCTGGAGAGATCTTGAAAGATATTACCTGATACCATGAAGGCGCACCTTCATTCAGCCTAAGAACCACATGGGCTTTTCTATGGCAACTGCTTCTTTAACCCTGGAGGATGGATCCCAAACCTCATGGAAGCAATCGCTTTAACACTTTCTAAGTAAAATTAATCATAATTGAGTTAGTCCCGTAAGGATTTTAAAATTCTTTCCTGTAACTTGAATGTTCAATTTATCTTGCTGAAAGTTTGTATACATCAGCTATTGTATTTTGCAAGGATTCATTATTCAGTTTTAAATGCTGAATAATGCTGGTCTTGGCCTGAAATAAAATACATTTGAATATTGGCAAATCCACAACCTAAGGTTGTGTGTGAGTGTATGTATGTATGAGGGAGGGAGGGAGAGAGAGAGAGAGAGAGAGAGAGAGAGACTTTTAAATTTCTTTTATCAATTTGAAATTTTAAAAACCAAGATACAGCTATTTTGTCTAACAGTAGAGGGCACAATGTTACTAAGGTCAAAACATAAAATAATTTAATTTCAGTTACATTTCATTTATATGTATTCAGAACAATTAATGCACAATTGCTATCACTAATAATCCCTTTCTGTTACATTTGGGAGAGATTCTGGGGGAAACACCAGAGAATTCAGGAGCCGTATGTAGCCTTGACTTCAAGTAGTGACTCCCTGGTTTTAAAACAAACTTCTTTGTTAGCAGACCACTTGAGAGCCACCCTGTCAATTCAAAATAAGGAAAAGTGTTGTGGCATGTTAAAAGACATGCGGATTGGTAGTAGAAGAATTTTCTGTGAACTTTATCCATGTGAAGAAGTGAAATCTTAAGCCATGAAAGATCAAGTCTTAGCATACTAAATTGGTCTTTAAAATGCCATATTTTTTATCGTCTTTTACAGCAGCAGGGTAACAGGGCCACCCCTCTGAAGGCTGTTCCCCCTTAAGTATCCAGCTCTTTAATCTACACTCCTATCTCAGCCCTTCCAGCTGCTTGATTGCTTCTCCTGCTCCTCTCTGAACTTCCGTCAATTTATGTGCCTGTTGATAAGATGGTGCCCAGTGCCAAATATTTATTCCAGCCATGCTCTGTGTTAGGATGGAAACCCAAACTACAGGAAATGCTGACATTCCGAAACCCTGTTATTGAGAACTGAATGGAGACATATGAGAATCTCATAAGTGAAGTGTCAAAAGGCCTTTGATGGGGGTTAGTCACAATGGAAGAACCTCTCTTGACTCTTTTTTTTTTAATGTTAGTATTTAAACAATTATTTGCAAAATAATGAGGTTTGAGCAAAATTCTTCTTGACTTTTAAAATAGAAAAGCAGGCAAACGTATCAGAATCACCCAGTGCCATTGAACTCTGTAGAATCTGGGGTGAGTCTTTGTCAGAAACGTAAGTGTATATTAATAAGACACTTTTTAAAAACGTCTTCAGATCAGTTTCCTAAAGTCACAGTGATTTCATCTGAGGCGAAAGATACAGCTCTCTGAAGGGCGTCAGCTGACAGTCACTGAGCCAACCCCAACTTCCATGGAGAATTATTCAGTTACCCAGTCACGACCCCAGAGGCAAAAAGTGAATTGTAGCTTCTGGATTCTGGACTCAGTAGGAAAAAAAATATTCCTCACAGCTTAAATTCTGTAGTTTTGATGATTACCTTTGTAAACATTATTTGATAAGATTTTTAAAGATCGCTGTTGCTTGTAAAGGACTAAAAATGTTGGCAATAGGCTTGGTAGATTGCAACTAACCATGTATTTGCTCAATTCTCCACCCCCTCGTGGCTTACTGGATCTAGGTGCTCAGCTGGATCCAGAAGATTATTAATCCCTCTTTGTAAAAGGATCAGTTTCACCTTGGTTGAAGGATGTATAATGAAACCACTCCCCAAAAGTAACAACTGGATTCATTTGGCCAGAAATTCTATTCCTGAAATTCTGTCCCTGGGCAAGGTGTTTTAAGTTGGTCATAACAGATCAAGGATTGCAGTCTATCATGTTTGGGTTAAATTGATTTCTCAAATCTACTTAGAGGTCTGGTTTTGGTATAGAAATTTGTGATCACTCTGTAAGATAATCTCATCCAGGAAACAATTTGCGAAGTTAGCTAACTTTTCTGAACTTCTCGGTAGCTTTCAGTATTGTTTCTGTAATTCTGGCATTTTTCTGAAATGTGTGACTGAGCTAAGTGTAGGTGGAACAGATTGTAATTCCATTCATACCTACCTGGCTGTCTCCAAAAGGTGGCACTGGATGACTTCTACCCAACCCTGGTGTTTACATTGTGAGGATCTTCAGTGTTTTTCCTGATTTCCCCATACTTTTCTATATCTATATGAAGCTGCTGACTGAGATTAATTCAGAGATGCGGAGGAACGTGCTATCAATATGCTGATGACACAGAACTCTATCTCTCTTTTTCATCAAATATAGGTAAGGGAGTGGAAGTGCTGCTTAATCAGTGCCCGGGTGTGGTACTGGACTGGATAAGGGCCAGTAACCTGAAGCTCAGTCCTGACAAAACAGAGGTAATGGTTAATTTGTGCAGGTAAGCATCTGGCTGAGCTACAAAAGAGCCAGTTTGGTCAAGTGATTAAGGCACCAGGCTAGAAAGTGGGAAACCATGAGTTCAAGTCCGGCCTTAGCTATGAAAGCCGGACAGCTGGGTGACTTTGGGCCAGTCACTCTCCCTCAGCCCAGTCCACCTCACAGAGTTGTTGTTGTGGGGAAAATAGGAGGAGGAAAGTGTAAAGTGTAAACTCAAATAACCTTGAGTTATTTGTAAAAAATTATAAAAGTAGGACACAAATAAATAAATTCCAGTACAGTGTTTGTGGGGCTGCCCTCGAAGACAGTCCAGAAATGTCACCATTGATTAGAACCATTGTTGCAATCTTCACTGGCTTCTCAGTTCATAATCTGTAGGCTTGTAATATTCCTAAATCCTAAGATCATTATCAGAAGCTAATCCTGGTTGCCTTCCTGGACTGAAATATGGGAAGGGGCTGTCTTTAAATTGCCCTTTTGTGGTCGCACTTTAGATTTGGAAAACCCCATCCTGCGTGGCGTTCCTAGAATCTACATAGGATCAGATGATTTTTTTTCTAGGCAAACCCTTTTAAAATCCCCAATAATTTAATACGTTATTAGGCTACCGTGGATCTTTCCAAACAAATGTACTTTTGTAGTCTGCTTTTTTTTAATTGTTTGGTGCCTTATATTTTAATGACTGAAACAAAGAGGCAATCCCCAAAATTTGAGAGTCTTTGTATCATTCAAGTACCGATAGTAAAGCCTGTTTATTTTACATCAAAATCAACAAACTGTTTCAAATGAATATGCTGAAAGGAAATAATGTGTGGTTCAAATCTCAAATCAGATAAGTCCCACGGAGGTGCCACAAGATCTGCTCTACTACTACAGGAAGTCCCCAACTTACAGCCATTCATTTAGTGGCCTTTCGAAGTTACAACGGCAGTGAAAAAAGTGACTTATGACCGGTTCTTACACTTAACAACCATCGCAGCATTCCCCAGGGTCACAGGATCAAAATCCGGGTGGTTGTCAACTGGCATATATTTATTTATTTATTACTTAGAAGATTTGTATTGCCACCTGCTCGCACATGGCGACTGAAGGCGGCTTACATAAATAAAAAAAAACCCTATAAAAAAAATTAAAATAAGAGGAAAAATGAAACAATATAAAAACCCCACCCCCCACCCCCCACCCCAGCGACAACGCACATTAAACAAGCCATTTGCTGGGCTCTATCCCACTCTGGGTTATGACAGTTGCACTGTCCCGTGTGATCACCATTTGTGACCTTCCCAGCTAGCTTCTGACAAGCAAAGTCGACAGGGGAATCCAGATTCACTTAATGGCTGCATGATTCATTTAACTCCTGCAGTGATTCGCTTGACAAGCATGGCAAATGGGTTGTAAAATTAAAGTCTTTAAGTCAAGGATTACCTGTAGCTCTAGAGGAAAATGTGAGCTAGGATGAGTCATCTGGGAGCCCATTCACCTCTCCTCAGCCCAAGTGGGGAGCTATGCTATATAGCTCCCCATAGTATAAAAGAACTCTGAGCAGCATATACAAAATGGTAAAACTGACCAAAAAAACCTGACAATAAAAAAATAATAACTGTATAAAAACTCCTGGTACCCCAGGGTAGCACTCTCCCATAGATCTGCATACTGTTTTAATGGGCTCCAGACTCTTCCTACCTCAGGGCCTGTGAGCAGAGCCAACTCTCCAAGGCCTTCCAGAAGGCAAGGAGGGTGGGGGTCTGCCAGACCTCTGGGGAAAGGGTATCCCAAAGGACAGGGGCGGCAGCTACAGAGAAGTTGCTGACCAAGGTGCTGTTTCTTTTGGCTTTTGGCTTGCACTCCCCATCCCATAATGACATTGTTTGCTGGACAATACAGTTTTCTAATGAGACAAAAAAGGGAAAAAAGGTTGAGATTCGCAATTTTAAAACTAGCTTCTCTATCAGCCAGATGAGATGCCTCTGTATCTCCAATGGTTATCTTTATCTTGAGGCTCACTGGCTAGACTGCTGCTCCAATCACCAAGCACATCAACTTTTTTTTTTTTTTTTAAACATGGGCAAAATTAGAAAATTGCTTGACCTGTGATCATTCTGAGTGAGTTCAGGCTGATAACAGTCAGACTTCATAAATGACAGTTTGCGCTAGGATATGAATTGTCCCTTGTAAAATCCTCTTGTGTCAGACATACTGTGTCTGATAAAGGGAAGAGATACTGTATCTGATAAAGGGGAGATATTCCCATATGTAAATCTCTTTTTGCCCTGATTAAAATGTGTGTGACCATTCAGTGGGGAAAGGCAAAAGCATTTTTTATTATTGTTGTTGGAGGTGGAGGTTAATGGAAAAGGTGAGCATTTTTTTTCTCTTTCTTTCTTGCGTGGGCTTTTAATAGCTGATGGAATGCACGCATTTTGTATTTGGATATCAGCACCCAGACCTTTGGGTAAGAAGCAGATATGCAGATACAGGAGGAAAAAGTGTGTAGGAAGAGAACAGCTATATGAGAAATACATTTAGCAGAATGTTCGGAAAATCTACTGTAGAGCCATCAGTGACTTTTCACATATTTTTGAAAAACAACCTTGAAGGTGATAATAAAGATAATACTGCTGAATCACCTGAACTATTGAAAGGCACAATTCCTCTCCTCCTTCCAACGAATTCATGCCTTTAAAATCTAACTAATTAAAATAAGACACTTGATAGGTAAAAAAATGGATATGAACCCCCTTTTTAAAATTTGTATCGGATAAGATATAAATGACTCAACTGACTTAGCCAAACAGGCCAGTACAGTAGCAACACTGGGAGTTATGATTTTTCTCAGGGCAGAAACGGCCAACAAGACAATAGCGAATTACACTGGGTAAAAAAGTAAAACAGATCATCTGTTAACCATGGAAAAAGTGGGGCATCACACTCAAATGGCAGAAGGCATAACATTGGCCTGCGTCCTTGGTTTGGTAGATGGCAATCATCTGATTTGTGTGTCCTCAATCTGGTGTGCATTAAAGATTTTTAACATGCTGAATAGCTTCTCCCATGTTTAATACAGCAACAAGAGCTTGACAGCCAGTGGTGAGGAATGCTGGGAGTTGAAGTTCATCAGTAACTAAGAAGGTCAGCCCTAGTCCATCATATTCCACTGCCAGAATTGTTGTGCATTGTCCCCTCATGGGTAAATCTGCTTTAAAAACCTGTCCCTTGAATCAGAGAAGAAGACAAACAGCTGCAATCTAGATCTCCTTATGAAAGAGTGTCATCAATAAATCTTAATCATGGGTTTGCGAATAAATCACAAGGAGTGGGATTTGCACAAAAATTGGGGAGGGGGGATAGAAATTAAGGATATCCCAAAACATTTTTTTTCTGAAAGACAGAGTATTTGTAAACAAGAAATTACCCTTTGCAATATTCCTGCTCTGTTTTTTTGGCATTTTTTTTTCTCCCCTAAAATAAAAGTGCAACTATAATTTGAAAGAGAAGCAGCAGCATTTCTAAAAACAAGACGGCAGGAGGTTAAGTGTCCAAATTTGGATTTTTCAGGAGGAAATCATGTGTTTCAACACATTTTTTTCTCTTTGTTTTTCAAAAATGTAAAGTTAATTGCTCAACTTGGGTGTTGCACAAAATAGCAACTTTAGAGTTGCTATTTATACATTTTACTAGTGGGCTTCTGATCTCCTTATTCTGCTTTACTTATATTTTATACTACTTGAATGCAGAAATTTTCTCATTATTTTCAAAGAAGGGTAGTGCTCTCCTTTTGTACCCTCAAGTATTAGCATGGAAACAACTAATTCGGAAGCCTGTTGCCCACACTGTGGGGGGAAAAGACTAGCTGGTTTTTATATGAAATAGGACTGACAGTCTGCTGAGGAGAGTAATTAGAGAGTAGTTATTGTATCATTGATAGCTATACTGAACATAAACTTACTATGTTGACTATGTTATAGAGAAAGGGGAAAAACAGACTGCTGCTAATGTCAGTGGTAGTTGTGCTGAAGAGGATAGCCTGAAACAGACTAACGTGACTGTAGAAGTTCTGGGTGTTGAAGAAGTTTGGAAATCAGGTTGTGTTGCACTTTCCCTATGGTTTTGTAAATATATCACCAGAAAGGGACTGGATTAGGACAGTAAAGAAGCAGGGGGGAGGAGGAGGAGGAGGAGGAGGATAGTAACTGCCATCCACTCAAATCCACAGAGAACATTTAATAGTGTATGCCTAAAATGATGTGAAAAGTGGATGTATAACTGAGAAGAGGTTGGAAGTGCACCACTGATAAGAATATTATGAGTATATTTAGCAATAAACCTTAGTTTGCTGCCACTCATTGCATGAAATGTCACTTGTGTCCTCTAATTGACATGGCCAAGTTTTGATTCACCATGGGGTGTGTGAATGAGTTATGAGGATTTCATTGACATTCAGCACAAGACTCCACTTCTTTTACTCTCTTTTCCCAACAATTAGGCAACCAAGCAACCAAATTGCTGGGGATTTTTGTTGTTGTTGTTGTCAACATTGTTGGTTTCAGTTTCCCAGTAACATTCCTTAATAAATGATGGCAAAGTAATCAAATAAATATTATTTGGTGTGATCATTTCAGGTCTCTGTCCTTCATCTCTCGGCCCATGGCTTGATATTTAAACTTGCCTTGCTTAGAGCACTTTTTGTTTTTGTAAAGACAGGGCATCTGAAGCCTCACTAAGCATATGGTTGCAGATTATGAAGTGAGCTTAACATGTGTGCACTATTCTATTTCTAACTCTGCCTGTTTCCTAATTTAGAGTTAGGACGAGGCTTATAGAGAACGGTGGCAGTTTCCTTGTTGTCTCAGTCAAAACAGCAGCTGGCTTTTTTCTGCTTGATGAAACCTTTGATCTCCTCCTTCAGCATCTTCTGGCACCCACCATGCCCTCTGCATTGATTAGTTATTGTCCCTTGCTGCTTTTCATCCTCTTCTGGTCTTCATCATAGTTCTTTGGCTTGCACCCAGCAGCTCTCTTGATGAGTATAAATACACTGCTTAGTCAGTGGTGGGATTCAGCCGGTTCGCACCACTTCGGCAGAACCGGTAGCTAATTTTTTTGTTGCCCAGTCCCAGAATGGATTTCCGGAAGCGGCATCCACACAGAGAACCGGTTGTTCACATATTTGAATCCCACCACTGTGCTTAGTGCAAGTTTGTTCACCAACTCACATTGCTCTTTCTTGAAAGCACTAACCCATCTTCAATAGCCATTTGAAGCCTATGCCATTTTAGTTGCCAGTCTGGATATATCTGAAGTCAGCAGAAAAATATAGGCTTGTCCCGATGACTTTCTGCAAAGCATGTTGCTATGTTACTTGTAAATCACATCTGTTGAGAAATATCAACCAGTGCAACCCTCCAAAAATACGAAGCATTGAAGTGTGTGAATGGGTCTTATAAACGTCTTACTTAGAAATCTAGCATGTTAACAAGAAATCCAGTCATCTAATAGATCCTTAGTTTTGATATGGGAGAACATTCCTCAACCAACTGCCTCTGCCAGCCTAGAAATCCTAGTTTGTCTACTATAATATGACCATGTTTGTGGAAAAATTGAGCTTTGGTTGTTCTTGTGGCATCCTGGCCAATAAGTTCCAAAACCGAACAGTGCTATCCTTACCATTAACTGGGAATACTGCATGTGATATGGGTGCAATTTAGGCTGGCAAGCTAGCTGGTTTCTTCTCTATTTTACCAAGAAGATTTGATTGATCACAATTATGATGGGCAGTAGAAATCTGCAATTGTGGGTCCATCTGGTGATTACCATAGCATATGGAGCATTGTGGTTTGGAATGTGAGGAGTAAATGATAAAGACTATGAATTAACAGATGAAATGAAAGAAAAATAAATATGGTGATGGTGTGTGAAACTAAGAGAAAAGGGAAGAATGTAAGAGATCTGAATGAAATTTTTGTGGAGTAGATGATTACATGTAGGACAATAATACGAATACATAGTAATTTATTAAATCTATATGCCACCTGATTTCCAGAGACCCTGAAAGAAGGTATAAGCTTAATTATGAATGAAAAGGCTCAATTTATGTCAAAATAAAAAGTGGTATCAACTAAGTTATTGTGAATGTAGATGAAACTAGGAATTCATAGATTGATGATAGCCGCATGTAATGCACCAGTGAATGGAGATAGTGTAACGGTAGAACCAGGAAAGTCTGGGAATAAATTGTAGAACTTTCTAAATTATTACAATTGAAATGAAAAAAAAACACCTGTTAGATGAAATGACTAGATGGGTTGAACACGATGAGTAGATAAGAACAAATGGTATGGCTGCCTTAAAGACCCTAGAATGAATGAGAATGGTGACTGTTGAGTAAGCATGTGCATAGAATAAAATCTGTGTGGTTAAAGCATAGGTCCCTTCATTTATATATTTAGAAAAGTAATAAAGTAAAAGTTGATGGAATTGATTAGTTAGTATGAAGAAGCAAGAAAATGAGTGCAGAATAAGAATGTTAAAATGTGGAAGAGACCATTATTTTCTCAAGTCAAGAATGGATCTTGGGGAAAATAGACATAGAAGGAAACGAAAGTAGTGGAAAAAGGCTAGAATGAACATAGAAGGATTGCAAAAAAAAAAGTTTGATCCTTTTATGAAAAAGTATTAGGTGATAGATTACTCTCCCAATATAACACATTGAATATGGACGTAAGGAAAGAGAATATGGAAGCTGCTTGGAACAAAGTATAAATAGTCTTATAGAAGTGGTTGAAGTTAAGTTAATGGGAAGTTTGAAAAACATATGATACAGAAGTATAAAAGTCTGAAGAATGATTGCTGCAAGAAGTGAGAATGAGAAAATGATATTGTAATAATGGGTACATAGAAAAAAATAACAGCTTTGAAAAATAATATATTACAATTGGTGGTGGATTATCAGTGAGCAGTTAGAGTCTGCCTAATTTTGTATACAGCATAACAGAATTTGGCCTCATTCAGAGAAACTATTTTGTACTGATCTGATAACAGTAGTTGCACATAAAACAGATCAGTATTTCCCAGACGTTTTATTAGGTGAGGTGTTATAAATTGAGTCCATGAGACTTTATAGAAGATGCAGTATAGCAGGACATGAGCTGTAATTTCAACAATTGCAAGTTATACATCGATAGTGAAAAACTAAAACAAGTAGATAAATTTGTGTACCTTGGTAGAAATGTTTACTAAAGATAGAGAAGTGTTAAGACTTAACCATTACTAACGATGGTAGTAGTAGCATATGCCTTTTTGCAAGGAATGGGGGTATGTTAAAAAAAAAAAAAAGCAAAAATGTCTTTTTATAAGAGCATTCTTTTGCCCACTGTGGGACTAAAAGTTGGATATGTTTAGAGGAACATAAAAAGTAAGTACAGTGCCAATGAACCTGTATGTTTGTGTCATAAAGCAAGAAGAAAGAGAGTCAAGGATGAATAAAGGATGAATGAATGTGACTTGAATACAAGTGACCAGTATGACACCAGTCGATTGAGGTGGTCATATAGTGAGATTGAATGAAGATCAAATTTCAAAACATTTAGAAAAAAATGAATAGGTCACCAGGGGAAGACTGAGTAAGTCGTGATTGGGTAGAGCTGACAGAATTCTGAAGAAGAAAGAGGTGAGAACAAAGAACAAAACTGAGAACAAATGAAGCAGTGTATGGGTGTGGTTGAAACAAGGATGGTTCACAAAGACAGAATGCTATGGAGAGATGTAGCGCATGGCGTTGGTGGGAACTAGATGTGGCTATATTTCCTTTTCTTTTTCTTATCTCCTCCTGACTTTCTCTACTTTCCTATTTTTACTCTCTTTCTGACGTTTGTGTAATATTATTAACTCCAAAAAGGGAGGGTGATGGGTATGTCCAGTATACGGCAGATTAAGATTATTAGCTGGAGGAATATTTATCCTTTTTGTTAAAAATAAGGCTGTTCACTCAGAACAGCATTGGAAGCTATATTAGACCAAGCTGTTCTTCTGCTGAGCCTGGCAGAGAAGGGGTTTCAGCAATTACTTTCTGCTTCTTTATCTAGCTAGAAGTCACATACTGTAGGTGGACCCTCAGACCTTCTACTTAAAAAAAAATATGGCTCCTGCTGCTAAGATTTCTTCTCCACTCTTTTAGAGTTTCTTCTGCTTAATTCTGCACCGCCCTGTATTTTTCTCATTCCCAGCTTTCTCTTGTCTGTTTGCCATTAATTGTTCACTCCACCCAATCATACTTATTCTACCTCTAAACCTTACAGTAGAAGGCAGCCTTCTCAGCCAAGCCTAAATTTCATGGGTGCTGCTTTCTACTACAGCTGGCACCAGGCTGGTGTTAAAAATAAGTTCAAGCTAAGAATAGTTGGAGCAAATTGTGCAAATTATCTATGTAAATGACTGGATGGCTGTGGTGGCTGCCGCTGCTGCTGCTACAATATTCTGGCAGATGCACCTACAGTCTTAAAATACATGCGGTCAAAATGGTTTCAGCCTCTGTCTCTTCCTCCAAGAAGAGAGAAGAAATATCCAAGGCCATTGGCAATTCTCCTGAATGGAGGAGACAAAATTTTGTATCCTACAATGGAATGGAATGGAATGGAATGGAATGGAGAGGAGAGGAGAGGAGAGGAGAGGAGAGGAGAGGGAAAGATTACAGCAAAGCAAACAAAACTGGAATTGTATAGCTAGAAATATGTACCATTGGATCCAGTTGGACTTATTGCTGAATCATCATGTTTAGAATTTATAGCCATAGCTTAAAATATCCCAAGTGTAATATCCAAGAAGAACCACAGTAGTAGACATGTGAGACACAAATCATCCCATGCTGCATCTCTAGATTGAACTAAGCCTGGACACCCTTGAGTCAAGCCCTGTGGGGCTGGGAAGCTTAGGAAGCAAGGACCACTTGTATTTTGAGAAAGACCTTTATTATTAGTAGGGAGTGTAGGGAGCTATGGAGATGACCTTGGGAAGCTAGGCAGAGGCAGCAACAGTTACATAAATAAAAGCATGCTGAAGCGCAGGCCACAGCTAAAGCATGAAAACAAAGCTCAAAAGCTCAGGTTGACCTCTCCCTAATTTACTATATTATAAGAGATAGGGAGGGGAGAACTCAGCCAGATTCGGATTTCAAGATTCTGTTACTATTGCGTGTATCAATAAAGTGCTCTCAATCTGTTTGGTGGAGCCTGTTTCCTGCCTTGCCTCAAAGGGCTGACATCCATCTCTGTGGCTCACTGTAAGCCTGCCAAAGCAATTCTTCAGGTCAACTTAAACCCAGCATAATTAAGGCAGAGTCTCTCTCTTTCTCATGTTTCTCCCACTTCCCCAGACCAAGCTTATCTTTTCGGTAATGATACAAGTACTTTCTGTAAGGGTCCCGTTCTTTCCCCCATGTTGTTTCCAGACTCTGTTAGACATTCAACCACAATTCCAGAAACTTTTAGAAAGCTGCAGTCCATCACTGTTGATAGTATTCAATTAAATGAACCAATAATCTAATTTGGTCCTAGTCAGCATTCTATGTTTCTTTTGACAAAAATGGAATTTTTTTTAAATAGAACCCCTTTTACTGCAACATGAAATTATTTTGGCAGGTATGAGCATGTGGACATCACTAAGTAAAGAATTTAAAAGATGAGTGTTCCTGAAGGCTTAACCTTAAACTCATAGATTGAAATGTCTTATCGTATCAGATGTTTTCATCAGCTCACCAAAGGGGAAAAAGAAACAATATCAGACTCAGGATGTTTTGTGAATTAGTAATATCATCAGGTTATTATCACTTTCTATCTTTGGTACAATTCATTTCTCTCTGACATCACTGCTTATGCTTACTTCCAATTCACCATTTATGTCTATCTATTATCTCAGGATATGCTTTGGGGACTGTTTTCTATGGTAAAAGTATTAGACTTTAACCACCCAGATTCTGGATTTTGCTGCAACAGACTAACATGAGCATGCCTTTGAAATAGGATGAAGGAGGCTATCTTGAATCCATGTGGAATTTTAGTGCCTAAGAGGTGTGAGAGACAGCAATAAAAGAATATATATATTAAAAATAATAAGCTTGGTTCCCCCCCCCCTTTTTTTTTTCTATTGGCCTTTTTTCTTTTTGGCCTAATTTCCCTCATGCTTGTGTTGACCTATGAGGTGAATTTCTGGCCCTTTTTGTTTGTTTAATCAAAACAATGTTTGTTTTCTGATCAGATAGGGGCCAAGCCGTACAGGCAGGAAACAGGGACTTCCTGTCCACTCTTCCCTTTGCAGGAAGCCAGGGCAGTGCTGAGTGTTCACTTTTCAAATAAACCCCACCTCTCCTCTTCAGAAAAAAAACCCCTTTCTGTTTGTATATAAGATGTTTTGTTTTCTCTTTTCTGCACCATGAACTTGATTTTGCATTGTTAGGCTCCCTCAGGGGATGATAAGCAACTAGTGACAGCAACCAAATGGCATTCAAGAGTCTTGAGGGGGTCATAAACACCCCCTCCCAATATTTACTGTCCCTCTGGAAACCTCCACCTGAGATTTATGTGTCTGGCAGTCAGGAAAGGCAAGAGGTCTAGAATTTGTAATGGCCTCTTCCTTCCCAGGCCCCGTTGTCTCCACATCCAATATTTCTACATTGTGGCCTTGATGGATTAAAATAAAACTAGAACGGCAGAAAGTAAGTAATATTTGGACTCGCTGAAGGCAGTTTTCATGGTACTCAGGCTGTGAGTGTCTTATCTGCTAAGTAAATCATGTCATGCCACAAAAGTGCAGGAACGAAAACCCCCAGCAAGTCTCTGATTCACACCCTCCTTTGAAAAAAGGAGATTTCTAGGGGGCTGTTTTTTGGTCTGCAATCCTGAGGCTCTGTCTCTGTCATCAGAGGCAGCCTGTCCCAGAGTAGCCATTGCAGCAGATGGACACATTGAATGATTTGAGATGCTCATTTCTCAAGCACCTGCTGGCCCAGGTTTGGAAATAGAATACTGATGGAACATTGTCTCAATTGATTGTAATACAATCCTGTCAAAGTGATTGTATGCAAATTGGGAAATCCCTACTCAATGGATATGTAGTTTTCCAGTGGAGGAAAAGTGAGTAATTCTTTTACACGGACAGATAGTATTGTGTTTGTCTTTAAGGTTTTGTGAAGTCTCTTACAGATCACAGTCCTGACTTACTAACTGTGTAGCTGGGGTGCTCACTTTTTCTCGAATGGCCCAGGCAATATTTTTCAGCATCAAATTTCTAGAATACTAGCCAACCTGTGCAACGGAGCCAAAGCGGCATGCCTTGAGAATAGTTTTTAATGCCAGCAATACATGAAATTTAAAAGAATGCATTTGAGCAAGTAGATATTACTTTCAACTTACCTTGAAAGGCACCACTGCTATTTGGGAGGCTAATTAAAACATCAGTTTTTAACTGGAGCCAGTCTGTTTTTGGGGGGAATTTGTATAATAATTGTATAAGGGGTCTATCAAGCACTTTGCTTATGTTCTCAATTTCTTGATTGCTCAGATTGCTGGCCTTCAGCTTGAATATGTAGACTGTTTCACAGAACTAATTCAATGTGGCACTTTTTTGAGTTATAATTGGTCTTTTTTAGAAACAGGTAGTCCCTGATTTATGACTGTAAGAGAACGTGCCCATCATGATTGTAAGTCCTGATGGTCATAAAATAGATTGGTCACGTGACCAACCTGATTTTAAAGCCTTTTTGCAGTGGTCATTAAGAGAACCAATGGTTTGCTAGGGACATAGTTTACTAAAACCCGGAAATAAATGCCAGTTTGTCAAAACCATAGCAAAATATAGTCATCTAACTCAGGCGTCCCCAACCTATGGTTCGCGGCCCAGTACCGGGTTGGCCACCAGGCCGCAGGAATAGCTGGAGAGGCCCCCCCACTCGTGGTAGTGCCGCCGCGCAGGCACTAGTGGACCCATTTGTGCATGCGCGGGGGTGCTAGCATTGCCACCACTGTCACATGGGCGCTACAGCCCATGTGCATGGATGCCAGCGGCCTGTGGGTGCCTGCGTATGGGTGCCAGTGCGCCGCTGTAGGTGCGCACGATCTATTTGTGAATGCATGCGCCTGGTAGCGCTGCTGCCGCACACGCACCTGTTTGTGCATACGCATGTGGGCCACACGCACGCACATTTCCCTGCTCCTCCCTTTCTTTCTGGGCTGCCAAGCCGGAAAGGTTGGGGAGCTGTGATCTAACTGTGGGATGCTGCAAATGACCGTAAATGTGGCCCAGTTTGCCAAGCACCCAAAGTTCGGTCACATGACCCTGGGGAAAGATGACCACTGAAATGGTCAGATGGTCACTAAGCAAATAGTCACAGTTGAGAACTACCCGAATAAGCTACTTATTTAATGTTGAATCATTAGGGTATGTTTGTGTGAATATAGTTTGAGGCTAGCATTTCTGAAGCATTAACAGCAAATTTGTAGAATCCTGGTCAGTGTTTCTATCCAAGGAAGAGAAGGACAAGACAGTGATTCTCAAACTATGCAGTTCCTAAAATACTACATCAATTTGTGTGATCTCACTGTTAATAAAAGTAGTAATTTCTTTGGTTTTAGGAATGGACAAGAAATAAATAGCTCATTTTGGAGTGTTACGGATTAATTTATATATCACAGTCACTCTCTCTTAGCCCACAACATCATCCATAAAAGCAGAAAATGCTATGAAGAAAGAAGAAAAAAGGAGGGCTTTTCTAACTTTGCAATTCAGCAACTGCCTACTATATGCTCGCACAATTAAAATGTGGAGCAAAACGCAGAACAAACATCGATGGTGTTCCCACTTTGATTGTGCAAACTTGGTCAGGTATTAAAAAAAAATACTAGATTAAGGATAAACATGATTTAATTGATCGTCAGTCCAGAGAGTTCAGTCCCAAAGACGAATGTTTCCTTTTGCATTTCACATACGTGGTTTTTCAACAGTGCGATGCTTAAAAATAATTCCTTAAAATTGCTAGTCCATCAGAATAAGTAAATAACTTCCTTGTCTGCCCCCCAAAATGTTCACATTAGACTTTTGTGGCATAAAGGATGGTAGGTGGGGTGGGGGGAGAACAATTTTGTATAAATCTTGTATTTCTAAACTATTCTTATGTCCTGCATGTGACCAAGCAAATGCCTGTTTGCATGTCTGAGGTACATTGATGGATATTTTTGATGGCTTACATGCCAACACCTGGGTGCCAACTCTTATGGACACATATATTTTAAAATTAAGCCTTCTTAAACCTTCTTCCTCACCCCACTCCCTGCAATAGCAAACATTTGCTCATCTTTCTGTATTGCCTAAAGGAATGAGATTTCCTCCCCCCCCCATGACTTTCTTCCTATAGTTAGACAAGAAGGTTCTCTGTCAAACTCCTAACTGAGTGAAAGCTTAATATCTAAACCAGGATCTTTAGTTTTCAGTGGAAATGGAGGTGCCCCCCCCTTCCCAGGCAAGATGCTCCAGAGCCAAATGTGAGGTTGAGAGCAAATTCCGCTGACTCGTTGTAATTGCCGTGAGTCATGAGCCTTGAAACCTGAAACCTGAGATGTTTTGCATCATCTCTGCTTTGAATTGCTGGAACCTGTCTCACCAAGAGTCTGGGTGATGATGATGATGATGATGATGATGATGATGAAGAAGAATTATTACCTGAGCAGCATATGGGGCCAGGGCTTCCCCAAGCTCAAGCTGTCCAAAGGAAAAAAAATAACCCCCAACATTGCATTTTTCACGCTTGTGGCTGATCCCTTTTTTGCTCTCATCCCTCAGTTCTCATTTCTGAATGGCCCCTTGCTGTTGATCAAATGGACTCCCAAGTGATAGCTGTGCTCTGGAGTTCACTTCAAAAGCACACACAAAAAGGAAGGACGTGGGAGTTTCTCTAGAGTGTTTTCCGGGGTAAAATTCAAGTTGGAGCATGAAGCTAGGGCATGCCAAAGTTGGAATGTGTTAACAGACCCCAGGACTCCCATAAGGGACATGTGAGCTAAATATTTGTGGCATGTTTCTGAGTTCCTGAACTTGAGTTTATGGCTCTGGGGATAGGTGACTTTCCCAAGTAGTTTCATTTGACATTTGGCTCAGCAGATCCAATTGTGTCTTCCAAAACAACAAAATATACTTTTTGTTCTGTGCTATTCGGATCCTGTTATATTCCCAATGACTCTAATCACACCGTATACATACTCAGCACTGAGTGCTGTTGTATAGAGGAGACTTGGAAGCATGGAGAACTTGAGTGCTCTGTAAAATGGCCTTTTCCAAAGTCCCTGCACCATTCAGAAATCTGTACAAAGGGAAAGAGTTTAGATTTCAAGCCAAACACGAAGTCTTATGAGAAATGGTGCATGACTTCCAATGCAGTGAAGCTTTATGAACTGAACAAAATGATATTCTGAGGCAGGTAGACATGAATGTTAGCAGTATCCCTGCCTGCTATTCATATAACTGGAAAAAAAAGTTTCTGTGTGTGTGTGTGTGTGTGTGTGTGTGTGTGAGATAGATAGAGAGAGAGAGAGAGAGAGAGAGAGAGAGAAACAAGCAGGTATCAGAGCTAGGCCAAGAGATGGAGCAGGTCAGGAACTAAAAATATGGATCCAGTGAGCAGTGCTATTTAAAATTGTCGAGGTGGACATCATTCAAGCAGGTTTGGTGTGGTGGTTAAGGCATCAGGCTAGAAACTGGGAGACTGAATTCTGCTCCCATCTTAGGCACATAGCCAGTTGGGTCGATCACTTTCTCTCAGCCCTAGGAAGGAGGCAATGGCTACTTCTGAAAAACCTTGCCAAGACAACTGCAGGGACTTCTCCAGGCAGTCTCTGAGAATCAGACGTGATTGAATGGAAGAAAAAAAAACCCCACAGCTCTTTATACTTCTTCCTGTCCAGAAGGACCCAATAATCCTTCTGGCTTGGAAATTTCTTGGCTAAGGAATGACCATTTCCAGGTTTTGTAGCAACACTTCTGCAGCTTTCTAATTTATTGAATTTTATTTCTATCTCTTGTTATTTCTGTGGTACTGACTCTTACCCCGAGGTGTATTTTCCTCTGCTCTTAGGAATAAAAAGATATTTTTGATGGCTCTGGGTAGTCTGCAAGGCACACAATTTTTTTTGTGGCACCTCCTTGCTACTCACTGAATACTCTACATAGCACCTGAATGTTACCCCCAAAAATGGGTAAGATAGTAATTGTTCCCAAGTAAATCCTGTGAAGACAGAGACATCTGTTTTACACTGGATGGAATCAGTAGTACCATCTGGACAGGACTTGTGACCATCTTTACAAAGCCAGAGGCCTTGCAAATCTATTTTTTGTAAATAATATACATTGCTATCTAAAGACACGAGGTGGTAGGAGAGAAGACTAGGCATTGGCTACTTCAGCCCTCACAGTTAAACATTTGCCCAGTCACATTGCCCACTGCCTATTTATTAGGAGTACAGTATTTATATCTTGCCTGTTTTCTGATTAGCACTTCAAAATGGTTCCATAAGGTTCCCAGTTGATCTCCCATCCCGGCATCCTCAAAACCCAGATTCTCTTATAGCTTCATCAGGATATTCTCGGATATTGTTAGAGGAAGCTTAGAGTTACAAGACAACCATCAGCAGCCTATATCTCCCTCATTGGCTCAATTGGATGGGATTGGTTGAAAGATCCCCTGCCTGAGGTAATCCCTGGCTGTGCCCAAGGACAGATCCAGCTCTGTTTGAGTCTCACAGCTGATTAGTTTTCCAAGTTCAGTCCAACATAGCATCATACTAGCTCTGTCCAAGAAAGATCAACTGCGTGTGCTGTACATTCTGATTTCATATGAAAAAGCACATACTTTTCTTCTCTCGTCTGGGCAGGGCTGAAGCATATTGCAACATTCGAGAAGTGCGGCCTTGAGTATTTAAGCCAGGAGTCTTGCAATACATCTGCATGACTCTGCAAACTCCCCCTCAATATCCAAAGAGGGAGGGAGGTGGTTTGTTCATAGCCCCTGGTATTTGAGTGGTAGGTTCTCTTGCAAAACCAGCCTGTAGATTTGAACGTCATCCTGCTGTTCAGATTGGGCTTTGGCTGTAGATTGGCTCCCTCATGGGATGGGTGGAAACCCCTTTTTTTCCTTGGCTCACTTAGACCTTTGTTGGATGGAGTTTAGGAAACAAGTTGTCAGGAACAACCCTTTCCCCCCACCCTCCTAAAGTCTATTGGAACTCTCTTAAGAGTGCACACCTCCTGCACAGCACAACTGAAAATGTCCTAATTTTTGTAGCCTAACTCCCCTCCTGCCCCTGAGTTAGGGACCGTCTCTTTTTCTTATCTTGCTCCTTCCATTTATCATTGTCCTGACTCTTAAGCATTATGAAGCATATTTGCCAGGACAGATAAAGCCATATAGCTTTCTAATTTGGGGGCAACAGTACTACTAAGTAGCAGCCCAGTTTGAAAGGCTCAAGGCAATTCACAATGATCTTGACGACAAGTAATCCAAATGCAAATAAAAGTGTGAATAGACAATAATGGTTAAACCCCACTGTTTAATGCCTTAGGCCAGTGGTTCTCAACCGTTCCTTCACCATGGACCCCCTTTAAATACATTTTGTGGCCACGAATCATGGTCACAGACCCCCCCCCCCCAAGACTTAAGATTTAAATCATAACATTTCTTCAAACCTTTGTGGATCTCCTGTCACGATAGTGTGCACCTCCCCAGGGGTCCGTGGACCACAGGATGAGAACAACTGCCTTAGGCCGTGTCTGCACATTATGGAGATGAGGTTCTTTGAAGTTAATCAGCCCATAGAGATGGGTTCCTTCTCTTTTACAGCCTTCCCCAGGTGGGAATTCCATAATTCTCAACAGTGCCATGAAGACTAAGGAATTCTAGAAGTGGGAATGTACACATTTAGAAAGCACTTGGGCCAAGGCAGGATGCCATTATGATGTCATGGTTATTTCTCAGACTAATAAAGTTTCAGGAGATGCTTTTGTAAACAATCAGTGACAAGCTTTTCTGTTATCAGAGACTTTCATCAGTTCACAGGAAGAGAGTTAGTTAGAAGATATAGAAGTCTTGATATTTTTGATGGAAAACAATTCAGTTGCCTAAATTCTCTAAGAAATCTTGCTGAAGAGATTCAGTGAGAATCATGTTTGGAAAATAGTTGTTCTTGCTTCAGGCAGATGCCCAAGAGCTTGATAGCATGTAGACTTAACCAACATGTTAAACCTTCTGTATGACACAGTAACATACTATACTGTATGTTCTTACTGCCCTTGTTAATCAAGGTCAGTCTTTGTTTTACAAATCCAAGCATCAGTAAATAGACACTACTGTTTTTCCTTTACTTAGCAGTTGGTTAGTTAGTGTAAAATCTTTAGGTGAAGATGGAAAATCAAAGTATTTTCCAACTGTTCCATCAGCTCTAGCCAACAGAGTCAGTAGCCATGGATGATGGGGATAATAACCTAAGTATAATGAAGTTTAATCTAGTTTAATGAAGAGAAGGATGAGGGGGGACATGGTAGCAGTGTTCCAATATCTCAGGGATTGCCATAATGAAGAGGGAGTTAAACTATTCTCCAAAGCACCTGAGGGCAGGACAAGAAGCAAGGGATGGAAATTAATTAAGGAGAGAAGCAAGCTAGAAATAAGGAGAAATTTACTGACAGTTAGAACAATTATTCAGTGGAACAACTTGCCTCCAGAAGTTGTGAATGCTCCAACATTAGAAGTTTTTAAGAAGAGATTGTCTGAAATGGTATAGGGCTTCCTGCCTGAGCAAGGGGTTGGACTAGGAGACCTCCAACATCCCATCCAACTACTACTACTACTACTATTATTATTATTATTATTATTATTATTATTATTATTATTATTATTATTATTATTATTATTATTATTATTATTATTATTATTATTATTATTATTATTATTATTATTATTATTATTATTATTATTGATCATCGCACAGTCAGCCAAATGTTCAGACTGGATTTGGCATTTTTGTCTACCTATTGAGTCCTTACCAAGTACCTGGGATAGGCAGATGTGGATGTTTGATGGTATCACAGATATCGTCGCAGGATGGAAGCAGTTCCTAGTAAGGCCGCCTTTTGCAATTGACTAATGGCAGATTTGTCAATGCCAATGGTGTTCAAGTGGTGCTCCAGTTGTTTCGGGATTGCACCCAAGGCACCTATTACTATTGGTACTACCCTTGCTTGCCTTTGCCACAATCTTTCTATATTATTATTATTGTTATTATTGTTATTGTTATTATCATCAACAACAACATCTGGATGATGTGAATATTCTCTCATCTGGGTGCAAGTTGGCCTGGACATTTTCCATAAGATATTTCTGATCATTCTCCTACTTATTGTCCCTCCAGCAGCACAACCCAGGAAAGTCCTTTTAGACTGTTTTATCTAGGGCCAATCCTCTTGCCTGTAATAAAAAGGTTAGGTTGGGGTAGTCTGGATATTTCACCATCAGCAAATGGTGATTAGATTATTTTGCTTTTATTTCAAAGGGAAGATTTACTGCCTCTCTCTTTCTCTTTCTCTCTCTCCCCCCCCCTCCATTATATCTGTGAAGGATGTGTTCTGTTCTATCCAAGCACCTCAGATAGTGAGAAGTTGACCAAGGACACTAGCTGAAGTATTGAGCTATAGAGATTTCAAGCAGAAGGTCTTCTGCGGATAAAATGATGCAGAGCTCATTTGAGCTACTTCTCTGAGACCTTGATCTGCCACCTCTAAGTACTTTGTAGACATCTTGTGATGCATACAATAAAAGGAAGGAAAACTTCTTGTGATTCCAGCTTCCAACACAGATTGAACAAAAATCAACTCCTTTGAAATGTGAGGGTTTCTAGGTAAGAAAACCTACGATCAGCTTGTCAACTAGCTGAACTAAACTCAGGAATTGTATCCCTACATTTCATTGGCCATAAGCAGAAAGTCTTGTTAGGGCAGAAGTGCTCTGGAGAATGCAGGTGAGGATTCGGGATCAGAGCCACTTCCAATGTATTTCAGTACCATTCTGAACTCAAATTTATTGATTTGGTTTTGCTGCGTGGAGTTTTGGAAGAGAATGCAGAATTGTCGATGATCCCAATGTATTCTAAATGGTCATCTGGAAAGCATTCCTCAGAGTTTATTGCAAGGCCCCCCCCCCCCCCCGCATCCCTAGCATTCCTCCCCTCCCCTAACTCAAGTCCCATCAACATCCATAGAAGCTCCCGGCATGTGGGATATTTTTCAAGAAAGTTCTGGCAAGGATGTTGGAAAGGCAGCAGAGCCAGCCCCAGACATGTTATCAGTTGAGGCAAAGGAGAAGATGGCACCCTTCTCTCTTATTCCTTGTCCAAAAACGGGAGGGGAGTCCTGGTGTGGATCTCAGTGCAATGAGCAGCAGCCTTGCCCACTGTAACTGAGGTCCCCAAGTGGGCTTGGGATACAGGGAAGCTATCTCTACTCTGGGCATCTGCCACCTTAGGTGCTGCCTTCTTCTGCCTAATGGTAGGGCTACCTTGGCTGAGCGTCGGCCCTCCAAGGTAGACTAAACTTAGAAGCCAAAGACACGCAAGCTAATACTATTTTTATTATAAGTTTATAGAAACAGAACCATGTAAGTCTGAATGGGCTTCCCCTCTCCCTCTTTTTATCTTCATGAGAACTAGAGACAGTCATGTCTGAGGGGTTTTCTCAAGTTAACATTTCTTTCCTGGACCCAGATTTCTTTTATCTGACCATTGCCTTGGTTGCAGCTCTCCCTCCTGTTCCCTTCTGCCCATTTCATTGAGAAACTGAAATGGTAAATAGACTTAGGAATCCAGTGCTGCTCAGAGAGTCCCCGTTTTCTTGCCTGTTGATAGAAGCAGGTCACTTACAAACCTAGCAGTTGCATTTTTGCAAAGATACTGAATTTGGTTATTTTAACCCTTGGTAAATTTTTGTGTATTTATAAACCTAGAACAGGGGTAGGCAACCTTGGCTCTTTTATGATTCGTGGACTTCAACTCCCAGAATTCCTGAGCCAGCCGTGCTGAGGGGAAAGGGAGAGGTTTCCAAGCTGAACCATGCTGGCTCAGGAATTCTGGGAGTTGAAGTCCACGAGTCATAAAAGAGCCAAGGTTGCCTACCCCTGACCTAGAACAATAAGTGTAATCACTGAACCCCCCCAAAGCCAGTCAATTCCATAACCAGGTTAAGCATGTGAACATGGCCAAAGTTATGCTTTAAATATCCTTGAGGAAAATGCGGAAGCTCATGTGGAACAGTGCTGAGGCTCCAAAGACTTGGGATAATGGGATACTCCTATCTGGCTGCAGTTTTACCTTCACCACCCATCCTGTTCCACTTTGCTTGCAGTTCTCCTGGGAATCAGAAAACCGTGCCAGCTGTAGCGGGGAGACTGGCAGGTTCCCAAGAGAGGGCAGAGAAGGTAACCAGTTTGTATTCTCCAGCACAAGGCACACCATAGCGTGGGCGTTTGAGGGTTAAAAATAGACGCCAGATCTTTTAATTTCTTTTTTTCCTGTTAGCAAATGTGGAGGAGGGAAAACAGAGTGCTGTTTATCAGCCCCGGCAGTTCCCCCCAGAGACACAGAAATTAGTCAGATCAGTGGAGAGCATAATTGTGTGCTTGCGTACGTGTTGCGTTTCAGTCTTGGGACACAGTGGTACTATAGTCATTTCGTTATGAGCCAGGCTTATGGGAGCCTAAAAATATTTTTTAAGGGTCATAATGTGCCAGAGTCTTCTTGTCCCCCTTCCTCTGGGCAAGATATATTGATATCTCATGCTGGGGTAGAGCTCCTATGTATTTCAGTGGGTCTGTGAGAGAAGACTATGCCCTGTGAATAACATGATCAGATGAAAAGGCACATTGGAGCCCTTGTCCTTTTCACTGATGGGTAGAAGAGAACTTTTTAGCAGGTCTGCATTTCAGGTAAGGCACTGACATTAAACAGTCCCGCTTCAGAATGCTTCTAAAAGGTCCAGGAGCCTCATCTAATTTTGCATCTGAGCAAGTTATCAGGACAAATTTGCCACCCTGCCCTTTTAAATCACCTAGTGCTATAAATCCCACCACTGTTTTTCCCCCCTTCCTCTGAAATTAACAATGAACCTTACACATGTTTTACAGCATGGGTCCCCAACTCCTTTGTGAACATTGAGGGACTACAGCTCCTGGCAGCTTTGCCAACATAACCAGTGGAGAGAGATGGAGAGTATTTATAATTCAGCAACATCTGTAAAATCTCAGGTTCCCCACCTTCATTTAAACCAGTGTTTCCCGATCATGGTAACTTGTAGATGTGTGGACTTCAAGACCCAGAATTCTCAGAAACAATTATTTTGCTGAGGAATTCTGGGAATTGTTCTGGGCTGGGAAACTCTTTGTCTACACTGGCAAGAGTCAGGGAAAATAGCCCTCGTGTGTTCAAAGGCATTGAGTGATTTCACATGTCATCCTAAACCATGCTTTGTTTCAATCATGGCTTCTGTAATAAGCCACAATTGCTATGTTCCAACTTACATGATTTTCTAAACAGAAAACAGGTTCCTCCCTCTGATATAGATCAAGCATTGATCCGATCTAAATAGGCAGATTGTGAGAACATACACTCATGGATGCTTTTCTGGATCTTGTTCGCCTATAGGAAACCCATATGATTTAAAACAAAATTAGGCCAGTATGTCCCAATCATTTTCTTCCAAGTCTCCAGAGTGTCTCCTGCACAGACTGTTGGACAGTATTTGCCCTCTAGCGTGTAAGAAATCCGGTGCTACAACAGTTGCCTGGGCATGTTCTTTCCTTAGCCTCTTTCTCTCTTTTACTGCAGTAAAGAGGCTTCCTGTTTCACTCAACAGGCCCACCAAAAAGGCCTCTCTCTGTGTTTGTTTGCAACAACTGAATGAGGCTGTTAGTAATTAAAGTACATGGACTTCCCAGAAAGTGGCTTAGACCGGATATCCTTCATCAAAATACCCTAGGCACCACTGCCTAAAAATAACTCCGGCAGAACAAAAACTAAATAAACATGAATGAGAAGAGTCTCCCAGAGCTAAGCTGTACAAACTAACTTCCTGGGGCAGGGTGTGGCATAGAGGGTTCTGCTGGCCCAGAACAGAAGCGAATTAAAGAAAGGCAGCATGACTTTGAAGGAGCTGCCCCTTGCAAAAAGCATGGGATGTCCCTTTGAGCTTCATTTCAAGGTCAGCCTTGTTTTGAGGAACCCCCAAGGTTCCCTAGAAAACAGTTTGAGAACTGCTGATCTGTACATGGCATGTTTCTTTTCATTAGGATAATCAAAAATGACTTTCAGAAATCTACATGATCACTAGATGGCAGCAAAGAGGTAACGTTTTTTCTGTTTCGCTTTGTTGCCATCTAATGGTTGTCCAGATTTTTGCAGTCCAGATCTAGGAAGCTTAACCTTAATCATTTCTCTGTACAAGTTGTCCTTGTTTAGCAACCTTAAATGGGACTGGCAACTTGGTCATTAAATGATGCTCTGATTGTGCTTATAATCTCACTTCAGTTTTCCTTTCCTTTACAGACTTGTGAAGAAAAATGTGAAGATTGGTTGTAAAGTTACTTTTCATCACTCTTGTAACTGTGATTGGTTGCTAAATGAGGACTGCCTGTATTGTGTGCAAATGAGAGCCAAAGCAGAAAGTCAGATCTAGATCAGGATCCTAGAGAGCATGATAGGAGAATGTTAGCTCTTATAACCAAAATCACCACATGTACATCACCCTGCTTCATACAGGAATGGGGGGGGGATCCATTTATTAAAATTAGAGTTTTTCTTGCAGTGCAGATACCAGAGGCAAGATGAGAACTCATTTAGATCAGGTGTGGAACCATGAACAGAATGTTAAAGCTTTGCCATCTGGACTAGGTCCCTTGTGTCTACTATTGCTTACAGACAGGGCTTTTGCTTAGATGTTATAAAGTTACAGTACTGTATGTAATGACCATTTTTCTCTTCATCTTTCCCCCCCCCCATTTTTGAATTGGATGCTGAAACGGATTCAGGCTGAATCACACTGTTTTTTTAATCAAGACCCAAATCTGATTTTGTGGTTGGTACACACTTTGATCCATGTTTCTGTGTGCCTGACAGTTACTGATAGCCTTGATTGTGAATTATGACAGTGAAAAACTATTCTATCTTATTACTGCATTAAGGAGGAATGTTTCGTTATCGTGGATCAGTCACCTGAGTGCACTGAGATGGCCAAGGTCTTCCTTGAACCCTTTACATCGATTAATGTATGAATTGCCATGATGGACCATGAAATACTAATGCTTTCTGTACCTGACCTTGATGCTACCAGCATTAGTTATACAACAGGTTGGGAACGGTGGGTTAAGAGAGAAATTACCTTGGAGAAATCACCAGCAAAATGAATGGAGAGAGATAAGTTGCCAGAAGAAGCAGAAAAAAGGGCAGGTTGAGAATTTTTACCCAGGAAATTTGCTTTTGTATACAATTATTAATGCAGGATCTCTGTTCTTCTTTGCATCATTGGAAAGACAAAATTAGGGAAGGAATTTGGTCTATACTTTTGAATACTTTTTTTCGTTTTCTTTATTCAATGTACTTGGGATGAATAACCAATGCACACCCTGACCCAGACACCTGAGTACAGTCAAAAGTGGTTCATGCCTTGTTTTTGTACAGTATGTCCCCATGTAGGTTAAACAGTCCTTGTGAATAACAGTGTGTTCTGCATACATCTACTAAAATGTTCCACCTACTTCAAAAGGGCTTATTCCTAAATTAGTCTGTTATGTTGTACTCATCTAACCTAGTTGTAGATAAGGTTTTGCAGTGTGGGCTGTCTTATGCAGACTGGTTCTTTCAATCTTGCATAGGAAAAAGAAAATCATCGCTTATTTAAAACATTGTAAAAGTTCCATATTTGCAAATATGGAAGATTATTGTGTGTTGGCAGTTTTTTTCCCCCCATGAGGTTTGTGCATTGCCTGTACCTGCCCCCACCACATTACTCTATTCAAGTGCACTTGAAACCTACCACAGAAATGGTAAGATGTGTCAAATAATAAATGCGCTGCTTAACTGTGTTACACTACCTTAATTAGTGTATTCTTGGTGACCAATTAGGTATGT
This sequence comes from Azemiops feae, assembly GCA_023970755.1. Taxonomy (NCBI): domain Eukaryota; kingdom Metazoa; phylum Chordata; class Lepidosauria; order Squamata; family Viperidae; genus Azemiops; species Azemiops feae. The sequence goes on along the minus strand of JALGBA010000082.1, from coordinate 546,987 downwards.
GTCCTGGAATACGTGAACAGGCTGAGCACATTCAGAAATTTAGCAATGGCTTGTTTCTACACCTCTTTTACCTCTCTACCAGGATAACCTTAATTATACAAGTCACTTTGGGCTAAAAGCTCAGAAGCAAGGCCGTTACTCACTGGTGAACTTTTAGGATATCTATTTAGGATAGAGGAGAAAGTTCTCCCTTAGTAACTAAAAGCCGATATGAATGTTATTCCATCATGAAACCAGTTTGTATAGCTTGAAAAGGCAGCAACTGTGTTTTTATTGTGCTGTTTCCTTCTATGCTCCAAGCATCTGTAAGAGAAAGGAATAGAAGCAGGACACATTTATCAGAGAAAGTATACCACCAGGGGACATTCTATAGGCCCATTCTCCCACCTGAAAAATACATAGGATAAATTGTTCTCCATGTTTGAGGGTATATACAAACACTTTCTTCGCTCTCCCTATGTTATTGTGCTTCAGAGGTTGTAAGATTTGTGGGAGACGATCAAAAACAGTCTTAGGAAAAAATCTAGGACCACATCCGTTTGATATACTAAGCTGCAAGACCAGAACCTTTTCTAGAAGAACAAAAGCCCACCTGTGCAATTACAGCCTAAATAATTCTTGCAGTTTGGCAGATATAAAAGATCTGTGTTTTCCTGGAAAGCAGGTTCCTTCTGCTGCTCCCAGAGCTCCTTGTGTATTGCCAAGAAGTGGGGTTGCTAAGAAGAGAGAAAAGGCCGTGCACTGAGTCTAAGGCAGGGGTAGGCAACCTTGGCTCTTTTATGACTCGTGGACTTCAACTCCCAGAATTACTGAGCCAGCCATGCTTAGGAGAAAGGGAGAGGTTTCCATGCTGAGCAATGCTGGCTCAGGAATTCTGGGAGTTGAAGTCCACGAGTCATAAAAGAGCCAAGGTTGCCTACCCCTGGTCTAAGGGAAAATGCAGTACTATCAGTACAACTAGCATTACTTTCCTAGGCCAACCTACCTACTGTATCTGGCCTGCAAAGTTCTGAATGCCCACAAGATGGCAGTAAAGAATTGGCTTTCCCTTTGCTGTCATCAAGTGGATGTCTAGAGCTATGCAACTCAAGATGCAATAGACCTAAAATGTTTGTGTGCATCAGCCCCCCCCACACACAGAAACACAAACACACACCACCCAATATATAAATACCAGTCTGGCGACTGGGAACCTAAGGAGGTTACAGTATTTCAAAGGAGCTGAGACAATATACTACAGGTAGTCCTCGACTTACCACAGTTCATTAAATGACTGTGCGAAGTCACAACAGCAGTGAAAAAAGTGACTTATGACCCTTTTTCACAGTTACGACCTTTGAAGCATCCCCATGATCAAAATTCAAATGCTTGGCAACTGTTTCATACTTATGACCATTGCTGTATCCCAAGGTCATGTGATCCCCTTTTGCGACCTTCTGACGAGCAAAGTCAATGGGGGGAAGCCAAATTCACTTAGCAACCCTGTTACTAACTTACCAACTGCAGTGATTCGCTTAACAAATGTGGCAAGGAAGGTCGGTAAAGTGGGGCAAAACTCACATAACAAATGTCTCACTTAATGACAAAAATGTGGGGCCCAATGGTGGTCTTAAGCCCAAGACTACTACTCCTGTATAGGAGTAGAAGATTAATAAAACCAGAAAGACAGTGTTTCCTTGGGGCTGGGCAGGGGGTGGGGTGAGTAAGAGAAGAATAGCTGCCCGCAAACCATGGCTTTCAAAAGAACATTTTCCTCTGTGTCTCTACACTCAGAATAAAAGTTACGAAGCGCAGGGGCAGCGCTGCAGATGTGTGGGTTTGTGGCCTATAAACCCAATGCGTCTTATGGTTTTGCACTACAACAGGCTACAAAAATAAAGTGTTAAAATGTAAGTAGAATGACTGTGAGCATGACTAATGTTTTCATAGGATGTACCCCAAAGTGGAAGTAGTCTTTCACAGTTTCTATACCCCCCCCCCCAATATGTGCAACTACACATCCCTTTGCCTCCCATCTTAGGCAGCTAGGAATGATGGGTGGTGTAGTTGAGTGCATTTAAAGGGCGCCTAGTCAGAGAAGTCTTAGATCGAATACGGTGAATAAATCTCGCAGGCTTTTATTTTCCCTCCCCTTCCCAGGCAAAATTTCTGTTACACCCAAAACAATGAAAAAGGAACAGGGGGCTGGGCTGCATTTTGGCCACCTTAAAAAAGGCTATAGTTAGTACATGTAATGCCAAAAAGGTAGAAAATCTTGTTCCAGAATTAAAACTGAAGCTTTTCTTTCATGATTTCTGACTTAGCATCTAGGGGGGGAAAGGGGGGGTAGGGGTCTTGTAAGTGGTGGTGGTGGGGAACCATGTTATCTGCTCTCCTCCAAAACATACAAATGATGCTTGGATGCTTTTTCTTTCCTCCATCTCTTTTGAGGGAACTAGGGTTAATTTCTGAGTAACATGCAACTGGATTGGGAAGGGTGAGGGGCTCTCCTTTAATTTTCAGTTCTATGGAATGATGGAATTTTCAGTTGTATGGCATTTTGTTACAGGAACTAATTTATGCCAATTAAATATGACAAATGTGTTTTTTTGGGTATTAGAAAACATGTTTAAGATTAGTTCTCAGACATTCTGAGAAGGATTCGCTGCCTGACTCTTCTAGAAATGATCAGGAAAGCAATTCTCAAATACAGGATGTGTGCCTCTCTCTCTGTTCAGTCTAAACCGGGGGTAGGCAACCTTGGCTGGCTCAGGAATTCTGGGAGTTGAAGTCCACGAGTCATAAAAGAGCCAAGGTTGCCTACCCCGGTCTAAACCCACAGGTCAGGCCCAGCAGCCTTCTGTTCCCATAACAAGGCTGGTTTGAATATATTTGCTTCTATATACTGAGGAGCACGCTGAAAGTAGAAAGAGGCTGGTTGGTTTCTATAGGCTTTAAGTCATTTTAGAAATTATAAAAGACTGTATACAGGTAGTCCCCGATTTACAACCATTCATTTAGCGACCGTTTGAAGTTACAACAGCACGGAAAAAGTGACTTATGACCGTTGTTCACCCTACTGCAGCATCCCCCATGGTCACATGATCAAAATTTGGATGCTTGGTCATTGGCTCATATTTAAGGCAGTTGCAGTGTCCCCAGGTCATGTGATCACCTTTTGTGACCTTCTGATAGGCAAGAGTCAATGGGGGAAGCCAGATTCACTTAACAACCGTGTTACTAACTTAATAACTGCAGTGATTCGCTTAACCGGCCGTGGCAAGAAAGTTCGTAAAATGGGGCAGAACTCAATTAACAACTGTCTTGCTTAGCCACAGACATTTTGGGCTCAATTACGGTCGTAAGTCAAAGACTACCTGTAATTTCCTTTCTTTCTTCTTGGTCCTCCTGCTTCCTTCAGCAAAGATGATCCTTACGTATCAGCGTAGTCAGCGGAGTTCTGTGGGTCTTCTTGTGTTCCTCTTCCTGGTGGATCAAATTGTGGAGATGGTACGTTCAAGCTCAAGATTGGGGCAAAAAAAAAAAAAAAAGAGGAGGAGGATCTGAAAGAACAGAGTTATAGTTGACCCTGAGAACAGAAGAGAGTTACTGGATGGCCGTGGTATGGGGAAATGGTAGATATAAGATACTTATTCCCATGACTTGTCTATGTAATATGGGAACTTGTGTGAAAGGATTTCCTTTCCATAAATAGAAAAAAGTGCTTCTGTTTCTTCTTTCTGTTGAAGAGGAATTATAGTCTTATAAAGTTTATGCTAGAATGCCATTCCTGGCAAATATTGTTTCATTTTATGCTAAGTAATTTTAGCCAATCCAGAACTGGAAGAAGAGAGGCTCTATCAGCCAGAAATCAGTCTTTCAAAGGTTATATCTAACTCACAATCTGGAGATCTCCCATATGTAACATTAAAGCAATCATTAAAGCACAAGTTCCTCTATAATTTTCCAAAATCCTTGATTAGGACCAATTTAAAACATGGCAAACTATGAATGCTTTTGAGGCCTTCAGGACTTTTTCTCAGGCTAGATCTGAAGCAGTGTAGAGTGGGAAAGGGAAAAAAAAAAGATATTTCAAATGCATAGCATGTCAAGTCTTCTGCACTGATTTAAGCAGCCAGTCCTACCTAGTAACATCTGAATATGTTGAGAATACCACATCTGGCATTTTCCACTCAAGACCTTTCTGGTGTTGCACAACTGGAGCGTGGATGGCTGATATAAACCCTGTTTCTTGTTGGAGGGCAAGAAACAATTTCCAGATTCTTCCTAAATTTCTGGTTATTATCCATATCAGTTGTTTGTCCACATAGGAAGCAAGGCAGATGGGTTGGGGTTTTTTTGCTTTTTGTTTTGTTTTGTTTTTTGCAAGGTGGCATTTCCCCCCCACAGATTTGGCATAGAATTCCTATTGGCAAGAACTCAAACAAAGTAGTGTGTAACAAAGTTGTTATCACCGGGTTGCATGTTGTCATTCTGAAACCAGCCTTGGCAATTATGCCGGCTTTTGCTTATAGAATGCAGACCACAGGAGAGGGCAATATGAGATGTACACAAGAGCTGGGAAGACCCACATCATGAAAGAGAGAAAGAAGGGGTGAGACAGTGTAGCTAATATTAAAAACATAACGTTACTGAAAAACACATTCCTCCAGCTTTTATTTTCTCTATGTCCATGCCTACCTGTTTCAGATTTGGACCAGATATTCAGATACTCAACAGTTTGATCTAGTTGTGTTACAGACTTTCATTAAGGGATCTTTGAAATGCACAAATGAAGAGGACCATGACTCCTTTCACTGTTCCCTTGTCAGTCATCCATTCGATCAAGAAGTTCTGTAGGTCATTGGAGCTTTTCTTTGCGTAGGTATACAGTAGGTCGTGAATTGGAGGCAGCGTAAAACCATTCTTTGCTGATTTATGTATGCTATGCCCAAGCAAGACTAAATGTGCATATATGTACGAGCTACAGGACTTCATAGCACCCCCAGTTTCTTCTTTCCTGTGCCTGACCTCCTTGCATTGATGAAGAAAACTTGAAGTTAGTATCCTGGGATTTCAGATGAGATCCCCATTCAAGTATGGGATCTTGCGTTATCAAGCTCCTGAGTTAGCTGGTGTTTTGCAGTATTTGTATCTAAATATGCATGAGTAAAGGGCCTTTCAGATCTCCTTACTCAAACTGGTGGGAGGTGAAAGATGGAAGAGACATGATCCTGTCCTCTGCCATATGACACATTCTTAAATAATTTACTTGAGAACTTTGTCTAAATAAAAACCTCCACTTTGGGAATATATGTTGTTCGATATTGTAGAACATTTGATTGAGTTTAAATTGTGCTAACAGGAACCCATTAAATTGAGGAAGACATATATTTAGTGTCATCAACAGTAGATTGTTTTTCAAGCTCTAGTGTTTAATGAGATCTTGATGGGGTTCCATGGCCAAAACAACAACAACAACAACAACAACAACACAAAAAAAACACCCTTCATTTTCTGGGACATCCATAGCAAATTTTCTAAGATTCAGAAAGGACAGAGAGGGTAGAGATTCAGAAAGGATAGCAGAAAGGATAGAGATTTTTCTTCTGCAAATATGCTACGGCTACCACTTTACAGATCAGAGGTTCTGGATTTTGTTTGGCTTTGTTTTGTTTTAACTAACAGGTTCCACAGCTTTGGAAAAAAGGGGAAACCCCTGGATCTAATGTAAGAAGGGAGTCATTCATGTATTCAAATGTATGTGATACGGGAATCTCAGTTGTCCAGGAAGCTAATTTCTGCCTTCTTCCCCTCCTTATAATAGTCTGTCGCTCCAAGAACGTTTCTGGATCTACCTTTGGGATATTATTTCTGAATAACTTTTCTATTAAAGGACTGAAGGGAAAGGGATGGAAGGCTGTAGTTGTTTGCTACCTTCCTCCTGCCTGCAGCCTTTTTGAGGTCCATGGAGATTCTATTGGCTGCACCACTGGATTTCAGTTCCATGGTGTTCTGAGGGAGGAAACGCTTGATACCTTAAAATAGTTCTTACAGTTTAAAAAAAGGAGAAGGAAAACCTAACTCCCCCCTCTCCAAGACAGAAAACAGAAAGTTCTGGCTGCACCTAAATATAGGATACTGCCGCATCCATTCTACATCATTACCTTACCCACTATGGACCTCATTAACTGCAACTCCCTCCAAAATGCTCATGGCTGTCTTAAACAGTTGAGCAACTTGCAAGAAAGCAGACATTCACACAGTGCACACAGAGCAGAACCAAACCAAATACATGTAAAATGAGAAATGCGTCATAGCGATAAAAACAACACTAGCTGAATTGTAAAACGATAATCAGCGGCACGGGGGATCTTAAATTGCATACATTCCAGTCAGTAGCAGAATTAAAATTATAAATCATAAAACCATCCATAAAAAGTTAGCCGTGATTAAAGCAACAGCAATATGGAAATTTTTACCAGCTTCTGAAGGAGGGGGGAGAGAGGGAGTCTGGGATGTTTCCAACACTTGTTTAGTATCACTGTCGAGAAACTCTGATCTCTTGAACCTATTAAGCCAACCCCACAAAGGAATAAGACAGACATTGGGGGGCTCTTGGAAACAGAGTCCCAGCCTGGATTGATGGAATGCAGGGAAATCTGGTTGGAGAATGAGAAATATTCAGTGTTCCTCTCCACTCTTCCTTTAAAGCCTCTACCTCTTGCTTTGTGCATAAAGGGAATTTAATTCAGCCATGAATTAAAAACATGGCTGCTGCTTTAGGATATTATAACGTATCTGCTTGCACAGCACAAAGAAGCTTGAGGTGCTCTGTTAGCAACATCTGGCAAAGTCAAACTCTGGAGTGTTTTGGCACTTGTGGGGCAATGATGGGAAGCAATTAGAAGGTAGATTGCTAACTTTTCATTGACTTAACCATCTTGGTCCTTGTTGGAATCTTTATTACTTCCCCCTCCCCCATCGTTTTTTTTTTTCCTTTTTCCTTTTTCTGTTCGCCTGTCAATCTGGTTGGAAGACAGGGTTGGCCTCTTTCTACTGCACTTGGCAGGCGAGGGCAGGCGGACAGCGAAATGATCCATATCGGTCAGGAAATTAACTTGCGTCAGTCTCCCTTGTGCCTGAGACAGCTGACGGCATCACTCGGCTGGTTTTTGACAGCTTTATGCCTGATCAGCTTTTGTCTGTTATAGACAGGAAGATGCAGCAATGTTGGGAAGACTGATGCTGAAAGAGCCTTCTAAGTGGTCGGGGGACTAAAAGCTGAACAGAATGGAATTCTGTTTGAAGACTGTGCGGACCCCTTGACAGCACTGCATTTGGAGAGGTTGCAAACTGGGGGATTAAGTCCAAAAGCATTTTATAAGCAATGTTTCAATGTCTTGATCGTAGAGACATCACAGAAAAGATTATACTTGGATTTTTGCAAAAGTAGTTACGGGTAGTCCTCAGCTTACGACGACACTTGAGCCCCAAATCTTTGTTGCCAAGCGAGGCATTGGTTAAGTGAGTTTTGCCCCATTTTGCGACTTTTCTTGCCGCAGTTGTTAAGTGAATCACTGCAGTTGTAAAGTCAGTAACGCCATTGTTAAGTAAATCTGGCTTCCCCCTTCTGACTTTGCTTGTCAGAAGGTCGCAAAAGATGGTCACATGACCCCGGGGCACTGCAGTCGTTCACAGATATGAATCAGTTGCCAAGGGTCTGACTGTGGGTATGCTGCAATGATCGTAAGTGTGAAAAATGGGTCATAAGTCACTTTTTTCAGTGATCTTGTAACTTTGAACGGTCAGTAAATGAACTGTTGTAAGTCGAGGACTACCTGTATTCTGTTTACTAAGGAGTTCACAAAAATATATTTATTTGAACAAGGCTTTAAAAATAGTTCTCTGTGAGAAATCTGTTTTGTGAGAAATCTGTTTTGTGTCCTCCAGCCCAAGAGTCTCTTCGATCACAATTGTTGAAAACTGGCACCATTATTTATCACCATGATAAGGTAAGAAACATGTAAACAGTGGTATAAGCCCTTAAAATGGCCTCTTCTGTGGTTTGATAATCAAGGTAAAAAACAACAACACAAGTTTCTTTAAAATTAAATCGGACCCTTGGTGACAGCATGAACATATCTATGTAGTGGTTTTGGCCACAGTACAAAACTGGTGTGACATTACTTTCTTTCCAGATATTTTTGACTTCCTGGGCTAGACTATGCTCAGAGATATCTGGTGGTCTCCTATCCAAGTACTAACCAGGTCTGACTTTGCTTAGCCCTCTGGGGGGGGGGGGGAAACAGGCCGAAAATCTTAGCTTCTCCATAAGCATGACATGGCCCAGTCCACTGTGCCCTCACTCATTGCTGTCGTCATCCTCCCATAGGTTAAATATGGCTGCTGAGCACCCAAAAGTCATTCATTCCTTTTGTAGCTCAAGATATGCAGATCAGTGGAAATGGTGATTTGTTGTGATTGGTCGGTGCTTTTCCCCTGCCCTGTCTTTTTCCATGAAGGTTTTTCTTCCCCTCCCTAGCTGCTTTCCACATGGGAGTCCTGGCTTGGAGATGGGGGAGATTTGGGGAGTAAAGGGTTAATGCATGGAAATGATGGGTGGCAGTAAGCATTCCCCCCCCCCCATCTCTCCTCTGCAAATGATCTTTTGTGGACAGCAGACATCACAATGCCACTATTAGGAAAGGGAGATTCTCTTTCCAGTACCATAATGCCATCACCAGCACCCATCTGGAGACCGTGGTTCCCCTGAATGTAGTGATAGGCAAGAAAGAAGTTAATGGGTGTTTTTTTTTTTAGTAACCAGATCTCCTAATAAAGAACATTTTCTCAGTAGCCTATTACACCTTTGAAACAGTTTGGACTTGGGATCCCAAAATGGGATATTGATGAATTCTGAGAGTAGACGTTTTGACACTTTAAAATTGCCAAGGTTGAGAAACACTGCCGTATACTAATCCTTCTTGTGCATCATTTTTAAATAAACGTCGTTAGTCAAAGCAGAAGGAATTAGAAATCACAAAACCCTTGTATCTAAGGTGGCATTGTTGCTCATCCCTTGATAGTGGTTTTTAGGGATGTTGCTATTCCTATTTTACATGTTGCTTCTTTGGGGAACATTAGGATTTAGATTTTTTTGGGATCTGGGAGGGGTACCCCTGTCCCTGCTTGACCAAGGATATACTGTAAATAAACCAATGGGAAATTAAAGGTTTGCTTGGGAGCAACTGTGCGTGCAAAGGTGAGAGAAAGAAGGGGATATCCTGTATTTGCAACGTGGAGGGTGCTAAAATGAGGTCAAGAAGTTTGTAGTTCAGCTCATTGTGGGAAGCCAACTGTAATCAGCATGATGTTTTAATGGGGTCATGGTGTGCAGATGTTGCAGCACAGGCACACAGAAATTGTGTGTTGTTTTAAGCCTGTGGGGTGAATCTATCCGTTTGGCATGCTGGTCAGGCTGAGTTGGCCACAAGAGCAAAAGAAATCATTTCCAATTATGTGTTACAGCTTTTAAAAATACGCAGATGAGGAAGACATTTCCTTCTGAGCTGCGCCCACTTTGGGTCGAAACATTATCCAGACTTTCAGGGACCAGACATCGCGTACAAGGCCAGGGTTTGTATGATAAAGCATGGGAGTCTTTAAAACTTTCAGACCTGAGATCTATCTTTATCCCCCAAGAGAACTCTCTGTGCCCGATCATGCTCTCTTTCCCTTAAAAAGAAAACGAAAAGATAAGGATGCCTGTAGGCTCACAAATCCCACTATAGATGTGAACCAGTTGGAAGAATCAGTTTCAAGGGTGCCGAATGATGGCCACCTAGGCCTGGGTTGGGAAGATCTTTCTGGGATTTGCAGGGGATCAACAAGGATTTCTGACCCACAGCAACAAAAGTGTGTTCCCACACGTTGCATGACACGGTTGGAAAAACAAGTATGGAAAGCCGTGGGAAGGATACGACATAGAAGTGAATGCTTCTACATATGGAATGATTATTTATTTGTTACATATTGTCTAATCACAGGATTCCATGCAGTTTTCCTCAATAAGATATACGCTAAAAATAACCCAAGGACAATCACCCAGAGTCAACATAATACTCCAAATAAAACTTGTATCATCAAAGCCACTGGTCCCCAACCTTTGTGGCTTGGGGGCCTGGTGGGGGGGAGGGGAACTGGGCCACGCGAGTGGTGGGCTGGCATGAAAACGCACAGCTCAACTTTCACAACTTGAACTGCACGTGTGCATGTGTGCATGTGCACTGGCCCACTGCTTGCACGGTCCAGTTGTGAATAGTCCATGGCCTGGTAGTGGGCTGCAACCCGGGGTTAGGGACCCCTGATCTAATCCTATAAAGCAAAACAGAAAAATAAAACAACAGCAAAAAGTGAGCCAACGCACCATTAGAGAGATAAATGTCTGATTAAGAAAAAGGCTGAAGTCCTGTAACTCTATAGTTACACTCTTATAAGCAGCTTGAAAGGGGCTACAACAGGCTTTAGCCTGTCTTGTGCTGCCTCCAAAGATGGCTTCAGATCTGGAAAATGAGAATATTTATGGTCAGCGGGTAGCTGCAAAGATAATTCATTATCATATAGATCTTGAGGAATGTTTGAATCTGGTCTGTGCCAGCCTAGATGCTCGGCTGGATTCAAAGTCTGCCTGTGTTAGTGGAACAAATATGGATTGTTTGTAATAACATTTCCCTTATACTGGTAGTTCTCTGTATCTATCTGTGTCTTCCATGACCAGAAGACTAGAGAATCCTGCAGAACAGATTGGACTGGGTGGGGGGGGATTCTACACAGCAGATAAGAAGAGAGGGGGGAAAAAACTCCTGTGGCATGAGCAAAACTCCACTCATGTTATGATAGCTTGTTTATTCATCAGCCCCAGGATTTGCTTTGAGAAGCAGTGGGCCTCCAAGATCTCAAATGAAAGCACAATTCTGCTATCTGCTATTTCAATTTTTTTTTTACCACGAATGTTGTCCTTTTTTGTTTGCGAAATGCACCACAGGAATGATGCTTTTTGTTTTAATCATGCAAAACTTCACTTTCCATCCGGTAATTTATTTTATTGTATTTTTCCTGGCAACAAAATGTTTTGTCTATTTGTGTGTGTGTGTACACATGTGCTTTATATTGCCCCCAATTGGTTCCTTTTTCGTAGAACAGATTGTGTGATTCCACAAAGTCCTTTAATTCCTTTCCGGAATTTTTTGAATGTTTCTCAATACAATGTTATGTGAAAGACAGGATTAGTTTACATACAGGAAAAAAAACAAATTCCAGCAAGAGGCAAACTATTCAGGAGCTGGTACTCTTCCCACTTGGTTCTTGAAATACAGTAAATACTTGAGAGGAAATGGAAGTGAATGAATTAATTAGAATGGATGAAATTATATTTTTATTGCATCAAGTGAGTGTTTTAAAAGCTTTTATGCTTTTCTGAAGTTTCTGCAATTGGCTGGCTCAATTCTGTTGCAGAGTTAACATAGACAAAAGAAAACAGCTTCTTAAAGATATTATACTAAATATTATTATGTATTTTTTGCATTTCTGAACTGTTTCCCTCAAAGGAGGACTCTGGGCAGTATACAATAAAACATCAAAACAGTATATACAAATTAAAATGTTAGAATTAAAAATTAAAATTATAGAAGGATATGCTTCTCTTTGCAGTTCTTACACCCTAGAGCAGTGATGGCAAACCTTTTAGAGACTGAGTGCCCAAACTGCAACCCAAAACCCACTTATGCATCGTCGAGTGCCGGGTGGGTGTGGCCCATTGGGTGGGTGTGGCCCATTGGGTGGGCGTGGCTGCAGTGGTAACGGCAGATAGGGTGGGACTAAACAGTTCAATGAATCAATTCCAACTTTGCAAGATCTTTTTTTTCCCCGCGAGAAGTTGAAATTGACTGATTGAACCTTTTTTTTTTTGCACACGGCGGCGGAGGCCTAAAGCGAAAAGGTTTTATAAAACCCAGCTGAAGGCCTAGGACTGGGGCGACAGCACGTGTGCCCACAGAGAGGGCTCTGAGTGCCGCCTCTGGCACCCGTGCCATAGGTTCGCCACCACTGCCCTAGAGTTCTACAGAGAAGACCTCAGTGAACTATCAAACAGGAGCAAAACATAATTTCAGCCCTCCACATGAAGACTAGGTCCATCTTTATGGAATATAAAGTGGAGGGGGGGGGAATACTGTCAAACTTTCACGATTCTTTACTAGAATCTATATCAGTGTTTTTCAGACTTGGCAATTTTAAGATGTGTGGATTTTAACTCCCAGAATTCCCTAGCCACCCTCCTAACTGGGCAATTCTTGAAGTCCACAAATCTTAAAGTTGTCAAGTTTGAAAAACACTGGTCTATATTAATAAAGTACAGTTCCAGTATTACTTGTAAAGTCTGCTTCTTAACCTGACCCACCTCTGACATATTAAATCCATAGTTCCTATGTATGATTGTTTAATGAATGAATAAGCACACAAATAAATGTTTCTGAGACCCGCACTTTGGAATAATGTAGAATATTTGTTGACTTTATCTGAAATCTTCTCGAGTATTTCAAAAGCGCTATCCTAGCCCATCCCCATCCCAGTTGTCTTTTCTCAAGGCTAAACTTTCTCACTTCCTGCAGTCAGTTTTCATAGGATCTAATTTGTAGTCCTCTGTTCACAGTTGTGGCCCTTTTCTGAACTTGATGAGTAACCAAATGCAAGAGATGACCAGGCTGAGCCCAAGGGAGGGGTCAAACGTGTCATACGTCATGAGTCCCTGCCTGCCTGCAAGAGATCTAAGTCCAGCCCATCTTGAATGTCTCTCTTATCTCCCGCTCATTTTCCTTGACTGGTAGTTGGCCAGATTCTTGTAGAGAGCTTAAGCTTGCAATATTTTTTTTATACTCATTTGAACTGCCTGAATCTCCTGATTTCCTGGGCACTTGACACCATTGCTGAGCATAGTCCAAGAATAGGAGATTCAGGCAGTTCAAATTTGAGCCAATTTGGTACCAATTTAATTTTCATGTTGCCCAGTGCATATTAAAGTAGATTGCTCATCGGAATGTTATTAGTATTTTATGACTATATTAACATTTCCACAGTTTACTAAAGAAGTTATTCCCTTAGAGCAGAGGTCCCCAACCTTTTGGGCACAGGGACCGGTCACGTGGAGACAGGTTTTTCTCGGACCGAAGGGTGCATGGTTTTGTGTGCTGTCTGCATCCTGCAGATGGGGCTTTGCTTGTTTGTGCGGCCCGGTTGCTGGTATGCCACGGCCTGGTACTGGTCCACGGACCAAGGGTTGGGGACCCTTGCCCTAGAGAATAAGAGGGTGTTGATGTGGCAAAACTTGTTTTTAGCAAATCCCTGCTGATTGCTTATAATGACTGCATTGTTTGCAGGATACAGATCACTTTTTAAATGATGTGCTCCAGACTTTTTAAATAAATGGATGTCAGACTGACTAGAACCTCCTGGATCCTCTCCCCCCCCCCTTTACTGAAGATAGGGATTTTTATTTGTCTTTGTCCAATCATCTGACACATCATCCATTCTCCAAGATCTCTCAAGTTAATATGTAAAGATTGGATGAGACTATTAAGAGTTACTTCAATACTCTTAAGATGCAAACCATCCGGCCTTGGAGATACAAACTCATTAAAGTAAATCAACCGTCCCTCACCTCATTTTCAATCCAATTCCTTCAGTCTGTACTTTACAATTCCCTAAAGGAACGCATGATGTCTTGCTGGAGGAGGCTGAGCCAAAATAGTTCTGTCTTTTACTTGTTAGTAGTTTGCCATTTGCACTGAGCAGCTGCTATACTGTGTTTTCCTATTCCTTTTCTATTTAACATCCAAACAGGCTATTTTATTGCTCTTTTTCCAACTTCAGTTTATTCCGAATACTAAGTATTCCTAGTGTTTATCTCTAGAATTCTGAGCTACCTGTAGGTAATCTTTTCTTGGGATCTGCTCTACTTTCCACCTCCTCTATTTGTCTCCTTCTCCCTCTTTTCTTTCTCCACTTCGCTAATGCTTTTGTGTAGCCACACTGGCAGCTCAGGGTGTTCTTCATTACTTTTTTTTTTTTTCCTCCATGGGAATTGTTTGAAGTTGTGCTTTTATTATCTCCTTTTTTAAAAGAACATCCACTTATCCTGAGCTTCTTTTCTATTAGCTTCTCCCAACAGGGAATAATCCTTTTTATCGTTGTTCTGCATTTATTAAAGTCTCCTATTTTGACATCCAAGATACACATTTGATTACACTCACTGTTTCTTTGCTTTCAAGAACTCCGGGGGGTCACTTTCCCCCAATGTTCCTGTTACTCTCACTTTCCTAATGAAGTCTTCCTTTCAGGAGAACAATGAGTTGAGCCTCCCATGCCTTCCTCCACCCTCTGAAGGAGAAAGTTTTCAGTAAAGCAAATCATGAATTTCCTGGAAGGATCACACTTGGCTGAGTTCATTTCTCAACAGATGTCCGTATAATTACTATCACAATTACTTCCTGCTCTTTGAAAGATCTGCAGTCTACTTTTGAGAAGCATGATCCACAGCAGTAACAGAAACCAACAAAATATTCGTGTTATACGTTCTTCCGATTATTTTAATTCAAATGCGCTCTAAAATGCCACAATTGAACTGGAGGGGAATAATTTAAATATACAGCTCAATTCCTCACTCCTTTCTATTACTTTTGCTCCTTTGTGTAACCTGTTCTTCAGTTGCTAAATCACATTCACTCAGAATATGGGGAAGGATCCTGAAATGAACAATAACTCTGAAATTTATAAGCTATTTTCCCCAATATTTCATTGAATGATTTAATAGGGGGCATCAGTAGAACAATACTTCCATATTCCTTCACAGTCTACATCTGAGATCCTTACTTCAGGGTTTTTGCCTCCAATCCCACTGGATTCCATTGAAAGCCTTCCTAATTGAGATGATTTTTTTCCTGTTTATTCTGGTTTTTATGGTCATAATCCTTTCCTTTCCCCATCTTGTGTGAAATAAGCTACCATATAACTAGGTGTTGCTAAATTGATATCCTGCAAATGTTGATTATACTGAGGATCGTAATTTATGTGGGGTTTGTCAGAATTGCAAGCCAGCATTTATGGAGAGGGCTTGGATTTAGGAATGCCATCTTAGCTTATTTTAGGAAGGGAGGGTATTTCCTTGGGGCATCTCACTTCAGTTGTAGAATACTTCGCAATCTGTGAACACAATTTGACAGCCACAGTTTGAAGAGATGACGTACTGCACAAGAGTAATTGAGGATGGTAACCCACAGGCAAAGTGCTCTTGATCCCTCAGTGTCACTTCAGAGAGATGGTGCTTTCCAGTTTACTATGCAGTCATCGGTTTTTGAATGAAGACATGTTGTACGAAAAGTCCTCAGCTTTGTTTTTTATGCTCCTGTTTTATCCCCGGAAATTATTGCTGGTTACTGTAACCACTCTAAATAATGGGGAGAATTCCCAGGATTGCTTCATTGAAATGCATATGCTTAGATTCACTTGGATTAAATAATGTGCACCACGGGGACAATCCTGTTTGTTACTGCAAAGCAGTTTGGATGGCCTCAAGCTGCTTTGTGACTCTGCTGTGGGAGAAGGCATCTCTAAACTATTTGGCTGAAACACTTAGGATTGTCTGCTGAGTATACTGGAGCTGATAGAATCGGAATACATTTAGGACGTAAAGCCTTTGACTCCAATATAGGCAGCTTGGGCCTACGCACGCACAATTGAAGGCAGGACAATTGAAGGCAGGACAAGAAGCAACGGATGGAAACTAATCAAGGAGAGAAGCAACCTAGAACTAAGGAGGAATTTCCTGACAGTTAGAACAATTAACCAGTGGAACAACCTGCCTCCAGAAGCGGTGAATGCTCCAACACTGGAAGTTTTTAAGAAGAAACTGGACAGCCATTTGTCCGAAATGGTATAGGGTTACCTGCCTGAGCAGGGGGTTGGACTAGATGGCCTCTAAGGTCCCTTCCAACTTTATTATTATTATTATTAATTGCATTTGGTGAAGCTGCCCAACTGGCCATTACTTTGGTGTATACCACGAGAACTTTTAGCTGTCTGTCATTTGATGCACATTAGCTGCAATCCTGCAACAGCTTCCCAAAGCCCCCCCCCCACTCTTGAAAATGAGGGGACCATGTTGCTTTGGGAAGCAGCTTTGAGGAGTGTTTCATTTGAACCTTCGTCAAAGCAAAGCAAAGCACCCCTTCATAGGTTTGCCAACCTTAATATTTACAGGCCTATTGTCCCTTTGCCCCATGCAATTTGAATCAAGGCCATAAACGTTTCTCCACTTTTAATGCAAGGAAAAAAGAACAACTATTCCAAGCGGAATGAAGAGATCAGTGTTCCCCAACCACTCCTACAACCCCAGGCAGCCTGGGCAAAAAGCAAGCTAGCCAGGAATTCTCTGAATTGTTTTTCCCAAACACACTAGATTGGGGAATGCAACTAAAGAATGAGCACTTCCTGAATTTTACACACCATCTGAAGAACTTGCTTGAGCCTGTTTGCACTTCAAAGCCCTTCCTACTAAGGAACTTCTCTCGTCCATAAAGGCGTGAAAAATTGCCTAATCTTGTTCATAGAGTCCTTGGCGATTATCTGGTTCTAAGAAAGAAAAACGGTCTCCTTAAGCTTCAAACATGTCTCCCACAAAGGACAACAGTGAAAATTAGAATTTTACTGTTTGTTCCTTAAATGAAAAGCAGATTCACAGAAACAAAATTCTACAGGCGATATCCCTTCATCTTAAGTGTGGCCTTAAAGAGCTGGGTGCACCCAGTAGCTGGCTCTGGATGGGCCGCTGGGCTCCATTGTTTCGTATCCTGATTGGCAAGAAGATTAGGGAGAAGAGAAAGGAAAACTGTATCTGAATATGAACCCTAAGGTGTTTGTTGACCATCATATTCCTATAGACCATTGCTATAGACCAGTGGTGGCGAACCTATGGCATGCGTGCCAGAGGCAGCACTCAGAGCCCTCTTTGTGGGCACACGTGCCATGCCCCAGAGATGGCAACCATCCCTCTTCAACCAGCCGCCTGAGGTCCCACGTGGCCAGATGCATCCCAGCACACCCCCGTCCCGTCCCTTCTGGCCTCGCATGCTCTCCTTTTCCCGGGCACGACCCACTGCATTGCCTCCTCAGCTGTCGGCCAGCTGTCCAGCTCAGAGGCGGCTTCTCTGAACTGCTGGCGGTGGGCTGTAGAGCCCCAGAGTGCGCCGGTCAAGGAGCCGGCAGGCTGTGGCTGCTGACGGACACTGTTGGCCCCCATGCGCTCGCTGGCCTCTGTGTGCGGGGGCCAATGGTGTCAGGCAGCAGCTGCCCTGGCCCCTGCCTCGCCCCGCGGCAATGGTACCCCCACCCTGCCTTACCTCACCTCGCAGGATAAGCCTCCTGCCCACCGCCCCATCTGCCAGAGACCCCCTGGATCTCCCCCAACCCTGCCCGGCCCCCACAGGCATCCCTCCCCACGAGCAACATCGAGGTGACAACGCCCACTTTGGCCACACCCACCCAGTTTGCCATGATCACCACAGCCACGCCCACCCAGTGGGCCATGTCCCGGCACCCGGCAATAAATAAATGGGTTTTGGGTTGCAGTTTGGGCACTCGATCTCTAAAAGGTTTGCCATCACTGCTATAGACCAATATTTCACATTTATCATGGTTAGAATTTCACTTGTTGTGTGGGGGTAGGGGTAGAACCACGGGTCTTTAATAATAATGCATATTTCCTAAATATTTTTAAACAAACTGGTTCCAGCTGACACATTGCTTTCTGATTCTTTTTTTTACCATAACAAGTTTTATTAGTTTTTGTTTGTTTTACAGCCAAGTGCTTGTAACACATCGTGGAGATAGGGCACTCCAGGGAACACAACAAAAAATACAGTCATACATATACAATTTAAACTACTACTTTAAAAGTTCCCTCTTATGGTATACAATTCGAGCATTCCTAAAATATAAATTGTTTCTCACCTCTATTATTCCAATTTCAATTTATATTTCTCAATCAAATTATATCTCTTATTATATTTCACATACATATTATGTAAATAAACATGAATTTATATATTTTAAAACTATTTCATTAGACATAGTAATATAATAACATTATAATAATAATAATAGGACAATAATTATTTCTATCATAAACAAGTAATATAACTATTATATCTTAATATTTCTCAACTATATTCTATTTCATATATTCTATCCAATATTTTCATAGATCAATCCACGTCCCTAAAAGATTCCTCAATTGTTTCAGTTTAATCCATTTAATATCTCACTAATTACCATTCAATTCTTATAAATAAAAATATCAATAATATTTCACCAGTCTCAATCTCAATCTAACTCCTTTAATTATAAATTTTCCAATTATTCTTATTGCCATTCCAAATCATACTCAAATCCATAATTTAAATCTAGTGTTGACTCATACCAAAGTGACCTTAAAGATCTCAAAAATATTAGTTCAATCAATGTCCAGAAGCCCTTTTTACCCATCAAATAAAATTTTAACTCTTATTTTTAAATCTAATTCTAGCTTTCTTTTTGTGCCAGGTAGGTTTCCACAACAGGGCTTCTAAGTCCTCCCATCTTAGTAACTGGCTAAAGGCCTTTTCCCACCATTGAGTCCAATCATATTCTTTTTCTCTTTTATCCAGTGTTGTCTGTACTGTCATGTTGTCAACGTTTTTTGTGCCTCGTATTTGGAAGTCCAATCCTGTTGCTTTTAAAGTTGTAAATGTTTTAGTTGAGTTCTGCCTTTGATCATCAAAGAAATCCATCATGTAGGATGTGTCCTCTTCCTCTTCAATAAATTCAGTAGATTCAATAGATTGTAAATGTATTCCATCCATCTCATTAAGTTGTAGATCTGATTGTCTATCATAGTCAATCAAAGGTTGAGCTTCAATTTTTAATTCTGAGTCCTCCTTGAATCTAAGCGATCTAATATGTTCTTTAAGTTCCAGTCTTGCTTCCAAGATTTTTTCTAATATAAGTCCATAATTAATCTGTGAATAGGATTCCATCTTCTTCTTTTTTTTTTTTTTTTTAGAGAAGTTCAGCTTAAAAAATAGATTGCAGCGTTATAAAATATAAAATGCAGACAGAAATATATTTCCAAAGAAAGATAGAGGAAAAAAAACAACCAATAGTCAAGACCAGCACAGAGATAAAAACTGGCAGTCAGTTGTTATATTGTAATCCAGTCTGGGCATCAGGCCAAAATCAGGAAGTGGGAGTTCAAAGAGCAAGTTACATTGTATCAGTCTGTTTCTGGGCTTCATGCCAAGTCCCAGGATGCATTGTATCCAAAATAATCTACATAAGTCCGCCCAGAGAGCAAAAAGTTTTTTAGGCAGTACTGTTCAGGAGGGGGGGGGAAACAAAGAACATTCCACCCCCTCCCTAAGGATTTTCACCTAAACTGAAGATAAACAAGCCAAAAGAGAAAGTCACAATAATCCGGATGCTCGAGTTCCAACTGCTTATGTAGACAAAATAAAATAGTAAAAAAAAACAATAATTGTTTTTCCAAAGCCCGTTTTCCCCAGTAATCAAACGCTGCTTTCTCAAAATAGGGAAATAGTTCTTAAAGCTGTTAGCAGGGAAAAAGGTAAATTAACAAGAGGGAAGGAAAGGTCTCACCCGGATCTTCCACGGTGGTTCTTTTCGCTTAGATGTTGCTGTGACTTTCGGCTGGAGCAGCTGAGTGATCGGCCATGTTACTGGCCGATCTTTTCCCCGTCGGCCCAAAGGTGGTTTTCTAGGACCGCAGAGGGAGCCGCCGCTCCCTCCGCGATCAACGAGTGCCCTCCTCTACGGTGGTCGCCAGGGTCTACCGGCGGGGGGAAACCGGACGGCCAAGAGAACGAGTTCTCTGCACGTCCGCGGGCGCTGCGACCGGAACCGGAAGTCTACTTTCTGATTCTTCATCGGTTTCCTGCTGAGTATTTTTTCTCTTTTTGTTGTTGCAGATCTTGATATATTACCTTGTTTGATACAATGGTTTTGATACAAAATTAATTAAAATTATCGGCATTCTCTTGTTTAGACAACTTAAAATTTTGGAAATAAAGAAAAGAGAAAGAAATATTCTATCTATATTAATTACAATTTAGGATTTCAACATTATTTGCATAAATTATTTGACTTTTTCATCCACAGTTGAGTATGGCACTGAAAAAAAGGAATGGCTGTAAATTGCATTAAAGTATTTGTTATACGGTATACTTTGTTTTCAGTCTGGAGCTGATTACTTTGTGTTAAAATCTCCATTGTGTAAAGGTAGTCCTCAAGAAACAAGCATTTGTTTACCAACAAGACGATGTCTCTCTATTTCTCTGTACATATATACACACACACACACACACACAGAGTGTACGCACACATTTACACACACACATTTGCATACACGTATTCAGTACTTTTTTTGTAAAAAAAAAAAAAGGTGCCGGAACTCACACATGTCATACAACCCACTTTGCCTACCCTACAAGGTTCCATCCAAAAAAGGTGCCGGAACTCCGTTCTGAGCGTTCTATGAGAAAAAAAGCCCTGAACGTATTAATAAAAGGAAAATGTTAGTTAAAATACCAGAAACATGCTTAAAAAGAAAAAAGAGCTATTGAATCCCTAACTTCTCCCTTTTTGTACATCCACTCCTGCTGAGAATTTTGACCAGGTCAAAATTGAGCAAAGTAATCCACAGCAGGTCAGCAAGAGTAAACGAGTATGGTCTGGCCAGTAGTTCAACTTGAAAATGAGTCATTTTCCATTCCTTCACCCCATTTTATAGAGAAAAGAGTGTTTTCTGTCTCAGAAACCACAATAACAAACCATTAAGTGGTTGGTTTTAAAAATGCAAAGATAAGGAGCAAGTTTCCTAAATTGCATTTTTCAATCCATGCCTTTGGGTTTTTACTTTTAAAACATCAAAAAATAGGACTTCGTGCTTGCCACCCTTTGTAAAAAAAAAAAAAAATCTGCATATTATGATGCCTCTTCATTGTTGTCACTTAATTATAATAAAAGTAATAATATTTCCATTACAGGATTAGTTTTACTATTATTTTATTATTAAGATTGCAGTAAAAAGTTTATAGCAAGGGGAATATAAATACAAAGACAGCAGTGTTGACGCTAGAGAAAACCAGAATCTATATGGGTTTATTAAGCCAAGACATAATTATAAACTTTCAGTTTTGAAGATACTTTGTTCAAAATAATGAAGTAGTATTCATGGTGATGCAATAATGATCATTATTATTGCCATTATTAACAAATGAAACAATAGTAATTGTACGTGTTACTATTTTGTAATAATAACAATATAATTTGCATTATTTAAATGGAATGGATCTTTAATATTTTAAAATATAGTTTCAAAGGGAAGTTATTCATTCTATTGAACTGGTTGTCAGCCTAGATTTTAAGCTTTTATTCAGCAAAGTTTGAGTATATTCATACATGTACAGTAAGCATGTATGTGTACACATACACATACACACACAATTGGATCACCCATAGGAGAAGAGATGATTTAGTAATAAATGTAGCTTGTTGCCATACTGTTCTTATTATTCAAATAGAAGAAGTGATTCTCATTTAGGCAATGTTTGCTAATGTTGAAACTTGAGGGCAATTTGGTCTCTATTTTCTAAAGCCACCATGGAATGCGTGTTGAGTCAAAACCATCTGCCAGGAAGGGAATCAAACCAGTTTGATCTGGTGAGAAAGGATTTTGTTTGCCTTTTGCATTCCAGAGTTAACACTAGCATTGCCTGCCTGGGTATTTGTTTCTGTACCCCTATAACAGCTGCTTAACTGTCAGAGTTGTATAACAGCGGTGCAAGATTACGTATGGATTTGTAAGCTAATTTGAAAGAGCTTTTTATCACATCAAGAGATTGTAAGCACCTCTAGAGGAATAAATTAATACGATTATTTTACTGGAAAGAGCAAAGGACTACTATATTGGAAACCTTCAAGGTTCATTTCATGTTGATACTATTCTCCTGTAGTATTTTAACTAAACCATTATTAAATGTCTGTGAAGATCCTCAGTCATCCAGGTCATGGTCGTCCCAAAGGTGTTTTTTCTGACAAGTCAGAACTGAAGAAGCTTCTTGGATGAGAAGTGAAACGTCTTCAAGGAAAAACAAAGTCCAGTTGCCTTTTGAAAAAGCACCTTTGGGTAAACCATTATTACTAAAATAAACTAATATAATTTGAAGTTGCCTATCTCTAGGATAATCTGAAATTTGGCATTGCATATACAGTACTCACCTCAGTAAGGAGGTATTGGATTGTTTCCCTGTTGGTTTAATAATACAGATAAATACTCTCACACAGACACACTCATTACTTACAGAACAAATAATGAAATATATTATTTTTATCTAATCATGTTATTCCATTTTGTTTAGTCAAAAAGTTACTGGTTTTTTTAAATGAGCTATTTCAAAGTCAATATTATGGAAAACCCAGATTTCTATCAGCATCCCCTGACTGTGGTTCAAAAGCAGCAGTAGCTGTTCCTCCTCAAATTGTAAATCATTTATTAGATTGGATGCAAAGTTTTTTTAAAAAAAGTCTGAAACTGGAAAAAATATCGGCAAATTTCTGTTCCCGGATAGCAATGCACGTATCCATTTTCCCCCTCACCACTTAATTCCATAGCTGCAGATTTTAACACATGACAGAAACCATGGTCAGTCTACCACTGGATGTGGGTTCCTTTATAATTGGAGATTTCATAACAATGTGTCCTCTTGAAAATGCTTAAAAACTGATTGTAACAAGCATTTGATGGTCAAACTAATTGGATCCCTACAAAGTGGATATAATTACTCTTTTCATTTGGTGGGAAGGAAAGATTTTTCATTCTTGTTTTCAAGCTTGTTAAATGTATGTCATGAAATGGAAAGACAGTTTTCAGCAGCAGTAGTAGAAGATCAGGTCACAAAGAAGGTATTCTGGAGCTAAGAACCCATCCCTATGAGCAGTGGTGGGATTCAAATATGTGAACAACCGGTTCCCTGTGTGGACGGCGCTTCCGGAAGTCCGTTCTGGGCCTGGGCCACAAAAAATTAGCTACCGGTTCTGCCGAAGTGGTGCGAACTAGCTGAATCCCACCACTGCCTATGAGGAAAAAAGGGCTGCCATCAACCCATAGCTTCTCCTCATCTAGCGATATTTCGCTAAAGTACAGGTATTCCTTGACTTACAACTATTTATTTAGTGACCATTTGAAGTTATGATGGTGCTAAAAAGAGTTACGTATAGCCGGTTCTCATCCTTACAACCACTGCAGTGTTCCCAGGGTTATGCAATTGGACAACCTGCGTGTATTTACAATGGTTGCAGTGCCCTGGGGTTACAGTATGGCTATTTTTTCCAGCTGGATTTCGACAAGCAAAGTCAACGGGGAAAGGAAGACTTGCTTAATGACTGTGGTAACTCCTTAACAGCTGCAGTGATTCTCTGAACAACTGTAGCAAAAAGGGATATAAAATCGGGCATGGTCATGTGGTGACTCATTTAATGGCCACATTGCTTAGCAATGGAACGTCCCGTCCCAACTGTTGTCATAAGTCAAGGAATACCTCTAAGTGGCTTCCATTTTGCACCCCTCTCCATTAAGGAGAGAGAGGTTGGCTGCAATAACATAATGTGTCTGCTATAAAAACATTATTGTATTATTGGGAGGTTAATGGCAATCATGCCACTAAGATAAACTCTTAACTTTGGCCAATAAGGTGGCAAGGAATAGTTCAATCAGTTAAGACGTGGATACTTAGAAGATATTGCAAGTATGCAAATAACAGCTTAAAGAACTTTATATAAGTGGGGTTTTTTTTTAACGTCTCTGTTTTACAGCTTGTGTATTTTCATTATCTGTTTTGGTTATTTTAAAATGTTTGGCACATAAGCAAGAAGGCCAATAAAGACTAGTGGGTAATCTGTTACTGGTCCTGGGCCAAACAGACTGAAGACCAGAGTTTGCAAGCAAATTTGCAAGCAAATTTTAATCTCCAATTAAAATGTTAGCTGAATCATATATCAATCAGAGATCCAAGATTTTAACTCTAGGCAAACAGATGGATGTTTTAGCAAAGAAGTATTTGCTTATAGTAGGATAATATGAAGCAGATCCAAGTCTTGGCTTCTTCCCAGATTACAAATATTGTAAGTAGATAAAAGAAGTCCAGAACTAGGACATTTATCTGTACAATCTAAGAAAATGTTAACCTAAGTGTGAGCAAACTTCAGACTTATGGGATTTTATTTTTTTAAAATTACAACTCCCAAGAATTGCCAAACCAGAAACTTATATTTAGAATTAAAGAGTCTAGAGATTAGTTTCAGACTTAATAAGTTTCACATTTTTTCATAGAAAAACCCCATGCTGGTCATGCCAAGATTTGCGGGATATAATTGAATATTATAATTTATTATTATAAGTATTAGAAAAATTGTTATTTTCATGTAAATAATGAGGAGTCAGAAAACCTCTCTGGCTTATTGTAGATCTGTCACTGATCTAGCAGTACATTCAGATCTACTGTCTCCCTGCCTCTAATCTAATATGCTTCTTTGGAATTTTAGACAATGCTCTCTTACATGTGATCAGATATGATGATATTTTGAGGGCTCTAGGGCCCCAAAGGCATCTGCTACTCCTTGTTCCTTTATTCTGATTGTTTTGCACTTTGAAGTCAAGTGCCTTTCAGCTTGTACAGTAGAAGAAAACGACTTGGGATGTATAAATCACCAGCTGTATAACTGTAATTAATGGGTCACTTAAAACAGCATTTTAGAGTTGCTCATTTTTGTTTCTATACCAGCATACAGAGTTGCTCATTTTTGTTTCTATACCAGCATACAGTATCACCGAGTGCTTCCTTTTCAGTTTTTGTGTTTTTTTTGGGGGGGGGGGGATTGTTTGTGTGCTTTTACTGTTTTGAGTTATTTATCATTTTTTAAGTGGAAGAATTAAGAAATAATTAATTTGTCATGAAATTCTAGCATGGTAACAAAGGAGTTGGGTAGCAACCTCTTCCAGATATATCCTGCTAAATTAGATTAAACTTTTAATGAGATACCTTTTCTCCTCTTAGACCCCTGCAGAGATAGGTCGTTAGACAAAAAAGTTAGAAACTTGATTGAAAGTTAAATTCATCCTTCTGTCCTTTATCCAGCCTGTCACTTTCACTGTTACTTCATCATGCTGGCTGTCTCCTATTACTATATTTGGCCTACTAAGGCAACAACTCAGCCAATAGCTTTTCCACAAACTGGAAGCCTTGGCAGTTCTTATTTTCACATTTCTGTGAAAACATAGCATCTTCACCAGTGTTAATACCAGAGTTTAGACTAAGAGCTTAATCAGTTTCTGCAGATGTTGAATTTTTTGTGATTGTGCGTGCGTGTGTGCGTGCGTGCGTGTGTCCTGCTCCTGCCAACTACAAGCCAATAAGTGTAATATTTATGTTTTAATTCACCATCTCATTCATATCTGCACAGCTCTGCTAAATGGCTCGTAGTTCACATTTGCTGTTAGCACATGGGTAATTGCAGATTTTAGGAACTGAAGGTTATATAGCGGCTGTTATTTCTGTCCTTCCACCCTCCACCCCAACTCATTTGTCAAATTAAGTACAAAGTTAACCATACTTTGGAAAAAATGGCTGCTTGCCCAGTCTGCATTCCTGCTCAGCAAACTAGTTTAGCCTTGAAAGGTCCAGTAAATGGGTCAGCTTGGAAAGTGATGATGCGGCTGGAGCATCCTTGTGTCAGATGACTGCCTCCAAATGACTTGCACCCTTCCTGACCAAGACAAGAGAGACCTCCTCGGTGGCATTCTTGTTCTTTTTCAGAGGCTGGTTGAGAAGCAAGTGTTTTTCAGCTCTGCCCTGTCTACAGTCTGGGGTTGTTTGCCAGCGTTTGTGGTTTTACAATCACATTTTCCTATTTTTAATGAGAGAAAGAGGAGATGGGGAAACTGACTTTACCCTTCTTTTTCTGGCCCTTGGTTGTGAAAGGAAAGAACTGTCAGAGCACGAGAGGAAAATAGTGATAGACCTGGCTGGGTGGGTGTGCCCGAAGTGCAAGTATTTGGTAACAAGTCATCATGTTTTCTCCGGTCTTCCTTTTTTTCAGTGGGGGCAAGTAAAACCTACACCTACACCTTTAAAGGAAGTGCTTCCACATGGCCTTCCCCCTTTCCCCATCATTTTTCACAGCCTTTATGTTGGGATTACACACATGCCTATTAGCAGCCCATGATCAGAACAGCACAAGAATGTGGGCAGCTCTATCAGACATTAGATCATGCATAGGACACTGGATAAAATTGGGCTTTAAGGGAATTTGGAAAAAAAACCTGGCTTTTCTACATGGGAGAAAACCCTTCTAAGATGCAAACAATCTGAGGCATTTCTGAGCTACCAACAGTCCTATGAGGTAGGCCACTTAATTACTCCTTTTTTCTTTTTTCTTTTTTTCTTTACTCAAATTTGGTATAGCTGCCGAACTCCCAATGGACCGGGCAGCCTACAGAACCAGTAAATGCATGAAATGGATAAGACCTAAAGCCATACAAACTCAAGATTGAAACGATCCTAAAAGCCACGCAAACTTTTAATCACATTTTAAGGAAGAAGCTAGGATGGGAAAGGAAATTGCTGGCAAAGGCAGACCTCAGCTGATCTTCAACTTGGGATTCCTCCTGCTCAGTATGTTCTCTCTGTCTTACTTGCTCTGGCAACCCTCTTCCCTGATTGTAGTGCAGTATGAACAGGAGTTCTTCATTTGCATGGCACTTGATTTCGGTAAAGTTGACCTGTGAAGGAGTTAACTTTAAAGAAGCAGAGGTCTAGGACAGGGCAATAGATTTGCTCCCAAAGTGCTGAGGGTTGCAATAAACACGATGCCATATAGCCCCTTTAGAAGAAGCCCTTTTTCTCCTGCAGTATCTGGAAGGCAATTTTCCCTGTTCCTTGGCAAGCGAGAGAGGGAGGATCCCCACACGCCTGCTGCTGCAGCCTCCTTTAAAGGAAGTGAGCATTTTCTCCTTTGCCTCGATGTGCCTCTGAATAATTGCTGCAAGGAGGCAGAGAGTTTATAAAGGGACAAACTTCCCCCCCCCACCCCAAGTTACCAGCTGCTCCAATGGTGCGGGATTCAAAGATTCTGCTTCATTCGCTGAAGATAAATTTCCTTTGCCAGAGGAATGCATCCATTTGCAACCTTTCTATGAATAGGAGCTCCTTCCATTTCATGTACAGCAGGGGTGCAGAAGGGCCTTCTGAGACCTGCACGAGTTCCCCAGTATCCACTGGTGGCCCAAGAGCCCTCTAGAATGGGTGGAGAACCTTGGAGTCTGTTTTTGCATTTGAGGGAATTATGGGAAATTGAGGGCTTTAAACCTTGCAGAAGCTTAAGGCAGGTGCAAGCTTTTCAGGCCCCAGAATGTGTTAGGTTTTTTTTAAAAAAAAAAAAAAATCCAGAATCCCCAATCAAGAGGCCAAGCTCTAGCAGTAATGGAAAATGGACTGCATTCAAGTGAACAACTCCTTCCTTCTTCTTTTCTTTAGAGTCTCTCTCTCTCTCTCTCTCTCTCTCTCTCTCTCTCTCTCTCTCTCCCTCCCTCCCTCCCTCCCTCCCTCCTTCCCTCGCATGCAACCCTCTCAAGTTGTTGCAATACTCTGAATTTTGCAGATGACAGTTTGAAAATTCCTGGCTTCAGGCATTCCTTTCAATCCTTGCATGTACCCCTGCTCCACTTCCCAAAGAGCTCCTAGAGTGCCTGTCCTCCACAGATCAAACAAATCTGGCCGAAGTTGCGTCTGCCTGATCTATCAGCTGAGTTCTGGTGTAGCAGCATCTGATCACCTCCTTGCTTCACCCTCCCCACTGTCTTGGCGAGACTATTAAAACGGGGGAACAGCTGGGTGACTGCCTGCCGGTGGATAAGGTATGGCAAGGAAGTGGCACAGAAAAGTCCCAAGCTTTGTATGTGTGAATCCCAGGGCAGGCACACACCCTGCCCTACCCTGCGTCCTTGCTCAGCAGAAGGAAGGATTTCCCAGCAGAGTAGGTGTAAGCATTGTGCAACAGAGGGCATGAAACTCCTCCTCTTAAGTTTCTCTCTCAAACTCAAGAGATGATGACAACGATTATGATGATAAAAACCATAAGATATTCCAAATAACCCACGTACACAAGTCAGCAAGTCTCAGGCCATCCCCTACCTGGCAAGTCAACCTGGCTTTAGCTGGGGACGGCAACTTTTTTTTTTTTTCCAGTTCTCATTCAGATTGATGAAAGAGAAGAGAATGGGCATTCACAATCTTTTTCAAAGAGAACTTTGGGGAAATATATTCCGGGGAAGCATACGATATTCCTGCAATTATTTAATTCCAGGGGTACCATGGGTGGGGTGGGAATGTCTTGCCTTCAATTCTTCAACAGTTTTGTAGACTCTCTGAATTCTCACACTTTCATAAAAAAAAAAACACCGTGCGAGGGGTGTCATTTTAGTTTGGGAGTTGGGGGCATTACAAGGACTCCAGAATGAGGAAAAGGTGAGAAACCATCGATCAATGAATAAATTAGAATAGCATGAACAGAATCACTGCCAGCTACTGAAGTGCACTCAAAGCAAACCAAGAAAAATTCAAGAGGCACTGAAAATTTCAAGCACCTGAAGAATAAATCAGAAAAGCAGAAACATTTTTTTTTTTTGGAGCATGGCATTGTATGTATAATATGCATATATGAAAATTCAAACGTGTACCCATTAGAGTAATGGGGATGAGCAGCTGACTTGATCACAAATATTGGGCTAATGTCAAGCATTTTTCTCTAATTTTTACATTTCAAAGCTTCAGGAAACATAGGCTATCTGCTTTGCAACTAGAAGATCCTGGATTCAAGTCTTAGCATCTTTTAGTAAGAGAAAATCTCCTTTGAGTCATACTCGACTTTTGATGACTTCATGGGATATATCTGTGTATTTTTCTGGACAAAAAAAAAGAGAAGTGGTTAGTCAGTGCCTTCTTGTAGGATATTTGTTCAATTTCTCAGTCTAGTCTGCAGTTTTTCTTGGTGTCTTTTCATCCAAGTGTTAACCAGATCCTATCCTGGTTGTATGGATCAGCCAAGATCAGCTGGATGCTCCTGTCTGAATCTGTGTTATCCTAGAACAGGGGTCTTCAAACTTGGCTGCTTTAAGACTTGTGGACTTCAATTCCCAGAATTCCTCAACCAGCCATGCTGGCTGAGGAATTCTGGGAGTTGAAGTCCACAAGTCTTAAAGCGGCTAAGTTTGGAAACCCCTGTCCTAGAATCATATTAGACTTGATTGCTTATTTGGCTGCTTCCTCTGTTCCTATGAAGAGATTATTATTATTATTTGTCATCTTCTCTGAACCCAACTGGCCTCTCAGGATAGTTCTGTATATTAGAGGAAGAGCAGGATGCTGATGCAATCGATAAAAAGCAAATCATTACTTAAAGCTCAGAAGCTTCTACCAGGGCAGGATGTGTATGTTTGTTAAAATCAGCATTTCTAAGCTATATTGTGTAAGATGCCAAACCCATTTAGGAATGGGTAGCATATACATTTGTAAATAAAACAATAACATGCATTAGTATCAATGCTTGCTACAGGAATTTATATGCTTTTATATATATATATATATATAGGGACCCATCTTTATGCACCTTACAAGCCGGTCTCAGTATAGTTCTACTCATGTTTGTGTTTAGAATTATAGATTTATCTGGCTGGCCATTCAGTTCCTTAGGGCCTTCCCTTAAGAATGTTTGCAGAAACTAACAGAATTGTTTCTCCCCATATAAGGTATTTGCCAGTTACAGATGGCCATTAAGTCAAGCCCTGATTGGGATTCCAGTTCTCATGAAATATAAATCAATGTGAAACTCCTTCACATCAGGGTAGCATCATACTTAAAATGTCATTCTGAAACTCGGAAATTCAAGTTAAAATCTCCACCAAGGATCTTGGGCTAATCACTATTTCTTTGTTCAACTTACCTAACATGATTGTTAGAGGGTAAAATTGTGGAAACAAGCATGTATACGTGGACTGGCCTAAATGTATGTAATAAATAATACAACTGGCCCCCAAATTTATGAAATGCCATTCCTCCCCTGTTTTTGACTTTGGGTGAGCTTGGAAAGCACCAATTTTCCCTTTGGCATCTGGTTGTGATGGAGATCTTTGAAGCTTTTTCAGAGTTATTTCTTTTAGATTTGGTCATTTGTTTAAAGTTTTGTTAATGTTTATTTTTTTGTAAGCTGCCTTGAAAAGACTCTGATTTTCAAGATATATTCTCATTGCTTTCTCTAATTTCTGCAGAACTTGGTGCAATAGTAGCTTTTCAGGTTTCTGAGCCAAAAGTGATAATGATTAAGAAGTGGCCTAACTATAAAGCAAAACCTTAAAGCTTTGGTTTCATCAAGCATTTTGGAACGGACTGCTAAGACACAGAACCTGTGACTTCATTTTTCATTCCAAGATAAACTGTTCACAGGGAATGAGAAAGAACTGTGTGTTTTCGTCTAGAGATTTTTATATCTACAGATCTGGGTTCACATATCTTATTAAGTCATGGCTTGTCTAACCACAATTTATTGAATAAACCACATTTGGCTGGGCTTCTCATAGCACATGAAGCCAAAACCACCCATCACATGATAGCTTAGTGCAGTATGGGAACCCTGCCAGAATTTGAGAGTTGCTAGATATAGAAATTAGGGAGCAGACGTTTTGTAGAAAATAAGATGAGAAATAAGCTAATGTCAAATTTCCTGGAGAAAATTCTTTTAGGTAGTTTTGTCAAATTGCTTAGAAATTGATTTGTGTATGTATGTGTGTGTGTATGTGTGTGAGGGAGAGAGAAAGAGTGTGTGTGCCCACGTGTGTGTGTGTGTGTGTGTGTGTGTGTGTGTGAGAGAGAGAGAGAGAGAGAGAGAGAGTATACTGCACATTACTGAGTTGCAGACTGTGGATAATTTGTACTGTAATGCAAAACCTGATGAGCATGTTTGGATTATAAGCCAACTGTAGCTTGAGATCACTGTTGAATGTTCCTGTTTTTGCTAGTTGGCTCCTCCATAACCTCATGGTGTTGACTTTCTATGCCCCTGACTTTCATTCTCAGGAACTGAAGAAATAAACCATTGGTGTATTTTAGTTCTGTTCCTTTGCTTGACAGGTAGCAGAGATTGAGGACATAATAAGCCTTAAGCATGCCATTGGGGATAATTAGAGAGAGGCACAGCCTAGGAAAGAAGGTCCACTTGACATGATTCAAGTGTTCATGACTAAGCAGTATTTTCTCGATCATCAGAACATGTGTGAAACTTCTTTTGCAGCACTTCTGCATTTCTGGCCAATGGTGATCCTTGGAGAGCGTCATGAGAAGTGGCAATTGGCAGCAACAGGACATTCACAGTTATTGTCATTGATCTTGAAATGGCAAGCCTGACTGGGCGGTCAAAGCCTACTGTATTTTAAAATATATTGCATATATTGCACTCATGTAAAAAAGGGGTGAAGTTTTGATCGCCTTGTTATACTAGCACTTTGAAGCCATGTGAGTAAGTAGTGCACCTTAGTTGATCTTGGCCAGCCCATGGAATGGCAGAGTGAAGCAGCCATCTTAGGAGAAGAATGCAACAGTAGTCTCTTTTTCCCCAGTTTTCCAGACCCTGTCAGCTTTTCTTCTTATGGACTAAAAAGGATTAAAGGTAGTCTAGGACAGGTGTTTGAAGTGATAGTATCTTAAAGGAGAGATTCCTCTTCTGAACCCCAGGGCAGCTTTCAGCACCCACAAGCTCCAGATGTGCTCCTTGAAACCCTTTCCAAAATTTGTTGCCCAATTTGTAACATTTAATCTAACAGAAGGAGAGCTGATTCAGTAAGTGGGGAACAATCCCTTTAACTGTACTTAATTAAGTGACTTTCACCTTATTTAAGACGGTGCACTGAATTTAAGTTTGGCTTTGGCTTCATTTACTTACTGATTTTGGAGACTGGTCCCTCATAGGGGACCTGAAAAAAAAATCTGATCCAAATCTGATGAATTGGATCTGGGGAAAAAATGGATCTGTTCTGGGCCCAGTGCTCTTCAACATGTTCATCAATGATTTGGATGAGGGGATAGATGGGGAACTCATCAAATTTGCAGACGACACCAAGCTGGCAGGGATAGCCAACATTCCAAAAGATACAGAAGGATCTGGACAGACTTGAACACTGGGCGCTATCTAACAAAATGAAATTCAGTGATGAAAAAAGTAAGGTTCTACATTTAGGCAAGAAAAAACAAATGCACAGGTATTGCATAGGTTGTACCTTGCTCAATAGTAGCAACTGTGAGAGGGATCTCAGAGTCCTAGTGGACAATCACTTAAATATGAGCCAGCAGTGTGCTGCAGCTGCCAAAAAAGCCAACACAGTGCTAGGCTGCATTGACAGAGGGATAGAATCGAGATCATGTGAAGTATTAATACCACTTTACAATGCCTTGGTAAGGCCACACCACCACTTACCTTCCTAGGTTTGCCTAACATCAGCAAAAGTCTATTTTGCCTCATAAATCCAGCTGCAAAAAGGCACATTATACCTTTGCTCTACTTAGCCCTTCAGCATTGATGATGCTACCTAGTTTGGGTAATGAAACATCCACAAGAAAATTAGCAAGCTCAGAGAGCACATAGGACCCCTCATACTGGCTAAGTTACTTCTGTCCATGCTCTCTTTGGAATCAGAAGAGAGTAGATCAGGATTTACTGAGAAACTGCTGGATAATTAGCAACCAAAGCAGTTTGGATTTCCTGGTTTTGCATTATTTAAAATAACAAATCCTTTAAAAACACTCTTAGACAGGCAGACTTAGCCTCTAATTGGTAGCCCATCAGATATAGACTGGAACTTCTATGCATAGATCTCCTCAAAATAGGACAACCAAGGAATCGGACAAAAATAAGCTTCACCCTTAAGCCATCACTTCTTGCATCTGGCTCTTTCCCTGACCCACCATGATCCTGGCAAAACATCAAACTGAAACATGGTGGTTCCTGCAAGGTTGAAGTCTAATTACAGCCGGTTCTATCCTATCTCCTCAAAGGTTTGCCTGGCAACATTGCAAACCGGAGGGACATTTCACAGCATCCATGATCAGTGCACAACAGGGAGAATCTCTAATCTAGGCTGAACATACAGGGGTCAATATTTAAAATGTTGACTCTTAATTGCCCATTGACCTTGTCTTTGATAAAAAAAAAAAAGAGTGTTTGCCCTGTCTTCCATTTCTTAAGGCAGGACTGAATGTTGACTAGTATACATGTCTCAACAAGGCCGCCTTTTTATTTGTGTCCCACCCCCTCCACCCCCCAGTCCATTGGTTATAGCTGGGAAATTGCAGAATGTGTTGTAGAGTGAATCAATTCATATTCCCCAATCAAAATAGCACACTGTCTTTCACAACCATGTAGCTAGCAAAAGAATCTTAGCTCTTAGCTCACCCCTTTTTCAGCAGCAGTATCCCCCATCTGGTGTTTTTTAAATAAAATGGGCCTTGAACCCAGAGGACCTGTTTTGAGGGATGGGGTAAAAATCTTTAATGTTCCCATCATAAAAAGAGGAACCTGGAACACTGAAAACCCACGTCAGCATTATATTGGTTTATATTCCCCAAATAAATCCAAATATACTGACAGGGAAAGGGATGGATATTCTTCTGTGGAGCAACTTCCTCTCCTTTCCATTAGGGGAATATAACAGCCATTGCATGACTTAAAGACACTCCTGCACTCCCGCTAATGGATTACAGAGATGACTGGCTAATCATCATTTTTTTTTTTGTTCCAGTAATGCAGATCAGCATAACAAGTAATATTTTCCCTTGATATGAATCTATCTATCTATCTATCTATCTATCTATCTATCTATCTATCTATCTATCTATCTATCTATCTATCTATCTATCTATCTATCTATCTATCTATCTATCTATCTATCTATCTATCTATCTATCTATCTATCTATCTATCTATCTAATTTATTTCTCTCTTTTCTAACAAGATATTCAGCACGTCCACGTAGGGCAATTTCTCTTTCCCAACAAATAAAGTGGACAGTGACTGACTCAAAGTACTCCAGCAAGCTTCACATCTGAGCAGCAATTTCAACTCATACTTTCCTAGTCCAAAGGCTGTTCTTCCCTGCTGCCTCAGTGTTCTACATCCGCCCTTGAATCTGCAGGCAACTGCGTTGGCATGTCTTTTATGGTTCCCACCACCAATCAGTATCCTGGGTCTCTGATCTCTTTTTCCAGTCATTGCCAGTCACCTGACTTATTTCCAAGGTAATGGGCAACAAAGCCTAACACTTTTACACACCTTGAGGCTATATAATACTGGCACAGCTAAAGATAAGCCTGTTTCAGACATAGGGTGGAGACAGAATAAGAATAATATAATGGGACTATGGTAAAGAATAGGTGTTGTCATTATTTGGGGCAAGTGGGAAAGGACCTAAATGACTTTTTCGTTGTTAGATACCTCAATTCTGAATGTGTATGTGGGTGTTTATGTTGTAAGCCACCCAGAATTGCTTTGAAACAAGACAGGCAGCAAATCAATTTCATAATTAAAATAATAAAATATCAAAATATTTGGTACCTCACTGTTTTTTAAACCTGCACGTACATCCGTATGCTGTATCTGTAATCTAGGCAAGTGTAAATGCAATGGACAAATGTCATGTCTGGCCATATGGGTCCAAGAAATGCCAGATGAAATCAGAATGTAAGGTTTCAGTCAAGTAACTCTTACAGCAGGATAAGGACTGGCTGTGGGGACAGCAGATTTCATGTCAATATAATTTGCTATCAACTCAAAGATGAATAAATAGTGTGTCTACTCAGCCTGAGGAAAGACCCCAATGTTATAACTGCTCTACTTTCTTGACTATCACTGCATGATACAGAAATCTTTCTTGAAACTATGAAGGATGGGAGATGGATTAGTGTTACCCCAGTTTCTCAGAAGGCATGTGATCTGTTTCTCCATTAAATACAGGTACTCCTTGACATACGACCGCAGTTGAGCCCAAAATTTCTGTTGCTAAGAGAAATATTTGTTAAGTGAATTTATTTTACGACCTTTCTTGCCACAGCTGTTAAGCAAATCACTACAGTTGTTAAGTTAGTAACATGGTTGTTAAGTGAATCTGGCTTCCTCATGGACTTTGCTTGTCAGACGGTCGCGAAAGAGGATCATGTGACCCCAGGACACTGCAACCGTCATAAATATAAACCAGTTGTCAAGCGTCTGAATTTCGATCAGGTGACCATGGGGATGCTGCAATGGTCATAAATGTGAAAAATGGTCATAAGTCACGTTTTTCAGTGATGTTGTAACTTTGAATGGCCACTAAACAAACTCTTGTAAGTCAAGGACTAGCTATAAATGCACGTAGAAATAAGAATAATTGCAAGAAGATTTCCCTGCATTTAATTTCTGCATTGTGAAATATTCTTTGCTACATCTTATTCAGGGAAATAATTTTGTTTGTGTGTGTGTGTTTCTTTCTGCTCTGGTATTTATGAATGTAGCTTTCACATTCACATTAAACTGTCAGAGTGTGCTGTGGGAAGCAAGTGAGTATTTAGTGGAAAGGAAGATGCTTGCTTTCTCTCAAGCCAAACGATCTGGCAACATTTGCTGAGGTAGGATTATCAATACTGTATGTAAAACGTCCTCAGCCAAAAGATAAACATATATTATAACGGGAAAGCAGTATAGCTTTCAGTGAGTAGGCCTTGAGCTGTAAACAGAAGTTATTGTGTAAAATAGCAAGTAGAGATGATAGAGAAGCCAGGGGCAAAATGATGGCTTGGGGTATGAGTGCACGAACCTGGTTAAATGTAAGGATACTCTGTCTATATACAAATACAAATCTTTGCCTGAATTGTGGCAAATGGCAGAAAGATATATCTAAATTTTCATGGCAAGGGAGAAAAAAAAGAGTTGAATATTATTGTATGCACACAGATGGAAAGAATGGCTAGTGAAATTGACAAATCTTACTGAAATGGGTAAACTAATTTCTTTGATTAGAGAAAAGATAACCATTGACATTTATTGCTGACAAAACCTCTTATGGACTTTTTGCACAAATGAAAAAAATGAATTTGTCATTTATGATTAGACAGAACAAATTATAGAAAGAAGAATATTATGATGTAACTTCCGGTAGAGAGGTAAAATACAATCGCACTTATAACTGCTGTGAAGAATATTGTAAATCACTGCTTTGTTTCTTTCTTTTCTATTTTTCTTTAGCACTTTTTCTTTATTTCCACTTTTTTCTTTTTCTTTTCTTTCAGGCATACAGAACACTTTTAAACACACGATTTTAGATGGGGAACCTGAGGCCTTCCAGCTGCTATTGACATATAAATCCCAGCTGACATACCAGTGATTAATACTTCTTCAGCAACCTCAGCAGGTTCACTACTTTCCTTCCTCCAGATTACAATTTTGTTGTAATCTAGATGCCACCCTTCTATATTACAGATCAGAGCGTGATTTAGCAAAATTCATAGCATGGGTGTTCTGCTCAGTGTCTAAGCTACAACTTTGTACATTTGTGGTAATCATTATCACATAGTTTTGGTTAGGGAATGCTGTCTTGTGGAAAGTTGGGAATATAGGGATCCACGTCTAGTTCTCTCTGTGTATATATCAAGTTCACAGGTTTTGGCATAGAGAATGAACAGAAGTAACAGAATTTCCATCAGCCGATGATACTTACAGGAACCCTAAGTATCCTCTTTCTATCTGCTTGACTATTGTATTTTCATTTTTTCAGCTAGACTAAATAGACCATATTTTTTTAAAACAAATTGAAGGTGATATGATAGATTCTCCTGGCTCCTTTTTCTTCTTACAGTCATTTTTAGCTAAAAGTAATGTCTGCCTGCCTGCCTATTACAGAACACAGAACAGTGCATAAAGAGTATGTTTAATGTATACTCTGTGTGTATGTATGTGAAACTTGCCTTTTATATTCCAGGCTTCCCCAATCTCATGTCTTCCAAGTGTGTTGGAAGACAACTCCCAAGAATCTTCACAAGCAGCAAGGCTGCCATCTTTTTGTTCACCATACTCTCTTCAACAGAAAAAAAGAGTGACAAGGATATGTTAGGCATCTCAAGCATTTGCCCATCTTTACCTTCACTTTTTGGGGACCCTTCTTGGGGACTGCTGTCCCCAGATCTGTGTCCAGCCAGAGCTAAAAGGGTTTGTTGTAGACAATACAGTCTCTTATTGAGTCACCTTCACCCATTTCAAAATCTCAGGTCTCCTTTTAGGAGAGGATTTCAGTGGAAAGTCCTTGAAAACAAATCTTTCTCCTGGATCACAAAGAGTAGAGGGTTGTTGGGTGTTTTTTTTTGCAAGAGAGTATTTGTACATGCCTTGATTCCCTCAAAATAGAATATGCACCTCCTTTAAATAATCCTACTAAGCCAAGGAATGCAGTGGCAACCTGCTTGAAGAGAGTCAGAAGGAGGTACAGTTGGATCCAGTTTTTCAGCCAACCAGTTGGGCACAAACTCAGCTGAGTCCGTGTTCTTGTTTATTAGAATCAAATGTGGGCCACATCTGTGCTGCAGGCAACTTTGCTTCGTTCTGGTTTTGATTTACTTGGGGTTCCAGTTACTTAAATGCTGCTTTTGTTCTCATCTTTATAGAACCCCCAAACTGAATCCTGGCTTTGTGTTTCCCCACACTTTGGTTTATTTCTTCTCGGAAACACCAGGGCCATACAAGGCCACTGAAGTGGTCAGCTGCTGACCCAGAAACTACAATGGGTGCTTTGCTGAGGCCCTGTTATGCATGAATGGTAGTTCCCGCTCTAGGGCAGGAATAGCAGGTGAAACCCTGCTTCCTACCGCACTTCCAGTTCTGTCTATCTAGGCCATAGTCAGCCACTTAAGCTGTACTTTAGCCTGAATCCATTCATCTCCCCTCAGCCCAAGGTTCTCAAGTGAAGAGTGATCTCAGTACTCTGATCTGGGTGATTCACGTTACAATAAATGGCCTAGGTTAGCAGCCCCCAACCTTTTGGGCACCAGGGACCAGTTCTGTGGAGAAATGTTTTTCCGCAGACTGGAAGGGGCGTGGTTTCATGTGCTGCCTGCTTCCTGCAGATGGGGCTTCGCTTGTTTGCGTGGACCAGTTTCTGGCATGCCGTGGACCGGTGCCGGTCCATGGAGCGAGGGTTGGGGACCCCTGGCCTAGGTTACTATTTCCAATAATAAGTAACTTCCCGTAATGCAGCAACAAGATAACCACCTTGCTCAAGAGCCATAAATGCTGACAGGAAAATTTGGGGGAACTGGAATGTATCAGTGCATTCTGTCTGCATCTAATAGTTGAACCAAATTTCCCAGAGTCTTCTCAGCAGGTGTAGGTTGATTAATTATTGGGTTCTAATATAAACGATCCATAAAGGAGAGCCCATGGATTTGAAGTCAAGTCTTCACAATCTTAATGCATTAGAGCCAGTTTGTTTGAATCTTGCCAGCCTTTTTTTATTTTTATTTTTGCAAGGGAGGGGACAGTTCAGCAAACCTCAATTATGAGGCCATAAAAGATACTTCTTGCAGACGGAGCAGGTCCTTTGCTACTTCAATATTCCTGCTTTTGTAAAGCGTCTTCCACCATGGCAGAGCCAGCTAGCTGATTTTGTAAATAGTTTAGATTTGACATTACAATTGACAACACTTCATTTAGTGATCGTTCGAAGGTACAGCAGCACTGAAAAAAGACTGATGACCATTTTTCACATTTATGACCATTGCAGCATCCTCATGGTCATCAAAATTCAGACGCTTGACAACCGGTTCATATTTATGATGGTTCCAGTGTCCCGCGGTCATATGATCCTCTTTTTGCGACCGTCTGACAAGCAAAGTCCATGAGGAAGTCAGATTCACTTAACAACCGTGTTACTAATTTAACAACTGCAGTGATTCACTTCCCAAAAGTGGCAACAAAATGGGGCAAAACTCACTTAACTGTCTCTCTTAGCAACTGAAATTTTGGGTCGTAAATCGAGAACTTCCCTGCCTTTCATCCTAGCCATCAAAACAGTTTTATTTCTAGGCAAGGACAGCAGAGTTCTCTGTTGAATCTGGAAGGTTTTATCACGATAATGAAATGAAGTTGTGATTTTGTGACACAAGCTTTGCCCCTTATATACGTTTTTGTAATGTTGCAATGAATGTACAAGAGGTCAGTTTGGCCTAGTGGTTAAGGTGCTAACTTAGACAGAAATCAGGAGACTTTAAGTTCTAGCCCCCCCCCTTTTAGGCATGAAAGCCAGCTAGGTGTCTTTAGGCCAATTGCTCTCTTTCAACCTAGCCCACCTCACAGAGTTGAGTTGCTTTCCAATGTTATGTTTGGATTTAAAAAAACATTTCAGTCCCTTTTGCCTAGATAACAGTTCCTGTATATTCCTGTCAAGGACATCTTCCTTACTCTCTATGCAAGACAAGCAATGTTTCCATTGGAACACATGTTTCATCATTTGTCCTACCTGCCCCCCTCCCCCATCCATAAAAGATGAGGAATCTTTGCCCCCTCCCCAATGTTCTCAAATTACAGTACCTAGCAGATGTGGCCACAATAGCTGGTTGGTTTGAATAAGATTTTTATTGCATGCATCTTTTTGAAGCCTTTTCCTTTTACTTTTGAGGAAGCAGAATTGCCATTGTGGTTTATTGTTGAAATATTTTTGTTTTTTAAAACTTTAGCAGGGGTTGTTTTATTTTAAAACGCAGCATCCACTCCCATCACTGCTGGTGTTGAATTTGGTTGCTGCTTGTACCGGTACATAATCATTTATGACATTCCATTGTTTTAGTTATTGTGGCTTTAATGGCATGTTATATTTTAGTTTTAGATTGTGGTTTTTGAAACTGAAGTATTGTGTATTATGGTTTTTGTGTAAGCTGCCTTGGAAGATTTTTACTTTGAAAACTTTCTTGAAATAATTGCAGTAATAACAGTACATCTAAAATCTGTTATGAAAAGTGATAATTGCTTAATATTTTTAAGAATGTCAATTCTGGATATAGTTATTTGGATGTAAGTTGAATTCAACATAGGGAAGCTTTCTTTATAGGATTCGATTACATTCAAGTAGCTCATTAAAACCGATCAGTATTATAATATGACTGAGACCAAGATTATTAGATCCTGCCACTTCAGGCTAAAGGAAAGAGTTGCCATGTTTTAAATGTTTTCTTTGAATTGAAGACAAACCACATGCCAGCTGGAAACTAACCAATCAAGGAGAAAGAGGTCAGAATTTAAAACCCATTCATGGGTAAGCCTTAAAGACTGTGATTCTTCTTCCACCAATCTGAAAGACTGCACAGTCAATTCCCAGCCCATTCTCATCTACTGTATATCAAAAGTTTAAAAAAGAAACAGGCATTATTTTATGTGTTTTTTGTTCAATCCCAGATGCACATTCTTTACTTGGACAGAGAAGAGAGTTACCTTAACAAAGCTATTGCAAGATTGCACATTTATTCGAGCTCCTTTCTATTGTTCTTAGAATGTTTTATCATTTGATTCTAAATACTGCATGGGCTGTGTACGTGTGTGTGTGTGTGTGTGTGTGTGTATGTGTGTGTGCAGGTAGTCCTCGACTTACGACCACAATTGAGCCCAGAATTTATATTGCTAAGTGAGAAATTTGTTAAGTGAGTTTTGTCCCATTTTACCACCTTTCTTTCCACATTTGTTAAGTGAATCACTGCAGCTGTTAAGTTAGTAACACAGTTGTTAAGTGAATCTGGCTTCCCCCATTGACTTCGCTTGTCAGAAGGTTGCAAAAGGGGATCAAATGACATCAGGACACTGCAACCATCATAAATAAGAGCCAGTTGTCAAGCATCCGGATGTAAATCACGTGACCATGGGGATGCTTCATAGGTCATAAGTGTGAAAAATGGTTATAAGTCAGTTTTTTCAGTGGCATTGTAACTTTGAACAGTCACTAAATGAACTGTTGTAAGTCAAGGATTACCTGTACACACATGTATATGACTATGAATATCTAAAGATGTACCCTCAGTCCAAAACTGGGGGGGGGGGGGTTGGGAGGGAATGGGGGGGGAGGAACAATCCAATACATTTCAACATTTCAGTCCAGTATATTTCTAATAGATCAACAGCCATGCTTTCCCCAAATCTCTGCTATCTGAAAAAAATGGAGATGTCCCTAGGACTGGGCAACATAGAGTCCTCCAGATGCCTTGGACATTATTCCCTATTACTGGCTGAGGAGAGTGAAATCATTGGTCCAAAATATTTGCCAGAAGAACTCTCTCAAGAGGAATGGGTTGATTTATGCCATAAGCCTAAAAAGTGTCTTTCCTAACCCAATACGATATATAAATACATTTAGATGTTGCCTGATCTGATTGCCAAAATCTCTGTTTACAGAGATTTTAAGGATGGGTGCTTATTTGAAGCATGCAGTCAAATGATGGCATAGATCACGGGTGTCAAACTGGCGGCCCGCAGGCCAGATGCGTCACGTGCAGGCCACGCCCACCCCGGCTCCACAAAGGCAAAAAAGATCGTGATATGTCATGATATGTCACGTGACATGATCGAGTTTGTCACTCGTGGCATAGATCCTTCACCATCAGTCTGGCTTCTGGTTAGGATAGCCATTATATACTGAGGGTTTAAGAATCAAGGCAGTTGCTGGGCATTGCAAGGAAAGACACATGGGAAGAAGCATTAATGAGGAGGGTCACATTTTTTCAGTTTAAAGATCTTCCCATTATTTCAGTTCAGATTATATTGTTGTTTCTGTTTGCATCCACAGCAGGGATTCCCCAGTAAGCTAGTGGATACATTTGGAATTTGAGGACCTTTCTTGGACATTTTCACAAAATGGATGAAGTAGATCAGGGCTTTTCAACCTGTGGTACGCGTACCACTTGTGGTACATTAACAAGTGGCAGGTGGTACGCAGCCCTGCCTAGCCAAGTGTAGTGGGGGAGGGAAAGAGCCAGCGCAGGCAAGGACTTACAGTGAGAGAGTCCTCTGGAATTGCAAAGGCCCCAGGCTCACTTCTGGCTCACCCTCCCCCATGAGAAAGAGGGAGGAGATGGAGAGTGGAAGGATTCTTATGTGCTTTTGTGACTTTGAAGTTCTGGGATTTGTGCAATGTGGGCTTTGTGTTCTTAAGGAGTGTTTGGCAATTTCTATTTG
This sequence comes from Azemiops feae, assembly GCA_023970755.1. Classification (NCBI taxonomy): domain Eukaryota; kingdom Metazoa; phylum Chordata; class Lepidosauria; order Squamata; family Viperidae; genus Azemiops; species Azemiops feae. The sequence goes on along the minus strand of JALGBA010000082.1, from coordinate 504,564 downwards.
GCTGATGGCTGATGGCTCATGTTAGCTTCTATTGCTCTGCTATTGTTAGCTGTAAGTTTTGCTGCAAGGGATTTTGAAGTATTTTTGTCCTGAATGGATTTTGCCTGTAGATTCCTTTACTTATGAATGGAGCCATTTGGGGAGGCTGCCTTAGCCGGCAGCCAATACTTACTACATTTTTTCTTCTTCCTTACTTTCCTTTCTAGCCAGTAGCTAATTCTTAAAGGGGAATGTGCCTTTTTAAGCTAGTTCACTCAGCAGTTTGTCTTTTCTGTTTCTGGAGGCTTTTCCTTGTTTGATGAATATATGGAAGAGAAAAAATATGGGGGGGGGGGTTCAAATTCTTCCTTCAGAAGGAGGTGGCCATGAGAAAGAGGGAGGGAGGGAAGTCCCGCCTTAGCATTTGGCCACCAGCAGCCCTGCCATTGACTTTACTTGTCAAAAGGTTGCAAAAGGGGATCACATGACCCTGGGACACTGTGACCATCATAAATATAAATCAGTTGCCAAGCATCCAAATATAAATCACATGACCCTGGGCATGCTGCAATGGTCATAAGTGTGAAAATGGTCATAAGTCATTTCAGTGCAATTGCAACTTTGAACAGGGTTTTTTTTTTTTAGTCATCAAGTTTTTGACACCTTGCTAGGTGGTACTCGAATATTGCCATATCCTAAAAGTGGTACAATCGGTAAAAAGGTTGAAAAGCCCTGAAGTAGATGATATGGTCAGTCTGAAATACCAAGGCATTAACAGGCAAATCAATGAGATTGTTCCCAGGCGCAGTCTACACAAAATAACCAAATTTCAGACCAAAATTGTTTTTGTTTTTTTCCTGGGCATGTAGATACATTTCTAGACAAAAGCATAGACTATAGCCACTCACCATTTATTGTAAATGCAATAAGTGTTTCTTGCTTTGTAGTATGCTAGCTTTTCATTTATTTATTTGGACAGTATAAATGAGAAACTCTGAGGCTAACAGATAACAGAAGGTGCATAGATACCTCTGGATGCCATGCAGAGAACCTAGTTCCTAGGATGTGTCTACCTACTAGTAGAAAAAGGGAAGGATAAATATACTGTTACTCTGCCAAACACGAAGAGCGCTTCTGGTTTCTGTCCTCTCAAAGACCACACCTGGGCTCTAAATTGCTGTTTGCTCATTTACAGAAAAGGGGACATTTTTGGAGTCCATGAAAAAGTCAGGTAGTTTTTCTAGGGTATCCCCAAAAGAGCGGGTATCCACAGAAGTTCTCTGTTGGAGACTGATTTTTTTTTCCCTCGTCTCAATTATCTTCTTAGAATGGAGGATATTGCAGAAGAAGCTAACAAACAAAGCACATTCTTGATTAATCTGCCCCCTTTGCAAAGAAGAGTCGTCATTATGTTTCTTGACAGCTGTTCCTTCTTTGGAAAGGGGAAGTGTAATTCAGTAGTCTGGGAAATCGCCTGTATTTAAGTTAGCTGGAAGAATATTTCCCTGAATTATTAGAAAGAAGATGCTGCAAGAACCGATTGAGACATGTTACTTGCCCAGAAGAGGAATCAGGAAATGAATTTTGCTTGATAGCTGCATTGCTTTCAATTTCAAGGTTTAGCTGGGCGGCTCTGGTGGGGCAGTTTCACCTCAGACCTGTAGCTGGCATAAATACACAGCATCACTCACAGAAGTGGAAGGATTACAGGTCGTAGCCCAGCTTGCCTGGAAATATGGAGAGCTGCTGCCAATCAGTGCAGTTGTTATTGATTTTAAAAGGCCTCCATTGCTACAATCATCTTTACTCCTCCTGCCAGGAGCAGGGAGAAGCCATTTCCATCTTTCTCTACATTATTCTTCTGCAGCCTAGCAGTGCTGGCAGTGCTCTACTGCCCTGTCATCAATCATTCTAGTTGGGCATGTTGAATGTTTTAGGTCAGCACATCAGTCTGGGAACACTGTAAAGGTAGAGGCAAGCTGGTCCTTTTTTTTTTTTTTTTTACTGTTTATACTGAGACTGTGGAGTGGTTTTGAGCTCCTTTGCATCAAAATTATTTGCAGAGGAAACCTATGCATTTGTCAAAAGTCTGTTGCATGTTCAGAAGAGGAAGGAATTTGCTCTCAAATTTGCAAATGTATAGAAAAGTAGGATGCTCTGAGTAAGGTGTCCACAACTGCATCTGCAAAAAGCAGAGGAAGGACATGGCATGGATTAACATAAAATTTGAATAGGCTAATTCCTCAATGGATACTTGTAAATGTGTAAGTATTTATGCCTGATTCAAGCTACAACTCCCCAAGGATGAACAAATTGGTGGACTTGCTATTCACTTCCCATCCAAATGTTAGTTGATAACTTCAAGGGTTTCCCTGGTCTTCTTTAATATGGTACTTCATTTTTAAACCAGGCAGCTCTTCAAATATATGATGCCTTCAGATAGACTATGTTTTGTGACTGGGGATTGATGGCCACCCCATGCAACAGAACCAACTTGATGTGGTAATAAAGCTGCTGGCTTAGAAACCAGAAGACTTGAGTTCTAGGCATCCTTTAGGCTGGCTGGGTGACTTTGGACCAATCAAGGTCTCTCAGCTGAACCCACCTTATGAGTTTATTGTTGTGGGCAAAATAGAAGGCAGGAGTATTTGGTGCAGTTTATTCACTGCCTTGACTTGACCAAAACCATTTTTGTTTTAAAGAAAACATAATGTGTGTATTTAGCTCTTGAGGTTCCTGTGCTTTATGACTTGTCATACTACAGTGAAGCAGGATTTACTGCTTGTTCAACATTAAAAGTAATTGTAGCTGAGTCTGATGTGTGTGGTTGCACTATTCTGCTTTGTAAATATGGTTATGGCTTAATGTGATCTAGAACAGGGATACCCAAACTTGGCAGCTTGAAGATGCATGGACTTCAACTCCCAGAATTTCCCAGCCAGCCATGTCCACTCATAAAGTTGTCAAGATTGGGAACCCCTGGTCTAGAATGAGAAATATTGGGCAATGTGAACACCCGGTGAGTGGGGACGAGAGAGTCTATTGTTTAACTAAACAAGCCTTTGAGCAGAAAAATCAGAGCTGGTTTTGCTTCTTCTGTGCCAGTGTAAATTTTCAGTAAAGTATTATACTCTTAGTAAAATCATATCCCAGGAGTTTCTTTTTCTGGAAATGCCAACTGGACAATTGACACTGCAGCCAATGGTATTTTTCTATTGCTGTTTCTAACCAGAGAGTCTAAGCTGTCAATATGAGATGGCCTCTTTAGGAGCAAGAACTAATCTCACTGACTGCCCTGCTCTTTCTCCCTCCACCACCCCTGTTGGCAACCCACAGCCTCTCCCCACTGCAAAGGCAAGTTCATTTTTCAAGAGATGAACAGCCATCCTTGCAAAATTCAAACTCGGAGATCAAAGACTATAAACTCATGGACAGCCTTGAGGCGGCAGACCAGATAAAAACGTTTTCTTTCACATTTGTTTCCAAATAGGGGCAAAAGGGCAGACAAGAGAAAAGAGGTCTTGGGAAGTGGGGGAGGAGGCATGGCTGAATTTACAGTTTGACAAACACAAAGGAGGATAGCAATACTGAAGGACGAATGGAAGATTTATATTTCATATTTCACAGAGGGGATAAGTTTCCTTTGCCTCTGTGGTCTGGCTGGGGAAGGAAGGGACCCCTCTCTAGAACAATAGCTCTTCTACTGCACTTTGCCAAGCATCTGAATAGTCGGCTTCTGGAGAATATGTGGAGGCAGCAGCCGAAGCGGTGGCAGGGAGAACCAAAATCTGCAAGTTGCCCATCTGGATTATCCATGTTGGAGATCACCCTGCCAGGATTAAGCCCTTTTATCTCATTATTTTGGCAGCAGGGAGGGGTGAAACATGTGCTTCTGTTTCCCTCTATTAAAATGTGTGTGGTTTAAAAGTCCTTAATGGGATCCAGATTTGTAGAGTTGCATGCCTCTTTATTTATTTATAAGCTGCAAACCTCTGTGTGTTAATGGAGGGATACGTCTCCCTGAACTCAGTGGGACTCGCTTTTGGCTAGAGGCATGAGAAGCCACTGTAATCTTTTGCACTATACTTGTAATTTACTAACCCCTGTGGCCAGATTTCAATCTGTGGGGCAAAGTTCAATTGATAGGGCCGAAACTACAGAGCCATATTCTCTTGCGTTCTAAATGTTCTTTGAAGCTATTTTGGATTTTACAAAGACTAGTGTTTGATGGTAAACAAACAAAAGTGTGACATAGAAGTCCCAAAGGTGCTTTTTCAGGAGGCAACAGGACTTTCTTGTTTTTCTTTGCAGAACGTTTTGTTTCTCATCCAAGAAGCTTCTTCAGCTCTGACCGGATGGTGGGGAATGGAGCTGAAGAAGCTTCTTGGAGGAGAAGAAAAGAAAAACTTCAAAGAAAAACAAGAAAGTCCAGTTGCCTCCTGCAAAAGCACCTTTGGGACAACCATGACACGGAAGACTGAGAATCTCCATAGACATTGTGACATGGAAGCCTTCCTGGATCTAAAATAAGTTGAATTTTCAAGGAAGCTTAGGCCCTGATTAGAGTAGAAAGTCTTATTCACATGACATCCATATCTGGTAGCTCATTCTTTCAGTGTCGATGGGAATTGTTTCTGGAGACTGAAAATACGATGTCTCAAATTGGAGCTTTAGGTTTATATTGGGAAGATGCAAATTTCAGTCTAACTATCTTAGGTTATTGCTTTGGGGGTGGTGTACAGAATTATCACATACAAGAGCTGCACTGGAGAACAAATTGGACAACGCTTTCAACAGAGATAGTTAGAATGGAGAAAGAAATAGCAAAATTAACAGTCTTCCTTTTTAGTAACACTAACCTTTGCTTCTTCAGTTGCCCAGATTTTGATGCAACAAATATTGCATTCAATGGATTAAATGCCATTGCAATTTATATCACTTCCATAGCATTATCAATTATTTACATCTGTGTAATTCCCAAGATTGTGTCAGTAATGTAATTACATCATGAGCAAATGATGTAATTTGCAGTAATTGCATTGCCCTGTAACATACTCTTTGATTGACTAAATCTGCACTTCCCTTCTCCCATTAAAACAAGTTTCACTATGGCCCACCCTGAATCTAATGGACACTGGTTAGAGTGCAACATAATAAAAAAAAGCATTAAAAACATAACTAAATAATAGAACACAAGAATAAAAAGGCTACTGTATCAAAGGCATCATTCACCTAAGGGCCAAACTCTTGCTGGAACAATGTTCCTTCTTTGAAAACCTTATAAAGTAGGAGCTATTAATACGTTATACATAGGATTGGAGACTAATTCCCTAAGAATATAATCTGAAGCATGTTTGCTAGAAGAAAATGCTGTCGAATTTAGAAGGATTTGTGTTGGAATAAGCGTACAAAGAAGGGGCTATGCAAGTTTCCAACTACACAATATGTTTAATGGATTCAACAGTATACATTTCCTGGATCCAAACTTGGACTGGCAAAATCTTTTGGCTTCTGGAATACCCTTCTGATATCCTAAATGGCAGTGTATTATAACTTGCCAGTGAAAAGGTTCTTTTTTATTTTGGCACAATCAGGAAACTTGGATAAAAGTTCCAAACTTTGAAAAGCCCAAATCTAAATAAACATTGAATCAGGATGAGAAGAGTAACTCAATAAATTCTGTGTATCTGGGCTCCTTTTTTTATTGTTTATAGTTAGAATAATTGCAAGAGATTTTCTATTATTGTTTTTAAAATAATGATAAATTTTGGCTGTCATTTTCCTGAACATATTTACTGGGAAACGGAAGTATAATTTGTTTCTGAGGGTAACCTGAGACTAGGAGCAGCTGTGACCACATGATTGAAGCTCCTCCCACTTTTTAACAAGCCCCACGCATAAAAAAGAGGTAGGACTTCAATCAAGACTACCATCTTGTTTTTCTTTTACCCTGTCTCTCCTGTAGATGTTTCTGAATTATTCTGAAATCAGCTTGGTGAAAGTTGATGAATGAAGGTAAAAACAGACTGTTTCTAACAAATGACTTTTTTTTGGAAGAATACTATTCTTCATAAATGTAATTAAGGCCCAAACCACACCTTTTGCATTCTTGCTTGCCATTTAATCTACACACATACTGTAGATACATTGATGTTTGTTTTTCTTTACCATAAGCAATTGTTATTGTTTGTCAGCTTCAGTGCTTTTTCGGTGATGAGGGTGGAAAGTCTTGTGAATGTCACAGATGCCTTACACAGTTTTATGAGAGACAGGAGGAGGGTGAAGTAGATAAGGTTCTATGAAATTGAAATGACATGAGTTTCATTGGAGACCAAGATAGGGCATCCTTTAACTATGATTAAGAGGCAGCAGCTTGTAAGTAGAATGTAAAGCCTTTGTGCTTTATCCCTATTTCCTGATCATTAAACTCTGAGGTTTGAAGATACAGCTGTCTATTGATTAAATGTTCATTTAGAACCTGCTAAGGATGAAATATATGCATTTCCCTCTCTTTTCCTTTTAAAGTAGAAATTTTGGAGAATCTTAACTCTGATGAGGATTTGTACTTTTTGGGGGGCTATTTATATTAGTTATTTTTTAATTAATCTGGCTGACCTGGATTGATCTAGATAACAAAACAGGGATATACCTTGTTAGTATTTGCATGGGAAACCCTGTGGAAAACCCAGGGTTTAGGCTGAACTGGGAAGTGGAACGGGTGTTGTGGAAAGAGATGACAAGCCACTGTGTCATGCCATGAAAACTGCATGGATCTGAACCTGTAAATCACCAGGAACTGATCTAAATTAGAAGGCAATACCTTTAAAGTAATCCTAATTAGTGAATTCCATTTCAGATTAGGAATAGAGTAGATTATAGGTTTCATAAATAAATGGGCTGATGGAGGTGGATAGAGGGAGAAAGTTGATGTCTTTTACTCCACAAAATTCCTTCTCCTTCTCTGGTCGCTCTAGGACTATTTGCTATTTGCTATTTGCTGTAGGACAGTGGTGGCAAACCTATGGCACACGTGCCAGAGGCAGCACTCAGAGCCCTCTCTGTGAGCACTTCTCTGAACTGCTGGTGGTGGGCTGCGGAGCCCCAGAGTGCGCCGGTAGAGGGACCGGCAGGCTGTGGCTGCTGAAGGACACTGTCGGCCCCCATGCACTCGCTGGCCTCTCTGTGCGGGGGGCGACGGTGTCAGGCAGCAGCCACCCCGGCCCCTGCTTTGCGTTGCCCTGCGATAATGGCACCCCCACCCTGCCTCACCTTGCCTCACCCCACAGGACGAGCCTCCTGCCCACCACCCCACCTGCCAGAGACCCCCTGGATTTCCCGCTACCCTGCCCGGCCCCCACAGGTGTCCCTCCCCACGAGCAACATCGAGGTGACCATGCCCACCTTGGCCACACCCACCCAGTCTGCCATGACCACCACAGCCACGCCCACCCAGTGGGCCACGCCCACCTGGCACCCGGCGATAAATAAGTGGGGTTTGGGTTGCAGTTTGGGCACTCAGTCTCTAAAAGGTTCGCCATCACTGCTCTAGGAGGAATAAAACAGCAGGTTTTTTTACAGGACAAAAGCCATTTTAGGAATAGTGACTTTTGGGGGGTGAAATGGTGCTCAGACAGAAATAACTATTTTTCTCTGCTACCATCCAAATTATGATATCATAAAAGCCTTTTACGCTTTTACTATTGGCAGATGCATTCAAGTATTTCTCAATTTGTTTTGCTAATCTAGGAGCTAGAGCCTTGAACAGGGACCTTAACTATGAAAAGCAGGCCTTTAACCTTGGTTTATGCTGTCCTTGCTTTTTTATTTTAACATCTTGAGATTTTTTTATTTTTTTTAAAAATATCCTTTTTCCTGGAATGTTTTTTTTCTCCTGCTAATCACATCCCTGATGTGTAATTCTACTCTGATTGGGATATTCCAATCAAGCAGTATTTGCATGCCATGTTTTTCTCCAGGAGTATAACTACGGTAGCAATGTGAGAACCTCCTGTGCTAATTTTATGATTCTTCTTTTGTTGATGTGTAGCTTTCATTTCAGTTTTGATGAGTAGGTCATAGCAAATGTCAGTGAGGTGACCGCTTGAAAGGAAATGTCACTAGTGACTGAGTCCCTTGGAGGTTGTGTACAGGAAATGATAGTAGTGAAACAAAGCATACTCGGATTCTTTATTTGGGAAGATTAAGAGAGACAATGAAATCTTACTGTTTAACATCCTGTGTGATTTTAAAAGCTTCCTTCTGATTCCATGGCCTTCCGTTTCCTGATCCATATTCTCCCCCAAAATAAGAACAAATTTGTATGCGCTGTAGCATAATATGATTTGTGTGGTTTAGCTTACCATATATACTGTGAACCCAGCCCTTGTGGTTTGTGTATGATCGTTAATGGCTTAGTGTTATGAATGAGCTGGAACACAATGGCTTTTTCCAGAAAATGGTTAAAACAAACAGAAATTTTCATGGTGTGTGAATTCAGCCATAGTTTGCTCAGACACAATATAAACCACAATTGGCTGAGTTTGAGCAATACATTAGGCCATAAGCCATAGTGTTTGAGTTCACAGCATGTGAAGCAAAACTATATCATATGAATTAAACATTTATATTCAGCTGTAGTTATTCCTGCAGCAAAATCATCCAGTTATTCTATTAAAAGAAAGGGAGAAGTGGCAGAAAGAGGGGGCGGGGAACAAGATAAAAATGCTTCAGATAAGCATAGCTCACTAAACCTCTTGCTAAATGAAAATGTAGAGATATTTCATGCACCTTAAAAAGTGATGAGGAAATGTGTTTATTTGTTTAAACATGTTTCAGCTTCATTTATAGACTTGTAATAGAGGCTCAGCAAGTCATTCTCAAGGCAGAGTGCTACAGTAGGATCTTTTTTCTACCTGGTTCCTTTTAACCCACTACCTCTCCCTGTTGGCATCACTTTTTCTGAGAGCAACAAAGAAAGGCTATTGCAAATCCTTCCTGAACCTGAAGTATTTCAGATGTATTGCACAAAATGGCTGGGGTTTGGGGTAGAAATTGTAATGCAGGCTCAGAGGAGATTTGGCTTTTTAAATCTACAATATACCAGGGAATGTTATGCTGAGAGACTGTAAAGTTGGAGGGATTATGATTTCAGTACTATCCCCCATGGGATTGGTCAGTTCCATGAGCGAGAGATCTGAGTCCTTGAAGACCCAAACAATGATCCAGTACCGATTGCTGCCCTCACTAAAGCGATTGGTTGACTCCCCAGCACTGAAATGGGGATGGAAAGATCTCTCTTAGGGTTTCTTTACATGCCTCTAATCATAGCTTCCGCACAGTTGATTGGTGTTAATTTTTATCCTAATGAATAGAAAGCCAACTCTTTAGTTTACAGCTTTGTTATTCTTGCCATGGGTTATCCAGTTAACTCACAACTTTTGGAGTTTTCATATGCTATAGTTCAATATAAGCTGACTAGTGCTTGTGATTGGTAAATCTGTATCCTGTAAATACAGATTTAAGTTCCTACATCATGCTAAAGCATAATGTAATTTTAATTGATGTTGGCCTAAACTGATGGGTAAACCAAACTGCTATAGTTGTATTAATAGTTTAATATGGTGTATAAACACATAATTAAGGGAATTATCGCTTAGTACCAGGTGTAAGTCAAATCATAGACTTGGCGTTTAGCTGAACTGAAATTTTATCTATCTACCAGACTGAATTATTCCCTGGAATCTCAAGAAGAAAATCAATCTCAAGATAAATTCAATTTTGGAGACTGTTTTATGACGTAATTGTACTACAAAAGAAAGAAATAGGAAGAGATGGAAGGGAAACTGTCTCTTCTGGTAAAGATCATGCATGAGAAAAAAATCAGTAACAAATACTAGTTTTCAAAGGTTTGATACATGCATATTTCCTGCAAATTTTTAAAAGAGTGTTAAATAGCTGATTTTATTTAGAAGAAAGACTATATTTCCCCAACACCCTACTTTATTCTTTGCTAAGTATTGTCTGAATTTACACAACCCACTAAACTATGGTTTTCATACATTAATTGGGTTCACACAATACTTTTAATTACTATAAAACCAACATGACCCACATTATGCCTTAGTGAGATATAAATGCATCCAATCATAGTTTATTCAACAATCCATTATTACAGCATGTCATCGTATGAACTCTGATCTCAGTTCACCACATCTATTCAAATAGTTCTACCAGTCATTGTGTACCAAAGTATACAGTGGTACAAAAATTGTATCACTTTAATTACACAAATTGAATTTAAAATTCCCAGCAAACCGCAGTCTCTTTCCTAATATTTAATAAGAGATTGCAGTTAAAAGTTAAATTAAAAATTTAGTGTATCTCAGCATTCTCTAGACTCATATTTGATTTGATTCTAAAGGAGAATTAAAACTTAAGAATTCATTATTATTCCTGCAGTGCAGGAATATGGGCCATCATTTTTTTAAAAAATAGTAATGCAAACAGTCTTTGTTTAGCAACCAGAATTGGGTCTGGCAGCTCGGTTTTTAAACAAATTGGTTGCTAAGTGAAACTGCTTACAATCTCACTGCAGCTTTCCTTTGCTTTACAGGTCATAAATGTGAGGAAAAGTTACTTTTTCATCACCATTGTAATTGCAAATGGTGATTAAACGAGGTCTACCTGTAAGCAACCTGCGGGCTATTCCAAGTCACATCAATGGGAAGGTTCTGAATAAATTCTGATTAAAATTGGCAAGTTTTAATCACAACTCCCTTGGTCGGCTGACCTCTCAGTGAGCTTCAATTCAGTCTATTTGTCCCCATGTTGCATTTCAAGCTTTATGAGTAAAGCCTACTGAAATTCCGGGCCTTGCTTCTTCGGCCACAGAATATCATAGCTGCTCTGCACTTTCAAATCTAACTTCCTGCCCATCGCCTCGAAATAACCACGAGTCAGGTCGAGGCTTTGGAAACTTTATCCCCTTTTCCGTGTCAGGGAAAAGCTGCCAAAGCGCTTCGAAACGCAGTCCTCGCCAATCGCGGGACGCGTTCCCACGTTTTCAACAAGTTAAACTTGTGAACGCGAAGCCGTGCCTCGCATTTTAATCCAGAGGGGGTGGCTGAACTAGATCGGTGTCCTTTTGACTCTCACGTTCGGGAAGGACTCGCTCGCGGTGGAGGCGGGCGCTTCGCTCCCGAGCACCAGATGGAGCACTTGAACAGCAAACTTTCCGAGTGGCCTGCCATTGGTTGAGGTTGGGCCAATCGCGAGCGCCCTCGGCAAACAATGCAACTTTCTCCCCTGCTCAGTGCGGGTTCCTTTCTTTCAATTTTTTTTCCTCCTCTTTTTCTTCCCTTTCTTTTTCTTTTATTTCCTCTTCTGTTGTTCCTCGTTCGCGCGGTCCTCCTCCAGCGCCTTGGTTCCGATCGGCTGCGCGGGTGGGGAGAAGCGGAGGCCGGGCGCAGGTGGATCCGCCTGGAGAGGCGTTAGCGGCTGTGGCTTCTGAGTGATGGAGCTGGCTGGGATTGCCGAGCCTCGCCGCTGATCTCGAGCGCCGGCAACGAGGATTGGCCCTTTGGATGGTTCACTGCCCTTCTTGACCCGTGCGTGTGAAGCCAGCAAAGAAGCTTAACGGATCTCTCCTGCGCGCTCCCGAAGGGAGGCAGCAGCCGGGAGGAAGGGTCCACCCATGCCAGGACTGCACCCAGCGTTCGGCACCACCGCTAAAACGAGCAACAACAGTAGCAGCTCCTCCAGCGCTCACGACTCCGATTCTCTTTTCTCCTCCCCAGATGGAATTAAAGGGCGAACGGCAGAGGAGAAGGGCGTGAGCCTGGCCGAGAAGAGCGGCGCCTCTAGCCAAGGTAAGAGCCGACTCGAGCCGGCGGCGGATCCCTCCTCGGGGGGGGGGGGGAACGGTGACAGCAACCCGCTGCGAAGGGAAACGGCGACTGGCGTAGGAAAGGAAAGACGAGCCCAACCGGGGCGCAGGGAGGGGGGGTCCCCCCTTTCCTGCATTTTCTCCGCCTCGTGACTCGCCCAGGAGAAAGGAGTTGTGCGGCGGGGGGGGGGGGGGGGGGATTGAGCTTTCGTTTCTCCGAGGACGGCAACGGGGCAAGGCCTTGAACTGCTCAGAAAGCGAAGCAGCCGTAGAAAAGCGGGGAGTGGGGTGGGGTGGAAGCCCTTTTGGCTGCTTGGAAACGGAAGGCTGAAGTCCCACTTGCGCGTTTTCTGGAATCCGCAGGAATCGCTTTTCAATTCGGTGGGACTCTCACTACCCAGTAAGAACATTAGAATGCCGGCGTTCGAATCTGCTGCACAGTCGGTCATCCCCAGCGGTGAAGGAATGGGATATGCTGGTGGGGGATGATGGAAGCGGTAGTTCGTCCACCTCTGGAATCTGCCACAGTTGAGGGAGGCTGTGATAGTTTCTCTCCTCTCACCCCATCCCACCCTACCCTCTGCCTAGGCATCTATAATGCAAACACATAATATTGAGTGGAGTCCCTGTAACAGGGTCTGGTGGGTGCCCCTTTCCAGCTAACTTTAATTGACATGTTCTGGTCCAGGAAATCCAAGCAATTTCATACTTTAGTTTTATTTTGTTGAATAAAACTTGACTCACTGGCCTCAGCCATCTGAAACTCTGTGTTGATTTTATGCATTAGCATTTATATTACACTTTAAAGAGTTCCGAAACCTTTATTAGAACTCTGTTGTTTTTCTTCCCTAGCTTCTCTCCATTTTTTTTTTTTTTTTTTTTTTTGTAGCTCACCATAATTCAGGGTTTGTTTTATTGATTTGGAAGACGGAAAGATCTTGTCTTTTAGGTAAATGGCCCTGATTGTCATTTAGTAACAGAGACACCGCGCTTAAACATCTACTTATCCTTTGTGGGCTATGTAAGACAGTATGATAATCATCAAAGGATTTACTTGCTTTGGACTTTATATGCTTCACCTGGACATAGTGTCTGGCCCTTCTTACACCAAAGCTTGGCTGGTCTCTTTGTCCTACTCTCCTATACTGTCTGGTCCAAAAAACTGAATTTCAATTTGGCTTTAATATGCATTGAAACTAGAACTGTTGTGATTTTCCCAAACATGTGTGACTACAATACCCATTATTGGCCCAGGGATGAGAATAGAAAGAGCAATATGTGCAGAGGTTGCCAACTGTCCATGTCATTTTTTTTAGAGGACCATGTACCTTTTCTGAATGAAAAGTTGTAGCTAATCACTGTTTTGCTTTTTCTAAGAGATTTTCTGGTTATTTCCAGTTTCTCTCAATTAGTATGTTTTAAAGATCCTTCTGTTTTTAAAAAGTCTTCAGTGTGCACATACAAATACATGCTTTACCAAGACTGTGTTCTTGATAAGGAGAAAGTATTCCTACTCTGCTGATTAGCAGAAGTTCTCCCATCTTCAGCCATTGTCATCTATGGCTTGTATTGAGACCGTTCCATTAAATACAAGATGGGTCAGGGTAGCATGTTGCTCTTGTTGCAAGCTTGAGAGGAGCAGATGAGTGTTAGTCTTGCCTGATATGTGATTTTATAACTTGGTGGTAAAGAAAAAGTCAACATACTTCAGGCTTTGGTAAGTGCTGGGTGTGCACTTAGCAGAGAGAAATATAATGCTTTATTGTTAGGGTTGTTATGGATTCCCAAACAAGATGCATTTACATTGGTCAGGTGGTCAAGAAGAAGGATCTTCAGAAATGTGGAGGACCTCTTCCTGGGGACGAGAGTGTGTGAGGACCCATGATTGAGCAACATGTCCCGAGGCGTTCAGTGGATGCTCTGGGCCTCGTTTTGTGCTATACGTACCTAGCAAACTACAATTAAAAATTAAAGCATGGGAGGGGGGCAGTGAGAACCAACCCAGTCATTCAATGACAAAAATAAAAGGTTATATTCTCCTGCTATTAATGAAATATAACAGCCTGATTTCCTCTTAGAACATCTACATTTAAGAGAATTTTTGATAACTGGGCCGAGAAACATTTCAACAAAGTTTTGAGATCTGCTTATTGGAATAGATTTGGTACTAGATGAGGTTTTTAAATGCAATCACTGTGGCTAATATAAGGCAGATGTTACTGATGGCTCATACCAATCATTCCTTTTTGGAAAAAGGGAAGACTAATAAATTCATGAATGGGAGAGGCTTCTGGTTATCTTGCTTGCATTCCCTAACATTTTCCCCTCTCTTTCTTTCATCTCTATCATTAACAGATAAACAGTGCATCTAATATTTGCCCATCCACAGGATATTTAATTAAAGCCTGCTTGCATAATGTGATGATTCTGGGGGTTTTTTTTGTATGTGGTGGTGATATTCAGCCGTGAGCTCCTCAAGGGCAGGGATCAAAGTAGCAGGTGAAAATCTTGGGGGCTTCCCCAGCATGTTTCATATTTTCAGCTACCCGTTTCCATCCTAAGTGCCAAACGCTGATACGATTCGTTCTCATCTCAAATAGAATTGTATGGGGTGTTAGCGGTTTTTGGAGAGCTAATCGTTGTTTAACCAAGGAGCATAAACGGAAACTCAAAATCCGGTCCTAAGATTTCTAGACTTCAGTCCTGGGCTTCTCTTCTCAACCTGTATGTCTTCCCCACTCTTCTTCCCCAGCAACTGGAATCCACAGAGCTCTCATCTCTTTTTATAAAGCTCTTCTGGCTGGTGCATTTAGCCTATGAGTCCTTTCGTGCTAGGATTTTATTCTACAGTTGTCTTGTTTCTGGTCAAAAATGTTTTCATCTCCCGCTCTTAAGTTTCCTCTGTTTCCTCACTTTTTCTGCCATATTTTTTTTTTAATCCACTTTAAAATGGGGTAGGGAAATAAACCCAGAATAGCTGTGTAACATCTTTTGATTGGCAGTACAAAGAGACCTCTATCTGAAAACAATTGTTTTTTCTGTGAATGCTTCTTTCACTTTCTGCAGATTCTAACCCACAGGTGTACAACCTGTTGGGGGGACCCTTTTGACCATGATGGCTGAAAAACAGTGGCATGGTTTCCTTCTGTTCTGAAGTGAGAAACGGATAAAAAGCATAGTCTATATGCTCTAAAAAAAAAAAGCCACATTACAATAAAAAAAAAGATCCTCAGTCCTATAAAGAAAGATTCTCCCAAATCCCAACCTTGGAATGCAACCTCAACTGTCTTTAGACTCAAATGTCTTCTCCCACTACTAGAATTTGTATACAGCTTGTCCTTGATGTATGACCACAATTGGAGCCAGAACGTCCATAGTTAAGCAATGCTGTCGTTATGTGAATTGTGTCCAATGTTACGACTTTTTTTTTGTTGCTGTAGTCGTTTATTGAATTATACGGTCATTAAGTGAATACAGTTTCCCCCATTTCCTTTGTCGGAAGCGTTCCGAGAAGGTTGCAAATGGTGATGACATGACCCCAGGGTGTTGCAACCATTGTAAATATATGCCAGTTGCCAAACCTCTGAATTTTGATCACCTGATCATGACCCTGCAGTGATCGTAAGTGCAAGGACCGGTCATGAGTCGCTTTTTCAGTGCCATCACAACTTTGAACAGTGATTAAATGAATAGTTGTAAATTGTAGACTCCCTATATTCTTTAATCACATATACTTTACAAGAAGTCCCTCAAGGAAAGACAGACAAAACGAAAGAGATTATAAAAGTAGTTTTTTTAAAGATTTGGATTAAAAATAGCAACTAGGGACAGTAAAATGAATATGGAGAGTCAAACTCTGCATGAGTGTGTGGAAGAGAAGCAACAATTCCAGTCTCCATTGTGCTTCTCCCACTTCACCCAAGACATGCCAGGCAGAATTTGGTACTGATAATCAGGCTGTACAGAAACAACCTGAGGATCACTGGCCTCTAGCATGGACAAGACTGAGGTCACCACAGCACTTTTTGCTTTAGGTTTAAGGCTTTTTGAATTCATACCAACAGCCAATTCCCACATCTGCTGAGTTTACGGTAAAGCAGACTTTCAGCATATCATAGAGCGGTGTCTAAGGGTACACTGATATAGACTCCCTATATTCTTGTTCTGTATTCTCTCTCTCTAGAAATCGCCTTAGAGGTTACATGTTAGCTTTCCAATGCAAGGTGTTTCCAGCTGGGGTGGGGGAGCCCAAAGCAAGAAAAACCTACTTAAATGTTTTTCTCCTGTAAGTTGGTAACCTTATTTTGGATCTTTGTCTCAAGAGCTAGGTTCAGTCTTAATACTTGGATATGTCTGCTAATGTCTTCTCTACAACTCCCATGTTTACACAGTTGAGAGCTTTAGGGAGCAAATCTGAGTATATCCTCTCCAAAGTGAGCCACATTGAGTTCAGTAAGGTTTACTTCCAGCTAGCACTGCAGCCTTATCCTATATAAAGCTTTCTTACTGAACTGAAAGCGACTTCATAATAGGAACGCATAGGATGGTCTGCTAGCTTTGTAATATGCTGGGGAAGGGAGACTTCTGCTTTTCTTGCTTCTTCAGGGAAAGGTTGGAAAGGTTTTTTTTTTCTTGATGAGAGTTAGTTCTGGAGGAGCCCTGTCCTCCTTCATGCCTGCTTGAAGGCAATTCAAGAAGTTTTGCTGTGTCTTTGGCTCTTGCTTCATCCCAGTCTTTCCCATGCGTATGTTGGCTGCAATTGCTTCATCAAGTTTACTCCCTCTTCTCCAGCAGTCCCAGAATGGCCCAAGCAACAGCTTCCTGTGCTTGCAATCTGATTGGGTAAAGAATGCAAAGGAAGATGGGGCTGCTATATATCCAATCCAGGAATGGAGAACTCAACGGACCTTTTGAAGTTTCTGGACTCTTATCATAAGCTATTAAAAGTGTAGGAACTCCTTCCCCTTTATCTCTTCCTTGTATCAGAAAATAATCTCATTGCATGCTAACAGCCCATTCATACGTTCAAACAGAAAGTAATCTTCCTCTAAGCACCAGCTGGACTATCAACCAGAGTTGCCCTTCAGAGCTGAAGTTCAACACTGAAATAACTTGAGACTTTAAAAATTGAATTCCAAAAAAGAAAAAGAAAAAAGGAAAAGGGTGAAAATTGAATAGCATGTCATTTTCATTCACATTTCTTGTTTTTAATTTATAAGCCAAAACAGGGTTTTTAGAATAATGGGTGCTACACGGAGAATTTCACCCAGGCACTTTAGGAAAGGGCTGCTGTTTAGTGATAGAGTACCTACTTTGAATGCTAGAGGATACAAATTTACTCTGCAGAAGAATATGTGGAAGAGCTGGTGCTAGGCCACACAAACCCACACTGATTCAGTGTGGATCTACTTTTTTCTAGCCAAGCTGGGGGTATGATGACTTCTTTATTTAACAATCTGCCTGATGAATATATCAGATTACTTGCCAGCTCAGCAGCTTTTTTTAAAAAAAACACGTCATTGATACGCTGCATCCCATGTAGTACTGTATTTTCTACTGTATCTTTAGTTTATGGGTTAGGTCTGCCTTTTTCTAAACAAACGCTACTTTTAAAAGTTCTCAGGTTTCATATAGCCACGATCTAAAATAACTTACAGTAAACCTGGGGACATGAGTGATTCTCTCTCTCTCGTTAAACCCTGGCTAGTTCTACATCTGTGACTATCAAACTTGGGAGGAACAACTTGCAGCTAAGCTTTGTGTACAAGAATGAAGCTGCTGAGCTGGCATATTTTGCATGTTCCAAAACTGCATTTCTAGAAACACAGCTCTAGCTTGAAGGTAGCCAGATGCAAAAGGGGCATGGCTTTCACTAATAGGGAATTTCCACAAATATCGTCCATCTGGTCATGCAGACTGTTTGGCTGGAATGCTCTCTTAAAATTATTAAAGGTGCAGATGTCTAGTGCTGTTCTGAAGGTGAACAATAAGTGTGTGGGGAAAGCTAGTTATAATGATGTGCACACACACACACAAACATACATACACACACCATGCCGTGTTCTGCATTATGTGTGCTGTCTTCAGGGTCTTTCTCTCCCGCTCGCACAGAAATTCTGCTGATGCATGATATAGAAGCAGCTGTGTTCATTTGGACGGCGCTTGGAAAACTACTCTGCAGAGAAGCCCAAAACATAAGAGTGGCATCTTAGAGGCTTCATTGTTGTGGATGTTGCTGTATTGGTGATCTTCCACGCCGGAGAGGCTGGGGAATTCCATTGTCATGGCAATTCTGTGAGGAAAATGCGTCAGAAGCACTCTCTGTGTTGTGTCTGGTATCTGTGGTTCCCTTCTTAGGCTTAGGTTGCTAGAAGCTTTGATCCACTTTGGGGATCAGGGATCAGATGATGTCTCTGGGGTCTGTTAATAACAAAGACCTCACCCGCTTCATTTGGTAAACTTTTGGAGAGAGACACCAAAAATGAATGACAGAGCAGAAAGCTTGATTCCACATTCCTTGAGCTTAGCATTTTTATTCGGTGCTGATACTACTAACTGTTTTCCATGAGTTGGAATGGGTTTGGGGAGAGAAAGATAAAGAATCTGGCATGCAACTTTGGTTCTCAATATCCTCCACTTTCATCACGAGTGTGTGTGTGTGTGTGTGTGTACATATGTATAATAATCAAACTTAACAAAATGTCTAGTGAGAGGAATTGGTCAAAATACTCCTGGTATTTAAAAGTTGGTGATTTTATTTTCTTTCGGTTTTGGGGAGTGGTGGAAGGGGAGTGGTTTATGTCCTTTATGTTGATTTTATTTGTGAAAAGAAAAGATCTTCGGCCTGGGGTTAATTGGCCAATGAAGCTCCTGTCATCTTCCTCCCTCCCTCCTTCCCTCCCTCCCTCTTGGGGGGGGCTATTAAAAATCAGTGGTAGGTCACATGATTGGCTTCAGACGTTCTGCAATTGGCATCTCTAGGTATAGCTAAGAACTGCTTGGAAGTCTTGAGAGTCATAAGCAATCAGCATAGATGACCATTCTGGACTAAATGGAGCAGAGATCTCACTATTGTAAAAGGTTCCCGTATTGCCTATTTTCCACCAAGAAATTCAAAATGATATAATGATCGTTTTCAGGCGAAGAGAACCATGCAGGCCTTGTTCTGGGCATAGAAGACCCTAGTTCTTAATGACCCCAGAGTGTATGACTCAGATTCAGATGGGGAAGCTTGCATATCTAGAAGTTTATGTGCCTAAAGTTCATTCTGCAACGCATTCCACAACCTACATGGTGGAATGGTATAATTTTTTTATGCAGCATTTCTGGAAAATGCCAGGTAGAGAAGGCTGGACTTCAGCACTGAAATTCAACAATTTTATTTGTTCTCAAAAAGACTAGTAGGATTGATCTGGTTAATACTGTATTGTTGTAGAAGAAGAGTTTGCCAAACCACTTCCATTTTGCTGCCTAAAGCTACATGGAGTTGATATCCATGAAGTCACAAGGAGTTGAACTTACGTTGAAGCAGACTTTATGAAAATAACTAGTAACTGACAGATTCCTCTGTTTTCATTTGGACCCAACCAAACTCGGGACCACTTATCTTGTGGGTCACAGAGTCACACATTTGAGAGCTGTTCAGACAACAGGACAATATTTGTCTGCTGATGGCTGATATGCCTGATTGCTCCTCCTGCTGAAGTAACTGATTTCTGCTCTCTTTGTCATCTGAATATAGCATGCAGAGCAAATCACAGACTCCTTAATTGGTTTTCATATTGCTAATGGTCACCCTCTTGACCAGAAGTCCTCTGTGCTGTTCATTTGGGCAACATAATAGACCAGAGGCAGGCTGCAGGAAACTATTTCCACTCAGCTAAGGGGCAGAAGAAAGAATGATTTATTTATTTACTTATTTACTTATTTATTAATCAGACAAAAATTACAAATTCAAATGAACAAAATGAAAAATAATAAAATGTGACAGGGGCGATAGGCGCGTTTGAGCACTTACACATGCCCCTTTAGGAATCTCTTAAATATGGGATGAGGTCCACAGAAGTTAAGTTAAGAATTAAAACTGTGAAAGTTAGTAGTTGAGACAACTGAATCGGGTAAGATATTTCCATGATTGAGCACAGTTGGTATGTTTATCACTACATAACAAATCTAAGTTATTTCAATGTGTGTATCGTATAATCTTTTATGTAATACCTAGATCAACCTTCATACCTTCAACACAGGGTCCTTAAATGCACAAGCAGTAGCTCAGAGGCATAGTTCCCGTGTGTATCCTATTTTAGATGACAAATGTGGGGTGGAGGGGGGGAATCCTGTAACTGAATGCTCTAACTAGATGGCCTTGATAGGGTTTTTTTTTCTTTAAAGGCCTGCCCACCATCCCATGGCAGTGATTTCTGACTGCAGCACATTTTCCACTTCACTTGCTCTTTTTAAGTGAACTATGTGGAAAAAGAATAACTGTCCCCTAATTATCATATCTGATGTTTGCAAATGGCTCAGAATGCTTGAAAGTGTTTCAAATGCCTTATCTCAGGGATTTTCAAACTTGTTCAGGCTGCAGAACCTGTTGGTTTTTTTTTTTAACGTATTTCCCGGAACCCCTGATTAAGAGGCAAAATTTTAATAATAGAAAATTGGATGTGCTGAAGTGAACGTTTTTCTTTTGGCCCTTTGTCTTTCATGGAACCCCTATAGTTCCACGGAACCCAGTTTGAAAAAGTCTGTCTATTAAGAAGCAAGTCAGTATTATTGTACAGATTGCAAGGAGGGAAACTAAAGCTGAATGGGAATGGTAAAAGTGAGATTTGATTCAGGGTCTTGTTCAGCTATGAAACTGTCATTATGTTAGCCCTTTTCAACTTTTTTATCCTGGAGAACCCTTGAGGAAATTTTTCAGGTTACAGGGACCCTGCATAATTTTTTAAAAAAATTAGAAAATGTCACAATCCAATTAATTTCTTTTTTTTAATAGATATTTTATTAAGTTTTTATAGTTACAAATCTTTAGTGCTTAATAAACAACGTGTTGTCTGGGTTCACATATTTAACATTGATAGTAATGCAACTTCCATTCCTACTCTCTACTCCATTTTTCTAGCCATTTTTAAAAATTATCCCGTGTTTGAAAATATTCTGTATCTTCTTTTCTTTTCATTTTCAGTGTAAGCCTATCCATTTCCGCACAGTCCAAAATTTTCTTAAATGTGTTTTCTTCTATTGGTGTTTCTTCATTTTCCAATACTGTGCAAATGTAATTCTCGCTGCTGTTAATACATGTAATATTAAATATATACATTTTTTGTCATAGTTCTCTGTGATTATACCTAGAAGTAGTAGTTCTGGCTTAAAATCTACATGTTTTTTTTTAACATTTTCTCTAACCACATGTGTATTTTTGACCAAATTTTTTTTTGCTTTAGGGCATGTCCACCAGAGGTGATAGTACGTGTCTGGCTTTTTTCATTTCTAACTTACTCCGTCTACTTTCACATCTAAAATAATAGCAAGTGACAGATGTGACATGTAAAAATTCCCACCGTTGCAATTGTGTGATGCACAGAGTAAAAAAAAACAACCCACAAGATTTATTTTTTAAGGTATCTCTCACGAAACTCCTAATGCCCTCTCATGAAACTGTGGGGCTGCATGGAACCTAGTTCAGAAAGGCTGCATAGCATGATCTTGTCCCTGATTCTTTTTTGTTGTTGTTGTTCAATATTTTATTAATTTTTTATAGTCACAAATCCTTAATATTTTAACAGCAACATATTGTCTGGGTTCCAATGTTTAATTTACTAATACATGTTAAATTCCTTTCTCTCTACTTCGTTTTTCTAGCCATTGATAAAATATATCCCATGAATCTAAAATATTCTGAATCTTCTTTCTCTTTCATTTTCAGTGTCAGTCTGTCCATTTCTGCACAATCTAAAATTTTCTTAATTATCTCTTCCTCCGCTGGTAATTCTTCATCTTTCCAATGTTGAGCAAATACAATTCTCGCTGCAGTTAATACATGTAACATTAAATATACACATTCCTTCTCATAATTTCCTACAATTATACCCTAACAAAAATAATTCTGGCTTAAAATCTATGTGTTTTTTAGTCATTTTCTCTAACCATATATGTATTCTTGACCAAAATCTTTTGGCTTTAGGGCATGTCCACCAAAGATGATAATATGTGCCTGGTTTTTGTCTACATTTCCAACAATTGCTAGACATATTTTTAAACATTTTCGCTAACTTCACAGGTGTTAAGTGCCATCTATAGAATTGTCCCTGATTCTTTTCATCTCTATGAAAGACTCAGTGGTAAAGACAATAAAGCAACTCCACACACCCCAAAAAAAGTCTGTTAGCTGAAACATTTTTTAGGAGAAAAAGTGATTATTCCTTATTTGGTTTCCACAAACCAACTGGTATACCTGCAAAAGAAATTGGGTTCAGAGTTGCAGTTAAAGATACTGAATAAGCAATGTGCTAAACCACATTTTATAAATCACAAAAGTTGCATTCGTATAGCATACTCAACCTCAGCCAAACAAATTACATTATGGATTAGGGTGATGTGTTTGCCTAGCCAGAATTGTAGCTCACATGCTAATATATTTAAATAATCTGGCACATTCCGTATGCGAATGAGCGGCATGGTGGCCTAGTGGTGAAGACACTCACCTCTCACTCGGAAGGTAGAGAGTTCAATCCCAGGTAGCGCCATATGTTTCTCTCGTACAGCGCAAAACAAAACCCTGCTGCAAACTCCATGTAGGCTTCAGGAAGGGCATCTGGCCAGTAAACGCTCAGCTCCATCCAGTCACCCCTACCCTGAATAGGGACTATAGGGAGTTCTGTATAGATAGCAATGAGGATTCAAAAGAAACTCCTCTCTATCCTTCGCAAAAAGATTACTTAAAGCTGCAATTTATTCACCATTGACAAGCAATTGCTGAAATCTCGGCATCCCCATCTAAAGTTGCAGCTGAATGCTTCTTATATTTCTAATCACACAAGGCAGCTAAGATGGCAAGTATGATGCAATGGTTGCATTATTGCTTCAGAACTGGAGAGATCTGGGTTCAAATCTCAGCTCATACATGGTCAATCTTTATTGGAAGTTTGCTGTCAGTTTTAAAGGAAACCCCGGGAGGACTAGGAGTACAAGGACAAGTCAAATATATTGACGCCTTTCCCTAGAAAAGGAAGATGAATTATTAACCATAAAAGTAATGGATCCTTTAGCCAAGCCATTTCAGGATTTAGGTTTCCCTGTACAAACCTATGCAGAGTTAATTTATGAATGAGTATCTGTCTTCCAGTCCAACATACTGACAGAGCACAGTCCTAGGTAAGGCAGGAGGAGC
Organism: Azemiops feae; assembly: GCA_023970755.1. Classification (NCBI taxonomy): domain Eukaryota; kingdom Metazoa; phylum Chordata; class Lepidosauria; order Squamata; family Viperidae; genus Azemiops; species Azemiops feae. The sequence continues at coordinate 481,309 of JALGBA010000082.1, read as the reverse complement.
AGGGAAAATTTGGTTCTCCAAATATTGCTAAATGACACTCCCAAACATTCCATGTTGCTGAATTTGCTGGGAGTTGTAGTTGAGCAATATTAGAGATAAACTTGATGCCATATTCTCAAATCATCCAGTCAACAGTGGAAAACAGGCAAGTTGTTTCTAGGTGTTAGCAAAAACGTGTTTTTTTTTTTTAAAAAAATTAACCAATATCCTTCAATTTTTCTCACCCTGCTTGGATTTATCTTTCCTTTTCCTTGCCTTCTCAACCCAGTGTCCCAAAAGATTTCAGTGCCCTATAAAACTCTGTGACAGCCTCACTCCCATTAACATTTAGGTTCAAATTCCAGCGATATGAATCAAGAGACACATTTTTTTTAAAGAAAAAAAAAGCCCCCAAGCACCCATTAATACATTGTGCCCTGCAGATTTTTTTATTGTTGTTATTTGCATACGTATTAGGTTCGCTTTGCTTCTTCCTTTTCCCACGCCCACCTATCACAACTCTTGGATGGCAAAGATTGGCTTCTGGGATGACCCAGTTCCCTAGCAAGTGGCTGTTTTTAATCCTTGACCCACAAAAGGGTTAACTGACTGCCTCTCTGCTCCCATCCCTTCAAGGTGTGTTTGAGAATTTTCCAAGGATCATTAATAGCTGGGCATCTGGGTTCCTGTAGCTATTTATAGTGTTGACAATAAATCAGCTAGCCACCTGAGCCTGCCAAGCTGACTCTTGCTAGGCTGGGTTTGAGTATTGTTCGGAAGCATCACACACACTGCCTGGCAAACCAACTCTTGTTCCAAACCAAAGAATTCTAAGATTGGGTTTGGGAAGACAGTTGGAGAGCCTCTGATTTTTCTGAAATTTAGGGCTGTGGGATTTCAGTTGAAGTGCTTTGTTTCCTTATGTGGCTTTTCCACCCCATAATTCAAGTTCTCTGGGCAGATTACAAAGTAAAAATAATAAAATGTATTAATAAAGAGAGTCTCAAAGCCTGCAGTAACATAAAACGTTTACAGTGCTAAATTTATTTATTTATTTAGCAAATTTACATAGCTGCCCATATGCAGAAAAGGGGACTTACAAGCAGAATAACAATTAAAAACCATATCACAATATAAAAAATATCACTTAAATAACAAGATAATTTAAAAAAATATATATATATAAAAACAATCCTAAATTAACAGAAATGATGATTTCTGCTATCATATAGGGAAATACATACATACATACTGTACATACAAAGTATATATAACATACATAAAAACTGGATATCAACATGTGTGCAAATCTCCCCCCTTTTCCCATGCATAAAACTAATTATTTTATTGAGATTAAGGGATTTTGGAGAATAAGATTGGACAAGGAACAAATCCTTGCTTTTAGCCTGTTCCCCACATTTTTTAGTTTTTCTCCTCAAAACCTCCCAGCTTTTTTCCGTTTGGAAAAGCTGAAAATTTAAAATCTCAGATTAAAATACTAAACATTACTAAATAGTTACATTTTTGCAGATAGCCATAAAGTATGGATGTACCACTTCAAGACATAACAAAATCACCAGCCAGTGAGCAACCATCTAGCGATCACAGACTTACTATGATTGGGGGATGGTTTTGAAAGCTGGCTAAGCCCACAGGTTTAACCAACTCTCAGAACTAATTCCAGTTTGTTTCCTGTTTTGCCTGTTTACCCTGACCAGTTTAAAAGAAAAAAAAAAGTTTACAGTCTCCTCAAGTTGTGATTCAATTTTTTTTTTCAAGTTTCAATTTTTTTAAACCTGTATGTTAGTAGCATGTGAGAAATATTACAGGAGGTCTATTGGACATTCTTTTTTGAGAGACTGGGCTATAAACCAATTTATAAACATAAACATTGGTAAACAATTGAAGTTGTCTCCTTATACTTAGACTAAAAGCCACATAGGCCACCCTTTATGTTGACGTTTTCTTCACAATTGTGTGCTGTATTATTATATCTCTATCTGAATTATACTCATTATAAGATACTCATTATAAGATTATAAGATAAGATATAAGATAGGCAAGAAAACGGTAAGTGAGCACCTGTCCAGCCTAGACGAGTTCAAATCACCAGGACCAGATGGATTACACCCCAGGGTTCTCAAGGAACTGGCAGATGTGATCTCAGAACCATTGAACTATATTTTTCAAAGATCCTGGAGCACTGGGGAATTACCGGAGGACTGGAAAAGAGCTGATGTAGTTCCCATCTTCAAAAAAGGGAAAAAAATGGACCCAGGAATTACAGACCTATCAGCCTGACCTCAATACCTGGAAAATTCTGGAAAAGATAATCAACACCGAATCAGCGAACACCTAGAGGCAAACACATCGCTACTAAAAGCCAACATGGGTTTGTCAAAAACAGATCATGCCAGACAAATCTTATTGCATTCTTTGACCAAGTGACAAAATTAGTGGATCAGAGGAATGCTGTGGATATAATTTACTTGGACTTCAGTAAGGCATTTGATACAGTAGATCACAACCTACTACTTGATAAGATAGAAAAATGTGGGTTAGACAGCATCACCACCAGATGGATCCGTAGCTGGCTGACCGGCCGTACTCAGCGTGTGGTCCTCAATGAAACCGCATCTACATGGAGGGAAGTGTGTAGTGGGGTGCCCCAGGGCTCTGTTCTGGGCCCAGTGCTCTTCAACATCTTCATCAACGATTTGGACGAGGGGATAGATGGGGAACTCATCAAATTTGCGGATGACACCAAGCTGGCAGGAATAGCCAACACTCCAGAAGACAGGCTTAATATACAGGAGGACCTGGACAGACTTGAACACTGGGCGCTATCTAACAAAATGAAATTCAATGGTGAAAAAAGTAAGGTTCTATATTTAGGCAAAAAAAACCAAATGTACAGTATAGTATAGGGGGTACCTTGCTCAATAGTAGTAACTGTGAGAGGGATCTCGGAGTCCTAGTGGACAATCACTTAAATATGAGCCAGCAGTGTGCTGCAGCTGACAAAAAAGCCAACACAAGTTGCTGGGCTGCATTCACAGAGGGATAGATCCGATCACGTGAAGTATTACTACCACTTTAACATGCTTGATAAGGCCACACTTGGAAATACTGCACCATTTTGGTCCACCACGATGTAAAAAAGATGTGGAGGATACCTCTAGAAAGAGTGGCAGAGTTGATGGCACAAAGATGATTAGGGTACTGGAGGCTAAAGCCTATCAAGAACGTTTTGCTGGAATTGGTAAATTTCTAGTTTAATGAAAAGAAACTGGGGTGGACATGATAGCAGTATTCCAATATCTCAGGGTTGCCACAAATAAGAGGTAGTCAAGCTATTCTCCAAGCGCCTGAGGGCAGGACAAAATAAAGGATGTAACTATCAAGGAACAGAAGCAACCTGGAACTTGAGGAGAAACTTCCTGACAGTTAGAACATTAAACCAGTGGCACACCTGCCCTCCAGCGCGGTGAATGCTCCAACACTGTAAGTTTTTAGAAGAGACTGGACAGCCATTTGTCTGAAATGGTATAGGGTTTCCTGCCTGAGCAGGGGGTTGGACTCGATGACCTCCAAGGTCCCTTCCAACTTTATTATTATTATTATTATTATTATTATATATAGAAATCACATGCAAACATGGACATATCTTCACAGAACAAGCTCCATAAAGTCATTGTGAGCATCCCAGAGGCTGAGGAGCACTTTCCTGTTGAAAAATTGGATAGAAAACCATATTGCAGCAACATTTCTTAAAAATATGGATCATAATGGTCATACTTTTCAATCTGATTATCATAAAAGTCCTCTGGAGGGGGTGGGAGACCATTCACAAGGAACTGCTTGCTACCCACATCATATGCTTCCTTGGTTCTGCCTTTGTTTGGCACTTCAGAGCTTGGGGGGGGGGGTGCACAGGGAGTAAAGATATTGTAATGGGATAATTCAGATGGAAACAGTACAGTAAAGACAACTTGTGTCCTTTTGAGATTGGCTTCCGTTGTTGTTATAATTTTATGACAACTTTTTAAATACCTATAATTAGTCAACTCAAGGCGGCTAACGTACTTAATGGTTCCACCTGCTATTTCTCCCCCCCCCCAACCCTGTGAGGTGGGTTAGACTCAGAGAGAGCGAGTCATCCAGCCAGTTTCCATGTCTGAGAGAGGCCTAAATCTCGCAGTCTCCTGCTTTCAAGGACAGCACCATCTCTACCTACATGAAACTGGTTCTCTCCTTCCATTCAGGGGAAAGCATTTTAAAAAAACCTTTCTTCCAGTCTGTGAAATGCAAAGCCCCTTTGTATAGCTTTACACAAATGAATCTAAATATCATCATGGTGAACTGTCAGAATCTTAAAAAATGATTGCCTGTCTTGGGCCAGATTTCAATCTGAATTTTTTTTATTTTAAATTGTTGGATATCACAGGGTCGCCTTGGTACCTAGTATGTGGAAACTAGCAAACACTCAGACAGAAAATTTGAAGTGATGCATGCGCTGATTCATGATACTTTTCGTGCCAGTCTGCACAAAAAAAATGGCCACGGTTTGGATTGGTGGGTGAAACTGCATTTCAGTTTGTCGTCATGGTTGCAGGTTTTGTTCTCTGAATATATGACTTGGACAAGATATGTTAACAAAGACAGGGTCCTGGGGTTCCAATGAAAGGCACTTTGCCTTTTGGGACTTGAACAGTCACATTGTGTGTTCAAACCAATGATGCACCAAACTGATTCCAAAGGTTTCTTCCTGCAGTGGCCTTCTCAAGTCTCTGAGGTGCTATTGTGCATGGTTTCCTCCCCACATCCTGTTGCAGCATTCCTCTTTTACTCTCCAAGCATGCCGGTCCCGGATATGTGTGATTTCGTGGACGGTGTCTATTCTTAGCCCACTCTTGAGTTGAGCAAGTCACATTGCCCAACTGCAGTCATGAGGGCGGGGAGGGGAAGCGCGATAACAATACGAGCTGTAAACACAGTCAAAGGAGAGATTAATATGCTTAACTCCAGCCCAGATGTTTTAAATTCACGGTGGTGCAGCTCATTCAGCTGGAGAGTCATAAATTATGAGAATGTTGCTGAATCTTGGAGAGAGGAATTTTGTAGTGTGTTTTCTCTCTCTTTTTTTTTCCCCTTAGAGCTGGAGGGAAGTGGGTTCAGCTGTCTAGATAGTTATTTTTGAAATGAATAATCCTACATTGCTTACAAGAAGGCAGTTTACAACTTTTCCCCCCCACCCCGCTTGTTTTTACCCACATAGCAGCCATGGAAGGCAAGTTGGGCTGAGAAACAGTAACTAAACCGAGACCTCGATGGCTAAGTGGGGATTTGAATTCAGATCCTCATTTCAATTCTAACCATGGCACTGGCACCTGGGCTATATTATTACTCTCGGCCCAGGATCTTTTTCATTTCCTTTCTGCCATGTTGCATTGGAAAGAAAAGGCTGTAACTTCCTCCCACTCCTCTGCTAGCCTCTCTGTTGGGGCTGTTTTTAAAGTAATTGATTCCTTCTTATTGCTCTTACTAATCACTCCGATTCTCAAATTCTGTGTACGAAGAGAAAGTAACTTAATAATAAAAAGTGACTGTGAACTGTGAACATCTAGAGCTCCCAATGTTAGTGGGGACAGTTGCCCTGGTGTCATGGGATCACTGATTCAATAAGCTGCTCTATTGGGTTTGCTGCTCTTATCCACTGGATGTCTTTCACTGGGTTTAAGGAAGCTTGAACAGCCTTTCCATCTCCCACTGTTCTCTGCAAGAAGAACCGTGAAATTAGGTGAAGTTGAGAAGGGGACCCAAAATCATACAAATGAGTTTCTGTGGCTAAAAGTAAATGTCATAAATGCTAACTGGGTTCTTCCCGGTTCTTACTCAATGTGCTCAAAGACTCTTTGTGTGATTTTGGTCACTTGATAAGATGGTATTTCTCTCTTAGGTTGTGATGACTGTTGTACCTCCTCTGCATGCATCTGTGCTAACATGATCACCTTCCAAGCAGGAAACATGCCTAGATTAAATAAAAAATCAGAAAGACTCATTTGAGGGATTATATTTTTGTTCATTGAGGTCATTCTGTACATTTCAAGTGAGTCTTCAGTTAATTTCATAATTTTGGGAAAGATTGGCTTTTTCTATCATATTATAAGCTGGCCAAAGCTTTCCCAATAGTAAAGATAACCTCAGAAAATCTACAATAGATATGAAATTGTAACCTCTTTTCTTTGCTGCACTTAAACGTGACTTATTACCTTCTCAACTTCAACAACAAAGTGATCATGCCTTCCCTGGCATTTGCTGTCTTATAAAGTGTAAAGGAAAGCCAATTTAACAGGGCGTGATAGGATCTTCTCTGTTGGGATTCTCTCACTTTTTCATGACAAGGAAAGGAGTCTGTCATCCTTCAGAATTGAACATGAAGATTTCCATTCCTTGCCAAAATAGAGAGAAACCCACAAATATCCAGGTTAGACTATTCAGGCTTCTGATCTTTTTTATTCTAGCCCTTCCAACAGTACTATTTAAAAGCACATAGAGCCATTGTGTTATTGTGTTTGGCACAATTGATAGGAAATTTTTCTTAATGTACACAGCTATGCTATCTTGGATGTCTGCAAACCATGGATGGATTTGGCTAGCATCAGGGCTATTGCCCAAATAGATGGACCATAACTGATGATGAGACACAGATCTTAGTAAACAGTATTATTTATACCAACATTTCTTCTGTATTGGTTCTTCTTCTGAAAATGAGGTAGGTTGATTATCCAGTGCATCTAGAAGACAGCAACGTGATGAAAATCAGCTTAATATTTTACTCAAAAGATGGAATGAGCTTATATATTCTTTTATTTTTATTTTTGACAACAGGCACATTTGGTTCTATTTATATGTAAAATTAAAACTGCTGATGGGCAACATTTTTGTTCCTCATTCCCAAATAGATGCTTGTGCTACCAGCTTTTCATGATTCTTTATGGGAAGAAAGTGCCTATTACCTCATCAATGATTTTGAAAAGAAGAAAGTAGAGCAGTGCTTGTGCTAGTCTTAGGGGTCAAATCCCAGGTTTACAGTGATACAGTTTATAGCTCCCTGTACAAAATGGGAGTACTGGGGTGTGGAGAGATGCTCCTCCATTGTCAAGATTGGTTGAATTGGCTGAAACCAGGAGGCACAGATTCTGATCCTCTTCAAAGGAAAAAATTCCTGAGGTAGTCCTTCAAGCTTTTTTCAGCTTTCGTTGATGATCTTCTGATTAGTCTCAAATAACTGAAAAAGTGTGAAAATCATGCACAATCCAGTACGCAGAGGTGTGGTTGAGCAGTTTTAAATACATCTTAATGGTCATATGGTAGGGAAGGAGATGAAGACATGTATAAGTACTGTAATAAATTTGCTGTCTTTTGGAACCCCCCATCTCACAATCGAAGGTGGGTCTTGAATATCTGCTCCAAAGTTCTCCCCTGAAGCTTCTATCTAAAAGTGTCATTGACCACATAGATTTTATAACAGCCATTCTGGATTTTCAGGTTATTGCTTTTGCTCCGTGGTCTTTTGGAAGAGACCATGGTCATTTGTAAAGGACCTCTGAACTGTTAGTAATGGCTGTCCCATGAGATAGAGCAAGCATTATTGTACATGGAACAGGACTTGTCAATTCAGTCCTGCAAGCTGCCTTTCTGAGTGGAAAGTTGCATTTGTGTCTCCCCATTGGGTTTTGGGGTGATGAAGAGATAAGGATGCTAGAATGCGTCTCCTTTGCAAGAGATGAGCCAGATGGAGGTGTGGAGGAAGACAAGCAGGTTCCTTATAGCAGCTTTATCCATGCCAGAAGAATTGTCACCTGCAATCTGTTCCTCCCACAGTTGCAGCTGGCTCCAATATGGAAACTGTTTTCCCAGGTTTCTGCTGCTGCTTTAGATGTGAATGTTTTGTGCATCCTATCGGAAACACCTCCTCCTCAGGAGCCTTTTAGCGCACAAAGCAAAGCCAGTGGGAGGAAGGCTGTGTAATTCTCACTGTGTCAACATAAAGATGGCAAATTCCCAAATATTTTTCTACATTGAATGTCCACAATCCTGTGCCCTAGAGTGCACTGCAGCACTTCAGGCTGGATTTCCAAAATCTAGATGCTTATCAGGTTAGTGGTTCAACATGCTGTGTGAATCCAGCTAATGTGGTTTGTAAATTTGGATTGATGCCTTATAGTATTGTCTGAACAAGGCCATTGTTGCTTGTCTGGCAAATTGTGGATTAGCACAAAATATGATCACAAGGTCACTTTTCCCCAAGGCTAAATACATCTCTAGTCTCTTAAGTTATATGTAGATTTGGTTTATTAAGCCATAGTTGGCTTTGTTTGATTTTTGCTTAGAATGCTTGAAAGCTCAGCTCAGTTATGGGTTATTCAACAAACGATGCTTAAGATAGGTACAAGTGTGAAGTACAAATCCAATAGTCTTATTCCTTCTACCATCTGTATGGCTTTCATTTGGATTTGGATTCCATTGGATGGAATGCCCGCCATACTAAAATACACAGCAGCTAGTGTCACTACTAACATCTGGTATGGAACCTGAATATGAATCAGTTTTTGATTATTGTAGTGTAGTGGTTAAGTGATAATATGTAGATGGAGAAGATCTAAAGTTCTGTTTTCCAATCAACAATAGCAATAGCATTTAGACTTAGATACCTCTCCAGAGTGCTTTACAGCACACTCTGAGCAGTTTACAAATGTCAGCATATTGCCCCTACCAATCTGGATCCTCATTTTACCAACTTCAGAAGGGTGGAAGTCAACCTTGAGCCAGTCAGGATCGAACTCCTGACTGTGAGCAGACTTAGCCTGCAATATAGCCTTCTAACCACTGCGCCACCACAGATCCTACAATAGAACTGGCTGAATTAATTCTTTGCCAAAGCTATTTCATAGTTTATGTTGTGATGATATAGTAAGCGAAGATCGCCCAGATAAACCCAGGACAAAGATGGGATATTGATGATTTCAAAATAGTTATGAATAGATTCAATAAAATCTGAAAAGATTCAAATGAATCTGTTGGGATTCTCCTCTCATGAGTCCAACCACTGCACTTTGTACTAGCTGCTAGTTTCATCTCCAAATCTAGCCCCATGTAGATCATATTACAATAATCCAACCAAGTAATGATCAAGCCATGAGTTACTAAGTGATGATCAGGGCATGAGTTAGGCTCAGCAGCTAACGCACTAGCTGGAGGTGGACAGTGTTTCCCCTAGCCACAGTTTGCACCAGCTTTTTAAGTAGAAGTTAAGCAATGTGTATTATGGTTATGGCTGGAAGTACAGTCAGCCAGATGTTTGCACTGTTTTTGGCATTTTTAATCACCTATCGAGTCCTTTCCAAAGACCTGGGATAGGCAGATGTTGCTGTTGAATAATATTACATTATGGGATTGGATTGGATCCTGCATTATTTTTATTGTCTATTGATGACTAGTAACTCTGGCTTAGTGGGATTTAATCAGAGATTATTTTGCTTGAACCAGATTCTCATAATCTTTAGACTGATTTCGGAGTGCCGCTTCTATCACCACAGTGGACTGTTCTCAATAGGTGCCTAGTCTGGTGTGGATATTAGTGACTATATCAGACAACAAATCCACAAGTTTTTTCCTGATATCTTGGCAAGACTTCACTCATTCTAACAGCTGCTGTTGATTCTTCTTGTTATGCAGTGATTGTTTTCAATCTCAAGTATAGGAGGAAGAAAATAATCAGGCATTTGGTTTTCTTCTCTTGTTGTTATGCCTAGCTGTAGGGATAGCAGCTCCCAATGCTGATTGCAAGAGGTGTATTCCCCAGTGGGAATTCAGTGCAGTTTATAATTCTGTACCTCTACTGAGTAATCTTTGGAGTTCCAGCTCCAAAGTTCTTAAGTTCTGTCTTGCGGGCCCTTGAATTCTGCTGGAGCATTTGTGATAGAAAGTTCCAGAACCACGATGGCTCTCTAGAGAAGCCTGTTCCTTCTTCCATAGCATTCAATAGTTATTTTTGGTCATTTTGACAATTCAGAAACAGTAATCTGTTGTGAAGCAACTGCATCTTTGACAATCCTGTAGAAAGAGGGTAAATTTCAGTACTGAACACCTCCTTGCACCTCTATTCCTATTCTGTTTTTATCTTTGCTCTGGATTGTTCTTTTTTTTATGTGTACCTTTTGTAAAAATTTAATAAAATTATGAAGAAGAACAGAAATGTGTGTTCCGGTTCTTGTGTTTGCAGATGTATTTGCCAGTGTGCAACCAAAACTAGCTGTATTGTAATGTGTGGAAGCAAAAAATTAAAAAAATTGGGTGAGTGAGATTCAGTGTTTCAGAGAACAGCATCTTTTCTTGCCTTTTCCCATGACTGCAGGGATTAAGATATAAATGATGTGGAATAATACAAGGTTAATTAATTGTGTCACAAGAGGGAAATTAAGTCACAGAATGTAGGTTATCTTGGCATAGATTTTAAGTTGGCATAAAAATACTTTCTTTTTATTGCGTTTGATGAACATTTGGAGATCCAGTTGAGAGGATTGCTGATAGTTCTAATTGGCTGCTTGCTGTACTAAATGAACTGAAGGCTATTATCTGAAGCTTTAAAAAATTAAAATGTTACCTTCTCTTGGATTAATAATTCTGAACATGAAAGTAGAGTGAGATTTGTAGTTGTCATATTTTTCTAACTATACAGATAGTTCTACATCAGATTTAGAGAAAAGGATTTCATATATATATATATATATATATATATGTAGGTCTTTGGTAATTCGGGTTTTCTCCCGCGTAAAATTGGAAGTGTCTTGGCGACGTTTCGACGAAGTCCCATTCGTCATCTTCAGGCCGGCGTCTTCGGCTTCGTGCTTCTAGGAGCAATGTGTGATCGCAGCTGTTTCTTCCTTTTAACTGCCAGTGGGGGTATGAACTGATTGGGTGGGAGCTTGGCTGTGTTCTGATTGGGTGGAGGTGTGTTCTGATTGGTTAGAGGCTTGGCTGTGCTCTGATTGGATGGGAGGTTGGCTGTGCTCTGATTGGATGGGTGTGTGTGTATTACACTGCCTAGCATGCAGGCTGCCTAGGTTCGAATCCCATAGAGGGTGTGGCTTGCTGAGGAGGGCAGAAAGAGCCCGAAATAGCTATCCAAGTCTCCCATTTAATTCTTTAACTCTTTGTCAACAAAAAAAGAAAAAAAAATGAATTTGTAATGTATCGCAGTTGCGACTTGAGCCTGTTTAATGCCCCTAGTTTGGGGGGCGGCAAGGCAAAAGTGATCATGAAATATGACTGCAGTATGGCAGTTAAAATACCAAGGTGCATCAACCAAAAAACTTTATATATATATGTGTGTGTGTGTGTGTGTGTGTGTGTATGTATATATATATGTATATATATACACATATATATTTGTTTTCTGAGGTTTTCATGGGTGTTTGTATGTAGGTCTTTGGTAATTCGGGTTTTCTCCCGCGTAAAATTGGAAGTGTCTTGGCGACGTTTCGACGAAGTCTCATTCGTCATCTTCAGGCACACAGCCAGCACCTCAGCCACATAGGATGTTACCAAACAACTGACTAATTTGCTTACATCAATTCCATCTTCCAATCAAGATGTAACAACACAGCCAGCCAACCCGCTTACAGCTACATCAGCTAATTTGCTTACATCAATTCCATCTTCCAATCAAGATGCAACAACACAGCCAACCAACCCGCTTACAGCTACATCAGCTAATTTGCTTACATCAATTCCATCTTCCAATCAAGATGTAACAACACAGCCAACCAACCCGCCTACAGCTACAAAGCCAACACGCCACACACCCCCTCCAGTATTTATAGAAGGACGGCAGCTCCGATCACACTTTGCTCGCACAAGCACGAAGCCGAAGACACCAGCCTGAAGATGGCGAGTGGGACCTTGTCGAAACATCGCCAAGACACTCTCAATCTTACACGGGAAAAGACCCGAATACGCCAAGACCTACATATATATATACATATACAGACATATATATATATACATATATATATATATGTGGGTCTTTGGTAATTCGGGTTTTCTCCCGCGTAAAATTGGAAGTGTCTTGGCGACGTTTCGACGAAGTCTCATTCGTCATCTTCAGAGACACCAGCCTGAAGATGACAAATGAGACTTTGTCGAAACGTCGCCAAGACACTTCCAATTTTACGCGGGAGAAAACCCGAATTACCAAAGACCTACATACAAACACCCGTGAAAACCTCAGAAAACAAATATACATATATACATATACATATTCAAATTTCTTTCTTTCTTTTTTCTTTTTTTTTTGACAAAGAGTTAAAGAATTAAATGGGAGACTTGGATAGCTATTTCGGGCTCATTCTGCCCTCCTCAGCAAGCCACACCCTCTATGGGATTCGAACCTAGGCAGCCTGCATGCTAGGCAGTGTATTAACCTCCAGGCTACCAGCTTTTCTTCCCTCCTTTGTCAGCCGAACCAAAGAAATATACATAGAAAGTTTTTGGTTGATGCACCTTGGTATTTTAACTGCCATACTGCAGTCATATTTCATGATCACTTTTGCCTTGCCGCCCCCCAAACTAGGGGCATTAAACAGGCTCAAGTCGCTACTGCGATACATTACAAATTCAAAACCGAATATCATAGTCTTCTAGAAACTTACAAGATTTCTTACAAAATTTGAATCTGGTTTAATGGTTTTGTGAACCAGGCTATGATCAGAGATCATTACTTATTTTCCTTTTTGATGGAGAAGCAAATATTAAGGTATACTATTCTTCTTGAAAACCATCCAAAAATCTAGTTGGCCAATGCCTTCATTAAAACCAACCAAAATGCCACAAAAAAAGGGGTGTGAGCTTCAAGTTCACCAGTTTTCTCAAAGAACCAGTTTATACCTAATCCTAAATCCAAGTACATGTTTTCTATTAAGGAAAGTAAACCGGTGTTATCTCTATGTCCAGTCCTGGCAGGCTTTGATAGGAATACTTTGTTTGGGTTAACAAACAATGTGGACAAGTTTGAAAAGGAGTCAGAGGAAAAGCACTGAGGATAATCAAGTATCTGGGAGAGGAAAGGGGAAAGCAGCGGATATGCTTGTTCTCAAGAGATAAGATTAAGATGTTGACATTTTAGCTTGGTTCTTCCCCCTACTGCACCCCCCCAGTATCAAATATATGCAAGATGAAACATTTGTCCTTTTTTGTCCTCTGAGAATAGGAAGATAGATAAATTAAATTGGACCTCCCCCCCCAAAAAAAAAATATAAGCATAAAATATATGTAGACACTGCAAGGCATAGAGGCTGTGGGTAGAGGCTGAGCTGTCTCATTAAAAGTTGTTTCCATTTCTGTCATTTAAAAAATTCTATTGAGATGAGACCAGGATAAGGGGCAAACAAATCTGGCTATCTGGCTTTTTCCCACTTGTATTTCCCCATTCTTCTCTCATATTCTTTTGCTGACATAAAACAACAACAACAAAAACAACGAATGGAATTCTCTCCTCCTCAGTGCATGTTAACCAAACACACCAAGATTACACACCAAGATTACAAACACACCAAGATTACAACTGTCCCTCTCACAGAGCAGGTCACGTTGCCTTTTCCCTTAAAGTTAAGGCTATTCTTTCCTGTTAAAAGAGATTGAAGCTTTAGTTCAGCATCACAAATCTGACTAGATATACAGGAGCTCAGATCCAGACATTGAAAAATTAAAATAATAGAAAAGACTCGTGGCTCGGGTTTTAGATTTTGGCAGTGGTTTGCTCTCCAAGCTCGTTTCAATTTAGTTTCTGAACGTTTCGTTACCGGACTAGGTAACTTCATCAGCAGGATTTTCTTGCCCTATTTTCCTTAGCCAATAAATGTCTTGTGTGCCAGTGTGGTCAGTTGGTCATGTGATTGGTTAGTTCGTTTGGAGCTATATTTAAATTCTGAGCAGCGGATTGGTTCTCTTGTTGATTGGCACTTTGAATGGTCTGGATTCTTACATATTCATATGGTGGCTCTAGATCAGGCATGTCAAACTTGTGACGTCGCGCGACGTATCGCGAATTTTTGCCCATTGCCGGCAATGGGGTGGGCGCGGTTTTGGCGTGACGCATCCGGCCCGTGGGCCGGCAGTTTGATATGCCTGCTCTAGATTAATATGCTTGTTCATCGCTCCTTTGGTAGAATACCAGGCTTCAATAAATTCACGTGTGTGGCGGGTGTTGGCATGCCCGATAATTTTTGGATTGAAAAATTAAGCATTGAATACCTCTGTCTGGATAGCTCGGTTTGATGGGGGTCACTTTTTTCCTCTGTTTATTCTTTCCCCAGGTTGCTTGTTTCTTTGCTGGGGTTGTCCTTGGCAGTCTCTTTTACCATTATCTCCCCTGGAGTCCCGAAAGATGCAACTTTAAGTCCCAAGGCTGTCAGAACAGCCAGTTCATTCTTAACAGAAGAAGTCCAAGAACATGTCACCACACTGAGTTCCAAGAAAGGCACGCACAGGGAGACCCCATCTATCACCGGCTGTCCAGGCTGCAGCCTTTTTTGTGGCTTTCCCTGTGAGAAGGGAGAGACACAACTATCTGTACTCAGTCTTTCCACGCCTTTCCAAGGATGCATTAAAGGCTAAAGCTTCTGCAAAGACCCTTAGCTTTGTTTTCCTGTATAAAGTCCGACAGCATATTTCTACACATAGGCTTACATGTCTATGTAGAGAATATATACATGCAGTTCTTCACTCAACCTTTTAGGAAATAAATGTCTAGGGGGTTAACTGTGAGATAGTGACTTGTAGTGAGCTTCACCTTCTCCAGTTTAGCCTGGACGCCTTTAAGCTAAAAGCTGTACGATTCCTCTCCAGTATGGCTTTGCCAAAGAATTCTAGGAATTCTACCCATAATAATACGAACAGGAACCAAATTGGTGGAAGATAGTTTAATCCTGGTCCACAAAATTAATAGGCTGGTGCTTAAAAATAGTGTGAGGGAGAGCAAAGATAAGATCCAGTTCTACAGAAGTATAAATTCTTTCCACCGATGTAGAATAATTTTCTTTGCTGAACTTCAGGCTTGATGAAGCCAGAGTTCTTCATAAAAAGTCATTTTCCCATTTTGGGAGCATCACGTTAACATGTTATCTTCTCTCCCCCCCCCTTTTCCAGGTTATATAAACAAATTTAATAACTTGAAACCCCAAAGAGCCATAAAGGAACATGACCAATTCATGAGAATCAAAAAGCTCCCAAAACTATCCTACGGAGATGGGAAAGAAATTCCGTCCCCTGATATTCAAGGATAGATTTAAGATATTCCTTAGTATTGTAAACATGAAAAGATGAGGTGATAGGTTTCTATATAGCTTGGCATACATTTAATAATGTGCTAAATGGTTGGGCGATATTATTAAATGGATCTTTTAATCACTATTATGTGTATTTTTAATTATACTTTTTTTTTAATCAATTTTTGACTCTAGGTGACTGCCTGGACAGGTCTCTACAGTATTCTTAGCAAGGTTTTTAGAAGTGGTTTTCCCTTGTCTGCTTGCTGGGGCTGAGAGAGAGAAAGAGAGAAAGAAAGAGAGAGACTGGCCCAAGGTAATGCAGCTGGCTTTGTATCTAGAGCGGGACTAGAATTCCCAGTCTCCTGATTTCTAGCCTGATGCCTTAACTACTACACTAAACTGGCTCTATTTGTACTATTACTGTTTTATTATTCTTAGTACATTTTGCTGTATTTCACGGATAAAAAATTACATAACAAAAATAAGTAATATAAATTGGTTTTATCAATTGGTATTCATTCTTCATTCATTCTCTGTCCCAAAATCATCTGTTTCTGAGCCTAGATTCCACAATAAAGAACAGAAGAAAACCATTGCTTTATGTCCTTTTGGGTGAGCTTCCAAAACTTCAGGTTGTCAACTGATAGAGATTACTGGATTAAACTGATGGGTTTTTTTTTGTGGCTTCTACCCTTTCTTCCTCCCTTGACTTGGTTTGTTCCTTCTCATCTCTGCTTTTCTATTTCCAGTTGGACGTGTTGCATTAGAGTGAATGAATACCTGCAAGTAACAGTGTGTTTTTCTTGTACTTGATATAAGAGTAGACATAATTGAAATAATAATGGGAGAACCAGAGGAGAAGATCATCTTACTTAATGGAGAAGTAACTTTGCAAAGAAGTAACATGTTCTTGATACCTGTGCCAGAAGATTGTGCTACTAATTCTGTTTATTTGGAATTACCTGCTTTTCCTCCAAAGAAGTCACCTCTTTCCCTTGACGTTCATTACACACCTTTGTTATAGATTAGAATGAGAGATAGCCAAGGGCCCAAATATAAACTTTGCTATCAAGCAAGAAATTGATTCCATGTCTCCTGGTTGAAGTTCAACATACAACGATAGCTTTCTAGACTTTGAACGGTTCAGAGAGCATTCTTGATCAGGGGAGAAATTCTGTGATTTATCGTGAACATTGCAAGGAATGGTTGCATGCTGATTCCTTTCCCAAGTTACTTTGCTCCTGCTTTTCAGACTATACAGTATATCAATAGAGTAGAACAGAAGAACAGTAGGAACGGTTGCTGGAATTGGGTATGTCTAGTCTAATGAAGAGAAGGACGAGGGGGGACATGATAGCAGTGTTCCAATATCTCAGGGGCTGCCACAAAGAAGAGGGAGTCAAGCTATTCTCCAAAGCGCCGGAAGGCAGGACAAGAAGCAACGGATGGAAACTAATCAAGGAGAGAAGCAACCTAGGAGAAACTTCCTGACAGTTAGAACAATTAACCAATGGAACAACCTGTCTCCAGAAGCGGTGAATGCTCCAACACTGGAAGTTTTTAAGAAGAGACTGGACAGCCATTTGTCTGAAATGGTATAGGGCTACCTGCCTGAGCAGGGGGTTGGACTTGAGGACCTCCAAGGTCCCTTCCAACTTTATTATTATTATTATTATTATTATTATTATTATTATTATTATTATTATTATTATTATTATTATTATTATTATTATTATTATTATTATTATTATTATTATTATTATTATTATTATTGTTTGTTGTTTGTTGTTGTTGTTGTTGTTGTTGTTATTGTTGTTGTTGTTGTTATTATAATAGATATTCATCATAAATCCTTTTAGCATCAGTACAATATGAACATGAGGTTATATCAAAGCGAGGAGGCGCCTGAGTTGTAGGCAGTACACACTTTTTTTAAATGGATGTTGGTATTTACATGTAGAGATCTATTCAGAAATAAGTACCTTTGTTTAATGAGCTTGCTTCTAAATATGTTAAGTTATAATAGTTTATCCCTTAGTTAATTATGAAATTGTAGAATTGGAAGATATCTCACTTCTTGAAATTATCCGCCCTACAAAGGCTTCACAAGTTCTTTATGAGTTCTTTGATGGAGTAGATCATAAAAGATATAACAGAATGATTGGCCCTTTGGGGGTCCCTATTATATATCTGCATGAATTGGTATGCTGGACTTTCTTCTTTATATCATTAGGCACATCCACAAATTTTAAACTTCATATACTGCATGAACTGTTTTGAGATGTTGGGGGATCTTTATTTTGAGCTTTCAATGGTATATCCTTCCATTTTCAATGATTAAAAAGAGCAAACTTTTCTTACTCTTTTTGGAAAGGTGGGAATATCTAGTGCAATTTCAGTGGAAGGGGGTGAATTGGATTCTTGGTAATGATGAAGACTAGGAGGGAGTTCATTGTTTTGCATAATTTCCTATGAGAAGAGAAGCTGAATTCTATGTCATCAGTGTGGATTGAACAAACTGAAGGGCAAATTCTGTTTTTCCTAAGAAGCACTAGCCTTTTCTTTGAAAAAGAAACCCAGAATGGCTTGAGTTTTTTGTATATGAATGTTGGCGTGGTAGAAGAATGAGAAGAATCCAGAATTCTCACTAGCTAGTTTTTTCCTATGCCTATAAGTTGGCAGTTTCTCTAGAATGATCATCCTTTCTTCAAGCGATATCCCCCAAATAGATTGGATTCCAAATCCTGTTATTCCAAGAAATACATGACCAAACTCTTTGTGTTCTGGGGGAAAGATAGTGGATAATATATTTGCCAGAAATCACAACTTCTAGCAATCACAGGACATATGACCTATATATAGTTGTAGGTCAGATGAATGGAATGGTGCCCATTTCCTCTTTGCCACTCTAAATCTAGGAGGAAAAAATATTTACAGCAATTGCACTGCTGCAGGATGAATGAGCTGGGGAAAGGCTGAGATGATGGATTGGGGCCATTATTAAAGCAATGCCTTAATGAAGGTAATTCAGAGTTTGCAAAACAGCTTTAAAGTTACCAAAAATTCTTCATTTTTTGGCAAGGAAAAATCAATATGGGGGTGAGGTGAGGCCAAATCAGGGAGAAATAAAATACAGATTTATCCTGCAGGTTCTCAAATGGGAAGGGTGTATATCCAAACCCTGTATATAAAATTACTTTTCCCCCCCAGCTGCTCTAGTATAAAATAAAAAAAGCATTGCATGCAAATCTATCAACTAATAAAAACTGATCTCTGTCTCTGTAATGGAGTAACGGTTGGTCATAAACTGTATGTAATAAATTGAGGGCAATAAACAGCAGTAGGATGAGATTACAGAGTCCCACCAGCACCACTTATTTGTATTTTAATCGTTGATTATTTTTAATATGATTCATCTACAATCCACCATCACTGCTATTTGGTCAAAGGTGCTTGGTAGTTCTGACACAGCCTTTCCCCAACCTAGTGCTTTTCATACAGTCTTTTCTGCAAATCCCTTAATCCACTTGGCTATCCCCAAAACAGAAGGCTCAAAAAATAAAGAGGGTTCCTTTCCCCCCCACTTATATTGCAGAGTTTGTTTAAAGTTTATTTTAAAAACAATTCTGTCGCTTCCCATCCCAATGATTGACCCAGAGCAAAGCCTAGCAAGGAAAGATGCAGGATAGAGTTGAAGGACACGGAATCACAAGCAGTAAGTTCTGTAAGATAGGAGTATAGAAACATGAAAAAGGCAATGCTGTGGTCTTGATGACTGCAACCAGTTCTTAACTCAGTATCAAAATAGATGATGCAAATGGGCCGGTATACAGTATGCACTCAATGGCAAAGTCCCATTTGTATGCTTGCGTTGACAACATTGCTAGAGATGTTGCGAGCGGCTGGATGGGGCGGAGCTGAAGTAGTAGTGATTCCAGTTTCTTAAAAGGAACTTCCTTTTGTATCTGAACTTTGAATGATTTCAAGAAGCAATTAAAGTTAGCCACCATTTGTTTGTTTGTTTGCCTCTCCATCTTATTTTTTTTACAAGGAAAGAGGGAAATCTTTTGAACCAAGTTCAAAAAGGAGAGGAAGAGGGAGCTTGAAAACCCCACACTTCCATCCATGGCACCAAATGGATTTTGCAGAAATGATGGGATAGATTTAATTCACTTCTCCTTGGAGTAACCAAACAGCTCTCGCCAGGGCCTTCTCTCTTAACAGCGGGACGGTTCTAGTTACACATCCTTGCATGGGTCGCTCAGTCTGTGTGTGTTTCAAATATCTAGAAATGCAAAGACCCTGTGTAAATGTTATGGGGGGTGGAGGTGGGGTGGGGGAAGGAAGGAGGGAGGGAGGGAGGGAGAAAGAGAGAGAGAGAAGCACCCAAACCACTTCCTGCCAGACTCCCCAAAGAGACATTCCTTTCCCTGCTTAGTTTAGACAAGTTAAGAAACAAATGTAAAAGAAAGTGGGGGGAGGTGCTGCTTGGGGCGCAAATGACTTTGCCAGATGAGCTTAAGGCAGCAGCCTCATTCAGTAGCTACTGTAGTTGTCTTAAGGGTCTCTAGCTCTTAATTGCCTTAGTGGGCAGCTGTGCCTGCAAAGCCACCTTCAGCTTGGGATCTATCTGAGCGATGCTAGATACAAGCAGAAAAGGGGCACTGGATCTGGTGCCATGTTTTCCAAAGAGACTTGGGAAAAGAGAGAGAGAGAGAAATGTGTTTTAATAACCTACTAGTCAGTTGAATGGATTGTATCTGGACAATCTCTGGTTCCTCCTTCACCTGTACAAGATGTTTCTATCCTCTTGCTCTCATGTTAACAGGAAACAAGATAGAACAAGTGTCTCTGAAAATGTTTTTAAACTGTTCCTCTGCAGTTCTATGATTGAATACAAACCAACCTACAAGGTGTAGGGAGAGATTCTAATAATCAGGTGTGATATTTGTTAAATCAGGGGTCCCCAATCCCCGGTCCATAGACTGGCACCGGGCCACGGCATGTCAGAAACCGGTCCCCGCAAACAAGCAAAGCCCCATCCGCGGGATGCAGGCACTATGCGAAACCACACCCCCTCCAGTCCGCAGAAAAACCTTTCTCCACAGAACCGGTCCCTGGTGCCCAAAAGGTTGGGGGCCGCTGTGTTATATGAATACCTTACAACAGCTATTTCTTACTTATCACCCATTCCAGTTGCCTTCTACATATCTTTTCATGCACACCGACAAACACACGCATATATATAATACCCTGTTTCTCCATTCACAAAGGAATTGATTACTCCCATGTCTATAAAGCTTCTCAATCAGGTCATGGGAATGATTCCCCAAAGGGAATCATTCCCCACCAGTCAGTTAGAACTGAAGAAGCTTCTTGGATGAGAAGTGAAACATTTTCAAAGAAAAACCGAGAAAGTCCAATTGCCTTTTGGAAAAGCACCTTTGATTATTCCAGTCAACATTTGCAATGCTCAGGAACATAGGAAAGCAAGGCATCTAGCTTTTGCTATAATATTAACCCAAACTGGTGGCAGCTTTCTGGTGTTTCACAAACCCCACTTGAAAATCCTGGTGAGCAGTGACTGAATTGGATGTTTTCTGTGCACAAATACTGCCCTTCCTTTCTGAGCAACATGGAGTACGTAGCCTTGTTGGGATTTTACAAGCTGAACCAACGCTCCCAATAAACCAGGTTGGGGAAAGTTCAAGAAATATTGTGTGGCTTTGCTTACGAGCTGCCTGTTTGGATATGGCAGGCCCACTTCTAGCTAGCACGGATGGGATTAGAGTAAGGCTACTCAAAGCCAAGTGATGTCAACGACCCGATTTCTTGACATTATGCTTATGTAGTGATTTAGAAATAAGGTATGTTGCTGTTTGCTCTCTATTGTTGGAAGAGATTGGCAGTTTGGAGAGAAGCTGACATAGAAGAGGAAAACCCCTAACTTAAACTAAAACATTTGTACTAAAATGGGGGCTTTGATGGGATAACAGCAATAACACTTAGATTTATATGCCGCTTCACAGTGCTTTACAGCCCTCTCTAAGCGGCTTACAGAGTCAGCATATTGCCCCCAACAATCTGGGTCCTCATTTTACCGACCTCGGAAAGATGGAAGGCTGAGTCAACCTTGAGCCGGTCAGGATCAAACTCCAGACTGTGAGCAGAGTTAGCCTGCAATACGGCATTCTAACCACTGCGCCACCACGCCTCTATGGTGTCAATAAAATAAAAAGAAGCTTCTTGCTTTTCTTTTTAAACTTAGGATAGCAGCAGGCAGTTTTATTCTTTAATTGAGCCAGGGCATGTCAGTGATGTCACTGTGGAGATGGGTGGGACGATAGGGAGGGTTGTTCTAAAAGGCAGTAAGTAAGCATTTTAAACCTAGTGGGTCTGTTTTGCTCTGTTACAAAAAAAAACTTGATACATTGTTTTCCATTGTTGCTGCCAAATATTGACAGCGTGGCCTTGAGAGAATGTAAAAATGTTTGGAGTCCTGGATCACGGAATGGGCTAAACTTACACTCTATATGTAGTTGGGAGAATTAGATCTGCAGATGACTATTTAATAGTTAAAGCAGCTTGTGGGAGAGCCAGATTAGATTGTGGGTTTAATTATATTCTCCCACTCCCATTTCCTTGATTTAAATGCCTCCAGAGAGGGGGGAAAAAACTCAACCTCTTACAAATCACGTCTAGTTTGAACCTCAAAGAAAATAAATCATCTACTAAGTATTCCAGTGCTCTTACTCAGAATGTGGCAGTGACAGGACAATAATAATGCAACACCAATGGCGAAGCTCAATTAACTGAAATCACACAAAGTTGTGAACCAGTTTTTAAAATCATCAAAACTCATCTGGCTGAAGAGCAGAGATATGGAAAGGAGAAGGAAAGAAAAGGGAAGGGGAAAAAACATTTTTGGGACAAACAGAAGCCCATAACTACAGTTTATAGTGAAATGATGGCAGTGTTCTATAATCTGAATCAGGTTATACTTCACTGTAGCCAAAAGTTCTTGCGTTGTTGCAAGACACACTGGGCCAAAGAAAATAGAAACATCAGCAGGCATATGCATATCTTTATGATTTAAAGGAGGCTCTTTATCAGGGGAATGCACAGATAAAGAGGTATTTTGTTTCTTCATGTCATGACCATTTGGGGAAAGGAGAGGCACCAACATGACTGAAAATCAGACATGTCCAGCCCTGTATGGTCAGAAATTGCTGTGTAGTCCCAATCACCATGATGACTGATAGTCAAGGATGATGAGACCTGTAATCCAGCTCTGGAGAAGCAAGGTTGGGCAAAACAATAGTAGCTCCTTCAATCACATTCTGTTTGGGACTGAGGGTACCAAACTTGTGCACTAGACCAGGGGTAGGCAACCTTGGCTCTTTTATGACTCATGGACTTCAACTCCCAGAATTCCTGAGCCAGCATGGCTGGCTCAGGAATTCTGGGAGTTGAAGTCCATGAGTCATAAATGAGCCAAGGTTGCCTACCCCTGCACTAGACAAAGAAAGAATTTCATTTCCCCGGTGGTAAAACAGAATCCACACACTGGGAGATAGGACTCCCAATGGGGTTGGAGGCAGGAGTCTTCAGTGGTCACCTTATTGGAAAAGGACAATAGGACCCCATTTCTTGACGTTGTGTACACACGTGCACACAGACAAAATAAAATACTGTGCAAAACCAGTGCAACCACATTCCATCAGGAAACTGTATAGGCTAAAAAGACAATCTGCAGCTGGTATCACATTCACCCACATGCAGCATATAGAACTCTTGAGTAATTGGTAAATGCAATAGATTGGCTCCATTTAAAATGACTTGTCATTCAGGTTCCATTGCAGCACTACGACATGTTAATTGTTCCTTCTAATCCTCCTCCTCCTCCTTGCATTTTCTTGCAGGTGGAGGATCTGCTTTTCAGGTCAATGAAAGCCAATTTCACCCAATCACATGCAGCAACCAGGTCCAACTGGGTGATCTTCATGTCTGCATCAGTGTTAGTCCCTATCTATGTCCCATTAATTTTAGGGTAGCTTTGAGGTAATAGACTGAGGTTTAATCTATATCCTGCAAATTCTCCTAAAATTTGCAGGATGTTGGACATGTATGCACCCCCAGAACTATTTTTGTATTTATTACTCAATTAGATGGTCTCTCATAGAATAGACTTCGCATACTGTGTCCTTCCAAATTAAATTCCCTGAATTCTCTGCCGTGGCTATGCTAATTGAAGTATTTGGAACATTGAGGTTTATATCTAGAGGCCACCTTGATTGGACAATGTTGATAGAGACTTTGTAGAGAAGTTAATAAGAGATGAACAGATCAATCTTACGCGAGTTAACTCTGAAATCGAGTCTTGTCTGGGCATCAGAAAGGCCTTCTTTCTTCTTGTATGGCAACTGTTTATGCGCTTTCCTTTTTCTCAGGAATGTGCAGTAATCTATTTCCAGAATGAGTCAGAAAGGGAGGCTGGCTTTTAGAAGAATGGCTAGCCACAACTCTCTCATCGGTTCCTAGAAGAGTTGAGCACCTGGAGTTCATCACTCAGACCCTCGGGGCATTGCGAGCAGGCAACATGCAGAGAGAACTGGTAGATGGATTATGAAGTTATAGGAATGGATTGTGAGGGGAAAAAATGCACAACTTCTAGATCTATGCAGCCACCCCCAGCCTTGAATACAACCCCAGAGCTCCATCTAAAAACACTGCCGCTTGTAATGTTTAGTCTGACAGAAATGGAGAGTGTTCCATTCTCAAGAGCAATTATCTGTATTTTAATTTAAATGGTGATTTGAGCCTTACCCCATCTGCTTCTTTGGAGCTAGCCCTCTAGTATTCTACTTTCAAAGCTGAATATCTATCTATCTTATCTATCTTATCTATCTCATCCATCCATCCATCCATCCATCCATCCATCCATCCATCCATCATCTATCCATCTGTCCGTCTGTCCGTCTGTCTGTCTGTCTGTCTATCTATCTATTATCATCTATCTATCTATCTATCTATCTATCTATCTATCTATCTATCTATCTATCTATCTATCTATCTATCTATCTATCTATCTATATCTATCTATCTATCTATCATCTATCTATCTATCTATCTATCTATCATCTATCTATCTATCTATCTATCTATCTATCTATCTAATCTATCTAATCTATCTAATCTATCTATCTATCTATCTATCTATCTAATCTATCTATCTATCTATCTATCTATCTATCTATCTATCTATCTATCTATCTATCTATCTATCTATCTATCTATCTATCTAATCTATCTAATCTATCTATCTATCTATCTATCTATCTATCTATCTATCTAATATTTTATACCGCTGCAATCTCCTTGGTGGAATCTGAAGCAGCAGTCTAAAATAATTGCTAAAATAATTATAGCATAACCTCATTTTTTTTTTTAAAAAAGGAAATAAATAAATAAAAGATAGGGAAATGTCTTCAAAAAGCTTTTCAGAAGCGGAATGGGACAACTTGCCACCACCAACTCGCCATGGCCAACTCACTGTGGGACAACTCGCTACGGGACAATTTAACAATTCTATTTAATTATTTAAAATAAATAAAAAAATATTTAAATTTTTGCCATTCACATTTCATTCTGTCCCTCCTTTTGCATCCTTTCTTCAATGATTCTATTCCACTATTTCTTTGATATCGTACTGTGTAACACTTGTCCTGCAGCGAATTGACTGTGGCGAGTTGTCTTGCAGCAAGTTGGCCACAAGTTGGCTGCGGCGAGTTGGCCATGGTGAGATGGCCATGGCAAGTTGGCCATGGCAAATGGTCATAGACCCTTTTCAGAAGCACTCCCAAAGCTCCACACAAACAGGGCAAGCCCCTCTGCAAGAGGGGCATGTTCTGTAAAGTGGAGACCACAATCCAGATGCCCTGCCTCCAAGATTATTCACCCTTAGATTTGGAGATGTGAAGGAATGGAAAGTTCAGAGTGGGGATGGTAAGCAAGCTAGCTACTTACTAAGAAGTGAGGAGATATGTCTACTATGGTAGTACTGACAGTCAAAAATTTGACTCTGCCTTTTGGGTCACCGAATGAAATTAGGTTCCTTACCTTGTTTTCCTTTAGAGGCATTGGGCAGTTGGCAGTGGCAACAGCCAGCAAGGACTCTATTCAGGGATGTTGGTAGATGTAATTCAGCAACATCTGGAGACCCGCAGATTTTTAACTTTATACTGGTGCCCATACCTGTTATTGGGGTTAGTCATGAACTGCACTCACAAACTGTTGAGCTCTAGAGATGTCAGGATTTCCCTTTCCTTCTCTGCCCTCCCCTCTGCTTCCCCCTTCACAGTCATGAAAGTCTGTTTGCAAAGTGCATGATTGCCCCAAAACTCCACACTGCTGGGAGGAGATGGATTTTAAAGGCCATAAATTAAGCAGTTGCTTATTCTTAAACAGTCTGAGGCATAAATGGAACATGCCCCTACTTTTAAAGGCCACTCTCCCTCTCTGCAAATAGAGCCATTGCACACTAGTCACCGAGTGTTTGACAGGCTGACTGAACCACACAGATGGGAGCTTAATTTAAAATAATAAACACATAGTGCATTGGGTGTGAGCATTTAATTTTATAATATTGTAAACTAAATTTTGGAAATTTTACCTCTGGTAAACTAGCTTCTATTACAGTTCTGTTGGAAAAATGTAAATGATCTTCGCGAAGATTGCATGTGATCTAAACATTAGGCACATACTCATGGAAGCCTAGCAACCCATTCAGAAGATAGATGAGCCTGCTCTTCTTCACTTGTTAAAAAGCAAGCAGTGATGTGGATAAAATCAAATATGTTGCCCTATGTTGTTACCATTTCTTAAGGGGCAGATGTTCCCAGATCTCCAGATTTGGCCATGCTGACTGGAATATGGCGATCGTTGTCTGGTGTGTCCAAAAGACATCAGCTCGGACAAGACTGCAGCTGACCATCATGGTTTTAATCCACAGATAAAATGGTAGGCCCAGTGTTATGCCGTAGAGTCAATTCATGCCTTTGGGCCATTATCAAGAATAAAGCAATGAACATCAGGCTTGTGTGAACCAGACTTTGGAAACAGGGCTGGGAGGAAGTGTGACCCAACTATACCAGCTTGCAGATGCCACCAAGATCCTTCTTTGTTTTGAGGCTCACTTCTTCATGTCTCTCCTTTAGAGAATCACAAAGCTGAGGGAGTTACTGCATTTCTGCCCCTTTGGAGGTAGTACAGTACAGAGGCAACTCATGGCTCTTCAGTGGCCTGTAGATGGTGAGAGTAAGGCAGAGATTTGCTGAAATTGCCTATCCCCACTCCACCCTTTTCAATTCTTTCTGAGATCTCTGGTTCAGGATTACCAAAATCCTCCCCAGGTAATATTCTCAACTGAGAAGCTAAAGAGAGAGAGTGAGAGCGAGAGAGAGAGAGAGAGAGAGAGAAAGGGGGGGGGAGCTAAGAAAAAAACCCTCAGCAAATAATGTTTGGAAATGACTTAAGAACTTTCCACTTGCTATAAGATTGGCCTATCTGAAAACTGATTCAGCTTGAGAGACCTAAGTGGTTTGCATCATCCATGGTATATTCATTGACTATATGTGTGAATATGTGTGTTATGTTCCTGTGTGGGTATGTTTAAAATAGAAGCATTAGCTTTGAGTACCAGAGAAAGAAGTAAGTTCCCTTCTCCCACCAAAATAGATTGCCTCTCTTTGTTTGTGGCATTTCAGCAATATAATTTAGAGCTTGGGAGGAAATGTTGCTGTTAAAATAGTCATAAATTAGAAATTTTGATAGGTCTACTGCAAATCTCAGAGCTCTACTAATTACAAAAACTGCCAAGACACCAATGATCAATTTTGTGCCAGGTAGTCTAAAAAAAAACCTTGTTGAACCTTTACATTCGCTCTTAAAGTCTTAGATCAGATCTTAGTTCAAGCTTGTGCAAGGTTTGACTGGTTATTATTTAGAGGAGCCACAGCATAGGGCTTCAGAGTGTGATCGGGCACCCGCTGAGGCCACTTTGCCAATCCCATGACCGGTAGATCCTGATATATCTACCTTAGTCAAAAATGTATGTATGTATCTGCGTGTGCCTACGTGGTAAACGAACTCCGAACTCTTGCGGCTATTCAGATGTGTGTTATCTTTGATGGAAAAGATCCAATCTTTTAACAGCTTTACATTTCCGTCTAACTATGGAGCTTATTGGCTTGTCTTGAGCGAATCTTGTACCTTTCTCCATCTAATGCATTGGAAACGGCCATCAGCCTTGCACCTGCCTGTTTTGGCACAGTGGTGAGGATGAATAAAGACGATTCGTATAAGGCCAGCTCTAGAACTCTCTTGGTTTACACACCCACACGTAGAAGGCAGGACTTCTTGGCTGGTTCTCAGCTTATCACTTTCTCTTCCCAGCACGTGAAGACAGATGTAACTTTTTGAAGAGAAGCCACGGCAGCCCTTTTGAGCTCACTATCTTGCAGTTAGCGAACCACTTCAGCTCTTTTAAAGAGACGTGTGGCACTTAAAAAATCAGCACTTTTATGAGTATTGAAGTTGTCCAGTCGCTTCATCAGTTGTATAGAGTTCCCCTCAGGGGTAAAAAATCTACACGTTATTCAGGATTTTGTGAAGAAAATCCTCCTCCTCTTCCTCCTCCTCCAATTTTTTTTATCCCCCATATATATTTATATATACATAAGGAATATTATTACTTCCCATTTTCCTGACAACAGCAACCATGTGAGGTGGGTTGGGCTGAGAGAGAGTGACTGGCCTAAAATTGCCCAGCGACTCTCAATCAGATGGGTGAGCAGGGAACCCAATTCATAATCCTCCCACTTGCCTTAATTAAAGTGCCACTGGTATCAATACAGCCATCAGTCACCTTAGGATATTTTTTTTTACATTTTTTTTATCCCGCCTTTCTAATTTTTATAAATAACTCAAGGTGGTGAAAATACCTAGCACTCCTTCTTTCTCCTGTTTTCCTCACAATATTCCTGCAAGGTGGGTTGGGCTGAGAGAAAGTGACTGACCCAAAGTCACCTCAGCTGGTTCTTCATGCCTAAGACAGGATTAGAACTCATGGTCTCCTGCTTCCTAGCCGGGTGCCTTAACCACTAGACCAAACCAGGCCAAAAATGAGGGATGCTCAGTGCTGTCTGGAGCTCCCATTCTCTCAATTTCCCCCCTGCTTTGTCCTGCAGTGAATTACTGCAAAAAAACCAAAACAAAACCCTGCAGAACAGGTTTTGTCAGATTTTTTTTACCCAGTGCAAGAGCAATAGAGGTAATGCGAATGGAGCACATGGAGACCGCTTCCCAACCAACTCCCATCAACACTATATCTGCTTTTGCTCCATTGTTCACTCAAATGATCATGGGGACTACTGATGGCGAGTTTTCCTTCCCAAATTGCAAAAAATAGAGGGCAAGGGAGAGCACTGACTAAGGCAGGGGTCTGCAACCTTGACAACTTTAAGACTTGTGCTGGCTGAGGAATTCTGGGAGCTGAAGTCCACAAGTCTTAAAGTTGTCAAGTTGCAGACCCCTGGACTAAGGCAATATGTAAATGTTTCCTACCTATTCACCTGATGGTCAAGGTGATTCCCTCTAGGCAAGTGGCAGTTGACAAGCTTGCTTGGATGAGAGCTCTGACATTCTCGAGGACAGAGAGTTGAAGGTTGCCATTGAGTCAGAAGCAAAAAAAAAAGAAGGAAAGAAAGAGAAAGAAAGGAAAGAAAGAAAGAAAAAGAAAGAGAAAGAAAGAAAGAGAGAAAGAAAGAAAGAGAAAAAAGAAAGAAAGAAAGAGTCTGGATAGTGCTGAGCCCAGAGGTATTCCTTTGATTAAAACCTTAGGAGTTAAACCTATACTCCTTGAGTCTTTTTCTGCAATCTTGTTTTTCATCTTGGTTCCAGCATAGCCAAATCAAGAGGAAGAATGTGTTCCAGTCAACTTAAATTGGAACAGTTTCACAAAGATTTTTTTTTTTTTAACAAAAGTTGGCTGCTGGGCTATAAACATAGGGCAGAGGGTTAATGACAAAACTGGAACTTGCCTGAACTTGGAAGATGACTGATATTATTCATAGGCGAGAAAAAGACAACTGCTGGGAAACAGGCTACCAGTAAAGGACCACATAGGAGGAAGGCTCAGCCAGTATTCTTAGGATGCGTTAAAATAAGGCTGGCATCTTTGGTTCTCTTGATGTGGCTGAAATATAGTTCCCAGAGCAACATCAGGCATGGACTAATCATGAGGCATGTTGGGAAATGTAGTTTCCTGCTTTCTGCAGGGGCCACATGCTCTCCACCACTCTTCACCAATAAATCAGTCTGCATTTCCACTGGCAGCCATTCTCAACTGCATCTTTCAGGTTGGACTGCAGGTCGCAGCCTCTTAGCCTTTGTCCATGTTAAGAGAATGGACTTTTAATAACTCGGGAAGGCAAAGGGTTGAAGAATACTGCCCAAAGGTTACCAGGCGTTGGAGAACTCTTACGTATGTACCAATCTCCGTGGCATTTCTAGGAGACCTTCTGACCCTTTCCCATTCAGGCTTGGCCAGGGCAGTTTAAAGGAAAAGCACAAGTAGCCCACAGCATCTGGATGACTGGAGAGAGGAGGTGATGGATTTTTTTCTTTCTTTCTGCTGCTATGTCCAGACACTGGCTGGTTTATGCAGTAAGGCAGAAGCCCTAGGTCAGTGATGGCGAACTTTTTAGAGACCGAGTGCCCAAACTGCAACCCCAAACCCACTTATGCATTGGGTGGGTGTGGCCCATTGGGTGGGCATGGCTGTGGTGATAACGGCAGACTGGGTGGGACTAAAAAGTTCAATCAATCAATTCCAACTTTGCAAGATCTTTTTTTTTCCCATGAGAAGTTGAAATTGACTGATTGAACCTTTTTTTTTTTTTGCACATGGCGGCGGAGGCCTAAAGCGAAAAGGTTTTATAAAACCCAGCTGAAGGCCTAGGACTGGGGCGATGGCACGCGTGCCCACAGAGAGGGCTCTGAGTGCCGCCTCTGGCACCCGTGCCATAGGTTCGCCACCACTGCCCTAGGTGTATCTCAATCCCTCTTCCATGAATCAGGCAGGATTTGGAAGCTAATAGTGACTAGGTTCTTATAATATGGCAAGGTCTGCCATCAAGAAGTTGTCCTCCCTTCTTTCATACCCAGGATGAACTCCCCTCCCGAGACGTTCCCTGCTCCCAGCCTGAATGTGTGCATCTAAAAACAACAGAACTAGGCTTCTTGCTTGGGAAGAAAACCCTGCGCATCCAAATTGGCAAACCAAATCCGAGGATTGATTAACAAAGCAATCCTTTGCCCTCAAAGGCAGACTGATGATTATCAATTTAATTTTACTCTTCCTTATTACATTTGCAACTTGGCTCCGATGCAGTGACCTGCGGGCTCCCACGGCAAACAGATACTCCTCTCTCTTCCAAGAGCTGCTGGCTGTGAATGCCAAAGGAATCTCTGCTGCAGCCGCGACTCCTTTGTGTGGCCTGCCTTCTGACGCAAGCAGCACGTCTATCGGAGCCCAGCTGCAGCGTCCGGAGCCTGGGCTGTGAGGTCCCGATGGTGCTGTTTGCTGCCTTGGTGTTGGGAGGAGGGCAGTGAGCTCATGCGGCAAAAATGTCCCCTTCCATTTGGGGAACTGCTCCAGGGCTGAGAATGAATACATTTGTATTCTGAAAGCAGAATCATCTATGCCCAGTTGCAACACACTGACTGTGTTTCCAATTAATCTACCAAATCTATCCTAGGTCCTCCTCCTCCTCCTCCTCCTCCTCAATTCACCATTTTGTTTTACAGCATGGAGAGCTGCTGGCATAGGATCAGCTTAGGAATGCACACAAGCTTGGCAGGAGTGGGTCGAAACGGCCTCGACATGTTGGATCTGCACAGCCTCGTGAGGGTTTTAGCAGGATGTGCGTCACCACAGTGCCCTTTGGCAAGGAGCATGGCAGGGTGGGCAGCACTGAGGCCCGCATGTGCCAACAGCAAAGCTTGGCATCCTCCACCTGCCTGCCCCGGGAAAGGATGAGGCCATAGACTTTGGATGCAAAGTGTCCCAGGAAGAATCCAGGGAAGAGAAAAGTGTGCGCTTCTTTTTAAATTTCCCCTCTTCAGAATACTATATAAAAGCTAAACCTGGATGAGCTGCGTTGGGAAGGGGGGGGATGCTGCCCAACATTTCTTCCACTGTAGGATTTTTTTATTATTATTTTATTTTGTTGGCAGAGCTTTAGAGTTCTGTGGCCTGAACATCTGTAGATGCTTGGAATCCTATGTTCCCAAAATGAGAGCTTCGGGTTAAGGAGTTCATTCACTCCTTTGCAACACACAGTGTAAGTTTGCGGCATTCTGGTTCTCTGAGCCAGTCACACTGCTCCATCCCCACCAAGAGGAACCAACTAGGGCAGAGCTAGAGCAGAGAATGTATGTGGTAATAATGCCAGGGCACTAAGAAGAAGCACCCAGAATTTTTGGAAGCTGCATTCTTCTTGATTCAGTGCTTTGAGAATTGGGACTAGTTATCCAGGAATGTAGAGTGCTTAGAATACTCAAGTAGGATTGGTGAGGTTCACAATGCTGTGAGGATGAATCGGGAGAGGGTTATATTTGATGTGTGTATGCATGTAATGGTTGTCTACGGGTGTGTACTGAACACCCAGAAATTATACTCCAGTTGAATCAGTTAGAGAATGTTCTCTGTGCTGCAGTAGCCCACCTATAGATATTCAGTGATTTATTATGATCTGCATTTTGCAGAGGCTGTTCTGTTTATGCATCTGCTTTTTGTTTTAAGTGTTACCAGTTTAAGGGTTGGTTTAGTTTCATTTAATCCATTTTTTAAAATTTCAGTCATCAAGTAAAATGTTTATTTTTTTCCCCAAGCAAATGAATTTATAAATGTGTATTGAGAGAAAAGACACATTTAAATATGATTTGGGAGACTTGGGTTTTTTTTTTAATACAAATTCTGAATGTTGGCATAGGGAACAGAATATGATTGGGCATGGAGTGTAGTCCAGCAGCCAGGCTGGAGAAGGCTATGACCAAATTTCCAAGTCATTTTGCAGTAGTCGAGGTTTCTTACAAATGATTTATACTGCTACTTTTATTGCTGCATAGCTCCATCTCACATTCCTCTCATTATTTAACTTGCTATATGGAACAACAGAAAAAGTTTAACAAGGGTCACAGAGGGCCTGTTAGAAATGTGTCTGTTTCATGCTTCAGTGCTTCAGTGCTGCATTGTGAAGTGCTCCTCCAAATGTTATACACGCATGTCTATGGAGATTCTCAGTCATCCAGGTCATGGTTGTCGCAAAGGTGCTTTTTCAAGAGGCAACTGGACTTCTTGTTTTTCTTTGAAGATGTTTCACTTCTCATCCAAGAAGCTTCTTCAGCTCTGACTGGATGGTGGGGAATAGAAGGATTTATACTCCTTGAAGACAGCTGGTCATTTGCATTCTTTTAGAGAGTCATTGAAGCCACTTGGAGGTTTATCTGTGTCCTCAGGATCATCTGAGTGGTGCAAATGGGTGTGGCGCCTTCTTGGAAGTGTTGAAAGGATTGTGTTGTAGACTGGAGATAGATGATATCGTATCCCTCCCTCTCTGTTGAGAGAGGGCTGTTCATGCATGCATGGGGGATTCTCCCACAAACTTGGTTTTATTTTTTAACTGTATTTTTAATTATTTTAATGGCTGTTAAATTGTTTTATTTCTTATTGGTTGTACGCTGCTGAGAATCATGTTCAGGGAGATGGGTGGCTATATAAATCTGCTAAATAAGTAAAACAAGCCATAAAGAGGGGAAAAATAGCCATATAACATTAAACCACCATCACCACCAGAGATTTAAAGTATAAAGTGATGACCAAACATGATAATTAAAGAACCAAATGGGAACTCCACTCGGCTGGATCCAAATGCTTAATTACATGTTTCACGTTTATTAAAGAAGTGGAATTGAAATTGCTGCTCATTTACAATGAAAAATAGAGGATTTTACTTTTGTGTTTATGTTCTTAAATTTAAAAGATCCTTTGTTTTTAAATCAAGGTGTGTTAACAAAAATTATCCAAGATACTATAGTTAGGTATTTAACAACAGCTTGGGAGATCTCAGTCTGGTTTTATCCACCATCACCACCACCTCCTTCTTTCTTTCTCCTCCACACACACACAGACACACACAAATGCACACATTCTCACCCACATATATGTATAGTGAAGCTTTAAATTAGCAGCTCTAGCCGAGCACCTATTTGTAGCTTCTAGAATCTGTTTGCATACCACAGTCTTGCTAATGGCATGAAAAATGCCCTCATATTTTGCTAATTTGTTGTCAGTTTGAAACATTTATCCTAAATCTTTCTTCTTTTTATGCTGGAAAGCCCATACTACCAGACACACACACACACACACACCCCTATCTTAAATGTGCTGCTGGCAACTCATGAACAGGTGGCCATGTTTGACCCAAAACATTACTCTCTGTGTCAGCCCATCAATTGTCCCCACCCTGCCCCTTGCTTCCTGTGCTATATTGAGCCAAGGGGAGAACTCAGAAACTTGTATGTATTTCTGAATCTGAAGCTGCTCAACCAAAGTTCCTATTCAGCTTTCAAGTTCTTTCTCCCTTTCCCATCACCCAATATGGCCATGATTAAGAAGAGACTGGACAGTCACTTGTCTGAGATGGTATAGGTTCTCCTGCCTGAGCAGGGGGCTGGACTAGAAGACCTCCAAGGTCCCTTCCAGCTCTATTCCTATTCCTATTCCTATTCTATTCTATTCTATTCTATTCTATTCTATTCTATTCTATTCTATTCTATTCTATTCTATTCTATTCTATTCCATTCCATTCCATTCCATTCCATTCCATTCCATTCTATTCTATTCTGCTTGGGTTGTAGATAACTGTGGATGCAAGTTGAATTGCACAGATACTCCCTTTCCCTTGGTCCCTTGATTTTGTCACATGCACAGCTGTTTCAAGAAGAAGAAGAAGAGAAGCCCAAGCTTGCAAGTAAGGCTTTGGTTCAGCTGGACTTCTGCCAGCTAAACAAGCCAGCAAGCCAAGGACCAGCTCATTGGGGAGGGGACTTCTTATCTCAATGCCAAATAAAACCTCCCCCTGCTGCCTCCCTCCCTTGCAGCTGCAGGATGCTTGCAGGCCAACCTTCTCAGAAAGCAATTGCTGGCAGTTGGCTTTCTCTTGTGTGTGTGGGGGGGGGGGGGGGTGAGAGACTTCCCTAACCCTTGCTCTCCAAGGAATGGATCTCCAACTTAAAGCAAAGTTCATAAAAAGCTCAAGGGAAGAGCAGGCTGTATTTAATTTCAAGAAACCCGTGTTGTTTTCTTGTGCGCTCTCTTTTATTTATTTATTTTTCCTATGCATGTGGAAGCACTTCTCCTCCAGGGCGAATGATTGTGAAAGCCAGCTTGAGTCTTTGTCCTAAATCTGGACATTTTGTCCATCTCGGGTGTTGTTTTCTGTGCAAACAAGGATTGAAATTAGATCAGGAGTAGCGTTGGGGAGCATTCCGGCTGGGTGGAGAGAGCTCTCACGGTGCCAGAGCAAATTCAAAGGATCTCATGGAAAGCGATGTCATCTGGCATCACTCTTCCCAAGCAAGCCTTGGGCCTCACCCTTGCTTTGCATCACGGAGAAAATGGAAGAGGATGAAGGGAGGTGGCCTTGATAGGTCATTGATGGCTTTCCAGATGGGGGTCCCTTTGGACTCGCAGGCAGTCCTAGCATCAGAATCTGCATTTGCATCCCTGCTCAACAAGCAGCCCCTGGGTTGGATCCAATGCATTTAGAATAGAATAGAGCTGGAAGGGACCTTGGAGGTCTTCTAGTCCAGCCCCCTGCTCAAGCAGGAGAACCTATACCATTTCAGACAAGTGACTGTCTAGTCTCTTCTTAAAAACCTCCAGGGATGGAGCACCCAGGATTTCTGAGGGCAAGCTGTTCCACTGGTTAATTGTCCTCACTGTTAGGAAGTTTCTCCTTAATTCCAGGTTGCTTCTTTCTTTGGTCAGTTTCCAACCATTGTTTCTTGTCGTGCCCTCTGGTGCTTTGGAAAATAAGTTGACCCCCTCCTCTTTGTGGCAACCTCTCAAATACTGGAATACTGCTATCATGTCCCCCCTATTTCTTCTTTTCTGATCTCCTTTGCGGCAGAGATGCCGAGCCTTGATCTGGCTCAGGATAGACCTCCTTAGCTGTTGAATGGCCAAAACTAGGACTAAGACTTAGTGTAACTCAACTGAAATTAAATAATTAGTTTTAAGTATTTATTAAGCCCAGTTCTGCTGCACATTTCAAAATATGAAGGGCAGAGGAGAAGAGTACATGTTGCCCTTTGAAGGCAGTGCTATATACCACCTTGCAGGCAGCATCATTCTACAATCTGATGTCACTTTTTCATAGAACACTGTTCCAGGGGTCTCAGCAGGGGGAGGATATTTGACCATGTCTGGGCTAGGAAGCTTAGTGAGGTTGTGCCTGGTTAATTCTTTGAAGGGAGACCGTTAGGGTATGTAGATGAGACGCTGGGAAAAAAAAAATCCAGAAAAAGACAATGTCTGTACTTTCACCACAAACACTGTATAGCTGTAGCCATGTGGTTATTTGCAATCAAGAGGTGACTCAAAGACATTGTTATCTTTATTCTTTTGGGAAGAGTGACTTGCTCATAACTATCCAGCAGTTTTCTTAATAAGCTAAGAGGATTGCTGAGATTCCAGGTTTACGTTGGCAGCTCTAACCACATGCATAGACAACAGGCTCCAAGTGGAAATAATCATTGTGTTTGTGTGTCCGCAGAAAATGATTTAAACTTTCTGTAGAGCATTGGATTTTTTTTTCCAATTCTATGTCCCTTGAAAATGGGAGAATTCACTAGTGACTCTCATGATAATACATTCACACCCCTTTTTTCTGCTATTAAATTAACACTGTCCCTTTTCTGCTTGGAAAGAGAGAGGATGCCTCCATCAAAACAGAGAATCTTGGTAGCCACTTTCATTTTGTCAAACTCTTCCCCAGCTAGAATCCATTTAGTCCCATCTCTTTTAATTTCTAAGTAGAAAGAGAAGGCCAAGCCTTTTCCTCCTGACTTTGACTGGCTTTATTTGGCCAGTTTTGCAACTGGATTGGATCTTTTGGGACTGACGTATGTATGAAATGTGTGTATGGGTGTGCATGCATTTCCATTCCTAGTCTATAAATAGTATTTATTTGTTGTTATTGTAGTTCAAAAAAAGCCTTCTTCAATTTATTAATCGGTTTGAGGGAGATAAGAGAGTCAAATAGGAAATATTTTAAGCAGGAGAAATTCCCTCCAAGAAAAAAATAAATTGGTTTTATGGGCACATTGCGTTTTGTCCACATTGCATGTCTTGTTATAGACAACCATATCCTTCCTCGCTTGTATATCAGTGGAGACAAAGTTGTTGCGAATTACATGAATATAACAGATGGCAAGGAATGGAGAGCCTTAGGGATTAGAGGATGCAAGGTTGGCACAAGAAAGCTCAATGGCAACCAACCATCTCTTCTAGTTTGGATTAGAGCAGGGGTAGGCAACCTTGGCTCTTTTATGACTCGTAGACTTCAACTCCCAGAATTCCTAAGCCAGCATGGCTCAGCTTGGAAACCTCTCTCTTTCCCCTCAGCATGGCTGGCTCAGGAATTCTGGGAGTTGAAGTCCACAAGTCATAAAAGAGCCAAGGTTGCCTACCCCTGGATTAGAGGCTACATTTATCCAAATTCAAATATATAGCAATATATCTGTAGTAAATATAGCAGTAGTAAATAAACAGCAGGGCATATCTTGTGAGTCCACTGCGAGAAACAAATTACTGGACTAAAATTGGCCTTGGCAGGATCCAACAGGGCTATACTTACAGAGGTAGCTGTGTTTTGATGTGTTGCTTTGACCAGCCCAGGGAATTTTGCCTTTTGATAATTTTGACATCAGAGAGCTTTTCTCATTGCTCATTGTGGTTCCCTCTGAACAGAACATTTTGGCCCATTTGGCAAGAAATGGTACCTCAGATTGAAAAGCACAAATGGTGGCAGCCCTCCTCAAAATGGGGAGGTCAATTCTGTTGATTGAATGTTGCAATCATTTTCCTCTTTGGCAAAGACTTTAGTGAGTGTTTTTTTTTATTAACAATGTCTTCTGCGTGCTGAAGAACTGAATCCAAGAACAAGTTGAAGGGGAGGTGACTGAACTGACTGTAACATACTTGATTCCAGAGGCCACCATCTGTGGATTTGTCAAATTCTGAGCTCTTGCTGATTCTAGATTCTTTCTGGAAAGGGTCCCATCCATCCCCAGTGTAAAACAGAAGCTTGGAATCTTTCCCCCCTCACCCCAATGATTTACATAGCAGGATGATCACCATCTTCAGCTCTATGTATAATCTGGCTGGATTTGGGGGGGGGGATAAGAAAGCTTTGTCATCACCATAAAGAATGAGAAGTCAGAAATCTTTGCTGATTTATTGCCAAGCCCAATTCTACCCCTACTGTATTTGCAATCTCAGAAGAGCTGACTTTTTTTATTTGGTCCCAAAGGGAGAGAACAACATGCAGCTTGATGTACGTGAGTACATTGCATCATGCTACTGATGCAAGGAGTCAGTCTTAAGGGGCTATGTAAGTCTGTTCTACGCCGGAAGCCACACATTGATCATTTCATTGGCACCCGGTCTCTCTGAGGAGAGAGTTTAGTACTATATAGGCAATGTTGGTTTACTGTGAGAGGTCCCTTCCCCAAGGAAAAAAATGGGTTAAGGACTTATTATGCTTTATTTTCACCACAATTTATCCAATAGCTAAAGTTTTTTAAGCAAGTTACAATTAAAAAAAATGAATAAAAGGATGGAAAGGATAACATGCAGCTAGGAAATAAATATCATTTAAAAAAATAAATCCAATGTGTATCAGGTATTTATAAACCAAAGTGAGTAGAAAATTATGGAATTGCCCTGGAGAAAAGAGCCAAAAAGACATTAACTGAGGCACTAGGCATGGGCCATTGGAGAAAGTATTTCATAAACATCTGTCCACATCCAAGAAGCCTCTTCTGTATACTGCTTTCCTTCCTTAACTTGGCAGAGCAAGACCACTAAAGGTATTTCTTGAGATCCTATGTGTATTACTAAACCATGGGAGGGGGAGATATTTGTTAGAATGCCAACAAGTGAATATATTGATCCCATTGGGGTACAGATAAATGGACTACAGGTAGCCGTTTCCAAACCTTTGTGTAAAGTGAAAAAGAGATCCCTGGAACTTGTCAGAAGATAGATAGAAGATTGGAGGAAATGAGCATCCTTTGGATCTCACACATGGACTAAATATCAGGATTGAAAATCAGCAAAGAAATCCATGCTCCCATACAAAGGTACGACCAGCAGGAATATTTGCCGCTCAGCTGCATCTACACTAGGATTAGACCAGGTTCATCTAGAGCAGGGGTGACTTTTTTCCCCTTGCCGGAGCTGGGGTGGGCGCAGCTTCCGCGGGACGCATCCGGCCCATGGGCCAGCAGTTTGACACCCCTGATCTAGAGTCACTGAGTCAAAGTAATGTCGTATTGCTTTTCCAGATCCTTTCTTTAAAGTCCAGTGAAGCTGTAACTTAATCCACCCCACCACCTCCTCTGTCTTCATTTACAGGCTTGACCACAATTATCTAGTGATCTCCAATTCACCTTCTGTCCACCCGCTGCTTTTAAAAAGTTTGTTTTGGGCTGTTTTGCTGTAATCCTGCCAGTTTTTATTATTCGTATGTAATGTTGATCTACAGGGCTGATTCTTACTCTTTGGAAGGCACAGCCAAGACACATACGCCAAGCAGTCGTCCTCCTCCCCCACTCCTCCTCCTCCTCCTCCTGCTTTTCACGTGGCCTCATTGACGTTGGAGATCTCTTGGCGTCACTAGCTCTGCCCCGAAATGGCATCTCCCCAAGGGGGCCTCCAGCCAAGGACTTCGTTAAGGAAACCTCCCAGAGCTTCAAAAGAGGAAACAGTAGAAGCTGGGGAAGGGGTTGGCCTGGTGGGAGAGTTGGGGGGGGGGAGAGGGAATCCGGCTTTGCTGTTCTCTGATCTATCCAGAGATCAGTGTTCATTAACAAGAAAAAAAAAGTCCTATTGCCTGTAGAGCTCTTATTTGTTGCAAAAGGAGAGGACTAAAAATACCTGCTAGACTTGAGCTTGCAGAGCGTGTACTGTTTAGTAAATAGCTCCTCTGTAGATAGATAGAGATAGATACAACAGTAACTCTGTTTTTGTTTTTGAGGATGTTTGCATTTTCTACAGGAAACCATAATCCTGAATAGGTGGTGGTGGTGATAGGGGGAATAAAATCTTTCACATTGCTCAATTCTCCTCCCTTTCTCCCCTCACCTTGCAAAAAAAGAAAAGTTAGTTGGAGATGTTGACCCCACTTTCTAGATCTGGGACAAAAGTAAGACCAACTAATTTTACAAATCCCTTCAGTCCCTAATTAGACCTCTCATGGAAAGTTATCTCTTTGAGAAGCCCAAAAAAGAAGACAGAGAAGGATCTCAAAACACAGTGAAAAAGTAAGCTTGATTCCAGCATTATAATATTTTCCCGGATTGGGTGCAGAATCTGTTTGAGATGAAGCTCGGAACTGTTGCATAAATGTTTCAATGCTAATCTATTTAATCCTATTCAGATTAAAATTCTAAGAGTCCAGAGCTGGCATGGCCAGTGTAATTTGGGCTAGATTCTGGAAGGTGTAGTCTCAACAAGACTACAGATTTTCCAGAGAATAACAGGTTAGAGTATATGGTAGACATGGAACACTTTTTCAACAATTCCAGAAATATACAAGTAGTCCTTGACTTACCACAGTTCATTTAGTGACCATTCAAAGTTACAATGGTATTGGAATGGCATTGGAAAAAGGGACTTATGACCGTTTTTCACACTTACGACCATTGCGGCATCCTCAGAGTCACATGATCAAAATTTAGATGCTTGGCAACTGACTCATATTTACGACGGTTACAGTGTCCCGGGGTTCTTTTGATCGCCTTTTGTGACCTTCTGATAAGCAAAGTCAATGGGGGAAACCAGATTGACTTAACAACCATTTTGCTAACAACAACTGTGATGATTCACTTAACAACTGTGGCAAGAAAGGTCATAAAATGGGGCAAAACTCACTTAACAAATATCTCACTTAACAGAAACTCTGGGCTCAATTGTGGTTGTAAGTTGAGGAGTGCCTGTAGTTATCTCTCTTCATCGCTATTTTAAATTATCTTGATTTTTAACAAAACGATCGTCCTTGCCATCGTCAAAGTACATTTTCCCCATCGTTATCTGCACAATATGCATTCTTTGGAATCCAATTTGGAGAGGGAAAGAATGTCCCATTGAACTTTGCATGCTGCATGGTGGGTTTGGTTTGGTTTGCGTTGACCGTGACAGGCCTCTGGCTAAATTGTCCTTAAATTGTATGCCTACTGTTGTTTCTGGCAGGACTGGTGAGGTCCCAGGCTCCATGCCTAACCCTAAAATGAATTGCCCTGCTACTTTGAAAAAAGAAGGTAGGTGGAAGGAACTGCCTCCAGGATTGTGCAAGAGGCCCTTCCTTGAGATTCTTCTGAGGAGTAGCTTATACACCATCCAAGAGACTAAGCATCTCCACCTCAAAGCTGGGAATTCCCTAAGGGCTTTCCTTCTCCGCACAGTAGACTGAGAAACTGTAGCATTGCCAAGTCCTGGCACTTAGCGTTAGACATTTGCCTGCTTTCTGCTCTAGGAATGTGCCGTACTCCAAGTCAGACTGCCTGCTCAGGACTTCTATATTAACATTGGATTTTGGGCATTTCATGGTCTGCTGAAGATTGAGGCGGGATCATCCTAAATGTCAATGTGCTTTCTGTGAATATAGCAATAGCACTTAAACTTATATACCGCTTCCCAGTGCTTTACAGCCTGAGCGGTTTACGGAGTCAGCCTATTGCCCCCCAACAATCTGGATCCTCATTTTACTGACCTCGGAAGGATGGAAGGCTGGGTCAACCATGAGTCAGTGAGGATCGAACTCCTAGCAGTGAGCTGAATTAGCCTGCAATACTGCATTCTAACTACTACACCACTAGGGCTCCTATGCATATGCATGCAGACAGTCTGTGGTCCTGTTACTTGCCCAACTCTGATTGTGTTGTCATACAAGAGTGTTTGTCTAGATGTATGGTGATGGTGGTGGGTGGTTGAACTGGTGGGAAAGCAACAGATCTTTCCTCCTTTTCAACTTCTGCAGCCAACCTTAGCTAATCGGAAATTTTGGCCAAGTGATTTTGCTGAGTTGAGTGATACACACATACACATTCATGCATGCCTATATATTACAGAGACAGAGAGACAGGAAGACAGAGAGACACACACAGAGAGAGAACATACATACATACAGGGCTTTTTTTCTCATAGAACGCTCAGAACGGAGTTCCGGCATCTTTTTTGGGTGGAACCTTGTAGGGTAGGCAAAGTGGGTTGTATGACATGTGTGAGTTCCGGCACCTTTTTTCTTTTTCACAAAAAAAGCACTGCATACATACATACATACATACATACATACATACATACATACATACATACATTCCCCTTTCTTGATTCCCCAGACTTCTTTCAGTCTGGTTTTGATTTGGTGCATGTATGTATTAATTGCTTTTCTCTCTGAAGACATCTGAAACCATTTTTCCAACTGAAAGAACAATAGAATGGTTAAAATATAAAGTAGCACCCAATCATCATAAAAAGCAAACAATTAAAACCCATGGAGGAGAAAACGAGGTTGTAAACAGCAAGCTAAATTAAACATCAGGCACGGTGTTACAACTGGGAAAAAAAGATTTTTTCTTCCCCAGTGAGCAACCAAGTGCTTTCAAGAAAAGGAGATGAACTCTTCAAGGGAAAAAAAAAAACACCATTCCTTGTATTAAGTGGAGTAAAATCTGTTGCCTTTGAATAATACGTAGTGTAGCCGCTGAAACCCCATAAGAGAAGATCTTTAGATTGGGACCTTTAATATAATAGAGGGCAGAATGATAAAATACACGGGGAGCAATAATTTTAGTTACATTGTATGTAACTTCTTAGCGAATGCAAAAAATGTGGTGAATTCCTACATTTTAATACAGCTCCTTGCCCACGCTATTGAATTAATCTGTCTTGATGGTTTATCCCTCAGATAAAACAGAAATGAGAACGTATGCTAATCTGAACTAGAAACTAGAATGTTTAAATTACCCTCTGAAATGACTTTCGCCAATTCTAAAAATAGTCTTATATGGCCTTTATTGCAACAAGCTGACATGGTTATCTTGCTGGAGTAAGATTCTGTTTACAGCATGCTTTGTCATATCATGCAATAAATAGAAGTCTTTGACATGGAACTTTGCAACATTTTCTTGCCCAGATGAAAATCAGTTGGGCGTGTTTTCTAAATCTTCTCTTCCTCACTCCCAGTGCCAGTCTCTTTACCAGATTTCGAATCGCATTTACATTGTAGTGTTTGCCACATCTTAGCAGCATGTTTTATGTGAAAGCTAATAGTTTAGTGCACGGGTGTCAAACTCGATTGCGTCACGTGACGTTTTTTGCTTTTGTGGAGCTGGGGTGGGCGTGGCCTGTGCATGTTCGACACCCCTGGTTTAGTGCTTACGCAAAACTCCAGAGTCAACTTGGTAACTTAAGCAGCTGGGATCTGGAGTAGGCTGAGCAGAAGATTGCAGCCCTAGCAAAGTAGGGATATGTGAGAGAGACAGAGAGCAGAAGAGCAAATGCAAGCTCAATGCTTCGATGATTCGTTTGGGAAAAAATAAAATAAAATTCTCAAAGCTTGGCAAGCCACTTTACTTGGCGGTGGTTGTTAGAGATGTAGCAACAGGAGCTGGAAGCAAAGGAGATTGCATTCCCCACCTTGCTTAGGGCACTTTCTAGTCGTAGCTCCACCACCAAGTTGTCAAAGATGTGGCAATAAGGTGTAGAAATCACCAAGGATGGGCCAGTGAGTACCTGGTGCCAAATAAGAGACCAGATAATATTAAGGCTTCCCCCTCTTCCCTTTCTTTGATCAAGCAAAGCTCTTAATCAGAAAGAATGCCTGCAGTTGGCCAAGCTCTCATGTTGCACAGAAGCTTTCGGCAAACGAGCTTTTTAAAAGGTATACTTTATTGGATTGACTTTGATCTGGGTGGAAACTTCCTCAGCATTCCAACAACCTCATTGATTAGGTTTCCTGTGGAGGTTTCTTGATGCAGCTATTTACAGAACTTCAACCTGTGCTCTGTTGCTATCTATTTTCTGTGTGAACGTTTGTGAGAAGAAAGGTAATGAAAGGTGTGAACTGTTTTGAGCCACACAATGAAGCAGAATTGCAGTTAGTGAATGGGGGAAGAGTTGGCAATCATTGGAGTTCTAGATTGCATCCATGAATCACCAAGTGACCCCTCTCAACCCAGCCTGTACAAGTTGTCGTTTTTTTCCATCATAGAAAGTGACTTCTCGGTATTAGGTACTGTACGTCATTAAATCTTAGAGTAAGTCCTTGGAATTTGCACTTTTCCTTTCTTGCTTCACATTGCAAACTTGATTATTATCTGTGAGGGCTTTGGGAGGTACTTACTGCCCTTGGGTGCTCCTCAGAAGACATTCTTTGGAATTGCTCACATGTTTCTTTGGAATTTTCAGA
Organism: Azemiops feae; assembly: GCA_023970755.1. Lineage (NCBI taxonomy): Eukaryota > Metazoa > Chordata > Lepidosauria > Squamata > Viperidae > Azemiops > Azemiops feae. The sequence goes on along the minus strand of JALGBA010000082.1, from coordinate 437,181 downwards.
TAAAGCTCCAAGCAAAAGGAAACTTTTTATTTGATAAGCTTGTGTGTGTGTGTACGAGAGAGAGAGAGAGAGAGAGAGAGAGAGAGAGAGAGAGAGAGAGAGAGAGAGAGAGAGAGAGAGCATGCTTGTGGTTACAGTCTATCTGGATGTTATTTTGGTGGTTAGCTGTTGGTTTTAAGTTATGTTTTGACTGTTGATTTAATTAAATGTTGGCCCCTATCCTCAGCCTCCAGTGGCAGGGTGGGCTAAAACACTCAAAATAAATACAACTGAACTTATCTCTCCCCCCCCTACCCCCACCCCACCAACGGGAGAGATTGCCTTCCCTGTTTGGTATTTCCTATTCTCTGGGACCAATGGGGCAACAGCTGTCTCTGTAAGCAGTTCCCAGACAGGGCTGTAACTCATGATTTCTTGGAACAAGGCTTATGTTACACTTTGAAGAAGCATGGGTAGATACACCCATCACACAGCTGCCCCTTGAAGGCTAGTGCCAACTAACCAAAAAGCAACAGAGTCTGGGAGTGCATCTGAAGAAGGACATGCTTACGTTCAGAATGGAAGAGCAGAAGAAGGCTGCAGGGAAAGCCCTCTATAGTGGTGATGGTGGTGGGGAAGGGAGGTGGCCTGTAGCTTGGAAAGAACGATGAGGGACCTATGTAGATGAGAGAAGGGAGAAGTCTCTGCCTCCATCAGAGGATGCATTTGCTCTTTCCATCCTTTCTGGCAGTGACTTGCCTGCAAATGTAGGCCTCAAATGCACGGGGCCCAGAAAAGGAGGGGCAGATTTACACGGAGCTGTGTGTGCTGTCATATAGGACCAGCATTTACTTCTGGGCCATTAGGAATCAGTCTTGTAGAATGGTTACCTGTAACAAAAGGCGCACTTACAAAGTTCCTTCCATCACTACCATCCCCACCATCCCCTGCCGTAGTAGTCACTTCTGGCCATTCTTTCACAACCTCAGTCAGAATAATTACAGCCTTTTATGATTATTTTCTCAGATGAAGTTGGGAGGGAATGTTTGAGGCTTCCATCATGTTTGTTCTCTTAGAATGACAATGGGCCCCATGGCCCTGGGTTGCCTGTCCTATCCTTTTAATTAAAAATTAAGCACCTTTCACTTCACTTCATGCACAGCAATAGGCTCAAGGTTATAGGTCAACTCAGTGAGAATAATTTCATGATCTGCACTATATTTCATTGTGTCCTTATTGTTTTTAAAAAGCTGGGTGATTATCAAAGGCTCTAGGTAGTATGCATTTTGATGCAGGTGGAAATGCTTCTCTATAGGTTTTAAGGATACAGCTGTACAGGACAACAACTTCCCTTATGGCCTTGGGACCCATTCCCAGGAAGGCTAATTGCCCCTGTTCGTGGGCCACTTTTCTATTTTATTTAGCATATGGCAATGTTGCATTAGCCAGGACACTATAGTGTTAGTACATAATAGTTGTTTGACTGCCGGCAATTGCTAGTCCGTTCAGTTCAAACTCACGCGCTATCTAGAATGCACCACAGGGGATGGACTAGCTCAGGGGTAGGCAACCTTGGCTCTTTTATGACTCGTGGACTTCAACTCCCAGAATTCCTGAGCCAGCATGGCTGGCTCAGGAATTCTGGGAGTTGAAGTCCACGAGTCATAAAAGAGCCAAGGTTGCCTACCCCTGGATTAGCTCCACCCTCAGAAAGGTTCAGTGACATTCTGCAGCATCATCCAGAGCTTCTCTCTCAACAGATGTCACCTCATGCTCAGGTGTCACCCTGGGGAAGCTCCGGCACCACCTGGATTCACACTACCAAAAAAAACTTCATTATTTTCCCATCAAAGTGGTACCTGTTTATGTACTTGCATGTAGCGTGCTTTCGAACTGCTAGGTTGGCAGAAGCTGAGGCAAGTGAGAGGGGGCTCCGCCACGCAGCGTTAGGACTCGAACCGCTGGAGCAAAGATCATCTCCAGCGGCTTCTAGTTACTGAGCCACCATGCCTCGGCGGGACATTGTTGCAACTGAGTAGAGAAGTCAACATAAAAAAGCTTGTGAGAAGTGTTGGGACTCACTCCACAACTCCCAGTAGCCTGCAGGAATGGGGGTGGAAGAGCTATCTAGTTGACCTTTGGCTTTATAAAAAAGAAATCACTTAAACTGTGGTTTAAGTTTCAAAAGCCACTGTGGTCCAAATCTGTGTGTGTGCCTATTGCACCCTTGCCCAGTAATCTGTCATTTGCCAAAATCAAGTCTTAAAAAGTACAGATTTCGAGCTTTGGTGGACATCCCTTGGTTTATGCTGTGGAGGATTTTCCCCTGTGATCTAGGATTCAATTACAAAAAGGAACGGCTGGTAAACTGCTGGATCTATTTTCCTCTGTGTTATTTATTAGTCATTTATCTGCTTTCTTTAAAATTTATATTTGGGCGCATGGCCTAAAAGTATCCTCAGGGCAGATAGAAACAATGTAAAAGAGAAAAACGTCCTACGTACAAAACCCCCAATAAAACATCAGTGTGGTTTTAATTTATTTAATCTGAAAACATTAAGAACAAGTTCAGAGCGGCAGAACTCAGCAGGAGGCAGGGCTAATTAAAATGTTAACCTTGCCTCGCAACACAAATGCTAGACAAGATTACAAAAAATGGTTTGCTTTCATCTTAAAACAGGGAAAGAGGTAGCTCAGCTTATCCACAACCCGATGTTCTCCAGATGTGATGTAATTGTAGTTCCCAGAATTCCCAGGCAGGATGGTTTGGCTATATTGCCAGAGGAATTAATGGGATTTGTCCATCACATCTTGAGGGACTAGGCTGAGCAAGTCTAATCTGTCTGGCCAGGCATTTCTATAAAAAGGTCAGTACATTTTGAATTTGTTTCCAGATGTTTTGCATCTTGTAGGATAATGTAAAAGTTACTCCTCCTTTTAGCCCAGGCATGAGTGGAATTCCTGCTTTGTTTTATGATCAGATATTCAGGATCCACTCAGTCATAGTCAAATAATGACATTGACAGATGGCCATTGCTTTCAATCAAGAGGAACTAAACTTGAAAACATACTCAGTCCATAAATCTGTGATTAATATCAGAAATAAATTCACATATCCTTTCACATAAAAGTCCATGGTTTTTTTGTTGGCAAACTACACCCAGGAAAGTTTTTTTTTTTTGCTAAGTTGTTATTAATACATATTGTAATCATTAAAAGATTAAAAAGGCTACTAATAGAATCTATTTTCTGCTTGCCTTGTTTTTTTGTTTTTTAAAAAGATTTTGTGCAAAAGCACATATTTCCAAAAGTATGTATTTAAATGTGGATTTTTGGAGGGATTTGAAAAAGCAGAAAAAACATAAAGCCAAATGATGGGTAAAAAGATGCAAATAAAAATAGATATATATTCATTGAGAAACCATGTTAACTATTCCTTATTTCAGTCAAAGTTGAATTTAGAATAGGATCTTTTTCAACAGTCATAATGAGCTGTTATAAGATAAGTTTATTTTCTTTGCAAAAATGTGCCTCTGGTATGTGAGGCATTTTTAGAGCTCTTATGGTTAAAATAAATATAGCAGATTTGGAGCTATTTCTGGTATTATTTACTGTCTGATATTATTGTCATGTAATATATGTATGCATTGATAGTTGTTTATCATTCTTTTGCCATTTTGTTTGTATGTGTGTGTTGGAGAGAGATAGCCAGTGATAGTGTGATGTAGTGATAAAGATGCTGCAATAGGAGCAGAGACCCATTCTCGTCCAGTGGTCCCCAACCTTTCCGGCTTTGTGGACCGGTAGGGGGAAAAGGGGATGATTCCACGCAAGCGGCAGGTGCACAAATGGAGCTGCGCGCACATTCACCCATCGCTTCCATGGCCCAGTTCCAGACAGGCCAGGGCCCGGTACTGGGCCGCAGCCTGGGGACTGGGGACCCCTGGTCTATGGGGCAAGTAGTTATGGGCATCCCTAGAGTGAAACATGTTGCACCTCTCCTTCATGATCTACATTGCCAGTTTGCTTCCAGGTCCAATGCAAGGCGCTGGTTTTGTCCTTTAAAGCAGCGGTCCCCAACTTTTGCAGCTTGACGGTCTGAGGGGGGAAGGGGAACCAGGCTGCAGGAGTGGTGGGCCAGCATGCATATGTGTGCAGCTCAGTTTGCACAAGTTGAGCTGCACGCATGTGTGCACATGAACCCCCTCTCCACTCACGCAGGTTGGGCTGCGCATGTATGTGCCAGCCCACCACTCATGCGGCCCGGTGGCAAATCGGCCACGGCCTGGTGGTGGGCCACACCCAGGGGTTTGGAGACCCCTGTTCTCTCCACCCGCAGAAGCTGGCTGGGTGATTTTGAGACAATCTTTCTCAGCCCTAGCTGGAAAGTCACATAACATCTATCTATAAACCTGCATTGGGACAGCAAGGTAAATTACATTACTTTTCATTTAAAAGTGGATTGATTCATGCTGATCAACACACACACACACGAACATTATTAAAACATTATTCACTCAATGAAGTTTCCAGATAATTTCCTAAGTGAGCCCAGCCTTGTACATCATACACAATTGTCCAACTTAGACTCTCATGTAAGATGATGTCCACATCACTGTTTATTACTATGTTTATTACTATTACTATGAGTTGCCAGTTTGTAAATATATAGTCTTCTCTCTCCTCTCTCTCTCTCTCTCTCTCTCTCTCTCTGTAATAAGTTTCCTCTCCCTAGCTTTCTTCACCTACATTCAATACTCATTTTCCAAAAAAGATTGCCCAGCTCCTAAATAGAGCTATTATATAACACAGGTCAGCTTAAGTTGTCATCTCATATATACCGTCTTGTTAGATTTCCCCATGCCTCCCCCTCGTCCCTCCAAAATCATTTTGAAACTATCTTGCAGAAGACCTCAGACATTATTATTTTTACGGTTCAGGAAGATATTGCTTTGCAGAGAGGCCAGTTTGGTTTACTGTAATGGTTAAGGCACTAAAGGTAGAAACTGAGGTCTAGACCTGCTTTAGCCATGAAAACTAACTGGGTGACTTTGGGCCAGCCACTCTCAGCCCTTGATATCAAGCTCAGACAACAAGCCAGTTGGCCAGTTACTGACACAACCAAAAGGATCAACTGCATTAGTGGGTGCTCGTTTCAGCAACACATATACTAACATTTAATAAAATATATAAAGAAGGTTGGCAGGGTCCCTGCACAAGAATGACATACAAATACACGTTCCATATTTTTGTATTGTTTTATGTTTTTATGATGTACACCACCTAGAATTCTTGAGATAGGCAGCTATAGAAATGAAATTAATAATAAAATGCTAGGAAGGAAAAAAGGAAGATATTGCTTTGCTATCGCTTGATGTAAGTACTAGACAAGCTATTATACTTCACCCAAAAGCTATTAGTACAAAACTACTTGTACTTTGTATTGCTAGCTATTAGTACAAAAGTATAAGCTACCAAACATCTCCAAAACTCCTGGACTATTTCTGTGCCCCATCATATTGATACACAGAAACCAAAGGGAAAGTCATATGCTCTTCGGGCAATTCCTCAGTGGCAACACTGCAGCTCCTTTGGTAGCATCATAGTTGAAAAGAGAAAGGTGGTGGTGGGGGGAGACTCTAGTCCTCCCAACTGGACAGGTATTACGATCAGTAACGTAGCCAGGTCATCCAGGAGAATCAACTGGCACCCATTCTCCTGCCTCTCCCCCAGTCTCCCCCATTCTTCAGGATAGCCAAGGTACGTGAAGTACCCAAAGAAGACCTGAAGCCAGATCAATGAGGATCAAGTAGGGGATTTCAGGCATGTCTAAAGCTATGATTGCCCCTGCGTTGTTAGATTTGTTGAGTAATTACTCCGGTTGTAAGGACCACAGTAATAGGGCTTTAAAAGTACTATAGATCTCCAAGTTACAGACCTGTCCTCTTAAGGAGAAAGAACTAATTTTTTGTCACCATTTCCTCTACAAAGAAAGATAAGGTGGGGGGTGAGCAGGATTATCCATTACAACTTGCTCATTTTGGCAGATCAGATGGCATTAAATAACACAGGAACAAAGGCTGAAATAATCCAAAACTGCTTGGTTTTTTTCCCCTCCTCACCACTCTCTGCCTCCTCTTTCCAGCTGTGTCAAAGTCCACTTGCTCTTCAATAGCAGATCTTTCAAAAGCTTCTGGCTTTGGGAAGTTTCTCCTTACGTTGCTTGTTCAGCTGGGATTGTTGGAACAAGCCAACTTTGGGTATGATTGAAAGCGGTTGGTCCATCTGCTGGCAGTAGGCCTGATAGTCTTCTTCTGCCTGGCACTTCCAGATCTGTGGAACCTGCTATTCCCAGAAGGTTGAGGCAATTTAGCCTTTTGCCAGGCATTCTGGGAATCAACATCTTTCAGGGGCACCAAATTGGGAAGATTCAGGTCCCCACAAGGGACCTGAATTAGAAAATGTCTTTTTTCCTCTCAAGACAATTACTGTGTTTTTGGAGACTTTACTAATTATTTCAACCATTGTTTCTCCTCAACTTTTTATTCCACACCCTACTCAGCCATTTGCTTCTTTCTATGATCGTAACAGAAACTTGATCTGGAAATATTAGAAGGTGGAATTGTTTCCCAGGATGGGAATTAGCATGATCATTTACTAATGTTTCTAGAACAAGCTGCTTTAAAGGTATTGGGGTTGTTGCCAAAAGAAAGAACGATGAGAACATTGCGTACGAGAAATTGTGGTTAAGCCTTCATGGATTAAGAGATGGATTAGGAATCCTGTAGAATACTGGCACATCACGGTAAACATTGGTTGGTTTATATATGGTCACATTTGGCTGGGTTACATCACATCAAAGACACTACCATATATAATGTGTTGTGTGAAGCTGTATATGAAGGCAGCTTATCAAGCAGTATCCCAGATTCATTTCTCTCTTCCCAACTAGTCAATTGCAGTCAAGCAGTACCACTGATTAACTTCCCCCTTCCTAACTAGTATGAAGGGAGTATGTGCCCAGCAATCTTTCTCAAAGAATAACCTTCCATCTCTGGGAATTTCTCCCCTGAGAAATTTATTTCCCCTCTTTCTTTATGGTCTACACGTTCATCATTTCCAGTCTCAGCATTCTGATAGTCTTTTAAAAATTCACTATGTTTTATATTTGGTTTATATATCATTGTTATACAGATAAGCAGATAATCTGATGCTGTTTGGGGAATTAGATAATCTGATGCTGTTTGGGGGAAAATAATTTTCAAATGATAGGCTCTTCTATTGTTCCATGCCTGTACATGTTGATGTTCTTGCTGGCCTTTTATCTGCTTGATCTCCTGTCAATGGGTTTTTCATGCATACAAGATAGACTTTTAATTTACTGCCCACTATTTTTAAAATCAGTTCTTAATAAGCACTAGGCTTAGTGCCTGGATCTGATTGTATAGTGGGCGGGATTGTGACCCAGTCGCAATCCTGGCTGAGTTTTTGGCTATTGTGTAATAGCATGATGTGATTACATGATGAACCATAGTAAAGCTTCATCCACTTACTCTATGGTGATGCCTTTCACCTCTGACGTGGGCATTAAGGTCATTCAAGCCGATAAGGGAATGGCAGGGGTCTCTTTGTTATCTTGCAATAACTGCCCAGAGTCGGGAGACGGGTGGCATATACATTTAAATATAAATAAATTTACAGAGCCACTCTGATGTAGTGATTAAGATGCTGACGTAGAAGCCAGGAGACTGTGAGTTCTAGTCTCTCCTGAGGCACAAAAGCCAACTGGGTGACTTTGGGCCAATCCCAACCCACTTCACAGCGTTGGTGTTTTGGGTAAGATAGGAAAAGGAAGGAATATTAGGTGTGTTTGCTTTTTTGAGTTATTTATAATGTAATAAAAGCGGTAAGTACATAAATATAAATTTAATGATGGTGATGATGACAAGAACAGCATACACTAAGGACACATTTGCCATCGTAGTTCTTGTGATGGGGTTGAGGTGCAGTAGAATGGGCTGCCTCATTCCCTTCAGCTGGGTTTGGATTGAATTTCCAGCTCAACCAGTTTGGGAGATCTTTCCCTGCTTATGCAAATGAGTGTTAATTGGACCTAGATATTCGTGTGTGTTTGATCTTTGTTCCTGCTTCCCTTGGCACTGATATTGCATCCTCCCTGCACTGATGAAATCAGCCTGCAGTCGGAACCTGGCACATCCTGTGGTGGGAAAGCGCCGTCTGCTGCCTTCCCTTCCAAAGCTGTTCCCTGCAGGAGATGGCATCAGGAGGGCATCAAGGCCAGGCCAGCAGCAACAGGAGCCCTCCTCCCTTGCCCTGTTTGCCAAAGATTGGGCTAGGTATTGAAGTGTCTTGTACCCCTGTAGGATACCATGGCTCTCTGCAACCAGGTTGTGGGCTTCCTTCAAGGATTGTGTGTGTATGTGTGTGTGTGCACTGAAAGATATTTTCTGCAGTGGGTACACAGATTGCATCCCAGCCAGGCAGCAAATCTTGATTGTAATAAATAGATCGCTTTGGAAAAGAGCCATTAATCTTTCTTAGTCTGTCAAAACTGGCCATCCAAATATCTTTTGCCCGTCTTTTCAAAAAGAGAAGCAGTACTTTCCTCCACCATCCACTGATTGTAGGCGAGGGGCAGTATTTTGTTTGCTTCTCTGTTTTGCACAGTCAGAAGCAATTGTCTGGTAGGATTAGGAATACGAGGTGACATATGGAACCAGCAGCCTCTCCTACCCCCAGAAGGTTCAGAGTAATTATTTGACAAAAGACTCGTCTGGAAGTATCTTTTCTGCATCTGTATGCTGTCTGCTTGCCATTGAATCCGGATTTTGCTTAGTTGACCTTCTCCCCACCTCACCCTGTCAACCGGTGCCTTCCAGAACCTCACCAACATTTACTGCTACCTGAATTGTGATCTTTGCTGCAATACAAAGGGAGAACGATAAAATATGTGTGTGATAAGTGTACATGCTAACTATAATGAATGAAATGAAATGTAAAATATCTTTGGTCTGGTCCCAATTAGTCCAGCCTCCAGCATACTAGGTCAGGTGAAGCCTTTAATTCCGTAACAGTAATTTATTCCTATTTTAACTTATCAATCACTGCTAAATCTTCACATTCACAAGCAGTATGTCTCTGAATGGCAAGTCCTCGGGTAAACTGATCAACAACAGTGATTCTGATAAAGGGGAATATTTGTAGCTCAGGGTTGGAATGAAGGAACGTGGTTGTTTTCTTGCAGATGTTTCATTACCCAAAGTAGCTGAGTCCTAGCAGTGCTACCTCTAATTTGAATATCTGCAAGAAAACAACCAAGCTCAGAGAGCACCAAGAACCCCTCACAACAGTGATTGTCTTCACATTGAGTATTTGATTTTTGTGAGGCAATTGACAGCTGTTGAAAGCAAAGAGGTATAGTTGAAGGGATGAGGGGTCTGTGGCCCTTCAGATTTTGCTGAACTATAATTCCCAGAAGCCCCAGTCAAGAAGAAGTAATGCTGACATTCATAGCTCAGTGGCAACTGGAAAGCTGAGATCTCAATTCGCTTAGTATTGACGACAATCTGATGTAGAATAACAGTTCAGAGTTTGTGTAAAAACAAGACACATATTCTTCATCCTTTTCTAAAAATGGATCATACTTCATTCACATACTGGGAAGTAGATAGGAAAAAGGAAGCGATTCTGGAACCTTGACCCATTTCTATTTTCCTACTCTTTACCTGGGCTTGCATGTCTTTTCCATGTCTTTAGAGTGGAGGGGATTCAAAATTTATCACTGTAGAAACTGTTAGCTACAACAAAGCAAAACAAAATTTTCAGAACCCCGATCAAGAGGCAAAGCTCTAGCAACAGAGAACTTTTAATTAAAAAAATGTGATTTATGTAGGCAAATATATGCAATTAAAGTTCTTTTAGTCCCTCATGAAACCCTGTCGCATTTTAACCCTAGGCTTCTGCAGAACCTAGTTTGAAAAACTTTGTCCTAGTATACAAAAATGAAAGTGACAGAAGTAAGAAAATATATTTATTTTTTATTTTTATTTATTTATATACAGGCTTTATTATTTTTACAAATAACTCAAGGTGGCAAACATACCCAAACACATCCTCCTTCTACTACTTTCCCCACAACAACAACAACAATCCTGCAAGGTGGGTTGGACTGAGAGAGTGGCTGGCCCAAGGTCACCTAGCTGGCTTTCATGGCTAAGTGGGACTAGAAAGTCTCCTGGCTTCTAGCTTGGTGCCTTAACTGCTAGTCTTTCTTTTGCCAAGGACTGATAGAAACCCCCCTCTCTCTCTCTCCCCCTCCCTCTCCCTCTCTCTCCCCCCCCTTCTCTCTCTCTCTCCCTCTCCGTCTCCCTCTGCCTGCCTGCCTGCCACCACTTTATGTCAGGATGGTCCCCTTTCAGAAAATTCAGTAAAAAGAGAGTGAAGCTGCAGAGAAAAGCGAATTTCCAGGAATCCACTAGTTGGAAGCGTGCACAGAGCTGGCTGCCAGGCCCTGGCCTCAAGGCAGCAGCTGCTCTTGGGAGAATCTGCAGGAGGCGAAATGCCTCATTAAACCGCCACCCTTGTACATCCAGCTCCACAAAACAGAACCAGGGACATGACGAAAGGAGCCCTTTTTGTAACCATCACTGGGAAAGATGAGGAGATGAAGGTACTAAGAACTGCTGCTCCTTCATCTTTCCACCTTTGCCACAGGATTAGTTCCTACAATTGGCAGCTGGGATTTATGGGGAGGAGAGACTCCCTGCCTATAGAAAGCCACCCTATCAGGAAGGACAGGCGTCATCATCGCGGATTTTATTTATTAAAAATGTGCATGGTATCTATCAGCGCTCAGCCCAATTAACCACTCCTGAAGGGATTTGCGGTACAGGTAGTCCTCGATGTACGACCACAATTGAGCCCAAAATTTCCGTTGCTAAGTGAGACATTTGTTAATCGAGTTTTGCCCCATTTTATGACCTTTCTTGCCATAGTTGTTAAGTGAATAACCGCAATTGTTAAGTTAGTAACATGGTTGCTAAGTGAATCTGGCTTCCCCATTGACTTTGCTGGTCAGAAGTTCGCAAAAGGCCATCACATGATACCCCCCCCCCCAAAGACACTGCAACCTTTATATGAGTCATTTGCCAAGCATCAGAATTTTGATCATGTGACCCTGGGGCTGCTGCAATGGTCATAAGTGTGAAAAATGATCATGTCACTTTTTTTCAGTACTGTTGTAACTTTGAACGGTCACTAAATGCACTGTTGTAAGTCAAGGACTAGCTAGTACTTGCAATCCAGACTAAAAGCAGTCTGGTAAATCTGGTAAAAATAGACTTCACAAACAACCTTCCCTTTAAGGGAAAGTTCAGATGTTGGATTCTTGATGTATGAATTAAAGATACGGGCTGTGGTCTAGCATGTTTACTAGCAAGGGTAAAGTCCAATGAATTCGGAAGGAACTCTTGACTACTAAATATGGATACAATGAGAGCAACAAAACCTACCAGAATAATTTCATTATTTCTTTCTGCTGATCATGTAATCTTGGGGCCATTTTGGGCCCCCCAAGAATGACCCCTATGACACCACTGCTCCACGAGCTGCACTGGTTACCAGTCTGCTTTTGGGTTCAATTCACAGTGTTGGTGATCACTTTTAAAGCCCTTCATGGCATGGGTCCAGGTTACTTGAGAGTCCGTCTCACCCCATTGGGATTGGCCCTTACCACTCGTTGCCAGCAGAGGAGGCCTGCTACGGATCCTGCCAGCCCACTTATTCGGGCTGGCGGGCTCAAGGAGGAGGGACTTCCCTACTATTACTCCTGCCTTCTAGGATATCCTGCCCTCTGATGTGAGGTTGGCCCCAACCCTCCTTTCTTTTCGTAAGGGCCCAAAGATGTGGCTGTGCCAGTTGGCTTAGGGCCCCAGTGGCGGATCAGCACATCCCATCTCACTCCACCCCCTCCCCCGTCCTCCCCATGTGATTTTAAGGTTTGATTTTTACATTTTTGTTTTAACGAAGATGTAACTATAAGCCGCCCAGAGTTACCGTATGGTAAGATGGGGCGGCCAATAAATTTTTAAATAAAATAGTATAGTATAGTATAGTATAGTATAGTATAGTATAGTATAGTATAGTATAGTATAGTATAGTATAGTATAGTATAGTATAGTATAGTATAGTATAGTGTATAGTATAGTATAGTATAGTATAGTATAGTATAGTATAATTAATATAATAATATAATATAATATAATATAATATAATATAATATAATATAATATAATATAATATAATATAATATAATGATTGTGGGAATTGGATAGTGAGAATCCTAAAATGGAAGATAGCACTTTGAATTGCAAGTCAAAGGTAACACCTGTGTTTCTTCACATTTAAAATTTACTTGCAAATAAAAAACTAGCAAATCAAGGAGAGATAGTCTAACTAAGATGCTTTCTTCAAATAGTTTTTTCTGCTTGTCCTGAGAATCATACATTCATGCAGCACAGCATCTAAAAAAGAGAATCCTTCACATATTCATACTGGTGGGATTCAGTCCACTGCAACTTTATCCCCCCCCCCCACACACACACACCTCCTTCCTCTTCATGTAGAAAGTAAGCACAAGTCTGTTTTTATCTTAAAGGCAGAACTTCTCTGACAAATGTGTGTAACAAGAAAGTATAAGCTGCTTTTCCTAGAGAGGAAAATCTTGCAAGACTGGGCAATTTTGAGCAAACAAAAAATGTTGCTGGAGTGTTTATGTGCTTATAGATGGGGATTGCTAAGGAGTTTCTCTGAGAGCGAAACAGGCATGATGAATTATGAGGGGCATGGGGTGTGTGGACAATTTGCTTGTGTCATGTGAAATCTGAGAAAAGGCTGACAGGAAAAAAAAGCAAATCTGTTCTTATCTTCTATTGCCATTTTCAAATTCAGAATTGTTCCCCCCACCCCACCCCACCCCACCCCGAGAAAAGCAACAGTTGCGCATTGTAGTGGTGTAATACATAGACGCACATACCATTTTAAGAGGAGATTTAAAAGAAGAATATAACTTGTTGTTCATTTGAGATATGCTAGATTCCTGTTCGGTGTTTCAGATTAATTGCCATAGAGCGGAAAGGAAATCAACTAACTCAAGACTTACTGCTAATTTAGAAGTATGTTATGGCAGCATGCAACCGTCGGGGTTTTTTTGATCTTGAAAATGTTACATAGGGATAGATCTGGTCAGTCTTGTTGTTAGTTAGTGGGAGACTGCAGGCTAGATTTGAGAATGAAAAAAAAAAATCTCCCAAGAATGTTTCTCTATATAAACCACTTCTATATTGTTTCTAACAAAAAATATATGGAGATCTCCATAGAGTTATCTGAAACTGAGCTTCTTCTGTTGTTGTTTTTTTTTCCCCTCATGGAACAATATGGTCATGCAGGTTCTTTTGTTTATAAAAGAGGATCCAAGATCAAGGACAAACACGAAAAGTAAAATGCTTGACTTGGTGGGGTTAATACAATGGACTCTGCAGAGAACAAGCAAGAGACTCTTATTGCATGGATTCAGGAAGACCAAGAGACATTAGGACGGAGAGGGGCCAATTCTTTCTAAAAAAAAAAACGTTTGCAGTTTCTACATGATTTTTGTCTCCAACCTCCATATCATATCACTGGAATTGCAATCAGACAAGATATCTGAACTACGGAAATGTCTGGATCACATAGGAACCCTCTTCGTAGGAAAAAAAAAACTGGCTCCCCAACCCATGTAGTTCAGAATTGTTGAACAGGTTGGCAGGATCCCTCCAGGTTTTGCTCAGGTTTGCTGAGTCCTGCCTGGAAATGCCAGGTAGGGTTTAAGTTAAGGACCTGTTTGCCTGTAAAGCATCTGGACAGCTGGCAAGTCTCATCCCTTCTGTAAATGGATGTATCTGTTTTGCAAAGATTGGCATGTTGTTCTGCAGGCAGATGTTGCCCGTTGCAATTGTGACCTTGCAGAGTTTTTCTTCCACAGATCACAAGAGGCTGCTTCTCCATTGGGAGTGAATGGCAGCCATTCAGGGACAGGAGCAGAAGTAAAGTTCAGGGTCGCCGTTTTCAAACTAGAGGAGGAAACCTGTCTTTAGTCCTTAGAATGAAAAGCAGGTTTTATTTAACCTCATTTTTATGAGCATTCCTTCTGATTGAAAACGGGTTAGTCTACAGCAGCAATTCATACTGAGTCAGATCAGGGGCCTGCTGTATAGAGAGTTGATCTGATGCAGGTACTCCTCGACTTACAACAGTTCATTTAGTGACCATTCAAAGTTACAACGGCACTGAAAAAGATGACTTATGATCGTTTTTTACACTTAACGACCGTTGCTGCATCCCCATGGTCACGTGATCAAAATTCGGATACTTGGCAACTGACTCATCATGTATTTATGATGGTTGCAGGGTTCCATGTGATCACCCTTTGCGACCTTCTGACAAGCAAAGTCAGAATGAGGAAAAAAGGATTCACTTAACCAACCCTGTTACTAACTAATCAATTACTTTGATTCACTTAACAAGAAAGGTCTTAAAATGGGGCAAAACTCACTTAACAAAAACGTTTGGGCTCAATTGTGATCGTAAATCAAGGACTACCCGTATGTCTACATAATTTTATTTACACTTTTCAGCAAGAAGATAAAAATCAATACAAACTAATACAAAGTAGGGAAGGAAAAAAGAAATCCAAGAAAAAGTCAGAAGTACAAGAAAAGAAAAGAAAGGTTGAAGACAAATAGGGGGGGGGGAAAGATATAGAAAAGTGGCTTCCTACATTCTTCACAGCAGCTATGAGTACAAATATATTTTAACTTTTCTCTCTAATGTTGCATCATGTTCTTTTTCTTTCTAATCGTGGGCAATCCTTAACAAAATTCATTTCCCAGGACGCCTATGTTGCCCCTGGATTTAATTTGGAATGGGCAGAAAATAATGTCCTTGGTTTTGGAAAAAGGGTTTCCTGATTTCAGAACCAATTAATTTCTTTTTTTAAAAAAAGTTTTTCTACTTGTCCCCTGAGCCTGCTTCTTCTCTTGGCACAATCCTCCAAGACAAGTTGGAATTAACTTAATAAAGACAAGAGCCTCCAGCCGGCCTGCTGGTTGGACAAAGCTGAAGCTGTTCTGTTTTTCCTCTTGTGGTGCCCTCTTCTTCTGCCTATTTCTTTCGGTTTGGCTGATATTTATGTGTGTATATATGCATGTGGGTGCCTGTGTGTTTGTTTTCACTTTGGCTGTTCTCCCAAGGATCTGCGGAGTGCAAAAGTGCCAGATTCTATCAGAAATTATAAAAGCAAGTGTTTTGCCTGCTGTTGGGTGGTTTGGTGGGCTTGTTTCTAAGTGTTTGGAGGGAAACAGTGCGATTAGTGGTTTTGCTGTATGGGGTGGAATTTTAAGCTGGCTTCCTTATGAAGAGATCGTTAGAGTTGATGGGAAGCAAGAACAGGGTAACCGGGTGAGTTGATTTGCCACTGCCCACAGTTAGTCTGCAACAAGCCATTTTCAGCTCTGCAAAATGCCCATTGTCCAAGAAAGCAAGAGAACCTGCAAATGTCTTAAAAAGATCAGTCTGTCTTTTAATACGGGTGGTCCTCGAGTTACAGCCACAATTGAGCCCAAAATTTCTGTTGCTGAGACAGTTGTGAAGTGAGTTTTGCTGCATTTTACGACTTTTCTTGCCACATTTTGTTAAGCGAATCGCTGCAGTTGTTAAGTTAATAACACAGTGGTTAAGGGAATCTGGCTTCCCCATCGACATTGCTTGTCAGAAGGCCTCACAAGGGGGGTCGCATGACCCCGGGACACTGCAACCGTCATAAATATGAGTCAGTCGTCAAGCATCTGAATTTTGATCGCATCACCATCGGGATGCTGCAACGGTCGTAAGTGTGAAAAACGGTCATAAGTCACATTTTTCAGTGCCGTTGTAACTTCAAACGGCCACTAAACAAACTGTTGCAAGTCGAGAACTACCTGTACTTTCTCCTCTATCTCTCCAGTCACAGTGGCTGGAAACTTTTTAAATGAAATATGTGATTCTCAAACCATCTCCCAGCTGAGGTATAATGTAATATACTTGAAGTACGCAGAATGAGCTCCATATTCGGTGCAGCTAAATGTCTAGAGGAGGGGGAGAAGAGAAGATGGTTAATTGCCCTTCCTAGTAGGTGGAAATACCTTCTTGACATGGCTGATCTTGGAAAAAAAAAAAACTCAACTAGATCAGACAAGCTTAGATCTGAAGGCCAAATTGGGAAGTTAAAAGAATGTAATGCCAAATTCCTTCCATATTATTGCCAAAAAAAACCAGCATAGATATGCTGTTTGGTCAGCTCACTAAGATACTTACTGGATTTGAGGGATATCTATATCTTCATTTTAATCATTCTCAAAAGTTTTAAGAAAGATTAGAGTCTTGCTCATTTTCTCTGGACTTGAGCAGTTTTGTTTAGGAAGCAACTATGCATGGTGATTCTGGACATCCAGGCTGCTAAACTGATTGACTGGTTGATCTGAAACATTTCTTGTAGCTACAATTTCAAGAGCCAGTGTAGTATAAAGATGAAAGTGTTGGATGAAGAGCAGGGAAATCCCGATTTAGCCCCCCATCCCTACCCTCAGCCATGGAAGCTGAGGTGATTTGGAGCCTGTCACACACTCTCAATCATAGCTACTTCTATAGGATTGTTGTTGTTGTGAGGGGAAAGAGAAGGGAGTGCTGCCTTGAGCTCTTGAACGAAAAGTAGGATATAAATCAAAGGGGGGGGGGTGGAAATAGGATATAAATCAAATTAATGGGGGGGATGGAAATTAAGATTAGAAAATGAAGTCTGCATTTCTCTCTCACCAGTGTTCATTCTGTGGCTAGAAAAAAAGGACCCTCACTTCTTCCTGGCTTCACGTTCTGTTTCACTCTCCACTTGCAACACCTGTCAATCAGTGATCCATCTTTTTTTTCCCCAACATATGTGATGCTGCTCAATCACTAGAATTGTAACCTTCGAAAACTTTCCCCTAAGCGGCATCATCTTTAGCAAATTAAGTGGGTATCTGTCAGAGAAAGGCACAATTGTAAACAATACCTGGAATTGCTCATCTGCAATTTTTCCTGCTGTTTTCTAGATAATAGATAGAATCTATTTTATTTGTTAGAATTTTGGGCAAGTAATAGCATGAATTTTTTTTTGGTATTAACTGCCTACATATTTTCCTCCTGGTAATTTGTTTATGTATGATATGATATGCGTGTGTGCATGTGTGGGTGTTTGATTGCATGGTGCCTTGGTTTTATTGGAATATATATCATAAAGGTCTTTTGGCAGAAAGATAGGCTATGGTTATTTTAAACTACAATGCAAAATAAATTGAATAACAACGCATGAAGGTGGTCATCATCCTGTGCAAAATTACATTATTTGTTTGCATAAATTAGTTTACATCCAAGATGTGGAGCATGTTCAGGTTGGTTGGTTAGTAAGTATCTTGGCAGAATCAGTATTGAGACTGATACATTACTGTCTAGAAAACAATGATGTTCAAGGAACCTACCTCTTTCTCTTGTCCTATAGAATTTTTTTTTTCATGTTAAAAATGAAACACTCAAGTGTTTCTCAGTACATACACAACTGTATTGAGTCTCATCAGATGCAATAGAATAGCTAGACTGATTTAAATTGGGATGCGGGCAAGAGAAGAAGGCAAATGTTATATAGAGTAGGCTGTGTTTACATATGAGACAGATACAAATACCTTAATCAATTAGCAATTGTGACATGTTAGAAATCCATTGGGTTTCCTGAGACCTTCTGAGATTGGCTGAAAACTTTTGATGTGTGTGAGTTCGGCAGTGTTTTGCTGAACACTGCTAAAACCCACTCTCATATTAACTAATAGGCAATGTTTAATTTGAAAATTATTATTTCCAATTTCAAGATGCAATTTAGAGCATAGTTTCCCTTTAAAAATAGTATTTAGACCTAATGTCCTTTTGTAATGGTCAATATAGGTATATGTGACACCACCTTGCAGGGTTTTCTTTTTTTTAGTAACTGTCTTTCTTCTCTTCTGGGAAGATTTTTCAACTTCCAAGTCTAGATATATTACTTAGCTTTTCCTGGTTGTCGCCCTCTAAGTAGTCACCAGGCCCAACCCTGCTTGGTGCTGAACCCAGAGAAGGTGAACCAGGTGCTGCCACCTGCTTTTTAAATCCCAAAGTACATACTTATTCAATCTGGTACATTTTCCTCCCCCTGAAAGTTCTGAAGTTCTTTGATGTGCATATCAGCCTAGTAACAGCAGATCGGGTGCATGAGATTTTATCAAATTCGAATTACTCCAAGCATCTTTATCTAGAATGTAGGAGGACTGCTAAGCATTGCAGATGAAGAGTGGGACTCAAGGGTTGGGCAGCTTTCTGAGGCACTAGTACGTTTCTGATTCAAACTTTTGGAGTGGGAAGAGCTTGGGTTCTAGAAAAAAAAAGAACTCCAGCGTGAAACATGACTTGGTCTAACCTGGAGGAGTTAGACTTTCATCCAGAAATCAGGTGGGGCAGGTATTAACAAATCTTCTCTTGTGTTTCAGGAGGTGCTGTGAAGCTCTGCGTCTCCCTGCAGGTTCCCCAGACCATCCCCATGGACCTGCGGATTGGACAGCGTCTTGCCAAACCCAGCCCAGATACTGCCTTACTGGCCCTGAAGCAGACACAGCAGCTACAGCACCAGTTCTTCCTAGCAAGCTTGCATCAACAGCAAGTGGAACAGCTTACTCGCCCGCACTTGCGGGTTAGTGCAGCCATTATGTTGTTTAGGGTCAACCTGGGAAATAAGAGAGGGAAGATGCAGATATAGTCCAGGGAGAAGATATAGTGCAGATATAGTCCAGGGTCCAGCATTGTCTTGACATGTTTTAAAGTTTCCTGGAAAAAGATTGATACAGAAATATGAAATTGATATGGATTTAACACGAGACCCACATTAAACAATATATTGAGATAAAATCATGTAACCGGCATTATAGAGGTATAGAATTGACTAATACGTCAACCCCCTTCACAGCAGCTCAGAGTTTCATGGCAAGGTTCAAGTTTCTAGACTAAAATCTCTAAACTTATTTGAACTTCTGTTTACACAGGAATTGAGGATTCCTGCCAAGGTCAGAGGTCATTGAACTACTCTTTGGCCATCATAAGAACTGGCTATGGGATAGGGCAGGGGTAGGCAACCTTGGCTCTTTTATGACTCGTGGACTTCAACTCCCAGAATTCCTGAGCCAGCCATGCTGAGGGGAAAGAGAGGGTTCCAAGCTGAGCCATGCTGGCTCAGGAATTCTGGGAGTTGAAGTCCACGAGTCATAAAAGAGCCAAGGTTGCCTACCCCTGGGATAGGGTCTAGTGGCACTTATTGAATCTATAAATTAGTAGGTAGAACTTTGCAACCAGGCATGATTTCACTAGGATTGATGCCTGGAATGCACCTTCCAACCCGGTACTCTCTAGATTCTTGAACAACGTATCCCAATGGTTTCAGCTACCACAGCCAATGCTGGAGATGATGGGTGCAAAATATGCTGGTAGGCATCGATTTGAGAAAGGAAGTTTAGAATTTTATTTTTTTTAATTTATGTTACATATTTCTTTAATGCCCGTCTCCTTCAGGGACTTACTTTTAGGCGTGAAAACATATGCTATCAACCAGTAGCCCTTTCCATCTTAGTGACGGATCAGCCTTGGCAAGAAAAACTGCCCTTGCTTTGACATCTCATGTCCCACTGATGTCTCATATTGCTGAAAGGGAGTACAGGAATGGGGAAGGCTTTTAATCGACACCTATAGAGAACCTCCAGCCTACAAGTGCATTGGGCAAGTAGGACTTAATTAGTTGACAGGAATTTGTTGATTGTCTCCTTTCTGACCATAAGATCACTGTCACCTTATGATGCCCGTCAGGTTCCAACTGCTCTGATCTACTTGCTCAATTTTGCACAGACATACAGTGTTCTTAACCAAATCTGCTCTTGCAAACCTACTGACCTCTCTGTTACTCGATGCAGTTTGTCTCTTGGCATGGCGTGTGATCCCCTTCCCCAATACTTCCCCACTGAGGCATTGTGACAGTGTGGAATGGACAGATGCTGTATGAGCTGTCCTGGGAGAAATGGCAGCTGCCATCAGTAACTCCCCTTGGCTAGGAACTGGGGAATCTTATCCTCCTGAGCCAGATTCGTCAGTTGACCTGCCTTATCATGGTTTCTTCCTGGTTGAAGAAATGGCCAGCCCTTGTTTTGTGTGTCCATTCATTTTTTCATTTATCTTCTTCTGCAGGTGCCCATGGATCCCCCGCCCCAAGACACCGTCCCTGGAAAACAGGAACAGGAGCTGCGACTGCTCTTGAATAAAGACAAAAGCAAACGCAGTAAGAGGCTTTCCATTCTCTCTTCCCCCTTTCTTCCTTCCTCATGGCTGTGCCAGAAATTTCATTCACCCCAGTCATCTCTTCTGACTTTTGCTTTCTTTCTTGGATTGGAAAAAAATGAACTCTTTTCCATGCCATGTGCCATATCCAAGTATATTGTTGTGTTTATGGCACATGACACAGGTCTGTTGAAAAATAGTTGACTTTGATTAGTAGTTGGATAGGAAAACACTAGAAAAATCCAAAACTTCTATGGAAATGGAAAACTACACTTGTCCTGGTGCCAAGGAGCAATGTGCATCTATTCTTGTAGACACCAGGAGCTGAGCTGAGCTCAAGAAAATCTTTGTCTGGTATTGAATCTTGAGACTCTATTAAAATAATTGACGTCCCAGTACCAGGGGATAATAGAAGACAAAGAATTGTAGAAATCACAAAAGTATCGAGATCTGAAAATTGAAGTTGAAAGTTTATGGCATCAATCAGCCGTGGTAGTCCAAGTCATTATTGCAACATTGAGTGTCATAGCAAAAAAAACTTAGAAAATCTGCACACTGACAACATTTTCATCTGCCAGTTACTTAAGGCCACACTGCTTGGATCCACAGACATACTATGCCAATACATTAAAATATTCTATGCTCTTGGGAAGAACTCTATGTGTATGAAGGCTAAAGAACTGGCAGTATTATTTCACATTGTGTGTACGTATAATAATAATAATAGTAATAGCTAGAGGCAACTAAATAGAAGAGAAAGAACTGGGAAAAAAATCAAAAAATACAAAGATCTGCAAATAGAAGTAAAATGATTGTGGCAAAAGAAAACAAAAATAGTATCAGTTCCAAGTCCATGAAAAAGACTTGATAGTTGGTTAAAAATGCCATCTTGCTGACTGTGCAATGAACCACCACCATCATTATTAAAATAATTATAGCAACAGCAATAGCAGTTAGACTTATATACTGCTTCACAGTGCTTTTACAGCCCTCTCTAAGCGGTTTACAGAGTCGGCATATTGCCCCCAACAATCTGGGTCCTCATTTTACCGACCTCAGAAGGATGGAAGGCTGAGTCAACCTTGAGCCGGTCAGTCAGAAGAATTAGCCTGCAATACTGCATTCTAACCAGTGTGCACTGCATTCTAACCACTGCGCCACCACGGCTCTTACAGCTTATCAAACCTGTATGCTGTTCAATTCTCAATGACTTTGGGCGGCTTAGAACAATCAAACAATACAAAATACAAAACAATCCATAGTATAGAAATGATGGTAAAAATTCCTACACGCAGGCTTTTGTAGCTAAACATCCCAAACATAAAGAGTGCCAGAATGTGGGCAGGCAGAAGACAAAAAACAGGTTTTGTTATCTGTAATAATTTGTGAAAGAGATCTGCCCTGATGTTAAGCAGATAAAGAAAAAAAAATGGCATCTGGTGGTATTATAAAGACTAACTCCTTTATGCTTGCATAACCTTTTGAGATTGTTTGTATCTGATGCTACAGTAAAAATTCAATAGATGTCAGAGCAGGAAAGGTGCAAAACTGCAGTCAGCCCAAAGTCTCTCTCCTGGCTCACTCTATACCTTATCGAAGTTCCTGAGCTAAATTCAATCCCAATTCCTTGTGGGGTTTTATCCCTTGGTCTGCAGAACTAGAATTACATGTTTACTTTCCTGGGACCCATCTCACGAGGCTACCTAAAGGTTGGCTCTCCGTTGCCACGTCCCAGGGAGACTGTCCCGGTGATCTTTTGTTGTTTATTGCATCCAGTTAATACAGCACCTTTCCCTGCTCTGATTTGCCAAGAAGCAATCTGTGAACAGGGATTTTTTTTAAAAAAATTAACATTTTGTTGTAAAGGGAAATAATTTATAAATGTTTTCTTCTCAACAAATTTTGCTCTTTTTTTAAAAAAAACAACCACCAATCAGATCTTGGGGTCATGTAGCATAATCTGATGGACAATGTTTCCAGTTTCATTAAAACATAAAATTCCCCATTTCCCCCAAAATAAGACCTAACCGGAAAATAAGCCCTAGCATGATTGTTCAGGATGCTCATAATATAAACCTTGTCCCCCAAATAAGCCCCAATTAAGACCATCAGCCAGATAGACGCATTTAGTACCATATTTCCCCCCAAATAAGACCTAACCGGAAAATAAGCCCTAATACATCTTTTGGAGCAAAAATTAATATAAGACCTGGTCTTATTTTCAGGGAAACACAGTTGTTGCTTTTTATCATAAGAGCACATATCTGCATGGAAGGAATTTTGAAAGTCTAATCAACCTCCCCATTAAGATTTTCTTTTAAGATTCTGGTAATAATTTAGTTCTCACTGATGCCACCCTTGTGAATGGGACTGTAATTCAGTGTCTGCTTTGTCCTTTGTGTGGGAAAAAAGGGTTCAAGCCTTAGAATATCTAGCCAGAATTCAGAAAAAGCTGAACTTGCAAGCTGGGAGGGTCACTGTGAGAGAACAGAGCCAATATTGAGTCAGACTGATCCATGGTCTCACTTGGCTTCAAGCACCTTTCTGTGTTATGTCCTTGTTTAAAAAAAATAAAATCCAAACCTTCATGAATGAATGAATAAACAATACAAAAATGGTATGTGTGTATACATAAATACAAAGATACAGATGTAAACTTTATATACCCATTATACAATATATCTGTACATACATAGATATATTACATGCACACATACAGATGCATGGATATTTAAATGCACATATACATTTACATACAAGTAGATGTATATACACATACACATGCACATATACATTTACATACAAGTAGATGTATATACACATACAGATGCATGGATATTTAAATGCACATATACATTTACATACAAGTAGATGTATATACACATACACATGCACATATACATTTACATACAAGTAGATGTATATACACATACACATGCACATATACATTTACATACAAGTAGATGTATATACACATACACATGCATAGATACTTGCATACATATATATATATGTGTGTGTGTGTGTATGTATGTATGTATGTATATATATATATGTGTGTGTGTGTGTATCTTTAATGACTGCAAAAATACGAATCCCGGGCATATCTGTTCAATAACACAGCCCTCAATCTCCAGGAGAAATATAAACCAGCTGTTTATTGTTAAAAAAAGTTTAAAACAATAAAAAAACTATTTACAATATTAAAACAACTTAGCTTTCGCTGGTCCACTGCCAGCGTCTTCAGTCTTAGCGAAAGCTAAGTTGTTTTAATATTGTAAATAGTTGTTTTTATTGTTTTAAACTTTTTTTTAACAATAAACAGCTGGTTTATATTTCTCCCGGAGATCGAGGACTGTGTTATTGAATATATATATATATATATATATATATACACACACACACATACATACATACATGCAGGTCTTGGCGTATTCAGGTCTTTTCCCCTGTAAGATTGAAAGTATCTTGGCAACGTTTCGACGAGGTCCCACTTGCCATCTTCAGGCTGGAGTCTTCGGCTTCGTGCTTGTGCGAGCAAAGCGTGATCGGAGCTTGCTTCATGTATGGATTGGAGGGGTTTGAAATGGCTAATGATTTCAAACCCCTCCAATCCATACATGAAGCAAACTGACACCCACCTTGATGATATGGCACGACCACGAACGCGAAGCCAAACAACAGCAATGCAGCTCTCCATCTCAAATCCCGCTATAACTCAGACTAATCCGAGCACAACAAAGCCCCCACCCAAACAGAACACACCCCCATCCAATCAGAGCACAGCCAACCCTCCATCCAATCAGAGCACAGCCAACCCCCCATCCAATCAGAACACACCTCCACCCAATCAGAACACAGCCAAGCTCCCACCCAATCAGTTCATACCCCCACTGGCAGTTAAAAGGAAGAAACAGCTGCGATCACACATTGCTCCTAGAAGCACGAGGCCGAAGAGACACCAGCCTGAAGATGACGAATGAGACTTCGTCAAAACGTCGCCAAGACACTTCCAATTTTACGCGGGAGAAAACCCGAATCACCAAAGACCTACATACACACACACACACACACACACACACACACACACACATACATATATACATATACATATATATATACACACACACATATACACATAACTATGCATGCATATACATTGTGTGTGCATATATACATATACATATACAGCTGCACATACTGTATATGAACATACAGCATTAATATATGTATATGTATATATGCACACACCATGTATATGAATGCATAGTTATGTGTATATGAATTCTGTGCCTCTCTCTGTCTCTATCTATCTATCTCTATAGATAGATAGATAGGTAGGTAGGTATGTAGATATGTAGATATAGATATAGATATAAAACCGTATTAATATGCTGTTCAATAGGAGTTCAGGTTATACTGGAGGTCATTTTAGTCATTTCCATAAACCCATATTTTGATATAGTGTACAATGTATCATTTTGTCCCCTTTCCCATGTATTTTAAATTCCCCCATTGCCTTTTTTCATCAAATTTATTTTGAAAATATGTTAAGAGCACACAGCCAGGTATAGGCCCTGGGAGATGAGGTGAAACGTCAAAACACTATTAAGGCCGTCTTCTGTGTTTGAAGTGTGCATTTGTGAGCAGGATGGACTGCATATCTTTTTCATACGCCATAAGGGCTACTTATGAGTTGAAACACAGCAAGGGCCAAATCAGGAAATGGGAGTAAATGAAAACAAGCCAATCCCTCCCCTGTTCCTCTGGTGCTGTTTTTTCTCTACACTCTTTATCGCTATTTCCATCTTTTCCTGTCTGTCTGGCATGCAGGCATCTTGATAAGACTGGCTAAAAGTTGTTCTCAGTGTATGTGTTTATGTGTGGTGTGTGTGTATCTCATAAAGTAACTATCATAATAGAAGAAGAATTCCATAAGCACTGAGAAATTATTGGTTAAGGTCTCTTCAGCTGCTACTCGGTGCTTGCAACACTGATGTGAGATTGATAGAGCACCCAAATGTTATGCTGCCCCATTGCCGAATTGGGCAGGGAAATAGATGTTAGGACGTCGGCACCATTCGGAATGGACCATTTTGAAAAAGAATGAGTTGGGATATCGCAGCATCACGATGTGTGAAAAAATTGGCTGGTTGAGTGCTTAGTGGCAATCTTTCCTTGCTAACAGTTTTGCGGGGCAAGGGAATGAGGAGATGAGTATGAGGATGTCATTGTGCAAATGCCACACTTTATGTACCTGTTTCTCACACCCGACTGCAAGTACATTATGGTGACATTTGGGTGATGACGACATGGATGGGTTTGCTGAGGATGCCGCTACATAAAACCAAGCACGGTATTTGCTGCATTGCTACAACAGAAAGCAAACAATAATGTGTATAGGAAACAAACTTGTGACTGTCACAACGAAAGGCATACTTGGGAGTGACAAAGAAGGAACATAAAGGAGCCAGAAAAGGGGATCCGTCCACTTTTGATGGCATCGGTTGCCATCATAAATTGAGAAGATGAAGTGAGGTAGGTGGATTTTCCGGCAGCTCCAACCTCTACATGTTCCATTCAGTCATGAGAACATCATCATCATAGGTCATTCCGAGCCTATCAGGACTGATCTGGCCTGAAAATGGTTTTGTTTCCCCCTAGAAACAGCATATTGTGAGGTCAGAATATTTCAGGTATGCTCAATGTTGACCTCAAGCATTTTACATACCACTGCTTGCTGGAGCATGCCCTGTTTCATTCTTCATTTTGCCTTTAGCTTCTTCAGATCGGAATAGGATCCGTATCGGAGAGTCCTCAGATCTGAGCATAGTTGTAACAGGCTGATGTGCAACAAGAAATCAAGGAGTGCTTCTTGAGGACATTGTGTCTCTTATTGAATCACAGTGATGCAAGGGAATCAGTAATCTGCATAGCTCACTCTGTTGCCCTTTTGACAGGATATCCTGTGTGTCAAGCAGTTCTGGCAGTTGCCTACCCAAACTTGTTCTGAAACTGCTTAGGGCAGAGAAGGTCCTCTTTGTGGCCTCCCGGTTGAAAAAGAATATTTCAAACATTGATAAGCAATATATCAGTGACCCATTACTCCAAGCTTTGGTTAGCTTTTCTAATGCTGTATAAAATGCCTTTGGCTTTTTTTTTTTTTTTTTTGCACTCACTTTGCACTCATAAAAGATTGGTGTCTGGATAGACTCCAAATAATGGGGATATAATGAGCAGTGACCACTGCAAAATCATGTCACAAACGCTGCCAATTTCACATCAAAGCGGTAGGATAGAGCCCAACCTTAGGCAGATCTTATTGCAGGGTAGATACTTTAGGACAGTGATGGCGAACCTTTTAGAGACTTGAGTGCCCAAATTGCAGCCCAAAACCCACTTATGCATCGTCGATTGCCGGGTGGGTGTGGCCCATTGGCTGGGTGTGGCCAATTGGGTGGGCGTGGCTGCGGTGGTAACGGCAGACTGGGTGGGACTAAAAAGTTCAATCAATCAATTTCAACTTTGGAAGATCTTTTTTTTTTCTCAAGAGAAGTTGAAATTGACTGATTGAACCTTTTTTTTTTTTTTGCACACGGCGGCGGAGGCCTAAAGCGAAAAGGTTTTATAAAACGCAGCTGAAGGCCTGGGACTGGGGCGACGGCGCACGTGCCCACAGAGAGGGCTCTGAGTGCCGCCTCTGGCACCCGTGCCATAGGTTCGCCACCACTGCTTTAGGATGTGTTTTTTAATTTTTACAATTTTCCTTTTCTGGTGCTTTTTTTTTAAAAACTCAGAGTTAGTTGGCAGTTGGTTGCGCATACAAATTCAGTGAATAAATAAATGAGCAATATTTGCATCATGCTATCCGTTCTGTATGCTTCCAAGCTTTCAGAACATTCTGAGACCCAGAGCACTGTTCCCCAATATTTCAATAATGTAAAGTGTTTGCTAGTATTAAAATAAGCATCTGGGGAAATTTTGGAATTGGAGTCTCAACATTTCTAGCAGGTATGGAGACAAACTTGGCGGAAGGAATCCTTTTAGATCAGCCTTTCCCAGACTGATGCCTGCTAGAAATGTTGAGACTGCAACTCCCAAGAATTTCCCAGGATACTTATTTTAATCAGCTAGGCTGGGGAATTCTAGAAGCTGTAGATCCTATACATCTGAAGATCATCAAGTCTGGGAAAAGTGACTTTAGATGTAGGTCATTCCTCCTGTCTCAGTTAAGTGGCGTAA
The DNA here is from genome assembly GCA_023970755.1 of Azemiops feae. Classification (NCBI taxonomy): domain Eukaryota; kingdom Metazoa; phylum Chordata; class Lepidosauria; order Squamata; family Viperidae; genus Azemiops; species Azemiops feae. Next base: position 409,488 of record JALGBA010000082.1, on the reverse strand, counting down.
CTTTGTGACGGGAATGAACTACATGCTTAGGAGTTGTCTTGTCTCAATATGACTCACCAATGTGATTTCATTGCTAGTAATGCCTGAAGGCAGAATCGTACCAAAATAGGATAAGTATCAGTTTGTTGGTCCGTTCTTTGGCTGATTTCAAGGCAGGTATGAACTGATCTGAGATCTCTCCTGATCCTGCAGCCCTGTCAGAATTAGATTCCCACCTTACCTGACTATTCTAAAGAAGAGGAAGTCTCCCATTGATACCCACTAAGAGCTTTCCTTTCACTGAAAATATTGTAGGTCAGGGATGTCAAATTTGCAACATCACGTGACGTGTCACGATGTATCACGACTTTTTTTCCATTGCCGGCAGTGGGGTGGGCGCAGTTTCAGCATGACGCATCCGGCCCACAGGCCAGCAGTTTGACACCCCTGCTGTAGGTAGAACACAAGAATCACTGCAACCCAACAGCTTTTTTGTCCCAGCTGGGGTGTTTTTAACTAAGCAAAGCCTTTTTTCATGTTAAGTGACACATCTGATTTGGCTTGTGATGATCTTTCCTAAGACTTAACCCAGCTAATACAGAAAAGTGGTTTGGTTTTCTTTTCGCTTGTTCCCACAGGCTTTTTTTTATGGGCAGGATCATTTTTTTCCAGCCCTTATTTCAGCTTTCCTTTTAAAGAATAAGAACAGGAAAAACAAAACATGCGCAGCTATACTGTCACTAAATTTGCAGTATAATCTTGGGCATCACATGGAAGGTTAGGGACACGTATCCTGTAGGTTGCCCACAACAGATTTGGTACTAGATTTTTTGAATGTGCTGCATTGGTCATCAGGGAAGATGTAAGTCAAGTAAATCTGGGGTGGGGTGGGGATCAAGATTGGCCAAACACAGTTTAAACTAATTGTTGAAAGTTGTAGGCCAGTGCATCTATTGGGCACAAGGCTGGAAAAGGACAGATTTTTGTCTTTCATCCTAAACATCAGATGAGGAATATATATATATATATTTGGCATAAAATGAATACTTCCTGCAGGATTAAAAGTGATTTAAAAAAAACTTGATATTTTTGATCACAACAAATCTAGATGTGATCCACTTGATTACCTTTATCTGGGCAGTGGTAGCATTTCTTCTAAGTAAGAGGACCATCCCCACTATTTAGCATAATTCACCTTGCTACAGGAAAATAAGCACCCAGCTCTTTATAGATCTTTCCCAGCCTCTGTGGTAACCTCTCAGGTCAATTTATAGGTGGCCCAGCACGTGTATGCTTTCTTAGGCCTGCTTATAGAGGAATCCTATTTAAGAGGATCTCGGGGTTTCTGAGCAGAGGCTGCTGAACTACAACTCCCAGCATCTTTCATTATGGGCTGTGCTGGTTGGAACTCCTGGAGAGTTATGTTGGAAAATCCCTTTCCCCATGATCCAGAGAAGAGGCCCCCTTCCCCACTTTTATCCAAGCAGCCGGCGTGGGGGTGGGGGAGACAAGGTTCCCACTTAGGGCATCAACAAAATCCAAACTGTGCCTTTAAACAAGAGGGGAGCATTTTGAGTCTCCAAGGATATGTACAGTGTCTGAAAACTTGTGTTCCTCCCCCCCCCCAGATTCCCTTTGAAATCTGCTTGCCCGCCTGATGATGACATGCATTTTAATAACCCTTGTTAGGCCCGAAAGGTGCTACCTGATACCTCCTCAATTTTCCCCATAAATTAATATAACTCTCTTATTACAATGCTGCCCAACTGTAATTTTGGATGTGATAAAAATAAAAATAACTAAGCCCCATCCCAAAGCTAAATGTATACAAACTTTGAAGAGCCGAAGCTGGACATACAAGGAGACACTGGGGTTGGCAGATCATTGGAGAATTTCTTTCTTTCTTTCTTTCTTTCTTTCTTTCTTTCTTTCTTTCTTTCTTTCTTTCTTTCTTTCTTTCTTTCTTTCTTGAAGCTACACATAATTGTAAAAGAATAAAGGAAAACAGAATGCTAAAAACTGAAGTTTTTTAATAGCTTTTTAATAAACTATAAACATTAGATAATGTTAGAGATATTAAATTTTTAAAAAAACATTTGACTATTAGGAAGAAGAGGGGGAAAGTACAGATAAATAATATATTAATACTGTAAATTGTATGTAGATTATATATCAAAATTGGGATTGTACTCTAAAAGTAGCTTTCAAATAGAACTGAATTTTACACCAGAATTACTTTTTAAATATGGAAATATTCCAGACACTGAAGCCTACAACACTCCCATAAATTTAGCCGTTCCCCCTATAGAGAGATCAAACACCATTTCTATTAAAGAATGCATAAAATGGGGATATTGATATATGAAGGTTAATAAAAATCAACTCAGGATAAAAAAGATTATGACTTTCAAAATTCGTTCCATTCTACAATGAAATATTTTCATTGAGTTTTGTTACTTCCACACATGGAAGAAGGATTCAATCTGTCCATTACATTTCCAGCATTTCACAGAAAAGGAATTTTTTATCCTAGCATAATTAAAACGGGAGTAATATACCAGTGGTGAAACATCTTATACCAATTTTTCTAAGTAAAATATTTCAGGTAATTTGATGTTACTTTTCCATTGAAATTCCCAGTGTTCTGTGTAGCTATATTAGAATTTTGTATCCACTTAATCATACAATTTTTAACTTGATCAAGTTAAACAGAAAAATGAGTACACATATAGTGATATCGTACCGTAAACTGTGCCTAAGAAATAAGTATTTTAATTATATTTTCAAATTCAGTCAAGTTTCTCAGTATCCCCCCTTGTTTCCATTACTCTCTTGCTATTTGTTTGAAAGTATTGTAATCAATTAAGTGCGAAAAAAAACACCGCGGCAAGAGATTTGAGAGATCTTACCTTTTTTTTTTTAGATTTTTAAAATTCCACCCTTATTATTTTTATAAATAACTCAAGGTGGTGAACACACACAATACTCTTTCCTCCTCCTATTTTTCCCCACAACCACCACCCTGTGAGGTGAGTTGGGCTGACAGAAAGTGACTGGCCCAAAGTCACCCAGTCGACTGTCAAGCCAAAGGTGGGACTTGAACTCAGTTTCCTGGTTTCCACCTTAGTGCTTTAACCACAAGACCAAACTGTCTGGTTAATAATAAAATCTTGCAATCTGCACAGATTATTCTTAGTATCCTCCTAGATATTAAATAATGAAGCCAGCTGGGGATCTTTACTGGAGATTTAATGAATGGCGTGCTGAAGAGGAGGATAACACCAGTTACCTATTACACTTTCTGATGCCAAATGTTGCCTATTCCTGAACATTTAGCATAAGTCTTTATGCTAAATCTTCCTGCCATCTAGTGTCCAGTCCTGATTTTGCATCTTCTGGCAACATCCCTTTGCATCGAATTGTCCCAGAGGTGCTTTTTCAAGAGGCAACTGGACTTTGTTTTTCCTTGAAGATGTTTCACTTCTCATCCAAGAGGTTTCTTCAGTTCTGAAGAAAAAAGTGTGGGGGGGAAAAAAGCACCTTTGGGGACAACCATGACCCGGATGACTGAGAATCGCCATAGACATTTGCATAGAATTGTTCTCCAGCAACGCAGGACTTTCTGTGCCAGATGAACTATTTTGTTCTCACTCATCCTTTGGAGATTATTTTAGTTATAGTTTAGGAAGGCTTTTAACATTCACGAAAAAGAAATCTCAGATTCTTTCAGTCTGATGTGTGCCTCTCCCGTTTGTATGAGAGAGTGCATACACACATCAGTGCGCATACTTTACAAATATCAGGGTGCCATTCTCGACAATAAAAATGCGTACATCTTTCAAACAAAGTGCCTTCCAGATTACACCTGGTTTTATTTTGCTTTTTAGTGAGAACTTGCAAAACAGCCTAAGTGCAAGACCTTAAAATCAGTAGCATCTTAAGAAGAAATCCTGAGCTAATTCAAATGCTTTTCTTCCTAATTATATACCTTTGGTTTTATTTCAGTGGTAATAGTGTGGGTGGGTGAGTGCAAATCCCACTCATAAAGCGCCTGAATCACTCAGAGACACTAAACAAGTTTGACCGTGACTCAAGATAGAATTGGATTTGGCAGTACATGTGAAAGGAATTTGGCTACATATCTTAATTGATCACACTGTCAGCATGAGCCAGGAGTGTGAGGCAACAGCCATCAAAAGTAACACAGTCTGAGGCTGTGTTATGTCAGTGCCAGCTCAGGAGAAGTAAATGGTTGGTCCTACAATGCATTGTTCAAATTGCAGCAGGAATAGTGAATCTAGTTCTGGACGCTGCATTTTAAAGACCCTGAAGGAGGTCAACCAGGATAAGGAGGGTGATGTGAAAATCAGATGAAATGAGGGCTGGTTGAAAGAGCAGGGTGAGTTCATCCTGCAGAAAAGAAGAATGAATAGCAATACCAGGGCTGAATTTCAAATGACCCAAAGGTGGTCATATAGAAATAAAGCAGGCTGGCTCTCTATTTTCCCCAAAACGTAGGATTTCAGCTAAATGTTCTTCCTGATGTGGAATTGAAATCTGCTTTCTTAATAATAAGAATGCTTGACAGTACCTCAGTCTGTTACTATAGCACTGACAAAAAAATAATAACTGTTCAGACTGTTCTCTCTTCATTTAGAATGATGTTATTTGCAGTTTCTATCTTGGCTAGGGTGTTGCATGATTTTCTGCTCCCCTTGCATTCTGCCAACTTCTTTTATGGCGTCTTGAAATGAGAGATGAAATACGATTTAAGATAGCACTTACAAGCCGTAGCAAGTTATTGTTGTTAATAATAAAAACAAAAATTTTGAATAAATATTAGTTACACCTTTCCTCCTCTCGTGTCTTTGCTTACCTCTCATTGCGTTCACAAAATTCTTATAAAAATCACAAATGGCAAAGTACTTATTGGCTGGAAATAATCTATTATTGGAAGAGATTTGTTATTTGTGTCTGCCCGTGAATTACTTCCATATCCAACAGAGCTGAAATAATGCGCTTATTAATTTTTTCATCGGAAATACAATTTTGAAAAGGAACCTGGCAACCATCCTCACAGCATTATTACTTAAAGCAAGGGCAATAATATTCCCATTTTATAGATAGAAGAACTGAAGCTGAGCGATCAAGGTGTGCCCAGTAGTCTAAGCCTCCTTGATCTTAAGCCAGGGCTGCCATCTATAATGCTCAGCTGGCTGGTTGTGCGGAAATATGGCCCAGCCCTATTGAAATTACACATCCACTCACAGGCAACAGAGGAGGCCACTTCAAAGATCTGCTGGGTGATACATGCCTGGGAATTCCCTGCAGCCACTTCCCACGCCATTCAGCACCTTGTCGATGGTTTTGTAGCAACACAGCCTAGCCCTGATATGTCAAGTTGCATGATTTTCCTTGGGGAGATCTGGGAAGAGTTACTTCAGCGAGGCCAAATCAAAGTAGGGTTCTTAAGGAATGTAACATGGATCCTACGTCCTTAACAGGTGGCCTATCCTTCTATAGCTCAAATGTGCTCTTAGGCCAAGGCGGGAGGTCCTGCTCTATTGCTGTTTCTTTGAGTAAAATAGCTTTTGAATTTCCCTGCCTGTTTTTGTTGCTCTGATTTCAATTTCCTACTGGGTATTGCACTTGGCTGTGGTGCTCTTTTCCAGAGTGCTTCTCTTGAATCTAGAAAGTGACTTGCTGTTGATATTGCAGTACAATTTCCTTGTTGGGTGATTGAATATGGTATTCTTTTTCAAAACCAGCAGGCAAGCTGTATTTGATCAGAAAGTGTGTGAGATACTTACTGGAATGTTGCTAAGGGCAGCCATTTCATAGTTTCATGCATGAACAAGCTTTGAAAGATGGCGATTAAAGATCAGCCTTTCATCAGCCTTGTTCATATACTTAGCAATCTTTTCTTCCTCTTGTTATAATGTTGAAGTAGCCATGACTGTAGCTGTAGTTTATTATGTTCTCCTCTGCTCCACTTAATAAACCTATTTCACCCCCGTCATCATATGCTAGATATATTGATAGCTTCGAGTGAAAATGGATGTGTGATTTAATTAAAAATAAATTAGTTTTGCTATTTTTTTTCCCTTGCCCTGACCAAACGTGATCCTGGACCCGAAGAAAGAAAGAAAGATGACACAATCCTGACTTAATGACACACATAGTAGAAGACTACTAATTTGGAAAATTGTAAATGACTGGGGTTTGATACAGGTTTTGATGGACAGAATTAGTTGGTAGAATGTCTGCTTTTGTCTTGTTTGCCAGATTTTGTCTGTATTATCCCTAGGAAAGGAGAGCTGGGAAAGACCCCACCCCAAAATTGTGGGGGTTCCCTGCTAGTGATTTAGACAACACTGAGATGAAACAAGAGATGGAAGACTTCTGTAAGGCCATTTTTGCAATTATCAGAGAAACAAAGGAACATGCAGTACGTCTCTCAATGATGCCTTTTGAGGATAAAGAGATAAAATCTTCACATCCTACCAGAATCTTAATTCTTTTCTCAGCAAGATCTGTCTCTTATTTCTTGAAACGCCTTCTTACTTTATTTATCTGTTAAGATTTACACCCCACCTGTGGGATCTCAGTGGCTTTAATGAAAAGATCTTCCCTATGTTTGAATCCAGTCAAATGTTTTTGGGTGTGTTTGAACAGGGGAATCCATTTTCAGGAGCTACCAAATTGGAAAATTAGAGACGAGCACCATAGCTAGCCTGTGATGTCTCATTGTAGTTACCAGCTGTATTTTTGTTCAACAGGTGCTGTAGCAAGTATGGTTGTGAAGCAGAAGCTGGCAGAGGTCATCCTGAAAAAACAACAGGCTGCTCTGGAAAGGACTAATGCTCCCATCATGCCATACAGGTAACCTGGTTCTAGAAATAAATTGGCAAACCTCACATGCTGGAACATCAACAGACTTCTTAATGTCGTCTTAAGAATTTTTCCTTGCTACAGTTTCCATCATCCCCAAACAGCATGACCAATACAACTTGCAGAAATGATGAGGGAATAGAAGGGGAACTCATCAAATTTGCAGATGACACTAAACTGGCAGGAATAGCAAAACCCCAGAAGACAAGCTCAGGATCCAAAAAAGATCTTGACAGGCTTGAACAATGGGCCCTATCCAACAACATGAAATTTAATGTGGAGAAAAGCAAGGTTTTACATCTAGGCAGGAAAAGCCCATGGTACAAGTTCAGATTATGTGAAACCTGGCTCAAAAACAGTAACTGTGAGAGGGACCTTGGAGTCTTAGCGGACGATCATTTAAACATGAGCTAGCAGTGTGTGACGGCAGCCAAAAAACCTAATACAATCCTTGGTTGTATAAACAGAGGCATAGAATCAAAATCACATGACGTATTAGTACCACTTTATAAATCCTTAGTAAGACGACTTCTGGAATACTGCACCCAGTTTTGGTCACCACATTACCAAAAACATATTCAGACTTTGGGAAAAAGTGCAAAGAAGAGCAACTAAGAGGATTAAGGGCCTGGAGACAAAAACACATGAAGAATGGTTGCAGGAATTGGGTATGGCCAGTCTAGAGAAAAGAAGGACTAGGGTGACATGATAGCAGTATTTGAGGGGCTGCCACAAGGAAGAGGGGGTCAACTTATTTTCCAAAGTGCCTGAAGGCAGGACAAGAAGCAACAGATGGAAACTAATCAAGGAGAGAAGCAACCTAGGACTAAGGAGAAACTTTCTAACAGTGAGAACAATTAACCAGTGGAACAGCTTGCCTTCAGAAGTTGTAGGGGCTTCATCACTAGAGGTTTTTAAGAAAAGGCTAGATATATCCACCTATCTGAAATGGTATAGGGTCTCCTGCTTGAGCAGGAGGTTAGACTAGAAGACCTCCAAGGTTCCTTCCAGCTCTATTCTGATTCTAATTTTGAGATTCTGAATATAATTAGAAAGACTTTTAGGGTGTAAAAGAGGGGATGGTTGACTGATTGGGTTGATGCTGTACCCTGCATCTCGCCCCAGTTTAATCAAAGGTAGATGTCCTTGATTTTTCATGGCATTTATCCATGATAGATGACACTCTGCTTAAACTGATAACATTCATCTAGCTGAGATGGCCCTTTCCAGCCCTGGCTATAATTTACAGGACTTGACTTCCTTGCAAACTTGCCTCACTCACTTTGCTGCCTTACATATTTTTAGAAGCACTATAAGGCACTTTGTTTTACAACACCCTAACCTGCCTTTACTGTTTCATGGATGTGTCCTGTGAAACAGCACACAAGCCTGTTAATAGCCCTGGGATCTTGATCTTTGTGGGTTGAATTACATCCCTTGGTAGATCTTTTGCAGCTAAGATCATTTTTCTGCTTGTGTTGTTCGGGGCTAGTTGGCCACACCCCCAGTGTCCTGTTTTCTTCTCTATTGTTACACCCTTGCTAAAGTCCTTGACCTAGTTCCAGACACAGCACTTTGGGTGTTGCTATAGAGGGAGAAGTTACTCGACTCTGCTGACTTTCACTGGCTTTAGTTTCCTGTTGGGGCCCTGGACAGGCATGGAAAAAAAGTTTCCTTCTGAGAAGTATTTCAGATCAGGATGGGGGAATGCTTCTTTAAATGCACCCAAACACACATACCCTATAACTAAAAGGCAGTTTGGTAACACCCCATTCAATCTAAAGGAAACTAGATATGTTGGACTAGGACCCCTGTCATCCCCAGCCAGGTTGTGGGAGGCCAGGATAACTTATGGTTAAACTGTGATTTTGTGCAAGAATTGGTCTTGCTGAATGAGCCCAGTGGAGCTGGATCCTCGAAAACACCAGTCACAGAACCAGCTATAGTGCTTGGCCAGATTTTCAATGATTTTGGAAAACAGGGGTATAGTGATTAGTTCAGATGTGTGGTTGGTTGGGAAGCATGTCACGAGTGCTTCCTCAAATGATCATCATGCAGAGGAAGGCAAACACCTTCTCAGAATTGCTGCAATAGTTGTCATAGACAGTTACAAAATACTAGGAAGCCAATTGGTGACGTGGTTCTCTGTTAGCCCCTCAGGAATGGCCCCTAAGCCAAGCTTAGCTCCTCTTTTTGATTAATAATCATATATCTGTATAAGATTAAATTAAGGTCTTTGTAGGCTTTAAGCAGTCCCCTAGTGCAGGATCCTAAAATAAGTGTAAAATGAGTGTACACAAAGTATAAGTGCCACTTTGATATAGTTCTTAAAAGCACCAAGCTAGAACCAAGAGATCATGAGTCTAGACTTCCTTAGACAAAACAAACGCAGGTGGGTGACTTGGGGCCTGTCACACACACTCAGAAAAAAGGCAACAGTATTTTGATAAGAGGTCATGGTGGGTAACACTTCTTCATAAACCTTTGGAAGATTTTGGGCTGGCCTTGGGCATCGGGCCCAGAAGACAATCCAGCCTTGCTTCCAAACAAAACTGTTTAATTGTTTTAAAGACTATTTCTGGGGCCAATGTGGGGCACAAGTCCAATATGGTCTATATGTACTGTTTCCTTATTACAATCGAAAAGGGTAATAAGGCTACGGGGGGGAGAGAGAGGCAATATAAGCAATAATTGTAAAAGTGATGAAACAGGTACAGCAGATTGCAATTTTTCGTGCCCTCTCTTCCCTGAACGGGCAAATTTGTCAGGGTTTCCAAAGAACAAAGGAGAGAGAGAAAAACACCGACCTTACACAATCCTACAGATACTGAACATTCCCCGAACCAAGATACAGAATCCTTTTTCAGAAGACCGTGATCTCATAATTGGAAAGAACACTGAAAATCCATCGCAGTGCAATTGCTCTTTCATCCTGCCATCTTCCACATTTTGATTCAGAAGTATCAAACTTAAGTTCTTAAGCCACTCGTAATCATTATTTACATAAGGAGACAGGTGGATCTTCTCGAAACCGCAACCTTGAATGGCACTGACTGGCTCAGAAGAACAAAGCTGAGCAGGGCTTTCAAAACTACTTGTTTGCAATGCTTCTGAAGGAAAAGTGGAACATCTCCTCAGCTTATCCCTTCGTGACTCAATCCTGCAAGTTGTGACCGCGATCCAGCTTTGATCTAGAAGCAGTTCTGAGAGATTTGCTCGGAAGCCAACCATGGGCTTTGCAGGTAGTAGTGACCAGTTTGAGTTCTGACATTTGCAGTTGAACAGGAATGTTGCTACCTCTAGAGATTAATCTCTGAAATTACTTTCAGCAGTGAATTATTGGCTGACTCTAGGGCAGTGATGGCGAACCTTTTAGAGACCGAGTGCCCAAAAACTGGCCCCGCCCCTGCCCCACCCCCTGCCCCGCCCCACCCTGCCTGCCCGCAGGGCCACTCACCGCCTCCAGGGCCCGCCGCAGATCGTCCAGGCAGCCCAGCAGCGCCATGGCAGCCACGCTCTCTGCCCGTGCCCCGCAGCATCAACTGTGCGTATTGGGGCATGAGGGCAGAGTCTTGTCTACGCTGCCTGGCTGCCATGTCCTTGGCTGCGCTGCTCCGTGTGGGCCATGCTTGGGGACGACTCTCCTCCAGGGGGGCTGCTGGTGAGAAGGGGGTCACGGGCAGAGGCAAGGCTAGGGCAACGGCACGTGTGCCCACAGAGAGGGCTCCGAGTGCCACCTCCGGCACCCGTGCCATAGGTTCGCCACCACTGCTCTAGGGAATCTTGGCACGGAGGCTAAATTTGAACTGGAGACTTCCTAACCCACAGACTCATTCCCTTAATCTTTATCACAAACTGATCTAGGAATGTTATCCCACAAATCTCTTATGCTTTATCCAGGTCCTTGGAGCCAATGGAACACGAAGGCCCACCAAATCCTCTGCTCCCTACTTTCTTTCCTCCTGTCCCCAACAACTCCAGGGATTCTCTAGAGCACTTCCCACTAAGGAAAACAGGTAAAAGGGCTTATTTGAGTTAAAGAACTCTTTGGGGCTATTAAGTTTCCAAATGATAGGAAAACAGGAAGTGGAACAGCCTTGGTGCTTTTCTTTGGACAATAGCAGGAATAGTAAGATTGGGCTTTTGCCAGGAAATCATTTTATAGTGCAGAGTTTAATAGGATGAACTACCTATACCTGTATAATAACCTGTTGTCAAAGGTATAGCTAGCTGCTGAGTTGTTCAGAAAAACAAGATGAAAAGAATCAGTGGAAGTTCACATGAACTTACTTGAGATACATGCACACTATTATTTTTATGTAGTTTTCTTTTGTTCCAGCTGGACATTCTAGGAATTAAATTGTGATTTTTGGAGATGGTACTATGTGTTTGGCTTTTCCTCCTCCCCTCCTCCCCTCCTCCTTGCTTTTCCTTTTTGCGTCGTTCTCATTCTAAGCTTGCAACAAGGGCTTACTTTGGTTTCTTCAGTCTTCTAAAAATGGTTCTGTTTTATTGCTTTTTTCCGAAGGTGTATGCCGCCCAGAAAACCAGATTTTTTCTAGGATCTAGATTCTAGAAGATGTTTTGGTAGCAACAGGGGGAAAAAAAAAGCCTGAACCATCAAATAATAAATGAAAGGCCGCTGGCTTATTTGTTGTCACACCCTCTTTAAAGAAATAAGTCTTTGGGAGGGCATATGCTTCGCACAATAAAGATCCAATGTTCAGTCCCCAACAGTGATAACTGAAAAAACATCAGATTTCAGGACTAAAAAGCAGCTCCTGCAAAAACTCCTGCAAAAATGTGGCTCCTTGTCAGATCCATTAATGCAGGCTCATATCCTACGTTCAAACATAAACAACTACAACTCCTCTTGATTATTCATGGCCGTGTCCATCTAATTGGAATCTCTCACTCTCTACTAATGAAGCGGCAATGGAGGAAAGGAAAGGTGGTATGAATTTGCCCTCATTGTAGAGGTGCAATGGTAGTGATATAAACAAAAATGTGAAATCTTGCTCAAGCAGGGGTTCGCAAAAGCCTTCCTTGGAACCAGTGGTGGGATTCAAATATGTGAACAACCGGTTCTCTGTGTGGATGCCGCTTCCGGAAGTCCGTTCTGGGCCTGGGCAACAAAAAATTAGCTACCGGTTCTGCCGAACTGGTGCGAACCGGCTGAATCCCACCACTGCTTGGAACAGAAATTTTTCTGGGAAGAGGAAGAAGAATGGGAGGACAGATAGAGAGAAGCAAGAAAGCAGCCCTTGGCATTGCTGCTGTATTATATTGAGATATTAGAGAAATCAAACCGAGATGTACATGGGAAATCAATGTCTAGTCTTTTGTAGAGAATATATTAATATAATATGAACTCTTGTTGCTTTTAATTTTAGTTTTTGTCCTAGGCCCCCTACTTGTTGGGACTGGGTCTTTAGATTACCCCTTGAAAAGGCTGGAATGGTCTTCACAGCATAAAAACAGTTGCATCCTTCAAGCAGTGAAATGAGAAGTGGAAGCTGAGATGTGGCTCAGATGTTGCCCATAATTTCATTTAGAGTGCTCTTTTGACCATTGTGTTGGCAATATTTCAACAGGCTTTGCTCTCTCCAACCCAGCATTTTCCCTGAGTTTAGTTGTTCAGTGAAGATAATTTTTAAACCACCCCAAGAGTCAGAACTCTCTCCGTGATTTGCAATAAAAGATACTACATAAATGAATAAAACATACATACAATAAAATCAAATGAAATGCAAAATAAAACCGCTGTATTCAGCTACAAGGTGGCCATTCAAAAACTGAAGCAATATGAATTGACGTTAATTTAAAAACCAGTTTAAAAGCCTATGAAATAAAATAAAAAAAGTAATACTTGAGGTGCCAAAGTCTCTGGGAAAGACATTTATCCGAAAGATAGAGGAGACTAAATAAACGGGATGATCTTACTGAGATCATTTGCATTTCTGTGGCCTTGGATAATGCTTATCCTAGTGTGCTGGCAAATGCCTTGGTTGGCTTTGGGGTGCCAAATGCCTTGAACCACCTTTCTTCCCTGCAGTGTCTTGCTGAGCACCTTAGGACGTATCTCTGCTGAGCTAGGTGGACTTTTGCTCCAAGCACTTCTGACCCTCTTCTCTATTATTTCTTTTAGCCTCTGAGCCCAACCTGAAGTTGCGCTGTAAAGCTAAAAAAACCGAACGGCGCAAAAACCCGTTGACCCGGAAGGAAAGCGCCCCGCCTTCCTTGAAAAGGCGCCCGGCAGAAGCCATTGGTAAGAAGAACCCATCCAAAGGATTTGGTGGAAGGGGGCTTTTCCTGGTGTGCACCCCTTCTCATTGGAATGGAGCAGAGAGAGACAATCTGAAATTATTCCTGGGACAATGAATTGGCACCCCTGGTGATGTGATGGGTCTCAGCCTGGAAGTCTTTGAGCTTCTAAGCAGTTCATTTGAAGACAAGGCTGGATTGATCCCAATTCCAGGGTGAAGCATAGGTTAAGGATAAGTTGTGCTTATGCTACAGATTCTATCATCTCCCTCCGTTCTGACTAGGGATCATTTGATTGGTAGTCCCATACGGCCATAGGATGTGGATTGGGAAAGGCTATCCTATCATGTTCTGTTGAGTCCTGGGATGGTGTCCTTGACCCTCACTTTGCTTGTACTGCCTGTCCCGTAACCAAAGCCTTGTGTCCTCTCTCATTACCTGCAGATTCATCCCCCAGCAGCAGCAGCACCCCAGTCTCTGGATGCAGTTCACCCAATGACAGTCTGGTGCCAGAACATGGAGCTGCACCAGGGCTTATTCAAGAGGTACAGAACCCATAGGAAAGTAGCCAAGACAATTGATAACATGGATCTGGGAGATTAAGAATGAGCATCATCAAGAGCAGACATGTCAAACTCGCGATGTCACGTGACATCGCGCAACGTATCGGGACGGTTTTGCCATTGCCAGCAATGGGGTGGGCGCGGCTTCTGGATGATGCGTCCGGCCCATGGGCCGGCAGTTTGACACCCCTGATCAAGAGGCTTGCAAATAGCTGCTTACTCAATTGCATGCAGCTGATCAAAACCTTTAGCCATTGGGTAAAATAGGAGGCAAGTTAGCTTCTGATCTTCAGTCAAAAATTACATTCAACCTGTTTGTATCTTAGAAGGCACTTATTATCAGTTGGGGCTTAATGGTTTTGGCTCCTCTTTGCATTTTACACTTCTTTACTAAATGTATGTCCTGTTCTTACATGGGGGTGGATGAGTCACCCATTCAAGGAATCAATCAGATATAAAACCTGTGTGCTTTAATGTGGATGCTGAAAATTCATCTCTTCTATAGAATAACAGAGTTGGAAGGGACCTTGGAGGTCTTCTAGTCCAACCCCTTGCTCAGGCAGGAAACTCTATGCTACTTCAGACAAATGGCTGTCCAATCTCTTCTTGAAAATCTCCAGTTTTAGAGCATCCAGAACTTCTGGAGGGAATTTGTTCCACTGATTAATTGTTCTAACTGTCAGGAAGTTTCTCCTTAGTTCTAGGTTGCTTCTCTCCTTGATTAGTTTCCATCCGTTGCTTCTTGTCCTGCCTTCAGGCGCTTTGGAGAGTAGCTTGACTCCCTCTTCTTTGTGGCAGTCCCTGAGATATTGGAACACTGCTATCATGTCCCCCCTCGTCCTTCTCTTCATTAAACTAGACATACCCAATTCCAGCGACCGTTCCTTATATGTTTTAGCCTCCAGTCCCTTAATCATCTTTGTTGCTCTTCTCTGTACTCTTTCTAGAGTCTCAACATCTTTTTTACATCGTGGCAACCAAAGCTGGATGCAGTATTCCAAGTATGGTCTTACCAAGGCATTATAATGTGATATTAACAGTTTATGTGATTTCTTGGATTGGAAGTATTACAGAAAATTGCTGTGTTGCAGAGTCACTGAGATGACTAGTCGCCACTTACCAAAATGCCATTTGTGGAAGCAAAGCCCAGTATGTCTATTTCTTACCACACAATGTGCCTTGGAACAGTGACATTTTTTTTGGTTTCTTGTTGATTGTTTTTTGTTCTATAAGAAATCCACATCCCATGTTCTCTATATACTGTAGAATCAATAGAAGAGAATATTTATAGGGTTGAGCTGTGGGGCCCTTGGTGCTCTCTGAACTTGGTGGTATTCTTGTGATTACCAAACGAAGTAACATTATCAGTGCTGATGATGTTACCTAGTTTGGTAATGAAATGTCTGCGAGAACATTATCACGCTCAGAGAACACCAAGAACCTCAATTTATACAGCATTTTGCCACATTGTTTTGCACATTTTTAAATAGATTGCAAAGAATTTTTTTTTTCATCTTTCATTTTTACTACATTTTTTTGTTTTTGTGGATATTCTTCTGATGTTGCTATTTTTACAATTTGTTCATTTGTTCATTCCCCAATTTCTGTTCTGGGAAAATTGTAGCACATCAATTGAGCCCAGAAGGTCCCATGTTTACTCCAAAACTTGTTAGGCAAGACTGAACCCTAAAGAGCTGGTGCTAGTCAGCACTAACGGGATTTGGCTTGATGGACTCTTGAGTTTCACCTCATATAAGGTTGTGCTTCCATTTGGTTTTCAGCAGCAGCAACAGTCCTTGTTGTCAATAGTATATTCAGAAGAAAGGTGAAATAAGAAAGGCTTAAATAAATACAGAGCCTTTCCCTGATGCCACACTGATAGAAAGCAGAACTGGAGGGAAGTGAAAGCATATACTGTTCTGTAAAAGAATATGGATTCTTTGCTATCCCTGATGGAGACATATTTTCAGGCTGAACCGGTTGCTGATGCCTGTCACCTTTCATAAATGCATAGCAGGGGCAAGGTGGACACCCATCAGAGGTATGGCAATTGACCTTTCTCCTCACTCCACATTCCCAGGCAAACTCAAAAGATTTTGATGAATACAGTAGATTTATTGCACAGAATCGTGCATACCAGATGTTTACCTATTTCATTTGTGCATTTTATGTACTATCTCTATCCTTATGGGTGGTTCTAACAGTGCTGAAGAATTTTTATATATTTTATATAATATTCCCAAAATTTAAAGCCTAGCTCTCTTCCTCCCATTTTTCCATATCAATCTTCCTACAGATTTTTTATTTGCCACTTTGAAGGTTTCTAGCATTTATTTTCTGAAGTTGTTTTCCTTGGCATGAGAATCAGAAAATCCTTCTACACTTATTTTAGCCCTTATGTAAAGGACGGGTGTGGACCACTTGAACAAATATTGCAGAAGAACAGTTGGACATTTTTGTGGTGTCAAATAAGTGATTTGCATCCTCCCCATTCAACCACGACTTAGTTAGAGGATTAAAGTTTCCAAGGCCCTCTAACCTTTTCTCCTTTGTGATTACTACAATCCTGTCGGGAATGCTGAAGTGCTTCTGGGTTGAAAGGATTGGCTGGTGACATCACCACTGCCTGGAGGTCACCCAATTGGGGGCTCCTTTCAGGTCCTTGCTAATCTGCCCACCAAAGTGGTACCCATCTATCTACTCATGGTTGCCCGCTTTCGAAATGCTGGGTCAGCTGGAGCGGGTGAGGGGAGCTCACCCTGTCCTGCAGCAGCAACCAGGTCTCAAAACGCCAGCCTGGCAGTCATCATACCGGCGTCCTAACCACATGAGCCACCGTTCTCCTCCCCCTTATGATAAACCTGCTGACTTTGTCTCTGAGGTTTTTGCTTTCTTGGTTACAAGGTTCTGTAAGAGAGTTGACATGTAAATGGAAATGTCCTTCTTTGTTCCCAGGCTCAGAGAATTCCACCATACATATAACAATATTCTCACTGTTACGAGAGCTATTGAACTGGGTGGATTACTACTTTTCTTTTTTTTCTCCTTATAGGCCCCACTAGCTCAGCGCCTGAGAATGCAGGAAAGCTCACTGGCTCAGTATGCTCTTCAAACCAGTAGTTCTCTCCCAGCCCTCACCCTTGGACTACCAGCCCCTTCTGCAGCATCTGCCAGGGTATGTTTTAAGAAGTTGTGGCAAGAGAGAAGGGGATTGAGGCATTAGATCGGACACGTTTCACTCTGACTTTCCTAATCGGGAAACTGCTAGACACATTGCAGCTGGACTCCCAAAACAGCAGTCCCACCAAAGGACTTTGCAGTCTTGAGATATGTGGTAGGTTGAGAAAGGCAGCAGAAGACAGTGGGAATCACAGTGGCCATTGGAATCCTAAGTGGAAATACAGGCGGTCCTCCACTTACGACCACAGTTGAGCCCAAAATTTCTGTTGCTAAGTGAGACATTTGTTAACTGAGTTTTGCCCATTTTGCGACCTTTCTTGCCACAGATGTTAAGTGAATCACTGCGCTTGTTAAATTAGTTAAGTGAATCCGGCTTCTCCATTGACTTGGCTTGTCAGAAGGTCACATGACCCAGGGACACGGCAACCATCATAAATATGAGTCAGTTGTCAAGCATCTGAATGTAAATCACGTGACCAAGGGGAATGCTGTAACAGTTGTGAGTGTTGTCACCTTTTTCAGTGATGTTGTAACTTTGAATGGGTCGTTCAATGAAGTGTTGTGAGCCGAGGACTGCCTGTAGATCATTTTTAAAAGAAGGAAACAGCTAGTGGAGAATGAAAATTCACCTGCTAAATTTGACACATTGGTGAATATATATATAGCCTAGGACTGTTGGGTTTTTGAGGTTTACTGAGTTTGTTTCTCTTCCTGCAGAGGTTTCATTACCAGGCAAGTAATATCACCAGTACATTAGTGCACTGATAATACACAAAGCCCAGCAGTAAAACATCTACAGGAAGAAAAGCCAGTTTGGAGAACATTAAGAAGTCAACTTCCTAAACCACCTGCTCTAACATAGATTGATGAAAAATTCTGAAGAACAGAATTTCTGCATTTTTTTTTAACACGGATTTGCAGTTTGTCCTAAAGTCCTCAACTCCACCTTTCTGTTTTGTTTTTGCCTTTTGAAGACTCCCAGCTAATTTCTCCACGTTGCTCCTTTAAGGATATTGGGGAAGGATTACTTGGGATTCAGATAAATGCTGTTCATTCACACGCTGCAATTCTGTCTGTACAGGGGGATGGTGATCACAGGGCACACCCAGGCCTTGCGCACAAGGTGCCTGTCCTGACTAGTACTCACGCACCCATGTTCCTACCTGCCAACCTGGAGCAACACGAACCTGGAAGCCCTCTGTCCCCTCGACTTCATCCTGTTATCATTCTGGAGCCCTCGCTTACACACACTCCTCTGGTTACAGGTGAGTATATGGTCTCATCTTTTGGAAAGCAGGGAAGCATAGAACACAGAGAACAGACAACGATTGCTGAACTATAACTTCCATGATTCCCAGGAAGCCTGTTCAGGGGCTGAGATAAATGCTGGGAGTTGAAGTTCAGCAATATGTGAAGGTCTGCCTAGATTTAGCAAGGTGTAGGGCAGTCCTTGATGTGTGCTCACAGATATTAGCATTTCGCTTTTCTAGAAAGGTCATTCAGGAGGAGCATAATTACCAAGAAGTAACAGGGACATTGTGCACAGTTACTTGGGATAGGACTATGCAATGCTTCGGATACAGTTCAGAAACAGTGCTTTGGAATGCTTAGGAACCCCAATTTAACACTTGCCCATGGCCCTTTGAAATAGCCACACCTTTTCCCACTGTTATGCAGCTGTTTCTGTGGCAGCCACGTCCTTCTGGAAACAGACGTGGCTATTTGAATGGGTCACAGCCAGATCCTATTCACAGAAGAGGCTCACGAGTTTGCTGAATTGACATTATGGAAAGTATCTGAGCCTCTGTCCAATGAAAAGGTTTCTGGTGTGTCACACTCTCTTAATTGATTGCTACTATTGATTTTTATGGATACATTTTACAGCTCTTATTGTTAATATAGGGTGGCACGGTGGCTCAGCGGTTAAGACGCTGGGCTTGTTAGCTAGAAAGCTTGCAGCTCAGGGTCAATGGGGTGACCTCCTGTCCTCACCCCAGCTCTTGCTAACCTAGCAGTTTGAAAGCATGCAAATGTGAGTAGACTAATAGGTACCACTTCCGTGGGGAAGTTAACAGTGCTCCATGATGTCATGCTGGCCACATGACCGCAGAAATGTCTTCGGACGGCACTAGCAGTGGCCTCGAAATGGAGTTGAGCACCGCTCCCTGTAGTTGGCACCAACTAGTGGAGTGCAATCCACAGGGACTCCTTAACCTTTTATTGTTTATATAGTTAATGAAGTCATATGCTTTATATTTTTACCTGCAGCTAAAGCTTGCGTGCTTGTTTGAGAGGAAACGCCAGTATAAATTGAATACTTTTTTAAAAAAACACACACATAGAACGTATACCACAGTAGACCCTTTTCTAAATGGGTGCTTCCTGGCCTGTTCAGCTTCCATGCCCTCTGTTGCAATCCAACGGATCTGGAGGGCACCAGTCAGAAAAGGCTATCGTAGCGTTAGAAATGAAGCAAGTACCATTTGTACTGAACTAGCAAGTGAATTTACCAGTTTGTATTTTACCAAAGGAAAAAAATACGATAAGCAGGAATTAAACAGAAGCTACACCAAATGTATCCCTGATTAATACTGGAAATCCAATCTTTCAAAGAAGAAAGGTCCTGCTTCGCTTCTGTGGGGGGCTTGCCTGTTGAACATTGGCCTTCACGTTGCTACGTCCATTGATTATCTCAATCACTGCAGTAAATCTCGGGTGACGTGATGTATTCAAAATCAGCTCAAGATACCAATGCCCTGGGATTAGTCTTGCAGGACCTGCAGAGCAGCTTTCTGTGTATGGCAACCCGGGAGGAGGAGGAGGAGGAACAGAGGGCTTTTCCCAATTGTAGCAAGGAGGAAAACACTTAAATGCCACAGTCAGTTAAAAACAAAAGCAAACCAGCATATTAGCAAGAAGATCTTTAATGCAGGCTTGCCCCAAATGCAGAAATATTGCAAATATATATATATATATATATTCACATTAAATATATATATATAATGTGAATTAAATTACAGCTGGGGTCCTATACTTCAGGGTTCAGTGATGTGGCCCCGTGCAGAGGTTTTACGTTCCATCCTCCTCTCCACAGGGCCATTTTTAATCCCTTGTAAAATAAAACTCACAAGCTCAGTTGCAGGAAAAGTAGCCCATAAAATCTGGAAGGTACCAAATTGCTAACCCTGGAGGGGCAAGATCTAATTGGCTATCATTAATCCACATTGTTGCATTTTCAGTGTTTTGTATATTTATGTTTTGAGTAAGTGTTCTGTTAAAGTGCCTCTTGAGATGCACTGGATTTTTTTGTTGGCGATTTCAAACTGTTTTTCACATGTTGTAATGACTGTCTACAATTGTGAGCAGTCTGGGAGAGGAATGTGTAAGTTATTCCCTCCCTCTCATCCTGTTTTTTAAATAGCGGTCACTTTATCCTTACAGTAAGCATAAGCAGGCTGTGATTCTGAGAGTGAAAAAGGACACTTTGAATTGTTGGGGAGATCATTTTAGTTAGGTTTGTTTGTTCCTTTATTGTGGGGTTTTTTTCTTTACTTTTCTTGTGGACTAGAAACCTGAAGACAGACAAGTTCCATAACCCAATGCTTAAGATGCGTCATTTAGAACAGCCTATTTTCATAGGCTGGAAATGCACGTTGAGTTTTAAGAATTCTCTCAGACTCTTTTATCAGCATTTGCAAGGGCTGTTTTCTGGATCAGTTTTTGTTCCCACCACATGTGAACGTCCCCTTAAGCCTTTTTGGGGCACCCCCCTGCTACCTTCAACCCCATGTCTCCTCCGTTTGCAGTTCCAGGGCTGGGATCAGTCCCCTTTCACTTCAGCCCTTCAGTGCTTCCATCGGAGCGGCTGCCGATGCCGATGATCCATAAGCCCTTGGGACGGACCCGCTCGGAGCCCCTGCCGTCCAATCCCAGAACGGTGCAGCAGCAGCTGGCGTACCAGCAGCACCACGCTTACTTCCTGGAGCATCTGAAGCAGCAGACCCAGCTGGGAAAGGTGGGCTCCAGTTTTGGTCTTCTTCAACTGCTATGCAGGAGGATGTGATCCCAGGGAGTTGGGGTAGAAGGTATATTGCTAATCCCACTCCACAAGAGACCTTAGTCATTTGGAGGCAAGTCACTAACGGTCACCCTTTTGGGGAAAAAAAGTTGCTCGGCCATTCGTTTATATCAGATGCTTTTTAAGGGCACAGGACCTTTTTCAAGCACAGAATAAAGAAGGCCTGGAATTGGCAGTAGAGCTTACATCTGACACCGACTCTTTCAAACTAAGCTGTTATTAATAATATTTCTTTAAAAAAAAGAAGAAGAAGCTAAAATTGCACAAGATGGATCGCTGGCAGAGCAAGGGAAAGGCGCATTGTACTGAGGAAGAGTGATGCCTCGCTAGGCCCGGAAGGTTTCTTCAAGTCCTCCAAAATACCACACATAACTCGCAGATAACCTGAGAATTTTAGGTGCCAAAATGAAACACACACACACACACACACACACAAATTGGGTTCAGCTTATCTGTGAGTATGTTTATTTATTTAAGTAATTTCTGTGGCTGCCCATCTCAACCAGATGACTCTGCGTGGCTATATATGGTAACGCCTTTTAAAAAGTACCCATATTCTCGCCATGCACATGTATACATAATCTGAACTGGATTGTGTGGTTTCTCTGTGTCATAGAATAAATGTGGATATATGCATAATTCTGTATGTACAGTAGTGGCCAAAATTGTGGAAACCTTTGGGAAAAGTGTGCAGTAGAAATGCCACCTTTGGTTAAGTTTCCACCAATTTTTCTTCTAATTTCTTTATAACTGTAGCCTTGTTCACTTAATAATACTATTTTACATCGCTTTCTGGGCAACCAGCCAACTCTTTGCACCATTACTTTAATTTTATTACGTTTTACAAGCTCACTAAATGAAAGAACAGGAAAAAACCCCAACCAACTTGATAGCAAGCACACAACACACTGACAAATGTCCTCCTCTCAGCTTCAATATATGATATCAATAACTGAATCCTACTGTGATCTGATTGGCTCATTGCCAAAACAAGATGACACCTGATTGGCTCTCTAAACACTCATGCTCCTTGGCTACAATCAGATGAAGGAAAGCTACCTGATATCAACCTAAGCAAGTTGTGCTTCCTTTTTCTGGTTATTTGGCTATAACTTTTCATAGAATACAGTACAGATAATTGAACAAACTTTGATGCATTACATTCTTGATTAAATTATCTTTCCATTGATATATAATTTTATGGTACTACTCCCAAAAAAAAAGGGGTGTTATTAGCCATCAAACCTCAAAAATACACTTTTCCCAAAAGGTTTCCACAATTTTGGCCACTACTGTATGTATGTATGTGTATGTGTGTGCGTGTATATATATATATATAATTTATTTATGTAGGGTATATTGGAGGTGGTGACCCTTTGAGAGCTGCATGCAACCAAATTTCATTTTAATGTACGCCGATTAGTGTACATTCAAAGTGACAATAAAGTTCTTATTCCACTCCATTCCATTCTGTTGCCCATAGATACTCCCAGATAAGTCCCTCTGCAGATAAACAGGCTTATCCAAAGGTGGCACCTTTTTTCTGTCCTTTTAAAATTTGAAGATCTGCTTGTAGGCAAGTCTACACGACAGGCTGAAGCTGAGGTCCCTTGCAAACCATTTGTATTTCCGCAATCGGTGGCGATTGTGAGTTTGGGTTGCTGAGCTTATCTGCTCCTTCATGATTGTCCCTTCCTGCTTCACCTCCCCTCCCCCACCCCCACCCCCCTGCACAGCGCATGGCCAAATCCAGCGAGAAGCCTCGCCTGCAGCAGATCCCCTCTTCCGAAGACATGGAGGCCGAGGCAGGAGAAGACCCATGTGAGCAGCCCCAAGGCCAGGGGGAGCCCTCACCGTCAGGAGGTGGCAGCAAGGAAGCAGAAAGGATCTCCAGGTTGGGTCAGCAGCCTCGAGAGGAGCTTGTCCTTCAACAGGTATTGGAAACGAACTGGGATAAAGAGAACTTAAATAAATGTTTTCCTTCTTCTGAAAGGCTGTATGTTAACAAAGATAAAAGACTGCTGCGCTCTTGCTTCTGGCATGCTGGGGTTTGTCTTTTCTGCAGTGTCGAGAACCTAATTCTGTGAAACATCAGTTGTGCGAAAATGTACTCTTTTATTTTTTTTGTGTGTGAATGCGTACGCGTGCCCATTGATGCAGCTACTCTTGAAACTATAGTGAGCACGACAGAGTTAAATTTCTCTCTTTCCCAAAGAAATATTCTGCCCACACTCCATGTTTTTCTCAGAATACCTTTGGATGAAATAAACAGCAGACCATTTGCTTCCCTGTGACGTAACAGACTTCCCAATCCAGAGACTAGGTTTCCACATCAAAACTTTGCTGCAGCGATTAGGCCAGTGATGTAATAACACCCATGATGTCTTTTCTGGCCATGTGTATCTTTTGCATAATGGCATCACACCCTTTTAACTGTCTCAGATTTAACTGTCTCATTTAACAGCCCTTTGCAAATAGCAGACACGCCCTCCCTACAATAGAAAAGTGGTTTTACTGCTATTAATGGGAATCCTAAATGTATTTCCTAGAGAAGCAGGAACATAAATCAAAAGGAAGGTAGTGTGTCTAATTTCCAAGCAGACGTTCCCCTCTCATCATTATGCCCTTTTTCTGCTCAGAGGGTGATCGCTCTCTCCCTCTCCCTTTCACACACATGCACACAATAAGACAATTGTGAGAGTGTGATTTGACACCCCTAAAACATGTTCTTCCAGCAGCCTTTGTTAGCCTTAGGCTCCACTCTGTGATTCCCTAGCAAGCCTGGCCTGTGATCACATTTTCCCAAAGCTAGGGAAGGCTGTCCTAGGGCTTGACAGGCTGGATTAAAGATAAATAAGATAAATAACCTTTATTGTCATTTTTATATTGTGGGCACAATGGCACACATAAAAAAATGAAATTTAGTTGCCCGCTCTCAAAGTGAAACATATACATGACACACACCTAAACATACTATGTACAACATATATATAGACCCACATCCCTACATATACATAGCAAATAAATATTAAATACTGTCCATCTTGAATATATAACGCAAGGAGGAAGTTTGAGAGTTCGCAAGGGTTGATGCTGTATGGAATGAAACTATGGCTGAATCTGGATGTTCTGCTACGGATACCACGAAGCCTCCTCCCAGAAGGTAACAAGGAAAACAGGTCGTGAAGAGGATTGTAGTGTCCCAGAAAATCTTGCGGCCCTGCTCAAGCAACGCTTCTGTGCTATGTCCTGGATGGGAGGGAGGGAACTGCCAATGATCTTTTCGGCCATCCTCACCACTCTCTGCACCGCCTTCCTGTCTGAAGCAGTGATGCCTCCAAACCAGACTGTGATGCTGTATGACAGGATGCTCTCGATTGTCCCCCTGTAGAAAGTGGTCAGGACAGGGGAAGGAAGATGTGCTTTTCTCATGCGGCGCAGAAAATGCAGGCGCTGCTGTGCCCGCTTCACCAGTTTCTCACTGTTTAGCGACCAAGTCAGCCTACTCGTTAGCTGCACACCCAGGAATTTGATGCTGGTAACCATCTCCACAGGTGAATCATTAATTAGAAACATCCTTTAATTTTCAGTCTCTGTTCCAGGAAAGGAATCAAAAATCGCCTCTTGATTTTCCTAGAAAGCTTCTGAGCTTATCTGACTGCCTCCTCTGATCCCTGACACAGAGCACCCCTTTTTCCTGTTCTTTTCTCTCTCTTTTCCAAATCTGGGGCTATGATTATGTCTTTGCCACCCAAATGCACTAGAGGGCGGCAGCTGCTAAGCCAAGCCAGTGTAGAAGCCTTCCTTTTAGTTTTAGTGGAAGAGATGGGCAGTAGGACCTCCCCCACGTGACCAGGCTCTTAATTCCATCCACAGGCACATTATATCTGGGAACAACAACAGCGTATGCCACAGCAACAGCTCCTCCGAAGGCAGCCTGCCGACTCGTTGCTGACCCCAGCCGGAAGGGCAGGCCATCGACCCCTCTCCCGGGCTCATTCCTCACCTGCCCCGGCCACCGCCTGTCTACCTAGCCAGGACACGTCTTCCAAGGCCATCCCACTCCCAGTGCAAGAACAGACCATCAAACCCCGCTTCACCACAGGTAACCTTCACGTTCTCCCTTGGTTTTGTGGAGAAAGTCGCTCGTTTATTTGTCCAATGTATACAGCTGCCCAGTCAACAGGCAGCTCAGGCTGGCATCCCCTGAGGTCCATGTTTATGCTTCTCATCGTCTTTGACAAATGTGTTTGACTGTAGCAGTTGGTAGCCCTTAACTGAACTTGGCCAAAAGTTCTCCAAAAAATTAAGCTGGGTTGAACCCGATTAGTAGTAGGGTGGAAGGCCATCAGGAAATCCAAGGGTGATAGGGAGAAACTGGAGGGAAAAAAACACCCTCTTGCAAGAAGGGAGTGACAAGCTGCTTCTATACCATTGTCAGGAAAACTGGAAGTGATCATATGACTAGAGTGGACGTTTTTACCTCTAGTCTTGTACATTTACAGTTGACCTGCGACTCTGGCCAGCAAGTTATTTCCCCACCCTTTTCTTCCACCAGACATGGAACCTCATCCTCGTATGGGACATGTAATTCTAGCTATTGGTTTGCAAACCATGGCTTGTGGCATAATGTGAACTTGATTGTGGCTTGTTCAACAAACCACAGTTAAAATAAAACATGCCTTATGATACATGATCTGGGGCCATGCTCAGTTTCTCTTCCCTCCTCACTTTCCTCTATCCCTAATTACTGTCTGCTCCTGACCAGGAAATGTGTACAGGAAGTCCTCAACTTACAAACATTCATTGAGTGACTGTTCAGAGTTACAATGGTACTGAAAAAAGTGACCAACCACCCCAGTCCTCTCACTTAACAACCATCACAGCATCCCCCACAGTGACAGGATCAAAATTTGGGCACTTGGCAACTGGCATGTATTTACAACAGTAGCCGTGTCCGGGGCTCATCTGATCACCATTTGTTAAACTTCCTAGCTGGCGGCTTCCCAGAAGCAAAGCCAATGGGGGAAGCCAGATTCACTTAACGACCGTATGATTCACTTAATAACTGCTGTGATTTGCTTAACAATTGTGGCAAAAAAAATATATTGTAAAATTGGGTGCTACTCACTTAACAGCCACTTTGCTCCCAGTGATGGTTCTAAGTAGAGGACTACTTGTATTGTCAGGACATTGGGCCATTATACATCCAAATTTTAATATGGGGCTGCAGTCGCCTGATTTATGCCAAGAGAAAAGGAGCTCCTCCCCTCACCCAGGCTAAGAAAGCCAATTATTCATCCATTAGCCTCAACCAAATCTATTTCCTCATCTCTTAGAACAGATTTTTGAACAGGCAGATAGAAGACGTTCTTATATCTGTTTTGCATTGGTGTAGTACTTTAGTCTATGTCGGTATGTACTCATGTTTCTCAACCTTGGCAATTTTAAGATGTGTGGACTTCAGCTCCCAGAATTTTCAAGCTGGTTGGCTGGTGAATTCTGGGAACTGAAGTCCGTATACCTTAAAGATGCCAAGGCTGAAAAATAGAAATACATACCCATTGATAAAATGCTGCATTGAATGCCACTGTTTTATTGGAATGTTGTGTTTTTATTTTATTGGGGTTTTTTTCTTCAAAAAAAACCAAACTGCGTGGCACCTAGAGAAATACATCGCACAAAACATTTTAACTATAAACATAAAGCTTGATATGTAAT
Organism: Azemiops feae; assembly: GCA_023970755.1. Lineage (NCBI taxonomy): Eukaryota > Metazoa > Chordata > Lepidosauria > Squamata > Viperidae > Azemiops > Azemiops feae. The sequence goes on along the minus strand of JALGBA010000082.1, from coordinate 382,812 downwards.
ATAAAGTAGTAAGGAGTCTACCTGAAGCCCCACTTAAAGTGCAGAAAGTGTGTGTGATGCAGTCTCACCCTGGATTGTATTTCAGTGGATGTCTGTTTTAGAAAATAGAATCTCTTCTACGTAAAGGACTTACATATTACAGAAAGATGCATACTTTCATATACTAATACTTTTCATGCTCATCGGTATTAGCATTTTTACTACAGCAATAATAATCCCATTCATATCCTAGAACTTTTAAAAGGAATGTTCTTGTGGGTTAAGAAAAAAAAAATCTCCAGTCAAAAATTGTCCATCTGCAGAGTTTATTTATTCAAGCAGAAAGGATTTAGAGTTAACAACTTCTCATCTCCAGGCTGTCTTTTGTCCTAGAAAAAGGATCCCAGGTGCTGATTCTTCAGGTTTAAACTAGCACTCGAGACTCACTGAGTCCAAATAAAACTCAAGCTTTATGAATGACTCGGATGCCTCTTTTCCTGCTGTTTTAGGGATCGTGTATGATTCGGTCATGCTGAAACATCAGTGTTCGTGTGGAGACAACAGCAACCATCCTGAGCACGCAGGCCGAATCCAGAGCATCTGGTCTCGCCTACAGGAGCGCGGCCTACGCAACCAGTGTGAGGTAGGGGGCAGTACAGGCCAGATGTGAATACGGAACAATCCTCTGTTCTCTCAATTTGATTGAATAACAGAGTTGGAAGGGACCTTGGAGGTCTTCTAGTCCAACCCCCTGCTCAAGCAGGAAACCCTATACCATTTCAGACAAATGGCTGTCCAGTCTCTTCTTAAAAACTTCCAGTGTTGGAGCATTCACAGCTTCTGGAGGCAGGTTGTTCCACTGATTAATTGTTCTAACTGTCAGGAAATTTCTCCTTAGTCCTTGTAGGTTGCTTCTCTCCTTGATTGGCTGCTGATATAGATACAGAATCTGCAAGACAATCAGTAATTCTATGCTTATTTACTGGTGGCTAATTCTTTTTTTTTTTTTAATTACATTTCTATATGGAAAGTGGTAATGGTGGGCTTTTGTGGTTGTTGTTTATAAAAACAAATTTGGGGCAACAGTTTTTTTTTAGAAAGCTAAATGGCGTCTCATGGCACTGATACTTTAGCTTCAATTAATTTCTGCAGCAATGTGGGCTAGAAACATATTTGAATCTAAATGTATAATTGTTCGTGGTTTTGCCAACCCTCAGAACTTTAGCTTTAGTACTGTTGCCTTCCTATTACAGGATGAGAGACGACAGATATTTGCCACCTTGAGTGACATATAAAAATAATAAAAGAGGGATATAAATAAGAGAGGTACTGTTACTTTCTAAAACATCCAAAATCCAGAGTAGTTTATTCAACAGCAGTAAGGTCAACAGGCCTCAGTTTAATAGAGAAAGAATTGCTAAAGAAGCAATGCAGAGAGTCCTTGATTTACTACCACAATTAGGACTGGAAATAATCCATCATTAAGTGATGCAATCATTAAGCAAGAAATTTGCAGCCTTCCCTGCTGGCTTCCCCATTGTTTTTGTCAGAGGTCAGTCGGGAAGGTCGCAAATGCCAATCATGTGATCCGGGACATAAATATATACTGGTTGCTAAGTATCTGAAGTGTGGCCTCATGACCACGGGGACACTGCAACAGTCATAAGTGTGAGGATCAGTCATAAGTCACTTCTTCCAGCATTGTGGAACTTCGAACAGTCATTCACTAAACGGATGGTCATAAATTGAGAACTATCCATATTTAAATTACAGTATAGTATTAAACTAAAAGAGGAATTGATTTAACCTTACATTATGATTATGGGAAATATTATTTGTAAGCATACTTCTTCCCTGTGATTTCATGTAATTATATTAGATCGTGGTCCCAAGCAGCAATGGCATTTTAAATCTCTCTTTCTCTCTCTGTGTTTGTGTGTGTAATAATCAGTGCAAATCAATTCCGTGTAGGACAAAGGACTCTTCACTAATGGTTCTGACCACAATCTCTCACATTCTTCGTTGCAGATTAGTAGACAGATATTTTTGAATTACCCAGTCTAGGGCTGAGAAAGGGAGGTGGTTTATTATATGAATATTTGAATGAACTGGTTTTTATTGGGCATTGTATCTTGCAGATAGGGCAGTATTTCATCTGCAGATATAACAGATGGTAATAGTTAATTCTCTGGTGTGAAAAAAAACTTCACTTGATTTTTGCACATCAGGCTGCTATAAAATACACAGGAGATGGATGGGCTATTTATTATTTCTGGTCAATTGGCTGTTCTCCAGTTTAATGGTTCTTCTACCCCCCTCTGTCCCTCCCTCACCCACCCCTCCAAATACCTGGTTAACATACTTTGGTGAGGATGGTAAGGCTTCTGTGGCCCTAATTTCTAAGCTTCTCAAGAGAAAACATAAACCAGTCTTTTCCTCGTTTAAAGAGTGGAATTAGTGCAGAAAAAGAAAGTCGGGGAAGTCAAAAATAAGACAACTCTCTTTAATTTCCTCCATGTGGTTTTGACTCCAATGCCCTGAAGACCACATTGCTTTGATTTCTGATTTTTGCAGTCCCGGTACATTTGGGAGGCTCTAGATTGGAAGAGTCAAAGATGAAGAAGTTTAGAAATTTTTCTGGAGGAACCTAAACCCAATCAAAAGGCAATAGCCTGCGTTCCCGTTCTGAAGCAACATCTACTTAGTCAAGATTCCAGTTCTCTCCATTACAACCCTTGCTCATCATCTTGTTTCCAGCCAGTGATTAAAACAATGGATATTTCCATAGTTAAATGTTTATCCACTGATGTACACATAAAGCCACCATTAGTTTCTCAGATAATTCAAAAGCATTTGATGGATTGAGTGGTAAACAGGTTCCATAAATTCTAGCCAGGTTTTATGACGATGCCTACTTTGCAGATGCCTGACAGATGTGCATCTCACCAGAAACATTCACACATCTCAAAACAATTATGGACAGTTAGTTTCTTTTAAAACTCTTCACTCCCCATATAGCTTGAACCAGAGATTTAGCTTTTTCTTTCCTCTGCTTCTTCCTTTTACTTCACATCTGCAAAGTAAGCTTAGATTCCCTTTTTATCTCTAGCTTTTGTTCCAAAATATTAACTAGATGGACTATTCTTTGTGGATGGATGGAATGTTCCCAGCAATAGCATTGTGCTTCTACACACACACGCGCACGCGCGTGCGCTTGCATGCACACACAAAACAATTAACCGGTGGAACAGCTTACCTTCAGAAATCATCACTGAACGTTTTTAAGAAGAGACTAGACAATCACTTATTTGAAATGGTATAAGTTCTCCTGCTTGAGCAGGGGGCTAGACTAGAAGACCTCCAAGGTCCCTTCCAGCTTCTACTCTACTCTACTCTACTCCCTTCCAGCTTCTATTCTATTCTACTCTACTCTACTCTACTCTACTCTACTCTACTCTACTCTACCCTACTCTACTCTACTCTACTCTACTCTACTCTACTCCATCCCATCCCATCCCATCCCATTCCATTCCATTCCATTCTCACACACAAGCACCCCAAAGATCCAGAAGGTTGTTCCAAGCATGGTAGCGTCTTCATGGGTGAAATAGAGGAAGGAAAAAAAACCATCGGCCCATTGGATGGGGGACCAGTTTGGAGAGACCTTTTGACATAATGGTTGTGCACAACCTGTGTCAGTCATGCTGTTTTGGGAAAACCTCTCCATAGAATGTACAAGCCATGAGTCAGATCAAACTTTGTCCATTCTTAAAAGAGCCCTGCATCCACTACCTTAAATGGTTGACTCCTTTCAGGATGTGCCTCCCCCTTAAAGCAAGCCAAGGAGATTGTCTAGAGACAGCCGCAATGCTTGGAAACACCAGAATGCTGCAGCTGGCTCTCAAGCCAGCAGCTTCCTAAGTCAAGCACTAAATCCTAGAAATATTATCTTTTTTCTCAGAGCCTCGTTATTTTCTCCCCAGCATCTCAGTCAGCTTCCTAGAATAGCTGCAGAAGCCCGTTTCGTTGTCTGATTCTTGTGATGTAAACCAACCCTTGTTTTTCTGCTAGTGCCTTCGAGGACGCAAAGCCACTTTGGAGGAGTTGCAGTCCGTTCATACTGAGCGTCACGTGCTGTTATATGGCACCAACCCTCTCAGTCGCCTGAAGCTGGACAACGGCAAACTGGCAGGTAAGAGGCAATGTTAATGTCTCCCTTCATCCATGGATTGAAGTTGAGGAGAGCCAAAAAGGACAGTGCATCTCCGGGGCCAAAACCTGCCAGAACCCTCTTGCAATCTTCTGTGTTGGTGTAGATTGTTGTTGTTAGTTGCGAAGTCGTGTCCGACCCATTGCGACCCCATGGACAATGTTCCTCCAGGTCTTCCTGTCCTCGGTGTAGATATGCTCCACTAATAAATACCCTCCCAGGATTAATAGCTGGCAAATGACTGAGATCTAATCGTTGTTGTGCTAGGGAGAAGAAATGGGAGATCTAGGATGTTTCAAGTGAAGAGAGTCTTCAGCTGTGCTGCACCCTTCTTGTGTCATTGGTTTGCTCTTTTAGTTCATTTATATCCACCTTTCTTCTAAGGAGATCCAAGTGGCATAAGAAGAAAGCAATCCTTTCTCCTTTATGTCCTCCAAAATAATTCAGTGACAGAATCAAGATAGAATCAAGATCACGTGAAGTATTAATACCACTTTACAATGCCTTGGTAAGGCCACACTTGGAATACTGCATCCAGTTTTGGTCACCACGATGTAAAAAAGACATTGAGACTCTAGAAAGAGTAAAGAGAAGAGCAACAAAGATGATTAGGGGACTGAAGGCTAAAGCATATAAGGAACGGTTGCTGGAATTGAGTATGTCCAGTTTAATGAAGAGAAGGACGAGGGGAGACATGATAGCAGTGTTCCAATATCTCAGGGGCTGCCACAAAGAAGAGGGAGTCAAAGCTATTCTCCAAAGCGCCTGAAAGCAGGACAAGAAGCAACGGATGGAAACTAATCAAGGAGAGAAGCAACCTAGAATTAAGTTAGAACAATTAACCAGTGGAACAACCTGCCTCCAGAAGCGGTGAATGCTTCAACACTGGAAGTTTTTAAGAAGAGACTGGACAGCCATTTGTCTGAAATGGTATAGGGTTTGCTGCCTGAGCAGGGGGTTGGACTGGATGACCTCCATGGTCCCTGCCAACTTTATTATTATTATTGTTACCCCCCTCCCCCCAGTCAGCCAGTGTCTTCCCATAGTACCTGAATGAGGACTTCTCCAGTCCAATAATCTTAAATACTGTCCCAAATCCAAGGTCACTTTTGCAAAATGGGGCTCCACAGAGTATCCCATGAGAAGATTGTTTGATACGCGATAGGAAATATATAAGTATTTTAAATAAATGATAAATTAATCGAGAGACCCTCATCTCGCGCTCTCTCTCTTTCTCTCTCTGATTCTTATATGTGCAAAATATCCCTTCCAACTACAAGCTGATTTACCATACCTTTTATATGCATGCAGATATCTATCTATCCATAAATATGTGCACAATGTTTTCCTATTTCTGCTCTTCCCCAAAGTGGGAAGAATGTCCGTACGATATATAGCATGCCCAATTCATTTGAAACTAACTTTAATAACTCTAAGAAGTCTACCTCGAAGAGCTGTGGTGGCGCAGTGGTTAGAACGCAGTATTGCAGGCTAATTCACAGCTGACTGCCAGCGGTTCAATCCTGACCTGCTCAAGGTTGACTCAGACTTTCATCCTGTTGAGGTTGGTAAAATGAGGACCCAGATTGTTGGGGGCAATATGCTGACTCTGTAAACCCCTTAGAGAGGGCTGTAAACAGTGGTGGGATTCAGCCAGTTCGCACCACTTCGACAGAACCAGTAGCTATTTTTTTTGTTGCCCAGGCCCAGAATGGACTTCCGGAAGTGGCATCCACACAGAGAACAGGTTGTTCACATATTTGAATCCCACCACTGGCTGTAAAGCACTGTGAAGTGGTATTATAAGTGAAAGTGCTACTGCTATTGCTATTGGGCCTTCTAACCACAGCTTCCTGCTGAGAGTAATTCCTGTGCCCAGTTTCCAAGCAGTAATTGACTCTCTTGCTTACTGTGTAAATGCACAATCTATGCCCACCACAAAGCCAGAACTCCCTCCCCCAAAAGATATCTCCACATTGTAAAATTCAGTCTAAGGGGAAATTCTTAACAACGTAGCAACCAATCCTATTCACTCTTATTACTTTAATTAATGAGCTAAGTTTCAGTTTAAATTAAATCACATCAAAGGGAGCTTTAATTCTGATCTCATCTATTTTTTTTTTTTTTGAATGAAACCCCTATTCAAAAGCCAAACATGAATTCCTGGTTCAATAGAATCTAAATTTATTTGTACTTTCTGTATTCAGGATAAGGTGCAAAGGATGGGAAAAATGTTAAGACTTGCCACATATTTCAAAATTCTATCAATAATACATTTTACATCTTTTGTGCTGAATACAATTCAGTCATTGTAATATATTGGGATGCTCATACCCTTAGACCACTCATTGGCTGCATTCTTCATATATTTAAACAGGTGATAATGTGTACCAATGGCTGTATATAAAGCGGTATATAAATCTAAGTGCTAATGCTATGAAGATACAAAATGTTCTCCAACTTGCCTCTTCAGAGAATTGAAATTCCTAGAGTTCCTTTGAATGTATTCTCCCCCTTTTCAGATGGTTTGTGTGTAGCGCTGTGGTACAGTAAGAGTCTGACTCCCATATATTTGGTTACAGCCCAGTTGTCTTCTCTTACTTTCTTGCAGGAATCCTGTCCCAGCGGATGTTTGTCATGCTGCCCTGTGGTGGAGTTGGGGTAAGCATCTTCTCCAGCAGGCGGGATGGTTTCCATCAAAAATTCTTTCCCATACCTTGTTTCCCATCACAACAGGCTGAAGTTGGTTTGTGCCCTGGATTTCCAGGAAACAAAAGAGACCCTACTGGAATGCACAGGGGTGGAAGGGAGAGAATTGGAAAGGTTTAGGTCCAAAAAGAGTTGCAGATGGCTGGTCTGCCTATTGCTAACTGGCATAGCCTCGCATCTAAAATGAGCTTAGAGAATGTGAGCCATTTCATGTCATGTGAGTACAGGCTATGGATCAGAACATGAGGCAAACCTGAGATTCAATCAGAGGGTGGAGTGTTACTTTTAGATCGTTCTTTGTCACTCAGACTACAGGGGTCAAGGAGTGCCTACCTCTCTCCTTTCTTAATGTTTCTTTCTTTTTTTTCTTTTTTTTATCAGCATGCCTTTTCCAGACTTTCTAATCTGGTTCCTGGGTGGTTGAGGGCTGTATCTATGCTTTTTTCTCCAATTTGTCCTGTGGAGAAAGTTTAAGAATTAAGAGACAAGCCAAAAGGGAGAGATTCATACCTACCACTTCCATAGCATGATTGCTGCTTACCCCAACATGCTACTCAATTCTCTCACATCTGGGAGCATTGGTAAAGCAGAGGTGCTCCAAGAAACTGGAAAAAGGATTCCAGTAAACAATCTTACCCACTTGCTCTGTTTCAGAATGTTATGGTCAATGTTATGGTTTCCTAGGCTGGAGCAATATCTTGGCAACTTCTGTTAATGGGCAAGGGACGTTTCAATAAGCCTGTTGGCCAGAGGAAAGGTATCCATGGACCTCCAAATCTGTTTGGACTAGGATTCCCAGTATCCCCCCAAAAATAGATTAATTAGATAGAGGCTATTTGAAGGCCAACATCATATAGAACAGGGATCACCAACCTTTCTGGGTTGGGCCGGTGGAAAAGGGAGGGGCAGACATCTTTACGCGCGCATGCGCACACACCCAAGTGTAGCTGCGCACGCGTACACATGAACGGGGCCGCGAGCTTGCGTGCTCCATAAATGGGACTGCTAGCACTGGCACAAGAGTCGCCAAGGCTAGCGTCAGCGGGAAGGTCTCACCAAGGCTAGCACCGGCGTGACGGTCTCGCTGAGGCTAGCGCCGGCACAGGGGTCTCACTGAAGCTAGCGCCGAGGCTGGCACAGGCATGAGGGACGTGGCGAGGCTAGCGCAGGCACAAGGGTCGTGCCGAGGCTAGCGCCAGTGCAAGACTCACACCAAGGGTCGCACTGAGGCTAGCGCAGGTGTGAAGGTCATTCCGAGGCTAGCGCCGTCGCAAGGTGGTGTGAGCATGTACGCATGTACTGGCCAGCCACTTACGTGACCCGGTGGCCAAGAGGCCACGGCCCAGTAGTCGGCTGCAGCCCATAGGCTGGGGACCTCTGATATAGAAGGCTCCAGTTGTCTCTACTAAACTTTACCATGCTGTTCCCCAGGTTATTGTGAAGTCACTGGGTGTTATGTGAAACCCACCAGGGTTCTCTCTGTAGGCATGACAAGATCTGGCTGTCATATCACATACCATGTGATGGCCAATGAATTCAGCTCAAATGTTTTGGGAGGAATCTTGGTAAAATATACACAGCAGCAAACCAATACATTTGGCTCATCCTAGCTAAATCCCTTAGTGTTTTTTTTTCTTCACCTTTCTTCCATTTCTCCAGCCATACACTGTCCTCTAAGTCTAGTTCATAAGAAAGTGATAAAGAACTTGCATTACAGTCGTAAAGTTTGAAGGGAACCATTATTCTACTGACACCATTTCTTGACCTAGTAAATTAGATGTTAAAGAGTTGACGGCTAGATTTTTCCATTAGCACATGATTTGCAGCATTAAACAGGTTTTGCGTGAAGAGCCTTTCACCCAGGGACCTCTGCCCACAGTCTGACGGTATAATCCAGACCTTGGCTTTCTCCAGTTAGCAAGAAGAGCGCTCTGTACTCCTGGGATGATGATGATGGCCCATTGCACCACCTTCTATTTCTTATCCCACTTCCATCCTGATGTTCAGACCCAGCCTTGCTTAGAGGTATTCCTGAGAAGGGTTGGGGGAATAGGGTTAGGTTGGAGAAAATCTCCCTGGCCCCTCCTTCTCTCTGTCTCTCATGTCCCTCCCTCTGGGCTCTCTGCCACGTTCACTTTCGTTCATCGCCTTCTTGCGTGCCTTTTTTTTTCCTTCTCACTCTCTTTTTTCCAGGATGCTGCCTCCCCGACCATCCCTCTTCTCCTTCTCTTAACCTTTTGCTCCCTTTCTCCTGCTCTCTGTTCCTTCTTTCTTTCCCCCTTCCTTTGTCCTTACTGACGGGGCTTGGATCCTCTCTTCCCCCTCCCTTGCACCCGGAGAGAAAGAGAGGGAGAGGGCGTGCGCGCCTGGAGCACTAAGGCAGAAGGCAGGCTCCGCTCACACATGGAGTTGATCAGAAGAGAATCTCTGAGGTTTTCCGGCTCTTACTTTGCCGATGACGTGATCCTGATCAAACCAAGATGTTTGTTTTTGAAAAAAAAAAATATCAAATAGAATCAAGAAGGTAAAAAGAATGGGTTCTTCCTGCCCCCAACTTTTGCAACTAGCCCTAGAGGGGAAATGTGTGGGGAAACACTCTCCTGCATGTTGGTGTCGATGGAACCTGTGGGAGCCCAGCAAAGCTGAAGAGTTGGGGATGGGGTTGTTGTCTAGCTAGACTGTTGTTGTTGTTGTTCATGAACGGGCACGTGTTGCATGCCAAGGGCTGCACTGTTCTGATTTGCCCTCAAGTAGAGGATGTCCATTTCATAGAGCTGCATTTGACAGTTGATTTGATCAGAGCTGCTATCTGAAGACAAAGTCTCCTTGGTCCAAAACTAGTGATGGCGCCCATCAGCTCTTCCACTGGTTTTGTTCTACCCCATCTCATGGGGGGTGGGGGTGGGTGGTATGTGTGTTGATATGCGTATAGCATTAGTCCATATCGCGGGCTTATTTCTTGCTGTGTGCATTAATGTAACCACAGGGCCCTTTCTGTAGATTGAACTCTTCTTTGTCTCCTACTGGGTCCAGGTGGACAGTGACACCATTTGGAACGAGCTGCACTCCAGCAATGCTGCACGGTGGGCAGCTGGGAGCGTGACGGAGCTGGCCTTCAAAGTGGCCAGTCGGCAGCTTAAGGTAAGAGCCCTGGGACAGCAAGATAGATAGGGAGTGCCCCTCCACTCACCTTTTGGATTTCTAAATAGCATGGGATTCTCTCAAAGGGGTTTCCAAAATTATTTTTGCAGACATAACACGCATAGGAAAAAAAAGAGTGGCATCAACTGCCCATCTGTCCATTATTCTCCTCTCCCCTTTTCAAGGGTGTTGTGTGTGTGTCTGTGTGCACGCACACACCTTCAAGTTAGTGTTGAGGTCCCTGCAGTTTTCTTGGCAAGATTTCAGAAGTGGTTTGCCATTGTCTGCTTCCTAGGTTGGAAAGAGTGTGACTGGCCCAAAGTCACCCAGCTAGCTTTGTGCCTAAGGTGGGACTAGAACTCATAGCCTCTTGATTTCTAGCCTGATGCCTTAAGCGTTACACTCAACTGGCTGTGTCTTTCAAAATTGTTTCTGGTTTCAGAGTTTGGGTGGACTACCATCAGCACCTGGCCTCATGGGGCAACTGCTGAGACCAGCAGGACCTTCCATTGATGATGGTCAAGGAATTAAAAAGTGCCCACATCTCCCAACCTCACATACATATCATCATTTTTTGCTAGGTATTCCAAAAGACTGAATAAGCACAGAATCTGAAAAAAACCTGCAAAGCTGAGCTGGTGCATGGAAATAAATATGATTTCCATTGATGGTTCTGACAAGGATAATCAGAGTCCTCCCCCTGCCCCTGAATTGACTTCATCTTGTTATAGCACAGAACAATTGCACATACATCTGAAGAGAGAGCAGGTGTTTCTAGTCCTCTTCTGATTAGTGTAACTTTCTGTTAAAAACTTTGCTCAAAATTGGATCCTCCAGTGAAGTCACAACTGCAGCTGGTTGTTAAGCAGAAGGACCTTCTGTGGTGACTCCAAGGCTTTGGCAATGGCTTCAAGGAGGTGTAGCAATGGTCTTTGTTGGGCTTTCAAGGGAACAAAGCTCAATTATATTCACAGGCATTTGGCAGCTGAACCTGGGAATGTGTTTTAACTGAACACTTACCCATTTCAGTTGTCAGGCTAAACACTTTTTTTGAGAGAGAGAGAGAGAGAGAGAAAGGAAGGCATTACTTGTTTCCTTTTTCAGACCTGTTTTCAGCAGTCAGCTTTTATTCTCATCATCTTCCTTGATGGAATTGTTTCTTCCTTCATGGAGGAATTCCACCCAATCAGGAAACATTACAGGATTGTGTTGATGTCATGGAGTGGTATAGCTAATCAGATTTGACTGGTAATGACATCTCAGAGTGTAAACAAAGCTGTTTTAATCAGAAGTAATAAAATAAAGACCCCTACGAAACAGTCCAATTCTCACTTTTTCTTAGGACTGATCATATTATGTCTCTTCAAGGCCAAAATGTTGCTGGAAAGGGGACACTTTTTGTAATATTTGCAAATATCTGTAGTTTTTATTTTATGCAAAGTTGAACATTGCAACTTTTAAAAATACAGATGGTTTTCAATTTCTTTTCTTCGGTTATATAGTTTAATCATGGAATGGGGCGCAGTTGTTGTTGTTTTTCCTATTTTTGAAAAGCATCTTAAGCTTAAAGAAACGCAAGCATATTAATACAACTTTAAATTATGTCAGCGGTATTTTGCCAAAGTATGAAAAATGTAATAATAATTATTCAACAGAAAAATCTTAAATGAGAAAAAAACAGGAGGTGGGGAAAAAAAACTTTTAACAGTATCTTAGGTAGCCTGTCGATTAATGGTTGATTGCCAAGCAAGATTGCCACATGAGTTGATTGCTCTTGTGTTTTGGGGAAATCAGTGGGACTTGAATTAATCTTGGCTAGTATTTCATATTGCTTTCATTGGGAAATGTATCTTTATTGCTGTGGATTTAACCTAAACTTTTTCCATATATTAAATATTTAATATAACCGTATTAGATATTACTAGTCATTATAATTGTAACAATGTATGAAATTTAAGTATAGTTTGTCAATCGATAGAGTGGTTTTTGTCATCTAAACAGGAAGGAGCTATTCTCACACACACACACACACACACAGGTTCCCCAATACCTTAAAATCTTGTCTGGATTTTGGGAGTACAAGCAGTCACCATTTAGTGACTGCCTCATTAATTACAACAGTGGTGAAAACATAACTTTATGACCAATCCTTGCACTTACAGGTCTGTAGAGCAAAAGGAAAGCTGAAGTAAGATCATAAGCAGTCACGGTTTCATTTAGTGACCACTTTGCTTAAAGACAGAGCCACTAAACAAAAGACTGCCCTTATAGGGGGAAGGTTGCAGGAAAGAGGATAGGAGGAGAAAATCTCATTGAAGATACACACAACACTAGATCTAGCACATTTTAATTATTGCTTGGGAAAAAAATTAAGACTTTGAACATTTATGATTTACGCTGTAACATTTCAAAACAGAAAGCGTTGAATTGCCATGCCTTTCCAATAGATAAAATGATGGTGATCCAACCATACTTAAGTACTTCCATGTCTCATTGGCTTGTTTACATTTTTCCTACTAAAATTTGAAGACTTTAACCAGAGGACCAGTCGTGTATCATATGATCTCTCCACAAGGCTGACCATGGGATTGTATAAATGCTTTTGTAAGCCAAAGCCCATTCTGAGCATTTGACAAACCGACAGTCAAAATCGGTAGATCTTTTTGCCCTTAATGGAAAAAGACGTGCTCTGATTACATTAGGCCCGTAATATGCAGTCTCATAAGAGGAAGTAATATAACCACATCTTAATAAGAAAATTCAATTAAAGGATGAAAAAGCCCAAACAGAAGAAGAAACCAGTAAGGGGAACATCCTATTACTCACCTTTCAGCCAAATAAACTGAGATATGATTAAAATAAATGCAGCTTACCTCCACCCCACTTTACAGTGACTGATCCGGTTACAGCAGCGGTCTCCAACCTTTTCAGCTTGGTGGACCGGGGGGGGGGAGATGGGATGGTTCTGTGTGAGTGTGAGTGTCCACCGCTCATGCAAGTGGAGCTGAGTGGTCTCACCTGTCACTTGTGCAGCCCGGTTCCAAATGGACCGTGGCCCGGTGGCTAGGGACCCCTGAGTTACAGTAATGCATGCTATTGTGGCTTTTTCCATTCCTATGAAACATTTATTTATTTAAGCACTGTGCATACTGATCATGACAACATGTGCTGTTTTCTTTCTTTCTTTCTTTTAAATGTCTTACAGAACGGCTTCGCAGTTGTGCGGCCTCCAGGACACCACGCTGATCCCTCCACAGCAATGTAAGGAGAATCACCTCTGTGCCCTCTCTCTTCTGACTCACAGCTTACCTTCCTGATAGACCCAAGCCCCTTAGAGTCCATCGTGCCTGTGCTCTCAATGCTCCACTTCCTCTGTGACATCACAGGCACAGTTGGAACCCAGGTGCAGTAGGTCTGATCTTGACAATGGTGAAGGTGGCTGAGAAAGTTGGGGAATGCAGTCATAAACAGTAAATGGATACATCAGACGTAGCCCTGGATTTATACCTTAGATCTGATTAAGCAAGGTGATAAGAGGGAGCAGAGCTCCATCCATCAGCGTCAAGCACAAATAAAGAGCAAACAAAAAAGAAGACACAGGATGGCATGAGACTAGAAAGCGGGGGACTGTGAGTTCTAGTCCTGCTTTAAGGCACTTATCCAGCTGGGTGAGCTTGGGCTAGTCTTTAAGAAGCAGACAAGGGCAAAACACTTGCCAACAGTCTTGCTAAGAAAACTGCAGGGACTTGCCCAAGCAGTCACCAAGAGTCAACACTGGCTCAAAGGCACATACACACGCACACAAAAAAAAGGAAGGGCAGGGCTCCAATTGCATGGCTGTGACAGCTACCTTGATGCTTTTTATCCCCTCTCATAAGATGCCACTGGTAATACTTAGCTTTTTTTTCTTTCTTGAAAGCTTCTGATTTGATCTGGGAGCAGCTGCTTTTACCTACAAAGGAAGAGCAATTGCTTTCAGAATAAGAAGCATATCCAGATTTTTTCTTTCTTTTTCTTTTTTGAAATGGCTAGATTTAAAAGCTTCTGTCCAGGCCAGAATGAGCAAGGATAATTTCTTATTTCTATTCCTCTGGGCAGAAAAAAAAACCCCAAGTAATAAAGCTAGCCAGTCTCCGCATGCCTTTTTTTTAAATTTTCTGGATCACAATAGAAGTTAAGACGAAGAGAAGCAGCGTGCCATCCTCCAGATGTTTTGTCCTAAACTTCACATAATCCCCCTGCCATTGTCCAAATAGTTGGAAGTGAGGCTTGTATCAAAACATTGAGATCTCAAAGTCTTAGGGGCCAGCTTGGCTGGCCCACTTCCAGGTTATTCCATTCCATCTTTCCCTATTTCCTTTATTTATTCTTTTTTTTTCTCCATTCTTTAGCCAGCCCTTATTGTGTTTGTTCACTTTGAGCAGTTCAGTACGGATTCCTACTTCCTCCCAGAAAGTACTACAGAGCCTGCTGATACACCCTTATTCATAGTCGGGGCAACTTTGACTTCCCACAAATTTACAGTGTAAAAATGAGTTAGTATTCACGGTGATGAGTTGCTTGTTTTGTTTTGTTTTATTTTACATTTTATTTTATTTTATATTTTATTTTATATTTTATTTTATTTTATATTTTATTTTATTTTATATTTTATTTTATTTTATTTTATTTTATTTTATTTTATATTTTATTTTATTTTTGGCACCCATCTCACTATTGATCAACTCTGGGCAGCTATTTGTGTGTGTTGCTGGGTTTCTGTACATTTGTGAAAAATCTCCAACCAAAACAATGCACCTGAGAGCTTTGTCTGCAGTATCTGAGCAGAGGTGGCCCATTCCACATGCAGGTCTTCCCGATTTTGCCATTACAAAGTAGTGAATGTGGTATTGGAGAGAGAGAGAGAGAGAGGCCATTTTACAGAATTTTTCCAACTGATTCTTGAGCTCAGTTTTTGGCAGGTCTCCACCAGCCAAAACGTATGTGTCCTTGTAATGCTAAGCCCTAGTGCAGCACACAAGTGGAAGAATGCAGCAAATGGCCCCTTTGTTGCATAACACCTGGCCCCTGTGGTCTCTGCAGGGCTTAGGCAAGAGGTTGAGGAGAGGTTGGATTATTTTGGGGAGGCTGGCATGTACCAGTTGGGCAGGATGTCCCATAAATACATTTGCTGCCCCTTTTGGTTGTTCACCAGCTTCTTGTTCTCCATGTTCCTTGGCAGGGGTTTCTGTTTCTTCAATTCGGTGGCAATTGCAGCCAGGCAGCTCCAGCAAAAAGGAAAAATCGGCAAGATATTGATTGTCGACTGGGTGAGTTCCTCTTTCCACTTGTCAGACAGAAAAATTCTTGTTATCCTTGTGGAAATGAAAGAAAGTTATCTCCAAACTTTGATCTACTGTCCGACAAGCCTCATACTCCCCTCCACCAAGCTGGTTGACTGAAAGTGACAGGGCTCATATTCCCGCATCAGTTGAATTTGCAGTACACTAGACATGGCAAAAGGGGAATTGGGCCGTTGCCATGCTATGGTAGGAATCCCATTACTACTATAGTTCATGTGCTTGGGCACAAGATATTACATGAACCCAGCAATTGTGTTTTGCTAACTTGGGTTTAATGTTGGGTGTGAATTTGACCAACTGGAGGGCACAACTTTGGAGGAAGGCTATAGTAGGATGTAAAATAGAAGAGCACTGGCAGCTAATGGCCATATGTGTACCAACTTACAGGCTTAATGTCTGTGGAGATTCTCAGTCATCCAGGTCATGTTTGTCCCAAAAGACAACTGGATTTTCTTGTTTTTCTTTGAAGACATTTCGCTTTTCGTCCAAGAATTTCTTTGAAGACGTTTCGCTTCTCATCCAAGAAGTTTCTTCAGCTCAGGTTTTTCTTTGAAGACGTTTCGCTTCTCATTCGCTTTGAAGACGTTTCACTTCAGCTTAGCATCGGGAGCTGAAGAAGCTTCTTGGATGAGAAGCGAAACTGTCTTCCAAGAAAAATAAGAAAGTCCAGTTGCCTCTTGAAAAAAGCACTTTTGGGACAACTTACAGGTTTATTACTTTCTCTCTTCCTCCCCCTCAGGATGTTCACCATGGTAATGGGACACAGCAAGTTTTCTACAGAGATCCAAATGTCCTCTACCTCTCCTTGCATCGCTATGATGATGGCAACTTCTTCCCTGGTAGCGGAGCAGCTGATGAGGTATATGTTTTACATATATCTTGGTTTCCATAAATAAAAATATTACTGATAGAGCACAGGAAAGGGGAAGCCCCAAATTTGCGCACAATGTGACTGTTAGTAAATTTTGCCTTTGCAAACTTAATAGCATGTCTCAAACCTCATTGAACCAACTGCTAGATCAGGAACCCCTCCCCCACCTTACATCTCTGTATGATAGTGAAAATGCAAATCTTAGCAAAATGCTCCTGTTCGAAAATGGTGTTTTTTTAAAAAATTATTTTAATTATTTTACTGCATTTCTATCTTGTCTTTTCCTTCTTGCAACGGAGGTGGGCATTTTAACAGTTCTGTCCCAGTAAGAGTTCTGTGAGATATGTTGGGCTGAGAGAGAGAGAGTGACTGGTCCAAAGTCTCCTACAGAGCTCCATGCTGGAAAAGGAATTGAACCTTACCTCTCCAGTTATAATTCAACCCCTTTATCACTACCCATAGTACAAACAAATCTAGATAGTCAATTAACTCAAATTAATGCATGGCTATAGCATCCTCACTTGTGGCTTCTTCTAAGCTTAAAGGATCACAATGCTTCCATAAAAGCAGAAGCCACTGGGCTTCTTAAAGGCACAGGAGCCCTCCTAAGAAACAAGACCTGACCCCTTTATGCTTTACTGCAGAGATTCCCAACCTTTTTCGGTTGGTGAACTGGAGGGAAAGGGAGGGGGAAGGATTTTACACGCACGCAAACAGGGCTGCGAGCACATGTGTGATGCAAATGGAGCGGCGCTAGCACCCGCACAACGCAAACGGGGTGGCGCTAGCATCCGCACAACGCAAATGGGGCGGCGCTAGCACCCGTGTGATACTAGCCCTGCCCCATTTTCACCGTGGCACCCCATTTTCACCGCGGTGCTAGCACGAGTGGGGGTGAGTGTGCTCCCACACGTGCATGCACTGGCTAGCCTGTCCTGCAGCCCAGTGGCCAGCAGGCCACAGCCCAGTAGTGGGCCACAGCCCACAGGTTGGGGACCCCTGCTTTACTGCCCTTATTACCTACAATCTCTAAGCTTCTGTATATCCTATCTGTTAAGTTTCTGTGTCTCTGATTGGTATCTGCTTTTCTTGGTTCTGCAATTTTTGGATTTTTTTAAGTTCCTGATATGACTTTTAGGTCTCTTGGACCTCTGCCCACTTAGCTTTTCTTTAATTTTACCACAGGCTCATCCTTCCTAGGCTTTTAAGTAGGAATCAGCTGACAAACATCCCTCTCTCAGAATCTCCATCGTCAGTCTTGTTCCCCAAGTGCGCTGGTGAACCTTCTGCTCAGCCCATCCATAGGGAGCCCTTCTTGGCTCCAGGTTAGAAAACATAGATGCCCCCTTGGGAAATTCGTTGAAATTTAAACAGCGTTGGTTTCTGACTTCTTCTTTTTTTTTTTTTAAAGGGAGGTTAGAAACTAAATGCATCTGAGGAGCCAGAAAGTTCTCTGGAGAACTTCATTAAGCTAGAGCTGAACATTTCCAGCTCTGAGAAAAAGATGGAGAACTTTGCCCCAGCTAAGGGTGGGAGGAGGGCAAATCGGATAGGCCTTTCAAATCCATCACGCTTTACAACCTGCTTTCAAAGGAGCTTAGTGCTGAAAGTGGCCAGGACTGGAGTTGGCCCCCATCTGGTTCTCATCTCTCCCTCCAGCAGGAGATATCAAAGGGGCTGAAGCATTGTTTATGATGCCGCACAAATCCCTGGGAGACTGTGGCATATCACTCAAGGCTTCCCCCTCCCCACCACCCCCATTATGAGCTGTTTCCCCCCTCCTTCATCAGACACACTGTCAGTTTTGACGGTGAGCCCTGCCCCAACGGAGGGCTGCCGTGGATTTTTTTCAACCCTTTCTTTTTTTTCTTCTCTTTCTCTTGCCCAGCTAGCAGACATGGCGTGATTTGGAAGGTTGGTTGTTTGTCCTTCAGAGAGGGATTTCCTGCCACCTTTATCCATTTTCTTCATTTTCCCTCTCTCCTCCTCCTCCTGCTCCTGGAAAATACTACTGTTCCCTCTTTCCTTTCACACACAAAGTAAGCCAGGTTCCGGGTTGTAACCGCGAAATGAGGGGGAAAACAGAGAGTTTTCTCTTGGAGTCAACCTCTGTCTAGATCAGAAGCCTGCTGCCCCAAAAGCTAACGGGGCTATGTTTCCTATGGAAAAGTTTGCCTGTTCCGTGTTGCACTCGTGCCTCGTATTAAAATATTGGGGCATTCGCGCTTGCAACATTCACTGGCCATGGGCTAAACTTTGGAATGACCAGGTATGCCAGAAGAGGTTAATAACCACTTACAAGCGGTCTCCAACATGTATGGGATGCCATACAAGTGTAGAGGAAACCTACCCTCCCCTGGATTTTGGAAAACTGGGCCTTCTTGTTTGCAGGGGAGAAAGAGAGGAAGACCAGTGTACTTCTGCACATAAAACTACTGATCATTTTTCCTTTGCAAGAAAATCTAAGCATAACACTGCGCATGAATATTTTTGGAAAAGTACTGTTGCCTACTCTGTACATTAGAGTGGTACTTGGGCTTTGATTCCCAAAAGATACTGTATGTTTGATGTATCCAGCACTCCAGAAATAGTACAGAATGTTCTTCTATTAATCATTCTTTTAAGGATCACCAATTTAACATGAAAATTCTTCTGTCCATAACCTTCACTCCCTTTTTAACTGGAAATGTTGGGTTGTGGGGGAGGCAAAAAAGCAATACTAACATTATCTAGGAATTATTTCCTGAAATGACATTTGGGGGTGAACTTTGGAATTGATTCTGGTGTTCCATGCAGTACGGGAAGCAGCCCAGTTAAATTTATAATAGAAAAATGCTTATCCTTGTGACTGGAAAAACCTTTGAGTATCCTCTTCTGGGGAAAATGGAGAATGTTTGCCTTGAATAATTTTTTTTTTAAAAATTATTTTAGGAACGCAGTAAATAAATGCTCTGTTTCAGAGAAAGAATTCCCAAAGTAGTGGTCATTTAATTCTAAGAGATTTGTAGTTCTGTTGGGGGAAAAAAAGCATCTGAATAGTTAGAGATGGGAAGTCTGATTTCTTATCGTAGGAAAATGAAGTACTTGGGCTTCCTTCCCAGTTTATTGTGGATATGCTTTGTCTTCCAAAGAATGCCTCCCACCCACCCACCCACCCACCCAAAAATAAATGCTTAGGACACATGATCATCCACTACGATAAGATCACCAGAAGCGAAACCGTAACAGTGGAGTTAAAGGAAGCATCCACAAACTGCTGTTTTCCTGTTATTGAATACAGGTCATCTATCCAGTGCTGTCAATATAATCAACTTTGGGATTGGGATAATTTTTAGTTTAATTATCTTGGGCGTCAGGATCCCTCAGCAGGGCTGCAGTGAGGCTGTTCGGTTGATCTGGAGATGCGATCCTCTCAACAGTGGGGGACCTGACTTGCTCCCTGTTTTTCTTTTTCAGGTGGGCTCTGGGGCTGGAGAAGGTTTCACTGTCAATGTCGCTTGGACAGGAGGTCTTGACCCTCCCATGGGAGATGCAGAGTACTTGGCGGCTTTCCGGTAGGCCCCCTCTCCTTCGAGCTTTGATACAATGCCTATTCTTCCAATAGGGCCCTGTTGACTTACGTTGGCAAAGGCTGCTCTGAATAACTTTTTAGTTGCAATGGAACAGTTTGCTTTTAGCCCAGGGGGGGAGGGGAACGGGGGGGGGGGGGAATGAAGGAAGAAAAGAACAGGCAGGCTGAGTTAGAGTAGATTTCTCCAAGCTGGTGCTCCCCAGATGTCTGAGATGACAACTTGTTTCATCTGGCGTCATGTTGAGGATGATTCAAGGAAAGCATCTGGCAAGTTTGCTCCCACTTTAGGCCAGATTTAAGTGTGCTTTGTTCCTCCTTGCAATATCTCAGCTCCTGTGCTAATTCTGGAGCTGAGCTTATCGTTTGATGTAAGAGGCAAACCCTTTGCTGCCCGAGCACCAAAGATCAGAACCGAGGAACAAAGTAGGCAGCGTGATTTATTTGAACAAGTTTACTTTTAGTAGCATGCAGGAACATTGTCTAAAGGGCTGCAAGCACGCCTGTTTTTCTTGGCTGATTGTTTTCATCATATGGGACAGGAAGGCAGGGAACGGGGCGGGCAAAACTTCAGAGTCAGGGAAGGAAGCCTAAGAGTGTTTATACTTGGAAGTCAGTCTCATGAAGTCCAGTGGGATTTTTTCCAAATAAACATGATTAAACATAGGATCAGGCTGTAAATCTTTCTTTCCTGGGTTGTCAGAAGTTGCACGCACACCTCCGCTGGTAGCTCTGACACACTTTCTCCATCTCCTCTCCCCACTCCATTGGCCCACAGTCCTGGCTGCTCCTACCAAACTTCTGAAAACATTAAACTAAACTGAACTAAACCAGTTCAGTTCCTTCTTTTGTGATCCAAAGCTATTATAATACTCCCCAGGATGTGAAGTCAATGACAGAGGCACTACGTTAAGAGTCCTCCCTCATGCCATCATCATCCCAATTGCTAAGAAGACTTGTGCTAAGCTTCCCACATACTCGTAGCATTTTTTGGGAATGTGTGCAAGTCACCTCCCTGTTACAGACATCATTTTGCTAATTTTTCTGCAACCATCCAGTAAGGTAGGTCAGTGTTATGATCCCCATGTTGCTGAGAAGACTGGGGTAAGAGACCGTGGCTCTGTATAACTGAAGGGCCAAAAACAAAGTTACAGTCTTGCTCATACTTAGTTGAGTTTCCTAAGGCCAAATTAGAGGTCATGTGTGGAGTATGAAATGCAATTTAGCAAATTGTATGGTGCTACCAATGACGTAAAAAAAGCAATATGGATCTACAGCCCATTCAAGAGAAATATTACTTCCTCAGCTGTTTTAGGCCTTCTGTCTCAAATTTAGTTTTGGAAACTACCTTAAGGTTGTAGCTATGATAGACAAAGCAGCTAAGAGGCCACAGAAAGAGTACCTAAGGCCTTGGGGCTACAAGTTGTCCACCTTTGCTTTAAAGCAGGGGTCTTCAAACTTGGCCCTTTTATGACTTGTGGACTTCAACTCCCAGAATTCCTCAGCCAGGCACGCTGCTGAGGAATTCTGGGAGTTGAAGTCCACAAATCATAAAAGGGCCAAGTTTGAAGACCCCTGCTTTAAAAGAATCATTCCCTCAAATACTGCTGCATCTCTTTGGCATGTTGAATTGCTCTGCTGCATCACCACTCTGTAGCATGCAGAGGAGCTGTGTTCTGGTGAGCCTCTTACACCCCCAAAACCACACAACCAAGTGTTTAGTAGCGCTTGGGAATGCCAGATGGTCAGAGCTAGCTTCTCCGGCCTGAGGAACGAGACCCACAGCACTTGGCAGAGTCTCCATTTTGAATTGCAAGGCCTAACTGTGCCAAGCCGGGCTCTGGCAAAAGGCCACCCTCCCACAGCTGCCCAACACATGTGCTTTGATTGCACTTAAAAGGGCTCTATAAATAGTTTCTTCCCCCTACCCCACATATCCCCACTTTTTGCTCCACACAGAAATGCAGCTCCCAGGCCCCGTGTCTCTTTTGAGTTGCTTGCCAAATGCGATCTAGCTGATGGATGAGATTCTCTTATGTCCCAGTGGGCAAGATGGAAGGCCTGTTGGGGCTCTCTGTGTATGAGGTCTGGGAATGGCTCCGCACAGCGGTGCATCGAGGGATGAGTTCAAATCCAAGCCAGCTTCCTCCTTGACATGGTTGGGACCTGCCCCAACCCGCCTTAAACTTCCATTGTCTCACAAAGAGGGCTGGATGATGGCTTTCTGTGGAAGAGCATGGGGCCGCTTTAGAACTCAGACCAGTTACAGAGGCTGAAAAGTAGCCCAAGGAAGTGAGATACTAATTAACAGTCTGCTCTTTGAAAAAAAAAAAAAAAAAAACTCTGCTTTTCTTGGAGGTGGGGAAGAGGTACAGGAGGAAGAAGCAGTTTTGTAGATTGTGAATTGATGAGCCTGAAATTATACACCCAGTGCTTGCTTGATACTAGAGGATCCAGGAGCTTGGGGTGGTGGCCATTGGTCAGGCACCTGTCATGCCGCGTTGCATTAAGTTTACCTCCTCACCAAAGTTATTTTCATTTGTTTATCTTTGTTTCATATTTTTGCTTGTTTGTTTTTTTAATTAAATGTGGCCGGGTGGGGTAAGGGGTGGTTTTATACCTTTCCTCTGTCAGAGAGGGTTTGTGGGGGAGGGGGGTTGCTGCTAAAATTGCTTTCTTCCACTTGAGCAAAATTGTTTATGTGTTTATTAATGGAAAAAATGCTGAAGAGGAAAATGGAAAAATGCTGGAGGGAGGGAGTTCACACACACACACACAGAGAGAGAGAGAGAGAGAGAGCGAGCGCACTGACAGATTCAGCCCTCAAGAATGTATCTGGTATGAACAATTGTTAAAAAGTAATTTCCTGAGGGAAAACTGTATGTGGCTCAGCATCATATGTGGTTGGAGACTCATATTTTGGTGTCCCGTTTTTCAAAATTAGCTGCATTTATGTCCCTTTGAAAGAAGTGGGGTGAATTGGGGTGGGGGAGGGCAGCAGGGCAGGAATATTCTCAAGCTGGCCTCACTTGCAACCAGCCAGTGGCCAAATCCAGATTTGTTCAATCTCAGTGTCAATGTGGGGCCTCATGAGATTCAGTGATTTTCATGATTTCCTAAATTATTTGGTATAACACTGTGGTGCCCCATGTTGCTAATCCTAGTTGCATAACTTGTCCTTTCACATTTAAACTTCAGCATATCATGGAAATGAAGTATTGCAATTTTTTTAAAATGGATAATAAATAATAAAAGAGATCTAGCAACATTACAGAACTGATACAAATGGAAAAATACATGTGTAAGATTGTAGCTTTTTTTTTTTTAATCGTACCCCATCAGTGTGCCTAAGCAGGGCAATGTTTTATGATGTGAATAATGTCTGAAGCATCCAGGAATCTAGAGTCACTGATGCTAACCATCCTGATTTAATTTAATTTTTGAATTTAATTTAATTTCCTCCTCCTTTGCAGGACGGTGGTGATGCCAATTGCCCAAGAGTTCTCCCCGGATGTGGTGCTGGTATCTGCAGGCTTTGATGCAGCCGATGGTCATCCTCCTCCACTAGGGGGTTACAAAGTCTCAGCCAAATGTAAGGGTCCTTCTGGATGGCCGTTAACCGGGAAGAGTGGTGGACATTCTAATGGGAGAATGAGCAGTTCACTCTTTCTTGAGAAAGAGAGAGAACATCTGTCCAGCTGTTGTCTACAGACTCTGCGGCATCTCTAGGGCAATATCTAGAGTAGAGGTCTCCGACCTTTTGGGCACCAGGGACCGGTTCCGTGGAGAGACGTTTTTCCATGGACCGGAGGGGGCGTGGTTTTGTGTGCTGCCTGCATCCCTCAGATGGGGCTTTGCTTGTTTGTGCGGCCCAGTTGCTGGCATGCTGCGGCCCAGTACTGGTCCATGGACCGGGGGTTGGGGACCCCTGATCTAGAGAGTTTGGTTGAATGGTCATTAAGAGGGAATGTACCAGAGAGCACATCTTACCACATGATAGTTTTCGTCAAGCTTTCTTTCATGATCCTTTAGAAGCATGTGAAAGGAAACCAATTATGACAAAGATGAGTTGTGTGTTCTGGCCTTCTCTTGTAATGTCCAGCTGTAGTGTTTGCTTAAAGGCCAACTCTCTGCAGATGCAGAACAAGGGCACAATAGAATCCTCCCTGAGCCTACAGAACATCTTCTGTAGCAGGAGAAGGGATATGGAAGCTAGAAAATTTGGCTAGAGCAGAGCTGGATGACTAGATAACCACGAAAAGGTTTCTCTTCTGTTCTTTTTTTTTTTTTTTTTAGGAAAAGACGTCCACAATCGCAGCCAGGAAGGGCTGATACTCTTTGTCTTTTCTAGGAGAGACCCTATCAGAGAGGTTTCTGATTCCCTGGTTTCTTTTGGTTTCCTCTGCAGGTTTTGGTTATATGACCAGGCAGTTGATGAATGTGGCTGGTGGGGCTCTTGTTCTAGCCCTGGAAGGAGGCCATGACTTGACTGCCATTTGCGATGCCTCAGAGGCCTGTGTGTCTGCTCTGCTGGGTAACGAGGTGAGTGGAGCTAGAGGGAGATTTGGCAGTTGGGAGAATCCAGAGCAGAAATGTCGTAGAGATTGTTTTTAGCACTAGGTTTCTGCTAGACAGAATTTTTTAAAAAGGGGGCACCTCAAGACATTCCGAAGGCTGGCTTTTCCCTATGGAGTGACTACAGCTACTGCCTTGTGTAGCGCTCTAAAAAAAACTGCAGAAAAACATTGACCAATCAAGCAGTTAAAAAAGAGTCTGATTCAAAAACGTAACTAGATGTAAAGAAAAAAAACCATAGCAAAAGTATGAAAGGGCAGAAAGCGAAGCCTAGGAATACATCAGAACACCCAGACAAATTGGACTAATCAGATGGGATATTCCATAATCCCGATGATTCTTGATACACTTATTAATCTTTCTCTTATGAAGGAACATTTGACTTGCTTGAAAGATGCCACATAAAATCCATTTATGCCTCCAAAAAAAAAGAGAAGCAAATGCTAATAGGACAAGCCATCCTATCCAGATTTCCAGATTTTTATGATAACCTGCATGGAATTTAGGGCAATATATGATTATTTTCCCATTCCACACTTTTTTCCAATGACAAAGTTTAGGTTGGGAGAAGAGATTGCTCAAGGTCACTTACCTGCTTTCAGGGTTGGAAATGGAACATTGGAAATACGGCTATATAAATGTGACTAATAAATCAATAAATACAATGTAAAGAGTCCCAATATTTTCAAGATGTTCCCTTTCTGCAACAGCCATGCAAATGGGTGCTTTGGGATGCTCACAGAAAGGCAGATAAACTTCTCCATTGTTATACCCCAGCAAGTACTATGCTGAAGAATGCTCCTCCCATCCCTTAGATCAGGGGTAGGCAACCTTGGCTCTTTTATGACTCGTGGACTTCAACTCCCAGAATTCCTGAGCCAGCCATGCTGGCTCAGGAATTCTGGGAGTTGAAGTCCACGAGTCATAAAAGAGCCAAGGTTGCCTACTCCTGCCTTAGATACTTACTTTGACTCTCTTATTACAATTACACGACCAGCCATAAATAAATATGGTCATTCATCCTCAGGGTTCCTTTGGTTGTCCATATCAGTTGTAATGTGGAAAAAAAAATGTACAAAGTCGATGACCACCAGTAGGAAAAGTTTTATTTTTTTAAAAAAAGAAAGTAATTATTTTAATTTATTTTTAAAATAATTATTTTTAATTCCCATTCCCATTCATGTCGGAGGCACTGTTTTAGGTGCTTCCGAGTTGAAAGGATTAGCTGGTGACATCACCATCGCCTGGGAGACGCCCATGGGGGCTCCCTTCATGTCTCCATCAAAGAGCTGGAGCAAATGACAGGAGCTCACCCCGCCATGCAGCAGCACTCGGGTCTCAAACGTGGGCTATCCTTCAACCCAGCATCCTAACCACATGAGCCATCGCACTCTTTTTCATTTATTTTAATTACTTTTATAGCTACCCATATTATGATGCACCAGGCCTCGGTGGCTCATAAATCAAAAACATTTTTTAAAAAAAACAAATGAAATAAAATCTCCCGGCCTTCTGGGGCAACGCTCTCCCAAACATCAGTGTTCCACCTTGCTGTCCTCCGGTTGCATTCTATTCCGATACTTGTGGGAAGAGCCAGCTGTTCAAGGCCTGGCAGGTAGGAGTTTGCCAGATCCCTGAGAAAAAGGTGTTCTACAAGGCAATGTCAGCTATGGAGAAGAGATGCTTCCTAGGTCCTGCAGAGGATGATATTGAAGGGAAGGAACTTGGTGCACCTGCAAGCTTTCTCATGTGGTGGAACATGTAGAGACCTTCAGAAAAAGGTCGTTTCACAAATTACCTGGCCGTGTGCCTTTTTGGACTTTAAAGGTGATAACCAGCATCTTGAATTGCACCCAGGTGGAAAAACCTGGAAGCCAGTGCTGCTCACACAGCAGTGGTGTAATATGGGCAAACCCTGGCCCAGTTGTAATTTCTGGATGGTCTTCAAGGGCAGCCCCACGTAAAGTGCATTCCAATAATCCATCCAGGAGGTGGCCATGGCCTGAATGGCCAAGAAGAAGAACTTCTGATCCAGGAGTGGTGTCACAAGATGGATCTGTGTAAAGGAAACCCCAGGCCAAGAAAGAGACCGTGCCAATCCCCTTTAATAGTGTGGCAGCCGTTCAGTTTATAGATGCACCACGTTGCAACATGCTGAGTGGTCATTTCTAGCAACTGTGGCCAACCAAAACTCAACCTAAGTATTTGAGCTGGCTTAACTAAATCCAATAAGAAGACCTTTGAATCAAAGGGGCTCTTTTGGCTTTTAAAGGGCATATAAGACCACTCCAGAGTCATTTGGGAGCCTCATGATACTTACTATCAGTTCCTGGTTCAGAAGTTGGATGCCCATGTACACAGGGAGCCCCATTCTATAACACCATCCATGCACAGATTCATCCCTGTTCCTCCCAGTCCTATTGAAACAGAGTCACCAAGAGGAAAGGGGAAACCATGGAGATCCCCCCCCCCATTGCAGATGTCTGCAGGTGTCAGAAACAGTGATGTTTTTTTTTTTTAGAAGATTCCTTGCGAAGAAAAAGAAAATTTAGTCCCTCTCGGTTCTGGGAATGTTAGGCAGGGTGATTAGAAAAGTTCTCCACCTTAGCAAAGCTGATCATGATCACTGGGTTTCTATTCTCATGAGCTGTGGCAGCCATTGATTTGTTCTGCCAGTCAGTATCAGATGGCTTACTGAAAAACCATAAAAGACTTCAGAGATGGGCAAGTCACGCAGTTGTGCTCAGAGGCATCAAAGAGGAGATGGCCTATAGGCTATCCGCTCACAATTCAGAGAGTGTATATTCCTTTTTGGAACATATTGAATATTTGATCTGGATTGAGTCTTGGTTGGTTCACCCTCATCCAAACCATTACCTCACCCGGGCACTGAAGCAGGACCTCCAGCGCTGCTTTAGATGTCCGAGAGAATTATCAAGCTCCCCACTCTTCTCCTGGCAAGGGTCATGCCTCACAATGCTCAACAGTCTTTTCACGTCAGGTTTGAATAAAGATCAAAATGGATTGAGAACAATCATTTTCATTGCAAAGTGACTAGAACTGAATTGAACACCACTTTCTTGCACACCTTTTCCTAAGATGAGAATATTGGCCACCGGCCTATATTAATAACTTCTCAATCCAAATAAGTTTCAATGATGGCTGCTTTTAAATTGGCTGGAATTCTGGTCTTCTCTCAGTGAGATGTTTTACAGCCTCTTTACCCAGCCAACTGTCCCTTCATTGATAAATTTAATCAACCATGACAGCCAAAGATATAGGCCAGGGTGCCTGGCTGAACATCTAACTTATATCTCTATGCCCATTTATCATTCCGTCCTTGTTTTTGCCAACTTCGTACAGCTGCAGGTCATGCTTTCCCCTGAATGAAAAAAAGAGCCTCCCTTATCCTCTCCTGTTTTCCCTATTTATTATATTTTATATGTGTCCGTGTGGGTGTGTATACAAATAAAGAATTGGATGTGTGTTGAATTGCTTGCCGTCCAGGCAATCCTTCCCAGAGGTTTTGTATAACTTGTTCTAAACACACCTCTTTATTTGAAAGAAAGAAAGTCCAGGTTAGTTACTCATAGAGAGCTACAACAGGGAAATCCCATAACAATTATTTGGTTTATTTGCTGAATAAAATGATCCCACCTGGTGTAGAGACATGATCCTCTTGTACCAAGCTCTGATCCTTCTTCAAATTTATGTTTTGTGGCCTACTGGCAGTTCCTTTTCAACATGTACCTTAGCAAACAATTCAGTTGCTGACCCCTTATGGCATCTTTTCTTGCCTCCTTGCTCCAGACTTGCAGTTATAAATAAACCTGTTTTATTCCTACAGCTTGAGCCTCTTCCAGAAGAGATCTTGCAGCAGAAACCTAGCACTAATGCCGTGCACTCCTTGGAGGCAGTAATCCAGGTGCAAAGTAAGTGGAGGGGGTCCTCTTATTGTGAAGCATAGAGTGGCATATATAAGAGAGGGACGACCTGTATTTCCCCAAAAATAAGACCGGGTCTTATATTAATTTTTGCTCCAAAAGACTTATTAGGTCTTATTTGGGGGAAAATATGGTACCAAATGCGTCCATCTGGCTGATGAACTTAACTGGGATTTATTTGGGGGGGGGGGTAGGGCTTACATTACGAGCATCCTGAAAAATCATGCTAGGGCTTATTTTCTGGTTGGGTCTTATTTTGGGGAAAACATACTACAAGCACTGCTTGGCACTGCAGCGGTCTCTGGGAATGTCTTTTGAGAGATCGGAGGAAGAGGAAGAGGCACGGTGGACTAGGCAGTGGTCAAATAAGAGGCAGCTTAACCTGCAGAAACGATGGGACCATGACTAACGTCTCATAAGGGATCCTTCCTAGTGTCTTGGGCCTTGTAATGGCAAAGGGGTGACTGGTGTATTTTCAGACTTACAAGATTCTGTTACTGTAACTTTACAATAACGTTAGTACTCACAGATAGAACTTCTTGTCTGGATTGCCTCTGAGGGTCGACATCAATCTTACAAGTCTGAAAATGCCATCTCTCCCGCACCACCTTTACAGCCCAGAGAGCTAGGAATGGCCATTTCTGAGACATTGGCCACGCACCCACTCCTTTTGTGGGTAAATCTGCCTTCTGCCTAGTATGCTGCTCCTCCTCTTGCCTCCTAAGGACATTCTCACAGACAATTACGAGCAGTGCCTACCGTTTGTAGGAAAGTATGTACCTCAGTCAAAAATAATTAGCAATTATTTTTGAAAAGGGTCAAGCGGGGCATATTTGACAATTTATCCAGTCAATCCATGTAATCAGTTGTTAGTTTCTATCGAATCTGGCATGAATTTTCAGGCTGAGGAGAACCTGGAAAAAAGTGGACAAGTGGGGAAACGTCATAGCAACTTTCTTAAAACAAGAGGTGGTCTACAGTAGCTTTTCTTGCCTGAATGTTTCAAAGAAGAGTACATTTTCCAGATTCTTTTTTTTTTTTTTTTTTGCATTTGTTATTTCCATCTCTCTTCTGCTTTGGAAAGTAGCTTGTGAGCAGAGATCTTATAGACTTTGGGCCTTTGAGCAAGGCCTCTTTCTTTACTGTGCCTATATTATATATTTTATAGAGCATCTTTCAGAAAATGGTGATGTCACCGGCTAATTCATTCAACCCGGAAGTGCCTCGGTGCTTCTGACACAAGCAAGCAATGTATTTAACCAATCCTTGAATGTAACGATATTGTTGTTAGTAAAGCAGTAATAAAGAAATGGAATGGTACAGTGACAAATTAGAGCCTGGGAGACTCAGCTGTAAGTCAAAAGCACTCAGCCCAATCGGCCTCAAAGGATTGTTGATGAAAATTAAAGAATTCCAGGAGACAAGGATGAATTACCCATGCAACTTTAGGATCCATGGAAGAAATGTAGATTCTTTTTGATTGTTCAGTTTGCAGTCTGAATTTCATACTGCAACATTTTTTTAATCTGAGTTGTTCCTAGATAGCCTAGATCTAGAATAGCTAGAACACAGCTGGTGTTGGGAAAGGGGTAGAAAGCACAGGGTATATTGCAAGCTTGCTGTAGTGAGCCTTTAACTTATCACCCTGTGCTGTTACAACACATCTGATTGCATACAGTATGGTGGGTATGGAGCTTAAAACAAGTCCCCTCAGTTTGGTTCCTTGGATACACTGTTTGACTCAATGCACTTACATCTCAGTCTAGAGAAAAGAAGAACTAAGGGGGACACGATAGCAGTATTCCAGTATTTGAGAGGCTACCACAAAGAGAAGGGGGTCAACTTATTTTCCAAAGCACCAGAGGGCAGGACAAGAAACAATGGATGGAAACTGACCAAGGAGAGAAGCAACCTGGAATTAAGAGAAACTTCCTAACAGTGAGGACAATTAATCAGTGGAACAGCTTGCTTTCAAAAGTTGTGCTTGCTTCATCACTGGAAGTTTTTAAGAAGAGATTAGACAACCATTTATCTGAAATGATATAGGTTCTCCTGCTTGAGCAGGGAACTGGACTAGAAGACCTTCCAGCTCTTTTCTGATTGATTGATTGATTGATTGATTGACTTATGGATTGAATGTGAGTCCCTCTGTGCATCATGTGCCATAATGGACATCCTGCCTTTTCTCTTCCAGGCCAGTACTGGAGCTCTGTACGTCGTTTTGCCTCCACTGTAGGATATTCAGTTTTGGAAGCCCAACGTCACGATGTGGAAGAGGTGGAGACAGTGACAGCACTGGCCTCACTTTCTGTAATGGCAGAAAAAAAGTGAGTGTGTCCCTTAATTATTAAAACGGACCTCCAGTTTGTAGTGTGGCTATCGGGAAAGACAGGGGTATCAAATGTTGAAGCTAGGTTGCTGAGACTAACCTACCTGAGCGAGAGATGCTTCTCAAGTCCAAATGCCTTGGGCAACAGCACTAATCAAAGGCCAACCCCATCACATCCCCATTTTTATTTTGAAGAACTATTTGCCTGTTGGGGCATTTTAATTCAACGCTTCCCGCCAAAAGAGCAGAAGGAGGATTTCCCATTACCAGCTGCATGCAGCTCCACTTTCAAGACGTTGGGACTT
This sequence comes from Azemiops feae, assembly GCA_023970755.1. NCBI lineage: Eukaryota > Metazoa > Chordata > Lepidosauria > Squamata > Viperidae > Azemiops > Azemiops feae. The sequence goes on along the minus strand of JALGBA010000082.1, from coordinate 351,839 downwards.
CTCGCAAATTGGTCTTGAAAAATAGCTGCGGTGCATCGGCCTACAAGATGAGCCGGGTCCAAGTTGCAGCTCAGGGAGGTATGCAGAGTTGATCAAATCTGACCCACAAAGGGGAGAGCCACCCGTTTTGGAAAAAGCAACATCACAAATAACGGTGTTTGATTTGGATCTGGGAAACATGAATTTAAGTTCGTGCTCCCCCGTGGCTTGGGTCCAGTCTACCTTTTAAGACTGTTGGGAGAGTAGAGTGAATTTAGTGTAGCAGCTGTGCAGTCATGTGGAAGAAACATGGCTAGGGAAGACAGGGTTAGCCCAAACTAATTAATTCCTACTTACTTTACTTCATGCCTCTAAGTAAAAATAAGAGCTTGCTCTCCAGAGCCAAATCTAAGGGGCAGAAATGAATTTACCCTAAGGTCAGACTGACCTTTATCCTGGAAACACCCCCAAGCTATTTAATACAAGCCTGTAAATACTCTTCCGTCCTGTTGTATTTGGGGCAATTTCTGCTACATTCTGCACTTTGAGGAGATCCTTCAAGAGCAGTTCTATGTGAGGCACATTACAGACCTTATGTTACCAGTGCATTATGATGCAGTTGGTGGTAGATAGGTCCCTGGGGCAACTCGGCATTCTGACAGACAGATCTCTGTGCTTCCTTTGACTCCCTCCCCCTTCCAGAACTACAAGTCCTAAGCATCCCCAGGAAGAGGGAATGAATGTCTGACCAATTTATCTCCAAGCAAGTGACTTAGCTGGGACTTGATCTTTGTCTTTTCCTAATCCTTAATGTCCTCGCTTCTTCTGTTTTAGGCGGCATGGAGAACCAATGGAAGAAGAACCCATGAACCAATGAAGAGCTGTTCTATCCTCCACCAAGAACACATAATTCTTTGTGGCTTGTTACTTGTATCACGGTCCTGGCTCCCATCTGCTGCACAGCCCATATTACCCTCAGCCACAAAGCTGGAAAACTGACTCCAAGTGCAGGCAGAGAGGCTCTGCAGAAGGAGGCATGTGGCAGACCTTCCAGGATTAATAGCTACCCCTGGGGTGTTACCATGTGCACAATTCTGCCAATGCAAGCAACGGAAACAGAGGACACAGGAGAGCAGCTATATGGACTGCCAAATTGGACATTTTACTCGGATGTCGGGGTGGTGCCTTTCCCCTCCAGAACCAAAGATGTCCATAGAGTGATCCTGCTGTACAGGAGCCCAAGTCATTCTCTTTTTTAAAACAAAACTTGGTCCCTCGGTTGAGGATGTCCCATCATCAAAGGAGCTGGACTGGGCATGGAGAAGACAAACATTTGATGTCAGACAATAGCCAACATCTTTATAGAACTGACCCAGCCCAGTCTCTACTAACCACTGCCCCAATTACACCTTTTTGGTCTTGGACCTTCCTAATTTGCACTATTACACAGATCACACAGGCACAAACTTTGTTCTATCTTCCATAGGATTTTGTGGGAACAAATTGCACCTCCTTGTGGACTTGAGTCCTTGACTTGACCATTCCTCCAGCATCAAGGCACTATGAAAATGCATAGCCCTGTGGTGCTTGTGGCTGGTTGGTTTCGTCCAGATCCATAAAAATAGGCAGCCTTATTCCAAAGAGTAAACTTCAGGGGTGGGGAATGGGGGATGGATACTGTGAGCAAGACAGATTGTTCCTCTATTACCCCAACCAGTATGTGGCATTTGAATTCCCTGTAACTTTCATTTTTGGGGGATTTCTTTTTCTGTACCTGTTAAAGCAACAACACAAGTGCCTATACAAGGGCCTCATTATTCAAATGAGGAGTTAATATCTTCCATAACTATATCCAATCTTCATGGAATAATGGAAGATAGCTAATTCTAATTTCATCAGAGAGGCGGCTGATGCTGGCACAACCAGTTTTCTACGGATGAAAGGCACTTCATGTGAAATGTGCATATCTGTTTTGCTTTCGTATCCATTGCTGTCTGCATGTGCTGGAAAGTTGCGTTCAGTCGCAGCCTCCCAGCGTGTGAGTGAGAGGCACCCATGACAACGATCCACACATTCCTAAATCGAAGCATCTTCCACACGGGACATTTGTCATGTTCAAAGGGGTCTTTCTTACTGCTCGTAGTGAGATTGTGTGTTTGGGGGAGGCCGGGCAAGGTATGGAAGAAGGATGTAAAATATATACCATGTGCTGGATCTAAGCCACCCAGTAAATTGAGCCTTTGCTATAGTCCCAAGTATGTTGCTTTTTTTTTTTTTCCTCTCGCAGCCAAGAGCAGAATTATTTTTCAGACATTTGATGGCATTCACATACATATTCACATTCCTCCGGCGTCAGCAACACAATGCAGATCTGTCCTGCCGCGCAGCAGCGTGAACCTTCCCACTGTAGCTCCCCCTTGCCACATGGATGCGAGGAATAGATGAAGCAAGAATTGAGTCGGAGTGCTGTGAATAGCAATGTTTTTTTTCAGAAGCACCCTAACAGGAAAAGACAGCCATTCATTTCAGATGCAACATGCAAAATAATGGATTTGTTTTTTGCTCAATGTCTTTTTTTTTTTTTTTTTGTATCTGGCAGGTTCTGGTGCTCTCCCTTCCCAGATGAAATCCTTGAGTAGAGAAATTACAATGCCATCCCCAGACTGACAGGATCTGATGATCTGGAAACAGTTTTTATTGTATCAGATCAAAAATGGGCAGTGCATTTTCTTGACATTTTAAGAAAGTAAACATACAGCATTGAACATGACCCTAAACTAGACTTCATGTGGTTATGGGGGGGTGGGGGGGAGAGAAGAAAACTTCAGCTCCACCTGAAAACCAGGAAATCCCTGATTGCACCTACTTAGGTTCCTCCAAGTGGTGAGTCTGGAGTTGAAATGTTGAAAGACAAACTTCAAGGGTCCACTTACAGGACTTGGCAAGGTCTGGAACAGACAGTTTATAGAAACACAGAGAGAGCTATCTTCTAATTGTATCAGGTGAGAAAAATCTGCCCTTTGCCTCTTTTTTTTTTGTGTCAATGAGTGCAGGACAAAAGAATTGTGGAATAAAGCGATTTGATTCAATGTACCTCTGAATACAAAGCATCGATCCATCTGATCCTTTTGATTATTCAACCATTCTTTGGGCAGGGGACCAGAACAATTACTCCCAGGGTTCTGTGTGCTGTCTTTGTGCAAAATATATGCAGTTCACATGTGCCACATTCATATGACAACCTAATGTTCACGAAAAGAAAATCAAGGGTCCAGCTCCCGGACACAAGGAGAAGCAAAGAAGTGTGAAAAGCTTTTAAGTGCTTCCAAACAAATTGGGTGTACAAGTAGGATCAGCTAAGTCAAAGAAATGTGCGGTGTTTCAACATGAACTAGAAAAATGAAAGTTATTCTTCTAAATCAGTGCCCATAACTGGAAAATTCTTAAAAGAGTATGGGGGAAAACATTCCTTAATGTAGCATGAATATTGATTGCTGGAAGATCCAGTGTCCCTCTACACATTCCCAAGTTCACGTCAGCTTTGAAGAGAAGGATGAATAGAAACAAGGATGTGGGGTTTTTAAAAATAAAAATCTTATTGTAGTAGAGCCTTCCCCAACCTGGCGCCCTCCAGATGTCTTGAGAGTCAAATGACAAATCGCAAGATCAAAATCATTAGGCGGCAAGTGAGAAAGGTTTCAATATATATTTTCCTTGGAAATAATTATTTGATTGTCCTTGAACATTATCAGTAATACAACGAAATAAAAGGCAGCCATAGATATTTTGAAGTTGGGCTAGTGATCCCACCCATTTGTTCATCATGCTCATTATTAGCTTACACTCAATCCAATTCAGCCTTGCCCATTTGGAAGGACATAACTTTAGATCATATTTCAATTGTATTAAAACGATTTAATAGATCCCATGCACATAACTAGAGGGGAAATGGGTATCACGGCTTGGCCAAACCACAAAGAAAATGATGCCCTAATGTCTCAGCTAACCAATGTCCTGCTCTGTAATTCTTTTAATTGGCATCTTTCATCTTTGTCCCATGGTACTAGCTTTGCATGGGGGAAATGCCATTCTTTTCTAACAATTCTTTGAAGCCTATTAGTCAGAAAATCAAGTATAAGAAACAGCAGGGGTGAAAAGTTTGGAAGAGAGGACCTACAGCCTGGGTCTGCAATAAAGCACATGTAGGAGCTAAGAGGCCCAACAATACCTTCTGGTGCTCCTTGTGTTTTCTGCCCAACTTGGTTTGATTGGTGGTTAGCCATAGCCTATGTCCTTATTTGGAAATACCTGTAGACTCACCTGCTCAGGAAAAAGATGAAGATGACATGGTACAAAGCTTCATGGGAAGCATGTGTGTCTGTGTGTACTGGAACGATCTTACCAATAGGTCTCCTGATAAATTGATGTTTTGTGTTTGGCCATACACACAGTAATAGACATTTTATGACAATACCGATAACATGGTTTAAAAACTTCAAATGTTGGGGGGGAGGTGTCTCCTGATTAAACCAGGAAGACTGAGAAGAATCCACAGTGTTGATGCTGAGATCCAAGCACAGAGGGAAAGGCCACAAGAGGACTACATCTATCATTCCATTATTCAGTCTGAATGATTGGTTAAGTTTCATGTGATGTCACAATGCTTTTTAGTTTCCCTCTAAGTTCACAAGGGCGTTCGTTTTCTGTGATGTCAGGATAGTCTCTAAAAACAGTGGTAGAAAAAAATAACAAGGAGATTGCCTAGCTTACCCATTCTATCACAAACGTGAAGATCTCAAGCAGGTCTTTGGGATCTGTAGATGACCGGGCTGAGCCCAGGGAAGGGGTCAAACATGTCATCAGTCATGAATCCCTTTGTTCCCACAAGAGATCTAAGTCAGAGGTGTCAAACTGCCGGCCCGCGGGCCGGACGCATCATCCGGAAGCCGCGCCCACCCCATTGCCGGCAATGGCAAAACCGGCCCGATAACGTTGCGCGACGTCATGTGACATCGCGAGTTTGACACCCCTGATCTAAGTCCAGCCCACCTTGGATTCTTTATCTACCACCAAATTGCTTTTGACCATTAGTTGTTCAGATTCTTGTAGAGAGCTTAAGCTTACAATAAGTCTTTATACCCATTTGAACTGCCTGGCTCTCCTGATTTCCCTGTCACTTGACAGGGTCCCATTAATCAGAGATACTACAGTAAAAGACAGTATTCATTATTATTGGCACTTATACCAATTCTCATACATTGCAATGGTATGTGGGGATGACCTTGGGAGACTGGCCCGGAGATTGCCCTAGGGCAGGGGTAGGCAACCTTGGCTCTTTTATGACTCGTGGACTTCAACTATGCTGGCTCAGGAATTCTGGGAGTTGAAGTGCAAAAGTCATAAAAGAGCCAAGGTTGTCTACCCCTGCCCTAGGGAATGGTCACGTAAAGGACAGCATAATCTGCATCTGGCTAGTGGGTGGGGCAAGAGACTCAAAAGAGACACTTTCTAATTGGGGGGGAGAAGGGGTTAAGGAAATGGAGGGAGATTGTACTTTCAGACTGGCAAGATTCTGTTAATGTAGCCTTACAGTAAAGTAAAACTAGCTGATCTGGTCATGTTTCCTGTAAGTCTACCTGGTAAGGCTGAAATCAATCTTGCTAGTCTGAAAGTACAACTCTTCCCCCACCTTCACACAGCTATGGATTATGTTGTCTCTTATCTGACCATCCACTAAGCAGTGTCTAAACCTGTCTCCCAAGGTACATTCCCACATTGCATTGTACACATAAATGAATTCAAATGTGCTCACACATAGCAGGAGGGACATGGGAATTGGTTCTAGAGAGATGGTGTACATATTACTGATGTATGCATTACACTTCACTGTAAATGTGAAGATGCTACTTTAAAAAATGGGCAAAATAGTTTCAGTAACCAATTATGGCTGCTAGAGGTGCACATTTCACTACATGGCAGCAAAAGGTTGGTATATCCTGTTGCTATCTCATGGCCATCCAGATAATTGTGCCAGGTATATGATCAAACTGATGCAACTCGAAGGGTACAAACTTTATTCTTCATGGAAATGTACAGTGTATAGGCCAGCAGATCATGTTTAATAATATTTCTATTAGGATCGTGAGAAATGGTCTATACACACACACACACACACACACACACACACACAAATGAAGAGTGAGATGGAAGAAAGTTATATTTGTATTTGCCAAAAATCAATAAATAGGATGAAGATACTGTGGAAATAGCAAATCAAAGTTTGGGAACGCTACATGCCAAGAAAACATGGGGCACAGGGTGGGGTTAATGGAAATGGAAGATTATGCAAGAAAGTGAAAAGTGTTAGGGGAAAAAAAAAAGAATTATTCTCAGAATCGGAGGATACAAAGAGCCTCATTTTCTCATTCATCTTGGAGTGATGGAAAAATCCTGTGGGTGCAAGCTGCCTTGTTTGCATCGTTTGGTTCCAATTCACAATGAAGCCAAAGCCACAAGCACTCTTGAAGCGTATGTCATCCAGGAACAGCTACTGGATGATTCAGACACAATTGGCATTTGTTGCTGGAGGCCCTCTGTTATTAGAGATCTCGGAGCCATCACAATTGGGTTCAATGTAAAACTGAACGTTGAGAGCTTTGAAAAGTGGTTCATTTTGACACCCAAGTCACTACACCTAAGAAAAGGGGATAAAGAAGGAATTTAAAAGACAGAAGAGGGAGAGCGTGTGAATACTTTGCACTTGATTCCAGATTTTTATAACAGCACCTGCCGTGGTGTAAGCTTCTCTATTCAACCATCATCTTTGGACTTTGAATCAACAGCTGTAAGTCATCAAAAAAAAAATGTGGAAGCCCACAGACACATAATTCAGCACCACAAATGGACTTCCCTTAGGAAGTCTTCCTAGGATCCTTCCCAATTAATGGCTATAAAGAAAAGTAGTTCAAACTATAGTTGGGATCAATAGAAAGGTGTGTCCTTTCGTTGCTTAACAAGTGCAAATTCAAAAAGTACAGCATTATAGGGAACAATCTCAACTTCTTCCTTTTCGATCAGTTTCCAATCAGGAAATTGTTATACTAACCCTGCCCTCAACCTGCATTCTTCCATACTCATCTTTACTGCAGCTAGCATAGGCGCCATCCCACACACCTCCACATCGAGCAGCAGGTAGCCACACATCTGCCGGTCATGGAGGATCTCACCAACATAGCTTCTTTTTTGCAGATGTGTTGTCCAACCAGGTTTTCCCACTTCTAGCCTGGAGAAACAAGGCTTGAATTTCTGCTTATGCAAATCATGATGACCTAGATTAGAACAAGGGTAGGCAACCTTGGCTCTTTTATGACTCGTGGACTTCAACTCCCAGAATTCCTGAGCCAGCATGGCTGGCTCAGGAATTCTGGGAGTTGAAGTCCACGAGTCATAAAAGAGCCAAGGTTGTCTACCCCTGGCCTAGAACCTAAGCCTAGGGTGAGGAGTATTGGTGACCTTGTGCCAGGAAAACAGAGTTGGTACCCCAGCATGGAATACCTAGTCTAGTTCACTGGTGCAATGGCACCTCCATGCCAAGATGTAATCAAGGTGGCTAACTCAGGAAAGGATACCGAAATGACTCTGAAGAAGTAGGACAGATTCAAGAAATCTGGCTGCTAGAATCAAACAAGCAAACAAAAAATACACTTGCTAATGCCAGCCGATGAAATTGTTTTGAAGGGCATGGAAGCAGAGCGTTGAAAAAGGTCATAGTCCAATGTAAGTGAAGAAGCTTGGGAGAACGTACTACACGGGAAAGGGGACTCTCTGGCCCATATGCCAGGCTCTTCCCTCATTTTATCTTATATCCTTTTCAACAGTATCTTATATGTGTTGGATATAAAGATGGTGCCCTACTGCTTTCCACATGCTGGCAGCTGAAGCCTTCTCCAACATTGACCAACAAAATTCACTCTTGCAGCGGAACCTGGAGAGTGCTGGATGGGCCAAGTGGCAGATAGATTTCTCAATTTTATTGTCACCTCCCCGCATCTATTACCTTATAAGAGAACCAGTTTTGCATGTTGTATGGTCCCAAGGGAGGTGAGGAACCCAAAGCAGATATAGTGGAATAAAAATGCCCCAAAATGGAGAAGTTGTGGGGTTTTTTAAAAATAAAATAAAAATCAAGGGGTATATCTAATTGGATTGCATAAGTTGGAGTTTTGGAAGGGTTGTCTCATCAGATACCTGTAGTTAGTAAAAGCAAAGCATCTTGTCCACGGTTTGTGACTTTGCTATCCGACCCAAAACAACCGGTTCCTCGCTTGTCCTGAGGTTATCGTGCAGATTGCAAAGCAAACTGCCGCACAATATAGAGAGGAGTTGTAACACCTCGAGGTGTCTGCAGGATGTGGTCAGAAAGGACAAGATGGTAGCCACAATTGGGCTATTGAAACTCCAGCACATATCTAAAACGTGGACAGACCCTTGATTGCACTGTGGTGAGGCACCATCCTCCAGATGTTGTTAGATTAAACTGTCCATCTGCATTTACTCTAAGATCATTGGGGATTTGTACAGTGAGATGTCGCGTCGCCCCCATGCTCAAAGTCTCATCTTCAGATCTATTTTCAATTGATGAGGAAGGTATACATTTGAAAAATACTATTTATTTATTTGTTTGTTTGTTTATTTGTTTATTTAAATTTACCTCCTTTATTATTTTTATTACCTTTGAGTCGATCTTGACTCCTGGTTCCTACAATGGACAAATCAAAGCAATTTTCCAAGGAGCATTGTTTTGGGAAAAGTTTTGTCTTTGCCTTCTTCCTAGAGCTGAGAAAGAGTGACTGGGTCAAAGTTACCAGGATGAGAACTTGGATTTCCTTCCTCTTAGTTTTTCACCTTAATCACTCAACCCAATTGGCTCTCATATTGCATCACATAGTCCTCTGCAAAATTTTAGAACATCTGTGGGGCCCTTCAAGGTTTTTAAGAAGAGACTGGACAGCCACTTGTCCGAAATGATATGGGGATTCCTGCTTGAGCAGGGGGCTGGATTAGAAGACCTCCAAGGTCCCTTCCAGCTCTATTCTGATTCTGATTTTGGTTCAGTTTCTCAGCCTCCCATCCTAAGATGGCTCTTTTTGTTGCAGGATATTGCTACAGCCTGACTGCTGTTGGGAGTGGGTGGGGTTAAATGTGAAAGCTATCCCTGATTGGTGCAGTTTACTCTGATGTCACAATGGCTCAAGTGCAACAGTGGGGGAAAAATTAACCTTGGTGCCTGTCCTAAAGATACATCTGGAGTGAAGAAAGAAGCAAAAAGTCTTCAGCTTTGTTGTTTCCTGGCATAAACATTTCAAAGGAAATTAAGCAACGGGACTGCATTTTGAGGCAGTGCTTTTTAGATTCTTAAGGCTATTGAGGTCTCAGGAGACTGACTTAATTCTCAGGTGAGTTAAACCAGAATGGAATTATAGCCTAGCACAGTGGTGGCGAACCTATGGCACGGGTGCCAGAGGCGGCACTCAGAGCCCTCTCTGTGGGCACGCACGCCATGCCCCGGAGATGGCAACCGTCCCTCTTCAATCAGCCGCCCGCTAACTTGCTGAGGTCCCATGTGGCCGGATGCATCCCAGCACCCATGCACTCGCTGGCCTCTGTGTGCGGGGGCCGATGGTGTCAGGCAGCGGCCACCCCGGCCCCTGCCTCGCCTTGCCCTGTGACAATGGCACCCCCGCCCTGCCTCACCTCGCCTCACCCCGCAGGACGAGCCTCCTGCCCACCGCCCCACCCGCCAGAGACCCCCTGGATCTCCCCCAACCCTGCCCGGCCCCCACATGCATCCCTCCCCACGAGCAACATCGAGGTGATCACACCCACCTTGGCCACACCCACCCAGTCTGCCATGACCACCACAGCCACGCCCAACCAGTGGCCCACGCCCACCTGGCACCCGGCGATAAATAAGTGGGGTTTGGGTTGCAGTTTGGGCACTTGGTCTCTAAAAGGTTTGCCATCACTGGCCTAGCATAATTCAGAGGACCTTGTCTGTATGAAGTTGGCAGGGCCTTCAGATTGTGCCCCCTTTGGTGAAATGTAGAAATTTAGGGGACATTCATTCCTTTTATTGTCAAGACTTTACAAGAATCCCCTGCTTATTTTCCCTGTCAGAATGCTGCTATTGGCAGAGGAGCAAAACCCATTTGATAAGGCATTTGCAAGCTTTCTAGAACCATTTTCGTTTATTGCTTCAAAACTGGGCAAAACACTCTAAGGACAGTAGATCTTTTAAGCAATTCTTCCTCATCTTCAGAAATCAGCGGGAAGAAAAATGCATGGAATAGAAATAAGCATTCTGGTCACCTGCTAATGCCTGCAGGTGAAACTGGTTTGAATGGCACAAAAACAGCTACTTGAAAAAGAACTAGGATCCCTTTCCTTCTTGATTTATGTCTAGCAGAATTAGCATACAAGCAACTGAAAAACTACTTGTTTCTCCGGTCTTGTTAATGCCCAATGGGAGTTGGGATTAGTAGTACAATACAGGTGGAGCAAGTTGGGGGGGGGGAAAGTGCTATAACAGAAATGGAAATATCCAGCTCTCTCCTTTTTTCTTTTTGTCTGTGCACCCATCCCCATCCTTGTTTTCAACAGGATCTTGCATGTGCTATATAATTCTTTATATAGATCACAAAATAGTTCTGGATGTAAGTCTATAAATAAAGCCCGCACAACAAAGTCTTGGTTAAAAGAATTTTAACAACTCAAATAACATGCAGGTTACAATGTACTAAAAAAGTTTCCTTTTTTCAGATCAAAGTCATCCCTTGATGATGATCAAACTTATTAATTCTTCATAGTTAAGAAGCAATACAAAGCTGAATCAGACTGTACATCAAACCTGAGGGAGAAATCCTCTGGGGATCAGAGTCATCAGTGATTGAAACAGATTTGTTGTGGATCCCCCACTGGTTTGATTCTTGAACTTCAGGGAAGGGTAAACAAATAGGTGTGACTGAACTGCAACCCCTGGTTGCACCTGCTAACAAGGCAAGGGATGCTGGGAATTGTAGTTCAGCATGCAGCTAGTAATGCAAAGATTGACCCTGTATTTGCAGAGCATGCTCCCTGCATTCATAAGTGGTATGGCTAAAGTAGAAGCATGGATTGATTCTCACCCTGGCTGCCCCACAAACAACCCTTAGAATTGGGCTTTTGGTGAAGGTGAAGACCTTTAATTCTTTACCTCGTTGCTACAATTTTAAGTTCGTTGATATAACCAAGCAAGAGTATTTAGTTCTTTCTGTGCTGCTATGTTCATCCTATTGCCATAAAGAGTAGCTGTCTTACACCATGCCTACTTAAGGCTTATCCCAGTGGGACCTAACATGGCCGTTTCAGTTGTTGTGGGATTGCTAGAACTTGCAAACTGAGTTTAGATTGAGAAAACGGGAGCCAAAACTTAATACAAACCAGGTTTCTGTCAGGATGCTTGCGGGCAAAGCTCTTCTTCTCTTATGCAATCATTCTGTCTTTATACAAGAATTTGAAAGTAATTGGCACGGGATGCAGACACAGTCTTCTTCATGTAGCCTTCCCTTCCCATCCCTTCCCACCACCACACCGCTCCCTCCCCACTTCTTACAAGCAAAAAGGCACCAAGGAAGGCAAAATGCCCAATTCTAATTCGCAGTTCTGCCAGCCATCTCAGCTGGAATAATACCATTACAAAATTGCTGTTATTTTTTTTTTTTAAATCTTACTCTGTGAAAAAGGCTCCAGTTTTTCTACTTCGTTCACAGCAAACTTTCTGATTCTTTCTTTGTGCTCTGCCCTTCTGGTGGTGAGGGGGGCAAGGGGGCTCCTTTTGTTTCCCATTATGTCATTCTGTGCTGTTTTGTTGCTTCCTGATTTCCTGATTTTTTTTAAAAAAAAAAAAACCTCATGGGAGAAGCTCTCCCCAGTGCCTCCCCTTGGGATGGATTGAAGCATGGGAAGCCAAAGAGATCACACATCACTGGAGAGATGATGCCATTATGGAAGACTGAATACTTGCAGATGTCCCTTGAACATCTCCCTACGAAGGTAACTCTAGGGAATCCACCTTCATCCTTGCTCTTCTTTGCCATCACATTGAATGGGAATGATAAAGTGCGGAAAGACTTTTTTCAGCACAATGCTGGTACCAAAGCACCCCGTTCTGAGAACTTTTTCCAGGACCAAGATTTAATCTGAAGCCATGAAAATGACATCACTAGGAAGCCTGCTTCTGAGTATACACAACTATTTCTTTTGCTGATGAGAGAGAGAGAAAGACACAAAGGCTTCACAACAGTTCTCTGGTCAGAAATTAAGCCCTGGCTGAAGTTAGACAGGAAAGTTGCATGAAAAGCATTTACGTCCTTCAGGGTTTAGAGTATTACTATGGTTTTGGCAAAGCAGCAGTCTCTGTACAGTCCCATTAAAAAAAAAGGAAGAGAGCCATCGAGGTGAAGAGAACTATCATTGGGAAAATGGGAGGCTACTGCCAAATCTATAGGAAATGTGAATGTCAGGCAGGAGGGTCTAATAAGAAGAAAGGGATTCTTAACCTGCAAATTCAAAAAATAAATTAGCTCTTCAAAGAGTTCTACATAGACCTGTCGAGATCAGCTTGTTATGAGCCAAGCTTCAGGCCACTGCCTCATCTGGTGCCCAGTTCATCCCAAGGCAAATATGAAAAATCTGCCATCTCAATCCTGGATCCACATTAGGCTTTCCTTTCCCAGTCTCCCCACCCCACCCCAAGATGGCAGGGCCGATCGTATCTTGAGTGCGATGAAGCAGCATGAATGTCCAGGCCCTGGCTTTCTGAATTAGTGTGTCTTGGGAAAGGCAAAAGCATGGGGCTCGCCAGCTTTCTTCCTGAGAACGCCTAGAAAAAAAAGAGAAAGCCAGAGGGAGACATCAGTAACAAACTTGAACTTTTAGGTTGGTTTTCATAGTGAATCTAAAAATAATCTGGTGTACAAGCAGGACTTCCTCAGGGTATGGTCAAAAAAGTCAAGATAGCAGCCACAACCGTGCAGTCAAAACACTGCTTGTCATTTATGTGCACTGGACACAAAAAAAAGGTTGAGTTTTGTATCATTGTGGCCACCCTCTTGACTTTTTGGGCTGTACCCTGCAGATACCCCTGGTTATATGAGACGATGGGAGCAAAAAAGGACCTTCCTGGTTCAATTCTTTTCCTTCTCAAACTGAACACAATAGATGTGGATCTTTGGCATAAGGCCACGTCCATGTGCTAAAAATGTGAGGGTTTTGGTTTTTTTTGGGGGGGGGATAGTTGGGGTGAGGTGTTAAGAAATAATGTTTCCCTTGAAAAATATAGTAAAAGGCTGCATGCAGACAGCTAGCACGCAAAGAAGGTTAAGAAATAACTTTCTCCTGGCAAATGTAATTTTTTTAAATGCAGGGGATTTTTCATTTTGTTAAAAAAAAAAAAAAGTGCACTCCTTCATTCTTGTAAACTGATGCGTTGTACAACCCCGTGAACAACCTTCGGGTAGATAGCTGGGCTAAAAATACAATAGATAGCCATTTTCTCGCCTGCAATTTCTATTGGAACAATATTACCAAACAATTGTTTGTTTAGAGAACTTCAGAAAATGAAATTTAAATCCTTTGGAGATAAGTGGAATGTGGTTAACTTAAGAATTCCACAATGAGAGACAATAAATTGCTTAAGGTTTATTAAGGTGCCACAGTCACACATTTTATCACTAATGTGCATTCCTCCCTTTACTACTAAAGTTTTTGCTTTCATAAAAGATCTGTATTTTTGTGGGGAAATCCTCAGGTTCCACCTTCTGATTACCAGTCCATCAACATATTTTAATACCTCACCTTCCATCTTGCCACTCGGTCTCATTGTGGGCCAGTTATCCTTCCCCCCCCCCTCAAGGAAATTAAACACATAAAAAACTTTCCAAATGAGAGAGGGGATCCTTTTGAACTGCACTTCCTTTTTGATTTAAATGAAAGCAGCTGAAATGGGCGTGCTTCTCAGAGATCACAGACCAGATGTTAGATATATAATGATTTGATCACTTAGGCATGTACAGTATATGTAACTCTACCCTACTTTTAACATTTAAATTCTCTTAACAAGTGCAAAGTACCCACAATCCAATCCTATTCCCCATACCCTGTCTGGAATACATGTAGCTCTAATGCATTATATAAAGCTATCAAAGGACTGTTAATGAGATCATTAGTTGAAACATTTAGACAATGAAACAAAGCGTACAATTCATCCTTTCTTCTTAGATGGTCAGCCTCTTAATGATTTTGGATGCATCAGATCAAAGTTTAAAATGCAGCTTCATCTAGATGAGAAAGAAGCAACATGGGACCCATCAGGTATTTCGCATAACAACTGTATGATTTTAGTATGTTGTCAGAAGCTGATGAACTGGGAGACCAAAACATCTGAAGGTTGCAAGTAAAGATAAATAGTTCTAATGGATTTTAAACAGTGGCCAAGCTAGGTCTGTGTTGCTGGAAACCCTCTTTCTTTCTTTCTTTCTTTCTTTCTTTCTTTCTTTCTTTCTTTCTTTCTTTCTTTCTTTCTTTCTTTCTTTCTTTCTTTCTTTTCTTTTCTTTTCTTTTCTTTTCTTTTCTTTTCACCCTTAGTAAATTTGAAATGTTACTCCCTATGACTGCCAGAATATCAGTTCTGGTACTTTTGAGGGTTTTTTTTTCATTTTGATAGCTAATTCTTTTTCTGTCCCCCCCCCCCCCGCCACCACCTCAATACAGTACTTAGATATATTCCAGGAAATTGGAAGATATTCCACCCCATGTAAAAAATGTCAACAAACTGATGAACTGCTAACATGCCATGCTTTGGTTCCTTCTAAAGGCAAATAAGAGATTTTCCTAAAGGCCATTACAAGAAAGAAAAGGTTAATTTCCCCACCCCTCCATTCTTTCAAGACTGAAGGCTAGAACAGAGCCTTCTGATTATAATATAGGTCTTTGGGGGGAAGAATAATTTGATTTATTCTATTTTGGCCCTTGGGGTCCAGCTATGCATGATAACTCTGACCAGATCTCTCAGAATGTTATGCTTGACTTCAGAACATCCACTGAATTACTAATTCTGATCAGGGAAAGGCTGCTGGAAAGGGATGGGGTTAACCCTTTTCTGTTGCATCCAATCCAGGACCTCCACCCAGTTTCTATCCACCCTTGGTGCTTCCTATCAGGAAAACAGCAGGGTAGGAAAGGGGTTAACCATCTCCTTCTCTTCCCCCCACCCCCACTCCTTGTTTCTCTGATCAAATTAACAGTGCCTCATAGCTGCTTTGAAGTCAAGAAAAAGACATCTGGAGAACCAGTCATGGATCTTCCATGTCGACATGTTAACACGTGGACTTAAAAGTGGTTTCTGAGCCTGTCTCCTGCTGTGGGAGTTACGGGCAAGAGAAAGCAATGCTTTAGATAAAATGCAAATGGCCATCCTAAAAGGGCTTCCAGTTTTTCTGCATTTGGGGGATGTTGGGATGTACCAACTATGCATTGTGCCTGAAATGCCTTCCTACTCCCACTCGGTTTGTTCAGCACTATATGTTTTTGACAACGGCCTTCTTTCTTGGTCTTCACCCGATTCTGTTTTGGAAGCATCTGAAACGGGAAACAGGAATGCTATGGAAAGCTACAAAGATCCAACACGGGATGGAACCAGTGGAGGAGCTGGCATTTAGTCTGACGAAAGCTGGGAAGTATGTAAATCGCTGAATAGACTATGCACCGGTACAACAAGGTCCAGAGACACTCTAAACAAATGAGGCTCTCTGGTGGATTCTCTTCTTTGCGATTGTGGTAACATGCAGACAACAACACATATGTAGACCTCTCCTTTGTATCCTGATCAGTGTACACTTGAGGACCTCATGGCAGCGTGACAGAACACAACTATTGTTGCTAGTTTCTGGGCAAGATCTGATTAATGTGTACATATTTTAATCTTGTAGTGTATTTTATATTTTAAATGTCGTGTCATAGAGTACGCCTTATTTTAATCGTGATGGATAGACCAAAAATTGATTCTGTTCTGTGAGCTGGATGGGGGAACCTTTCCAGTTTCACCAGTGCAGGATTTGTTGACTATTCCTTGTTTTTGGTGAACCTAACAAGGTTGAGGGGTAAAAAAAAAAAAAAACCTTGTAGATTTCAGTCAGGTTGATTTTCTTCCTTAGTCTCCTCCAAACGTGGCTACCTGGTCAAGGATGTGGGGAAAAGCAAAGCAGGGAAAACATTCTCTCACCTTTGTTGGCCTAGAAAGCAGAATTGAAGAAAATGAAAGTGGTTGTGGGACAAGTTAGAAAGACATGTTGAGATTCCATCCAGATTTGTTTGGAGGACGGTATATACCGTGGGTGGGAAGAGATTGCTGTGCTTCTAGTGTGATGGCCTTTAAAATCAGGAGCACCACTTCTTTGTGGATGGCAAATGTCCCCCATTGTTTTTAAACAGAGGGAATTATTCACTATAATTAGGGCATTTTAAAATATACATGGGGGCTTTGGCTGAGGCTGCCTTCCTTGGCTTGTTTCAGAATTGCAAGCGATGCCCTCTCTTTCTCTCCAAGAGCTGGTGCAAGGCCACACATACCATAATTTTTATTTTCTTTGAATTGTTCCTAAAGGGATATTTCTTGTGATGCACCAGAAGCCACTTTTTAGATTCCCCTTATTTTGACAGAATTATTCAAAGCTAGCTTTGCCAAGAGAAACCCAGGATGGTTGGGGCACACATAAGTTTGTGCGTGAATCCAGGCTGTGGACACAGAGTATGCAACTCATCCCCAGGATCACCGTCTTAGCTAATATTTTTCCCGCTTAATAGTTATCTGCCAAATCCTTGTGCACCACCTTTAAAAAGTGTGCTTATGTATTACTGGAGGTACATAATATATGCTTTCATTGATTGCCTGTTAACTCTTCCATATAATCTTGGGCTGATCCTTACCTTTGGCCCTCAAGGCCATAAATCTCCCCGCTCAATCTTGCTCTCTACAGACAGATAGGCATTGATTGTTAGGTGCCTGGATTTTATGAAATAAAGCCTTTTGCAAGGCTTTCCCATGGTCTGGAATTTCAGATATTTAAAAATATGTCTATGCCTTCTTCACAGAGAAAGATGAAGAAGATGAAGAATTTTATTTTTTTCATCTCAAATGAATGTTAAAACAGGGCCAACAGCGCATTCAATAGGTGAGACTTAAGATAAGATAAAGATAAGATAAATAACCTTTATTGTCATTTTTATATTGTGGGCACAATGGCACACATAAAAAATGAAATTTAGTTGCCCGCTCTCAAAGTATATGTTTCACTTTGAGAGCGGGCAACTAAATTTCATTTTTTATGTGTGCCATTGTGCCCACAATATAAAAATGACAATAAAGGTTATTTATCTTATCTTTATCTTATCTTAAGTCTCACCTATTGAATGCGCTGTTGGCCCTGTTTTAACATTCATTTGAGATGAAAAAATAAAATTCAAATAAATGCTTTGAGCCCAATCATCCCCTTATTTGCATTTCCATAACAAGATTGTTCCACCTGCATTCCGTGCAAGTGTTTTTTTTAAAACAATGCAGTTCACTTCTGCATTTTTTTTTTATTTTTTTTTAAAAACACTGAAAAATGCTGAAAAAGTTGCAAATATTTGTACCCCCCAAAAATGCAGTTCATTTCTGCATTTTATTGTTACAAATAGCTGCAAACTTTTTCAGCATTTTTCAGTGTGCGCAATTTTATAAGTGTGTATTAAACAAAATTCTCTGAAAAGTCTTAAACAACTGCTTTATGAAATTTGGATGAGTGTGAATTTCAAAAGCAGGCTGTGTTTTGATTTCCATCCTGAAATGACAAAAGTAAGTTCATCTTGAAATGTTTGTGACTTCTATGCAAACATTATTCCCGGCTAGTGTCTTACACAAAGTCAGCCAAGACAAATCTCCTCCTCCTTCTCCTTTGCTCTGTTTTGGAGCAAAGCTGCCTTTAAACGGAAATTCCTTGTTCATGGTAATGATGGGCATCGGTTGAGATTCCTCGCATCTGCAAACATTTGGCGCTTGTGTCATTAGAAGGTTCATCTCATGCCACAATTTTGTCTAGGAACTCAGCCTTGTTCATCTACACCAGAGGTCCCCAACCTTTTGGGAACCAGGGACCGGTTACACGGAGACAGGTTTTTCCGTGGACCGGAGGGGTGTGTGGTTTTGTGTGCTGTCTGCATCCCACAGATGGGGCTTTGCTTGTTTGTGCGGCCCAGTTGCTGGCATGCTGTGGCCCGCTACCGGTCCATGGACCAGGGGTTGGGGACCCCTAATCTACACTACAGCAAAAGGTTTATTAATAAGAGCGGGTTTTTTTTTCTGAGAATACCCTATTTTGTTTTTATTGTAATTGTAAAGAGGAAGGATTCTATTCCCTTGTTGCCGGCATGAAAATCTGCCCTGAATTTTGTAATCTGTTAAAACCGTTGGCACATTAGAGGTTTTGTGGTCTGCCGGACATTTTCTAGCATAAAGAAATGATGAAAGCACATCCCAAAAAAGGCATGGTAAAAAATTTGCCATGGGGAGAGAGGAAGGAAAGGGGAACATAATTATTTGCTTTTCTGCATACTTTGTTCATTTATTATCTTCAAGTCAACCCTGAGTCCTGGCAATTACATGATCGAATCTGTGCAGTTATCTAGGCAGTATTTTCAGAAGTGGTTTCCCATTGCCATCTCCTTATGTTTGAGAGAGAATGATTCGCCCAAAGTCACTCTTGGTTAGCTTCTTGGTCTAAGACAGGAATAAAACTCAGGTTCTCTCACTCCTAGTCCAATACTTTAAGCCCTGGACCAAACTGACTCTCTTCTGTTCTGGCACTTACAGCTTAATTTCCTTCGAAGACCAAGCACTTCCATTTCACCTCCCCTAAAAATTGTGTGAAATTTATTTTTATTAGCTCCTGCCCTGCTTGTGAACATTTATGCCAATTGGGTTTTTAAAAACATCTTTATAAATGAGAACTAAAAGTGTGAAATCTCAAAACTCCAGGACTTGCACACAAACTGAACAGCAATAAACTAAGATAAGCTAGGCCAGTCATTATATAACCTACCCCCTTTGTATGTCCCTCCCTCCCTTCCTTCCTTCCCCCCCCCCCTCACACACACACACCTAATTTTCTGATTATTCTTGATTCCACTCCCCCCCCCCAACAGTGCAGGAATCAATCAGCTGGCTGCAGTCCAGGATATGCACTGGAAAGGATCTGTCTGCAGTTTCTCAACCAACTTTCGGGAAATTGGTCCTGAAGTGGTCTCAGCAGTGAGGGCTTAGGAGCAAATAGCTGAGATACCCCAACAATTGCTAGTTTTAGGGGTAGTCTTATATTTGAAATTATGTCTAGGAATGAGAACCACATATGGCCAGGATTTACAGCTCTCTTTTTTTTTTTGGTGGGACAAGGGCTGCCATTGGCTTTGAAGTGAAAACTGGAGGTCATATGCTGAAAATTGGGCAAGCTCAAGACAAAATTTCAATTTCATTCCAATTAAATTAAATTGACTTAAAGTCATTAACATGGATGCTCTCCATATATTTAATCATCTCTGCCTTCTGTCCCTAAAAATGTTGAAAGTCTTCTGTGGACAGTTCTGAATTTGTACTTCTTATGTACACCTTTGGGATTTTCTTGTCAATTTCTCACATAATATCTCCCAATGCCAAAATACCAGGATTCTTGCTTGAATTCATGCTAGAAAGTATATATGGCAGCGAATTGGTCATAGTTATTGCACTAGATGTTTCAAAAGACTAACATCAAATTCGGTCCCTTTAACACAGAAAAAATGGTGTTCCTTACCTTACCTGGGCCTCAAATACTAATGCTTAATTCAATAACTCCAACTCTGATCTATATTTTGCCACCCTGTAAAACAGGCAACCTGGTGTCTCCCAGATGTTTTGGATTAAAATCCCACATTCTTTTGCCATTGGCCATGCTGGCTGGAGCTTGTGGAAGTTGAAGTTCAAAACATCTGGAGGGCATCACATAGCTTTTGCTATGCAGAGTAAATGCAAATGTTGCTGGACTACAATGTCTAGAAGCCCAAGCCACTGCAGTGAAAACAAATGAGTAAATAAATGAATAGTTAACATGAGGGATGCTGGGAGTTGTAGTTCACTGCAGTCTACTAGACCGCAGGTTTATCCTTTCCTATTCAGATGAAAGAGAATTGCTAGTAGCTTTTTCAAAGAGTTGAAGATAGGCATATTTAAACAAGAGTCAGTCTACAAATTCAATGCATTCTGATTTATTTGATACAGCATGTTAAAATTCTCACTTTCCAAGTAACCGGTCCTCTAAATGGTATAAGTAGATAAATAAAAACATATTATCATCAATTTTTTATTATGGGACTTTTTTTTATCTAAACATGGTTCTTGAATTCACCTTTTTTAACGGTTGAGAAAGGGGATTGTTTCCCAGGAGTTTCACCCGTAATAATGCTAACTTCTGTTGAATGGATGTAAAACACAAGATCTCATCAGGAGCTGCCACAAAGAAGAGGGAGTCAAGCTATTCTCCAAAGCACCTGAAGGCAGGACAAGAAGCAACGGATGGAAACTAACCAAAGAGAGAAGCAACCTAGAACTAAGGAGAAATTTTCTGACAGTTAGAACAATTGATCAGTGGAACAACCTGCCTCCAGAAGCTGTGAATGCTCCAACACTGGAAGTTTTTAAGAAGAGACTGGACAGCCATTTGTCTGAAATGATAGGGTTTCCTGCCTGAGCAGGGGGTTGGACTAGATGACCTCCAAGGTCCCTTCTAACTTATCATCATCATCATCATCATGTTTGAACTGATGATACCAACTATCTTCTTGGCAATAGGATCAGCTTTTCTCAATCTCTGTAAGGAATAGTAGTCTCATACTTCTGGAGAGTACCAAATTGGGGAAATGTTATTATGAAAGCATGCACATTGTCCAATGTTTAATGGGTGGAATTCATCTCCCAATGTTACGGTTCTGACTCCAGGACAGACCTATGCATCAAAACCTGATTTCCCCTATAACTTCCTCTTGCTGCAAAAAAAAAAAAAAGTTGTTTTAGCTTGGTCTAGTAGTAGATTTCTGGGTAATCAGCAATAAATCTTCTAATTATTTAGTAAAAGCAACAACAAAATAAGCCCACCTGACTCCTAAATTAAGGCATTAAAATGAAGAGGATTTTGGAAAACACATGGCCTTAGAAAGAGGCAATGACAAACTACTTCTGAAAGTTGTACCAAGAAAACTACAGATATTTACTCAGGCAGAAGCCAAAAAACAAGACAAACTTGAGGGCACAAAAAAAGAATGCATAAGTTACCAAATAAATAAAATGTCAGCAGAAAAAGCAAGTTATGGGAGTGTTATCTGACAGGACCTAGAAGGACAGCCCGCCCATTGGAGGTTAGATTGTCACCAATCCTGCTTGCCTTTCCAAAGGCTCTAATGCATAGAGTCTAAAGACATGGTTCTGTCAACTTGCCTAGGAATCCAGTTATGGTTTTTAGAACCTCAGGGGTTGCCACAAAGAAGAGGGAGTGAAGCTATTTTCCAAGGCACCTGAAAGCAGGATAAGAAGCAATGGATGGAAACTAATCAAGGAGAGAAGCAACCTAGAACTAAGGAGAAACTTCCTGACAGTTAGAACAATTAACCAGTGGAACAACCTGCCTCCAGAAGAGGTGAATGCTCCAACACTGGAAGTTTTTAAGAAGAGACTGGACAGCCATTTGTCTGAAATGGTATAGGGTTTCCTGCCTGAGCAGGGGGTTGGACTAGATGATCTCCAAGATCCCTTCCAACTTTATTATTATTATTATTATTAACCTACCAGATAGTTATTCGGATGGATCCATGACTTTGATTTGCCTGCTTTTTATATTTTTCAATTTTAATTTTGGTTCCCTAATTAGGTTTTTAATTTGGTTTGAAAGGGAGCTACTGATATTTGTATTTTGTCTATTGGTTGTGTTATTTGGTTGTTTTTAATTATGTGAATTGCCCAGGGTCGCAAATGTGAGATGGGTAGTTATGCAAATCGAATGAATGAATACATAAAGAAAACCAATATAGCTTAAAGTAACTGTGGCAAAAGAATTCCATATCCCTACATCTATATAAATATGAAGTTAATACGAGTATATATGTTATGAAGGATTTTGCTGTATTACTCTGAATTACCTCTCACTCTGCCATTCTGCTTCCTTTTCTTTGGCAGCAGATCTCAAAGTGGTTCACCACATCATTTTTACATTTTATATGATGGTAAAATAAACTTAAGAGTTGCCCGACTTTCAATTTTGGAAAAAATAATTGGAAGCTTAGTGGTGCACCAGCATAACTAACTAAGCAAAATGAAAGTACACAGAGATTTTTTTTTTTCTTTCAAAAAATTAATCCATTGCCATCTAAATATTCATGATGTAATTTATGGACCTCTGGAGACCACAGATTCTCATATCACTTTCTTAAAGATTGTAAAACTTAACTCTGACCTTGAGAAGGAGATGGGAGAGGTAAAATTTACTGAGCCCTGGGAAAGTAGAAAGCGTGCAAAAAAGAAGAGCTTTCCCTTGACTTTGCTGCATTTAAAAATGAGCAGAGAAGGTTTCAGACACATTTTCAAAATTAATTAATTGATTGATTGATTTATATTTCCTATTTCTAAAATGGTTTCGGACACTTTTTCAAAATTTATATATATATATATATAATTTATATATATATATATATATATATATATATAATTTATATATATATATAATTTATATATATATAATATATATATATAATTATATATATATAATTTATATATTGCACTAGATATATATATATATGTTTTCTGAGGTTTTCACAGGTGTTTGTATGTGGGTCTTTGGTAATTCGGGTTTTCTCCCACGTAAAATTGGAAGTGTCTTGGCGACGTTTCGACGAAGTCTCATTCGTCATCTTCAGGCTGGTGTCTTCGGCCTCGTGCTTCTAGGAGCAATGTGAAGGAAGAAAAGGAAGAAACAGTTGCGATCACACATTGCTCCTAGAAGCACGAGGCCGAAGACACCAGCCTGAAGATGACAAATGAGACTTCGTCGAAACGTCGCCAAGACACTTCCAATTTTACGCGGGAGAAAACCCGAATTACCAAAGACCCACATATATATATACTATTTCTAAACCACCCATTTCCCTTAGAGGGTTTTGTTAATAGTCCCTACAACAATAAAGCAGCTTTTCTGGAACCCTTCTATGTCTATTCCTTGACCTGGCCTATGCTGAAGGGCGGATAATGGTGTTCTGGGAATTGCAATTCTGACATGTCATTTGAGAAAGGCTGAAAATTAAAACTTAGCTAATTTGGATTAAGTGATCTTGAGTTTGCACTCTTGCTTAGGAGCAGTCTTCCCAAACTGGCAAACTCCATTACTTATACTACCTTGAGATAATGATGGAAGCAATAGCCTAGGTTCATCTAGAAAGCATTAAGTCGGGGATGGCTGTTTAAGAATATCAGAAATTTTGAGCATGCAAGAGGCATGCTGTTTGTAACAGTGAATTGTACTAAAGCAGTAATTAGAAAAGAAGTGGGAAGCACTTTTTAATTTCTTTTTAAATAACGTCGCAGCACTAAACATTTGAAAATAAAATATCAGTATGCTCAAAGAAGAAAGAAAAGCTACATAAGAGCATTTTTCTCAAAAAACAACAACAACCCCATAGGTAGAAATGCGTTTGTAGACTCTGAGAGAATAAAAAATTATAAAATCCATCATTGAAGCCCCTGGTTGCAGATCCAATTGGTTCCAATATATTTCCAGTTCTCTCTTCCCATCACCATTTCCTCATTTCCCTGAAGGAATTGTTGGGCAGGCAATTTGGACCTTTAGAGGTGTTTTGGACTTTGCATCCCATTATCATTAAGCTGTATTATCCAGGGAATCATGGGAGCTGTTGCTTCCCAAAAGGGATTGGGGAGCATGAAGGTGTTTATCTGTGATTCTGGGGTTTTATGTGTGCCCTCTCAGTTTGCATATGAATCTATGTGAATTTAGTATAGCCTCTAATAATTTAAGAATTAAAGAATGATGGTAATGATGACGACAGAAAAAATATAAGTGCTTTTGTGGGGCCAAGAATCAATACTGTCATGAGAAGTACTAAGGAGCTTTCAGCTGACTACTATTTCAGAAGAGTATTATTATTTCACTTCTAATTAGTTAATACTAAGGGCAAGCATATTTTGCGAACGGGTCCAATTTGAACTTCACTTTTAAAAAACATAGTATTAGGGAATCACCGCAAAATAAAGACCAGCCTGAAGCAACATTCTCTCAATCAAATCAAGCAAAACTAAAATGCCCCCAAGAAGTCTGATGAGGCAGGAAATATTTTCTTGTCCACCATATATCTACCAGCCAAGCAATTCTTCATGGCGGAAGAGATAACAGGACCTCAGAGGAATACCTACTTTAACTAAAGTCCTACATGGCATGGGGCTAAAGCCCTATTTGGCGTGGGATCAGGCCGCCTACAGAACCGGCTTCATCCTATCCCATCAGCCTATCCCAGCCGATCAGACAGGGAAGGTGTGTTGCAGATTCCATCAGTCAAAGAATTCCGACTGATGGGGTCTAGGAAGAGAGTCTTCTTTGCCACTGCCCCTGCATTATGGAATATCCTTGCCCTGGAGGTGAGGTTGGCCCACAATCTCCTGGCCTTCTGAAAAGAGGTCAGAACATGGATCTGCAGCCATGCACGGGGAGCCCAAAGGAGTATACAGTAGTGCAGTTGGTTAGTGCCACAAGAGTCCTCCCTTGGCCTCCATCAACCAATTTTCAACAGGGTTAAATAGCCTCCTTGAACAAGTCTCCCCCCTCCCCCCCCCAAATTCAGGGATTACAGGGTAGTAAAAAGGGAGTTTTAAAAAAAAATTGGCTCCTTGAATATTTTCTTGCCTCTTCAAAATGTTTTATAACTTTATAATTATTAATTTTTTAATTTCAAATTTAAACTTAAAACATTTATTTCTCAAATACTGTTTTGTATTTTGATACTGTACTATACACCGCCCAGAGTCCAGAACTGCAAAATATAAATAAATAAAAATAATAAATAAATAAATAAAATTGCACATGGGAGAAGGCAATCTTTTAGAGATATCTTGGCTGTAAGCAGTTGCCAAGCTAAATCCTAAGATCTCCAAACTTTTAGCAGCTGTATGCAGATAGGTGAAAATGTTTTTGAATCGTAAGAAAGTGTGGGAAAATCTGTGATAGAATGCG
This sequence comes from Azemiops feae, assembly GCA_023970755.1. Classification (NCBI taxonomy): domain Eukaryota; kingdom Metazoa; phylum Chordata; class Lepidosauria; order Squamata; family Viperidae; genus Azemiops; species Azemiops feae. The sequence goes on along the minus strand of JALGBA010000082.1, from coordinate 326,469 downwards.
GCTTTTGTGGATAGTTGGGCTAACTTCCATATGGTTTCCGATGGTTCCAGCATCTATGCCAATTGCTAGAAGAAGCAAAAAAGGAAAGGAAAAAAAACCCCATGATCTTAAATTGGTGTTGAATGTTGTATGGGAAATGGGATTTTATTTTGAAAGGAAGTTTTCCAAATAATAATGGAGAGAGAAAAGAGGAAAAAGAAATGAGCAACATTGTGTTGAAAAAAATTGGCCTTGTATGTCATGGATCTATTTGGATTCATATATGAGTGTGTATGTGCGCACATGCATGCATGAATGCACACATATACGTAAAAGAGAAAGTCATTGTAAGATCTTGGTTTTCTTACAATCAGTTGATGTGCAGAAACAGGCAAATAATTTTTTTCACGGCTTGCAAATAAACATGATAATCATCTATTGTGTGCACTTAAATACAATTCAGTTCTCTCTCTCTGCACTGAAGTAAATTAAAAGGATAGTGAGGGAGGGACACGCCTCGAAGAAAATGTGAGATAGTATCATGAATGAGGACTCTCTTTTGCATAAAATTGGCCTGTGATAATCTATATGCCTAAGTATACTAGAAATAATTCTTTAAACTTCAAGAGAAATGCTATACTATGCTGTACATCTCACCCCAATGGAAAACTCTGTCGCCAGGTGACCTTTAATGCTTAGTTATCCAGTTTTTAATGGGCAAATGCAGCCTATTCTCCTTTCCTATGGTTCTTTTAATACAATCTTTAAAGTGAATTTGGATTGGGGACTTCCAACCTTTTGTAAGGGAGATCTGTTTATCAAGCAGAACTCACAGTCAGCTGACTGTGTGGGTCTAAGCAAGGACTTAGACAGCACCATCATTATCTTCTGAGCATTTTCTTTCTACTTAGGATATTTTACCAACACTAAATTGGTCCCGACATTTCTTTTCAGCATGCATGAGTATATTTTTTTTCTTAACATGAGCATTCTAATTCTGGGGGGGGGGTTGGGGGGGGAGGTTGAGGGAGTTGGTTAAATGTGAATAAACCGTATTTGGAAAAAAAAAGTCAATTTGAGCATATTATATCATTTTGCCACAGGAAGTGGCAAATTTGGATACGTTTCCACTCAAATGTGTCCTGGATTTATATTTATCTAGTTATGGTATTTATTCACTGCCTCAATCCAATCAGGCTGTCTGAATCAATAATAACAGTGTGGGATTTCCAAATACAAACTGATAAAGTCTTGTCGTGTAACTGTGGTTGAAAAGACAAAGAAGTGTGGATAATTGATGTGTGGTAATACCAGGAGGGACAGAGAATAAAAGACAAAGAATGGGGAGAAGATCACGACGCATCAAGATCTGAAAATTGAAAATGAAAGATTGTGGCATAAATTGGTCATGGTGGTAATCGACACATTGGATGACTTACCAAAAAACTTTGGCCGGCACTTAGAAAATCTGTGGATTGATAAAATTTCTGCCTGTCAATTACAAAAAGTCACACTACTTGGACCGGCACACATACTACACCAATACATTACGACATCCTAGGTTTTTGGGAAGAACTTGATGCATATGAAGGCCAACACCAGCTAAAGAATTGGCAGCTGTAATTGCTGTGCATAAAAATATAAATATAAAAATAAGAATAGCACACAAAAAAAAGGTGCATTATAAAGCTAATTCAGCATCAACGACTCCACCATGAACCCCAAGGAGACTCCAATTTCTGGAGGGTTATAAACATTGGGGCCATCTTCAATTAGTGCATAGGATGGGAACCCTGTTATACCCTATGGTAAGTGGGGAGACTTAACAGCCAACATTTGGCTGGTTGAATTATCTCCCAGCGCCTCTGCCAGTGGGTGCTATTGGAAAGAGCCAGACAGATAGGATAGCAGCTATGACTTCTTTCTTCGGTGACTGGTTATCAGAGGCACAGTTCCTCCAGGAATAGAGCCATCAGGAGGAATATTGTGATTTAAAAGTCTCCTTGGACTGATTGTCTCATCTGCTTTTGGTAGCCGGGTATCAAGTGTATCAAACCGACTCAGCCTCTAGCCAACATTATCAAGAAACAAAAGGAATCTCTGCATGTGTTTATGCTTGCTAAGGCAACTTGATCCCCATGCCATATTTAGCCCTGACTACAGTAACATCTTGATAGCTTGCTTGCCTAAAAGTAAAAGCCATGATGTAAAATAAACACAGGTTCTGATTCCATTACTTGCGATTTAATTTCAGTTAAACAATCTCTTATTTTTACTATCTGCAAAACTCATAATCTATCTGAGAACAGCTTTGGGGGGGGGGACCATATATAATGGCAAGACTTAACAATATTAAGCCCAGAGTGCTCTTTTCTGTCTGTCCTCAGACATTTGGGGTTGCTTTTTAAGAGGGGGGGGGGAGGCTGCTTTCAATTGCCAGTTGCATCTGAGAGGCATCAAAATAAAATAAAATAAATACATTGTTGTATTAAAATTAGGTATGGTCTGTATTGCCCAGTTCACTGTGAGACTATCTTTAAATTTTAAATTAAAAAAAAAAAGTAAAAAAATCAAGAATTTAACACATCAAAGAGACTGATTTGATTGTGCAAGGACAAATTTGCATTTTTCTACCCTGTGAGTTATATTCCTCAATACAATTCTACATAATTCAAACCTAATAAGACACCATTACTGTTTGTCTGTCAGTTCCCCCGTCTGTCCCAGTAATACCTGTTGATGGGGTGGCACTACTCTGAAGGAGTAGGTCTATTATTTGGGGACTGCGGGACTTGTGGCTCCCACTAGAAAAGCAGATGGAGGCTCTGAACCAGGGAAGCCTTCACCCAGCTTCAGTTGATGCGCTACTGCATTCTCACCTAAGCAGAAGGACCTTACTCCTGTGACTTACGTCCTTGTCACTACCCATTTAGACTAATGCAATGCTCTCTACCACTTTACATGGGGCTGCCTATGAAGACCCTGGGGAAGCTGCAATCGGTTCAAAACACAGTGGCTTTGACAAAGATGTATGTCAAAGATGATACACTATGTTCAATGTTTTTTAATCTTTTTTTTTTTGTATTCAATAAAAACTATTTTGAAAAAGAAAAAACAAACAAAAAAAAACACAGTGGCCTGTGTGCTTACTATCATTTACCAGTGATAGCAATTACATACAGTATGATCTGTACACTGGTGGCCAACAATTTTCCAAGTGTAATATAAAGTACCGGTACTAAATCTACCATATTTCTCCGAAATAAGACTGGGTCTTATATTAACTTTTGCTCCAAAAGACTCATTAGGGCTTATTTTTTTCATGTACAATAATCTACATTTATTCAACTAAATAATGTCAAAAATATTTATTTATATTTAATTATATATTAATATTATTATTTAATAATTCAATACATCTGTCGTGTGTTGCAAAGGACATACTAAATGCGTCCGACTGGCTGATGATCTTAACTGGGGCTTATTTTGGGGGTAGGGCTTATATTACAAGCATCCTGAAAAATCATGCTAGGGCTTATTTTCTGGTTAGGTCTTATTTTCGGGGAAATACGCTATAAAGCTCTACCTAGTTTGGCGCCAAGATATCTGCAGGACCCCACTCTCCCATTGGAACCAGCTCAACTAGTTCAATGTAGCCAGCAAAATCTGTGAATGGTCCTCTACTTTAGGGAAGTGAGAGAGACTGAAGTTTGGTAGTGACCCCAGCCTCAGGGACCTCCCGGTTGGTTCTTCCTTTGAGTGTCTTTTCTGAAGCAGCTGAAAATAGAGCTCTTCTGGAAGATGTTTGGGCCGTGATATCATCTTATTGAGTTATAGATTGGCTTTCTTATTTCATTAGTATTCTGTGTTGATTAATTGGCTTGCGCATCTTTTCATTGTGTACTTTTATTGTATTTTGGTTATTTTATCTTGTGAGCCACAGAAAGTCCTTCAGGGATTTTAGTGGTCTATCATAAACAAATAATATATATTCTTTCAGCTACATGCTAGTTGTGTCTAGAATATAAATAAATCTTGGACTGACTTTCCTTTACAGGTGCAATTTCCTTCCACTGAGGATTCATTACCAATTGAATTTATCCAGGAAACTGAACTGATTGCACACCGGGGTTTTGTCTACCCCTGGGGAACTTTAAAGAAACAAGATGGTGGGCTTAATTTGAACAGGAGCTTGCGCTTTTGACAGTGGGAAATTCCGCATCTAAAATGATGGTCTCTTCCAGCTGCCCTCCCTGCAGACCACATCTCTTTGCGTTGTGTCACCGATGCAGCATTTCCCCAGAACAATGTAATGCTGGGTGTAAAAGCTAGCACGGTAGTCAAACCAAATATGAAATGATTTTTTAGTGAGGCTTCAGTTCAACCCAGAAGACATGTAATCAGAGGAGCTGGTCTAAATTTGTCTTTTTATTTATTTGTGGCTTAGAGAAGAGAGATAATTTTGTTTCTTGGGCGATACAGTGATAAGCTATGGAAGATAAATGCTCAAAGAAGGGCTTCCGTCAGTCACTGAGCCATCCCTTCTGTTTCTTTAGGAAGTCTGCAGTCTCTCCAAAAAGACAGCAGTGGCAGATTAAGGCAAACACTTAAATCTGCATTTGATCAAGGTTGCAGTTCGGGTGATGAAACCCTTGGAGATCGTTATTGAAAATGGTCAGGGTCAAATTCATAAAGAGATCAAATTGGAGGTTTTGCTGATAACGAGGAAGCAGTGCAATAAAGGCGACTGTGAGTGGAATTCTGAAATGTTTTGCCCGGATACTGAATGGAAGGCGGGCTGCCAAATAGCCTAAGAGTGTGATGATAATGTGAAAGTAAAGCCTAAAGTGAAAATGCAGGCGATGCTTGGCAAATGGTTCAGTATGGGGAACCATTGAGCAGGGAGTAAAAATAAGGACGCATGATTTCCCCTTGGTTGTTCAAGATATTTCTGGATAGTTTAAACATGCTTGGGGAGGGTGGCATTGAAGGTATGATGGTTCAGGATATGAACGTGCACTTATTTGTGTATGCAGAAGATGTTGTCGGCTGCAGATTTCAATGCTTCTCAGCAAACTGTTATGATGCGGTGAGGCGTACGGCGCTGAAAACTAATGCATCGAGGATCAACACAGATGCACTGGGTAAAGGAAATCGCAAGTTACATAAATAGGGAAAAAACCTAAGTAGATGAAATGCGTCTAATTTGGTAAAAGGTTTACTAAAGCATGGGGAATAGGTGGGGAAATTTCAAGACAAGCTAATGCTGGTATGAAGGTGGCGGAGAGAATGTAGGCAATTGTGAGGCACGGATGTTTTTTGAAAGGAGCAAAAGCGGCTGTGTAAACGAAAGTTGGAGAAGGAAGAAAGAAGTGCCCATTGGGGGATTGGGGGAGGCATAAGGTCAGGAATTAACAGTGATGAATGAATTGACTGCAACGGTGAACGATTGAAAAAGTCATGAGGTGCAAAAAGAAAAAAAGAAAGGAAAGAAAAATTTAGAAAAGAATGATTTCCAACTTTCTTTGGTACAGATATAAATAAATAAAAAATACTTCAGCCTCTTATTCTAAGGTTAAATTTGTCTACATTACTTCTATAATCCCATTAATCATCAAATCCAAAAAAAAAAAAATTCATTTCTTTCACTTTCTCACAAAAAAAAAAAAAAAAAAAATCCAAAAGTGGTCTCCAAGCAGAAATAAAATTGGTCCTTTCTTTAATCAAAGCTGTCAATTTTGCCATCTCTGCCAATTCCATCAGCTTCACCGGGCATTCCTCCTTTATAGATATTCGTAAGTTTTTTCACCTTTTGTGCATATAAAAATCTTGCCGCTACATAAAAAAACCCGTACATAAAAAACAAAGTTCCATAAGATCTTTCATTCTGTTTGTCCATGAAAACCAAAAGAAAAATCTTTGGTTTCGCTTGTATATTATTTTTTAAAAAATCTTTTTTTTTCTTGCTTATCTTTTAATCTTGGGGGAGGTTAAAAATCAATAAAGTTAACATAAAAAGGAATTTAAAAAAAGAAAAAAGTCATGGTTAGGTGGAGTTGACAAGTTCTTCAAAAAAAAGAGGTGAGAAGATGGAAGAAAAGGCAACACATGATTCAGTGTACTACGTAGATGTAATCGGAGCAGGAATGTTTTCTCAGAGGACAGAAAGATAAGAAGAGGTAAAGTGAATGGTGTTTCTGTAAACTTGATTTAACTATAATTCTTTCTCTTATTTCATACCATAAATTTCCTTTGCTTATTATTTTTACCGCTTTTCTGGGCTTTGCATAGCATGGTGAAAGGGAATAATATGATGAATATGTGCATGTATATATTTTATTACACACTGTGCTTTCTACTTTAACTTGTTTTTATAACCTGCGACCCAAAATAGGCTGACATAAGGGTAGAGTGCAGAAGAACATAGGGTTGTTTTTTTTTTCAAATCACTACACCTAAGGATTATGGGCTGCTACCTTTACAACAGAGAGAAGGAGCAGGTCTAGAAGTTACTTCTTTAAGTAATCTATCATTTATGTAGTGTAGAAGCTATAACTGACCTCGAGGATGCATGATCTTAGGTATGAATCTATTAAGGCATTTCCCGTCTCTTTCAACAGAATCATTAATTTTTAACCTCCCTTCTAAACACACGTTCTAAGGAGTAAGCCCAAAATCCCAAATCTGGACCTGCAAAAATCCAAAGTACCACTAGTTGGCATCAAAGGGATGTTGAAAAGCATTGACTTTTTGCTGCCATCTAATGGTTGCCGGAATTTTTGCAGCTTAGCTTTGGTGGCTGCGGAGTAGCATATGGGTTTTTCAGCAGATATACATACTGTAGAACTGTACTATTTTTTTTTAAATCACAGAATAGGAAGCACTACAGGTCTATTTATATAAATATCAGTACTCCCTAGCAGTTTAGCATGCACCTTAGGATTTCTCTTTTCAGACTCACTTTGTATTTGTAAGTGTTTTTTCAATCTAGCTTGTTTACATAGGAAGAGATTATGAAAATGCTAATCAATTAATTAAAAATGAATACAATAGCCCACTTTACTGTCACACTGATTTATCATGCCATAACTCATTGTTACAGCCCATACCAAAAGCTTCTGATCCAGCTCCCGGCACTTCCAAGCAGAGCGTAGAAATCCTGGAAAGCTTTCTTTCCACAGAGAACATGAACAAACAGAAGGTAGACTTGGGATTAAGAGTAATTTACCGCAGATCAGGAAGGATTGTCTATTTCCAGTAGTCTAATGGTCATAATAATTGGGAAAAAATTTTCATGAAATTATACTATTAAAATCATGAAATCTTGCAGGAGTGGGAGAAAAAAAAGGGTAGATCTATGTGTGAAAGGCATTAACTTTTATACTATTATTAATTCCTAGCCTAAGATAGGCTTGTTCTTTTCATTATGTTTTGTCTTTGCTCTTTTGAAAAGAACAGGACCCTTTTGTTGTCCTAAAAAAACAAATACATTCTTCAATCATACCATAAGATGGATCAAGGGTCTGAGTCAATCATCAATCATCTTCCTGTGTTTCTCAATAGCAGAACTTGTGCAACTATATCCTGGAACTTCATGTGCTTGGTCACTCATTGGAATGTGAGACTTACTATCCGGTGGAGAAATGTTTTATTTATTCCTGTGTTCTGTTGTAGCCTGGCAAGTAGGGTTGACTTGATGTTCAAACTGAGCTCTGCTTTCATGTTTGTTGGTTTATGATTTTTTGTAAAAAAAAATCTGTCTTGTTTTTTGCGTACAGTTTTGACTTATTTGATTAACAGTTATACAAATATAACATTAAAACGTGGTCTAGTTGTGTGGCAGAAGAGAGGTGGAAGACAGTCCCTTGCTGGCTGCGTTCAAGCAAAGAGTAGAAAGCTGTCTGCCTGGGATGTTTTAATTTGGGTTCCTACACTGAACATGGGGTTTGACCTGATATCCTCAATGGTCACCTTCAATTCCAGGTTTATCTGAACAGGGATTAATTCTTGGACTGACACAGGATAGCCATACATGTATATTAGCTACAGTGGACTCTAAAATGCAAATACTGTACCATGCAGTAAAATTGGAATAAAGGCATGTAACTATGAAGGTGTTGTGGGTGGAGGTTGGAAGTATACCGGAAGTATGCCAGAAATCCACCAAGGTAGCCAAGAAGACCTAAGACAACATCTGTTGAGAAGATATCCTATGCGAGCTCCAAAACTGTGAATTAAAGCTAAATATAAGAGATGAGAACGTGGCAGCATCCATCAGATTACAGAGAGGTCTCCTTTGATGAGGAAAAGTGACTTTCTAGGGCTTCTGATTTATGCATTTATTTGTCAGAATTATATCCTACCTTTCCTCTAGGATCGCAAGGTGGCAGATGTAGCACTTCCTTTTGAGAGTAATTGGCCCAAAGTCACCCTGTGAGCTTCCATGGTTAAAGGTGGATTTGAACTTGGATCTTCTCCAGTCCAGCAGCTTAACACATACTGGCTCAGGATAGGACTTTTTTTTCTACCTGACTGGAAGAACTTAAGACTTTCCATATATAACCTGTGTGTTTTCCCAACGAGTGTATGTATATCTTCCCCAAGGACATATGACATGTTTAGATTTATTCATTTATTTGGTTTTTATCCAATCACTATTACTTTGTAAATAACTCGAGGCAGCAAACATAATGTTCCCTACTCCTATTTTCCCCACAACAGCAACCCTATGAGGTGGGTTGGAATGAGAGAGTGTGATGGGCCCAAAGTCACCCAGGTAGCTTTCATGCCTAAGGCAGGACTAGAACTCACACTCTCCTGGTTTCTAGGTCTACACCTGAAGCACTACACCAAACTGATGCTGATGGACAAATGAAGATTCACTGTGTGCTAAACAGGCATCTGTGTTGGCAATATAGATTAGTGAGCAATCGGCTGAAAGGGCTGCCTGTGAAACAGTGGAAAACTCTGGGCAGAGCATTGCCTATTCATGCAATCAAATTTTCACATGAAAAATTTCCAGATGCCACCTTTATATCAAATATATAATAACAGAAAGAAACACTGGCAGTTCGAGAACCTAAAAAAGTCTGGACTTTCTCTTGCCCTGAGTCTGATTAGAATATTTTCTCTTTTCTGAGTACAAAGGGGGAAAAACAACAAATACCCTAAATAGTAATGATCAGATTTCAGCTATTGTTTATTAAGAATAGCAATAGCTATAGCGTTTAGACTTACGTATATACCGCTTCACAGTGCTTTACAGCCCTCTCTAAGCGGCTTACAGAGTCAGCATATTGCCCCCAACAATCTGAGTCCTCATTTTACCGACCTCGGAAGGATGGAAAGGCTGAGTCAACCTTGAGCTGGTGAGACTCGAACTGCTGAACTGCTGGCAATTGGCAGTCATTATCATTAAGAAATTATGTTTAATATGTGAACTGGAGTAGGAATGAAGGCTGGGGTTCACATGCCAAATTAAATTCCTCTGGAAGCCCTGCTCTGCATAGATGGGAATGTTAAACCCAGGCAAAGTAGAAGGTGTTGCTTGGGTACAATTCTACTTGAGTGGTATATATAACTAGATTAGGTTAAAGGATGACCCTTATTTTATCTGAGGGACAAAGTACAAGCAGCTCACATCTCTCACTTGCGTGTTAGAGGGATGATGAACAGCAGATATTGACCTGAAGGCCACCAATTTCTATTCAAGTAAGACCACCAACATGGAGAGGACATCCCAACTTGAGCTGCATGCAAATGCCAATTTATTACTTAATTCTGAGCCTAAAGAACTCACTTCTCTCCATTCCTTCTCCTCTATAGCTTCCTGTGTCTTTTTCACGCATGTCGTAACTTTTTTGTTTAGAAGCCTGGGACGGGACCTGTATCCCTGTATCTTTTTTTTCTTTCTTTCTTTCTTTCTTTCTTTCTTTCTTTCTTTCTTTCTTTCTTTCTTTCTTTCTTTCTTTCTTTCTTTCTTTCTTTCTTTCTTTCTTTCTTTCTTTCTTTCTTTCTTTCTTTCTTTCTTTCTTTCTCTTTCTTTCTATCTATCTATCTATCTATCTATCTATCTATCTATCTATCTATCTATCTATCTATCTATCTATCTATCTATCTATCTATCTATCTATCTATCTATATCTATCATCTGTCTATCATCTATATCTATCTGTCCGTCCATCCATCCATCCATCCATCTATCCATCCATCTGCTTTTGATGTGAATTTCTTAAGGAGTTAAAACTACAACATGCAAAGTAAATGAAAACTGTAAAACCAAGGGGAAAGAGTGGTTCTAGAGCAGATTGCTGGTCACTGATCTATTTTTGTTTGGTTTGGGGATTTTATTTTTATTTTTCGTAAGAGGAGAGAATGACTCAACTTTAACCAATTTGTGGGTTGGTACTGTCTTGACCCATCTACTTGCAATAGGACCTAACCACATCCTGAAGGCTCAGAAAAACGCTCCTGGGATTAATAGCTATCTGCCCCTTTTTCCTGGAGTAGCAGATTGCTCAATATATGAGAATGAGCAAATTCTGATATCGCTATTGTTCAAGAGAGCACAGAAGCAGCATCAAGGGACACTTTGAATCCAAGGTTCATGGGAGTTAGATCAGGTCTCCTTTCCCAGTCCTGGAGAGCAACCACCTTTCCCCTCAGCTCTAATTATTCTCTTTTATTCCCAACCCTGTCCCTAATTTTGAGCAACGCATGGGTCATACACATCAAGAAGAATGTTCCAGCATGTGCCAATGTGACCTGGTGCTTTAGAAAATGCCTTCCTATGTGAGTGGCCATTGTCAAAAGTAAGATGCCAACGTCCCTTTTACAAAAGGCAAGGAAAAAAATGGGGGGAGGGGAGAGGAATAATTTCAGTCTTCCAGATCCCTAGTTTTGGCAAAACTGCGAAGTTTGAATGTGAAGTAAATATTTTCTCTATGCATCCTTCCAGGGCCAGAGCTTTTCCACTACAAACTTATCTTTCTAACGATCTGCTTCGGCAAGAATGTAGCATAGCTTTTGACTAGCATAATCAAAATTCTTATTTGCTTCTGTTGTATATTAAACATTCCGCGATCTTTTTTTTTTTTTAAACTGATTGGATGCTTTTTGATTTTGACCGTATTGCAAAATCAGAATTGACCCTTTTTAAAGGTATTGGAAGCTGCTAGAGGGAATGGCCGGTTAAAAAGAAAGATACAGCAGGAAAATATATATATATAAAGGGATCTTGTGAATGATTAATGGAAACTTTGTTTATTTCACATAGTTTTTCCAGGGTTCTTCCTCCCCTCAACCCCTCAATAGTCAACCTGTAAAGATGTCTGGTTTGGCTGTAGGATTTATAGTATCATTTTATGCCATTTGTGTGGTTTCTAGATGAGGTAAATTGGGCTTACATGTAAGTATGTATAAAACTACAGCTTTCATTTTTTAACATGGAAGCCTATGTCATTTATTTGTCATTAAGTGGTCTCTGTTGAGTTGCACACCGTATATGCCTTTTACCATATTGTGCATCATTTTGCAATTTATCAGAGCTCATGTATGTATACCTGCATAATTTTCACTCTACTGGAGTGGTCCCCAACCTTTTGTGCACCAGGCATCGGTTCCGTGGAGAGAGGTTTTTCCGCGGATCAGAGGGGGGCATGGTTTTGTATGCTACCTGCATTCTGCAGATGAGGCTTTGCTTGTTTGCGCGACCCGGTTTCTGGGCATGCCATTGCCCGGTGCCGGTCCACGGACTGGGGAACCTCTGCTCTACTGGCTGTAGAACTTTATTTGTAGCAATGGAGATTTCAGAATGCGATCACCTTTCATCTCCCAGGCAGTCACAAGTTTAAAGGCTTGTCCCATGGAAATTACTTCCTTCAAAAAGGCGAATGAAAGCTAAGATATGTTTAAAAGTTTAAATATGTTTAAATCCTTGATCCCCAAGGAAACGGAGCAGGAATTTGTATATTGCTTCAGGCAACAAAATGTCCTAGGTTGGCATTTCATCAGAAGCAGAAAAAATGTGGGTATTTAGGTATTCCTGATCTAAAGTCATTGACACTTCTGGGTTGTCTAGAGTTTAATCCACATTAATGCTTGGGCAACCAAAACAGAAGAGTTCTAGTGGACCCTTAGAGCGATGCGCTATTCATTTCAAATAATACACACACAAACACACACATACACATATGTGTGCGTGTGTGTTCATGTATGTATTATTTGAAATGAATAACGCAACCCTCTTTGTTTACATCAAACCAACAAGCCCTGCTATTTCTGATGCACAGTGTTTCTGGGTCACCAGAAAGACTCCACTGAACCAATAGTTGCAAGGAAATCTATACTTTGATCAACATCTTATCAGTATATTGAGACAACAGTGGATTTTCTCACAGAAACACACACCCCCACACAAATGGGTAAAAAGACTATACCTTTATAGAAATGAAGTGTGAAAGATATGGTGATAGATAATGATTTGAAGGGGACTTGGATGCATATAGATTTCTGTTTTAGAAGGGAGCATTACAGCGCTTTGTACGCAAAAATGCTCTCTAGAAAGACTTTATAAATGATAAAGCATTCAAAGAGGGATGCCTTTCAGGCTCTCTACTTTCCACGACAAGTAAATCTAAGCAGATCAAATAAAAATGCAGGTGAGTTGGCAGAGACCTAGGAGCAAAGCTTTCCCCCCCACCCCCCCACCCCAGTAGGCTGAGATCAGTTTTGATGCTGTGATTCCAGAACAGTTCGACTAAAGGACATGTTTAGATCACATCCAACAAAACCGGGCCTTTAAAGAAGGGAAAAAGAAAATCAGTCGATATGTTCACGCTATGCAATTGTGTCATGTTCTTTCTGAAGTCATTCCCACTGACTTGCTTTCAAAAAACATTTGCTTTGGGCTGCAATGCTTGGAGCTTTGCCCAAAGGCTTAAAAATAGATATTTTCAGACTGGAAACACACGCTTAATAGATTCTTTTGTTTGGGGAGATGTCAGGGACGCAGTATGGTTTGCCTTTGGTAGGGGTCTCTGTTGTCCAACCTGTTGCCTTCGCCCGCTAAGCGGGTTATGCTGACAGGTGATGGTGGAACAAAAGTGAAAGCAAAATCTCCGGATATATCACTGTCAGAGCTCTTTTCCAAAAACAATCGCCTGCCTGTTGCAGCTGGACATTGCCAGGATCTCAAGTCAATCTGGAGATCAGGTCTTCGGACCTGGAAACACTTATTCCTAATTCCAGCTGTGGGGCAGTTGGCTTGAGTTGTTTCCTAGTGGTGGAATTGACACTCTGCACATGGTCAAAGTCGCTCTCTTTTGGGGGGGGGGGTTAGCATTAATGCACGGTCAAGCGCTACATCCTGATTCCGAAACCAGAAAGAGGAGCTTTGTCCTCTCCCACCACTGGGATTTTTCCAGGGGAGTTGTAATGCTGGAAAAGGACAAGAGGCAGCTGGGGAGAAAAAAGGAGTGGGACGCAAGAAGAAACCTACCTGCTGTTGGACCTCAGTGGGATGCTGACATGGACCAGGCCCCTTCCATCCTCCAAACAGAGAAGGCGTAGCTGAGCCTCTCATGGGCCAGGTAGTTGCAACTGGAGATCTTGTGATCGAGCTCGTCACTCTGCAGGACCTGGTAGAGGAAGTCAATGTAACGGGCAGCCAGCTTGAGGGTCTGGATCTTGCTGAGTTTGTCCGAAGGCAGGGTGGGGATGATCTTGCGCAGCTCAGCAAAGGCGTCGTTGAGCGACTGGGTGCGCTGACGCTCCCGCACATTGGCGATCACCCGCTGCGTGTGCATGTCCTCAAAAGTCTGGGACACGGGACTGCGCTTGCTGCGCTTCCCCTGTGGCAAAGGGCTGCTGCTGTACTCTGGCAGGGCTGAAGTCAAAGGTTTACCCAGCTGGCTCCTCTTCCGAAGACTTTTCTTGGGCATCTTCTCACTTTCCTCCTCACTGGTTCCCAGGCTGCCCTCCGGTGAGTCTGGACACATGCTTTCCTCTTTCATCTTCTCCAAGTCGGCCTCCCTTTCTTTTCCGTGCCCAGGATGAGGAGCTGTACCTAGCAGGCCAGAGTGCATGTAAAGCCAATCGGGTTGAGCAAACTCCAGGATGGGGATCCCCAAAGAGCTGATATTTGGAAGGCTTCAAATGATTTTTTTGTTGCTCCAACCTTCAGTGATCTGCTTATTCACCTTCCTTTCCCCCCTCCTTTAGGGCTTAAAGAGAGGAGGGACATTGCTAAAAGTCTCTTAAAGCCCTTTACGGATAGGGTAGGGAGTTTGAGGGGAGGGACTGTGTGCAGACCAATACAACCGTGCACAATAATGCAAACATCAAGGGAGCTTATGGGTTCCAGATTGCCTTCCCTTCCTTTTTCCTCGGCATTCTCTCTTCTCTCCCCCCCCCCCCACCCTTCAGCTCTGAGACACAGATGCTCCAACCGGCCGCCTGGATGCCAGAGGTCATTCCCTTCACCGGTTGTAATTGACAGGGAACTGCCGGCCTGACCCCCCCCCCTCAACTCTGCCCTCAAGGCTGATCTGTGGTGAATGGTGCCATCTTCACTTCTGGGTAGACGGTTGCCTGCCTGTTGCTTTGAGGTTCCCACTTTGGGCTCGGAGAATCCAGAGCTTTCTCACGTGAGCGGACCTCTGTTTGAGAAGCTGCGTCTCAGCATTTGAATTAGACAGAAGGCTTTTTTTAAAAAAAAAAAAAAAGGCTCCACTTATATCGAAGAAACACAGGTTTTTTTTGGCCCTGACTCTGTTTGCTACTACTGTTTAGCATTTGCTTGCTCCCTACTCTACCGAAGAAGCGTGTGATAATCATACACAGGTGATCCTTGACTTATAACCATTCAGTGAGTGACCGTTCAAAGTTACAACGGTACTAAAAAGTGACTTACAGCTAGTCCTCACACTTGCAACCGTCGCAGCATTCCCCACAATCAGATGAGCGAAATTTGGGCTCTTGGCAACCGGCATTACAATGGTTGCAGCGTCCCAGGGGCGTCACGGGATCACCATTTGCAACCTTCCCAGCTGGCTTCCGGCAAGCGAAGTCAATGGGGGAAAGCTGGATTCACTTAACGACCGCATGATTTGCTTAACAACTTTTTATTATGGTAAATGGCAGATAAATAAATAACAAATAAATAAAAATAAATAAAGGTAGTGATTTGTTTAACAATCCTGGCCAAAAAAAAGGTTGTAAAATTGGGCATGGCTCGTTTAAGAAGTGCCTTGCTTAACAACAGAAATTCTGGTCTTAATTGTCGTCATTAAGTTGAAAACTATGTATGTCTAGTCTAATGAAGAGAAGGACGAGGGGGGACATGATAGCAGTGTTCCAATATCTCAGGGGCTGCCACAAAGAAGAGGGAGTCAAGCTATTCTCCAAAGCGCCTGAAGGCAGGACAAGAAGCAACGGATGGAAACTAATCAAGGAGAGAAGCAACCTAGAACTAAGGAGAAACTTCCTGACAGTTAGAACAATTAACCAGTGGAACAACCTGCCTCCAGAAGCGGTGAAATGCTCCAACACTGGAAGTTTTTAAGAAGAGACTGGACAGTCATTTGTCTGAAATGGTATAGGGGATTGCACTAATGACCTCCAAGATCCCTTCCAACTTTATTATTATTATTATTATTATTATTATTATTATTATTATTATTATTATTATTATTATTATTATTATTATTATTATTATTATTATTATTATTATTATTATTATTATTATTATTATTATTGTTATTGTTATTGTTATTGTTGTTGTTGTTGTTGTTGTTGTTGTTATTGTTATTGTTGTTGTTGTTGTTGTTGTTGTTGTTATCATCATCATCATCATCATTATTACTACTACTACTACTATCTGTAATGCAGTCCCCTGTGGTTACTTAAAAGTAAGCTCACTGAATCCAATAGGACTTACTTACAAGTAATAATATACTGGCTAATAGACTTAATCCAGGGATGTCAAACTCGCAACGTCATGTGATGTGTCGCGACGTATTGTGACTTTTTTTCCATTGCCGGTAATGGGGTGGGTGCGGTTTCGGCATGACGCATCCAACCCGTGGGCCGGCAGTTTGACACCCCTGACTTAATCAGTTAATGTTTTGGGCTGTGTGATCCTTACTTTTGAGGAGTCTCCCTCAGGCTTCCCTTACCTTCTAATTCATAGGCAGCATGGCCAAAAGCACAGTTAATTATGGGAAATGTAGTTCAAAATATTGGGAAGGCACACAGCTGGGGATGGATAGCGATTGTAACTCTGTTTTGTATGGTTATTAGAATAATCTGTTTTAAAAACTAATTTTTAAAATAACTTTTTTTGTAAAAAAAAAAAAAGGAAAAAAAATTATAGGATCTCACAATCTATAATATGCAAGGCAGCTAGGTTGAAGGTTGGGGTGTCTGTGCAAATATATTTTCTGCTTCCAAGAAGAAAATGAAGAAGCAGCCCCAATAAATCCAACCAAAAGCCAAATTGCCATGGCAAATAATAATAATAATAATAATAATAATAATAATAATAATAATAATAATAATAATAATAATAATAATAATAATAATAATAATAATAATAATAATAATGTTGGAAGGGACCTTGGAGGTCATCTAGTCCAACCCCCTGCTCAGGCAGGAAACCCTATACCATTTCAGACAAATGGCTGTCCAGTCTCTTCTTAAAAACTTCCAGTATTGGAGCATCTTCCTTTGCAGCTTTTCTTCCCAAAACTAGGAAGTGGGCTACAAAAACAATTTGCTGCCCAAGAAAAGAGTTTCTATATATCCTGGCAATTTTATATAACCCCAGGAGGCTTGGATCTTGCTTGGCCAGGGGATCCACAAAACTGTCTTGCCCCTCTGGCTGCCAATTTACTGGCCTTTTCTTTCTCACCCAATGGGGCAAGCCAAGACAAGACCTGCCTTTTCTTTCTCACCCAATGGGGCAAGCCAAGACAAGACCTGCCTTTTCTTTCTCACCCAATGGGGCAAGCCAAGACAAGGCGGCACAAGGCTGGTAGCGATTTCTCATTGCCTGCTGGCTTGACGAAGGCAAGTGATTTGCCAGTACTAGGGAAGAGCAGCAACAGGCGATCTAAAAGCTGAGGGGGGGGGGGGAGATGATTTTTAAGGGAGGGGATTAGTGAGATCTGCCAAGCAGACACTGTCACATACCTGTCGGTAACCTTGTATGGCATCTCTAATGCCCTTTCTTTCCAGTCGCACTGCACAGGGATTCTTATATTTTACAAAGCCCAACCCAGATTGCATTGAGGAAGGTGATGTTTTCAAAGCCTACACTGAAAAAATAATCACAAAGGACACTCACTGCATGTATCTGAGTTAAAAAAAAAAAAAAAGTTAAAAAAGTTTTTTAAAAAAAGTAGAAAAAAAAGACATTTCTGCAAAAAGGTACAGTCTCTAGATGCTTCTGCATTGGAAGATAGGAAAAATAGCAAAAAAAACAAACAGATGAAGATTTTCATTATTTTTACCTCCCCGATCTCTCAAGATAAAGAAGACTGCATTAAATAATGCAGCCAATAAAACAAACTAGACTTATACAAAATGACACATCTTCACAGCACTCAGCTCCTTGCCATCAGCCATCAAGGCTTAATGCCAGCCCTGAGTGGTTCAGCAAAACCACAAAGGTAAAACTGTCACCTCTCTCCTTTTGCCATCAGCCCCCCCCCCAACACACATTTTCACCCCTCCTGTAAATATATTTATTACATTTTAATCTCAGGAAAAGCTCTTCGTGGACCTAATGATTGTGGACCAGGTCCCACAAAAGCAGATGTAACAGTAATTGGATAGTCTTCAAGGTGCCACAAGGAAATAAGAGTCAATGTCCCATCCACACACCATCCTCCTGTCGAGAGAGACTGCTTAGATGATGCTGTGAAGTTTGAAAGGCTGACCCCCAGCAGGAGGAAAGGTTATGCCAGTGGAGAGGCAAAGCAAAACAAAATTCTTTGCAGGTTTTTGCAGCCCCAGTTGAGTTTCCCCTGTTCAAATCCACAGAGAACTGCCCTATTTACACTCTGCGTCTCCAGTCATGGATGGCAACAACACGCTTCCCAAGACTTTCTTTGGCACTTGCCAAGAACCCTGCCCTAGTTTATCCTATTTTTTTTAATAACGATGAGAGCTAAACGTTAAGCATATGGCAATGGGCCTGCCTCAAGTGCACTTTGCATTTGCACTGATGTCCTTATCGATCTCAAGAGTCATTTTACAAACACAAAATTCTGGGCTTTGTTCGCCTCTTGGTATATGAGCAGCCCCACACAGCCAATTCCAAATGTGCTCATTGGCTCAAAACGATTGTGGATCCTCTATTCAAAGAATCCCACCATTCCTGTTGATTTGCTGCAGGAAATCTTCAAAAGATGAGGTATGATTGGCCTGTGAACGGAGCCAGAATATCCCTTCAAAAGGATATTCTGGCTCTGTTCACAGGCCAGCCATATTTGCATTCAGCAGATATCTTGCTTCCTGAAACTATCAGCCTTAACTCTGAAAGAAACGATGAAAAACAGACATCCAATCCTCGGTGGTTTCTGCATAGATAGAAGCCATATTGTTTAGCTGCATGGGTGTGCGTAAGTGTGTCAAGGAGAGGCAAATGACAAAACTAGAATTGTGATGCCAACTCTGCCCCTTTTTCTACATGATAAAATGGTTGGATTCTGTGAACAACTCTGTGTGTAATGTTTAAAGCCAAAAAAAAAAAAAGTACCATTTGCAACTCAGGAGCACGCCTCTCATTTTGTTGCTTTCTCCATTTCCCCCTTTTTCCTTTGTTTATTAATATATGCATTATAGTAAACAAAAAAAAAGCCATTAACATATAATGTTGATAGAGATTGACTATTCTTGTATCCCCAAAAATGTAAACATCTGACTGGTCTCTAATGCAATTTATATCTATTCTTCACCGTATTAGTTGAAATGCACGAGCTTAAGAATGTTAGCTTGTTAGGCACAGAAAGATGAGATTGCAGACAAGCAGACAATTGCGTGGCCCTAATGTGTACAAACATATCTCACTAGCAAGATAGGAAGAAGAAGGAAATGTGGTCTCTGATGTCCTGTAAATGTTCCTCTTTGTTCATTCAGCTCTGTGTATTCTGTTTGTGTATGTTGCATGTATATATGTTTGTGTGTGAGTGAGTGAGTGAGTGAATGAGAGAGAGAGAGAGAGATTGAACTAGGCCTTGAAATTTAAATTTATTACAGCTAATGTCGGGTGTATCTAGAAAAAAATATTCCATCTTAATAGATGACATGATTTCATTTGACATACCTGCATCTCAGAGTAGGTAAGGTTGAGATATGGAAAATGCCATAAAGGTTTTTTGTTTTGACTTAAATTCAAAAAGTTTAAAGCTGCATATAACAGGAAGATGTTTTGCAGGTAAACATACGTTGGTTTGATCACTCCTTGGATCCAACAACAGCATCAAAAATGTTAGTACCAGATTTGCTTGACTCGCCTGATTCTCTCAACCAGGTCTTACAAAATCAAGTGAATTCAAGTCCTCGTTACCCTTTCCTCCATAGTATGGACAGGACCAAGGGTGTTTAATTTTACTACCTCTGATTGCAAGTTACCCAGAGGGTAACTAAGCCTACAGGAGAAATTTGTACCTCCTAGAATAGTTCCAATACACAGAAGAAAAAGAAAGAGGTCCATAAATTGTACACACTTAGGGGAGAATGCATAAGCATTTTGTTGCATTTCGAGATAATTTGCCCCATCCTTTTCTCTATATTTAAATTTAAAAGATTTTAGTAGCTCTTAACTTAGCTGGGACATTTTAATAAATTTCTAAAGGACATAAACTTGAAACTATTGAACATTCTTTATAAGAACATTTTCCATTGATCCAAAACCTCTTTTATACAGTGAATGAAGAAAATTCACTTAATTTTCTTCTCCTCTCATGTCATAAGGAAATGATTCATCCACTTCCTCTGGCTATAATTTATGCATTTATTTATTGGAATTATAAAAAAAACATTCTAAAATGCCATTATAAAAAAGTCTGCCTGCGTTGGGAATTTTCTGAGCATTCGCAGAAACCTAGAAAGAATCTTCATCTGAAAAATATATCTGTTTCAACAGATCCCAGCGGGTGGGATGGATTAGAATTATAAAACATTTCAGACAGCTGGATGAGCAATAGTTGGGTAATATCAGGATTTTTTTGAGTTGGGCTCCTCTCCCTTAAATTGCTTGGTTACAACAGCAGAGTTGGCAATCAGGTTAATTAACTAGTTCTCTAAGAAATGAGCAATGACTTGAATAATGGAAAGGAAAAGAGAGAGAGAAAGAGAGAGAGAGAGCAAAGCTAGGACTTTCCATGGGTTCCTGCTTTGATGAGAAACAATTTTTCATCCTCCCCAGTTTGTTAGCATCCCCAAAGGACCATGAAATGCATTGTTTTTGTCTTGCTTCAAAGCTCAAAAATGTATTTCCCATCATTCTCTCTTCTGGGTTGGTTCCCCCCATCTTCTGTTCCTTTTACCTCTCCTGATGGAACATTATCAGCTTACACCCAAACCTGTCAGCTGTTGTTTTTTTTCAGCCACGTTCTTTGAGAGCCGAGGGGATCATAATTGTCTCAATATATCACTTGTGACCACAGTTCTTTCTGCCAACAAGAGACAGAGTAGAAAGTAATCAGGGCAGTTCGGTGATATGCATCTTTCCTTCCCATCTCCCTGCCAATGAAGTGGTTTACACCTTGGCTGGAAAATCCCACAAATGCCTCTCTATTTTTCTGCCAGTAAAAATGCAAAATAATAAGTGGAACCGCTTACAGTTGGATGCCTAAGATGCTTGTCTTGCTCTGAGCTGCTCGGAGAGTAACGGGAGGATCAATTCTGGCCACTGTGGTCAATAAAGTTTCCGTGTGCTGATGTGAGACAGGGCTTTCACAACCCTATCACAACACAAGGTCGGTAAAGACTTGGCACTTCCTTCAAGCTTAAGGAGAGGATTCCTGTGACTCTTATTCAGTTCAATTGCTCACTTCTACTGCAAATGTTCTAATTTCCTGGTTGGTCTATTGTAGTGCATGGCTTTTAACTATGATTTTGATTTGTAGCTGACAACATTATATTGATTTTGTCTGTCTAGTTTACCTGTTTTCAATTAAGTTATGGATTTGGGGGAGTCAGTTGATTAGAACAGCCAGTACACCCAATCAATCGGTGGTTTAGCCAGGATCAGAATATTTATTGTTTTTTTTTTCCCCTCATACACAACAAAACAAGGAAATTCCTAGATTTGATAATGGGGTAAAAGAAACATATGTTTGTATCTTATAAAACTCTGCAGTTTTTAAACTGCTTTTGGTTTTTTCTCTTTTTTTCTTTCTTCAAAGCATTTAAGAAGGATTTGAGAGAGGCAAACTTGTCATATAATCTGACCTATAGCAATTTCGAAAGCCACAGAATTTGATTCACCATTCAGGTCATCCAGTTCATCTGCATTTTTTTTTTCTTCTCTCTCCAATACTTTCTATATTACTGAATATTGAGAGAACATTGTTTTTTAAAAAAAGCTATTGTGAGTTTCTATATATGCAACTGCTCCTGAATGACTGCTAAAACCCCATGCTTAAAATTTGCCATGCTTAGCAATGTTCCTTTGATATAATTAATAACAATAATTAAAGATAATATAATTCCCAACAATTTCAGCTGGCCACCTTATGGATATATGAATGTAACTCCAATTCTGAACACCTTTTTTAAAAATCTGACAACTGCATGTTAAATTTGGGGAATATGAAAGCTGCATGTTAATTGCATTCTAAGTTTGTCTATTAGTCCAGGAAGTACAAATTAAAGACAGTTTATATTAAAATTCAAACCAAATGAGTTTTTCCCCACTCCTACTTTTAAAGCTACGTCTGGATTCAGCCCAAAGAATTTTGATCCAGTTATATATACACAATTGTGTCAAGTTTAGTTTAAAACTTTTTTCCCCCGATGCAAGCACTTTGGGCGTTGGTTATGATTTCCACACAATCAAGCACTGGAGTAGAACAGTCTTGATTTAACATTGCAAAAAGAGACTGCATATGAGAAAGAAAGGACACACTGCAAACTCAGCCCAGGAAGTAAAAATTGTGACAAGCCACCTGCACATAGATGTCTTTCGACTTCAAAAATTAAAGACCGAACAGAAAATCATTTTGCTATGTGAGTTCCACTTTAGAAAAGGATTTGTGGGAATCAAAAGTATATCAGATAGCAAGCTTTTCAGCAGCAGAAACAATGTGTATGTGGCAGGGTGTTGAGGTTCAGCCAAGCAACAGGGAAAGCCCAAGTGACTATTTATTTATGCACTGCTACTCAGAATAGCCTTCTTCAGTCCAGCTCTTGTAAATTGCTAGCGCTATAGCTCCCATTACCTTGGGAACCATGGCAGTGATAATCCAACGATAGAGAAAATTGCTCAAGAACTTTGGTAGTATGTTATTTTTTGCTGGCATATCTATCAATGAAGAACAGTTGAAAAAAAAACTGGAGCAAGAAGAAAAGACGGGAGGGTATACAAAGATCCAAAGTCAATGCAGCTTTCTCTCCTAGGTGGGACTTGATGTGAGAGAAGCTATAGTTCGATGGTAGAGTGAAGAAGACTTAGCACCACGCATTTTTAAAAAACCTATTTTTTAAAATAGATTAAATACTAATTTCCAAAGCACCAAAAGGCAAGACAAGAAACAATGGTTGGAAACTAACCAAGGAGAGAAACAACCTAGAGCTAAAGAGAAATTTCCTAACGGTGAAAGCAATCAACCAGTGGAATAGCTTGCCTTCTGAAGTTGTGGGTGCTCCATCACTGGAGGCTTTCAAAAAGAGACCGGACAGCCATTTATTTGAAATGGGTACAGGGTTTCCTGCTCAAGCAGGGGGTTGGACTAGAAGACCTCCGAGGTCCTTTTCAACTCTATTATTCTATGTTCTATGTTCCTGCAGTTCTTGGAGGCTGGATGATGATCACCATAATGTTGAAGCCTTCAGCGTTTCCTTCCCATACAAACACACAAAGGTTATCACCCTGTTTTTCCTAAAAGTTGCTTAGAATATATTATTCATTTTATCAGCAAAAGAACTCTATTTAGAAAGACTCTCCAAATAATCAAACTGGTTAATCATATATTTTTTTTTGCTGGATCATCGAGGAATACAAATAATTATTGCTTGATCGGATGGAGAGGGTGTAGTAGATTCCACCTCCCTCCCCCCCCCCCTATATCAGTGAGCGAGAGAGACAGAATTGGGAGAGGGAGTTGAGCCAAGGAGATTTGGGTTCACAGGTTTTTCATATTATTTTTGTCCTAGAGTGGAAACATATGTGGTGTGAATAAAAATGCAAAGCATCCTCCGGAGTGTGCTGTTGCTCGGGTAACATGGGCATGCAGGATCTCAGGGAGGCTAGCTGTAAACGGGAACTTATATGCTCAGCGGCTCTTTGATCCTGCAGCCCTGATAGATGATGGCTCCGCAATTCATTTCCTTGTCATTGTGACATCACCTCTTTGGAACCTTCCCCACCCCCATGGATGGGAAGAAAAGATGCTGATTTAAGCTCGGTCTCTTCCCAACCAAACCCATCCCAAAAATGAATGGAAGTAAACTTGGCCTAGGAAGGACCCTAGACTGACTGGATAGGAGGAGACAGATGATCCTTCTCCGCATCAGGAAAATGTACCTCTGTCCTCCATGCTCTGAGAGGTGCCTTAACCAGTGTAGAATCACTCCTATGGGTTTTAAGAAAAGAGTTCCCAGTGGGTAGGGAGAAGCGTCGAATGACATTCAGCTTTTTAAGAACTCGAGGCTTGTTGCCCTTATCCAGAACGAGCAGACATTGGAAAACAGAAAGATATATTTTAGTTGCCCCATTCTTTAGTTATTTCAAAATTGTGTGTGAGTGTGCAGGCACGTGTGTACGCTGAAAAAGATATTCCAACAATTTGCACGCGTAGATGCATAGATTTCAGCAGCCAACTTTTCTGATTTTTTTTTTTAAAAAAAATTAGTGTAAAATGAGCACAACTCTACATTCAGATATCCAATCTTCTCCCTGACTTCCTAAGCAAATAGCACTACTGGTATTAAATGTTTATTTGTGTGACACTGCGGTTCTTCTGTTAACAAGAAACTAAAGTACAAAGCATATTTCCTATTGTTTCAGTGTCTACCTAATATGAACATTGAAATGAGTTTTAGAAATGGCAGTTTCATTTTAGTTTCTCCTACTTGCTGCAAGTAGTGAATAACAGAAAAACAGAGTCGGAAGTGACCTTGGAAGTCATCAAGTCCAACCCTCAGCTCAAGCAGGAGACCCTATAGCATTTCAGACAAATGGCTGTCCGGTCTCTTCTTGAAAGCCTCCAGTGTTGGGGCACTCACAATTTCTAAAGACAAGCCATTTCTGTGGTGGATTGTTCTCACCGTTAGGTTCTACTGTATTGTTCCACTGTAGAAGGCATAGTTTGGAACATAGATATACCTTTGAGATGATGTACCTAGGCCAGTGGTGGCGAACCTATGGCACGGGTGCCAGAGGCGGCACTCAGAGCCCTCTCTGTGGGCACGCGTGCCATCGCCCCAGTCTTAGGCCTTCAGCTGGGTTTTATAAAACCTTTTCGCTTTAGGCCTCCACCGCCGTGTGCAAAAAAAAAAAAAGGTTCAATCAGTCAATTTCAACTTCTTGCGGGAAAAAAAAAGATCTTGCAAAGTTGGAATTGATTGATTGAACTTTTTAGTCCCACCCAGTCTGCCGTTACCACCGCAGCCACGCCCACCCAATGGACCACACCCACCCAATTGGCCACACCCAGCCAATGGGCCACACCCACCCGGCACTCGACGATGCATAAGTGGGTTTTGGGTTGCATTTTGGGCACTTAGTCTCTAAAAGGTTCGCCATCACTGACCTAGGCTATGTGGACAGAGATCTGTGCACAGGTAGGCTTTTTTTTGGGGGGTGAGATCTAGGTCCTGCCAAGCAAGGCCACCAGAAGTGACCCCATTCCTTTCTGAGTATCCCCAGACATGCTAGTACAAAACACAGTAGTCCTGATGCTACGCCTGTTCTTCTGGTTCTCTTTTCTCCCAGACCAAGTTTTCGATCTTCTTCAGGTGTGAACTATCTATTACTACAGAGGCATTGGGAGGTATGCAAACTTTGGCTCGGGGTTTGACCTTTCTCTTCCCTAAAGTCGGTTCCATCTTTGCCCTAAGAGGCATCCAAAAATATTCAGATTGCCACATCAGAAGTGCTGCCGCCGCAGTTGACTTGCTGTATGAGCAACAGACTTTACTGATTTTTGCCAGAGGAAATTCACAACCAATTACGTTCTGTTTGATGTGGAAGGAGGAGACGGAGGGGGGAAAGGGGTAGAGAAGGGAATGATGTGTGTGAGAAATTGTGTTTGTATGTGCGTGCATACAAGGCTGGATTTTTCTCCAGAGACTGCATGAAGAGACAAGGAAGAAAATTAAGCAGGGTATCTGGAACTTTACTCTGAAGAAAATTCCAATGCCTTTCTTTAAAATGGGGAGCAACAGAAGATCAGTTTTATCTGCTCAGGAGTAAGAAGAGTGCATTCGTAGTTTCTCTATCCAAAGAGGTACGCTTAGGGCCCCATTACACACTGATTGACTTCATGCCTCCTTTTAAAGTACATTTACTTTAATCAGTGCTTTTTTTGTAAAAAAAAAAAAAAGGTGCCGGAACTCACACATGTCATACAACCCACTTTGCCTACCCTATAAGGTTCCATCCCAAAAAGGTGCCGGAACTCCGTTCTGAGCGTTCTATGAGAAAAAAAGCCCTGACTTTAATTAAGGGTTGTCAATTAAGTCCCAATATGTGCACCGGCACAGAGTAAACCTATAAATCTAGGATTACAAATCACAATAGCTGCATTCACATAATTCAGTTAGGCAAATCTCGGCTGCAGAAATGACTATGAGAGTTTTCTGTCCTTCTCATGCTATTGTTTTCTGGATTTGTTTAGCCCTGATCTGACAGCTTTTACAGATAGTCCTCAACTTTGGACCATTTGTTAAAGGACCAAAGTTAAAGTGGCAGGGGGAAAAAGTGACTTACGAGCAACCCTTGCACTTATGGCGGTCGCAGCATCCCATCCCACCCCGTGGTCATATGATCAAAATGTGGGTGCTTGGCAAATCGGCATGTCTTTACCACGGTTGCAGAATCCTGGAGTTACATGATTGCCATTTGTGTCCTGCCCAGGAAGTTTCCAATAAGCTAAGTCAATGGGGGAAGCCGGATTGGCTTAACAACAACCGCAGCACAACTCAATTGCATAGTGATGGAAGATCCGGTCCCAGTTGTGGTTGTAAGTCAAGGACTACCTTAAAGGTGCTTTTTCAGGAGAAAGTCCAGTTGCCTCCTGAAAAAGCACCTTTGGGACAACCATGACCTGGATGACTGAGAATCTCCATAGACATCAAGGACTACCTGTATAGCTGCTGAGAAGAAATCCATTATACCAACAGTCGAGTCAACAAATTCACCTTGGAGAAGTTACCAAAGGCTTGCAGAAACAATTCGATGATAGGATTTTTTCAAAGTATTAATTTTTGCCCCTGTTCTCTATTGTGAATGGGATGGCCTGGCCCTACAGGGTGAAACAAGTAGCATACAGTAATATATACTGTAAATGCTTTTCTAGCAAGTCACCTACATGTGACACCCTGTAACTGGAGAGTCTGGGAAAAAATTGTAGGAGGGAGAGTTTTAGATAGGCCTGTATATTACAATAGGTTACAGACTGCCTGATGCAAGGGCATGGGTAGATGGTACAATAAAGTAGCAGTCAGGTTAGTAATGTTTCAGTCCAGAGGCTGGAGTAAACTGCTCTTTTCCCCAAAGAGCAATGTCTGGCAATGTTCTCTCTAACAAATTCATTTTTTCCTGGGCCACCTGGCGATGTATAAGAAACTGGAACTTTGGAGCTTTTTTAAAACCCAAGTTCACATGGTAGAGGCAATCAAACTGTCTCAAGGACACCAACATTTAATCAGACTTGAAAACCTTCCCTAAGGATGTATATTAAGTAGTCCTCACACTCTCTACTGACCCACTAGTGCAGGGGTCTTCAAACACGGCCCTTTTATGACTCATGGACTTCAACTCCCAGAATTCCTCAGCCAGGCACGGTGGCTGAGGAATTCTGGGAGTTGAAGTCCATGAGTCATAAAAGGGCCGAGTTTGAAGACCCCTGCACTAGTTACTTAAACCAAATCACACTTCCTGGACTAAGGCAGCCTAACGTGGTTTAATGCCCTCCCATCAGCAGTTGTAGAGGGGAGCCTTCTTTTGTTGTTCCACCAAATCACTCTCCTGTTACATGTTTCCTTGCAAGACTCCCTCATCTTGAAACACAGCCAAAGATTTTGAGAAGACAGGTCCGTGCTTAGACCTATGAGACAGACCACATCTCATTAACAAGTCCTACAAAATGTGGGCTTGGGTAGGTTCAGATGCAAAGACCCAATGCATTCTAAAGAATGGATGCCCTTAGAGTGTTGAGACTTCTCCTGGGGAAGTCGTGGTTCCGATTATCCTTGATGTTGTCAGAAGAATAATTTGGGGTTCCATCTTGAGTTGGGGTTCTGCAAAAATAAATAAAAATGAAATCCAGACAGCTGTGAGGAAAGGAGAATTATTTATTCCCCTTTGGGGGTAGCAGAAATATTTGTTCCCTTTGGGGGCAGCTGCAGAGAAATGGGGTACAGAGACATTGTTTTATAGGGGAGCTTGTTCTGGATGTGGAAATATATGCGTGCTGACTCTAGAGCAGGCATGTCAAACTCTCGACATCACGTGACGTCGCGCGACGTATCACGACTTTTTCCCCATTGCTGGCAATGGGGTGGGCACGGTTTCGGTGTGACGCATCCGGCCCGCAGGACGGCAGTTTGACATGCCTGTTCTAGAGTGACACGTGAGGGGTGTGGATGTATGATATTTATTCTTGTGACCATGCAGTTCCGCTGGGAGACCAGTTTAATTAACTCTAGTTGTGTTTACGGACCTTCTCCTTTGATATGTGGATTAGGTCTGAGTAACTTATTTGGAGGTTTAAGGAAGCTTGAGTAAAAGATTTTCCCCCATTTGCTATTTTTACTTGATTACCTTAGTATCAGCTTGACTGTCAATTATCTAGCAAAGAGCTGATTCTTAGTCCATTATGGATTCTATTAATGTTTAAGGGAATGTGGAGACAGTATAAGGAATAAAATATATTTTGATATAAAACTTACCACGATATCTTGGCTATTACTATAGACTCAGGCGTTGACACCTCATCTCTGGCCATCTGTGAACAGTGAACACAGTAAGTCCTAAATTTCACTTCAACTGGAAAGAGGAGATAAGATGGCAGCAGCTACCTACAGATTAATTATTAGTTTAGCTTTTGCACATCTGGCAAAAATAGTCCCTGGACTGCAAAACAGATCAGAAGCTAAGGACTTCTGGACTGTAGGACCTGGTCTTGGGACATAAGATCCTTATTGTGCTCTCCTTTATTTTAGGTCAGTTCCCCTGGTCAGAATTTTCCCTGGCCCACTTCCTCATCCACCTCATACTGCTATTTCACTATTGTTCCAACAATCCAGTGAAAGCCATCCTATCCTTTCTTGCTCCCATGCTTAAAGGAAGCCATTTTCAATATATTATTGCAATTTTTATTTTAGCATTCTGCCTAAGGTTTTGTAGGTCACGTTGTTGTTGTAATCATCTATCCATCTTCATTTTTGTCTGGGAAAAGCAGAAATATTGCAGGATATTAGCAGGGATTTTAAAAGGTTATATTATGAAAGCATGCTAGGGAAAACACAGGAAGCCAATGAATCTGGCCTCTTCCCTTTTACCTCCCCAATAAGATACGTGGTGAGCTACTGTGGGTCACTAGCCACTGCCGGACTAGAAGTGGCCCATGGTAAAACCAACAGCTGTTCTGTTTATGCAGCTGAATAGGGGACAAGGGGCATGCTCAGAGCAAGCCAAGGCGCATTGGGACACCCCTGGAGCAGGGGCTCCCTTTAACCCCCTTCTGTGCTTTGGAGTGGATAAAGATGTCTGAAACTGGAAATGGGGAAAAATAGAAATGTGTGTGCATGATTGCAGGGAAGTCGGGAGGGGGGGGGGGAAGAAGACGAAATGGAACGTTTGGGAGAAATTTCCTGAGTCTGAAAGTCACTCTAGGAGCTCTTGTTCAACAGCACCTAGGAAAGATGCTATAAGCTGATCTATGTATTTGGACGAAAAGGCTCAGTCTGTTTCACTTCTGAGATTTGCAAAATTCTTTTGTTTCTTGAAGCACGCAAGCTCGTCTGTCACCTCAGAATTTTGGCAAGGGGGGGGGGAGAGGAAGCAGCAGCAGGAAGGCTCATTTGGTATTACTAAGTGTCCCACCGTGCCTTCTGTGTGACAAATTAAATTTTCTATAAGCAGGTTGTTTCAAAAACCGACCTAAGCTTCTCAAAAGTCTCATCTGAATGTTCATCAAATTGGAAAAGATAACCTGAAGGAAACTGCTTTCGCCTGCTGATCCAACTTATTTCAGCTTTGTCTATACCAGAGATATGGAACCAGCAATTTCAGTCTCACAGATGCAGGAGTATCCATAGGGCCTTCAGTGGAGGCTCCCATATGGCTAATCAAAAGATGAATTCCAAAAGTTCAGTTGAAGAAGTAACAATCAATTTATCATGGGCCTCTAACTAAGCACAGTGCAGACATATAATTTTTAATGGACCAGGAAGAGGAAATTGTGGAAGATATGATTGAAGAATATCTATCTAAAACATATTTAATTTCAATTAAATTCCAATGTAAATGCTTTTTTGTTTTCCTGGCTCCACTCGCGACTTTTTTGGGAAAGTAGCATCTGGAACCCTGCTTAAAAGCCACATGTAGTCCTTGCCTAAGAAAAATAGGCCACCCCTGATCTCCCCAACTTGGTTTCTCAGCTTGTCCCAACCACACTTAAGACAGATGGACAGATGAGCTGGGTTAAGCCTATTATCTTCTGAGGCAAAGCAATTACTCTGGCTAGGGTCCTTCCCTCTTATTCTTCCGTTCTTCCATTCCTCTAAGGAATTTCCGGGAGCCAATTTAGTGTAGTGATTACAGTATCAGGCTAGAAACCTGGAGACTGTGAGCTGAGTTCTAGTCTTGCCCTGGGCACAAAATCCGCTGGGTAACCTTGGGCCAGTCCTTTCTCTGAAATCTAGAAAGGGGATAATGGCAAATACTTCTGAGAAATGTTGCCAAGAAAACTGCAGTGATTTGCCAGGCAGTCTCCCGAGAGTTGGACATAAGTGAAGAGGGGGGGGAATGGAATTTTTATTAGCTTTCCACCTTAAATCCATACAAGGAATAGCTCTGTAGTATGCACACTTACAAACTGGAACCAAAAACAAACCCACGTTGAGCATCCCATCAAAATTTTTTAATGTGAGACTGTTCAAACCAGGTAGTGTAGTCCTGTGTTGAAAATATATTTAAAGAAAAAAAGGCCAAAGGGAACAAGCATTGGACATTTTATTGACACATTGTTTTACATTTATGGGTAATTTGATGTTGGTACATAGAAGAAGCCAACAACTAGGAAACGTATCCCCATTTTTCTCATTGCAAGGAATAATTATTGACCCATTTGCTGGGCTGAAAGTTTGAGCTACAAAACCTGGCTTCGGTGCTAGAGTCTATACCAATTCCATTATGTTTAAAATGTATAAATTCCAAATGTCATTAGGAAATTTTGAAATTTTCTAGAAACAGGAGAATTTCACAAATCTCAGAAATGAATTGACTGAGAATACCAGTATGTAGCTTAAATAATAATAATCATAGAATGCACCAGAACGGAGTTCCAGCACCTTTTTTCGACGGATTTTCCAGAGTTGCATTCTTTTCCTGTTGTTGCCATTCCTATCCTCGTTTGCTTTTGAAAATGCCCCACTGGCGGTACGGTGCGAGCACCACAGCCAGAGCGTGGCTTGATTGGACCATGTGGTGTGGAAGCAGATGGTGGCGGTGGGAGATACATAAACATGGAGGCCATCTTTCATGAGAGGGTGAGTGAGCCTTTTGCCTTCCCTTACAGAAGGTGGGGTGTGAGGTTAAAAAGAGGCAAAACGAGAGGAAAGAAAGGTGGCTGGCGTGGAAGCTTGCCCGACAGCTAAACTTTGCTGTTTCGGTTCCTTGGGTAGTTCAAAGGCTGGGATGTCTACGAAAATCTCTTTTTAGTCTTTTATACTTTATATTCAAACTGCAGAGGGGAAGAATAAGAATAAAGCCAATGTCTTGTGATTTGGAGGTATTATTATTAATAATAATATATATTAATTATGTATTGGTCAGATGTAAAGGTAGACCTACAGTATGAGGTTTAATCAGATCTATTTATTAAATTGGGTTTAACTTAAAGGTAAATTAAAAGTAATCTGTTCACTGACAAAGTTTCAACTTTAATTTGTTTCAAGTCAATATCCATATTAAAAACTCCAAATGTAAATTTTTCCACCTTGTTTGATAACTTCTTAAAAATAATTCAATCTTTTACAAGCAACCAAATTTTGTTTTATTGGGCCAATTTCATTCCACATAGAAAGCTGACATTTCCACTCATTAAACTAAATCGGTATGCCAATGGTAAATGTCCCAAAAGATTAATAAAATGCCTTCTTGTAATTTAAAGCCACACAGTGCATCATAACATTAATAGTATTAACTTACCTTGAA
The DNA here is from genome assembly GCA_023970755.1 of Azemiops feae. Classification (NCBI taxonomy): domain Eukaryota; kingdom Metazoa; phylum Chordata; class Lepidosauria; order Squamata; family Viperidae; genus Azemiops; species Azemiops feae. Next base: position 294,659 of record JALGBA010000082.1, on the reverse strand, counting down.
CAAAATCCTAGTCTTTTGGATACACTAAAAATTGAAGGGTTTTTTTTTTAACTACAAAGGTAAACCTTGTAGGGAAGGCAAGGCAGGTTGTATGACGTGTGTGAGTTCCGGCATTTTTTTTTTATATATATACAAAAAAAGCATTGATAATAACAATTACTATTATAATAGCCAACTAAAGATGGCTACCATTTTCTCTGGTCTTCATTTGTAAGCAAAAGAACTCTAATCCACAATATTTTAAAACTAATAATCAATTCAGAGCACAGCTTCAGATTATATTCCCCCCCCCCTCAATATTAGTCTCCAGCTCAAAAACTGTTCAAAATGTGAATAATATCAAACATTATGCACTGAAGTGAGGATGTGAAGAAAAATAATATATGAAAATAAATGTGATTTTCCCCCCCCTTATATGTTAATTGCAGACTGATGTCGAAATGAGTCAGGACATACTTTTTCACTGATTGAATGGCTGGATACAAGCAAAACAAAGATGGGTCAGAAACAGACTGATTTGTCATACTGCATTTGTTATCATTTTTAAAAGCAAATATCAAGTCACAAATTTCAACATGTTACTTCATACCAAGTGCAATACAACTGGTATACTAGATCAAGTTAAGGTTGTGTGATTTGGCAAAGTACAGTATGCACTGAAGCTGGAATGCAGAATCTGAAAGCATAATTTGAATCACTTTGCAAACCTGGGGCTTTTTATTAATTGTAATTGAAAATGACCTTACACCCGCTCTCCTCCACCCCAGGAAGTTAATAGTGACAGGGTGAAATACAACAATTTAAAGAAATATGGTGGTTAAAATTATAAATCTGTCTCAGGAGGCAGAACAGAATTAAAAAGAGCTGCTGTTGGACATAATGCTAATAATAATCTATTAAACTGTATGCTGCCCAATTCTCAGTAACTCTGGGAAGCTCACGACAATAAAAGAAATTGTAATAAAGTCAATAAAAGTTAAAGATAAAAGATGGCAGGTGTGATGAAGCAAGGGGCCTTCTTTTCTGTCACCAAAGGCCGCCGTGAAGAGCCAGAGCTGAATGGCTTTTAGCATCTGAAAAACAATAGTAAATAAGTTGTACTGAATTGTGACTTGCCCACAAATCTGAAACTTCTAAATATGGTTTAGGTTTCAAACCACATTTGTTTGGTATGATATACGTGCTAAGATAATGGAGGGGTTTCATATAATATGCTTATACCATAAACCATGATTTACAAGTTATTGTGGTATGTGACTAGAATTACGGTTTAATACATTGCAGAAACGTGGTCTAAAAGTAAAATCTCTCCACCTGGGAATCACATATTGTAAAATGTCAGCCAAAATGAGGGTTGTTTATTTGGGGTGAACTTGATAATTGAAACTGGTTATTGTGGTTTATAAATTGTAATTCATGGTTTAGCATTATAGGAGTACCTGGCTGCTAATGTGTTGCTTCACAAAGCAAACTACAGCTCTATGTCACAATATAGCCAGTGAAATAATGCTGGTTGCATGGCAATTATAATAAAGCCTCCTTTGAGTCAGCTTCAGCTCTTGATGACTCACCGCCATATTTATGTACGTATACTAGTTTTCTTGGTAATTATTCAGAAATTGCATTGCTTTCCTCTTGGGTTTTTTTTATGTCTTAGGCTAGATTACCAGATATTTCTTGATGTTCTCCTAAGGAAATGCTAACCTGGTCTGCCTCTGCTTACCTTTCTGAGATTATCAAGATCTGCTAGTTGCTGCCACTTAACCAGCCATGTAGCCTCAGTTAAGCAGCAATAGCCATATGAACTCAACATTAAGAAAACCAAAATCATGGCATCCGGCCCTCTCAATTCCTGGCAAATAGATGGGGAAGAAATGGAGGTAGTGACAGATTTTATCTTCCTGGGCTCTAAGATCACCACAGATGGGGACTGCAGCCAAGAAATTAAAAGACGCTTACTCCTGGGGAGGAAAGCTATGGCAAATCTAGACAGCATACTAAAAAGCAGAGATATCACCCTGCCAACAAAAGTACGTATAGTCAAGGCCATGGTTTTCCCAGTTGCAATCTATGGCTGTGAAAGTTGGACCATAAGAAAGGCTGAGCACAAAAGAATTGAGGCCTTTGAACTACGGTGCTGGAGAAGACTCCTGCGAGTCCCCTGGACTGCAAGGCGATCAAACCGGTCAGTCCTAGAGGAGATCAACCCTGACTGCTCCTTAGAAGGCCAGATACTGAAGTTGAAACTCAAGTACTTTGGCCACCTAATGAGAAGGAAGGACTCACTGGAGAAGAGCCTAATGTTGGGAAAGATTGAGGGCAGTAGAAGAAGGGGACGACGGAGAATGAGGTGGCTGGATGGAGTCACTGAAGCAGTAGGAGTGAGCTTAAATGGACTCCAGAAGATGGTAGAGGACAGGAGGCCTGGAGCACGGGTCGGCAACCCGCGGCTCCGGAGCCGCATGCGGCTCTTTGAGGCCTTACCTGCGGCTCCGGAGCCTCCTCCGCCATTTTGGCGAGCGCATGCGCGCATGCGCGGGCGGGTGCGGGGGGTGCGCGAGCGCATGCGTGCATGCGCGGGCGGGTGCGGGGGGGGGTGCGCGAGCGCAGGTGCGCATGCGCGAACGGCGCGCGCATGCGCGAACGGCGCGCGGGTGCGCATGCGCGGGTGCGCGGGGCGCGCGCGCATGCGCGAACGGGGGTCGCGCGGGTGCGCGGGGCGCGCGCGCATGCGCGAACGGGGTCGCGCGCATGCGCGGGTGCGCGCGCATGCGCGAACGCGCGGCTCCCAGCGTTTTTTTTTTTTAAGCTAAATGGGTCCGTGCGGCTCATCCGACGTTTCGGATGGCCGACCCATGGCCTGGAGGAACATTGTCCATGGGGTCGCGATGGGTCGGACACGACTTCGCAACTAACAACAACAACAAGCCATATGAAACCTAACCAAGCACCCTGGATCAACATCTGAGTATACAGGCTTGGGCTTATTGCTGATCCTGGGACTTTATGCAGACTCCAGAGCTGCCCGAACAATGAGGAGCATAAGAAGTGGCCACATTCCTATGATATGGTTGCCTTTCATGGATGTATTATGGGTGCCAATCCAAGAGGCAATCCATAATAATTGAGGAGGGCAACACCTTTCCGGCCAGCGGCACCCACTGTATGCAAACCACTGGGAAATTTCAGATTACCCCTCGCTCCCTCCTGCTTTTCTGTACTGTATTTTAAAAAGAGGATATTTATTTTTACACTCAAACCTTCCTGTATTTGGGGGTCGTTTTCAATTTCATACTGTGCCTTAGCCTTCAGGACTTGTGTGAGTTTATCAATAATGCTTTATTTTATTCAGATCATGAACCACTGCAGGTTGGTATGATGGGAACCTGCAGGTTATAAACAACGATGGACGTCTAAATAAATAGTCTTCCCCCTTTTTGCTTTTTCCGCTGGTCGGGAGTGAAAACTGGGTTTAGAGGGAGAGATGGCAAGCTAGAAAGATGAAGCCACGTTGCTCCAAGGTGGTAGTCTACCCGGGAAGAGGATCGCTAAAGGGAACTTGCAAAATTAGCCATAAGTAAAGGGAGGAGAGACAAATATCATCATCATCATCGTTTTTATTAACTTGGCTTTTATAAGCAAATTCCTTGTTGGGACGTGGCAGAGTCCCGTATTTCCCGCTCTGGGTAGCGGAAAAAATGCTCCTCCTGCTGGATCGTGTTCACAGGGCAAGCCATTGCCGGCTCGGGTAAACGTGACAACGCGCGCTATCTTCTGCCCCAAGCAGCCTCGTTTTGGGCGCCGAGCAAGGCTGCATCGGGGCGCATCGGCTATCGGTATCGCTGGAAAGGGGCCTTCCTCCTATAGCCGATCGTCCCCCCCCTCCCAATTCCCCGATCCGGGAAGCCGCTCCTTGCGCCCTCCACCCTCTCCACCCGGTTGGCCCTGCTGCCATGTGGCAGGGGGAGCGAGCAGCAGCCGGGGCTGCAGGGGGGCGATTCCCTTTTGTCTGACGGAGAAAATAAGGTTCCATTTATGGCGGGCGAGAGCGGGGAGGAGGAGATCAAAGGGAGACATCAAAGGCAGCGTCTCTTTCTCTATTAACGTGTTCCACATTGCGCTGCCTGCTGCTCTTGGGCCAGGCTAGCCTCCCGGCGGCGCAATCTGCCGCAGGATCCCCATCGGGATCCCCAGGCCTGCGCGGGAGAGCGAGGCAACCACTCCAGGATACGACGACGAAACGGCCCTGCGGGTTTCCAGCGGGCGCGCAACGGCACGGACGGCCACTCCTCGTAGTGGTTTATTCCTCATTTTCCGACACGGCTATTTAAGAGCCGGTTGGGGTGCCTTTTCCCAAATAATTCATCTTTAAAGCGGGAGGTGGCTTTCGGTTAGATTAGAGGATTGTCCGGTAAGGAAGTCGAGGAGAGTCTTTGGCCTGTCCTTCGCTTTTTTTGGGAGGGATTGTTTTAAGTTCAAGACCATTATTATTATTAAAGGCAATACACTGAGCACTTTTTAGATTCCAATGTGTTCCCCCCCCCGCCGGGAAAATGGACATAAAGAAGAGGACTGCGTGTTCAGTATGGAGCAATCGGTAACTTGAAGGACACAAGGATATTTGGCTTCCTAAAGGCTACAAAAGTTTAGGTAGCCTGACTTGGTGGCCTGCAGGCCATGCCATCTGATGCAGGGATCATTAAGTCTGCGATCCTCTGGATGCATTCTCGGATTTACAACGTCTGTACAGCTCTTGGTTTTTGTGCAGATATGCCCCCTTCTGGGTTGTCCTATTCTCCCTCCACTCCTCCTCTCCCCTCCCATCCAAGAGCATTCCATGCTCCCACAACTGTATATTAAGTTTCCTGGGGAGGGGGGGGGAGCGGAAGCTTCTAAATGTGTGACCAAATGGACAACAATTCACTAGGACTGTTGATCAGAAACTGCGAGTCTGAATTCTTGTAAGCTAATAGTTGTTGCTATTTTGTCTTTGCCAGACATTTTCTATTGCCTTCATTTTTTCCAAGTATCGGGTTCTTCTCCAGAGCCTTCTATCCTCCCTCCCCCCCCCCTTTATATTTTTGAAAACCTGCTGGCATTGGTCCTCTCATGCATTTGTTTGGCTAGAAAAGAATACACACTTTTGGATGCTTATATTGGATAAGATTAATGAAAGTGCTCAATCTGTATTTGTCTCTGTCTAATTTACACTGCTGGGAATTCTTGCCTGTACAAAATGCCCAGATTTTAAGACAGCAAAATCACAACATAATCCTCATATTCGTAATTAGAAAACAGATTTAGTCCATGCTATCATATGTTCCTATAAGGCCTAACTCTTATTGAAACACATACAAACTCAGTCATTCAGATGTGTAAAAAATGGCAGTTTTAAGCTTTTTTCTACCTTGTGACAATCTTTTCCGCACTGTTAGAATGAACCATTCCCCCCACCCAAAAAAGTTATCAAAATGAATGATAGAGCCATCATTTTTACATGCACTTTGGTGTGGTTTACTTTTTTATTCCTTTATACATTTTCTCTGTAAGTAATCAACACACTTTGTCCAGTTTAGTGTCATGTTAAAAGTCATTTAGTCTGTTACCTTACCACACAGTAAGGAAAGATAAAGATGCACCAAATATGCTGCATTCTTAAGACGTCTACCGGTAGCACAGACTCATTAGCCAAAGATTCTAATTTTCTTGAAACCCGTGAGAGATTCTTTAACTTTCATTCAACTGGGCTTGTAAATCACACTGACATCTCCATGGAATCAATCATCCCGTAATAAATAAAGCTACTTTTCTTGAGCTACCAAGTTGCTTATTAGAAAACACGAATAAGAATAATTGAAGAGTTTAATGGCTTGTATTTTAAATTAAACGTTTGGGTGTAAGCAAAGAATGCTACTTGAATTCCACATGGTCACTCATCTTGTAATTTATTTTCCTTCCTTTTGTAGACATCCTGAATCTACCCTGTAAGGTTCCTTCAATCCCAGGCACTTCTCCTATTTTTGTTAGAAGAAAAATAGTCCTTCCCAGTTTTGGAGGAAAGTTATGATGGCCAGCACGTAAACAGAATGAATAGCAAACTGGATTGGGGGTGGAAAACAACTTTTGCCCCAGTTTTCTGATACCAGTGTTACAGTTCTGGCACCCTGCTGAGCCATTAAAAATCAATAGAATTTATTTCTAAGGCAGTTGGCTTTGGATTTACTTGTTATGTCCTACTGTGTCGATATTTCTAACAGCTTCTCCGGTTTACAGTGGGACTAAAAACCTAAACTTCCCAGCATAGATATATGATTTTATATATTTGGATCCCTTTCCATAGTGGTGCCTACAGCAGTCTTACAAAATACAAAGAAATAGAAGAAGGCAGTGGCAAATTACTTGTATACACTTGCTCAGTGTATATTTGTTATATTTGTTACATGGACATATTCTTGAAGTCACCAAAAGTCAACCATGTCTCCTAGGACAGTTGATATCCTTTTTTAGGTCTACTCTGTACAATAAGGTAAGGTACAATGAGCTTGTTTGGTTTTGGCTTATCATATTTTTAGGCATGATAGCTTATGAGGCAGGAGGGGTGTTTTATGAATCTAGTCAATTGTAATTTATGCAATGAAGTTTAATCAATACAGTTGTGACTTTGCGCAACCTGTATACTCAAGCACAATAATGGGGGGCTGTAACAATGCTTAGATCCAGATAAGAAAGCTAAGCTGTAAGAAGATTTGCTCAGTTTAGAGATATGGTATGTGTGAGAACCACTTTGGTCTAGAAGTTATGGAATCAAGCTAAAACTAGGAAATTGTGAGTTCTAGTCCTGCCTTAGGTGTGAAAACAAGCTGGGTGATTTTGAGCCAGTAACTCTCTCTCAGCCCAGCTCACCTCACGGGAAAATAGGAGGAGGACCTTGAGCTATTTAAAAAATAATAATAAAGGTGGGATAATAAATAAACAAACACATACACCCAGATTGTGTAGTTTATTGAATCTTTTATAATAGGAGCTGATAATACCAGTATGAGGCCATGGGCATGAAGGATGCCTAAATCCCCTGATCTCTCACAGATCATCATTGCTAATAATTAGTGGCATGGACTCCACTGTTTTAAGACAGGAAACGCACCCTGTAAAGTAGGCTTTATTTAGAGTAGTGTTCACCCAAATGGGGAACTGATTTCAATAGACCAGGGGTGTCAAACTCGCCACATCACGTGACATGTCCTGACGTATCGTGACTTTTTTCTCCTTGCCGGAGCTGGGGTGGGTGCAGCTTCTGCATGACGCATCCGGCCCGTGGGTTGGCAGTTTCACACCCCTACAATAGACTATCAATTATTTAATAATGCGTTATTTAAAGTAGTGTTTATTACATTCATATATTACATGTTTGAGGGTCAACGGTGAACTATCTGAAACTTCATGATGGGGTCAATGAGCTGAAGAGTTTGGGGAGCGCTGATTTAGAGCAATAACCTGGAGCCCTCCAAACTTTTAAGAAGAAACACTAAAAATCATAATCTTATCTAAATGACACAGTTTGGCCTGCTTTTTATAACTGCTCCCACAAAATTCATGAAGTCCACTAACTACCAAAAAGTTGTGCTTGTCAAAGATTGGTTTTAGCATGATGTGTAAAGCCAGAAATACATTACGCTTACTTAAAAAAAACATCCTGTTATGGTGAGGTAGGGAATTTTTTCTGAGTTAGGGATTGAAACTTAGCCTCCCAAATTGTTAACTGAACCCAATTTTAGTTTGATTTAGATATGAGGAGAGGAGAAGGTTATAGGTGAGAAAAGGAGTATTGTATCTCACAGAGGAAGACTTATACTGTACTTTATCTTGCTCCAAATTCCCAAACCAAGCCCATATTTCTCCACAGAAAGTGTTGTGATGAATTTCAGTACTGCAATTTTGAGTAATGCCTTCATGCAATGTGTGAATTTGTTCTGTGCTTTTTTTCTAAAGTTTGTCTGAGTTCATAGATTGTAGAGGTTTAAATTGATCCTGTGCTGAAATTTGTTTTCCACTTTCTCAAAAGCTTTTGTTCCTGCAAAAGAAGTCCTGTTGTTCACCTTTATTCTCAGGTTGCTTGACATATTATTGAAAATAAATCTTCATATTGAATGAGATAGAAAAAAAAAACCCCAAAATGTTTTCTTTGTGGTGTAGATGATTCTGATTATAGTTATAGTTCTAACATTACAACGACTTGTATTCATTCATAAAATAGGTGGTAGGTCCAGACTTCACTTTAGCCTTAGGATAGACCTATTGAACGTAGGGCTTAATTTAATCTTAATTGACTTCAAAGAGTTCTGATCTAAGCCATAGCCAAATATGAATCCATTCCATTGTAACTTTTCCTTTCTTTCCTATTGTGAATTAACAATGTTTGCCGTTTCCAGTTACAGTTTTTCTGTTTTGTCAAATCGTTATTTGCACATGTGCCACATTTGAAATATCACTGTCAGAAAAATTAAACATACTCAAGCAGACTGCCTTTGATATGACAGATTTTTCTGTTTTCCTTTTGAACAGAATATTTTCCGCCTTGCACACAAATGCTCTGCAGGGCAGTCTAAGGTTGAGTTGAGGGTGGGTGTCCCGCCAGCCTAAGAGAAAGATGCAATCAGTTGATTTGATAAAGAATTAACAGTAGAGCCTTTGGATGGATTTCGAGCACCAGCCAAATTTTGGGACTGAAAGTGACCAGACATATTGTACAAACCCCCCCCCATGCACAGGCAAAATCCTTGAAAAGTACACTCTTTAAAAACTTACTGATCTCCACGGGGAAGTGTTTTGCACTGGAGACACCATCATGCTTACCTCTATTTTATGCACTTAAAAACATCCATGTAACCCCCTTCTCATCTATGTTTTGGGAGTTGTGTGTCAATCACACGATACAATTTAGGGAAAGGCGTCTTCTCACCATTTCCAGCATGATGTTAGAGAAACAACCCAATGCATCGCTCCCAAACATTGGCTTTTATTTCAATCAAGAAGAGTGCAAAAGTGATGCACAGCTCTTCAGGATTAAACCCTTAAAGGATTTTATTTTCAAGCAACACTACGTAGAAAACACCTTAATCTTGAACATCCATGTAAAGGTGTCAACTGCCAGGGACTCTTCTGGGATTTATATCTGAAAATGAATTCACTATTATGTACATCATTGCTTCAATTGGTGTTCAGTTATATTGCATAAGATATGACAATGAGAAAATTATAAGCATCATAAGAAAAGGAAATTCTCTGGGTGAGAGTGATTGAAAGAGAGTGATTCTACAAGGTCAGTGAAATCTAAGGCTAAAATTGTATGAGTGTGTATTTTTTTTTCCTCTGTAAAATCTGTCAAATTTGAAATACCGAGGCAGTTACTCTTTTTAAATCTGTCTTGACTAGGTCTGCAATTTCCTTTTTTGAGGAGCATCTTTTTGGCCAGAAGAAATAAAATTGAATCATTGTTTATTAGTAACATATTTCTTTGGTGGTCTTTTTAGTAATCAATAGGGTTGGTAAGTTTGCAAAAAATTTGACCAGGAACTAACTATCAGTGGAAAGAATTATGCATTGCAGGTGAGAATGCCTTTATTACACATTGATTTCAGTGTTTGGAAAAGAAAATGAAATATCACAGATGAGAGAGAGAGATTTTTCTATGGAACATTTCTGCCCCCCAGAAAAGTCTTACGATTAACCTAGAATGTCTGCTGGTCTCAACATGAAGTAATTCTGGTACTTTGGCAGGGTCTATCTGGGTTAGGAAATGGAACAACAGAGGCAGACCATAGTGCTAGCTACGTAGACCCTTCTATTCAATTGCTGCTTACGTATATCAAATCTTCCTTTACATTTTTGTAAATTGTACCAAACGGAAAATGTATCTAATTTCTTTCCTTAGTTCACTGCTTCTCAACATGGTAGTTTTTCTTTGGGTAATGACGCACAATCCCATTTACCCAATCACAATTTTTAAATTGACTTGAAGTGTTTTACCTATATTGAGTAAAAAGGACTTTCTGATAAAATGGTTTTGGGTAATGGAAGAAAAAGTTGGGAAAGCACTGTTCTAGTTCATATTTTAGAGAAAGAGAAAGAAAAATCAAAAAGCACCCTTGATTACTATCACAGGATAATGGTGGCGGTGTCTTTAGGTCCCTGTTAAAGCATTTCTGCCCATCTTATAATCCACAAGATCGTATGAGACAAACCACTGATTATATTTCTCAATTAAGGTAGTCTTCCCATTTTTGCAGCCGTATGGTAGCCTGCCTACTTTGATGAGGCCACTGTATATGGTTGATGGGCTTGCATTTTGCATGGTGAGTTTAAAGCTGTGCAGGTTTCTCCTAAAAATTGTCTATAATTGAAACCTACAGAAAGGCTCATCAACCTGATAATTGGAAATATAAATCCCTTAATTCATGGCCATTCAACATGCAACTGGGGTTGTTGCAGTTTAATATTTCTGGAAGGGGCTAGCCATGACTAGCCAAGCCATCTGGCTTCTGCTTTAAAGTATACTGTCCATACTGTAGGAAGCACTAACAGCATGTGAATTCCTTCTCTGTGGCTATCGTATGATTTCTTTATTTATTTAGAACTATTAATGTAGTGAACACTCTCAAGAGAACTTTGCTTTAAGGGGTTTACAGTCCAAATAGAGGAAGCGATAGGTGAAGTAGGTAGGAGAGTGAAAGTATTGAATACACAGGTGGAAAGTAGATGATGTTTTAAATTATATTTCTTGTGGTTTGGATACTAATGTACGTTCCGTACTATAAGATGCAAGATCTGCAGGGATAGTCCAAAGATTTCTTGAGAAACAAAAATTTTAAGGAAGGATTTAAAGGAAGTAATGCAGTTAATTGCATAATGTTGTTTAAGGAGGTAATGGAAAATGCAGAGTTTTCAGAAAGCAGATCTTTTTAAAGCTACGTAGAGATGGTAAGAAGCAAAGTGTCCGAATATAAGAACAGACTTAAAGGAGGTGGACAACATTGGCTGATCTTAAAAGTTAACTAGCGTTTGTCCTGATTAGTAACTGAATGCAAAATCCAAGGAAATTCCAGGTCTATATAAGGTAGTTAAGAAAGGAAGAAAGATATGTGCACATACCTACACCCAGTGCTTTTTTTGAAGAAAAAAAAGGTGCCGGAACTCACACATGTCATACAACCCGCCTTGCCTACCCTACAATGTTCCATCCAAAAAAGGTGCCGGAACTCCGTTCTGGGCGTTCTATGACAAAAAAAGCCCTGCCTACACCCACATCACACACCAGAAAAAGGGAAAACAATTGTGTCCATGTAATCTCTAGGAATTGAAGTCAACAGGAGGAAAAGTTGGTTGTTTTTAAAAATGAAGAGTTTAAAACGAATGAGGGTTGTAGGGTTGGAAGGAAAGGAGGTAAAGCTTGTATGAAATCCAAAGCAGACAAGCAGCTAAAATGGGCATTTCAGGAGAGCAGGAGTCATGTGGCCAGAAGGATAAAAGGTGGATAATTCAGCAGCACCAACTGGATGAAAGTGAGACAGTGAAGGTGAAACACTGAAAAAGAAAGAAAGGAAAGAAAGAAAAAGAAAGAAGAAAGGTAAAGGGAAAAATAGGGTATGAAGAAGTATTTCATTGAAAGAAAAAGGAAGAATATATCTGTAATGCTATAAACTGGGGGCACATCCTATCCACCCCCCCTCCCCGTGAACTCCTAAAATCCTGAAACTCCCAAGAGTTCCCTTCAACAGTTGGTTTCAGGCTGTAATTTTAAATATGACAGAAGGAGGGAATAATTAAATGCAGAAGAGGTGATCATATTGAGTGTATTTGATCAATTTAATTTTAATCGTATTTAACCTGAAACAAGTGCAAGTTTTGAGCTTGGTTCCACCTACTTTGGGAATGCAGCTGGCATGATGCTCAAAAGATCAAATGTGCATCCCTGGTGGAATAGAAGAAATATCAGGTAATGGGCTGAACTGAAAGGCAAAGAGACAAAAGGAAAACTCCAACCTCATACCTGATCAAAAAGGCAGAGAGTGACCTTGTGGATGATAAGAAGAATGAAGGCAGAAAGGGAGCGTCGTGACGAAGAATCTTGGAAATATGGGGTGTGAGATGATGAAGAAGTACTGAAGCAAAGCACATACTGTACAATATTGGGGTTGTAAGATTGGGTGGAAGGTGAAATATCTTCTTTGATAGAGTCGTATGCCTTCCGCTGATACTGGAAAACTATAGAAAGGCTACTCCAGGGACAGCTTTCTAGGGAAAACAATAAAGGAAGGTGAAGGTTCCCAATAAATTGAGGTCAAAAAGGGCAAGAGTGTCCTTCTATTGGATGACTGAAAAAGTAACTATAGTAGAAAGGTAGAAAGAAATAAACGATAGACCAAGGTTAATAGTAATTCTATGGTACTGTGTAGATTAGAAGAAGGAGATGATGGGATTGAGTGGTAGAATGTTGACGCTTCTTTGTGCAGCCCTTTTGTCTTCTCCACTTGTATTTACTGCCTGACATTTATCATCTGTTAAAATAAATATAAGTTGGCGGAAGTGAGTGGGTGTATTCCCTCAGTGCTTATATTTATATTTGTAATGGTGTTATTAAACACAAGTTAATAAGTTGGTCTTAGAAAAGAATGATCTTGCATAACCTTTAATTGAGTAGGAATCTAAACCCACCAGCTTTAATATTGTCCACTCTACCACAACTTGATTCCTTCAAGGGTCATCAGGTCTGATTGCTGTCTGAAGTTGGCCATTCAGCCTTTGATTAAAAGCCTCTTACTATAGGAGCATCCGGGATACAAGGACAGAGAGAGAGATCCTTAACTATCTTACCAAGCAGTTATGAGGTAAGCCTCGGTAGGAAGGAATAATAGTACATTTGCCAAATAAGGTGGATTTGCAGCAACATTTTGGAAGGCCCAGAAATCCTGTGTTTCTTTCCATGCTCATTTGAACATTGACACACAAGAATTGCATACTGTTGTAACGACTGACCTCTACTGGACAATGTATTCTCCTGCAAATGTGCAAAGGGTTACTGTACCATTTCTTGTCTCCAAGAAGCTTCTTCAGGGTTGACTGTATGATGGGGAGGGATGGAAGGATTATATTCCTTTGTAGTCATCTGAAGAATATAATCCTTCCATTTCCCCCCTCCCAATCCAGTCAGAACTGAAGAAGCTTCTTGGATGAGAAGCGAAACGTCTTCCTCAAGGAAAAAAAGATAGCCCGGTTGCCTTTTGAAAAAGCACCTTAGAGACAACCATGACCTGGGTGACTGAGAATTTCCATAGACATGAACCATTTCTTCAGAATCATTGGAGTGAGGAATTATATCACGACATGTCATCACTGCTGAAGCTAACTCAACCAAGTCTCCAGGCACTTTGTAGGCTGACCTTGGAATAGCCACTTCCACTCTCCATTTAATAACTAGTTGCTTTTCTTTATAACTGAGAATAAATATAATTTAAAGCTGTGTTCATACCATTGTTTCATTGCATTACATTGGAATGAAATTTGAGTTGAATCAGATTGGTGATGCATAATTTCACATTGATGCTTCACTTCAAATACTGCCACAGATGAGTCAGTCACTTAGCAGCAGCTAGTATTCTTTTTGATTATTCTGTGAACTCAAGAGTAGGTGTAATCTTTTTCCTTTTATTTTTATTTTTATTTTTTTTGTTCAGTGCTGACTCCTGGAAACTGCCTGCACCCTGCCAAGGTTTTCGGGAGTACCGTAATTTACCCTTGCCTGCTTCCTAGGGCTGAGAGAAAACAACTGGTTCAAGATCACCCAGTTGGCTTTATATCTTAGGTGGGACTAGAACTCACAGTTCTCCCAGTTTCTAGCCTGATGCCTTAATTACTACACCAAAGTGGTTCTCCCTTTCCCCTCCATAAAGATTGTATAATAAACCTATAAGTGTCATGATGAATGTCAGTATTTGTCAGGGCTGACCACTTTCCTTTATAGATAATTCAGGCTGCAGTACTATGCATATGGACTTGGATATAAGTCCTGTATACCCTTGGAATTCCTATTCAGCAATGTCTTGAATACTGCAATATTGCAAACACAGTATGATTGATGCTGCCATAAGCCATGTTTCCAATATTATTTTCCAAGCCAAGTATGAATGCATTTTAAAGAAAATGTACTAAAATGATGTGTACATAGATAAAAACAACATATTTAAAAGGCTTACATATGCAAAATGAGTGCAGAATTTAAAAAAGAATAACTCAAGAAAATTTGCTTAATATGATCACTGAAATTTCATATAGCCTTTTGGTGAAATAACAGGCTGATGCACAGCCTGGGAAGAAAAGTCTTAAGGTTGGTTAAATGAAAAACTCTGAAATAAAACTTGACAGAATTTCCTATCTCTCACTGCGGCTATTCAATTACAATTAAGTAATATATTAGGTTACAATTCAGAATACAATTTAATTGGGAGATTAAACCATTCAAATGGTAAAAATGATTCTGAGAGGAGTAATTAGTGGAGCATGGATATTAAAAAAACAAGTGAAAATTATGGTAAATCTACTGTAATACAGAAAAGAGGTAAAAAATTTGTTTTGATATTTTATTTTATTTTCAGGTTTATATACGACTTCTACGGAACTCTTAACACTGACCATCTTTCATACCTCTTTTTTGCAACTAAGGTTAAAAGCATACAGTGTTTATAATAACAACACAATATAGCACATAATGCAAAGACAGTTTAGTGCCAGAGATGAGTATCAATAGTTCAATTAACCACTCAGATTACAAGAGGGAGCAGTTCACAAGATTTCTACTCCTACCATCTGCTTAAAAAAAAAAAAAAAAGTCTTTGGTGACCTGTCATTCAAAGGATAGATTTTTAAGCTATTTTGATTATTTACCTTTTATATACTTCCCAGGCAGTGTCAGGGATGGAGCTTAATCTGCTGGATGCAAGACCTGTACTTGACCTTTATACTTTTTTAAATAAAATTGATTACGTGCCATGCTTTATCTCTCATGACCAAATGTTGTGGCTTTGTTCTGGGGCAAGTGGAAGAACGGATGCTTCCTTTTAAAAACTGGATTTCTGCAAGGTATGGACACAGAGAAAGGGAAGGGTATATGCGTGTGTGTGTGTGTGTGTGTGTGTATAATAGTCTTGAAGATGTGAGTCTCAGGTATATTCATATTCAAAAACAAAAAAACAGATCACCGAGACTAAAGAATTTATTTAAAACTTAGCAGATGCTGACGAAAGCTAAGTTTTAAATAAATTCTTTAGTCTCGGTGATCTGTGTTTTTTGTTTTTGATATATATGTACATACTTTATTTTCTTCTATTACTCCCTACCCAACTATCTTGTACCGTTGGTTGGTCTGAACTGAAAAAGAGTGGCCAAGTAATTCCATTCATTTCTGCGGTGGAGAGCAGATTTGAGTCCAGATTGCCCCATGTAGAGAGTAAGACTGATCTTAATGCAGATATGCAGGAACTGTTACCTAAAAGCACAAGGCACTAAAAATTACATTGATAACAATTCAGAAGCAGTTCAGGAAGACACCTCTTTAATTCACAGGAGGAGGAGGAAGAGGAGGAAGCACAGCTCAGTCGGGCCTGCAGAATTCTTTTATTGTAGCCAATCTCAATAAAAGTAGTTTTAGCCTTCCTGTGGAGCCGATTTCATGGTCTGGTCTACCTAATGGAGCTGAGTCCTTTGCCTCGGTCACAATGCCACGCTGATTGGCTTGCTTCCTAATTTGAAGGGAGAATGTTGGTTTGTTCCCAACTGGGTGTTCTCCAGATATCTTCAAGCCTTCCAAAACCCAGGCAGTAGGCCAATGACTATGCGGAAAGAGGAGAATTATGGGAGTAGAAGTCCAGCCCATCTGGAAGGCACCAGGTTAGGGAACTGCACACCCCATCATCAGTGTCAATGCTCAGCCCATCAATTCCTGTTCTATAAATACTGGGGCTTCTTTAGAGACGATGGGCAGCCAGACTGATCGCTCAGTGTTCCCCCCTTCCCTGAAAGACCCAGGTGTTCATGGGGAAGGGGGGGGGGAAATGTTCTAGTGAACTGTTTCAAACTCTGGTTGTAATTGGTTCCAGACCCCAGCTGGCTGTTGCAGCATTGCATGGCTGGGGTGTTTAACCGCAAGGCTACAGAGCCTTGGCATGTGTCCTGCTCCAGGAACTCCATCAAAGCCGAGAGACCGTCCTGGCCCTTTGGATCCAAATTCATTCCAAATGTTCCAATTATCAAGGCCTCCCACCAGCATCTTTTGGCTTCTTGGCTCCAGGACAAAAATCCACAGATGAGGAGAAACAAACAGCCACGCCTTGCCCTGTCATCAGGCCAGCACAGAGGCTGAGGCCCTGCAAGCCAGTCTGGGAAGAGGCCTTTGGCCTGGCAGCATATGCTCCTCCTCCCAACAGCGTTCCCCCCCCCCCCATTTCCATCACAGATTTGGTGGAAATGAATGCAAAAGTTCCCAGGCCAGGATGTGTGGGGAAGAATTCAGGCGGTGGGGGTGGGGGTGGGGGGGGCGGAACGCCAAAATGTCTTTCTCCTTTCTTCCAGATCATGGCCACAGTGTGGGAAAACAGGAAGACCTCCACCCCTAGGATTTATTTATGTATCCATTTGTTTATAAAATCTATTTATACTATAGGGTTCTCTTTATGTTTTCAATATATGTCTGTGTGTGGATATATGGGAGCTTACATTGCACAATACAGGTAGTCCTCGACTTACAACAGTTCATTTAGTGACCGAAGTTACAATGACACTGAAAAAAGTGACTTATGACCATTTTTCACACTTAGGACCGTTGCAGCATCCCCATGGTCATGTGATCAAAATTCAGATGCTTGGCAACTGACTCATATTTATGACGGTTGCAGTGTCCCGGGGTCATGCGACATTCCGACAAGCAAAGTCAATGGGGGAAGCCAGATTCACTTAACAACCATGTTACTAATTTAACAACTGCAGTGATTCACTTAATAAATGTGGCAAGGAAAGTCATAAAATGGGGCAAAACTCACTGAACGAATTTCTCACTTAGCAACATAAATTATGACCAATTGTGGTCGTAAGTTGAGGACTATCTGGACAAGATCTGATGCGTTTGTACAATTAAACAGAGATGACCTGGATATTCATGTATAACCCTGCCATGGTTCCCATCAATATTTCCTCGTCAAAAACCAGATCCATTTGAAAGGATAAGAGAAAGAGGCACAGCATTCTAGAATTCCATGTAGCATCCTTTTGGATAGAATGATCCAAGGAAAGTATGTGGCTATTGACTTTCTGGCTGCTGAAACATCCTATTTTCTAGCACTTCCTTCTCCCTTTGTCTTTTTGGAGAAGCTTTTTTAAATCTTCCAGGGCCTGCAAAGGGAGGCGAAAATAAGTCACCCAAGAATCAGCATAGTTTTTCCTGTTTCAGTGTGATGTCTGGAATATCTAGGGTCCTTGGTTCCATCCCCCCCTTTTTCTTAGTGAAGCAGTGGATGGCATGCATTCCATTATGAAAAAGGAGATGAAGTAATCGAGGTAAAATAACAGGATATGCATTGATGGGGCAGAAGACTTCCCCACATTAGTTTGGTTGTTTTATTGTCCAAGGGGAAGGGTACTATCTACACCAGTTCTGAAGCTGGCCTGATTTTTTTCTTTATTTCAGAAACAGGGTTTGCAGATCTGCAACCCCTCTCCACACCCTTTTGGAGTAAGCTCTTTTTTTGAAATTGAACTTTTGGGAAGTATCAGCTGGAGAACACTGCTGAATGGAGACGCGAATGGGAGGATCCTATCACCTGGACCATTGGTGACCATAGGATGGAACTGAAATGTGTTTAAAGACCTGGATCTTCTATCAGTTTGACTGATCTGCCTTGTTTCCTACACTATTTCAGGAATTTTATGCCTGTGCATCCTAAATTCTCTGGCTCCAGACTTGTCCTTCGTGTATTCCAAAATTTCACAGAATGGCACCAGTTTTGTGCTGGTGTCACCACAAACCTTTTCTTGTTTGAGGTATGAATTAGGCCAAAACCTCCAATTTGTCAGAAACATGAGAAGTATTCCGTGTACATAGGAATGCCTTTCTAAAGTGGTAAATGTGTCTTTCATTACTCTTGCATCAATCAAGACATGAGCTCATGGGTTACAATTGATTTAATTTGTGGATATAAAGTCATTTGAATCATGGTACTTAATAGATCATTTGTATTTCAAGGAACAACTTAAACAATAGATTGGGACTTTGGCTATAAAACTCTCACCATTCTCTCTCACTTTTGTATAATTTGTTCCCTACCTCTGGAATTCATTCCAGAATATTTACATTCATCATCATTACATTTTTTTCCAAGCATCAAGAATTTTTTCCATTTGACCATCTGCACTATTGTACATATGTATATATATGTGTGTGTGTGTGTGTATATTTGTTTTCGTAGATTTTCACGGGTATAGGTATGCAGGTCTTGGCGTATTCGGGTCTTTTCCCGTGTAAGATTGAGAGTATCTTGGCGACGTTTCGACAAGGTCCCACTCGCCATCTTCAGGCTGGTGTCTTCGGCTTCATGCTTGTGCGAGCAAAGCGTGTTCGGACTTCGAGTTTCTCGTAGGTCCTGGTCAGCTGGAAGGTTTCCTCCTCTACGGGGGATATATATACCTGCATAAGCAGCGAATGGATTAATTTTTCTTTTTATTATGGTAAATATTGAGAAATATAACACGTACAAACAAAAGATGTTTGGGGGTCCTCTGTAATTTTTAAAAGTGGGGAAAAGTCCTGAGAGAAAAAAGAAACATGCCATAAAACATTGCTGACTGGTTTAAGAGACAGAAACTGCTGAAAAACCATCCCCTTTATTCCTTTCCTTATATAAAGAGTTGGGGACCCCTGCTGTCGGGATCCTGAGTTTTTCAGGGCCAGTGGCAAGAAATTGTGGGAACTGTAATCTGAACACAGTGCTTAGCCCTGCTCAGATTCTAAGCTTTGCAGCAAAAAGATCCAGTGCTTGGAAAGACTAACTAAAAATTGCCTAGGGGAAAATTATTTCTGCATATTTCCCCCTGGACCAAAAGGGGTCCTGTCCTATTCTTTGTACCAACACAAGCAGCACAGCGCTTGTCAATAGTTAAGACTTGGAGAACTTACTATTAGCGTAAGGAGAAAAAGAAACAGGGCGAACCTCTCTTCCCATTATTTATTTCTAAACCCAGAAAGAATGAAGTACTTTATCTTGGATGGCTTGGCAAAGGACTTCCCCAAAACGGACATGGATGATGGGAGGTGTGCTGTTTTAAAGATCTAGCAACACTTTTTTTTGCAACCAAAATAAAACTGCAGGAGGCGCAAAAGATGCTCTTCTCAGGCTGTGGAATCAGTAACACAACTTCTTTACCAGCAGACGGAACGAAACCTGCTAGCTTTGTGCGCATTTTTGGATCCTCTTCATATTTCATGCAGGAAAAAAAAAATATATCAGTGATTATTTCAAGATTCACTGGCTATTCCATGGAAAATAGCAAAGCACACGCCTGCCAAAATGTAATATCCAGAAACATCTATCCTTTAAAATTGCTGCAAGAGTGCAAAGCTATTGTGGTAGCCTTTAAAAACAAAAGCAAGTGTCCCTTTCTAATGAAATATATAAATTAAATAAAAGAGAAATTTGCTCCTTTTAAAAATGATGTCCAAAAGTTCCCACATCAGCATTTTCCAATGATGGCATACATTCGTACAGGTAGTCCTTGATTTACAGCCATTTGTTTAATGACCATTCAAAGTTCCAACAGCGCTGATAAAAGAGACAACTGATCCCTTCACAAGTCTTGCAGCACCCGCAAGATCATATGAACAAAATTTGGGCATTTGACATGTATTTATGATGGTTGCAGGATTCCGGGGTCATTTGATCGTCATCTGTGATCTTCCCAAACAGTTTCTGACAAGTAAAGTCAATGGGGAAAGTCAGATCGTCTTAATGGCTGCGTGATTTGCTTAACAACTGCAGCAGAAAAGGTTATAAAATTGGGTGTGACTCACTTAACAATTGTCTTAGCAACAGAAATTCTAGCCCCAATTGTGATTGTAGGTTGAGGACTTCCTATACCAGTATATTCAACCTCTCTTCATCATATCTGGATATTTTCAGCATCTGCTTTGTACTTAAGAGATTCACCTATGTGGTCCCTGCTCTTGACTTTCCTCTGCAAATAGAAAGAGACTTTTAAATGTTTTTTTTAAATTTATTTTATTAATAAGAAAAATGGCATGCGAACATCCTTCACCTGGGTGAACCATTTTCCTGTCACATACCTATTGCACATGGAGAGGAGAAAGCAAAACACAAAACCTAATCTGCTGTTTGAATTTCAGCAGACATGAAACAGCGAGATTAAAAAAAGAGTGGATGAAGGTATGCATCACCATTGGGTCTTCTGCAACGTTATTACATAAAAGCACAACATGGATACAAAGGCCCACCTTCTCCACTGCCCGGCATCAGGCTGGCTACCTTTTTTTTCTTCACCACAACCTCCTTAGTAAGTGATATTTTACTGTATTCGTATCTTCATTCTACGGGGGACATTTTGGGTCAATTAGATCTGTTCTAATAGTCTTAAATTGCCTGTGAAGATTTGGTGTCCCTGCATGTATCAAATCCCTTTTGTGCCGTTGGAAGTCCGTTTTTCAAAAGAACCCCCGGAAACCTGATCCCTGAAGTGCCGATCACCAAACCTGATGAAAGTACCATGTGGCATATTTGACAAATAGGATGGCATCTGAAGCATGAGGAGTTTGTCAATATAAACTTGAAGCAACTCTACATCTGCCTTATAGCACATAAATCCCAAGGGAACTATGAGCCACTTGGTTCGCATCCCAGTGTTTCCTGACATATTAGGAACAATTGGGTTGGCCACAGCTGCCTGATTAGAGATCACTCTACACAAAAGTCTATGCCGGTGTTTCTCAACCTTGGGAGCTTCAAGATCTGTGAACTTCAACTCCCAGAATTCCCCAGTCAACATGCTGGCTGGGGAATTCTAGGAGTTGAAGTCCTCACATCTTCAAGCTGCCAAGATTGAGAAATACTGGTCTTCTGTAAAGATACAGAAGTTTAAAAGACAGGTCATCCTCTATAATTCTGCGTTCAAATTAAGGTTACTCCAAATCTCAATAATCTATCCTTTGGATGGAGGACAAGTGTTGGCCCCAAGGAAATGCTAAGGGCTCTTAGAGTAGGACAGAAAGACAGAAACTTCAAGGAGGATTGCACACCCCGTTGTCAGGTCAGCATAAGCAAAAAGGGGAGAAATAGGTGAAGGAGGAACAGTGCAACACATCCCCCATTCAAACACATCCACTGTATAACAACTGAAACATTTTAAGTGAGATTACAATGGCAAGAATGTGTTGTGTCCAGGTGAGAAATTCCCAACTCACCATTTCTTCTCATATGTGGCACCCATCCCACTTCTTCAACTCTTATCTCATACAAGTTTGATCTAATTCAGCTAAGTGTTCTGTTAAAACAAAATGCATTTTTTTTTCTTTTTGTAAATTAGTTTATGCTGGGTATGTTGCAAAAAGTGAGTCCACTGAAGGGATGACTGACCACCCCAAGTTCATTGGCCAACCAGTCCATGCGTAATTCATTCGCCACTGAATTCCTATTCAACCAGAAGAAAAATCAGAGAATAAGATAATTGTGGCAATTATTGATTTTTGTCTCAGTCTGCAAGAAACAGACAACACAGTTGGCTCCAAAGTATGAACTGGCTTCCCCTAAAATATTTCAGTTGCTCACTTTATAAAATATCAGTTTTAGACAAAAAAAAAAAAAAAGCAAAGTGCTGTGTGGATAATGGCGTTAAGGATAAGGAACTCGGGCCCTTCATATATTTCTGAAGCCCAGGTCGTGGTATTTATCACCACTGGCTGAGACTATTGGCAGCTGTAATTAACAACATCTGGAAGTCTCCAGGTCCCTCCCTATGTTGACCAGATAGCTATGAGGGAAGGGAAAACGTTTGGATAGGAATGTTGTTTTCCTTCTTAACCCACATGGTCACTCTTCAAAACTGCAACAGTATTTAGCTTTGCCTAACTCAAATTAAAGAAACATCCATTTTAACTATTTAAGACTGGTAAGAAGGAAAAAAAAAGGTGCAGAGCACAGTTTTGTTCACAACATACATTTCTTGTCCCTAAACTGTGATAACCAACACCGGCAGCACAATTGTAAGCCTCCTCACCAAAGCACCCGGAAAGGGAGGAAAGCTTGCTTTAAAAAAGTTGCTTTAAAATGGGATTCACACCTTGAGCTATAAAAATACATCTGTATGAAAGGAGTACAAATCAATCCTTGCTTTACAGGACTGGACCATAGACTTTGCCCCTGCTCCTGTCCCAAAAGGGGGAGTTGCTTCTCACTAAAGAGAGAAAAAAAAACTATGAAAAATGCCATAGGTCATAGGCATTAGAGACTTGGGACAAAAACTCAGGTCCTGCTGGACATCTTGAATCATCCATTCAAACAACAAAGTCTTTGTGAATGACGAGCACACACGGACAAATAGAACTAGTCAAAAGGGCGAATGACTGGACAAAAGCAATTAGGAAGCGTTCCTAATGGGACCAGCAAACAAAATGCAGAAGCAGGTCGGGCACCTGCTGTCTGTTTCTTTCAGCCGCCTTCTGGCCAACCCCTTGCCTCCAACTGTCAATCAGATGAACAATAGCCTTCCTTGACCCTCCAAGGTCTTTCTTTGAGGGAATGGACATTCAGGATCTCAGAAGTCACTCAGAATGCTGATGTCGGCAAACTCCTTCTTGTACCGATGAGAGTATAAGCCAAGGAGAAAAGCCCACTTGAGGGAAAGGATGCTCCAGATGCAGGACAGATAGTAGCTCTGTGGATCTGTAAAGGCTGGGAAGAACAAGCAAATTGCAGCATCTTATTAAGTGGAAGAAGTAGTATACAGCTCCAGTGTTGATTACTTTGTTAACCAGGTTCATTACTTCCAATACCCACCCAGAATGCTCAATCTTCCACTGTTGCTGAACAATAGTCAAAGTGACTGAGGATTATGAGAACCATCACTCAGCAAATATCACTCAACAACATCTAGAGTCCCAGAGAGCCTTCACTTGTCCTAGACGCTGTCATTAAATTATAACTCCAGCAATCTCAGGCAAGATGCCCAACAGTCAGAGACAAGGAATTGAGCAACACCTGGAAACTGCTGTTCCTATGGCAAGTTTATGTCTTTGCCAGTTGCTAGCGTGATGCTTCAAGAATAACTCCTAGAATTTTTACCTAGCCTGCTGTGAAGAAACACATGGGAAAGCCCCCAGATTAGAGAAGGATGGCTTAGAGTGATCAAATAAACTTACAATGTTCTTTTTGGCAAATCTTAAAAGAGTTTATAAGACAATAAGGAGAGTGGTGGTTCATGTGGCTAGGATGCAAGGCTGACAATCATCAGGCTGCTGCCGTGTGATGGGGTGAGCTCTCATCACTCACTCCGGCTCCTGTCGACCCAGCAATTCGAAAGAAAATGACCGCGAATAGATAAATAGGTACCATTTTGGTGGGCAACTTAACAGGGACATGAAAGGACATCCTCTGGGCAACAGTGATGTCACCAGCTAATCCGAGAGCGAACGGTAAGACAGTATAAGGAAAGCCAATTTCCAAGCCATGTTGAGTATTTACCGGTCAAAGCCCACCCCTGGATTTCCCTTTTAAGGGAGTCATATTCAAGCATTATTGTAGAACCAAGCAGAATTAAGGCAGCACCGGTGCATCCAACCTCAAAATTGAGAAAGTGGATCTACAAGCACACAATGGCTTGAGCAAACAATTGAAAGGTTGTAGGATTATATATTCCGGCTCATATATAAATCTTTGCACCTTCACCTATTTTAGCAAAGGATCCTCCCATGCTGAGGTAGAGGTTTCTAACTCAGGAGTGGGGAGTCAGATGCTGCTGGGTTACAATTCTGATAAATCTTTGAAAACTGACCATATCAACTGGGATTAATGGAGTCCAATATTGATCAGAGGGTCCCACTCTTTGCAGACAGAATGTGGTGAAACTGTCTGATGGATTCTCTAAAAGAGGAGGAGGGGGAAGAGGAGTAGATTTCATGGCTGTCACAAACTTGGCTCTCCCTCTTTTTTTTTTTTTTTTTGGCTGCACAGAACTGCTAGTGTTAGACTCCAAAAGAGAACCAAATTATGGACTTACATTGTTTCTTTATGATAGCCAGGGCCAGGAATGTGCACAATCCCACCATGGAGAGTATGCCAAAGAAAATGCCAACACACATGAAGAACCTCAGACCTTTCAACCAGGTTCTCCAATAGTCCTGCATATACATCACATGTGTGATTAGGGCCCAGAGTGCCAAGACACCTGAATGAAACAAAAAAGAAGGAGAATCAATAAAAAGTGAGCATGTAAACTCCAAAGTTGATCAGCGGCTTTAACCAGCAAGTTTCTGCAATTTCCTTTAGGACAGGGTGACTTTTGACCCTTAAGAGGCACCCCAAAAAAGGGACAAGAGAAACGCTGTGCTTGATTTCAGTTCAGAATAGTTTAATACAATTCCACACATGGGTTACAGCCTGAGAATCTTCAAAATTGCCTACTTCATAGAAAACCTGCCCACCTAAGATGTGTTGGGAGAAAGTGAAAGTCCCTGCCCCACAAATGGCAGTGGAAGAATTCCTGGAGCTTCCCTCTTGTGGGATCAGTTCCCATCAAATCAAGAAAAGTGTTCTTACTAAGGTTTAGAAAGCCTCAGCGTAACAGAGATGGAAGGGACCTTGGAGGTCTTCTAGTCCAACCCCCTGCTCAAGCAAGAAACCCTATACCATTTCAGACAAATGGCTGTCCAATCTCTTAAAAATCTCCAGTGTTGGAGCATTCACAACTTCTGGAGGCAGGTTGTTCCACTGATTAATTGTTCTAACTGTCAGGAAGTTTCTAGGTTGCTTCTCTCTTTGGTTAGTTTCCATCCGTTGCTTCTTGTCCTGCCTTCAGGTACTTTGGAGAATAGCTTGTCTCCCTCTTCTCTGTGGCAGCCCCTGAGATATTGGAACACTGCTATCATGTCCCCCCTCGTCCTTCTCTTCATTAACCTAGACATACCCAATTCCAGCAACCGTTCCTTATATGTTTTAGCCTCCAGTCCCCTGATCATCTTTGTTGCTCTTCTCTGTACTCTTTCTAGAGTCTCAACATCTTTTTTACATCGTGGCAACCAAAACTGGATGCAGTATTCCAAGTGTGGCCTTACCAAGGCATTAAAAAGTGATATTAACACTTCACGTGATCTTGATTCTATCCCTCTGTTATTGCAGCCTAGGACTTTGTTGGCTTTTTTGGTAGCTGCCCCCCACTGCTGACCCATTTAAATGACTGTCTACTAGAATTCCAAGATCCCTCTCGCAGTTACTCCTATTGAGCCAAGTACCACCTATTCTATACCTGTGCATTTGTTTTTTCTTGCCTAAATGTAGAACCTTATTTTTTTCACCATTGGATTTCATTTTGTTAGATAGGGCCCAGAGTTGAGATTCTTCTGTATTTTGAGCATGTCTTCTGGAGTGTTGGCTACTCCTGCCAGCTTGGTGTCATCTGCAAATTTGATGAGTGCCCCTTCTATCCGTTCATCTAAATTATTGATGAAGATATTGAAGTCTATTTGCAAACCTTTAAGCGAGTAAGTGTTTATATACATATATCTATCTATCTTATCTATCGTGTGCATATGTAAACATTTCACTCCAGATCTGCAGATGAGCAGAGGGAGAACCTGCAAGAACTGATAGGCTGCACCCTGGAAGTTCTGCAACACAACCCACAGCTCCATTATTAGCAACTGTTAGCAAATGCATTAGGGGCCACCTTCTTTTAATTTTTAGTGTATATTTAAAACACACAATTAAAAGAAAAAGAACTGGGGGGAAAAACCCATCAAGAAAAAAAGAAAAAAAGGTTGGCAAGTCATATAAAACTGAACAAAAAAGAGAAAGTAATATTAGATTAGTACAGGTAGTCCTCAACTTACAACAGTTCATTTAGTTCGAAGTTACATCACTGAAAAAAGTGACCTACGACCGTTTTTCATACTTATGACCATTGCAGCATCCCCATGTTCACATGATCAAAATTTGGATGCTTGGCAACTGGTTCATATTTATGACAGTTGCAGCATCCCAGGGGTCACGTGATCTCTTTTGCCACCTTCTGACAAGCAAAGTCAACGGCGAAGCTGGATTCACCCAAGCAACCGTGTTACTAAGTTAACTGCCGTGATTCATTTAACAACTTTGGCAAGAAAGGTCATAAAACGGAGCAAAAATCACTGAACAACTGCCTCACTTAGCCACAGAAATTTTGGGCTCAACTGTGGTCGTAAATTGAGGACTACCTGTATGACATATTAAAGTACCATATCTCATTTGAAGACTTCGAAATCTTTAAATCAAACCAGTGTTCAGTAATTAATGAAAGTGGCCAGGAAACAGTATATGAAACATAAGCCAGAGTGAACACTTAACATAATTACTACAAAAAAAATCCTAAAGATATCTTTTTTTTCCCTGGACTTGGCCTATAATTCAACCCCTGAATTATAGAAAAAATATGGAGGGGTTTTAAATTTAACTACTATTTTAAGTGGGAAACAGTTGTCTTGGGTATCAATAGGAATTTCCTCCTTTTAAAAAAACCAGTTTATTGTTAACCCAGCTTGCAGGGTTTTTTTTATTAGTATGGGAGAAAAAGTATGTTCTCTCCATGGTCCTGCTCTGATGGGAGGGGAATCCCAGTGAACTCCCATAATATGCATAGCCCTCGGAAATCCCCTTTCTTCTCAGCTTTATTGTCTCTGTATTTTTCCTTACTAAAAGCTCTTCAGATACAGCTGGCAATTTTGAGAATCATAGGCCCCCCATGCCTGAAGAGAACAGGCTGGGAGATGAAGGCCCACCAGCAAAACTGGAACAGAAGGACTCACAGGCTGACTGCAAGAATGAGACTAGTGGTTACAGCTAATTCTAGAAAGCAACAGGCTGGGAGATGAAGGCCCACCAGCAAAACTGGAACAGAAGGACTCACAGGCTGACTGCAAGAATGAGACTAATGGTTACAGCTAATTCTAGAAAGCAGGGGAGCTAGTCTAGAAAACTCTTTAAGATGAATATGCACTAAAAAAACCCAACATATAATGTAACGGGCTTCTGTGAGTTTCTTTAGGAGGAACCAGTAAACCACAAAGTGTTTTTCAAAGCTCTGCCAAGGAGGAAACTTCCTCTTTTTTAGAAGTTGACATAAAAACAAACAAGCTTCTGGTTGACATAAGCAATTAAATATGCCTAGTCACATTTTCACCCCTTCCCTGTTTTTCGGAGCAAGACGGCGTCAGACTCCGTTTTTTCCCTCACATGTTCAAAAACTGAGTCAGTTTTTAAAGAAGCCAAACTGGCTTGTGATGAGGGACTCCCGAGACTCCTGACATCGCACTGAAAAAAAACACCCTTGTGACTCAGCAAAATACTTCTTTGGAAAGGAATGAGTTGGCAAAAATGTTCAACAAATCCAGAACTTCTCAAAACCTTAGTAACATTTTCTACATTTGCTTCTTCAGCCTCTGCATTCAAAAGTACTCTCTGGTCAAGTGAGCAAAAGACCTTGATTTTTTTTTTTTTTTTAAAAGGTAGACCATGCAATCTATAATATCTCTCTCTCCAAGTATATCTTATATATTTATCTACAAAGTTTTCATTCCAATAGCAAAAATTAATGATACTAAAATATTGGATTGCAAAACAGTCATTCACACACACACACCTACACACACAGACAGAGTATATATAGTAAAATGGTTTAAAATTTATATTACAAAATAAAGCATTACTGGGAAAATACTTTATTGAATTACTAATTAGTATGAAAAGTTTGATAATCTATTAGCACATAGCTCCTTTGGGCTGCTTAGTTAGAAAAGAAAAGAAAAAAGGAAAGGAAAGGAAAAAAAAGAAAGATCTCTAGAGGCATATCAAGTTGCGATCAGGCTAATTTTTAGTATGAAGAGCTATCAATTAAATATGCATGCATCCTCTAGGAATAGTTAAGATGAAAGCAGTTAATTAGAAGCTATAAAGAGATTTAGTTTGGCTAATAACACATTTTATTCATACACTTATAATTTGTTATTTATCAGTTCTAGAAATGAAAACAAACTAAAATACAGGTAGACCTCAACTTACAACCAACCATTGGGTGATTGAAGTTATAAGGATACTGGAAAAATTGACTTATGACCATTTTTCGCACTTATGAGTTCTGCAGGATCCTCATGAACACGATCAAAATTTGGACACTTGGCAACTGGTTTATATTTCTGACACTTGCGGTGTCCCGGGGTCAGTGATCACCTGACCAGCAAAATCAATGGGGAAGCCAGATTATTTAACAGCTGTGTTACTAACTTACTGTAGGGATTCACTTCACATCTGTGGCAAAAAAGGCTGTAAAACAGGGCAAAACTCATTTGACACCTGTCTTGCTTAGCAATGGAAATTTGGGATTCAGTTGTGGTCGTAAGTTGAGAACTACCTGTACAACAGCAAAGATTTTGACTTGCAGCAAAAGGGGTATCTCACGGGGTTAGCTATTCATAAAGATTATCTCATTTGTTTAAACCAGGTGCTCATCAAAACTAAGTAATACGAATACAGATAGTCCTCAGTTTAAACCACATTTGGACGAGAATTTTTGTTGCTAATCAAGGCAGTCGGTAAGTGAATTGCAACCAATTTTACAACCTTTTTTGTCACGATTGTTAAGCGAATCCCTGTAGTTGTTAAGTGAATCTGGCTTCCACCCATGACTTTGCTTGTCAGAAACTGGCTGGGAAAGTCACAAATGGCGATCACGTGATCCCGGGACACTGCAGCCATTGCAATATACATTCTGGTTGTCAAGGCTCCAAATTTCCATCATGTACCTATCAGGATTCTGTGATGCACAAGTGCAAGGACCCGTTGTTAAGTCAGGCTCTTCAGTGCCGTCGCAACTCGGAGTGCTCACGAAACAAAAGGTAGTAAGTTGAGGACTATCTGCAGATCTCCGTTTTCAACACTTCTAAGAAAAAAAGGAAGGCAGCACAGTGATTAACTACACAGGATAAAGTATGAGAGACTGCTTATGTATAGAGCCTGGTTACTGGAGAGATTGTCTGTCACCCATGATACCTGCCTGGAAGATTTGATCCTGCAAGATTGGCATACTCCTCTTGGGATCCCAGAAGCATGTCTTTTCTGTATCAACACCTGCCCTCTGGAAAGGGATTTCCCCCCCCCCCCAAGTGTTACCCCTTCCAGGAAGCCCAGAGTAGGAAACCAAAGTCATGAATACTAACTTTGTAGGAGCTCAAAGTAGCATTCCCCAAATTTTTCCCTACAACACTACAATGTACACTGGGCTGAGACAGAGTGGCCCAAAGTCACAAAATGAATCTCAGTGGCTGAGAGAGGACTGAAACCTGAGCTCCCCTACTGCTGGTCCAATACCTTAAGCACAATTCCACACTACAGCACCCCAAATTTCCAGACAAATGGCATATCTGGAAAGTATGTGGCTGGCGAGTGCCAAATGCCACCCCTGTATAGGACCCTTGATACAGACAGAGGGCAATTATGATCTGGGCCTGGGAGTCCTTCTGTCTGAGTGGCAGTAGATCCATGGCTCTGAAGGATCACCTCCCCTAAGCATAAAAGCTCTTGAGAGAAGACCACATATTCAAGCATGACCTGTTTGTTACAGATCCAGCACAAGCAAATTCTTGGCTTGTTCAGCCAGGCTGCTTCAGAAAAACAATTGGGTTGATCTGTTTCCCCTCCCCTTCCCAAGGGTGTGGGAGAAGTGACATCAGCAATTGTCCAGCAGAAGATTTAAGGGAGGTACCATTTGCAGCTTATTGTTGTCTTCCCCAGCCCTGAATGCAGTCATTCTTTTGGCCCAACACAACCCTCTTGCTAAAGTCCTAGCCTACATTCCAGATGTGAGGCAACATCTGACTGATGAAAATTACTCAAGGTGACTTGTTCAAAAGAGCAGCATACCCAGGAAACAACATGCACTCAATTCCACAACTTCTAAAAAATTCATTTAGTGGAATCCCAGAAAAATAATAATATTTTTCTTAAAAATAAGAAAAACTGGACTCTTGTTTGGAGCAAATATCTTGACCTTCACTCGAACTCTGTGTGTGTGTGCGTGTGTGTGTGTGTGCGCGCATGCAAGTGTGTGTTTATTCCTGCTACAACAGTGCAAAATGAAGTTCTTGGCACTTAGATATCATCTGGGTTAAATATATGCAACGGGATAGAAAAATTAGATATGCCACATATAAACAAAAAAGATAATTACAGCTCAGTGGAATAAAAAATATATTTTGCATATATAAACATGCCAGGTTTAAATTAATACAATTTTGTTTAAAGAGTCTTGGACACTTAAGATGGCAAAGATTTTTGCTAAATGTTTGCAAAGATCTTGGTTTCAGGTAATGCGTTCTTGGATCCTAAGGACTAATAACCTCAAAAAATAAAGAAATAATCAATTATTCTCGGTCTCCTCAAGTTTAGCTAGGATAAAACTTTTAAAGAATTCCCTATAGCAACTCAGGATACATGCAGATGTAACTACTATCAAATTGCAAAGCCCAACACAAATCATCCTTTTACGGATCCAATCCTGAATCTCTCTCGCCTCGGCATAAAGCCTCAACAAATCACCTTTTGGGAATCCTTGTGTTCCACCTGTCTTGGAAGCATAGTTTTAGTAAACCAGACATATTTAATTCAATTACCTCACTAGGAATCTCCCTGAGCTTGCATTTTCATATAGACAAAATCTTAGCAATGTCCTTAAAGGATGTAATACACCTGTCATTCTCTCTTCTCCATTATTTCTTCAAGCTTTTCTCAGGCTTGAAAAACTTTTAAAAAAAAAAAACTTAAAAAAGAAACTGGTAGTTGCGCGGGAACTTCTCTGCAACCTTTTTCTCTCAGTAAAAGATCCTTTTGAAATAATGCTTGTTTCAGGACTTATGCTTTCCTGAGGAGATAGCTGAGGCAGGACCTTACGACGTTACATTATTGAGTAAACAGCGCTATTGCCAAATATTCACATAATGCCTCCAGAGTGCAAGCAGTCCTCACCTAGTGATCATTTGAAGTTATGACACATCTCTCTAGAGCTACTTACACCCTAATTCTGGAGTTCAACTGGCCACATACATACCCCAGTCACATTATCGCATTTTGGATGCTTGGCAACTGGCTTGCATTTACGACTGTTTGCAACACACCACAGTAACGTAACTATTTTTTCAGCATTTTTTGCTGGATACAAATTCAATAAATAAAATATGAGAAAAGTCAGATCAGTGGTCTGATTCAACATAAAGCAGTGCCATATGTATTTACATTGCAAGTGTGTTGCTTCAAAACACCTAAGCCAGGGGTCCCCAATCCCCAGTCCGGGGTCCGGCACAGGTCCACAGCATGCCAGACCATGCAAACAAGCGGGATACAGGCAGCATGCGAAACCATGCCCTATCCGGTCCACGGCAAAACCTCTCTCCATAGAACCGGTCCCTGGTGCCCAAAAGGTTGGGGGCTGCTGGCCCAAGCCATGATTGGGGGAGTGATTGTAGGAGGAGAGATGTATTAGTCTATGGTTGCAAGAAGAAAAAAAAAAAACAACTGGTAGTCTCTATTCAGACTAACATTTTATAAAAAGGGGTTATGCTTTTGTGAAATCCTACATCAGTGTAGCTGCCCTATGTTCCGATGAAGTAAGCAGTACCTCATGAAAACCTAATAAAATTTGTTAGTTGGAAAAGGGGCGACAGGTTTCCTTCTGATCCGGGGGAGTTAATTCTATCAGTGCAATCTGCTTAAAGAGGCCTGTCAATTGACTCTGTAACTTTACCAACAGGGCTAGGGACAAGGGCCGAGAAGCATTCTACACTTTTGGTGAATGCCTAAACTTTCTTCTTCTATGGAACCCAGTCGTTCTCATTTGACAGATTAAAGCCAAAAAAAACTGACCTACAGATAAGGTCATCAAGTAGCTCAGATCTTCCATTAATCTCCGGTGATGTCATGTTGGAACCTATGATCCAAGGTCAAATTCTTTATTAGTTCTGGTCTGAATCAATTCTCCATCAGCTTTGGCATTGGTGCCACCAAAACCATGTCTAAGAATTCCTCAAGAACGACTTTGGGCACTTTAGTCATTGGGCTAACAGTTGCCTAGACAATTCTTTTCTCCCCCCCCCCCCTCATCCCTTTGGATCAGTCTTAACTCCTTCCTGCACAAGTCCCTGCAGTTATCTTTGCAAGATTTTCAGAAGTGGTTTGCCCTTGCCTGTTTCCTAGGGTTGAGAAAGGGTTAATTGGTCCAAAGTCATCCAGTTGGCTTTGTGGTGAAGGTGACACTAGAATATGTGGTCTCGTGGTTTCGGCCATAACAATTCTTCGCAGACAATTCCTACCCAAGTACAAAAGAAAGTAAACAAATGTCCACAGTGCGTGGTCCTGCCCTGATGCAAATTGCCACTTGTTGATGAACGTAATGCTGACAGAAGAAATACAGATACATTTGCATCCTAAGCACTTAAAATGGATAAGCTGGGAAGAGCTGGTTTATTATTTCTGGGTGGAAAATATATGCAACTCACAAAACAGGATGCCCACTGCTTTGGTTTTGTTGTCGCTTAGAGCTCAACAGGTCTGTTGGCCTACACAATGACGGTTATTGTTGAAAAGCCTACTGCATTTGAACACAATTAGGAGGAATCCAAAAAACACATGAAGGTCCTTTCCGTGGTATAGACATTCCAGTTATGACACAGCCTCCTTAGAGAGGCTCATGAGAACAACAGCACTGGTTTTGGGGCACCAGGCAAAAATTCTTTCATTCACCAATCCTGTGAAGGAAGTTGTCAACCTGACACTCATTTAGAAGCTGTATGTTTTAACTGTGTGGTTTTGTCCTAGCTATTTGTTTGGTTTCTACCGTACACGTATCTTCTGATTATACACAGAGAACGCCTGCTGTATATAAAGCAAGTACCATAAATAAATGCACTGCAAGAAGTAATGTAAATAAAGTCCTTAGCAGTCCAGGCTACTAGTAACATAATTATTAACGCAGAGTCACATTTAAATTGGTAAATCAATCTTCTTCACAGAAGTCTGGCTCCTAGGTGTTGTGCTACACTGATGGCACATTAAAATGCTGATTCAGGGTTACTAGTGGGCTTCCACTGGAACCTCAGACATCCCTTTTAGGGTCTACCAGGCCCCCTGCCTCACCTTTTACCTCTTTTTTGGTTGTCCAGGAAAAGCAAAGCAGGATGAGACCTGGTTAGTTGGTGAATGAGAGAGAATCAAGAAATATTAAGGTTGAGACATGGGTGGGAAGTCCCCCAGTATGCATCCCAGTTTGTCAATGACAAACTACTTACACAGAATTACACAGATGGGTCTCTGGAATCACCAGAAGTTAAACTCAACTCAGGGGAGACTTTAAGAGAAATTGAAAACTTACAAAGCTGATTTCTTGAATCACCTTTATTTCTAGGAATACCTTTGGACCTCTAAAGCTTTCTTAAAAAATAAAAATGAAGCAGGTGAGCTTTTGTTTGCTGTCAAAAGGTGCCAACCAGCCTAAAAGATTGGAGAACATTGGTGTCATGAACAGCAAGGAGGTATCCCCAGTTACATCTACCCGGCCTATCAGGATCTGCATATTATGGGTCCCATCTTACCAGGAAAAGAGCCTTTTCTGCTGTGGTACCCGTCCTATGGAACATCATCCCTCCAAAACCTAACTTGGCCCTGGCCCTCCTGCCTTTGAAAAGGCCCTGAAGATATGGCTATGCCACCATGCCTAGGAGTCTGGGTATGGTGAGGAGCTCTTACAATGGCTGTGTTGAGCTGATGTAGGATAAATTCTGCTGTGATTATGATACTCTGTTTTTTAATTGATTATGGGTTGTTTCTATATGTTTGCACATTGCTTTTTACCTTGTTTTTAATTGGATTGTTTTTACCTGTTGTGAACCTCCCAGAGTCACTTAGATGAGGTGGGTGGTCATACAAATTGAATGAATAAATAAAGTGTTAGGATCAGAGATTAAAGTTTTAAGGTCCCTTCAAATTCTCAGTCACCCATATGATTTGCGGGTGACCTTGAGCCCATTGCTATTTCTCTGGCCACCCTACATCACAGGACTATTGTAAACATCTGATGAACTTTACTAAGAAGATCCGATGATACCTGGAATTCCCTGAAAAGGCAGGATACTAATGTAACAAATGAGAACACCAGATGAAAACGGCTTGGCGTGATGGCCTTAAGTGGTGTATCATTAACCACTAGTGACTAGACAAATAAAATTATGAGAAGAACATTGTGGATACAGTACAAATCACAACCACCAAAGCAAACTGCATGAAAAGCTGAAAGCAGAACAACTGACTTTTCAGGCACATTTATTTTTAAAGGATTCTATATTTTCATTTTAGAGTAGGCCTAAACCAACAGGCAGAAAAAAAAATTGTTAACGCAGATGGTAAATCGAGGCTACTATCTCTCATACAGAAAACTCAGCCTCAGCAGCTGACAGGATGACTTTGGGCCCCTCATTCTTTCTCAGCCCAACCTATCTCACAATGTTGTTGTGGAGGAAACTAGACAAGGGGGCATCATATTACATCCCAATTGAAAGACGGGATATATACATCTATTAAATAACAACAAAAATAACGTGAGTTGACTCGATAATCGCTTTTTGTTTTCTTTTGTTTTCTTCCCACTATGCCTTTGAGTCAGTTTTTGATTTCCGATGACTGCCCTGGACATGTCCCTGGTTATTTACTAAGCTTTATGGACTAGAAACCTTGATTGTATGATTGACCGTTCAATCATTAGGTGCCGTCACTTCTGCGTCTTCCTTTGCAGGGCTGTCTTGGGCACCTGACAATATACAGAAAGCGAGATGCAGAGCAATCCACTAGGGGGCAAGGAAATGAGAAAAATAAAGATGAAGCCTACAAGCCTATTCGCCTTTAAAGCCTTACCGAACTCAATACAACTTACTCTGGAGTAAAACAACCCGGCCGCCCTTCTAAACAGCCCTTTCCCCCGCCAAACAAATGCAAGGGGACTGTTCTTTCCAGCGTGTATACAGGCGACGCAGGCGGGTTGGCAAGGCTGAAAGGATACAGGGTGCGGGGGAGCACGGCTATATTTCCCTCCCGAGTTTGGAGGGAGCCGGGGACGGACCCAAAAACAGGGGGGGAAAGGAGAACGCGGAGGCCAGTCAACCAGACCGCACGCGCGTTTCCCGCTGCCGATCAGAGGCTCACCCGAGAGTCCGCCGGCGGAGGCGGTGTAAGGCTGCCGCAGTCTCGGCGCCAGGTTCCAGGCGAGGAAGGCCGACAGCCCCGAGATCATCCCAACCACCGAATACGCCAGGCGAATTGCGATCTTTCTCGTCACCGCCATCGCGGAGATGAACCAGCCAGCCAGCCAGCCGGCCGCCCCGGCAGGAGAGATAAAAAGGCAGCGATCCACACCCGGCAGCCTCCGAGCCTCGTCCTATCTCGGCGCGACGGCTTTGCAGCGACTCCTTGCGAGCAGGGGGACTCAGCACTCTCAGACCGGCTTGAATTTGCACCTTTTTACGTAGAGGAGAACACGGCCCATGTTATAAATATGCATGAGATTGGGCAATTATTTATTTGCACTTGAATCCCGCCCGTTTTCGAGGGAGCGGTTGAAATTTCTCCTCCCCCCCCCTTGCTTCGTTTTCACAACAACCCTGTGTTGTATGTAGGGTACTTTAAGAAGCAAGCCATGTTTCAGATTACCCATTGCGTTGAACATGCGTGGGTTTTTTGTTTTT
Organism: Azemiops feae; assembly: GCA_023970755.1. NCBI lineage: Eukaryota > Metazoa > Chordata > Lepidosauria > Squamata > Viperidae > Azemiops > Azemiops feae. The sequence goes on along the minus strand of JALGBA010000082.1, from coordinate 258,589 downwards.
GTTTTGTTTCTTTGGTTTCATTAACTACGATGCAATGCTTTGAGCTGTAATTTAATTGCTTAAGGTCAGTGTGTTTTTCAATCTTGGCAACTTTAAGACCTGGCTGGGGAATTCTGGGAGTTGAGGTCTACACATCTTAAAGTCGTCAAGGTTGAGACACACTGGCTTAAGGTGATATCATACACACAACCTTATACACAATTTCTCCCATTAATGTCTATATAGTGTCCCAGCATATCTAGATGAATAAATGAAAGATCTACAAATGATAAAATTTAAGCCATGCCTTACAGCAAATTATTGTTTAGTCTAGAACAGGGGTAGGCAACCCAAAACACCCAAAGAGCCACTTGGACCCGTTTCCCACTGAAAACAAAACACTGAGAGCTGCAAAACCCTTTTGATGTCTAAAATGAAGATAACACTGCATATATCCTTTTTTTACCTTTATTATAGGTGTGTGTGTGTGTGTGTGTGTGTGTATATGTTTTCGTAGATTTTCACGGGTACAGGTATGCAGGTCTTGGCGTATTCGGGTCTTTTCCCGTGTAAGATTGAGAGTATCTTGGCGACGTTTCGACGAGGTCCCACTCGCCATCTTCAGGCTGGTGTCTTCGGCTTCGTGCTTGTGCGAGCAAAGCGTGATTGGAGCTGCCGTCCTTCTATAAATATTGGAGGGTGTGTGTGGCGTGTTGGCTTTGTTGCTGTAAGTGGGTTGGTTGGCTGTGTTGTTACATCTTGATTGGAAGATGGAATTGATGTAAGCAAATTAGTCAGTTGTTTGGTAACATCCTGTGTGGCTGAGGTGCTGGCTGTCCATCTTCCAATCAATTATATATATAATAAAGGTAAAAAAGGATATATGCAGTGTTATCTTCATTTTAGATGTCAAAAGGGTCTCTCTGTCTGTCTCTCTCTCTCTCCCTCCCTCTCTCGCTCTCTCCCTCTCTCTCTCTCTTTCCCTCTCTCGCTCTCTTTCTCTCCCCCCTCTCTCTTCCTCTCTCCGATCTTCTGCTCACCTGGCAAGCTGGCTTCAAGCTGTTCTCCCCACCACACATTCTTATTGGGCTAGCTCAGGGGTAGGCAACCTCGGCTCTTTTATGACTCATGGACTTCAACTCCCAGAATTTCTGAGTCAGCATAGCTGGGCTAGCTAGCTCTCTCCTGCCCTTCCTGCTTCCTGTTTCCTGCTTCCTGCAGAGATGCAGCAAAGGGAGGAGCCCCGCCCAATAAGCTTTTCAGCTCGTCAGAGAACACCGTGAGTGCACTCTCTTTTTTACACACACACACACAGAGAGAGAGAGAAGCGCAAGTGCCTCTCTCTGTCTCTTTCTGCAAATGGCAGAGAAGGCTGGGAGCCACAGGAGAAGGCTCAAAGAGCCACATGCGGCTCCGGAGCTGCAGGTTGCTGACCTGTGGTCTAGAATAACTCATGGACTGGGATAAATTCTGAATGTTGCTTTTAATAGCAAATCTAAAAAAAATGCTTGCAAAACATATTAGGTAATATTCTATTTTGGAAAGACTATCTACAAGCAAATATAATACTGTACACTGTACAATCTTAATATTAAAACGTGATGCATTATCGATTACTAAGTACTCTTATGTAATACTTTACTAAAAAATAAGAGGAAAAAACATGAATGAGACCTTGAACAAAGCTTCTCACTGTCTCCTTACCAACTAATAGAAGTTCTAATCTGCAAGTCATCTAGAATCTCCAAACCTGTTTATCTTTTGAATTGAATATTTTGTGGTATCAAAAAGTTCTATGTTTCTAGTTTCCTGCCCTTCTGCAAATATCTGTGTTCTTTTCCTTCTCAATGGCCCTGTTTGACTCTGTTTCTTTTCGAATCCCACATCTGGCTACTATAGGATGAGCTCTGAAATTCTTATGAGAAAGTCCAACTTGAGACAAAAAGAAACACCTTTACAAAATTTATTAAGCTGGCACGAAACATGCTAGCTCCAATGAAGTGCAGTGCTCACAAGCATAGACTCAGATTGCACTGCTTGCTGCATTGTTCTTGATCTCCAGTAGCAAAATGCCTTTGGCCAACTGTACCGGAATTCCTTGTGTATTAGCACTGTGTTGGTGGTGCCAATGAATTATGTCTAACACATTTGGTCTACTTGCTAATCCACTTGGTCAAGGACACTAATGCGCTTATGACAATGGCTAAACCCGGGTGAATTAGTGACTGCTAATTTGCTTTATGTGCCTCCAGAAATGCCCAACATACAAAAGAAAGAGTTGACAGAATTTTATTAGCAACACTTCCCCATCCGCCAAAAGATATGGTAGAAGCTGATGATCCTGAAATGATTCTTTTCCTGTTACTGACAGCAAAGAAGATGATTAATTTTAAGAGCAGAACCATCACCGTTTTCATTGCACCTGAGATTTAGCTTCCATCACTAAATTAATTATATATTAAGAAAGAAAGCCAATGTGGTATAATGGCAAGACCCAGGTTCTAATCCCCTTTTAAGGTCAGAAGCTGGCTGAATGACTTTGGGCCAGTCACTTTCTCTCAGCCCTGATTTGGAAGTCCAAAAAACATCTATTTACCAACCTATACAGGACCAGAATGTAGATTGCATTCTATAAACCTCAGTTAAGAGACCCTCATCCCGCAGTAGATTTATTCAGGCTGATGACAATGATGTTGATGATATTAAGAGAAGACACTTGAACTATTTATTAGGAAGGAAATTGGTTTTCTTCTGGAACAAAAAGTACTCTCTTATATCAGGTACAACCACTATGTCATCATTCTATCGTGAATGATGATGTAATATTTAAAATACACTTAAATACATGCTTACAAATGTGTTGCTTTCATTCAGTCTGATCTTCTGAATTAGGCTCTAACTCAAATTATATTCTGACTAATATGCACTCTATATGCATGACCCAGTTTTGGCTGTCTGAGATGCTGATGCTGAGAATCACCTGCCTTGGATTGGTCACTCTGAAGATGGTTCATAGACAATATGATACATGGCAGCATTAATTGCATAGTTTGAACATGTTAATGCACTCACTACATTCACGAGCACACACACGCACAAATCTTTGCACAGCTTAACAATGCACATATACACAGTGAAAACTTACAAATAGCTAGGACAGTGATGGCGAACCTTTTAGAGACTGAGTGCCCAAACTGCAACCCAAAACCCATTTACGCATCGTCGAGTGCCGGGTGGGTGTGGCCCATTGGCTGGGTGTGGCCAAGTGGGTAGGCATGGCCCATTGGGTGGGTGTGGCTGCGGTGGTAACGGCACACAGGGTGGGACTAAAAAGTTCAATCAATTCCAACTTTGCATGATCTTTTTTTTTCTGCGAGAAGTTGAAATTGACTGATTGAACCTTTTTTTTTTTTTTGCACACAGCGGCGGAGGCCTAAAGCGAAAAGGTTTTATAAAACCCAGCTGAAGGCCTAGGACTGGGGCGACGGTGCGCATGCCCATAGAGAGGGCTCTGAGTGCCGCCTCTGGCACCCGTGCCATAGGTTCGCCACCACTGAGCTAGGACATGAATTCTCCTATAGGCTACACAAACCGTAGAGTATTTTCGATTGCTTGGTCTTGGACAGAAGATGTAGCTATCAGACAAAACCTAAAAAGATTTGAAATGGGAGATGGATAAGGAATCTGATCTGCACGTAATGAAAGAAAAGCTGAATATAATGTGCTACAGATGTAACACACACATGGAACAAAGTAATTTTGCAACTTCAGTATGTGGTAAGAGTTAGTTATGCAATATGTAATTCAGACAGAGTCTAATACACCCACACTGAGTCCATGAATATAACATGCATTGCTGCGAAATGACAACATTTTATGGAGTTCTTAACAGTATCTGCAAGATTGCATCTATTGTTCTCACATACAGACATACCTTTATCATTATCACCACATGGGAGGCTTCCATCCTGAATTCTTAGCGTAACAGTTATTTTCCATAACCATTTTATTTCTGAATTTTCTGAAATGCCAATTTCTCTTCTCTTGAATGCTTCCTTCAATATTTGTTCGGAAAACTTCTACCTTTCTAGGCTTTGGGTAATGGTCAGGATTTGTAAACAGCCAGCTCCTCCATTGTCAAGTAAAAAGAACTGCTTTCAAATAAATTTACAGGAAAGTTTTGTGCCTCTTGCCACACTTGTGTGGCATCCGGGTAACCCGTGTATGCTGTAAGTATAATAATTGGGGATACAAGCATCCTACTAGTAGAGTTGATGCAATAGAACCTTCTAGCTGCAGAGGAAAGAATTAGCTTTTGGGCTTTTGTAAAGTGCAATGTAGATATTTTCAGCTTTGAGCCAAAAAAGGATAGAAAAAAAAATATTGTATGCTAGTTCAAAGACAGGTAGAACTGCCTGGTCAGGTCAAGGATTGATAAACTGATAATTCAGTGGAGAGATGAAAATGGATTTTCAAGGGTTCAGAATTTGGAGTCCACAGAGAAATGGGCTGAAAACCTCTTTCCCACCATCCAACTGAGTTGGATTAGTGGTCCTATAATCCCCAGCCAAGAGACTAACACATTCAGAAGACTGCAGATTGAAGAACGTTGGGTTGGAAGAAGAAACAGCCTAAAGAACAAGAAATAAGTCTAAAGTAAGGATGGATGTAGGGCATGAAAGATGAAGCAGAAGGATGGAGGAAACAGGAAGCCAAGGCAAGATTTGACATATAAATCACACTAGTTATGTGTTATTTTGTTTTCAAGATCACCAATAACGTGATGTACAAAAAATAATTAGACCCTTTGAGAGTATTATAGTAAAATTTCTCTGGCATGATGGGAGACTGATAGATCAAACCATGTGAGTTGGCATACTCCTCTATTTGCCAGGAAGAAACTGTTTTTTGGTACCTAGAGAGCTGATTGAGAAGTTACTGGCCAATAGTGCCCTTTATCTCTGAACTTCAGCTATCTCAGTTGGGACTGATGGGCATTGGACTCAACCTGTAAAAAAAAATCAACTTACCTTGTGTAAGTAGGTGCCTTCATTTTGTTTCCTCCCCCCCCCTTTTCTCACTTTTGGAAATGGCTTTTTAATTCTTCAGGATTTGGTCTTCTCCCTGAAAACTCTAGAATATTTATTTATTTATTGAGCAAATTCATTTGGCCAACCATCTTCATTTGGTCCCAAACATGCATACTGTAGCTGCTGTGACTTTTCTGCCCAGTAGGCTTTTTAGTACCATTCAAGGTGCTGATTATCACCCATAAAACCCTTCATGGCAGAGAACCAGGTTACTTGTCTCTCTAGGTGTCTCTGCCTGTAGCCACACAGAGTGGGCATATTTCAGGTCTCTTCTTGGGGCAATGCCATCTAATGGCACCTAGAAGACATGTCATCTCTCTTGCTGTACCGGTCCTTGGGAATTAGCTCCTCCCAAAGATGGATGACCCTGACTCTATTGGCCTTCTGTATAGCTGTAAAGGCTTGGCATTTCTCCCATGCACTGGACTGAGGTGGCAGATACCATAAACTAGCATAGCTGTTAGTTTAACAAGTCACAAAGACTTGTCTGATGACATCATAAGATCCAACTCTGTAACTATTCCTTGCATATATTAGAAGCCTGAACATTCTAGTCTGTATGCAGATAGGGTGGGGTTGGGTGGGGGTTTGTGATCCTTACTATGAGAATAGTAACTTGCACGCTTGTCCTGCTTTTTGTCTTTTAAATACTGTATGTCTTTATGAGCTGTAAATGACAACTTCCAAATTCTGTCCATGGTACTGATCCAATCGGTTAATGGTTTATCTGTTTGCTCATTCACTTTACTTCCTTTACTTAATGGAGATTCATTCGGCAAAGCTTTAAATTCTTATTTCGTCTTTATCTAATCTTAGGTCTGAAGAGGCCTAGCCCATTCCCCCATCCTCTCTCTGAGCCTGTGGTTTGGCACAAATCCACCAGAAAGTGAAAAATGGGTCCCTAAGCAAAAGGTCATCAAATACTAACCAGTCTCATGTGAAAGCTGAGCTTGAAGCTATAATAGTAGTCTACTTGGAGATATATTAAATTTTTAAAGTGTGAATGCCCTGATTTTCCCATCGAGGGAAGGGTCAGCCTATGTGGTTTCCGGAAGCATTTTATGTAGACATTTATGGAATTAAAAAAAAGTAAATTTTATATAAACATAAAAGAGGCTTTTGCAATGCATTCAAGCAATTCTGTTGGGCTAAGAAAGGCACTTCTTTTCCTCTTTATTCTCATGGATAACCTATTGTTTTTCTTCATCTCCCTCCTCCTCCTTCTCAATTGGGGCCTTAAGATAGGCAGCCTTATAATTCTATCATACAAGCAGATGAGATTTTATTGAGATCCCTGACTATTTGCTGCCATAATTGGATGGGAGCTCAGCAGGAAATGACAAGTTGTAGATTAGAGTGGGAAATCAAACATCATGAAAGAAGCCAATGACAAATTACTTCTATATGTTTACACCAGGATTTATGTTTAACTCAGGGGAGTCTTTACTTACACAATGGGTAACCTTAGCACTGTCCTTCTGTGAGCAGCTCCATCTCCATTGTTCCTCCCCCATATCTACTTTATCCCCCATATGTCCAACAGAGAATTGTACCCATAATTCTTCTTCCCTATCTGTTCAAGATGCTTAAGTTTGGATTCCTGTATTGAGAAAAGATTAGATTCAGTCAACTAAATCAGTTTCTTAACCTTGGCATATTGGCTGGGGGATTTCGGAGTTGGTACACACATCTCAAATTTGCCAAGGTTGTAAAATACTGATCTAAATACAGGTAGTCCTCGACTTACAACAGTTCATTTAGTGACTGTTCAAAGTTACAACAGAACTGAAAAAAGAGACTTGTGACCGTTTTTCACACTTATGACCACTGCAGCATCCCCATGGTCACATGATCAAAATACAGCTGGTTGGCAACTGCCATGTGTTTATGACGGTTGCAGTATCCTGGCGTCATGTGATCCCCATTTTGCGAACTTCTGAGAAGCAAAGTCAATGGGGAAGAAAGATTCACACTTAACAACCGTGTTACTAACTTAACAAGTGCAGTGATTCACTTAACAACTGTAGCAAGAAAGGTCGTAAAACAGGGCAAAACTCACTTAACAAATGTTTCACTTAGCAACAAATTTGGGGTTCAATTGTAGTTGCACTTTGAGGATTACCTGTAATCCCTTCAACATTAAGATGCTGCATCTAATTACTCTCTCCCGTATAATAATTCAGCCCTGAATTCTTTCACCGGCCATGTAGGTACATTGCAAGCCTGCCTTAAGCAAATTTTGAAACAGCTTCTCTTTTGTTGCTAATTAGCTTTATGAAATCCCAGTTAGTTGTGTCTTTTCAATCATCTGTTTAATCATCTGTTCACCCATCAGTGATTGAGCAATCTCTATAGATGCCATATGGTAAATAAATAAACAAAGCATCTGGATACTCTTTTCCTGTCATACAACAGGTGAAGGGACTTAAATTTGATTTTAAAAATGCCAAGATCTGAGAATCCTGAATCTTTTCCAGAAGTATGATTTTAAATCACCTTGAAAAAAAAACCCCTCAGGCTTTATTGCTGAATGGGGGGGGAGGGGAATAACATGAAATTGGGGCTGGCCAAATTCACAGCACTTTCCCAGGTGTTTCTATAATGAACACCCTATATTATGAAAATGCTAGAGGCAGCACAAATATTTAATTAAAAATGTTGATACACACTTCCCTCACAGGGATCCACAATATTCAGAGAGTGGATTCCCCCCCCCCCCCCCCCCCCCCCCCGCAAATGCTAATAGCTGCTGCTTCCTTCCTTCCTTCCAGATTAGGAATGTTTGCTTAATTTTTCCTGGCTTATTAAGATTCTTGGCTTATTAAATTCCTTCAGTGAGTTGGAGAGTCCATCCTCTCTGTTTGCATTTGGTTTTGTCTTAGCGTGTTGCACAAATCTAACTGCTGTAGCTTGTAAGCCATAGTTTCTGATGCAGAATCTTCTGAAAACCCTGATTATGATTTGTTCAGTAAGGTATGACTAAGCAAACCCTGGCTTAATGCAATATCTGAGCAGGTAAAGGCTTCCCAGTCTCGTAGATTCCTCAGTAAATTTGCAAGGAAGGAAAGAAAATGTTGTAATTCTGTTGAGCTTATGCTGAGCTCCTACAATTAGTTTTGACTTGATGGACAGCAACTACCAAACTTTTTTCTGCTAGTGAAGGAAGTGCTGCCAATCATCATAATTGGTCAGCTCACATGCTACATTTGTGCATACATGTGTAAGCAATCACATGGTGCAGGAAGTCTGAATCAGCCATTTCACCCCAGGACTTGAAGAAGAGGAACTCAAAGTGATTTGTTAGGTTTTTATTTTTCACTTTCTTCAGGGCTCTTTGTCTGAAATGGTATAGGGCCAACCTTGGCTCTTTTATGACTCGTGGACTTCAACTCCCAGAATTCCTGAGCCAGTCAATGAGGAAGCCAGATTCACTTAAAAACCGGGTTACTAACTTATCAACTGCAGTGATTCAACTTAACAACTGAGGCAAGAAAGGTCGTAAAAAGGGACAAAATTCACTTAACAAATGTCTCACTTAACAACAAAGAATTGGGGCTCAATTGTGGTCGTAAGTCGAGGACTACCTGTGTGCTGTTACTAAAGCTAAACCCAGATTCAAATATATTGCAGACATCCCAGCATCTCTTGGTGATGCTGTATCAATATGCAAGATTTTGTGGTCTGGAAGTGTTTCAGGGTTAGACTATATCCAAACAGAGTGAATCGTTTCTTTTTTGGAATAACCACTCCCAGAAAATAATTAGCCTTTCCTACAATAGCCAAGTCTGTGTACTCCAGGGGAAAAAATGGAACGTACTGCTGAATTGGCATATTCCGTTCCTGGGGCATGGATTTTTGCATATATCTAATAAGTAAACACCAGAGGTGTGCAAATTCTAAGCAGCATGGCTTGAGGTCCTAATTCAGATCTTTGGAAATGATCTAATCCAGTTCAGGTATGTCTGGATGTGATCCAATCTGATTTGATACCAAAGCCAAGGTACAGAATTAAGCTATAAAAAAAAAGTTCGTTTTTTGTTTTTGCTCCTCAAATCTAATTCAAAAAACAACCCTTGTGGAAGTTCTTTCCTCAGCAATAAAAGACGAACTGTTAGGATCAACTAGCATTTCTCAGGGACCAAATATATCAGTCTTAAGCAAATTGATCCAGCAGTCTTCAAATTGTCACTGTGTATTTAAGTGCTTATAACTACACTGTTTGGAACAGAATGTAACAAGATTTACAGTGGTAGCAGAAAGATCACTGAGGAACACTAGTACAAAACAGAGAGGTTGAGGAATATTGTGCAAAGGAACAGGGTATTTATAAAGAATTGTAAGTTTCCTAAATACAGTGAGGCTTATTTATATAAGACATGCTAGTATTTAAACAGGTTGTAGAATTCATCAGTCTGTTTGCCTTCCTGCCCTTTATGTACTACTGTACAATGGTGCTGCAAAAGTGGATTCTGTCCTCTGTATTTTGAAATTACATGTCAACAAGGATTAAAACAAATCAATGGCATGGCTGTTATAAACCATGATGATATCAAAATGCCATGACATCTTTATACAGTATAAATGATTTGATTATATATTGCCTCATGGCACCTGACACGAGTATGCAAATCATGTCATTTCAGTGAGGTTGTCATAATACACACATGTCTTTGTCCACTATCCCCTGGCCTATCCTCTGTATGAGCGCTAGGCCAAGACAGTTAACAGATGCATCTCAGAAAATAAAGCATCTTCACACAATTGCTCAAGGCACAAAGAGCCAGAATCAAATGGTAAAAATAGATTAAGAACTTCTCACATCCAAGGACTGTAATTGGAGCGACCAAGAATGGTCACTTGGATTTGAGAGCAGACCTTCAGAACAGCAGCATTAAATGTTCTTCCATTCCGTATGGTGTTTTACATGTTTAATGAAATCAAACAATCTATCTTGGCTATGTTTGGTAAACCACAAATTTTGAAGGAACAGACCAAGACTATGGCTTTGTAAGGCTCAGGCTTGGAAGGGAACAAATTTAGACCCACCTGTTTCCCAAGAGTATGAAATGTTACTCTGCCTCAGGGTGCAGGAATCAGCCACATCTATGCACATTCCAGGTAACACATTCTGTCTGTTTACATTGTCCATATTGTACTAGAATCATAGAATCATATGGCTGGAAGGGACCTTAGAATCTTCAACCTTCTACCCAAGGCAGGAGATCCTTATACCATCCTGGACAAATAACTGTCCAATCTTTTTTTTTTAAACCTCCAATATTACCACAATATACCTACAGTAATTGGATAAGCTCCTAACTCAGCCAAACCTCCTGTAGCAGTGCGCAGTTACATTACTGAGTTCAAATATCACCTGTTGGAGAATACAGAGTCTCTTCCCACTTTCCTCAGAAATTACCTAGCATCCCTAGACCAGACATGTCAAACTCGCGACGTCACATGCTATCATGCAACGTATCGGGACGGTTTTGCCATTGCCGGCAATGGGGCGGGCGCCACTTCCACATGACGCGTCCGGCCTGCAGGCCAGCAGTTTGACATCCCTGCCCTAAACCTTTGCCCCAGGAGAATACTGGCAAGGCTTCACAACATCATTACTTCTTAACCATTGCTCTTGCAAGAACCAGTGGACATGAAAAGAGGAAGGAGAGAAAGAAAAATGGATGGAAACTAACCAAAGAGAGAAGCAACCTAGAACTAAGGAGAAATTTCCTGACAGTTAGAACAATTGATCAGTGGAACAACCTGCCTCCAGAAGCTGTGAAGGCTCCAACACTGGAAATTTTTAAGAAGAGACTGGACAGCCATTTGTCTGAAATGGTATAGGGTTTCCTGCCTGAGCAGGGGGTTGGACTAGAAGACCTCAACTCTGTTATTGTTACTGTTATTGTTATTATAAAAATGCCTTGTTCCTACATTCAGTTCACACAAAATTTAACAATTCCACTCTTCTCCAATAGCTCCCTGCAGGTCAACTCTTACTCCCCCCCACCTTCACCAGTATGGCCACAAAAGACAAGTTGCCAGAGAGAACACTGTCAGACCAACTCCACCCCCGCCCCACCGTTCCAGATTAAATGTCCCATAAGATTTTTTTTTTCTCAGTCTCCTTTTAAGGAAAGCAACAACCACAGTAAGCGAGAAAAGCAGCAGTGAAGGAGATGGCTACCCCTTAGTCATAGGGATCCCACAGGGAGCATCTGGTAATTCAGAGAGGGAGACTTGTAGATCCCTGCAAATAATTCAGGAAACATTCTTGGCACCCAGAAGGTCACACAGCCAGGACTGGCAGGTCCTGGAAAATAGCAGTAAACCCCAGACGCTAACTCATCATCGGTATGGAGAATGTAAGCTGTGCTCTCAAAGAGAGCTTTTTAGAACGTTGCTTATTTATATGTGGGAAAGCATGGGAGGGTGACTGAACATTCAGAGTGTGAATGCCAGAGGCTCTACTTGCTGGTTGTAAGTGCTTGTGGGAGTAATTTCTGGCCCCTGAATTAGGAAGACAGGAAGGACAGCTATCACGCCTCTTTGTTGTTGTTGTTAGTTGCGAAGTCGTGTCCGACCCATCGCGACCCCATGGACAACGTTCCTCCAGGCCTTCCTGTCCTCTACCATCTTCTGGAGTCCATTTAAGCTCACGCCTACTGCTTCAGTGACTCCATCCAGCCACCTCATTCTCTGTGGTCCCCTTCTTCTATTGCCCTCAATCTTTCCCAGCATTAGGCTCTTCTCCAATGAGTCCTTCCTTCTCAGTAGGTGGCCAAAGTACTTGAGTTTCAACTTCAGGATCTGGCCTTCTAAAGAGCAGTCAGGGTTGATCTCCTCTAGGACTGACCGGTTTGATCGCCTTGCAGTCCAAGGGACTCGCAGGAGTCTTCTCCAGCACCATAGTTCAAAGGCCTCAATTCTTTTGCGCTCAGCCTTTCTTATGGTCCAACTTTCACAGCCATACATTGCAACAGGGAAAACCATGGCCTTGACTATACGCACTTTTGTTGGCAGGGTGATGTCTCTGCTTTTTAGTATGCTATCAGGCCTCTTACTGCTAGCTTATGGCTTTCTTGATCACTCTATCTCCCCAAGACTTTTCTTAGAAGATCAAGTAGGAAAGGGCTGGACAATTGTTTAACTGCTAAATAAATTTCCAGGCATTCCCAGAATATATTACCCCTACTTATGTCCCAGTTAAGGGTGTTGTGGGACGTGACATATTATTAATTAGCAAATGCCAAACAGCAAATATTGTCCGGTGTCAAACAAATTAGAACTAAGTTGTCACTAAACTTTACAAATATAGAGGCACCAGGCACTGAAATAGGAGGTCTTTAATTAGTTTAACATAATAACTAATGGGATAGAGGAAATTCAGATACAGATTTGTGTGTACATTTGATATTCCCCCAAAAAGGGATATGTCAAAAATCAATCCGCATCATTTAAAATAGTTATTAAAGAGGAATGTGTGATGGATTCTAGAAATTCACAATAGGAATAGCTGACCTGAAATCAGAAATATGTATTAACATTGGATTTTAATCTCACACTTCTGGACCTCATACATATACAATACGTCTGCAATTTTTTTGCCAATAAACTAGAGAGATAATGCTTTATAGAAATCATACTGTCCTTTTTCCCTGGAGACCTTGAGGTAGATTCCAAAATTAACGTAAGATGAGACCAGTAGCAGCAAAGATAATCGTGTGCCGTAATTGAATGCATTGTCCAGAAATGTGATTCCACAGGCCTTCCACAAGAGGTCCTCCTTCACTGTAAGCAACTATTTGTCATACAAGCTTCATCCAAAACATCCTTCTACCCACCTTGCATAAATAATGTTCTTTTTCAGTTGGCAATAACTATGACTGTACAGTATATTGTAGGCTTTATCCATCCACACTATAGAATTGGATAAAGGCAGGCAAATGCTTGTGGCTTTATTCTGAATACCTGAGTTGGATTCAAATTTAATCAGATTTACAATAGAACCATTGAAATCAATAAAACTTTAGTTCTGAAAATGCAATGGTCTGCATTCATTTCTTTTTTTCCTTGTTTTCTGCACCATGAGAAAAGTATGCCTTTCACTAAACTATAATGTTAAGCCCAGGTCTGGGTAGCAAAAAATCTGGACAAGTACAAGATGGGACTTGGTGTCTCCTGACCCTCTGGGTTGTTTGCAACCTAGATCTGACAGTCCTACTTATGGTCTACTACTTGATTCTGTGGTCTACTTGATTCTGATTTAGTTTTGATGTATACACTTAATCGCTGTGCTTTTAAAACATGGTTAGTGGCTCAAATGAACCAGAGCATTCTAGTTTGTTCAACAAACCAGAATTTTCAAGAGCTATGGTACAGCATCAATATGTGAATCACATTCATCATCTTTGGCTTGCAGTTATAGTAGCTTTCCAGTCAAGATGGCTTTGAATGTACAAAAACAAGGAGAGAGAAAAAAAAACCCCAACCATTTGTCACCCCAAGCTTTTTGGTGGAGGTTAAAAAAAGACCAGAAAAATGAATTCTATGTATTCCCTGCTCCATTCTCTAACTGTTCATATTGGTCAGCTTTGCAGCATCTGGATTTGTGAAGTTTTCAAAATTCTGCCTATTCTCACAATTAGATATCTGTACAACAGCGTGACTTGCTTGATCCAGCTGCCAGAACGGAAAGAAATTCTCCCCCCCCCAACAAGATTACGAATCCATTTTTTTCCAGAAATACCCCTTGCCTTACCACTAAAATAGCACTAAAAAATCCCTTCCCCCCCCCCTTTCCCTGTTCCCGATCTTTATCTCGTGCACCAAGGTCAGGGAGCATGGAAAAGAAAGCTAACAGGCCACGCCTGCCTCAAGGGAACAAAAACAAACTCGATGTGTTTCTTATCTATAGCAGGAGGGAGCAAAGAAAACAGGCATTTTCCATTCGGGAAAGGAATTAAGTACAAATCTCTCTCTCGAATGTTGGCTGGATTGAGACGGGTTTCAAGTAGGTTAGCAAAAAAATGTTCACTTCAAGTCTCACTGGCATAATTCATGGAAGAATTAGATTTAATCCTTGGCATTCGAGAAAAGCGTGAGAAACTCCCTGTCTTTGAAATTTTGGATTCTGCCAGGGAATCCAAGGGAATAGCAAACAAGCACCACCCTTTGCAGGACAGGAGAGGTATGGGGATTTGAAGATGGAAGCAACAAAAGCAGTGTTCATGTAACAGGCCTAACGCATAGCTGTTTATTCAACGAAATGTAATTTTGGGGGATGACACAATGCAGTAATCCATGGACTAACCACAAAGGGAATGGGGTAAACCAGGTTGCAGTTCAGGACATTGTATAAACACAACCAAAGAAAACCATGGGTTTTGTGAAGTCAGGGCTTTCCCCAATTACCCTGACCATCTTTTCCTCTCCTGGTGCCTGCTTAGATGAGTTTGAACAATAACTGCCAAGCATTCTCAACCAGTAGGAGCAAACCTCAACTTGGGAGAAATTTAGGCAGCTGAAACCCCATCTCATCTGGATCACAGGTGTCAAACTCAACCGCGTCACATGACGTATCGTGACTTTTTTTGCCTTTGTGGAGCCGGGGTGGGCGTGGCCTGCGTGTGATGCATCCGGCCTGCAGACCACCAGTTTTATACCCCTGATTCTGGATGGTATCAGGCTTGAGATTATACCAGTTAAAACAGGGGTCCCCAACCCCCGGTCCGTGGACTGGTACCAGGCGGCGGCATGCCAGCAACCGGTCCACACAAAGAAGCAAAACCCCATCCGTGGGATGCAGGCAGCACACAAAACCACACACTCTCTGGTCCGTGGAAAAACCTTTCTCCACGGAACCGGTCCCTGGTGCCCAAAAGGTTGGGGACCTCTGAGTTAAAAGATCCAGCTTGTTCCACTCCTGTCTTCCACTCAAACAGCCATTTGCGATGTAGAAGTCAACAGGTGCACCTTTGGCTAGCTGAGGCACAAGCAGGATCACTTGTTAATTGCTGCACATTAAAGCTATGATTAAAAGTGCAGGATAAAGGGGAAAAACTGGTATTCCTCAAATAAGAGGTTCTTTTTTTAAAATGACAGTTCATTTAGAACAATTTGAAAAGCTTGGCTTGAAAACTTCATATCCTTCCAAGTTGTTCTGTTTTTCCTGGCAAAGCCCAATACTTCACCTACCTGGGGCTGTTCTTGGCTGCTGTTGTAAACAATTAATGATGATTCAGGCACAGCTTGTGAAATAATCTGATCATATGAGACTGAACAGAGTTAAGTGCTTGATTTAATGGGACAATTACATGCATCCTTTCTTTTACTGCCCAGTTTTTGCTGGCTTAGGTATTCACAGCTGGGTAAATACTGAAGGGAAAAAAAAAGAGCAGTCTTGCTGCAATGGTTAGGATGTCCAACGGAGGTTAGAAAAACAAACAAAGACTGTGTTCCTATAAAATGTTTGATTTATTTATATGTTCTTATCCTTCTTCCAGTGTTAACGTAGCATATTACATTTTCTTTACGTGGTCCTTTCTCCGATCCCTAGGAAAGCAAAAGAAGCAGAGGTCGCTGAGCTTACCTCTTATCTTAAATCAGAATTTGTAGTGATAGAAGAGAATATTTGTGGCTCAGGGTTGAATGGTGGGGTTCTTCGTGCTGAGTTTGGTTGCTTTCTTGCAGACGTTTCTTTACCAAACTAGGTAACACCATCAGTGCTACAAGAGCAAACCCCACTCCCTTCTAGCACTGATTATGTTACATAGTTTAGTAATGAAATGTCTGCAAGGAAACAAACAAGTTCAGAGAGCACCAAGAACCTCACACTAGAATTTGTGTTTTACCACCAGGTGTCATATGAGACACGGTGAGGTGGTTCACAGAATACTAAACTCTAAATCATGGTGTAAAAGCTGCAAGAACAGGAATTATGTATGGTGCCAGTTCAAAGAAACTATACCTCAGTGCAATGTGAGAACCAAATCCTAGTGACTCCAATTCAACTTCTTCTCTCTGGAAGAGTCTGCAACTCCCAAGAGCATGTCCTATACTGCAGAGGTCCCCAACCTATGGTCCGTGGCCTCTTGGCCACAGAAGTGATTGGCCAATGCATGTGCACATGCACGCGCACTCATCTCTCCTCGCGCCGGCGCTAGCCTCAGCGTGACCCTTGGTGTGACTCTCGTGCTGGTGTTAGCCTCGGCACAACCCTGGCACCTGCGCTAGCCTTGGTGTGATTCTCCCGCTGGCGCTAGCCTCGCCATGACCCTCGCCATGACCCTTGCACCTGCGCTAGCCTCAGTGCGACCCTCATGCCGACCCTAGCAGCCCCATTTACAGAGCGTGCATGCTCATGGCCCCGTTCACATGTATGCGCCGCAGCTACATTTGGGTGTGTGCGCATGCGAGCGTAAAGGTGTCTGCCCCTCCCTTTCCCACTGGGCCACCAACCCTGCTATACTGAACTGTTGGTTCTAGCACACTGCCTGGCATTTATGGAAGGCTGCTGTCATAGGCTGCAGTGATAGCCACTTGTTCAAATGGGATCATAGGCAATTAGTTGTGATAGCCAGGTTGGGATTCCGGTTCATAGAATTCCCAGCCAGC
Organism: Azemiops feae; assembly: GCA_023970755.1. Taxonomy (NCBI): domain Eukaryota; kingdom Metazoa; phylum Chordata; class Lepidosauria; order Squamata; family Viperidae; genus Azemiops; species Azemiops feae. Next base: position 241,901 of record JALGBA010000082.1, on the reverse strand, counting down.
TTAATGATTGTTAGGCTGGGGAAAGGAAGTACTAAAAAGTCTTTCAAGGGGGAGCAGAAAAGTATCCTGATGAACAAAGCAAAAGGAGGTGGGAATTTGTGAAGAATACAAAAAACTCCAGCATCCTATATCTACAGTACTTATGACTGCATCTGCAGGCCGTGATGGCAAATATTTTCACTGCTCTTTTTCTATCCCATATTCCACTCTTCGTCTCTAACGTATGGAGGTCTAAATCACATACACACACATATCCAAAGTTAAACAATAATTATTCTGTGAAAAAGTTAAATATTATATAGTATTTTTTTCTTCTATTCAATTGTATCCAGTTCTCAGAGACTGTTTGGACAAGTTCCTGTCTAATTTACTGGCAAATGAGTTAAAGAACCTTAACATTTCTTACATTGGATATCTAATATCCATCCTTTTTAAAACATTCTTTGAGGGGTTCCAGTAAAACACAAAATATTTTTTATAGTGAACTAATTTCATTTTGAAATCATATTTCACATTTTCTAACATTATGATCCATTGATTATTTAAAACTGGATACTCCAATTTTTATTACATGGTCCAAATACATACAGTAGTGGCCAAAATTGTGGAAACCTTTTGAGAAAAGTGTATTTTTGAGGTTTGATGGCTAATAACACCACTTTTGTTTTTGGAGTAGTACCATAAAGTTATATATCAATGGAAAGATAATTTAATCAAGAATGTAATGCAACAAAGTTTGTTCAATTATCTGTACTGTATTCTATGAAAAGTTATAGCCAAATAACCAGAAAAAGGAAGCACAACTTGCTTAGGTTGATATCAGGTAGCTTTCCTTCATCTGATTGCAGTCAATGAGCATGAGTGTTTAGAGAGCTAATCATGTGTCATCTTGTTTTGGCAATGAGTCAATCAGATCACAGTAGGATTCAGTTATTGATGTCATGTATTGAAGCTGAGAGGAGGACATTTGTCAGTGTGTTATATGATCGCTATCAGGTTGGTTGGGTTTTTTTGTGTTCTTTCATTTAGTGAGCTTGTAAAATGTAATAAAATTAAAGTAATAGTGCAAAGAGTTGTCTGGTTGCCCAGAAAGCGATGTAAAATAGTATTATTAAGTGAACAAGGCTACAGTTATAAAGAAATTAGAAGAAAAATTGGTGGAAACTTAACCAAAGGTGGCATTTCTACTGTACACTTTTCCCAAAAGATTTCCACAATTTCCACAATTCCACATATACTGTAACTATATGTGTCTTCAATTTTTTTTTGTAGAGCCTTATAAAATTGTATTGTTAGTTTCTGTTCAAGTGCAGCAACTTTTAAAGAAGTTACAATCACAGGTAATTGGAGTCTGTTAAATCATTGGGGCCGTACTGGTTAGTTAATGCACATTTCAATTGTATATGATGCCAAGTATATATTATAAGTATAGCAAATTCAAAATACAATATTTCCAAAACCTGAAAGCAATTATTGGCAATCTGCTGATTTAAAGTACTAACCCTTTTGTTTATCACAAGCATTGCAATAAAACATCTAACCCACAATTTTCATATTCAGGTAATGTGATAACATCTGTTTCTCACGTGATTGGGATCAAAATGTAACTACTTGCCTATTAATAACCAAATATATCTAGCAGCTTTCAAAACAGAAAACAAATGTCCCAGTGTAATACTGTACTGTATAACTGGAACCTACAAGTTTCCAAAATTTTAAAAATGTTACATACTGCTCTCCCAACAGTCCTAAAGAGAAGGGCAATCATTATAAGTTTCATTCCAAAACAATACAGTACAGAAGTTAAAATATAAGTTCAGTGATGTGGTTGAAAATCTGGTGAGTGAAAGCAACCATTAACATAAAATAAGAGTCTGTTTAGTTTAGTGCAGGGGGGTCCAACCTTGACATCTTTAAGACCTTTGGACTTCAACTCCCAGAATCCCCCTGCCGGTCTTAAAGTTGCCAAGATTGGACATTCCTGATCTAGTGGTTAAGATACTAGGCTAGAAACCAGGAGACCATGAGTTCTAGTCCTCTTTTAGGCATGAAGACCAGCTGGGGGATTTGGGGGCAGCCCAACCCACCTCACAGGGTTGAACTTTAGGATGGAAACTAAAGATGATCTCCCAGAACTACAAACTGAGGAACAGATCAACAGCAAAGAGGCCTGTGTTCAACATTATGTACAACATGATAAGATGGAGGAATCTTATTCATAACTTAACTACAAAAAAGCCTCTGCCCCAAAATTTCAAACTGATTTCCAGACTTCAATTGATTATTTTACAAGTTAAAAAACAACAGAAGAGGAATCTATCATTACCAAAGAGGATTCTACTCAATCCTATGTACAATCTATTGATTATCAGAACTATGATAACTTGGGTAACCAACTAACAACTATAATACTGGACAAAATTGACTACGCTATTCAGATGATAGCGGAAGAAGGAGAACAGAAGTACGACCAGATTGAATCGATGATAAATATGTCTAATAAAACATTGAGATTTGTTGAGATAGGGGCCCTCTTATGGAAGCCTGCCTGGCACAAAAAGAAAGCTAGAGTTAGATTTAAAAATGGATTTAAATCTTTACCCGATGGGTAAAAAAAGGTCTTTTAGAGATATGGACTGAATTAACATTAACTGAGATGAAAAGTAAAGGTTTTTGGACTGATTTAACGTTTAGGATTTAGATTTATAACTGAGATGAAATTATTGGTTAGATTATAGTTTGGAATGGTGAAATGAAAAAGGTTTTAAATGAGGAGCTATTAAGACAAGAAATAGAATATATGTTTGAAATAGAGTAAGAAGGTATTTTTTGGGATAACGTTCATTTTAGGTATGATAACTATTTTGTAATGGAATGAAAACAAGGAAATGGATTGTGGCAATGGAAGATATGGTACCAGTAAATGAAGGTGTATTAGAATAAGACTTAGAATACATTTTGGAAATGTAAGAAGGTAACTGCTGAAATAAGATGCTTATTTTAAACATTATAATTATTATGTTATATAATGAGGGAAATTAGGGATACCCAAAGTGTAAATAATATGCTTAATTAAGGCTAAATTGGAATATGGTAATTGGAATTTAGTAAAGCTTAAAAACAGGATTTGGACTTGTATAGCTAAAATGTTATTGATAAAATTTTATGAATTGATTGAATTTTATTCAGAAATGTATTAATTTGAATATTTTATATTAATGGAGGGAAATAGAGAGGGAATCTTTAAGGAGTTAACCTGACCTGTATATGTATGATTTTGACTTTGGATAATTGATTACCCCATCTCCACGTTGTTTCCTAAGCACTCTGTTCTAAAAAATGAAAAATTAATAAAACCTGTTACAAAAAAAAAGAAAAAGAAAAAGAAAAACAGAGGCAGCCTTTACCCTGCAGCCAGAATTGTTGCAAAGATGCCAGGAGAAAGGCAGAGATATAGCACTAGCCCATAAGTCAAAGAAAGCATTAATCCACCTGAATTTAGCCTGCCGTTTGGATATCTTGCGAAATAGTTTACAATAGGGTTAACTCAGAGATTAACTCAACTTTGTCAAAGGCCAAGCCTAATAAATGTAAGGCACCAGCTGCCTTGCACAAAGACCAAGGATTGGAACTGATAGTGAGAGCCACACACTGACCAGTTCGGTCTGGAGCCATGCGTGCTCTCATGTTTTTTGTGCTTTAAGCGTTCATAAAACAAGCGTCTTCTCAGTATTCTCAAAAACAATTCACTACCCACAGTTTACAACTCCATATGAGTTGTTCTACCCCATCTGCCCCAATTTACACATTCCCCATAATAGTAAAAAAAAATTAATGAAAACAACAGGCCCTAGGGCAGTGATGGCGAACCTTTTAGAGACCGAGTGCCCAAACTGCAACCCAAAGCCCACTTATTTATCGCAAAGTGCCAGGGCCGCATCAGCATTGTGGTGCTCTCAGGGGTGTGTGGGGCGTGGCCCACTGGGTGGGCGTGGCTGCGTTGGTCACGTCAGACTGATTGGGTGTGGCCGGGGTGGGTGTGGCCACCTTGATGTTGCTCATGGGGCGATGCCTGTGGGGGCTGGGCAGGATTGGGGGAGATCCAGGGGTCTCTGGTGGGTGGGGCTGTGAGCAGGAGGCTCGTCCTGCAGGGTGAGGCAGGGGGTAGGGCAGGGGTACCATTGCTGCGGGGCAAGGCAAGGCAGGGGCGGCTGCTGCCTGACACCATCAGCCCCCACACACAGAGGTCAGTGAGCGCATGGGGGCGTGCTCTACCACTTCTACTCGAGCTTGCTAGCCAGCTGCTTCACCTCCTTTGTGCTGGGTGGGGCTGCCGCTCCAGGCGCCAGCAGTGGCATAATGGACCTGCGCGAGCTGGCAGCGGCAGGTGTGCCCACAGAGAGGGCTCTGAGTGCCGCCTCTGGCACGTGTGCCATAGGTTCGCCATCACTGCCCTAGGGGTACAAACTGTCCATAGCATTGATTACTGTCTCTTCATAGTTCTCAAACTTGCCCACTTGAATGATGATTTAAAAGGAAAATTGAGTGGCACTTGGAGTTTGCCATCTGGTGTTAAGAGCACAAGTATCTTTTAACCTAAGGTGTCCTGTAAACCCAGCCACCGTTCTTTTAGAACCCATAGTTCAGGACTGTGTTTTGTGGACCAGGTCTATTACTATTTTGAATGTTAAAAATTAGATTCAGGCCCTATAGTCCAAATATGGCCGAGTGGGGTGTGGCTTAGTATGGGGTATGATCCCAGCCTATTGTGGTTTATTCAACAAAACTATGATTACATTAATCATGGCCTAATGCGGCCTATAAAATTATATAACTAATACAGTCTTTGGATTTCATTCTGACTGCAGATACTGTTCTGGAATAGGTAGCTAGAAAGGTGGCGCTGTATTACATATGGGTGTACTTGGGCATTCGAGCTACTCTGTTTTTAATCCTACAGTCATTGCAAAGCAAAGTCCACATGGTTGCTGTGGCTTTCGCATTTCATAAATGTTTGGTCCCCTAGTTCATTTTGCATTCTGTATATATATCTCTGAGCGAAGAAAAGCATTCAATCCACAGGAGTTCTGCTCCAATTAAGGATGATACTTTCTGCAGCTGAGGAACTCAGCTCTCGGTTAGCAAAGGTGACTTACAGGGAGGTTACACCTCCCCCACCTCTCCAATTGAAAAGGAGCCGCTTCTCAGGCCTGACCTCCTTCTCCCTCCTCTTTGCGAAATCTGAAGCTTCTTGAGGACCCCCTCTGTCTGTTTGAGCCCCCCACTCCCCCTACCCTTTCACTCTCTCAAAGAAAGGAGGCCAGCCTTTAAAGGGAAGAGATTAGATTGATTGCACCACTTGCTGGGATAGCACGTACACCCATTTTCTGCAAGCTGCAGGCAGCCCAATGCAATCACAGTCTGTTTTAAAGGTAAGTTTTGGATTCTTGCTTGACTCATTATTTGGCCTTTGTTGTGGCTGTTGTACTTAAGGGGAAAAGGAGTTGTCTCCAATAGTATCCCTCCCCAATTGTTCTGGCCTGGGAAATTCAGGAACCTGCTCTGCTTTTAATCCGAATAATATGGTTAAAATGGCTAGTGTTGTCCCTAAATCAGGATAGGTTGGGGCTTTATATTGACCTCTGATGTGCTTTCAACAGTTGGTGGAAAAGCAAAGGATTTGTTCATCAGATGAGAAATGGCACATTCACTCTTGGTCTCCTTCTTTTAAGGTCCCTTAAGATGGGATTTCTAAAGCTGATGGTATCAACTGCATCTATAACAAGGCTGGACAACCAGTAGCCCTCCAGTTGTCAATTCCTAACAGTTTCATCTGCACAGGGGTAGTTCAAGAACCCCTGGAGTTCTATGAGTTCACCCCTGTCTATAGCATTCTTTGTTGGAATCATACCCTGGTTTCCATCTGAGAAGCTCCCAGAGCAGCTTCTATAATAATAAACAGTTTCTCAAAATACACAAGGAAGATAAAAACAAACAGATGGGGCAGGGAAAGGAAAACAAGGTAATTTAGACAGCAGTTCTGAATATTTCTTCAGTCCTACTAAGACCAGCTATGTGGTGGTGTCCTTAGAGAGTCCCAGTGGACACTAACATCCCCTAAAACTATTGATCTTCTTGTTCTCAAAAGCACAAATGATCCGATACTCTCTGGAAGGAAAGATCGCAGCAGCAAGTACCAATGGTGATCCTGGAATTGTGTGGAGTATTTACATTCCCACCTGCCTAATTACTGATAGAAGCTTCCGTTGGTTTTTGAACGTCCTTAAAGATCAGCTAAGGAGAAACCTGACCAGGAGGTGCAATCCATGTTCCTTCAGACTAGAACTTTTACCTAACAGGGGTGCACCAAACAATTTGTTTGAACAATTGATAAGTCTGCCTAGCTCCCTAACATTTTGGACACCCTACAACAGGGGTCCCCAACCTCCAGTTCGTGGACCGGCACCGGGCTGTGGCATGCCAGAAACCGGGCCACACAAACAAGCGGAGCCCCATTCGTGGAATGTAGGTAGCACGTGAAACCATGCCCCCTCCTGTCCATGGAAAAACCTCTCTCCACAGAACCGGTCCCTGGTGCCCAAAAGGTTGAGGCCTCTGCCCTACAACATTTAAAAGATAGTACACTTTTGTAGTAAAACTACATTCTTTGAAATCCTCTGCTGTGAGAATGAAAAGTAACTTGAGTTCAAAACAAGTTGTTTTTCAATTTTCTAGTAGGTGTTTCAAGCTTGAAAGGGAGAGCTGTTTTCAGCTCAAAATATATCTGGCAATGGTGGAACAATTTTTCTGAAGATTTTGCACACTCCTAGAACCTAAGTTCCACTTGATGTTAACATGCTTATCTATTCGCATTGCCTCAGGGCTGAAATGGAGGGAGTTTGCGAGGGGCGTGTGAAATTGGAGATTATCCAAACTCCTTGTTAAACAAAATTAGTTTGATAAATTTTACCACTGGCATCCCCAAACTTTCTGACATTGGACAGATTTGATGTTTGGAAACCCCTCAGGTCTCGCCACCTAAACATATGTTCAATCCATCCACCATTGGGAAACTTAAGCCCTCCGGCCCCAGCAAATCTGCTGTTGATATTTCCATCAGGTGGCTCAGCCCCAATTTTCTTGCTATGCACGCACTGGCATTTCCATTGTACACTTGCTTATCTTTGCAGCACTTTTCTGCCAACAATCTACCAACCTTAATGTGATTGGAGTGCTCCTGCTTGACAAAGGGGCAACACCCTCTTGTATCAAAGGCTCTGAGTGCAGCTCAACGTTGCCTGCCTTAGTTGGCTGCAACAATCCTAAAAGGTTTCATGAAATGTATTCCTCCCAGTTCTACCTGGGACAGGTGAAACCTGGAGTCTTTATGAACATCACCTGGACTGCTAGCATCTAGACCTAGAACAACCAGGTCCAAGCTGCTAGATAGTAATAAAGCATTTCTTTGCTGCTCTCTATTGATGGTTCAGATGTTTACTGCTCAGGTCTGGTAGCTGGGCTCATGCTATGTTAGTAGTTTGTTGGACTTAGTTTAGCAGGTTTGTCTAGGATATTATTGTGATTTCTCCCAAGTCTTTATGGCTTAGGGTAGGCTGATGTATAAACCCCATCACTTGGCCCCTCTATAAACAATCATCAATCAAATTACAGGTAGTTCTTGACTTAAGACCACAACTGACCCCCAAATTTCTGTTGTTAAGTGAGACATTTGAATTTTGCCCCATGTTATGACCTTTCTTGCCACAATTGTTAAGCGAATCACTGCAGTTAAGTTAGTTACATGGTGGCTAAGTGAATCTGACTTTTCCATTGACTTGGCTTGGCAGAAGGTTATAAAAGATAATCGCATGATCCCAGGACACTGCAGCTATCATAAATAGGAACCAGTTGCCAAGCATCTGAATTTTGATCACATGACCATGGGGATACTGCAACAGCTGTAAGTGTAAAAAATGGTCATAAGTCACTTCTTTCAGTGCCTTTGTAACTCTGAACTGTTGTAAATCGAGGACTACTTGTATTTAGTTCATGTTTTCATACTCAGGTCTAGTTCCTTGAACATTTCAGAAGCTTCCTTTAGGTGTTCAGTAAGGTTCTACTAGAAGCATTTCTGATCTCTTTTAAAAATTAAATACTGGTTTTACCTTATTGTACTTGATGATATTCTAAACATGTCTTCCCTTTTTTCTCCTTGGAAATTAATAAGTCTTATATAATTAAGTGCTGATTTTTTGCCAAGACTGAACCTTATGCAAGAGTCTGGCATTGCACAGATAAGGATTTGGCACTTAGTGGAAAAATTATAGCTGGGGCTGCTCTCAAAGAGTGACTAAGCCAGCAGCATATTAAGCTATCCTACTAGAGGAGATAAAGGGAAAAAGAATAAACTAGAATAGGGATCAGGGAAATGCTATTGGAAACAATGCCAGGGGAAGTTCTAATGGGAGCATCTGTGTTGCATGCAGAACCTCTGAAATTCAGTTCTTGAGCATCTCCAGTTAAAAATCAGGGAGCAGATAATGGAAAAGAAATTTTTCTCCCTTCTCCTGAGAGCCAGGACCAGGCAGTAGGAGAACAAGCTTGATTGGGTATTTTTTCATGTTCCCTTTGTTAGATCACCGAGGCTGCTAAATATTTTTAGGCTATTTATATTTACTTACAACCCACACAGGGCAAACCAATAACATCATTTGTTTGGTATCAGCTTAGTGTTTTGTACAAAGTCAGTCACTGTGCTATAGGGCTTAGTGTGTTGGGTAAGCCCAACAAGGGCTCAGGAAAGGATATAATCTAGCTTATAATGAAACTGATCAAGCAAAAGTTTTCGATAATAGAAAGTGCTATCCTTGAAAATAATAATAACAATAATAACAATAACAATAATAATAAAACCATGCAAGGCCCGGAAAGGAGGAATACAAGTTAAAAGAGGCAGAACCTCAATGCTTAGAAGACAGCATGTACATCTTTCGTCCTTGCAACAGTTGAGTACAGCAGAACAGCCCAGATTTTATCAGTGTCGGAGCCAATCTTGTAATATCTATCTAATCTACCAGTCCCATCTCATTCATGATGATGAAACCGGCATGTAATAGGACTAAGTGGTAGCTCTCGTTATGAAACCTGATGCTTGAGGATTTGCCTTACCCATCAGTCGGTTTAGGGCTGCATAGGATCACTGCGTAGGATCACTGAATCCCCTGATTTGTGGCTGGCATCACATTATTTCAAAGGGCGGTTTGACTTGTTAGGTGGCGGCATTTCATAGCAGGACTGGTTCGGTTGGGTGACTTCTTTATGTGCTCATGTGACTCTAGTTTCAACTTAACAATCAAACTTAATAAGGTTTGCAAACCTCCCTGTTGATCTGCACCAGGATTATAATGACTCTGAATTTGATGGAAGATAATTTGCTTCCTGGGCTAAGGAAGTGGACATAACGTGCAAGTCCATTTTGTAACTGCTCCTATTTCTGATTTTTACAATCCCTGAGAGATTGGAGTTGACTACCAAGTTAAATTCATTAACAAATAACCATTGGTAACAGTTGTGCCTATGATGCACTTCAGTGGGCATACATTTTAGGAGCATGAGAGCCACATAAGGTCTAGTTCACTTACCATGTTTCCCTGAAAATAAGACCGGGTGTTATTATTTTTTTGGGACCAGAAGACCCATTAGGTCTTACTTTCAGGGGATGTCTTTATTTTGCGGCTGCCTGCCTGCTCCCTCACACCATCCGCTTGCCCGTGGCCGCAACAGCTTACAGGGCTTCTCAGGGCAGATGCACTTTTTGCCCAGACAGAGAAATGATGGAAACTGGAAGCTTCATCTGCTTGCAAATGGATGAATGCTTTGAAATGGAGCTAATCCAGTCTCCGTCATTTCTCTGTCCAGGCAAAAAGGGTTTGGGTGCCTATGGGGCGCTTGGAAACAGAGCAATTTGCTCCGTTCCCAAGTGCCCCATAGGCACCCAAACATTTTTCTCCCAGAGGGAGACTGGAAGCTTTGTCCGCTTGTAAATGGGGTGCTTTGAAACAGAATACAGTTTGCCAAGCTCTCCTTAACTTTAAACTTTCTTTGCTCAGGAAGGAAAATGGTTCAAAATGGTTGTCTTGGATTTCGACTTCTAACCCATGGGTCCTTGGTGGTAGCTGGAGTCCTTTTGACAGATGGCCTTTGTAGTACTTTGACCGCTCACTCCAAATAACTCATGGTTTTAAATAGTAACAGTTATCTTATATGCTCTGCAGAATGGATCAGAAATGACTTTTAATGACCATGTTGACTTTAAGAATTGTAGTATTTATTCTGAAGTCGTACTTTAAAATAAAGCCCTCTCCCATTCGTACATGTATTTTGAATGAGATCGATAGAGCCTGAGGAAGGTACTTTTTCTTGTTTGAAAGGTTTTTCAGGGTTACTTTTGCAGTGTATGCAAAATTATAACGTTGTACCAGTGGCGGGATTTAAATATGTGAACAACCGGTTCTCTGTGTGGATGCCGCTTCTGGAAGTCCATTCTGGGCCTCGGCAACAAAAAATTAGCTACTGGTTCTGCCAAAGTGGTGCGAACTGGCTGAATCCCACCACTGCATTGTACCCAATGAGGAAATGGTGTCTAAGTGAGACGGATGAAGAAGACCGAAACGGGGAAAGCCTGATGACCTGGAACCAAGGACCGCCCTTCCCCGTGTGTCCCGCTATGTACTCTAGCCTGCCCCTCATCTTTCCCTATGGAGGCTTTGGCCAAACTTCTTGAGAAACTCAAAGGGAAGGCGAAAAACCCAACCCAACTTCCTTGAGACCTGCAACGACTTGAGCTTCAAATGTCTTGAGGGACTTGGTCTTCAGCATTGCAGGGTTCAGTCTTATGTAAGGGCACGGGTCTTCCTTGGACCGATTACTCCGAGGGGGAAGAAGGTAAGTTAGAGAAAGCGATCGAGTTGGTTGACCTGGGAAATTTATAGCCTTGCCTGAAAAGATGCAGAGTGGTTGGAGATAGCTTTCTCTGAAGTCACTCTGCTTTCCTGCTGTGTCTGCAAAAGAGAGGGTGAGGGGTCCCATAACCGGCAGGGGAAGACGATGTAATCTTAAGTGCCTAAAGCTCTGTGAGCTTTCACGGGTGGAAATCCTGTGGTTGTAAAATCCTATCTGCTCACGTGATGCCTCAACTTACAAATGCAATTGCTTACTGTGCAAATTCTGATCTCTGCTGGAGCTGTAACTCGACTACCTGTGCAATCTGTTTGTTTTTTTAAAATCCAGCAGCGCCCGATTTCTAAATCAAATGGCAATGGAGCTTAACTTTGAATATGTTCGCCATTTTTAACTTCCTCTTATATTTTGTGTCCATGATTTATTGTGACCTTCTGGCCAAAACTAAAGCTTCCAGCGTTGTCCTTCGGAACCTTGAATGGCTTGGCGATTATCCCATGAAGTGGGATAATGAAGTGGCCTGACAAGACCTGCCCTTTGGAAAATTCCACCTTTTCTGGGAGCTGGGCTTTCTGGCAGGGAAAGAGCGCGGCTTTCTCTCCAGAGGGTGCGAGGTGATTTTTAGAGAGACACTCTTGTTCCCCTCTCCTGTGGTGTTTAACTGGACGCTAAAACTTCGGCCTCTACCAAGCTTTTCATTTGCAATTTATTCCCATGTTTTGCATTGATATTGATTGCAGCTGGACCTTAGCTTAGATTTTCAATCCTTTTTATACAGATTTAAGCTGCCTTGAAGATGGAACAAACAATGCCTTACAATGCCTAGGTAAGGCCACACTTGGAATACTGCATCCAGTTTTGGTCACCACGATGTAAAAAAGGTGTTGAGACTATAGAAAGAGTGCAGAGAAGAGCAACAAAGATGATCAGGGGACTGGAGGCTAAAACATATAAAGAAAGGTTGCTGGAATTAGGTATGTCTAGTTTAATGAAGAGAAGGATGAGGGGGGACATGATAGCAGTGTTCCAATACCTCAGGGGCTGCCACAAAGAAGAGGGAGTCAAGCTATTCTCCAAAGCGCCGGAAGGCAGGACAAGAAGCAACAGATGGAGAAGCAACCTAGAACTAAGGAGAAACTTCCTGACAGTTAGAACAATTAACCAGTGGAACAACCTGCCTCCAGAAGCGGTGAATGCTCCAACACTGGAAGTTTTTAAGAAGAGACTGGACAGCCATTTGTCCGAAATGGTATAGGGTTTCCTGCCTGAGCAGGGGGTTGGACTAGATGACCTCCAAGGTCCCTTCCAACGTTATTATTATTATTATTATTATAAACAGAAATTAAGGTTACTTTGATGGGTGCTAACTTTCAATTACGTATGTTTGGTGAGGTTTATCTTTCTTTAAATTTATTGTGATGGTTAGTATATTAAAGTGAGTTAGTGGGGTCAGATTTTACCTTTGCTGCTAGTTTTGAAACTGACAGGCTTATTAAAATCTTTTATGTCTACCTAAGTCAGCCATTTCTTCCACCTTCAAGGCACTCTTACAAAAGTAAAATAAAAAATGTAAAATGTCAGTTAGGACATCGGTATACTTAATGTCAAAAATAAATGTTGCAATAAATTGACGATTCAGCCTTATTGTAAACAGTTTTACCGTCTTCCTAAATGGTGGGGATGGAGGTCAAAGAGCTCCTCTCCAGAGATTGCCTTCCGCAGCCTGGAACCCCCTGCCCTTGAGAAGGCCCCTGCTGGTGTACTGACATGGTGTCGCAGTATTAAAGCATATTCCAAAGTTCCTGTTCTGCTGGGTGCATTCATAGTGAGGTGGTTGCCGAGCTGTTGAAGGCTTCAAAAGGTGATATTGAGACCTTATTTCTTCTCTGAGAAGGCTGAGGATAGCTGGTGGGTGCAAAACTCACAATGGTTGCCCGATGGTTCACAGGCCTTGTGCAACCCAAGCAGTTGTGGTTTGCATGAGTAGCATTTACTGGACAGTTGTGCCAGTTGACGATTGTATGGTGTATCCTTTTAATTGAGATGGGTTGCCATCCAGGCGTGTAGAATTTTAGTCAAGTCCGGCTGGCTGATGGTCAACATCATCTTCTAGTACCTTTTGTGTAAATTTGTTGATGCAGCTGCAGCTTGGATAAATGCAGCTCAACGCTTCCTTCTCTCTCCATGCAGACATAAGCCTCCGAGATGACCCCCACGAACTTCAGGAGGAGGATTGCTGTTTTTCTTGTCTTAAACAAAAATAGAAATGCAGGCTAATTATTCATAAGAACAAAAGATGTTTCCCTTGATTTATCTGTCTCTTTTTCATTCCTACATGGCAGTATCTATGCTACACCTCAAGACCCTCCAGGCATCTACCGAGATGACTTTTCTCCCTCTCCAACACTTTTGTCGCTTTTCAGTAGTTCGGTGCTTTGCTCAGACTTTCCTTAAGCCAAACAAACGATTGTCTCCTTCCTGATTACACTAATTACATAGAATTACTTGTATTTTTCCGTGAGGTATAAAGGTATGGTTGCCAAACGTGACAAGTTAATAGATGCAAATAAACAAAAAAAACCTTATACCCTGAAAGCATTTCCCCATACGTTACGCTTTCTCCCCTCAGCTGCACACGAGAAATAAACCTGTCCTTCAGACCGGGGGGGTTTAAAAGTTGAGCCCCCTCTGAGATGGTTGAGGTGGAAACTTCGGTCTTCTGGGATCGGATCAGGCAGGCCTGTAAAATGTGAAATGAGGGTGAATTGCCTTTTATTTTCATAATGATTGGCGCTTTATATCCCAACTTGATAATACTGAGCGGCTCGGGCCTCTTCTTCACAAAGGTAAAAATAACCCAACAAAAGCACAAATTACAGTAAAAATAATACAGAAAAGTCCATATGACCAGAATGGAATTTCAAATGATGCTAGACCGATACTTATGTTGTTTCTGGAAAACCACATTTTAAACAACTCTCCTACAATGTGGCAATCTAGTTGTTCAACACTAGTCTCCCTGGCAAATCGAAGACTTCACTTCTTGCTTCAGAACTCCACTGTACATTGCTTTTGAGTGCAAACTCTGTGGAAACAACTGAGCCCTTTCCACAATTTCAGGAAAAGTCATTGGATGTGGCTTTCCCCCAAAAGGCTTATGCATCTGTGCATATCTCCTTTCGTGTCAATGGAAGATGCAAGGAAGATCACATAGACAATATATTGCTATGAAAAGGTATAATTGACATCAGTTTATGGAATTAAGGCCAAAGGACTGTGGCGAAGGAAGGTAGAAGGGAAGGAGGCAGGCGTTGGTAAGATGCAGTGATTAGGTGGGGGGCAAAGAAAATCAAAGAGAAGGAAAGTTAAGACAGACAGCATTTAGGAGATATGCAGAGTGGCAAGGTGAAATGAGCAAGACCTTGATGGGTTGCTTTTCCCCACAAATTACAAAGAATTTTGTGTACTTCACCTTAACTTCTCAAGGTATAAAAGTGGGATTGTCAAATGTGGCTTGATGGCTAAGATGTTACATTAAAACAAAAATCTGGGACCTGCAAAGCATTTTCTTGCTCTGTCCCTCCTCACACCTGCATGGAGTGCTCAAAAATAAGCCCAGCATTACTGGGATTTATATCCAATTTCATTAAAATAATTCTTTTACTTTAAAAGAATGAAAATAAAAACTACACAACAAACTGCCAAATCTGTAATAACTAAGGTAATAAAAAAACCATTCCCCAAATTTAACAAGAGTGGGGTTTTGACGGATGCTACACCCACACCCTCGATTAAAAAGACAGATTCTACAGTTTTATCTCAACAACAAAACAGATCATTACAGTATCTGGAGAGCCAGAAGCAATGGAGAGCATTGCTGGGAGGATCAGAGCAGAGCGTAGGCACCATATTAAGAATATCCGGTGGTTAAACTGGTGGCAAGGAAAAGCAATGGCGGTACCAAAGTCAAGGAAGGGAACAAAAAGATAAGACAGATTGCACTTAAGGGAAGCAGTACCAGCTTTCCATTCAAAGAACTACTCAGACTCCAACCCATAAAGAGAGGAAACCAATCTCCCGCATACCACCCTCCCTTCCTGCCCTGAAACGAGGTTGCAGCCTCCCACTGTGATTCCAAGCTCCTCTCTATTCTTTGCTTATCTGATGGGTAAGCTGGCGGCAAGAGATCGTGCCAAAATGGAGACACGCAGGCCCTGGGAAGATCAGAACATGTGAACATGAGGCAGGTAAGCTGGCGGCAAGGAAAAGTAACAGCGGCACCAAAGTCAACGAAGGGAACAAAAGCATAAGATGGACTGCACACTAAGAAGACAAAGAGTGGCAAGTCCAGAGAGTCAATGCCCAGTGGTGGCAGTGCTGGAATTGAGGCATGTAGGCAATGAGAACATCAGAGTTAGAGAAGATACAGCGGGTACGCTGTCAGCAAGGGAAAGCAATGGTGGCACCAAAGTCAAGGAAGGGAACAAAAGGCAAACTACACTTAAGAGAGAAAGAGTGGCAAGATCAGAGAGTCAATGCTGAGTGGTGGCAGTGCCAGAATGGAAGCACACAAGCAATGAGAACATCAGAACAAGAGAAGATACGGCGGGTATGCTTGCAGCAAGGGAAAACAATGGCGGCACCAAAGTCAAGGAACAGAACAAAAGGCAGACTACACTTAAGAGAGAAAGAGTGGCAAGATCAGAGAGTCAATGCCCAGTGGTGGCAGTGCCAGAATGGAGGCTTTCTAGGCTCTGGGAAGATCAGAACAAGAGAAGATATGGTGGGTATGCTGGCGGCAAGGAAAAGCAATGGTGGCACCAAAATCAAGAAAGGGAACGAAAGCATCAGAGGGTGGTAGTGCCAGAATCGAGGCACGCAGGCCCTCTGAAGATCAGAACAAGAGAAGATACGGCGGGTACGCTTGTGGCAAGGGAAAACAACAGTGGCACCAAAGGCAAGGAAGGGAACGAAAGCATCAGGTGGACTGTACACTAAAAAGACAAAGAGCAGCAAGATCAGAGAGTCAATACCCAGTGGGGGCAGTGCCAGAATCTAGATACGCAGGCCCTGGGAATATCAGAACAAGAGAAAATACGGCGGGTAAGCAGGCGGCAAGGAAAAGCAATGGCGGAACCAAAGTCAAGGAAGGGAACAAAAGGCAAACTACACTTAAGAGACAAAGAGTGGCAAGATCAGAGAGTCAATGCCGAGTGGTGGCAGTGCCAGAATGGAGGCACAGAGACCCTGCGAACATCAGAGCCAGAGAAGATACGGCGAGTACGCTGGCGGCAAGGAAAAGCAATGGCGGCACCAAAGTCAAGGAAGGGAACAAAAGACAGATTACACTTAAGGGAAGCTGTGCCAGCTTTCCATTCAAAGAAACCCACCCCACCCATC
Organism: Azemiops feae; assembly: GCA_023970755.1. Classification (NCBI taxonomy): domain Eukaryota; kingdom Metazoa; phylum Chordata; class Lepidosauria; order Squamata; family Viperidae; genus Azemiops; species Azemiops feae. The sequence continues at coordinate 225,542 of JALGBA010000082.1, read as the reverse complement.
AGAGTCCAACACATAAAGAGAGGAACCTGATCGCCCTCTGAACCTCTTTCCCTGCAGCAACCAGATTGCAGCCTCCCGCCATGTCTCCAAGCTCCGCTCTGTTCTCTGCTCTCCTCCATCTCAATCGTTCTGGGTACCCAGACAATAATGGAAAGAAGCAAATTCTTCATCGGGTGTGTCGAAGCTCTTTCTCAGGTATTCTTCATAGCAGCAGCAGCATTCATATAACTCCATCTGCAATAATGTAGGGGACCCCTTTCCTTCATCCGAGAAACATGCAGGTGTAATGTCTTCTGAGCAGGATGACTCCAGCTGAATACATTTACTCTGCAAATTATACAAAACAGCACAAATAAGTAAAAACAAAAGTTATTCTCAAGATTTCTCAAGAAGGTACAGCTTGGGGAACTGCACTAGCCTCCTGGGCTCTGCCTCTCCCATAGGACACCAACTGATGCAGTGTCCTGGTGGGAAAAGACAAGCTTGCTATGGGTTTGAGGGGCCAGTATATACATCACCAGTCCAGTGGTGCCCATTAAGAAATGTGACTCAAAGCAGCCGCTCCTTACCTCTAAACTCCAAGCTCTCACTGTCCCACCGTCATCTTGGTATTTCTGTTTTCCAAAAGGCAGGCTGATGAAAGGTCTTCGCAGAAGGGCTCTACTTGCATCCATCGAGCAGCCTAATTCTAGAAAGTGGGAGAAACAGGTGGTTACAGACTGCTTCTTGTCCCAAAAGAGGGCTAAAGACAAATGCAAAACAGCTACTGAAGTTGACCCTATGCTCAGAAAAACCAGTGTGAACCGAATAGGACCCAAAATATTGGAACAATCCTGTGTTTCATCGGCCACTGGCTTGCCGCAAAGCTACGCAACTACTTGTCCCATCTCTGCTTTGTTTTGGATTCTGCTGCTAAGATGGCCCCTGGAGGTCTTTCTAAATCTCTCCTCTGGCCAAAAACTAAAGCATCAGGCCCATAGGAGAGGGCCTTTTCTGCACAGCTATCGACCGTGCAACAGGACCCTGGAGAGCAGCTCTTTGCCCAACCCTCAGAGGATTTAAGAATAGGGTAATCCTACATCTCTTTGACCGAGCTTCAATCTGAAACTTATCCCAAACCTTAATTTGAACTAATTTCAATGGCATAACTTTGATAAAAATACCAATTGAAAATTGGAGCAAAGTAAGCACCTTGATGATTTAAAAAACAAAAGTAATGGTGCTGCAGACATACACTGTTATGGCTACATTTCTGTATTTTTTATGGTATAACTGTGGGCAGCAATTAACCTTACAGTGATTTTCAAAGTTTAGGTTATATTTATTCTTATTGTTTAGTACACTAAGGTTTAAGGTATAATCTATGTTTATAGTTATTTCTAATTTTACGTTTGTACATTTTTAAGTTGCTTTATGTCTATCCAGCTTTTGTTTCTTCTACCATCTAAGTGCCTCAAAAAAACACTTAACATGTAATCTATAAATAACAATGCAATTAAATTTGCATTTGCAAATTTGCAATTAAAATTGCTCTTAAAATTACACAAGAGAATCGTTCAGAAATCAAAAGGGTGACGAGCTTTCTAACAGAATGCTCAAACCCCCCCCCCCAGTCTAACCGGCAGAAATTGTTTAGGCTGGCAGAAATTCCCCGCTCCCCCCTCCTATTCTTATGGCAACCAAGAACGAGCAAGATGGCTGCAGCCAGTTTTGTTGTAGAGTTGACACTTTTCTTTTCTGCCTTAAAATACAGAGCAGACACATTTTTCTCCTGATCAGTTGAGGAGAGCTAAGGTTTTTGTAAGAAGCTGAGTGTATGTGTGAGTCCAGCCCCCTTGGAATGGGCCGGGCCTGTGGGAAGTGGATCCACTCCTCCATGCAAAGGGAAGAAAACGCAGGCTACAGTTGAGGGACAAAAATTGGCAAGATCAGAAAGTAAATGTTCCATGGTGGCAGTGCCAGAATCGAGGCACGCAGGCCCTGGGAATATCAGAACAAGAGAAGATACAGTGGGTAAGCTGGCGGCAAGGAAAAGCAGTGGCACTGTCATCACTCTCTGATCTTGCCACTCTTTGTCTCTTAAGTGTAGTCTGCCTTTTGTTCCTTCCTTAAGTTTGGTGCCGCCATTGCTTTCCCTTGCCACCAGCGTACCCACCATATCTTCTCTAGCTCTGATGTTCTCAATGCCTACGTTCCTCAATTCCAGCACTGCCACCAGTGGGCAGTGACTCTCTGAACTTGCCACTCTTTGTCTTTTTAGTGTATAATCCACCTGATGCTTTCGTTCCCTTCTTTGATTTTGGTACCATCATTGCTTTTCCTTGCCACCAGGTTACCTGCCGTATCTTCTCTAGCTTTCATGTTCTCATTGCCTGCGTGCCTCCATTGTGGCATTGTCACCACTGGGCATTGACTCTCTGATCAATGGTGGCAGTGCTGGAATTGAGGCACATAGGCAATGAGAACATCAGAGCTAGAGAAAATACGGCGGGTAAGGTGGCGGCAAGGAAAAGCAATGGCGGCATCAAAGTCAAGGAAGTGAATGAAAGCATCAGAGGGTGGTAGTGCCAGAATCGAGGCACGCAGGCCCTCTGAAGATCAGAACAAGAGAAGATGCAGTGGGTATGCTGGCGGCAAGGGAAAGCAATGGCGGCACCAAAGTCAAGGAAGGGAACAAAAGGCAGACTACACTTAAGTGACAAAGAGTGGCAAGATCAGAGAGTCAATGCCCAGTGGTGGCAGTGCCAGAATGGAGGCACGCAGGAAATGAGAACAGTCAAGAAAGGGAACAAAAGCATCAGATGGTGGCACAGTGCCAGAATCGAGGCATAGAGGCCCTGGGAACATCAGAGCCACAGAAGATGCAGTGGGTACTCTGGTGGCAAGGAAAAGCAATGGCGGAACCAAAGTCAAGGAAGGGAACAAAAGATAAGACAGATTACACTTAAGGGAAGCTGTGCCAGCTTTCCATTCAAAGAAACGCACCCCACCATCAGAGTCCAACACATAAAGAGAGGAACCTGATCACTCCTTCCCCTTTCGCTTTTCTGCCTTAAAATCCAGAGCAGACACATTTTCCTCTTTATCAACTGAGGATAGCTATGGTTTTTGGAAGAAGCTGAGTGTATGTGTGAATCCAGCCCCTTAGCAAGGGCCGGCCCTGCAGTAAACGCATCTGCTCCTCCACGCAAAACCTCAACAGCTTTGCAGATCCATAGGGGAAGGGGAGCCTGGCCTTCCTTGCCCAGCTCCAGCTGGCATAGTTTTCCCAGAGCTTAGTGTCCTTCCATACAAAGGAAGGATACAACACCAGGAAGAGAATTGGCAGGGAACTGGGCTGCCATTTCCAGAACAGAGAAGGGAGACATGGGGCGATGCAGGGTAGTGAGAAAGTGGGGACCAGCGATTGTTATGAGGTGGAAGGAAGGAAGGAGCAGAGTTTCCAACAAACCTGCAGGAAGGGAGAATGCATGGTCACTGAAACCAAGCTGTAGGAACAGTCATTGCCAATGCAACAGGATGGCCCCAAAACATCAGTGAAAGGTGGAGCTTAAAGCAGGGAGAGATGCTTCACCATTGAATTGCAGGAGAGATGGGTGGTGGAACTCCCCTCCTCCCCTTGTGCCTCTGCTTCCACCTATTGCCGGTGCTGCCACTCCACCTGCGACAGCCCCATTGAACCAGAAGGCTGGGGAGCCCTGATTCCAAAGTGGCAGCTGGGACTCTGCAGCCTGTGCAGTGTAGGTGTGTCTGAGTGCAACGATCACCAGTCTGGCCCTCCAAGCAGCAGGTGGAGCCAGAGATGTGGGGAGTGGGTGGGCCGGGAGGCTCATGATCTGGCTTGCTGGATGTGCTGGGAGACCGCGCGGCTGCCTGCCCCGTCCCAGTCACAGCAGCTATGGGCAAAGAGAGATGGTCTTTCAGGGCAGCAGGGCCATGCCATGGGGTCCAGGCACCCCGGGAGCTAAAGGGCTAGGCCCAAGAGATTTGGCAAGGCTTCTCCGCTGAATCAGGCCCTGGTGCCCGCCCCCTCCGTCAGATACCCCTGGATCCCCAGTAGTCCCTCCCAGGTCCCCACAGGTGTCCCAATGCAAGTGAAGTGAACTGGCCATGCCCACCTGCCCCCTGCCCCCAGGGGCCCCGCCCAACTACTTGCCTCGCCTCACCTCTGGGGCTTATTTTTGGGGTAGGGCTTATATTAGGAGCACCCTAAAAATCATGCTAGGGCTTCTTTTTTGGTTGGGTCTTATTTTCAGGGAAACACAGTATAATTTATCTTTTGCATTTCCTCCACTAAGGCTCCAATCTCTAGTGATTCCTTCTTTAAATACTGTGTCCACTGAATCAGCTTTATAAGTAGTGACACATTGGCCTGTTACCTTACGGGCTTGCTGAATTTCCCTGGATAAACTCCTGCAAGTCGACTCTGCAAACTGTAGCAAACTGTAGATTCTTAGATCAGATAAGGAAGCCTCCAGCTGAATCAGTGGTGTGTAGCACGATTAGTCCAGAAAAAAATTCAGCCACGTGCTCCCGTATTAATGTTGATTGGATTGTATAATGTTGATTGGATTTGTATTATTATTAGGGTAGGGAAAACAAACATGTTTTAAATATGTGATTGAAAGGATAATGTAGGTTAGTTGACACCAGCACCTTAACCGTGCTTTGTTTGGAATGGCTGGAAACTGATCAAAGAGAGAAGCAACTTGGAATTAAGGAGAAACTTCCTGACAGTGAGGACAATCAACCAGTGGGACAGCTTGCCTCCAGAAATCGTGGGCGCTCCGTCACTGGAGATTTTTAAGAAGAGGCTAGACCAGGGATAGGCAACCTTGGCTCTTTTATGACTCGTGGACTTCAACTCCCAGAATTCCTGAGCCAGCCACGAGTCATAAAAGAGCCCAGGTTGCCTACACCTGCTAGACAGTCACTTATGTGAGATGGTATAGGTTCTCCTACTTGAGCAGGGGGCTGGACTAGGACCTCCAAGGTCCCTTTCAGCTCTATTCTATTCTATAACCTGCTCCAAAAGTCACCCGGTGGGCTTCATACCTAAAGCAAAACTGGAATTCACAATTTCTAGCCTGATGCCTTCACCACTATACAAAACTGGCTCTCTCTACTACAACGGACAATAGAAAAACCATAGAAGCTTTCTGTTTAGAACAAATGGCGATTCTATTATTCTTAATTCTTTTTGTGCCTTAAGTCAGTGTGGACTCCTGGTGACTGCCTGGACAGGTCTCTGCAAAATTTTCCATAACGGTTTGCCGTTGCCTGCTGAGAGAGAATAATTTGGGTTAGGGTCACCCAGCTGGCGTCGTGCTCAAGGTAGGACTAGAATTCACAATCTCCAGGTTTCTCGCCTGATCCCTGAACCACTACACTAAACTGGTTCTCATATACCAGGGGTAGGCAACCTTGGCTCTTTTATGACTGGTGGACTTCAACTCCCAGAATTCCTGAGCCAGCATGGCTCAGCATGGAAACCTCTCCCTTTCCCCTCAGCATGGCTGGCTCAGGAATTCTGGGAGTTGAAGTCCATAAGTCATAAAAGAGCCAAGGTTGCCTACCCGTCATATACTATGGTTCATTGCACAGTCAGCCAGAGGTTTAGGCTGGATAATTGTTATTGTACAACTTGTTGAACTTATTAGTTCATGCATGTTCTGTGCTATGTTTAACCATAGCTGTTTGAATAAATCATGTTTTCCTAGGTTCTAAGAGATAAACCACAAGGAGGGAGCTTTATTTACCACATGCTATCCCACAGCAAAGCAAACAGCATTGCGATTGGGAAGGGTTAAAAAAAAACGGATCTACTGCCATCCTGTGGTTCAGTGTTGCTCAATGCCCTCCATATAATCAGCCTGGCCCTATCCTGTCTGGCAGGTTGCTCTAAAGGTACAACACACGCCGTGTTTGGAAGAAAAGGACAATACAGTACAAACAGTAGGACAATAGTAAAGAACAGGACGGAAAACGGAAGAGCCAGGGTGGCGTACGGCTTCTAATATTGTATAGGACCCAGGAGACCCAAATTCAAGTTCAATCCTCTTTTAGTCCTAGAAGCCCCCTACCTCACCCCGCCCAACCTCGCGGGGTGAAGGTTGGGGCTGTAAAACGATCCGTAGACAAAACGGAGCTCTTGAGAGGAAAGTCAGGGTTGACAAAGTCGATTCCCCCAAATAGAGAAACGAGAAGGTCTTTGTAGAATCGCGCGTTGTTTTCTAGCCCACTCTGGCGGCCGAAAGGCTCATAGAAACGAGGCGAAGCTGATTTCTGAACCTCCGTGGAGCTCTCTACGGCGGGGGGTCGGCTAAGTGCCTCGCTCGCCCACCGTCTTCTGCCAGTGCCTTGTCCTCCCACCGGCGGCTGCTTTGAGCTCGGGACTCGCTCTACCACAATCGTCGCTGCCTGCCGGTTTCCAGGTTCCGGGGGTGGGAGAGGGGGTGGGAAGTTGCTCCCGGGCTTTTCCAGCTGAATGCTTCTGGGCTCAGGGCCAAGGGTTCTCCTGGCGGCAGCCTTAGCGGCGCTTTTCCTACTTTTGCTCCCGTCCCGCGTCTCCAGAAGAGGGAAGGTGCGAAAGCAAAGGACGTGTGTGCGTGCGCTCCTTATCCCTCTCGCTCTTTGTGCGTGTGCTTGTGTGTGTGTGTGTGTGTGTGTGTGTGAGTGTGAGAGAGAGAGAGCAGGAAGCCAAGAGCGAGAAGATCCTGGTGGCTCCCGCACGGCTGCGGGCGTGCCAGCGAAACATTGTTTGCAAGGAGCACGCGCCGACCGGATCGCAACTTCAAACCAAAAGGGATCGGGCTCGTGCGCTTGGTTACCACTCTCGCCCGATGATCCCATTTCGCTGCTATCCTAACAGCGTCGCGTGTGATCCCCGAAGGTTGCGGGCCCCGCTGCGCCCAGAATTCTCAATGAGGACCAGGCACCGGACATGAAGGTAAGCGTAGGGGAGAAGCCCCGATTCCTGCTTTCCGCGGTCCCCACGCCCGGATTTAGGAACTCCGGCGCAAGAAGGAGCTGGGTTAAACCGGCTGTTAAGAGAAAGGGGGGATAAAGAACTTGTGGCACCTGATCGTCCAACGCTTCAAAAACTGGCAGAAGAAAATACCGGATAGGAATGAAAAGGAAAAGGAGTGTTCTCAAAGCAACCGTGTTCGGGTCAGATGTTTAGGTCAACTCTCTCGTTTAATATCACAACGTGGACTTCAGGCAAACCTTTCCTTCCTCCCTTAATGAATGCTGTGGCTGCCTTTGCTGAAATCATAGAAATAAGACGTTTTGACTGCTCTGAAGTGCAATAAAATACCATGTATATGTATATGAGTATATATATATGTATATGTATATGTGTATATTAATATATGTGTGTGTGTGTGTGTGTGTGTGTGTGTATGTGTATGTGTATGCAGTCCTCGACTTACAACAGTTTGAAGTTACAATGGCATTGGAAAAAGGGACTTTATGACCATTTTTCACATTTATGACCATTGCAGCATCCACATGGTCATGTGATTTACATTTGGATGCTTGGCAACTGGTTCATATTTATGACGGTTGCAGTGTCCCAGGGGTGGGTGGGTCATGTGATCATCTTTTGCAACCTTCTGTCAAGCAAAGTCAATGGGGAAGCCAGATTCACTTAACAACCGGGTTACTAACTTATCAACTACTTAACCAATGTGGCAAGAAAAATAGTAAAATGGGGCCAAACTCGCTGAACAAATTTCTCACTTAGCAACCTAAATTCTGGGCTCAGTTGCGGTCGTGAGTCGATGAGTACCTGTCTACTTGTGATAATGACACTGCTCTTTCGAGAACCATGTCCAAGCCTGACAGGATAGGAAGAAGGGAATTGTCCCTGTTTTCTTTTTTAAATAGCTATTTTTCTTGTTCTCAAAGGTGGCCTGGAGTGGGCAAGGAAGGTGGAATGTCGAACTTCCACCCGGTGAGCTTGCAGACTTGTCCCAGTTCTCCACGGGACTCGTGGATCCGGTCCCTGAAAGAAACCTCCTCTACGAGCTTTGGAAAAAAATGCACTTGTTCCGTAGCTGCAGCTATCGGATCCAGCTGGAGGGACAGATGACCAGTGCCCCGAGGATCCAGGGCATCCGATGGGTAAGTAAGAAGGCTTGGCGGTTGCAGACAATCGGGTTGGTCCTATTTTATGGGAGCTATTGGCCAACCTGCCTAGGCTTTGAGGCTAGCAAGCTTGGAGAGAGGAGACCACTTAGAGACCCAAGGATTGTAGGTCAAAGAAAAGCGTGATGGATATGTCAATGTAGTCACAAGGAGCTTCTCCTTCCCAGAGGCAGGAATATTGATGCCGCTAAGATAAACCACTCATTTGTTATTATGCCTGTGAGTCAGAGCGATAGCAGAGTGCTGTGACATGAGCAGGGCGAAGGGATCCGTGTGCTTTCGCTTTCAAGCAGGATGTGAAATCTTTTTTACATCACCAGAATCTGAGTGTGCGTTTTATTTTAGCACACAGGCCTAACAAATATTCCTTGTGTGTCCTGAGAAAGTTTACATCTTGTCCCTTACATCTCGTCTGTTGTCGGGGAAGAGGGGAAGAGGCTATGGTTGATTTAAAAAAAAATAAAAAATCCTTATTTTTAATATTGCTGTTCTTAACAGAAATGTGTTGGCGGTTCTGTTGTTTCTTTTTGCTTTCTAAAAATGACGCTATTGAGTGACTGGCCAGAGTTGTCCCATGCATGGGCTTTTGTTTATCCCTTATGGTGAAAACCTGCCTGCTCTCAGGGAGTTCAGGCTTACCTGAGTTGATCCTCAGAACATCAGACAGTGTACAGGTGGTCCTTGACTTATGGCCACAATTGAGTCCAAAATTTCTGTTGCTAAATGAGAAATTTGCTAAGCGGGTTGTGCCTCATTTTGCGACTTTTCTGGCCACGGTTGGTAAGTGAACTATTGTAGTTATTTATGTTGGTTACATGGTTGTTAAGTGACTCTGGCTTCCCCATTGACTTTGCTTGTCCAAATACATTCAGAATGCTTCCTTCTGATCAGCATTCTACAAGAATAATCTGGCGCCTTCCCCAACTCCTGATCACAATGGAAAGTGTCTTTCCCTCATCAGAGACACCTCAGGTGATTAGCATCTCTGTACACTTAACACACCTCAGGTGATTAGCATCTCTGTACACTCAACACACCTCAGGTGGTTAGCATCTCTGTACACTCAACACACCTCAGGTGGTTAGCATCTCTGTACACTCAACACAACAGTTTGGAGTTTTTGCTCCATCTGTGGTTAGGGCTACTCTCAGCAATCTTTGATGAATGAGACGATTCTCACGGTCTGGCTTGCTAATCCAAGCTCTTGCTTTTGATCTTGTCTGTTGAAATCTGTTAGCACCGGCTTCGTGATACTCGTGGCTGTTGCTGGGTTCCATTTGGTGGTTTCAAACCAGATGTGGGGCAGATAGCCTGGGCCCTGGTTGCCAGAATGAGCTGGAGAGCTTGCAGATAGAACATGTAAAAGGGCATCACTTACGTAAGCTCCCTGAATTCAGCGTTTGAATTTTCCAACTCTGATTGCTGGCTTTATTCTCCATCCTTTGGCAGTGGCTATACTTTCTTTCAGCTCCCAGGTAGATGGCAGCAATTAGAGTCTGTCTCACTAACTGGGGTCACACCTTGGTGGGCGTCATTGTATGGTTTGGTTCGGGTTCACCTGTTGCCTGCACGAACCCAGCCACTGTGGCTCAGTTAGTAAAAACCCTGATGAAAAATTATGACTTAGCGAACGTGTAAATAAGATCCCCCTTTATTTTATCGCTTCTTTCTTATTGCCACAAAATTCTTTTTATTACGGATCTTTTCAGGGAAAGTCACTTCAAACCTTAAACCTAGGGAAAGACAAAAAGGGAAGAGCCACCATCTCCTATTTGAGAATGGCTGAGGGGAGGGATGCGTCCTTCGTACTCCTGAAAAAATATGGTCTAATCCAATATTTCTCAACTTCTGCAACTTTAGGATTTATGGACGTCAGCTCCTAGAATCCCATGCTGACTGGGGAATTCTGGGAGTTGAAGTCCACCCAATTTAAAGTTGCAAAAGTCGAGAAACGTTGATGTGACCAACCGCTCAGCCTTGTCATTAAGCTAAAGTAGCAGTTTGAGTTCCTTAGCCACCAACAAGTAACAAATAAACAAACCAAAAAAAGCATGTTCCTTTGCTTCTAAGCAGGATGTGCAAGCACCCACGCCTGCCTGAAAGCTATCTTTTCCGAAAATACTAGCTTTTTTTTTAGAATCCAAGGAGTAAAAAGAGAGCCTCTGCTTACTTAGGAGTGCAAAAAAAAAAAAAAAAAAAAAGCACTTGGTACAAGCTCAGAGTAAGTGGTTTTCTTTCTAATTATTTCCTAAGGTTAGGAAGTGTTCTGGGATTTGAACCTTAGTCTTAAAAGGGAGAAAAGAACAATATATTCCAGCAGTTAGATGCGATTCAAATCAGGGTTGGAGGACGTAAGCCAGAAAAAGAGATCCTCGACTCTTGAGTTGGAGGATTTTGTTCGACAAAGTGTCTTCATTTCCCCGATTAAAGAGCTGCACACTCACTATCACCCCCATTCCAAGGAAGGCAGCTTCCCCAGGGAACTCCTGGCTTTTTTTCTTTGGCCTAAGGAAGGGCGAGACCAAGGAATAGCCAAACATAGCTAGGAAGAAAAGGACAGGCTCCTGGTTTGGCTTCCTGCCTAATTTGACCGGATTTCTGGCGACAGACGGACTCCCTGGTCTCTGCAGCCACCAGCCGGAAAAAGCAGGGTGGGGTGTGGAGGGGGGGAGAGAAAGGGGAGGTGACGGCTCCCTTCGGAAGTGGCTTGGCCTCTGTGAGTTTGAGCGGTTGCCTGGAACTGTGGCTGTTCCATCGGTCACATGTGCAGTGAACCTGAGAGTAAGGCAGGCGTTCAAGTGAAAAAAATTCCTCTGGTGCAAACAATTTCAAATAGTGATATGCCAGTTTCTGGGATTTATCTGTTCCCCACTTTGAAACAGGAAACGGTAGGAAGGTATAATCACTGTGAAATCAGATCCAGGCACTACAGAAAGAGGATAAGTTTGACCTACCCATGGAAGAGTATAATCTTAGTTATTCTCTACTACAGAGTAGGGTTGTGGCGGTAGTGTCGCAGTGGTCTATGCACCCTGCTGTTTGTGCTTGCAGAATTCATGAGTCCAGTATGTTGCGTGAACCCATCAGGTGGAGACTTTTTAAACTATCGTGATTAAGAAAGCCGTGGCTTGGCATGATCAGTATATGTGCCAACTGAACCAATGCAACAGTAGTTGGAAGATTAGGTTGGTAGGAGGCTGTGGGGGTGGTCTTCATTTAATGTGACAGTTCCAAGAGCTTCTCCTTAAAAATTTAGCTTGATAAAATGTAACATTGTGACTTTGGAAATCGATGAGATGATGTTGAGAGAAGGCTCCACTCACATCTGTCTGGACACATCCACGGAGACAAAAAAAAAAAAAAAAGCTGGCCCTGCAGGATGCTGGGCAGGAGCGCACTTGAAGAGAGCTGAGAGAGGATGGGCTCACTCTTGGTTACCTGTCAGTGTTAATCACTTTCCTGTCTCTCATCTAACTTGGTTGTAGATCATCAGCAGCTGCCTTGGGGCTCCAAATAGTGAATGGGTGTTGCTGTGCCAGTGCATCCTGGGAACAGTCCAACGGGGAAGGCTGGTCTACTGCAGTGAAGACAAATTCTTTTTTTAAAAAAAAAATCACATTATGATACATTTTTATAAATCTTCTCTACGATATGTTTCTCATCCTCCCCGCTGAATGATCTCTTAGAATTAAAGAGGTGGTAAAGAGGCATCCCGATGCCAGTTTCTCAAGTTCAAGATTCATGATTTGTGCACTACACTCGAGATGTAAAGAGAGGAAGTAGCCCAGATGTTGTGAAACTCTGCATGGTTATTAGGACAACTTAGGGATCCAGATTGAAAGGACAAAATGTGGTTTGGAGCATGCAGGGAAACAGTGTCGCACCGATCAGGAAGACTTTAAATAGCTGCTTCATTTCCTGAGCTTGTGTGTCTGCCTCATACACAATCCCAAGGAAAACAGTCTGAATCCCGTTTTATCCTTGAATCTGGATTTCTGCACTCCTACTCCAGGTCAATTGTGCCACCTTTCCTTCTTCGCACAAATGAGGATGCTGGAAGTAGGAGGCTTGTGTTCCTCAACAAAAGGTATATTATAAATATAACCAAAAAAATATATCCCCCCATATAGAAATATCTAAATACGGTACCTGCAGGAAACTAGTATGACAGGAAAAATGCTAGACTAGGACCTTTGTAACTGCAGTCTAATTTTTCTATATGCGGGGAACGTTCTTGATGAAAGAGTCCATTGAGTTCCTGCTGACAATATGAGGGAGGGTGGGCAGAGCCCTACTTGGTTCGTTATTTTGAGAGGATTTATTTTTAGATGGCAGAGGGGAATAAAAGTGGTGTTTGTCTCAGGACTGCTGTGAAAGTAGAGAAGGAATGAGCTGAGTTGTAAGTAACACTTGGAATAGAAGAACCGTAATGGACTGTCTCTTGAGGAGTCTATATGCTTTCCTTCTGATGGGTAGGAAAAAAACAGGTAGCAGTCAGGAACGGAACCAAGGAGATAATTCCATAGTAAGCTGGTGGGGTGATTCAAGAAATTTATTTGATCCATATTCAAGCAAACCAACGGCAAAGCATCAATTATTCCCTGCACATATTTTATCCGCAGATTCTTACCTGAGGGCCATATTCAGAGTATCCTGGACTCTACTAGGGAAAGATGGGCAGGTCAAAGCACCTGCAGCCACATCAGATGATTTTGTAGCTTTATTTGCAGGCGTAATTCCCTATATTCACCCTGGATTCCCTGTGGTGGTGAGATGAACATCTTGTGTAGTAATCTGGGATTCTGCAGAGAGTGGAGCCTGAAGAAACAGCTGAGCTTCTCTATAGTTCAGGATTACCAACTGTGAACTTGATCCGTGTGTTTTCTGGCTCCTGGGGGCAGCTTAACAGGGCAGAATGGCTAGATCCAGGAAATAATCAACACTTCTTTGTGGATATAATACTACCTGCCTTGAAGTGGGTGGGTGGTATGTTCTGTTGAAAAAAACAACAACCCTTCCTTAGATTTGATCTTCTTTTGCCCAATATCCAACCTTTCCTTTTCAGGAAAAGTTATTAAGAAATTGCTGGGGAACCTTGGAAGATTGTGCAGGAAATAAGTATCTGAAACATTTTCAGGTTTCTGGCCCAGTCATGGGACTGTTACTCTACAGCCTGCTTTCACCAATGACTTTGTCAGGACTTAGATGGGTGGCGGGGGAGAGTATTAGAACTATAAGTGGCATTCAGTACTGTACCATTGATCGTGGCATCTTTCTGGACTGTCTATATGGGTTGGGAGCAGGAGTACGATTTTATTCTGCTCCTATCTGAGTTGGAAATCGTAGCTAGTGTTAATAATGAAGAAAGACCCAAGCCTTTGGATCTTTCTTTGCAAACTTCTGCAGGAGTTGGTACTCCCCTTTATGTTATTTTACATTTTCATGAAAGATTTTAGAGTAATCACCTGTCATTAAAGGAGTAAGGTTAGAGAGGTCACCAATATACCGATAACATCTAGCTTTACACTGCTGCCTCAGGGTCTGTACATGTCAGAGATGCCATGGAAATTCTGAAGATACCTAGATTTGGATGAAATGAAACAAGCTTAGAGTAAGTCCTACCAAGCCAGAGTTGTTATTTGCCTTCACATGATGGCGTGCTTTTAAAGTGGCCTGTCCACAGTCCCTAAGAACTGAGGAACTCTATAATATTGTTTTTGAGGGTTATTCTGGATAGGATCAAAGTCTCTGATTTGGGGCTCCTCCTGGACTCTCAGTTCCCAATGAAGCAGGAGGTAGGAATTCTGGCTGGGGGGCTTGGCCCAACTTCTGATGCTTTACAACCATTTCTAAGTGGTTTATAGAGTCAGAATATTGTCCCAAATAATGTGGATCCTCATTTTATCTACCTCAGGAAGATGGAAGGCTGAGTCAACCTTGACTCGCATTCCAGGCAGTGAGCAGTGAGTTAGCCTGCAATACTGCATTCTAACCACTGTGCCACCTCAGCTCTGGTATATCACCATGGTAATTACATCTTGATAATCTCACAGCTGGACTATTGTAATATGCTATATATGGAGCTGCCTTTGGAGAAAACACAGTAGGAGCAATTGGTACAAAACATAGCAGCTAGAAGAGCTGGTTGTTGACTGACAATCCCCTTAGTATAGATCAGGGGTAGGCAACCTTGGCTCTTTTATGATTCGTGGACTTCAACTCCCAGAATTCCTGAGCCAGCCATGCTGGCTCAGGAATTCTGGGAGTTGAAGTCCACGAGTCATAAAAGAGCCAAGGTTGCCTACCCCTGGTATAGATTGATAATCTTTTTTATGTTGATGCATTGGTTAGCACTGGACCCAATTCAAAGGTTCGTTATGCTATAGTATCACACCAGGATACACAGTAATGCTTGGTAGAATTGAATCACTCTGTCTGATTTGAATATTTAAGAGAGGGCATGTTTCCCTCCTTACACAGTATATAAAGAGTAAATGACATAGCTGTCATTTACTCATAGTGCTATGAGTAAATGACATAGTAGTCCCCACATTGTTGACCTCTCTTCACCCAGGGTTACTTTGTGGCACTACCCCTCCTTGTATATTGTAGGGAAGCTGGTCTTATTTCATTGGGGCTTTACTCTGAGCTGGTTGTGGGCACCATGGTAGGATATCATAGGAAATTGGCTGTATGTAGTTGTATTGATTATATTCCTAATGCAATTTTTAATCTTCTCTGATAGTTGATGCCCAAAATGCATCAGGATTGGAATGGATTAGCAATATTGTTAATCAATCGATCTACAGAGAATCTCTCTAGGAAAATGGCAAGATGTAGAAGAGATAGTTGGGAAAGGGCTGAAGGACCTTCGTTTGAGGGAGCCAGAGGGACCTGCTCACCACAGGGGCTGCAGGTAGTCACTTTATAAATAGAAATATAAAGCAGCTATACAATGTCTTTTGACTGGTAGTGTAGAGAACTTCATGCTTGAAAACATGCTGACAGTAAGAAAAATGGGGATGTGGAGAGCTAAAGCATATTCGTATTAAATCGCATAGGATTTTCAGTATTTTCTTGGTAGAGTGTAATGTATGACCGAGTTTTTAATTGGACTTGTATGTATGTTGTCTTCATATTTTAAGATATTTTTATTGAAGATTTTTACATAGTAAAAGGTAAAGGTGAAAACATATTTAAAGTAAAGTTAGAAGAAAGAAAAAAGATGAAAAGTATGGGAGAAAATAGAAAAATATGTATATTTTAGAAATCAAAAGTAACTTTTATTTAATTTTTTATTCTCTCTGATTTAGGGGAGAAAAAAAAGATTTTCATGGGCCTTTATGACCCAGGCCTAATGGATAAGTCCATCCTAGAGCCCCAAAGTAAATAAGAATACCAGACATTAAGTGGGAAAGTGCTTTTAGCTAATACATATATAAACTGAAGCAGGGAAAAAGTCAGTTAAAATCCTCAGTTGTTCATGCAGTTTTGGTCTCAGTTGGCATCTGCATCCAGGATATCTGGTGTGCCCTGAGCCCTGGTAGTTCAGTGGTTAGAATGCGATATTGAAGGCTAACTCTGCCCACAGCCAGGAGTTCAATCCTGATGGGGCTCAAGGTTGACTCAGCCTTCCATCCTTCCGAGGTCGATAAAATGAGGACCCACATTGTTGGCGGCAATATGCAAATAATGCTTCTTCGTTGTAAACCATCCAGAGAATGCTGTAAAACAGTATGGAGCAGTATATAAGCCTAATTGCTATTGCTATTTCACCTCTTGTAATGTCAGCTGTTAGAGGTGGCATCTACTGAAGAAGGAGTTATCCCGATGATACGTGTACCTTTTACAGCAACCTCATTCTTTGTGGTGCTGTTGTTTTTTAATAGTGCAGCCCCAAAGTGCTATACAAGTGATACCATGTGCTGAAAATTATGCCTTTGGCTCTCATGAACTTCTGACTCCTTTCATGAATATTGGCTGAACTGCGATCCTTTTCCAACATCTGAACAGTCCACTTGAAAGGGGGGAGCAGATGTGGAAGTTCAGCGCGGTGGGTTCCAAGATACGGAGAGTCTAGGTCAGGGGTAGGCAACCTTGCTGGCTCAGGAATTCTGGGA
The DNA here is from genome assembly GCA_023970755.1 of Azemiops feae. Taxonomy (NCBI): domain Eukaryota; kingdom Metazoa; phylum Chordata; class Lepidosauria; order Squamata; family Viperidae; genus Azemiops; species Azemiops feae. The sequence goes on along the minus strand of JALGBA010000082.1, from coordinate 209,271 downwards.
GTTGAAGTCCACGAGTCATAAAAGAGCCAAGGTTGCCTACCCCTGGTCTAGGTGTTAAAATGGAAGCAACAGGAACAAATCAACCATATAGGCTGAGAATTCTGGTATAGGTAGTCCTTGACGTATGGCCATAACTTAGGGCCCCAAATTTCTGTTGCTAAATGAGCCATTTGTTAACTGAGTTTTCCGCCATTTTACGACCTTTCTTGACACAGTTGTTAACTGATTCACTGCAGTTGTTAAGTTAGTAACACGTTTTGTTAAGTGAATCTGGCTTCCCCATTGACTTTGAAGGTCAGAAGGTCGCAAAAGGTGATCACATGACCTTGGGACACTGCAATCATCATAAATGTGAGTCAATTGCCAAGCATCTAATTTTTGACCACATGACCATGGGGATGCTGCAACAGTCATAGGTGTAAAAAATGGTCATGTCACTTTTTTTAGTGCCATTGTAATTTTGAACAGTCACTAAATGAACTGTTGTAAGTTGAGGATCTACCTGTGTAGCAATAATCAGAAGACCTGGTTTCCTTACTGCATTTTATAGCGTGTCAGCCCTTTAGCCCAACTAAGTTAATGTTGTCTCCTTGGACTCCTACTTTTGTTAGCTGAGATCTTTTAACTGGAGATGCTAATTATTGAATTATTGTCTTCCTATTGAGTTATAGATTCTCTTTTCAGGACTAGGTGTGGGGCCAGAAGGTAAACAGAGAAAGCAGTGAAGTTCTTAGAGGTGAGGTATTATCTGCTGTTGGCAGAACAAATGCCAAAAGGCAAGGACAGCTTGATCCTTGTGTATTTCTGACTTGGTAGCAAGCCAGATTTGGCTACAAGTCTGTGCACAGCGATTCTTACTAATCTGCTTGTCAACAAAAAGTGTATCTCTTTACCTCTTGAGAACAGTGCTGAATCAGTCAATGGTCTGGAGTTCAGTTTCCAACCTCTTCTGCCACAAAACAGGACAGACTGGTCCCCTTCAGGCCAAGTCCCACCACCAACACCTGGACATTTTTCACCTGTTGTCCAAATGAAATGCGGCCTTTTCACAACGTGGCAGCAAAAATATAACTCCAGCTTCCAAAGTTTCAGATCCTGCAACTTTTTTTTTTTTTTTAAAAAGCCAACATTTGCAGCTGCGATGGGTCAGTCAGAATTTGTTCAGTTGCCCGATGTTAAGGTAAGGAAGAGAAAACGGGAGAAGGAACCCTATGCATATTTATGTTTCATTCAATGTTTATATGGAACACGTTAGCTTGATCTCTTCGGGACTAAGTTATGCTCAACAGCAATTTTCTCTTTATGGTCTGCTGCTAGAACTGCATTTGAAAGTATCCCCTCATCAGGAGGATATGTTTGACAGATCTGCTGCAATAGCTATTCATTATCCATGTTTATTTGAGCAATGTATTTTCCTTATTCTCCCGTTTGTTTGATTGTGGCTCTTCTGGAGTAGAGGGAGCCAAGTATCCTTAAGTACTGTCATATTAGACTCCTTGCTCTGCCCAGAAGACTGCAGTTATTAAGATGATCCTTCCTCATGTGTGATTAAAATAAAAACCTCTCCAGTGAAGGGACAGGGTGAGTTTTGCAGAAGTGAAATGTTGCTTAGCGGTGTGCTGTGGTGACTAAGCTGTCGGATGACATTTAGGGAGACTTGGCTTCAGGTCTCCATTCTGTTACGAAATTGGTTAGGTGACCTTGGGCCAGTAATTCTCAAAGACATAGCCAGATTGTGGTTGTGTAGCTAAGTCTGGGAGAAGGAAACATGGATTTCCATTTCCAGGAAGAAAAAAAGTAGGAGATGGAACTAAGTAAAATAAATATATAAGTAGAGAACAAGATAAGAGGGAAGCACTTCTAGGTTTATTTGGCTTAAATAGCCATGGGTATGTATATGTATACACATACAGACACATATGCACATGCACAAAGTGTACCACAAGTCAGTCCCAATATGTTTCATTAGTTATTTCTCCTTTTTTAGAGAAAATCTTACTTAGTACTGCGTTTAGGAATGTTCAAAGGTTATGTCTCAAACAAGTAAGGACCTATTTAGAAAAAAAAACATCATTTAATGTCATTTTCATAACAAATTATTTATGGCTCCTGGCTTTTGTTATACCTTTTGTGTATATGCGTATGTGTGCGGGTACATCTGCATCAGTGTGTGGGTGTGTGCGTGCGCACACGCAGGCAAACACACACAGAGTGCACCTTTGAGTTAGTTTTTGATTTCTGCCTGGACAGGTCGCTGTAGTTTTCTTGGCAAGGTCATTTGGAAAAAGTTACCATTGCCTGTTTCCTAGGGCTGAGATGACTAACCTAAGGTCATCCAGCTTATTTTGTGCCTAAAGCGGGACTAGAACTCATGGTCTCCTGGTTTCTAGCCTGGTGTATGTATTTGGGTATAAAAAAATCCTTAGTCCATCCCCCCCCCCCACGTCGTATTGATTAAGTGACAGTGGACTCCGCTTTCACTGAATGTGATACAGATATAGTTTGAATAGGAGAATGGCTATCTCAGGATGAGAGACAGTTCTGTAGCACACTTGCCCAAAGAGAACTGCAATAAGATGTTCTGTGTGTTTGGTTTATTTTCCAAATGTGATTAGTGGAAGTGGTTTAATTAATCTAGCAGAATCTAACCTTTTTTCTTCTGTTTATTTCATTTTTTTCATTTTGAATTGTGAATGCCAATTTTTAATTAAGTACACTTTTAATCAAAGAGCAGCTAGTTTATATTACAAGTAAACCTAGCTGGATTAAAACATCTATTTGGTCAATACATTATTAATTCTAAGGATCAGCAGCTGAAAGGGTAAATTTGATATATTTGGAGGGGTTGCTAATCTAGCCCAGAAAGAGCTTTTTTTGTGTGTCATAAGAGAATTTGATGACCAATTTAATGAATCAATGAGAGGTCGTGGTTAAACAGTATCCAGCACATAGTGACTTGGTCATTAAAAGTTATATCATTTTGTAATGGCTACAGACAGGTGGGGAGTGACATCAAACTGGAACAAAAACGGTATCACTAAGAAACATTAGGCAAAAAAAATGACATGTTCCAAGGAAGTCCAACAATTTGCAGTAGTGAAAGAATACCCTTTTTAAAAAAGAGAGAGAGAGAGAGGGAGAGAGGGAGAGAGAGAGAGAGAGAGAGAGAGAGAGAGAGAGAGAGAGAGAGAGAGAGAGAGAATGAAAACACCTTAATCTTGAACATCCATGTAAAGGTGTCAACTGCCAGGGACTCTTCTGGGATTTATATCTGAAAATGAATTCTCTATAAAGCGTATATGTACATCATTGCTTCAATTGGTGTTCAGTTATATTGCATAAGATATGACAATGAGAAAATTATAAGCATCATAAGAAAAGGAAATTCTCTTTGGGTGAGAGTGATTGAAAGAGAGTGATTCTACAAGGTCAGTGAAATCTAAGGCTAAAATTGTATGAGTATGTATTTTTTTTCCTCTGCAAAAGAGAGAGAGAGAGAGAGAGAGAGAGAGAGAGAGAGAGAGAGAGAGAGAGAGAGACCCTTCATCAGGGTCCAGTCCAAGCCGGGAATTAACAACATGGAGACTGCTTTAGAAAGAAGGTTGTAGTTTATTGAAGAGGAGAGCCAGATAAAAAGATGGCTCTGGAAAAACTGACCACATGTAGTAGGGAGTGGGTTTTTATACCTTCTTCGGCTTTTGTTTGAAATTGTTCCTGTGGCATGAACTTTGACTTGAGTCTGAGTGTGCCTTTCTGGTATTCTAATGGTGGTGAGTTAATCCTATTATGTCCCAAAGGTCATATCCTGCTTCCTTGGGGTTGTGGCTGATGACTGTTGGATTTTTTTTTGGTGTGAGGGATTGTTGATTCTAGAGATCTTTGTCTTTCTAATCCAAGCTTCCTGGCTCCAATCTTTCTGACAAGATTATAACATCTGCATTTCTGCAGACCTGGTTTCTGTTTAGGGCAGAGAGACTTGGGGGGGGGGTAGGGGTTGGTTTCTGCCTTTAAAATCCTTTGGGGAAATATATTCTGCCTTTTTAATATTTCCCAAAATATTTCTTTCTCTGGATTCTTCCCACAACTACTAAATTATAGTCTAGGTGACTATGCTGAGCAAGATCTGTTTAACTGTGATTTAGCTATGATTCATGCAATGGTTTAGAAATCTCTGTGGCAGGGTTCATTAAGTAGACTAAGCCAAAAGCAAATAAATCCCATTATGGTATATTAAATGTAGAGCTGGTTGGTTGAAATCTCAGGCAAGAATAAGCCAGATACCTAGTCCATCTTCTAGCAAATCCTCCCTTATATGTGATAGAAAGAGAATTAGATCTACTTTAGCCAGGAGCTGGCTTCTCCTGCATCCCAGATATTGCCCTCTGTGTTTTAATCTCAGCATGGCCATTGTACATTTACCTGTCCTTGAAGGAGATAATCTACTGGAAATTTAGGACCTTCCAGACTTCAACTGGCAGCTAGACTGACTGGTGTCAAATGGAAAATCACTTACATTTTCAGTATTATCTTTGAGTACAGAAGGTGGCACCTGGCCCTTGGTACAAATGCCATCCAGCCATGCCCTTCTCAGCTGATGTAATTGCACTGAGAGATTGCAGACAAGGCAGATTTTCATTCTAAACCAAGGCTTGCAGCAATGATGGGAATGGCTGTCTTTCTTGGAATGGCCTTTCCTTTCCTTTAAGCCTGACCCACAGAGTAGATGATAGGATTTAACTCTCATTTCTTTGGGTGAGTTTTTCTGCACTCATCCTAGGTCAGAAATAAAAAAGAAAAGGAAACCAGTAGTTTACGTGATTAATAAAATGTTTGATCCATGATTCTAGTGCTTGAGTGATTTCAAAAGAATGAGATCCTTCCCCCCACCTCTCTGTCCCCCAGTCTTGGGTTGCTTAAAAGTAGGCTTGCACTTATGCCATAGTGCAGGGCTTTTCAACCTGTGGTACACTACCACTTGTGGTACATTAACGAGTGGCAGGTGGTACGCAGCCCTGCCTAGCCAAGTGTAGTGGGGGAGGGAAAGAGCCAGCACAGGCAAGGACTTACAGTGAGAGAGTCCTCTGGAGCTGCAGAGGCACGAGGGAGGGAGGGAGATGGAGAGTGGAAGGATTCTTATGTGCTTTTGTGACTTTGAAGTTCTGGGATTTGTGCAATGTGGGCTTTGTGTTCTTAAGGAGTGTTTGGCAATTTCTATTTGGCTGATGGCTGATGGCTGGTGTTAGCTTCTATTGCTCTGCTATTGTTAGCTGTAAGTTTTGCTGCAAGGGATTTTGAAGTATTTTTCTCTTGAATGGATTTTGCCTGTAGATTCCTTTACTTATGAATGGAGCCATTTGGGGAGGCTGCCTTAGCCGGCAGCCAATACTTACTACATTTTTTTTTCTCTTACTTTCCTTTCTAGCCAGTAGCTAATTCTTAAAGGGGAATGTGCCTTTTTAAGCTAGCTCACTCAGCAGTTTGTCTTTTCTGTTTCTGGAGGCTTTTCCTTGTTTGATGAATATATGGAAGAGAAAAAATATGGGGGGGAGGTTCAAATTCTTCCTTCAGAAGGAGGTGGGCATGAGAAAGAGGGAGGCAGGGAAGGAGGGAGGGAGGGAAGTCCTGCCTTAGCACTTGGCCACCAGCAGCCCTGCCATTGACTTTACTTGTCAAAAGGTTGCAAAAGGAGATCACATGACCCTGGGACACTGTGACCATCATAAATATGAATCAGTTGCCAAGCATCCAAATATAAATCACATGACCCTGGGCATGCTGCAATGGTCATAAGTGTGAAAATGGTCATAAGTCATTTCAGTGCAATTGCAACTTTGAACAGGTTTTTTTTTTTGGTCATCAAGTTTTTGACACCTTGCTAGGTGGTACTCGAATATTGCCATATCCTAAAAGTGGTACAATCGGTGAAAAGGTTGAAAAGCCTTGCCATAGTGGAGGGAGAGATCCCTGGCTACAGGAAGGGATAAAGTGGCGTCCATTTTTCCCCGTTCTTTGCATTCCTTGCAACTTCCCTTAAGGCTGTGACACTTGATCAGTCAAGAAATCAGAAGGCGCCAGCTAGCATTTTCTGACTAGCAAATGTTATTAAAAGGCATAAACATCGGTGAACTGCTGCTCACTTCATCAGTTGCACCTGGTGGAATTGCAGCTCATGAGAAGGTCTACCAGACTCCTCATTTTTTTACCACCATAAACTAACTTGGCTGTTCTCTTGCAATGGCTGATCAGTCAAGGTAAACGAAAAGGCATAGTGACCAACTTACTGGTTTTGGGTTTTTTTCCCCTCCCTGCATGGCTTCTGGGCATAAACATGTCCCGTTTTGGCTTATTGGCAAAAGGAAAGAAGACATGAAGAGGCCTGTGCAGAACTGGGGCATGCCAGGTTGGCCTCAGCCAGCAGACAGTTGCCTGTGAGTTGCTGCTTCTGCTTGGAGCCCAGCCCAGGCTGGAGGCACTGTTGCTCACTCCACGGCATCTGGCAGCCCTTGTGATGTTTGTCATGTAAACAGGTTAAGAGGCGGGTGCTGTTTGTACTCCCCAGTGAGGTAAATGAGCAGCCCTGACGAGCTGGCAGGACACCTTGGGAGGGAAGGGAGAAAGTGTTCTCCTGGGAGGACATTTCTTAGAATCCATAAAAAAACACATTAGTGGTGGCCTATCGCTTCCTGAAATCTCCAAGATCAAGAAAGAAAGGGACAAAGGGGGCCTTTACGTCAAGCCTGGGCTGGCATTCTCAGGGCTGAGACTCATGTTCGATGTTTGGCTCAGATTAAGAAGCAAGAAATAAAAATAAGAGACTTTTCCATCACCCTTGAGGAGATAGTAGATGCAAATAGGGCTGAATGGGCTTCCTAAATCTGCCTGGGGGTGATTTAGAACAGCCCATCTTCTGTTCTGTCACCTCTGCTTGACTCTCTTGCTATCATTAACAGAATAACAGAGCTGGAAGGGACCCGGAGGCCTTCTAGTCTGACCCCCTGCAACAAAGAGAAAGCCAAATCTTTCTTGCTTCAAGGAGAGTTTTGGAAGACAGGATAGAGTCGCTTGATAGTGAGATGGGCAGCATATAAATTTAATCAACAAACAAATTTTATCAAAGTATATTCATGTCAGCCCTTACGATTCCTCTTCTGGGCTGATGAAATCTTGCATACACTCACCCAACACTCTTTCAGCCTTCTTTCACTGACGTATGTTTCCTAACAGCGGTACGGCATCATGGCATAAGAAGAAGGTCTCTCTTAAGCTAGGTTCAGCCTGTGGTTTCACAAACTCTTTGGTTTTTCTTGCCAATGTTTAGGAGGTGGCTTGCCATGAATTTCTTGCAGGCTTTTTTTTTTTTTTTAATACTTTTGAAGTTAGCATACAATCCTCTGCTTCCTGTTGATCTTCCCTCCAAATACACCACAGTATAAGCCAGATGAGATTCCGCTTAACTTTTTTGAAATTAGTCAAATTTGGCCTCATGCTGACACCTGCATGATTTTCACCAACGTGTAAAAACCTCTCAGAGGGTATGTCTTGGGTGGATGATAACACTGGGAGGTTCACACCTTTTTCCTGAAGTATATATGAATCAGGTAATTTATGTGATTATTATCCTTTCAGGAGAAGAGGGGGTTGTCTAAACCTGTGTATGTTGCATGCCCCCAGGTTTTTTTAATTAGTTAAATGCACTTAACAGATTATTTATAAGCATCTTTATTTATTTAATCTATGCGTATTTGCATATTAATTAAAGAATGGTTCTGAAGAACATGTTTATGGATTACATATGATATGCCAAAACATGTGACAGCAAGCACTACTTTGAGAAGAATATTTCTATGTGAGTGAAAAGGGGCAAGGCTGCTTAAAATCCTCAAGGGAAAAGAAGGTTGTTTTAAAATAACTCTAAATAAAAAAAAGTGCAGCATAAGTAGCAATGAGCAAGTGAACAGGGTGAGCAAACAGCATTTCATCTAATTGTAAACAACATTGTTTACAAAATGTTTTGTGACCACATTTTATCAACAGAACTGAGCAGGAGGAAGAGACAAGGAAGAAAGGTAAAACAGAGCATCCTGAGAGGTTGGGTGGTCAGCTGCAGGTATGGAAAAGGTTACAAGACACTGCAACCATCATAAATACGAGTCAACTGCCAAGCATCTGAATTTTGATCACGTGATCATAGGGATGCTCAAACAGTTGTAAGTGTGAAAATTGGTAATAAGCCACTTTTCTCAGTGCTGTTGTAACTTTGAACGGTCACTAAACAAACTGTTGTAAGTCGAGGACTGCCTGTATGGAATAAGGTAGCCAATTTCCAGTGAACAAGTGAACAGTGAGAATTAATAAGAGTTTGTTGATAGAGTCCCTAACAACTTTTTCCTCTAAACGAGAAGTATGTATTAGCACATTGAGAGTCTGAGAAGGGAGACTCTCTATACCAGTGGTGGCGAACCTATGGCACGGGTGCCAGAGGTGGCACTCGGAGCCCTCTCTGTGGGCACGCGCGCTGTCACCCCAGTCCTAGGCCTTCAGCTGGGTTTTATAAAACCTTTTTGCTTTAAGCCTCCGCCGCCGTGTGCAAAAAAAAAAAAAAGTTCAGTCAATTTCAACTTCTCGCGGGAAAAAAAAAGATCTTGCAAAGTTGGAATTGATTGATTGAACTTTTTAGTCCCACCCAGTCTGCCGTTACCACCGCAGCCATGCCCACCCAATGGGCCACACCCACCCGGCACTCGACGATGCATGTGGTTTTTGGGTTACAGTTTGGGCACTCAGTCTCTAAAAGGTTCGCCATCACTGCTCTATACCAGTGATGGCGAACCTTTTAGAGACCGAGTGCCCAAACTGCAACCCAAAACCCACTTATTTATTGTCGGGTGCCAGATGGGCGTGGCCCACTGGGTGGGCGTGGCTGTGGTGATCATGGCAGACTGGGTGGGTGTGGCCAAGGTGGGCGTGGTCACCTCGATGTTGCTCGTGGGGAGGGACGCCTGTGGGGCAGGGTTGGGGGAGATCCAGGGGGTCTCTGGCAGGTGGGGCGGTGGGCAGGAGGCTCATCCTGCCAAGTGAGGTGAGGCAAGACGCAGGGCGGGGGTGCCATTGTCGCAGGGCAAGGCGAGGCAGGGGCCGGGCCGGCTGCCTGATACCATCGGCCCCCGCACACAGAGGCCAGCAAGTGCATGGGGGCCGACAGTGTCAGCAGCCACAGCCTGCCGGCCCCTTGACCGGCGCACTCTGGGGCTCCGCAGCCCACCGCCAGCAGTTCAGAGAAGTCGCCTCTGAGCTGGAGGGCTGGCCGACAGCTAAGGAGGCGATGCAGTGGGTCATGCCCAGGAAAAGGAGAGCATGTGAGGCCAGGAAGGATGGCATGGGGGGAGGGAAACCAGCCGTGCTAGGATGCATCCGGCCTAATGGGACCTCGGTGAGTTAGCGGGCGGCTGGTTGAAGAGGGACGGTTGCCATCTCCGGGGCATGGCACGCGTGCCCACAGAGAGGGCTCTGAGTGCCGCCTCTGGCATGCGTGCCATAGGTTCGCCACCACTGCTCTATACTATCTGTACTACAAGAAATAAAAAAAATTCTGTTAATGGTGTTGAAGGAACAAAAGATAAATAGACAGAAATCTGTAGTCCTGACCTGAAATGTTCTTGATTAAGAAAAAGTCAGAGAATTGGAACTGAGTGTGGCCACCCTTCAGCAGATCAGCGCATATGCAGTTTTATCACATCAAAGAAAAGAGATGGTACAAAACAGCTGACAAAGGGACAAATTCAGTGGATGAGTAGAGCAACTAAAAGCAAGACGCAATTAGAAGAAATTTTGTACCAAAGGAATTGAGAGACAGCTTTGAAATGCCCACAAAAGAAACAGGCTCTGAGCATTTATGGAGGGAAAAAAAAAAAAAGACACAATGCTCAATAAGAGACAGAGAACAATTGTGGCAGCTGATGGCCAGCGACCAAGAGGAGCCAAAACAAATGTATATTACCTCATGAATTGTGTTGTCTTCCAAGATTAGGGATTGTGGCTTTGAAAATTACTTTTTTTTTTTTTCCTGCTGATCCAATTTAGGGACAAATAACATTGCAAAGTATAGCTGCAGCTGTATCATTATGCACTCTGAAGAGATAGTAAGGAAGCTCAATGAAGATGACATGAGGTAAAGGACGCTGTATGTAGAGAGTAGTTTGAGGAATGTGGGTGACTTGAAATAAGGATAATGAAAGAGGTGTGGTAAAAATAAAAATCTACAGAGGAAAGAAACAGGTTTTAATGGCCTTTGAAAGGCTAGAAGTTTGGAATCCCTTTGTTTAATTCTTTTTCTTTGTCAGCTCTTTTGTAGTACTACCTTTCTCTGATCTGATAAATCTTCATATATTTTAATCTGCTGGACACACAATGTTCCTTATTTAATGACAACTTATTTAACAATTATTCAAACTTAACCATGACACTGATTGATTGGTAGTTATAGCTGGACCTTATACTTACAGCGGGCACAGTGTCCTTGCAGTCACGTGATTATGACCTGGGTGCTTGGTGTCCAGTTTGTAGTTATGATATTGTAATGTAGCATCTCATGGTCAGGTGATCCAAATTCGGACCTTTCCTGCTGATTTTACTCAACAGGGAAGCTGGCAGAAAATTGGAAGTGATGATCAGGGAGGTCCTTGCTTAATGACTCTGTGCAGTTCTTGCTTAATGATAGCAACCAGGACTGCCATCACTAAGCAGTGTGATCACATGGTTTTTTCAACTTATTGATGGCATTGCTTGACAATGGAGTTCCCAGTCCCAATTACTATTGGTAAGTGGAGACTATCTCTACTAGTGGGTAATGTTGGATCGGATGGATCCAGTTCAGTGGAGAAAGAGAGGGGAGAACTGAATCTGATTAGGGTTAAAGCATGATGGCTGGGAGTTGAAGTTAAGTTGAATGCTGGGAATTGAAGTCCACAAGTCTTAAAGTTGCCAAAGTTGGGCGCCCCAGCTTGAAGGAAAATAAGATATGTTGCTGTGCCAAGGTGGAAAGGATGAAGCTCTGGTTTTCAGAAGGGAGCAACAGTGGAGGCCGATGGCTTCTTGTGAGGTGGCTGCGAGTGGCTGAAGAGAGAGTGTGTCACTTAATTTTTAGTGATGGGTCTTGGAAGGAAGATACAACCAGGCCTCCCAACCTTTTAGCCTTTGAAAGCCATTGAGACTTGGCTTTTTTTTACTGAGGCACTAGGATAGGACTGTATAGGTAGATACAGGGAGTCCTTGACATTTGACCACAGTTGGGGCCAGAATTTCCATTCTTAAGCAAGACAGTTATGTGAGTTATGGCCAATTTTATGATTTTTTTTTTTTTTTGCCATGGTGGTTAAGTGAATCACTGCCATTGTTAAGTAAATCATCTGGCCAAGTGTGGTTATCAGCAGGGTATGGCAAGGTGCTTTCTGCTCAAAGTTCCACAGTAGCATATCTGCTACTTTGCTTTCTCTACAATGTTTAATAATAGCTTGCTGAAGAAGATGCCCTGACTGAGCTGACATAAAAGGCGCCTTACCACTTTCTACAGAGGGATGATCAAGAGCATCCTGTCATACATCATTACAGTCTGGTTTGGAAGCATCACTGCTTCAGACAGGAAGGCGGTGCAAGAGAGTGGTGAGGATGGCAGAAAAGATTATTGGCATTTCCCTCCCTTCCATCCAGGGCGTAGCATATAAGCATTGCTTGAGCTGGGTCCGCAAGATTGTCTGGGACACTACACATCCTCTTCACAACCTGTTTTCCTTGTTACCTTCCGGGAGAAGGCTTCGTGGTATCTGAAGCAGAATGTCCAGATTCAGTCACAGTTTTGTTCCATATAGTGTTAACCTTGTGAACTCTAAAGCTTCCTTTTTCCGCTATGTATTCAAGATGGACAGTGATTAATATTTATATGTTATTTATATGTAAGGGTGTAGGTTTATACATATGTTGTATATAGCATGTTTAAAGATGTGTTATGCATGTGTACACTTTTGAGAGCAAGCAACAAAATTTCATTTTTAATGTGTGTCAGTGTGCCCACAGTAAAAAAAATGACAATAAAGGTTATCTATAAAGGTTATCTATCTTATAGTATGATGTGTGAACCCAGCTGCTGCTTGCTGTCTTTAACTTCAAATCATACGGTGCCTTCCTATGCATTTTTATTTTGAAATAAGTTACTACACATTGTGTTCAATGGGTTTTATTCCACAGTAACTGTGTTTTGCCTTATCTCCGATTTCACTTTTGTGTTTTGCCAGATGTTAATCCGAACTTCCGCTGTCCTTTCTCTTTCTTGGTTTCTTCTTCTGTTTTGAACATAAGCTGGCCATCTGTGGCGGAAAAATGCTAGCCTTTCATGTCCGTGTTGCAAGCTGATCAGTATCTGAAGCAGCTACTGAAAAGAATGTGAGGAACACAAGTTGTGTTTATTGAAATGTTTTCGTGGGTTCTTGTTATAGCACTCAGCATTCCAGTGCATTCCAGCCAAGCCACTCTGCTGCTAGCTGAAGTGTCAAAAGGAGTAACTCTTGTAGTTTGCTGCCTGCTTGCTATTTCATTTAATTACTTCTGTTTCTGCACAGCTGGCCCAAGAGGGGGCTGAGAGGAAAAAAAACCCATCAAAATGCCATTCCTTCCCATTCTGCTGTCCATAAAAAACATTGTCTGAGTTAGTCACTTCATCATTATTTTGCTGTAAAAAGACTGGCCTGTTGAAGAAGTAATGTCTGTTTTTCTCTCTCTCTCTCTCTCTCTCTCTCTCTCTCTCTCTCTCTCTCTCTCTCTCTTTCTCTCTCTCTCTCTCTCTCTGTGTGTGTTTAATATGTATTGATTTGCATCTAAAAGTAAATGGGGCTTAATTTGGCATTTTTTTTGATGCAACTTTAATTGCTGAAGGAAAGGTTGCATCTGTAAACGGGTGATATTACATCAAATGATGTGTGAAAGGATTGGTCACATCAGGAACTACACATTAAGCTTTCACATCTTTGTAGTAGTAATATTTTTCAGCCACAGCAGATTGTACATCCTTGGTGTCCACAGGAAATCCTTGAAACAGGGATGGCATTTTCTTTGTGGTTTTATTTTCTACACACAGATGTAACAGCATAACCTTGAGCAAATATACATTACGTGATCCTGAATGATTATATAATAATGTTCTTTCCTTCACTCCCTTATCTCCTAATAAGCATTTGTTGGCAACATCCTGATACTGTCACATTTCCGTTACTATATGTCAGGGTTGGAGAACCTGTATCCTTCCAGATGTTGCAGGATCCAATCTGGGTTGGTCACCGGGACCAGAGGTTTAGTCTTCTGAGTTTTTGGACTCATGCTGGAGCCCATCCTCAGGGAACCTCTCTCTAGCAGAGTGTGTGCTGAAACCTTTCCAGATGTTTTCAGAATGGGTCATGCTAGTTAGAGCTGTTGAAAGCTGACATTAAGCCACATCTGCAGGGTCACCAAGTCACCACCCCTGAGTTATTGGCAAAGTATGTGAGTTTAAGAAGGGACTACAAAAACATGCACATAGTTTTTCCAGTTTATGTAACCAGAAATGAATGCAGTCTGATTTGCCCACCAGCATGCCATTTGAAAAGGCTGTTGTAGCAATTGAGTGTCCACTCAGCCATTTATCTCTTACACTGTGGCTCTGCAAGGAGTATGGCTATAATATAATTCCATTCCTCAGCAAAATGTTAATTGGGGAGAGGGGCGTAGACTTTCTCTCACAATGACTTGTGTCCTCCTTAAGCAAAATAATATATGCTTAACTGCTGCAGAAAGGTCTGAACTGAGGTTCTTCTTCCTTGGCAAGTCACAGAGTTGGAAACCAGTGTGAGTCACAATTAGTAGAAAAGGGTGTGGAAGGGAGGGAACAAGGAAAACTGATAAAAGTGTTCTGATTTTTTTTTTTTTAGAGAGGAAGGATTTACATGTTTTAAAAAACATTCTATTATACCAAAGCAGCCTATATAAATATTTCCATCTATCTTGGCTAAAGTGATGTTACCCTATCAGTAATCAACTGTCGTTCTTACGATGCTCACAACTCTGTATTTTATTTGTTTTACAATTGTGGAAAACATGGAAGAGCAAAATCCTACCTGTTTTGTTCACTTCATATAGATGGCTAGATTAAGCCTATTTCCTATGAGAAAATGGTTTGTATTTATTCATGGTTGTCTTTAATGCAAAGAATATATATACTCCCTTTGTCTGGGATTATCTGATTCTTTAAAACATGACTTTTTGCCTCCTTTTCAAACAAATTTTTGTTTTACATTCCCTTTAATTCCATCTGCTTGTAAAGTCAGGCTTACACACGTATTTAGGTACAACTATCTATCATGTATCTAGATAGGTTGATAAATGTACATTTTCAGCTGCTTTGGCATGAAAGACGATGTGCTCACTGTGAAAAAGCAGCAAGAATGATATTTCTACAGTAAATTGCCAGTCTTTGGAATATTCCTTTCTTTCTTTTTTAAAGTGCCATATTTGGCCACAGTATCATTTTATTCACATTAAAGCAGCCAAAGAAGGTAGAAGTTGAAATATTTTCTTTAAACCGTTTACGATTCCTGTTTTGTTATTCATTAAAACTGCATGTTATAGTAGAAAATAATTGAATTTTCTGGAGATCCAGAGCTAACTGGTCAAAAGTGCTGTGAGATTCTTTAAAACTGGTGTGTGCTTGTATGTATGCATACATGCTCCATAGATAGATAGCTATAGTGAAAAATGAACCAGGGTTAGATTCTAAAATAAGACTTGCAACTGTACTAACATATACAGTATAATATAACAAAAATAAATCTCACCCTGGGTTTCTTGGTCATTTCCTTTGAATGGAGGATACTATTTGTGTTACCCTGGACTTAACAAATGTAAGAGATAGTTCCTTCCTGGCTTTGTAAAATGACTATGGAAATGTCCTTGATTTTTGTCTTGGTTTTTGTTTCTAGACTCCTCTTCCAGAGAGTGAATCAACTCTGGTGCCTGGGCACAACCTAAAGCAGGTAATAAACATGACATGTGTGCAAACAAAAAATATCAGCTATAATATAACAAAGCTCACTCATTCCTTGCGGTTTAGCACCACCATTTTGTAGATATCCTCTACAAAAGTTGTCCATTCCAGGCAGTTTTGGTAGTTGTAATGCCAACATCTCCAGAAGAATCCAAGTTTGGGAAGATGGACCTCTGTGATTCATTGTAACACTGCACACAGTAACCAGCTCAGGCAGCAATGAATTTACGAATGGAATTTGTTCAGATCTGTATTCTGCTTTGAATTTGCTAATTTTGTGTTTGACCCATTCTTTCTGCCAACATATGCAGTCTAGGTAAACTATTCTAATTATTATAAGTTGGCGCTTATAGAGCACTGTGATCACAGGAAAGTATTCAACTTTCAGATGTTTATTAATAAAGGTATTTATTCATAGTATAGGAGCTGGAGGTGTCTTATGTTCCTTACTGATTCTATTGACCACAAGAATGTAACATTTATATTTAGGGAGCCTAGTTGTTAATTTTTGATTGGTGTTTTTGTTGTGAACATACAAGATTATGTTAATTCATTTTTTGGATTCAAATTCAGAACAGGCATTTCAAAACATGAGAACACCCACATACCATCTGTTTGCATCTCCTGAAAACCTGCTTAAATCTTACATCAGAGTGTTTTTTAAAAAATAATCAGAGCTCAAATGTATTTGTTTACAACTCTAATTTAAGTAGTTTTTCAGGAGATGCCAATAAATGCATTTGCGGTCGGATCAGTTTAAAAAACACATGTTTTTATAGGAATTATCTTTTTAAAGCAATCTAGTTTTAAAAATATTTTATCACCCATATACTTCTAGTTACTTATACATGAATCTGTAAGACACCAGATATGAGGCTACAGGTAGTCCTTGACTTAGGACCACAATAGTGATTGAAATTTCTGTCATAAATTGTTGTAGTTATAAGTTGAGTCATACCAAAGTTTACAACAATTTTTATGGGAATTATTAAGCAAATCGCTGCAGTCATTAAGTGAACCACATGATCATTAAGCAAATCCAGCTTCCCCAATGGGTATTTTTGCCACTTTTTGCCAGAAATGGCCAATTAGTCATTAATGCAAGCTAATAGCCAAGCACCCAAATTGCAATCACTTACCTGTGGGAGTGTTGTGATGGTTGCAAATGTGAATACAGGTCATAAGCCACTTTTTCCAAGGCTATTGTAACTTTGAACCATAATTAAACAAATGGTGGCAAGCCAAGGACCACCTACTGTATATCAATGGCTGCAAAGCATGATGGTTATGAAACACCATGTGAAGCAGAGGCAGTGTGAGTTGTAATACCATTTATTGGGTGATATGAATGGGAAGATGATATGTAGATAGGCCATCTCCATTGTGGGAGTAGAGTTCTAGAGCTTAAGGTTGCTTTTCTCATTTTTTAAAAAAAATTATTTTTACTGGTATAAAGATTGCTGTTCTATATGTTCTATATAGTGCAATTGTTTCTGCTAATGCTTTGGCTAGAGATGACTTCTTAAAACATGGCCAGCAGCTCTGTCCTCTTCCCCCCCCCCATTCCCCAAATTAATATTCACTGACGGTGAGTATCTGGAAGATGATGAGATCAAGTGTAGTAGCCTCTTTTACATTTTATTTTGCAGGCTTCCTCCAACAAAATTCAGCGGGCAGGAAGGCTCCTCTGCGCACACTTAGTAGTCATGCATCCAGATTTAATACGCGATCATAAGCATCACCTCCGGCTACACAGGTATGAATGTGGGCCCCTGGGCCAAGGAATTAAAAGCAACTGGCACTTTGCTATGTGTGAGCTTCTGTTCCCCCCTCCCCCAAGGTAGAGGGGGAGGGGGGAATAGGTACAGGTAGATGACACTGCCATTTTCCCTGAAGTATTATGAGTGCCGTCACAAGTAAAACATCCAGGGATGTGTTACGTGAGAATAATGAGGCTTCTGAGTGTAGATTTGTACAAGTCTAGAACTCTTTCCTTGACAATATTAAGTTTCCATTGAAGGGGCGTTGTCTTACCTGAACGCCTTTTCTCAGCATGATGAATGGAGACTCCACCAATGGGTTAAATCTGATCTCCTGCCCATTTAGACCAAGTCAGTCAAAGCTGCCACGCCTGTCCTGGCTCAGGCCACGCCCCCAGTTTCGATGAGGATGATGCAGTGACTGTAAGACGTGTTGGCTCCCAGATCCCTAACACTGCGCCCAACTGCGCTAAAGGGATGGGTGTGGAGTCTCCATTCATCATGCTGAGAAAAGGCGTTCAGGTAAGACAACGCCCCTTCTCCAGCATGAAGAATGGAGACTCCACCAATGGGACATACCAAAGCCCTACTGTCCCTCAGGGAGGGAAGCAGCTTGGGCCAGTGTCCTTGTCACCGGTACCACTTGCTGCAGTACCCTACGACCAAACGAGGCCTCCGCCGAGGCAAACTTGTCAATCTTATAATGACGTACAAATGGGGAAGGCGAAGACCAAGTCGCCGCCCTACAGATATCAACAATGGAGGCCTGGGTAGCCCATGCCGCAGAGGTAGCCGCACTCCACGTGGAATGCGCCATGACATGCCGAGGGGCCGGCAAGGAACACGCTTTATACGCCTCCGCAATGCACACCCTGATCCACCTGCCAATAGTGGAAGAAGAAACCTTCTGACCCTTAGAGGCAGAATGGAATGAAATAAAAAGGGCTTCAGATCTGCGGAAAGTCGCAGTCCGCCTGACATAATACCGCAGTGACCTGCGGACATCTAAGGTGTGCCATCGCCGTTCCAGATCATGGGACGGGTTGGGACAAAAATCAGGCAACACAACCTCCTGCGTCCTATGGAAGGCAGTATTGACTTTGGGAATGAAGGAGGGGTCTAAACGTAAGACCACCCTATCCGTATGGAAAACACACAGGTCCTCCCTGACTGAGAGAGCCGCCAGCTCAGAGATATGCCTGGCCGAAGTAATTGCGACCAAAAAGGCAACCTTAAGGGATAAGGACCTGAGACTGCAGGTCCGAAGAGGTTCAAAAGGTGGCCCCGTGAGGGCCCGTAATACCTGTGGTAACTCCCAAGTTGGGTATCTATGCACAACAGGCGGTCGACTGTTGACGACCCCTTTTATGAATGAACGGATCGTGGGGTGTCGGCCCAGTGGCTCTGCATTGTCACAGGAGAACACTGTGGACCAGGCCGCTACCTGTCTGCGGATAGTGTTGGGCTGTAGGCCCCTGTGCACACCCTCTAACAGATAATCTAGGATCCGAGGGATAGTGACTGCTGGTAGCAACACCTGACGTGCTTTGCACCAATTGCAGAAATTCCGCCATGTGGAGTCATAGATGCGATTGGTAGCCGGTCGCCTAGAGGCTTGGATCAGAGAGATCACCTCCGATGAAAATGAGTCTTGACTCAAGAGGCGGCGTTCAAGTGCCAAACGGCTAACTGGAGCCACTGAGGCTCTGGGTGCTGAATGACTCCCTGGATGAGCCTGATCCGATCCGGCGGAATCCTCCACGGCGGGACCACTGACAGGCTCACGAGATCGGCGAACCACGGCCATCTCGGCCAGTACGGTGCTATGAATAATACCACTGCCCGTTCTTGCAGCAGCTTCCTGATGGCTGCCGGAATCAGAGGGAGAGGCGGGAAGGCATACAGTAGGCCCTGGGGCCATTTGCAGCGAAGGGCGTCTGACTGCTCCGCTCCCAGAGACGGGAACCGGGAGAAGAACCTCGGGAGTTGTGCGTTTGACGATGAGGCAAACAGATCCAGGATCGGTCGCCCAAACCTCCCGGATATTTCCTCGAATAGGTTTGGATGTAGGCCCCACTCTGAGTGGTCTACTGTGGTGCGGCTGAGATAGTCCGCCTGCCGGTTTGCCTCTCCCGATATGTGTTTGGCTCTCAAGGAGAGGAGATTGTTCTCTGCCCATGATCCCAATAGTTGAGCCTCCGCCATAAGGGACCGGGATCAAGTACCGCCCTGACGGTTTACATGGGCTTTTGCCGCCACGTTGTCCGTGAGGACCAGCACGTGTTTTCTCGCAATCTCTTTGCAGAAATGGCGTAGGGCCTGATGAATAGCTCTGAGTTCCAGCCAGTTGATGTTGTGCTTCAGGTCTGACTGGGACCACCGGCCCTGAGCCAACTGGGACTGGTAATGCGCTCCCCAGCCAAACAGACTGGCGTCTGTAGTCAGAGTTAGTCTCTCTGGATCCTTGAACAGTGATCCTTTGGCCAATGCTGGGGAGGTCCACAACAGAAGGGATCCTAGGGTCCCTGACGGCACCCGTACCCTTTGGTTGGAAGAGCTTGTGCCCAGTCGTTGGAATGGGAGCAGGAACCATTGGAGGTTTCTGGAGTGTAGTCTGGCCCAGGGCACTATTGCTATGCATGATATCATCTTTCCCAGCAGGTGGGAGAGGATAGCAAGTGCTACTACACGCTCCCTGCGGACCTTGCGGACCATAGCACGAATACTGTCCTGGCGTTCCCGAGACAGGTAGACCTGGCAAAGGTCTGAGTCTATGACTGCGCCCAAGTGCAGAATGCGGGTTGCGGGAATCATCTGGCTCTTTAGAAAATTGACCGAGAACCCGTGGTCCTGCAGAGTCTTTATGGTGAGAGCCAAGTCCGCCTGGGCTGACCGTATCGAGGACGACTGGATGAGAATGTCGTCCAGGTAGCATTGTAGGCGCATTGGCACCAACCTTAGATGTGGTGCGAGCACCACTAGGATCTTGGTGAAGACCCTGGGGGCCGATGATAGGCCGAACGGTAGTGCTCTGTACTGGTAGTGGTTTTTGCCGTAGCAAAAGCGGAGAAATTGCCTGTGATTTGTGTGAATTGGTATGTGCAGATACGCCTCTGTCAGGTCTATGGACGTCATGAAGTCCCCTCGCCTGACACAGGCCAGGATAGACTGGACCGTCTGGATTTTGAACTTCCGGTATGATAGATGGGAGTTCAGGCCTTTGAGGTCAAGGATTGCCCTCCATCTCCCTGAGGGTTTTGGAACCACAAACAGGATGGAGTAAAAACCTTTTCGTAACTGATCCTCTGGCACCCTCTCTATGGCTTTTATTTTTAATAGGTGCTGAATGGCCTCTGTCATGAGGCCCTTTTTGACAGGGTTCCTGGGAGGGGGACATGACAGGAAACATCGGGGGGGGCAGGTCACGAACTCCAGAGACAATCCCTCTCTGATGGTGTTTAACACCCAAGAGTCCGTAGTCGTGGTCTCCCATTGATGGAAAAAGCACGTTAGCCTGCCACCTATGGGAGAGTCCCTCCCCGAGTCACTTCAATTTGTGGAAGGGACGGCCGCCCCTGCCCCAAAAGTACCGCTTGCCCTGAACCTGACGTCTGGATCTGTCTCCATATCCGGACCGGTCAAATGCACGGTCCTGTCCCGCAGGAAAGGGCCGGGGGAATTGGCCTGAGGAGGACTCCAGAACGGGGCGAAAGGGCTGTCTTCGGGTATATGGGACGAAGCGGCGGGCCGACCTCCTAGAGAGGTGCGAAATGACCCTGCATTTCTCCCTGTTTTCCACCAAATAGGGAGTCAGGGCCTCACCGAAGAGACGGCCACTATGGTACGGGGCCGCTGTCACCCTCCATTTGTGTTTTGTGTCGGCCCTCCAATTCTTGAGCCATAGCAGCCTCCATGCAGCGATGTTGGAAGATATCACACGGGCCGAGAAGCGGGCAGCGTGTAAAGACACATCGGCCATGTACTCCGAGGCCGCCAGCAACTTGGTTAAGTCCTGGTGGACTCTTACCTCCTCAGGGGAAATTTTGGCCTGGAGTTGATGGAGCTAGGTGAGCGAGATCCGTGCAAAGAAGGAAGTTGAGGTGGATGCCCGTATTGCCCACACCGAGGCCTGATGAGCCCTGCGGAGCGAAGCCTCCGACTTTTTGTCCTCGGCCTTCAGAACCTCCGCCATGTCGCCAGGAACCTTAGTGTCTGAAAACAGGGGGGTTAGAGAGTCGTCCACCTCAGGGATCTCAAGCGCGTCATTTAGAACCTGCGCCATATCCATTAATTTACGGTCGTTTCCCCCTATGGGGGGAAATGATCCTGGAGATTCCCATTGACCCTGAATGTTTTTCAGAAACATGGGAGGGCAAGGGATCTGCTTGTGCGTAAAAACCGGCTCAGAGAACAGTGGGCTAGTGACCCGATCTGGAACCTGTTCAGGAACCTGAGGTTGCTCTGGATCAAACTTGCTGGTTGCACAGGCCTTGCGGAGCAGGGTCGGGAATAAGGCAGCATTAAATAGGCCTATCAGGGGAGGGGGTTCTTGAGTAGGCTCCTCATCCCCCGACCACTCTCCCTCCATGCGTCCAAACTCTGGGAATTCTGAGGCCTCGCTGCCAAGTGAGCGAGAGGGGGAAACAGAACCCTCTCCCTGTTCCATGGCATAGTGTGAAGCACTAGGTCTGGCAAAGTCTGGCGATGATAAACAGGCCCTGGGAGCGAAGGCCCTCTGTGGAGGTGCCGTGGACGCCATAGCTTGGGCGACGGCTTGCGATACCATGGCCTGTAGATGAGCTGAGAATGCTGGCTCATCGAGAGTGCGAAAACCCGCTGCAGTGGGAGTAAACGTGGCTGCTGGAGCCTGTAACTGACTCTCCAGAGGCGGTCCCTCAGGGGACCTAAGTCTTGCTGCAGTTGGGGTAAATGTGGCCTCAGGTAATTGTAATTGCTGAGCCCCTGGTGCCCCTTCAAAAAGGGAGAGGTACTCTTGGTCATGGCCAGTTGAGAACCCCAGGTCTGGGTCCCACTCTGGGGACCATGCCGTCGGGGTGGGCTCGGGGCCTGGGTCGCATGGTAGCGCCACTATAGCGGTAGTTGGAGGGGTAAACCTCTCCTCCGCAGCCAGTTTCTGTGCACGGGAGAACTGTCTCTCCAAGGCATGGTGCTGGCGGCCGGCCTGCTTGTCTGCCGCTTTGGAGGCCCGTTTGTTCACGCCAGCCTTAGTCTTGGCCTTAATTTTTTTAGCTGCCTCCTGACTAGAGGACTTCTGCTTGGTTTGTCCACCGGAGGTGGAAGCCTGTGGCACAGTGTTGTCTGCCATGTAACGCGAGAGTTTTCAGTGGGGTGCTGAAGCATCTCGGTCTGCAGGAGACTGCAGGGACTGGCCTGCACGTGGATCTGTGATGGTCCGGCCCACCGGCAAGCTCGGAGTCACACTTAGCGACGGTCGTCGCATGTCACTAAAGATGCTGCACAGGCACGAGAGACCCCCCTGCAAGGTCAAGATCGCGTTCAGTGATGAAATCACACATGTCTCACTTAGTGACGCAGGGTATTTTTGAGAGTGTGTCACTAGATGCAGACAATGGCTTTCAGGCTAAACTGGCAAGGCCCAATTTTTACTGGAAAGGCAATAGCCTAGGTATAGCCCAGTTAAATCTGCAGAAGGCCAATGACAATGAAAAATACAGGGCACCACTGCATTTGAGCTGCAATGTGAGGCCAGGCAGAGCCCTGGTGGCCAGCAGCAGTTAGATTGAGGTATTAATTGTTTGCGTTCAAGTTGGCAGCCGCCAATAAATTAGAGCAGATAAATCTTCTTTTGATAAGACCCCCACCTGTGAGTGCTTTATTGACTGTAGCAACGACCAATGTAGTGATCAGTTGACTCATGAGGCCCCAAAATGGCGGCCGTGAAAGCACAAGGAAATCCGGGGCTTTGCAGACTGCCTCGTGGTCGGGGTATGCCTTTCTCCTTTACTAGGAGGTAATCCTGGCCGCTTGACCACAATAGCTGATCCCTAATAGATTGCTGAGTGGAAGGGTAAAGAAAGCCCCAATTTTATAGGGACTCCAAAATGGCGGCCAGGACTGTCGTCAGGCAAATTTCTGAATGGTCCTAGATGAAGGGACGCACAGAACCTGGTGGGGAAGCTATTTCTCCCACCTCCACTCCCCAGAGAGCAATCGATAGGCAAAGGCAACCAGAAAAGGCAATTTGAATTAAATAAGCCGATTTTCGTCCGGTGCCCAAAATGGCGGCCGCGATGATCGGCAATGGATTTCAGGCGCAAATCAGCCTGAAAGTCCAAGGGCACCCCCCCTTCAGTGGGCAGAGACCCACAAAACACCCACAGCAATGAAATTAAACAATCGGGGGGGGGGATCGCCACGCGGCGCCCAAAATGGCGGCCGCGACGATCTGGTATAGGGGGAACTCACACCCCCACACAAATACACTAAAGCAGTTAATAGATTGTGAGTAATTTCACAATCTGGAACAGTGTTGGTCCCAACACTGATCGGGGGAAAACAGAAGGAAGGGAAAATCCACCAATGGAAAAATTCTGACTAAACCTGCTTTCCTCAAAGACTGGGAGCCAAAGTAGTGATGTCCGTCCGGGCTGAGACCAAATCGAAACTGGGGGCGTGGCCTGAGCCAGGACAGGCGTGGCAGCTTTGACTGACTTGGTCTAAATGGGCAGGAGGTCAGATTTAACCCATTGGTGGATTCTCCATTCTTCATGCTGGAGAATTAACTGTTCTAGAAGAAAAACCTTGCAGAATCTCATACAACAATTGTTGTTTCAGCAATCATTAAGAGGCCACATGAATGAATGAATGAATGTATGTATGTATGTATGTGTGTGTATATATATATATATATATATATATATTTATATATATATATGCAGGTCTTGGCGTATTCGGGTCTTTTCCCGTGTAAGATTGAGAGTATCTTGGCGACATTTTGACGAGGTCCCACTCGCCATCTTCAGGCTGGTGTCTTCGGCTTCATGCTTGTGCGAGCAAAGCGTGATCGGAGCTGCCATCCTTCTATAAATATTGGAGGGGGTGTGTGGCGTGTTGGTTTTGTAGCTGTAAGCAGGTTGGTTGGCTGTGTTGTTACATCTTGATTGGAAGATGGAATTGATGTAAGCAAATTAGCTGATGTAGCTGTAAGCGGGTTGGTTGGCTGTGTTGTTACATCTTGATTGGAAGATGGAATTGATGTAAGCAAATTAGCTGATGTAGCTGTAAGTGGGTTGGTTGGCTGTGTTGTTGCATCTTGATTGGAAGATGGAATTGATGTAAGCAAATTAGCTGATGCAGCTGTAAGCGGGTTGGTTGGCTGTGTTGTTACATCTTGATTGGAAGATGGAATTGATGTAAGCAAATTAGTCAGTTGTTTGATAACATCCTGTGTGGCTGAGGTGCTGGCTGTGTGCCCATTGTTCTTTTGTACCTGGGTAATGGGCTGTGTGGTAACATTCTGAGCTCTATTGTAGTGATATCCTAAGTCCTGTGCTGCCACATCATGGGAGGTAGGCTGCGTTGTAACATACTGAGCCTTTGCAATGTAACCTCCTGAGTTCTGTGATGTAATGTCCTGAGTAGATGGCTGTGATGTAGCATCACGGGCTTTGGTTTGGCTCCGAGTTTGCGGTCTGCCCATGTGTTTATGGCGTGTGTCAGTTTGCTTTGTGTGGGGGTCGGCGGGGGGTGCAGCAGTTGGTGATGTCGCCGTGGTGTGGATTCTGCATGATGGTTGCATTTCGTTTATGGGATGGGTTTGGGTTTGAGTCTGGTGAGGGTGATTGGTGGTGGTGTCCTGTGTTGTTCTGGGTCCGGTGTCGGTTTTCGTGGTTGGGACTTGTTTGTTGACTAGGGCTAGTTTCCAGATGTCTGGTAGGCGGGAGGTATCGTCACGTTTATTCATGTTGTGGGGGTGTTTCTCTATTTCGATGGCTTCCATAATTTATGGAAATGCAACCATCATCCAGAATCCACACCACGATCCCTGCATTTTCCAAACATTTCTTTAGTGGTCCATGATTGCAGAAAATGTGAGAAACATTGACCTGAAGCTTTATCAGAGAACAATACCACCTGGAATTTGAAGCATGCCCTCTTAGTTATCTTGATCTCAAAAGCACTTGGAAATCACTGTTGTTTTATGTTTCTTTCAGGCAGTGTTGTTCTGGGAAGGAATTGGTAGATGCACTCCTTAGTGCAGGACTTTCAGTGCAGACCCGCAGCCAGGCCCTTGGGCTTTGTCAAGTGTTGATGGATGAAGGAGTACTAGCTCATGGTAAGGGTCAATCTGTGTGAGAAAAAAATACAGCCGTTCACAAAATATTCTTATCTGCATTGTTTTTAGCTAAAGTTCCATTCTTTGGTTCTCTCAACGATTTTTAAAAACAATCTAATGATATTTGTTGGAAATGTAATATACTCACCCTTCATGCCCAGGGTTTATTTTTTAATCAGTATTTGAGATTTTAAAAAAACTTTTGTTTATGCCCCCTAGCCTCAATACAATTCCTAGTGTAATAAATAAACAAACAAATAAATAAACAAATAAATGAATAACCTTTTTATAGACAGTCTTCAACTTACGACCACAAGTGAGCTCCAAATTTCTGCTTCTAAGTGAGACAGTTGTTAAGGGAAAATTTTGCCCCATTTTACAACCTTTCTTGCCACAGTTGTTAAGTGAATCGCTGCAGTTGTTAATGTTAGTTACACGATTGTTAAATGAAGCTTCCCCATTGACTTTGCTTGTCATAAGGTTGCAAAAAGTGTTCACGTGACCCTGGGACACTGCAACCGTCATAAATGTGAGTCAGTTGCCAGGATGGTTGTAAGTGTGAAAAAGGGTCATAAGTCACTTTTTTCAGTGCCATTGTAACTGAGCTATCACTAAACAACTGTTGTAAGACAAGGACTACCTTATTGTGTTTTAAATTAATAAGAAAAAAAAAGAACAACAATAATGATAGTGATGCATACATTGTCAAAGAGAAAAAAAACACATAAAAAGTGTAACAAAAAAATGAAAAAAACACAACAAAAAGGAATATATGTTTTTTATAACCATACACAGTTACAATTTTTTATTTTTGTTTCACAAACACTGGCATAGTAACATGATGTTAAGAAATAAAAGAACGTTGTCTGCAAATAAAACCAATTCATGCTCAAGTGTTATGTACTACTATGTATATCTCTCTATGTTAACATCCCACGTCAAAAGGGTTCTCACACAGATATTAAAAAGCGTGGGTGAAAATGGGCATTTTTATCTGGTTTGTCCTGAATAGAGGAAAAGTAGGAGAAAGCATGCCATTAACCTTTAGGTATAAGGAATTCATATAGAAGACCGGTAGGATATCCTGGTCTGAGATTTTTGAGTTCTGTGGAAGACAGGCAGGTACAAAATGGAATCAAATCTGTAAATGAGGTCTCAGAGCAGTGTTTTTCAACCATGGGGACTCTAAAAATGTGTGTGGGCTTCAACTCCCAGAATTCCACAGCCAGCATGCTTTTAAAGTCCCCAATGTGATTGGTTGGTTGGTCTGGCAGTGAGGTCACAGAGCCAGTTAGATATCTCACTGTGACATCAGTCTCTTCCCTACTGAGACTAAGTAAGGGATACTTGCTGGCCATCACCCAGCACTTTGTTTCCCCCCCCCCCATCTGCCTGAAGGAAGCTTGCTTTGATCTTCTTTTGAGGTAGGCTTTGATTCCTCTACAATATATAAGAAGAGCATTCAGCTGTTTGAGCAGGTCTTTCTCAGCCCAGGCTTAAATGTTCTTTTGCCCACTGATCCTTTAATCCCCCCCTGCCCAGTTCAGGTTAGATTTATAAATGGGGCAGTGTTGCCCAAATTTCCTTTCCAGATCAAACATGTCTTCCTACCGTTGGTTTCCTGGAAACCATAATTTGATTCCCCTTCTCTATCTTGACTGCCAGTTCCAGAGATAAAGCAAAACTATGAAACATAGGCTTGTGCAATAATTTGTATTTAAAAGAGAAAAGGTACCTTGGCAATCCCTTGGCAATCCTTTGAAGAAGCTGTGGTGGTTTCATTCATGTATCCACAACAATGCTCTCCCCTTATGGAAAAAATATCCATAGAAAAGCAGCTGCCCTCAGCTTACTCTCTCTGTGTGCGTGTGGGTTTGTATGTGTATGACTTTAATTACAGTTATAAAAATTAATACAAACCAAATTCAGAAAGAAAAGGGAAAGTAAAGAGAGAGAAAAAACTAAGAGAAGAAAGAAAAGAAAAAAGAATATATATATATAAAGACTTGACATCCAATCTTCTTCACAAGTATAAACAAATTTGGAAGCTCTTCACTCCGTGTAAGGTTACAGACAGATATCTCTTCTTCCCATAAGCCATTGCTTATCTATAAGCAAATCCATAAGACATCAATTTTTCAACCCTGATGTCAGCAAAAAAATCTGTAAAGGGCTGCCAGAATTTTACAAAACGTCTTTTTTTTTAACCCTGATTCATATTGCTTCCTTTTATTTCTGAAAATCATAATCTTTAGTGTTTTCAAATATTGTTGTGGGATTTTATCTCTCTTCAATTCTTCTTTGTCCCTTTGCAAGGGCTTCTTTGAGGCTTTAAAAATCCTCTTTGGTAAATCCAATAAAAAGACATTATTCAGATCATTGTCTTGGTTTATCATTTGCATTTTTAATTTTTAAAACTTCATCCAGCTTCTTTTATACAGTATATCCAGTAAAGAGTCCCTATCTGTGTCATTCTCTTGTCCTGTCACTTTTCTGTCCACTTTAAATACTTTCTCTATCTTGCAATCTGCACTTTTATCCAATATTTTAGATTCCACTATTGTTATAGCACATCAAGCAAGGTTATTTTCACATCTGCCATTCCTTCATTTACAGCCTTTAAACCTAGTTTATCCATTGAAGCAGACAACATTACCGATATTATTGATATTGTGGCTACTAATTTCTGAGTCATTCTTCAATCTTCTTTAATATTTCAAATGTTATTAGTGTTTTATTTTGTAAATCCCAATCCTAATCAAAACCAAAAGCAAGGGTTGTTTTCCCCCTTTTGCCTGGAATTTTTAGTCCTGTCTAGCATTCAATTTAATTCACAAGGTCTCTAAATCTATTATGACTTAACAATAGACAAAATAATTCTGGTTCCCATGAAAAACTGTTTATTTTATATAGTTAGTTCTAAAATTTTATAGTAAAAGTTTTGGTATTCTGAATTTTTTGGATTCTTAAATTGTTTATAACTTTCTTGGCTCAAAATCTTACTTAGCTTTTTGCTATTTATCTCATATTCTTTTAAGTTCTTAAACTTATGGTTAATTTTTCTTTTGTTCAGAAATGAAGATAAACTCACCGTGCGGTTTTTCAATCTGGTCATTCAAAAGATATCTAATAGCCTTAAGATAATTAAATAGGCAATCTCTGAAACTTATTAGAAGTGAGGTTAGCAAGCTCAGTGTCTTTTAAAAGGCTCTGCTGTGGTTGTGAGCTTGAAGATTGATGCCTTTGTATCTTGGCACTTAGACTCATGGGAGACCCCTGTCCTGTAGTCTCCTCACGAGCAGCTATCCAAAGCACATGTGAGTGATCTCCCGTCCTCATCTTATCTGAAGAGATTCGGGAAAAATAGTCTAGTCATTGGTACTTCAATCTTTTTTTGTGGTAATCTTCTCTAGTCTCCCAGAGACATATTTAGATCGCTATGCCTCCACTGGAAGTCCTTTCCACAGCCTTCCTTTCATTGTACTGCTGTAACAAAGCTGGTAGTGTTGCTGCTGTCTCAGAAAGCAACTCAGGTTCTTTTTGAATCTGAAATTGGGTTTTCCTAGGCTGGGGTGGCCTGGGAAAAGATAGTTCCATTTGTAGAAATCTCACACTGCGTATGATAACTGTGTTTTTTTCTTTATTTATTTTGAAAGAGTTCATTGGCATTGCCAGAAAACCCAACAGAAGGGTTTTAATTTGGCCCTATTTGTAGCTTTTTCTGTTTCATGCCATGTATTTGTTATGTGTGGTACTGGACCCATCTTCTGGACCCAAGCCTTGATTAATGCCTCTTTTCTGGAGGGGGTGTTCCACCTGCTTTGAGGGAGACAGTAGTTTGCACCTTCTTAAGAGGCCATCCTTGGACCCAATAATTATGACAGCTCTTGTGAATGCTGCAACCTTCCCTTTTCAAGAAAGACTGGCAGACCCAGGATTAAGTGGATTATCTGGACTCTTCAATTAGGGTTCAGGCTGGGTTATGGTACTGAGATGGCATTGGTCACACTGGCTGATGACTTCTGGAAGCCCATGATGGTAGTGGTAGATCTGTCCTGGCCCTCCTTTTAATTCTTGATGGCTTTGATACCATTGACTATGATGTCCTTCTGGAAATATTTTGAGGTGGTTCCCCTTCCTCGGGTACTGTTCCAGTCAGTATTGGTCATGATGGTGGAGAAATCTAACCCTAGTCCCCTCCTGTATTTGTGGTCTCAGAGTTCAAGTTTCTCACTGCTCCTTTTTAATAGTTGTATGAAACTCCTGGATGTGGTTATTCAGTGGCATAGAGTGCATTTTGCTGGTGATACTCGAATGTATATTTACATTCCAGCTGTTCAGATGTTGTTTCAGTGCTTGGAGGCTTGGAGGCTGTGACAATATTGGGGGGGGGGGGGGGAAGGGGAAGAATTCAACCCTAGCAAGATGGAATGGCTTTGGGTTTTTCACCCTCCTTGAACTGGTGAGGTGTCATTTCTGAGTCTCAATGAAGTAGACTTCCCCCCACACAGCTGGTTCACAATTTGGGAATTCTCCTGGACTTGCAGCTTTTGCTTGAGAAGTAGGTGGGGAACTTTGGACAAATTAATCTTGTGTGCCAATTATACCCTTTCCTGACCAGGGGCCCTGCTCCCTGTCATACATGCCTTGGTTACTGCAGCAAAGTCTACTGATAAACTGGAAGAGCATGGACCAGCTGCAGCCTGGGTTAGGAGTCGATGGCCTGTAAGATGAAACCAGTGCCCTGTCCTCAGAAACGGATAAATAGAGTTGTTCATGCTAGAATAAGGAGGCTGTGTGGATGAGTCTTAATTCTTTTCCTGGGCACTTTTGTCCACATATACCCCAATGGATCTTTCCTTCTGTAAATCCTGATCATTTACATTACCCTTAGTAAGAGGTCACGGGATGGTAAAATGGTGGAATATCTTCCTTACAATCTTAGGGGTGGAATCAAACCATTTCTTGACTTGATCCTCCTTATTTCCTTCTTTATGCCCTGAAATCACCTTCCTTTGTCCATGCAGTACGACAAGAGAGCTACTTTCAAGATCGAGATGCTCAGTTCTTCCGATTTGTGGCGTTGGAACCAAGTGCTGAAGACAGAGATGGAGAGGAGCTACTGGAGGCGTTGGCATTGCTGACCCAGCTGGGCCCGACGGCATTGCTCACCACCATCCTACGCAAACCGTAAGCATTGAGCTAGGTGACAGAGAGGAAAAAATGAGAAAATTTCAAGAAGTTAGTGCATGGATCATAGTTCTATCCAGTGGGGTATAATGATTGTTTGATTCACTGTATTTAATGCATACAGAATTAAAGAAGCTTCTGTAGCTTCTATTCAAGGAAAAATGGACTAAAGACCCTGAGGATTGAATTGGAATCCCTCTGCAGGTGAAGCAAAGACTTTGCCACGGTGGTCCCTTACAAAACCGTGTGCCTGTGTATGTATTTTTGTACATATATTTAAATTGGCAAAAAACATCAGAAGAAGCAACAATTTCATGCAACCGTGCCAGAAACTAAGAAGCTGCTGGACCCCAAGAAGATCTAATTTTATATTCCTTTAAAAGAGTCTAATGGACAAACTTTGGAAGCTCTTTCTGTGCCTTAGTACAATATAGAGTATAAGAATCATGTCTTGCTGTTTTAACAAGGAATTTATGGTCCTCGATACCCGGATCTGGGTAATGGACCTAATATTTGTGTGGAAGCCAGGAATGACTGAGAAGGCTAAAAGGGGCTGTCAAAAATGAAGCATGCATATTTTGAACAGATCTTTGTCCTTCCTGAGGAGAGGGAAGGACTACACACAGCTGTGAATGCAATCTTATGGGCTTAAGTTGTTTTCGTATGCATAGATCTGAGATCAGCAATATAATGTCAGTTGATGGGAGAATTTGGGATATCTTGTCCTTCATTTTGGTCTTTCTCCTCCAGTCCTAACCAGCGCACAGATGAGGAACTTGCACTGATCTTTGAGGAGTTACTGCATGTCAAAGCTGTAGCCCATCTCTCCAGTTCGGTAAGCGACTAACAGATTCTGTCTCATTTGCCCTAACTTTAATTTCTTACAAATATGCTGTGAATAACAAATAGGAAGGAATCGGTTTGTTTTTGTCATCTTGTCCTTCATTTAGTTGACAGAGGAAAGGATTGCTCTTTTGCTGCTTCTCTGTCAACTTGATTGGATGCCAGTTTTATTTCTCTTTATACACCGTTCTATTGCAGTGCCCACATTTTTTTCCCAGAGTGTCATGAAATCGCACAGGTCTGCAGCTTTCTAGTTTTTAATTTATTTTTATTATTAGATGGTTTAAATCCTACCTTTATTACAGGTAGTCCTTGATTTATGACCGGTCA
Source organism: Azemiops feae (assembly GCA_023970755.1). Classification (NCBI taxonomy): domain Eukaryota; kingdom Metazoa; phylum Chordata; class Lepidosauria; order Squamata; family Viperidae; genus Azemiops; species Azemiops feae. Next base: position 177,767 of record JALGBA010000082.1, on the reverse strand, counting down.
CTTACCAACCATTAGAAGTTACGCGGTCTTGAAAATGTTATTTGTGGCCCGTCCTCAAACTTATGACTGCCGTACCACCCTGCGGTCATGCAATCATATTTTGGCCACTTGACAGCTGGCTCACATTTATGTCCATGCAACCATGTGATTTGCTTAACAACTGTAAGCAAGATCCTGAAGATCATAAAAATGATTGTAAACCATAATATCGAGTCCGGTCACGTGGTGACCAGACTTACAACTGCAACAACTTATGAGCAAAATTCTGTATTCAATTGAGGTTGTAAGTCAAGGACTTCCTGTACTTCTATAAGTAATTCAAGGAGGCAAACATATGTAATGCTCCTTCCTCCTCCTATCTTCCCCAAAATAACAATCCTGTGAGGTGCATAGGAAAACAAAATGGCAGTACTCTCCTACTTCTACTGCAAATGTAAGTAATAAACATGAATGTGTCTATTTATAAATGAAGTTTTTAGTAACAAAACAGATAGGACAACATATTTTTCTGGCACTCTTCCCCCAAATATATCTTTTTACATGAATTTCCCAGTCTATGTATCTGTGTAATCATCTTTCAGTCACTCCAAATGCATCCAATCCAACAGTTAGAACTGGATTCATTTTTACTTTCCTTGACACTCCCCTTAAATTTTTGGGCTATGCATAAAACATACGCCCTAGAATAGGGTTGGGTGGGCAACGTTCCTGTTGTTCAGCTTTGCTATCCTGCAGTATTTCACTGTCCTGTCGATATGCCCTGAATGCCTACTGATTAGACTTAATGGAAAAAATGAAATCATGTTAAGTACTGGCACTACTGCATTTTCCTATTTGCTTGTTTGCCATTTTCCCCATTCAGGTTGCCAAAGTACACTGTGTAATTTACATGTTGACTTAAGAAAACAAACCCTTGGTTGATTGCATTGAGATTTCTCGGGTGAAGGGCTTCATATTGTAGATGTTTGTGGAGGACAAGACAGGAAGGAACTATGGCATGATGCAGAGGTGCAGCAGTCCAGAGATCCAAACAAACAGGATGTAACTGGCACAACTGACACATTGCAAAGCTACGGAAAATCTAGAACCAGGCACCTACAGTAATTGGTGCTTTGTTGCCATGAATCCCTTTTCTGCTTTCCTTTCCTAAGGGATCTGTGGATGCCAACAGTATTTTACAGCCAAACGTTATATTTTTAAAATCAGGGACCAACAATTACTTGCATATTTCTCTTTCCCAGTGAGCTTTGGGGAATTTTGTGTTGTGAACTAATTCAACTTCTTTACCTGACAAGTCTTCATTTACATCTCTGCCAATGCCCAACATCCCATCTAAGGTTGATCCTTGATACAGATATGAGTTACACCCCATTTATACACCTGTTTTTCCTTCCTTCCTTCCTTCCTTCCTTCCTTCCTTCCTTCCTTCCTTCCTTCCTTCCTTCCTTCCTTCCTTCCTTCCTTCCTTCCTTCCTTCCTTCCTTCCTTCCTTCCTTCCTTCCTTCCTCTTTACCCTGAAGAAGGCTTGGAAATAAAAGCTGGCACCTATTTTGTAAATCTTCAGTTGGCCTCAATACGCTTGCTCAGTATGGATTGAGTTTAGAAATGTAAGCTTAAATGTTATGCCACATGCTGACTTCAGTTACCAACTGTTGCTTTCTGAAACGTGTGACAGCTCAGTGAAACGTGTTATGGGGCCTACTCACTAACTGTTTCTCCCTTGCAGGTGAGGAGAGAGTTGGCTGCTGTACTGCTTTTTGAGTCCCATGCCAAGGCTGGAACTGTGTGTGAGTCACATTTTTTTTTGTCACTTTGGCAACACTCTTTTTGTCTCTTAACAGTGTCCCTCCTGTATCCCATATTGCTACTTTATGCAGCCATAGGCTGGCAGGTGTGGCCATTGTGAGTTGGCATCTTTGAAATGATATGCATTTTTATGCCTGCCACCTGTAGTATCACAACATATGCCAACCATTGTAAAAAGGAACAACGATGGCATTCAACAATCCTCTGTTCTGTGAAATCAGGGAGGAAAGCTGTCAGTGGTGCTGTTCATTTTCTCTCTCTTTAAAGTCTGTGTATTCCTTTTAAAAGGTTCCTAGTTAGCTCTTTTCTACATAACTCCAGCTCAAGGTCTCCATTTCTTCTTCTGTTAATTTATTTCTAAAAATGTTCATTTGTAATTGCACTGTAATTGCCTCGGCTGAAATTTTCCTGTAACTTAAGTCCTTTTTTTCCTCCTCCCTCCACAGTGTTCAGCCAAGGGGACAAGGGCACGTCCTGGTACATCATTTGGAAGGGATCAATCAATGTTGTTACACATGATAAGGTGTGAACTTTTAATCTCTTTAGGAATCAAAAGGCTGGTTTCAGAATAAGACCAAGAATTCTAGGCATTTAGATACCAGAACTTTTATTTCTTTCAATGTTTCTAGTCCTTGGATTTATGCTTTAGATGTTAGAGTTGCTTGTATTTGCAAGTAATTAATGTTTAGATTTATCTCAAACGTTTACGCTGTTACAAATTTTTCCTTTGTCATGTTCTCAGTCTTCCTTGTTACATAATAACTCACTTTTCAATAGCTCAGGCATTTTCCAGCTGTCTGGGATCCAACTCCCCAAATTATCAGCAATATTCATGTTGACTGGGGAAAGTCTGGAGTCAAAATGTACCTTTCTGTAAGATTCCTATATAGGTGAGGCTAATTTAAACATCTATAATTCTCCTAGATACCACCTGACCCCCTTCCTAATTCATAAATCCCTGAAAGAATATAAATGTCAATACAATTCTGTGTTCCAAAATTTCCCCTCGCTCTCTGGACAATTTTAGTGCTAACATTTGTCCACATGAATGAATTTGCCCATTGCAAATCAGCTTCCTATTCCCTTATATTTACATACAAACCTATGTGTCTATATATAGAGAAAAAGAGTAGGGCACAAAGGTAAGGTGGGGAAGCCGTATGGCCTTTTGTCTGGTGTGCTCACTTCCTATGTATGTTTATATTAGTTATCATAAAATGGTGTCACGGTGTACAGCAGCCATATAATAGAAAATAAATATATCTAAGAGGTTAAAGTAGGGTGGAACACCATTTTTATTTGCTGAATAAAAAGAGGTTTACCACATCATGTAAGACATTCTGGGATTGTGCCTTTGCAAGGCAAAATTAATATAGTTGTGTGTACTTAACCTTCTCTCCTTACAACAGTTGTCCTTAAAACCTTTCTTCCTAGGCTGTGTTTAATCTGGTTTCCTGCTGGTTAAGTTAGAAATAAGGTACAAAAGAACAAACGTGTGGTTTTAGTAGTCAGGTCATCTCAGTAGGACAACTCATGTTTGCCAAGGTGGTATCTAGACTTTGTGAATAAAATAATTGGTTCTCTCACTCGTTTTGCAGGGCTTAGTGTGCACCCTACATGAAGGTGATGACTTTGGCCAGCTGGCACTCGTGAACGATGCCCCCCGTGCTGCCACCATCATCCTTCGTGAAGACAGTTGCCACTTCTTGCGAGTGGACAAAAGGGATTTCAACCGGATTCTCAAGGTAGGCATGGAAATACATCATGCTGAAGACTGAAGCTGTTGTGTTTGGGTGACAGACTTGCAATGTTAAATATACTTTGATTGGTAGAAGGAAGCTTATCTCTTGTACAAGGAAGTTGAGAACACTGAAGGATGGAGAGGCAGTTATATAAATAAAGTTCATAGTCTACTTCAAACGTAAGCCATGAAGTGCTTAGACACTTGTCTGTCTTCCATTATTTGGGTTTCCAAATTGTTCATCATGGTTGTATCTTTTCCAGAACCCAATTACCTTTCTCTTGACTTCAACTTCCCTGCCCTTAATTTATTCTATTTTAACTTGTTTATTCCTAGCTAGAGTGGCAATATGTGGCTTTTCAGAATGATGGTGAATGCAAACTCCCATGTTTAATGATCCGAACTACTGTAATCAAGAACTGGGAAATCACACATTGCACAATTGTCTGCATTATTGCCTCTCTTGGTATTGGTCTAAAGCAAATTGTACACAACCTCTATTATGCCACTGCTTCTGCTACCTCTGATATATATATTAATAAGAATCAATTGGAATATTAGAGCAATGATGCAGAGTCCTAAATGGAGGATGAATAGGTATTGTAGATTCCCCCCCCCGCTAACTTCCAACAGTTGCCAGTCTTGATCACACTGGTTAACCAGCCTCCTTGCGGTCCTTGACTGCATATTGCAGATTTCATGCAAAGAAAAATGCTAAGGGTGTCTGTGATTAAAAATATGCTTCCCTGCTTTGATATTTTAAATTAATCTAATCTGGATTTTGTGCCTTATGCCAGCATTGTGACAAAGTAGTGGGGCTGCCCAGGATTAGCATATGGATATCAAATCTAATAAAGAATTCAGACATGGAATGATTTCTTTTCTTTTTTTGGCTAGTGTCTGATGATGTAAGCCAGCCCATAATCATTTGCTTTTCTTCCTAGGATGTCGAAGCTAACACCCTACGGTTAAAGGAACACGGGAAAGTGGTGCTTGTTTTAGAGAAGAATTCACAAGGCACTAATTCCGGTCACCTTGCTGGGACTCCGGGGAGCAGTAGGTACAGCAATCTGCCCCCTTCATTTCCCTGCTCCCTCCTCTATATTTGCCTCATTTCCCCCCTCCCCTTTTTCCTTTGATAGAATAGGGCAGTGGTGGCGAACCTATGGCACGCGTGCCAGAGGCGGCACTCAGAGCCCTCTCTGTGGGCACGCGTGTCGTCGCCCCAGCCTCGCCTCCCCCTGCGGCCCCCTCCTCACCAGCAGCCCCCCCGGAGGAGAGTCGCCCCCAAGCGTGGCCCGCGCAAAGCAGTGCAGCCAAGGACATGGCAGCCGGGCAGCGGGGACAAGACTCCGCCCCCACACCCCGTCGTGCGCAGATGATGCTGCGTGGCGCAGGCGGAGGGCATGGCCACCATGGCGCTGCTGGGCCGCCTAAGTGATCTGCGGCGGGCCGTGGAGGCGGTGGGTGGCGCTGCGGGTGGGCGGGGCAGTTTTTGGGCACTCTAAAAGGTTCGCCATCACTGGAATAGGGAATCATCCCTTGCAGACAGTCTTTTCTCCCCCACCCCATATATTTTACAGGGAAGTCACTAATTCCTTGTGAATGTGGTGCTTCAATCCCTTTGTTTCAGTAAGGTGCAAGTTGCCTTGTTGTTAAACTACATGCTGATTTCGTTTATGTGTGCACCGCTTTAGATGTATACAAGGGTGGGATCTGTGCAGGTAGTTCTCGACTTACGACCACAATTGAGCCCAAAATATTTGTTGCTAAGCAAGACAGTTGTTAAGTGAGTTTTGCCCCATTTTAAGACCTTTCTTGCCACAGTTGTTAAGTGAATCAACTTCAGTTGTTAAGTAACACGGTCGTTGGTAACACGGTTGTAAAGTGACTCTGGCTTCCTCCCTTGACTTTGCTTGTCAGAAATGGGATCACATGACCCTGGAATGCTAAACCTGCATAAATACAAGTCAGTTGCCAAGCATCTGAATTTTGATCACATGACCACGGGGATGCTGCAACGGTTGTAAGTGTGAAAAACGGTCATAAGTCACTTTTTTCAGTGCCGTTATAACTTCGAACAGTCACTAAACGAAGGGTTGTAAGTCAAGGACTACCTGTACTTATTTATTATGTTTGTTTGCTGCCCATCTCGCCACAAGGTGACTTACTGCTTATTTACTGCTTATAGGCTGGTGTAGATGATTACGGTAATCATATGGGGCTAATGTAAGGAAAACCATCATGGCGGCATATGCAACCAAACTGTGGGTTCTTAAATGTGTCCAAGAAGGGCTTCCAAACTTGATGAGTTGCAGCTGTTTGGGAGATGTTAGCTAGGTCTCTTGATATTGGTTTCCATGATGTAATTGCTACTTTGGATACCAATATCTTGTTCTTTCCTTCAGATATTCAGTAATGGCTGGGACCCCTGAAAAAATACTTGATTACCTATTGGAAACCGTGCGTTCAGACTCTACGCTTTCTGATCCTGTCGGTGAGTATAAAATAGTTTGCATAAAGGAAAACCTCCAGAACAATTGTTGTTCTATAAGCCAATACAGTGTGAAGTTGAGGATTGCGGGCAGCTAATTTGTCCAGAGCAGACCTGAGAATTGTATTCTGGGGATGATTACAAATTAAAGTTTCCTAAGGCAGATGTGTGCAACCCACAGATGCACAAAATGATAAAGCTCCTTCAAATATTGCGATGAATGGTCACTTCCACTGTGTTACAAAAGGAAGATTCCTGGAGACTCTTACCTGTGTATATTACAGGTAGTCCTTGACTTACAACCATAATGGAGCCTGTCAATTACAGTCTTGACAGTTGTAAAGTGCCTCATCTTTTTGACTGACTCGATTTTATGATGTTTTTGTGGCAGTCATTAAGCAAATTCGGTAGTTGCTAAGCAAACCCATTGTACGCTATGGGACATTTTTGCCCCAACTGGAAGTAATTGCTGGTTTGGGACAAAAATATAAATTGTGATCATGTGACCATGAGGTGTTGCAAAGGACCATACATGTGGGCCAATTGCCAAGTGCCCAAAATGCATTCATGTGGCCACAGAGGTGGGGAGGCCCGATCGCCAGAACTTTGGAACCGGGTTGTAAGTATCTCTCTTTTTGGGGGGGGGGGCGAGGGGGGGGTGTCTGTTGTAAGTTTGGATGGTTGCTAAGTGAGCCACTCACAAATCGAGGACTCCCTGTACCTGCTTTTAATCAATTTTGTGCCGTTGATTCACCATTCTGCATTATTTTAATGTTGACAATGTGGGCAAAAATAAAATAAATATTTGGTATAGCTAAGTTTAACTTAAATAATTTTAATGGTTGAGCTGGCCCCACCCACTTTTCTTCCTGGACCCAGACGTAGTCGGATATGATCTCTGTCCTTTCCCTTCTCCAGGAAGTCACTCACAGGCCAAGAACAGCATTCCTGTTCTAGTTCGGCCAATTAAAAGACACTGTGCAGCTCTGCTAATTTTTTTTCTTTTCTTAAGGGCCTTTGTCTAAAGAAACAAGATGAAAAAGATATGGGAAAATAACCATGTTATCCATGCTCCCAATAAAAGAAAAACCCTATCTGTTTCGGGTTCATACCTTGCCTGGAAGGACCCCCAGCCCTAATCACGTAGATGGTTTTTAAACAGGAATCCTTGGACTTTATTTTTAATAGAAGGGAGCTTGCTACTTGTTCATCCCTTTGGTCTAGTGCAGGGCTTTTCAACCTGTGGTACGCGTACCACTTGTGGTACATTAATGAGTGGCAGGATGGTACGCAGCCCTGCCTAGCCAAGTGTAGTGGGGAAGGGAAAGAGCCAGCACAGGCAAAGACTTACAGTGAGAGAGTCCTCTGGAGCTGCGGATTTTACTTATGAATGGAGCCATTTGGGGAGACTGCCTTAGCCAGCAGCCAGTACTTACATTTTTTTTCTTCCTTAAGTGCCGGCTGGGCTCCTTACTTTCCTTTCTAGCCAGTAACTAATTCTTAAAGGGGAAGTGCCTTTTTAAGCTAGTTCACTCAGCAGCTTGTCTTTTCTGTCTCTGGAGGCCTTTCCTTGTTTGATCAATATATGGAAGAGGGAAAATATGGGGGGGGGGTTCAAATTCTTCCTTCAGAAGGAGGTGGGAATGAGAAAAAGGGAGGCAGGGAAGGGAGGGAGGGAAGGAAGTCCCGCCTTAGCACTTGGCCACCAGCAGCTCTGCCATTGACTTTGCTTGTCAAAAGGTTGCAGAAGGGGATCACATGACCCTTGGACACTGTGACCATCATAAATATGAATCAGTTGCCAAGCATCCAAATATAAATCACATGACCCTGTTGCTGCAATGGTCATAAGTGTGAAAAATGGTCATAAGTCATTTCAGTGCAATTGCAACTTTGAACAGGGTTTTTTTTGTCACCAAGTTTTTGACACCTTGCTAGGTGGTACTCGAATATTGCCATATCCTAAAAGTGGTACAATCAGTAAAAAGGTTGAAAAGCCCTGGTCTAGTGGTTATTCTTATATTGGAATATGGTTATTTTTATATTGGAATACGTATAGAGTGTCAAAGCAGAGGAGAGCAAATGCAAATCTTCTATGTTAGTAGGCAGTAAATTAGAGCAGCATCTAGCCTGAAAGTCATATTTCACAATGGCTTCTCTCTTCTTTGCAGATACATTTCTGGGAGATTTTCTCCTGACGTACAGTGTGTTTATGCCGACTCCACAGCTGTGCCGAACCCTGCTCCAACAATATCCTTCTTGGTTGCCTCTGCCTTGGATCATAGATGGAGAAGGCTAGTCAGCAAAAGGCTTTCTTTGGAGGGAGACTGCACTGGGGTTGTTTTAGCCAAGAGCGTTATAATTCCCTCCGTGCATCGTTCTTTGTTCTAGATCGTTGCAGTGCAATGGAGGGAAGAGACAGCACTTCTGGAGGGCCAGATTTGGCCCAAAGTCTGTTAAAATCTTTACTTTATGCTAGGGAAATGTTCCTCAACTAAATGCCCCCCAGATGTATTAAATTACAATCCCCATTGTTCTCTCTCTATTTGAATTCTAGAAGGCACACAGGCATGTTATAGCAAAATATCGGACTGGGGTTTGCTGTTTTTTGTTTTTAAATTCTCCCCAGCAACATCATATCAGTCCCCTTTTATACTGTGTTTCTGAATCCCAATCAAGTTTGGTGTACAGTAACAGGAAAACCATACATATCTGTATATATACACACAGATATGTATCGACTTCCAATATGTTTTTTTTCCCCCTTTAAGTCTCCTTTCTCTAACTTTTCCATGCTGTAAGCATTGATAGTTATGAGATCCATATAACTCTAGGTTGCAGAATTTTGCATTCGGATGGGGAGTGGGGGTGAGGACACACAACAACTTTAAGATGAAGTCTCAGTCAAGCTGTCTATTATCCACCTTCTCCAATGCATCATCTCCCAGGTGGGCTGAATTGCAACCCTCAGTTTTCCATGTGGAGGCAGTAGATGGAGAAGCCTTGTCTAGAGTCCATGGAGGGGCTGGTCAGCTTAGGATGGAGCCCAGCAACTCAGAGGCCCACTGTTGACACTTGCCTGCATCTCACTACTGCCACATTTGGAATATAGCCAACAACATTTGATGGCAGGCTATACAATACCCCTCAGTGTCTTTAACCTCATATCACACTGGACATTGTAGATGAGTTACATATTCTTTTTGAAACCTGCTACTCTCAGATACTACTGCCAAGAGAAGCTAAGCCTCACCCAAAAAGAAAACTCCCACCCTTAGAACATGTATGTCAGGGGTCTCCAACCCCCGTCCGTGGACCGGCACTGGGCTGTGGCATGCCAGAAACTGGGTTGCACAAACAAGCGAAGCCTCATCTGTACGATGCAGGCAACATGCAAAACCATGCCCTCTCCAGTCTGTGGATAAATCCTCTCTCCACAGAACTGGTCCCTGGTGTCCAAAAGGATGGGGGCCACTCCTGTATGGGGTCTGTTTCATCATCCTGGGCCTGCGCCTCCTTGACTTACATTCACCTTCCATTCGGAACCTTCGGAGGGCTCGGAGCAGGACAAAGCTGCTTATATCCTGGGGAAAAGGCAAAAGATCCTGTGGTTGGTCAACCAGTGGGTGTCGCTGTATGGACGGCTGCTGCAAGCAGAGGCCTATGCTGTGGCCTTTTTGCAGGTAAGAGGAGGTTGGTGAGGACCCAGGGCACAAAACTGTTTTTAGGGAGCAACAGACGGGGCAATAGAGCTGGACATCAATTGTTCTACAAAAAGAGACATAAAAATTGAGGGAGATGGGAGGTTCAAAAAAATGTGAAAAATAAATAAATTGGTGTGGCTCAGGAGGCATTTTTTTGCCTGGATACCTGTGAAATATGCAACTTTGTTTTCCCTCTGAGCTTCATATGTGATGGTGGTGATAGATGGTATTATTATGGTTTGTTGCATAGACAGCCAGATGTTTAGATTGGATTTGGCATGTTTGTCCACCTATTGAGTCTTTCCCAAGGACCTGAGATAGGCAGATGTAGGAAGTTTGATGGTGTTAAAGATATTGTCACAGGATGTAGTCAGTTCCAAGTAAGGCTGCCTTTGGCAATTGACTGATGGTGATTTTGTCAATGATGGTGGTGTTCAAGTGGTGCTCCAGTTGTTTTGGGATATTATTATTATTATTATTATTATTATTATTATTATTATTATTATTATTATTATTATTATTATTATTATTATTATTATTATTAGTAGTAGTAGTAGTAGTAGTATTAGTATTAGTATTAGTATTATTAGTATTATTAGTATTATTAGTATTATTAGTATTATTATTTGTTAATTGTTAATTGTTAATTGTTATTATTATTAAATTATGGTTGGTTGCAGTCAACTACAGGTTTAGACTGAATTTGGCATTTTTATTCACCTATCAAGTTCTTCCCAAGTAATGTAATGCTTGGATCCAAGCAGTGTGGCCTTTTGTAATTGACAATTGGAAATTTTGTCAATGTGCAGATTTTCTAAACGCCATCCAAGATTTTTTTCAGTAAGGCACTCAATGTACCGATAACCACTGGGATTACCACAGCTGGTTTATGCCATAACCTCTTAACTTCAGTGTTCAGATCTTGATATTGTGTGATCTTCTCCAATTCTTTGTCTTCTACTATCCCTGGTATTGTCCCATTAATTGCCCACACTTTCTTTTTTTAAACCACAGGTAAATCTGGTGTGTTATGTGTCTAGATTTTATCAATTTGTATTCAAAAATCCTACAGTTATTACATGCTGCCCTTCTCCCAGCAGCTCTGGGTGTTGGGTGGAGACTAAAACATATGAAGAACGGCTGCAGGAACTGGGTATGGCCAGTCTAGTGAAAAGAAGGACTAGGAATGACATGATAGTATTCCAATATTTGAGAGGCTACCACAAAGAAGAGGGTGTCAACTTATTTTCCAAAGCACCAGAGGGCAGGACAAGAAACAATGAATGGAAACTAATCAAGGAGAGAAGCAAGGAGAGAAATTTCCTAACAGTGAGAACAATTAACCAGTGGAATGGCTTGCCTTCAGAAGTTGTGGGTGCTTCATCACTGAAGGCTTTTAAGAAGAGACTGGACAGCCACCTGTCTGAAATGATATAGGGTCTCCTTTGAGCAGGGGGGCCTAGAAGACCTCCAAGGGCCCTTCCAGCTCTGTTCTAATTTGAATTCACATAGCACACATACATACAAATGAAAAACCTCAGCAATCTTCCCCAGCAAGCAACTGGAATTGGAAGCTTGAAATACCCATTCTCCCTCCTAATTTTACTGCCATTGCCACCATAGTTTTATAGATTAAAAAAACTAATGGGTGCCATGTGTATTTATTTTTATGCGAGTCATGTTGATTGACTAGCATTTTTCTCCCATTATTGTGGACTTGGAAATCTCTCTTGCTGCTTCTGCTAACTGGTCTTGGCCAATATGTTGCAGACCATGTCAGAATATGCAACTCAAGATGCTCGTCTGGGGCCCCTGGTTCGGGAACAAATCCAGGATCGCCGGAGAAATAGAGTGTGAGTCTACTATATCATCTCAAACTGTCTAATTGTTTTGTGTTGTCAGAAAAAAGCCTGGTCATAAGTAGGATGATTATGGCAAAAAGCCCAATTTTCTGGGAAGTCTGAACACAGGTATGGGCAGACGTCAAGTTAAACAATTGCAGCCAAATGTTTGCATAACAACTCAGACGTGTTGATATATACTTAGAAATAAAGAATTGTAACCGAGAGCTGTAGAACAGTTGAATGAGTGGTTTATTGGGCTACTTGGATCCTTGCAGTTTTAATACTGCTGCTGTGTTTTCTCAAAAACAAAGCCTCTGGCAGTCTTGAGTAACCGTTGTGATGTGACATGGACTTTTCTCCTCTTTGAATAGGATAGAAAATGGCAGCAACTGTGCATCTCCAAAGCTACAGGTAAATTCCTGGCCTCTAGCAAGAGGTTCTTCAATTATTTTCTGATCCTTTTTCAGCAATTGCAGGTGTCGTTCCCAAGTGAACAAGCTTAATTTTGCTTAATTATTTTCACTGACTTTTTGTGTGTGTGTGGGTGTGGAAGTAAAAGCAGAATTCAAGAAGGAAAATAGCTCAGAAGACATTTGGAGCTGCTACACGTGGTCATGCTTTTTCTCTTTCATTTTATGGCACAAAACCCATCTTTTCATTGTGGCATATTTTCCTTTAAATGCTTCTATTATACAGGGTCTTCCTTCCTTTCTCTCCCTGCATCTTCACACCTTATCATAGAGCGCTACAGGAAAAGGGAACCAGGATAGATTCATCTCATTTTCTTTTCTAGAGAAAATGAGACATGCCGAGCAGTGGTGGGATTCAAATAGGTGAACAACCGGTTCTCTGTGTGGATGCCGCTTCCGGAAGTCCATTCTGGGCCTGGGCAACAAAAAATTAGCTACCGGTTCTGCCGAAGTGGTGCGAACCAGCTGAATCCCACCACTGATGCAGAGGCAACTCAACATTTTCTGTCCCAACATCTTCCCAAGGGTTTCTGACGAAAAGCTAAATTCTGTAAGCTGAATTACATTGCTTAATCCCGGTATAGGGATGTGTATGCTAAATTTTCAAAGCATATTTTATCCTGCTAATTAAAGAGAAGAGAGAGAGAGAGAATAAGAACTTTACTCCTAGCCATTGTAAATCCTGGTTTATGGACCATCGCTCTAATTTCTATTATTTTCATCGAACAGAATGTATGTATTTGCTAGCCTATGACTTGAAAACATTTCTAGGAAAAACCTGAATTTTCTTCATACATCTAGATAGAGAAAGATTGGGAGAGAAAGAAAGGAGTACAGGTAGTCCTTGACTTATAACAGTTCGTTTAGTGACTGAAGTTATGATGGCTTAGCAACAGAAATGTTCAGCTCAGTTGTGGTTGCAAGTCAAGGACTACCTGTATTTTTGGACACCCACATTTGCATTAAGTATCTTTAAGGGACTGATGTGTGCGGTATGGGGAAAGGACTTTCCTGTTAAATTTTAGTGCGTATTAGCCATAAGCATCCACTTGTGTTGTGCTATGATTTCCTGCATGGTAAGAATTTTTTTTCTGTGTCTTCTCCTTTTTTCATTCCCAGGTCAGGAATGTTGGGAACCGGTTTGCCATCCAAGAAGAAACTTTTCTGAACAGCAGTTACACCATGCGAATCAAGGACAAAGGTCATCATGATTTCCCTGCTTATGGTTCAAACTAGTCTGCTCTGACATTGATTTTCCATTGTGTAATCAGAACAATTATTACTGTGCCAAGATATGGGAGCTTGGCTCCATGAGATGATGGCAAGGTTTTGGTTCGCTTGATGGGTTATGATATATTCTATATCTAAGGAATGGCTTCTGTGCTAACTCTCTTTCCTTTTCATCTTCCTCTCTAGTTTCATATGACATATACAGGCCCAACTATTCCTGCCTTACCAGACTGTTACAGGTGAATGCCTCAGTTCAGGAAGTCCTTGCATCATTAGTAGACTGTCAGGACTGGAACAAAGACTGGATCCTAGTCAAGGTTAATTCAGCAGGAGGTGAGCCCACTGTAATCTTTTAGGTGCTGTTTCCTTGGGAAGATAATGAAGCCATGCTAGTTTTGTAGGAGTTACATGGAGATGCCAATCATGTAAATAGGAGTTCCTTCATCCCAGTGCTAAACACGACCCATCTGGCAAAACCCCTTTTCCAAGGATACAAAAAAAACGTAACAATTTACAGCTGTTGGCTATCTGAAAGTCCTTTAAATGTGCTTGGTCCATGCAGGTCTGTCATTGGAAATTAACATCTTCAAGAATTTATTAGCGGCATGAGACAACTGAAGGAAATTTCCCTACCCTGTTGCCCCTCTGCTTAATCTATCTTGAGGCAAAGAGTAGTGGCAGCCGATGGTGTAGTCAGCAGGAGCTGCTGATGGTTCCCACCATAGTATTATCCTCAGTGGAATGAGCTCCCTCACTTTGGCTCCAGAGACATTATTGGAGTTTTTAAATAATGGGTAGGGATGTCTATGGAGATTCTCAGTCATCTAGGTCATAAGTTATCCCAAAGATGCTTTTTCACAAGACAATTGGACTTTCTTGTTTTTCTTTGAAGATGTTTCCCTTCTCATCCAAGAAGCTTCTTCAGCTCCACCACCCAGTCATTGCTGAAGAAGCTTCTTGGATGAGAAGGGAAACGTCCAAAGAAAAACAAGAAAGTCCAGTTGCCTCGTGAAAGAGCATCATTGGGATAATGGGTAGGGATAGCAATGGCAATGAGCGCACCACTGGAAGACTTGAAAGACAAGGCTGGGGACAGATCATCATGGAGAAAATGCATGTACTGTATCTGGGCAGTAAGAGTTGACAATGACTTAATGGCACACAAATCATATCAGGGGTAGCAATTTTGGGAGATGGATGTTCCTGCCTTATGCAGTGACAAGTGGCTCCGCTATGGCAACGCTGTCCTGGAGCAACTGAGGGTCATATCCAAATTGGTGTTAGTCATACATGTATTTCAGCAGTGTCAAAACCATAGCAGAAAGGATTCCTGCATGTTTAAAGCTAGAGTGTTTGAGGCAGGGAAGAAGAGCATGCAGGTTAGTTAGCTTCCATGAAATGATTCTGAGACTTCCTTTTCACATTTCAAGCAAAGTTTTATAATCTGAGGAAATTATTTCTCTGATTTTTTTAAAAAAATTGTATCGGGAAGGCCATGCTTGAATATATATATTATGGATGAATGTCCATGTGGCACTTGTTTAAATAAAAAAAATGGCAGGAGTCTCTCACCTGAAGCATTGGGAGAAGAACAAGACTGATATTAGTAGAGTATCTGATTCACTAAGACACACTTCTAATTTTCAAATAATTTAAATCCTGTACCAGTTTAATCATGCTATGCATCCGATGGAGTTAAAAGCTTCTGGCTTTTAATAAAGTGTGTTAGTCTGAAAAGGTGCTCCCGGAATCCTGATTTTTCTGCCATAACCTATCTCCTCCTACAATGAGCCAAGGGAAGAGTAAGTTTACCTACCACTGTTACAGTGTGGTTTGTAACTTGTTTATCCGTAACATTCATCTATCATGTTGAATGTTGGCTCAGCTGTTGTTTGTTACTATTCTCTCATGCTTCAAATGGTCTGGCTTCCTTCAGAACACAAGAAAAAAGGGCCCACATGTGGATTTATCTATATCTATCAGATAAGGACAAACTGCCCCTCTTGAAGACCTCCAGGGTTGTCTGCCCTGGGGGCCCAGGCTGGTTTCTCCTCACCCCTCCTTCATTTCCCTGTCTTCACACTGCCTTTTTCATGTTTATGCTGGGAAGGGCATGACTCCCTTCTCCTCCCCAGCACAGTTTGGCTCCTGACAGTCTGCCAAACAGCTGTTAGTCCAGCAGTGGAGCAAGAAGTCTCAATGAGAAAAGCAGCCCATAAAGAAAAGTTTCTCCTCCTTTTCTATTTAAATGGAATTCTGCTCCCCCAGGAGGGGAAGGGCAGACCAAATCAAACTATCTTGATGCACAGAGAAGAGGTGATTTAACCCTGTTATTCACGCATCTTTTAGTGGGGATGAGAAGAAAGTTGTATGTGGAGCTACATTTATATGTGCATGCAGATGTTGATCCCAGCTGTCATTCATTCTCACATGCAGCCCTTGAAGACCCTACGAAAGGGTCCACCACTTAGGTTTGTTTTTAAATGCAAAGCCACATGGCAGTTAATGTCATGTATGGCCAGCTACTACAGTACTTGATTCTGGAGGAGAAAAAGATGTATTATCATGAATGTGAAATGGGCCTCTTTGAATCAGAAACTAGAGCTAAATTTACTAGCTAGGTAAGAGCTAGTGAAGTGAGCTGAGGTTCTCTAACATGGTTTGTGGGAGGGAAGGCAAAGAGACGTAACAATCAGTCAATACTGATGCTTTGCTATATGCTGCCTCCTCGTGGCCTGTTGAGAAACAATTGTATTTCTCAACCTGCTTTCTAAAATTGGATTTTGGCAGATAAAGTTATATTGCCCATGGAAGCTTTTGGTGTGTTTACATCCCTGGGGTTGAACGAGAGACTTTTTGCTGTCAGTGTTCAAGAGCTTCACAACTTGGTGAGTATGCCTTGTAAATACACACAAGGGGAAATTTCCCACATTTTTTCCTATCCTGTTTGCCATTACCTCCACCCTCTCAGCCCAATTATCAAAGATGTGAACCCTGGCATATAGAAAATATCTGGAGGAAACTTTACCACCATAGGAAGTGGCTTTTTCCCCCCAGTAGAAACGTTATGCTGAATTGAAGCGATGAAGTCCCTGAGGGGTCTACAACAACTCGCCATGGCCAACATCACCATAGCCAACTCCCTGTGGCCAGCATACCATGGTCAACTTACTGCAGGACAAGAGTTACACTAATATCAAAGAAATGGTGAAAGAAAGGATGCCAAAGGAGGGACAAAATGAAACGTGAATGGCAAAAATTACAATAATTTTGTAATTATTTTAAATAGTTAAATTGAATTGTTGAATTGTCCTGCAGGGAGTTTTCCCCTGGTGAGTTGTCCCTCAGCGAGTCGGCCGTGGCGAGTTGGTTGCGGCGAGTTGTCCCATTCCGTCCCTGAGTTGCGTGAAATTGGAGAAGGGGCAATCTATACCAAGATCGCGGAGGGAGTATCCCAAATCAGACTTTAAATTAACTATGGGGGGGGGGAACCCCACAGACCTTTATCTGCATCCCTTTCACTTTGAAGCAAGATACTGATAAAAGATATTTCCAAACTGAGGCTGTATAATGATTCGGGATTTTCTGCACATGGTGTTGGAGTTACAGATTTGTGACAGAAGGTTAGAATTATATCTGTAACTGAAGATGTTCAGCCCTCTTTCCTAAATGCCAAACAAACACCCAAAGCTCCTAAAAGGGGTAGTTAAGGCCGTAGTACAGTTGTGTGCAATGGGTGTGGTAGGATTCATACATCTTCACTTTTAGTGTGACCTGGTCTTAGAGTTCAAACGTTTCTAGGACCCAGTATGCGCCGTCTGTCTGTACATAGCAAAAATGGCATGCCTTTCTCCTTTTGATTGCAAAGGTGCCTCACCCTGAACAGCTTGGCCCCAGTATTGGTTCCTGGGAAAGTTTGGATTTCATTAGTTCAAAGGACCTGGCTAATCAGTTCACTGAACATGACTGGAACCTCTTCAAAAGCCTCCATCAGGTAAGGAAGTTCTATTAAGAAAGGATAATATTTGTAGCTCAAGGTTGAAATGAGGGGTCCTTGGTGCTCTCTGAGCTTGCATGTTTTCTTGCAGACCCTTCATCATCCAAACTAGGTAATGTCATCATTGCTAGTAAGGAGTGCTGTTTGCTGTCAGTTTATATTCTGGTGTCTTGCCCTGTCAGTGTTGGTGGGGGTGGTCTTAGAGATTCTTTAACAGCCCAATCAAAGAATCTCTTAAGAGATTCTATTCTATTCTATTCTATTCTATTCTATTCTATTCTATTCTATTCTATTCTATTCTATTCTATTCTATTCTATTCTATTCTATTCTATTCTATTCCATTCCATTCCATTCCATTCCATTCCATTCCATTCCATTCCATTCCATTCCTCTATTCTATTCTGTTCTGTTCTGTTCCGTTCCGTTCCGTTCCGTTCCATTCCTATTCCTATTCTATTCTATTCTATTCTATTCTATTCTATTCTATTCTATTCTATTCTATTCTATTCTATTCTATTCTATTCTATTCTATTCTATTCTATTCTATTCTATTCCAATTCCAATTCCAATTCCAATTCCAATTCCAATGCATTCTATTCTATTCTATTCTATTCTATTCTATTCTATTCTATTCTATTCTATTCCTATTCCATTCCATTCCATTCCATTCCATTCCATTCCATTCCATTCCTCTATTCTATTCTATTCTATTCTATTCTATTCTATTCTATTCTATTCTATTCTATTCTATTCTATTCTATTCTATTCTATTCTATTCTATTCTATTCCATTCCATTCCAATTCCAATTCCAATGCATTCTATTCTATTCTATTCTATTCTATTCTATTCTATTCTATTCTATTCTATTCTATTCTATTCTATTCTATTCTATTCTATTCTATTCCATCCATTCCATTCATTCCATTCATTCATTCCATTCCATTCCATCCATTCCATTCCTTTCCATTCCATTCCATTTATTCTATATTCTATTCTATTATCTTCTATTCTATTCCAATTCCAATTCCAATTCCAATTCCAATTCCAATGCATTCTATTCTATTCTATTCTATTCTATTCTATTCTATTCTATTCTATTCTATTCTATTCTATTCTATTCTATTCTATTCTATTCTATTCTATTCTATTCTATTCTATTCTATTCCAATTCCAATTCCAATTCCAATTCCAATTCCAATTCCAATTCCAATTCCAATCCATTTGCTTACAAGGATTGATGCTCCCAATCTTGCCATGAGTTATTCACCCATCATTGTTGGTAATGAGCTGAGATTTCTGACTATTGCTTTGTGTCCAAAGTCAAAGCAAGCAGAGATCTAGTCGTTAGCATGCTCATTTGAAAGAGAAATTGTGTCTTAGGACTGGAGCTTGGGAGAAATTTCCTGACTGTTGTGCTTTTTTTTTTTTTAAAGGTGGAATTGATTTACTACGTGGTTGGGCCACAGAAATTTCCCAGTGCAACCACAGCCAACGTGGAGCGTTTCCTGCGTCGTTTCAATGAGCTGCAGTTCTGGATCACCACTGAGCTCTGCCTTTGTCCTGATGTTATCAAAAGAGCCCAGCTGCTCCGCAAATTCATCAAGCTGGCTGCGCAGTAAGAATCTACTAATTACGAAAATACTCAGTCAGAAGTGGGTGGACTGTATGCTTACAAGATCTAATGCCTTTTTATGAACTCCTTGAGGTCTGTCAGTCAAGACAAAAATAACTAAGCAATAAGATACCTTTTGTACCAGCTCCCAAATGTGTTCTCCCCAGAGAATAGTTTATATTCCTTTCACAGAAAATTCCATTTTTGGTTTCTTCATTGGCTTTCTAGTTTCAACTTTCTAATTTAAAACCATGTAATTCAAGAAATCAGCCAGCCTGACCAAAGGCAAGGAAGGGATTGAATGAGATGTCATCCATAAAAAGCAGGTTGTCTTTCCCTGCCTTGTGTTAACCATTAGGATGACTCTCTCCCTTCAAGCATTGAAACCTCACCTTATAGATCCTGATTGACTTTTTGGAGACCTCTGAAAATGAAAAAAAGATATTTCTTTCCATGGGAGAGAACTTGATGCTCTAGGAATGGAGCCTCTGCTGTTTTTCCCTTTGGAAACTCTTGCAGTTTATAATCAATTTTGTTTGGGATTTCCCTCCTTGGCTGAATGGTGTTTCTGTATTTTTGGTTTCAGCCTAAAAGACCAAAGGAACCTGAATTCCTTCTTTGCTGTGATGTTTGGCCTGAGCCACTCTGCTATCAGCCGCCTTTCTAGGACTTGGGAGGTACGTTTCTACTCTCCAAAGAAGGGGAAACAGTTGAATCGATATGCTTGGTCTGAAACTCTTTACCTACATTAACGTAAACTGTGTTCAGGAGAGCAGTTTGTTGTATCTTCCAATTTCACATTTACCACTTTGAAAGACTCTTCCCAGACCTGTTATCATTTTTATGGGGTCCTGGTTAAGGAAATGAAGGAATGCAAAATAGCAATCACAGCCTGATTGTATGTGTTTATGGGATATGAGGATGATCTGACTACAACATCTGTCTAATCAGAATAGAGCTGGAAGGGACCTTGGAAGTCTTCTAGTCCAGCCCCCTACTCAAGCAGGAGTCCCTATATCATTTCAGACAAGTGGCTGTCCAGTCTCTTCTTAAAAACCTTGAGTGATGAAGCACCCACAATGTCGGAAGGCAAGCTGTTCCAAATTGTCCTCACTGTTAGGAAGTTTCTCCTTAATTCCAGGTTGCTTCTCTCCTTGATTAGTTTCCATCCATGTTTCTTGTCTTGTCTTCTGGTCCTTTGGAAAATAAATTAACCCCTTCCTCCCTGTGGCAGCCTCTCAAATACTGGAATACTGCTATCATGTCCCCCCCTAGTCCTAATTTTGGAGCAATCTCTCCATTGATTGCTAAGGTTGATTCAGCTGAACTGGCTGGTTAGGTGGGTGTCTTCTTCCTCACTTGCTCCATGTGTGTCCCTCTTGAAGCTGTGCTTAGTTCCCAGATTGATGGAGTATACTGATCAAGGACATGTGTACTGTCTATGTGTAGCCATAATAATGAGCTTGGGATCGAAGAGGCAGGCCTGAAAAGCATTATCGCGTATACAAGATCTTCTGGGAGGGGAGATTCATTAACAGGCCTTAACAATCAGTTACTGTGTAAGAAGTAAAGGATAGTAGCAAAATTAAAGCAATTAATGAAAGACCATGTTTTCCAGTATCTCAAATACATAAGGAATGCCCAGAAAGGAGAATTTTGGCTTTTCCCCATTGACATTTATTTATTATTTATTTGCCACCCATCTCTCAGACAATTCTTTTCACAAGAAGTTAGATTCTTAGAAACTGGGAAGAGGGTGATGAGCCATAGAATTCCAGAACAGGAAAACAACTGCGTATTAGAGTTGCATATTTGATGCAGTGAATCAACGCAAGTTGAATGTAATAAAACAATGGATAAATCAGGTATTACTACAAGTTTTTAAACAGTGACGTACCAAATCCTGTAATATGTCCATTTGTGGTCAGGAGAGAGATGGGGTGTCAAACGTTGTGAAGGGATGAAACGTTGTGAAGGGATGAAACTGTATGATTCATCTGTCCCAAGCTGAAATAAATTTGGCTCAAAATGGGCCGAAATGAGCATTTTAGGGGGATTTGGAAAGCAGATGACTCTGAACTGGGTTGTGGAAGAAATCCACCATCTCCATATGGTGGATAACTCTTGGAGCACTGTGGCCTCTGTTATTCTTGATTCAGAAGTTGTGTGGAACAGTATTTATATGGGAAAGATATCTGTTTGATATCTGCTTGTGGCAAAGTTGACACAGAAGAGTGAATAATTGCATATAAAACGGTGTTAAGCAGAGGAAATTGCAAAAACAAGTTGAGATTTTCATTTAAAAAATAATTTGCAGAGTAGAACGTTGGACATGTGTGAACACTGAAACATTGGGAATTTATATGGCTGCCTAATTTACATTGTAAGCCTGGATGGTTTACAGCCCTCTCTGAACTAGACAAAAAAATGATTCAAATGTAAAAGCAAACGTCATTAACAGTGACCTGGCTCACATTCATACACATTCATAGGAAGATTATTCATCCTAGCCCCCAATGCCTAAGGAAATAGCCAGATTTTGAAATATCAACTGGATGAACCTTAAATCAGCAAGAAGGATTACATCTGCTTGTTTATTTTTGTGCTTCATTTCTATGATTTAGTTTTTGTTGAATTTTTTTTTAATGTTTTGTAGCGTGGATGTGGTATCCTGATCACCAACAGATCACACAGGCAGCAAGTGGGTTATTTGCATGTTCTGCCACAGAACAGATATTCAGCTTGAGAAGCAGTGCAGATTTCTTCCCTAGAAATTTTATTGAGCACAAATTGGTGAGGCACCCTTGGGTAGCTAAGGCTCACAGACGATTCACATCCTTTTAGTTCAAAGGGGGAAAAAAATACTCAGGTTGAGAAATTATATCATTATATGAACTGATTTTCAGTCATTCCCTTTCTTGACAGGATGAGATTTATGCCAACAAGCAAGGCCTTTCTTGGTCAATTTAGGCTGACCTCTTTGTCCAGGGACATAACTTCTAGTAGCTTTTCTCGATGGATTTAACAAAGTTGACAAAGCTTTACGTTGTTCTGCCTACATATAAAAATTCTACCAATGGGCTTTATGTGTCTGTTCTCTTTCACGGGTGCAAAGTCCTACTTGAAGAAATATAAGTTGAATGATTTCCCTAATTTTCTGCATTAACTTATTAGCCATTCTTGACGAGCCTCCCTCTGA
The DNA here is from genome assembly GCA_023970755.1 of Azemiops feae. Classification (NCBI taxonomy): domain Eukaryota; kingdom Metazoa; phylum Chordata; class Lepidosauria; order Squamata; family Viperidae; genus Azemiops; species Azemiops feae. The sequence continues at coordinate 155,668 of JALGBA010000082.1, read as the reverse complement.
TTTTTCTTCATATTACAGAAACTTCCATACAAGACAAGAAAGCTATATGGCACTATGGAACGGATGTTGGTGAGTGGAGAGATGTTCCTTTCTGTATTTGGAAGTGTTGCTTCTTCTCTCATTTTACATAGTATCCCCACTCTGTTTCCCATTTTACAGATGGGCAACTGGTGCCGAGAGAGCGGCTTGTGCCAGTTTTATATTAGGAGTTGCAGCTAGACCTAAGAGTAGTAGTTTCAATGTTAGTCAGAATAATTTACATTCTGACTCTCAGGTGCTCAACAGGTTATCAGGATCCTTCCACAGAAAGATAATAATGCCTAGCCTGATGGAACATAATCTACCTAGACCAGGATCAGAAATATTCTGTACCTTCCTCTCTTTCTCTTGATAGACTTTCTCACAAAAGTAGGAGCTCAGTTATTTGTGTTGGTCAAATTTAGATCTCTCCCTGAATGGATTCAATGAGAACTCAATTTCTTTGGCTCTTAATTTCAAAATCTGCTGAGGAATTCTGTCCTTCAGCAGATGAATGGAAATCTATTTCTGGACCTCTGAAGATACGAGGGGTTGAGCATTATGGAAGAGAATCCCTTACATAAGCTCAGCAAACTTTTCTGGAGATTGGATGCCACTGTGCAATCTTGCCTTATGACCTCAACATCACACACACCCTATCCAACGCACTATTAAATATTGTCCAAAATCTCGTGATATTGCCATTATGACACTCAACACTCAAATTCCAAGTTGTATTGAATCTCCATTTAAATTATGCAAGATTTTGGCACTGTAGCATGAGGTTTCCTGTGAGATAGTGATCTAATGAGGCCTAGCTAGTTTTTATTCCCCCCCCCAACTATATAATTCTGAATATATATTTAGGGACTTTGCATAAGCATGGAAGCTAGCAGTGGACAGCCCAAGGCTTTATTTCCCCTTTTTGCAGCCCTTGGATTCACCTCTTATCTGATAGTACAGTTTTCTATAGTGTTGCACCATCTGAAGTCTGGGAATGCATGAAAATGTCATAAAGTAAGCCCTAGAGTAGATGAATCAGTTAAAAACAAAACTGAGCAATTCCTCCCAAAGCCCAGCTCTGTTCATATTCTGTAGCCTTCAGCTACACCCTCAAGAGTTAAGTCTGGCCATTGATCTCCAAAAGATTGCCAGGGCCTGCTAATTCTTCAACATTTACAGTCCAGATGAAGCCAGACAATTGAAAAATGGGTTTGGACGAGCCAGCAGTCTGCCTAAAGCATGTTTGACTACAAGCATCCTATCTGATTTATCCTTTTTCTTTCTAGGATCCTTCTTGGAATCACCGTGTTTATAGACTGGCTGTGGCTAAGCTGTCTCCACCCATGATCCCTTTTATGCCCCTCCTTCTTAAAGGTATAATTGAAGGAATCCTATTGAATATACACAGGTGCAGTTTTAAGTAACTGACAGGTAAAGCCTCAAAATAACCATAGCTAGTTCAGAGGTTCTAAAACATGAAATGTAATGCAACTACATTGAAACCAAAGAAGCAGCTGGCAAGTTAATTCTACTTTTTTGCCTATGTACATATTTAAGAACTTACCGAAAGTGAAGCTTGAGGAACAAAAGGTTCCTTATTCAAAAGTTTTCAAGCCTGTCCGAGAATTACAAAAGGTAGATGGTCTCCATTTCTTTTCTTTTGCAACAAATGATGAGATGCTTGCATTCACTTTGCAGATATGACCTTCATTCATGAGGGCAACCGTACCTTGGTGGAGAACCTTGTCAACTTTGAGAAGCTGGTGAGTAGAAATAAGGGGCAGGGAAAATTGAAGTAGACTGGCCGTTGTGCTGTTCTGTGAATGAAATAGGACATTTCATTTTGAAAAAAAAAATTATTCACTAGCTGAAAAAAACTACTCTGGTGTTCTGAGAAAGAGGTGTGGTGGCGCAGTGGTTAGAATGCTGTACTGCAGGCTGATTCTGCCATCTGCCAACAGTTTGATTCTGAACGGCTCAAGGTTGCCTCAGCCTTCCATCCTTCCGAGCTCGGTAAAATGAGGACCCAGATTGTTGGGGAAAATATGCTGGCTCTGTAAACTGTTTAGAGAGAGCTGTAAAGCACTGTGAAGCGGTATATAAGTCAAAGTGCTATTGCTAGTGCTATTTTGACTGCATGTCGGGGCACCTTCAGATATGCATGCTGTGTTAGTTGGTTTTTCAGTCTACAAATAGCTTGATTGGAGAAAATAGATAGAAAACAAGTGAATAATTTAACACAAGCCCATATCTATCCTGTACAGCGCATGATGGCCAAAGCTGTTCACCTTATACATCACTGTCGGAGTCATCCCAACCGTGAGTATAGAAGACTGCTGGGTTTGGGGGAATTGTAATCAGTGAGGATCAAGGAAAGCAAAGCCTACACACTGCAGTCTAGAATGGTTGCCACACAGGATTCTTGCACAAATACAGTTTCCCGATGAAATATATTGATTCTCTCTACCCCCTTTCAGTTTACAAAGCAGTTTTCAACCAGAACATCAAACTAATTTGTAATGTTAATGTTTCATCTATTTTTTTAATTCCAGTAAAAATTAAAAATGTAACTCATCCCATTCCTAAGAAAGTCATACAGTTGAAAAGGTGAGAGAGATGCATCAAGAGAGAAATAACTTTCCTGGCTAGATGTTTTACAAGGACGCTTGCATTATAATAATAGCCATTTCTGTTAGAGCTGGAATGTTCAGGAACATAGAAAAATGTCTTTGCAGATGACAAAAAGCAGAAGTCGGCAGCAGCTGGCTGGGAAATAACACATTCCCCCTCTGTAAACCTCTGACTTCCCATTTTTTACTTTTCCTCTTCTCCCTTTCTTCAGTTCCCCTCTCTCCCTTGCGGAGTCGTCCCCAGCACCTCTTGGAAGAAGCTCGGGCAATGCGCACCTCAACCTGTAAGCAAGTGAATTGGGGAAGGGTGTGTGTGTGTCTCCTATACATTGTTTAACTGTAGGTTTTTCCTTTGGAACCGTCAAATCATTGCATGATTTATATTGCTCTCCTTTTCAAAAGTGTGTATTGGTATTTTCTCCCCCACCCTACCCAATGTAAATGTAGCAACAGTGGTTTCATAAGGACTATGTCCTAACAGAGGTTTTCGTGAAAACTCCTTGGAAATAACTATGATTCCTTGACAGAGTTCTGAGTCTGTGTGCAAAAGGATCTGGATTCAGCCCCTGGAATCTACAAATCCATGGAAATGGATGAACCTCCTAAATCTTGAAAATCCACTGCTGTTTAGGCTGCAGCAAGGGATAAGCAGCCCCATGTCTATGGGCCATATAAATACCCCTCCACCACCCCAGCCACAGGTGTCTTCTGCCAAAAGTTGATGACAAACTTTCAGCAGCATATGTGTTTGTGAGGAGGTGGAGTATTGGAGCATTGGAAAAAGTAAAATAGTTGGGTCTTAATGCACTACTTTGCTCTAAAATAATCATTGTCTCCTACACCTATCCCCCAGAAGGCCAACAAAGTTGGTCTCAGTTTTTCGGGAGACTTTGTTACATCACTGGCCACATCTGTCTTAGAAGCCAAAAAAGAAAAGATTCTGCCCATTTAATTACTTTCTTGCTCAATATAGCTAGGACACTTTGTCAACTGATCCTTTATTTAGTGGTGTTCTAGTCTTTCTGCCTCTTTCAGTACTATTGTGGATGATAGATTTCCTTAATCCTGGTTTGTTTCCTTTCAGGCTCAGAACAGTCCCTCAGCACTCGAAGTCCAGCTGCAACCTGGGCCCATATCCAGCCTCTGAGAGTGATTGACAGACAGAAGGAACTTTTGCGGCTGTCACGAGACCTTGAATCCTGATGCTGGAAGATTGCCCAAGCAAGGACATAAAGCGTGCCAAGGACTGTTTTGGGAAGGCACCTTCTTGTGGGTTAGGCCAACTCTCCTCACATTTGGCCAGAGGAAGATCTCAAGCAGATGAGAAAGTTCCTCATATTCTGGTGGCACATTTGATCTGTCCTGATAATTGAAAAATAGGTGACATCGCTGCAGGGCCTAAGGAATGATGTATCACCTGCCTCCTTTGATGGTTTTACAGGCTGCAATATTTCTGGTGTGAAAAAAGACCGCTTCATGGAACACTTTGAGCTGCCTTACCAGGAAAGGAGCAAAATCTCCCACTTATCAGTTATCAGTGTTCAACAGAAATGTTTTGTGTTTTTTTTTTAAAAAAAAGAAAAATGGGAAGATTTTTTTTGGTGTGTCTGATGAATTGTTATTTTCTGACTTGGAGTTTCCTCTCTTCTGCCAGGTTCAAATAAGATTCTTTAAAACATTTGAATCGAGCCATTTCCTTCCCTCCAGTTGAGTTGATTGAACTAATGAGCAGAACATACTGATGTATTTATTTATTCATTAAATTTATATCTTGCTTTCCTCCTGGAGCTCAAGCAGAGTACACAGCATTTCCCACTTCAAGTTTTTCCTTACTGGTGAAGTAAGCTGGACTGATGAGGAGATAGTGGCTGGCCTAGCAGCTTCTGTGGCATATGATGGACTCAGAACTGGATTTTTCTGCTCCTAGTCTAGCGCTTTCACTTCAGTGAGACATCACATCTCTTGTATGTAATGTCGGTAGGCAATTTGGTAGAAATGGGATGCACCAGAAGGTTGCAGGAGATACAGGAATGCTTCTTGGAGTGTGTACAAGCTGCCATTCATTCCAATAGAAGCTTTGCCCATTAAAATGTGTGGAGTTGCAAGCATCTTCGATCACAGCAACAGGTAGGTGTGCAGGAATTACCCGATCCAAGCATCCACATGCCTGCCCTCCTCATATTGTCATGGAGGCAATAGCAAGGCTGGTTGAAGAGAGTTGTAAAATCTGGAGCTGCCCTCCCACCCCCAGATGGGGAGCTTCTAAGTAGATGGCAGGCTGAAATAGATTAGAGGTGAATGAGGGTACAAGTTGTCTATGCACCAATGCACAGAGTATGAGGAATAAACAGGGTGAATTAGAAATTCAAGTAAATGAGGGCAGATATGATATTGTTGCCATTACGGAAACCTGGTGGGATGAAACCCACAAATGGAACATACAGCTAGAGGGATTTAAATTATTTTAAAGAAACAGACCAAGTAAAAGAGGAGGTGGAGTTGCACTACATATAAGAAATAACTACATCTCTACAGAAATAGAGCACAACAATGATGAAAACTGTCTTGAATGCATTTGGGACAATATAAAAAGGGGAAAAAATGACATTGCCATAGGTGTATACTATAGGCACCCAACCAAACAGAGATAATAGATGAACTTTTTGCTAGTCAGTTAACTAAAGTATGTAGGAAGCACATCACAATAGTAATGGGGGACTTTAACTATTCTGACATCAACTGGGAGACAAATTCTGCCCTAAGTGGAAGATTAAACAAGTTCCTGACAAACCTAGCAGACAACTTTGTCTCCCCAAAAGTAGAGAAGGGAACTAGGGGATCAGCCATATTGGAGTTAATTCTCACTAACAGAGATAAAATGATAGAAGGTGTTGAAGCTTGGGGGAACCTTGGGGGGGAGTGATCATGCAATATTGGAATTCAATATTATGCAAGCACAAGTAATAGAACAAAGTCAAACTAGAGTCTTGGACTTTAAGAGAGCTAATTTCAATAAACTTAGAGAAAGTCTGGGAAGGATTCCAAGGATGACAATCCTCAAGGGGAAAACAACTCAAGAAGCTTGCAAAATTTTGAAAAGTGAGATTATAAATGTCTAGTTTAGCACAATACCAATGAAGAAGAAAAATAACATGCTCAAAAGAAACCAGCATGGCTGCATAAAGAACTCTCGGATAAATTGAGACAAAAAGGATAAGTATAAAAAATGGAAAGAGGGACACATAACTAAGGCAGAATATTAGCAAATAGTCCAAGTGAGGAAAACTAAGGCTCAAAATGAACTAAGGCTTGCGACAAAAATAACAAAAAAAAACTTCTTTCAATATGTAAAACACAAGAAAAAAGTCAAGGAAACAATTGGTCCATTAATGGGAGAAAGTGACAAGAAGGTAGCAACAAGCAACAAGGAGGAGGCAGAACTTCTTAACTCGTTTTTTTGCATCTGTCTTTACACAAAAAGAAAAAACAGCCCAACCTATCAAAAACAGTATTGTAAAAAAAAGATTAGGAATACAAGTTAAAATGGGCAAGAAAATGATAAGTGAGCACCTGTCCATCCTAGACGAGTTCAAAACACCAGGACCAGATGGACTACACCTCAAGGTTCTGAAGGAATTGGCAGATGTGATATCTGAGCCACTGAACTATATCTTTCAAAGATCCTGGAGCACTGGGGAACCACCAGAGGACTGGAAAAGAGCTGATGTAGTTCCCATCTTCAAAAAAGGGAAAAAAATGGATCCAGGAAACTACAGACCTAACAGCCTGACCTCAATACCTGGGAAGATTCTGGAAAAGATAAACAACAAATCAGCGAACACCTAGAAGCAAACAAAGTCATAACCAAAAGCCAACATGGGTTTGTCAAAAACAGATCATGCCAGACAAATCTTATTGCATTCTTTGACAAAGTGACAAAATTAGTGGACCAGAGGAATGCTGTGGATATAATTTACTTGGAATTCAGTAAGGAATTTGATAAAGTAAACCACAACCTACTACTTGATAAGATAGAAAAATGTGGGTTAGACAGCATCACCACCAGATGGATTTATAACTGGCTGACCAACTGCACTCAACGTGTAGTCCTCAATGGAACTGCATCTACATGGAGGGAAGTATGCAGTGGGTTACCACAAGGCTCTGTTTCATCAATGATTTGGATGAGGGATAGATGGGGAACTCATCAAATTTGCAGATGATACCAAGCTGGCAAGAATAGCCAACACTCCAGAAGATAGGCTTAAGATACAGGAGGATCTTGACAGATTTGAACATGAGTATAGTATAGGTCAGGGGTAGGGAACCTTGTTTCTTTTATGACTTGTGGACTTCAATACCCAGAATTCCTGAACCAGCCATGCTGACTCAGGAATTCTGGGAGTTGAAGTCCACAAGTCATAAAAGAGCCAAGGTTCCCTACCCCTGGTATAGGTGGTACCTGACTCAATAGTAGTAACTGTGAGAGGGATCTCGGAGTCCTAGTGGACAATCACTTAAATATGAGCCAGCAGTGTGCTACAGCTGCCAAAAAAGCCAACATAGTGCTAGACTGCATTAACAGAGGGATAGAATCAAGATCACGTGAAGTGTTAATACCACTTTACAATGCCTTGGTAAGGCCACACTTGGAATACTGCATCCAGCTTTTTTACATCCACGATGTAAAAAAGATGTTGAGACTCTAGAAAGAGTACAGAGAAGAGCAACAAAAATGATTAGGGGACTGGAGGCTAAAACATATAAGGCACGGTTGTTGGAATTAGGTATGTCTAGTTTAATGAAGAGAAGGATGAGGGGGGACATGATAGCAGTCTTCCAATATCTCAGGGGCTGCCACAAAGAAGAGGGAGTCAAGCTATTCTCCAAAGCGCCTGAAGGCAGGACAAGAAGCAACGGATGGAAACTAATCAAGGAGAGAAGCAACCTAGAACTAAGGAGAAACTTCCTGACAGTTAAAACAATTAATCAGTGGAACAACCTGCCTCCAGAAGTTGTGAATGCTCCAACACTTCATTGGTAACACTGGAAGTTTTTAAGAAGAGACTGGACAACCATTTGTCTGAAATGTTATAGGGTTTCCTGCCTGAGCAGGGGGTTGGACTAGAAGACCTCCAAGGTCCCTTCCAACTCTTGTTATTCTGTTAAGAATCAAGAAGTTGTGGCTGCCCACTTCTGTTTCTCCATCCAGAAAGTGAGTGCTTCAGTTTGCCTGAGACAGATATGGTGTTTGATAGGCAAATCCATCCCTAGGGTAATGTGACTTTCTGTCAATCAATGAGCTAAAGAGCTTTTCAGGTGGGACAGTCTATTCCTTGAATAATGGAACTCTGTGTTAACATAAGAGACTTTCAGGGGACCAGATCTTCTCATAGGGCTATGCAACTCTAGATTAACCAACTGTAGACTGCATATCACTCAGAATTGGACACGATTGAACAGAAGGAACGAAAAAGACTAAGCAAAGGGATTTTTGTTTGGGCAAGTCTACCTATTAGCGCATGCAATTCCCTATTTGCCAATTGGTATATTGGGTAGAGAGAATTTGAGCAGGCAGGTGGTGCTGGTCGTGATGGCGGCAAACTGGGGAGCTTTGGCAAGCCAGAGGTTAAAACAGCTCCATGTGAGCCAATGGACGCTGGGCCCACAATCCTTCTCCTAACAAGGATTTTATGGCATGGTGATTTTTGTAAACAATATGTTTTCTATATTATCCTTTATTTTTTTATTCTGATTGTAATTATTCCATTTTGAATATATAACTTCAACGTATCATTTTGTATGAATCTACTGTATCTCTAATGCTAATCTAGGGCTGAGGGGTGGTGTAGGAGTTTCTAATCTAATTGGACCTGCAGATTCTTTTAGACCAGCCAAAGGCAAGAAGAAATATTTTAGGTTCTTCCTAATCTTCAATATTTTAATTTCAATCCTTTTTTTAAAAAAAAAAATGTATAGAGAGAGTCAAAGACTTTTGCAGCAGTTAATTGCTTTCTTTCCAATTTCAGTAGGAAATGCAAGCTGAATTTGCAAATCCTTAACGAATATGGCAACCAAAATACAGGAGTGCTTCAATTTATTTTTCATTCTCTGTATTTTGTATTGCAGTTCTTTAACCAAAATGTGCTTAGAGAAATATTCACGTTAGAGAACTAGACATACATGATTTGCAAAAAGGATAGCATAGAGAAAACATAATAAAGTTGTGTGTTTTAGGGGAAATAATCACACGCACATAAAACATACTAGGAACTAGGGTTTACTTCCTCGCCCCAGAAAATGTGTGTCCATTGTTTTCTGTCCTATTATCTTCAAAGCTAATTTATGTACAGGACCACCTCTGAATTATTCAGTGCTTCCAAATAAAGGTCGTAGAGCACTAACAGCTAGGCAGCTACTCAGCCTTATAACGATGGGCTCTTCATTTCACAGTGCCTTCAAAAAGATGTTGAAATGTTTTAACAAAGATAAACCCAATTGATTCCTTCACAATCTTCCACAGTGATAGTCTCATGCTATTCTGCAGCTGTTTATTTACTAAATTTCCCCACATGTTTTCACAGTTGCATCAGCTTAAATGTAGTTGAGGGTAAATTCACTTCAATTAGAACAACCAAGATGCAGTTTTAGCTTAAAATCCACTTCTTGGGCAAATACATTCTATTGACCAATGAAATGCTTCACAAATTCACCATCCAGTTTGAGAAAGTAACAGAACTGTTGCAGACCATAATTTGGGGGTGGGACTGGAAGGGAAGAAGTCATATGGATTTCTCTTGGTTCTAACATGGAAACAACTTGTTATTAGAAGCTTTCTTGGACTTAGTTTCTATGCTGTCAAAATGCTGTCGTGCACCCATTGGTGACATAGATTGATTTTATAATTTAAATATAAGTAGTCCTTGACTTAACCACCACAGTTGGGACCAGAACCTCTGTTGCTAAGTGATGCAATTGTTAAATGAGTCACGTCCAATTTTATGACCATTTTGCCACATTTATTAAGTGAATCACCACAATTGTTAAATAAACCAGACCGTTGTTAGGTGAATCTAGTTACCTCCATTGAGTTTGCTTATCAGAAGCCAGCTGGAAAGGTCACAAATGGTGATCACGTGACCCTAGGGTGCTGCAACTTCACAAATACATGCCTGAATTTTGATCACAGGGCTACAGGGATGCTGCAATGATCATAAGTATAAGGACCAGCTTGTAAGGCACTTTTTTCAGCACCATAATTTTGAATAGCCACTAAACAGATGGTTATAAATTGAGGACTGCCTCTATTACATTTGCTCTATGGAACCGGTGGCAATTAAAGTTGGAGCAGATTCACTGCTGACAGCTGCTCAGAAGAAAGATGTGATTACTTCCAACCCTTCAGCACAATTACAAGTTGATAAATGAGACAGATGAGGTAAGACTTCCAACAAAACAGCCAACATACCTGTGGGGAATGATTTGTATTTATAATTTACTCATACAGTAGATGCTGAGCTGGGCTACTTTGCATCTAGGAAATCCTTGCAGTACCATGACTAGATTCCACAGCTGAATTCAACCCCTCTTATTTCTGATTCAGGTCATCGGTTACTAAGGTTTTGCTTCAAAGTGATTCCGAAGATCAAGTTTTAGAAAGCACAGGGTCAAGCACGGCATGCCTTCCCCCCCCCCCAGGCTTCCTGCTTTAAAGATGGGCAGTGTACATGCCAAAACCTTTCTCCTGAATCATTTTCAGAGCACGCACAATCTTCTTGTGTCTGATTTGCCATTAATTAAACAATGCAATCACCAGCTCATCACTGTTTTCAAGAGAGGACAAAGGATGCAGAAGGCTCACTCACAGAACTATTGAATTTGCTCGGGGTCCATATAAATTACTAGGACCCAAAGGGTAATGGAAGCCTTCTCTCCACTTAAGAGCTGGATAAAATACTAGTGGAAAGAAATCAGTTGGAGATCAAAATGGATGAGCCACTTTCTGATGGCAGGGCCCTTAACTTTCTGTTGGGTGGCCCAGAGTTTGACTAGTACAAAAACAGAACAAAAGAAATGGAGTTAGGATTTTCTGATTCCCAGCTCCCTTGAGAGTTTGGGGTGTGTGTGTTAATTAGGTGAAGTTTATTTTAGAGGATACGCCATGTTTTCAGGGAATGCCCCTTCCCTAATATTAAGAAACCATGCCATTAATTGTGGATTAATGAATTCACTTGGGGAACCATGGATGAAGAACTCCCTTGCATCAGGCAAGCAAACGCTATTTTCACTATAGGACAAGATACAGTCTTCTAAGAATAATACGATGGCAGCAGGTGGTGTTCAGAATGGGACAACTCGCTATGGCCAACTCACCACGGCCAACTCAGCATGGGACAACTCACCACAGGACAATTCAACAATTCAATTTAATTATTTAAAATAATTAAAAATTATTTTTATTTTTGCCATTCACATTTCATTTTGTCACCCTCCTTTTGCATCCTTCCTTTAATGATTCCATGCCACCGTTTCTTTGATATTAGTGTAACTCTTGCTCAGCCACGAATTGTCCTGTGGCAAGTTGCCTCGTGGCGAGTTGGCTGCAGTGAATTGGCCGTGGTGAATTAGCCACAGTGAGTTGGCCGTGGCAAGTTGGCCATGTCGAGTTGTCCTAGACCAGGGGTAGGCAACCTTGGCTCTTTTATGACTCGTGGACTTCAACTGAGCCATGCTGGCTCAGGAATTCTGGGAGTTGAAGTCCACGAGTCATAAAAGAGCCAAAGTTGCCTACCCATGTCCTAGACCTTATAGTGTTTCACTCATCCTACAAAGACGTTCTACTGCTCCTCCTCTCCAGTGTAAGAAATGTTTCCAGGCACGTGCAAGATGTATATTTTACTGCCTTTTCACATTACAGGTAGTGCTCGACTTACAACAGTTCATTTAATAACCGTTTGAAGTTACCACAACGCTGAAAAAAAAAGACTTACAATCTTTTTTCACACTTACGATTGTTGCGGCATCCCTATAGGCAGGTGATCAAAACTCAGACACTTAGCTACTGACTCATATTTATGATGGTTGCAGTGTCCCGGGGTCATGTGATCCCCTTTTGCCACCTTCTGACAAGCAAAGTCAACGGGGGAAGCCATATTTTACAACCTTTCTTGCCGCAGTTGTTAAGTGAATCACTGCAGTTGTTAAGTTAGTAACACCGTTGTTAAGTGAATCTGGCTTCCCAGTAGACTCTGCTTGTCAGAAGGTCACAGAAGATTGATGACATGATCCCTGGGACCATGCAACAGTCACAAATATGAGTCAGTTTCCAAGTGTCTGAATTTTGATCACGTGACCATGGGGATGCTGCAACTGTTATAAGTGTGAAAAACGACCATAAGGCACATTTTTCAGTGCGGTTGTAACTTCAAATGGTCACTAAATGAATTGTTGTAAGTCAAGGACTACCTGTAGTAGAGTTGATGATTTTGGACCTCTAGATATGAGATCACCAAATAAAAAATCTTTAAAATCAACATACCAAAAGAGAGAGAGAGAGAGAAAAAATGTCTTGGCATTTTATGGTAGCCCCAAATCATCCCAATTTATATTCTACATCCGTGTAGCCGTGTAGCCATCCGTGTAGTTTTTGAAAGCTGCTTTTCAAGAAAATGTGTCAGTCTGAAAAGGTAATCGCAGACTCCTCCTGGTTTGGGGGCATCTTGCATTTTCCTTGTCTAGCGTCTCTAGCCTTTACCCAGATATACTGGAGGGATAGCACAGCATTAAATTCCCCTTCCTGGCACATGGGGGGGGGGTTTCCCCCTCTGGAGTCACATGGCAATCTTGAACAAGGATGTCCTCGTGCATTGAAGGAGATACAATCAATTTCTGAGCGCTAAGGATCTCACTGAATGTGTAAGGAAAGCTGAAATTCTGCCCTGATGTTTCTCAGTGCTACATTATGTGAGAATGAGAATTACGGAGTTTGCCTCAAGAATCTGAGTAAGATAAATGCTGCCTTTTAAAAAGAAGAAAAAGTTGGCATCCATTCAGATGGCATCCATTTATTGCCCCCAGCAGCAAATTCAAGCACTGGATTGAGAAAACGGCCTTAGCCATGTGCTAAGAAAAGAGGAAACAAGGAGGTTTGCAATGATCTGCTGGCCCAATTCCAAATGTAGAAGAGAGGGAGAGGCTACTTGTATTGCATTAGGAAAGGGGAGGGGAGGGGAAGAGAGGAGAGGAGAAAAGGAGAAAAGGAGAAGAGAGAAGGAGAAGAGTAGAGAAGAGAAGAGAAGAGAAGAGGAGAGAGGAGAGGAGAGGAGGGGAGAGGATAGAAGAGAAGAAGAGAAGAGAAGAGAAGAGAAGAAGAGAAGAGAAGAGAAGAGAAGAGAAGAGAAGAGAAGAAGAGAAGGGGAGAGGAGAGAAGAGAAGAGAAGAGAAGAGAAGAAGAGAAGAGAAGAAGAGAAGAGAAGAAGAGAAGAGAAGAGAAGAGGAGAGGAGAGGAGAGGAGGGGAGAGGATAGAAGAGAAGAAGAGAAGAGAAGAGAAGAGAAGAGAAGAAGAGAAGAGAAGAGAAGAGAAGAGAAGAGAAGAGAAGAGAAGAGAAGAAGAGAAGAGAAGGGGAGAGGAGAGGAGAGGAGATGGGAGGAGAGGAGAGGAGATCACAAAATAAAAAGACTGGCAAATAGAAGTAGAACAAATGAAAGGAAGCAAAACAAAAGGAAGCAAAAATAGTACCGGTATCAATAATAATAGGTACCTTGGGTGCAATTCCAAACCAACTGAAGCACCACTTGAATACCATCAGCATTGGCAAAATCACCACCAGTCATATTGCAAAAGGCAGCTTTACTTGGAACAGCTTACATTCTGCGACAATATCTTTAACACTACCAAACAACATCTGCCTATCCCAAGAACTCGATAGGTGGATAAAAATGCCAAATCCAGTTTAAACATCTGGCTGGCTATGTGACCAATCCGAAATAATAATTTAATTTATATGCCATCCAATTCCGAGCAACTCTGTGGGGTCATGGCAGGCATCCTTTTAATTAAAAAGAAAAGACTTGCTTCTACAAAATGTGATTTTCCAAGCATGCTATGACTGTTTTTGCATTCAGGGCTTGAATTTACTGTTAGAGCTAATGGAAAATGGATACCACATCTATCTGGATTTTTCCCGCTGGACAAATATTTGCGTGGGATTTTCTTGTGCATAACTCATGTTGGAAATATTAAATGCAGCTCTCAATAGAATGTATTTCTCACTAACTCCCAGGGTTTGGGCTTTTAGTAATAATAAGGACTAGTATACCATTTGAAAAAAAAAATAGGTCACATTCTTTTAATGAAATTTAGTATCATTCTCTCTTCTGCCTCCTGCCCCCCCCCAAATCATCAATAACCATGCACAATTCTAATCCCCCAGACCTCTGGAGGAGACTTCAGATCACACAGATTTCTGCAGGAATTTGAGAAACCCAGCCCTGTTTGCCTTGCACCCCCAAAACTCGTTTACCTTGTTTGGGAAATCACGTAAGGTGGTGACTTTGACTTTTGGCTAAAGTCCTGTTTCCTCGCCTCCCCTTTCTATCTCCTTGGAAAAGAAACTTGGTTTCTGTGTGCTTGTCTTGGTCTGGAATGAAAAACATCAACAAAAGAAAGAAACTGGGGTGGAAGGGTTCCAAGGAGGAAATTCTCGCTCAAAGCTTCCTCCCTGTTGTAGCCACTCCCTCATATGCTGACAGTTCTTTGGAAATGAGACTGCTGTCCATCTCCTGGTGGATTTTAATGGTCTTTTAAGCAGGCATGGCCTCCTCGTTGGACGACCCTGTGGAGAGGCTTCGGGATGAAGTCTCTTGTTCCATCTGCCTGGAGTATCTGAGGGACCCAGTGACCATCGACTGTGGCCACAACTTCTGCCAGGCTTGCATCTCAGACTATTGCCAGCGAGGAGCTGTTTCCACAACCGGGGCAGCTCTCTGCCCCCAGTGCCGGGTGGGGTTTTTGCTAAGCAGCTCCCGCCCAAACAAGCAGCTGGCCAATATCGTGGAGGGCATTGAGCGCCTGGCTCGGAGGCCCAGCCAAGGACTTGCTGAGGCCTTGTGTGAGAAGCATGGCAAAAAGATGAGGCTTTTCTGCCAGGACGATGGGGAGTCCATTTGCTTGGTGTGTGACAAATCTCGGGAGCATCATATGCACTCGGTCCTGCCCATTGAAGAGGCTGCTCACGATTACAAGGTAAGGAGGAAGCTGGGTCTGGGTTCCAAACAGGAAGCCCTGAAGTGAGGACAGGCTGGGCTTCTTTGCCTGTCCAAATCCTCACTGGGGAGGCTTTGGGCCAGTTACACATGCTCAGTCCAGCTTACCTCATAGGGTTGTTGTTTTGGAGGGTAGACCACTCAGGTAAACCTCCTTTGCTGTTGGAGAGAAAGTGGGGTATATAGGTGAAACATAAATGTAGAAAACTCCTACTATTCTTAGATTCAAATTGTCCAGGCAGTATTCAACTCTTCTTCCCTACATCAATGGGCTTCTGCTGGAAGGGTAGTGTTGTCACATGCAAATGATACACAATTTTGTCAAATAACACAATCTGCATAATTTACACAATGATAAGCTCATGCGGGGGATGTCATTGTTGCTGCTAACTGTTGTGTGGGCCTATATATTCTCTTTTTTGTTTTTAAAAAAGCTTTCCATGAGCCTCAACTTTATTTTGGTAGAGAAAAATACATAAATGACGAAACGTCTAGCAGTGTCTCAACCACCTTGGCCTTGAGGGGCTATGAACATTAATTAGGTTTTTTGAACATAATACAAGATTAATTTTGCTACTCTCAAAATCTTTACTGCATATTGCTTGGGAAAATTAATCTTTGCCCTTGCTCTATGGATCTGCAGAACAACCCTGGGAGGTTTCGTGAACATTAGAAGGAGGGGAAATGTTGCCTTCCATCTCTCGGCTTTTTAGGATCCTTGAAGTAGTACATATGAATCTCCTTGTGGCCTCCCATCCAGGCACTTTTAGTTTCCAAAGTCTTACAGCATCGGCTGCTCTGAGATCTCTCTCTGAACCACATGTTTTGATTAGCTTGAAACTCTTAAGATTCTTTCAAAGTTACAGATTTTTTTATGGCCAATATTCCCTCGTGTTCCCATACAATCTTGTCCTTGCCTTTCTTTAAATGCTGCCTATAATCCAGAGGTGGCTTGCTTCTTCCGGAACCAGATCTGATATAAATACTTTTAGCTTTCAGTAACTGAGAAATTTCCAAATGAAGCCTGGCAGGAACCATTTTCATGGTTGATATCATTGCTCTTCTTTCCTTAGTAGTTGTTGACACTTTCTTCATGCAACAATTATAGACTAACCAAACTGGACTCTGCAAGATCTCCTATATTCACCATGCAACATTACAAGTTTACAGAGAGGATGTTATTTGTGATATGTTTTATTTCTGAGCTTTGAAGAGGCAGCACTGGGATGGAGAGAAACCTAGGGGAATTCCTAATGAAATCCACAAGCTTACTTCCTTCCCTCTTAAAGAAGTAATTGCCTGTTTTGGTAGTCTTCTAAAAGCAATAACGTTGAAGCCCCTGCAAAATGTTAAAAGAGATATAAGCCCAGTGGTGGGATTCAGCCAGTTCGCACCACTTCGGCAGAACCGATAGCTAATTTTTTGTTGCCCAGGCCCAGAATGGACTTCCGGAAGCGGCATCCACACAGAGAACCGGTTGTTCACATATTTGAATCCCACCACTGAATAAGCCCCTCTAATATGAGAATTGTATAAAGCTGTTCATCATCTTGTTTAATTTTAACCAAATTATATATCTCTGTTTTTTACAATAGCTATAGCTTCTAAAAATATCTGTATCTTACAGCCAAAGGTTACACAACTTTTTCTTTTATCCCCAAAGCCCCTATTGAGTATGGGTGTGTGTGTATGGGGAAAAAGGAATGTACTGAGCAGGATTATGTTACAAAGTGGATAGCATCTCATTATGAAGATGGATAGGTTATGCATTTTCCAGGAATGTTACTTTTTGAGAGGGTGTTTCTGTTTCTTTGTTTGGGAAGCATATATTAGTAATTAAGTGTACAGCTTTCCTGTATATCCAGCCTCAGAATTATGAGAAATTATGCTGCTTATTTTTGTATGTAATCTAAGCAAAACATCCAACAAAATCCTTTCTTTTTTCTGGGCCAATTTCCCCCTTCCCCCTGCTTTATCTTTCCAATCCGTGACTGTCTGGCTCTAACTAGAAGAAATGTTTTTGTAAACTTGCTAATTGCTTTTAATCTTAAATTGTTCTCAGATTAAATTTATATACTTCCCAGGTTAAATTTATATACTATTATAGGCACTGATCATCAAAATTAGTAATCCGAAAGAAAAAGTAGTTATTTTTAACAAACGCATATATTAGAAAGCAAACAAACAGCTAGAAACAGCTCTGTTAAGATATTTGTATATGGCGGTAATGTTATACAAACATATGTTGAGCAATTTTCCCCCCTAATTCTTGTGGTTCTAAGCATTACATTTAGGAATTAGGATTACTAACTTTTTTTTTTTTTCCGACCTGGTGATTCCCCCCCCATTCCTTCAGTTTTTTACAACTTGGGCAGAGTTAAGCCAAATGAACTTTCCTGAGCAGACAGACAAAATAGTTTTAAAAAGTCACCCCTCCCTCCCATTTCTATATATCAGCTGCTAAAGTGCAACAGAGCACAACTGGAAAATAAATAGAAATTCTGATGTTATTCATTAAAAGGCAACTACACCCCCCCTTTTCTTTCTCTTTTTCATATTATTGTGGTAAAATTGTTCTGCTTGCAGCAGCAATGAGCTCACATCATTGCTGCCAACTTTTTGTTCTCTTTTCCTATCTTTTTAAAAATAACAGGTGGAAGTGGAAGCATTTTCAGACAATGCTTATCTCCACATTTCACAACCTTTATCATGAAATATCCACCTCCTACTTTCCTCAGGAAGTAGAGAGAACCAGGTCAAACTGTTTTTCCTCTAAATAAAAAGCCCTTGGGAAAATGTTGTAAAGCTCTTCCTTTGCTGAAATTTGGTTTTGTCAACACTTTACTGATAGTTCCTTCTTATCAGAGAATGGAACAGCTCTGCTTTCATAAAATTAATGAGTGCTTATGCTTTAAATGTCAACTTGTGGTATAAAAGTTTTTAAAACCTTATCTCTAAGCTCAGTGATTTCTCCAATAATTACTTTCTCCGGTTGGTGATCTCCTACCAACCATAAACAGAGATGGATTAACAGTAAAAGCTTCCTTGAAGCATATCTAGAGTTTTTGCTCTAGGTCAGGGGTGGGGAACGATGGCCCTTTTATGACTTGTGGACATGCTGTTGTCAAACCTTCAAACAATTCTGTCTGCAGCCATCTTTACTTCATTTTCGGTTGCCACAGCCATGGGAGGGGGGAGATGTGTTCTTTTAGTTTAGCCATAACAAATACTTTCTTGTGGGAACCGAGGTCAAGCTGCCTAAGTTTTGGCGGGCTGGAGATACCATTAGAAAGCCCACCAAAGTAGTTAATTGGGGATTGTGATTTATGACAACTGTAGGGGTGGGGAGTTCAACTTTTACTTTGTAACCTTTGGGGGGTGGGAACTTTCAGTCTTGGGTTCACCTTTGTTTGTGCCGATACTATGTAGCCATTAAAAGTATTCTTTGAGGAATGCAATTGCCTCAGAGTTATTATTTTCTTCTGGTCTCATATATTGGAACCATGACAACTGTCTCAGGAATTCTGGGAGTTGAAGTCCACAAGTCATAAAGGGGCCTTCGTTCCCCACTTCTGCTCTTGGTAGATCCATGGATAAGTGTTAGTGTGGACATAGTCACATTGGTAAACATAGGTAAACTTAGCCAAGAATTGTTAAGTCATGAACATCATTTTGGGGGCCAGAGACTCCTGTCTTGAGATGATAGTCCTATAGAACAATGGCTAGAGAGGCTCTATTCACACAGAGATTATTCCTGAAGAAAAGAGAGGAGGCTGTGGCCCTCCAAAAGTTAGTGAAGTAGACTTCCGGTTTTGCACGGTAGCGACCGGTCGTGGGCTTGCGAATTCTCTGCACCCCCATAGCTAATTTCACCCTGCCTGGGGACCCTAAATGGGTCTAATTCGCCCCGGAGAAGTGACGAAGAAAGAAGGGTGCTCCAGCAATTCTGGAACGGCAGCAGCCATTCCGTTCGACTTGGGAAAAGCCTTCTAACCCGACAGGAGAAAGGCTGGCCGTATTGCATCAACCAGCCCAAGCTACTTGCAACCGAAGTCCAAAAGCATTAACCAGCACAACTGTGAACAGCGTGCTTGAAACTGGGTAAGGAATTTGATCTCTTTTCTATTTTACATTTAATTTCCTGGAAAAGATCCCCAAGAAGCAAAATACCTCCGAAAGGGAAGGAGGGGGATTTCCGCCCCACCCTTATACTAATGGAAGCAGTGAATTAATCTTTTTATGGAGGATCAAAATATATGGAAATGAAATAAATATAAAACCTGAAACTTAAAACTTAAATCTGGATAAATCTAAAATTGTTTTAATGGTTAAGACTCTCATTTCAAAGATAATTGTTCATTTTGGAAATTGAAAAACAAATAGTTGCTGACACCTAGTGGCAGATGAAGACTATGATAGCTATGAGTTTAATATAAGACTTGGCAAAATCTGGGAAAAGCTAATCTGTGTCTGTGATCTTCAAAGCTTTAAGAACAAAGAACAGCTGTGAAAGAAAAAGACAATAATCTGGGCTGTAAACAAAGAAAGAATTATAAATTTTAGGGAAAAAATCTTTTTTGAACTATTTGGATTACAAATATCTATCTAATTGGGACTCTAAAGCTATTTACAGAGAAAAGAAAGGAAGAGGAAAACTCAAATTCTTGGCTATCATGGATCAGAGACATGTAGAAAGAACATATCAAGAAAACATAAATACGTCACAGGAGGAGATATATAGTATACTGCAACTAATTCAAACAAACAACAATGACTTTAAACCATAAAGAAATCCAAAACAACTTTGAAAATATTTCCAAGTTAACTACAACAAAAAAATTCCCAGAAAACAACAACAGAGAAGGAGCAGATAAAACAGATAAATGGATATAGAATTGAGAATAGAGACTTAAAGATGGAACTTAACAAAACAAGGAAACATGATTTAATCCTAGTGGAAAAAAATTCACAAGAATTGGAAAAAACAACTTATCCCTTAAGACTACAAAATAAATCTGAGGACAAGAAAACAGACCGGATAAAATGGACTGTAGAGATGTCAGGAACATTGGAGAGAAAAGAAATGATAAGAGAAGTGGAGAGAAAGAAAGAGAAAAAGATTTTCAACAAACAAGGAAAGACAGAAGTCCCGTACAAAGACACTTCTCTTGATTTACTTTTTATATCTACAGCAACATTTACGAACATACGGAAAAACTTTTTGATTCAGCAAAATACATTGGTTAAGAAAGACACTGGGCAAAAGAAAAAGACTAAAGTAGAAACTAAGAAAATAGATGATGGGACTTACCAGAGAGAATACTTAAAAAAGAAACATTTGTTTGAATATGGTTAAAGAAATAGAAAAGTTTTGGAACATATATGTCACTCTAAGAGGGATTAATTCTCTAAATATAATATAGTATGTTTTTCCCCCTTTTTTGTTTTCTTTCTTGATATGAGTAATATAAAAAAGTTGAAATGACTTAGATAAAGGAAATGTTTTAGATATTTAAATGTGATTGAATTTAAGAAAATTATAATGGATAAAAATGTTTTGAATAAGAGTTAAAGGACTAGATGACTAGATGTATTAAATTGAATGTTTAAAGATTAAACATATTGTTAATTATGGTTAAAAAGAATAAGAAATTTAGGAAATAAATACATATTAGCTTAGGAAGGATATATATTTTAAGTAGTATGTTATTTTTTATGCTTCTTTACTCTTGCTTTTCTTTCTTTTTTTCTACTGTTTTATCTATTTTTTAAGAAATGTAAAAGTGTGAGATAGTTCATATGGAAAAATAGAGTTAAATTCTTAAATGTAATTAATTTTTGAGAAAATCTTAACCAGTAAGAATATCTAGAATTTGGTGGGAGAAACAAATTAAAATAAGGACTGTAACAGGATCTATGATAAGGCAACCAGAATGATTGGATAGAAAAGAAATATTATATTGATGTGATTATTATGTTTAGGACTATTGGGAATATATATATATATATATATATACATTTAATTGTTATCTATCAAAACAATAAGAATTGTATTAACTCAGTGTTTGCAAAAGAGGATATTTTGGGAAAAGGGGAAATCAACTAAAACTGTTACGTGGATTATGGATTATAGAAATCAATTGTTAGTGATTGTTTTACAAATGTAACCCAGACAACACACTGTTCACCAATTATTAAGTGATTTATGTTTTTTTTAAAAAAATCAATAAAATATATATTTTTTAAAAGTTACTGAACTATAACCTCTCCTTCATTGTTGGCCCTACTAGCTGAGGCTGCTGGGAACTGTAGCTTTGGAGAGGGGGGGTTACAAGTTCCCAAGCCTTGTGCCCCCAACTTTCCCAGTATAGTATGTTAGTTTGAAGGTGTACTCATATCTTCATCCAGGCCTCATATGCATTTTCTTTCCTAGATAAAACTCCAGGAAGCTGTGGACACTCTCAGAAAAATGCTGGCAGAAGCAATGAAGCTGGAAGTCCAAGAGAAGGAGAAAACCAACCAATGGAAGGCAAGCCCCTAATCATGTCCCCCTGACTCTGACTAGCTCCTTTTTTACCATGAGTCCTAACTAATAGGGTCGTATGCAGATTCTTCAGTGAGGTGGCACTTCTTTAAGTGCCTGGCTAGCTTTGTGGTGGGGGAAATGCATAGGGAAATCCAGCCTCTTAGAGATTCAACAGGGTTGTATACAAAGTTTTTGAACAGCTCCAAATATGCACTGTAGATCCCAAAGAAGAGATTTGCACAATCCTACTAATCACGAAGGAGTAGAAATATTAAGGGAATTGCTAGCCAGGTGCAGTAAAGTGCTATACTGCACTCCATGAATCAATGGAAAGGTGCCTTCACTGCTGATGCCTGTGCTCTGTCCTTCAGTATCAAAGCCATAAGTGGTCCTGTTTTTACCATTTTAATGAAGGATAAGTGAAGAAAGCAATATTTCATATCTCTTCCCATAAAGCACCCCTGGGAAGAACAAGCAGCAGCTCCTGTCCTTAATAGGTGGTGGATGAGGATGGACAAGTATAGAGTGGCTAGTTTAGCTACTTTTCAAATTGGAGATGTTCTGTGTCTGATACCTGTGCAATTTGGGCTATATCTCTGCATAGCTATAATATTCTTCTGAAACAAACTAAACCAGTATCCAAAAACTAGCCTGGTGGATCTCACAATGTCAAGAAGAGGATGAAGCAGAAAAGAGTGATCAGCAATGAGTATTGCAAGAGCATGGTAGTACTGAGAGCAGGTGCCTGAGATTGTAAGCCCTGGAAGTAATTCATGGAGTTGACGAAACAGCATTGCTTTCCCCACCAAAGTAATAGTAATAGAAACAAGTAGAACCATGTGAAATCCTTTTTTTGGCAGGAGCAAAGGAAATTTAATAATGGATTCACTGGTGACAGGACTAGTAATACACAGCTGGCAGAACTGGTCCAAGAGAGCAATTTGCTACAGGCCTAGTACTTTTTCAGAAGAGTGCTAAACCCAAATATACAAGGAGTTGTGAAACATCTGACTAGCTCTTAAGATAGCTCTGGCCAGGTTCTGTATTATACAAGCAGGTGCCTGTGTGTAACTGGGATATCTCTCAGCCAAGCCAAAATGGTCAAGGAAGGACAGTTTCCAGAGGAGAGGGGGTACCCACCAAGCCTAAAGTGACTTAAAAGCAATTGGACA
Organism: Azemiops feae; assembly: GCA_023970755.1. Lineage (NCBI taxonomy): Eukaryota > Metazoa > Chordata > Lepidosauria > Squamata > Viperidae > Azemiops > Azemiops feae. The sequence goes on along the minus strand of JALGBA010000082.1, from coordinate 133,054 downwards.
AACCCTAAACTCTGACTGCATCAGCAACCACAAGAAATTTACCACAACAAAAATTGTATCAGGAAAAGAGTAAAAACACTATTTTAATACTGAAATAGCATAGATGACTTTTTGCTGCCTCCACAGTGGACTGTGGTAACATGAGTCCACAGCAGAAAATAAAAGAGTTATTGGGGGGGGGGGCTATTTGTGCAGTGGATGGGGGAAGTGAGGAACAGCCCTATATGAGGAACAGAAGCAGGGCAAACAGTGCCAAAGATGTGATGGATTTATGTGGCAGGTTCCTCATTCTCAGGGAGGCAAGAAGTACCAGCATGCACTTACTACATGTGTATGTGCGAGTGTGTTTGCTTTCTTTCCCACAAACTCACTTACAACCCAGAACATGAGTCAGCAGTAGCTATTTGGCTCAGATGTTGCGAAAGATCCACAGTTGCTCAAATTCTGTCAAGGCGGCTTTAAGCTCTCCAGATTCAAAGATTAAAAAGCATCACTGAACCTGGAGAACTTCTGATCCCATAAGTGTGAGGAGCCGGTTCTGATGACCTGACCTGTGTTTGTGTGTAAGGTATTCCACACTTTCTCAGAGACTCTTGACCCTTGTCTGGGGGTTGGGATCATCATATATGAAAGAACCACAGTTCTCAAGCGGTTCTCATTGTTTTGCTTTTTCGGTTATAAGGAATGTGGCTAAACTTCTACAGGCAGGAAGAATGATACATTTACCCAAGACTCTTTACAATTAAACAATTGGGCTGCTCTGAATGAAAAGATTACAGAAAGGAAATCCCCTTCCCACAAAGGAGATTCACAAAATCCTGGGCTTGCATAGACTGGTTTAAGGTTTCTGGGCAACTCCCTATAGCTGTGCTTTAAAAAGCAGTTAGATTTTCAGGCACTAGTAAACTTATTTCCCCCAGAACAAACTGAACCACAATCTACTTACATCTCCAACTTGTCCTTGAGCACTGATTTAAAATTTACTTAGTAGCATAAATATGGATCTCTAAGCACCAATTATCCACTAAAATACCCAGAGAAACTCAAAACTCAGCAGGAAAAAGAATTCTGGAGAGATAAGCATATTACTTTCTTACAGTTAAAAAGTTTGTTCTGTAACACTTTAAAGGCAAACTACAAATCTATTATAATAAAAAAAAAATGCACTTCAGTAGTTGCCACTATAAATATATACAAAACATGGTGTTGGGAAATAGTAAACAAGGTTATTTTAAAGACAGGAAAATCAGGAAATGCAGATGGTGACAATGACTTAAGCACTGCTGAAAGCAAAAAAGCATGTAACCTGATCCTCCGTTCTGGTTCAGAAGGTTGGAAGATAGGCAGTGTAAAACCAATTGAAAAAAGAACCAAGAAAGCTTAAGGCGTGCCCTAGGTAAATTTACTGAAGTGGCAATTGAAGACAAAAAAACAATAAATGATATAGGAGCAAATTATGTAAATTAGCACATTTCACATCCCGGTAGCAGATCATTTGCATAAGGACATAAGTACTACCGGTAAGTACTAACAATATTATTTTTTCCCTCAAAGCTACATTCCTTTTATACTACCTTCTACAAGAGTGGTTCCCAACCTTTTCTATACCCCGCACCCCTAGAACGCTTCTGATATATTCTCACACCCTTTACAAAAGTTCAAAATAACGGCAATGAATTTGCATATATACACTATAATTTTGAAAACCCAAGTTTTTGCATATCCCCTGGAATATCGTCTTGCACCCCTGGCTGGGAACCCCTGTTCTACAAACTTGGTTAGTTTGAATGAAAAATTTTTTAGGGGCAAATGCAGGACTCCATTTGTTGTGGCCATCTGGACGTGGGGGAATCTACTTTGAGCTAAAGTGGATCTGTAATGGATTTATTAACTATCCATTGTTCCTTTGTCATAGGCTGATGGATGTTAATTTGATCCTGACTGCAATTATATATGCTCTCTAATGGGTTATTTTCTTTCTAAGGGCAGATGCTTCAGTGTTAACCTCCTGAATGGGGGTTAGCGTTATTAAGGAAAATAATACAATATTTTAATATTAAAACAATATTTTAATCGTTATTAAAATATTTCTTTAATAGTAAGAAATATATTAAAGTATTTCCTTAACATTAGTTTGAATCATCCAATGTCCAGCATTGCTTTCTCTCGATGCCCCTGCTAGGATAAAGTCAAGAAACACAGAGTACTTATCGTATCAGGCTTTGAAAAACGCCGCCAGGCACTGGCTGAAGAGGAAAAGCTGCTTTTGAAGCATCTCCAAGAGGAGGAGCTGGGAACACTAAAGAAGCTGGAGAGGAATTCAGACTTCCTTCTTGAGCAGTGTGCTGGACTGCAAAACCTCATCGTAGAGATGGAACAGAAATGCCAAAAACCTGCGGTCTCCTTGCTCAAGGTGAGGTCCTTCAGGATGAGCCAGCTGAAAGGAGCAAGAGAAAGCAATGGCTGCATGCAGCAAATTTGCCATCGCCTCTTGCTAAAGAGGGCAGCACGATGGCTCAGTGGTTAAGATGCTGGGCTTGTCAGCTGGAAAGCCCACAGCCCAGGTTCGAGACCTGAGCATTGTACAACGGGGCGAGCGCCCGTCTTCGCCTAGCTCCTGCCCACCTAGCAGTTTGAAAGCATGTAAATGTGAGTAGATAAATGGGTATCACTTCGATGGGGATGAAACAGTACTCTGTGACATCATACTGGCCACATGACTGCAGAAATGTCTTCGGACAGCGCTGGCTCAATGGCCTTGAAATGGGGATGAGCACCGTCCCTAGAGTCAGCAACGACTAGCGGAGTAAAATCGGCAGGGATTCCTTGCTAAAGAGCTCAGTAACTTCTTGTAATTCTCTTTCCATGTTGTTTTGTTTTGTTTCTTGTATTATTAATCATAAAATCATTCCTGAACTGGTGCTGCAAGAGGATAGAATGTAGAATTAACAGAATGCAGCCTTGGTTCATCGCCCTTTCTAGAATTTTGCAGTTGCAATAATTTGAAGCTTGCATTATTACTGCATTTGCAATGGGACTGGATCCTGGGGAAGCTTTTTCAATTTTGTGCTTGCTATCGCATGTTATGCTTTTTCTGAGCCATGTGACTTTGGAAGTTGAGGCAACAAACAAACTGATTGATAAACTATGAATTGCATACATCCTAGATCCAAGCCCTGTGCAAAATCCTATGTTATCTGATGGATAATCTCTGACTTTGTATTTTAAGAAAATTGTAAAGCTGCTGAAAGTATTATTCCCCCCCCCAACTTTTAAAGTGGACTTTGTTCCTTAGAACCTTGAGGGCTAGAAAAAAGATATCTACCCTCCCCCCAAAAAACCAACAGATCGTATAATGTTTGATAGAGCAGCATTAACAATGGGATTCTTTATAAGTTCTTTCAGCAACGTTTTAAAAAGAATACTTGAGCCTTTATCATATTTTTTTTGTTTTTTCTTCTAGGATGTTAAAAGGACCCTGACCAGGTTAGTACACTTAATTTAGACAATTGTTTGCATATTTAATTTTGAAATAAATCCTGATTGAAGTTTGTTTCCAGATAAAAGGTTGCGTTTATACCCCAAAGGTGCTTTTGCAGGAGGCAACTGGACTTTCTTGTTTTTCTCTGAAGATGTTTCACTTCTCATTCAAGAAGCTTCTTCAGCTCTGACTAGGTGGTGGGGAATGGAAGGATTTATATTTCTTGCAGACAGGTGGTCATTTGCACACATTTGCATGTGTGACCCTGAGGACACAGATAAACCTCCAAATGGCCTCAACGACTCACTAAAAGAATGCAAATGACCAGCTGTCTGCAAGGAATACAAATCCTTCCATTCCCCACCATCCAGTCAGATCTGAAGAAGTGTCTTGGATGAGAAGTGAAACATCTTCAAAGAAAAGCAAGAAAGTCCAGTTGCCTCTTGAAAAAAGGGACAACCTTGACCTGGACGACTGGGAATCTCCACAGACGTTTAGCTATGCACGTTGCTTTTATAAGTAATCCTCAACTTAGGACCACAACTGGGCCCAAAATTTCTGTGTCATGGTTCCGACAGATGAAACTCTTCAAAGAACTTTGAGGCATTGTTTACCTTAAAGAATCTTTATTTGAGTAGCATAGCATCGGCACTAACACAATCGAAGCCAAAAACTGGATTCCCCTCCCCTGAGCACATTGTATCAAAGCACAATTCCCTCCTCCAATTAACAGTCAGAAATCACATTCTCCAATTAGTTTGAAACGCAGGCTCTCCCTCCAGTTCTCCAGCCCGTCAATTCTTATCATCTCTTATTTCATTAACCTTGGTTCACACACTAGGTCCAGTAGTATTATGTCTATCTAAACTCTCATGGACATTCCTCCCCCCCAGCATCATCTAACTCTAAAAGTAAAACATAAGAAGAAAATGGTTGCATCTCTAACTGTTGTCAAAGCAAAAACATCCGATGTTAGCAGCGTTGACATCCTGTTGCTAAGCAAGGCAGTTGTTAAGTGAGTTGAGACCAATTTTACCATCTGTTTTTTTTGTAATGGTGAAGTGAATTGCTGCGGTTGCTAAGCGAATCATGAGGTTGTTAAGCAAATCCGGCTTCCCCTGTTGACTTTGCTCATTGGAAGCCAGCTGGGAAGGTCACAAAGAGTGATCACATGACACACACACACACCCCGGGATGCTGCAACTGTCACAAATACAAGAGCCTGAATTTTGATCACAGGACCGTGGGCATGCTGCATTCATCGTAAGTGCGAGGAGTCGCTTTTTTTTCAGGGCTACTGTTACGTTTGAACAGTCGCTAAACCAATTGTTGTATGTCAAGAACTACCGGTGGTCACTTTCATTGTCCTTAGACCAAAAAAAAAAATAAAACCCGATGCTTTAAACTTCTGTGGGATAATTGATGCCGCTTCTCCCTAGGAGTGAAGGACTATCCCTAAAAGAACCTCAGCCGATTTCGATGGAGTTGCAAGACTCCTATGATGTTCCTGGGCTGATGGAGTCATTGCAAAGATACAACGGTAATTGGACAGGTGCTTATGTAGTGCTGGGCTCAATGTGTTGGATTGGGTGATGTGTTCCAGTTCTCACTTGACCATGGAGCTCAGGGCTTTGGACAGGCTTCCCCTCCTAGCATCACAAGATCCTCGGGGGTGAGGAGGGACTAATTATGAGTCTGGCCCAAGGCTTGACAGCTGTCTACCTTCACATGTTAGGACTGGAAACACAAGAGCCGTCCTGATGGTTTCTATTTCTGCTTTCAGCGTCGGTGACCTTTGATCCGGATACAGCCAATCCTTACCTGCTCTTATCCGAGGACCGCCTCAGCGTTCAAGTGGTGGACCAAAGGCAAGATCTGCCCAAGAGCTCGTCTCGCTTTGAAACATGCACTTGTTTAATGGGCCGTGAGCAGTTCAGGTTTGGGAGACATTACTGGGTGGTGTGTGTGGAAGGCAAGTCCAGCTGGACCCTGGGAATGTGCAAAGAATCAGTCAGCCGCCGAGGTATCTTCACCCCCTCACCGGCAAAAGGGTTCTGGACGGTGTGGCTGAGAAATGGGGACGAGTATGCAGCACTTACGTCTCCACTCACGGAACTAGTGCTGAGATCAAAGCCAAAGCTGATTGGTATCTTCCTGGACTACGATGCAGGAGAGGTTTCTTTCTATAATAGCGATACCGGTTCCCACATCTTTACCTTCTTGGATTCCTTCTCTGAGATCCTTCGGCCTTACTTCTATCCTGGAATCCGGGCTGGGGGCCTCAACGACGCTCCCCTCATTATCCAGCCAGCCAAAGATCAGTCAAGTCTTTCTCTTCTGGCCATTGAGACCTTTTCACATCTCTAGGGCTGGTTCCAAATGACGCATTGAATCTGGAATGGGACAACCAGGTGATGCTGTTCCTTACTTAGGCTATTCTCGTCTGGGTCCCTTTAACACATTTTCACCCTCTGAGACAGAGGCCATCCCTGCATCAGAAAAATGTTTCCAAATGGATCTTTGGATATGGAACAGGCTTGGCTTATTCCTGTAATTTCACGAGGAGTTGCCATCCTACAGTTATTCTGTCACAAAGCCCTTTATCTCTGAATGAGTCCCCTTCTTTTTTTTTTCTATCCAAAAGGGGGTCTGAAAAACAATTATTGGGGATTGAGGAGGTGATGGAGTATGTACTAAGGCTGTATGTTAGCATTGGTCATTATTATTACTGTTGATGTTGGACTTTTGCGGATATTTATTTTAGTTCATATTATTATTTTCACACCTTTTGTAAATTGTTGGGAGTGACACAGAAGTACCATAAATAAATAAATAAATAAATAAGGCAACAATATCCAAAATCATTTAATTTACCAGAGGAATAAACATGCAGAAGTTCAAAACAGCAAGAAACCGAATTGACATAAAAGGGTTTTCTGTGGGGAAAAGTGTTTATAACATCTGAGGGAAGTCTGATTTAAACTCAGATGGTTAATTTCTTTTGGAACCGTTTCTTCAGATCCTGTGGTTGGTAGATGTGCTTTTTAAAAACCTCTCACTGTTTCTCTCATGTCTTTCTCTGACTTTCTCCTGTCCTTCCTCTTCCACACTTCTCCTTTTCTTTAATTCTTTGTTTGAATTACTTTTGTTTCTTCTCCTCTTCCTCCTCTTCTTTCTTTCAGCCAATTTGGCTATCTATATCTATATCTATATCTATATCTATATCTATATCTATATCTATATCTATATCTATATCTATATCTATATCTATATCTATATCATATCTCTCTCTCTCTCTCTCTCTCTCTCCCCTCAATTCTGATTGTTGAACTCCACATATCTTAAAGTTGCCAAGGTTGAGAAACATTGAATTAAACCAAAGACATAGTCCTACTGTGCTATACATGTTTGCAAGTATTTTAACACCACAGTGCTGATATCTGTTTTTGCAGAACAAGTCCAATAGTTGTCACAGAATCATTTTTCTTGTGGAAGTGGGGATGTTTTAAATAATTTGTCTTAGATATAGATATAAATATATATAAAAAACTATTGGCAAATGATCCAACTGTAGTCTGGACTAAATATTGGCATGTGGGACAGAAGTTTTTAAAAGCCACCTTAGAATCAAGCCAGCATGACTACAGGGCTGGAGCAACTAAAACTAAGCGTGGATATGCTCTAGACTAGGGCACAGCTGATGTTCACTCCTTTGTGTATTGAGGGTACCAGCATCAAGATTAGGTGGCTTCTATATAGTTTGCTTATTATCCATTGCTAGTGTTGTTTATTAATATACTTAATATTTTAGCATTATCACTTTGTTCATGTTTGTAACTTACCGAGAATGTCTTTAAAATGTTAAAACATTTAGTTGCAGGATACTCTTTCACCGCTAGAGGGCCCCCTAACCTTCTGTCAATTGTCAGGCAGAAGTCAAGAGTCTTTTTTCCAAGTTATTACAATTCTACTTGATTATGTACAAGCTGGTCTTAATGCAGAAGTATCCACAGGATCCAATGCTTTTGTCCAAATGCTGAAAGCAATGTAATGCTGTCACAGTGCAAGCTCTGTGTTTTGTACACGTGTACAACGTCATTACACTTGTACAAATAATTGACTACCTACTTCTCTTACCTTCTTGCTTTCAGAATGGATCTGTTTTCAGAGAGAAGAGACAAACTTATGATTTTTGACTCTGATTATGCATCTAAAATCTCTCCTATAGCTTTCCTGGATGTAAAGCTCCGGTCAGTAAGTGACTCTGAGCAGCTTCTATATCCCTTGCAGTAATCAGGTTAAAGAAACAATCATAAAAACAACAACATTCAGAATAACAAACCAGAAGAACGTAGTGCTGGAAAATCCCATTAACAATAAACATTCCCATAAGGGATTTTTCACATCCCAGGAGCTCGTTGAAACAGGCAGGTCTTAATTGCCGTACAGAACACTAAAAAAGTGTAAGGGACAGTCTGATCTCCATCAGGAGACTATTCCAGAAAAGTGGGGTTTGGGAAGGGAGAATCGACTCAAGAAGCTTGTCCCCAAAGTAGCAACTTTCCCTCAGGGGAGGGTCCTAAGGGAACCTACTCAACCTACTGCACAAGGAAAAGCTACTGGAAGAAGTGCCTCCCAAAGATCCTGAGGTCCTGAACCAAGGAGGGTTTTCAAGTAACATCCAGCACCATGAGTGGCATCCAGAATTCAAATGGTAACCAAACCAGTGCAGTGCTAAGAGCAGACCAACTAATACCCATATCTACCTGAGTTACTACATTCTGGACCATCTGCAGCCCATGTAGAAGGAACACAGCATATAGTATCGAACAATCTCTTAGTCCTCTCTCAAGAGGTCCATTCATGTCTATGTGATTCTCATGCCTTTAAGGGCCCGATGCTTTAGGTAAAGTCGACCAGGGGGAAAAAAAGACACAAGAAGCACTTTGTAGCTATGAAAATGCTGCCAGGTCTGTCTCACTTTCCTATCCTGGAATTTTAAAATAAAAGATCCCACCCCCCCTCCCATACCTGGGACAGATAAAGAGAAGCATTAGGACATATGATTGATTGATTGATTAATTGATTGATTGAATGAATGAATGAATGAATGATCCATTCCTAGAGCTACCCCAGTAGCAAACACAAAAGTAACATGAGGAGGAAATCTGACACAGGAAGTGAACCTTCCTGCTTTATCAAATACAAGGGTGAAACCCAGCTCTTATGGGTTTGATTATGGGTGAACCATAATCAATTTGAAAACATTAGTCCAAGCATTCATTGTGAAGATTACATGTTGAATCTTTTGTAATTTGCTCCAGTGATAATATAAACCATGTTTTTGCCTACTTTCCTACCAATACATTGTGAGGATACCATAAATAGTCAGGGGAAAAAAACAACAACCATTCCAGGCCATAGAGCAAATCAATCCAGAATTTTTACTCAAGACAAAGGCTCAGACTATTGTATGTTTAACAGATCATGGAAAGACGCAGCTCCCACAAATGCTGGCAAGAATCGAAACAGAACAACTTTCAATTGTTGGTTTTATTGTATGCTGCCAGAATCACTTTGTGTGAGATAAGCAGCCATATTCATTTAGGAGAGGAAAGGAAAGGAGAGGAGAGGAGAAGAGGGAGGGATGGGAGGGGAGGAGAGGGGAGGGGAGGGGAGGGGAGAGAGGAGGGGATGGGGAGGGGGAGGGTAGGGGAGGAGAGGAGAGGATAGGAGAGGAGAGGAGAGGAGTGAAGGAGAGGGAGGGGAGGAGGAAGGAGAGGAGAGGAGGAGGGAGGGGAGGTGGAGGGGAAGGGAGGGGAGGGGAAGGGAGGGGAGGGAAAGAGAGGAGAGGGTCAGTTGTAAGATAGACTTGATTTCAACAGTAATGAATGACTCACTGACAGATTTAAAAAAACAAGTTGACAACAGAGACAATCTATCTGAGTGGTGACTAGCAGTCAACATTGACCATGGCATTTAATCAATTAGTTAATAAAAGAGAGTCACAAATGCCCTTATGGGAAAGCTGAAGAACGTAGGGGGCAACATAAAGCAGAAGATAGAGATATGATTTTTAAAGCCGGCAAAGTGTTCCCACCACATTGTAGAATAAAAGAATACCCTTTTCTTCCAGATCAAGCTTAGAATCTATGTGAAAATATATTACCCCAAAAAAAAAGGGTGAATTGATGGGGAAACGTTCATTTTAAAGGGGAGACAAAGGATGAATACTACAGAAATAGTGCAGATTACCTGTGAACTCTTTTTTGTGTGTGTTCTGATCCTTTCACTATGTTCTTTCAGTGTCAGCAGTTATTAATTTCATTATGCCCTCTGTACGCATGGCACTTTACTTATGTAAAGTGGCACACACCCTGATGGCATCATGTGGATAAATATATTTTGCATATGTGGCTTTCTTCCAGATGTGGATGGATCTAGGCATCCCATGCCTTCTATCCCAGGCCTCGCCTTTTCCTGCAGCTGCTTATTTTAGTATCCTAATTCTTCTTTTGCTAGATCATAATGGGTGTAATGATAATAACTGGATCTTTGCACACATCCCTGGAGATGCCTAACTTTGGATTTTGTGATTGTCTTGCCTAATGATGGGAGCCATCACCCTCATCTTCTCAAACAGCTCAAATTACAGTGACACCCAAAGATACACAAATGAACTTCCTAAAGGTGGAAAGAATGATACAAGTGAGATCACTCAGGATAATTGCAGGGAAGTTCAGCAATCTCTCCGGGATGTCTTAATTGTTCTTTGCCCAACTGAATTTCTCTTGGCTGAATGCTAATTTTAAGTAGCCTACGAAACTGGGTTTTACTCAGAGTAGAAGAAGGGTTTTTTTTTTGGGGGGGGGAACACAGTTAAGAATGGGGAAAGCTGTCTTACAACACAGAGACCATAGTCTTCACTCATCCTCGCACCAGTTTACATATATATATTTGAATTTGTAAACTGTTTTAGTTAAGGTGACTATGACAGCACTAGTGACAACAACAATAATAAAAAAACCACAATATATTTGTTGTTGTTAGTTGCGAAGTCGTGTCCGACCCATCGCGACCCCATGGACAATGTTCCTCCAGGTCTTCCTGTCCTCTCCCATCTTCTGGAGTCCATTTAAGCTCACGCCTACTGCTTCAGTGACTCCATCCAGCCACCTCATTCTCTGTCGTCCCCTTCTTCTATTGCCCTCAATCTTTCCCAGCATTAGGCTCTTCTCCAGTGAGTCCTTCCTTCTCATTAGGTGGCCAAAGTATTTGAGTTTCAACTTCAGGATCTGGCCTTCTAAAGAGCAGTCAGGGTTGATCTCCTCTAGGACTGACCGGTTTGATCGCCTTGCAGTCCAAGGGACTCACAGGAGTCTTCTCCAGCACCATAGTTCAAAGGCCTCAATTCTTTTGTGTTCAGCCTTTCTTATGGTCCAACTCCACAATATATAATTACTGTTTTAATTATAATTAACATAGTATTTCTGGCACAGAGAGCTCTTCAGCACTCAAAACCCAAAAACCTTGAACAAGCAGTTTTTAAAGAGCTTTTGGAAGACCACAAAAGTTGGAGCCCCCCTGGCATAGTGGTCAAGATATTTCAAGGGGGAATGGTTGCCACAGAGAATGCCTATCTTTGGGATCCTTCCTATTACACTTCTCAGTGGATGAGCATCTTCATAGACTTTCTCTGCAAAGTAGTGCAGACAAGAAGCATGCCCAGATGAATTACTTCTTATAAGGTTACATCAACAAAATCTTGCAAGTTTGAAAACACGTTTCTTCCCTGTCATCTTTACAGCCCAAGAAACTGGGAGGTTGAGATGTTTCCCATGTCCACATTTCTGCTGTGGGATAAGTTGCCTCTTATCTGACCATTGCCCTGGCTGTGGCTCTTTCACCTGTCTTCCAAGGTTATTCTCACATACTATTATACTCTGTGCCCTTGGATTGGCTGGGTGGAATCTATATGGGAAAGGCGGCCTTGAAAATATCCTGAGCAACATTGGGCTATATAGGTAATAACTAGCACCTTGAATTGCACTTATGCTGCTCCTCCAGCAATGATGTTATATAATAAGAGTGTTCAGTAACTCTATGGGCTATAACTGAAGTTTCCAAGTAGTTTTCAAGAGCATTCCTATATAAAGCAAATTACAGTAATCCATATGGGTGAGTGTTTACCTTACATGCCTTCTGTTTTTGGTAAATCTGTAATTGATATTCCAACTTGCTCACCTATCAACTCTATTGGCTGTTCTAGTAGGAGCTATGAAATTGGGGCAACCCCGGACTTGGAAGCTGTCTCCACAAGAGAGTGCAACCTCACTGAGAGTCAAAGATAGTAGAATCTAGAATCAGTGGACCATTCTGACTCTCTTGCTCCTGCTGATCTAGAACCCTGACAGACTCCAAACAGTTGATTAGGGCTTTGATTGCCTTTCACTTGGGATGGAGATGGGCAACTGAATATCTCTGTATACTGGTGATAACTCATCCTCAACTGGTGGGTGTCTTCTCCCAGAGGTTTCATAAAGATGCTTAAAAGGAGAAGGGATCCTGAAAAAGTCAAGCAGGGCAAGATCAAGTTAATATTTGGATCAGATGCCACCAAGGAATTTCAGTGCGGCTAATTACACTAGAAAGTTAACAACAATCCTGCAGGTGCTGCCGTACTAACCCCTTTGTTGTTATTGACGCTGTTTAAGTTAGAATGGAAATTAGAGAAGAGATCTTTGTAATATTGTGTAGTATCTTCCTCCTGTTGTGAAAGGGAAATGGGTTGACAAAATCCTTTGTGCTAGATTGCAAACACTGCAAACATTTCATAACAGTTTCTTTTCATTTTACTTTTTTTGGGGGGGGGAGAGGGAAGAAAACAATTAGGGCTTTAAGAAAAATGCACACAAAGTTTAAACCTGATATTTAAGAACCCCCAGCGGATCATTGTTTTGGTCAACTTTTACTTTGGAAATCTGGTCTGAAGCATACTCTTAAAAATCAAAATCCACTTAAGGAACATATTGTTTAATATTAATGTCATGATGTTAAAAATTTACCCAATCTGGTGTTCCAAGTATTATTATTTTTTGCCCTAGATGCCCTATCCTTGAATTAAGCCATCTAAAAGTCTTTAAGATTTGATGCAAAGTTGAAATACCACACAGATGAAACATCCTAGTTAAGCCAGAACAGTAGTTTCCTGGTTTATCCATTCCATCATCAAACTAATGAAGATGAAACACCTAATAGAGAGCATTGAGCTACCTACAATATCTCAAATATTTCCCTGGGCTGGGGGAAATGAAATAGCTGTCAACAATGGCCACTCCATCATGGCAAATCCCAAGCTTACAAAAAGACAGTAATAATAATAATAATAATAATAAAGTTGGAAGGGACCTTGGAGGTCATCGAGTCCAACCCCCTGCTCAGGCAGGAAACCCTATACCATTTCAGACAAATGGCTGTCCAGTCTCTTCTTAAATGGCTGTCCAGTCTCTTCTTAAAAACTTCCAGTGTTGGAGCATCACCGCTTCTGGAGGCAGGTTGTTCCACTGGTAATTGTTCTGTCAGGAAGTTTCTCCTCAGTTCCAGGTTGCTTCTTTCCTTGACTAGTTTCCATCCGTTACTTCTTGTCCTGCCCTCAGGCGCCTTGGAGAATAGCTTGACTCCCTCTTCTTTGTGGCAACCCCTGAGATATTGGAATACTGCTATCATGTCACCCCTAGTCCTTCTTTTCATTAAACTAGACATACCCAATTCCAGCAAACGTTCCTGATATGCTTTAGCCTCCAGTCCCCATATCATCTTTGTTGCCCTTCTCTGCACTCTTTCTAGAGTCTCAACATCTTTTTTACATCGTGGTGACCAAAACTGGATGCAGTATTCCAAGTGTGGCCTTACCAAGGCACAGTGTCTTTCCAGATCATGGGAAAATGGGTACATTTATCTAATATTTTGTCTAAATATCCATATCTCCTATATTTAAATGAGATTCCCTCCACCCGTGAATTGGGGGGTGATGGCTTGGTGGTGGCCTTATTTTCACTAAGAATGTGGTGCTAAAGGAAATTGCTATAGAAAGTGAGCAAATAGTAGAGGAAAATAATGAAAGTGGGCAAAAGGGTGAAGATACAGAAGATGCAGTGACTGAAAAAGAGACAAGGAAAAGAACAAAGTTCCTGATATTATTTCAGGGAAACATGGATAAACATGCCCATTCTATTCTCACTTTTTCCCTTGTTCTTCATGCGTAGAAGGTTAGTATTTTCCATGGTGGACTTCTTCTGTTCATGGTGACTCTTCACACAGATGTTTTGTATGATACAAACCCTCTTCAAGTGAGTGAGGATAATAAAATTGGGGACAGCATAGACAATTATATGGAAATACAAACCAAGATTGCTAGAAGTAAAAAGGGAGGTGAACAAATTTGGTTTACTTGACCGAGGTTAAAATAAGACATGTTTCTATAAAATTCTGTGAATGCTTTATGAACTTTTTGCTGATGCCAGAAATGTTGAAATGTTAATGATTTATGTATTTGCCTAAGGAGAGGAAAGGATTATGGGAAAGAGGGACACTGGGATGTAACCTTATAGGCAGTAAAATTTTGTTTGTACTTGTGATAAAGTTTGGAAGTCACTTCTTTAAATATTTCTTTTCTCTTTTTTCTTATGTTTTGTTCTTTCTTGTTTCCTTTTCCTTATTTTTTATTTCCCCCCCCCCTTTTTCTTGAGCTTTCCATTCTGTCTTTCTATATATCTTTCTTTTTTTCTTCTAAATTTAATTTGTATTGTCTTTCATTATTTTTTTTAAAAAACAATACACATTATTTTTTAAAAAAAGGAAATACAAGCCATTTAAATCAGTGGGATTTAACACACAGTAAGCATATGTATGAAGCTAGTTTGGTCTAGAGCTGGGCTAAGATTAGGAAGACCTAAGTTCTAGTACTGTCTTAGGCATGGAAGTGTATTGGATGACTTTGGATTAAGGCATGTTTTTCTCAGCCCTAGTTAAAAAGCAATGGCAAACCACTTCTGAAAACGTTCCTTAGATAATTGTACAGATCTGCCCATGTAGTCACCAGGAGTCAAAAAAAGAAGAAAAGATTTTTATAGATCATGTTTGCTGAATCTGGATTTTTGCAGTCCATTTTTAGACATTGTGCCAATTATCACAGCCAATCACAATTAAAGCTAATGTAGGATAACAGCAAAGACAATAATGCTGGGGGGAAATGAACATGGCAGGAGAGCATAAAAACATTTGCAAGAAAGCTCAACAAATGGTGGCTCTAGCCCTTAGGGTTTTCAAAATGCAGGATGAAATCCTAAACATAGCTAGAAACAGAGAGACACATGAATGCCTGCATGTGAGATATCATTTCAGTTCAATCTTCCTCATATACAAAATGCAACTATCTACAGCAGAGGTGGGAAACTATGGCCCGTTTATGACTTGTGGACTTCAACTCCCAGAATTCCTGAGCCAATTCTGGGCGTTGAAGTCCACAAGTCATAAAAGGGTCATTGTTCCCCACCCCTGATCTACAGTATAAGGCACCCTCTCTATTTATTTATTCATTTATTTAAAACATTTATATAGCCACCCATCTTTCAATCAACTGGGTGGCTCCCAATCAAAAATTAAAAGACATATAAAATCATTTTAAAAACTACAAAACATGACTAGTTAAACACAAAACATTAAAACAACAAAAATGGCGCATCTGGCACCATTCCAGATGTGCCATTATCTAATCTTCTCTCCAGCCTTTTTGGAAGGCAAAAAGGGTAGAGATCTGCCAAACTTCAGGGGGAAGAGTGTTCCATAGGGCAGGGGCTGCCATGGAAAAGGCGCCCTTCCTAGTTCCCAAGAGACGACAATATTTGGGGAAGGGACAAGGAGTGTGCCCAGCCTGTCTACCTGGTAGAATGGGTAAGATGTCCTTAGGGAAAGGCAGTCCCACAGATTGTCCAGTATTGTCTACATTAGGAAGGATTTATGGGACATAAATTTAAACATGGACAGATTCCTTTCATAGAAATTTAATGGGAAGTGCCAAGTGCGTATACACAATTGTTTCACAATCTTTTGTGTGCATGCTGGCATGTATGAATTTGTGCCAAAAGATTATTTGATGAGCTTTCTCATCAAAATGGGTGGAGTAAAAAATCTAGGCTCTTTGTTGTGGCGTGTTTGTCAGCCTGAAGTTTTCGTCTTGCTAGCAATAAGAATAAATCAAAACCCATTCCTGAATTGAAGGCTGAATCTTGGGAATTTTGGCCAACAACATTTACTTAATTTCTTTCTCTATTTCCTGGATTGGCGTTGCTACTTGAGATATGTTTCTGCTACAAATGATAGGAAGATATTTTTGCTATCATGCAACAATAAAAAAACAAGTAAAATACGCTTCGGAAATGGAGCAAACTGGCCAAGAATTGCTCCATCGATTCTAGGACCCTGGACAACCCTAACCCTAACCCTATGCAATTCAGGGTCAGGGGTAAAAGCCCAGTCTTCAAGACCTGTTTAACAGATAGCAGGTTCAGGGCTAATCAATCCTGTAGGGTGGTGGGGTGGCCTGCTGTTCCAGTCAGCAGGCATTGCAACAGATCTGCTTCCTAGGCCCCATGAGAAGATGGTATTGCTCAAGATAGGATACAATGCAACCTCACTCTGTCAGGTTTTACAAAACCAATGGGCGAAAAACATTCCTATTTGAGTATGTATAATCCACATATCTCCTAGTTGACTAGAGCCTTTGTGAGATGAGGTGATTGGGTCCATGTGGTGATGAATAGATCCTTTATGATCAGGTGGTATCTTCCTCCTCAACGAGTCATTGCTCGACCCTTGTCAGGTGCAAGCAATTGGAATAGCTCTGAGGCCTAGGTCAAGAGATTTCTTTTTTGTTGATTCACCAGTTCACAGGAATCTCACTAGACTTCCTGCTTTGCAGGAAGGGGAGACTGGAGGCTAAAACATATAAAGAACGGTTGCTGGAATTGGGTATGTCTAGTTTAATGAAGAGAAGGATGAGGGGGGACATGATAG
Source organism: Azemiops feae (assembly GCA_023970755.1). Taxonomy (NCBI): domain Eukaryota; kingdom Metazoa; phylum Chordata; class Lepidosauria; order Squamata; family Viperidae; genus Azemiops; species Azemiops feae. The sequence goes on along the minus strand of JALGBA010000082.1, from coordinate 116,499 downwards.
CAGTGTTCCAATATCTCAGGGGCTGCCACAAAGAAGAGGGAGTCAAGCTATTCTCCAAGGCGCCTGAAGGCAGGACAAGAAGCAATGGATGGAAACTAACCAAGGAGAGAAGCAACCTAGAACTAAGGAGAAACTTCCTGACAGTTAGAACAATTAACTAGTGAAACAACCTGCCTCCAGAAGTGGTGAATGCTTCAGCACTGAAAGTTTTTAACAAGAGACTGGACAGCCATTTGTCCGAAATGGTGTAGGGTTTCCTGCCTGAGCAGAGGGTTGGACTAGATGACCTCCAAGGTCCCTTCCAACTTTATCATCATCATCATCATCATCATCATCATCATCATCATCATCATCATCATCATCATCATCATCATCATCATCATCATCATCATCATCATTATTATTATTATTATTATTATTATTATTATTATTATTATTATTATTATTATTATTATTATTATTATTATTATTATTATTATTATTATTATTATTATTTGCACTTTCTGCAGACTTTCTGCTGATCATAACTTTCCTCATACCCATGTACATCTGAACCCGCACCCATCAACTACTTTCAGTTTCCCCCCCACACACATCTATTCATTTATCTATGCTGATAGTATTACGAACTATACAATTGGCTGCTATTAATCTGCACACAGAATCATAGAATGTTAGGATTTAAAAAGACCTTGGATAATCCTCCCCGCCCATGCAGGGATTCACTGTGTGTAAGGCAGCTACTCTTTGAAGTCTTCTCTGACTCTAAGGAACCCAGTGATATTTGCAGAATCCTCATACATTGCTAATGGGTATGAGGATTCATGGCTGAAAGTATGTAGCTTGTCTAATGCTGCAAATTTTCTGGCCGAGAGGTGAGATTCGTGGCAAGACTGACCTAGATCAACTTCTTAGTGACACTATCATTTTAGCATCATGTTTTGAAGGTGTTTAATGGGCATCCTACACAGATAGAGACCTTTCCAAATGAATTAACTACAAATAGCTGTATCTCAACACACTTTTGTCTTATGGGCAGATACGTGTGTCACAGTAGCTGCAAACAGGAATTTCCTGCTTGGATTAATTTGATTTATATCACTCTAGAACACATAGACTCATGCCTATGGCAAGGGCTGATATTGGTGGACACGCCTCTTCCTTCCTTGTGGGATGCTGTGCTATCTATCCGTGAACCTCAAGCTCCTCCTAGCTTGTCTCCAAATGAACCACCCATGTAATATATACTGATGTAGCAATGACAACCGGCTGAAGTTGGTTGAGTCTGTTTCCTGTACCTGTTGGAGACTCAGCATCTGGGCTGTGGCGATAATGAAGAGTTGGGCATTTCTCCTCCTGCTAGTAGAGATTTCCAGTCTAGCATCTGGATGTAAGTTTGCTTGTAAATAGACCGTGCATTGTTTAGAAGAATTGCAACCAGAGATGGTGGCTTCATGGTTTGATTCTTTAAGGTACTGAGAAAGAACTTGCTAGGGGAATTTCAAATCTGAAGAAATATTTAAATTGCCATTCTTTGTAATCCCATACGGGAATAAAACTGAATTCAGTTATGTATAGGCAGTGATCACTAGGCTGCCAATCCATGATACATTTACTGTGGAGGAAGCCAAAAAGGGAGAAAGCAGATAAGAAAGCTGTAGATCAGCTATACATGCATGTCAATTGCGTTTTTACATTTTTTATGATGACATGCTCAAAAAGCCACAGCTGTACTGATTTTGTAATAAATGATTGAGCTGAATGATAGGAAACTGATGCTGAGTAATAGGAAAGATTCACTACGATTAGATGAGGTTTGCATGAATGTCAACACTCTCTTGCGGTCATCAAGTGGACTTAGAAGGGGGAACATTTCTCCAGCTTGATTCATACAACAAGCTCGGAGAATGAACCTTCACCCTCATCCTACACCCGAGCTACATATATTTGCCACTATTGCAAATCATACAACCTTGTTGTAACCCAATCAAGTCTGTTGCCAGTAGAAGAGAATATTAGTAGCTCAGGGTTGAAGTGATGAGTCTCTTAGCTTGGTTATTTTCTTAAGTTGTTTCATTACCCAACTAGGTAACATCGTCAGTACTAGAAGGGAGTGGTGTTTGCTCTCTATTTATGTACAGTGGCTCGCCAACACCTAACAGAGAGCAAAGAAATGTCTGCAAGAAAACAACCAAGATCAAGGAGCAACAAGGATTCCACAAATCTGTTGCTTTTGTTATTTTTTCCTCAATGGAAACCCACACATATAGTCCCTCAACCACACACACACACACACACACACACACACACACACACACACACACAAATGTACATGTACAGTATATATTGGGCTGTAATTTCCACCTTTTAAAATTATTTGCTTTATTTATATATTGTCACATTACCTATGAACTCATAGTAGCAAATAAACTCAAGTCCAGGTAACATGCATGCTGTTTTTTGAAATAATGCCCATCGTCTCATACATCTTATATCTGTATTGTATATATAATTGTTATGGTTGTTTGATCACTTCTCAGTCTTTCTGACTAGAAGGACATCATTTTGGTCCTTTTGAGTTCTTGTGACTCTTGCTTGTGTCATCAGTGATGATATCGTTACCCTCTCTTCTGGTGGCCTCTTTTTTTATTGTTTTTGCTTTTCCAATCGTCAGGTCTTCGGCAATGACTTGCAACTTTCCATGATGTGTCTGAACTATCATTATTAGTGTTTTCACTGAGCAGTATGATTTTACCTCATCTAAGAATCAATGACTTATTCTCATTGTGGTCCAGTGTGATTTCTTTTTCATTGTTCAATGTTTCTGACATTCCAGCTTTCAAACCATGGCCTTGAAAATATAAACCTATGTTTTCTATGTGATATCTCTAAGCTCAATCAGTCTTATATCTAAAATAGGAACACCACGTTGTCTCAAGAGCCCTTTTTTTTAATGTTAATCCTTCTCACATCCATGACTACTGAAAAGTAACAGCAAGGTTTTCCATCACTTTGAGGCCTGAAACATAGGATACCTGTAATTCAAATCCTAAAGTAAGCATATCAGGTTAAACCCACCTAACTCCCAATTCTCTGTTTCCCAAACTGTTTTGCTTAAATATATTATGTGGCTCCAAAACTTTAGGGTTTTTAGCTACCCAAAGAAAGTCCTTTGGCCATCAAATAGTTGCCCACTCCAATTCTAAGCAGATATGTGTAGGATCAGATATGAGTCTACACTCTCTTAAGGCCTCTGAAAATTCCTCAATATTAGAATTTTCAATTTACTTTGGGGAAGATATTTTTTATATCTATATATCATGTTTATATCGCAGTTTTGCTTCATTATGATTCAGGAAAGTATTAAACTGCTTGTACCACAGACTGGGAGTGGTAACCTGATGTCAGTTCTCTTACTACTACCATAGCTTGCTGGAAGAAGAGCCCTCATTGTAGATTGTGAGAGATGGAATTGAATCGGAAAACACTTTCACTGGAGAAATTTTAGCAGAAATTGACATTCATTAAGGATGCCATAATTGCAACATCCCTGTAATAAAATAAGATTGAATGTATTAAGAATCTGTTCAGTTCTTATAATTTATGATTCCTTGATTACCCTTTCAAGGAAGACAAGTCTATGGATATGTAGCCTTGTAAAACTGGTTTCAGAACATGGTAGATCATGCATGTCTATGGAGTTTCTCAGTCATCCAGGTCATGATTGTCCCAAAGGTGCTTTTCATAAGGCAGCTGGACTCCCTTTGTTTTTTCCTTGAAGACATTTTGCTTCTCATCCATTCTTCAGATCCAAAAAGAACTTCTTGTTACATTTTAAGTTGGACAGTCTTGCCCCAAATTGCTGATATAATGAGGAGCAAAATGGGCTGAATATTGAAGGGATTAATTAAAGAAAGAAACCTCTGCACATCATTGTCATATCTGTCACACTTGGAATTTGCTCCCTTGTGGTTTGATTTGCTTGTCAGAAACTAGCTGGGAATGTTGTAATCACGTGACCACAAGACTCTGCAACCACCATAAATGTGAGCTGATTGCCAAATGCCTCAGTTTCAATCTCACGACTGTGGGGGTAGGATAACGGTCACAATTTCGAGGATGGGTCATAAGTCATTTTTTTCTGGGGCTGTTGTAACTTCAAATCATCATTAAACAAGCAGTTTTAAGTCGAGAACTACCTGTATGGTATGACTGTCAAGGACATAACAATATTGGAGAACAGGGTAACAAACAGAATTGCCTCAAACGGAACAATCCAGAATGCCCCCTCCCACACATACACCCAATTTCTCAAGCAAGCTTTGAATACTTTGAATACTTTGAATTCTTTTCTGACCATAAACATGTCTTAGCTTTTTGTAGTGTACTGCAGAATTCAACTGTAATTTTTTTAAAAAAATCAGCTATTATTTTTTTGAGGGTTCTACTGTTGGAATCGGTAGGAAATTCCAAAGACATAGTCTATAGGAATCACATGTTAGGTAAGAGTGCGAGGCTGTTCCTTGAAGTAATGATTATTGATCTATGCAGTGATAAAATGTTCTCCTAGGATGTTAGATTAAGAAAAACAGCATGTGAAAGTTCACAGAAAGCCACAGTTGTACCTACAGAAACTAGCAAATCAGTGTATCTTCCTTATTAGTCTTCAGTGAATTAGGCTGAGTCAGATGGCATTTTCAAGCAACAATTTTGCAACATTTTCTTCCCTCAAACTGAAACAGGGTGGAAATCAAAGTAGCTGGTGTGGGTGGAAGCATGGCAGCAATGAGAAACTATGAGTAAAGAGGTGTCCAACGGGTCTTTGGGTACAAAGCAAGAAATGCAGATGTATCAAGCTTCTTCTGGCAAGCTACATTGGAACCAGCTCAACAGGCATGTCTGATTGGGAGTTTTATAGTAGAAAAGCTAAGAAGTGATTAAGATAGGATTCCAGTGACAGCTGTGTATTAAACCTGAATCTTAGCAAAATCAATGTTCAGACCCTTTACCTCTTTCTCTGACCTAGGTTATGCAATGGGATGGATGCCCCACTTTTCATATTGCAATTTCTGATTTTGATAATGGACAGATCAGCTGTCAAAGTGTTTATGAGCCTCAAAAGCTCATTGTGGCACAGAGATGCTAGAAACCTAGAAGAAGAGCTTGAAAGGGGGGGGACAGTAGAAAAATAGCTGCTTGAGGCAGCAGGGTGTGTTTATTTGCTTTAAGGCAGACATGTCAAACTCATGACGTCACGTGATGTCGCATGACGTATCGGAACTTTCCCCCCATTGCTGGCAATGGGGTGGGCGCAGTTTCCTTGTGACGCATCCGGCCCGCGGGCCGGCAGTTTGACGCCCCTGCTTTAAGGAGTCAACTTTAGTTAGCTGGAAACATTTATGCTTTTCATCAAGTTAAATTGTCCTCCATCTGAGCTCACACTTTTTTGGGATGGTTTGCCAATGCTGTCTTCTGCGTTTTTTTGTTTTGTTTTTAATTTTCCAGCATATGCAATAGCCCTGGGATTTCCCTTTTGAAAACCTTATTTAGTTTTAAAAAGTTAGAGAAACATGGAACATTTAAGAAAGCAAAACATAACATACAGATAATAAAGCCGGGGTAGATAAACAATAGACCTAAGAAAGTATTTCCTAAATGTTTGTCATCCCACCTCTCTTTAATTGTTAGATTTTTATTCCATCGTTATTACTTTATACATAACTCAAAGTGGCGAATATACCTAATACTCTTTCCTCCTACTATTTTCCCCATAGTAGGAGGTGGGAGGTGGGTTGGGCAAAGAAAGAATGACTGGCCCAAAGTCACCCAGCCAGCTTTAGTGTAGTCTTAATGTACACACCTTCCCTAAAAATCAAAAAATGGAAATGTAAACAAATGAACAATGAAAACAATAAAATGAAAGTTTGGGAAAGGTGGATTTATTGCAACAATATAACTAAAAGGTTCTTCACATCTCCCCTGGACTCTGTCTGCACTGACCCAAGGGGGATAACATTACACAATTTGGAAAATCCTGAACAGGTATCATAAAAACTGATATGCTTCAGTATATATTTAATGATTTATGATATTATGCAATATTTCATATCCTTTCTCTAAAGAAAGCACAAACATCCTTATGGGACTTTAAACTAAGTGCACTTGGTTAACATGGTTATTTATTGAGATGGGCAGCTACAGAAATAATAATAATAATAATAATAATAATAATAATAATAATAATAATAATAATAATAATAATAATAATAATAATAATAATAATAATAATAATAATAATAATAATAATAATAATAATAATAATAATAATAATAATAATAATAATAATAATAATAATAATAATAATAATAATAATAATAATAATAATAATAATAAGTGCCAGCCAATCTGAATGTTCAATTGACTGAAGTTTATGTCGAATAATAATAATAATAATAATAATAATAATAATAATAATAATAATAATAATAATAATAATAATAATAATAATAATAATAATAATAATAATAATGGAGTGGAATAGAATAGAATAGAATAGAATAGAATAGAATAGAATAGAATAGAATAGAATAGAATAGAATAGAATAGAATAGAATAGAATAGAATAGAATATCTTGGGATTTTCTGTATCCAAATTCTAACTAGGCTGTTTAGTTTTCTAGGTCAGCTAAGGTTGGTTAATATAATCAATTCCTTATGTAGGAAGGATCACATAGTCCTGGCAGAAACTATATCCAACAGGAAGATGTAATCTGGGTTAGATGTCCCAAGAGTAATGGTCTGAAGTAAACGATCTTCTCTCTCTCACTCCCAGTTTGGACCTTCAAAACACTTTTATGGCTTAATGATCCTACTTGACACTTGGCCAAGTTGCTCAAGATGATTAATAAGCCATCACAGTTGCTGCAGTGCACAAGTGCTTCTTTCATCATTCTGCTTCATGTTGATCTGGCAACTGATTGCTAAGTGTTCAATGTTGATTATGAAATATGAATCACCACCGAAGTGATGATAATAAGAAATGAACATCTCATAGATTTAAAGAGGTGGAAAACCATAAATCACATTTCTTGAAATTAAAATTAACTGCTCTAAGGTTGGGCTTTTGAATTAAACTTTCAAAATATGAGGGGAGACAATGGGAAGAGTTTAATATTATGTATTATGTAATATTTAACATCCGCAAGTAATGCATTAAATGAATACAAAGGGAAGTGTTTATTTTGTGACATAGGAAGGTGATATGTATACGGTAGAATTGTTGCATGTATAACATACTAAGGGAGATGAGGAAAGGAAAGTAAGGAGAAAATAGTTGGCTTTTCCAATGTTTTAAAAAACTTTCCCAACTTTGAATCTTTCATAGCAATTCTCCATGGAAAAATGTAAAAAGTATTTTTTTTTCTTGTAGAGATCTTGGTGTGCTTTGAGTTTGATTGTTTGTTTGCTTGTTTCATTACCTGACTAGCAAACATCATCAGAGCTAGTGAATGTGGTTTCAGCTAAGCAGACAACAAACAATCAAGCAGAAAACAATACCTTAATCAAGGAACTACAAAGGAGAAAACCACACTCACACCAACATGGGCAGGATAAGCTACTGTATATAAACAGAGAGCAAACCCCACACTCACTAGCACTGATGCTATTGTCTAGTTGAGTAATGAAACAACCACAAGCAAATATCAAAGCTCAGAAAATACCAAGGACTGCCTAGTTTAACCCCGAGTTACATATATTCTTTTCTATTTATATATATATATATTATCTTGCTTGGGATCCCTTTTCCGGCCAATCCAGATTGAGAGTTCTATGATTGCTTTCCCTGGTATAATTAGTTTGGAAGTAAGCCACTGGCAATAGAAGGTGAAGTTCACTTAGTTCCAGAAGAATGTTATTAAGTCTTTTTTTTTTTTAGTGCAAGCTTTGTGTTTTGAGGAAATGCATTTGATACGTTATCAGCTGTGTAAGCCATCTCTTTCTGTATATTCTTTAATTAAAAAAAAAGAATGCAACAGAAGAGAGAGAGAGACTGACAAAGAGGAGAAAGAGAAGAATAAAAAGGAAAAGTGCTTATAAATGGGTATATTTCGAATGATCAAGAAACAATACAACAAATATTTTTGAAATATTTGCAGGGTCATCATGCAGACAAGGGAGATGTATCTTCTGTTGCTCTAAGGGATTATATCCAAACAAGTGAATTCAGATAACAAAAATAGGATGTAGATTAAAGATGAGAAAGAAGTTCCTGATGGAATAAAGTATCTGACCATCTTCCAATGATTCTTAACAAGGGAATGAGAGAAGCCTCCCTTGGAAGGGGGACTCAAAGCTTTAGATGCAGGAATGCTTCAGGAAGGCTTCTCAGGTTGATCTCAGTAAATGGATAGGTTTATAGGAATAAATAGTCCTTGATATCTTCTAGGCTTCAGCATTTTAAAGATCACCATCATTATTTTGAGCTAGTACCTAATCTGGAAGCCAATTCAATCAAGTGTGCTCTATACACCACCCACACAGCATTGAAGTGTTGCAATCTCTATACATTTAGAGAGATCCCCATTCTTTGACAATATTCAAAGGACACTAGTCAAAGAACAGAACCTAAATGTTCTTGAAGCCCGTCTCTAGCTGAGGGAGACCCTCCATTAGCCTTCAAATACTGCATCATGATCATCTTTTTTGCTCCAATTTGCTGCTAATCCTGGCCCTGCTAATTATTTTGCCTCTCCCAATATACTTCTACTTTTCAGCTTTGTATGGGCCTGCAGATTCCTGCAAAGGACGATGTAATGAAAAATATAACCGGGAAGATGAGTGCCACTGTGATAATAACTGTGAACAAAATCAGAACTGCTGTGAAGATTACCACATCCACTGCAGAACAGGTAAAGCATTCTCAGATCAAGCTTGACTAAGTGGATGTCACTAGTTGTCCTGAGATCAGAATGGAAATAGTTTACACATTGCCTGTTTTTTTTTTACATATTAAATCATTTAATCTAGCCACAGACTTGGTATACTGGTTGTCACCCATTTTAGCTACTCTGGTCTGACCTAACTTATCTTTTTTTAAATTAGCCAGGATTAGCAGCCGACTGCCCTCTATTGAACACACACACACACACACACACACACACACACAACAACAACAACAAATACACCCCTCCTCATAGAAAAAGTGACTGCCTTCATGCATATCCATACTCTCCAAGTTTGTGTAGATTTAACAAGAGATAAGGTAAAATGTTTTATAATAATTCCTTGTTTAAAATAATTAAGGTCATATATAAAAACACTGTATCGTCAAATTGGAGACACATAATATGGAATAGAAATTTGATATGTTGCTTCTTGTTGCTGCAGCTGTTTGTGTCCAGTCAAAGAAAGCGCGTGAGTCCAAACCAATGGAAGAAGGGGTTTACTAGGCTATTTAAACTAGGTCCCTTCTTTTGCCAACTTAGACCCCATTTTGAAGGATGGACTCTGGGGTGCATGTCTGAAGCCTCACAATCCAGGAAGACCCCAAATAACTCTCAGAAGTCAAAGCCAAATGGCCTCTGTACACTTCTTCTACTTCATTTAAATGCCAAGAGAAGACCTCAAGAGATCACTCCACCCATGGGACTTTTTCAGCAGCAGCATTGTTGGTCTTGCTGAAAAATTTCTTTCTTCCTGTTGTGTCCATCCCTAAATCAATGAGCTGTTGTCTTTGAGGATGCAAAGCAAAACAGGATGCTGAAGTGTCAAGTGAGGAACAACTAGCAATTCATGGTCTTTTCATTACCAGGAAAAGCAATTTTGATTCTGCCAAGTTTTTGAATCAACTAACACCCTGAGTTTGCAAGATACTGTTGTTACATGCTTTGGATGTGGGTGGCTACTTGTGTGGTTTACCGTTTTAGCAATATGTATTTAAATTGCCATGTTATGATATTACATTTTAAGTGCTTGGGATTTCATTGGCTGATTTTAATCTATTGCAAGCCTCCCTAGGAAAACCTGAGGGTGACACTTTTTTTTTAATGAATACATAGTCCAAAAGGGCAACACCTAAACAGTTAAGCTGCCTGCCCTCCTCGCTCTCCCTCTCCCCCTCTTTCTCTTTCTCTTTCTCTTTCTCTTTTCACTTTCTCCCAGACTTAAAAGGAATATGTGGACATTATAGCTTTGATTGGCTAGATGGGTGGTCACCCGGCATGTCTATGGGGTAGACATAGATCACAAAAATCAAGATGGTACCTGTTATCATACAATTAAAACTCCTTCCCTTTCATGTGCATTGCATGACGCAAGAAGGTCTTCAATTGCAATGGTGGCAGCCACTACTTTGATTTTTCTGACCCTAACCCTATGGATATCCCTGATGACCACATAGGACTATTAGGGAGAAGACAACAAGAATGTTGGTGCTGTGAGGAAGAAAATGTCATGGAAGGAATATTAGTTTTTTTGAAGGTGATGTTGCTATTGATATTGCCTCTGCCAATACTCTGGGCAATAAACCAGAGTGGCCAAGGGAAGGGGATCCTAGGGCCTCCACAAATCTCTGGAGCCACAGATATATTTGGGAACTCTAGAGAATGGAAAGAAACCAGACCCAGGTGGACTCAATGGGTTTGTTTTTCATACCTGGTCATGCAATTTGATCAATCTGGTTGGTGTTTTCACCCACATAGGGGATGTAAACAATGGCAGCCCCTGGATGATCTTGCTGCATTTCGATGTTATACAGGATTAAGTGTCTGAATGGGAAACCACCAGAGAATCCCAGGAATATAGGCTTGATTGGGAAATAGGAAAAAATGCAAAAATAAAAAAGCAGTGTCCAGTCATTTCTATATTGCTTCCAAGAAGGCTGCATGAACAGAGCCATGAAATCATCTAGTGTTGAACTTGACACAAAGGAGATTTTACATTTTTTACCAAGGCAACTGACCTGTAATATGGTTGGGTTTTTAAATATTGGTTGGGCCTCATCACTGGTAGAAGGCAGAACAAAATCAGCCATCCTGAGAAACATTGACGAGTGACATATCAACTTTAGAAAGAAACAAAATAAAACCATCAGGCTTTTGTACAAAAATATGAAAGGTGATTCCCAGGAGAAGCCAAACAAGTTTGGAGCCACAGGCCAAGGAAAAGGATATCCTGGAGGTAGGGGGCAAGCATGTCACCAAATCATGGCATTTAAGGAAACCCCTTCCCTCACAATATGTCATGGCTGAGTATGGGGGTGAGGAAGAAAATGTCGACTTAGTTCTAGCTTAGTTTAAGGGGTTTATCTTCCTAATGCAAAGTATCTCCACAGCCTCAATCCTTGCTGGTTGCATCTGTTGAAAGAAAAAGTCTTCATCAGGGTCCAGTCCAAGCTGGGAATAAACAAAATGGAGACTGATTTAGGAAAGAAGGTTGTAGTTTATTGAAGAGCAGAACCAGACAGAAATGTGGCTCTGGGAAAGCTGACCACATGGAGCAGGGAGTGGTGGGTTTTTATAACTTCTTGGGCTTTTGTGTTTGGAGTTGTTTCCTGTTCCTGTGGCATGAACATTGATCTGAGCTTTTGAGTGTGTCCTTTTTGGCATTCTGATGGTGGTGGGTTAATCCTATTATGTCCTAAAGGTCATATTCTGCTTCCCTGGGGCTGTGGCTGATGGCTATGTCCTGTGTTGGATTTTTTGGGTGAAGGGTTGTTGGTTCTAGGGATTTTTGTCTTTCTAATCCCATCAGCTCCAAGCTTCCTGGCTACAGTCTTTCTGAAAGGATTATCAAATCTACATTTCTAAAAGCTGGCCTGCTTGGTTTCTGCTTGGGGAAGGGAGACTTGGGACGGGGTGGTTTCTGCCTAAGATTTTCTATTATTCCTTTGGGGAAATATAATATTCTGTCCTTTTTAATATCCCCCCCAAATATTTCTTTCTCTAGGAGGGTGGGTGGGTGCTGACTTCCAACACATCCTTAAGAGCTGATGCATTTGGTGAGCACAAACAATGGGAATCAATAAATTGGAAAGTATGGAAATATTCCTCCAGATGATATGCAAAAATCCAAAATGGATAGGTGGAAGTTGCAGCCATCTTTCCCTTGCTGGCAAGAAGGCCACATCTGTAGAAATAAATGACAAGTTTGATGCTTCTCTGTGACCAGAAGATTCATGCCAGATTTCTTCCTTCTTTAACAGGTACCACAGATGACAAAGAAAAGGGCAAGTATTGGAACCTTCTCTTCATCTTTACATGAAACGTGCAATGAAAATTGCTAACTGCTAAAGCCATAGAGCTATTGATGAATCCTTTGAGGAGGTAATGAAGGCAGGATTGAGCTGATTGGGTAGGAGCTCTTAATATAAAGGAATTCTTAGCCAATCAGCACCCCTACCTCCTCTACCAAATAGTTCTTAGTTGCTTAATTTTGCTCCTGCTATCAATAGTAATTGCTAGCTCACCAACAGTTGTATACTGTACTTCAGTGATGATAGAGACATTCCCCAGATCTATTTCTTGCAGTTAAAACAAACATTCACTTCCTCTTCACTGACACCTAGTGGCAGCAACCACTTCCTTTCTATTGAAAATAATTTCATTTGTCACAGTTGGTCAAAATAGGGATATTTTGGATGACAGTTCTATCACCCTTTGCAATTGGCTCTGCAGGCTGGCGTTTATAGGAATTGTGTTCAAAATACCTTGAAGATAATAGGTTGTCTATAATTGCAATCAAGCATTAGCAGTTATACAACTGAATTCATCCATGTGCCTATATGGTCTTGGCTCCCTTAATTTTAAGGATTCTGCAGGAAAATTTACATTTAAAAAAGGATTTTAAAACATGCTTCCCCTCTAACAATATATAGCCAGAAGCATTTGGATCTTTTGACACCGCTAGGAACTACAGTGAACAGAAAAATAAAGTCCAATGTATACTTGAATCCAAGAGGTACTTACTATACACAGTACCACTTTATCACAAGTCTTTTCCAATTCATCATCCATAAATCCCAAGTTTTGGGGTCTTTCTAGATGACTGGTTCTTAAATAGTTTGATCCTATTATCAAACTATTTAAACTTTTCCCAGTTTTAAATAATGTCATTAGTACCCCCTCTCCCCAAAAAACCAACCCCAAAGTAAAATAGGCTGTTATTTTATACAAGTGTCTCAAAAGCAGCAATCCCAAACTTCATTACCGTCAGGATAGGTACAAATAACCACAGTATAAGAGCCACTGCTCTAGGTAGACTTTGCTGTGAAATAAGATGAGGAAATTCAACAAGTGGCACAGTCAACTCTACTTGGATTTGAATATGTTCTCAGATGTTGCCAGGTGACTGTAAGACTACCTGGAGCTCTCTGTGGTGATCAGAACATGGAACAGTCAGGTTGGATCCTTCCTGCTTTATGATCTAGTGCAGGGGTAGGTAACCTTGGCTCTTTTATGACTCGTGGACTTCAACTCCCAGAATTCCTGAGCCAGCATGCTGGCTCAGGAATTCTGGGAGTTGAAGTCCACGAGTCATAAAAGAGCCAAGGTTGCCTACCCCTGATAGTGGTTCTAGTATAAGAACAGAAAAAGGAAGAGCCAGATGTCAATCCCCTGCAGTCCTAAAACTCATGAGGATTGCTGCCAGTTGTCTCTTTTGTTATTTGCTGTTCAGCCTAAAATATCTCACCAAATAGCTGTAAAGATAAAGCCGAAATAGACTCCTTGGGAAAAAGACAGAATCCTTGGTAGAATTAAGTCTTGCACACAAGACACATTGTGCACATTATAAAGTAATCATCCACATTCTAGCTTGTTCTGCTCTAGCAATCTTTGTGTTGATTGCACATGAATAGCTGAACCACTGTTACTCAATAAATTTGCCCCCAAACCTACTGTGCTGCTGTGTGAATGCATGGGCATTATTTAGTCTTTGCAACTTTGCACTCTCAGTATCTTCATTTCTTACAACCAGGTGCTGATCAGAATATAAATCTTATGATACTGTTTTTTTATTTAAAAACAAAACACAGATAATATATGATGTGTTTTAATATACAACTACATTTAGTAATGTATCTTCTTAAATTAAAACATCTTTGCACTTTAAAATAAAACATGCTCAGAGGTAGATGTTAAATGAAATGACAAACTGACACAAATCAGAAATAGTTTCAGCTATGCATTCTCAATATGCATACTTGTATACTTTTCAAAGTTGTATTTAAAATTCTTCAGAAGCTTTTTATCTGCAATCTTTGAATCATCGTGGGTGGATGGCATTCTTTGCCCATTTTAAGCAGCTTTGCCAAGTGACTGATTCAAATGACCTTAAGCTAAAATCATTATTTTTCCATCAGAAGGATTCTCATACAGAGACAATACTATAACAGATGAAGAACTACAAGAAGCATCAGAGAAGATTTACCAGGCTGACCATAATAGAGCAGAGGAGTCTGACATTGTCCTGAACAAGCAACACTTCACTTCCAAAACAAATGGGCATGACGATAATTCACCAGATCAGTGAGTTTAACCTATTAGAATGTAAACTACAAAGCGAACATAGGCAATTGGAATGGTAGACCCTTAATTACAGATAACCAAAATTCCAGAGATGGAAAAATAACTATTTAGCATTCTTGTTTCTAAATTTGGAGCTGGAAACATTTATTTATTTTATTTTATTTTGTATATATTTTATTAGGTTTTATATAGGTATGGGAAGGGTAGGGATGGTATGGGTAAAGGGTGGGGTTGGGAAGTGGAATTGGGATGGGGATAGGGATAGGTACAGTAGTGGGGTTACCCCCACAAAAAATCCAACGCTTGAACAAGCTGGAAACATTTATTGATGACTATATCAATAAATGGCTTGCTATACTATACTTATTAGATATTTATCTTCATTCAACCATAGTAATATATTCCAGGAGCATAGGAGCCAAAGGAGGAGCCCAATTTTGATGACAAAATGTTGTTTTTTCAGGTAGAAAAAAAATGCCAGGTTCAAACCTAGGGGCTGCTATGTTAGAAAATCCACACCAGACAAGGCTGAGGTGATTAGAAAGAACCAATTGTTTCTGTCTTTTATCTAAGGCAAAATATTGACTAATTACGATCCACTTGGAATGGATCCTGAAAGGAGATATGTCCATGGATGCTTGGCAGAACTAGAGAAGGAGGTTGAGTGGCTCTCAGCACCACAATTCTGTGGTAGGAAAGCCATCACGGCTACGTGTACTGCAACGGGATAGCTGCCAGTCCCACACACAGCCAAGAGGCTCTCTGCCACGGGTTATGAATGAAATCACTCTTCCAATCTGTTATGGAGTGTGGGATTAATCCTGAGCCTGTGGTAAACTGTAGACCAGCTTCACACCAAATGGTTTTTCATTGGGCAGGCTCTTCACTTATGTCAACCATGAGAAACTCTTCTCAAGGCCAACCTATGCCAGTTTCATCAAGCTATTGGATAATTATCAAGCACATGTTGGGACAGAGGAGAAATTCACGAAAGACCAGATGAAGGAACAAGACATTTTCCTTCAGGATATCATGAAGACCGAGGTCATGAAAGAGCTATATAAGTTTCTTCACAGCAAAAGTAAGTCTTTGGTAATTGAGACATAATCAACGTGATTTTATACAGAATCATAGAATCATAGAGGTGGTCAACCTCAATCTTCTGCTCAGTGGAGAAATCCAAATAAAGTTATCCCAGGTAGACTTTGTAGAGTGTACAGTTGTATGAAGAAATATGAGGCCGCCCTAATCAAATTTAATTCCAAGGACTCTCCAAGTAAACAGAAGCTGACATACATGGTACAAAGCTAAATATATCTTTCTAGAAATGTGCTTACTATTCTCTTGGGGATTCACTAAAACCTACAATGTGACCAGGGTTGCTGCAATTTTAGTATATGTAATTATGTTTAGCATGGGGAGCCCTCAATTCCTCCATAAAATTGGTTTTGCTGTCAAACTTCTTCTTTTGCAATATAATATTGTATCACATGGAAGCTGTACCTGTTTTTGCTGAATGTGTGTATGAATAGACAAAGTGTTTATCCTCTCAGAAGTTCCTGCAAATAGTTTTGTGACTGAGGAAAGTAACTTATAAAACTATGATTCCTAAAGCAAACAAGTTAGACATTTTCAGAATTAATGTGAAAGTTATTGACAATTTCAAAGAGCACATTTTTCTCCCAGCTTTCTTCCCATCTCTATCAAACATGTCTACCTTGGATTTCTTTCATAATATCTCTGGTCCACAGAGCATTGTTGGGGTGATGTGAGAATTGTTTGTGATGTCTTCATGTAACAAGAAATTAATGATTGTTTGCCATCCGTCTGTATCTCCATCCTAGATCGTTATGATACAGAACCAGAGTTTATTGAGGATCTTAAAAAGATGTGGTTTGGTCTTTATTCCAGAGGCAAGGATGTTAATGATAATGACTCCAGTGGCTTTGAACATGTCTTTGTAGGTAGGTTTAATTAAAACAAGCTGATATTCCTTCATACATTTAATTACAGGTAGTCCTCGGGTTATGAGTATTTATTCAGCAACTACTCAAAGATATGACAGAGCTGAATGAGGGAGACTCACAATGCGTTCTTGAAGTTCTGGCTGTTGCAGCACCCCATGGTCACGTGATAGCAATCAGGGTGTTCCCTGCCAGCTTCCCACAAGCAAAGTCAATGGGGAAGCCAGCAGGAAGTTGCAAGTCATGATCACATGAGGCCTTTATTAATTTATTTATTAGATTTATGGGGCAGCCCATTGTAAACTCTGGATAGCTCACAACAATCATAAATTGGGATTCCTTGGATTGCTGTCATTAAGCAACATGATCACATGATATTGCACTTTACAACTGCATCAGTTAGTGAGGGAGTTCTCAGTCCCAGTTGCTATTGAAACCCGAGGAATACCAGTAGAACCACAATTTGTCTATGCAATATTGCTTTAGCACATTTCCCCCCCTTAAAAGCTGGAAGTTTATGGCAAAGTGAAGACAGGTCTGCTAAAAGTGAAGCTGATGACCTTGGCGGGATGAATACCTTGCCAATAGAAACTGATTTGTATTAACTTTTAAAGGTATTCCCTATTTGCCCCCCCCAAATGTTCCTTAAAATTCAGTTATAGTGCAATCCATCTGCATATGAACTCAATGTAGTTCATTGAGCTCACCAATGGGGGAGAATGGTCTATGTAGTTCAACTTGCGCAAGAAGTTCCTTAGGTTTCTTGAGCTCCATCACTCTGAATTTCCAACCATCATATCCTTTGGTGATTCTGTTTCATTTCACCTTTCCATTAAGCTTTACCTATGTCTTCCTTTTTGCTACTATCATCCTTCCTATTTATCCCTCCATCGTAATATAATGAACTCCGTACACTTCTCCTCCATTTCCAAAAGAACTTTGAAGAATTCCAAACCTGAACAATTTTCTTAGGCTTTTCTTATTGATAGAATGGAGGAAAGCTCTTTGTTAATTGTATAAAGCTTCTTTGTACAGGAATTATGACTTATAATGTGTTGTTAACATAAATTAATATGTTCTTATGGCTATGGTTCTTTTTAGGAGAAATCAAAAATGGAAAAGTATCTGGATTCCACAACTGGATTCGTTTCTACTTTCTGGAGAAACAGGGTGTTGTTGATTATTTCAGCCACAGCTACGATGGTCCGGTATGTTTCACTGGAGAAAATGAATACTCTTCCATTATTGGGGAAAAATTAACCCACTTGGGGAAGAGAAGAAATTCCAATTCAGCTGTTAATTCACTGGCACTTTCCACAGGAGGTCAGAGCACATTCCCTGATGAAATACTGTAGGCATACCGTGCATCTATTTGACCTCTCCGTGAAATGCTGAGCTATGATTTCCAACATCTCTTGCTATTGACTGGACATACCTTTGTCAATAAAGCCAAATTCTCCTTATTTAAGGGATAAACAGCTATGCAAATATTATACAGGTCTGCCATTCCTTGGGATAATGGAAGTAGAGGAAAAATAATAACAATAATAATAATAATAATAATAAAAATAATAGCACTAGTCATATTGTCGTAATGCCAGGCTGTTACTAAATATAATGGAGCATATGGGTAGAAAAAAATACACACATCTCAGTCTCTGTCTATCTATCTATCTATCTATCTATCTATCTATCTATCTATCTATCTATCTATCTGTCTGTCTGTCTGTCTGTCTGTCCGTCTGTCCGTCCGTCCGTCTGTCCACCTACCTACCTACCTACCTACCTACCTACCTACCTACCTACCTACCTACCTACCTACCTACCTACCTACCTACCTACCTATCTATCTATCTATCTATCTATCTATCTATCTATCTATCTATCTATCTATCTATCTATCTATCTATCTATCTATCTATCTATCTATCTATCTATCTATCTGCATTTCATTAACAAGGTATCTTGCAGGTTTCTTCCTGTTTTTAGTATTTCATGAAGGCAGGATCACCTGGATTTGTTTCTAATGAAATAACAGTATCATAACTATGACAACACTACTATAAGAAACGTCCTTTAAAAACCCTTTTGCAAAAAAAGCACGAAAGATTCTTCCAGTATATTAATGGTTAACTTTCATTTTATGGGTGCAAGGTTGTAGCCCAATGTTGCAGATATACGGATGTGTATCTCAGCATGGTTAGCAGGGAGGTGTGTGGTTTTGGGCAATAGGAATACCTGCTCCCCCTGCCTAAAACAGATTGCAGAAAATATGTTATAAACAATGGTGGTTCAAAAGAGAGAGAAGAAGAAGGAGAAAGAAAAGGAAACAACTTATACATAATTATCCAGTTGTGACTGATGACACATTCTGGGCACACACAATATCACAAAAATAGTCTTTGACTGGATTCAAGTCTCCAGGGAATGCAATGAGTTAAGTCCACCTTAGATGTTTCTTTGTGGACTCCCTCTTCTCTTAGTAATGAAGAATGAGCTCTTTAAGACTAATGAGAACAACACTGGAGCCTTCATTCATTTTCTCTTCCACTTCTAACATACCCTCTTGTTCTAGGAACTTTTGGGACCCAGCAGCAATTTGTCCTTTCCAAAGAAATGATGGTTTGATTTTTCTCTAGCAGCACTCCTTCCTTCCTTCCTTCCTTCCCCCACTGCACCAGCCTTTTCAAGTCCTCCTTTCCACAGGCTGTCTCATCTTTCTTTACCAAGCTGGACTTTCACGCTACCGCTTTCCCCAGTCCATCTGAGCTTTTCTCCCCTGCTATTGGCTCAGATATGGAGCAGCAAGACCTGTAAGGGGCTTCCATTGGAGCCTTCTTTTTGGCAAACACTGTGTTAGCATTGCCAGTTGGTAAGGCAAGTCAAGACCAGATGACATCTTGGTATGGGATGATTTCTAGATTATCGCAAGGAGCTTGAACCTATTGGGTATTAGTTACTTGTGGGACTAGCCCAAAATGAGGCTGAGATAAACTCATAAATGCCATCCCATCTCACCAAGTCCAGGTGTAATGCTTGGCTATGTTATATTGATAGGCAGATAATCCTACAAATATATCTGCTCCTGTATATATGACTGTGTGTACTTATATCCACTCACATACACTTGAAATATGTTTAAATAACTATTTTGTTCCATGTTCATGTTGTTATCTCTGTTTAGTGGTAGGGCTGGCCATGGTCACATGTTAATATCCATTGACTATGTTGGAACTCTTAGATTATGAGCCAAGGGGATTAAGAGTTAGAGGGTTGAGAAGAGTTTGGGAATTTTTCTCTCCTGAGCTTTTCTTGGGCTGGTTTAGGCATTGGCCATCATGTGACTTATTTGAATTGCTGCTGTGACATTTGTCACTCTATTGATTATCAGGGTTGATTTGGTTGACCTAACTGGCTAGGCGGGTGTCCCTTTCCTCCCTCTGTGCAGCCAGAAGTTGCATGCCCATTGAATGAGGACAGTTATCTCAGATAGAAGGAGTGTACTGATCTTTAGTCAAGGGCATACAAAACGACATTGGTGGCCCTACTGATCAGCATTATGTACCAGTGGGAGGTTATGTGGAGGACACATTGAACCCTACTTGCCATATGACAAATATTTTCCTCCCTTCTCACAAAATGTGTTTTCTTTGCCCCACACTGCTGATAGAACATGGTATCCCTCTTATATGTCACTAGTCTTTACAAATAGTCAGATATCATCAAGCTGGGTATAGGAATTTGTGGTTTGTATGGCTTCACAATGCAAAACTCTTCCTGGAAATATTTTATTGTTGCAAACACTGTAGATCAAAGCTCTTGGAAAATTTCCAGCATATTTTTTTCTCTCTCCTCCCTTTAGTGGACCTCATATCCAGATGTGCTGGGAATGCAGTTCAACTTTGATGGATTTTACAAACAGGTTGGAAGTGCTTTTATTGGAAGCAGTCCTGAATTTGAATTCGGACTCTATTCCCTGTGTTTCATTGCTCGGCCTGGAAAAGTGTAAGTATATTGTTAGGGCCAAGAGTTATTTTCACAGCAGTTCAAATGGGAAGATGAAGTGCCAATAAAGGATGGTCTGGAAGCCAATGCATGTTTTTGATATGCTACTTCCCATGTATCAAAAGTGAAACTATTCACATTCTGAATGAAATTCCTTCCAAGTGAAAGGAACGCTTCAATCCATTCAATTGTTCTCAGGAGCAGAGCTGGCAAGCCGGGTTATGAAACAGCAATGTTCTTGCATCTACTGTATACTCCCTAACATCTGATATGAAAAGGTCTGTCACTTTTGAAGACAAAGGTTTCATTTAGCTATCTTAGTCAATAGATGGTAGTAGACCTAGCCTCAAATTAAAGTCTGAGCAAAGTAATGGCCATTAAAATATCTCAAGATCTTGGTTCAAGGTAGAGTAAAAGTTCTGAATTTTCCCAGTAATGTTCAGGCAAATGACCTTTAAGATTTAGGAGTAGCACATAGTACGCCTTGCAGAATTTAGCAGCCTCAAGGCATGAATCGCATCAGTGGGTTCATTCAAGCAATTTATTAAGGTTTGTTCCATAAACAATCTTATTCATGGGAGATCTTCTGAATTCATACTTTTCATGAAGAGGTTTCCAAGTGGTGAACCAGACAACATTCATAAAGGTGGTGCTATAGAGAACAGGTGGAATTGTTGATGGTAAGGCTTGATTCAGCTAGTAATTTGACTCAACTGTAGTTTATTCCCAATAATTATCTAGAGCTTTTATTTAAGAAAGATGATTATATACCAGTTTTCTATCCTTCAGGTGTCATCTGAAAATTGGAGGCCACAATCTGGATATCCAAACTTGGGACAAATCCACTTATGACAATGGCAAAAAGTATGTTGCCACAGCTTATGCGGTTACCCCTTGAGGTTGCGAGATTAAAAAACAAAAAAACAAAAACCACCCTCCTGAAAGACCCAGAAACAATCCACAGAACATCCAATGTTAATCTCTGTTCATGCCATTTCACAACCGCTGTATATTGTATGTGTTCTTTGATCTTTTAATGTGGTACTTTACTAGTGATAGCTGGAATGGGTCATAGTGAAAAGACATTACAAACCTACAAGTCTTTGGCAGACTATAGTTCAGCCAGAAGGCATAGGTAGCAAGTAACTTTTTTTCGGGAGATGGCACACGTTTTGCATAAAATAAAAACAGAATGGAAAGTGAAATAATGTTTGGTTAAAAAAATGAACAATGGAGAGCAGGCAGGAACATTTCTAAAATTACCTGCCATTGTCTTTTTCTTGAAAGAAACCTGCTTTCTATTTAGGCAAAAAAGAAAGAAGAAACTTTGCAATAAGTTGAATGTATGTGTGTGTGTGTATGCACCCACACATATACACAACAAAGACACACATTTCATTCATTTATTCATTCATTCACAGGCTGTTTAGCAAGAGTGGCTACTCAGGTAACTACTCAGAAATGGGGACAAGAAGGGGAAGAGAATCTAAATCAGTATTCAATATAACTGTATGAAATATGAAAACAGAATATTTAAGAATGGTACTTAATTTCCTGTTTCTGATCCATTGAGCTGCTCTCTGATTTCTTTTTTTGGTATATTGTTTTAAAAAACAAAACCAGTTCATATGTACTTGCCAAACCCTCTTGGGTTCTTTGACTTCCTTCCCTTATACTGGCCAGCTTCTAAGCAGCATTAAAATTGAGAAAACTAAGAAATTTCACTAAAAGCTTAACATCTGTGTTCAAAATGTGGCTGAGCCATGGAGCAAATGACTAGTCTTTGATTAAACCACTATTTCCCAGGCCTTTGATTGGTCATATGGAGAAAATGGTCTCCTACCTACCTTACAGGGCTGTTGTGAAGTTGTAAAAGGCTGATGGCAAAAAATGTATAATAAAATGCAAAATATCATATATCAATAATACAATGCTTCTGTATGATTTGATTAATAAATCTTTGTTTGAGTAACTTATTTTTAAAACAGCAATTATGATGTTTACATTATCCCCAGTAGTGATAGTATATCTTTCTAGAGATATGCATACGTTTCAGCTCTACAGTTTCTTCAAATTTTCTTTCTGAATCCGGCAGAGTTTAATTGTAGCATTCAATTGAAACTTGATAAAATGTCCAATAAATTCAGTGGTGAAAATTGTGTCCTATTTGACTGATTCTATGGCATTCCAGGTCTAATCTCAGTAAAGATAAATATCTAACTGATCTGCGGAGATCAATTTCAGTTCAAAAACCAAAGATTCACAAGTCTCTATTTCTGAAGCTGCCTGTCATTCCAATTGCGCTGATAGAGTAAGTAACAATTTCTAAGAGGACATTTTCAGACAAAAGTTTGCCAGCAGATTGGGTTTTGAGAATTTAAGTCATTATCAAGCAGCTCAAAATAATTATTGAGGAGAAATTCACTCACTACAAACTTTAGTTTTAATTTGCTTAATTTCAGATTTTCAGATAAATACACAACCAAAACAGGGTCACCTTTGGAATTTCATACCTATCCGAATTTTGCAATGAAGTTGCTTAATAATACATCCTGTTATGACACCTTTAACGCCATCAAAGAACAACATCTGCTTAACCCAGGTCCTTGGGAAGGACTTGGTGGTGCAGTGGTTAGAATGCAGTACTGCAGGCTACTTCTGCTGACTCCTGGCTGCCAGCAGTTCGGCAGTTCAAGTCTCACCGGCTCAAGGGTGACTTAGCCTTCCATCCTTCCAAGGTCGGTAAAATGAGGACCCAGATTGTTCGGGGCAATATTCTGACTCTGTAAACCACTTAGACAGGGCTGTAAAGCACTGTGAAGCAGTATATAAGTCTAAGTGCTCTTGCTCTTACTCTTGCTAGGTGGACAAAAATACCAAATCCAGAGACCATCTGGCTGACTGTGCACCCAACCCTTAATAATACAATAATAATAGATATTAGAAAAAAACTCTGCACTAGAATTTCTTGAAAACTATTTGCCAAGCTGAACTGCATTCGGGAAAACTGGAAATTAATATTTATTTGCTATGTATATGTAGGGATGTGGGTCTATATATATGTTGTACATAGTATGTTTAGGTGTGTGTCATGTATATGTTTCACTTTGAGAGCGGGCAACTAAATTTCATTTTTTTATGTGTGCCATTGTGCCCACAATATAAAAATGACAATAAAGGTTATTTATCTTTTATTTAAATCTGTGGACATGAAGCCTTATTGTAAATGAAAAACCCTATAGTAGAAACAGACACAAACTAAAATCTATAATACAAGCTTTTTTTTTTTTTTTAAATCAGGCTAGTAGAAAAGTGAAACAAAATTAATATAAGAATGGAAAATGAGGAAATGAATGAAACCAAAATATATGGATTCTTTTCTTGAAAACCTCCAGTGATGATGGAGCACCCACAACGTCTGCAGGCAAGTTGTTCCACTGATTGTCTATGGAAATTCTCAGTCATCCAGGTCATGGTTGTCCCAAAGGCAGTGGTGGGATTCAGCCAGTTCGCACCACTTCGGGAGAACCGGTAGCTAATTTTTTTGTTGCCCAGGCCCAAAATGGACTTCCAGAAGTGGCATCCACAGAGAGAACCAGTTGTTCACATATTTGAATCCCACCACTGCCCAAAGGTGCTTTTTCAAGAGGCAACTGGACTTTCTTGTTTTTCTTTGAAGACATTTTGCTTCTCATCCAAGAAGCTTCTTCAGCTCTGACTGGATGGTGGGGAATGGGAGGATTTATATTGCTTGCAGACAGCTGATCATTTGCATTCTTTTAGAGAGTCATTGAGGCCATGTGGAGGTTTACCTGTGTCCTCGGAGTCACCTGAGTAGTGCAAATGTTCTTGGCTGCAGGATGTTTTCTGCCCTGTGTCCCTTCACTGTTGAACACAGGCACAGGCTATTGGGGATGAGTCTGTGTTGTCTGCATCTCAAAAAGCACAAATGGTTCCTGTAGTCTGCAATGTTTTCTGGAAATCTCTTCATACTCCTTTCATACTCCTGCACCATTTGAAGGGTGTTCATCCCAAAGTGCATCGCTAAATATCTATGGAGATTCTCAGTCATCCAGGTCATCATTGTCCTAAAGGACAACCTGAAAAAGCACCTTTGGGATGAACACCCTTCGAATGGTGCGGGAGTATGAATGGATTTCCAAAAAACATTGCAGACTACAGGAACCATTTGCGCTTCAGTTTGAGATGCAGACAACACAGACTCATCCCCAACAGCTTGTGCCTGTAGACCAAACTAGCCTACTCGTTAACTGCACACCCAGATACGTGATGCTGCTAAACACCTCCACAGGTGAATCATTAATACATAGAAGTGTGTGGCTGTGCCTGCCTTTTCTGAAATCGACAATGATCTCTTTAGTTTTTCCTACATTTAAAATGAGGCTGTTTTTATTACATCAGTTCAACAAACCCTCTATCTCCTTGCGGTAAGCACCCTCATTGTTATCCTAAATAAAGCCCACTACTGTTATATCATCTGCATACTTCACAATATGGGTGGTGGCAAACCTTGCATAACAGTCATAGGTCAACAGGGTGAACAACAGAGGACTTAGGTCACAGCCCTGAGGGGAACCTATGCTCAAGAAAATGGTGTTAGAAATATTAGTCCCAACTCTATTGGTACTCTATTCTCCACTGCACCTCCCAGCTTCTCAGTGTAAGAGAGGAGCAGCAGCAAAAGCAGCCTCCAGGGTGGATAGATAGAACCAATGTATGCATGAAAATTGCAGCAGCTTGAATACTAGCCTAGCGGATGCTGAGCTTCAAGCTGGAGGTGCAGAGAGCTGAGCTATGAGCGGTTTGACAGATGGCTCAGCTGCAACTGTTTCACAGCAAAGGGGTTGGCCTCCCTTCACCATCTGCCAGGGGGTCACAGGTGACACCCAAACATTGGGGTTGTGTGTGGGAGGGAGCTAGAGAGTGATCACACAGACAGAAAGGGAGATGCCAGGGACTGATTTATAGGCATGCATTTGTTGGGCTCAACTGGACAGTTTGCTTATTCCAAAAGATTCTACATACAGTTTACAGCTGTGGCCTGTGTAAGCTTCCTGAGTGGAGTGGAAAGGGAGGGCCATGGACCTCTGGCTGAAAGCACATTGGGCTGGTACGCATGAGTATGTGGCAAGCTGCCCATAGGGCACAGACCATATACTGACAAAGTGCTTAGCTGACTTATTGGCCAAGCCTCTCTGAGGCTCTTAGCATGCAGGGTCTGACTTTTGCCAAATACCTCTGTTTTGCTCAGAGGTCGGTCTTCACATAATGAAGACACAATGCTTTGAGGGAATGCTGCTTATAAGTAGGGAGTGCTTAGTGACTAACTGCTTTATTAACAACTCTATAAGTCCTTTTGCAGCAGGAGCACAAGAGAAGAAAATGAAATCACATCATGACATCATCATGCAAATTGTGTGCCACAAGGCATAGGATGTTGGGGTGCAGCTGATGCAAATTACATAATTTGGGCTATTGGTATGACTTCATCATGATTTCTACCAAAAGCCTACCCTGTGATACAGATTAGGATATAATTGCACAACACACTGTGTCATCTTATTAGAAAATGAGGGTGCTCCCATCTTACAATGCTGTGTGGCTTTTTATCTACCATCAGTGGCTTTCCCCACATTTAACCACATCATCTGAATGTGGAGTAGTAACCATTTCCAGTTAATATAAACTAGAACTGAGCATATTTTCAAACCTCGACTTGTGTTAATTGGGAATAGCCGCTCTTGAGTTTAATCAACATCAGTACAATAGGAAAACCACCAGTTATGATTAACTAACCTCACAGGATAAGGATGAGCTGTGGTGGCCCAATGGTTAGAATGCAGTATTGCAGGCAAACTCACTGCTCACTGCTCACTGCCAGACGTTTGATTCTGACCAGCTAAAGGTTGACTCAGCCTTCCATCCTTCAGAGGTCAGTAAAGTGAGGATCCAGATTGTTGGGGGCAATATGCTGACTCTGTAAACTGCTTAGAGAGCATTGTAAAGCACTATGAAGTGGTATATAAGTCTAAGTGCTATTGCTTAGTGCTAGAGGTTGGCAGCATCCAGATTTACATCCATCGGTTAGAATAGCTTAGTGTATCATGAGAAATGTTCAAAAAGTTGCATCATTTCTCAGGATTATAAAGCCCTAAGTATCATGTGCTGGCTGCAAGGACTGGTGTGATATGTTTCAGTAGGAATATTATTCAAATCCTTCTTCCTAGCCTCTTGTGTTTTGTGATCCTGGGCATACAAAACATATTGGAAAAGAGATGCTTCTGGCAATTCCAAGAACAGCAGAAAGCAGAGGCTAGAAAATAGAGACCTTTCTGAGGCTAGGTAGCAATCACAGTGGACAGAATAGGCTTAGATAAATCAACACTATACATGGATCACATTTCATCTACAGAACAATGTTGTCAGTTCTTAGAAGTCATACCAAACCACATTTCTTCTTTACTACTTCCTCATATCCGCACAGATGAATAGTCTTTGTGGTTCCCAGCAGATTGTTTTTCATTACAAAATGTGGGCTGTTTGATTTCACTAACAACAATTCATTGACAATATCATTCTTTTACTGATAATGAAATGCATTTACTTCCCCTTCCCCAATCAATCTGACATACACCCTTCTGTTGGAAAGGAACCACAGCAATGTTTGGCAGAGACCATGTTTTAAATCCTGGCACTCTGTCTTTAAGGCCCTGCTGTCCATCAGAATAGGCCATTCTGAGTCACCAGCATAAGTCGGCTTCTTATTTTGTTTAGAGTTCTTTTATATATTCTGGCAATAATAAGAGACAGGAAGTAGAGATTGGCTGTGCTGTGTGCTTTTAGTTTTTTTCCCCCTCAGGTAGGCATTATAAGGTTTGGGCAGAAGGGGGAGGCACCGTGCAATTTATGTATGCATTTATGGGAAAGTGTAAAGATGAGGACAATCTAATTCAGCCATCATTTTCAGGAGTGACTTTTTCAGTGCAGTGACTTGAGAAGAGAGGGAGGGGCAGAGACTGGCGAGTGGATTGTTAGACATCTGTTGCCAGTGGGGGAGCTACCATGGGGCTCCCCTAGGGTTGCATCTGACAGGGGGAGCTTCATATCTCAAAGGGTTTGTCCAAGCATCACACCCCACCTGAGCGCAGCAAAGTTGGGGAATTTAAAAGGGTGCTGAAGCCAACCCTTCCCATGAGTTCCTTGTTAGTTGTGTTTAGTTAATGACTTTCCAACCGAGCATCTGGGTGATAGTTGGACGGTAGTCCCTATAGGTTGCTTCCTGGCACAGCTTGGAAACAGCAGAAGGGGCTTCTAATGAGAGATGGCTGGTCCTGAGAGGCATATTCTTCTCTAAGTAGGGGGCGGTGAAACCCTTTCTGCATATTTTGGCTCAGAATGACAAACAATTCCTACCTACCCTTCAACTGCAATTCTAAACAGTATTGTTACAGCCAATGACGCTAGTATGACATGACTAGAACTTGAGAGTAGGTGATGGGGGAGATTTAAGAATTTTGCCCTGGGAATGGATCCCAGGGCAAATGTCAGAAGTGATGTCTGAAACCCTCCTGACAGCATCATTTTCAATGTTGGGATTAATACTTGGCCTGAATTGTTCAAAGAACTGTACAGGGAGCAGAAAAATTTGCCAGGGATTTTGGCAGTTGTGAGGAAACGGTAGTTTTCCCAGAATGAATGACCCTTGACAGAATAGAGGAAGAAGTTTAATTTCCCATGAATGCAAATATCAGTTTAGTAATACCACAGTCCCTGTAGAAGGCTAAGAGCATCAAGCCAAAGCAATAGATATGGGCATGTTTATGGGCATCAAGTCTTGACAAATAAAACATGGTGTTTCCTGATTTCCAGTGCAATTTTTTTTTACAGTGGAAGATAACCCATGAGTTTTTAATCTATGTGGATGACAAAGTGGAACCATTATAAAGTGGATATATTTGGCAATTAAAGCTAAGAATCTACTCCCCTCCGCAATACCCTTGGAGAAGATAATGGGGATTTATATATTTGAAGATAAGGGTAGGGAATTATATACCAGATATATAATATACCAGATGGTACAGATGGTCCGAAATATGGCAGCACAGGCAGCAATGGCCTAATGCCCATGTATCATCATTTCTCTGTGAGCTGCACTGGTTACTGGTAGGCTTCTGGGTGCAATTCAATTTGGTTGCTGGTTGTCATGTGTAAAGCTGTTCATGGCATATGGCTTGGTTATTGGAGGGATCACTTGTCTCCAATAGTTTCTGCATATCCAGTGGGGATGCCCTTAATCCCCTCAGTTAAACAAAGTCACCTAATGAGAGGCCCAAAGTGTGCTTTCTCTATCACAGCACCCGCCCCCAATTTGCGTGATTCCTATCCTTCCAGGCTTCCACAAGTCTTAAAAAAATGACTTTGCTCCCCGGTGTGGGGTTTGTCAATCCTGGTGATTGTTGTTGGGCTTTTTTTTGTTTTTTTGGGTAATGTGTTACAGTTTTATTCACACATATATTTTTGGTTCCTCTGTTTATGTTTTTTTTTTGGTTTTTTTTTAAAAAGGTTAACTATGTAAGCCACCCAAAATCATTCGGGAGCTGGGCAGTTCTAAAACTAAACAAAGAAATAAACAAACTTGATAGCAACTAAAAGTTAGCAAAGGGAAACAGAAAAGAAATATAGAAAACTCTCATTCCTTGCTGTCATGTAGAACTCATGTGGATTTTTGTAGCCATGATCAGGCCACCCAACAGAAGCAGACTTTCATATTCTAGTTCCCTTTAGGATTTCATTGTGCTTTATAATTCCCAAATTAACCAAAAAATATGCACCATCTTTGTTCACTTTCTCTCTCCCTTTGCATGTGTATCTGTGTTTTGTTCATTCTCTGAATGAAGGGAATTTTAGCCTAATATATGGGTTTATGTGTGCTTGGTTGTTTGTTTCTTCATTAGATCTCACCATCTATTTTTGACTATGAAGTTTTTGTCTCCCATGTCAAAAAACATTCTGAGAGTGCGCTAAGTCCCCGTGTTAATGATTGTGGCTTTAACATGGCTAATGTACAGTCCCTCGATTATATTCTTCCTCTGTTTGAAAACATACTCTCCTCCCCCTCCACCGCACACCAGCCTAAGTAGTCATCAGAACTGGACCAGTCTCAAGTTCAGAATAGGACAAGCAGAGTTTAGGATGCCTATCCACACTCTGAAGTGATTTTTTTTAATTTGCACCTTGTTCTTTTTCATGCCTGTATAAAAGCTGGACAGGTATACTCGGTGCAAGTATAGCCAATAAACTGACTGATTGGGTATGAAGGTTGCAGATATGCTGTTGGCCTTGTCAAGAATTTATTGAGATGAATCCAGGCTGATGCAGCTTCCATAATGTGAGGCCAAAAGAGGTTTTCTGCCTGCTCTGACACTGATTTCAAAAAATCTGGTTATATTAGATGCTAATCCTGGAGCCCTTTGGGATGTTATTTAATCCTTTCCAGTAAATGATATGGCTCTAATTACCCTGATGGGACTTTGGGCACATATGGTAGTATAGTCCATAGCTAGCATCTATCTATTCTATTATATCTCTATCTATCTATCTATCTATCTATCTATCTATCTATCTATCTATCTATCTATCTATCTATCTATCTATCTATCTATCTATCTATCTATCTATCTATCTATCTATCTATCTATCTATTATCTATCTATCTATTATCTATCTATCGATCTATCTATTATCGATCTATCTATTATCTATCTATCTATCTATCTATCTATCTATCTATCTATCTATTCTATCTATCTATCTATCTATCTATCTATCTATCTATCTATCTATCTATCTATCTATCTATCTATCTATCTATCTATCTATCTATCTATCTATCTATCTATCTATCTATCTATCTATCTATCAATAGAATGAGAAAAGCCTATGTAGATTTATATACTATAATGCATGTGGAATGAAATAATTGAAAATAACAATAATTCATGTTAAGGGCAGAAGTCTAATTTCTTCTATGGGATTTGAAAAACTTGCAAAATGTCTTTATTTGTAGGGCTAGAGTAGCGCCAGTGTCAATTTTATTTATATATTTATTTCTTTGCCTGACTCCAAAAGGCCTCTGGGCGATTTATAATTTTAAAATAATGCATAATATAAAAAGACACATACGAGTGGCCAGACAGAAGCACACTAAAAACAACACCAACAAATCACCAGGTGCTCCACAAACACTTTAACCATAAGCTTGGGATTAGACCGAGATCTTCAGAAATTATCAGCTCCACAAGATAGATTCTTCTTCTTCTTCTTGTGCCATATCCGTTATCGGACGTTGGCGATCATGTTGGCAATCCTGTTTTTATCAGCAGCCGCACGAAAAAGTGCTGCTGAGTTTTGTCCAAACCAGTCCCTTAGATTTTGAAGCCATGATGTTCTTCTTCTGCCTGGACCTCGTTTGCCTTCAATCTTTCCCTGGAGGATTAAATGGAGTATGCCGTATTTTTCTGGGTGTCGCATCACATGTCCGAAATATTCTAACTTTTGTTTTTTAATTGTTTTGATGATTTCCCTTGGCTTTCCCAGGCGTCTTATCACCTCCTCATTTCTGATTTTGTCCACCCAGCTTATACGTAACAGCTGCCTGTAAATCCACATTTCAAATGCTTCTAGTCTCTTCAGGTGGCCTTCTGTCAGAGACCAACTCTCTACTCCATAGAGCAGGATAGAAAAAATATAGCATCTGACAAGCCTGATTTTCAGTCTTAGGCTTATGTCGTGACTGCAGAAGACCTTTTTCATTTTGAAGAATGCTGTTCGAGCTTTCTCTATCCTTGTCTTTACTTCAGTGGTCATGTCCCAGCTTTCATGTAAATTAGAACCGAGGTGCGTGATCCTTTCAACTTTTTCTAGTGGTATTCCTTCTGAATTTATTGGTGGTAAATTAATGAGTTGTTTGCTGACGACCATGATCTTGGTTTTTGAGGTGTTAAGCTTCAAGCTGTATTTTCCAGATATTTCAGTGACTCTGTTGATGAGGAGCTGAAGGTCTTCATGCTTACTGGCAAGCAGAACTGTATCGTCAGCATATCTTAAGTTGTTGATCCAAACACCGTTTACTTTGATGCCAGCATCGATGTTCTCCAGTGCCTCGTTGAAGATTGACTCAGAGTAGATATTGAACAACAGTGGAGACAGAATACATCCCTGTCTGACCCCTCTTCTTATTTCTGCATCAGCTGAGTATTTTTGGCCTAGTCTCACATTTGCTACCTGATGCCAATACAGATTCTTTATTATTTGGATGTCTTTGTCATCTAGTCCCCCTTGTTTCAGGATTTCTAATAGTTTGCTGTGTCTTATTTTATCAAAAGCTTTTTCAAAATCAATGAAGCACATGTAAACACTGTGATTGACATCTCTACAACGCTGTACAAGAACGTGAATG
Source organism: Azemiops feae (assembly GCA_023970755.1). NCBI lineage: Eukaryota > Metazoa > Chordata > Lepidosauria > Squamata > Viperidae > Azemiops > Azemiops feae. The sequence continues at coordinate 84,526 of JALGBA010000082.1, read as the reverse complement.
CTGAATAGCGCATCTCGTGTACCAAGATTGTTTCTGAAACCAAATTGTGTGTTACCTAGACGCTCTTCAATTTTGTTGTATATTCTTTTGTGAATTATTCTCAGGAATATTTTCAGGGCATGACTCATTAAGCTTATTGTTCTGTATTCAGTACACTTCTTTGCATTTATTTTTTTGGGGATTGTCACAAAGGTTGATTTTAGTCAATCATTTGGTATCTTTCCTGTTTCGTATATCTGATTGAAGAGCTGCAGTAAAAAAAATTTCCCATTGTTTTCCAGCAATTTTAAAATTTCTACTGGGATATCATCAGGTCCTGTGGCTTTTCTTGTTTTTGCTATTTTTATTGCATGTTCAACCCCCTCCATAGTGATGTTTGGTCCAGTTGTTATACTTCCCATATAGATTGGATTAGGAAAACAACTGCACAGGAATATTAGAACTATACTTTGTTGAGATAGGCTAGTCCAACAGAATTGTACAAGTCTGGTCCTGCTTTATCTCCCACCCTCTTATATCCCACTGGGTATAGGGAGGAGCCTGGCTGAGTCTCTTCCAAGGACTATCTTGCTTTCCAGGACTTAAGGAATGTTTCACCCCTCTTTGCTTATGTAACAATTGTTCTATATTTCTCTCAAGTCATGTTCTTGACTCTTAGAAAACATTTGATAGAAAAGAACCATAAGTATCTCCAGGAGGATCCTGTTCCAGATGGCAGATGCCGTGATAGAAAAGGTATGTTTCCTTGGTCCAGCAACTTGACAATATTTAACTGAAGGAATCCTGAGTTTACCCACTCTGCCTAGTCATACCAGATGGGCAGAAACTATTGGAGAAAGCATTTTCTCAAACAACCATATTCTATACCAGGCAGGGCTTTAGAGGAGATGACCAGCATCTTGAATGGCACTCAGAAATGTTTAGGAATAGCTGTAGTCTTTGGCAAAAAAAAAATATGTTCTTGCTTGGACTGAAGAAGTGACCAAATGGCCAAGAAGCACAGATGCTTGCTGAGCTGCTGGTTAGGAAATGCTAACAAATAAAACCAGTGAGGATCAGGGAGAGAGGGAAAGGAAGAGAAAGAATTTAAACAGTGGTTTAAAAATTAAGTGCCAGGGACTTGTAATTTCATACTATAACTTGTGGGTTAGCTCACAAGAGTTTTGTGATTGCATTATCATAAATATCGATTTTAGTTACTAAGTATGATAAAGGAAGGGCCTCCTAATGCAGCTTAACTTAAAGCCAAGAATTATGACTTAATAAAAAAAAAACTGAATAAAATGTAGCAGAAGCTTCCAGGCAGAAGTTAACAGTAAATTTAACACGAGCATCCTACATTCTGTTGGGTGGCATCTGGTAATTCCAATTCAGTGGAAATCAGACTTAGTGATGATTATGAAATTAACGGATGTTAAAGTTATAAATACCTGTTTGTTTCACAGTTTGAGACTTTTAGATATGGGAGAGAACACTGCAAAAGCAGATGCTGCACAAGGCCATCACATATTTAGGCGTATGATGTTATCTATGCAATTCCTTCTATGCAACTCTAGGAGAATAAAAATTGATAAAGAAATGTTTGACCAAGATTTCTACTATTTGGGAAAGTTCATATTATCTCAGGCTATCACTTAATAAGGATCTATTAAGAATGAGTTGTGAGCTTTCATGCAAAACACTGACCTGCATTTTATTGTGGCGCAGTGGTTAGAATGCAGTATTGCAGCCTAATTCTGCCGACTGCCAGCAGTTTGATCCTCACCGGCTCAAGGTTGATTCAGCGTTCCATCGCTCTGAAGTTGGTAAAATAAGGACCCAGATGGTTGGGGGCAATATGCTGACTCTATAAACCACTTAGAGAGGGCTGTAAAGCACTGTGAAGTGGTATATCAGTCTTAGTGCTATTGCTGTTGCTATTGATAAAAAGAAAACTCAATGTCTCGGTTAATATTTTTTTGCACATGAGAGATTTTTCCCTGGACTGGAGGAGACGTGGTTTTGTGTGCTGCCTGCATCTCATAGATGGGACTTTGCTTGTTTGTGTGGACCAGTTGCTGGCATGCCGCAGCCCGGTACTGGTCCACGGACCGGGGGTTGGGGACCCCTGTTCTAAGTCATTGTTAGCTTCAGTATGGCAAAAGTACAAAACCAACACATTGCTTATTTGCCATCCATCTGTATGTCCCTGTTATTAATGGTCAATTTAGAACCATGGAAAATAAGCAGCTATTATCTAAGACACAGCACGAAGGAGCCATAGTATTGATTCCGTCATCTCATTCTGTATATCCAAGCTTCAGTTCTTGCAATACTTAACATAGCCTGGGGATATTAAAGGCATCTTGATTCATTGTTTTCCTAGCTGTATCAATGGACTAGCATAGGATCCCTTATTTCCCACGGCAGAAAGTGATTCCATTATATCATTATACTTAGCTCTCCTGAGTCTCTGATTTTTTTTTAATATTAAAATTAATTTCTCAGTCTTCTCAGTCCCCTAAGGCTTTCCATAAGACTCTATCAGCCCTAAAATAGGCACTATACATTTAATTAAACACAGAAAATGATCCAATTCCCCCCTCCCCAAACAAGGAAATCCAGGTCCTTACTCATAGATACAATATCATCTCACCCCTTCAAAAGTTTTGAATACAACCTGTAGTTACTGATTATGGTCCTGATTTTTCCTTCTTGTTTTGGGCCCAGGGAAGGGGAAAAAATCATTTATATTCATTTGTCCTGATTGTAGAGTTTGGGGTTCCTTGTCACAGAAAGGAATTTTCCATTACACATTGACTAGCAAAAAGTTTGGCTTACTTCCCTCCATAGACATTTTGCTCTGGGTAGCAAGTCTGATAAGCAGAAGGCAGATTGATTTGGCATCAGCTTGGTATTTGCATGGGTAGATAAATATCTTGACTAATAAGAAGCTTGCAAAGTGAAGCAAGAGTGGCTGAAATAGCAATAGCACTTAGACTTATATACTGCTTCACACTGCTTTTCAGCCCTCTCTGAGTGGTTTACAGAGTCAGCATATTGCCCCCAAACAATCTGGGTCCTCATTTTACCGACCTTGGAAGGGTGGAAGGCTGAGTCAACCTTGAGCCAGTGAGAATCAAACTGCTGGCCGTTGGCAGAATTAGCCTGCAATACTGCATTCTAACCACTGCGCCACCACGCCGTGAAATAAAATCCACCTGCCGAAACCTATTAACAGTACTCCTCAATGGGTGTTTTCTGACAGCAAGAAAGTGAGGAAGGGGAAGTGGAAAAGAGTGAACAGTGAGAAAGACACATAAGTGAGCATGACAGAGCATCACTGAGAGAGCAATAAAGCAAGAATGATGAGTGATAGACCAAGCAACAGAATGAGAAAAGGCAATGGAGCAGGTGATAGAACATAAAATGATGGAGCTCACAATGGAGCTAATAATGGAGCAGAGGATAGATGGGATGATAGAGAAAAAGTGGAGCAGATGATGGGGTGGAGGACATAGGCAATCATAGAAAGGAGAGGCAATGAAGTCAGTGATGGAGCAGATGATGGAGAGACTGAAAACATGGTGTTGATAAAGCCAATGAGAGAACTAATGGTAGAGTCAGAGCTGATGAAGCTGGCAAGAGAACTGATTGTAGAGCAGATAACAGAATAGGAAAGTGATAGACCAGGTGGTAGAAGAAGAGAGGATGGTGAACTAAGACACGAAAGGGAACATGAAAGAGAAAGTGAGAGAAAGAGTGAGAAATGGGTTATAAAAACAGAGTGAGTTCTAGGTCAAGATGGTATAAGATAGCAGATGAGAAAGTTAGAGAGCAGTGAGTTGGGAAGAGAAAAAGACAAGAGAAACTGAAAGAGCAAGAGACAAGAGAGTGAGAAAGAAAGACTGTGTAAAGGAGGCCCAGCAAGAGAGATAGCAAGAGATTACGAAAGAATGAGTGAGAGAGAACATGATAATCTTGGTGAGGCTGTGGCCTATAATCTGTGGAGTGAGCAGGGGCTTTCTGAAAAAGCAGGAGAGGTGGAGGATAAAACTTGCCTGGTACCTGAGCCCTACTGACCCCAAAAAATCCATCAATCCCTCTCCTTAGTTTAGTCCACTTGCTGTCCTTCTTGCTGAGGCTGAATAGAAATTGGCTGTTGGAGAAGAGACCTCTTCCCGCCAGAGGAACAGCCTGCTAAATCAGGGTCTGCCTGGGCCTAATGATGGGAGTTTTTCTTCTTAGGCAATGCCAGGAGCCTACCATTCATCCCATAGAGCCTCAGCGGGGCTTAGCTTGCTACCCTCCTGGGGAAAAGGAGAGCCAGCAGAGCTCTCCCGCTGTTCAGACAAGACCATTTGGCGCCGCATGCACACAATGTGCATTTTCTTTCCCTGCTATTGTTGTTGGTAGCAAGGGACACATGGGGTGGGGAATAGGGAGGGTAGGCCGGCAGCCGGTTCCTTAAACCGGCTGGAAGCTTGTTGAAAGCTGGACAGGAAACAAAGCAACTCAGAGCAAAGGTTAATGAGGAAACAGCGCTCTTTTGAACAGAAGAACGTGTGGCAGTTATTCCATATGGATACAGGAAACTCTTTCACCAGCTCCTGGAAAGAAGCTTTCTTGTATGTTTGCATGTCTGAGGGGCGAAGGCGGGGGGCGAAATTTTAAAAGATCAGAATTCTTGCCCATACCGTGAACTAATCAAAAATTGTCCTAGGACATTGCATCAAATTTGAACCTAGTGCAATCCAAAGTTTCCGAAGCACCGACTGTGGGAAAGGCCCTCTTAAGTACACACGGAATTACATTAGTTGTTTTGAAAGATACTTTGTGCAGACAATCTAAACGATGTGAACCAGGTTTTCCTGTCCACCTGGCATCATGATCCAAAGAATGAAGCTGACCCAGAAATGAAAAGTTGTGCTTCAAGCGGTCATGCTTTTAGCCAATACTCAAAACCTGGAACTATCCTGGCTGGTGAACTTTGGGTGTTATACTATCAGCGCACCTAGTTAGGACAGTTGTTACATTTTACTGATCAGTACAGTAGTTGTCAACCAGGGAACATGCAGGAAGATTATTTACTTATATTTTGAAATCATAGAAATAGGTATATCAGTCCTTCCTAACTTTCTAACCAATTTTTCTAACTAAAGACCCCAAGGTCCCTTCCCACTCTGTTATTTTGTTATTCTAACTTGCTAGCCTAGAGATTGGGAAAAGTATGAAATATGGAGAACTGCATTTTAATGTGAAAAATTCAAATCTGATTATTTATTTGTTCAGAAAAATTATATGGCTGCCTATCATACCTGGTAATCCCAGGCAGCTCACAATGACAGTCCTAACACCCCTCCCCCCAAAAATAAAAATAACCCCCCTCCAAACTCCATTAAATACATCACTATCATTGCCAAATGAAAATCAAACCAGATTCTTAAATATCTACAGCATTGGATTAAATAGGAACCCCTGATAATTTTTCTCTAGCCTAGCCAATGTTTATTGAGATTATGAATTAGTGATCCTTACAAAAGATTGTAAATCTATGTTCTCCATGTATAGAAATCTACTCCACTCCACTGATCATGCCTGAGTGTGAAGAGGCAATAGGTCCAAGAATTTCATTGTGCTAGACCTGGATTTCAACATCCTATCTTGGATCATGGACTCCTTCTTGTGCTGTTGTTGCCACACTTGCCATATTCATTAGCTCCTCCCCCAGTTCCATCTAGCAGCCAATCAGTATGAGTTTTAGAGAGGACTGGGTACATTCAAAGTGGATCGGGCTATCAGTGGCTATGAATATGGATACCTGCTTACTCTCTTGAAATATAGACAGCATGCCTTCGGTACTGATTACTAGGAAATTACAATGGAAATGGGGCATTGCTTCCAATCCAGGTTTGCAAGCTTCCAAATGCATCCGTCTGATCACTTTGTGATGCCAATCCACGAATAAGTGGGCCTTTGGCTTTGCCCTTGTGTTCTTTCTAGGGTCTTAAACTTGGATTCTGCCAAATGTACATGAATAATAAAAGTGGAAGCACTGGGGGGGGGAAGAAACAGAAGAGAAAACCTGTGGTGTAGCTTTGCAAGATCTGCTCCCTCCCCTGTATGCTCCTTCACCCTTCATGCATGGCCTCTCTGCTGTACTGAAAACCGCCAACTACTCCCCATGGAGGCCAAGGCAGCAGCAGTGGCCTTCGTCCTAATCCAATTTGTCAGGAAGGTAATGAAGTATAAAAGTGTGGATTCAATTAAAAAGGATTTTGATGTAGGATGCAGCCCGTGGGTAGGGAGGGAGAGAAGCCCTACTGTTTGAAAGGGACCATCTGTGCCACCAGGCTGCTGCTTTTGTATTGTCCTGAAAGGGCCACTTTACTTGAGACAGGGTCTCTGACATGTCTCATGGCTGGCCCGTGGAAACTGTCCAATCTTCAGGGAAGGAGGTGGATGTCCTTCAACTCTCCAGAGCCTTGACCTCTTTCTTCCGAGGTCTGTTCTATATTAGTGCAATTGCATCCTCCGAGACCTCCCCAACAGCCCCAAAGGGCTTTGCAAGCAAGGGTGAAACTAGCTAATAGTTCAGTAGCATAACTGAAGCAATTACAGATGTTAATATTAAGAGCCTGGACTGGAGACATGTGCAAAGAAATGGTGGGGAATGAGGTATTTATTTTGATGCCCATCCGTAAAAATGTGTTATTTCACCTCTTGCTCTTGATTGAAACTCTCCTCTCCAAGACTGTGTCAGCCTTTCTGTGCTGTGCTAAGTGTAATATGAAAACAATGTTAGAATGCATAAATATCTATTACATTCACTCTTCATACACTTTTTCTTCTGGAAGTAAAATTTGTATACTACTGCCCTATGAGGCAGGCTAGGCTGATGGACATCGATGATATTTCCTTCAAGGCAATCTTGATTCTTGGCTACTGTGGACACATCTGCATAGCCTTCATGGCAGCAGAGCAGATGAATATTCTTTTTTTTTTTTACTTTCTTCTTAGTCCCAAGATTTAGGCTTGTCTTCAGGAACAAACCAAGAAACCCCCTGCTTAATTTCCAAGCCCAGGCAACTGGGCAATAATTAGTGGTGCAACTCTTACTGTTGTGAGTAAGTGGGCAGAGCCACCCAGGTTGTGGATAAAAGGGTGAGAAGATGGGAGCAACAATTAGAATGGAAGTATGAGCACAATAAGATATGAATAGGCATTGAATAAATATCTCCTTTATTCAAAATGCAAGCTTTTAGTAGTTCCAGCTTGCTTGGGTTCATTTTCAACCTGCGTCTTCTCATTTAGATCCCAACAGCCTTCAGCACCAGACTTCAATTGCATCATCAGAACAGCCTCGGTTTATGATATATGGATCATACTCACAATCAGACTGATGGGTAACCTCTTCCAGTGGCTTCATGTTGACATTAAAAATTAAGGGTGAAAAGCCTGAGTTCTGTGGCACCTCATATACACAAGACCACTAGGATGAACTTTCCCTATCCCAAACTACTGTTGTTCACTGAGAAAGGACTGGAATCACTGGACACAGAGACATTAATATCTGCAGATGGTCCAGAAAGAGACCATGGTTGATGATATTAATGGTAGTTGAGATATCTACTAGGAGAAGAATGTGGCTACTGTCCCCATCTAAGTCCAGATAAAAGTCTTCGATTAGTGTAACAAAGCAGCTTCTATCCAATGTCTAGATAGGACCAGGCAATCTAGTTTTAGGGTATTCTGTGTTATTAAATGCCATGAAATTTTCCTATCAATGCAGTTTTTACATTAAAAATGGAAACAGTCTTCCCCATTCACATGTGCTTCAATGTGCTGGACTTCTGCTATCTTAATTCACACAAACACAGTCTATGAGGAGCTGATTTATCTGTCTTTTAAGACTACTAGGTGGGACAACATCAAAGTGGGTTCTTGAAAATGCCCATTAGTATCTTGGATAGATAAAAGAATTAGTCCACAAGAGTGTAGCTTTGATTTGCTCTTATGGGACAGAATAGCCTTGCGGTTTGACTTAATTTTTGCTGAAACTGCTTAATCACCTTCTTGCATTTATCTAGGTCAGAATGAAGCTAAGACTTAGAAGAGAGCATTTATTCCTACCGTTAAAATCTCTAGCTATCTATTACTGTTAGTGGGGGAATTCTTGCTGGAGCAAGATTGATCCTTAGACATAATAATTACTTGCCAAATTTTGACTTCAGGTCTCAGAAGGCTGGCCTAAGTCTTAGTCATGCATTAGGAACACATCTAGGGCAAAAACTAGAAAAAGGAAAACAACACCATACTTTTTCACAAGTGGCCAAGTTGGAGGTAAGACCTAGCTGCACTTCATACAACTGTGCTACTGATTTAGCAACAAATAATTTGATTGCAGCAGGAATGCCATCATTTATGATTAAAAGTACACCTAAAAGCCAACCTTTATTGGGAACAGAAATAGCTGATTCCAGGATAAGTGGAGGTGAATACCTCCATCACAAATAATGCATGGGCATTAAAGAATTTCTATGTGTTAGGTAGTAACTATGTCTTGTAAATAGTTGTAAAACATGTATACTTTGCATGATTATCTATAAAATCCTCTTTCAAGCTAAGGAAAGGCATAGGCTTTTGGGGTTTTTTTTGAGCAGTATTCTTAACCTGCTCCTCTAAGATATATATGTATTTAAATATTTCAAGAAAATACTGTGTTATTTTTATTTTGTATTTTGACCAAAGATGAAATTACTATTCTAGACAACTTAATTCTATATATATCTTTAAAATATCTAATGTATTGCAGATAGAAATATATAAATAATTGGATGTAGCAAATAGAGTGAACAAGGGGAAAAGAAATATAAGCGACAAAATACAGGTGGGTTACTAGCAAATCTAAGAAAAGCATTTGGCTAATATATCCTAATATATTATTAATGACTTAAGAGTGCTATATAGACATTTCAAACTCAATTTCACATCAAGACATGTCTCCATTAATGTATTTGATTAGCACAATATTTGATTAGCACAATAATAATGAATTAATGGAAAAGGGGAAAAAAATGCACTGGGAAATTACTGTTGCTAAATGTGTCAACTATATCTCCAATTAAAATAGGGATTCTAGAACCCCACTCTTACATATTGTACATGATATACATTTATGTAATCCAGTTATCTGTGTAGCATTTGTGCATCTTCATACTATTGGGAAATGCTATTGTTTTTGTTATTTGATAATTGTCCGTCCTTGGGTTTTTCAGTAGTTTCTAATATTATCATTTCAGGTTTACGGGAAAAACACAGAAATAATTAACAATTGAGAGGTTACGCCTAGACCAGTGCATCTATTGGCCAAGACAGTCTCTTTAGACTAGGGGTCTTCAAACTTGGCAACTTTAAAACTTGTGGACTTCAACTCCCAGAATTCCTCAGCCAGCTAGGGCTGGCTGAGGAATTCTGGGTGTTGAAGTCCACAAGTCTTAAAGTTGCCAGGTTTGAAGACCCCTACTTTAGACAATTCCATTTAAGATCAATCTTATCTACAGTATATGCCAGTGGCGCCATGTCTAGATCAACAAAATATCTATGAAAGTTGCAGTCGATACACAGAGATCACATTCAACATCTGACTCCTCTGCTGAAAATGGATCTAAAAGACCATGTTACTTAGACCCAATCTTGCATTTAAATCTTCCCCAATAATAAAATAAGCAAAGTGAACTGTTAAATATTTTGCCAGCTCTTATCCAGATTTCATGACCCTCATTTCATTGTATCAATTAAAAAAAACAGAGTTAACATGCAAAGAGCAACTGCATATAATCTGTCTGATGATAACATCCAGAGTGGTGCTGTGTATACCCCATTATAAAAGCACAAATTCTCTTGATATGCCCCATGTTCAGTAAATCTACAATTCTCCATATATAGAGAACTTCCAAATGTTTAGTATATAATCCAACATCACATTCACTAATATGGTGTAAATATTATTCTTTCCAAGAGTATTTTACACTTCCAGCATAATGAAGCTGACAAACTCTTTAAAACAGTAAATAGGAAAAAAAACTTTTATTGAATTAATCTCATTTTAAGACCATAAAAACATACAGCATTTAATACATTTAAGATGCTCAAGCAATGATTTGTTATTATGGGGTATTCTAATTCTTGCAAGTAATCACAATTGACTTTAATGATGCTCTATTTTCACACATGCCCATTCCAAATATTCTTCACAATTTAATGCTGGAAATGCAGTTGAATTATGACTAAAAAGAGGACTGAAGGATCACTGTAGTGTTAGGGGACTTAATCATTTTGATTTTATGAAAAATAAAAGTCACAAGATATGACTAGTGATAAAGCTGAAAGGTCAGACTGTTAAAACCTCCGTCACCATATGATAACCATAATTGGGGTAAAGAAAATTGTCCCCTGTCTCCAAAACTCCTAACTTGACAGCTGTCATTTGCAAGCAAACAAACATGTCCCACTTATAAACACACAGTTCAGCAGCTCTCGCCACTTAATCTCCAACAGATAAACTAACAGAGGAGAGATTTGGAATTATTTTCAAAATCTTGCCGCTCTGACGAGATTAGAGCTCTGTTAATCTTGCCCAACGAGTGTTTGGGGGATGGTTTAATGAGAATTTGTGCAGGCATAAGCCTGTCGTTAAAATCATTCCCCAAACTAATCTTCCGAGTTGGACAAGATGTTCTTAGGGTTGAAGCTGGGAGCTATGAAATTCTGAATGTTGAACCTCTGCTGTCAGTTCTAGTAACTGAATAATAGAATAACAGAATAACAGAGTGGGAAGGGACCTTGGAGATCTTCTAGTCCCCCCCCCCAAGCAGGAAACCTTATACCATTTCAGACAAATGGCTGTCCAATCTCTTCTTAAAAACCTCTAGTGTTGGAGCATCCACAACTTCTGGAGCCAAGTTATTCCACTGATAAATTGTTCTGTCAGGAAATTTCTCCTTAGTTCTAGGTTGGTTCTCTCCCTGATTCAACCATTGCTTCTTGTCCTGCCCTCAAGGGCTGTGTCTGAAACTCTGATTTTGCAAATGGCACCTGCTCACTTTCCCACTCATGGTAAGATCCTGAGAGAGTTAGATCATCTTCTCTTAACATACAAGAGTTTTAAGAAAGCCGGAGATGTAGAATAATTAGATATAGGCCCAGTTCTCATGGTTTATGTCACTAGTTCAGTAGGGAGAAGTATTAAGTCGGAACACCTAATACAATCCAAACGGCTCAAAAATTATTGAGATCCAAACTAACTTCCCCGATGTACAAATAGCTTGTGCAAACAGATGCTAATAATTTCTATTGGCTTCAGAAACAGATTGGCTTTGCAAAAGCAGGTTTCTTTAGGATCTTCATCTTTCTCATCATTTGACTGTTCACTGCAAAGAGCTACAGAGATGACTTTGGAGAGGGTATGAATTAACAATTTCAAAAATATGTTCTAAACCCACAGCAGAAGAAAACATAAGAAAGAAACTCAAACTTGCTCTAGTTTAGCTCCCTGGAATATAAAAAAAAGGGAGGGAAAACACAGGCTTTCAAGTTTCTACCATAATATTGTGGCCTGAATCAATACAGTAAGGCTCCAGTCATACTTGAGGAATTACATGCAGTGGGATAAGGAAAATCGAAGAGAAATCAAAGGGGAATGAATGGGGAAAAGAAAAGAATGAACGCCAGCTCTTTGAAGTAGGCCCGGTCAGGAAAATTAGTAAGCTTCTTTTGTAGACCCAATAAGGAAGTATTTTTTCAGCTTGTTCTCTTGATTAGTCATTTGTATTTCCAGTTTAATTTTTAAAACATTAGCCAGTTTCTTTTGTATATCTAATAAAGATTCTTTTTCCAGGCATTGTCTTGGCCTGTCATTTGTAGCTGTACTTTTGGTACTTAATTTGTTTTGTCAGATAAAATTTGCTCCACATCTGTCATTTTCTCGTTAACGTATTTTGGACAGTCAGACATCATTATTGACATTGTTGATATTGTAGCTACTAATTTCTGGCTCCATTCTTTGAAGTTCCCCCTTTAATATTTCCAGTGTTAAAATGCTTTGTATCATTTTTTAAATCCCAGTATTAATTGACGTTACCTTGTATTTCTTTCTTTTTTTCTTTCTGCTTAACATTTTTAATCTCCTCTAATGTCCAGTCTGTAAAATCAATCCTTCGTTATGACTTCTAATTGCTAGGATAGCAAAAATAAGTCTGCTTCCCACAAGAGGTTCCTTATTTTTTTATAGTTAATTCCAAATTCTTATAGTAAAATATTCCAAATTTATCCTGACGCTTATTCGAGTTACAACTTTCTTAGATGATAATCTTATTTATCTTTTTGCTGTTTATTTCAAATTCTTTAAGTTCTTAAGCATGCAATTAATCTTTATTTTGTTCAAGTTGAAGACAATTTATTTATTAATGATTTATCACCTGTTGCTTGTGTGTACACTGAGAACTTTTGCACTGGAGAAAAATTCCTTGTGTGACCAACCACACTTGGCCAATAAAGAATTCTATTCTATTCTATTCTATTCTATTCTATTCTATTCTATTCTATTCTATTCTATTCTATTCTATTCTATTCTATTCTATTCTATTCTGTTCTGTTCTGTTCTGTTCTCACCTGATGAAGACTTTTCAAGCTTGTTGTTTTGAAGATCTCTAATAGCTTTAAGAAAATTAGTAGACAATTTTAAAAAGTGATTAGGAAGTATGGTTTGCGAATGTAGTGTCCTTTAACAGTCTCTGCTGTGGCTTCAAGCAAGATGACGACAGATGGTCCTCGACTTACCACAGTTCATTTAGTGACCGTTCAGAGTTACAATGGCACTGAAAAAAGTGACTTATGACCATTTTTCACACTTCCTGCCATTCAGCATCCCCATGGTCGTGTCATTTACATTTGGAAGTTGACAACTGGTTCATATTTATGATAGTTGTAGTGTCCCAGGGTCATGTGATCACCTTTTGTGACCTTCTGGCAAGCAAAGACAATGGGAAAGCCAGATTCACTTAACAACGGTGTTACTAATTTAACAACTGTAGTGATTCACTTAACAAATGTGGCAAGAAAAGTTGTAAAATGGGGCAAAGCTCACTTAATAAATTTCTCACTTAGTTCAGTTTTGGTCATAAGTTGAGGACTACCTGTAGTACTGTAGTCTCCCGGTGCTCAAACCCACAGAAAACCACTGCCCTGTAGTCTCCTTGTGAGGAACAGTTGTGTAAGGACCCACTTCAACTAACCACCCAAGACAGCAGAACTCTTGAAACAGGCATCGTCTCAAAAGGATACTTTTATTGGGGGTCAGTGACAGTAGGGAAGTCAAGGTGAGATCTGGGGACAAACCTGCACAAACGGTATAGTTAAGCTAGCAGTATTCCTCCTCCCACCAAAGTCATAATGTCCATTTGAAATCCAGCCAATCCACAGATGGCACAATGAGCGGGTAACTGGTATAGTTGGCACGCATCTCAAGGTCTTCTCCAGATTTCCTTTCTCTGTAACCGTCTCCCTGATAAGAGAGACACATTCCTTTCTCAAGATGATAGAGACAGGAGAGGGAAAGTAGAAAGTGAAAGTTATCCCAAGCAAAAGCATGCTCCCCCCCCCCAGCAGAATGGCAGGCCCCAAAAGTAGAATAACTATGCAGGGGAAACAATGAGGGTTTGGGGACCTGACAAGTTGTCTATTCACCAGTTCCTTGGTCTTTGCCACAGTCATCAGCTCCTCTTTTGCAGAGGAGGACTTCCATCTTCCATCTTTCCTGGAAGCTGCTGATAGCGAGTAACTTCTGGAGTTCTTTTCATCCACAAAAGTAGATCTATTGTACGGTGAAATAACCGTCAGTGATTTAATCAAGCCATAAAACTGAAAAAAGATACTACCAGAATTGATTCAAACAAGTGAAAACTAAAAACAACAACATCCCACTAAGATAAAGCCTCTTTTGAGTTTAATTCAGTTCTGGTTAGGTCCTTATAATTTTTTTTTCTTGTCAACAATACAGAAGTAGTTTGCCACTTGCTTTCTCAGGATTCTTTTTCTGGCTCCCTAATCTAGCCTACAGCTTGAAATGCCTGGTGGTCTCCCATCCCAGGAGTAATCAGTTCAATCTTGCTTAGTTATTTGAGATCAACTGAATAAAATAAAGGAAAAAGCACAAGTGTTCAAAACTGGGAAAGTGTAAAATGTTGGCACAGAGGGCGGTCCAGTGTCAGTGCCATCCCCCAAAGTACTCCTTCTTTTTTGACACTTTTCTTAGGGAAGATATCTGGAGAAACATTTCAATATCTTAAAGCGTGGGCATGTGGGGGAGGTGAGGTGGGGGGAGAGGGTAGGCTTGTTAAGGTACTTTTGTCACAACACTTTTTAGGTAAATAGATATTAACCCTTGAACACAAGGTAGAAGAGAATAGGCAAAGTGTATAACTCTTTCCTATTTACTAGAACATAAACCTACCTATCCATGTAGTAGGAATTATCTAGCGTTTCTCAACAATTTAAGTCACTGCATGCGGTTTGGGTGGCTTTTCCTGCCTTAGCCTACCTCACAGGGTTGGGAGAGAGGAACAACCCCTGGAGGACAATGGTGTATTTTTGTTTTAAATTGCCACCGTTAGTCCTTCTTAGCTTAATTTTCAGGGTCCAAAGATCAGATCTCCAGTCATGAATCCATTTTAGCTTCCCTCCATTTACATGTTCATCATCAGTTCTAAGAGAATTTGAAGACCCCGTAAAATTGGTGCAACAGCTGAGCCCTACATCCCTTCCGCCCTCCCACCCCCACCAATGCTGCTTTGGGCTCCCTGGTGAATAAGTCCATCAGAAGACTGGGCAATAGCTGGGTTTTTGCTAGTCGTTGTTGCTATTTCTGCTGCCTCTAACCTTGGGTCTTCCAATAACTCAGTCAGCCTAACCCTTCCAGGCAGCCTAAGGCATTGAGAAGTGGGGGGAGAGGGAGGAAGGGGGAAATCCAGCCTCTTTGCAAGGGAAAAGGCCATCTGCCATGAAAACTGACACCTGCTGATGCTGACAGAATCAAAGGCCACTCCGTCGCCACCTCCGCAGTGTGAATAAGCATCCAAAAAGGGATTAGGATGTGGACAGGTCACCCTGTTCCTGGAAGTCCTCCTACACCTCCTTTGGCCTGGGTAGGAAGGCTCAAGCCAGCATTTCAGGCCACCGAGCAAACCAAAATTTTCCTGAAAACCAGAAAGACGAGAAAGGAAATGGGAGAAACCTGACAGCAGGTGGAAGACAGACAGACAGACAGAGAGAGAGAGACAGACAGACAGAGAGAGAGAGAGAGAGAGAGAGAGAGAAGGAAAATTAGAGCAAAAGGTCTTTCTGTTCCACTTGCTACCTGTGCTACTTTTTCCTCCCACCCCTCGTTCTCCGGTTTCAGGGATGAGCAAAGCAGAAGGTGCAAAGTTCCTTGAAACTGGGAAAAGAGAATAAATAGCCAGCTTCCTTGGTGTGTGAACCGGGCTATGGAAAAGGCTTTAACTTTGGGCTCCTTCCCCCAGTCGGAACTGAGATAAGGATCCCCAGATCTGCCAATTTCCTCAGGAAGAAAGTGTTCATTTGCTCTTCATTTGACTCCAGATGCTTTAGGATTCAGTTAATGTGGTTTCTTTCTCTCCATTCCTAGATTAGCTTGGCTAATCTACTGATGATGTTTTTTCTATCCTAAGCCATAATGAACTGTTGCTTGGCTCCAGATCTGTGAGCAGACGTAATGTTGATACTCTGGTGGTGTAAAACAAGGAGAGGTCAGCCTTCGCTTGGTTTCTCAGCCCAAAGTTAAAGCCTTTTCCATAACCCAGTTCATACACCAAGGAAGCTGGCTATTTATTTTCATTTTCTATAAGAACTTGGAATCCCACTAGATTTGGCTTGGTTGCTTGGGAGGTGAAGCCATCTGGCAGAGGATCAGGCACATTAATAGCCTATGACAAATGGTGTTCTCCAGTACAAACCATGATGGTGTCCAAATGTCATTAGATGTGCCATGGTGTCATCATATAAATGGTTTTTGTACACTGCATGGTGGTGGGGATCTTTCCCACTCCCTTCTCCATAACAAGAATAAGGAAGCTTTTGCTTAAGAGCATCTGTGTTTCTGATTGCAGGAACCTAAGCTGCTATTCTCCAAAGCACCTGAGAGCAGGACAAGAAGCAATGAATGGAAACTAATCAAGGAGAGAAGCATTTTAAAATGCTCATTTTGGCCTCTGAGGACTTCAGAAGACATGTCTGGTGACTCAGCGATGGTACCAGCCAGGAAGGCTGAAAATGTAGAATAGAATAGAATAGAATAGAATAGAATAGAATAGAATAGAATAGAATAGAATAGAATAGAATAGAATAGAATAGAATAGAATAGAATAGAATAGAATAGAATAGAATAGAGCTGGAAGGGACTTTGGAGGTCTTCTAGTCCAGGCCCCTGTTCAAGCAGGAGAACCTATACCGTCTCAGACAGGTGAATGTCTAATCTCTTCTTAAAAGTCTCCAGTGATGGAGCGCCCACAATTTCTGGGGGTAAGCTCTTCCACTGGTTGATTGTCCTCACTGTCAGGAAGTTTCTCCTTAATTCCAGGTTGTGTCACTTTTTTTGATGAGGATGTTCAGGGGTTAAGAAATGGGTGATAGTTTTGCCTTGCAGAAGTTAATGAACCAATTTTGCCCCTTGTTTTAACAACAACAATAACAACAACAACAAACCACTACGAACAATATCCAATTTTTATGGCATGATCTGTGGACATTCTGAGAACCATAAAACTGGAGACTATAGTCATTCCCATGCAGCCTAAGATCACAGATTGGATATTGTATCACATTCTATCTATTTCTAAAGTGCAGATAGGGAACAGCTATATCTTGCTGACCCATGATTCCCAGCATCCTTCAGCTTTGGTTGGTCTTCTTAGGGAAGCTGTGAAAGGTAGTTCAGCAACATCTGGAGTTCTGCAAGTTGCCCATCCCTGCAAGTCATAAATTGCATGGAATATAATCCCATTGTTATTGTGAGGGGAGATAAGGGAAATAAGCAAAGGAGATATTAAGGAACTACCCTGAGCCATATATCTCTAGAGCAAACCTGGATCGATTCCTTACTCCTTCGGAAATCAAGTATTCCATGTAATACAAGTTTTAGATATTTCCCCCTTTCTTAATGTTTTCCTCCAAATGCGGGATCCACTGTTTTTCAGATCAACCGAGTATTGATCCATTGGTTGCAATGGGAAATAAGAAATACTTTGGAAGAAGGCAGATCAAATCATTTCTGTACTATTGCTAAGATAGCGGCATAGGTGTTTTCATAAAGTTATGAGGAGTCCACTTGAAGGAGATTACCTTTTGGGGGGCTTATGCACAAATAACCCTCTTTTTTCCTATCAAGAATCACAGGGAATTGGGGAGTGGCAGACAACGGTGTGCACTAGCCTTTCCTTCATATCTGAGGGCACAGGGAAATGCATTGCAGGTTGTTTCCCTAGGAATACAAACCCTGCTCTGCTCACTGGAACTGAGGCAGAAAGAGAGAAAGTATTTGGGAGGATCTTGGAAGAAAACAGAATGTCAACCCCTGAATGGAATGGTTAGCTGGACTCATATTAGTTTTTCTGGGAGGCTTGTTCGAGACCATCTGAGCAGATGTGGGGAGAGGAGGGAGAAGCATCACGGATTAATCTCCTGCCTGTGGTCACTACTAAGCAAGCATTCTGTACTTCTCCCAAAACAGATTGAAATCCCGGCTGATCTGGAGCTTAGGGGGGCTTTGTGGAGCGGAGCTGAGATTTACCCAAATTACAAGCTTGTATCTCGTAATCATTGAGAAAGAATTTATATGCATTGCTGTATCTTGTTTTTAAGTCTCTCTCTCTCTCTCTCTCTCTTTCTCTTTGTGTGTCTGTTGATGTGTGTCTACGCATGTATTTATAGATTGTGAGCCATCCTTCCAACTTGGTAGCCTCCAAATAGGCTAGGGCAGAACTCCTAGCACCCCTACCGAGCATCCCAGCTTGGAGTGATGGGTATTGTATTCCAACATATCTGGAAAGTGTCAGGGTGCAATTCTAGGAACACCCAGTAAGGCTTTCTCAGAAAGACGCTTGTAACGGCATGCTTGCATATAGGCTGGAAAAAAACTTTGGACATTTTTCTACTTCTTGTTTTCTGCAATAACCCACAGGAAAATAGCCTGAGAACTGAATAAACGGCAGACCTTCTTTTCAGATATGAGTTTTAGCCTTTAGTTAGCCTTTAGGTGATGTCTGATTCAATACTTTGTACATAGTCCTAAACTGAAAAGTGCTTTGGGAATTGTGGCTGGCAAGAGAAAGGACCCATGCTTAGCAGTGATGCCTGGGCTTTGCTTGTACCCCACAATATGTTACCAAAGTACAAATCCCTGCAATCTCAGGCAGCAGGGCCAGTGGTGAGAGATGCTAGAAATAGCACTTTGGGAGCGTCAGCCACAGATTCAATATTTCAGATGTAGAAGGTCTAGATTCTGGTTAGATTGAGGAAAAATGATTTTAAAGGAGCAGAATGACTAGATTTAGTAGAAAAGTATTAGTATTAAAGCCATGCATAAATAATGCATGGCTGGTTCTAGTTGCAGGTTGTGTTCATGGATGCCACCCCTTCTTCCTTACTGCCTTTGAAGCTGGGTCTGACAGACAAAGGAAATTTTCCTAAAGCTTAGCATTTGGGATCTAGGGTTGTTCTGTCAGTGCTATTATAAAGCAGCTGCATAATGCATCTCCCATCCAGGAGAGAGAAAGAGAGAGACAGAAAAAAATGATTTGTGGGGTCCTCGGTACTATCTGAGCTTGGTTGTTTTCTTGCAGACATTTCATTATCAAACTAAGTAATGTTATCTACTTTGACAATGAAACATCTGCAAGAAAACAACAAGCTAAGAAAGCACCAAAAGACCCCACAGTTTAAGCCTCGGCTAAAAATATTCTTTTTTATTGACACTGAAATGTATCCATCTGTCCATCCACCCATCCACTCACCTATCCATAATCAATTCATCCATCTGCATGAGTGAGAGAGATCGTAATGATAACTTGAGATACTTCGAGCAATTAGCTTTTTTGGGGGGGGGGAATCCATCTTTTTTTAATGTATACATTTAAATTGTATACTTTTTTTTTTACTGAATAGTTTCTCAGAGCTGTTTTTTTTTTTTTTAAGAACAATTTTAAAACTGACCGGGGAAAAAAACAAACCAAAAGGTTTAATTATTGCTAAGGTAAAAAAAGGAAAGGCACAGTATACAGAAATAAAAAAGGTAAGATTCTATAGAACAGGGCTTTTCAACCAGTGGTTCGGGTACCACCTGTGGTACATTGGCACCTGGCAGGTGGTACGCGACCATCCTAGAAAAGTGGTAGTGGGGGAGGGGAATGAGCTGAACCGGTGGCAGCACCGCACAAGCCTGAGCGAGAGATGGCTGGAGCTGCAGGGCTGTCAGGGCTCAGCGGAAGCGCCAGGATCAGCGCCAGGCTCCAGCTGGAGCTCGGCGCTGATCCTGGTGCTTCTGCTGAGCCCTGAAAAAGCACCAATCAACTGGAATGTTGCAGCATCTCCAGGGTCTTGTGATTTACGTTCAGATGCTTGGCAACTGATTCATATTTATGACAGTCACAGTGTCCCAGGGTCATGTGAAGTGACCAAAACCTTCTGCAACAACCCAGCAGATGGGGGAATAAAAACCAAATACCCCCCCACCCCACCCCCGCTGCCAATCCTCAAGAGAAATGCTCACAACAATGAAAACCTCGGACAGGAGGAAGAGCGCTGCCGGGCAGGCAGGCAGGTGTCTTGCTCGGCTGTGGCTTGGGGGGCACTTTTTTCAGTGCCATTGTAACTTCGAACAGTCACTAAACAAACTGTTGTAAGTCAAGGACTACCTGTACTTTATCACTTTTTTCCTTTTTTTTTTTTTTTGGTCATCAAGTTTTTGACACCTTGCTAGGCGACTGGTGGTCCTCGGATGTTGCCATATCCTAAAAGTGGTACAATGGGTGAAAAGGTTGAAAAGCCCTGCTGTTGAGGAAGTCACTCGGTCCTTCCATGACATCTTTCCTGCCACTGAAATCTGGAATAGCCCCTTTGGCCCAAATCTCCGAGAACTGCATCCAGCCCCATTTCTAATCTTTTCACTGAGGCCATCTGACGGCTAGGGCTGCAAAGACCCTCACGAGGCCTCTTGCTGCTCATCCAGCCGTTCTCCCTTCACAAAACCTTAGCCTTTAATCCCACAATGTTTCCTCCACAGAATTACTTGTGTTATTAGAGCTGATAGCAAATCAGCTGCCTGGATCAGATGTTGCAGGACTGGTGGAGCTTTCCTTCTCCCAGCCACAGGGAAACAGAGGCTCGCGCATCTCCTACACAGGGAGGGAAAAGAGAACAAAAGAGGGTCCTAATTTGCACAGAACATCTGTCTGTGAACGTTTATTTAAAGAGGGGTGCACACCTTTACTCATACTAGATTTGAAACAAAATATAGTATAATTCACTTCATCAGTGGAGACTTGTTGTGGGTATGCCAGTTCAATCTGCTGATTAGGAGATTACGATTCCTAGGGAATTTCTTAAAGTTCCTGTTCTGGAATAGTTCTTTATTGTAAATTCATTCCATACCGCCTTCGATTTATTACTACCTGTTTCTGTTTAACTTTATTAGTCTTTCATTAGTGGCAAATAAAATGGCTCAGGTATGCCTCTCTTATCCTGGGAGACCCACTCTTGCCATGTGGGAGAAGAAGGGTTAGGTCAGGGGTAGGCAACCTTGGCTCTTTTATGACTCGTGGACTTCAACTCCCAGAATTCCTGAGCCAGCATAGCTGAGGGGAAAGGGAGAGGTTTCCAAGCTGAGCCATGCTGGCTCAGGAATTCTGGGAGTTGAAGTCCACGAGTCATAAAAGAGCCAAGGTTGCCTACCCCTGGGTTAGGTGCTTGATTGAGGGACTGAATGGGCATTGAGCTGCTGTCAAATTCCTCAGAGCTGTTTCTCAGGCTTTGGAATCTCCAAGATTTGGAGCAAATCACCCATTTTGGGGAGCACAAGTTTAAAGAACAAACCTTTAGGTCAAAAGTATTTGCATACAGCTCTGGCTGGCTTAAGGGGCCACTGCATAAAAAAGAAAAGGAAAAAAAAATCCAACCAATACCCCCAAATAATAGTAATAAAAAAAACTTAAAAATTGACTCAATCCCCCCAAAGATACCCTTGCATCATCATCACCACGTTTCTTGTTTTCTACGGAGGCTGGAGGCCAACACTCCCCCCCCCCCGCTACCCATTTCTCAAATGTGGCTTCTGGATGCTAAACAATTGCCATTCCTAAAATACGGTTTTACAATTTTTTCTAGAAACAAAGAAACAAAACAATCAGAATGGGACACTTAGCAACCAGCAGTCTGCTGAACACGAAGCTTTAACGATATAGCCAGGATGAGGTAATTTTCTTATCCCTGCCTTATTTTTCAGATGTTGGCATGCTCTATTTATGTGAAAAACAGACTAGAAAACAGTGGTGGCCTTAGACATTTGGCACCTTCAGCAAGAGTATAATGCCCTTCCTCCCCACTGCCAAATGATTAGGGGTTTACTTAGTAAAAACAGATGAGAATAAATATCAAATATCGTCATACAAATATATTGGTGAAAGCTGACTGCCTGGCTGAGTGCACTAGCAAACTGTTCATTGCTGATTTCCTTCTCTGTCTACTTGAAATTATGATAACATTTCTGTAAATTTCCAGATTTGCCCAGCCATCGGGGCTGGGTATGAGAAATAATTTCTGGGGTTATGCAAGGCTTCTCTGCTCTACTTCAACTGGATCTCCATTCTTGAAGAATCCAGGCCTTCTCAGAGTTTGTTTCAGGCATGATGTGAATCTGGTTTGGAATAATATTTTACAAACTCCAGTTAGCAACTAAATGAATAAATATGGAACATAACGTAACCCAGAGACCCATTTGGTTTAGTGATTAAAGTGTCAGGTTGGAAAATCGTGAATTTTAGTCCTGTGTTAGGCAGAATGCCAGCTGGGTGACTTTGGGCCATTCCCTCTCTCTCAGCTCTGGGAAGCTGGCAAAGGCAAACCACTTTTGCAAATGCTGCCAAGAAAACTGCAGGGATTGACCAAGCAGTCAAGAGGAATCAACACAGACACACACACACACAAAGTCATAACCTATTAGTGACAGCTGCAGTTTTCAAAAAATCAGTCTAGGACATGGGTCGGCCAGCCGAAACATGCAACGAGCCGCACGGACCCGTTTCCCTAAAAAAAAAACCCCTGGGAGCCGCACCCGCCCGCGCATGCGCGCCCGCGCATGCGCGCCCGTTCGCGCATGCGCACCCATTCGCGCATGCGCACGTGCACCCCCGTCCGCGCATGTGCACCCGTTCGCGCATGCGCACCCGTTCGCGCATGCGCACCCGTTCGCGCATGCGCATGCGCACCCTGTTCGCGCATGCGCACCCGCCCGCACACGCACGCATGCGCTCCCCAAAATGGCGGCGGAGGCTCCGGAGCCGCAGGTGATGCGTCAAAGAGCCGCATGCGGCTCCGGAGCCGCGGGTTGCCGACCCGTGGTCTAGGATATTGTAATTTTCATTGACTGCAACCTGTGTTCCCCACCCATCCTGCCCTGCTCTTTTCTGTTCTTCCCCTCCTGCTCCAGTCCCAATGATGTATACTATTGCTACAGCCCCATAGAGGAGTTACTCATTCAACTAAGCATGTAGTTGAACTGTCCTCCTGCACACTCTTCCCTGACCTGATGACCTCCAATGTGTTGGGACGACAGTCTCCAGTATATCTAACCAGCACAGAGGGCAATAGGTTGTGCATCTTAATACCTTCACAATTGATTATAACATTAATTTTGATGGGAACTATCAGGATCATATGACTGCAAAAATTGGGTATATGTGATCTCCAAAATTGGGTATATGTGATTGGATATATGTGATTCAGTAAGAGACTGAAATTTCTCTTACTAATCCTTAAAGGATTGTTATAGCTAGAGGAAAATAAAAGTAGAAGTGATGGTATACAGTGTGTCTACAAACAGAAAGGCTGTTTGTCTGGAGTGGCATAGGGTCTCCTGCTTGAGTTGGACTAAAAGACCTCCAAGGTCCCTTGTGACTCTGTTATTCTGCATTCTGTAATTCAATCTGAATCTTTCTCTTAAACAAGTTTTATTGGTGTTTTTTAGTTTTACATCAGAGTGCTTTAAGAATCCACGTGGAGATAGGGTGGTCAATCATCCCCAAAAAAATATATAATCAAACATAAATAATTCAATAATTCCTTAAGAGTTCCTTCTCTATTTCCCTCAATTGCTATGACCTAATCAAATTAATACATTTCTAAATAAAATTCAATCATTGTAAAGAGAATATCAATAGTAATTCACTTATGTCAATCAAAATCCTGTTTTTAAGTTTAACTATTTTACAATTACCATTTTCCAATTTGGCCTAGAATGAACACATAATTTACATTTCGGGTCTCCCAATTTCCCATAAAGCAATAATTATTTCTAAAATATACATATTATATCAACTGTTATATTTTGATACTTCCCAACTATATTCTATTTCCTATTCTACTCTATCAAATATATATTTTATAAATCAATCCATATCTCTAAAAGTCCCTCAATTGCTTTAACATAATCAAATTAATACATTTCTAAATAGCGTTCAATCATTGTAAAAAAAATATCAGTAATATTTCACCAATATCAATCCAACTCGTTTTCGAATTTAACTAATTTCCAATTTAGCCTTGAATAAACAATAAGCTACATTTCAGATCTCTCAATTTCCCTCATAAAACAATAATTATTTCTAAAATATACATATTATTACCATTATATTTTCATACTTCCCAACTATATTCTATTCTTATTCTACTCTAAAATTTAAATCCCATCTATTCCCCAAAAAATATTTTCTTACTTATTTTCATATCTATATTCTATTTCTTATTCTATTCTTCTTGTTTACCAATTCCATATTACCATTCCAGACCATAATCAAATCAATAATTTTCATCTCAGTAGTATTATCTCAAACCAAAATCTTAAGCCTTTTTAACCCTTCAGATAAATTTTTAATTCTCATTTTTAAATCTAATTCTAGCTTTCTTTTTGTGCCAAGCAGGTTTCCATAAAAGAGCCTTTAAATTATCAAATCTCCATATTTGATTATGTATATTCCTGAACAATTCAGTCTGATCATATTTCTTTTCTCTTTTTTCCAATACTGTCAAGGTTGTATAGTTCTTTTTGTTCAATGTAATAATTACTCGCTGATTATCCATATTATCACAATTCTCGAAGTGTCGTATTTGCAGATCAGGTCCCATTGCTTTTAACTTTGTAAATATTTTAATGGAAATCCATCTTTGATCATCCAAGTTCTAAGTGATATTTTCTTCTACATCGCTTTGTTTTTCCTCTCTTAGTATTTGAGTTGTAGAGTAGTCAATTGAAGTCTGGAAATCATTTTGAAGTTTTATGATGAAAGCATCTAGTCTAGTATTCACTCGCTCATTGAATTCGTAAATTCTTCCCAATATACGTTTCCAAATAGATTGTGAATGGGATTCTTCCATCTCTTTAAATTGTATATGTTGTATGCAAGCCTCTTTAAAGTTGGTGTTCTTCCTCTGTTATTCCTTGTGCTGAAAATTAGTAGTTAGTTCTGGAGCATCATCTTTAAAGTTTTTTCTAGAATAAATCCAAAGCCAAACTGTAGGTAAACCTTGTATTTGTAATCCAAAAAAAAAAAGACCCAGTCCATATGTCTGAGAAAGCACTTTAAAATCAAGTTAGAATAATAAAAAAGAAAGCAGGGAGAAGAAAAAAAAAGTATCTTCTTGTGGTCAGATAGGAATGTCTGGGTGTGGAGCCAAGTCTGGGCGTCGAGCCAAGTTTAGGCTGAATACACACTGAACGTAAGGCAGTGAAAGTTCTCAACGCGGATACTTTGTTACTAATTTCAAACAGCACAAAAAAAAAACCCAGCGTGAGGGAAAAAAAGGTTTTAAACTGAACAATATAATTAAAATGGTTTTTCTAAATGTAGCAATAAATTCAAATAGAATAGCTTAAGACACCTTATGTACAGAAGGGGGGGAGGAATAAAAAACACTCCACTCCCCTCCCTAAAGGTTTCTGCTTAAGCTAAGACAAGTAGGGAGAAAGAAGCAAAGTTTTTTCAGGATCCCCAAAGTCCAGCAATTCAAATAGTCAATAAAAATTAATTGTTTTTCCAAAGCTCATTTCCCCAAATATCCGAACGCCGCTCTCTTAAAGTAGGGAAATAATTCCAAAAGCTTTTCACAGGAAGGTAGTTAGGGTACAGAGAGGGAAGGAAAGGTCTCACCCAGATCTTCCACGGTGGTTCTTTTTGCTTAGCTGTTCTTGTGGCTTTCGGCTGGAGCAGCTAGGTGATCGGCCATGTTAATGGCCGATCTTTTCCCCATCAGCCCAGAGGAGCTGTCTCGGATCGCGGAGGGAGCTGCCGCTCCCTTTGCAATCAACGAGTGTCCTCCCCAGTGGTAGTTACCCCTCCAGGGCGACTTTCGACCCTGTCCAGGGTCTACCAGCAGGGGGAAACTGGCCGGCGAAGAGAATGGACTCTTTGCACGACCGCAGGCGCTGCAGACTGGAACCAGAAGCCTCAATCTGAATCCTTTGTAAAATTACAGGTAGTACTCAGTTAATGGTGCAATTGTGATTGGAATTCCATCGTTAAGCAATACGATTGTAAAATCCAACATCATATGACCATGCAGCTTAGTCGTGGCAATTCCAGCTTCCTAGTTGCCTTTGTTATGCAAGGACTGGGCAAGTAGTTAAGCAAGGACCTCATCTGACTGCATCTTCTGACTTTCTGCTGACTTTCCCCATTGATTTTGCTTATGAGTGCAGACATGCTATGATGGCTAGAACTTGAAGGACAAGCCATAACTATCACTTGTTCAGCCCTGTTGAGCAGTCATTGAACAAGTGGTATATATATATACGTATGAGAGACAGCAATTGTACATCTCTGATTTCTTGGTATCTATGTGCTTCCAATAGGGAAGCCTACTGATTCCCCTTTTCCTAAAACATCCACATCTTAAAAATCTATAATCAAAATTGTACTTTGTCTCCAGAGAAATAGGAAGGATAACTAAAGTAAGGCTACAAATCCTGGGCTGCAAAAAACCAGGAGAGCCACTAGGTGGCCACAAGGAACCTTAAAGCCCATCTCGTTGCTGCCATCTTGTGCCATTTATGCTTTTTCAGCCCAAATCTGGTAATCAGAATTAGAAAAGAATTGATCTATTTTAAAATCAGCAGCCAGATCTTTTGACTTAGAGTAGATGAAATCCTCAGGGCTCATTGTGCTGGGCGCATTAGAAACCCACTGGTTGATGGAGTTATCAGATTACACGTTCTCAGAATCATAATCCATAAACCAGGATTTTAAAAGGTTTAGTGTTTATATAGCTGCATTGGGGAAAAGAGTAGGGCAGCTGCCAGCCTTGGAGCAGACAGCAATTATTCCATGGTTCCTTTCTCTATCTTGCTCTGCCATAGTGGAAAAAGATGTCCAAGCAGGCTTGTGTGCTGGACTGTGAACTTCTTCTAGCTAGAAGGCAAATCTTTTTTCAGGTATGGAGAAGGGATAAGCTTGACCTGTTTGATTTCCATCTGCCCTAGAACAATTACATCTTAGAAACTGAAAAGCCTTCAGTCTCATCAAAGATGCCAACCAGAATATAAATTTCTACTTTCAAATGAAGTCAATAAAAGGGAGCACCCAGGTGTAGTGAAGTAAATCCCCTCTTCCCAAATGAGAACAACAGACTTCCAACTTTATCGGGCCTAGATTAGCACATTTTGAAGTTAGTTAAGGAAGGTGTATGGCAAATGTCAGAGATTTCACTGGAATAATATTAGGTCTTAGGGATGGGGAGGCGCTGCATCCAGAATTTAGGGTTAGAAAGAAAAAGACAAGCCAAAGAAATCTTAATCATATTGTTGAAAGAAAAATCTTCATCAGGGTCCAGTCCAAGCTGGGAATAAACAAAATGGAGACTGCTTTAGAAAGAAGGTTGTAGTTTATTGAAGAGCAGAGCCAGACAGAAAAATGGCTCTGGGAAATCTGACCACATGTAGTAGGGAGTGATGGGTTTTTATACCTTCTTGAGCTTTTGTTTGGAGTTGTTCCTGTGGCATGAACTTTGATCTGAGTGTGCCTTTCTGGTATTCTGATGGTGGTGGGTTAATCCTATTATGTCCCAAAGGTCATATCCTGCTTCCCTGGGGCTGTGGCAGATGACTGTTGGATTTGTGGTGTGAGGGATTGTTGATTCTAGAGATCTTTGTCTTTCTAATCCAAGCTTCCTGGCTCCAATCTTTCTGACAAGATTATCACATCTGCATTTCTAAAAGCTGGCCTCTGCTGAGTTTTCTGCTTGGGGGAGAGGGGCTGGGGCTGGTTTCTGTCTTTTTAAAAAGATCTTCTCCATTATTCCTTTGCGGAAATATATTCTGCCTTTTTAATATTCCCCAAATATTTATTTCTCTGGATTCTTTCCACAACATAACATACTGGAGATTGGAAATCTTCTTGTACAAGAGAGGTGAGCTGGAAACCATCTGAGGCCTGTAGCAGATGTTCTGTTGGTGATAAGATGACCCCTCTCAACGACTGAGGTTGGGATTATTGGGGAATCTGTTTTCTTGGAATGGAAGAGTAATTTTGGTTTTTTAGGCTATACGTTAACTTAAATAAGTCCATACTTATTATTAGCCATGGCCCCTAAAAAGCCAAAAATTGTCTTCAGCCAAAAATTGATTTATTTTCTTTGGGTTGATGTCAGAGGGAGGAGGAAGGAGAAGGGAGAAGCCTGTCTATTGATTATCCCAATCATAAAGTGTAAGTTTTCCTAAAAACTGCCATTGTGGATTCACATTCCTCTTCCTGGAGTCAACCTAACCTTGCCCCCCATTTTATAACTGGGCTCCAAATTATGTAAACTTATGCCATAGAACTAAAACAGTTTACATTTAGTATATCACCTGCCCTGAATAAAGCATATACTTTAGAGGGAATGGTGCCTATGTATTAGAGAGAAAGAAATACTTGAAATATGCATACATTCTAGTGAAATAATTAAAACAATCAGGAATCCCCAATTAAAAATATCATTGGAGGTTGTTTTTTTTAACACAGATTGGCCATCTGTTTTTTTTTATTTAATCATATTTTAAAACCACCCATCTTCCTCAAAGACAGTCTCTATGCATTTCTGAAGATAGCATGTTCCAAATTGAGGCACAGCAATTGTACAATGCAGCCAAGATATCACCAGATGAACCAGCGCAAATTTCATACATCATTCTAAATGTGCAGTTGGGGCCATCTAAAAGTGGGCATGCTGAACAAAGGCCTTTGGAGCTCAAACAATGGCCAGCATTTTGCATTTCACGCTGAAGGAATTGTCTGCCAGGGCTATACATCTAATGCTAGCATGATCCGAAGTCTGCATAATTCTCTGCCATCTGTAAGAATTTGACATCACTTTCTGACATGTGAAAGAAACAGACCAATTCAACCTGAAATGAAAGAGAAGAGAAGTTGTCTTTGCAATTTCTTAGAAGCCCTAGCAAACACATTTGGGAGCCTGATTGCCAGATAGTTTGGTTATTTTGATATCTGTGTTTCGGGGGGGGGAGGGCAGTTGTATATGCCTGGTATTTCTAAACTGTGTCTGTTATTTCCCACATTCACAGGCCTCATGGCTCGCCATCCCATCCATAGCAGTGTGGCAAAGCCATCTGTTTCTGTCTTAATGGGCTGCCAAAGGGAATTTTAAATCAATGCTTTCAACTGCACATGGTGTGAATGCCCATGTGTGCAAGGCCAAGCCACCACAAACAAGCAGCTGATGAACATTTCCTCTTCTGGGAAAAAGAAGGCCCTGCACAGCTGCAAACAGAGGCCCGGCTGGGCCAGCAGCTGCGTTGAGCTTCCAGTGCATCCGAGTTCAACCATGGGCTGGCAGCCACTTTAGGAAGAATGATATCAGATTCTGCTTCAGTTGGACTGAAGGGAGCCAACTTGAGCCCAGCTGTGTTATTCACTGCGCAGCCTACTGGGCCATTCAGTGCTACCGTGACTTTGAGAATGTCCTTGCTCTTTGAATCTCTGCAGTAGCATTCCGAAAGACATATATTCCCTTTTTGAGGATTGCTAGAAAACTTGCAAATCTGGGGAATCGTCAAGCACCCGGGATACCAGGAGATTCAGGCAGTTCAAATGAGTATAAAGATTTATTGCAAGCTTAAGCTGTCTACAAGAATCTGACCAACTAGCAGTCAAGGGAAATGAGCAGGAGATAAGAAAGGCATTCAAGGTGGGCTAGACTTAGATCTCTTGTGAGCTCGCAGGGACTCATGACTTATGACACATTTGACCCTTCCCTCGGGCTCAGCCTGGTCATCTCCTACAGGAGTGGAGAGAAAATTAGCAGCAAGTCTGGGAAGTTAAGGTGCTACTGGTCTGAAGCAGTGTGTGTCATTTCCTTTCTTGATGTTTACACATTTAGTACTACAGTGAAATGAGACTGTAAGGGTGGGATTGCAAATCATCCTTAATGAGATCAGTTAAAGACTCAGGGCTACATTCATGTAACATGCTAAGTTTGCTTAGTTTTAATCTTTGTTAGGGATTGGAGGAACTTAGCATAAGTGTGTGACAATACCACATGTTGGGTCAGTGCATTGTGTAAATCCAAAACATTGGTTGAGTAACTAAGATAAATCTGCCCTGTGAATCCAGTCAAAACTTGTTTGGCTGATCAGGTGAGGTTGTCGGTCATAGTTAGAACTGCACTTGTGAAAATTTCGCAAAACAACTAATATTCTGCAGTTAATCGGGCAACAAACAAAAGTCCAGGGAGAGGTTGACATTATGCAGAAAAGGCTGTATATAGTACTCATTCCAGATGGATCTGTAACTCACTCAAAAGAACTATGAGCCAAGTTGGCTTCCAGAGAATTGTCTCACGTATTCCTTTATGCATACCAAGAAAGATTTTTTTTCTGTATGTTTAGAATATTTGTCTATAATGCTGGTATCAACCTGCAGCTCTTCCTTGTTGAATTTACTGTCACCTTTTATATCCTAAGTTTTAAGTAAAGTTCCTGTAGAAGACACAGAAATTGGCCTTGAAGGACAGGAGGAAGAGTTGCTACCAAGGCAATGGACAGATAGGTTAACTGAGCCTGGGCCAAGAAACTAATTTGAGAAAATATCTCAGATAAGCTCCTGCTTAGTTCACATGAAGATAATGGGAGGATGGGGGAAGTACTTGCATTCTTTGCAAGTCAAAAGACTTGCAAAATTTTATTCCTATAGCTGTTAACAATAAAAGTGGTCCTGACCAATATAACAGATTTCTTAGTCTGGTTTACCTTGTTAGGCTAACAGTTCTTGTACTGAGGGAGAGGATCTTTCCTTCCTTCCTTCCTTCCTTCCTTCCTTCCTTCCTTCCTTCCTTCCTTCCTTCCTTCCTTCCTTCCTTCCTTCCTCCCTCCCTCCCTCCCTCCCTTCCTCCATCTTGATCCTCATTAATTAATAAAATGAGACTTTTAGTTCAAACAAGACTCACTGCTTTTATTTGGGCTAAAGAGCCATTTTGAATATAAAAGGATAAAATATATGTGCATATATATTTAGTACAAAAATCACAAACATATCATGGATTACACCCAACCATCTCTGAC
Source organism: Azemiops feae (assembly GCA_023970755.1). Classification (NCBI taxonomy): domain Eukaryota; kingdom Metazoa; phylum Chordata; class Lepidosauria; order Squamata; family Viperidae; genus Azemiops; species Azemiops feae. The sequence goes on along the minus strand of JALGBA010000082.1, from coordinate 53,655 downwards.
TATCCTCCTTATTTTGGAAGATTTCTTTTGTTATAAATGGATTCTTGAAATTCTTCATTATCATCCCACTACAGTGTTTGGTCTCTTCTTTATCTTAGCTGTCTAGACAGAAGCTAACACAACTATGGGCTGAGACCATGTGATCTTGGACAAGTGGGCAAAGAAGAATCATTGTGTGGGACAGACAACTGATCTAAGGATTGCGACCATGGTTGCCTACAAATTTAGGCTATCACAAAATAGGAAGTATCATTTGGGTTGTTTTTTAAAAAATTAAAAATATAGGCAGAGTAACCCTGTATTTCCCTTGCAGGGGAGAAGAGAAAGATCTACTGCTTCTCCAACCCTCCATGGCCCTGTTAGTTCTCTGCAGGCAAAACTGGAAATGGGGACCGGTTCTTTCCACATCATTTCCTTTGGGTATAGAGTCATCTGGTTTGAGAACATGTCAATAGACCACACAGCTTTTGAGCAACCTAGTCATATCCAGCTCCAACTTTCCTCATTTCTTCCTGAAATTGTGAATGCAACACTTCCAGGAGAACATCTGGACCATAATAGCTTTCTACCTGCATTCCAGAGATTTGTGATGATGTAACCATTATTCGGCCAAGCAATCTCTGTTTCTGCTACAATGTGGTATTTACCCCACCTCTCAAAGCTGACCAAGGAGTAAGTATAAGATTGCTTGCTATAATTGCATAGTCTTAGAAATGTTCCTTGCTTGTACTGACTTCTGCCATAGCAGTAACCAGTAGAGACATTTCCTAAATAGTCACAAAAAGAGCTACCTCTACACAGGGATACACTTAGCTTTTTTTTTTTTTAAATAAAACTATGGGCTGGAGTTGCTCTTCCCCAAAAGAGGAAAGGCAAGGAATAATTTAAATAAATATGTGCTAATAAATAATTATGAAACAAAGGCACACAAAACAAAGAACACACAAGAGAAATCCACCTTTACATATACACTTATCCCCACAATGCTAAAACTTCTAACTAAAGACTTTAAAGTCCCACAAGTGAAAATTCCCATTCACATTTTATGTGAAATGAAAATGACATAACTTAAAATCTGTATAAGTAATAAATAATGAGGTGGGGTGGGGTAGAAACCATGGCTTATCTTGGCTGGCACCTTTCTAAAATAAGTTATGAAAATAATTCCTTTCATTTCCAGCCCATTTGGGGCTGCCTTTTATCAATCCCAGCTTGAAAGTTCTTCAAGTTAGGATGCATGAAATCAGTATCTGAAGGTTTATTTCCTTTCCACAGTCTTTGACAATTTTCCTGATGAGGAACTGCTATAGCACATGAAGTTATATGGCACCTCTTCTGATATATTTATGTGGATGAGGAACCTGGGATCCTAGGCATTATTCAACATCCAACAGCTGTAGTCAGTATGGACACTGATGAAGGCTTTGGAGAATTGTATTTCAATGTTATATGAAGGGTGATATGCCCACTTCAAGCTAGAAGATAATTTGTTGAGTTTTTTTAATAGAAAAGGAAAGCAGAACAATATTTTCCATATTATATTGGAAGTGAAACTCCAATTGCATTTTAGATCCAGGAGCCACCTGGAATTCATACATTGTTCATAGATGACTTTGGTAACATATAAATGGGGGGGGGGGGAAACCAAAGGAAACACCACCAGTATTGTTATTACTTAATGAATGAGCCAGTAATGGGAATGGGAGAAGATCTGGGTAATATTAATAACACTGAGGAACAATATGGATCAAAATAGATTGCTTTGATTGTATGATTCCCTACCCTATTTGTTCTGTGGAACAATCCTTTATGGGAGAGCTGTACCCAAATGAATCTATCTGTCAACAGAAATGGGGACAGAATTTTACTGAATTGCTCCAGGTATAATGGCAATTCCTCAAGAACAGTGGAAGCTAAGTTAACCATCTGGCATCATTTTGGATCTTTCTCTGTGTGTTGGCTAGGATGGCTAGATATTATGGGTGAAACATGATGACTGACACTTTCAAAGTATCAAGGATATTTGAATTTTTTTTAAAAAGGTTATCTTCTTTTGGTGGAATTCTTAAGTAAAAAATTAGACATTTTCCAGAATACAATGAAATAAAGTCTTCTGAGAACTTTGGGCTCAGGACTATTGTTTTAGTTCCCATGGCCAGAAATATTGCTCCATGTTCTAATTTCTAAAAAAGGGATTCCACCTGCTATTTAATTTCCTGGAAACTCTCATGGGCTTGCCACTAATTTTTAATTAAAATTAAGATGGACTCTCTCGTTATTGATATCACATGGAATTCACTGGATAAATAGAATCAAATTGTATTTTTAAACTTCTGGACTAAAGATAATGGAAATTTTAATTGAGATATGAGTATGGGAAAGCTGACAACAGTATAATTGTAAAACAGGAGGTAATTCACATAACTAACCCTATCAACCAAATGAGGTTCTGGAAATGGGATCTCTCATATTCCAGGCAGTAGTTGGTATATGTACAGTATTCAAATGCATACAGCATATTATGCTCTGTATATAACTATAGAAAAGACATGCCTGAAAATATGTTGAGTGTCCACAGCCATGTTTTAGATGATTATGATTTGTCGTACATAAACATCTCCAGAATAGCAGTCAGTGTTAGACAGATTTGTTTCTACACAATGGAACCCACCAGTTCAAAATGAGCATCTTTATATTTGTTTTCCTTCAAATACATGCAAATTATGAGCAGGATAGAAAGGTTGCAAGTCAACCATTCTCTGGAGTGTAGCCAGAAAAGATTAAAAAGAAGAAAAAAGTGGACCTATACCTTGCTTGATTTAAGACTGGAGCAGTTTAGTTCTGTTTGGGGAGAGCTACATAGATCTTGGGAGTGATAAAGCTGGTTTGGCAAACATCAGTAGTTCCATTATTGCTATTATTCTGAAGTCCTGAGTTTAACAAGGACACATTGTTACATATACAGTCATACATACACCCATTCCATTAATGGAACTGGAGCACGATTAGTTGAGCATTTCTCCTGGAAATGTCCCAGTTATTTCTTGCTTTCAGTACGTGAGATGATGCTTCTTTACTGCACAACTGAGGAGGGTCATTCTCTTAATGAGATTCCTAGTTGCCAGTCTCTTACATCCAAAATTGTTCCCATATAAGAGAAGGTACTTAATGCACTGTCATAAAGAGTAAATGTGCCATCAATTCTTTTGGTGTGCTCAGATTGGGATGCTTTATACACTCTCAGTTTTCACCAAAGCCCTTTGGGAAGAAATCACAAAGCCCTCCTCCTGCTCCCCCATTTTCATCATGGTTTGATTCTTCATAATCAGGAGATTGAATGTAGAGGTTCATGGTGTTGTGGTTCAACAGGTGATGATGTCTCCTCAAATGTAGAACTGTGTAGCTGATGATCTAAACCTAGAGTGCATTCGGGGTGAGGAAGCAGAGGGTTGTATCTGATCTTTGAATAATAAGCTAGAATCACATTCCTAACAGGTGGAACAGGACAAAACTCTATACTGTCTCATAGGGTACCATCTTGTCCCTATGCTGTTCAGTATTTACACAGAACCATCAAGGAAGGCCATTCAGAATTCTGAAGGGGGGAAACTTATGTTACTTTTATCTGGTGACACTCAGGCACTTTTCTTGCTCTTTACCATTCAACTCTAAGGAAGTAACTGGCAACCTAGAACATTGCTTTAGTTTTAAAATGGACCAGAGCTGGAATTAAATCCTGATCAAAGGCAGAAGTATTGCTAGCAAATAGATAGAAGATTTGAGGACATCACTGGCAATAACTAATCAGCATGATCGACTGCCCTGTTTACTGCAGAACTGCAAGGAGATTTGTGTGTGTGTGTGTTCAATTTGATTCTAAAATTCCCAGTATTATAAGAATGTTACAAATGAAATAGTCATGTAAGAAGGATCATTGAGATGATAGACTTAAAAGCCCATAAATTAGAGCTACTAAAATATGTCTAAGTTCACAGCAGTGTGGACATGCTTTGCTTCCTTTCTCCCCCAAGGGTTTCCCATGAAATCAGATGGGAATATCTGAATAAGTAAAATTCCTTCTTTTTATGTACCAACATTTGGTATAAGATGCTACCAATATTTTTTTAAAAAAAAAAAAAGTTTAAAAGTCCATTTAAAAACCATTTGCCTGTTATTTTCTTGGCTTATTCACCAAATATTGCACTGAGCTGTGCTCCAACCACATGGTGAGAATAAGAATCATAGGTCACATCTAAAGGGAGGTCATATTTGGGCACTGTGGTTGAAAAATGGGAGGTGTGACCGTGAGCATTGCTCAGGCTAACAGATGGATAGTGGGCCATAAAACTGTATGATTTGTCTAGGTCTGGAGACCCATCTTGCTTTAAGGAAAAATTTCCACTGATGCTCAGAGGAGGTGTCAAGGGACCTTCATATGCTGGAGATGCACAGTCTTGGTGATGATTGCCAAAGGAAGTATCCACCAGAGTTTTGAAAGAGGGAGACTTCAAATGTACAAGGTGTGTCTCCATGCTTCCATAGGGCGGACTGGGCAATCCTGGAGACTGGTAAGAAAAACCATGACTGGACACAGTTGAATCAGAAACAGGGATTTTCTCCTCATGTTTCTCCAGGAACAGGGATTGTGGTCCTATCTGGAGACAACCAGCAACCAGATTGCTGGTTGGCTGGGACAAACCTTTGCATAGCATCTCCACAAAACCTTTGCCTTCTGGAGTCTGCCCACTTTCCAGAACCTCTGACAGAGCCCAAATATAGTTCCTGGCTAGCCTCAGTGTCTCAATTTTGGACAGCTTCTGTGTTTTAGAATAGCAGGGCATCACCTGCCTCAAGTTATCAAGAGCATCATTAAGTCCATGCATCCGTGTTCGTTCCCGAGCATTAGCTTTCACTCGGCGGGCCCTGAATCGCTCCAGCCTTGCTTTGGTCATTTTCTTCTTCTTTGGCCCCCTTCTCTTGGGCTTCCCATTATCTTCTTCCTCTTCTTCCTCAACACTGTCATTCTCGTCATTAATGCCAGAAAGCATCTCATAGGCCACTTGCCGGCTGTCTTTGTCCTTGGTTTCATTTTGGGTACTTAAGGCTTCATTGATCCAGGATTGAGGAGATATGAGTTCGGCCATCTCTTTGGACTTGGGGTAGAGTTTGGCCATCTCTTTACCCTGAAAAAAATAACCATACAATCCATGTTAATTCAGTGAGACTCAGTTCTAAAATCTTAAAGAAATAGAATAGGAAGTATAAATATTTTTCTTTGTTATAACACATCGAGTACATTATATAATTCACCCTTGACCTAAGCAGGGTTTTATTTTGAAGGCAAGTCCTTTCCTCAGAATTACAACTCATAGAATAATAGGTCCAGCCATAACCAGAGGCCTGCATAGCTTAGCAATGTGCAATTCTAATGTAGCCCAGCAGCTACGTGATGTTGCCTAAAAATGCAATGGCCTCTTTGCTCTTGTTTTTTTGCATTTTTTAGCAGCAATAGTTGCTGAATGATGACTATAATCTGGTATGCTACTAGAGACAATGAGGGTAGTGACTTTGACAAAAATATGCCAGAACTTTGCCTAGGCAAATGTGTGTGTGCATGCGTGCATGTGTGTGCGTGTGTGTGTATGTGTGTGCGTGCGTGTGAGGCATTTTTTTAGGTCCTGGCTAACAAGCTAATATTCAGAAGTGATTCAGACAAATGCTTCCCTAATTCATGGGAGAGTAGAAGAAGGAGAGGAAGTATAGTACAATCAGAATTGTAAGGTCCTGTTATTATATCCAGTCTCCACAAAGTGTATTCTAGTCTTCCTGTGGAGTTATTTTTCTGGCCTGGTATTCCTAGTGGAGCTGACAGGCACTATACCCATGTTTGGTTTGGGGATCACAAACGGTTCTGTAATCAAGTCTTTTCTTTAGACATCAGAACTTAGAGAACTGTCTTCTATTAAGCCAAATCAACTGATCTATCTATCATTGTATATTTAGCAATGTCTGATAATGATTTCTCTGGGTTTGAGGCAACTGTTTTGCCTTCCCAATTTTTGGCTGAGGGATTGAATCTGCAACCTTATGCATGTGGGACATATTTTTTTTCAGGAGAAACCCTGAAGTTGAGATATTCATGACTTGCCTAAAATCTGACCTTCATTTCTACAAAGGGAAATCCACAGCCAGGCTAACATCTATTTTAATTATGCTTAAAATAAAAGCAGAAATAATTGTGCAGGGAAGCTGGCCAATCCGATGCAGGACTTCTAAGGGTTTCACATAACTTCAATAAATGGGCAAGCAGGCTGGAGTACAACAGCATCGATAATTAAATTATAATGAAACTATATCTGAAATAAAAAAAATAAATCTTTCTGGGAAAAGAAAGGATCTTCTTTTAGACAATTGTAGATAAACATTTTGAGAGAGTTCTAGGAAAATCTAGCGAAAAAGATTTGCCATGTTTCAGCTAAAATTAGCCATGACTAAAGTAAATTAAAGCCACTTGCACAAATTAATTGGGATTTATGTGAATTCTGCCGCAATGTTCAGGGAACAGAGTACTGCTGGATTAGTGGTCAGTATGACACAGTTAGATAATCAAAAGCAGGCATAAAAATGTCAGCTTTTGGTCTGATATAAAAATTCAGATGTTTGCCTTTTGTTATCAACAAAAAGGTTCTTCAGCAAAATTCAGTCACAGAGTGCTTTTAGGGGTCTGGTTAACAGTAGTGCCTTTTCCCACAATACCCCATTACAGTTTCCCCATCCCTGGTTTTCTGCCTGCCCCTAAACTTGACTTAAGCTTCCATGCCTTCTGACATATTTAGTCCTGGTTGAGTTGTGGTTTCTACTGTTATTTTTTGTTTTACTTTTATTTTGCCAATCTTGGGGTTCTCTTAGGCTTGCCGATGTCTTCCTCTTATGCATGAATAGCACCTTTTGGCTACCTAAACATTTATATCTAGAAAAAGAAGTGCAGCTATTTTAGTATAGGAAGGATTTGGAACTGGAGAAAATTGGACATTTTAGGGAACGGCTCCACTTCCGTTTTTTTCTCTTTGCAGATCTGCTTTTAAAACCTTTTCAATGGGCAGCTTCTAATTTTCAAACAAGAATCACATTTCAATCTCTATGGAGATGAAAGAAATGGCTAAAAATGCTTATCTGGCCCATGATTTCATGCAAGTTCCTTGAAAACCTACGCGTTTTTCCTGGTAACCTCATTTACCTTTGATGAATAATGATTGCCACAGTAACTATGTGGGGGTGGAGGGGAGGAAGCGGCCCAGGTTTCCTGATAATCAACTTCTTGTCAGCTTGATGTACTCGTTTAATAAAGCTTAAGGTATAAGCAGCTTTGTTGAAAATGTGCCACCCAACTAATCGGTCGATTGGTCATCGCCACATCCAATGTAGCAAATCCCACTTTTAATATGCCTGATGGGACTTGGATGATAGATTAGAGAGAGAATGAATATACAACTGGCATCACGCAGATCCTAATTATGTATTAGTTAAACATCCTGAAAGAAGGCAAGGGTAAACCACTTCTGTACTGTTGCCAGGAAAACTCCATGGATGCAGTTAACAGAGCGTGAGTGTGTCTTTACCTTATGAAGTAATCAGAATGTAATACTTTAGCTTTCCCTTAAAATACATGGGGTACCAGATACCCTGACTCTACGCAATCTCTGGCAGGATAGTCTATTCTCTCAGTGGGAGGATTATTGGAAAGAAAAAAAAAAACCCAGAGATTCGGATCGTGGACGATTTAAGCCACCTCACTGGGTTTTCACTGAAGAAATAATGGATAAAAGTATTAACTTTGACTGCTGTGTTACCTGCTTTAATTAAAATGGTGTCCTTGGATAAGGCTAAGGGGCTGATTATTTAGATTAGACTGATTTTATAAAGGTATAGGATAAACCTTCTGCAATAAGTCTGAAGAATGTCTGATCTAGCAATACAAATAACCAATAAACCTCTTGTGTTTTGCTGTTTTTCTGCTACTACCAGGATGACTGGACATAACTGATATGCTTGACATGTCTGCTGTTATGCTTGGGGTGTCTTGTGTTATACCAGTTATACAACTTTGCAGAGCAAGGCAACAGATCACGTTTGACCAGAGTTTAGATTTAAATTTACCTCCAGAAACTTGCACCAAGGCTATAAAGCATTATCCCAAACATATCAGACCAAGATGAGCTATGTGGTATAATGGTGATGTTGATCTAGAACCAATAAATCTAGTTCCAACTCTTCCTTCACCCCAAGAGACTTTGGCCAAGTTACTCTCTCTCTCAGCCCAGTGAATTTCACCCATTTGTTGAGATCAAAAGAAGAGAGATCCTCATGTAAACTGGCTTAAACTCCGGGAGGAAAGATAGGTGAAAGTTCTAGCTAACTAATTGCCAAACTTGTTACATCTGGTATTTAAAAGAGTATGGGGGAAAAAAAAGAGTCCTGGAAGGATTCTCCTACCGTAATTGCCATATTTATCTTGTAGTAGGCCTGAATGAAGCAAGATCATACCCTGCCTCATTAAATGGCTTGGATGATGCAATCTGGCACACTGAGGTGATTTGATATCACTTTGAAAACTTTCTCCAGAACTCCCAACATCTCTTGGAATCTCTAAAAGAGATTTCTATGCAGGGACATCAAATGGAAGGGCCAGAAGAAGTAAGTGATGATGCAGTTGGCAATGCAACTCCATTGAAGATGGTTGAGGGATGTTGCCATGCAAAACAATTCAAAAGGATGCTTTACAGGAACGTCCCAACTTACCACCGTTCATTTAGTGTCTGTTCAAAGTTACAACGGCACTGGAAAAAGTGACTTATGACTGTTTTTCACATTGTAGCATCCCCAGTTGCTAGGCAACTGGTTCATATTTATGACGGTTGCAGTATCCTGAGATCATGAGATCCCCTTTTGCAACCTTCTGACAAGCAAAGTCAATGGTGAAGCCAGATTCACTTAACAACCATGTTATTAACTTAACAAATGCAATGATTCACTTAACAATTGTGGCAAGAAAAGTCCTGAAATGGGGCAAACTCACTTAACAACTATTACACTTAGCAACATAAATTTTGGGCTCAACTGTGGTCTTTGTCCAGTGGTTTTTTTTTTAGCATCTATATTTTATAATAGGGCTTCATTTAGTCCTTTCCCATCCTGCTTTTTGTCGCCATTTATTTTATTTCTGTTCATTGCCTTGTGCTTAATGGGATGACAGGATGAATTAACTGGATATTCCTGCATGTCTACTTTAATTTAGTGCAATCCCATCATTTCCACATAATGAATGAATTCTAGTTTGACTAAAGATTTTCAATAAATCTGAGATGTAGGGCATAATTTAAATTCATTATGAGAATGAAGATTGAGCAGAATTTTAGCTTTCACTATAGCTGCAAATTTATATACAACAACTGCTGCAATCTATGTCAACAGGATGTTCTTGATTATGTACCACCAAAATGACATTAGTAAGCAAGAAAAACATCTTGTTGGAACCCAATGCCCCACATGTACAAGGGCAATTCAGAAATAAATCTCTGTTTGGTTATCAATGACAGACACTCACAGATACAGAACTTTTATTATACACATTAGAAAACTAGAACATTACATTACTTTTCAACATAATCGCCATTCAAATTGAGCCACTTGTCTTAATGTCTTACAAGGTTTGAAATTCCTTAGTAGTAGTTGCTCAGCGCTATAGGTGGGGTGATCAAAAACATCCCAATGGAACTGCTTCATTGATAACCAAACAGAGGTTTATTTCCGAATTGCCCTCGTATATACTAATTAGAACTCTCAAATTCTTAGATATTATTCAGCGCATCTGGAGAGGGCCACATAAAGAAAGCTGAAGGAAAAAAGCCATTGCTCTCTTCCATCACTACAAACTAAGGAACATCCCCAGATTCGCATTTTGCTGGGAAAAGCAACTGCTGAAAATGCAAAAGAAGCAGCTCTAAGATAAATTCTCCTTTTCTGTCTCAAACCTCTCAATATGTTAGATAAGATAAGATAGATAAGATAACCTTTATTGTTAATTTTACTGTGAGCATACTGGCCCACATTAAAAATGAAATTCTGTTGCCTGCTCTCAAAAGAAAGTATATATCTACCCACACACACATATATACACACACATACACGCACACATATATAAATCACTGTCCATTTTGTTCCCTCCTCTGCCACCATTGTGGTGTTAGTAGTGAAATGAAGTGGTGTGAAGATATGGAACCCAGGAAGCATATTAGCCACAAATCCCTGATGTGTGAGCTCAGTGGCCAATATGCTTCTGTGTTTCCCTGTTTGTGTGAATTGACAACCTTTAACAGACAACTTCTGTTTGACAAATCTGTATCATATTTAGCAAGCCCAATGACAGCATGCAACCACATTTGACAGCATGAGCAGGCTTGCTAACTTTAGCATCTTGAGGAGTTTTTTAAGGGGATACGTTGGTAATGCTGAGCAACTCATAGGAACAATGGGATTACAGTAGGTAGATTTGTGATTAATTCAATCCTGATCCCCTCTATAAATCCTTTCTTATAAACTTCATTTCTCTCCTTTTCCTTACTTGAAATTTCAACAGATGGCTTCTCTGAATAGGAGTTCTGCCTGCAATTTGGGTTCAGATTTTCAAAAGGCCCAGGGCCATCCACCATTCTTGTTTTTACTTTAATGAGTCAGCTTTCAGATTACAAAGCAAAACTTGAGCATACTTAAGAACTGTACCAAAAGCTGAGTAAAGGAAGACATCTGTGTCAGGACTAATGCAATATCTTTGGAAATTACCAGATCATGCACACTTAAAAGTATCAAGCTAATTCTTCATTCTTCACTGCTTCCCTTTCAAGCATTTTTTTCAAAGTTCAATATGAAAAAATGACCAGTTTTTAGAGTTTTTGTTAAGTATATTTCCAATCTATCCTTAAGTAGCCCATGGCAGGATATATAGGATTTCCTCTTCCAGTTCTGTCCCCACAATAATCCTGCTTGATAGTGGCTGGTCCAAAATCATCCAATAAACTTCCATGACTGTGTGAATATGAACCTGGATCTTCCTGATCCTGGTCTATTAACTTACTGATTATATTTAATTGGGTGCCATGCTTAGAGAGGCATGATTAACTACAATGTCCCATGAGTAAAAGAGATTATCCTTATTTCATTTTGATAATTGGCTAATACTTTAGGGATGTTTTCACAATTAATTATAAGATCCCTGATTGACTGGGATTACCTGAGGAAGATTTTTAAAAGTGATAGAATGGCACGGAGTAGAATATTGATTAATTTGAATAGCATAACAATAAATACATAACTGCAGCTGGGATAAAACTATAAACAAAATCCAGCATCAACATAAACATTTCATAGACTCTGCAATACATTCTGAGCACCATGACCTGTGACTTCAACACCTTATAAAAAGTCAACTGTTCTGATTAGTCTGATCTCCAAGGGGATCACGTGCAAGGAGCAGACACCACCATCAAATAGGCCCTTTTCCTGATTCCTTCAGATGACATTCTCTAATGGAAGAACCTCTAGCATATCTCACCAACTGAATGTGATGGCATTGATAGATACAGTCAGGATGAAGTGTGGTTCCTCAAATAACATGGCTTGATACCATGAAGGGCTTTTTAGATACTGTAACTACCAGTATTGTGATTTGAACCCAGAAACATACTGGCAATCAAAGCAGCTCATGGAACAAAGATTGTACATTGATTAAGAAAGTTTGCATTGCTGTATTTTGAACCAGCTGCACTTTCTGGATGCTCTTTGAGGGCAGCCCCTTGTAAACACACTGCAGAATTCCATTCAGGAGGCCCTGAAACCTTGAACCACTCAGCTTTGTTAGGCTGAAACCTGTTCTTCCCCATTAACCTCCTGTCCCACCACAGCCTTCAGACAAGGAGATAGACCCTTTACAGTTTCACTTGGGCAACTAGGAGTGGAGATTAAAGCTAGGTATCATTAACTTACTGATGATACATCATCCCATCCTGTTGAACGATCTCCCCCAGTGGAATGGTGTAGATGTTAAACAGGAGTGGAGAGAATGCTGAACCTTGTGGAACCCTGAAAAGCAGATACTGTGATATAGAACTATTCCCAATCAACACTTACTAGAACTGGGAAGGAAGGGAGGGAGGGAGGGAGGGAGGGAAGGAAGGAAGGAAGGAAGGAAGGAAGGAAGGAAGGAAGGAAGGAAGGAAGGAAGGAAGGAAGGAAACTAGTCCACACTATGCTGCTTGCTCATAGCCTCCAATGACATTGAGAGCTGCAAGGATCCCTCTCTGACCCGGAGGAGGTAAGTTGAAGTTCTTAGATCCATTAGCTTTGGGAACATCACTGTCAACCCATGGCATGGATTCCAGGAGCTCAGAGGAGGTATCTATGCAGCAGGGTGACTGTACAATACCAACAATGTCAGCTTATACCAACTGAATAGGTAGCAATAGGTCATTAGCAGATATAAAGAGACACATAAATAATATAGGATTAAGATACCTAAGAATGGAGAGACTTTTCTTACATATATGATGAAAATGAACCTATTTTATTAACACCAGAAAGCTACATTTTGTATAGTTTGCACTTCCTTGCCTTGAATCAATGAGCAAATGAATGAATGTATGATTATAATAAAAGCATATAATACAGTGAAGCAAAATGAAATCTTAAAACATTTTAGTAAAAAAAACAGGTTCAAAAAACTATTTGCTTTGGCTTAGCAAAAAGCAACTGGGTAAAAACATATGTGTGTATACACACACACACAACTAATGAAAACCAACACAGTTTTTGCAATTATATTTTATTCTGTACTTCAATATCAGCAAAGAGCAAAATCACCTATTAAAACTCAACAAATCAACCCAGTCTATCCAATGTGATCTTAGCTCTGTCTTTTCCTATATCTTACAACTTCAGCATCGCTAGTAATTTAGCCAGTTGCAAAAGTTTTTATTCTCTTTCCAGACAATGCAGCAGACTACACAGTGGCTTATTGTTTGCATGTTATTTGCTGAAGTAACTATTGTTTTAACCCGCTGTTAATTTTTATAGTGTAAGTTAAGGGTGATTTTAGAATATTTCGTCTGTTACTTGGGACAGTAGCCCTATCCTTAGGCTATGTCATACAATCTGATTTTCAAAAGTCTGTTTCTAGAGTCACTTGAGATGTGAGTAAATACCAGGTCTCCAGATACTTAACTCCCCTTTCAGCAATCTTAATTTGGCAGAAGATTCTTAGGCACAATATAGCTAGATTGGAATCTTTGCTGCAGACAAGAAGCTTTCATATACATAGAAGATGATTTGTCTTTCGACAGGACAAATAAATCAGACTTTTTGTGTAGGTTTTATTCACCAGAGCTAAACTCTTTTTCCTCCTACTTTTTAGAGTTAAAGATCTCTGGCCATTTTCTTAATAGTCCTGGGAGGCAGCTGAACAATGTTGACATATGGATTATCTCCAACATTGGTTGCTGCTTATTTAGGGCATGTTTTAAGAACACAAGTTCTAATTCAATAGAAGGAATTTAAACTCCAAACAGAAAGCTATCATGTCAAATACAGCTGCAACAAATCTTCATACTCCCTGATGGATTATAGCTTGTCAAAGGTTCTGTCCAAGAGTCATGCCCAACTCTATTTGCAAAAACTTTGCAAATGAATGAGAATGAAATTAAGAATTTTTGAATGGAAAGCATGTGCTCTTTTCCACTAATCTGGGCCATATTCCTTTACTATAAGCCTACACTGATTTTAATTTATTATTATCGGAACCATCAACTTGAATGTTTTGCTCAACACTTGCTAGCGTAATTACATTTGCAGTTAAACAGTAAGCCTTTCTCATTCCCCTTCTTCTTTCCCTATTCAAAGTTATGAATTTGTTGGATTTTGATGTGGTTTGGAATATCATTACCTCACATAAATGAATTCTGTTTATGGTTGAATTTTAAAATCCAAATCCTGTCTAACTGGAGTTTGAAAAAACTAAGAAAAATGCAAATTGTGCTAAGTTTTCATTTTGTGCCAATTTCAACCAATCAGAATAGAACTGGAAGGGACCTTGGAGGTCTTCTAGTCCAACCACCTGGACAGGTGGCTGTCCAGTCTTTTCTTAAAAACCTCCAGTGATGAAGCAACCACAACTTCTGAAGGCAAGCTGTTCCACTGATTAATTGTCCTCAGTGTTAGGAAGTTTCTCCTTAATTTCAGGTTGCTTCTCTCCTTGATTAGTTTCCATCCATTGTTTTTTTGTCTTGCTTTCTGGTGCTTTGGAAAATAAGTTGACCCCTGTCTTTTTTGTGACAGCTCCACAAATACTGGAATACTGCTATCCTGTCACCCCGAGTCCTTCTTTTCTCTAGACTGGCCATACCCAATTCCTGCAAACCATTCTTCATATGTTTTAGCTTCCAGCCTCCTAATCATCTTAGTTGCTCTTCTTTGCATTTTTCCCAAAGTCTCAACATCTTTTTTGCAATGTGGTGACCAAAACTGGATGCAGTATTCCAGGTGTCATCTTACTAAGGATTTATAAAGAGGTACTAATACTTCACCTGATTTGATTCTATGCCTCTGTTTATACAACCAAGCATTGTGTTAGCTTGCTTGGCTGCTGCTGCATACTGCTGGCTCACATTTAAGTGATCATCCACTAGGACTTCAAGTTACTGTCACAGTTATTGTTTTTGAGCCAGGTTTTGCCTAATCTACACTTATACCTTTGGTTTTTCCTGCCTAGGTGTAAAACATTGCTTTTCTCCACATTAAATTTCATGTTGTTGGATAGGGCCCATTGTTTAAGTCTGTTAAGATCTTTTTGGATCCTGAGCTTGTCTTCTGGGGTGTTGGCTATTCCTGCCAGCTTAGTGCCATCTGCAAATTTGATGAGTTCCTCTTCTATTCCCTCATCTAAGTCATTTATGAAGATATTGAAGAGTACTGGGCCGAAGATGGAACCTTGTGGTACCCCACTGCTTACTTCCCTCCATGTAGATGTAGTACCATTAAGGACTACTCACTGAGTACAGTTTGTCAGCCAGTTACAAATCCATCTGGTGGTGATGCTGTCTATCCCACATTTTTCTAGTTTACCAAGAAGTAGGTTGTCAAATGCCTTGCTGAAGTCTAAGTATACAATGTCCATGGCATTTTGCTGGTCTACTAATTTAGTCACTTTGTCAAAGAATGAAATAGGATTGGTTTGGCATGATCTGCTATTACCAAACCTATGCTGGCTACAAGTTTCATTCCATATAAATAGAAGTACATAAACAGACGTACATTCCATATAAATAGAAGTACTTTCTCTCCTTCTTTCTTTCTTACACACATCCACATCCACACTAGTCGTACTTTCAAATCATTCATTAACAAATCATTTCCAAATACCTCTGTCCCACCTTAGTTTTCCAAGAATATATGAACTTTATTTAGGTATATCTACATCTGAAACTAGGATTTTTTTTCTTTTACTTTACTCTTTCATGCTAGCCTTGTTAATGCAGCTGTTTAAAGGAGAGAGATCTTTATAGTCAAAGCAATCCTTCCTCCCAGCTTCCAATTACACTCTCTTCCTAGTGCTATGAGGTTGAAGGGTTGGGGGATATCTGATTAATATTCCTAGAGAATTACAAGCTGTCTGTCAGTTCAATTGGGGAAGTCTGGGGAAAGCAGAGCCAGATGGGGCTTGGCCAAAGGGCATCGAGAAAGGCATCATGTTTCCTCATTTGAAATAGCTGTGGGCATCTGTACTTTGAGTTTTGCCCAAATCTCTTCTTTTCTCTTTTCATTGAAGCTGAGCGAGAAACATCATTCTTCCCTTCTTTTCATGTTTTTATTACCACCAATCCTACTAGTATCTGAATAAATGGGGTACTTTTTTAATGAGAGAACAAATTGCAAAGGCATTATGTGGCAACTTTGCAGATTGTCAAAAGGCCAACACATCTTGAAACTATGAAATTAACATTGCTGGCAGGGCAAGTGTTTTTGCAGTGGTCTAGATCATTTGCACTATGATGAATAGGACACTTCCCCTCCAATAAAATGCAGAAAGTAATGACATTTGCTTTGGAGAAAGAGGAGGAGGAGGAGGAGGAGGAGGAAGAGGAGGAGGAGTGAGGAGTGAGATTATCAGGAAATCTCTACACTTGCACGAGCAAGGTAATACCAAGATACTTCTGTATTAGGATAAAGCAAACTCTACATATATATGCATGAAGTTGTCAAGAGTTGTTCTAATCTCAAAAGGAACTTTACCTTAATAAAAATTAGTCTAAGCCACTCACTTTCATGACTTCCAAGAAAATTAAATTCAACAAGAATACTCACTCCTAAGTTTAAAACAAATAAATTGCATCACTCTATTAAATTCTTATGCCAGGTCTAGCCATAGATCCAGCCATCCAATTTATGGTGAATGTAGCTCTTCAAAGTCTAGAGTAGTGCTTTCCTTCAGTTACCCAAGATCCTTTCAATCAGAGAAACTTAGTGAAACAAAGCATGTGCTTTATTATGGCTTCTCCCCAATGCTGATCACATATCGAAACCAGTAAGGTTCAGAAGTCACATAAAACTTAGTGGAATACCAAAGAAATTTTCCCCAAACCTGAGTAAGGGAATGGATGAAATTACCTCTGAGACATACTTACTCTTTTATGCTGTTTCTCTCCTGAATACTGAATGTGCATGCACCTTAAGGTGATGGATTTTTCTCTCACACACAAATGTTGCTGTTGCAATTTTTGTGGTAGATCTCTCTTTTTAAATGTAAGCTATCATTAACCGACAATTTCAACTCTATATATTATTCACTTCCCCCCCACCTCAGTTAAACAAAAAATGCCATGACTTGATTAATCCAGCCACGAATTAAAATTGAGAACTGTCCAACAGACCTCTCTGGGTTGAATTTTAAAAGCCTTCCTCACCCTGGAAGTTATAGTTCTAACATATCTAAATATTTTCTAACCGGAAAAGACCAAAATAGAATAACAAACCTAAAGTTATCCCCTTTGCCCTGATAAATTAAGTACTTTAAAGTTAAAATATAAAAAAGTAACAATAAGAATCTCTGTTATACATCCATACAAGCTCATTCAGATCAAGAAATTATTTTCTGCAACCACTATTCTTTAGACAACATCATTACATAGGTTTAAGGGCAGTGTGTTTGTGTGCATGTAAACAATGTGCACTAATTGATTTTAATTATAAACATTGCTGCCTGGGATAAAGTTCAAACAATCTATTCTCTAACTCATTGAATAATGTGGATTAATTAAAAGTTAATTAACATTTAGCTTGTTTTTGTATTCACAGTCAAGATTGCTTATGGGAAAGCATTAAAGCCTTTAATTAGACACTATTTCAGAGGGCAAAAGGGACGCTATAAAAAGGAATTCATGCAGGCAGCAGTTTAAAACTTCGTTTAACCTACAGTCCCGTTCCAGTCAGAGGTAGAAGAGACTTTTGGCAATGCCTTCCGGCTGATCTCTGATGGGGGACAGTTTCATCTTTCCACCAACTTACCGTAGGAAACTCTTGATCGCGTCCCACTCACTCCGTTCTTGGAGCAGAAGCCAGCTAAGGACTTTTGACTGTTTCAGTTGTCTTCAAACATTCTTCCTCCGCGGCCCGAACTTTCAGCACCAGAGGCCGTGGCCAGCTCCCTCCTTTCCTGGTATTATAAGTAGTCGTCCCGCGCAACTTTAGTTTGTCTTTGGTCCCTTTTCGATTTCTCCGGCTGTTCCTTTCACTGGGCTGGAAAAACAGTTTCGACTCGTCAGTTCAGCCCTACCTTGGAGTTAAGACACCTGCATTCACTTTCCAATGACTTTTCAGAACCACAAGTCCTCGGAGCAGCTCCTTCCTGTTCCTGGCGAACTCCTCCTTGAGATCCTGGCACTTTTGAAAGCTTTTTAGTGTTGGCGGTTTCTGCTTGGCTGAGCCGGCTCGAGAGCTCCTCCCCTTTGGGGACAGAAGGAAGAAGACCCAGGCGCAACGGCACGCCCCAGCGCGAGGGTTTTTTTGTTTTGTTTTTTAAAGAAAAACGGCGTGTTCTCTAGTTTCTAGGTTTCACAAAGTGGTCGGAGTTTCAAACATCCCAAACGCTGGAGCTTAAAGATGAATCATCTCAGGTTAGGGAAATGATAGGAGAGAGTAAAGAGAGAGCTGACATCTGCAGTCTTACAGGAGACTGTTATGACCATGTCCTAGAGAAGCATTCGAACTGCGTATGTTTGCTCATCCCTACTCAGATACGTTTTGGTGGCAGCTAGGCATCCACAAAATTATTTTTGGCAGTAACAAGGCTTAAGAGCCTTTTTGAAAATTAGACTCTCCGTGAAATGATTAGTTTCCAAAAACAGGGAAACTGCAAAAGAGGGGAGGCACAGATGGGCACTTCTTTGAAGCTATTTGGGAGTGGGTGAAAAGTGTTCACATTAGCAAAAGGACCAGTTTTGGCATTCTTTCATACAAACAAGACCAAGACTGGGTACTGACGGCCATCATTTGAAGAAGCCAGACAAAAAGGCTCTGATGAAGTTTGTCCCGACTTACATTCTGCTGAGATGAGGTCACATTTATTATCCAGAGAGACCCCTGATGGTTTTAAGAAAAAGGAACAATTCAGTCTGATTACTTTTCTTTGTTGGAAGTAAAATGTATGGAAGGGGTTGTGCCATCTCACTGACTGTGTGGTCACTACTTTCCCCTCTATTGTGTTGTCCTTAAGGCCAATATTTCCTGCCAGCTCATTCCTCAGCCGTCACAGGCTTCCACAGACTTCAGACTCTTCCTAATTCATTTCTGCTCCCTATGGATAACCATTATTGCCCCTCACCCCCCACACCATTGTAGTAGGCAAACACTCAAAACAGGGATTGGTGCCAATTCTGTGTCGACTTCCAACCATGCTGCTAGAATGAGACACATGACAGATTGTAAGTATGTATGCATATACATAAGCACACACACACACACACACACACACACACACACATCTATCATTGGATTTACTTCCTGGGTTGACTTAAATTTGTGCATGCCTGCATAGAGATCAGATGCATTTATTAAAGATTAAAAATGGCAGTTTCAAGTTCAATTTGGAGCAGTTGTAGTATATCAAAAGAGTATAGATAGAGTATAGATCAGGGCTGAAAAACCCATGCTCCTCCAGATATTACTGAACTACATTTCCCACCATCCCTCACAACCCGCATGTTGACTGGCGCTGTTGAGAGTTGTAATTCAACATCATCAGAAGGGCCACTGGTTTAGCACCTTAAAATGAGGTTTTACACACACACACACACACACACTTCTTTGCCAGAAACTTGTTTCATACTTGCCGAGGTTTACATTCTTAAAATGACATCCAGAAGGAAGAAAGGAACGAATGAACTCTGGACAAGATTGGTATGACATAAATCCAATAAATAAATAAACAAATAGATAAATAACTTTTCTGCCCTCTGAACACCCAATGGCCCTGTGGCATCCTATCAATATTTATGGGTTAGTTGGATATACTTGAACATAACTTCCAGGTTTTGTTCCAGAACATGACCTTGAATATGCTAGAACATCTCCCAGTATTTCCAATCAGAATTTTGCCTGTTGTCCAATATAAGTAGGCCATCCAGATGGGGGCCTATGTTAAATTGAGTTGCACTCCTGTTTGCTAAGGATCACAGACACCAATATTAGCAGGACAAGATCAGCAAGCAAGCTCCACACCTTTGACCAATAAGCCATGCAATCTAAGCCATGGACAGTTCGGGTAGGAAATGTTTTATAGCTCAATAGATTTATTGGGGATTTTATGTGCTTTTCTGTGACTTATGGCTGTCTACAAAGGCTCATTTACCATAAAGCAGGATGATAAGCTTCTCTTACTCCTGTCATCTCTACTTATCCAACAATACTCCTTATCATTTCACCCTTTCTTATCTTCCTGGGAAACAGGGCACAGTTTTTATTAGCCATGTCTGTAGTCACCCAATTCTAATAATTCCCCTTGGAGCTTTAGGGATGATGCTTGAAGCTGATATATTACTTTGCAGCATGCCAGCTTTCCATTCAATACATGTAGCCCTGATTTAGTGACTGCCTTGTTTAGTGACCAGTCACATTTACGACAGTGATTAAAAAGTAACTTTACAACCAATCCTCACATTTATGACCTTCACAGGTCTGGAAAACAAAAGAAAGCTGAAGTAAGATGAGAAGCACAATTATGATTTCACTTAGTGACTGCTTTGCTTAAGAACTGAGTTGCCAGTCCAAATTGTGATCGTTAAATGAGGGCTACCTTTATTTAAAAAAAAATGAAAAAAAAAATCTTTAAGGAAAAGTAGGTGAGTATCAAAGAAAGTCTCTTTGAGAACCATGTTGCCCACCAATATTTTTTTCTAACAGGATAAATTCAGTATGATGAAAAGATGTATTCTGCAATTGCTATAGATTAAGCAAATTAAGCAAGTGAATTTGCTCCTATAACATCACAATTTGTTTTGTTCCTGCTGATCATGAAAAAACAAAGTACAGTAGGAAAGTTCCATCCGTTAAACACTAGAGATCTTATTTAGCCAGATTTTGATTTGATTTGATTTAAAAAAAACAAACCCAAGCATTATCTACAGAGTTTAAATATTTTCATGAGGACCAGATACTTGCTTTTTAAAACAGTAAGATGAAGCCCACAACTTTGGCTTACTGAAGGTAGTGCTGAGGACTGAACAACAGATGTCCTTATTCTTTCCCTTGTGGATATTAGTAGGCCTAAACACAGGGCAGGCTGTCATAGTGTTGTTGGATATGCTGGCAGGCAAAAAGTGAGCTGAGAAGAGGGAACCTACCGGTAGTAAAATAAATATGCATGGGGGGGGGAGAGAAGAGGAATTATATTCATGGTTCAGCTGTAATTTTTAAAGTTAGGACTTACCTAAAATGCTAATGTTTTATGATTCAGTCTTATATAAAGTTCTCTGCTTTTTGTATATCTTACCTCTTCATTCACATACTACAACTGATTTGCTATAAACTGAACCAAGTCAAGAGACAAAACACAACGTGTATTGAGAAGCTTGCACAGAACTTGCAAGGAGGCAGATAACCAAATAAAAGAAGTTACAATCAGTGCTTTTGGTCCTGAATGCATTTAGCGATTAAGCCCCCATTTTAGCCTTCCTTCCTTCCTTCCTTCCTTCCTTCCTTCCTTCCTTCCTTCCTTCCTTCCTTCCTTCCTTCCTCCCTCCCTCCCTCCCACTTGCTTCTCTTTCAATCCCCAGATTCTTAGATAGAGTTGTGCTGTATCTTTTGGAGCAGATAGACTGCAATACAAAGGGCTCTACTTGTCATAACTGCTTGAGCTGAAAATCCTGATGGCTGGCTAGCATCAGGAAAATAGGTAGCAGGTGGGGGGGGAGGGTAATTGCCAGGAACCTCCAGCTTCAGTCAGATTTGCTTGAGGTCCTGCTGAGTGTAATTACTGGTTTGGTCTCCAAACTGCATGGGGCTCCTTCTTCTGCCACATGCCAGCACCATGCAAACAGCCGTGTCTTGCTCAGTCTTGCCTTGGGAGGATCTGGGATTACCAGCAATACTAATTAATTCATTAGCCGATGGGGGCTTATGTTCTGTCTCCAGACTGGGATGTTGGAGGGGGGGGGAGTGGAGAGAACAGATTGCAGCCCATCAATCTGCCAGTTGGGGAAACTTGCTTGCCCCCTTCCCAGGCAGATGGTGCTTTCCAACAGGTTCAGATGGTGGCTTTCATTTTGAGAACAGGACCCCAAGGCAGGAGAGAAAGCAGCCACTGAAAAGGTGATAGCTGTAGGAAAGGCTATTCCTCTGTGGCCTTTTTGCTGTTTACTCTGTTCTACTTTTATCCTGGAGAAGGTGCGGTGCGTGAAAGGAACAAGCATCTGAGGTCAAAGAGTGAGCCACTCCTTGCACACTGACCTCCTGTGAGCCCAGCTCCTAAGCATGACCTCTGGTGAACCAAGCGGGGAGATGACAGCTATTGTCCTCCTTTCAAAGCAGAATCGGGGGAGTGCACGTGCCACAGGCTAATCCTATTGTCGAGAGTCCTTACATCTGTCAGAGTTCAGAGACGAACGTCCCCCACTCTTCCTACCCTCTGGGGAGCTTTCAGTCAAGCAGAACTTTGGCTTGCTTTTCTGGCCCCTTTCTGGCCACGTTTTCAAACATCTCCCCCTGTGATCTGATCTTAGGCTCTTTTGTGCATAGAAGAGGGATTGTTTCTCCTGAATCCTAACAGTGCTTACAGCATGCACGGATTGGCAAATTTGAACGCTCGCCCATGATGGGACCTCCCTCTACTCCAGGGGTCTTCAAACTTGGCCCTTGTATGACTTGTGGACTTCAACTCCCAGAATTCCTCAGCCAGCCTGCCTGGCTGAGGAATTCTGGGAGTTGAAGTCCACAAGTCATAAAAGGGCCAAGTTTGATGACCCCTACTCTACTCTAATGCAAATCTAGCGGGTCACAGAAAAGACCATGGTCATCCCTGGCAAACTGCTGTTCTACTAAAGGGGGCTGTCTGCAAGGGGAATATGCTGAAGGAGGCCACATGTTACATTAGGGCAGTCCTCTTTAAGGAACTGGGGAAAGGCAATTCTCCTGACAGAGAAAACCAGCATGTTAAGGATTGTTCAAGCCTGTCAGCTTCAGGGAATCGTGGTACGCTTTCACATTTTTTAAGATTGCCCACTTATCGTGGCCTAATTGTAACCAACCCTCATAATTTCAAGATTGCACGGTCCTTCTGTCCAGTCAGCAATGGGTTGAAGCAAGTGGGGAACTCTAGGAAAAACCAGGCTGGGGAAAAATTATCTACAGATACTTATATAATTTAGTTCTGTTAATGAGCATATTTGAACTCAAAAAGTACGACTGGGTGTCTACACGTGCCAGAATAAATGTTGGTTCCTTATTTTCTCCTTCTTTATACTTTCACTGCAAACCCCATGTTCCAGATGGATTTCTTTTTTTCTTTCTTTTTTTTGCACTCACGGATCATCAGAAAGTTTTCTACAGCTCCTTTTCCTAAGCAATTACTGAACATTCCTTTCTCCACACAGATGCAGAATGGGGGCATGTATGTTTGTGCCAGTTTTGAACAGTTTCCTTTCCCAAACCACACTGGCACGCATGCCTGAAGCATTGACTTTGTGACTCTGAGCCAGCTAACCCCACTGGACATGGCCGGCAGTTCCCCTTTGAGTGCTCACGCTGCCCACCCCCCAACTGGACGCACTGCTGCACATTGTATTCCTCTGGCACCTCCTGAACATGTCCAGGGACCCATCTGTCAACCGACAGTATGTCAACTGGCCTTGTGGTGCTTTCCCCCCCTCCTATCCTCCCCCCCCTGCATTCCCTTGGGTGCAGCAAGATGTTGACACCATTCAGCCCATGTGAAATTCAAACCCACCAATCAGGACCGGTCCTGGGCTGCTGTGCTCTAAGGAAGACAAAACTGTTTCCCTTTGACAAAAGTTGAGTGAGTTGCAGTGATTATTCTCTTGTCCAGAAACAACAGACGTGACAAGGGAGGTGGGACGAGAAGAAACATCCACCAATGAAGGAAGCAGAGATCAATGAGGGTAGGGGGATTTAGTTCCCTAGGCAAGAGGGGGCAGACCTATAGATACTCTCACTCCCATTGTGGCCCAGCCGTAGCCTGTAAAGGGATGTTGATTTGGTGCACAGCATAAATGATGGTGCCATCATTTGAATAAAATTAAATAAAAGGCTGTAATATTCCCTAGCCATGCCCACAGCACTCATGTACATACACACTAATATTCATGCATTGTCCCATTAATTCAGGGGTGGGGAACGATGACCCCTTTGTGACTTGTGGACTTCAACTCCCAGAATTCTTGAGCCAGCATGGCTGAGCACGGCTGGCTCAGGAATTCTGGGAGTTGAAGTCTACAAAGTCATAAAAGGGCCATCCTTCCCCACCCCTGTATTTATTGGGGGGAGACCTTTTTTAGCATTTGAAAAGTTCTATATATCTTCACCAGAACAATGATGCAGTAAGTCAGTCAAATGAAACTAAACAAAATGAAAAGACATGAAGTAACAGCTGCAAAGGCATGAACAAATATAAAAGCCAGGCTTTTTATGGGGAAAGCGTTGCCTATTGCTGAAAAGGACAAACTATTATTAATACGCATATATTGATGAATTGTATATTTATAATATTTTCATATACATATAAAGCTGTGTGTTTGCGTACGTGTGTGTCTCAGCCAGTGGCAGCATTGGTGACTGATTGACTTGATTATCCAAAGATTTGGGCAAGGCGGTTCACTGTATTAAAAAAAGGCCGATGCTTTTTGATTGGTTAAAATTAAATCACACATTGTGTATATTGTCCCATATCCTTACAAGAAAAAGTTTGAGATAAGTTGAATTATGGGACTTACCCAAAAGTTCAGATATGGTTGCTATGTCCTCTTCTACCCCATCTTCAAAAAAGTCTAGTTTGGCTATAAAGGCCATGGACTGAAGCAGTATCTCCACCAGGTAGAGCCTGGGATTTCAAAATGTCATAGCTGGGCAATAATTTAACTTGAATGACACAACACAAACTGTGTAAAGCTTTGGATTGACTCTAAAATATTTGCCTTAGAACATATCAAAGCACAAATGTAATTACTACCTGCAGCTCTTTAAAGCAGCTGCATCTGCTCCTGGGAATGGAGCCTTCCTGCCAATCCTGCCTCTTCTTGAGGCACTGGACTGGGGCACTTTTGAAAAAAACACTACTGCCTCTGTGAAGGGGTTGAATCGCCCTTGGTTGGCTACCCATTTAACCCTTCCCTCCATTTTAGCCTAGTCTTCTGCTACCATTTTGTGTTTTCAGATGTGTTTGAGGAATAGTATTTGCTGCTGTATCTCTCACAAGTCTGGAAAGGTGGGGAAGCTTAGGCTAGTCTCCGCAGCAAGTCAAGATGGTAGGTGTAACAGCATTATTGAAGCCCCACCCCCCTTTGTAAGTCCATCACCACACAAATGGCTTTGGCTGCACTGCTGCAATTGTCATCTTGATTTTTTTTCTTTTTTTACCCCACAGAAGATGCATCTGGGTATTCTATTCATGGCCAGCATCTCCAGATCAGTTTTGTGGCCAAGGCCTGCCAATAGCCTTTTAAAGGCAACCCATTTTCTCTTTGACCAATCAGTAAGCAATCTTTTTAAAAAACAAAACAAAACTGGGAAAGGACAGGGGAAGGTTCACCTTCTCAAATGTGCCAAAGTAAATAAAAGAGGAACATCCTTCATCCCAAACTGTCTTAGAGTAGAAATTTTAAAACACTCTACCTCAGGCAGACAAATTTGCCTGGATTCCATCAAGCGGCTATGTTCATTAATGACTGCAGGAAGAACGTTTCAGAATCTTTAACTCCTTTATGGTTTGCTTCTTTGTTTGCAGAAGGAGGGAGAGAAATAGCACCCCAAATTTGTTCCTGTCCAATTTCTATTCATTACAGGCAACTTCCATTGAGTTAAACTCACTACCCCCCACCTCCTCTTTACTTAGGCACTCGTTTCCCCAACTTTGTCCTTTTACTGGGTTCCCACAAGCCACTTCTGCATTTCTGCTTTGGCAGTTAGATTGCCACACAACATGCAGCTGTGAGCTCCTCCGGCAACCCGATCTCTCTGGGTAGGACCCTTCTGGATGCCACTCTTTGTCATGCAGAATAGGCTGCAAACCCTCCTGCCTCCTTCTTACCCTGCTGCTACAATCACTCAACTTGACAAGGAGAGGGATGTGTGTGTATGTGGAGGCAGGACAGGATGCTGCGATCACTGGCCAAGATAGGCTTGGGCTGGGCCTACACACAATGTCGGGTAACTGTCTCTGTGCCCCAAGCAGCTCACACCTGATTTCCCCCTTTAATTGTATTTTCCTCGTCTCCCGCCTAGTGTCATGTTAATTGGAGCCCAGTTGCTGCAGCTGCCGAGATCCAATTAGAATGGCTGCATAATGTGGGGTAATTCTATTTCCATGGCCGGTCTCAGGCCCTCTCCCGTGCAGGGCGCAAGGGGCTAGCTTCAAAAGAAAACAGGCGTGGGATGAAAATTTCCTGTCCCAATATTTCCTTCTGCAAATTCCCTATTGCTGGGGCCGAGCAGGAAATTGGATTAGCCATTGTGGGAATGAAACTGACGTACTGCCGTAACCCCAGCCTGCCCAACACAATGGCAAGGACACCCCAGTGACTGAAGAGCTGGGAAACTAAGGTGTCATTTATTTCTAAGAGCATTTTTGTGTCACCCTTTTCAACTGAAAGCTTTGCCTGAGCAGGTGATATTAAGCAGGGGAAACAAGAGAGAAGCTGCCTGTGGGCATATCATCGGAAGGACATGAGATTGGGGGGAGGGGGGGGAGGGAGAAGGAGCTTTGTTTCTACCTGAAAACCATTTTTGGTCTCTTTTGCTTGAAACTGAAATGAATGTGTAATTTTGGACTTGACCATTATCAATACTTACGATTATAAAAATACTGTGTATTATTGTTGGTTTTCCTGTAAAAGTTTTAATGTATTTTTATATTTGTACCTAAGGAAGCTAGAAGTTCTTCTATTTCTCTCCCTTCTTTTACTTTTTTGCCCTCCTAATTTTGTTCTTTTTCTGAGCTTCTCCCCCCCCCCCCCGAAATTCCTATTTTTATGTTTCTTTATATTTTATCTTTGGTTGAAATTTTGTAATTTTTTTTTTTTTTAAAGACAGAGGAAAAGGATGGGGCAAAGAGCGGAAATATACAAAGTTATTATTTTTTAAGTGAAACGAAAGTTGTGATTCAGGAAGAAAAGGAACTCTTTATAGTCTCTTCATCCTCTGCTACAATTTAAAGCAATATCTGTTGGCTTGCAGCAGATTGAGAAATTGAATTTCAGTCAGGCTCTTTCCAATCATCACTGCTGGATCATCATCCAATTGACATGGTTACTGCCTGGTCATATTTAAGAACAAAAATTGAGATAGCTGGGCTGTTTATGTATATACAATTTATGTATCGGTATATAAACACTACTTTCCATGAGGATATAAATTTATGGTCCTGTATATAAACACTAGTTTCCATGAGGAAAAAATAAACCAAGTTAGTTTGAGACATCATCAGATACGCTTGGAATAAGGAAGACCACTCGTAGATGGTAGATAATAGAGGTTTCAGAACCAGAATTCTTAGAGAGTTTGCAAAAAATTTAGAGGATAGAGGGTGTAGGAAGATAGAAAGGGAACAGGCAGAAGCCTGGAAATCAGAGAACAGAAGATTCCTTATGGAGCTTAAAAACGACCTTTTTTAATATGCAGATTGGGAACTTTGCTACCTTCCTTCCCAAGTTGAAATCTGGACCTCTCTAATCCATCTGCAAACATTTGGATGATAAACTTCTTGCTCTGTTCTTCCATCTAGTGATTGTCTACCTTTTCCAGCTGACCTATGGGAATGGCAATCTCCGTGCTATATTTAAATACAAGAAGAATACATAATTCAACTCATCTTTAAGGACATGTGTAAAAGAATATTTGAAGAGGATACTTGCAGAATAATGTGAAAAAGAATTTGATTATGGAGTTTTAACAACATTTGATTGGGATGCATTCTTGGGAATGTCTATTCCTAGGTAATGGGATTCGATTGCTGGTCGAAGGAAGGATGGATGGAAGAGAAAGTGATTCTATAATGCCAGTGGGGATATGGTAGGCAAAATGGTATTGTCCAGACGTTTGAGAACAATCTCCAACATTTCAATGATTAGGATTGTGAGTATTTTCATCCCAAAGTCTGAAAGCATCAAATTCACTGCTCCCTGATTCATGGAATTAGCCACAACTAGTGGAAAGGAGAATATGTAGACAAAGCTCTGTAAATTTGAAGCACTGGGAGCACTGGGTGTCACAACAAACATGCCAACCGAAGTTTTTACATAGCTACCAACCATCATCTTGAAGTAGTATCCGCCAAGTTCTTGTGGACAAATATTTCTACTGTAGGTCTACTCTATTACTTTATTTCCCAGAGGTAGCTGAGAAAATCCACAGTGATGGTGTACCAAGTAAGTCAATATGCACATGATTCAATTTTTTTTTTTTTAATGATATCATAACAGGCATATGTCATTTTTTTTGCCCCTGCAGGAAACTCCCCATGGTTATCATCTAAACAATAATAGATCCTTTGAGTTGATCCAGGATGAGTGCATGCTCATGTGTTGGCTTTCCTGCTCTGTCTTCAGTGAATACCTCATAGCTCTTTCAAGAGCGCTCCAACAATCTCTTTGACCCCATCTGTCCATTCATTATGGGAAGGTTAAATGCTGTTAGTTTTCAAGATTCTATTACTCTAACATACATCCAGTATTTCTTGTGGAGTCCATTTCCTGACCTGGCCTATCCCAAAGAGCTGGCATCAATCATCTCATGTTTTACTCACTGATTTATTCCTTCTCAAGGGTTATCTCTGTAATTTTTTTATATCTGGGGAGAAAAAGCTTCCTAAAGGGAGAGGTTTATGAGCCAGAAGAGTCCTTTTTTTTGGGGGGGGGGGAATCTCTACAGTCTGCATTTTCTTGTTATTATAAGATAAGGTATACTGGCAATCTATCAAGAATACTTCTGGAGAACAGTCATTCATTTGATCAGGCCTTTTTTTCATCTAAGAGGACATCATAGAAGAGTGGATACCCTCATCCCCCCCCCCACACACAAATTCTTCTTTGGAGTCAATGACAATGTTACCAGTACAGCATCCAGGCATCAGCTGTTGGTGAGTCTCCGTTGGCCCAGCAGGCTGGACAGCCTGATTATCATCTGAATGAGCTTTAGAAAGTTAACATGATTTGATTTAAGGGTTTCAATAGCCTGAACAATGTTCTCTCACGAACAGGATGTCCTGTGAGCTTTAGGGGGGGGGGGTCAGCTCACACAAGAGGGTTTCTTTTTTCTTTTTCTATCTCAGTCAGGGCCACATCCATCACTTTTGTAAAAAAAAAAAAAGGCAGTTCTGAAATGGGCAGTTATGATTTATGCATTCATCAGAAGATTTGTGCAGAAAAGCACATATTGCTTCCTAAAAATGAAAACGAAGCAGCTTGTGCACTGGTCTGATTTTGCTCTCTGATTTTTGCAATAGCCTCCATGGGGAAGTAAAGGGAAAAAAACAAAAGTGCAATCAGACGTATGAAAACTCCTTCATCTGAGCTGCTTGCTCTCTCTGCTGGGGATTGGAAGCCACAAGGGAAGATAGGCTAGCTTTGCATTTAGGTCACATAGGACTTACCTAACTTTTATGAGGGCCTCTCACTCCAAAAGCTGGCTTTTCTTCCTTTGTCAGCACCAGATGATTCTCTTCCCTGTCCCACATCAAGACATAGATGTCCTTCACCCTTAAGCACTTGAATCGTCTTAGATAGAGTGCTGTTCTCCAAAAACTCTGCTCATTGAAGTTCAGTCATCCCATTCTTCAAGAAAAGTTGATTGCTCACATAAGGAGCATTGACTATTCACCAAATGGCTGCCATAATGAGTGTCCCCTGTTAACAAATTCATTTACATAAACCAAAATGGTGGCATTGCTCACTACCAATCCTGTCTAGCCTTTGAGGATGCTCTTGTCAAGGATGAAACTTTGGCAGCTACATGCCTCTGAGTTTCATCTTGCTTTTAGATTAAGTGGGGGGAGATGTTACTTTCAAATGGGTGAAATGGAGAAATGAAACCTCTTTAGAATAGAATAGAACTGGAAGAGACCTTAGAGGTCTTCTAGTCCAGCCCCCTGCTCAAGCAGGAGAACCTATACAATCTCAGACAAGTGACTGTCTAGCCCATGGGTCGGCCACCCGAAACATCGAACGAGCCTCACGGACCCGTTTGGCCTAAAAAAAAAAAAACCCTGGGAGCCGTGCCCGTTCGCGCATGCGCGCGCACCCGCGCACCCACACATGCGCGCGGCCCCCGTTCGTGCATGCGCACGCACCCACGCACGCACCCATTCCCGCGCGCCCACGCGCAGCCCCCGTTCGCGCATGCGCACGCGCGCCCGTTCGCGCATGCGCACCCCCGCCCGTGCACCCGCCCACGCATGCGCGCATGCGCTCCCCAAAATGGCGGAGGAGGCTCCGGAGCCGCAGGTAATGCCTCAAAGAGCCGCATGCGGCTCCGGAGCCGCGGGTTGCCGACCCGTGGTCTAGCCTCTTCTTAAAAATCTCCAGTGATGGAGTGCCCACGATTTCTGGAGGCAAGCTGTTCCACTGGTTAATTGTCCTCAATTTCAGGAAGTTTCTCCTTAATTCCAGGTTGCTTCCCTCTTTGTTCAGTTTCCAACCATTGTTTCTTGTCCTGTCCTCTGGTGCTTTGGAGAATAACATGACCCCCTCTTCTTTGTGGCAGCCCCTCAAGTACTGGAACACTGCTATCATGTCTCCCCTATTTCTTCTTTTCTTTAGACTAGCCAGACCCAAATCCTGCAGCCATTCTTCATATGTTTTAGTTTTCAGGCCTTTGATTATCTTAGTTGCTTTTCTCTGAATTTTCTCCAAAGTCTCAACATCTTTTTTGTGATATGGTGACCAAAATTGGCTGCAGTATTCCAGGTGTGGTCTTACTAGGGTTTTATAAAGCGGTACTAATACCTTGTGTGATCTTGATTCTATGCCTCTGTTTATACAACCCAGGATTGTATTAGTTTTTTTGGCTGCTGGTGCACATTGCTGGCTCATGGTCAATGATCATCCACTAGGACTCCAAGGTCCCTCTCACAGTTACTGTTTTTAAGCCAGGTCTTGCCCAGTCTGTAATTGTACCTTTGATTTTTCCTACCTAAATGTAAAACTTTGCTTTTCTTCACATTGAAACTCATTTTGTTGGACAGGGCCCATTGTTCAAGTTTGTCAAGATATTTTTGGATCCTGAGTTTGTCTTCTTGGGTGTTGGCTACTCCTGCCAGTTTGGTGTCATCTGCAAATTTGATGAATTCCCCTTCAATTCCCTCATCCAAGTCATTGATGAAGATATTGAAGAGTACTGGGCCTATGACTGAACCTTGTGGTACCCCACTGCTTACTTCTCTCCATGTGGATGTAGGGCCATTGAGGACTACTCGTTGAGTACGGTTTGCCAGCCAGCTACAGATCCATCTGGTGGTGATGTTGTCTATTCCACGTTTTTCTAGCTTAACAAGGAGTAGGTTGGGGTCTACTTTATCAAATGCCTTACTGAAGTCCATAGTATTTTGCTGGTCTATTAGTTTAGTTACTTTATCGAAGAATGACATAAGATTGGTTTGGCATGATCTGTTTTTAACAACCTGTGCTGGCTACTAGTTATAACTTTGTTTGCTTCTACTTTTTTGCAGATCTGTTTTTTGATTATCTTTTCCAGGATCTTCCCAGATATTGATGTTAGACTGATTGGTCTGTAGTTTCCTGGGTCCGTTTTTCCCCCTTTCTTGAAGATGGGAACCACATCAGCCCTTTTCCAATCCTAAGGTATTTCCCCAGTGCTCCAGGATTTTTGAAAGATATGGTGCAATGGTTCTGAGATAACATCTGCCAGCTCCTTCAGAACTCTGGGATGTAATATGTCGGGTCCTGGTGATTTATATTTGTCAAGGTCAGATAGGTGTTCTCTTACCATTTTCTTGCTTATTTTAATTTTTGTTTCTAGTTTGTCTTTTGCAGTGGGTTTTTTGGTATGTTGGGCTATAGTTTCTTTTTGTGTGAAGACTGATGCAAAGTATGAGTTAAGCAGCTCTGCTTTCTCCCTGTTGCCTGTTATTTCCTTGCCATCTTCTCTCTTTAGTGGACCTACAGTTTCCTTGACTTTTTTCTTGTTGTTAATATTTTGGAAGAAACTTTTTTATTATCCTTGATTTCTATTGCAAGTCTTTGTTTGTTCTGAGTCTTTGCATTCCTGACTTCATCTTTGCATGTTCTGGCTGTCTACTGATAATTGGCCATAGTTATGTGCCCCTCTTTCCCTCTATCATTTCTTCTCTATTAGTAAGAATTAAGTCCAGTATGGATTTACATCTAGTTCCCTCCTCTACCTTTTGGATGACAAAGTTGTCGGCTAGGTTGGTTAGGAATCCGTTTGATCTCCCGCTCACTGCAGAGTTTGTCTCCCAGTTGATATCTGGATAGTTGAAGTCTCCCGTTACTATTGTGGTATGCTTCCTATATACATTTGTTAACTGGTTGGCAAAGAGTTCATCTATTTCTTCTGATTGGTTGGGTGGTCTGTAATATACACCTATGGTGATGTCATTTTTTTCTATTTTATATTGACCCATATGCATTCTGGGGAGATTTGGTCTTTGACCATGTGCATTTCTGTAGATATGTAGTGTTCTCTTACATATAGTGCAACTCCCCCTCCTCTTTTTGTAGACCTGTTTCTTTTGAACAATTTGTATCCATCCATCAGTCCATTCCATTCATGGATTTCATCCCATTAGGTTTCTGTTATGCCAACTATATCATACCCTCCCTTGAGTACTATTGCTTCTAGTTCACCCTGTTTGTTCCCCAAGCTTTGAGCATTTGTATATAAGCATTTAAGACTTTTATGCCTGTCCGTGGGTATGTTTCTTGCATCTCCTGAATGTTGTTTGAGTTTTTCTTTTTTCTCATCTCTGCCCGTCTCATTGTTTGATTTGTTTTCTTGGGATTTATGATTGGTTTTGGGTTCTAGAGATTCTAAAAATCGTCACCCTCCCCCCCAATTTTAGTTTAAAGCCCTCCTTTGATTCAGCTGAAGACCGTAAGAACCTAAAACCTTGCCAAGGACACCAGAACAGGTGTGAATTTGAAGCGGATAGTTCCCATAACAAAGTGAACTTGTTGATATGAATTAAGTAAGATGTTGGTGGTTTGGCTGGGAAAATTACTGTTTAAGTCTATGAATTGGTATTGGAATCTCAGTTAGTTTTGCTTTGACAAAACCATGCAGTGTATTTAATAAAGAGTAAGATTTTTGGAAAAGGAATGAACCTGGAGTTTTATTTGGATTCTCGAGCTGGATGTTGACAGCTCTTTTCCAGTCCAGTTTATTTTATTTTTCTATGAAAAAGGTGTGTGGGTATGTGTGTTTATGTTTTCCCCTTTTGGAATAAGCACTATTTATGCAGAGTACTGGAAAAGAATAAGAAACATCAAGCCAAAAAAATTAAAGGTCCAAGAGAAGAAAACCAAAATGAAAATTTGTTTTTAAAGAGAAACTTCCCAACAGTGAGAACAATTAACCAATGGAATAGCTGCCTTCAGAAATGGGTCTCCATCACTGAAGGCTTTCAAAAAGAGACTGGACAACCATTTGTCTGAAATGATACAGGGTCACCTGCTTGAGCAGGGGGTTGGACTAGAAGACCTCCGAGGTCCCTTCCAACTCTATTATTCTATGTTTCATGTTCTATGAAACACAGATAACTATAACATGGTAACACTAAACTTTACCAAACCTTTCCATCCATTAAGTTCATCTATCACTATGCTGATTTTTCTTCTTTAAAATCTGACTTCTCTCTTTGTCAGGATTTCATCAACGTATGCAATTACTACTTTCTCTGCCTTCCTTTCCACTCAGACACTCTTCCTTCATATATTATCATGCAGCTCAGCTCTCACCATCAGAATCTGCCACATTATTTTTCAAAACAGGCCAGAGTTTTAAACCACAGAACTTCACAGCAGCTTCGAGTTGGGGTACTAATAACCATGGTTGTGCAGGATCATATCCTGTAGCTGAGACACTGTTAACAACCCTTACAGAAGAACATGGCTCTAACAAGCCTGGACATGACCCTGGACATGCTTGGACACCCATGGACACCCACACCATAGCCCTCTCCACTTTTTCTAGTAGACAGCACAAGCATGCCTATCACCGGTCTGGCGTTTATTTTTTTATTTTTTAAACCCCTAATAAGCACCATTTAATTATTCATAGTAAGTTCTTCTTTGACTGCAGATTTTTGCACAGTTATTGTCAGTTTATGTAAGTTCCCTATTCCCTGTTTGTGTTAGTTCCTTCTAATTTCCTATTTATTTTTTGTGGCTTTGTTGGAGGGATAGAATACTTTTATTGGTAAAATAGGCTTTTTTACCTTTACAGAGGGGAATACTGTTGCAGAGAGTGTTGTGTAAACTGGCTAGAAAATAAGTGAGTTAAATTCCTGGGGGGGGTTGCATTAAAATGTGGGTCTCTCTCTCTCTCTCTCCCTCCCTCCTTCCCTCCCTCCCTCTCTCTCTCTGTGTATATGCACACATGTGTGCACGCAAAAAATAGGCATACTCTTCTGGTTTTTTTCTTTCCAAAAAAAGCCTAAGGTTCTGTTAATGAAATGAATGGGGAATACAATCATGGTTTTGCTTAGCTTGTAGTAAGAGCACAATTCCTGGGGTCTTGTCATTCAGATCGGGAGTTTTGCTACACATGGGGTAAGAGGGCTATACTTGAGGAAAGAGAACTACAATGAGGGTACAGGGATTATGAAAGGTGCTTCTGGGTTTGGGGCCTATGACATTATTTCTGACTTTGGGCCAATGTGCATTGCTTCTGGATTTTGGAACAATCAAGTAGCACTTCTGAGGAGGACCTATGATGTTACATTCAAGTTATGGACCAAAAAGAGGCACTTCCAAGGGAGGACCAGAAGGGACATCACTGATATGTCTCTGCCAAAAGACTGTTTACTTATACTATTGCTATATGCGGGAGTTTTGGCAGAAGCCTGTAAACCTTCTGTGTTGAAAGTAAAGGTAATAGTTAAAGTTTCCCCTATCATTTCTGACTCTAGGGGGCAGTGCCCATCACCATTTCTCAGCCAAGGGAGCCAGTGTTATCTGAAGACCCTTCTGTGGTTATGTGGCCAGCGTGACTCTACACCGAGGTGCACAGAACGCTGTTATGTTCCCACCAAAGTGGTACCTATTAATCTACTCGCATTTGCATGCTTTCAAACTAGTAAGTGAGCAGGAGCTGGGGCAAGTAATGGGAGCTCACCCATGGTGCGGCTCTTGGGTCTCGAACATGGGCTGTCAGCTATCTTCGACAGCTGAGCTATCATGTTGAAAGTATATAGTTACAAATGGAAGATTTTTTTTCAGTTGACTGTGAGTTGGAATAGAATCCATATGATAGTAGTTTTTCACAGGTTCTGGACTTTCATTTTTCACTATGTCAGCTGGGTTGATTGGGCACATCTAAATTCATTTGCATGGATTTCTGCTCTATCTATCTATCTATCTATCTATCTATCTATCTATCTATCTATCTATCTATCATCTGTCTATCTATCTATCTATCTATCTATCTATCTATCTATCATCTATCTATCTATCTATCTATCTATCTATCTATCTATCTATCTATCATCTGTCTATCTATCTATCTATCTATCTATCTATCTATCTATCATCTGTCTATCTATCTATCTATCTATCTATCTATCTATCTATCTATCATCTGTCTATCTATCTATCTATCTATCTATCTATCTATCTATCTATCTATCTATCTATCTATCTATCTATCTATCTATCTATCATCTGTCTATCTATCTATCTATCTATCTATCTATCTATCTATCATCTGTCTATCTATCTATCTATCTATCTATCTATCTATCTATCTATCTATCTATCTATCATCTGTCTATCTATCTATCTATCTATCTATCTATCTATCTATCTGTCTGTCTGTCTGTCTGTCTGTCTGTCTGTCTGTCTGTCTGTCTGTCTGTCTGTCTATCTATCTATCTACCTACCTACCTACCTACCTACCTACCTACCTACCTACCTACCTACCTACCTACCTACCTACCTATCTATCTATCTATCTAGCCACCCATCTATAATAAAACAATAATAACAATTATTTATTTGTTAAATTTATTTGCTGCCTATCTCACCCTAGGTTCCAATTTACCCTTGCCATTGTGGGGAAGTGAAGCTGGGTTTGCTGTCCGCATTTGGGAAAAGCAGCTGCAGCCAGGCAGAAGAGCTTCCCATCCCCCCTTCCCCAAGGACAGGCTCAGCTCATCCCTTCTCCAAAAGGACAGCAACGTTTGCCCCTCCCTCCCTCCCTCCCTCCCAAGCATCCATGCTAGCATTCCGGTTGCCTCGCTAATTGAGCTACACCCTGGTATTTCCAAGGATGTGCTGGCCTCTAGAGGCAGCCTCGAGTTTCGCAGGCCCTTACCTTACGAAAGCAAATGCTAAAGCAGCGGGTGAGCATGTAGGAGAAAACAAAACAAGAAGCCGGAGAAATGCGAGGTGATGCTGGAAATTTAAAACTATTTACTATTTGCTTCTGGGACCACAAGGTACGTGAGGAACATAACCCGGTGGGATTCCTGTCTGGAACTTGGTTTCGGAGTTGAGCTGGAATGCTCAAAAGCAACACTGCAGCAGCACTGCAGCTCAGCAGCAGCCAG
Source organism: Azemiops feae (assembly GCA_023970755.1). Taxonomy (NCBI): domain Eukaryota; kingdom Metazoa; phylum Chordata; class Lepidosauria; order Squamata; family Viperidae; genus Azemiops; species Azemiops feae. The sequence goes on along the minus strand of JALGBA010000082.1, from coordinate 17,090 downwards.
AAAAGGAGCAACCACATTGAGGCAGCATCCCATCTCCGCCAGTGCAAGAACTTTTGGAGGGAGGCAAAAGTTGTTCGCCACTTTACAGACTTTGAGACTCCCCCCCCCCCCCCCCCCCGTAAGGACTATTAAAGACATGTTTATGTGGTTACATCAACTTGCAAGGCTTAAAAGGACAGAGTTAACCTAAATCAATAGCCTGTTGTTGGGAAGGTATAGACCACAGTAAAGCATTGTGCACTGATTTGCTACTCAGTGGCATGCCAGTCCTTAGAAAGAAAAGAACCCTTACAGCGATTAACTAAGCAGTTTCTTAAGACATCCTTACATACATTGCAAGTACACTGAGTGCTTCTGTACCAGAGCCTAATTCCTTGTGTGGCTAACCACACTTGACCAAATAAAGCTATTCTATTCTATTCTATTCTATTCTATTCTATTCTATTCTATTCTATTCTATTCTATTCTATTCTATTCTATTCTATTCTATTCTATTCTATTCTTCTTTCTGATTTCACCCCCACTTCTCAGTGGATCGTTTCCGTCTTGTTGTTAGCATCCAAATTATCTGAGCCTTTGGCATCATATTCTGTGCATGAACTTTCTTGGTGACCATCATGTTGGCAATAACTCTCCAACCCATGTTGCATGCTGCCTTATGGCTTTTACCTTGATTTTAACAAGGATGAGGGGATATTGCGACATTTCATTTCTTCCTCAGTTTCCATCATGGACTTCAATGGGTGGAGGTGTGTAAGCAGGTGAGATCCCTTGCTTTATGAGACTACACAACTGACTCAAGGTAAAGGTTTTCCCTCTCCAGTGGTGTCCAACTCTAGTGAGGGGGGGGGTCATCTCCATTTCTTGACTGAGGGAACTAGCATTGTCCGAAGACACTGTGGTCAGGTGGCCAGCATGACTATACACTGAGGTGCACATAATGCTGTTACGTCCCCACCAAAGTGGTATCTGCTAATCTACTTGCATTTGCATGGTTTCAAAATGCCAGGTGGGCAGGAGCTGGGCAAGTAATGGAAACTCATCCCGTCATGTGGCACTCGGGTCTCGAACCTGGACTGTCAGCTTTCCAGTTGACAAGATGAGCCATCACCCCCCCCCAATGATATAATTTACATAATGTGTGTGATGAAAGCATGACGGGTGCAATGTCATCATGGCTCATATTACGTGCTATGGTTTCCGTGATTCATATTTATCTCCGTCCGAACATTCCAGCATTTTCTGAGGATGATTTTTTTTTATTAGAAGGACAGTCAGTGAATGTTCATCACACACACACACACACACACACACATCCTTCTCTCTAGACTGAACTTCACTGTTTCAAAAGGACCCTCATTATTTTTGTCTGTTATCAGATCCCGTGCAATGGTTCTCTGATACTACATTGGTCATTGTAGCTCCAGATTAACACAAAATCCCTCTCTGCTCCAGTCTGGGAGCCATCAACCAAAGTAATGGGATTACTAGTGGGATTCCTTAGTGAAGTTGTATTTGTAGAAGTCTACTGAGCTGCTACTACCACTCATGGTGTTGAAGGAAAAGTCTTCATCAGGGTCCAGTCCAAGCCGGGAATAAACAACATGGCAACTGCTAGAAAGAAGGTTGTGGTTTATTGAAGAGGAGAGCCAGACAGAAAGATGGCTCTGGAAGAAAAGAGAGAGCACATGTAGTAGGGAATGGGTTTTTATACCTTCTTGGGCTTTTGTTTGGAGTTGTTCCTGTGTCATGAACTTTGACCTGAGTCTGAGTGTGCCTTTCTGGTATTCTGATGGTGGTGAGGTAATCCTATTATGTCCTGTCTTAGAGTTTGGGTGGGGTATGTAGGGTCTTTGTCTTCCTGATCTCTTCAGCTTCTAGCTGGAGGGCTCCAACCTTCCTGAGTGGATTATTACATCTGCATTTCTAAAAGCTGGTTTCTGCTGAGTTGTCTGGCTGGGGGTGTGTGTGGAGAAGTTTCTGCCTTTTTAAAGATCTTTTTCATTATTCCTTTGGGGAAATATATTCTGCCTTTTTAATATTCCCAAAAATATTTCTTTTCTCTGGATTGTTCCCACAATAGTCACAGCTTTCCACATTTATTAGGCACTATTGGGTAAACCTTTGGACCATGACAGTTTCGGGAGAGCAGTTCTACAGTATCTTTAGAACTTTCCTGTCTATTTCCCTGCTTTCAGGTATGTCAGCTAGTTAGTCATCCATTTAAGTGAATCACAGAGACCATGATAAAAAAAACCTGGTTATTTATCTGTATCTAGAGAGCTTCTCTATACATCTTATGGATATCTACCTTTCTTGGGTGACCATTACCTGTTTTCATGGATCTATGCTGCTATGTCCATCCAAGAACTGAAAGTAACAGTGCTAAGAACACACCATGAAGTTAGTTGGATGTGAAATAAAAGAATGTATGATAAAATGGTTCAAAAAGTTTGGTTATAATATACAAATGGATCAGTGGGGAAACACATGGTCAAAATCATTGAAATTTACATTGTATCCTAACCTTAGAAAGAATTCTAATAAAATAATGTATCATTGGTATATGTCACGAGTGAAGTTGTCCAGAATGTATAAATGTACAGTATTTCAAATCTTTGCTAGAAATGTGAACAACGTGAAATGGCATGTTATCTTTTTTGGTGGATATGTAAAAATCCAAAACTTTTGGATACAAATACATACATTAATTCAGAAGGTTTTAAAGATTAATATATAACTGAAAGTAGAGGCTTTTCTTTTGGGCCTAATGGACAGGCAACTAAAAAAAAAATCATGGAACTTTGTTTTTATATATGATAATTGCTCAAAAGTGGAAAGGTTTGACACTACTCACAAAACAAGAATGGTTGGTGAAGATGGTGGAACCTGTAGAGACGGCTAAATTAACTCCTTTGATTAGAGAAATCTATATTTATGGTTGATTGAAAACCCCTAATAGACTTTTTGCATATCAAATGCACTTATGATGTGGTTTCAATGATTAAAAAAAATGATAATAGAAAAGAGTGAGCTTTTTTTAAAATTATAGACTAAGAGATAAATTTATAATTGTATTTGCATTTACTGCAAAGGAAATCAGAACATTTTTCTTTCTTTCTTTCTTTCTTTCTTTCTTTCTTTCTTTCTTTCTTTATTTCTTTCTTTCTTTCTTTCTTTCTTTCTTTCTTTCTTTCTTTCTTTCTTTCTTTCTTTCTTTCTTCTTTTTCTTCCTTCCTTCTTTCTTTCTTTCTTTCTTTCTTTCTTTCTTTCTTTTCTCTCTCTCTCTCTCTCTCTCTCTCTCTCTCTCTTTCTTTCTTTCTTTCTTTCTTTCTTTCTTTCTGCCTTTTGTGTTTTCTTTTTTCTTTCTTAGTTCTTTTTATTCTGTATTAGTTTACACTAGTTTTTACTGTTGAATTCCAAACTTTTAATTATAAAATTTAATGACCCTCTAATGAATCCTATTGGTTTGTGCAAAGGGACTGTGGTTTTCTCCTAAAGTGATTGAGATCTTGTAGGCAAGGCAGGTTGCTCAGCTAAATTGAAGAGGGCACCTTATTCATTTTTCTTATGTGCTTTTGAAATGCTTTGTGCCAGAGCTTCAGAAGAAAATTCATTTCAGCTTTCTCATCAGCATTATTATTTATTTTGTTTCCCTCTGATCTCTCATTTATTATCCCTTTCCCCAAACTATGATTACATACTGAATGTTCCTCTTAGAATTCTGACAGACTACTATGAAAAATTCTTCCATAGGAAGCCACACGGGGGCGCTGTTGTTCTGTCTAGAGCAGTGTTTCTCAATCTCAGCGCTTCCTTTTGTTATCTATAAATTTCATAATCTGTATTATATTTAAATACTCTTTGATCTTCTCCAGACTAGGAGTGTACTTTCCATATAGTTCAAACAATATTTAATAAACTGATACATCCATCTCTTTTGGAGCTGAGATTATACCTCTTTCCATCCCAAATTGTGGTAAAACACCCAAATGGTATCATGCAAAATACAAAATAATTAATATGTAATTTGAGAAAATCCAGGATACAACAAAATTATATCAGGTAAAACTAACAGAATGATTTTGTGCTCCACCACTGCCAAGCTCGCACAATCAAATATTTGAGAAAATATAAAGAAAATTATGGTTAGTTAATTCAGTTTGTTTTTATTAAACTCAAATGTCTCATTTAAATGTAAAGCTGGAAGCTGAAAAACACAGTTTCCACTCAAAATATCATTTCAATTTAAAAATGATTTTTGCTGTTAAAAAAGGGCCAGTGAGAGAACAGAAAGAAAAACAGATTTACTTTACAATCAGTGACCACAAGGGGGCAGAGAAATAAGTATACCTTGTCACTGTATTATATAGTTCAGTGATGGTGAACCTTTTAGAGACCGAGTGCCCAAACCGCAACCCAAAACCCACTTATTTATTGCAAAGTGCCAGGACCGCATCAGCATTGTGGTTCCCTCGGGGAGGGCAGGGGGTGTGGCCCACTGGGTGGGTGTGGCCAGGGTGGTCACAGCAGACTGGGTGGGTGTGGCCAGGTAGGCGTGACCACCTCGATGCTCTAACACAGGCGTGTCAAACTGCCGGCCCGTGGGCTGGATGCGTTTCTGCGGACCAGAGCGGGCATGGTTTCATATACTGCCTGCATCCCGCGGATGGGGCTTCGCTTGTTTGCACGGACCGGTTGCTGGCATGCTGCGGACCGCTGCCGGTCCGCGGATTGGGAGTTGGGGACCCCCGCTGTAGAGTACCATTCACAGGCAGAAAAAGAATTTGGTCTCAAAGATGCCACATCCTCAAATATTTCCAATTTCATTTGAATCCTAATTCATATTTTTCTTACTCCCAACAATGTGTTGCTTGAAACCTGGGCAGAAGCAGGTTCCCCAGAAACTAAAATTCCGTTCCCTTTTGCCTTTCAGTCATATGGCTGCATTCAATTCCCACAGCCACCAATCTCCGGGAATTTCCCTGATGATCCGTAAAGCCATCTCAACTGGTCTAAAGCTTGATTCCATCTTGGATCCTATATTTTCAACACAGATTGGTTTTAAGATAGACTTCAGGGAAGTCTAGGGTCTTGACAAGTCCATTTATGTAGCTGGGGAAGACAGCTGATTAATCTATTTTACTGCAACAGATATTTTGCTTCAGATAACCCCCCCCACTGCCCTAGAGAATCACTGGGTGTGAGTTGGACGGCCATATAAATCTATGTAATAGATTGATATTTGATATAAATAAATAAGTAATTTGTAAAACTTTGCCATGCGAAAGGAGGCAGATTACTGCTGGAAAAAAAATACAGCAATGGGACTCATTGATGGTCATTTTATCCACTTCTGCTATGACATTTGTGGTATTTTAATAATAATAATAATAAAGTTGGAAGGGACCTTGGAGGTCATCGAGTCCAACCCCCTGCTCAGGCAGGAAACCCTATACCATTTCAGACAAATGGCTGTCCAGTCTCTTCTTAAAAACTTCCAGTGTTGGAGCATTCACCGCTTCTGGAGGCAGGTTGTTCCACTGGTTAATTGTTCTAACTGTCAGGAAGTTTCTCCTCAGTTCCAGGTTGCTTCTTCCTTGACTAGTTTCCATCCATTACTTCTTGTCCTGCCTCAGGCGCCTTGGAGAATAGCTTGACTCCTCTTCTTTGTGGCAGCCCTGAGATATTGGAATACTGCTATCATGTCACCCCTAGTCCTTCTTTTCATTAAACTAGACATACCCAATTCCAGCAAACGTTCTTGATATGCTTTAGCCTCCAGTCCCCTAATCATCTTTGTTGCCCTTCTCTGCACTCTTTCTAGAGTGTTACAAGTGGCTGGGGGACTTTTGGTATCACCTAGGCCATTTCCCCCATCTAATAGCCATACAGACATGGTTTCTTAACTGTCTGACACTCAAGAGTGACAGTCTTTTTTCTCTTCTCCTTCTCTCTTTCTCCCTCTCTTTCTTTTCTTGGAGAAGGACTTAAAGAAACTCCCAAAGAATTAATCATTGGATTACCATTCCTGTGTACTGGATTTTATAATGGGAGTTATTTTGCTATACTAGATCTTATCAATAGAATTACTTTGATTACTTTTTCCAACAGTTACTGCACTGGAGAGAAGAGAGACAGAGGGAGCAATTGGAAAGAGTTAAAAGTGAATCAAATTAGGGTACCGCTTTTATAAGCAGTCCTTACCTTTATGTAATTGGTGTCTTTACATTCCAAACAAGACAAATAAGGACCCAGATTGTTGGGGGCAATATGCTGGCTCTGTAAACCACTTAGAGAGGGCTCTAAAGTATTGTGAAGTGGTATATGTCTAAGTGCTATTGCTATTTGAGGGGCTGCCAATGTAGTTCCCGTCTTCAAAAAAGGGGAAAAAAATGAATCCAGGAAACTACAGACCTATCAGCCTGACCTCAATACCTGGGAAGATTCTGGAAAAGATAATCAAGTAACGAATCAGTGAACACCTAGAGGCAAACAAAGTCATAACCAAAAGCCAACATGGGTTTGTCAAAAACAGATCATGCCAGACAAATCTTATTGCATTCTTTGACCAAGTGACAAAATTAGTGGACCAGAGGAATGCCGTGGATATAATTTACTTGGACTTCAGTAAGGCATTTGATAAGTAGACCACATGGATTCGTAGCTGGCTGACCAGCCGTACTCAGCATGTGATCCTCAATGGAACCGCATCTACATGGAGGGAAGTGTGTAGTGGGGTGCCCCAGGGCTCTGTTCTTGCCCCAGTGCTCTTCAACATCTTCATCAATGATTTGGATGAGGGGGTAGATGGGGAATTCATCAAATTTGCAAATGACATCAAGCTGGCAGGAAGAGCCAACACTCCAGAAGATAGGCTTAAGATATAGAACAGACAAGGCTCACGGCTGGATGCAGTCCACTATGTGGTTCCATCTGGCCTAGGGACCTGCTCTGGAAACAGAGAAGGACCGGCCCGCAGCACCTCGGCCTGGCCCAGGCCGACCGGGCACTGATCTACAACCTAGTTGCGTCCATCAAAGCCAGAATGTGCTCAGTCTTAGATCCATGGGGCAGTCCTGGAACCAGTGACAGGCACCCCCGCCCCACCCTCTGGGTGCGTGCACAAAAGGCAGCGAGCAGGCAGATTCCAGCATCCCTGCTGGCTGTCTTGCCCCACAGGCTGACTTCACCCAGGATGCTGATGCTGGCCTATGCATACACCCAGGGGACAGGGCAGAGGCGGTGGGGCAGCTCCTTGCTGGTTCCAGGGCTGTCCCGTGGATCTAAGGCTGAGCACATTCTGGCTTTGATGGACACAACCAGGTTGTAGATCAGTGCCACCTCCCATCCCACCAGCACCTCCATGGCTCGCTTGCTGACCTAGCCTCACAGCCACAAGGCTTACCTTTCACCAGGACCGCCGCCGCCCGCCCGCGTGGGATAGTGATGGCCGGCAACAGCATGGACAGTGGCAGCGCTGGCAATCTCTCCCCCTCCCATCACCCCTTCCTGAGCACGGAGGAAGGAAAAAGATGAGAATGAGAAGGAAGGAAGGAAGGAAGGAAGGAAGGAAGGAAGGAAGGAAGGAAGGAAGGAAAGGAAGGGAGGGAGGGAGGGAGGGAGGGAGGGAGGGAGGAAGGAATGGAGGAATGGAGGAATGAAGGAATGAAGGAAGGAATGGAGGAAGGAAGGAAGGAATGGAGGGAGGAGGGGAGGGTGGGAGGGAGGAAAAAAGGGAGAGAGGGAGGGAAGAAGGGAAGAAGGGAAGAAGGGAAGGAAGGAAGGAAGGAAGGAAGGAAGGAAGGAAGGAAGGAAGGAAGGAAGGAAGGAAGGAAGGAAGGAAGGAAGGAAGGAAGATTATAATGAGAGGAAGGGAGGGTCTGAGGGAAGTCCTGCCTTAGCACTTGGCCACAAGCAGCCCTGCTGCCCTTTCGCCATCCCCTTGTCCCCTGCTCCTGACCTCACCTGGTGGTTTCCCATCCTATTGCTGAGGATGCTTTGGTTACAAAGCCGGGTCTCCTTACTGGGAAAGGGAGTGGGCCTCCTTCTGACCTACACATTTTGCCCTCCCGCACACACCATAAGCAACTTGGCCAAGGAGAGTGAGGAGGAGATAAGTACAGTTCCTTGCGAAAGGCTGGACTGGATGCTTGCCCTCCACTGCCCAGGGCTCCGGGCATCCTGCATCACTGGGAGTCCTCTGCATGGCCTCAAAGGGACAGCAAGGCTCCTCTGGTGAACAAGGGTATGGTGCTCGCCCTGGTCTCACCTTCCTTGGCTGAAGACAATGGATCCCCCGAGCTGTTCCCGGGCCACCACAGGTGCCCACCGACACGGGCGACATTGAATTGGCCATACCACGCTGGCCATGCCCAACCCCACTATGCCCACCCCGGTCCCCCAAGGTCAACCACAACCCTGATGCGGCCCTCAGTGAAATCAAGTTTCACACCCCTGATATAGAAGGATCTTGACAGACTTGAACATTGGGCGCTATCTAACAAAATGAAAAGTAAGGTTCTACATTTAGGCAAGAAAAACCAAATGTACAGGTATAGTATAGGGGGTACCTTGCTCAATAATAGTAACTGTGAGAGGGACCTCGGAGTCCTAGTGGACAATCACTTAAATATGAGCCAGCAGTGTGCTGCAGCTGCCAAAAAAGCCAACACAGTGCTGGGCTGCATTAACAGAGGGATAGAATCAAGATCACGTGAAGTGTTAATACCACTTTACAATGCCTTGGTAAGGCCACAGTTTTGATCACCACGATGTAAAAAAGATGTTGAGACTCTAGAAAGAGTCCAGAGAAGAGCAACAAAGATGATTAGGGGACTGGAGGCTAAAGCATATAAGGAACGGTTGCTGGAATTGGGTATGTCTAGTTTAACGAAGAGAAGAGCGAGGGGTGACATGATAGCAGTCTTCCAATATCTCAGGGGCTGCCACAGAGAAGAGGGAGTCAAGCTATTCTCCAAGGCACCTGAAGGCAGGACAAGAAGCAACGGATGGAAACTAAACAAGGAGAGAAGCAACCTAGAACTAAGGAGAAACTTCCTGACAGTTAGAACAATTAACCAGTGGAACAACCTGCCTCCAGAAGCGGTGAATGCTCCAACACTGGAAGTTTTTAAGAAGAGACTGGACAGCCATTTGTCTGTAATGGTATAGAGTTTCCTGCCTGAGCAGGAGGTTGGACTAGATGACCTCCAAGGTCTCCTCCTCCTCCTCCTCCTATTATTATTATTATTATTATTATTATTATTATTATTATTATTATTATTATTATTATTATTATTATTATTAGTAGTAGTAGTAGTAGTAGTAGTAGTAGTAGTAGTATTAGTAGTAGTATTAGTAGTATTAGTAGTATTAGTAGTATTAGTATTATTAGTAGAAATAATGGATGGAAACTAATCAAGGAGAGAACTAATTTAGAACTAATGAGAGATTTCTGACAGTGAGAACAATTAATCAGTGGAACGGCTTGCCTTCAGAAGTTGTGGGTGCTCCATCACTGGAGGCTTTTAAGAAAAGATTGGACAGCCATTTGTCTGAAATGGAACAGGGTCTCTTGCTTGAGCATGAGGTTGGACTAGAAGACTTCCAAGGTCCTTCCAGTTCTGTTATCCTGTTATATCAGCTACACATTGTAGTTCCAAAAGGTGACTGGAATTTCTTGAGGTTTTTTTCCCTTTGAAAACGTTTCCCTTCTCATCCGAGAAGCTTCTTCAATTCTAACTTAGAATGTGTTTATTTACATCTTATTTTTTTTCCTTTGAAAACCTTTCATTTCTCATCCAAGACTTAGAACTGAAGAAACTTCTTAGATGAGAAGCAAAACATTTTTCAAAGAAAAGAACCCCCCCAAGAAAGTCTAGTTGCCTTTTGGAAAAAGCACCTTTGGGACAACCACAACCTGCATAATTGAAAATATCCATAAACATAAACCCATTGTAGCTTTCTTCCAATATCCATTATAAAACATAAGAAGAGCCATCAGAGGGCACAAAACACCAACGTTAAATAGACACATTCCCAACTGAGAATCCTACCCACAAGTAAAGATTTTGCAATGCTTTTGTTTGTTGGAAGTTGGTTAAAGAAAGAAGGTGGCACCGAGGGTTGAGAATGCAGTAAGAAGTTGACAGCAGGAAGTATAAGAAGATACCATCCCATTCCACTCCACCAATGGATTCTCTTTTGATTACCCATTTGGAATAGAAAGAAGATATTGCATACAAAAAGAGAAGGGGAAAAAAACAAGGGAGGAAGAAGGAGAATGGGACAAAGAAGAATCAGACTCACACATGCTCAATCAAATCTTCAATAAATCTTCAATAAACACACGGTCAGAACTGAACAACAACTTTAAACCTTTGCGACGAAAGATCATAAACAAGAGGGAAGGCATGAAAATTGTTTTAAAAACAGAAACTATAAGTGAAATATCCAGATCAATACCAAGCAATTGCAGAGTTAAAAGGAAAACAAGAAAATCCGATTCCAGGTATGAACATTAACAAGGAAAGGGAGCAAAAAAATGGAAAGGGCTATGGCTATATAAGGCTCTCAGCAAAGTCAATTAAAGTAAGAATTCAAAGGGATCCCAGAAGATTTTGGAGAAAGGAGTTCTTGAAAGCCACCTTAAACAAACGCGTTAGATACAGATGGAGAATTCTGTTGGCATTGGAAATTTCTATGGACATGGAAAACACTTCTGGTGAGCGGAGAGAACCAACACCCACATTTTCACAAGAGCACTACGACAGTTGGAAGTGAGATCTGGGCTGCAAAAACTCTCTCTGGAAGAAAGAGAGACCTGGAGATTGCCTAAATGTACTTCAGACAGCTCGTTTGTGTGAGTAGATAGCAGAAACCGTTGTTTTTGTCATGGGTTCCTTTATGCTCCGAGTTGTAAATGCAGCCTTTCAGGAGTGAAGGTTTGACCCCACTTATTCACTGTTTAGTTTTAACTTTTTTTAATATTGAAAAACTCTTGAAACTACAAATTACCAGTCACTGGATGGAATTCTGTTTAATCCGTTTGAAAAGGAAGAACATCACGACTTTGTAAGGCCTTTAATTTTTGTAATTTCTTTTAAATACAGCAAGGGTTAGGGTTAGGGTTAGAGCTTATTGAACACTGTAAATTAATTCAGATTTAATTAAACTAATGTTGTTGGGACTTTTTAACTGCTTTGGTAGCAGTTTAATGCTGCAACTATGTTTAGTGTTCCTTCTTCATCATCTCCAGTTTTCTTCCGTCTGCCAGAAAGTACTTTATCCATCGGTTCGTGAACAGTGTTCTGCTATATAAAAAGGAAGTTTTGTTCCTCCTGAGCCTGGTTAGGTCGAGCCTCATCTGAAAAACAAAACAAAACATTAATTTGATTAAATCTGAATGGATTTAATTTACTTAATAAAAGCAAAAGCTTTGCAAATGGGGCTTTGGGGAAAGCTGCAGCTTTGAGGTTGCTTTTCCCCCTTCTGATCTCTGTTTTAATTGTGAGAGATGTTTCAGGGATCCCTGTCTGTCCAATAAATCTTGGAAAACACTTCTACAGTCTGTCTACGAGGCAAGGTGGCATGAATAGGTAGCCTGTAGCACACCGTTGGTTCATTTTCAGGAAATCAGATTTAAAAAAAAAATCATGTGTGAATATCCTCAAGGTCAGATTATATTCCTTATAGATAAAGGAATAAGGCAGAGGGAGAACAAGGCAAAGAGCCAGTGTGATATAATGGGTAAGGTGTTGGACTACGAGACCCACATTCTTGTCCAATCTCACTACAGAAGCTCAATGGATGGCTCTGGGCCAGTCAGTCTCTTTCAGTCCAATCAAAGGATTGTTGTTTGTAGGGAAGGAATAGGACTTGAATTACACTAACATATAAGTGCTTAGCAAATAAAAATATAACTACTTTGAAAATGGAATCTGAATAACAGTAAGGTCTTCTTATTGCTCAGAGCAATTGAACTAGCAGTAAATTTCTGCAGTAAATTTCTGTTATTTCTGTAGTAAAGAATTATGTAGTAAGAATACATCTGTGTATTCTTATATCAATGTACAGCATGTTCTTACTAGTGCACCCAATCTCTATATTTCCAACATTTGCTAGAATAAAGATTGGGGGGCATAGCAACATATTAAGAGCATCTTTTCCTGACTCATAGGGCTTCTCTACACATTCCATTAATTGTAACTAGACGCTGCCTCAGTAAATATTCTTTAAGGACCTGTCCCCATGATGCAGCCCTCATCTCATCCTCACCTCACCCTGAAGTTGAGGCCATCTGCTTTATATTTACTTTTCCAATGTTAACATTGCATTTCCTACCTTATTAAGCTACATGTCTTTCTGCCTTTATGATTTGCGGTACTTCATTGATGACTGTAATCACAAAGCAGCAAAAGAAGGGACCTACTCAGCTCCTGTTGGTCGCTTTTGGATAGTGCAAATATGTCCTCTCCCTTCTGATCATTGCCAACCTCTTTGGCACAAGATAGCAAGGGAAGGGCCATTTTGGCTTGGGCATCAGGAATGACAGGCACAAGGCATCTGATGCGGCACATCAATCAGGCATGATCCAGAGTCCTTATCTGCATGCTAAATCTGGCAGGCAACTTGTGTGGTGGAGCGATGCCAGAGGAGGCTGGATAGAGAGGAGAGATGTGACAAAGTGAGTGACAGAGGAAGAAAAACACATGGGGAGACAAGAGAGGGAGAATGAAAATCAAGCAAGAATGAGAATGAGAAAGGCAAATGTGAGCCACAAGGGGATGGGATAGGCAAATGACTGGGCAACAGAGCAAGAGACAGCAACAAATAGAGGAGAATATTTGTAGCTCAGGGTTGAATTGTGGAATCCTTGGTGCTCACCGAGCTTGGTTGTTTTCTTACAGATTTTTCATCACCCAAATTAGGTAACACCACCAGTGCTAGTAGGGAGTGGGGTTTGCTCTCAGTTTATGTTCTTGTGGCTTGCCTTGTCAGTGTTGGTGTGGGCGGTCTTGGAAGTTCTTTGGTTGGGCTGTTCCTTGATTGGGGTAAATGTCTATGGAGACTCTCAGTCATCCAGGTCATGGTTGTCCCAAAGGTGCATTTTCAAAAGACACCTGGACTTTCTTTGAAGATGTTTCACTTCTCACCCAAGAAGCTTCTTCAGTTCTTCATCAGTGAACTGAAGAAGCTTCTTGGATGAGAAGCAAAATGTCTTCAAGCATAAACAAAGAAAGCCCAGTTGCCTTTTGAAAAAGCACCTTTGGGATTTGATTGGGGTATTGTTTACTTCTTGATTGTTGATCTGATGTGAATCTCAGTCTTAATCTCTGTTTATCTACCAAAGAGCAAGGGTTTTGGATAGGAAAAATAGATGGTTTGAGAGAGGAGTGAAGGAATCTTTTTATACCAAAATGGAAAACCCTTCCATCAATAAAGGTGGAGACCTCAGACACAATCTGTCCCCCATTTTTCATGTTGCTCTTTCATCAGTCTCCAGGAAGATTAAGACCACTTCACAGGTTTACCAGGGAGGCTGGTAAAGGATTCAGGAGTTGGAACATTTACATCTCAACAATTCTCTGCCTACTCACCTAACAAGCCTATCCAGATTAAGTGAGAAATGAAACCTTCCTGGAGGACATATATGGGGTCCCCCTAACCAACTTCCTCAGACTGAAGAAGCTACTTGGATAGGCAGTGAAAGGTTTCAAACCAACCAGAAAAGTCCAGTTGCCATGACTCAACTTCCAGATCAATAAGAGATCTTGGAGTATTTAGAATAAAGATAAGAAATATTCAGTGTTGATTTAATATTGAAGAGTAGCCCCTCCCCTTGGATTGCACTATGTCTATCTCTTGAAAGGTTCAAACCTGCACAGAGAAAAGCCTAACATAGTCACCAAGGGCAGTAGTGGTCAATGGATCAATAGTTGTTTCTAGTCTCAAGAATGAAAAGAAACTTGTTACTAGTATTGATACACCATTAAACAATGATCCCACCCTTCTAGTGCAATAATCCAAACCCTTCAATAATGTAAATCTTGACACAGATGACCATAAATCACTCACAATGATGGACAGCAACAGTGATGGTCAACTCAGCAGGAGTTGTTCCAGTATTTAGAATAAAGAGAAGAATTATTTACATATTGTTCTATTATTAAAGATTTGTCCCCAGAATGGATTGCAATAAGCCAGTCCTTTGAATGATTTAAATCTGGATGCAGAAAAGCTTAAATCACTCAACAGGTCCAGTGATGAACACTGAATCATCAGGAGTCATTGCCATTTCTAGAATGAAGGGGAAAAAATATTGATGATGTTGATACCCTGTTAAAGAGTGTTCCCATCCCATGGATTGTAATAAGCCAATTTCAAGAGATTTCAAGAGTTTAAACCTGGATGCAGAAAATGCTAAAACATTCACCAGTGATAGTGGTGGGCTCTAGATCATCATCAGTATCTAGAATAACGAGAAGAATTATATACATGGTGCTCTATTACTGAAGAGTGGTCCCAGGAGTGGGTTGCATTAAGCAAATCCCTTGATTTGGATGCAGAAAAGCCTAAATCACTCACCAGGTACAGTGGCAGTCTTTGAATAAGTAGGGGTCACTGGTATTTCTATAATGAAGGGGAAAGATATCGACAATGTTGATATACTATTAAAGAGTGGTCCCGCCCCATAGATTGTAATAAGCTAATCTCTTGAAATGTTTAAACCTGGATGCAGAAAATGCTAAAACATTCACCAGTGATAGTGGTGGGCTCTGGACCATCAGTTGTTGGAATAACTAGAATAAAGAGAAGAATTATTTACATGGTGCTCTATTATTGAAGAATGGTCCCAGGAGTGGTTTGCATTAAGCAAATCCCTTGAATGGTTGAAATCTGGATGCAAAAAAGTTTAAATCACTCACCAGGTACAGTGGCAGTCTTTGAATAAGTAGGGGTCACTGGTATTTCTATAATGAAGGGGAAAGATATCGACAATGTTGACCCACCACTAAAGAGTGGTCCCATCCCCTGGATTGTAATAAACCAATCTCTTAAAACACTTAATAAATCCATTGAAAGGTTTAAATCTGATGCAGAAAAGCTTAAATCACTCACCAGGTACAGGGACAATATTTGATTTAATAGGAGTCCGTGGTATTTCTAGAATGAACGTAAAAAAAGTTGACAATGTTGAACCACTATTAAAGAGTGGTCCAAATCCCATGGATTGTAGTAAATCAGTCTCTTGAAACATTTAACAAATCCATTGAAAGGTTTAAATCTGATGCAAAAAAGCCTAAATCACTCACCAGGTACAGGGACAATATTTGATTTAATAGGAATCCGCGGTATTTCTAGAATGAACGTAAAAAACGTTGACAATGTTGATACACTATTAAAGGGTGGTCCCATCCCATGGATTGTAGTAAATCAGTCTCTTGAAACATTTAACAAATCCATTGAAAGGTTTCAATCTGGATGCAGAAAAGCCTAAATCACTCACCAGGAAAAATGGTGGTCACTGGATCAACAGCTATAGGAACAAAAAGAGTAAGATGTTGAAATATTATGGGACAATGACTCTACCCTTTTAGCTTGCAGAAAGTCAATTATTGTGATTGTTCAAACTCTGCATGCAGAAAATCTAACCATAACCAGGAGTGATGGTGCTGCAATCATGAAAAGGACTTTGTTCAACCATTAGAATGAGATATTGAGAGTGTTGCTATTGGTATTGAACAATGGCTAGTTTCTTTTGCTTTGCACAATGGCTTCAATGAGTAAAACCTGATTACAGAAAAACCTAACTCCCTCACTAGGGGTTGTAGTGATGTTTTCATAAGCAAGAGTGTTGTAATAACTGCAATAAAGAGAAGGTATTTGCTGAATTTTATTTTAGTTGGATAATTTGTCCAGTGTGGTGGCCTAGTTGTGAAGATGCTCTCCTCCCTCTTGGAAGGTTGAGAGTTCAATCCTAGGTAGCGGCAGATATTTCTCTCCTAGAGTGCAAAGAAAAAAAAAATCTGCCGTGAACTCCACATGGCATCAGGAAGGGCATCCGGCCAGTAAACACTCAGCTCCATCCAGTCACCCCGACTCCACCCCAAATTAAGGGATTAGAGAGTCATAAAAAGGGAGTTTTATGTGGACCCTGCCATAATGTGGGAATAACGCTAGGAAGAAGAAGAATTTGTTCTATCGTTGATTTTATATACATTAATTACTGGGGGCTAATAGCAATTGTCTGATTCAAATTTGCTTGCACAAAATCTTAAATCACTCATTAGAGTGGGTGATCAGCAGTACTGTATCACCAGGAATTGTTGTAACAGCTAGAATAAGGAGATGATATAGTACTGAACAATGGTTCCATTTCTTTGTTTTGCACGTCATTACTTAAACAATTCAAATCTGTAAACTAAAAACCTAAACCATTCATACTGTGTTTCCTTGAAAATAAAACCTATCCCAAAAATAAGCCCTAGCCTGAATTTTAAGACTGCACCTAATATAAGCCCTACTCCAAAAATAAGCCCTAGTTAAGAACATCAGCCCTGGGGAGGGGGGGGCATGGCCAGCACAGGAGGCAGCGAGTGCACAGGAGCCACAGCATGGCACCACCCCTGCTCCACCCCTGCCTTGCCTGATCTGTTTGATGGTAGCACTGCACAACCTCATCAACAAGATTACCAACAGAGATGCTGAGAAGAAGGAGGGACAGGAGAAGGAGGAGAGTAAGAAGGAGAGGAAAGATGACAAGGAAAAGGAGAATGAAAAAAGTGAGGCCAAGAAAGAAGAGAAGAAGAAGTACCGTAGTATTAGTAACCAGCTTTTATATTTGTAAATTAAAAGTATTAAATTGCACCATGCTGCTCTGGCTGAAGATTCCCCCCCTGTCGGTGGCTTGGGAGAGACCAAGAGCTAGATGAGTTCATGGCTGCCTGAAATGTGCTTGCAGCAGCTGCTGGACACAGAGTAGGCGGCCCCGTGCCTCTGCCTGCTGCTGCCTGCAGTGGTCCCAAGGGAGGTTTGTGGGGGGCGATCTCTCTCTCTCTCTCTCTCTCTCTCTCTCTCTCTCTCTC